>CM061348.1:47757756-50257756 GCA_030867105.1 Liasis olivaceus
TTTAGTCCAGCCCTTTCCAGTCACTGATATGATTTCCCAATGTCAGCCATCTCAGTTACCTGTCGATGGTACATCCCATGCAGGGGCTTGTCTTGTTTGGACCATGCTGGTTTAAGCTAGTGGAAACTGAAGTTAAAAAGGTTGTGTGTACAGCATGCTCATGCCATATAGCATTCTCATCCTTAGCATGGCTGGACTTGTTCTTGGACAGTCTATTGATCAACAGTCTACTTCTCTTCATCTACTTATTGTCCTTTATTTCCTGATGAGGTTACACTTTTCCTTTGAGTGTGGATGGTTTCTGTGGAACCTAAATGTTTTCCAGCTTCCCCAGATGCATCCTCAGCATAAAGTGGTATACTTGATGTATTCTAATAGTTTAAAAAGCAACACATCAGAAGATCCTCATGTATCTTTTATGAAATATTTTATAAATCCTACGACGTAACTGTTTAAGACCTTCATTGGTAAGTGTAGCTTGAAATAAGAATGGCATAACTTCCTGCTAAGCAAAATATCTTTTTCAGTCTTAGTAAGAACTAGGTTGTTTTTTGGTTAGTACTCTATCCCTTTTCCAAATGTTTAGTGTCTGATTTAGTCTCAGAAATATTAGTGACAGTTTTCAGCTGCTATTACCCTATGTTTATGGCTTTCTTCCTCTTCCAGCTCTCACATTCCTGACTGTACACCATTCATTTTAAAAGAAGAATGCCATTTAAATAATATTAGCAAAGCTGAAAGGTTTTGTTTTTTTTTTCATTCTAGTGAGTGTTCCCCCATTGAGGCAATGATACAACTGGTCTTTCTTCAGAGATAGCCAGGAATTTGTTCCTTCCTTTCTTCCACCTCTTTGGAGTTTCCTAAAGGAGAGCGCTTTCATGTCAGTGTCCTTAACTGTGCATCCTTGAGAGAAAAATGTTGAGAATGGAACAAAAATCTCTCTTAGTTCCTGTCATCTTGCTTGGAAACTCTTTTATTTTCATTGGGATACTACTCTGCTGTCAAAAAAGTGCTTGAGGCTTCTATAGATGAAATAAAATAAAAGGAACAATACACCATTGTAAGTCTGGATTTAACTTGTCCTAAAATAGTTCACTGGGCATCAGTCTACAGAAATGTCCAGAATATGACAAGTGTTATTTATTTTTTAATCAGGTTGTTTTAACCTTTACTTTATTTATTATAGTGTTAATTCATCTGATAACAAAGTTTTCTGAATGGATTACATGAATTGCAGTCTGGATTCAAGAGTGCCGTTACGAAAGCAGCATTTTTCCAGATTACAATTAATCTTGACATTATTGATTCAGCTCATATGGGTTGCTTTGGGGATATGTTAACTATGGTTTTCATCTACAGTTTCTTGTTTTACCGCAAGATTTCCAAGGAACTTTTATAAACAGTTATAATGTAGTGCCACAGATTAGGAAACGTCCAAAGAAATCCAATTCAATCCAAAATCCAAGATCACCTTTTCCCTCCCTCTCCTTTCCTTCTTCTTCCCATTCTGAAAGTCTTGCCCAAAAGATTAAAATAAGAAAAATGATAAATTCCAGGGAAACAAATGTAAATTAAAATTAAGTAAGCCAAACCCTCCAAAATTCACGATCATATAGGGTGGTTATAAAACACACAAACCAACCCCAAACCAGAAATCCAATTCCAGAATATTCTAGAACATTTATTTGTTTCCCCTCACATCCTGTTAACATGATATTTATAGTGCTGATGATGATTCAGGTAGCTTTAAAAATCTAAATAAATAAATAAGAAGGCACACTGCTTGGTTCTTTCTTTCTTTCTTTCTTTCTTTCTTTCTTTCTTTCTTTCTTTCTTTCTTTCTTTCTTTCTTTCTTTCTTTCTCTCTCTCTCTCTCTCTCTCTCTCTCTCTCTCTCTCTCTTTCTTTCTTTCTTTCCCTTTGAGTCATTGTTGACTCCTGGTGACTGCCTGGCCAACCCCTGCAGTTTTCTTGCCAAGGTTTTTTGGAAGTAGTTTGCCATTGCCTTCTTCCCAAGGCTGAGAAAGACTGACTGGCCCAAAGTCATCCAGCTGGCTTCATGCCTAAGGTGGGACTAGAACTCACAGTTTCCCAGTTTCTAGCCCAGTACCTTAAGCACTAACTGGTTCTCACTTATGTATTATTAGTTTAGTCCTAAAGCAAGCTAAAGAGCTCTGCTAACATAAGCTAAAACCTTGTTTTATTATTATTTTGTTCTGTGCTTTGCATAACGTTGCCAGCCATGAGAAGGAATACCATGATTGGTATGTACGTATGTATTTTTAAAGTAAAGAGGCTGGGAGAATATATATATTTCTTTGACACCAAAAATCTCCCAAGAGCCAGGTTGGGGTAGTGGTTAAGGCACTGTGGTAGAAACCAGGAGGCCGTAAGTTCTAGTCCTCTCTTAGGCACAAAGTCAGCTGGGTGACCTTGGGCTAGTCACTTTTGCTCAGCCCTAGGAAGCCGGCAATGGCAAACCACTTCCAAAATCTTGCCAAGAAAACTGCAGGGGCTAGTCCAGGCAGTCACCAGGAGTCAACAGTGACTTGAAGGCACAAAATAAAATAATTTAAAAATGGACACCAAAAATACTAGTTAGAGTGGGCATGAGATTCAATGGAAAGCTGAAGGGCTTTTCAATGTAATGAGGCCTTTTTCTCAAGAGCCATCCACCACATCCAAGATAGAAGGGAACCTGGAGAAGAATCTCTGATGAAGCTGTCAGTGAACAGGCAGGTCTTGAAAAGACATCCTACTCTAGCCATGAAAGGCTTTAAAAGTCAAGAAAGGTCATGAATTACATGGCTCCAAATTACATAGCTCCAAGATTGCATTTCTGAACTTGACTATACTTTGCAAATGTTACATATCTTTGGATTTTACATTTATATATCTATTCAAATGCTATCTATGTCCATACATGGAAGGATATCTAGATGGATAGGTAGAAAGGAGAGATCTTAATCCTACTTTGCGTGCAGGGAGAAAATAGAGGCAACAGCATTGATCAGATACAGGCCAGGGACAATAATATTTTAAAATGTGAGGTTTACATAATTTTTTTACTTTATCTCATATTCCAAAGACTGGGATACATGTTTTGGGGTATAAAGTAACATTCTCTGGAATGGCTAATTAGCTAAAACTGAAGCTTAAACCCCAAATCCTACAGAGACAAGTAATCTGTGGACAGTTGAAAAATTTTATGTGTATATATGGTGTTCTGGGTATAAGGCTGTAATAAAGATTAAAGTAGTATAAAATAGTGCATCAAAGGTGGGGGGGGGGGGAGTACAGTGTACTTTGTCTAGGCAGAAGAAACTCAAATGTACAGAAAATTAAAGCTTACTATTTCCTTGTAGACCAGGTGGCTTTTGTCAATCTAGTGGATATCAAAAAGAGTGCTGAAGATCTTAGAAAATTTCACATTGCACAGGCTTTCAGCTCTAGACTGACAACATGTAACAACAATGGGTGGGGACAAGGAGCTTATTTTGAAACAGAAGATCAGTCTATTAGCATTTGCTGCTTACCAGCAAATCCCAAGGTTGTAACTTACTTTGGCAGATGTCCATGTGCAAATACACGCTGCGTTCTCAAGAAGCCCAGCAGGCTTTAGCAAGAAGGAGAACAGAAGGAGACACAGGAAATGGAATTACCTCCATGTCAAAGTAATTCTATCAGCAAGATTTCATCTTAAACTAGCCAAAGCAAGCACCTCCAAAAGCAAAACAGAAAAGTAGTCATACAGGAAGAAGCGAGGCTTCCACTACCATTCCCAGTATGTGCTGTCCCCATAAATATTTCCAGTGTGTTTACAAGCTTATTTTTTTTTTGTCTGCGCTCAGTCATTACTGACCCTGCAGTGACTGCCTGGACGAATCCTTGCAGTTTTCAAGGCAATTGTTTTTCAGAAGTGGTTTGCCAGAGCCTCCTTCCTAGAGCATAGCCCAGATGGCGAGCGCAGGAGGCGGGGTTTCCGTTGCTTCGCACCCTTTTCGGGCGAGCGCGGTTTCGCGCTTACCGGCAACTGGTCCCGTCTCTCTGTGCAAGGCGCTGCCAGCATTTTTCCTCCCACTGGAGTGAGAGTACCCATTTATCTACTCACGTAAGTTTTCGACCTGTTGGGTTGACAGGAGCTGGGGAGGAAACAGGAGGTCACCCTGTTAACGCGAAGGCTGGACTCGAACCGCCTAAGCGTCAGCCATTTCTGGCCGGCAACTTTCAGCGTCATTAAGCCGCTGCGCCACCCTTTAAGGTAATATTTCTCAACCTTGGCAACTTTAAGATGAGTGGACTTCAACTCCCAGAATTCTCCAGCCAGCATGCTGGTTGGGGAGTTCTGGGAGTTGAAGTCCATTCATCTTAAAGTTGCCAAGGTTGAGAAACACTGCTTTAAAGTGCAACTGAAGCTCCAAGAGATTCATAGCTTTTACATAATTCAGATTAAGATGTCATTGACAATACTTTCCCCAACTTCCAGGTCCAGGTGTTTAAAGGTGTTGTTTATCGCCTTTAAAGCCCTACATGGCATGGGTCCAGGTTACCTGAGGGACTATCTCACCCCCATTACATTGACCTGTCCCACCCGGTCCAGCAGAGGAGGCATGTTGCGGATCCCATCCGTGAGAGAATGTCAACTGGTGGGTCCCAAGAGGAGAGCCTTCTCTGCCGTTGCCCCCTGCTATGAAATATTCTCCCCCTAGAGGTGTGGTGGGACCCTACCCTCCCAATTTTTTGGATGGAATTGAAGACTTGGCTCTGCCAACTTGCATGGGGTGAGAAAAGATACAATCGAACCTGGAGATGGCTGGGACCTTGATGATGCTCCCTGAGTTTATTAACACCTAATTAACATCAGCCTCTTAGAAGTATTATAAAGGAAGTTTGTTTTTAGCAAACTTGATTAATTAATATTTATCTGTTTCAATTAATGTTTATCCTATTTTTACTGTAAACTGCCCAGAGTCATCCCACAGTGAAATGGATGGTGACAAATTCAAAACATATATAAATGAATAAACAAACTTTATACTTTTTTTTCACTCACCCCTACTTTTTTCTCTCTATTATTATTTTTTTTTTTTTGCTATCTTACATGATGAAGAATTTGCAAAATTTGCAACTATTTTTGTAAACCTTAGTCTGCAGTTGGCCAAGTAAAGTTATTGCCTCTATAAGGATTTGGAATATTTTTTTAATGGCCAACAGGAATGAATGAACGATTTCATCTCTTTTTCCTTTTCCTTTTACCACAGAACTAATGAAGGATTATCCCCATTATCCAGAGGTGAACTTCCAGATGGGTTGTCACTGCAGCAAACACTGCAACGAGTCTGGTGCCATCTTAATAATGAACCAGTTATCATGGTATAAACTCTGATGGAGTACAGTTAATGGGTCGGGAAAGGGATTGCAGACAGGATGGGCAGAAAGCCATAGAATGTCATTATTTCCCGACTGATACCAACAAGCGTCCACAGGCTCTGGTCAAAAAACTCAGGATGCTGGCCCTGATAGTGAGACTGAAGCTCTGTCATGTGCACCGCACATAAAAAACAGAAAGAACTTTGATTGCCCTGCCGTAGCTGCCATTTTGATTTTTTTGACCCCGGATTCTGACTATTCCCCAAACATCTAGTTAAGAGATTCAGCATATTCTTATATTGGAAAAGTTTACTCTCATTTTTTTAAAGACTTTGTCTAGTTCAAGCCACAGGTAAGAGCCTTTACATTCTTGATCACTTGCAGCTCGGCTGTTTTGTTCTGAGGCCTGTTTTTGCCCTTTCTTTAAAGGTCAGTGACAGAATAAATGTTCTGAACCATTGACTTATTTAACCATCCATCTAATTTTGTACATATTGCAAACTAGTGAAAAATACATCAAGTTGGCATGTCGATTTGAGATTAAAGAATTCCCATTGCTGGCTGAGAACATTTCATGATCTTCTCAGATTTTTTTTCCCCTCAGAGTTCCACGTGCCATATAGGAGGTGAAATGGATCTTGATATACTGCGAAGATGAGTACTGTCACTGAATCAATATAAATTTACAGATTTATCATTTACAAAATTATATCATTTATGAAACTATATCATTGATTTTACTGACAATGAATCAAGTCCAGGAGTATGTTTTTGTTAAGAAAATAAAATTGCAGTGATTCCTTGCCCCTATGGAGTGACTGATGGTAGATTCTGGAGTGACTGATGATAATTTAGGGTCATGCGGTGGCGAGGGGAGGGGATGTACCATCACACGAACAGATTCCCACTCAGAAGTTATTTGATTGCATCCAGTTTTAAAATCAGATCACAAATTCTAATGTGTGCATAAGTCCTTTTCTCTACTTGTAGAGTCAAGGAGGAGTCAGACTTATTAAAAATTAAAACCAGTAACAAAGGTTTTACTGTTTATAAAAACAGCAATATTACAGGCAACCATTGTCAGCCCTATGAGGCAGACCAGACCAAGAAATAAACATGGTCTAAAGACTATTTTTATTTAGACTAAACAAACTAAAGACTATTTTTAGTTTAGACTATTTAGTTTAGACTAAAGACTATTTTTATTTAGATTGGCTACAGTAACCCAATCTTGCAAGTCTGATTGTACTCCTTTTCCTCTCTCTTTTATAACTGTGTGAATTAGGGAAGTGTTCGCCTGAGTTTTTTGTGCATACTTTCTACACGTCCCTGACTTAATCTGTTTTCTTTCTTACAGCTTTGGAAATGGTTCTCCCCACTCATCCTTAAGACCATCCTCTTTACTCTCTACTGCCATCTTCTGGCATCTCCCAAAATATCCATAGGCCTACACCTCTCCCTTTCAATCCAAGGTTTTTCCCTATTCACACTATTTAGCATTGCTCATCTCTTTCCATTTTTATCATTCCCTAAAACTATTACCATCTCCAAATGTGGATTCCAGCATATAAACTTTTGGTTACATTTGAACTGGTTAAATATAAAATGTAGAAATATGACCAAAGACTTCAATATATATAAGCTAAAATGATATCATAATTTCCCTTCTTCCAGCATACTATATAGATCTTGTTTTAACTGGAGGGTTTTGAATTTTAGCCAATACTTTCAAGGTTGAATGGAAGGATGGCAAATAATGCTCCTAATAAAATATCTTAAAAAAAGATTTCATTCATATCCCACGTAGCTATACAATCTGCCACCCCCACCCCAAAGCCACAGAATGCCTGACAAATCATCCCTAACTCATACCATGGTGGAAAAAAAGAAACCATCGTGGTGTGCAAACTATGTGGATTGTTAACCTTAAACCTGAATGGTTTCACTTTTGTGGTCTGATGTTTGCAATGCTATTCAAAAGCCAGTTTTCTGTTGCCTTGTTCGGAAAAAGAGTTCATAAACTGTAGTAACATGGGTAGAATATGAAACACTTTCCAGTACATGCTTTCTCTCTCTTGAATATAGAGCACAAACTTAAATTTAGCAAATTCCTGCAGTTATTCCATGATATGTTTCAGTATATCTACGCTGCATCTTCAGAGGTTCTGAAGACAACTATCCAGGAGAGATGCAAAACGTGATGAGTCCTTAGACCAGTGTTTCTCAACCTTGGCAACTTTAAGATGTGTGGACTTCAACTCCCAGAATTCCCCAGACAGCATGCTATCTGGGGAATTCTGGAAGTTGAGGTCCACACATCTTAAAGTTGCCAAGGTTGAGATATACTGCCTTAGACTGAACTGGGCACTCTAAAGGAGGGATAGTTCCTGAGGCTGTGTTCATACAGTATAATGGAATGGTTTCCTTAACCTTGATTAATTGAATAAGTCATAATTGGCTGGAATTACATGGAACACAGAAATCCATAAGCAATAATATACAGATGACTGGGTTGATAGGCCATGCTAAGCTAAAGCCAAACACACAATATAACTTGGTATATTTTGCAAATCCAGTCTGTGAGTGAAAAGCTGGGCATGGGGGGGGGGGGGTTCTAAGACTAGCCCTTAAACCTCCCACTGTAACAATTCTACTTCTCCCATTTTGTACAGAATATTCAAGTGCAGAAGAGTCTAACTTCATTCAGAATGTAGAATTTATAATACCAGACCTCAAACTAGTAAGAATGGAAGATGTAATAGATTACATTAGAGTCATGACTGGGGAAAACAGCACAGTTTTCAATCATTTGGCTGAAACAGGTATAAAATGTAATGTAAAACATAAAATATGAAAATCCCAAATTCCTGGAAAAACCAAGGTCTCCCACCATATATATCCACTGGAGCCTACTGCTTTCATCAGAAAGATTATAATGTTATCCTGCAAGATAGCAGATAATTTTGTGTATGTATGTATGTATGTTATCCTGCAAGGTCTGCTTCTCTCATGCGAATGTGTGATGACATGATGCTTGTACAAACATGTGTTGCGATTCTACGATACTGCTTTTGTCATTCAGACCCCCTTACTCCCTCAGCAGATGCCTCTGCTCCCTATAAATATATAATATGATACCTCAACATTGCCACCCCTTGCCCTCCCCAAGTATAAAGTGCAGCCCTTGCTCACTCCAAAGCTAAGTGGAATACTTCACAACAACCAGACAATCCAAGGAAGGCTTTCAGTACAGTAAACATAGGCTAGATAATTTGTGTGTATGTATGTATGTATGTATGTATGTATGTATGTATGTATGTTATCCTGCAAGGTTTGCTTCTCTCATGCAAATGTGTGATGACATGATGCTTGTACAAACATGTCCCCCCTCCCTCCCTGAGAAGGATTTTTATGTTCATTTGCTAATAGTTTCTGATCAGTGAAAAAATTCACTCTAGTAGTAGTGTAAACTACAGAGATTCCTGTTAAATCAGCAGCATAGCCACATTTGACCTGTGGACTGATATCTTCTACTTCGAGTTAGATAAATATCTCCCCTAAGTTACTGGAGGAATTTCCTGGATGCGTTTATTCTTTGAATCTTCCTGGGAGAGCAGTAGTTGGCTGGAGGGGATGGAAGGAATTTAGATTCATTCATTTTACTCCATTCATTGTGGAGTTAAATCTTCAAGGATGCCAGAAGAAATCCAATGCATTCAGACTTCTAGATGCTGGGATAATCAGATACTGTGTGTTAGAGGTTTGCTTTAATTTTGGACATGCTCAAAATCTTGCCTGAATTATTTCAAGCTTTTTTTGTCTGTGGCTCAGTCCCCAGTTTGGATAGGCCTACCCCTGTTTCTTTATTTTAATCCTAATCTTTTGAAGCCTGTTCCTTTTTCTCTAAAGGTTTTTCCACACTGCAGCCTTAATCTGCATAAACAGGATGGAAATAAAACTGGTTTAAGAACCATCTTTCTGGATTTCAATCTCTTCTTCCACTTTGGCCATGCTGATGGCCTGATGCTCTTCCCAATGGAGACTGTGTTTCCATATCCCTTGATTGCTGGATTCTCTTTATTCTCCACCCCTCCTGATCAAGAAAAGTAAAGTCCACAGTTTCATCATTTTTCCTGTCACTTGGGCTAGAAGGGGAAAGTGGCAGAACTCTTGTCAATTTCATGTCATTGGGTGGGGAAGGAAAGAGTGTGTTCATCTTTCATCAATCCACTGTTCCATCTACGAACTGGTACAAAGCGAAATGCAGGGCCCCCCATTTCACTGCCTCAACAGCAAACTCAAACTGTACAGTTTTACATCCTTCCACTGGTGAACTTGTAAAATAAGAGCTGGGGAATACAGTGATGACCATGACTGGAAGGGAGGGTCATTTGACATGACAGTAATTAATTGCAATGAAGGTATTCACTTGCAATGAAATGAAGCTCCACAGGTGAGCCAGACAGCACCACTTGAGCCAGCAAAAGACAGGAAACATGATTCTTGATGTGTCGCAGAAAAAGATGAGCAGAGGCTGCCTTCTTGTTGGCTATGGATGCGTAGAGGAAGATGCAGTAGATGCTTGTTCTTGAGAAATGGCCCATGGCCCATAGTCATGCTGAGGCCTGCAGATCAGCCCTGAGCCTAACATATACTCCTGTTTCTAATAAACAATTTCAAACATACATTTTTGGTTCCAGTTTGTCCCATGGCGGGGTTGGAACCTGGTAATTTACCTCGCATGGCCTGGACTTCTCCAGACAGATTATCACTGGCTATGTGATATTGGCTTGGGATTTCTCAAGTAGTAGAAAGAAAAAGGGGGTCCTCTGCCTCCAGCGCCAGATTAAGGCCACCTGATGCTCCTCGGCCCTTACGTTGTTTAACTGACAAGACGTTAAGACTCAATTAAGTGCTGAAAAGCAGAGTTGAGGGTGGCAGTGAAAGTGTTAAGGGCATGATGGCTAGGGGGGAAAAATCTGTGGTGCCCCCCTCTCCCTTGATGCCCGAAGCACCTGCTTCTTTTGCTTAATGGTTAATCCAGGGCTGCCTGCCCCCCACTACCCTTTTGGCATTTCTCCTGTAATTCGCTTTGGGGGAAGGAAAAAACAAACAATGGAACAAAGATAATCCGGCAGTTCTGGTTGGGTGGGCAGGGCTGGTGGTAAGAGATCCTGATACTTCATTTCTGGTCTTTTTAATTTGTTCTCAGATAGCAACAAGAGGATGGCAAAATATAGCCAATGTTGCATTTCCAGGCTACTTTTTGTACAGGCTACTTTGCCCCCCTCCCCCCAAAAAGGAAAAGGATGCAACATAATGCTGTGATTTCAAATGTTTAATCATAGATTAATACCAGAAAACCATAGTTCACTCTATTGAATCTTATGTCAGGAAGACTTTGAAATTATATGAAGCTGGTACATTTTTATATTTATAGAAACGAGTTAAATCTGCCAGGAAAAGCAAGACTTTTGCATTTTCTAATAATGTCAAATCTTAAACAGAGGTAGTAAATATGGAGCAAAAATAATACGGTGAGTCCATTAAAGGAACTATTATTATCCATTAAAAATGAACATTAATAGATAGGAAGTACGTTGAATTTCAGTCTTTTGGCAAAGAGAAACATACACCATGAATGTTGTCCATAAGAATGCTAGGCTAAGCTTCTTTAGGTAGCCTAGTGGTTACATGTTGGATCAAAGTCAAGGAATTCTTGGTTCCTTGGTTCCAGTTTGTCCCATGGCGGGGTTGGAACCTGGTAATTTACCTCGCATGCCCACCTTGGGCTTCTACTAGTGATGAAAGCCCAAGATTTTGCTGTCATAGAAGAAATACTTATTTCTCTAGAATGAAACAGGATATGGCAGTTGTCCATTTAAAAGCACTTTACAGACATGGTTCACAAAAACTTGTAACACTGAATTGCAGTGTTCCTTGCTTGTGTCTCCAGAAAGCATGAATTGTTTTATGCTTTACTTGTTACCAGTCCAGCTAGACACTTCCCTTTTTTTCACAGGATAGTGCAGATGAACTGATGACAAGCAATGGGGTTTGTTTGTCTGGACAGCACATAATTCAAGCATATAATCCCATTGGCAATGACTGCAATCAGGCTTTGGATGGGGCCAGCTGTTCAACTTCCAAGTATCCTGGCTTTGTATTTAAAATCCATATTTATTTATTTATTTATTTAACTTGTCCCCGCCCATCTCCCCATAACGGGGGACTCTGGGTGGCTTACAACAACTAAAATCAATACATAATTAAAATTATAAAAAGTTTAAAAGTTGTAAAAATTATATTTACAGAAATAAGGATAAAAATAAAGAGGCTAAAAGATCCAAGAGTCCAATAGAGGCCACACCAGGCCACTAAGGGGCCAGCCAACCCCATTTCTGGTATCCTCCCTCCCCGCCCCAGGCCAGATGGCAGAGCCAGGTCTTCAAATCCCTCCGAAAGGCCTGGAGTGAGGGGGCCTGTCTCAACCCCGGGGGCAAGATGTTCCAAAGGGCGGGGGCTACAGCAGAGAAGGCCCGCCTTCTGGACCCCGCTAATCGAAGTTCTTTTACCACGGGGATCCGGAGCATGCCCTCTCTATGAGATCAGGTGGGATGGGTTGAAATCGTGGGGGTGAGGCAGTCCTTCAGGTAACCTGGCCCCATGCCATGTAGGGCTTTAAAGGTGATAACCAACACC
The DNA here is from genome assembly GCA_030867105.1 of Liasis olivaceus. NCBI lineage: Eukaryota > Metazoa > Chordata > Lepidosauria > Squamata > Pythonidae > Liasis > Liasis olivaceus. Next base: position 47,769,828 of record CM061348.1, read on the forward strand.
TTGAATTGGACCCGGAAGCAAACTGGCACCCAATCCAGCTCACGGAGCAAAGGTGTTATATGGGTCCTTCTTCAGCCCCAAAAATTGCTCGCGCAGCTGCATTCTGGACCAGCTGAAGCTTCCGGATACTCTTCAAGGGTAGCCCCATGTAGAGTGCATTGCAGTAGTCTATCTGGGGGATAACAAGGGCATGAGTGACTGTTTGCAGGGCATCCCGATCCAGGAAAGGGCGGAACTGGTGCACAACCCGAAGCTGTGCAAAAGCCCTCCTGGCCACGGCTGCCACCTGCTCTTTGAGCAGGAGCTGTGAGTCCAGGAGGACCCCCAAATTACACACTGGGTCTGTCTGGGGCAGTGCTACCTCATCCAGAACAACGATGACAAGCAGTTACTTGTTCTAGTTATGAATAAGGTAAGCTCTGATAACTCTGTTTTCTTTGAAGTGCCATAACTTCTGTAACTCTGATTGGTTTGGAAATTAGTGTCATAATTAGACCACTCAAAAAGGTACAACTATTCCACATTTGCCCCTGTATGTCACTGTGAAAGACTGAAAATGAAATAGAAGTTTTGCTCCTGAAGGAATGTTCAGGGGCTATTATCTATTTCCTCCATGGCAGCTCTGATAAAGAATAGACTCACGGCCACCAGCTCCACTTCATCTGAGCATGCGTGGTGGGTGAGAGCAGCACCAGCAAGCTTTAAATTCATCACAGATGTCCAGAAGGAGTGTGCTGTGGACTGTGCCCTCTGTCTACAACTCTTCAGCTATCTCTTGAATGAATTGATTTTGCCAGCTTTAGCGGGGACTCTCTGTAATCCATTCAATATGTGAACGTCTCCTTGGATAGAAGACAGTAGTTTTGTGTTAAATTTCTATCTGCTCCTAATTTCCTACGCTGTGCATAATGTCATCCCATTTCTGAGTTTTTGCCAGTGGGGAAAATTTGTCTAGATCAATGCTATCAGCCCTCTTCAAATACTGCAAAACATCAATTAGGTCACTATAAATTCTCTTTCCTGGTGAGAAAAACCCTTCCCTCAGCTATTTAAAATTTTCAGTGGTGAAAATCTCCAGTTTTGTCATTTGACCCATTAATTTAGCTCCCTCTATGAGGTAGGTTTTATGTATGGGCAGAGAGGGAAATGGCAAAAGCTAAGAACACACAGTCTTTCCAGTAGGATGTGCCATGCTTAGCTCTGAGAATAAAGTTTCTAACCCCAGCTATCCTGGTTTGTTGTGGAAGCATCTCATGAATAAGTTTTGAGGAAATTTCAAAGTAAGTGTGACAATTATCCTCAAAATATTTAATATTTTTTCATCTGAAATAGGCGTTATAGTAATAATTTCCAACACAAATGCACCCCATACACATTTTTCCTATTTCTTCTTCCTACCATAATTATGAAGTTTTAAACTGATGTGGATTTTTTTTTTAAAGTACTAGTCAACATAACAGATGTTAATATATACAGTAATAATAACAATGCAAGCCAGTGCAGTATCTCGTTTTATCATTTTATGATTATCACTAGCCAGGCCATAGAGTGGCTTGAAAAAAATGGAAAGAATTATCTCCCAAGAAAGCAGAAGTCAGATCGAAGGGAAAATATCAGTCTCCACACTTCAGTGGATCTCCCTTCTCTCTGGATTGCAAAACTTATTTGGTAACCCCACGTGCTCTCAACACTTTCTAAGAAGTTACTATTGTAAAATAGCATGGCTGGTGATCACTCCAAGAAGGAACAAACTGAAAATTAATTTTCCACATTGCCTTTCAACTATAATAGGAGTGTTCACTCAGACTGCAGTCTTGATCAGGGCCGATGTTTCCACATTGCATAGCAACTGGATATAGCTAAGCAAGTTTGCATAGGACATCTTGTGCTTATAAGGACCTACAGTAGAGGGTGTACATTAGCTTGCATTATATGCAGCCCTAAGTCATGATTTTTAAATCATGATTAGTTGGCCAAGCCATAATAGATGAGTTCAAACATGATGCTAAATAGGGATGGTTGGGATTCGACATAATGCCAAGCCAAAAGCAAATAACTCTGGCTGTGCTGAAATCTGCCATACAGTTTCTCCAAAATGTTCTTTTCCTGTGAAAGAGGCTTCTGATTTTCTACAATATTCTCAACATCAGGACAACAGTTCCAGGCTGTAAAAAAAAAAAAAGAGGGCAGCAAAGAGTTAGATCATTACAGCCTAGGTCTGGTAGCCCTACTCAACAAGATTGATCATTTCTAGTGCTGGTGTGACTACCTTCTGTTATGCATTATTTCCATGCCAGCCCTCTGAAACTTCCCTCTCTGCCCCTATTTCCAGTATAAAAAAAATCTCCATGAGAATAGTTTTCTTGCAATGTCTGCTCCTGGGATTTAATAGAAATGTGGGAAGCCAATGAAGCTGCAAAGTACTCTAGGTCATCTTGTAGTAAGAATTTAACTCATTTCTCTTCTTTTGAAATAAAATTTCCAAGGTGACCCCTCTTTCATCAGAATGATGAGAATTGGAAAAAACAATCACAATTTTTTTGCTTGTTACTACAAATATATAAGCGCTATGTGTGGACAAGATAGTGTCGTAGTTGTGTCATCTTAACAAGATGGGTGATGACAAATTTGATATATAAATAAAAACAAATAAATAAAAAGATCAGTGTGTGTTGTTTTTGGGTTCTCATTAACCAACTGGATCCAGCCAGCTTATTCAGATATACTTGTCTAACAGCTGAATTTCACAGCGCTGGTAATTTCTAGGGTTGAGAACAGACCACAGGATGTAGTTTGGGGCCAATTTGATGTTTCAGAAGCTAGGTCAATTCAATTTAGACCAAGTTAGAGGTTGAGTTGCTACAGCAATGGGGCCACCAAATCTTGGTCTAGAGGTTAGGGTTCATTGTCATTCCACTGCTGAGGGCAGTAAAAAGGTAAGGCTCTTAGAAGAACCTGTCTCAAAAGAAGCTGTTGTGCCCCTCTCAAGATTCAGTGGTGAGTCAAGTGGAGTACCTAGCATATCTGCCACCCAAAGTGGATCATTTTTTAACACCCTCTTCTCCATCAGCAAGAGCCCATTTGGTCTAGTGGTTAAGGCACGAGGCTAGAAACCAGGAGACTGGGAGTTCTAGTCCCACCTTAGGCACAAAGCCAGTTACTCTCAGCCCTAGGAAGAAGGCAGGAGCAAGCCACTTTGGAAAAATGCTATCAAGAAGTTTGCAGGAGGCAATTGCCAGGAGTCAAAACTGATCAGAAGGTATCATTTTTTTACGCTGACCACTAAACAGCAGATTGAGGCACCAGCTGTAACAACTGACTCCACACCCATTGCTAGCTTCCTTGGTATCTGCAGCACTTCCTTTTTGCCGGCACCTGGGGTGGACCCCCCCCCCCCCCCCCCCCAGTATACCACTGCCTGACGTGTCTGCATTAAAACAAATCTCACTCATTAAGGGAGCATTGCAGCTTGGCGTTGAGAATGAAGCAGAATTGTAGCTTTACTTAAAACAATGCTGCCTCCTATTGTATGAATTGCAGGAAAGAAACGTTTGGATTTAATTCAGGACTTAGCATCTTTAATACATTGGCCAGCATCCAGCAGAGAGTTAGGCATGCTTAAATGCTTTGATTTCAATGATATTAAGCATGCCTAACTCTCTGCTGGATGCTGGCCATTGATTTAGAAACCTATTTGAAATATCAGCTTTCTCCCTCCCTCTCTCTCTCTCTCTCCATGTATATATGAATAATTTTGCACTTTTGTAAATAGTCCTGGACATAATAAAGAATGAAATGAAAATATTTTGGATTCATAGTAAAACAGGGCATTTTTTTTGGTTTTCTGATAGTTGTAATATTTTATCACTTTGGCTGCTTTTATCTCCTGAAGTATATTTAGAGTGCACCCTTATCTGTCCTACTATCTCCATCATTCCAACCACTAAAAGGTTACAAATGTAAGGAAGGAAGTATGTAGTGCTTTTATGTTTTTATTTCCATTGAGGAAAGTCACTAGCTTGGTATCCATATGTTCAATATCTAGAAGTGACTATGGTGAAGAGAAACATTAGGTGGATCAATCTACAAAGAAATGAGAAAAATACTGTTAAAAAGTCATGACATCATCATAAATGAAATTACTTGATGCAATGAATGAATCCCATCAGGATAATCAAAGAAAAAGTAGCAGGCAACTATAGCAGAGATTAATTACAGTGGAATAGCAGTCAGGATGACTGAGGGCCCAAAATGGCAGTAGAAATGCTAGCTTACCATCTCCATGAGATCTTACTGAACTCCAATTCAAACTAGTCCATTGGATAGCTGATGGTGAGTGGTTGTGGGTTCAGTCAGACATTTGGAAGCTGTGGCAGAATATGTTAATGTATACACAAGTATGCATACCACATATTTGTAAATTGAATGCACACATGCAGACTTTGTTAGACCATATTCACTTAAAAACTGATCCCCCCAAAGACCATAGACAAAATTCTGGGAAATTGTGGTTATTCACTGAAGAAAAACTGAAGCAAATTCAAAACTCCCATTGGGGGAATTAGAATCATATATTAAACTAAGGATATTAATGGATCAGAGGAATTAGAATCATACAGAAAACACAGTAAGTGTGAAAGAGGCAGGTTTTGGTGAAAATAATGTTTGTATTTGTGAGAAAGTTGATTTAAAAATTAAATCTACAACATTTCTAGGAAAGTGTGAGTTTGGCCAGTTTTGGACAGTCTGCAGCAGTGGCGTTGGGGATGAAAGAAAAAGATTTCAAAACAGTGCTTTTCTAAAAGTTATAGAAAAGAGAGAAATTAGGAGTAAAACCAAGGATTGTCTAGTTTTTGAGACATATCATGGAAAAAAAGTAAAGCTAACAACTGAAAAACAGAATGGGCATCAAATTTAACTAAGTGTAGAATCCAAATAAAACATGGGAGGGTTTGCAGATGTTGTGTTCATTGTGAAAAAATAAGAAAAGACATGTGGAAGAGAGGTTAATTGATTTATGGACCAAGTTAGGGCAAAAATGTAACTGCCCTGCTGACTAGGGTGTCATGGGAAGCTGCCTTAACTTATTCTAAAGAAGGAAAGAAACAGAGATTGAGAAATAGAGTGGGATGTGTCTGTTGAACAGCAAGTATGTCAGACCTTCCTGGATGGCAAGAATCTTCCTTCTAAAATCCTGGAACTAACAAAGTATTTTCTTTTCTTTGCACTTACTCTCTGGTGGATTGAGGAAATTAGAGTAAAACAAAACCAAATTCTCAGTTCAGGACAACTGATTGGATTTAGGAAATCATTTTTAAGGGGTCCGTTGGAAGGCAGAAAATAGGAAATAATATTTTCTTCTCCTTCCTGGACTGAGGGAAAGGGAATAAATATGATTTTCTTTACTGTTCAAATGTGATGAAACATTTCTGATGAGAAACAGAATCTCTCAGTGACCAATTCTGGTGACATTAGCAGGTTGTAAAGAGCTAAATTTTGGAATGATGAATTATTCCTATGTTTCAGGTTTGGGTTTTCCTCTTTCCAATTCAAATTCAACATAATATTGGACTAAGAAAAGTATCGGAATGTTCTCACTGTCACAATACACACACACACACACACACACATATGCATACTCATTGTAAAACTGACTTATAACAACCTTCTCTTTTGGCTTAGATAAGAATACTAAAATCAGCATAAGAAATTACTTGATAATTATTTCTATGACTCCTTCTCTCATATAGTATCAGAAATTTTGGGAGTGTTAATAGAGAGGGGTGGCAGTCATATAAAAATTTTTCAAAGACAACAGATCCTACCACATTAGGTAGGTGCCATTGCAACAGTGACACTTGCTCTAATAACTTCTTGACTAGACTACTGAAATGCATTCTATATGAGGCTGCCTTTGAAGATCCCCTGGAAACTGCAATTGATGAAATGCAGCGACCCCGATAATAGCAGGTGTTACCTACCAAAAGCACATTGTAGCTAAGCTTTGGGCCCTATATTAGTCATCAGTACATTTCCAGATGCAATTCAAAGTGCTGATTTTGACCTTTAAAACTCTATATGGCTTGGTGCCTAGGCACCTACAGGACCACTCTCTCCTATATGAACCAGCCCATCCAGTATATTCTTCTCAGGAGAAACGTTTGGTCATACCATATTTCATGGAGTAAGGGGAATGGAGGCCAGAAAATACTGTTGCTGCTCCAGCCTTGTGAAATACCCTCCACTTAAAATTAATACTTGTTCCATCCTTTCTAACATTCTGGAAGTTCTTAATCTTAATTTTTATTACAGCTTTAAAGCCAGAAAACACAATATACATCAAATATGTATATCAGATATACACAGAAACACATACATCTATAATGTATAGTTATAAATAAAAGGTAAACATAAAATAAAACAAAATCATATAAAATAATAATGCAAATAATAGTGGTGATCACTAAGACTAGTACTATTCTTCCATCATAAGTGGAACAAATAGAGGTACAGACTCGATCAACCTGGGAACATACATCAGGGTCCTGGTCAGACAGAAGAAATGACAAATATGCTTTCTACCCTCTGTCAGGGTATGTCTTCAGAAGGGAACAGATGAATGTCATCTGAGATTCCCTATAAAGAAAGCAGAGGAGTATGCCACTCATGGACTCCCCAGAAACTTCCCCACATGGGCATATGTGCTTATTATGTAGCGGGAGATTCTTTTAATGATCCCCACAGGACTGCAGGGGGTAGTGCATCCAACCTGGCCACAGTGAAGGCCTGGCAAACTTCAGAACTGGAATGGAGGAAAGATAGGATGATGGTACATGCCCATTAGGAAAAAAAAAAAAAAAAAATTCACAGTATGGAATTAGAAAATAGGCTTAGACTAGTTTGGAAATCAGTATCCCAGATACATGGCTTAAGAAGACTCCTGGTATTTTCAAACCCTAATGGACAGAGGCTCTCCAGAGAGAAACCTAAAGACTGGAGTTTGTTATAAGTTCTTGTTAGCCAAATTGATTTATAATGGTCCCTGAAAACCAGTGGGACCAGACTCACAAGGAAAAAATAATTTTAAGCAGAAATTAATGAGATATAAAAGGATTTGGCAGCCATGCAAACCAAATCTGTATCTAACCCTAAGGTAGAATTCTTGTTGCATCTCCGAATTGCAAGGATAGTGTCACCATCTTTAATTTATTGTGTCTTGAAATAAATTAATTTATTAATTTTAATTAATAATTCAAATTCTAAAGAAAAAAACTTATCACCATCTTTAATTTGTCTCCTTGAATTGTTTATACTTATTTAAGTGTTGATATTATTTTATTTGACCTTATATTATTTATTTTTCATTATTGCTCTTACTATAATTTATCCTTGTGTTGTGATAACTTAGGTATTGGTTTTTTAATCTGTATTTTCTGTGGACATTGAACTGTTATGGCCACACTATTCTGGCAATTGTTTTGTAAACCACCATGAGTCCGTATTGATTCAGTGGTATCAAAATGGAAAGAAATAAAAGACCAAAAAAAAAAAAAACAGCTGTAGAGAGAAAGGAAGATGACCTTGTTGGACATACACAAAACTGTTGCCTAGGCAAAAGGAGCTGAAACATTTTTAAAGACTAGAATGTCTAGATAACATTTGGAAGCAACTCAGGCAGATGCCTCCCTGATTTGCTGAACTATAAGTAGGAGGGGGAGGTATGGCACAATCAGACTTTCAAGATTCTGTTATTATAGCCAATCTCAATAAAAGTAGTTTTAGCCTTCCTGTGGAGTTGATTTCATGGTCTGCTCTGCATGGACCAATGCTTGCCATCTTGACTTGTCTCCAAGCAATAACTTCAGTTCTTTCAAGCATAGTTGTTTTTTTTTCCTAGTCCATTGTCTGCTTACATTACATGTCCAAAGTACATGAATTTCTGCTGTTTGATCTTTGCCTCAAGGGTGCAGTCAGTCTTTATTTCATCCAGGGCTGGCTAATTTGTTCTTCTTACAGTTCACAGTATCTTAGTGACTGTCTCAAGATCCATAATTTGAAGGCAACTATTTTCTTTCTCTTGCTCTTTCTCAACGTGAAGCTTTCACAGTCATACATTACCAGGGGAAAGACTATTTAACAAGTTTTGATCTTTGTTGTCATACAGATATACTTATTTTTCATGATTTTGTTTAACTTTGTCACTGTCTTCCTTTCTAGGATTAATCTCTTCTTTATTACTCTATTACACTATCTTTTATCTACTCTCGAGCCAAGAAAATGAAACTGTGTTCCTCTTCCACTTCTTCACCATCAACTGCAAATTCACTAAGCATTTTTGTTGACATTACATCTGACTTAATATTTAACATTAACCCAGATTTTTTTCCACTTTGCATTTTTTTTCTTTCATAACAAACTCTTTTAAGAGTTCTTTACCTTTAGCTAACAAAGTGGTATTGCCTGCATATCTCAAATAGTTAATGTTTTGACTTCCTATTTTGATTCTCCTATCTCTTCCAGTTCTGCCATTCTTATAAAATAAATGGTGCATAAGTTAAACAGATACAGGGACATCATGCATCCTTGTCCTACTCCTTCTTTCTATTCTAAACTATGCTGTTTCTCCAAACAATTGTCCTTATCTCTCCAGTATTAAAGTAATGTGTTCCCCCTTAAACCAATGATAGCCACAAGATGTGTAAAATTTGTTACACTTCTCTACCCATTACATCAGAAGTAAAATCAGTTGGCTAAGGAAGTGATCAAAGCCATGCTCATTAGTGGTTTTAGGCTGGCGTAGGCAGGCTCTCTCCCCTCTAGTCTGTGGTTAGGCTCATCTTTCACCATCCTCCTAAAGAGTTGGACACAGCAGACAATTCTAGTGATCTATCAGCCAGCAGAACTCTAAGGCCTGTAACTCTGTGGCCCTCATAGTTTAGTGCAAGGTTGAAATAACAAAACAATGGAATGACAGAGCCAACTCCATGTTCCTTGCCTTCCAAACAGAGCATAGAAGAATCTGGAAGTTCACATTTGTTGCCTGTATAAAGGAAAGAAAGATAAATCCTAACAAGAGTGTTGCATGCAACTCAGCTTTCTTTGGGACTCCAATCTGTTGGCGGGGGAGGGGGGAGATAACTTTATTCGGTTCAGATAAAATAGAGGGAGGGAAAGGGATGCCAGATGGAGTCCAGGGATGAGAGGACCGAGTCCAGCAGCCATATCTATCCAATTCCTGCTGTAGTGTTAGGATTGGTAGATGTTTCTCCCACCAAGAGAAGCAGGAGAGCAAATCTGGAGTACTAAGCCAATTGTTTGGCCTAAAACATGCTGAATATGCCAGATCAAGATAGCACCATTCAGCAATGGGTCAGAAAAGAGGAGGAGAGGGCAGTAAATTTCACTTGGGTATGGTCATCATTAGGGAAAGGTCTAAATATACCTTTGTGTGAACTCACACTCACCCACACAGACAGCCAAGGATAAGTCAACCCTTAGACTATATTTGAATGTCTGGTCTACATTTGGATTATTGTACCAGAACAGGTCCTTTGAACTCTATTAAACATACACACACTCTCTCTCACACACACACACTTCAGTGTTCTTCTCAGAAAAAAAGAGAAAAGCTTGTGCACACAATGGACAGAACTATAATTATGTAAATTCCTGCTATGCACACAGCTGCCAGGAGAGGAGAAATGCCAGGTCCCAGTTGATTGCCAGTTACCAAGCTGCAGTGCGTGCACAGAAAGAACATCAGTAAAAAATACAATTCTGATTCTCTCCATCATGACATTAATTACACATACCCTATTTTCTGACTTATATCTACCATAGGGCATGACAAAAATGTGTTGCCAATTTTGCAAAGCATAAAATATTTGTTTGCAATATGGGAATGAAGAAAGATGAACAATTTGTAGAATTTATTTTAATTTTAAAGAACTATTTCCATACTACTTGAGTAGTTGGCAAGGAGACTTATCTGCTTGTGCTTAATTGTTATTCTGTCATTTCACATCACTTCAATCACAAAGCATCCTGCTTTGAACAGATTTAGGCAATCTAAAAATCAATATTTGAATTATTGGTGGAAGGTAGGGGTATCCTTAATTAAACTTACTTCTGGGCTAGTCTTATGGAAGTAGACTCTTTAAAAGGTGGTGGGATATTCTCTCTCTTAAATAAATTCATTTAATCAATGAATAAAGTAGAATAATTTGCACTGATGTCTTGCGGAGAACATCCTACCTTGCACTTCTCTACCATCCCCACGTTCTCTCAATTTTTTCCCCTTTCTTAATAGAGATCTTCCACTTCTTTTTAAGTTTGTCCAACTTGGGGTTCCCTTAAACCAAGTAATAGCAGCGGTGTCCTCTCTATGCCCAAAGTTGAAAAGAAAGCATTTTCTGGGGGCAATCTGGAGAAGAAGAGAGGTCCTGTAATATCTAAGAAACTGCAGCATGCTAGGATCCAGATGTTACCCTCCACTGATCAGAGCATTCCACTGCAGAAGTAGACTCTATCCATGGGCTACAACTTAGCTGGTATGCATTTTCTGTATGCTTAAATAATAAGCATAATCATTTATCTGAAACTTTCAGATGCCAACTCTATGGGGGCCCAGCATCCCAAACTGATAAGACATCAGTACCAGCAAAAAAGAAAAAGGAAAACAAGTGAAATACCTTGACTAATTTTAACCCTAACCTGGTCAAATCCAGGGAAGCAACAAAAATCTCTGTGGGTTAGGTAGTTTTCATCCTGAGAAAAAGTAGCCATTTGCAGAAAACTACCAAGTGCCAGTAATATCAGGAAATTGTGTGAAGCTGTCACACCTGATGTATCAAATCATCCCATCTGTTTCCAATTAAGTTTAAAGAAAGATGAGGGTAAATATTAACCACAATTGGGTTAGAATGAAGGGGCTACTTTGTAGTTTCTTGACCCTTCCATTTATTGACAGTATTGGACTTGCCTTGGAGCATTTTTCCCCTGTTTGGAAAGCCTGTAATTAATGATATGGTTCATTAGCTACAGGGAAGCTAAAACAGTTAGTAATACAGTAGTTCACATGATTTGGAGAAGTAACTCATCCCACATGCTCAAGCACTGTAATTCCAAAATATTTTCCTAATAATTTTAAAATGGTTATTTATAGACATTCACAGAACAAAAGACCCCAATACAGCTTATTTCTGGGTACCATGAATAGGGGTGGCTTAAAATATTCTGCTGCTTGATGGCATGCATGAGGGAAAATAGTATATGTGATATTGTCTTGGTATTACAAAATGCCAGCAGAGGTATTCTGGGGGGAAATAGTATCCCCCTGATCAAATGCTGCCCCATTTACATAGCATGAAAATAGTCTCAGGGAGATGAGGTAACCTGGGACTGTGAGAGAATGAACTGTTAACTGTCACTTGCTTCCTTTTTTTGTGTAAATGTTTCTAAGTAAAGCCATACTTTTTTTGGTATTTGTATGATTCCTAATCTACCTGCTGACTGAATGCATTTCATTCAACGTGTGTAACTGGAAGATTATATCTCGATTAGGGATATTTCTAATTTTTTCTCTGAATTTCACTTCTCTCTGTTTTACCTCAGGTAAAAAGCATAGTAGGCCAGCCCTGCTCTGCTTGTAGACCATTTTGTGTATCTGCTAAGTGGACTTCAGCCTGCCAAGACAGGACTATTGTTCTAAAGTAGAACAGAATCAAAGCATTGGGAATCTTCTCCTGATCTGTTTTTTTTATTATTATTATTGTCTTGAGTTGTACAGCATTCCACATGCCTGTTCAGTTCATCACAGTATATGCATATGACTTCACTCCCCCAAATAAGTGATAAGCCTTCATTAAGCACTGCAGATAAACCTTCTCAATGCATTTTCTGTATGGTTGTACCAAAATCCATTTCATAGCTGTTTTGCTTCTGGCTTTGAAAATAGAACGGCACTTCAGCTATTATGTGGAGATAGACTGGTGAAAATTTTAAAACTTGGGAGAACTTTTTTTTCCAAAAAAAAAAAAAAAGGAGCAACTTCTCTTTTTTGTCCTGTTCCCCCCCCCCCCCCCCCCATTTTAAAACATGGTTATCCACACTGCTTTGCTGAGAGGCACTGCTGGGTAAAGAGGAACTTGACAATTTGTAATTTGCCTTCCCATGTGGAGGGAGGGAGGGAGAGAGGAAAAAAGATGAAAAAGCTCCCTTTTATAAAAGCAAGATTCCCTGTTACAAATATAAATATTTTACAAATATAAATATTTCAACAGGCCACCTAAATATTTTTCCCCAAGTTTTCTAACTTTCCCCCCACACCCATCTATAAGAAGTAACAAAAATATTCCACCCAGAAATTTGAACACCACTTGCTCAGGAGCTCAAATACACATCAGTAAACAACACAGAAGAATAATATTTGTGGGGGGAAAGACTGCTTTTTGGTAAAGTTTTACCAATACATTTGGTAATACACAGGGAGCAAAAAGAAGCAAATGAACTGGAGCTGTGGCAAACCACTTCCAGAATTAATTTGGGGGATTGTCTTAGGGTGAAGTCCTGGGCTCCTTCCACATACAGGGGTTGGGCCAACACAGTCTTGGCAAGCACATTTTCAGCTGAAGTGATTAACTGGCACCTCATCCACTGCTCCAGAGAAAACAAAGCTAAAGCCACATTGCAGCTTTCCTTCTAGAGTTGTGAGAAAAGTAGTTTTCTATTGGTGGAAACTTGTTTTCTCTCTTCTGGCCCCCTCAAATCCCCTCCTTGCAGGAGTCAGAACACCCTTGCGCCTTGCCACTATTTTCCTTGAATCTCTTCCAAGAGCAAAGCAGGACCTCCTCTGCCATGGCCATCCCGCCCCTTTCCCCCCTCATTACAAAAATCAATGGAGCAAGATAAGAACGAGGGCAGAATCTGAGGCATCCGCCACCTCCGAGTTTTTTGCCCCACCCTTGGCCACCTGGAGAGCATGCTGATCAGCTTGTGGAGAGTTTTGTGCACAATGAGGATGGCAATGGTGAAGATGCTCACGAGGTAGTGAGAGGCTGTTTCCAATGGTTTGAAATGTGCAGCTGATGGCTCTGTGGGAGTTCCTCTGAGTCACTTAAAGGGTGACCAGGGCTCTTGGGATATCTCCAATTTCTGTGTATGCAGAACTGGAAACCCCATTACAAGTATTCCTCTGATCATGATAGATTTGACAGGAGAGAAGAGAGGGAAAAATGGGAATTGTTGCGGATAGAACAGGGGAAGCTTTGAATGATCAGGAACCAAAGCCTTCCTGTTTCCGGACATGCTTCCAAACAAGGACTTTGAGTAGTTCCTGCTGGCAAAATACTAGTGTCCCACCAAACTTTTTCCTAGCTGTTGTGAGCAGATGGAACTTTTGACTGGAAGGGATCCTCTGCCATGGAGTTTCCACCTCTCCCTCAGCAAATACATTTGCTTTGCCCACTGAAATGGAATTCAGCAGGCAGGGGACACAGACTTTGATGCTTTTGTTTGGGAAATAGTATTCTATGAGCCCTGCTGCTAAATTTTACAAGGAAGGTTCTCCTTTTTTTTTTTCTTGGCTGAGTTATACTTAACATCTGAAATGCCCTATGTTCAGCATGCTAAGCTGATGGTATTGATAAATGTCTTCCAATGTAGGCTCAAAATATTTTAGTATCCTTTTTAAAAAACAGCTTGATAACAAAATTAGTTTACTGTAAAAGCATTTTGCTCCATTCATAAAATTTTTTTTTTCAGAAGTACCCAGTCAAACCAAATCAAAACAGAAACAATCCTCAATGATTTAATCTTAGAAGAAAATACATGAAAACATTTATAAGACTTGGAACTTATCTCTTCTCATCAGCAATTAGGCTGCGATCCAAGAAAGCACTTAGTCCTATGCGCACTTCTCTGGGTATAAAATCCATGAGAGAGAGAGAGAGAGAGGGATTTATGTTCGAATAATTGGATCTGGGATTATGTCTCAACAGGTGGCAGCACCTGGCCAATCTTGCCTGGGTTCAGAAGATAAGCAGGGATGGGCCTGCTTACTCCTCGAATGGGAGACCACCAGGAATATCAAGACTGCAGAAGACTAGGACGTTTCTAATAAAGCCAATGGAAGAAGTTGTTTAGTTTGCAATGCTGCCATTCTGCTATTGGTTCTCCACATACTAATCCCAGCTGAACTTCTGCATAGGTGATTGGAGGCAGTTGCAGAATGGAGGAATATACTAAATTATGTTGAATATACTAAATTAGTTGCAGAATGGAGGAATATACTAAAACCAGCCAAGACCAAAGTCCCTGGGATAGCCAAATCTTCAAATATGGACCCAGTGATTCAACTAATATGGGGTGGGATTGCTCTCCCTGGAAGGACCAGGTCTGTAGCTTTGAGGTCCTTTAGACTTACTGCCATCTAGGAAACAAAATTTGGTTTGTACATCACAGCAGTCCTTCCTAAGGAAAGAAGCCTTGGCATCAGTCACCATTCATTTCTTAGTCAAGGTGCTTAAGACCAAGTGGACATGCTATTGGAGGATTAGCTCAGTTAATTCCAATTTGGGGTGGAATAAATATTGGTGGATGACTTTTATATGGAGATGGAAAGAAGGAAGCACCCTGTTGCTTCTCCATGATCTCTCTCAAGGATATTTAATACAATCAACCATGTATTCTCTTGCATTTACTCTGTAAAGTTGTAGTAGAAGACACTGTGTGCTTATAGAAGAGTGGTAAATATTTAATGACAATACAACTCCACCCTTGTTTTGACGGAGCACCCATAGAATTTGGAAGCTTAAACGGCTTCTGTTTGCTTGCAAAATGAACATGCATAAACATTTTAAAAGCTTTTTTGATGATTTGAGCTAGACCTCCTACATAGCATATAAAGAGGTAGATTTTTTTTACTCATTTAACCGCTGTCTTAATTGTGTTCATAAATAAGTTACATGTTGTAATACTGATAAAAGTAATATTCCAGAAACCATTAAAATTTTCCCATATATGAAAAAGATACAATAAAGAGCTCACAAAACTTGTGCCTTTGAGTTACTTGGCAACGAGATGGGCGGTGACAAATTTGAAATATAAATAAATAAATAAATTTGTTAGTCTGAAAAGATGCCCCCAGACTCTTGACTTTCAGTTAGCACATAACATGGCTCTCCTCTTTAAAATAAAGAGATAAGTGTCCATTGAGCATAGCTGTAATGTTGGTGGTTGTAAACAACTTATGTGGATTGTGAAACATTTGCTTTCAGGGTTGCAATTTCCTGTGCCTCCAGGAAACCCACATATATGAATGGTACTCATTTAGGTGCCCCTCAGGACCATTTTCTAATATTTTAGAAACTCTCATAGGCAAATAGATTTCATAGACCCCCCCCCCCCCAACATATCAGCATAGTTAAAGATAATTGGGAAAACATAATCTTGGTGGTTCAGCATTTTGAGATAAGTTTTTATACCAGTTGTGGATGAAAATTAAGCAGATGTAACTTTATCTAGAAAAAGATTACCTGTGACATACTCTGAACTTTAATTTTGAAAGGTTCTGTTTGCAGGGGCAGGTCTTGTTAGGATGAGAGACCCAACTGGAATGTTCACAGCATATAGTGGGTGTGCTCATAAAATGGCTGCCATTGGCTTAGCCCTTCATAAAACACCAACTTTTCGAATCGCTTTAGCAGCATGCCATTTAAAAAAAAAAAAAATTAAACAATTAGATGGTATAGGGGACTTTCCCTTAAAATTGGTTTCCTCTATCCAACTAATGTTTTGTTCACAGAACCCATTGGATCATAAACTAATCAAAAGGACTACTGAATAATCAAGGTGAAAATCAAGCATCATATTACTAGAATGAAAATAGTATGTTATTTCTATGTATTTTTCTGACATGACTTGGAGTCCTGGGCTCCAAAGCATATGATGAAGCAATGTGACTGAAATTAAGCAAGTTACAATCTGGGCATGCTAATCCATCTATTTTCTCCTTTCTAAAACTTCACTTCAACTTTTCGTTATGGTTATTGCAATTATAATGTTCAATATGCAGATAACACATATTAAAGATGAATAAACTTCTTTGTATGTTTGTGTGTTTGACTGTGTTTGCACAGTCAAAAAAGAGAGAGAGAAAAGAATAAAAACACTAAAAATGGATATCAAGCCAAAGGACATGCATAACTTAGAATGCCCCAAAATTGTCAAATATTAAGATAACAAGCTAGAATAACCAAAGTTAAATTAATCAGCTGTTAACTGTCTGCAGGCAGATTCTTCAAGCTATCACAGAAATATTGGCTACATTAAAAGTATTTGAGTGCTGCTCAGATAAAAGATAACAAACACAGAATTCATCTGGTAACCCAGGAAAAGTTTTAATAAGGGGTGCTAAAAACCTATTACAGGAAACTCAGCAACAATCAGTGTGGTTTTTCTTCAGATCATATAAATCTTTTTCCTTTCTAAAAATAAAAGATGTGGTATGCTTGTTCAGCTCTTTCTACTCCCCCCTTTTAATGATTCTGAGTATAACTTTGAGCTATTTTTTTTCCAAATTAGTGAAGCAGGAATAACTATTTCTCAAATAACAAAACCTAGAGGGGCTGGGTTCATACAAAAAGTTAGGCTAGAATGCACTATAGAAGTTTTGTGGCTCAGTGTGTTTTGTGAACTCAGCCAGTATGGTTAGCTTATGGTTAAATACAAATCCAAGCCATTGGGTTAAGTCAGTGTTGTCCAAACTTGGCCACTTTAAGATGAGTGGACTTCAACTCCCAGAATTCCCCAGCCAGCATGGCTGGCTGGGGAATTCTGGGAGTTGAAGTCCACTCATCTTAAAGTGGCCAAGTTTGGACAACACTGGGTTAAGTCAACAATCTGGACTGTGCATATCACCCCTCCACTAAGAGAACCTTTGGACACATGTCTAGTCATACTCGTGTTTATACCTGAGCGTGTATGCACTTAGGGCCTGCAGTCTCTGCTGACCTTTCCTGACATCCAAGTTTCAATCTTTCAAAAGATTCTTGATCTGGGTCAGAGTAAACTATACACCCCCATCTTTTGAAAGCTGGCCAGGAGCCGTTTTAAAAAGGATTCCAATATGAGGATGCTTTCTTCCAAAGTCTAAATGAGACATCATGGCTTCATGCATTGTTTTTCATTTTCAAAAAAGCTTTCAGTTTGATCTAACTCAGGTTAGATGTGTCATTCCACTTCTCTGCTGGTGCTCCTCTGTTTGGAGTCATTTCAGAGTTGGATGGTGCCTAAATCTCATGAAATTGATTGGCTGCTCCCCTCCTTTGGAAATGCTTACCCTAAAACAAGAATGGTGTTTACTCTCGTTGCCTTCCAAAAAATGGATAAGGCCTGGTTTTTCCAAAAGTCCTTTGAGGATTAAGTAGCTAGCAGAAGTTCTGCAAAGTTCTTGTCTGTTACTGTTCATAGTTGTTTATTGAACAGTTACTTTGTATTGTGTTTTGATTTTGTACACTGCTTGGGCCTTTGGAATGAGGCAAACGTGTAAATCTTATAAATAAATAAGTGGCTGAATTCACACAACATGTTGAGCAAGACAAAAAACATTTTGCCTTAGCATTATGTGTGAATCCAACTACTCTATTTTCCATAAAATGGGTATGTCACTAGCTAATGCATCTCATAAATCCTTGCTAGATAACTGCACAGAAAACAAGACTGCATGACAAGAAGGTGGATTACAACTATGGATCCCTTGTACTCAGAAAGGTGGGGTAGAAATAGAATCAATAACAGAAATCACTAAAGATCCATTTCACTTCTGAGAATCTCTTCACCTCTAAGGATGCTGTGGCTGAGGTAATCAGTGGTGGCCTGATTGCAAAAAGCATTATATTTTTGGTGTCACTCTTTTAAATCACAGGGTTTAATATTCTCTCTCTCTCTCTTGCTCCCCTGGTGTTTGACATAAGCAAGGAAAGTCTTTTCTTTCTGGCACAGCATTGTGTGGCATAGCTCCGAGTAAATCGAAATCTGTTCCAAATTAGGTGGATGCTTGTGGAAGATGAAAGATCAGACCAAGTTGGAATCAGGAAGAAGGGGATTTAAAAAAGCAAATCAAGATTTGCCTGGCTTTTAAGGAACATTGATTTTTGTATCCTTTCAAATGAGAACATTAAGTAATTAAAACAGCTACTGGAGCAGCCAGAATGTGAAGCAGTCTTGAAGATTAGTAAGTATCAATTAGATATTAATGAATTAATTAATTAGATATACTAGGTCAATTAGATAGTTTTATAGATTGACTTTTTTCAATAAACTAATCAGACAATCTTCTGTAAATATGTAGTCTGAGATATCTACTTTATAAAATGCAAGATTATCACTGAAGTTGCCATCAAACACATGCAGTATAAATGAAGATGTCAGATGGATTTTTAGGAAAACTTTATTTCATAGTTGGAGCAATTACCTTGCATTTCTGTATTTACTATTTTTTCCTGTGATATTTTTGCTTGCTAGATCTCTACTTATGTATGATCACTTCATTTTCATTGTTGATTTATTTGCTTCTTTCTAGGTTGTGGGCATTTTCTCTTTAATCTGTTTTATGGCCCAGAGATTGAATAAATGGAATAAATAAAAACAGAGGTAAAATATCCAAAAACAGTGGACAGGAATACTAACAGCAACGGAATTTCCTCAGATGGTAGGGAATTTTTCATGCCCCATGGCAATTCTGTTCCATTTTCCACCACTCTCCTAGCAAAATCTTACTTCCTAATATTCAGCCTCACTGTTTCAGTGGTGAAAAACTTGGATAATGCCTAGAGGAACATCACTGAATGCTTTATAAAATAAAGTACCAACATGCAAGAAGAGCATAATATTTTCAAACAAAACGGATGCATAAGATTGAAAGCGATTTTGCCATCAGAAAACCCTTCATGGTGTAAATTATTGCACCCAAGTGCTGTGGACAGAAATAATGAGGTGTAATTAGAAACAGAAAGTATGTTTATGTTCTGCTTATCATTAACAAAAATGATTTAACACAGAATCCCTCTTTGCAACATCAATTATCAAGACTAAAAATGTACTTTCCGGAATAGCGAATCTGATCTTTCATGCTCAAGGCTGTAAATACTGCATTAAGATGCTGAACAAACTAACCAATATTGAGGTCACTAATGTTCAGCTCTGATTCCAGTTCTTTCAAAAGAAAATAATTTTTCAATGGGAAGAAAAACTAAACGAGGGGAGACAAATGTGTCTTGAAGAAAACAAAATGTATTTTGTTCAATTAGGTTATACCTTTATAGCTCTTTCTTTGCAAATAAAATAAAAATTGTTTCTGGTTCTTTGTATATTGTTATTATTAAACCGAGGTAAAGTTGCGTGCGTTTTCTAGATAAATGTTCCTCCAACATTAGCATGTTTATTTACAGTTGTTCTAAATGTATGTACATTTTGCAAAAAATTTCACAAATGTAGTCCATTTGGTATAATATTTTCATGAATAGATATAGTTTTGTGCAGACTTTTCCATTATATACATTATATATTTTATTAGCAAAGTGCATTGAAAAATGTTGAAAGTTTGGTTACTGTGTTTCTTTGACAATAAGAAATTTGCTATTTTTAGAGATTCATATGCAAACTGAATGAATTTCTTTCCCATCCCTAGTTACTCTTGCTTTTTCTCTTTTTCAGTGGGAAAATTATGTTTTCATATGTATAATCCATACAAATATACATTCTTTTCTTTCACCACAGTAAGCCATGAAACTGCTGTACTATATAGCAAGACAATTAATTGTCTAGACCAGTGTTTCTCAACCTTGGCAACTTTTAGATGCGTGGACTTCAACCCTCAGAATTCCTCAGCCAGCATGCTGGCTGGGGAATTCTGGGGATTGAAGTCCACGCATCTTAAAGTTGCCAAGGTTGAGAAACACTGGTCTAGACAGCAGGGAAATGTTTTTCTTCTCCTTTCTTACCTTAATAGTTTCATTTCAACATCTGAAAAAGAGGCAAAGCATCTCCACAAGGTCTACGCAACATTTGGTTTCTGCTGCACTAGCATGATGTTATCTGCCTTTTAGCAGGCTTTGATTAGCTAGGAGCAGGCAGAGAGGATGTAGGGGAGATGGCAGAAATTGTGGGAAATAAAAGTTTCAAACCCAGCCTGAACATTGGCAGTGGATAGCCACTTGGCCAAGCAATGCCAAACTCTTTTTTTGAGCCCTCTGAATTTGGGGCAGTCCAGCAAACCTAAGTCTCTGCTAGCCACAGAGCATCTGGGTGAAACTCGGAAAGAATCAAGTCCCCATGCACAGGGATGGGAAAGGATGCTATGCAGAAGGGGAGGCAGCATCACGTCTTCCCATGATTTCTCCATATTTTATAAGTTCTGCCCCAGTGCTGTTGGGAGATGCCTATGTGCATCATGTTTTGGTTTGAGCTTTTTGGATTATTTAAAAAGTCATTTTGGGAGAAAGGCTGCTTGTTGTGTTGATTTCTGAAGGCAGCTTTCAAGTTCTTATACAGATTCCAGTGACACCTGTATCACAAGCAATTTCATCCCTTGCCAACTTCTACAAAAGATTTTCTGTCTTTAGTGGAATTGGAACCCATTCGTTGGCACACTTTTCCAGCTGAAAGTTTCTGTACGAATCTGTTTCAGAGCACAGCATGTGAAATTGGGAAAGCACTGTCTGAAAACTCAGATGACCCTGCACATCTACTGTAATTGTTGTACTTTTAGTTACAATCTTGTATAAATGCCTTCCTCTTAGTGACATGTAATCCCTCGTTCTAGGTACTAAGGTCTCTTTCTTATTGTTTTAAGTAGATATGAGTAGAGAATTCAGCATGGATTTGCTGAACAAATAATAAACTTACTGTTTAGATGAGAGAGGCACCTACTGTTTCTGGATACTTTTAGGTAGCATTTCCACCTGTATATTATGGCAAGTCATTGGAGAAGACCATGATGCTTGGAAAAATCAAAGGCAATTGGAAAAGAGGCCAGTAAAAGATAAGGTGGCTAGATATTATCACTGAGGACACAAGTATGACATTATTATAACTGATAGACAATCGTGGTGAACTGATATCCTTTGGGTCATGAACAGTCAGAAGCAACTAAAGACTGAACAACAACAACAGCAAGTGATATAGCAACTTTGTAGGAAAGAAAGCTTAGTTTGCTATTTCTTAATGGAGCACCAAGCCTTGAGATAAACACCCTCTTATTAATGAACACAGTTGTCATCACTGAGTTTACTGTTGCTATTGTAGCCATGTTTCTGGACTGATCTATCTATATGGCAGGACAAATACCAGGGGTTATTTTTTTTCCATGTGTGGAAAATTCAGTTAACATCAAAATCTTCATATTTTCCAGTGGAGGTGAGAACTGAGGTGAAATCAACCTATATACTACTTCTATTTTACTAACACACATCAAGAATCCTGACTGGATTATTACAAAAGTATTATAAACATTCTCCTATATGATGAGGGTTTTTCATATGCCATGGAGCAGGTATTATCAAGATGAATGAGGAGGCAGCTTATAACTTAGCATAAGTTATACTAAATATAGGTTATGGATAGCTATTTTACTGTATGCATGGAAGAATGCATGAAATGTTTGAAATAAGTAGAAGCAACAGTGAAGATGCTGAAAGACAAGGACAAGGGATAAGAACTGAGGATGAGAAAGTAAGGGTGTGGTTACCCATAGTCATTTAAGCCCTATTGAGACAAACACAAAGTGCCTGGAAAAGTGCTGACCAGCTCATCAGCAAAGAGAGACAATCAGAGGAAAGCAAGCCTGCCCAGATACGGTATGATTTTCTTGTGGCAGATAGCAGCATATGAAATGCATATGTTATCATGATCAGATGGAGAAACATCTCAGAATCTTAAAAATGACAACACAACACATGGCCTGACTACTGCAATATGCTCTACATGGGGCTGCCCTTGAAGCTTCATCTGGTCCAAAATGCAGCAGCAAAAGCAGTGATCAGCGTGCCTCGGTATGCCCATATAACACCTCTGCTTCATGAGCTGCACTGGTTGCCAGTTTGCTTCTAGGTGCGATTCAAAGTACTGATCATTACTTATAAAGTCCTACTTGGCACAGGACCTGGTTACTTGAGGGAATGCCTGACTCCCATAATATCTGCTTGGGCAATCTTGCATGGGGTGAGAAGAGATAAATGAACCCTGGGGGTGGCTGGTGCCTCGAAGATGCTCCCCCAGTTTCTTAACACCTAATTAACATCAGCCTCTTGGAAGTATTATATAGGAATCTTGTTGTAGTGTATTTTAATTACTTTTAATTAATTAATTGTTGTTTTATTTTAATTAATATTTATTCTGTTTTACTGTAAACTGCCCAGAGTCACTCTGTAGTGAGATGGGCGGTGACAAATTTGAAATATAAATAAATAAATAAAGATAAATCCAAACTTGCAGGGTTGGCAAACTCCAGGTTCCTTTGATTAACCCTTATCATCTATCAGACCCCGGAAACACACCTTCTCTTTAGCAGCACCTACCCTCTGGAAGGAGGTTCTAGCCAAGATTCGGATGGCCTTTACTCCGCTGTTATTCAGAAAAGTCATGAAGACCTAGCTCTTTATCTAGGCCTTTAGTGAGGGAGAGGGAGACCCCCTTGTTTCACTTCATTTGGTCTTTTGTTTCACACTTGCTGTCTTTTATTTTTTATTGATTTATTGTACTTTCATTGTTTAATTGTTGTGAGTTGCCCAGAGTCACTGGGAGTCAGAAGGCATACAAGTTTAATAAATTATCATTATTATACTATGATTATTATAGTATAATATTATAAACATGCCCCAGACAATTTGAACAGCCAAAAAGAGCAGAAAATGTTATTCTCTTAGACATGCAGCTAACAAGGACCGAACAAGGGTTTTATGCAAGCATGAAAGCTGACTGACAATAAGGCAGCCCTCCACCTTCTCCTTCCCCAAAAAGCCATCTTGGGTATGAATATGAATTGAGATCCTTAGTTACTGCTTCAGGTAGCGATCTATCTTGCAGTAGTAAAATATGGACAAGGTATATTAATAATTCATTTACATGTAGTCTTTAATATTAAACTATTTCAACGCAATAACATCGTGTTGCATCATGTTTGGTGTTGGTATAATACTTGACTTGCTCAATAACCTGCTCTAGGGACCCCACAGAGCAGACTTGATCACTGTGCTTTGGAAATAAAGCCAGTTAAAGTAATGTATCTCTTTCCTGGCACCACAAAAGGGATGTTGTGGACTCAAGAAAGGTCTGCTGAAAGAGCTGCTTCTGTACTTTGATTGTATCCATTCCAGCTGCTTCCTGGAAGAACTAGAATTTTATTTCCAGACATTGCTCTCCCCTCCATGTTTCCATAAACCCTTTTTCTTTTTGCTTTGGGTCTCTTACATCTAATCCTGCCTGAAAGGACTAGCTTGTTTTCTTCAGGAGATGCAAGCCACTCCATTAGCCATGAGGACTGAAGAGGAGAGTAAATGCTCTTAAAATAAATAATTGAAAAGAAAAGTCACCAGACTGCCCTGCTTCTCAGTTGTGCTGGATTGTAACCTAAGCTTCCTCTGTACCTATAGAATGTAATTGGTGGGCAGCCTGGGATGATGGTGGTCCCTTCACTTTTCCTTTGAGGCCATTAGCATCTCCTTAGGGTATCCTGTCTATATTAACCTTAAATCTGCCAGATCTTTCCAAAGAGAAGGGAAAGGACTGAACAGGCGCATTTCTAACTTCACGGTTATGAGTTTCAGACCTTCCCCAGTCAAGTGAAATGCATCTTGGAGGTTCATGCTTGGTTCTAATCTGAAACAGAATTGCCTGGAGGCCTCAAAGACTGAGCTGGAAGTAAGGTGCCTGAACTGCAGATCATTTACATCCTTCATAAGGCTATTTAAGATCATTGTTTACTCTTTAAGGAGACCATAAGTGATTAGTGCTAAATATGTTCAGTATACATCTTTCCTTTCAAAGACAGACAGACTCAAAGATGTAATAACTGCCATATGTAAAAAAAAAAAAAATTAAATTAATTTTTTTAGAAAAGGATTCTGTGATGAGGATTCTCAAGGGTAAGACTTGGAAAATGTTATTTTTTTCATTTCCTACAAATTCAACACTTTGGGGGAATGGGAGAATTATTACTGCCCACTAAATATCTCATCCTAGTGCCTGCCCTGCCAAACCAAAACAACATGGACTAAACAGATTCCTTGGAACAAAAGCAGCAAAAATAGAAAAGTTTTTCTTAAAAAAAATAAATGATGAATACTTCAGTTACTGATTTGTAAAATTTTAGCTATTTTCCAGGACAGGAATCTCTTCTTCACTTTAGGCCTTTAAAATCTCTGCACAATGGCTGGTTGTTTAATTAACTGATTCTTTAACTAAAGGATCTTTCAGAAAATCCAAGAATAGAATAGGAATTAAATCTACACTCTAAGTTATGCAGAGTAATGTCACATACCAATGTGAGCAGCTCTAATTTTGACTGCCTTCTTAAAAACTCATTTTATTAACTTTCTTGAAGAAAACAAAACAGCATTTTTTATACTAGTTCCAAAATTGTAGCTTGCCCATTGCCTTATTTTTAAGTCCTCCATGACACATCTTCTTTTATAAACAAGATGGACATATTTGCTGATAAAACAGTCAAAAGGTAACAGGGGTATGTGGTCTGATTTATGACTGCATTTTTTTTTAATGAATGCCCACACGTAGGTCTGTGGATTGCGTATATTACTCCAACATCTGCATGAAGTTGCAAAGGGACTTCATGCAGAAAAATATGCAGGACCCTGATTAAGAGGGATGGGCATGCTCTAGGTCCAGTCAACAAAATTGGGCCATCATATGGGACCCCAGAGACCTGCTTTCCTCTGTCACCACTCCTGCCCTCTGGAAGAGCATCCTCTCCATTACCACCACCACCCACCACCCACCACCCACTATGAGCCATGTGGCCTTTTGAAAAACTTTAAGAACTGGGCACTGTGGGCCACAGTGATTTATAAACAAGCATGACTTTTTGTTAATTTATTTTTTGTAATTCCCCAAGGGCTATTATTATTCTTGGTTCCTGTTCTCTTCTTTCGTGATATATTCTTAAACCTATTGCATGTCATCTTGAGTTTCTGATGATTAGGAGGCCTTATAAGGCTAATAAAATGAATCAATAAAATGTGTGCATTGTTTACACACACACACTCATACAAGGGATCAAGCTGTACAGCAGATAATTCTGAATGAAGATATTTAAAAGTTTCTTTAGCAGCAAGGTAAGCAAAACAAATAAAATAGAGCCCCGTATATACTTTCTTACTCTGTCTTCTAACCTTAATCTCTAAACCAGAAAACTGGGAGAGTAAAAATGCTAAGAACTTGTTGGATTTCTACTCTGAAAACAAACAAGTAAACCTTTATAGTTTCTTAACAATGAAACCATTACTGCTTTCCTTGGCTCAGTTTGTGCCACGTGATCTCTATTCTGAATTGAAATTGGTAGCAAAAGGCAGAGTTCTCAGTGATACAGCCCAAAGGAATGCAATGTCATAGCTTTCTTGGGCTCCCCCAAATCCTCTCTGCAAAACTAGGTAAACTCTTCAGCACAAAAAGCAAATTTTCTTCCTACCATTCATTATGGAGGGTTGGGGTGGGGGAAGCAGAGGAATGACTGAATCTGGCCTTGGATCTTTGTGTAGCTCATGAGTGTCAAGATTTTAAGTCTTGCTAGGCAGAGGCAAGATTAAGTCCTCTTTCTCTGGAAAGCAGTATAATTTCCCCATCACTTATGCTTATTGTACAATACTATCAAGTCTGCATGTAGGTGAACACTTAGGAGTGATCTGGCGAAGGAGACAGGTTAAGCCTATGGCTTACAATCTAGAGTACAAGGTACCTGATATGATAGAAGGGATGTTACCCACTTTGGCCTTCAGGTAGAAAGCAACAGTGGAGAAAAACAATCTTTTGTAGAAAACTATCATAGCAGGAAGTCAGATAATCTTTCCTTCCTTCCTTCCTTCCTTCCTTCCTTCCTTCCTTCCTTCCTTCCTTCCTTCCTTCCTTCCTTCCTTCCTTCCCTCCCTCCCTCCCTGAGATATTAAAATAATTCAGCCTTAATTATTTAAAAAGCAGATTGATTTTGCAGAAAATAGGCAAAATATTAATATGATTTGAAGACAAACCAGAGGTTTTTTTAAAAAAATTATTTAATAAATTTTAGAAAAATACAAAATATTCACAAAAGACCAAGATGCACTAAAAACAAACTTAAATGGAACAATCCTTAAAGTTTAAAAATATGATAGTATCCATAAAAAGAGAAGAGAAGGAGGAAAACAAACAAATTTTGCAGAAGCAGAGAAGGAGTTTGCTATACCATTTCTAAAAACAAAATATATTGCGCCAGTTGTGCACATGTGGGAAGTGTCTGGAAAGGACTCAGCATGTAGCTGATCCCTGAAATCCCCACCTTATTGGCAGCATCCAAGTCAGGTATTAAATTGGATAGTAAATGCACATTTTTATCTGAAATGAATCCATTTCATTTCTCTCCTCATCCCCCACTCTTTAAATATATAAAATTTAAACATGCAAGAAAATAGACCTTTGTGGAATATCTGTTTCAGGGTATCATCTGGCAGGAATCCATGTCCTTTTCCAGGGTGCTTCACCTCACACTCCCACCCCATATGTTTCTTTTCTGGAAGATGTTTGTCTTTGTCAGCAGTCAATCAATATTCTGAGCTCACTAAGCAAACACTGTCCACCGTGACCCAGCTGTTTAGTTTTCTTTGCTCGCCATTTTTCTGCTTCTACAAATTCTGGGGTTTTCCCCAGCTGGCTGATACCTTGCCTTTCTTTGGCTATTTATGGATCCTCTAAAGAAATGGAATAGCTGTTGGTAAATAAGATGTTAAATACCTATCCTGTTTATCTGTCTCTTGGGTTTCTTCAAAACTCCCTGACCTAGATATGGCTTCTGAGCTGCAGGAGAATCCTCACTCTTGCAGAGCACCATGTGTTCTCTGAAGACAGATGGTTCTGCTCCATCTCTAGCTGAAGTATGATTGAATGATTCTGGCACACCCAGTGCAAAGGAAAGGCAAAATGTCATGCCCCAAGGAGAGACTGATTGGAAGGAAGCAGGTGGGAAAACATTCTCGGTAGATGGGTGAGCAAGGTGTGTTCGCAGCCTTTCATTGTTTAATTCAGTTCTGTCTTGCAACACCCCGGCGGATTGTTCCTTCCACTCTATCTGACCGGGGCATTGGCAAACCTATCAGCAAAGACTGTGTTAAGTGCTCCTTAAGTTTTCCATGCATCTGTAGCATTGAAGTCACTCTTTTTGTTCTCCTACTGGCTATGGGGTCTTCCGATCACAATTTCTCTTTCATTGTGTGGCTTCAACAGTGTTGAAAGATGCTGGCATGGCAGTTGTTATGCTTTGCAAAGGAATGAGTAATAAATAAATAATAAAATAATAAAATAATAAAATGAGCAGAGCATGTTTGAGGTACGTGTACTACATCAAAGTTCAGGGGAATTTCCTAGATTGATTTTAACAAACATGGATATGAAAGCTCAGCGCCAGCATCAGTCCTAACACACTTCTGATGAGAATACGTTCACTAGACAAACTAAACTTAGAATGTATGTACAATTGCTGCGGCTACTGTAAAAGAGTATATTTGCTTTATCGCTGTTCAGGGGCATTCAAAAGGGGAATGGAGTGCTAACGAAAGACAAAAAGGAAGCTGTGAATGTGCTCTCAAAATCTTGCCCCTTTTTATGTGCACTGCAAAGGAATGTGTGTCTGTGTGGTCATAGCTGCCCTTTTGACTTTGGTTGCCCTCCTCCATGGGCACCCGGTAATTTCTCCAGAGATTTGATGGTCCTTTAGGCCAAGCAAGGCAGCCAAGCACATATAGCCCATTTTGAAGTCAGTTAAATAATTTACTTTTATTTCTTACAAGGCTCTCTCTTCCAAGTACAGCCATGGAGTGGGATGAGACTAACTGCCTGTCATGGTGCTCTTACTTTGGGCTGCTCGGATGTTGCCAGTGGCCTGCTAAGTCAAGAAGGAGAATTCTTCACTGTCTTTTCTTTCTGCCCATTCCTACCGGCATTATAACACTGTCCCGTTTTTAAACGCACCAATGTGCCTTTCCTCAGACTAATGACATTCTCAAGGAAATGATGTTTTTCACAATGATGAAGTCTGCCTGCTCAAAAGTAAATTTGTTTAAAATTGGTGACCTAGAAGCATGTGGGCAATGAACTGGAAGGGAGAATGACAGTCCCTAAGACAAGCACTTAATCTAATCCTCCACACAGTGTTTAAATGGAGTTCTTCACCTTTCCAGAAAATATCTTAGAACTATCCCTTTGCATTGCTTTTATAAGTGCGTTATGAAATTTGACTAATTGTCTTATTTCTATCCTTCTGTAATATGCATTTAGCATGATGTGTTAATTTCTATCCCTCTAATGATTTCCTGAAACCCATCTTTAACAGTCTAAAGTGAATCATTACTAGAAGCTCTTATGGCACTCTTACTGGAATTTAACTGCTGCCTTTAGCTCTTTTCTTTACAAGCTGCTTTTTTGGTGATGATCTATTATACAAAGTATCCCCTCAATTATTTGAATGTATTAAAATTCTTACTGTCATTTGCTGGAAATTACTTCTTGCTCCCATCCCCATTTATCTCCATCTCCATCTGATGAAGAATTTAAATTGTCTTTTTTTTTCAATTCACATATGCATTCCACATTTCATTTTAGTTTGTTAATAGCACTTAATCATAATAATTTAGCCAGAGACCTTTATAGAAGCCTACTGAGACCAAAATCTCGTCGAAAGCACACACACATGCAAACACATATCAGCTTGTCTTGGGTTTACAGTGATTGAGAACTGAGCATTATATTTCAGCACTCCTTCCAATTCAAATAGATCAACTGGAATCAGAATCTTGGCCTTTGAATCTCAGATAACTGTGATATCAGTCAGGACAATTTTAGGCAGTTACCATTTTGTTTTTTTTTATGAGCAGTTGGCTAAAATGAATAGGATGGAATTTAACAGGGAGAAATTTAAAGTTCTATATCTGGATAAGAAAAATGTAAGGCACAAGTATAGGATGGGGGACACCTGGCTTGGCAGTAATACATGTGAAAGGGATCTCGATGTCCTTGTCATCCTTAAAATAAACATAAGCCAGCAATGTGATACAGCTGCTGAAAAGCAAAGGCTCTCCTAACAGAAGGGTAGAAGCCGGATCACTGGTATTCTATTCCACTCTACTCTGCTCTAATCAGACCTCAGTTGGAGTACAGTGTTCAGTTCTGGGCACCGGAGATCAAATGAAAATGTGAACACTGATTTAGAGGGCTTACCTGCACGGTAGCTGTTGCTTAACCTATGTGAAATATTGAAGAATTTAGCAGAAGTTGCAGGATCATAGAGTTGGAAGGGGCCATTTAGGTCACTAAATCCCCCCCCACCCCCGCTTGCTGTAGGAATCCAAATTAGGCTGTCTAATCTCTGCTTAAACACATCCAGTGGAGGGGACTCCACCACCTTTCTAGTAATGGTTCCACTGTCAAACTACGCTTATTTTTAGGAAGTTTTTTTTTTACATTATGGCAGGTTGAATTGGCATGCTTGGACCTGGGTTGTAACTGATCTCAAGGTTAGGGTTTTCGTCTGTTTGCATATTGCATGAAAAGAGTAATGTACTTAGCTAGAAGGTTCTTGATTAATTAAGACATCTGTGAGCATGTACATCTGTCTTCTAATGCAGGGTTCCTCAACCTTGACAACTTTAAGACAGGTGGACTTCAACTCCCAGAATTCCCCAGCCAGCAAGGAATTTTTACTTTCTAAACACCATCTCTAAAGCTCTGGACTATCTGCCTGTATTCCTCCTTTATAGCCTAATGCTCTTACCATTTCCTTCCCCCCCTCCCCCGTATCATCACCAGATGACATGTTCTCCATTTTTTCCCCCCTCCTCACTAGAATAGTTTGCAATTGTGCTTTTAACATCTCCTTACCCATCATGAACTTCTTTTCCCATCAGCTTCTCCTGTCATGGAATCTCACTTACCTTTACTCTGAGTTATAAAAATCCAATTGAAACACGTTTGACTATGCTCAGTGTTATTTTCCCTTAACTTCTTTCTCTTATCCCATAAATAAATACGTAAATATTTAAATAAGTATAAATAAAATATTTATTTATAGTTAAATACAATTAATGACCATGTCAGATAAATCATCCACTAAAACATTTCAATTTTAATATACTTTATTTAAAAAGTACACAGTTTTAAATTGTTTTCCATGGGGTAAAGCAGAAAGTAATGACCATCTTATCTATCTACTGAAGAGGCTCTGTTCTTGATGAATTGTGACTATTGTATGGCAAATCCATATTTGCATGATGTGCAAAAAAGAAAAGATAAATGTCTTTATTTACATAATTTAGAGTTTATATCATCCCACTGTTTAAAATCATGAAATGCTGATGTTTTGACTTATTTCATGTCTTCTGGTTGCACCATTTCTCAGTTCACAGTTTATCCATAGATTTAGCAGGGCAAATGATCATGGATCAGCCAGTGTCACCTTGAGAAAATGGCCCAAAGCAGAGATAGCACAAGAAGAGTAGGCTTAGCACTCAGGCCTGAAACACCACCACATTCTCTAGCGTTCTCCTAAATAAAAAATAAATACAGATGAAGGGGGGGGGGGGGGGAATCATTGCTTTTCAGTAAATGAAATGATATTCACCAACAGAGAGAGTCAGAGAGAATATAACAGATGCAGATATAAAATGCAGATACAGGGATAATTTAGAAATCATCAGGATAATAGTTGCTTGGATCTGATACAACATCATCAAGGCTTTTAAAATGAAGGCCACAAACTATGTACAATAGCCTTGAATTATAACACTGTGGAAAAGTCTGAATTCAGCTGAATGGATTACCTCTAGCCCAAAATACCACTGAATCCAACAGTATTCCTCTGCTGTCTATCCTCATCATCTGGAACTTTCCAAGGTTGGAATTTCCCAGCTTCACTAAAAAAGGCAGCTGCAGAGGCTGGTGAGAAGCTGGGAGTGGGAAACCATTTCTCTTCCATGCTTCATGTTCCTTTTCAAACCTCTGAAGGGAAAATCTTATCCTTCCTGGAGGATTTGCCACATTGGTACTTCTTTTGCCTGTCTATGAAATGGAACTAGAGCAATCTGTAGATGGAGCTCCTGGGAGAAGAAGGAACTACAGCAGAGGCAGTGACCTCATCTTTTAGCCAGAGGTGATGCCCCAGTTCTCTGTGGTAGTGAGTCATGCTTCCCATTCATTTGGAACCCTGCTGCCAAAGAAATAATTGCCCAATCTTAGCTTAAAGAGAATTGCCCTATTCTTGATGCTTTCCATCCAGATTTCCTTTTTTCCTGATAACCCCCCACCCCCACCCCTACTGTCCAAGGGTGAGCTGGGGAAAGAGGAAAGCCTGGGCAGTCAATCTAAACCTGGCTAAGAGTTTGAGAAAGTTTGAATTCAACATGTTATAGCACATTGTTTATCATGTCTCCACCCTTGCTGAATTATAGTACTATCATCATTACACTTGGGTTGTTTATTCTTACTTGCCCTGTATTTCTGATTTACTCTGAAATATTCAAATGTTCTAACAGTTTTAAGTGCATTAGATACAGAGAATAAATTAATGCATAAAATGACCAGTTTGCTAATTATCATCATTACAATTAGCATCTAAGTGGAAGGAGTGGAGTTAGAAGGTGAGGAAATGGTAGTGAAGTTAACAGGAAAACCTTTATGTAACTTATTTACATACGTGTGCTTAGATTTAGTTGCAAGCTTAGCTGCAATAGCTCATTAGGGAGTTGTGCCAAATGTTTCACAGAAAAAAGAACAGTGGTTTTGAGGAAGAAAGGAAGAGACGTGGCACCAGACAGGTGTTTTGGGAGCATGTGGAACAGTAATAGGTAAAAATGGCCAAATTTTTGCAGTTGTGGGCTACTTTTGGGATAGTAGAATTGGTGTAGCTGGACGAGTGAAGATCATGGGCAGAGATATATCAGGACATACAGGCAGAGATGTAAAGGGAGCAAGAATTTGAAGAAGACACCATGCGTTCACAGCAACAGGGAAAAGAAATCAAGATAAGGTAATGGAAAAATAGAGAAAACAAGATGGAGTTAGAATGCAAAAGGAGTGCAATTAGAGAAGTGTGACTAGTGAAAGAAAGACAGCAATTGTTTTATTGTTAGGACAAAGCACTTACCTCAGGATGAAATCCGTGACAAGACTCTGGACGTCTCCTAATCTTGTGAGATTTTAAGCGTTCACATTTTAGGGATTCATTATGTTCACAGAAGTTAAAGATATAGCTTAAATCCTGGATTTTGTCACATTCAAAGTGATTAAAAAGCCATCTAGCCCAACATTTGGCATTTTGATTATCTGACAATAGTTATACTAACCCATCAGCCCACCCCAGTTCTCTGACTCTGGCATACTAGCATTTGAATAGACATAGCCATCTGCACATTAAGAAAACAAACATTGTTGAATTAAGAAGGCAAGTTATTCCCCAAAAAATCTTCATGGTGTACTGCTATGGAGAAAGATTATCTAATTTTCCATGGTAATATTACCTCAAGTAAAATGTCCTCACTTCTCCTGAAGATATTCTCTGTGTTACATAATTAACTAAATTCACACTGAGCATTCAAAATTTGGAGCTCCACACCATGTGTTTTCATTTTATTTGCAATAATTTAACAAACCATGGGTTGGATTAAGGCATCACTTGATTGAACTTTTAACTAGCTTAATTCCAGTTGATTTCACTGAGTGTTAGCTAAGTATTTGCTAAATGTTTGTATCCAAGCATAAGATAGTAACATTATTGCAGAAGAAAAGGATATACCTTATTTCTATTGGTTCCATGGTAATTGGTGAAACTGACTCACAGTCACATT
This sequence comes from Liasis olivaceus, assembly GCA_030867105.1. Lineage (NCBI taxonomy): Eukaryota > Metazoa > Chordata > Lepidosauria > Squamata > Pythonidae > Liasis > Liasis olivaceus. Next base: position 47,802,920 of record CM061348.1, read on the forward strand.
CATTACTTACTACTACCATGAAGAGATTGCTATTTTGAATTTGTTGGATAACAAAGGACCTGTCAGCAAAGAATCAAAAATTAATATAATAATCAGTAAAAGAAAACTAAGGAAGAAGCAAACATGGGCCAAGGTGCCGTACTGCTATACAATTTGGGAGGAGAAGCAAAGATAAAAAGGTTCTTCACCTATGCTAATTGTTGCATATTGATTCCCATCATCCCTATGTTATATATTATATTATATATTATTTGTAGAATAATATAATAAAATTCTTTGTGGCAACTTGATACTACATGTGGATTGATTTAACCCAACTTAGGCAACTGCCCAATCGAATAGCTCTTTTTTTTCTCTTTATTAAGTAAATTTTATTCTGCAAAATTTCACATCGCAGTATATGAAGGAATGAGCAGTATCCAGTCAGGGTTGGCTCCTACCAGCCTCTAATGCAAATATGCAGATACACAAGCATGGGTTCATTTCAATATTATATGAATGGACTTCTGTTGGCGGAGTAGGATTTGTCCCGTCTCTTCTCTTGGTAAGGATGGCTGGACAGGGGGATAGTTGCCAAGAGAATGGGATCCTCCAGAATATCTTTGGAGCAGAGGATTGCAATATTAGTCTCTGTGTTAACTCATAATGATGTTTAATCACAAGATAACCATTTTCATATTTCTGGAATATGTCTTTTGCCACTATAGGTGGCCATCATTATTCATGGTTTCATACCCATATTTTGCATATTTGCAGTGGGTAAATACAAGCTAGACATCATTACCGAAAGGGTTCCATATATCCACAAGTTTGGGTAAGTGGTTCTATTTGGAGGAGCACGTCTGGAGTACTTTTTGTGTGCTTTACAGATTGACAAAATGGCAGATGGGTTTTTTGCATAAATGACTTTGTTTCCCCACAAGATCTTGCTATCCGTGGTTTCATTTGTGCATCATTAATAGGCTGGAACAGACCCACACACCCCTCACACGCACACTGATAAGTTTTCTGTATCATTAGCTGAGCCATTTCATCTGATATCTACAGCTCCTCTGAGGTCATTATTTTACAGTTAGAAAAGCAGATTCCCTCATGGAATGCCATGCTTCAGAAGCGCAGTTCGGTATTCTTCTACCCTGCTGTCCTGACACTCCCCTGCCCATGTGGTAAAGGACTCTACTTTTGTATTAATCTTTAAATCAGTTCCATGTAACATGTCATGACATGTAACGCCACTGAATCCAGAATAGATTATTTCAGTGGTCTGGCAGGGAAGCATGAAGTTAAATGAGGACTTGACGATGTGTGGATGCGGACAAAAGCATATTTCCACTCAGACGTCTTTACTTAAAATACATATTGTCTTACTAAGAAAAAGCCTGCTTTTTCCAAAAATCACAAAAAATTGAAGGAGGGGGAAGATGTGCAAGGGAGGCAGAAGTCTTTGAACTGGCTCTGGGAAAGAAACAACAGGGAAATCTGCAATTAAAAGAGCACTAAGAGAAAGATTAAATGCTCTCGGGGGTTTTAATCTTACTGAACCCCCATTAAAATTACACTTACTGGGATGTGTAATATGATGATGATAAACACAATGTGCATTTACAGTCTAACACACTAGGTTTGAACTTTCTAACAACATCTACAAACAGCTGGACCATGTAGCATAACTGACATCAGTGTAATGGAGCATCTGTGGCTTTGTGGATTTGCGGGGAGGGGGAGAGAAGGGGCCAATGAAAGGAAAGGAGGAACATTCCTTAACACAGAATAACAGCTACATTTTAAATATGAGGATATCTCAGAAAGTTATAAATATTTATCTGATCCCAAGGGGAATAAAATACAATTCCAGGGTACCCATTTCAGGAAGGGCCATCACCAATCCCATAGGTTGTAGCATTTCCAACAGCAACTTTGCATGTAAAATTGGCTCACAAGATGCCTGAAAGGAGATACCATAGCTAGCAGTGTTGACACAGTTACCGTTTGCTGGAACTGCTCATGGTGTTTGAAGAAGGTTGATTCTACCGGGAAAAGGGAAAAGGGATTAGTCTCTCGAGCAGTGTTTCTCAACCTTGGCAACTTTAAGATGTGTGGACTTCAACTCCCAGAATTCCCCAGCCGGTTGGGGTTGGGGTCTTAAAGTTGCCAAGGTTGAGAAACACTGCTCGAGAGACTTGGCCGAATCTTAAGTGACGTGGACTGTCCCATATTCAGAAGTGCTCCAAGGGACATTTGAACACAGGAGGAAATCTGACATAAATGACTATGATCAGGAGACACGTTAACTCAAACTGCCCATGCTGTGGATGTACTGTAAAGACTTTATACTATTTTATGCTAAATTTGTGCATGGAACAACTGATCCAATTCCTATCAACACAAGCCAACTCCTGGAAGGTACCAGACTGGGGAAAGCAGACTTAGTTTTTCACCCATATGAAGGAACCAGGAGGGATACAAGTTCCCCAGCAGCTCATGGAATATACTTCTAAGCAACTTCCTGCTTTATTAAAACATGCAGGGTATACTGGGAAATATGCACCCTTCTTTTCTTTGAATCTTACTTCCAATTATATGTGCATAGGGCTATAGCCCTGAAGGAATCAGATCCTGGCAATCTTAGTGAGGATCTGGTTTCACTGATCTGATTTCAAAAGGGCATCTTGGTCAGCAATTCAGCTTATAAGAACCCCATTTTAAAAGTCTTCTTTTAAATCTTCTACAAGATCCGTCATTACCCCAGCCAGATCCCTAATTGTAAGATTTTAATGGCAGGGAGTGATGGCTCATGCTACTTCTGGTCCACACCAGTTTCACCTGTGTTCATTCATAAATTAATTGCATTCCATTTTGATTTTTTTAAAGAAACACAAAAACATATGAAATTTCTTACAAAAAACCCAGCACAATAATAAGCAATCTCTCCTAAAAGGACTTTCCTTTACACATTTTCCTTTAAAACCCATGTTTTGTATGCAGAATAAGGATTCAAAAGATAAATATATGGACCTTTGACCCTAACCCCAGAGTTTTTCAACTGAGTTTTTCTCCAGGTTTCATATATGTAAAGGCAAACAACAAACATCAGCACAGAAATAGGAACAAATTACACCCCTCTCTAGTATGTTTCGCTCCAGTAAGGTGCCTATATTTTTCCCTGAGCCATTAGACATTATGCATCTGGATACAACTGATCCCAGGTAACACTCCAGGGTCACAGACCATAATGAATTGGATTCCCTCCACTGTCCTGGCAAGTCATCCACATTCCAGCTTAGGTTCCTTCACCTATGCTCTCCTAGGGTGAGAGAGCTTTTTTGGCATTACAGTACAAAAAGACCACACACACACACACCATTCAGGCCTTCTCTGAACGAATGTGGTAGTCCATTTTCTCAGATACTCTTATCCCAAACTTTCCCTCTGTGCATAATTTAATGAGGTATTGGCTGCTTCTCCATTCCTGTAGCCTAATTAGGCATGACCATGTAATGTCAATTTCTGAGTTATGCACAAATGCAATTCCATGTTGGTTCATAAGCAAAGGATTAGGTTATCACTATCAGATGTATAAGAAAGATATAGTTGCAGTAGTGCTTGTCTGCAGTCTCCATTGTGCAATTCATCAGCAAAAAATTATGTTCTCTTTTTGCCTAGGTCATTCTTCCTAGATATTTTCAGTAATATGCAAAGGTTTTGAATCAAGAGAGGAAGGATGGGAAACATGCAGCCCACAACATGTTTCTGAACTTCAACGTTTGGTAGTCCTATCCAGCATGGACAATAGTGAGGGGTGCTGGAAGTTGTAGTTCAGCAACATCTGGAAAGCCACATATTATCAATTATTATGGTTGGTCACACAGTCAGCCAGATCTTTAGCTGGACTTGGCATTTTTATCCACCTATCAAGTCCTTCCCAAGGACCTGGGATAGGCAGATGTTGTTGTTTGATGGTGTTAGAGGTATCGTTGCAGGATATAAGCTGTTTCAAGTAAAGCTGCCTTTTGCAATTGACTGATGGTGATTTTGTCAATGCTGATGGTGTTCAAGTGGTGCTCCAGGTGTTTTTTATTATTTAGATTTTTATCCACTTTTAAAAAAAAAATTGGTCAACTCAAGGCATAGAACATACCTCCTGCCTTCTATTTTCCCCACAACAACAAACCTGTGAGATGGGCTGGGCTGAGAGAGAATGACTGGCCCAAAGTCACTCAGCTGGCATTCACACCGAAGGGAGGCCTAGAACTCACAGTGTCTTGGTTTCTAGGTCAGCACTTTAACCACTACATCAAACTGGCCATCTATTCCTCTAACAGACAGCCTTTAAAGAGTTGATGGGATTGAATGCTGAATTCTGTCCATGACATACTTTCTGATCCAGTTTTGCTGAATTCAGGCAAGCTTTGAAACTCATTATTGCTATGTATGGTAAAATTCCTAATCTGGAGTTGAAGAGAGAAAATTCCTAAGGAGTGGATTCTCCTATCAGTGTAACATTCTGATTGGAGAAAGCATCTGGATAATGTTTCTTCAGGAATATGTACATAGGAATTCCAATGGTTCTATACTCTGTTCAAAATGTAAACAATTTGTAGCTTTATAATCCACTGAGAGAATGCCAGTTACTCAGTACATTACTAATATAAAAATACATAAAAATAAATTAGTAATGCCTTTTAGTTTTGAATATATACTACCCATTTGTCATAATGACAAAGAAACAGCAAAGTGGCAGGAGGAAGATCTTGAGGTATTTTAACAGAAATATTCCTTTCAATTTCTTGGAAAGAGCTCTGGGCAATCAGCAGATACTGTGACGTACACACAGATACAGACCTCATCACACATCCAATTACTAGTGTGAAAGACACAGCAAAGTCTAAATATATTATATTCAAATTGAGTGATAAAATATTTCTATGTCTATTGTGCTATAAACTAAATTACAACACAACTGGGTTATGAAAAGTCGCACAATTTTACACAAATTTTTAGTTTGCACAAAAAAGCTTTACTTTTCTGAGTAAACTATCTAAATATTAGATTGAAAAAATGCTTTTTGTTTCATCATTTAAGGCAGGACAGTATTATTACCATTTTCATCTCAGAAGTAAAAAAGGGACAGATTTGCTTTGATGAGGAAAAAGAAAACCACTGAGGAACGGGATGAATTTGAACCTAAATTTAGCACCCACATTTTGGATTACCTTGCTTCTACTTTTACTATATAGAACATAGATATCATGTCAATGATTACAAGGAATGTACAAATACTATAGTTACCAAATAGTAAGGTGAATTTCCTGCAAACAATTTCTGTGAACTTTGGGTACCTGGTGGGTAAGATCAGCTTACACTTGGCGAGAACAGAAAACTGGTGAAAATGGGCAGGAGGAACAAATATTTAAAGCAAGCTGCTGCAGACATCACTGCTGAAAGCTTAAATGCCTTTGAATATTGCATATTGGAAATTTGGAAGTATTGGATTCATCCCCCCTATTGGCATCCCCTTTTTGTGATGCTTAACAAGCCGGGGAAGGCTCTCCCCTACAGACCTCACTCTCTACACATATAGGGAAGAAAGAGAACGTGAAGAACAAACAGTTCGAAATTTAAGCATCCCATTTCAGTCCCAGCTCAGAGGCCCAGATCCATCTCGAATGCAGCAGTAGCCTTACCTAGGAGCACGGATAATTGAATTCAGTAGCCCTGACTTCATGAGCACAGATCTCTGCAGTCTCTACTTTAATAGGTGAGTATGCATGTGTACTCACCTATTGAAGGGGAGATGGGCGGGAGAGAAATCTACTAAATAAATAAATAAAATGTCTACTTGTATGCATGAATAAGTACAAAAGAGCAGTTTGTGTGTGAGAAAATGCTGTCTGTGTGTCTGTATATACAGACACACAGTTAAAAGGGGAAGTTATTTAATTGTACACAAGTGCCTTATTTTAAAGCCAATTAATTGAAATCAATAGTTAAGTCAATTGATCTTACTCTTTTTTTGGTCTTGGCCTCACCCTTCTTTTACAATATGGTTTCTGGCCAGCATGTAGATACCCATACATGCATGCACACAGATATGCAAATCATTCACTTACATAACACTTCTTGGCAGAAAATCTCCAGGACTGATTTTAACTGGAGTTGGCAACTCTAGCTAATAAACAAAGGTATGCAACTTACAGAATTTTGGTGTGATTTTATAAGCCTGTTTCATCTCATCCTTCTTTTTGGTGGAGATACTGATATTCAAGGTTTGTTTCTGTTCAGGTGAATGCAGTAATAAAAATTATCTTCAGAATAATAAAAACATACCCTTCTTTCATATGATTCCCAGCTTTTAGGAAATTCTCAATTTAAAAAAAACACACGGTTAGAGCATCTACTGGGTAAATTCACATTTATGTCATTAGCAATAGGTGAAGAAAATACCAATTAAAAGTATTCTATATAAAAAATATCAAAAGAATGTTAGTATATCCATGTATGTCACATTTTCATGTTTGAATTAGAGAATTCTTTTGAAGTAAAGCTATATAAAAAATTGAGCTTCTGCTTTATACAAAAGTATAAGGTATATATATTGAAAAAAGCATAATTATGCTAACAACTGCAGATAGTAAGGCAATATCACAAACACATAGAAAGAGCAGATCATGAATACTCTACACATAACAGATGAATATTCTTTTACTTTTAAAGCCCTATTTAATTAGCCTTCTGTATTATGCCTTCCATTTGAATCCATTCCCAAATTAGGATGATCAATATATTTATCATTTAGAAAAAAAATTGAAAACAAAATAGTCCCAAATAATTACTTTGATTTTCTTAATTAAAAAATGAGGGGGGAGTTGTTAAAAGGATATACATTTGCTGATTGACTGATTAGGTGCCATCAAGTCAGTGTTGACTCTTAGCAATCCCATTTTTTTTCACAATGATCTGTCCTCAGTCTGATCCTTCAGGTCTTCCAACAGTGCACCCATCACCCACCAATACTGCTCCTCCTTTCTTTTCTTCCAACTTTCCCAGCACTATAGAGAGCTGGGTCTTCACATAATCTGTCCAAAACATGATAATTGAGCCTGATCTTTATGTCCCAAGTAAGAACTCTGGATTGATTTGTTCTACCATCCATTTGTTTGTTTTCTTGGTATTCTCAGAAGTCTTTTTCAACAGCAAAGTTTGAAAGCATCAATACTCTTTCAAAGTCCAACTTTCACTTCCATAAGTTGTCTGCATGATTCTGATCTTTGCAGGTAGAGACACATCCTCGCATTGGAATATCTTTTCCAAGACCTTATTGCTATTTTACCAAGTACCAGTCTGTGGTGTATTTGTTGACTGCTGGTTCCTTTACTGTTGATAGTTGATCCTAAAATGCCGAAGCTATCCACCATTTCAATATCTTTGTTTAATTTCTAAAGTCGGTTACTGTACCTATTAATTTGGTCTTCTTTATATTTAATCTTAGTCCCTTTCTTTTTTTTTACTATGTCACATAATTTTCATTACTAGAGCTTGCAGATCATTGGCATTTTCAGCTATTAGTGTCATCAGGATATTGATGTTTCTTCCTCCAATCTTAAAACCATGCTCATCTTCAAATCCAGCTTCCCTCAATATATAATCTGCATCTAGGTTGAATAAATAAAGAAGAGCATATAGCCTTGACTCACTCCTTTGCCAATCTGGAGGCATTCTTTTTTGCCATGTTCCATCCAGACTGTGGCTTTCTGACCTGTGTCTAGGTTTCACATGGGGAGAATGAGATGTCCTAGGATTCCCATTTTTCTGAACACATTTCACAGCTTGACATGATCAATACAATCCAAGACCTTTCTGTAATCAATGGAGCTCATATGACTTATTTTTAGTATTCATACATTTGCTACCAATTCATTTTTTTGGTTCTTTTTTAAAATGTTTGTTTATTTGTTAGATTTTCCTCTAGGAGCTTAAGGTAACATACATATTATCTTTCAATTTATCCTCACAAAATCCTGGAGAATAAGCTGACCTATATGGTTGGAGTGGAATTTGAACTTTAGTTTCATACATCCTACTAATTGAAGGATAAGCAATTATCCAGAAAACTTATGATGATACAACATAAAATATCACCACAATTGATTGATTACATGCCATTAAGTCATTGTTGACCAAACAGATTTTCTCCATGATGATCTGCCCCTAACCTGGTCTTTCAGGTCTTCCAACATTGCACCCATCACCACTGTAACTTCGGCCATCCACCTTGCTGATGGTTGTCCTCTTCTTCTCTTTCCTTCCACCTCTTCCAGCATTACAGCCTTCTCCAGAGAGCTAGGTCTTCACATAATGTCATCACAGAAAATAAATTTTAAGAAGTCCCAGAAACAGAAAAATTTCAGTGAATGGAAAATCTTGCTAGAAACTTCTGACTGCACTGGAAAAATGATCCACTTGAGTATTTCACCAGGGTGCTGTGGTAGAGAATGCCCTATCTTTAGTAACCACCTGCACCACCTTAGAAAAAAGGGGAGTCTGTCCACAGGATTTTTTACCTTTTACCAAGCAATTCTAAACAAGGACAAGGAGTCCTTGAGAAACAGTAACTGGAGATGAACCAAGGCCACTGTAGTTTTCATTTAAGGAACTCAAAATAAGAGAAACGATCTCACCAGGCAAAAAAAGGGACAAAGATTTCTATAATATTTGGCAACAATTGTTATAACATAAATGGATGTATTGTCTGTTGTGCAATAATGAAGAAGAGTGTGACAGATGTTCTGTAAATTTGCTCAGTTTTCTGGGTTCTTACACCTGATAGGCACCTTCAAGAATATGTGTTTCAAAAGCAATTTATAGCATCATATTGCTGTAAGAGAGGAAGGAGTTTGCTGTTGCAAAACAAAAGTTTGTAAAACAACTCCAAGACATAAGCCTAAACCCTCAGATAACCCAAAGTAGTTTTTGGAATCATGGCTATAGTGGCTGAGCAACTTCAGGGGTCATGGACTTCTTCGGTGGCATAGATATTTAGCACCTGTTGAAATAAGTCCTTCCCTAGTATAACCTAGATGGGTAGTTAACCTTAAGCATTCTATTTTCACTTGTATTTTTAGTGGTTATGCTGAGATTTCATCTCACAGCTGTCTAATTTTGATTTTTCTTCTTGTTGGTTTAAGTCACAAAACAAAATGCACACACACATATCCACAATTCATAAGTGGATATCATAAATGGAAAATGATGTACAGTCTCTATTCAAATATCTGTTACTCACATAATTATCAGTTGCAAAACCCAAACCCTAATGGAGTGGAACAAACTTCAACTGTTCAACATGCAGATATCTGTTGTTTTGGTTTCCAACCCTCCTAATGTGTTTTCCAGACTTCTGGCTAGATTTCTAATTCACATTTTAAAAAAGTGATTGAAAGTTACATCTACATTGCTAGGCTATTTTTTAACAACAGATGAAACAGAGAATGGATCAGTTTTAAGCAATTACAAACAAAAGATATTAATTAATGACAGTAGCTAAAGTTCAGCGTAAATCAATGAAAAGATACATCTTATGGCCAATTCTTGTGTGAAATAGGCAGTGGAAGCACATTTTTAGCCAGCTTGCACAGCTTTGCTAAGCATGATCACTGAATTTGTCTGTTTTAACTGGGAAAGAAGAGGCTATTTCCAGTCTGATCATTATCGGCTAACCAGGGACTGGAATTGGAATTGAACAGATCAATAATAATTACACAATCATAGAGTTGGAAGGGGCTCAGTACGGGAATCCAAGTGAAAACATGCCCACGAAATGGTTGTCTAGCCTCTACTTGAATACATCTAACGAAGAGGAAAACCCCTACCTCTCTGGGTAATTGGTTCCACTGTCAGGCAGTTTTTTCTAATGTTCAGTTGGAATCTGCCTTCCTGTAACTTAAATTCATTATTCCACGTCCTGCAGGATGGAATGAGAGAGAAGAAATCTTCACCTTCCTCCATGTGATATTGTTTCAAACAGTTGAAGAATGGTATCAATTCCATCATCCCTCAGTCTCTGCTCAAGCATAAACATACTCAGTTCCTTCAATTCCCCTCCTTGGGCTTAGTTCATCTTTACTGACCGTATCTGAATCTATTCCAATTTCTCTAAATACTTGCTCAAGTGCAGTGCCCAGAACTAGACCCAATACTCAAGGTATGGTCTGGCCAAAGCAGAAGAGACTAGAACTATTTCTTCCTATGACGGGAGATTATACTTCTGCTTGATGCAACCTAAATTTGCATCTGGACATTTTTTTGTCTTTTAAGTGAGTAACTGGATTAGTCTCCATAAATTTCATCCTGTTATTCTTGGTTCATTTACCTAATCTATAAAAATCATCATGAACGCTATTTCTGTCTTATTAGCATATTAGCTATCCCACCCAATTTTGTGCCACCTGGAAATTTCATAAGCTTTCTTCATTAAGTCATTATAAAAACTTTGAAAAGTAAAAGACCCAAGACTGAAGCTTTCTATTCCAATACTTCTGTCCAATTTGATATGGAACCATTGATGAGTACAATTTTGTGGGACACCTATGTATCTGCTTAATTGCCATGCCATCAAGCTCATATTTAACTAGCTTGCTAATCAGCATATCAGAAGATGCTTTCTCAAATGCTTCACTAAAATAAATATATATTACATCTATATTTTCTCTAACTTACTAAAGTGCTATGTGAAAGCCTTGATTAACCAAAGCTATGATGAAAGGTAGCAGAGAACAGTAACTATGGGGCCATCTGGTGACAACCATGGGATATGGAAGATTATGACTTGGAAGAAAAATAATTGGAAAAAAATATGAATTAATGTGTAAAAAAAGATATTATGCTGTCTATCTGTGAAGCTAATAGAACAATAATAGATCTGAATGAGGGTGGTGTGATGGACTTTGAGGGGAGGTATGGCAAACTGAAGATGGCTCTGCAAAAGCGGAGCCAACAACCATGGCAAAGACCAAGGAACTGGTGAGTAGACAAAGAGTATGTCCACATCTGCTCTGGATAGCTGCTCCCTACAAGGAGACCGCAGGACAGTGGTTTTCTGTGGGTTTGAGCACCGGGAGATGATGGGATTAATCATCTCCACAAACATGGTGGAGACTTTTAAAGGACACTAAGAAAGAAGAAAAAACAGGAGTCATCTACAGCATACAGTATAAGGACTGTAACAGCCACTGTGTAGGACAGACAGGCATAAGGCTAACAGAGCGCATCCATGAACACTAACTAGCAGTCAGAAGACACGATGAAAAATCCTTAATCTCACAACACATGGACAGACTCAACCATAGTTTCAACTGGGAAACTGTCAGCATCTTAGACCAAGCTCAATCCCAAAATGCAAGGGAATTCCTGGAAGCTTGGTATTCAGACAAAGTCAGCTATCAACAGGCACATAGAGATAAACAACATTTATGCACCATTCAAAAGAGACAATAAAAAGGAAACAAAAAGACCAGAACACTTCCTCGCCAGCGATCAATTCCCAGATGAGCAGGGATTAACACCAGGATTAACACCAGACAAACAATCAAGCAGTAAACAATACCCTAATCAAGGAACTACCCACTCAGATAATGAAGCAATAAACAACAGCCTAACCTAGGAACTACCAAAGAAAAAACAACTCCCCCCAACACTGACAGGGCAAGTTACTGTATGTAAACAGAGAGCAAACCCCACTCCCTTCTAGCATTGAAGATGCTACATAGTTGGGTAATGAAACATCTGCAAGGAAACAACCAAGCTTAGAGAACCCCAAATTCAACCCTGAGCTACACAGATTCTCTTCTATTGACACGAAGTTTGCAAATCTTACTTTCTAAGCACTTTTGAAAATTGCTCATTAATTACTTCCAAACTATGGGAGACCTTTGGAATGACAAGTTTCTAAACGCCAGGTGAGTCTGTCCTTAATCCTGAATGAACTTTAATTATAATTAATAATAATAATAATAATAATAATAATAATAATAATAATATCTAAAATAAACAGCCAAAAGCTAAATATGGTTTGATCTTAGAAAGTTATAATTGAACTAAGGGTCCAGATAAAATTGGAATATTGAAACTTTTACAATAAGATTTTGGAATTAATTATGAAGAAACAAACAGCTTCTCATGGGAAATAGATCCTGTTTTGATTTTTACAAGACATAACATAGATAAAAAAATTTCATGATTTCAAAAACTGAACACTACAGGGGTCTAAATATTTTAGGTAGAAGAAAGATATACAGGCCTGCAAGATGGTGGCAAAATGTTCTAACAATAAAAATATTGAAGGAAATTTTTGAAGAATGGAATCATAAAATAGTAGCCACAATATCAACAATGTCAGTAACGATGTCTACATCTATGGATAGACTATGTCCAAAAGATGTTATTAAAGAAATGTCAGATGTAGAACCAATTTTATCTGACAAGATAGAGATGGTATCGAAAGTGGATTTACAACTGACAGGCCAAGAGAATAATTTAGAAAAGGATGTTTCACTAGATCTACAAAAGAAATTGGCTGAGGTTTTAGAATTTAAAAGGGAAATACAAACCAAGAGAGTGACCTGGATAATTTTCTTCTACTGGATTTACAAAAAAGGCTTGTTAAAGCCTTGAAGAACTCTGTGCAATGAGACAAAGAAGAAATGAAAAACAATCAAATCCTATGATAATATTTGAATGAAGTAAAGATTAAGACTGTTAGAAGTAAAAGAAATGAATATAAAGTTGGTTTATTTGATCAAGGTTAAAATAAGATATGTTGATACTTCTGGTTACCCTTTATGGACTTTCTGCCAACATCAGAACTGAAAAGATGATGCTTTATGGATCTGTTTATACATAAGAGATGTGATATGGGATGAAGAGATAAATGTCTGCAATTTTAGAGAGAGTGAAGTGTTACTAAATTTCTTTATATTTGTTGTGATGAAGGTTAGAAGTTACTTCTTCAACCATTTCCTTTGCTTTCTTTATTATGTTCTTACTTTTTTTCCCTTTCTTTTTCCTCCTCCTCTCTATTCTGTTTTCTTTCTTTAAGTTTAGTTTGTATTAGATTTTACTTTTATCATCAAAATTCTTTAATAAAAATATACATACATATACATACACATATGAATGAGGGTGTTGTGATCTTGCAGAGTGGAGTTGATGAATACCTGCAGGGAACTGAAGCTGTAGATTTAATTATGAATTAAAGGGCTCACATGTATGTCAGTGAATATGAAAGTAGGAACAAATAGTTTGATGACACTATGATCCAGTCAATAGTGATAAAGGAAGAACCAGAGTGAGTTTGAAGGAAAATTGTGTAATTTTCTGAATGAATGTAACAGAGGTTTGGGGTGGGGAGGAAAATTTTGTTAAGTGACATTAATGGATGGCTGGGAACATGACATTTGGAGACCCAAGAATGGAAGAGAATGGTGATTTTTGTAGAGAGTATCTGCTTAGAAAGTGGTCTGCTGATTTGAATATATGATTTAAGCCGAGTCTGTTCATACATTCACATGGCAATAGCACAAATAACTCTAAAAGCATGATTGATTTGATGAAAGTTTGAGAGAATTATTGAAGGATACAAGGTTGATGAGTGGATCTGATTATGAGACAGACCATTATTTGGTAATGTCATGGGTAGATCTTGGAGAAAAATGGAGATAGAAGAAAAGAAATGACAGCAACAAGTATAAAAGCAGGATTGCAGGAAGAGAAAATACAAATCCTGTATTAACAATGATTAGTAAATGAAATAATCTCCCAACAGAAAGTCAGTGTAATAAAAGAGGATATGGAAGCTGCTTAGAAGAGAGAGAAGATAATTATGTTACAGAGTGGCACCAAAGTATGCTTGGTGCAATGTTGAAGTGAAAGTGGCTGTGGATAAGAAGGAAATCCATATAAGGAAAAGATTGCAGCAAAAAAATTAGAATAAGAGAATGACACTGTATGATATGTATACAAAGAAAAAGATAGTTGCAAAGAATGTAGTCAAAGAGAATAAGGAATGATTAAGGCAAAGATAATACTGTCAGGTTCAGCCGGCATGGCGCCCCATAGAAGCCCCATAGAAGCCCACCGCCGGGCTGAGCCAATTTCACTGCATGCTGTGAGCCGGGAGGAAAAGGGGAAGTGGGAACCGCAGGGCTAATCAGCGGCCACCTGCGCCTAGCTGGCGGGGAAACCACAGAGTGGAAGTGATTAATCTACACTGATAAGCGGCACAAGCTAACAATAAGTGGAACAGCGAGCCGAGAAGCCAAGATCACCGTGCCTCCAGAAACCCCGGTTCTGCATGCAAAGTAAAGGACTTAGAGGAAACCAACCCACGCCGGAGGGGAAATCAATCAATGGACAATGGGATTTGGGCTGAACCTGCCATCTGGACTACTCAAGGGGGATTATTGGGGCGCGGGTAATCTGCCACTGGCAACGCGATCGCGGGGCGAAAACCGCGGGAAGGGGAGGTATAAAGGAACCAATGTATTGTACCAAGCCAGTCCTGGCTTTGCTTGTAACTGTAGCGTTACGCTTGAGTAAACCTCTTTTGTGAACCACACGTGTCACGGGAGTTTCTCTTGACGAACGGGGCAATTTCTTACAAATACAAAGTAATTTTTATGGACATTTAAAAATGTTTTGGAAGTGAACAAACTGGGATAAACAAGGAGTCTCCAGAAGAGTGAATGAATTTAAAAATAAACATGATGAAACTAATTGTGATGAAACTGCTGTGAGGCTATGCAGAAAAGAATATTGTGGAGTTTCTATGGGAATAATAGTGATCTTTGGGGTTCTTTTTAGTGAATTGTGTAACTGGCCTCAAAATCAAAAGAATGTCTAATGCTGCATATTTAATATGAAGGCTTCCCATTTGAATTTCAAGTGGCATCTGTAATTACTGAATTCTCTCCTGGTGACCATTGAGTTGTTACTGTTCTTCTCTTGACCAGAAAGGAAACTGAAAATGCTTTGGAATTGGGCTATTACTCTTACAGTTTCTCTGTACTGGCCAATTTTAATATTTTTCTAATATTTTACTAGCAAGGTGCTGCTGATCATCTAATATGCATTACAAAATACCATTTCATTGT
This sequence comes from Liasis olivaceus, assembly GCA_030867105.1. Lineage (NCBI taxonomy): Eukaryota > Metazoa > Chordata > Lepidosauria > Squamata > Pythonidae > Liasis > Liasis olivaceus. The sequence goes on from CM061348.1 coordinate 47,818,066, forward strand.
AAAAATCCTTTCAATCTATTTAGCAGAGGAATACATGAGTCTTTCCTCAATTCACAGAGCAGCAGAAGTATAGTACATGATCAAAACTAATTACTTATCAAAACTTATCCCAGCTAAACTGCCTTTTACAAAAGAAAATGGTATATTTGAGCTAGGATTTCTGAGTAATGCCTAATTAAAAAAAAAAAATATCTTAGAATACAAAGTCAATATTGTACTATGTACTGTACTGGCTATGTAAGCAAAATTACCCTAGTTTTCTACTGCTGTGCAATACAGTGAGAGTTTGCTATTTTTATTCTTTCCACTGTATTCACTGGGAACAAATTAGCTATGTCAGTCCAGGGAAGATGTAGTATCCTATCCTTTCCTTGAAAAAAAAATATGGATCTGGACATAGATCGAAAACAGCTCATACTTCCCCATGCACTGACACTAGCACAGTTTTTTTATCTATTGTTAGGATTTTTCCATAAAACTCTTACAAAAGTTATAAAAATGTAATTATAGATTTTTTAAAAATAGAACTTTAACAAATCTGGAAACAACTAGATTTTCACACCCAAATTAACCAGGCCAGATTGTTTTTCAAAATTAAAGTTTGTGAGTTTTTTAAAAATATTTTTCACTGTTGAAAGTCTATTACATACTTACTGAAACTTCACACTCTTTGCCACGCAGCACTGTTATTATTGCAAAAGCTGTAAAATTATGTGTTCTTGCATTTCATCAATTCAACATTGCTAATAGATGAAAAGATTTATTACCCGGTTTAAATCCTTGCCTAAATAAGGGCTGATTCACAATAACATTTGACTTCCTAACTTTGGCTGAAATGTACTCCAATTGTAATCGGTTTTCTTAATCCAAATAATTCCTCCCATATATTTCTAACAACTTAGCTGAAAATATTATGACAATAAAAGTCGCCTTGTGTTTAAAAATGATCTCCTCCCTATGTAAACTATAATCTTTAGCTTAAACCTTTTCTGTGGTGTGCTACAAATGGAAACGTTGGACTTTCCAGCAATTCCATTTTAGTAGTATTTTTCAGGAAGGAATATAGTTAGTCACAGATTGTGGATGGGGAGAAACAGGACTAGTCATGGGTGAGCTCCCTTGTATTTGGTTCAGAAATTATCTACTTTTTCCAAGTGAGTCTTGGAAAAATTTGTCAGATTTTTCTAATCTGTTTCCAGAAATGCTCAGGAAATAAAATGTAGAGGGAATTTTCTACAGAATTCCCTGGCAATTAGTTTTTCTTGCTAAGCAGGAAGCTCCTTGTGACATTTAGGGGGAACTGATTTTGAAAGGAGTCACCAGAAATAAAGAAGCAACTTAGGTCTCTTCTTTAACGGGTCAAAAACTTCCTTGGGCATATACTCACCAACACTCCCATTCTCTGCTAGAGTTAATAGGATTTATAACTTTTTATGGTTCCTGATTAATACTAGTTTATTTCCTGGCTCCTCTGACTGATGTCTGTAAGGCTAAACTGAATGTTTGTGGGATGGTGAGAGGTGCCAGGAAAAGTGTAGAATGGTGGTCACAAGTCAGATGGACCCAAATTCATACGGACTTGAGTCCAGTTCAAAACAGAGCGTACTCAATCCCGACTCTATAAAGGATCTTTTGGAGCTGATGGGCACATTTAGAAATTTAGAAGTACACTGTAGGCATATCCTCAAAATGGCTATTATGGTTAGTCATAAGATATCCCTTTAACAGAAAACAAGCTAGTGCAAAAGCTTCCTATCTTCATAATCAATGTTTCCCTTTTTTTCTAGATAGATGGGCACATTTTCAGCAAAGTATTGGGCCATAGCTATTTGTCATTTTTATTTTCCAAGATTACATATAAGGCCTATGTGATGCTACTCTTGGAAATGAAGATGCTGGAGATTAGTGCCCTGTTTTACAGCAAGAGTGTGTCCTGCAGGCCACTCCAGCTAATTGAGATTATGTAATGGATTAGATCATACAATGCTAAGCTTGGGAGGGACCCTGGATATCTCCTAAGCCAACTAGACCCTTTTCAGTCAGGTACAGGCTAAGGTACACTACTGAGATAGCATTGGTTGTGCTTGCTGATGACCTTTGGCAGAACTGGGATGGGGTGGTGCATCCATCATTGTTCTCTTTGATCTCTCAGCAGCTGTCAGTACCATCAACCATGGTATTCTTCCTCACTATACTGGGTTGCAGTGCTTCACCTCCTTCCTCGGCAATTGGATTCAGTTGGTGACAGTGGACCAAAGATCATGCCTTCTGCCCCTCACCTGTGGGGTGCTCTCTCACGCCTCCTGTTTAATATCTGCTAGACTGAATGGCTTGTGCCTCCTGGACTTGCAACTTGAAGAGGTCTTGCAGCTGGATTTGCAGCTACTGCTTTGCACAGGTACACCATGTGTGTCAGTTGTACCTCTTCCTTAACTGGGAGGCTCTTCAGACGGTCACTTATACCCTAGTTACCTCACAACTGGACTATTGCAATGCACTCTACATGTGGCTACTTTGAAGACCATCCATAAGCTACAGCTGCTCCAAAATGCAGCGGTGTGGGCAGTAATGGGTGTCTTGTGTTACATTCATGTGTCATCACTGCTTTGCAAGCTGCATTAGTTAACAGTTGACTTTGGGTGCAATTCAAGAGCATGCTCCACTTTGTCAATGTCCTTCGTAAAATGAGGTGCCCAGAACTGGATGTGATATTCTAAGTGTGGTCTGACCAATGCAGAATAGGGAGGAAAAAAGGCGCCTCTTGATTTTGACACTTTATTTTTGTTGATGCAGCCTAGAACTTCATTTGCTTTTTTTTTTTCCATCTGCATTACAACTTTGGCCCATCTTCAGCTTGTGATCTAATAAGAGTTTCAGATCCTGTTTCCATGTCCTACCATCTATTATGGTCTCCTCCATCCTATATTCATGCCTTTGAATGTTCCTTACCAGATGAAGGACTTTGCTACTCCCTTAGCTTTGTGTTAACTATCATATTTTCTAACATCTCATCAGATAATTTACTTCCAAGAGTTTGGAAGTCTTTCCATAGAATCCTGAATGTAAGCTACAGGAAGACAGCACGTTTCTCTTGGCAAAGGATCAGTTCAACAAATTACTGCATCAGTCCATTTTAGTAGGGAATCACTACCAACCATGGCTTTCCCTTCTGGGCAGAGGTAGGAATTGTTCTTTCCACAGAGCCTGGATAGTCTTCTCCTCAATCTGTGAGGCTTGTGGCATCCTTTCTTTGTCCAGGGGTCCAGAAATATTACCTACAGAGAGGTACTGCCTCTGTTTGGGGCTTCAGAGGAAAATGGCTCTTCTTGACAGGCTTGGTCCTTTTGTGACACATTCCTCCATCTGTTCATCCTGGAAGACTTCTTGGTACTGTTGTCCCTTCCTAAGTTCAATCCAAGATTTCCTTATCTCCATTGATAAGCTGGAGTGTAGACAGGTTTACCTCTAGCCTTTTCCTTTTCTCTTCCAGGAGGGCAACCTGCTTGTACTTGCAACATGTGTAGTTCTTGCTGTCTTCAGAGAGGAAAACAAACATTGAACAATCTATAGCCACAAGACTAGTTCTCTCCATCTCCAAGGAGGAAGAGGAAGAGGAGAAACAACTAACCACTGACCTCCTCCACCAAACATCCAGTTTACTCATTGAATTTTGGCTTCCTTATAATTCACCTGAAGCTGCCTCAACTAGCTAAGCAAGAAGTAATGCTTCATTCACAAACAATGGGCAGTCAACAGCCCTCAGGAACAACTAGCAGCAGTCAAAAAGCAATCAGCTGCACTAATCAGTCAACTCCTTGTTGATGTCCTGAAAACCCTTCCAATTCTCCTCTCAACATCTGTTTGCTCACCCTGATCACTCATTTTTAATGAAAAGCTGACAGCATATGACTTGATTAGCTACAATTGCCCATTAGATTGATGTGAAGTTAAGTGAACACCAACGTATTTTGCATAATCACTAAAAATTAATACTTCTGTTGTTGTTGTTCAGTCGTTAAGTCGTGTCCGACTCTTCGTGACCCCATGAACCATATTGCGCCAGGCCTTCCTGTCCTTCACTGCCTCCCTGAGTTTGCTCAGTTTCATGCTCATTGCTTCAGTGATGCTATCTAACCATCTCATCCTCTGCCGTCCTCTTCTCCTTTTGCCTTCAATCTTTCCCAGCATCAGGGTCTTTTCCAAAGAGTCCTCTCTTCGCATTAGGTGACCAAAGTATCTGAGCTTGAGCTTCATTATCAATCCTTCCAATGAGCAATCAGGGTTGATTTCCTTTAAGATTGACTGGTTTGACCTCCTAGCAGTCCAGGGGACTCTTAAGAGTCTTCTCCAGCACCACAGTTCAAAGGCATCAATTCTTCGGCGTTCAGCCTTCTTTATGGTCCAGCTCTCACAGCCATACATTACTACTGGAAAAACCATAGCTTTGACTATGCGGATCTTTGTCGGCAAGGTGACGTCTCTGCTTTTTAATATGCTATCTAGGTTTGCCATAGCTTTCCTCCCAAGGAGCAAGCGTCTCTTAATTTCATGGCTGCAGTCTCCATCTGCGGTGATCTTCGAGCCCAAATAAATGAAGTCTGTTACTGCTTCCATTTCTACCCCTTCTATTTGCCAGGAATTGATGGGCCCAGATGCCATGATCTTAGTTTTTTTAATGTTGAGTTTCAAGCCAGCTTTTGCACTCTCCTCTTTCACCCTCATCAAGAGGCTCTTTAGTTCTTCTTCACTTTCTGCCATTAGGGTGGTATCATCTGCATATCTGAGGTTGTTGATATCTCTCCCTGCAATCTTTATTCCGGCTTTTGATTCTTCCAGCCTGGCATTTCTCATGATGTACTCTGCATATAGGTTAAATAAGCAGGGTGACAGTATACAGCCTTGTCGTACTCCTTTCCCTATTTTGAACCAATTGGTTGTTCCATGACCGGTTCTAACTGTTGCTTCTTGGCCCGCGTACAGATTTCTCAGGAGACAGGTAAGGTGGTCTGGTATCCCCATCTCTTTAAGAATTTGCCACAGTTTGTTGTGATCCACACAATCAAAGGCTTTTGCATAGTCAATGAAGCAGAAGTAGATGTTTTTCTGGAACTCTCGTGCTTTCTCCATGATCCAGCGAATGTTGGCAATTTGATCTCTAGTTCCTCTGCCTCTTCGAAACCCAGCTTGTACATCCGGTAGTTCTTGGTTCACGTACTGCTGAAGCCTAGCTTGTAGGATTTTGAGCATAACCTTGCTAGCATGTGAAATGAGTGCAATTGTGCGATAGTTTGAGCATTCTTTGGCATTGCCCTTCTTTGGAATTGGAACATAAACTGACCTTTTCCAATCCTGTGGCCACTGTTGCGTTTTCCAAACTTGCTGGCATATTGAGTGCAGCACTTTAACAGCATCGTCTTTTAGTATTTTAAATAACTCAGCTGGAATACTGTCATCTCCACTAGCTTTGTTGTTAGCAATGCTTCCTAAGGCCCACTTGACTTCACTCTCTAGGATGTCCGGCTCAAGGTCAGTGACCACACCAGTATGGACATCAGGGACATTAAGATCTTTCTTGTATAGTTCTTCTGTGTATTCTTGCCACCTCTTTTTAATCTCTTCTGCTTCTGTTAGGTCCCTGCCTTTTTTGTCCTTTATCATGCCCATCTTTGCACTAAACGTTCCTTTGATATCTCCAATTTTCTTGAAGAGATCTCTAGTCTTTCCCATTCTATTGTTTTCCTCGATTTCTTTGCATTGTTCATTTAAGAAGGCCTTTTTATCTCTTCTTGCTATTCTCTGGAAATCTGCATTCAGTTGCTTATATCTTTCCCTTTCACCCTTGCTTTTCGCATTCCTTCTTTCCACAGCTATTTGTAAAGCCTCATCAGATAGCCATTTTGCTTTCTTGCATTTCTTTTTCTTTGGGATGGTTTTAGTTGCTGCCTCCTGTACAATGTTACGGACCTCCGTCCATAGTTCTTCAGGCACTCTGTCTACCAAATCTAATCCTCTAAATCTATTCATCACCTTCACTGTATACTCATAAGGAACATGATCTAAGTCATACCTGAGTGGTCTAGTGGTTTTCCCTACGTTCTTCAATTTAAGCCTAAATTTTGCAGTAAGAAGCTCATGATCTGAGCCACAGTCAGCTCCTGGTCTTGTTTTTGCCGTCTGTATAGAGCTTCTCCATCTTTGACTGCAAAGTATATAATCAATCTGGTTTCGGTATTGACCGTCTGGTGATGTCCATGTGTAGAGTCGTCTCTTGTGTTGTTGGAAAAGAGTGTTTGCTATGACTAGTTTGTTCTCTTGACAGAACTCTGTTAGCCTTTGCCCTGCTTCATTTTGTACTCCAAGGCCAAACTTGCCTGTTATTCCGATTACTCCTTGACTTCCTACTTTAGCATTCCAATCCCCTATGATGAAAAGGACATCTTTTTTTGGTGCTAGTTCTAGAAGGTGTTGTAGGTCTTCATAGAACTGGTCAACTTCAGCTTCTTTGGCATCAGTGGTTGGGGCATAGACTTGGATTACTGTGATGTTGAATGGTTTGCCCTGGATACGCACTGAGATCATTCTGTCGTTTTTGAGGTTGTAACCCATTACTGCCTTTCCCACTCTCTTATTGACTATGAGTGCAACTCCATTTCTTCTAAGGGTTTCTTGCCCACAGTAGTAGATATAATGGTCACCTGAATTAAATTCACCCATTCCCGTCCATTTCAATTCGCTGATTCCCAAGATGTCGATGTTTAATCTTGTCATCTCATGTTTGACCACATCCAGCTTGCCTTGGTTCATAGATCTTACATTCCAGGTACCTATACAATATTGTTCTTTACAGCATCGGACCTTCTTTTCACTTCCAGATACATCCACAGCTGAACGTCCTTTCGGCTTTGGCCCAGCCGCTTCACTCTTTCTGGAGCTACTTGGAATTGCCCTCCGCTCTTCCCCAGTAGCATATTGGACACCTTCCGACCTGAGGGGCTCATCTTCCGGCGTCATATCTTTTAGCCTTTTAACAATGTCCATGGGGTTTTCTTGGCAAGAATACTGGAGTGGGTTGCCATTTCCTTCTCCAGTGGACCACATTTTGTCAGAACTCTCTGTCATGACCTGTCCGTCTTGGGTGGCCCTGCACGGTATAGCTCATGGCTTCACTGAGTTACGCAAGCCCCTTCGCCACGACAAGGCAGTGATCCATGAAGGGGAATACTTCTACATTCTTCTTAAAAAAACTTACACTGGGTACCAATAGGTGAGTTGGACAAATGTAAATACAAAGTATCTTGTTCAAATTATAGGGACAAATATGATGGAACTTTGAGGATTGACATAGTTTTGACAAGAATTATTATATGATAGAAACATCTAGGATTAATAAGGGGGGAAAAAACTCCCCTTCCTCCTCCTGAACATTACAGAGGGGATATTTTTGAATTTCATACAATGTTCCTTTAAAGAATCTGTCAAATTTCAAATTCTTATTTGTACATTAAGAACAAATACATTCAAGAACTTTTTGCTGTCTTCTTTGATCTGCAAAGCTCATTTAAGTCCTAGCTTTTATGAAACCATCCAGACTCAGCTGATCAAAGAAAGATCCAAGCATAATCAGATAGATGTCTACAGGTCTGACAACTCATGAGGGAATTTCAGATGAAGAAATGACGAAGAAAATGTCTTGTTGACACTAAGATGCCATGTTACTATAAGCTTGACACTAGAAATTGTAAGTATACTCTAAGAAAACAGAAACTATAGGAATATTTTCTAGTACTATCTTGACAGTGCTTTCAGCCTGCCCAGTTTAGGTTGGAGGATTATCCACTGGCTGGCTCCCAGATTCGCCTTTCTGGAGGTCTGCCTGCTGGACTGTCAGTGCCTGCCTTGCCCTACTTTAGGGTAGGGGATTGAGTAAGTATTGTGGCAGCTGCTAGCCCAAGGGGCTGGGGGATTAGCGAGGAAAATGTTGAATGTATTTATTTAAAAAAAAACATTTATATAGCTGCCCATCTTAAAACCAAACTCTGGGTGGCTTACAACCCAAGAATGAAATAATGTATACAACAATAAAAGCAAAAGAAACTATAAAACCAAGAACAGAAAAACCTGGTGCCACAACCACACTTCCTTGATGCAGCCCACAACATTCTCATTCTGCTCTGACCTCACCCTACCCCGATGCTTGGGGGCAGAGCCAGATCTTAAAATGCTCTCTGGAAGGTTAAAAGGATGGGGGTCTGTTGGATCTCAAGGAAGATAGTGTTCCGTAGGTCAGGGACTGCAATGGAAAAGGCACACTTTCAAAGACCTGCAATATGGTAGTGTTTAAGGAAAGGCATCTGGAGCATGCCTACCCTATCTGCTCTGTGGGATGGGCAGATACCCTCAGGGAGAGGCTGTCCCACAAATAACCTGGTCCCGTGCCATGTGGGGCTTTAAAGATGATAACTGGCCTCTTGAATTGCACACAGAAGGAAACTGGGAGCCAGTGCAGCTTGCACAATAGGGATATTATATGGGTGAACCAACACTGCACACACTGCTGCATTCTGGAACAGTTGCAATTTATAAGTGGTCTTCAAGGGCAGCCCCATGTGGAGCGAATTGTAGTAATCCATACAGGAAGTGATCAAGGGATAAATGACCATTAGCCTTAAGGTCTGTGTGTATGTGGGGGGGGGGGCAGTGGTTGTAAGGCTGGAAAGCCTACCAACCTGTGTCCTGTAGTTTCTGATTGCAATATGCAGATGCAGATTGGAGGGTACTGCTAGTTAATGCATATATGATTGACTGTTGGGTGACTGGTTGATTAGATGTACCTGGGACCTGGAAACGGTATGGCTGACTATGGGGAATGGGGGGACTGATGGCTGGGAGAGGGCCTCTGAGACAAATGGGACTTGAAGACTTTAACTTGCCCTCATGTGGTATCAAGTCTGGACCAGCTCAGGAGTTTCTACTCATGCTTTTATCACCTCTCCTGTGGACTGCTGCAGAATGTTCAGCATGAGGCTGTCCTTGAAGACCACCTGGCAGATGCAGCTGGTCCAGAATGTGGTGGCACAGGCAGTTATCACTTTGTTTCTGTATACCCTTGTAACATTTCTGTTACATGAGCTGCACTGGTTAGAAGTTACCAGTAAGCTTCTAGGTGCAATTCAAGGTGCTGATTGTTACCTCTAAGATCCTTCATGGCATACAACTTGGCTATCCGAGGGACTACCTCTCTACCATTGTTTCTGTCCATCCTGTAAGTTTAACAGAGCGCATGCTCTGGGTCCCATCTTTAAAGCAATGCTATTCTTTATCATGATACCTCCCCTTGGAATAGTATCCCCTGGAGGTTTGAGTAGCCCCCATCCTGCTGTGCCTCAAATGAGCTTTGAAGACTTGGCATATAATCCAGAGCCCAGCTTCAAGGGCAAAGACTTTGACCTTGAAGAGCAGCTCTGGATCACATGGGATACCTGTCCACCTCAATAAGATCAACATTGTGTTGGGTCTATTGGTTTCCTGGTTGTAGTCTTCTTTTATTTGTTTTATTGTACAGCACTGGGTTCTGTTTTTAACTGCTATGCCACCCAGAGTCATCATGAGTTGGTGGCCTTATCAATTTGACAAATAAATAAATAATCTATTTTGCAAATGCATCTTTACTCAAATGTAAGTCTTCATGTGATCAGTAAGACTTGCTCCTAATAATTAGCGTACTTCGGATGGCAGCTGTCATCTGAAAAACAGCTAATGATCTTTTGAAAGAAATAGGTTGCTCTGATAATAGATGATTTAAATGATAAGGTGTTGAATTTTTATTTTTTATGAAATTTGTATTACCTGTACATTTATAGCTTTACCCTATCAACATAAATAGACTGTCAGAATATTGGAATACTCTGTAATACTAAAGCTGAATTATTTTAAAATATGAAACCCAAATCCTTTGAAGGACCCTGAACTTGTAAAAAGCATAGATAATCAGAAGCCTGAGATGAACCATACAAAGTCAAATCTTATCTCTAAAGGCAACAGCCATTTCCTTCCAAAAAAGTCAGCCAGCACAATACAAAATTTGGTCCAGAGATTTAAGGTCTTGTAAATCAAACCATTCTTGCTGGATTGTACATACAAAATATTTCACAATTAACTTCAAACCTCTCACATAGTTTTTTAAAATATATTTTTATTAAATTTTAACAAACAATATCAGGTAACTACATTAAATCCAAAATATATACAGGGGGAAAAAATGAAAAAAGAAAAAGAAAAAATATATAGAAAATACAAAAGAGATCTGCAATAAGAATAAAGAGACAGGTACTGTACATATGAAAATTTGCCATATACTGTATATAAAGTATACCAGATTATAGTCTATTGCTATTGAGATAAGCCATAAAATCCATCCAGATTTGATACAATTGTGGTTTCTGCCTCTGATGTCTCAAAAATTTAACTTTGTCTGTGATTTTTTCTAATGTAGCAATTGAAGAGGCTTTGTTAATCCACAACTCAATTGTTATATTATCTAGAGTTTTCCAATGTTGCATAATTATTATTTTGGCTGCTAAGATTAAATAAATAATAAGTTCTTTATTTTTAAGCTTATGGTTTGGCCCTGTAAATAAATGTAGTAAGCCTAGCTCTGGGGAACTTTCAGTTCTTTGATTAGTGATAGCACTTATCTCCCCAAAGATTTTTTGCCAACAGGATATAACTTTATCACATGACCGCCACAAATGAAAGAATGACCCCCTTTTTTTTTGACAGCCTCTCCAATATTTGGAAGAATAATTTTGATATATATGTGCCAATCTGACAGGACTGAAGCACCAATGATGTATAATCTTCCACTGCATTTCTTACACTGAAGTAAATCTGCCCGGTTTCATAACTTCTGCCAATTTATCTCCTGAATGGGATAACCAAGATTAGTATCCCAAGATTCCTTTAAACGATATGGTGGATCTCCTATTTCTGATTGCAATAATAACCTATACATATTTGAAATTGTTTCTTTTGGTTGTTCTAAATAACGAAGTATTAAATTCTTGAAGCTGGTACAGGACCATGTTGCTGAAGCTCTAATATTTCTATTACCCAAAAGAGATTTGAGTTGATACCAAAAGAGCCATGGTATTCGTTGCTCAATCCGATCTTTATTGAAAGGTTCACTATTGCCATAAAAATCTTTTAGGCTATACGAAGATTATATTCTTTCAAAGATTTCATTTTACCCAAACCATAATAATTATCCTGGTCAATATAGGTTATTAGAGGAGTTAAAAGGGAAGTATCCTTTATCAAAGCTGTGTATTTACTCTTCCAAATTTGAAGTGCTATTTTAGTAAAAACATTTTCAATCTATTTTATTCTAGAAAAATATTTTGGGTGAAAAAAAATTGATTTATAAACTTAACTGGGTCTAACATAGTTTCAATTTAAATCAATTGTTTAGAAAAGTCTTCAATAATAAATGGAATCATACAGCCTAACTGTGACACATATTAAAAAATTGGGCATACCCCAGCCTCCCTGTTTCTGAGGTCTATATAAAATCCTTTTATTTACTCTCAGATTGTGTGCATGAAAGCAGAAGCCATTTATCTGTTTGTTTGTTTGTTTGTTTGCCAATGTCTTAAAGCCTGTTCTGGAATTACCACTGGGAGACACTGAAATAAAAAGTTAAGCTGTGCAAGAATTTTCATTTTTACCATTGCGATTTGCCCTAAAATACTGAAATGTTTTGAAGCCCAGTTTTCATTTCTTTGCTTAATTTCTTCCATGTTGGTACATAATTATTTGTAAAAAATTTATTAATATTTTTTAGTAATAGTGATGCTTAAATATTTTAAAGATGTATATATTATTGGAATCCCTAGAACTGTGGAAATTTCCTTTTGAGTTTTTGGGGGTGTATGAAAAACATTAAATGTGATTTATGAAAATTAACTGAGAGTCCTGACACTTCTGCAAATCCCTCTAGCTCCTCTTTAATATAGCTAGCTGAATAAGTAGCATTTGAGGGAGTCAAGATCATATCATCTGCAAACAGATTGAAAAGATACGTCTTATCTCCCAGTTTTATTCCATTAATCTGATGACTGGATCTATTGCCAGCGCTTCTATAGCTAGGTTGAATAGTAAAGGTGATAAAGGACAAGTCTGTTTAGTACCTCTTAAAATTGTAATGGGATCTGAATCATAAATGTTAAGTCTTATCTGAGCTTTAGTTGGTCCATAAATATGTGCAATCATCTCACAAAAGCCTGCCCCAAATGTAAATTTAATAAAAAATGTATTTCCAGAGAATCAAAGGCTTTAAATATATCTAAAGAACATATAGCTTATGAAAATTTATTAATTTTACTAATTTGTATAATATTTAATAATTTCCTGATTGGGATAGAGATATTTCAGTTTGGAATAAAACCAGATCGATCCATATGAATAATTTTACCTATAATCACTTTTAATCAGTTAGCTAACAGTTTAGAATACAGTTTATCATCTGTATTAAGAAGTGAGGTGGGCCTATAAAATGCCAAATTCTGGGAATTTTTACCCAATTTAAGGATCAAAATTATCTTATCTGCCCCTTCCTTTTCTTACCTTCCTCCATTTTTAAATCAGTTATGTATTTATTTAAACGACAGGGTGCTGCTAGTTAATAGGCAGCATAGGTGAGGTGTTTTCTTTTCTTCCAAAAACAGCACATAACAAGCAACAACAAACCTTCATTTTGCATCAATCAGATTAAGAAAAGAACCCAAAATATTTTAAACAACAGCAAAATGTTATTCACCTGAAGTTAAACCCAGTGAACTTGAATGAAGATGAAGAGAAACTTATTGGGGGTTTCAGGTGGACTAATGATGCAATCCTGAAACTGTAACCAAGCAGTAAATTTGATGGAGCTCATTGGAATTTACTTCTAAGTAAACCTGCTCAGGATTTCACAGTTCATAGATAGATTAGGACCATTTTTTTCTTCCACTTATCATAGGCTCTTCTAACTTCTATCTTTAAAACTAACTTCTATCTTTTAAAGAATAATTGAAATGAATGAGTCAATAATCACTTCCTGGAAAACATGAAAAGCATTATAACAATATCCAATTTTCTAATTTTCTTGACAGGCACAGATACTCAAAAAGATAGCCTGACTTCTTCTGAATTGCTTTTTAAATGGAAGATTAATTTCATAATCAGTGGGATATAGGATGTCAAAAATTATTGATTATGCCTGCCAAACCATAACCATAACGGCATTCCTACATAATTCGTATTTTCTTTTAGGCTCCTGCATTCTCCAAGGCCCCTATATTTTGGAAAATAATGTAAACACTGCAATTCATGAAGTACAAATAATGCATTTTTATCAAGTGGAAAGAGAGGAAAGAAACCATCACCCATGTGTTACGCATCCTGGATTAATTATTTCCAGGATTTGACTGTGTGTTGTCTACTTCCACAATGAAGAATCTTACAACTGCATCACACTTGTTGAGATGAGGTCATTTCATATCTCGTACACATGGCTTTCTGACATGAGATTAAAGCCAGGAACAGAAAACAGTGGCATTTGTACAATGTAAACATGGCAAATGAACTTGTGGAAGGTTAATAATGGCATTTATGTAAATTAAATTCAATGTCTATATAGAATCTACGCACACTCAAAGGACTTCTTTAATGAGCCTCAGTTTGGATAAACCTCTGGGCTGTCCAGTTCCTATAGATTTTAAGGTAAGTAACCTAAATATCATCTCAGCCCTGGGCAACCAGGTTCCCCTCACAGCTGCTTTCAGCCAACTAGCATCCCCCTGCCCTGAAAATCACTGTTTTAATACTCTGCTGGGGTGGCAATAGGGAAGGAACCACACTGGCTGTGAGGGTGGGGAGGCTATTAATAATATAATATAATTATGAATATTCAATATTATAATTAATTATTAATCATATTATTAATTACTATTAATTTATTAATAATATAATAATTAATAATATAATGAAATTATGAAAAGGTTCTATGCCCGAGAAGGTCTGCTTTCAGACCCCCATCCGCTTCACATTCCAAAGTGGGGACCCACTGAAAGCCCTCCCAGTCAGGATACATTTGTAGAGAGCCATGGAGATGGCTTCGAAGGGCAAAAGCATTCCTTAAGCCTTGGAAAAAGAGATGATGCTAGGAAGAGATTCAGCCTGGCTCCTCCCTGACTGAATGGGAGGAAAGAGGAACAGAAAGGAAACAAGAAGACTTGTGAAATTCTGTTACCACGGACTATCTCACTAAAGTATAATTCTAGCCTTCTTGTGGAATTGGTTTCCTGACCTGATCTACGTCATAGAGCTGACAATATTAGATAGATATGTATATCTGGAGCAAACACTTTAGAAAGTAATAAAAATGCAAACCATAAAGAGCTTTATAACTAGCATTCTCAACTGGATCCATTAGCTTTCTAGTAGCCAATACAGCTCTTACCAAAATGGTAGCCTGCTTCTGCCTGGTAAACATGGCAGGCCACTGCAATTTCTGCCAGCGACAGATTCTTGCCTCACTTTCTAGGGCGGCGATTTGCAGTAATTCAAGTTCCCATCAGTCCCAGTCCGGGTAACCAAGAACAAGGCAGTGTGGGTGTTGTATTTTCTGGGCTATTTCCATCCCATCAGAACTGGTGATCATGGCAGAAAAGAAGCACTGCAATTACATAGATGTAACGGGTTCCATGCAGTGCATGGAAGTTGGGGAGGGGCTTGCTCCTGCACTCCCCTCCTTTATCTACTGCAGTTATACTGTTTAGATTAGGTTCTGGGCTGGAATAGGCAGAAAGAAATCTGCAAAGTCTTTCAGGTTATATTATTAACACATTGTGCGAGACACACTTAGAGAGAAGTGACATCTGAATCAGAGGGCCAATTTAAACCTGTTCTCTCTGATGTGGTATAGTTCCAAACAGTAACTGTATCTCCTCAGGATCCATTTATGGAATCTCTTTTATGAATAAGCTCCTCCATCAACACTATTCCCCACATTTTATGTTTACAGAGAAGCCTAACTGTTGGGTACAGTTCTTTTTTTTTTTTTAATGGAAGTAACTTTCTACCCCACAAAGAGGCAGCAAAGTTGTGCAAAAACACTGTGCTGTCAGAAGCAGAACATTTGAGAATCTGCCCTATGTCACCATTTGCTGATTGCAAATGACAGTAATTGACTAAATTACACCATGAAGAGCATTCCCATGAGTCTCTAACACTTATTCAAATTATTTCTTTGGTTTACCATTCCTTGCTGTGAAAAAATCATGGGTGCCTTGAGATCAGCATTTTATTAGCATAGTGAGGGTTTCTTTCCACCATGGAATATAAAATGATTTTCTGAGAAAATTATCATAATTTATTATTTTTAAACTACACAGTTTTCAATAAACTGATTTTTCCTACTGATTTCCATCCAAGTATGCTTCCTCTGACCTGAAAATACTTTTGAAAATATCAGTGGTACATTTTTATTTCACATAGGGAGAAGCTGGCCATGTTGAATTACAATGCCTCTTTATACAATCATACACGAAGCATTAAATGATAAGGAGATCACTTTTGAAATGTTTTTCACTATTCTTAACTTTGTGAAAAAGGACTGCCTAATTTGGCACCAGACCCTAAACAATTAATTTGTTTCAGCTAGAGTGTAAAATTCTGTATGTTGATTATTACTACTACAAATATTCACCAAGTTTCTCTTTTTGAGAAGGCGGCCAGTCCAATTAACCTGCTCCTATTTTCAAATGTTATAACGTTACTGAACTTATCAGGCACATAAATGTAACGCTGGTATGGAAGACAGAAACCAGTGATACAGAAGTTATTGAGACATGTATAACATCATCTAGTGAAGAAATTATCTATCTATGTATAAAGTTTCACAAAGATTCATGTATTCACAGTTCAGCTCTGAAACCTAGAAGAACAAAAATCTGATAAGAGTATCTACATCTGGCAACTACATCAGCAGCTAATTTATCTATCAAGGGATTGGAAAATTGACTGCTGGAGAAACTAGCTAATAAATGTCATCTGCTTCTCACTAAACTAGAAGGAGTTACTGCAGAGTCTTTAGGCAGCCAGTCTCTCCTATCCCAGTGCTTTCCAATCCAGTTTAAAATGCATCTGAGATTGATCTGTAGTCTATTTAAATATCAAGATGCTATAAACATGGTTATGTTTATAACTTTGTGAATTTAGAGCTTATGGAGAACCATCACCTTGCTGTTTTGGCCAATAGCTAAACACAGAGAATTAGCAACCAATCATTTCTAGCTTATTAATTTACTCCATTCCCCTCAGGTTCCATTGTGTCCCTACCTAAAAATATCCCTTTCCTCTCTTCACAAACAGAAAAGGAAATAAATAGCAAGTATTTCTGTTCTCCTGTGCTCCATGTGATTCTGTGCATGGATTTGTGAACATTTGTGTCTGTTGCATTAATATCCAAGAGCAGTTTGAGAGGAAACTGTGCAAAGGGAGGAGGATTGCATCAAACATCTCAAAATCTTCCAACTTGCCATGGTGTCAAACATCTGTTCCTTCGTCTCCTAATGTGACATACCAGAAATTCTGCATTCCAGTTCCTTTTTCTAATCATGCCAGCATGTACCTATGCTGGGATACCAAAACTGGAAGGAAGGGTGAACCAAGATTCCAGGCCATTCCAACATGAGGTAGCAGTAAGTTGCCACTTCTGAACTAGCTTTTAGTGCCTTGAAATGGCATTTCCTTGACCACAGATACTGTGATAGTACTGTATCATTGGAACAGGGATGCATCAAATTGCTTTGGATGGTATGCCCCCGTTTATGATATTGTGTGATCGGTGGGGTCTCATATACTGTCCCCTTGACTGGGACTGCATCTTCCTTTCAAAGACATCTGTGTCTAAATTTGTGTCGGCATGGTTTAAATATAAGATCAGCTAACCAACAATCCCCTTCAATTAACAGAAAAAGCTCACAGTGACTCAGTTTGTACGACTTGCCATTGTTTACTCTTCAGATAATGGAGCTGCAACAGCCAGGACCACAGGAAGGCTCCTAGGAAGCACTGAGGTAACACCAATTTTCCTGATTTACCTATTACATTAATGAGTATCACAGTTTAAATACGATCCACTCTGATAGGATTAGCATAATACTAAGAGCCAGTTGTCTGTGAGATGGTTGTGAAGTTCAGAATTTCTCAACCAATCCCATGGAAAAAGAATTAAGTACTTACTTGAAGCAGTTATCGCAATAAATATTTCCTGTGGTCTCCTTGATTGTGCGTTCAGAAACAAAAGCTGGATATTCAGTGTCACATGGCTCTAGGGTTTGCTTCAATCGCTGAGCTAAAGAAAATAAAAGAGACTGAAGGAATTTGGCAATAACTTCATTCAGAGTTCTGCAGCGTGAGATGCTATATCAATGCCTGAGACCCAATGAAATCATTACAGTACTTCTGCCACCCTGTGATTTATGCTGGTAATGCATAAGATTTATTTTATAATTAAGGAAGACTCTTATAAAAAGATACAATTTACTAAAGGATAGTCTTACAATACATGAGTTGTACTGGCCTTAGTTAATCTAATTTTAGTCTGCCCATGATAAAGAGATAGGATACAAACAGTGCTGATTCAAGTGATAACTGCATACATGAGGAAATTTAATATTTGCGAACACCTCTACAACAATATAAAGGTACTTGGTAGAACTGAAGGGTATTGCATACTTACTCCCACCCTTACTTCTCAAACAACCCTAGTTAGCCGTGGGAAATTATGACAGTCTTGTTGCTCTCCTCAGTCTGGTAGCACCAGTGCAGCTGACAAGAGCAGTATTAATACCATTCTTTGTATTTGCCACAGTACTTTACAACTTACTGTGCTGAGTTGAAAAGCCAAATGTATTTAATTGCTTAACCCCACCCCTCCCAATCTTAAACCTTTTTGGATAGGTTTTAAATAAATTATTTTTAATATTATTAGCTTTAACTTGTGTGATTTTGATCATCAGTTACTTATAATATATTGTTATTACCATCACTGTTAAGTAACTTCTTCCCTGGCATACATGACAGTTACACTCCAGAGTAGGCAAAAAGTACATACCATCTGTTGCAATGCTCCTACTTAGTTAGCTATTATTTAAAATACTGGCGACCAATTATGACAGCCCTGTCAGAGCAGACACATGAAAATCAATGGTACGAGTTTGTGCTAACCAGCTTAACGTTCACGGACTGCAGTGAGTCTATATTAAGCATGACTTAAGTTTGGATCCAATCCAAATTTCTTTCAGCTGAAGTCAAGGTGAAAAATTAAAAGAAAACCCTACATCTTGAAGTTGTATTTTACTTCGTACATTTGATAATTCTTTAAAACCAACATATATCCATGCCTGCTAATTGTGTCTATTTGTATAGTGATAAGGAGTACCGGATGTCACAGCACTATTGAACTTAAACATCTGGGATTCTTATGATCAGTGTGATTAACAGAACCATATATTTTTTTACTTAAGTTTTCAAAGTAAAAGTGGGTTACAAATAAATACAAAGATTTTCTTTCTGCTGTGCAAGATATACTTAGGAACCCCAATCCCCCCACCAAAAAAATATTCAGGGTGTATTAATTGCTCATTTCATAAATCTCATTAGGATAGGGTTAAACATCTTGCTCTCTAGCTTTTTGGATCTGTGCTGGTAACCATCTCTCCTATGACTGCCAGTTCATGCAATTGACTATAAACACCAACTACATTAAATGATGCTTTTCTAGTGACCAGGATGAGGGGGTACTTTCCAACCTCCTAGTAATTAAAGAAAGGGAGCAGGTGAAGAGTATAATTATATGCTCTGCTTCCAGCTATAAAGTGAATACTCAAATGCAGTATTGTTATCTACTGAGGTAATGGCAAACATGTGCCAGGGAGGTTGGGAGGGAGGAAGGGAGGTTGGTTGCAAGATAATCATATAGCTGCAACACATATTTATTTCTATTTCTTTTAAAACAGAGAGCCATGGACGGCAAAACCATTTCACTGGGCAGTGTAAAATATGTCATTCACAATGGTCATATAAGGAATGCAGGGGTGCCTTTGAGTCAATGTTGACTCCTGGAGACTGCCTGGACAAGTCCCTGCAGTTTTCCTGGGAAGATTTCAGAAGCGGTTTGCCATTGCCTCCTTCCTAGGGCTGAGAGAGTGTGACTGGCTCAAGGTCACCAAGCTGGCTTTGTGCCTAAGGCAGGACTACAGCTCATGGTCTCCAGGATGCTAGCCCAATACCTTAACCACTACACCAATCTGGATCTCCATATAAGAATAATACATGTTAAAATACTGGAATTGATCCAAATCTCAGGGACTGGGGAGCAAAATTTCAGTTGGGTCTGAGAAATGCTCCCTTTCCTTTTTCCTTAAGACTGGTAAATCATGCAAGAATATTACAGTGGTGGCCTAGGATGATGCAGTGTGCCTTGTTTGCCTTGAGGTATCTCTCTGAAAAGCCACCAAGATGATTTCCTCTTCAGTACAGTGTACCATAATATACTGCTCTATCCAAAAGTCGTGTTAGCCATTTACTTATGAGTAACAAAACCAAGAGTTGTACTTAATTTGCTCCTTGGACAAGCCCACCACTAGGGAGTAGGAATTAATTTTTCCCTTTTACAACTTCTGCCAGATTATTTATTGGGTCTATAGGACTTAAACAAGAGCTGCAGGACTCTGGGTGGAACAACAGACTTTTGCACTGGGATTGACTCTTGCAGGTCTACTGTCATGCCTGTCACTCCCATGCTTCTCCAGCAAGGTTGGAAACTTGATATCATCTCAGAGAAGCTTTAGTAGGTTTACTCCAATCCCAGTGTTTGAAAAAATAAATAATGCAGTAATATCCACACCACTAAGGTAATGTTAGAAAAACCCTCTAGGATGACCCAATCAAAAAAGTAGCTGTTCTACTCCCAGCTCAAAAGAAAACTCATTTTCTGTTTTCTGCACACACTTACAAAAACTGGAAGTTCAAGCTTTGTGGAATACTGACTTCTTATAAAAGCAAATAACACATTTGTTAATGTATATGTTAATATAAATTAATCTTACCCTTTGCTATAAGATCTGAATGCCACCAATTGCATAGATTAAATTCCACCAGAAACCTAAACCACAAAAATACAATATATCATTTGATTACATCTGGCATGTTCATACCATTAACTGTCACTAATATTTTTTTCCAGCATGTTCAAAAATAGACATCAAGCTAAGCTCAAGATGAGATATGGTCTGCCATTTTCTCCCAGCTGAATTCATTTTACAATTTCAAATTCTACTGAAATTGGTATCTCTGCTGGACTGTTCCATAGCCAAGAATTTTATACAAAAATCTTACTGCACTTTCTAGTGCATGACAGGCTGCTGTAGTTAATTCTCCAGTACAGAGAATGTTTTGACTATGTGATTAAAAATCACCCATGATGCATAATTTCAATCCTTGGATACTCAAAATCTCCAATTCTCATCATAGGCTCATAAATAGTAAAATATTATTTCTAGTTTTATCAGCAAATGACAAACTTTCTCATATTTCCCATGAAAATATCTATTCTGAAATTTGTTAGCTTCAGGTCATGCCTATGTGTAATGGGATGTGGGAATGACCTTGGGAGACGAGGTGAAGAAATGCTACCTAGGGAATGGTCAGATAAGAGGGAATATAGCCCCCAGCTGCTGGTTCCTTTATCAAACTCAGCACAAAAGTCTTGGTGTGATCAGTGGGAAACTCCACAGGTCTGCCTGCCACAAACATTTCACATTGAGCGGTGAATGTCTGGAACTGATCCTGGTCCCCTCCGAACTTCTCCGGCAAGCTGCCATGGGGATGCAGGAGCATTGGCTGAGCTGCCATCTGTTGTGCTGCTGTGTTAGTTGTATCACGGCATTCTGCAATGTGGTCATTTGTGCATCCACTTGCTGCTGGTGTCACAACAATGCTGCTGCCAGACGCTTGGCGGAGAGTGGGGTTCCTTGAGGATTGGAGGCCATTCCTGAAATTCCTCTCTTTGGAAGGGGGTGTGAGACTTGCAAGATTGATGTCAGCCTTCCCAGGTAGATCACAAAGGAAACATGACCAGATGAGCTAATTCTACTTTATTGTAAGGCTACATTAACAGAATCTTGCAAGTCTGAAAGTACAATTCTCCCACCATCACCTTTACAGCCCAATGACTTAGGGAGGGCCCCTTCTGAACTCTTGCTCTGCCTATTGTACAGCTGTGGGCTATGCTCTGTCTTATCTGACTGTTCCTAGGCAGGATCTCTTCACCTGGTCTCCCAAGATCATTCCCACATACCATTACACTATGTGAAAGCCAAAGTCAATTGGATGGCAGTAGCTTGTAAATGTTCATATTGAAAGGAAAAACAATTACCATAATCAAGTAGCCTAGAAAGAATAAATTTTCTGAATATTACCATGTAGTACACATATTGTTTTCTTTAGTCATCGCTAAGGCTCAAATCTATTTTCAATTTTGCAGTTTTATTTTGCAATAAATCATATACACACATATTGTCTTCCACTCACTATGAAAAATCTCATTTAAACTTATATCCTGCATATCTGCAAAGTAATAAACTTGGTCAATTACATATTGCTCAATGTCCCTCTCCATTCCTACTCTCCCCAAACTATTTGCCCCCAACCAAATAGATCTTAACAGAAATGTTAAAGCTCCTTTATGCTTTACTGGTGGGGCCCAACTATTTTAAAGAAATTATCACTCAAGTGTATAATCCATTTTCATTTTAATACTATTATGAAATGACGGGAGTTCTATGTCATGTGGAAAACACCACTAGATCTTGCATGAGCTTCAAATATGCCAATCATGGGGCTGCAATCACTTAAGAAATTAGAGTACAACAGAAGATCCTCTGAGAAAATACACACGTTAATAGCCCACCCAGGCAGAACTGGAATCAGCCAAATATTTATATTACATCTAAGTGCAACCACAGTAATAAATTTAGGCTGCAATCCTATATTTGAATTATCCAGGCGTTAGCTCCATTGAAAATAATAGGATTCTACTTTTGAGTAGGCATGTATTGAATTGCATTATTACTTTATATTTTGGAAATGATTACTGTGAAATCCATAGGCTTTAAGTACTTTTTAAACCACTAAAATTATACACTAAGGATTTGAAAGTGTACATAAATTGCTCAACTGGTACAACAAGAAGAATGAAAGATGGAAAAGTACAATCTTCAAATCAGAACAAGTTTTACTTACAAGACAAGTTCAGTCACAATCCATTTGACTGCAGCAAAGAAAGCTTTGTAAGGCTGAAGACAAACAAATTACTTAATCAAAAAGCCAGAATGCACGATATTTTTATATTAAATGATAGATGTATATAATGTCCCAAATGCATTAAAACTTCTACAAATCAATAAAATATCAGTATAATTTTAGGACGCTTATTATTGTGATGTTTATGTATGATATAATTATTGGCAGAAAGGGAACTGAATAAAATGGGCATGGAAGCTCTAGTCACTATTCCTCAGCGCAACCTAACTCACATAGTTGTTTTTGTGAGGAAATAAAAAAGGGAGAGGTATGTATTTCACCTTGAGGTCCTGGAGGAGAGGTGGGATATAAATCTAATGAATCAGGAGTAATTGTTCCTACTTTAAAACACTCTATTTTTACATAATCCCATTCTAATTTTGATCCAGCAATTATTATACTGATGATTTATTGTTATAACACAAGGAAAAATATTCATGTTTTATAAGTTGGCCAGAAACAAATATAATATTGTCTTTAAAATGCCCAATTTTAGAGCTAAGTGAGGCTTATGATGCAATTTTACGCATCTGTCCCAAAACACATCCTATTGTGATCAAAGGTATTATTCCAGGAAACAGATAAGAATGTAATCACAAAATATACAGAATGCTCACTGTACTTATATAAAGGTCTATATTTATATGCAATTTACAAATCCAGGATGCAGGCATACATTAGAGACAAACATGTTGAAAAATCTTCAATATTCATGTGAGCTGATAGTTTAAAAAGTTACCCTACTGGTCTGTTGGCCACCATAAACACTGACCTAGGATTAAGGGCCATTGATCACAGTGGGATTTACTCTGAATAAGCGTATATAGGATTAGAAACAAATGAAGACGTAATCATAATGCATAGAAGAATACTTACATCCAATAAGGTATGGGCACTATCACTACTTTCTTTGGTTGTTCTACACATGGCTTGGTAGTCATAAAGAGTAATTCTATAGAGAAGAATAGAAAAGTGCTTGACTAGAGGGGAAAAAATAAATGAACAAAAAATAATGTGAAATGCAACAAGATTTGCCCACAAGGCAAAAGTAACAATAGCGTTTCTAAAGGGAGTGGTTGGATTAGAGAATTAATACATACTCAGATAAAAAAAGAATAAAATGCATAGAAAAGAAACCTTGTAAAAAGTCTAAGGATTCAATAAAACTGTCAGGGAAATGTGCATATTAAACTGACTCACAAAACAGAAGCATGCATTTAAAAACAAAAGTATTGGTTTCTGTTCCTTTAGCAGCTCTAAAAATAGTAATACTAATACTGACGTACCAAAGTACTAAAATAGGACTGCTGTAATAAATAATTTACTGTAAATAACACATTTGATACCAGTAGAAGTGAATACGTGTAGCTCAGGGTTGAACTGTGGAGTCCTTGGGGTTCTCCGAGCTTGGCTGTTGTCTTGCAAATGTTTCGTTACCTGGCTAGATAACATCTTCAGTGCTAGAAGGGAGTGGGGTTTGCTCTCTGTTTGTATACTGTGGCTTGCCCCGTCAGTGTCGGTGGGGGGGTGTTTTGTTTTATGTTTTCCCTCTGGTAGTTCCTTGATTAGGGTATTGTTTACTGCTGATTGTGTGTCTGGTGATAATCTTGGTGTTAATCTCCGCTTATCTGGATGATGACTGCTGGCGAGGAGATGTTCTGGTCTTTTGTTTTCCTTTTTACTGTCTCTTTCAAATAGTGTAGATGTTGTTTATCTCTATGGCTTTTGATGGCTGCCTTGTCTGAATACCAAGCTTCCAGGAATTCCCTCACATTTTTGGATTTAGCTTGGTCTAAGATGCTGACCGTTTCCCAGCAATCAATCACCCAGATAAGCAGAGATTACCACCAGGCTCAGAGACCCCCAAGGACTAATACATTTATTAGTGGTGTTATTTGACTTATTAATTGAATCCTTCTGAGATCCATAAAAAATATATTTTGCACTGTCTGATGCATTAAAATGGTCTGTCACACACGTACATGTATGGTCTCTCTCTATATTTATAAAAAGATGAAGAAAAAATGAGGAGATGCAAAGTAGTAAAATGAAATAATGTGATTTAAGTGTGAATTTAAAAAAAATACAAAAACTTAACTCTTGCTTGCAAATTAAAGACATGCAAAAACCCAACCAAAGTTATATATGTTCAGATCCAGGGGTGTCCAGCATATTCTTTGTAAATATGAAAGATAGTAACTTTTTTCAGTGAAGCTGGAAACTGATTATATCTAGCAAGTTTCTTGTTGTCACCAACATATATTTATCTAGGTATTTCCAGAACAAAAGGCCCATTTGATGTTCAAAACCTGTGAAGGTTGGTGAAAAGGCTACTTAGATTAGGTAGGGCAGAGCTTCCCCAATTCTGCCAAGCCCTTCTCTGCCGTGATATGATGGTTTGAATCTATTCTCAGATGTTTGGGAGAAGAGAAAGAGTGGGAGAGAAAGAAAGGAACGGAGTGATGAAGGCGTTTTCCTTTTCTTTCCCCATCTTTCTCATCTGTTCTTTAGCTCATCCAGAGTTATGTTCATAGCACCCTGCTTTTCTGGAGAGCTGATACCTGCGGTCAAACAGTAGAAATAATGCCATTGTGAATTCTGAGTAAGTTTTGACAGTAAAGGACGGCCATGCGGTTGTGCGTGTGAAGCGCTGCTCATATCGATATATTCCATCTGCCTGTCTGATGCTCTCTGATAGCTGGTTCTAGATTAAAAATGAATCAAAAAGCACATTTCATCTGTTTTGCAATATTATACAGCCTAGCCCATTTTGGTGTTAAGGGGTTTAATAGGGTTATTGGTTTTAATTTGGTTTAATGGGGTTATTCTTTTTATTTTTATCTGTATTTTGTTTATTGTTTTTTGTGTTTGTCTTAATTACGTGAGCTGCCCAGAGCCATGAATGTGAGATGGATGGTTATAAAATTGAACGAAAGAATGAATGAACGAACGAGCAAGCAACCAAACAGGCAAGCAGGGCTAGCCAGAAAATGTCTCCAGAAAATGCATAATATGAAAGCAGCAATAACCTTGCCTGTGGTTTGTTCTTAATTTTCTGCTGCTAGATGTTAAGGCACTAAATTGTCTCAAACAAATTTCTCCTCTTTGAATTGGTTTGTCATATTAATGGTCTAAAAAACCCTGGGTAATTTACTATCATCTCAAAGAAAAAAGGACTCTGCCTGTATCCTCAGGACTGTAACGACATCTTAAACTACTACGGACTAAGAATAATTAAGCAGATTATTAGATTTTTTTGATCCATAATCTGCTTAATTATTCTTCAATCTGTAGTATTTTAAGAGGTCATTACAGTCCTCAGGATACAGGCAGTCCTTTTTTCTTTGAGATGATAGTAAATTACACAGGGTTTTTTAGACCATTAATATGGCAAACCAATTCAAAGAGGAGAAATTTGTTTGAGACAATTTAGTGCCTTAACATCTAGCAGGTATCATAACCTAGAAAAGGCTATCGTTCTAACATTCTTACTGGGAATAGTTAGCCCCCACTGAAGGCTCTTGTAACCTTTAGTATCACTGTAATTTCTGTAAAGCTTCTCCCAAGTGGTGCAACACTTACATTATGGCAGCAATGTGAGAAGAAAGAATGTTGCGATGCCTGTTACAGCCTCAGAATGTTATTAGATCTTATCCTTATATCTTTATCCATAAAGAAAACCCAACTACTGTCAAACTTCACTCAGGTTCACTCAGCACTTTATGAATTTGGTCCAACAGCATTTAGCAAGGAAAAATGCTGTTTCTCTATAGGTTGTTTCTTTTTGATTTCTTATTCAAAAATCTTTTTGCCAAGGTGACTGAAGAAACATCTGCACATAGATGATGGATTTCTCCACCTTACTAATATTTTCTGAATTAAAGCAGGATGGTGTTGTATCAATCAAGGGAGGTACACTGCAGACAAAATATATGTGATGACTCGGACATGATTAGCTGTTGAATACGAAACATGTTTGGCAGATTTAGACTTAGAAATTCAAACTTGCTAATGCAGAGCAGAATTTGGTATGAGTTAGACTGCCTTGTGGTACCATCTTTTCCTAGCTATTTTATGTCTAAATTAAGCTAGAGAGAATGCAGCCCCACCTGATCATCACCATCACCAACATTTTGTTGACCATGCCTGTTCTATTTCTTTACTATCCATGAAAAGGATCCGGCTTTCCAAATCTCATAGTTGTTCTTTGGTCAGTTACCAAAAACAATCCAGTCATGACATTATATTTATTCTATGCAAATTAGCTATAAAATTTTAGCCAAAGTATCTGAACACTAACAAACTGAATGTCTAATTTAAAAGTACTGAGTAGCATTGGGCTTTGTTTGCCTACATCAGATGAAGTGAACCTAATGCAAGAATAAATTGATTTGGCATGTGTTAACAAAAATGACAGAATCTTGTTGCTGTAAGTCATATTCTTTTAAACAGAACTACGTATACTTATACATTCCGTTCAAATACCCCAAATAAGCCAAATTGTGCACACTATCTTCTAAAACAGCCTTACTATTTTATTGGCTCACATCCCTTCATGAGGATTAAAATACAAGAAGATTAAACCTGATGTACCTCATGTACAGGTAAGCATTATTCAGGTTTGATTTTACCCAACTTGAGATTTTCCTTGAACAGTATTGAAATAAAGAGGAAGATTCTGTTTTAACACTAGAAGAGCTAAGAACTGTCTCACACATGGGCTGGGAAGAAGATTAAGGCAATGTTGTAGAAATATGGCAGAAAAAGGAAGTTGCCATATATGTTTGTGCCATGATTAGGTACAAGTTGTGAAAGGCACTAAGGGAAGTTGAGAACTTTGATACCAACTTTTAAAGCATATAAACAGAACAAAGTTTTTACAGCTTAGATGATGTGAATTATAAAATTCACATTTTATATTCCAGTTTCCAAGATTATTGAAAAATTAGTTGAAATCAAAAACATTTTATTTATTTTATTTACAGGACATATATGGCCACCTATCTCATATAATTATCCTAGGCAGCTCACAACAATCAATAAAAACAGAGAAAAAAACCCAAACCACTCTTCCCACCAGGCGCCAAACCAAACAGCCTCCCAGCTCAACCCCTATCCTAGCCCAATGCTTGGGGGAAGAGCCAGGTCTTCATGGCATTCCAGAAGGCTAAGAGGGTAGGAATCCCTTGGATCTTAGGTGGGAGGCTATTTCAAAGGGCTGGGGTGGTTACCAAAAATGAATACTTCTGAGGCACCATCAGGTGACAGTATTTAAGGGAGGGACCTGGAGCTCCCTCACCCTATCAAACCCAGTAGGACAGGCAGATACCCTTAGGTATCAGTTTGTCCAAATATCAGTCAGAAAACGAAGTAAATTTATTAGACATTTCTTCCTGAAAGTAATAAAATAATTTTTTATGAACTAAATGTGCAGCTTTTTGAGCACACATTTTAAACAAAATCTACCCTTTTAAAGCCAATTTAGTGTTTAAATATAAGCCAGGGTTTGAACCCTGCAATGTATTACAGGTGAAAAGAAAAGCAATCTGAAATCAATTTAACTTCAAACGATTGTTAGAAACTCCGATTATGCCAAGTTACAACAATATTTGCAATGCAAAGTGTGTTAGATGTCTTATATTCCCTGTTAAACACCCAGTTACATTGCTAAAGAGATATTCACAAGACTTATTTGAATGGAAGGCATTCAGTAAGGCATCTGCTTTATTCTTGGACAGTTCTTCAATATGTTTAGTATTTTTCATAACTCAATCTGGCAGTGCTAACATGGAATTTATAAACATACTTTTTGTCCAATACTGGAGAACTCCATGAGTAGATAGTCTCTTAGTTTTGCTCAGCAGTGGGCAGTACTGGAAAATCTGTACTTCAGCCTCTTAATTTTCCAAAACGGTTGAGCCAAACTTTTTTTCAGAGACTTTATAAGTTTTCAAGGGTTGAAGAGTAGAATGGGAGCAGGAGACCTCTGGGACACAAACTGTTCCAATCCCTACCCTTAACCCTCCAACACTGAAAAACAGTCCCAAACTGACATTTTCTGGGCTGATTTCAGACAGTTTTTTGTGGTTTTGGATGGGTGAAGGGTTAAAGATAGAAAAGGGAGCTGTTTGCCTCCCAGAGGCTTTCTGCTGCCATCCTGACCCTTAAACCTTTCCAAACCACTGAAAAATGATCTGAAATTGGCTTTAAAAACCCTTCTTTGGGGGATTTGGGGTATGGATTTAAGAGTAAGAATGGGAGCTGTTTGTCTCCATTTCCAGTCTTAATTTTGAATAAATAGAGCACCCATTAAAAAGTGCCACTGAAATGCAGTCATTTTACTGCCAAATTTCACTGGCACAATCTGGGGGCGGGGATGGCGGTGGTGGAACATATGCAGTTCAGGAGAATACAGTCTGATTGTTACCCACCCTTAGTTTAGATGATGTCTGGAAGCACACAATGGGGCTTCCTTCGCCCAAGATTCTAAAAATTCTCTTCTCCTGGAAAAATTACTACATCAAAGTGACTACATAGAAAGGGAATTCTGTTTAAAGAAATAGGCAGACATTTGGCCTCCACTGACTACCACAAATACACTTTTGAGAAATGATTCAGTCTCAAAAACAGAGAGCCTATGTAGCTTCTGCATGTTGTTTCAGTACAAATTCCTTTTAATTTGTCCACTGTATTCTTATTTTTCAGACTATATTAATAATGTTCATTTTACATGAGACAGTATTAACACTGGTTGTTCTCTTAATGTCAGAAACTAGTACTAATATTTTGACTTCACTAAAGTTTTCATCAATCTACTAAATTTAAAATGTTCCGCCTGAAAGGAATCTATCTATTATTATAGCAATCAATCTGGTTCGTGCAAAAGGATTGTTCTCTTTTCTCAGCCCTTCCTGGGCTTCTTCCTGAGAAGTGCCATACTGGGCCCTAGCAGTGAGTTTGGACGCCTGCTCCAAGACGTCCAAGAACTGCATCTCTTTGATTTCTTGTAGGAGGACATCTCACGATGGGAGGCCAGCATGATCAGGCTGCCTGGGGTGGAGATCCAGCCTCAGTCCCAAGACGAAGCCTGGCCTCACAAGGTCAGAAGAGAACAGCCTGAAAACAGATTACTCCATTACCAAAAGAAGAACAGGGGGAAAGAGTTCTGCCCACCACAAAGAAAGTGGCTTCCAGCACTGCCAGGGTGGGAGGCAAAAGTGTAAGAATTTAGAACCAGATATCATTATAAATGAGGCTTGAGTCTGATGCACGGCAAGCTGGAATTTTTTTGTAATGGTGTTTTCTCCTTCCTCCCTCTCTCCCTCCCACCCACCCTCCCACCCACCGTAAAATCAGTATCCTCAAATACCTGAATGCACCTGCTCCCATATCTGTGCTTGTCAAGAGAAGCCTGACCCTGTCCTTGGAAGGGGAGGCAAAAGGGGTTTGCTCCTAGCCAGGAAGCTTGTGTGCCACTTCTTAAATTCTTTATTGAAATAATAAAAACTATCTCTTCCTGAACAGCTTTTCTCTGCAGTGCAGCCCTTCCCTAAAAAGTGCCAGCTGCAGGTTAATTAGCACCCTCAGCTAATTACTTGCACTGTTACCTGAAACTGGCAAAGGTCCTATTCAGTTTCCCCCTAAAGCCTTTCTTGGGCTTTTTGAAGTGGCTCCAGGATCGCACCCCCCAGCATGCTAAGCAAACAGCCAGCGCCAAGGCATTCCTTTCAATGGGTATTCTTCACTGTGTGCTTGCTTACACTCTTGTAATCTTTTCCTTTTTAATGAATGTAAACACAAACATTAATTTCCCCCTGCTAATTATTCCAGAACAAGAGGTAAGAATTCCAAAAAGCGGGGCAGTGGGGAAAGGGGGCTATAAGATTTACCCCCTTTTCCCAGCTTCCTTGTGAGTTGAGTCTAGAACATGAAACTTCCCTGCCTTTAGGGCTCACCGGGCTGTTTTGGGGTCATATCCTGACGCTGTAAGTATTCAAGGGTGATTTATTAATAAACTTTTTTCAAGATTTATTAATGTTCTGGTGTCTCCCTTAGTGTTCTTGTTCTTTGGTATCAGTCATACGAATTCTAAATTAAGTGTCAACACACAGATTAATGGAAACAATGGCATTGCTTAATTCAAGGAACCTGGAGCACACCAACTCTGCAGCTTTGAATCAGCCAGGCAAATGTTACGGGAAACAGGCAGTCCCTCAGTAACCAGGCCCTATGCCATGTACGGCTTTATAGGTAACAACCACCACTTTGAATTTTACCTGGAAGCAAACTAATGCAGTTCATGAAGAGTGTTACATGCAGTTCATGAAGAGGTGTTACATTGGCATACCAAGGCATGCCCATCACTGTCTGAACAGCTGCATTCTGGACTAGTTGAAACTTCTGGGTGGTCTTCAAGAACAATCCCATGTAGACTGCATTACAGTAGTCAAGTCATGAGGTGACCAGGGCATGAGTGACTGTCTGAAGGGCACCACTGATGCACCAGATGAAGCTGTGCAAAGGACCTCCTGGCCCCAACTGCCCCCTGCTCTTTGGGCAGGAGCTGTGAGTCCAGAAGGACCCCCAGCTTGTGCACCACCCTTGAATGGGGAAGTGCCATCCCATCCAAGGTCAGAGATGAAATATCTCCAGATCTAGGAGGCTCAAACACCCACAGCCACTCGGTCTTGTTAGGACTGAGTTGGATTTAACTTCCTGAAAGGGAGCCTAAATTGTGGTTCAGGGATATAAACACTTCTGGCTATCAAATTTGTTTGGGATTAAGTATGCAGTCAGTCAGGTTCCTTCCTTGATCAAGTTAAAAATGCAGAAGATGCCTTTTTGTGCATCTTAGCTGGGAAAATGAGCATGTTTAGCTCAACTGGAAATCTGTATTCTGCAATTGTTTTATGTATTATTTATTTCATTCAATTCTGGCACCACTCAATTCCAGACTGGCCCTGGGCAGCTCACAATATAATAAGCAATAAAAATGCAAAACAAAACAAAATGTGATCCAGTCATTCTATACAAAAACATAGACAAAACACATCCAAAACGGGGCTTCATTCCCCCCTAACCCAAGGCCTGGCAGAACAACCAGGTCTTCAGGGCTTTACCAAACACCAACAAGGTGGGACCCACATGGATTTCAGTGAGAATCTCATTCTAGAGGGCAGGCCCAGGGAGAGAACATGTACCTTCCTAGGTCCAGATAGATGGCACTGTTTAATCAAAGGAACCCAGAGCTCACCAATTCTGCCAGCATTTCTAGCCAGGCAGAAATGATGTGAGACAGGCAATAACCTAGCCCTAGGCCATACAGGGCTCCATAGGTGATGACCAACACCTTGATTAACACCCAAAAGCAAACTGGTAACCAATGCCACTCACGAAGCAGAGGTCTCAGCTCTGAGTGGTTTTCTAGGGCAACTCCAACAACAGCACAGTGCAGTTGTCAAGCCAGGCAGTGTCTAGGACATGAGTGACTGTCTGAAGGGCCTCCCAATCCAGGAAGGGGCTCAATGGAGCACCAGATGGAGCTGTGTAAAGGCCCTCTTGGCCACAGCGACCACTTACTCTTTGGATCCAATATGCTATTATAGAAGCAAATATCACATGCGCACACGCACACCCATACACACACATAAAGGCTGAGGATACTATGCCTTTATATAAGCCACTATAGACAGATGAAGGCATCAAAAGAAAAAATTTAAAAATATATTAAAGAGATTGAAGATAAAAGGAAAATATTTTAGAAGCAATCCAATTTATGCTTGGTTTTGTAATCTAACATCAAACCTACAATTATTATAGGGACAATGAGTTTATCACTATAAACTCTGAATAAACATCTGGCTCTCCAAATAGTCTAAACTTCAACTGCAAGTAACCTAGCCAGCATGGACAATGGTTATCACTGTTGAGAACTGTTGTTCAGCAATATTCAGGAAAACTTAGTTCAGACAGATAGATCTTAGTCTGATGAAGCATGGTAGTTCATGCCTTTATGTAAAAGTCCAATTTCTGTATATCATATCAGTATGTATTAACTTCTCTGTAATCAAAGCTGATAGAGCTTCCTGGAAAAAATGTTCCTAAATATGTAGATGCTAACTAAGGTTACTCAGTAGTAGTGATGGGAAGATTCTGGGGCTCCTAACTTTACAGATTTTCTGTTACGGGCTCTTTGCTGCAAACTATTTTAAAATCCATTTGAATAGATTTAGGGGGGGGGGAAATCCTAACAGTAAAAGCTGCATAATGGTGGAAGCAGGCACTTATCCAGGCAAAAGATGAGCAGCAATCTGTCAGAGGCTTTAACCTGGATTCCTGCATGGAGCAGAAGGTTGTATGGAATGGTTGAAATGGCCCCTTCCAAATCTATGCAAACAATGGCCAGTTCTTAACAATCTGTTGTACTATTATGGCTGCTTACATACTGGATTCCATATGGCATCAATGATAGCAATCAACAATTATGTACCATGTATGCCAAGTGCGTGATGTAATTACTTCTTAACACAATTTTCTGGGGTCAACAGTTCAACCGTGAAAAATGAGCACATTTACTTGACATGACCTATGTGGTTCCTGTTTGCAACCATTAGTTCTGCCAAACTGGTTTGGATTGGCTGAGGATTGGCAGAAACAAACCTGGGACATTTTGGTTGCTCTGGGTTTTGGCCAAAACAAAATCTGGAGGGATCCTGAAATACTTTCATGGGGCAGATAGGGAAAGGCTGATAAATATTATCCCATCACTTCCCTCCTTGCCTCAGCCCCACCCCATGTGGCCTATCCTACCAAACTTTCTGACCATCTGCCCTGCCCTGCCCTGCCCTGCCCTGCCAAGGTAGTGGCTCGTGCAGCTCCTCCTTATGCTGATAGCCTCAGCAGTAAGGGACAAACTCCAGGCATCTCATAGCCCTCTGGCTTGCCCACATCCCTAACTTCAAGCACCTTCCATCTCCCTCCCTCTCTCCGTCCCCTTAACCACTAGTGCTACTGATATTCCAGCATGGCATGTCCCATCAGCCCATCTGTTCTCTGATCTTCCCAATGTCTTCTCTTCTTTCCCTTCTTTGCCTTATGCACATCTCATTCCCATATGACTAATCATACATTTTAGTTTCATGCGACTAATCTTTATCTGAGTTGGATTCAAAGATTCCCCCATCTCCACAGAAAATAAAATGGAGATTGACTTTCTATTCCATAACAGCCACTATCAGTTGTACAGTGGAAAAGGAAGATGAATTATTTAAAATTATACCGTTTGACATTTTAAAATTTGATTGCAATGACCAGCTCCAGTATTTAAACAACCAGCTCACTTTTTTTACAAGGTGTTTTCAACATGGAGCTTAGCTGTTCTCAGCTGACTTTGATACTGGGAACTTTTTAAGCATTAACACTTAATCCATGAGCCATTTCAAATCAGCTATCAAAATTATAAAAATGAGCACCAGCTCTTTATCCACAGTCTCTTTGCTTTATTCATGTCAGACTGAACATTTAACAAAAAGCATAAAATATTTTGTAAATACAAATCACTGCAGCATAATCCTCACCGCCCTCCTTCTACTTTCTGTTTGTTGATTGGAAGATATTTGGATTGGCTTTAGATATTTCCTCCACTGGCAGAGAAAACCTCCAATGGGTTAGGATATATTGTTCTGGAAATCTCATTCTTTGTCCATGGAAAGGTTCACAGCATAAATCAAATTTTTGGGTTCCTACATAAGTGACATGTCTGCAATATTGTTTTATACATAAATATCATGCAATTGTACACACACATTTATGTCCTCAACCAACATACCTCTAATATCATTAGAAGCACTCTGTGTATATTTCTCATAAACACAGCATCTCACATTCTTCTTTTACCCTCTGCTCAGTGCTGAAACATTTGCTAAGCATTTCATTCATTCACATACACACACTTGTTACTGCATTCAGCAACCAATTTTCAGCTCCATATTCATACAAAACTTTTCTTAATCCAATTCACCTTATCATACACTTTATCCATATTAACAGAGATCAAAAATATTCCTCCTCACAGTCATACATTTGTCAATGATCTGCTGAAGAGTGAAAATCTGATCTGTACCCAGCCCCTGTCCAGAACTAAGCTGCACTACACTTTCCAGATTTTACTCATTCTCATGTTTTCTATCCCTTCAGTCAGAATTCCGCAAAATACTTTTTTCAACATGTTCACAGCACTTATGACTTCCTTTTCATCAGCTTTTTCTTGGACCCTAACACTTCAAGCATGTGTTTCAATTCAACTTTTTGGGCATATCACTATCATTTCCTTACAAATCTCCAAAATACTTTTTCCTGCATTCCCTCACTCCAGTTCCAATTCAAATCATTCATTACTTTTATTTTTAATTGCATTCATTTTTCTGGAGGCTTCTTGTTTAATCTTTTTCACCCAGTTCCAAAACAAGTATTTATTTACATTAAAATCCCTTTGTATTTTCTCTGCCCCCTTTAATCTTCACCATCCTTTGCTGTTTTTGACTATATTTTTTGCAAGTATCTTTTTCTTCATATACATCTTATACAATATATCTCCCTCTTCTTCATTTGTTGCAGCAATCTTTCCCTTATATGCATTTCCCCCCTCATTAACAGCCTTTTTCACTTTACATTCCACCAAGCATCCTTTTCTATACTTATGTGGTGCTCTGTAATATAATTATTTTCAATCTGTTTCAAGAAGTTTCCTAATCAAGATTCTGTTATTATACCCTCCAACATAACATAGCATTCCTGGAATCCCTGTGGTGTTTATTTCTTGACCTTACCTACCTTGAAGGGCTGATATCAATTTTGAAACATCACTTATCCATTCCCCAAGGTCAGCTCCAAATTCCTTTACACTGCTTCTCCGTGATCTTTTTGGGGCTTTCAACATAATCAACCATGATATCCTCCTGGACAGTCCACAGGATTCGGAATGGGAGGCATGGTTGTGGTTCTCCTCCTTTTTCTATGGTCAGGTCTGGTTGGTATTGGTGGGGGAGAGTGATTGAGCCAAAAACTCCTCAGGGCTTGATGGTCTTGCCTCTCCTGTTTAACATCTACATTAAGTCATCAGTCTTAGGTCAGGTATCATGAGTATGTTGATGATACCCAGTGGTACATCTCAATCACAGGCTAATCTGGTAATGCTGCAAGATGTTCAGAGGGGAGGAAAAGGTCCAAGCTCAACCCCGATAAGACTGAATGTCTGTGGGGTTTTGGATCACCCAGGTCTGGAGATAGTCCACCTTTAGTCCTTCATGGAGTTGCACCCCCCCCTTCAAGAGTGGTGCACATTTTGGGGTCTTCATGGACTCATAGTTCCTGTTTGAGGAGCAGGTGACAGCTGTGGCCAGGAAGGCCTTCACACAAATTCATCTAGTGCAACAATTGTGCTCATATTTGGACCGGGAGACCCTCAAGATAGTCACCCATGTTTTTGTCACTTTATGTCTGGAATATTACAATATACTATATGTAGAGCTGCCCTTGAAGATCACTCAGAAATTATAAGTGGTCCAGAATGGAAATGCTATCATACAGTCATATAATGCCTCTGCTTCATGAGCTGCACCGGTTACCACTAAACTTCCAGAGTAGAGGAATACAGAGATGGCTTTGAAGAATGTATGTAACCATTGGGAAAACATGAACTTAACAGAAAGGTGTGAGAAAGAAACTCAAGACTACCTCACCATGACTCTCTTTGGTATAAGAGGGAGGGATGGGGAAATGCTGTCAGGCTTTCAAGATTATATTATTATAGCCTATATAGCCTATAGCGTCTGTTTCCTGATCTGGTCTATCTTGGAGGGCTGACATCCAGGTCCTGTTCAAGGTGCTGGTGATCACTTTTAAAGCTTTTCATGGCACAAAACCTAGTTATCTGAGGCACTGTTCATCTCCCATGGCTGCTGCCCATCCTACATGATCTAGCAAGGTTGACGTGCTCTGGGTCCCACCTGGTAAGGCCCAGGAAGAGGCTTTCTCTGTCATAGGGCCTACCTTCTGGAATGATATCCCCCAGAAATCTGCATTGTCCCCACCCTGTCCTCATTTAAGCAAGCCCTTAAAACCTGGCTCCTCCAGCCTTAAGCTAGAGTGGATGGCAGAGCCCATATCCAGATGAGTGGTTTATTGGAAATAGTATTCTTTTTCTAGACTTCTGTTTTTTAATGCATTGTTTCTGTTTTTATATTGTTTGTAGCATAAAGTCTTGAAGTTAAATTGTGTAGTGCCCAGCATCATAATGGAGCTGGGAATCTTAACCTCTTTTTTATGTTCTCCTTCCACTCATTCTATTGGAAGATTAATTTATCTTTTTAATCTCTTTTCATACAGGATGGTTACTTTCTCTTATTGCCATCATTCCACTTTTACTTTACTTTCTTTCCTTCTTTTTCATGTATATAGCTAGCTATTAGGCAGTGTTCCAATCTTGTGAAATTTGCTACAACCTATTAGAAGCATTATTACAATAGAGCAAGTCATTTTCTGTATAGTGAATTACCAGCCCAAGGCCTCATCTGTAAGTGTCGTTCTTCTTCAATATGGTTGAGATTCTGTTTGTAAAGAACTTGTTTAAAATGTTGGACTAAACCCCTTCAAAAATGATGCTTGAGCTCTGGATGCACTTAGAAGTGAAATTCACTGGATGGTCTTGCACACAATTTATCTCCTAGCCTAATCCATTTTGGAAGATATTTTGAGAATAAAATTGAGAGGGGAGGGAAATAATTTGATACCAGATTGAGCTCCTCACAGAAAAGAAGGGAAATGAAATCAGACAGAGTTCCTTCACTACTGCACTATGCCTGAGAGTTTGTTTCTTATGAATCAGCCAAGCCTTTCAGCTGACTTTGGAGCATGAGCGCACCTGCATTCCTATGAAAAAAAAGCCCTCTCAGTGTGTGACTGTCCTTTCCCCAGTGCTGAGACAAGAAGGATAAATGTGGGAACAACCCATATGCAATTTTATTTATTTATTTGTGTGTGGTGGGGATGTGGGGTTGGCTGTCATCCTGGAGAATACATGTGTTAAAGGAACCAGAAATAACAACTCATGACTGTATTTTGCTCCAGGATGTCCTTCATTTTGGGATGACATCCGCACAGAAGTACTGAAATACAGTACAGTAAGATCCATGAACAGTAGGAAAAATATATGCAAAGCAATCTTTGAATTTGTTGGATACACACACACACACATACATACACACACACATACACTCATTTTTGTGAGAAGAAATGGGTGGTACATCCTTACCTTTTAAATGAGTCCATTATTAGCAATTTGTTCATCACTGCACCTTCAATCTCACCAAAGAAGTTTCCAGTCTGAAGCCAAAAAATAAGGCCAGAAATTTCAGATAAATGCAAATCAACACTGGTTACAATTTCATTTCTATAAGGTGATCAGAAAAATATTAACATGTATGAAATGAAGTCCTGAAGTCTACTTCACTGTTGTAAAAATTGAAAAGGGTTTAAATATCATGACAAATGTTAAGGCTTACAAAATAATTCCTCGAGCAGATGTGAGAGTTTACATAATAGACTGCAGTTCATTATGTAACATCCGATGCTGGAAATAATTTTTTTAAAAATGTGCTGAACTCAAGCTTGTAAAGAATATGCTCTAATCTAATCTGAACATAAACCCATGTGATTAAAATTCTACTTCACAAAAGTATAAATAGTGTTTGAAAGAATATTCTAAACAAATAATAAAAAGTGTTTTCTTTAATAATTCCTACGTGACCTGTTTAATTCTCCACATTTTATCAGATACATAAATATTTAGCTTTATATTATGGAATGAGCTATTTGGATTCTGTTTATTATACTAAAAAGGAATTGACTAACAAAGATAAATTTGAGATAAGAAAACAAAGTCTTAAGTTGTGGGTTTACTGGACAATCCCAAAGAGATTTGATAACCCCAGGCTTTTTTCCTGACATTTAATCCCCCATAGATGCAGCGTAAGTCATTTTGCAGTACAGGAACAACTCTAGTTTATTCCTTAAAGAAGTAAGCCCAGCATTTCTGTAGGGGAAAAGGGTATTGCATGAATTCCATGAAGTTTGTTTTAATGAAATACCAATACTGCTGTAAGTGATAGACTTGGCCTCAAATATGCACCTGGGAATTTGCTGGCAAAGAAATTACAGGCCAGGCCCAAAACGGAAGCATTTTTCTGCTAAAAATGTAATAGTTCCCTTTTTATATCCAGAGTATTTGGGTGGGTAAAATTTGCTACAAGCATTTGTATTTTATAGCTTGAACATATTCAGTTCAGTGGGACTAGCTGAGGAATGGAGATCAGGAGGACAATATGCCAAATATCAAATAAGTCTAAACATGCCTCACTTTCAGAAGAACAATGAAAAATATATACAAGTTACTAGAAAGAAGGAAATCTGATGCTTAAAATATACTACAGTCATTAATCAACTTTAAAAATGAACTCTCAACATATAATATAGGTTAAATAATCTGAAACAATGAATATGATAAGTTTTAATTCCCATTGTTTAAAAAATATTAAAGTCTGTGGTTTGTTTATAATGAAATTGTGGGACATAACTTTCTGCTTAACTTTAGCTAGTTTATGTCCTAAAATTTTCTGTTCTACAGAAGTTAATTTGATCTGCTCAATTACTGTATACATACAATACTACTAATTTTGTAGAATATACAATTGTACTGCTTTTTCAGTAACCCATGAAAGAGGATGTTTACAGAATTCCCATAAAAGGGAAATGGAAGCATATTCCATTATTTTTCAAGTTTTAGTCCTGTTTCCGTAAATTATATTCATTAGTGGAATCCAAAGTAGTTTTTCCACAGACAGAACTTTTTCGATCATAGAATCCCCTTCATCAGCCCTTAAACTCAGTTGAGTTAGATAACTTTTTAGAACAAATTTGGGAAAAAAAGAGTTAGCTTCAGCAGAGAAGAAAAATCAGATGAGCATCAGATGTCTTTTGATTGTGCCCTGTGTCTGAAAATATCTGATTACCGAATATTTTCTAAGCTACTATTGTAAGAATAGTTTGTCTTATGCTTCTGTTTACTTCAAAAAGATTAAATATGACATTTATCATATTTAAAGTTATCATGGAGGAGATAGATGCAATGATAGTATAAACATGGCTATTTAGTTAGTTGGCAGCCTGATACATTCCTAAAAATGAGAAGTCATCTGCTACCATCTGTTCTGGCTATGAAGTTTTGTTAAATGGCATATTGTAAAAGTTTATGAAAGCTTATGCCTTTTAATAACAGTTGTCAGTCACAAAAGGTGCTAGTGGACTCCTTTTGATTTTTCACAAGTTCTACATCGTTTTTATTGCTGAATCAAAGCCTTCAGCTGAGGGCTGCATCAAGTTTGGCTAAAACCCAGATCATGTACTGTCTTCTACATTTACCTCCTTTTCTTGTGTCTTAAATAATCCTGTCAAATCCTACACAATTAACTCACTCATATAGAATTGCCAAAATGTTCAAAATCCAAAAAGTAAGCACAAACCTTTCTAAATTTGGGCAAAATGCTTGAGGAGAAATCTACTTTTAACATAACTGTCTTCAGGCATGATAGACATGTCTGAAGAAGAGGTTCTATAACTTAAAGTTTGATGAGCTTAAGAGTAGACCCACCCAATGAGAAGACATTATTTCAGACCATCAGAAAGGAAATTATTTCAGACCCTCTGAAAAGAAAACTACATGCTTCGGGGCAAGGCGTCTTTTTAAAATTCTTTTAATCTCATGATGTTCATTATTTCTGTACTCCATTGGCAAAATGCATTGTCTAACTGGATTTTCGAGAAGGCAAGAAACAGACTTCTACTTACCTGCGTATAGTCTTCTGAAACTAATATAAATCCATTATTATCAATGAGGTAACAGTTAATATTCTGTAAAGTAACAAAAAATGTATGTAAGTCTTTGATTTCAATAAGTTGTATTTTTCATCTAAGGAGAAAACAATATTTCTGTCTTGGTTTGAGATATTTGAGAAATAAATCTGAAAGTGCAGTGATTGAAGAAAACTTCACTGAGATTTCAAGTGTCTATCAATGCAATGACCTTGGGAAAAAACGGGAATTAGGAGAAACGTTTGGCAAAGTGCACCAGCAGAACAAATGTGGATGTTATATGGATGGATCCACTTGGTTCCATCTGAGAAAGGATCCATTTGGATCCATTTGAGAAAGGAGAACTGTATTTAGAGAAGCACCCCTTCCATTTATGGGATAAAAACTTTAGATACAAGTATATACTAGAATATATAAGAAGTTTCTGAAAAGAGCCCAAGCTGTAACTTAACTGTAAAATACACTGTACTTCTATATTTTTCTAAACCAAGAAATGAAAATTGAAGATGAAATTAATAGTTTCTTCACCCTTATTTTTAATAGCTGCACTTTAAAATTATACTGGCATATCAAAGTTTTTCTCAAAAGATAGATGCAACTATAGTAAATAGAATATTCACTAGAAAAACTGATATATGTGGTTTGAAAAATCAGAATAAAAGCATCTTCTCAAACATTTTTCTTCCCAACACTGACTTGGAAATTTGAATAAAAAGAACTCTATGTTGAAAATGCTACTCATTGAAAAAATATTGGCTGCCACATTAAAGGGCAGGTTATTCAATCAGCAAAACTGAATAGTAAATCTTTTCCTGAATTTTGCCACTTCAGGTTTCAGTTAAATTGTGGCATAGTTAAATATTTTGCCACCAAACACATACATACCCAGTCAATAAAAATATCACATGTCAGGGAGAAGACTGGAGTAAATTATTTTTCAAAACTCAATTATTTTTTACATTAACCATTTTTTTCCCTTTTGGAAACATTCAAACATGACATGGCACAGTCCATCTTTACTACTACATCCATGATAAATAAGTACAACCTTAGTTTTGAAGAAGCAAATACTCAAGGCTAATTTTCCATGTCATCTTCTAAAATTACATCTTGGTTTCATAGCCATGTATCAGTATATCCAGTAGATGGAATATCTTTTCTAAACACACATTTTTGTTTCATTTTAGTATGAATATATGCTTTGCATAATTGTCTGAAGTTTCATTACCAAGAAAAACTGGCAGTGCATGTATGAAATGTCTTGCTTACCTCATCATCACAGCTTATAGAACATCGACCGTCAAGAGAAGTACACTATAAAAAGAGAAGATTGGTAGCACTGAACACAGTTTACAATTTTCATCTTTTGAATGAAGAGAAATCTACAACTTTCAGAAATATGTGATATGGTATGCAATAAAAAGTATATATCAATATTTAATTTTTAGTGTTGGATTCATAAAACTGTATGGCAACAAGGATAAATTAATTCATTGTTGAAAAATAAGAAACTGAGTCAAATCAAAAGTGCATTCTATTTATGGATATCTCTCTCATCCAAAAATGTCTTCAGACATTTGGAAGGACCGTTGGAAATGAGAGATAAATCTGAGTCATCCACATTTGGTGACTTGTGCCCCAAAGTTCTGAGTGATTTCTCCTGGTACTTGTGTTAAACACAATTCAAAAAATAAATCCTGGCTCACTAGTCTATTTAAGCCTATCTTCATCTTTAACTGATGATGGTGACTACAGTGATGGAATTTATTTACCAAAACATCTTCTGCCAGTTATATTTAACTTGCAAAAAGTGACAGATTCTGTCAAATGTTTTCCTGATTCTTTCCAGCTTTATTGCTAGGCAATGACATAAGACTTTTAAATACCCAATAGTAACATACCTGCCTACTGGCAGTCCAAAATTTCCTTTGGAAAAACTCCAGTTTCATCTGGATACCTACAGCTGATTGAAATGATGAACAACAGGTATTTTAAAAGCTCTTTTCATACAGAGATTTACAAATCCATTTTTTAAAAATCTGAAAAGTGTAAAACAAGAGCATCTAACTATACAATTCTATATCAAATAAAATAGGACAACCAAGGGCACAGGTCTAAACTTTAACAGATAAATTTTCAAACTGAGAGGTCAAAAAATGTAAGTAGGGATCTGGATAGAGACAAAGTTCTTCACCTGGTATTAATCTAAATTTCTCTGATTCACTCTAACCTCATTTGGGAGCCTGGTTGGGCTGCTTTAGCAAATCTACTGCTAAGGAGCCCCTAAATAACTCTCTATTGAACCAAATCCCTCTCCAAATGTGAACGTAGATTCCAGAATGGCCCTAAGGAAGCGTGAATCTTCATGCTTCGAGATATGTGAATTCTGAAAGGCAAAGCAGTATGTGTCACAGAGGCATTTGCCAGTCAAGATTTGATTCTGAAGTGGCTTGTTTCATTTTCTAAGAAAGGTCTTCACTATTTTCTACTATAACTTACCATACATGTATACTGTAGATACTCATGAATAAGCCAAGAATTTTAGGCTCCAAAATGCTTCCCAAAAAATTGTTTCAGCTTATCTGTGCATAGGCTTATCCACTTTAACACTTTTTAAAAAGTATCCCTATATACTTGTGGATAAGCTGAACCAAAATACTATGAAAAATTTGCCCCCACAGATAAGCCAATTGTGAAAATTTAAAATGGAATTTGTTCTAGAAAACAACATTTATTGATACAAAATATGAAAATAAATGAAGTCCTTCAGAATGTATTTTAAAACACATACAAAAATTTCAAGAGTTGGCTCATCTGTGGGGGGCAGATTTTTCATGGCATTTTGGTTAAAAATTCAAAGGTCAGCTTATCTGCAGATGGACTTATCCACGAGTATATACGGTACATTAAGAACAATTATTGAAATCTAAGTGGCCTAAGGAAGAAAAATAGAAAAGCATTTCTAATTAAGTTTCTAATAAAGTCTAACTACTATAGAAGAAGCATTCCCTTTAAGTGAGCTTGATGTTTA
The DNA here is from genome assembly GCA_030867105.1 of Liasis olivaceus. Taxonomy (NCBI): domain Eukaryota; kingdom Metazoa; phylum Chordata; class Lepidosauria; order Squamata; family Pythonidae; genus Liasis; species Liasis olivaceus. Next base: position 47,861,429 of record CM061348.1, read on the forward strand.
GTTATTTTAAGGACATATCTGTGTTGTTTTCTCTGCAGAAATATGGAGACAGTTTGTTCTCTTGGATTTTTAAAAACTCTACCTATAGTTGCTAGCAAGGATATTGCACAAACATATCAAGGGTCAGGGTTTCGATTACACATTCATGCCAGCCATCTTGCCCCTTGGAGCCTCCACTGCAGAGACCTCTGAGTTCTAGTAATCCTGAGCAGTCTCCCATCCAAATACTAACTAGGCCTGATCCTACTTAGCTTCCAAGCTTAGATGTGGTTCAGCAGGCACTGTCACTTGCTGAGACCCTAACTAACATGTGCTTATATAATTCTTTTGAAATATTAACCACAGGAAAACAGTTGAAATGCTAGGATGGGCTGTGCAAAACTCTTATTTCAAGAGATGAGGGGAAGTAAGAACTACTGATTTACTTCTACTGGTTTCAGCCTTACTTTAATTATTGGTTGCTGCTGTTTTAAATGGATTATGTCGGAAATCAAATATCAGGTAGAACTTTTAATTCTGCTCCTGCTTGCTATTACTCAGGCAGAAAATCTATCATTTCAGTGGGAATTTTCCTTGCTTAAAATAGCATGACTAGATTTATCACTCTTTTCCCAGGTGTGCAAGCCTCTATAATATCTTAAATTTTTGGCACATTGGACACTGATACCATCAGCTTAACTATAGTATTTGGGATGTAGAACTGAGACTATGAACTCAAAACAATAGCAAGATCAAATAAATGTCCTACATGATACTTTGAAGGTAGAAAATAGAAAAACAATGTTTCTCTCACATGAATTTCATGGGGATGTTGAAGCAATTTGCTTTAAAGAAAGAGAATGGATTTTTAAAGGAATTAGCAACACTGGGATGACATACTATTTTCTTTCAAATCTCAGAGGTAACATATTGCAAATGTCATCTAAAGAACTATATGCAAAAAGCACTTGGTACTGTAACTTTTTTCTTCTCTACAGTAACTGTTTAGATGATATCATGTTCTAAGGACAAATCAAACATATTTCAATCTTTTTGAATCATTATGTCAACATTCAACATCTGAAGTAAATGGCTGTCCACAACATTCTGAAATTTAAAAAATAATGCATTAAGAATGTATTTGTTCCTGCCTTTCCTCCAGGAATTCAAAGCACTTACAGGGGATTCTCCCTTTATTTTATCTCCACAGCAACAGTCCAGTGAGGTAGGGTAAGAGCTGCAAGTGACCGGCCTAAAGTCGCCTTGTGAGTTTCCACAGCTGAGGGTGGACTGACTCCCCCGCCAGTCCTAACCAACATTACAATCACCTCACCATAGTGGCTCCTCAGAACAAAGTAAAATGACCAAAATGGAGAAATATGAAGGATATTTTACAATAATTTAGCTGCTTTTAGGTAGTTTAGAAAGCAGAAACTTGGTACAATGAAACTTCAATTTACTGGACCAGTTGGGGAGTTGGGGTGCCCATTATTCCACCGATCCACTAAACTAGGGAGTAGGGCATTCATAGCAACAACTTTACACAAATGACACAAATAAGGCCATTTGTATAATTTTAGATCAAATGTCATTCTACAGTTAATGTAACTTGCCTAACAACATCACTGCACAACTGAGGGAAAATCCAACATGAATTTTGCCCACGGCATCTTTGCATTGAGGCCCATTAAACTGAGGTTTCATTGTACAATTGCAGCCCCTTGCTATAAAATGCACTTATACATCTATCTGCAAATGAGCCCCAAATTGGTGCACAATAAGGACGGTTATAAACAAAAAGCCAAAAAGCCAGAATAGTTTCTCCAATGCATTCCCCCATGAGGGAATCAGAGAGTAGTTAAGAAGACCAATGCACATTTATTACAGCCACACACATAAACTCAAATCAGTCATACATATGGGCCCCACATCTTCTGTCTACAAAAATGAGGAAACGTTTGTTCCTGAATTTTTAATAAGGATGTTGACATGCTGACATTTATAGAGGAGATTACCTGTTAAGAGATATACAGGGTAAATTCCTTAAAAGCAGCTTATCCATTTGTTATCATTATCCACTGTTAGGCATTTCTTTATTTAATATTTGTACAAAATATGTGGCATTTCCTAATCTGTGCAAAGGATAGTAGAATTCTATATTGTTCAGTGATCTTTAGCGCTCAATATAAACATAAAGTACTTACAATGTTGGCTGAGAGCCTGCTATCCTGAAGTACTCTGATCTTTCACTTTAAGCCATGTTGAAATACAAAGTCATTAATTAAATCCCAGGAAGATTTTGATGTGAATGGCAATGTTAGGATTTTCCTTTTTATAATCTGCATTCATCTTACGGCCCCTCAACTTTTTTTTTTTTTTTAAGATTAGGGCCGTTGTATTTGTAGTTAATTGCAGGTGTGCCAGGTAAGAATCTATTGACGTTAATTTCAGAGGTGAAATGATAATCACCACATCCCAGAAAAGCTCCTGATTCTGAAATGGCTTTTTATTTCGCTGACGCATTAAGAACAGAGACGCATAAGACCAGACCCTGAGAGCTGCTAAAAGCATGGCACCTGCTTAGCTTCAATCATTTGAACCGTCATCAACAAAAATGCAGTATGTGCTGCCTTACTAAAGTGAATGTTTTTCAGTTTCTTCCCCCCCCCCAAATGTTATTAAACTGCATTTGTACAAAGAAGAACAGGACCACGTCCCCACAAATGAAGATCCAATCTCTTTCTGGATTGAGCAGAAAGATCCAAAGGGGAGTTCTAAATTCAAATAAATGAACAGCTGGGAACTCTGATCCCAAGAACATATCTCCCTATGATTCTCTATTGCAGGGGTGCAAAGAGAGTTTCCCTAAAACTCATCCCAGGTTTTTACACTATCACCATTCACTGGAGTATAACACGCAATTACAGTATCACTAATTTCTGAGTTTGTACTTTCATAAGTAATCCATAATCTAAATGACACTACTTCATACATTCTGACTTACATTTTAGCTTCTTTGTTCATAATTAAACATATATCTTTATTAGATTCATCACCTCCACAAGACCAAACTGACATTCAATTCAATTCCATTTCATCTTTCCCTTTTCTCTCTGTGTTAGAGTCACAACATAACTATTTTTCTTTTGTTTCATTTATTAATTCATGCTCATTTCCATTTACTCCTCCTATATTTGAAGTTGCAGCCTTCTTAATAGGATCATAGAATGCAAGGGTTGGAAGAGCTTACAGAGATCACCAGTCTAGCTCTCTGTCTGGTACAGGAATCCACTACTATTACATCCCCGCAAAATGATCACTTAACCTCTGTTTAAACATTTTCAGCTACATAAATCTATCTATTACCTTCCAATAGGCAGTTGGTTCCATTGTTGAACAACTCATCAGGAAATTCTACCTGATATTCAACCTAAATTTACAGCTTTGTAAATTAATCCCACTGTTAGCCTTTGAGAATCACACTAAACCAATCAACCTCATCCTCTACATGGCAGTCTTTCAAATACTTGAAAGCAATTATTGTTTCCCCACAGTTGTCAAGTTTTTCATTGTCCCACCTCCACAAAGAGCAAGCTTCTTCCAGATTTTTTAAACCAGGTTTTATTGAAAGAGAATAGGATAAGATTTCATAAATCTCAGCAACTAAACTATTTTCCCACATTATTGGATATCTTCACAGCCCTAGATAGGCATCACACTATTTTCTGGACTGCTTTATTCCCTCTCTGTAGGGAATGACTGATCGCCATCACTTGCTTCTGCTTCATCTTCAGGGTAGAGGTTGAAGTCCCTCCCTTTGTATGGTTTTCTTCCCAGTCTCTGAGGGTTGTAGCAGCTGATTTTGTGCCATCATCACTGGGAAAGCTCTAGAATCTATTCTGAAGCTTCAAAGGAAAAGAGTTTTATTTTATAGGCAAGGTCCTTCTCCCCCACCCGCACAAGTATTTCCTGTATTTGAACCAACTGTTCTTCATCTTCGTTAACAAACTGGAGGGTAGACAGGTACTTTCACTTTCTTCTCCAGGGGGTGCAATCAACCTGCACTTAAAGCATATGTAGCTCATGACATCTTCTAGGAAGAAAACAAAGGTGGCATATCCTTCACAAGAGCAGTCTTTTCCATCTCCATGTTCCATAAAGAAAGCAATATACTAAACACCTCACCTTCAATTTTCCCCGCAAAACTCCTAATTGCTCTCCCTGTTCACTGGCTTGGTGAGCTTGCTCTGTAGAACATGACTGCCTAAAGCTTTCCTGAAACTGCCTATACTAGCCCAGCAGGAAGCACTCTGCAATTCCTATTAAGATTCAAAAAGACCAGAAACCAATTACAAATTGGGTTAGAAGGGAATCTAGTACTTCCTATCTTTTACTACCTTCAACTGAGTCCAAGATTGGACCTTGCTTACCGACCCTCATATGCATAACATTCTGGTGTTCCATTTCTTGATGTGATGCTGTATCATAAAAGCACAAAACAAATATATACTGAATTTTATTTCCTGGCTGGAGAGTTACTATATTTCAAGACACAGCATAGTGGAGAAACTAGATTATAATGTAGTAAAATCATATTCTTCAGTTCCAATTGTTGGCTTTTGAAATGGACTATCTCAGACTGTGCTACTGGCTGTGGTCATAAAATCACCAAATCAGTATTTCAATAGAATTTCTATATCCCTACCCTCTTAAATTATATGGACAATGGCCCCTCTGTTTAATAAACTCAATAAGTTTGATGATAGATTGTTTTGTTTAAGGGATATTAACTGGAGCCAGTATTTCCTAACAGCCTTACCAGGAAAAAAAACATTTATAGCAACGTTTTTATTCCAGCAGACCTTCAAAATAATCCTCACTTTCATCCCCTTTAATCACCGAAGAACAGGAATCATCAGCTTTGCCATTTCTTATCTAACAAAGCCTGCACTTACTACTCTTACAACAATAATGTAATCTCCTTTACTAATTGACAAAACCCATCTTGCTTTAGTACAATTTCTGCAGGCGTGCTACATCTGGAGTTCTAAAGATGCCCAAACATAGGAAATACCATTATGGAACCAGGGTGGTCCACAGAGGCATAGAAAATCTGCTGAAATACATATGTGTGGAATAGAAGATGTATTCACTTCTAAAATCAGGAATCTGAAAGAGATAGCAATTGTAACCCAAATAAGATAACACCCCTACTTCTCTGACTCACTTCTCTACACATTGAATTCTGCACCAGAAAAGGGAGACAATTGATTGGTTGAAGCATCCAGAATAGAACAACCAAGGAACTACCCCCCCCTCATATTTTCAAGGCTAAAATAGACCTAGAATGAACAAATTAACATTAAATATCATGTAAGTGTGCAAAGCAGAGTCTTTCTAGTCCATGGGAGTCTACTGGAGTCCATTGGAGTTGGGGAGCGAATAAATTCAAATAAACAAATAGGTTATGCTGTAAGCCTTTAAAGAGTTGAGTATTTTGCTTTAAAGGCTTCACGGACACCTACAAAATGTTCTTTAAGAGCAGCTATTCTTGGATACACTGCTACAGAAACTACGGACACAATTCAATGAGATCTGATTAAAATCATTAGAGAGTAATTGTCCGATGTGAGCGATTGATAGACCGATAGATAGATATAAGAGAGAGAGAATGCCTAATTTTTAATCTAGCTTTCTTTCAGAAAATAAAAAAAAGCAATTCTAAGTTATCAGTCCTAATGTTCTTCAACAATCATGAGATAAAGGTTATTTTTATAAATTTACGTACATACGATTACTTGGAATACTTGAAGTGGCATTTTATTCCCATGAGCTGCAGTACTTCTTTTAATGGATATATCAAATATTCTGCAAACTTTGTGAAGACATCATAAGCCAGTGTTGTCCAAACCTGGCCACTTTAAGATGAGTGGACTTCAACTCCCAGAATTCCCCAGCCACCATGGCTGGCTGGGGAATTCTGGGAGTTGAAATCCACTCATCTTAAAGTGGCCAACTTTGGACAACACTGTCATAAGGAATTCTTTAATAAGTTCTTGGGCAACCTTTAGGGCTGGCTTGTATAAAATGCTAAGACATAATATGGTTTGCTTGATTTTGGCTGAATGTGATACATGAATCCTCTTCTATGTCTAGGCAGCCAAATGTAGACTGCTTCAGTACTGTAGGCATTTCATGTAGACCTATTTCAATACTATTTTCTTACTTTAATTTTCTTAAAATGACCACATACCTCTGTTCATCCAATAGAGCCCAGAATGTTCATCAGCAAATATATCCTAAATACCAAACAATACAAGAGAACTGTAGCATGCATAATATAATGAGGCAGTGGCCTAAAGTATACAGCAACTAAAGGCATTTCTCAGATGCAAACAACTGTCCTTTAGTGTTTGGTGTTCTGTGTATCATGCCAGATCTCCTTTATTACAGAGGCGTCTTGACTATAATGTTTATAATAGACTCAAATGTAATTTATAATCCTTGAGATCATGATCAAGATTAGACAGCAGAAAATCCCTACAACTGTTAGGCATCCATAAATCACATTGTGACTGTTTTAATCTATAGAGGATTTTTTTCCAAATGAATAAAACTTCCCTTTTTTCTTTAAAAAATGATTTATTTCTATTAATGTGCAAGCTAAATAAAGAATCCATTTAAGAAGAATTAAGGACTGTAAGAAATTGTCTGAGGAGGCTAGTGTGTAGTCTGTCAACCTGGGCCAAGGAACAGCTCCATTGGTTGATACGGAGAAATGTTAACACAACAGTCAGGATTCAGTTTAGTTTGGCATTTGATATATCAGTACAAACTGCACTTTAGACTTTTGTAGCTCTAAAACAATCTGAGCAGAAACCTATGCATCATCCTCACCCCAAGGGTGAGTGAAGTCAGCACTTGTCTTCCAAAATTAACAAATGAACAAACAAAAAACCATAAGCATAAACAAACAAAAACAAATTCTTCACATCTCACATTCTAGCCTGAATATTCTCTTCCACCTGGCACAAACTCTAAGGCATTTTTTATTATGTGTTTGTTTTCTTTGACATGATTCTCAGACCTCTTTTAAGACTGCAGCCTTCTCAAAGTATGCACTATAAAATAATCAACATATGATATCAAATCATACAAAATCTATTGAAAAATTAAAGCAATACAGTTAAAAGAAAATACAGTTTCGGTGATCTGATAGCCGCAAATACCATAGAAAGCTTTCAGTCAAAAGTCAAGCAATGAGAAGTATTTTTTAAAATCTTAATCTAAGCATACTAGGATGGAACTAGCCAGATATTTCTTTGGAACAAATATCACAGAGGTAGTGGCAGAACGCTCTAGCAGGGATCACAACTGGAAACCAACAGCCAAGAAACAAGTCTGTCTGAATTTGAGGGGTTGTCCTGGACTCACAGTTCATGCTTGAGGAGCACGTGGCAGCCATGGCCAGGAGAGTCTTTGCAGAATTACATCTTGTGCAGAATTACAACCCATTCCTAGAGTGGGAGGCACTGCTCACAATCCCTCATGAATTACTCACTTCCCGTTTGGACTATTGCAATGTACTCTACATGGGGCTGCCCTTGAAAAGCATTGGGAAGCTTCAGGTAGTCCAGAAGTGGCACAGACAATATAGGGTGCTCCATGGTACATCCATATAATATGGCTGCTTCATGAGCTCCAGTGGCTCCTAATAGGCTTCTGGATGCAATTCAAGGTGCTGATTGTGTCAGCCCCACTGGACAGACCAGACCAAGAAATCAACTTCATAGGAAGGCGAAAACTACTTTAATTGAACAGAATCTTGCAAATCTGATTGGGCTATATCACCTCCTCCTTCTTATAGTTCAGTGACTTAGGGAGGTGTTTGTCTGAGCCACTTCTGAATATTATCTATCTTACAATATGTTTCACCCCCTGTTGCACTGGCAATCAATATTGCATATTTCCATGAAGGTCATCTCCTCACTCTCTACAATTGTCACCTCTAAAGCCCTACATGGTGTGGGGATAGATTACTTATGGGGCCACTTCTCCCCAATGGTTTATGCCCATCCCATCAGATCAGGCACAGTGGGCATGCTTTGGGTCCCATAGGTAAAGTAGTGTCACTTGGTCAGTGATAGAGAATGTGCCTACTCTGTCATGGTGCCTTCTTGTGGAACAGCCTCTCACTCACCACCTATCTTGTGGAACACCGATCCCGCTCACCTTCCGGAAGTCCATAAAGACCTGGCTATTTCCCTAGGCACTGGAGCCGGGGAAGAAGCTCTGATGTGGGTGCAGGTGTATCTGTGGTTAGTGAGATTTTTTTTTAAAGGAAATTTGATTTGCCACTTCTGATGTTATGGATTGTGATTTTGTTCTGTTTTTTATCTGTTTGCTGCCTAGAGTGCCTTTGATAAATGGACAGCCATACAAATATGATTGATAAATAAATAATTTACATACGTATGGGAAAAAAGTTAAGATGACACCACAGGAATCCTGATAAGTATTTATGCTTTCAAATGTGCATCTTACACAGTGGCATGTACCTGGGGTCGGGGGGGGGGGACAGGGGGGTGAGACTGACATCAGGAACATTGTGGCATTGCAACACAAGCCCCACCCCTATTCTCTGGGTGGTGTTGCAGGGCTGTTATCATTCCAACAATAGCAGCCAGTTCCTATGAATGCTCCTGTCCCTATATATGTATAGGCGATGCAAAGCACATAGTTTTGAATTTCTTTCTCCCACATTTTTGGTGAAGGGGGAAGCCTGGCCTGTACTTGAATATTGTTCACACAACAGATGTACACTCTTAATGAGAATCAACTCCTCCAGGTAGGAGCCAGCACTGAGAGGGCCCTCCACCTAACAGCTGTCAAGCTCAGTGATCTTGGCAGTTGTTACACTTACAATACAACTAGTGTACTAGTCTATATGCTGCCTATATTAGTTCCTTCATCAAATCTCTGTCAGAATATACTGTTCTATCCATCTAGTATCTATCTTTTCCATCTCTAAACATGATTTGATTCCATTGAACTTCCTAGAAGACAGATGAAGCTGAAAGTACCATGCATTTACCTGCCAAATTACTAAAAAAAAAAAAAAATCTGATATTTTCACTGGTGTAACACTATAGACATGCCTATGCTTAAACAAAAGCAGATTTAACAGTATTCTGCCATTTTCATAAACATGTAGTTTGCAGTGGATTTTTTTTTTTTTAATAAAATTGTGGCCAACTTTGGAAATATCCAGCAGCAAAATCAGTATAATTCCTCCTCAAATGAGTGTTCCAAGGATTTAATAGTTCTGACAACAGCACAACTGTGGTACATGTGGTAAACACTAAGGGGCTCACTTACACATACCTTGCTTTCCTCTCCATCTTCATATGTAGATGGAAAAGAGTTTTTTAAAAATGGTGAATATAGTCTAAAGAAATCTGCTTGGAGTTAAGGAAAAAAATCCCAAAGGTTTTATATGGTACTACAGTAGATATAAAAAGTACAGAGTTGCTTGCTACACCAGTTGAAAAGAAAGAGGAAGAGGAGTTTTCCCTTTGGCAGGGCTTTAAAAAGAAACAGCCTAATAGATATAGATAGATATAGATATAATTCCAAGAAACAACAAATCAGCAGCAAGCAGAGATATCCACTTTATTCATGCTGAACAGTATCACACAGAAATGCTCAATAGTTTCATACTTTCATGCCCTAGGAAATGCCACAGAAAGTAGTAACACAGATATTCCATTTTCTGTCTGGTTATTAAATTTATATATACTACTTGGTTAGACCATTACTGATTGCTAAAACTAACTACTATATAGCAGACTCAGTTACATATGTTAAATAGGTATGGATGGGATGGCCTTCCAGATGTTTTTGGACAGCAACTCCAATTATGTCTTGCCCCTGACTGTACTACCCAGAGCAACGGGAGCTGTAGTTCCACCATATCAGATGGACCACATGTCATACAGCTCTGTGGTACAGACAGCCCACTGCTCATTGGGGGGAGAGATACATTTGCCAAACAGCCATTCAGGACATGTTTACTGGAGAAAAAAGGAGCAAATATTGCAGTGGTAACCTTCAAAGGCATACAAAAAATATAACACACTCTTTTAGAAAATTTAGAAAAGGGCTTAGGCAGAAAAAAACTTTTCAAGAAAACCTGGAAAGTCAGCTTAGCGGTATATATTTACATAGTAAGACACATCTCCTGAAAACTTGCTACATCTTCTCTCTTGTGATATTCCATTGTATCAAACTACTGTAAACATCCTGCATAAACCCTTTCACTTCTTGTCCATCAAATTTTTCTTTTCCAAGGTAATCCCAACCCTACATTTCACTTTCCTGCTGCCTATCAGTGCCCTATTCTGTCTATTTCTCACTAAGAACCAATATAATTGTTGAGTGTCTCTAGTAAAATGATATTTTAAATGTGAAGCATTTCAAAACAAGTCATTACTTTCACAGTATACTACAAATAATATACTGTATAAATAATTTCATAATCATATCCTAATATTTACCAAACAAAACAAATAAATAAATACATGTAGGAAGCACTATAAATTAGAACACCCTGGAAACTACTAGGTTGGAAAAACAAACAAACAAACAAAAAAAATTCAGAGCTGGAGTCTCCTTTGATGTAATTTGGGTGATCTATCATGTCTAAAAATGAAATTAAGTTAAATGTATAGCTTTTAAGAAGAGACCAGAAATGATCTAAATAAACAACATGCAAATCCTATATTTAATCTCAGACATGTTTTTCTAATTCTCCTTTTTCTTGATCCCTTTTGTTACTATTACTTTTATGTCAAGTTTCATCTGTTTCCATTTACAGTAACAACTATATGAACTTACTAATTAACTTTAATCATGCTTATCTCCCCAGCATTTTTCTGTATCTACAAAGATGTACATTGCACACAGTGCTATATGTAAGCTGGGAATTGATTGATTGAAGACTGTGTGGTTGCCATCACTAAACAGGCAGACACATGAAATTTGATTTAAAGACTCTTGGCTACTTCTTTATTTAACTTGCAATTAAATGTAAGCTTAACCAGCCTTCTTAGATCCCTAGAATAGCACTAGTCTCACAAGGCCCCCTTTCCCACAAACCAAAATACTGTTGCACAGGATAGATGGAGTGCAGAAAGCAATTCCTGTATCTGGGCCAGGTTGCCAAAACACTTATCCTCCACCTTAGAATGCTTCTGTCTCTTCGTGTCCTGCAATGAAGCCCACCCTTCGTAACTGCCATGCCAATAAGTTACTCTTTGCGAGACTTGTGCTTAAGTTAAAAAGTAAATAAAATCAAGCTGATTCTCTGGTGGAATTCAAAATGTAAGCAGAAGATAAGGAGCATTAAACCACGGTATGTCCAGCCTAGAATACCTTTGCATAACGTTGGAAAGATCAAATGACCCTAGATCTAATTTTCTTCCCGGTAGCTAACTCTTGAAGGGGTGAACCATATTATTTTATGTACCAGTAGCAGTGGAAGAAATCTGAGCCGATGTCACACACAAGAATCAAAGTTTTGAACCAGGTTCAGCAGTAACATAATATGATATCCTGTGAGCCCTCTGGCAGCAATGATTTACAAATCACCATCTTTAACTCAGTCAGGAGGCAAAAGAAACTGGCATGTTAAACACTCATATATAACTGAGCATTTGCTGAAAATAATCTATACTGGAATAGCAATACAAAATTCAGGTCGAAATCTATGAGAAATAGATGCTTTGGAGATCCACAGACCTAACTATCATTTCTAGAAAAGCCATTTAGAGAAGCGGTAATGGGATGGGCTTAACCCTTTTCCTGCCTGCTGTTACTCAATTTCAAGTCATTCACAAAATTTCCTTTCTGCTATTAGTTTCCAAACCTCAAGCTGTGCATGGAAACCAGCAAAGAAAAAAGTAGTTTGGAGAAACAATTTGAAATGAAGAATTGAAAGATATATTAAAAGCTATCTGCCAACAATACCACATTTCTTTCCTATTCCAATCAGCTTTTCTTGGAAAGAGGATAAGAATTAGCCAATTTTGATTTCTGTTGCAAATATTATTGTTAAATATCTTGGATCTTCCTTATATTTGAACTTATTCAGTGTTTTGTCACAAAACATCAATTCCATTACTTCACTCAGTAGTCTTTTTTTTTTTAAGTTTTTTTTAAATTTATGGCAAACTATCTACACCCCATCACAGAATCTGCAAAGAACTGAAGTGAAATTAGATTGCCAAAGTTTGAAATCTCTTTTGAAATCTCAATTACAAATTTATAATATAGATGGACGGAAAGCTTCTCAGTTTTAACTCCTACCTTTCTAGCATCTGAGAGAGGGCTGAATAATGTTCTTATCTTTGAACATTTTAGGATTGATAGCTAGATCATAAAAATGTGTTCATGCTGACATTAATATTGAGGTATTTAATAATATTGTATTGCATAACCATATATTATTTGATCATGTTTTGTTTTGTGCCTTTGAGCCAGTGTTGATTCCTGGTGCCATGCAATTTTTTTGGCAAGATTTTGGAAGTGGTTTGCCATTGCCTACTTCCTAGGGCTGAGAGAGAGGGACTGGCCCAAGTCACCCAGATGGCTTTGTGCCTCCTAAGGTAGGACTAGAACTCACAGTCTCCCAGTTTCTAGCCCGGTGCTTTAACTACTACACCAAACTGGCTACCTTTTATTATGAGTAAGGTACGAATATACAGACGGCTTTCAAAGTAATATTTACTGCGTAATCTGATGTGTTTTGAATAGCAGGTCCTTTGCATGTGCCAGGCTATGCAATAAATGTTCCTTTGGCACTTTCAAGGTCATTTATCCATTTGTTCCACAGTATTGATGCCTGCCTTCTCACACTTTGTTTATTATTAATAAACAGGGTGGGAGAAAGAAAAAGAAAAGTACAAAGTAGGGGAGAATCTTCTTGCCAAATCCCTCAGTAAGTATGTGAAAATAGCCACACATGCCAGAACACTAACTTTGCAATTCAAATCATGTGTTGCCAAAAGATAGACTGAGAGTGAATGTTTGACTAAAAAAGAAATGAAAAGCTCTGAAGGATAAAAATTCTTCTACCACATCATGAAGCATATTAAACAAGGCCCATGTTGTTGTTGGAAATGAACCTCACACAGTGCTTAACTTTTCAGTGACCTTACCCTGTGAACATCTTCTCAATTTGTTAGTGCTAAAAATAACACAATTGTAGCTGTTAAGGATTACCTAACTAAGAGAGGCAGTTGGGAGGCATGTTTTAAAGCTTCTTTCCTGTGACACACAAGAACTGCACAATCTTGAGAACAGCACCTGGCTAGCAAGCCTCCTTTTAAAGACAATGGTTATAAAAATAATGTGTCAACTAATCCAATATGTGAGCCAAAGGAAATATTTACTGAAGTCCATGGAGAATTATTAGCTGAGAAAAACCATAAATGCCACAGCAGGAAGCAATAATTTCTATATTACCATTCCACAAGGTCAGGAATCATGGGTACAGCCTGGTGTCAGTCATCATGAAACAAAGGCATTGCCTATGTCATGAATGAAAAGAATTTTACTTGTAAGAATTCATATAATGCAGCAACGTCTCAGATCTCTTTCATGGCTTTCCCAAAATATAGAAGTATTCAAGCCAACTTTTTTTGCAAAAAGTAGATTTAGGCCTGCACCTCAAGTCTCATTAACCAAATTTGATGGAGCAGTCACCTGCAAAGGAGCATTCTGTCATCAGCTGAACACATGGCAATAAGTATCAATCTCTCCTTCGTGTGCCGAAGGATATAGAGAATTCAGATTGTTCCCTCTCATTTCCCTTTCTTTATATCTTCTCTCATCATCTTCTAAGCTGCATATAAAGTGAAGGCTGTGTCATAAAGAGGAGCAAGTCCTTTATATAAATTATTCCAAAACACGAGTAAGTTTTCCTACTCCTCATTTTGGATCTGCAATTCCTCTTTTTAAATTGAGCTTCTATGCATTTTGATTGTTCTGCTGTCTATTATTGTTAAATTGCTGATAATTGTTTTATTCCCATCCATGTTGGTTGATTTATTTCTATTATTTCTCATAAAACATCACCTTGAATGCTAGAGAGACATTACTGTCATCACTGCCAAAAAATCCACAGAAAATTCTGCTGAAACTTTCATGTTTGAGTTTTACAGATTGATAACCACTTATTATGTGTACTTATTTGAAAAAGCTCCAACCAACAGGACTGGGAACCAGAGAACACCAACGTCAGCAATTCTGCTCATGACCTTGAAGTGTACACCCATTTGGGGTTTTCAAGCAGTCCTGAAGAACCACATAACCAATCTAAATTCACAGGATGCCTTTGTACAAGAATATTAGCCAGCCTTCTGTCTTCACAATATATCAGTCATCAAGAACATTATGAGCTGAAACTGAGCAATGATGAAATAGCAGCACAAACTTGGGAAGAGAAAGAGTAGTCACTCAATGCAATGTCACATCCTTGTTCAAATTAGTTCTCCTCATCCAATATTAGCTATAACACAGCACAACTTTTATGTCTTTGGGACGCAGGACTTAGTAGCTTTTGGAAATGGGAGGACTGTAGTAGAAAACCATAAGATTTCTTTTTCTGAAGAAAGTGAATTCAGTATTAGCAACTAACATTAGCAACTAGCCAAATATAATGTGCAGGATCTTGGCCAGCGGTTGTTTTTCTATTTGTTTTGTTTTCTGAAAGTGGCTGGGCCACATCTGAATAGTGATTTTTTTTGCTGGCATCATAATGAAATGTAGAAAAATGCATTTTTAAGAAAATAAACCTATTTCAAAAATTGATAGGGAACAAAAGAAATCTACTTTCTAAAAATAAAGATTGTATTTTTCTGCATCAATTTTTGGAATGTCTTTAGAAGCTGAAGGAATATGTTTCTCGTGTGTGTGTGTGTGTGTGTGTGTGTGCGTCCGCACATGCCTTTTAGTCAGTGTCTCAACTAGCTGCCTGGATTAGCTCCTGCAATTTTCTTAGCAAGATTTCAGAAGTGGTTTGCCATTGCCTTCTTCCTAGGGCTGAGAGAGACTGACTGGCCCAAGGTCACCCAGCTGGCTTCGTGCCTAAGGTGGGATTAAAACTCATGGTCTCCTGGTTTCTAGCCTGGTGCACTACACCAAACTGGTTCTCAATGTTTCTATATAGTATAAATTTAATAACATGTTAAAGGTTTGAGCTAGTCCTATAGTAATATTTAACTGATCTCTCTTCTTTAGTTTTAGTTCAATATAGTTCACTATAATAATTATTATGTATTAATTTCTCTCTTTTTTAATTGATTTTATATTTTACTTTCAATTTTAAAGGGACCATAACCCATAATCCTAGAGCTATTAAAACAGATTTTAAATAAATCATTTCCTGATTTATTTTACTCTTGAAAAGCCACATTCCACTGAAGCAGGCTCTGCCATGGCAAACACGTTAGTGATATCTATGGCTAGAAATGCTCATTAAGCCAACATACTTTTTCAAACACTGTAACTAGAAATAAATACCAGTGTAAAGTTGAAAAGAGCAGTGTAAAGAAAAGTGTGTTGAGGCTAAGTTCAATTTAAATAAAACAGAAATTGTCTTTATAAAGAATAGACTGTATTACAAAAGGCTATATAGAAAAACGTATATTGGGGTAGTTGGACAGAAAAAATATCAATTTTTAGTATCTAAAAGTATCTGATGACATGTATTGAAAAATAGGTAAAAAGTGCTTTTCTGTATTTTGCTCAAAATTGGAATGACATGGAATAGTCTGCAAGAACATGTAATACAGAGATGGATCAGATTTTCATTGATTATGCATCCCTAGATCAATTTATAGTTCTCCTTAAGTCTAGAACCAATTTTTTTCTTATTCTTAAACAATAAATTCTTGACACATAGATCTTCTGCCAAAGCTGGCGGGAGGAACCAACAAGATTACACAACCAAATAACGGTAACATAAATTCCGCAGATTGTTTTGTTTGGAAATGTAATAAAAGAGGTGTCATTATAAAATGTAGCCAACCACCCCCTTCTGCAAAACTGGAAAACGAGACAACTCCTAGCCCTGAAAATCAGATTTGGGCCACTGAAGTCCTCAGTGGAGAAAATAATAATGCAAAACATGTAGCTCCAAGCCACAAAAATGTTACCACCCCTTGGTCTATAGTAGGACCTTTCACTAGAAAAATTCAGTGAAAGCTAGGAAGAGAAGAGAGTTCTAGTAGGAACTCATAAGATCTGCTGCCGTGCAGCTGCTACTGTGATACGTAAGCCTGCTTAGTGGATTCCTCCTATTCAATTAAGTAGAATTGTGCTCAGCAGTTGGTGTGCAATAAGAACTGCCAAGCCCCATAAACCCTTGGGCTTTCTTGATCCAGCATGAAAGTGCACCAAGAAACCCCAATCCCAATGCTTCATCCATAGGAGAAGAGTCTTGAGTATGTTTCTATCCGGTTCATGCTGGATCAGGATTTTCTATTAGGGCTCTTTCTATAGCACTACCAGGTTTTAAAGGATCTAATTAGGAGGCCATAAACTGAAAGAGATCTCTTCACCCTATCTCCAAATTGGTGACCCATGCTTTTTGTATGTAAGTGATTATAAAACAGCTTTATCTCCAGGGACACAAATAAATTGATCCACAGCTGCAGCATAAGAAAACCTATATGTCAGTTGAAGTTCCTTCTGTTTAGTGAAAAAAAGGCCTCATATTTGGAATGCTTGGCGTTCTTTGCTTTTATTTTTTTTTTTAAAGAAAGCAACATACACACACACACACACACACATGTGTGCACACACAAAATGTTTTTTCTGTGCAATGAAATCCTGTCAGCAGAGCTAATCCCTAGGGAAATCAAAAGTATAAGCTCCAGAACAGCAACAAGTGCATGGTCAAAACCATGTAATCAAGATGAAGGCTTCCTCATATTGAGATTACACACCCCATTGCCTCTAATCACAACCAAAGATGACAGGAACACAAATTCAGAATCATCTGATTTTGCAAGGACTGACAAAACAGGGATAACAACCCAGCAAAAATCAAAAACTGCTCTGGATTTTAAAAGTCCACTTTGTTTCTGTATCTTGGATTTGAGGTAGATTAAATAATTGAAAAGGCTAGGCTATTAGGTCATGATTTCTGTACTGCAGCTGTCCGGCACAAATTGACAGACACTGTGCAAGTCCTGTTGATTGAATAAGAGGCAGAGAAAATTTCTGCACACAGCAAAGCACAGTTGAAATGGAGAAAGGAGCATAATCGAATGGAAAAAAGAGACAGCGTTTTATATGGATTCACTTAACTGGTTCTGTGGTAGTAAAAACAGTAATTTATGAATTAAGGCATCGATGGATACACAAAACCATTCTAAACGGCAACGGCAACTCTGTTAGAGAGAATTACTGCTTCTCATAAAAATTGAACTGAACCTTCTGCAGACTTGACAAGTGAAGAACCATGAATGGTAAGAATGTTTTTATTTGGAACTATTGTGAAAAGATTCTGTCCAGCAAAGAAACATTGTCGTAACTTCTTAGCAGTCCCTGGTATTTCTTGAAGCCACATATTTCTTTCGTACCTTAGCAAATAGTTGCACGCCAGGCATACCGATACAAAGTGCGTCTCCTTTCTTATATAATTTCAGTGTTCAGAAACACTAAGAAAATATTTGAGAGAGCCATTCAAATATTATTAACTTTCTGAATTATATTTAATGATGGATGCACAAGTTAATTTCAGAAAGTGAAGGGCTTCATTTGACGGTTGACATGTTTAGCTGTGAATACAGAGGTTTTCAAGTATCTAGTCCTATTAGCAATACTAATTTAGACTCAGTGACCTGCCCATCTTCTTAGACATTTAAATATTTGATTTCAAATTCAGTCCTTTGCATGTTTACTAAGTGATATTCAACAGAATTTACCTTATTGAGAAGTAGATATACATAACTGAAGCCCTTAATTATTACAAGCGTAATTAATAAGCTTCAGGAATTATCTTGCAAAGAGGCAGGAACCTTTAATTACTTGGTCATAGGGAAAATATGGCTATAAGATTTTTAGCCACAGTTGCCTGATCCTCTGTTGTTGTACTGTACATCTATATAAGCAATGATGTAAGAGAAATACTAGTTATGAAATAGCAGGATCCTTTATGTAGGTCATAGTAAAGTACTGCATTTCTTTACCTTTTCTTTAAAAAGAAAAAAATTAGATTTTAGAAGAAAAATAGATAATATGCAAAAACTATAAAATACAGTAATTGAAAGAACTATTAAACATTTCCATCATGTTTAATCCACAGGAGTCAATTCTCTTAAATATACGTATCCTTAGCACAGGTAGACTATCTGATTTCCTCTAGATATTTTGATCTCCCAATAAGTCCCAGTTAGAGTAATAAGAATTCAGGAATTGGAGTTGTAATTCAAAACTGTTGGAGGGACCACACTTGCTTACAGCTGGTATTCCCTCTCTCCTGCCAGTTTTTCAGTACAATCTAACAATCTGAACAAATTCACTGAAGTAAACATGGAAGCTCTGAAGGCAGGAAAGTACCCAAGCTATTAGGTATTCCCTAGATGGGGATGAACTGAGCTGGTTTGGTGTGGTTAAAAGCACCAGGCTAGAAACCAGGCGACTGTGAGTTCCAGTCCCATCTGAGGCACAAAGCCAGATGGGTGACCTTGGGCCAGTGACACCCTCTCCGCCGTAGGAAGGAGGCAAGGGCAAACCACTTCTGAAAAATCTTTCCAAGAAAACTGCAGGGACTAGTCCAGGCAGTCACCAGGAGTTAATAACTGGCTCGAAGGCACTCACACACACACACACAGAGATGGGGATGACCAAGTAATCCTACAGATCATAAGACAAACTGAATAAGGTGTTGTGTAGAAAATGAAAAGCACTCATATGATTAAGCGAAAGTAGTTAAATGCTTTTCATAATCCTATTGAGCCCTTGGCAACTTTCAGGGTCTACTCAATGCTAAGCAAAGCAGAATTTAAAATTCCTCAAACAGCCATTTCGACCTGCAGTTTTATTACAAGAAAAATTATAGTTTTATTTCCCTTAAAATCCACGGAATGTTTTCTAGTCTTGTATGTTATCAGCATGATTGCTTATAATCACTTGAGCGCATTCATATGTATTTTTATCCAAATGTACAATATCCTAAAAGTTAATTGCACTTCTGATAAAGAATGAAAAGTAATTCCATTTAAATTCTTAGGGTTATCTAAAAGTAGTTCCATATCCCAGGTAGAGGGCATTAAGAACTGAACAATATTGTTATTATTCAGCCTTCTATTCTGATATACAACTGCACATTTCTAGAAAACTCTGATTAAGTGTCGCTACAATAAGTTAAATGCAACATTGGCAGTTATTTTCTTATTTTTTAGGTTCACTGCTTTTTGTTTCAAGCATCATCATACTGGTAGATGTGGTGAATGGCTGTCCCCCCACATGTCTATGTCATCCAATTTCACAGACAGTGGACTGCAGAAATCGAGGACTTGCTGAAGTTCCTTCCCACTTACCTGCTGGAACTCAAATATTATTTTTGTCAAACAACGACATCCAGAGACTCAGTCAAAGGACTTTTAGGGGCACAAAGACTCTCAAAGTTCTGGACTTATCTAATAATTCTATCTCGGGTTTATTACCTGAAACATTTAAAGGACTGAAACATTTGCAGATTCTAAATCTAACAAATAATTTCATTACATATGTAGATAATAAGACTTTTAGCTCTCTACCACATCTAAGAGAACTAGATTTATCATCAAACAATATAGCAAGGCTTCCTAGAACACTAGGAAACAAGACAGAGAACATTACTTTATTATCTCTGAAATATAACCAACTTCAGGAAGTTGACAGAGTTCTGTTAGAATCACTGCCAAATCTGAAAATGATTCTTTTCAAGGGTAATTTCTGGCAATGCAATTGTCAAATCGTTGGGCTTAAATTATGGCTGGAAAGCTTTCTGTACAACGGTGAGTCACTTTCCTCTATTACATATATATTGTATGTCCAACAACATTAACTTCTCTTAACTGTATTTCAAGGAAACATCTAAACATGCAAAGCTGCTTTTTCTAATGATAGTGGGGACTCCTGATTTAGTCCATAGCATCTGCACTTTCTCCTCCGGGTATGGGGTAGTAAACCTTATAGAATCTGTAGATTAGAGCTGCAAAGAGAACAGCTGCAGGGGGGATCCATGTACATAGCCTGCCAGTATATGTGGGGATCCTAAAAGCCCATCCCAGAATGGGTGACAGCAAAAATGATGACCATTTCTCTGCATCTGTGGGTATTAGTAATGTTGGGGGGATTCAAAATCCATACTTTAAGCTTAAAAAAACCATTGCTCCCCTTAAACTTCTAAAGCCTCCTTCCCAAAACTGGGCCCCTACCTATTTTCGAGGGCAGCATCCAACATACTGGACAAAACCTAGAAACCATTGTTATAGATGAGGTCATCTAAGTGCTTGAGAGCAGGCAGCAGCCATGGCCAGGAGGGCCTTCTCACAAATACATCTTGTGTGCCAATTGCACCCATTCCTAGATCAGAAGGCACTGCTCACAGTCACTCATGCCTTAGTCACCTCCAGATTGAACTATTGCAATCTGCTGTACAAGGGGCTACCTTTGAAAAGCATTTGGAAGCTTCGGCTGATCCACAACACAGTGGCACAGGCAGTATTGGCCACACTATGTCACAGCCATGAAACACTGCTGCTACATGAAATGTACTGGCTCCCAGTGGGCTTCCCTGGTGCAATTCAAGATGCTGGTTGTCACTTTTAAAGCCATGCATGGCATGGGGCTAGGTTGCTTGTGGGACCACCTCTCCCTGATGGTTCCTGCCTGTCCCATCAGATCTGGCAGAGTGGGCATGATCCCGTCCCCTCTATGAGGAAGTGTCATCTGGTGGGTCCTAAGAAGTGGGCCTTCTCTGTCATGGAACAGCTTCCCCCCAAAGACCTGAACATCCCATCTTTGGGAAGGCTGTGAACACCCGGCTCTTCCCCAGACATTGGGGCCAGGTTGTTAGTTTCTGGAGCTCTGGTGTGGATGTATAGCATAGGCGTTTTTTTGAAATTTTTAATGAGGGGAGCTCAACCTGTGTTTTGTTTGCATGTTATGCCTGCTGATTTTTTTTTTTTACTATTGCTAGCCACCCAGAGTTGGATAGATGTGTAGCCTTATATATTTGATTAATAAATGAATAAATAATGATGCTGGTTGTGTGTGATATAAGTTGCACAGCTCTTGATGGTACATAATGTGTGAGTGCACGTGTGGATATTTTTTATATAACTTCTCTGTGTTTACTTGTGTAAAAGAAAAATGTGCGCCCTTTTTGCAATATAAAGTATACATATTAAGGAGCTCATACATATTTACTTATAATGCTTACAAAATACCCAGTAACAGAAATTCACTGGGTAACTGACAAAAGTATAAAATGTAGATTGTATGTTTTTAACTTCTATTTGTCAGTTACTCACTAAATAGAATAAAAGAACAAGAGAAAAAAACAAATAGAGAACAGATTGTTCTTACAAAAATTAAGATGGGAGCATAAACAGGTATTCAGCTGACACAGCAAATGATTTAACATAGGTTCTTCATCACCCTCTTTGGATAGAGCCAGCATTCTATAACAAGGTGGCCTACACTGAAAAGACCCCTTTTATATAAAAATACATTTCCAGAGCTCCATTGGTGGAGGATTTTAGAGAAAGGCTCGATAAAAAGATGCCATGTTATGACCTGGGGGATCACAAGCAAATTTGAGAAAAGTTGGAGCTGCCAGATCTGGGATTCAAACACCCTTCCTTTTTCAGCTTTTGGCCACCCACTCTTGTGCCCACAAAGATAGCCTAGGTT
Source organism: Liasis olivaceus (assembly GCA_030867105.1). Taxonomy (NCBI): domain Eukaryota; kingdom Metazoa; phylum Chordata; class Lepidosauria; order Squamata; family Pythonidae; genus Liasis; species Liasis olivaceus. Next base: position 47,883,380 of record CM061348.1, read on the forward strand.
ACTTGAACTGTCATAGCTTTTCTTCTCCTTGACTATGATGGGCTAAAACAGACCTAGTGACATCCTCAAGAGGGGAGGCTGAGCTTACCTTGATCAGCTGTGCAAGCTCCTTCCCTGCACACCCAAGTTACTGTGGACATGCCTGTCTACACACTGCCCATGTTACTGGATGGTGGCATTCTGGTTCTGTCCAAGGACCCAAAGGCTCAGAGGAGAAAAGTGAATGTAAGTGGCAAGGGGTCTTTGTAAATGAAAGGGTGCGAAGCCTTATGCTTCCTAGGGTTGTGTGTGTGTGTGTGTGTGTGTTTGCAGTTACTTCTCTGCCATTCATTCCAACACTTTTCAGAAAGGATGACGATGATGATGATGATGATGATTACAAGATCTTGAGCCAGATTAAAAAGACACAGAAGGCAAACACTGAAGAGTTTTTCTTTCCCTCCTCTCAACCTTTAACTGCATAGGAATCATTTAGTGGATATGGAAGGGTTTGTGGAGATGAAGGAAAATGTCTCCCCTCCTCAAGTTTGCATGAAAAATATTTATGCATCCTAGACATAAGTAGATTAATTTGTATTTGCTTTTTTCTCTATCATCTCCCTTGTATCAATCAATAATCAATCAATATAAAAATCCCTCTCACCCCTATGGATGGTATGTGTCTTCCTCAATTTCTGGTCCTCTACCAGAGGCCTGGGAGTTTGAGGGTTCTGCACAGTATCTGAGCTGTTCCTAGCACTGCGCTCTTCTGGACAGAGAGCCCTGATGTTGTTCCTGGGATCTGTTGGTGCCACTCTCCCAGCTCAGGAGTCACAGCCCTGAGCGCTCCTACCACCACTGGGAACACTTTGGCTTTTACTTTCCACATCCTCTCTGGTTCCTCCTTCAGGCCCTGGTACTTCTCCAGCTTCTTATACTCCTTCTTCCTGATGTTACTGTCACTTGGCACAGCTATCTCTATCACCACCACTGTTTTCTGGTGCTTGTCTACTACTACAATGTCTAGTTGATTGACCAGTACCTGCCTGTCCATCTGGATCTGGAAGCCACACCAGATCTTAGCCCTGTTATTCTCCATGACCTTCTGTGGGATCTCCCATCTGGACTTTGGAGGGTCTAGCCTATACACTGTGAAGATGTTCCTGTACACAATGCAAGTTACTTGGTTGTGCCGTTCAGTGTATGCTGTTCCTGCCTGCACATGTTTTACAACCTGCCACTAAGTGTTGGACTGTCTCTGGGGGCTCTTTGCACAATCTGCACCTTGGGTCTTGTCTAGTGTGGTAGACCCCTGCTTCTATGGATCTGGTGCATAGTGCCTGTTCTTGTGCTGCTACAATCAGTGCCTCAGCACTGTCTTTTAATCCAGCCCTTTCCAGCCACTGGTAGGATTATAATTAGCATTTACATTCTCCATCTCTTCTTGTTTGCATGCCTTCACATTTGGTATACATTTTTATGTCTGTATATACATGTTTGCCCATCCCTCCCTAGGCACTGTTCTCATGCAGATTTTCTTCCAACTGTTCTTCCCTTCAAATAGCAGAATGTTCCATTTTGTCCTGAAAGCTACTTGAGCTCTACAGAGCAGGGTTGTGGGTAGAAGTTACTGTCTTGACCTTGCCGTTTGTGACATGTGCATTCTGTAAGATGGTCAAATGCACAGAGTTATTAGAAGAAGGACATCTCCAGGATGGTTTCAGATGCACTTGGCAACTCTAGGTTGACGAGCTATGGAAAGTGAACACTGCATAGGACTTTACCTGTATTTTCCCCTTTCCTATCAATTCTTGTTTTGGGTGTGATAATCTTAAATTTACTAGGGCTCTATGATTTGTTGATTTCTGGTATGGCATCTAGCATATCATTCAGTTTTATTCATGGAGGAGTGGCACAAAATCATTTATTTTACAGGGCCATGGTATCACAACATTTGAGAATCTGTAGTTTAAGCAGTTATATGCAGGTAATTTGAATTTTTAATTAACTACATTCCCAAGTAGGTAGGACTTCAATTAATCAACTTTATTTCAATCAATGACTAGATTATAAGCAGACTTGTGGAAACAAATTTAAGACTAGGGATGTGAGAAACAGTAGCAATAAGATATTTTACCATTTGCATTAGTAGAATTGTAAAGTAATCTATTTGGGTTTTTTTTTTTATTTGGAAGGCTTTTTAATCCACATTTTCATGTTTCATAATACACATAACAATTACATAAGTCATGTAATTACTAAGGTACATTTTCCAAAAAAACCCATTGCTTCCATTGGATGTAATTAAAAGGGAAGGCAGTTTTGGGAGACATTCACACTGGTGATGAGCCAGTCCATATTTCAGATAGCTGCTTTTATCAGTTTCATGTCAATATTAAAAGAGAGTATATTCTGCATAGGAAAGAGGAATAGATTCAGCTAAATTTATCATCCTAGATGCTAATGTCACAGCTAATGAAGAAATACATCTTTAAAAAATCAAATTATTTCCAGTGAAATTTGGGGAAAGTATATATTGTATATTCTACTATCTTATGTATAGTTCTTTAACAATGTCCTCTAGCAAAATAGAGAACTAGATATCATTCACTCTGTTAATGATATGTAGTTCTGTAATAGAGCTATTAATATATATGTGTCTGTGAGAGAGTACATGCACGTATACGTGCAAATATTAGTGGATTTAGGCATCATTAATAGAGAAAACAGATAATTTTGCTACTAAATAGGCTGGCAAATTGTGGATTTCACAGTATCTTCTTTCTCCAAATTGCATTGAACGTAATTTGGTTTCTCTTCATGTATTCTCTGATTATGTTGATACAAAGTAAGAGAAAGTAAAGAGTATTAAATTTTGTTAATATGATTAAAAATACTTATTTCCCTGGGGTAAATTTAGGAAGCTATTAAGCAGATATAACAATTACGATTTAATCATTCATTCATTAGGAATTTTCTGCATTCAAAACTGGGAATTCCCAGGCATTCCTTTTTTGGAAACTGACTCCAGTACTTCCTACTAGGAATCCAGGATGGAAACAGTATTTTAACTATATACGAATATAGATGACATCCATTATGGGTACCTGCACAAATAATTGGGGAAAGATCTGGATGGACTGCAAAATGTATAATTTCACTCCCTGACTCTTTTTATTCCTTCTTCCCCCTTTTAGTTAAATTAAAATTCTCCTTGTCTTCTAAAGTAATCACTATGACTACAGGTATTCCCCAGTTTAAGAATGAGTTCCATTTCCAAGGTCTGTCCTTATGTTGAATTTGTATATAAACTGGAACAGTATTATTGTATAAGTATTATTGTGTAATGAAATGGAACCATTGTGTATTTAATATGAATCATTGTGCATTTAACTTGAATTTTGCTACAACAGGCTCCATTCTTAACTATGGATCATCCTTAAACTGGGCATTCTTAACCCGGGGACTACCTGTAGTCATAATGATTATTTTAGAAGACAAGGAGAATTTCCATCCCTGCACACACCCAAGTAATTCAAGTGCTCATTTGTCAATTACACCATCACGTGCAAACATTTGGGCACCCCTGGTCAAACTGTATGTTTCAAGGAATCCTTCAGGGAACAGAAGCTAGTAGCACGTTGATGTGGCATAGAGTTTAACATGAAATCTTTCTGCAGATTTGAATGCATCTTAACTATTTTGGACATAGATCTCGAGCTATCATAGTTTTCATGGAAGACTCATCCTCAGAAGATGGGGTGGAGCCAGCAGAGGCCTTGGAAACCAATGAATATATTGAATCAGGGCTCAGCAAGAAAGAAAGAATTGGCCCCTCTAACATGATATGGGTGGCCAGAATTTCTCAGAGTGACAGGAGGCCTGGAAAAGGGATGGTACAGCCAGGATGAAAAAGAGACATAGAGAACAAGACTTCAAGGAAAAGCTCCCTGAAAATCATGGCCTGTTTGAGAGTCACTACTGTTACTGAGTAGACTTGCATTCTACATTAGCTACATGCAGGGGTGACCACAGGGAGGGGATAAAAAAAGGCAAGATGGCAGCTGTGACCCATTATTGAAGCCCCATTATTTGTTTACATGCGTTATGCATATTTGCATGCATGGGATGGGGCTTTGATCACATGCTTGACTTTTTGACCTCCCCTGTGGAAACCCATGGATGCAGGCCAGCTATGTTGGGGGTGAAAGTTTGAAGCCTGTTATATAAAGCTATCTGTGGAGGGTAACAATGCTGGAAACAATATTAATTACTTGCATACTTTCATAACTATCAAGGAATGCCCTGAATCCTTGGATTACCTTCTAGAAGCCTGCTGTGGACCCTTGGATTGACTGTTTATCATCCAACCTGGTTTATATTTCTATTTTCTTGTGCCTTTGGAATGGAACCTAGATTACTTGCTTCGCTGACTCTGGGATTGTTACTATGTTATCTTTTTTATGAAAATAGGAGAAACAAGAGTGGAAAATATTTTTTCTTATTTTCTACCTTTCTGTCTAGCCCTCTTGCTGTGTGTTGACTGGGGGATACTTTAGCTGATGCATTCAGTGATTTGCCATCTTTATTTCTGGATGTGGTGACATTAACCCATACAAAACTGGTACACAATTTCTGAGTTGGACTTGCAGCTGCTGTTTGAGGAACAGGTGGCAGCCAAGGCCAGGAGGGCTTTTGCACAGTTACAACTTGCCAATTGCACCCTTTCCTTGATCAGGAGGTGCTGCTCACAGTCACTTATGCCTTGGTCACCTCTTGAGTGGAATACTGAAACACACTGTATGTAAGGCTGTCCTTGAAGAGCATCTGGAAGCTTTAGCTTGTCCAGAATGTGGCAGTGTGAGCAGGTATGAGTGCTGCTTGATACATCCATGTTACACCTCTGCTCTGTAAGCCACATTGGCTTCTAATGTGCTTCCAGGAGCAATTTAAGATGCTTCATGTCACCTATATATAGCTCTTCATGGCTAAGGGCAAGGTTATTTGTGGGACCACCTCTCTGTTTCTACCCACCCCACTAGATTCTACAGAAGAGGCATACTCCAGGTCCCATCTATCAAGGAATGTAATCTAATGGGACCTAGGAAGTGGGCCTTTTCTGATGCAGGGCCTGCCCTCCCCAAGATCCAGTTAACCCTGATTCTGCTGGCATTCTGGAAAGCCTTAAAAATATGACTGTTTTCTTAGGTGTGCGGGTCAGGATGGGTGGTATTATTGTGACTTCTTGTCCTCAACAGCCACTATATGTACATTTATTGTTATTGTTCTTGGTTGATTTACTAAGTGTTAACTTCATCAGCTACCAGGAGTCACAGTTGTGAGATGGGTGGCTATATAAATTGATAAAAACAAAGAAATAAATCTGCTTTAGTTATCCTGAATCAATGGCTGGCTTGTTTCACCTCCTGGTGTAGCCCAAATTTATGCTTATGTACTGTGTGGTGTGTAGCTGAGATTTTAATAGATTGCCAAATCTCAAAAGGGTTTCATGATTTTGTTCCTGCAATTATATAAAATCTCATATGAAACCTTCCAAGATTTAGCAACCTTGCAAGATTTTGAATATTCTTTATAAAAAAATAATTTAGGAGACTGTTGTTACCACATATGATACTGATGTGCTCAGGGGCACCACATTGCTGACCATGGGTTCGTGTGACATGTGAATCCAGCTATAATATGTGATGAATTAGACTTTGGTTATTTTAGTTTAGATTTTTTATAACAAATTATAGTGGTATAACTGATAATAATGTACTACTATTTTAAACATTTTTCTAGGGTTGGCCCTTTTCCAGAGTAGATGAGAAAATAACCTTACATTGAATGGTTGACTAATATATGATTTGACTAATATTTTCATTTTTACAACACGTACTTGTAATTTCTAATGCAGGAAGAAAATTAAATTTCTACATTAGTTTAGTCAATCAGTAGTTTCAAATTCTTCTGAAGTACCAAGAGTTAAGATATATCTTTCTGTTTTCTGCCAGGAGGAATTAGCGATGAAGTCATCTGTTCAATCCCTGAAAACCGGAAGGGAAAGGACCTCCTCAAAATTCCATATGAGCTGTATGGGACCTGTTCTCCTATAGCTTCTCACGTTCACCACGTCTGTTGGCATCACAACTCTGAGCATAAAGGTTCCGTGAAGCACACCCACCCCAGTGAATATGGAGGAAATAGTACCCGCGCAAACTGTGAACCTAAATCAAAGCCACGGCCCGCTAGCTTGCGTCATTCAGTTGCCACTGTGGCTATAACTGGTGTTGTCTGTGGGATCATATGCCTCATGATGTTGGCTGCTGCAGTGTATGGCTGTGCCTATGCTGTAATTACAGCAAAATATCACCAGGAAAATTCATACCCTGGCAAGGAGCAGGGGAGTTGTGAAGAAAAAGAGCCATTTGAGAATTCATTGGCTTGAGTTTCTGATGGCTCTGAACTACCCAAAGGAAATGTGGTTGTGGTTCTTCTTTTCGCTAGTACAAGAAGCGTATTGAAATAGGTTTAATGTATCCTGAGGATTGATTTCCTTTGTACATGAATATTCTTCAGCACAGAAATATTGTAATATGTAATGTTTGATATTTACCTGGTTTATTCATAGTGTTTTAATCCTGTTTACATATGGTAGGATTGTAAACCTCTTGGAGTTGGTGAACAATTGGAGCAACATATATGCCTAGCAAAATAAATAAAGAAATTTGCCCTGGTCTGATTCTTTTTCATATTCCAGAGTGTTTTCATGTAAGCCTATTCTCGTAAAGAATCTCTTGAAATGGAAAGAAAATAGGCCAAGTAAGCACATCTCTGGATCAACCATATATTGTATTAAAATGGAGTTAACAGGTAGATAGTAATAGAGACAGAGATATTGGATTTTCTCTCCCATCCCATGAAGGGTGTTTAAATCTTTCATTCCTGGCCACTTAATAAATCTATTAGGAGGAAAGATGAAGCCCTCTCTGTTCCTTTCAATTGTTTTTAAAAGCCTTTCAGAGCTAGGTTTGAAAAGTGACTTTGAGGTCCTGCTTAAGGTCTTCTACCAAAACTTCTAGTTTAATCCCTAAATCACACCCTAAAAGCTTCTTGATCAGAGAGAAACAAGTTAATAACCATAAATGAACTTCTGAAAGTAAAGTTCAGTGTAGATTATTTTAAATACACTCCACAACCCCTACAAATACAGCTCTGATGGGATACCAAATATAGAAATCTCCTAAAGAATATGTGATAGATTAAATATGTGTTTATTTATTTACATTTATTTCCTCCAAAGAACTTTGAACTCTTCAATCCTAAATTGACTTTAACCTCTATATCCTGCTAGTCTTTACAATTCTAGTTTCTGCATAACTGAGATATTATTATATGGGCATTTGAATTAATAACTTATTTTATTGTTGTTCTGTGATAATTACATTTTATTATAGTGCAGTTTTGTTCATATCATTGTTAACTGGATATTACTGAACGGAAGACTTCAGATGAAGATAAGAAATGAACAAACGGTTTACACTTCTTTTCACACAGCAAATAAGCTAGAAAGTCTTTAGCTGGCTACAACAGCTTTTGCAGTCCTGATCTCCACTTAATCTTTTGGAACTACAAATCTCAGACAATCAGACAGGCAGATTTCCAGACAGGTTGGACAAAATGAGAAATAGTACTTAACAGAAATTTCTGTCTTGTTAACTGGCATGCACAACGAAAAGAAGAAAGGGGATACATGTATGGGCAGAGCAAAAATTACTTTAAAATAAATGTAGGGTTTTCTTTTTTAACCTAAGCCACTCATAGTTGTTAGTTTAATTTTTTTCAAGATACCAATACTCAAAAAGTATTAGGGATTCAGGAGGCAAATCCTGCAATGCTGCACCTTCTTTAATCGAGTTCTGGGAACCAAGCAACCAGTAGCAGTTGCAGAAACAAAACAGTTGTTATTATTTCATCTGCTAGGTCGCACTCTCCTATGTTTCTAAGATGTATTTAGTTTCCAGAGAGAAATTAAAGAAAGAGAAAAAAAAAACTCTTCCCAGACCTCAGTGCAAATTTCAAAGTACTGGGATGTTACTGGGAATATGCCTACTATTATTAAAGGGGAAGGAGAACCCATGGATCTCAGAAATTAGAGGTTCATGATTTGGCAGCCACAGTGGTTGGGTGGTAAGGAAATGAATTTCCCAGGGCCTGGGGAAAGGAAGCCAGCAGCATCTCTCTCGGACGGGCTTATCTAAGTGTCAAGGGGCACCTTTATAACAACTCTTCTGTTTTCTTCTTTATCTCGGAGTTGCCAACAAGCAAATCCAACAGGCTGGATTTGGGTGCCGCAATTCATATTGCAACCTTTTGCATTCCAGCTCTGCATGATGTGTGGCTTTTTGGGGCGTCCTTCTTTCAACATCCCCATTTCTTTTTGAGCTTCTGCTTTTCAAAACCTTGGTTTATAAAGAAGCAACACCATGAACTCCTATAAGATTACACATTTACAATGACAGCCCATGGATAGCACCACAGACAACTACTTTGCAATAATGTTTACTAACATTTCAACCTTCTAATGTTAATTAACATTAACAAATGAAAAGCCTCTATGCTGAAGCATAAGATATTTAATGCTAAACTAGAGACAATGAAGTTGAAAGTCACCATGTGTTGTGAGTTCTGCGAGAACCACTAATTATTTCCCACCGCTAAACGTCCTGGCCAACTTGCCAGCAAGTTCCTACTTCCATTTGCAATAGTGAGGGAGGGAAGCCACCCAGACACACCTTAGGACAGAAGAAAACAGCTGTACTATTGCCATTACAGTCCTTTCCCTGGAGAAATTAGAAAACTGTTCCTTCCCCAGCTTCTAACAGGATAAATCAGTATGAGAGGTCACTTACATGCCTCTGTGTACAAAGGACAACTACTACAATGAATCAGAAAGCATATGATAAGTACAGCCAATCAGTGTTACACTGGAGCCTTAGAGATTGCACACCAAAGTCAGGAAAGAGGCTATGGAAACAGACATTTATAAGCACATATGAAAACAAAACCTTGATGCAGATCAGATTGCTAAAAAGGGGAATACTGAACTCTCAGCCACCACCTACCAATGTTGCAGCTCCTGCTGATGTTCTGGAAGGTGCTGTTTTTCCAAGATCCAGTGCTTAATGCTGAAGCCACAACATTGGACACTGTAAATTTTGTACCAGGAGGGCTCTGTCTATGATCATTGGATCATGCAGGAAGAAGCCTATTTCCTAAATGACTTTCTTCCCTGTAAGAATGAGGAACCACAGAGCCTGGCCAGTGCAACAAGGCAGAATATCAGGTTGGACACCAAGTTCCATGGGTCTTGCAGAAAGATCACATGGCCTTGCATGAAGGTAACAACAGCGGCAATGTTGGTAAATCACAGCAGGCAGGAAAATGGGAAAGGTGAAGGGTTGGGGAGATCATGGGCATTCATAGTGAGTTGTACCAAAGGTCCCGGAAAGTACATTTACTGGTTCATTTAATCACCAATTAGCCACGGAAATAAATATCCCCTCAGAATGCTATTCAATGAAGTTACATAAGGAAGAAGACACCTGGATTTTCTTTTCCAAATTTCAGCCTCTTGGAATGAAAAAGCAGGAATTGAATCAAGGCTTGTGATGGAAAATTGAAATGGAGATGGGGAGATCACTGTTAGATAACTTTGCACAGTTCTATTTTCAAAAAAGGCATTTTACAAAATCCCCTTATCAATGTTTAATCAATAAATGTAGCACCCTCTGGGTTTTCTAAATGTAATTTTAGTTTCATTGTACTCTGGCAAATTATACTGGTTTCAAACAACAAGACAGACAGTTTTAAGTCACTGACATGGCAGTGAAAACACCTGTTGTTCTCACAAGCCAGTGTATCTAATTATATGTTATTTTCCTCTGTGAAAGGAAAGTGTTTGATGACACTCAGACCAGATGATCAGCATGCTCTCACAGCAAAAGATACTTGGAGCATCTACTAATATGCTCAACTGGCTCTCCTGTTCTTTAAAAGATCTCACTTCATAAAACTTATCCTTACTTTTATTCTCTCTGAAAGGTATACTACTCTGTTAATTAAAATCTACATACGTACTCTTAAAAGTTGTTGCAACTGTCCTGGCTTGTAAATACATTTCTGACAGTAATTATTACTGTGTAAAGAAAAAAAAAAACTTTTTTTCACACAGCTTTTCAGGTTCAGGTTCAGCTCTTCATGTACACACAGAATTAGTTATTTGCGTCTGTATAAAATGTGGCTATTTGCTCTGAATGGCTAACAACAAGCATTGTGAAAGTTAGACAAATAGACCGACCACTAAGCTTGTCTTGCCTTTTTAACCAAGTTAAAAATGTTGCCTCAGTGAAACAGAAGAACTTCAAAAGATAGGTCAAACAAAACCATTTTGAGAATACAAATAAGCTAGGAAAATAGTTTCAACTGGGAAACTGTCAGCATCTTAGACCAAGCTAAATCCAAAAATGCAAGGGAATTCCTGGAAGCTTGGTATTCAGACAAGACAGCCATCAACAGGCACAAAGAGATAAGCAACATCTACACATTATTCAAAAGAGGCAATAAAAAGGAAACAAAAGACCAGAACATCTCCTCACCAGCAGTCATCACCCAGATAAGCAGAGATTAACACCAAGATTATCACCAGACATACAATCAAGCAGTGAACAATACCCTAATCAAGGAACTCCAGGGGAGGGGTGGACCCACCAACACAGGCAGGGCAAGCCACTGTATATAAACAGAGAGCAAACTCCACTCCACTCTAGTACTGAACATGTTACCAAGCTGGATAATGAAACGTTTGCAAGAAAACAACCAAGCTCAGAAAACCCCAAGGATTCCATGAGAGAGAGGATAACAGCAACTGAGAAAGAGAACAAACTGTTATATATGAGAAAGAAAATCACAGGAGAACTTTTCAAAGCATTATATTCTAAGCACAAAATAGACAAAAAAGGCTTGAAAACATACATTAAAGACTTAGAATAAAAGAATTTACTCAAGAACACAGGCAAAGATTAAGCAAACCCATTACAATTCAGGAGATCAGAGAAGCAATAAAGAAAATTAAAATTGGAAAGGTGCCAGATACAGATGGGCTAATAGCACAATTCCAAAAAAAAAGGTAGAGGAAGAACTGGTGGAACTGCTCTCGAGGATGATGAATTAAATCCAAGTGACAAATACAATGCATGTAGTCCTCGCTTAATGACCACAATTGGGATTGGAATTTAGGTCACTAAGCAATATGGTCATTAAGCAAATCATCACGTTACTGGACCCAATTTTATGATCATTTTTGCAGTGATTGTTAAGCAAATCACCAAGGTCATTAAGTGAATTATGTGGTTGTTAAGTAAATCACATGGTTCCCTATTGATCTTGCTTGCTGAAAGCCAACTGGGAAGGTCGCAAATGGCATTCACATGACCCTGGGATGTTGCAACCATTGTAAGTATGAGCTGATTGCCAAGTGCCCAGATTGTGATCACATGACCGCAGGGGCACTGTGATGGTTGTAACTTTGGGCATCAGTCATAAGTCATTTTTTTTTAGTGCCATCGTAATTTTGAATGGTCACTAAATGAAAGTTCATTAAGCAAGCACTACCTGTACCAAAGACAAGAAGAAGCATATATGAAGAGAATGGTCTGAAGAAACCTCAGTTGTGCAGACCAATTTCTTTACTGAATGCTGATTATATGATATTCATTACAATATTAGCTGAATGTATGTGGAAGCACATTTCTAACATCATACATACAGATCAGACAGGTTGAATTCCGAAAAGAAAGATGAAAGACAAGAAGAAGTTTACAATAACCACATTAGAACACATCAGCAATTAAAAAAAAAAGTGTAGTAATATTTAGATGCAGAAAAAGCTTTTGACAATAGGAATGGACTTTCCTATTAAAGGACTTAGATAAAATGAACCCAGGAAAAGAGTTCAAAACTTGGATGGAGAACATATATTAATGACAACCACAAAGATCATAGTGAAAGGAACATTCTCTGCAAGTTTCTTAAGTAAAGGCACAAGACAAGAGTGTCCACTTTCTCCCTTCCTATTATAATTGCTTTGGAAGTCCTGGTGGACAAGATCCAAATAAAATAAAATAAAATAAATACAAATTGAAATGTTATGTAGATGATGTAATACTAATATCTATGCATCCACAAAGCTCTATAAGGCAGCTAATGAAAATACTTAACGATTTTAGCCCTGTTCTGGATACAAAGTTAATGAAAAGAAAATGAAGATAATAACAAAGTACTTAACTTCTGAAGAAGATGACTTGATGAAAAAGAGACAGGCTGTGAGATTACATAAGAGTCAGTCAAATACTTAGGATGTTATTTGACATGATGAAACAAAGAGATATTTAAAAACAATTATAACAAATTATGGAAAGAAATAAAACAATATCTCAGAAGGTGGAAAAATTTTAAACTTTATTGGCTGGGACTTATTGCAACAATAAAAATGAATATACTACCCATGATGAACATTTTATTTCAAATGGCACCATTTCCAACCTCAGACAAAACCTTGCAGAATTGGCACAGAACAATTAATAGATTCATGTGGAGTGGGGGGAAAAAATGAGAGTAAGATTCAAAATTTTACAAGACTCAAAGGAAAGAGGTGTACGTGCTCTTCCTAATCTTAAACAATATTATTAAACAAGCTGTGCATCATGGATAACAGAATGGATAAAATTTCCTAACAGCAGAACATAAATCATAGAAGGAGCTGGTTTAGGTAATGGACTTCAATAGCTATTTATGGCACCAAGAAAGAAAAGAACACAAGATTTTGAAGAGACATAATATAAGATAAAGTCTGTTGAAAATTTGGAATCCTCTGAGAATAAGGACAAGTCCAGCGATTTCACCATGAGCATCCCTGTCAAATGCTTTTTGCTTTAAGGATAATTACAGCAAGAAATATTTGATCACATATGCCAAGATGGTACATTTAGATCCAGAAAACAGGATAGAGACATAGCAAGATCTGCTCAATGAAGATAGGAACTTACCATAGTTAATGTACATGCAAATTACTGGAAAAATGAAAAGTGATCTTAAGAAACAAAGAGCGGCCTTGAGAAAGGTGACAGAATTTGAAACATTTATACAAAAGATTATTTATTGAGTCCATCTATAAATCGTTATTGAAATATGATACAGAGGCAGAACAAATTAAAAACTACATGATAAAATGGATGCAAAATTTCAAAGAGGAATTCTAATGGAACAATAGGAAGAGCTATGGAAAAAATAAAAAAATTCACCCCAAGCTACAATGTGAGTGAAAATTGGTACAAGATGTTTTATAGACAGTATATAATTCCTTCAATGATTACCAGGCTGGACAAGTCATAAAATAACAAATGCTGGAAATGCCATTTTATCGTATGTGGTGTTCTTATAAAGAAACCCAAAAGTATTGGAAGGAAATTAAAATGAAATTTGAATTGAAGCCACAAACATTTTTATTAGGAATGATTCCAGAGAGTATAAACAAGAAGTACCATAATTTACTGAGATACATGCTGATAGCAGCAAGAACCAATTTGGTACAATACTGGAAAAGTTAAACGTCGACAATACCAGAATTTTGGAGTCCAAAACTGAAGAATATGCAGCAATAGCAAAACTGCATATATCCATAACAGAAGTTTAAATTTAAGCAGGAATGGCTCCCTTGCGTACAACATATTACAAAGCAAGGCAAATTCAGATATTTAGAATACAGCTTCTAAGAAAAAGAGCTAAGAGACTGAACAAAGATAACATGAAATTATTTAAATAGATATAAGCAATCATTTTTAATCTTGAAAGAAAAGATCTTCAGAGAAAAGTATAAACGTTTAAGTAGCAGTTAGTGGTTGGGAATAATAGAAGGGAAGGAGAAAGTGTGCTAATGGAAGTTTTTTCTCCCTCTTAATCTCTCTCTCTCTCTCTCTCTCTCTGTGTGCACACGGACATTGATTTAACCATCTCACTTTAATGAACAAGAACAAGTAATTCATTAAAAAAGCACTGCTCCTTTTTATAGCACTGGCCATGTGTCATCTTGCACTCCAACTGCTTACACTGCAATGTTTATATTACAGCAACTGTTTAATACGGGAGGCCATCCACCAGTCTGGGGTGAAGTATCATCAACGTATTTCCACCCTAAGCCTTAGAGGAGAAGTGCTGGAAATCCTGACCTGGTTCGTGGAGACTGTCAGAGTCTGCATGGGGAGAAACAATCCAAGCCAAGAGGGGATGACTATTAATTTAGAAGACCATTGATTCTGGGACAGTATCAAATTTGACTTTTGACAGAATGGTGGTCTCCTGAAAAAAGCAAGGTGTGGGTCCTCCTGAACACACATCTTCTGTTGGAAGAACGGGTAGAGGCTGTGGCCAGGAGATTCATTGCCCAGTTTGGCTTAGTGTGCCAGTTGTGGATGCTTTGAGGATGATCACATATGTCATTTACACCTCTCACATGGATTATTATAATTCAGTTTACATGAGGCTGCCCTTGAAGACTATGTGGAACCTCAGCTGGTGTAAAATGCAGTAGCCCATATGCTTACTGACAATCTCAACAGAACATCACTGCAACAGGAATTGCATTGGCTACTGGTCTGTTTCCAACTGCAATTCGAGGTGCTGGTTATTACCTTTAAAGCCCTATATGGTTTGGGTCTGGGTGTCTGCAAGACTGTCTTTGTCAGACAGATTATGCCCACCAGCCTGGGTGAACAGAGAATGCCTCCTGAGAGGCCCACTTATCATGATGTATGAAGGGAGGGAGCACAACTGCAGGCCTTCTCAGTGGGGGCTCCCCTCTTTTGGAATAGCTTGCTCCTGAGATGCGGGTGGCTCCTCTCTTCATGATTACCCAAGATTTGTTAAAGCTTGGCATTTCTAGAAGACCCTTGGGAAATGAACAGTTTGTTGAGTCAACAAAATAGGAGAGCATGATGATGTTATTAATTGTTCCCTTATTATATTAATATTTTATTATTATTGTTATCCTTATTTATAGCCTAGAGCACTACCAAAATGAAGTGGTCTATAAAGAAGTTTAAATAAACTGCCTATAAATACATTTTAAAAACCCAAATAAATACAGAGATGCCAAATGAAGGTGCACCAATTTAACTGACATTTTATCTAGGAGAAAATACCTGAGATACCACAGAGCTTCCCAGACCTATGTTTATTGATAATAATGATTATAATCTGGTTGGTTCCCCAATTTATCAAAGGTGTTCTGTCTTCAAGACACTAAGGATCAAATGTTTTAAAGAGAAGAGGCCTTCCAAATGTTAGGTTCCAAAATCGTGAATGACTACTTTCTTCCAAAATTGTCTTTAAGTGAGAATTCCTATGAAGAAACAAATCCTGTTTAAATCATTGATATATGAAAGTTGTGTTTTTACCTGCTACTATGGGTGACTTTCGGTCATCCAGCAGCTGTATGGCAGTACTTGCTGTCACCACATTGCTCTTGTTGGCTGTTTCTATAAATATGAAAAGGAATGGATATTCAAGTCCGAATTCTCACTCTGTATGGCAAGAGCCATAAAATTGCCCCTGACAACAAAGGCTTGAATGATTGACATGATGAATCAGGAGCATGCAGTTTCTTTGAAGTTGGGGGGCATGCTTCTCCTTTAATTGGGGGGGACTTCTAAGAGCGTAGAAGGTTTAAGTAACCTCACAAAAGGTTTAAGTAAACCTCACAAAATTGGGAAAATGGGCAGTTTTGCCAATAGCACAAACCTGCCGATGCTCTGGGGGCTGGAAACATGGGACTGGGGGCAAGGATGCAGGTTATCCATGGATTACTCAATTCTTGCACCTCATATTAGAATTGGAAATGTTCCACTGGATAAGTAATACATTCTTTCTTTTCTTATTTTACATTAAAGAAAATGTAGGTGCTAATCTGGCACTTTTCCTTTGTCCCCCAGCCATGAACCTCCTGAAGTCAGTTTCCCTTTGCAGTTATCAAGAGTTTTTATTTTTGTTTTAAAAGAAAAGGGTGAAAGGGAGAGAAAGAGGGGCCCCAACTAGAACCACTAAAAAAAACAACAACAACTTTGCTGCTACATGAGAGAAGAGGGTTGCATCATGGGGGGAAAAGTTAAGCCTCCTCTCTCCAGATGCCAGTATTTGGATCTGAATAAACCCACTGGCTTCCTGTTGAGCCTGACAAGGATACAGAGGAATCCATCTATTATGTATACCCAGTAAAGTGCCTCTTGCTGCTTTAGACCTGATCAATTCTAAGTACTTCCACGACAAATAAAAATAGTCTTAAAGAAATTCTGTATGCAACTTGTTGTCCCTAACTGACCATGGTTGATCTTGAAAAAATAAGCAGGTTCAGGCTTAGTTAGTACTTGGATGGATGGAGGCTAGAATGGTACCTTGGAAAAGCACTCCAGAAAAAAGACCTCGGTAGTGTTACCAGTAAAACTTTCCCTTGCAAATTGGCATTCCCTGTTGTGTTTTGACATGCAAAGTGATATTAAGTCCCAAATTGAACCAGATGATTTTGGCTGAAAAGTAGCAGCAGGATAAAATGTAATTCCATAACAAACCTGTGCTGAATGGAATGGAGTAGACAAAGCTTCCTGGAATCTGCTCAGCAGCTCTTCGATACCAAAGTGGGAAATGATCCGCATTAAAAATATTCTCCTTGTCTTCAGCTGTCAAGAAGTCTCTTGAAACAGAAGGAAATATAAAACGTTTGCTTTTTTCATTTCGTTTTTCACTGATCATCCAACTTAACTACTTACTCTTTTTATATAACTGTATTGTGTTTTATTCTTGTTTGCTGGTCAGAGTTGTTTTTGATAGATGGGTGGCCATATAAATTGGTTACCTAAATAAATCAGATGCTGTAAAGCCACCACCGGCTTACTTTCTCCCAGTGTAAATAAGATGGTGAACATCATTTTCCAAGTTCTGAGATTTGTAGTCCCAGCAAAAAAAGGCACTTGGGGGTCCAGGGGAGTAACTTTCTCATCTGCCATTACTACTTCCCTTTGTTCTGTTACAAAAGAATGGGAATTCAGGCAAAATAAAGGCGGAGGCAGCGAAGGGGAATCCTCTTCTGTATCAATAACCAATTCAAGTACAGAAAGACAGAGCAGGAATAAACAAGGGCTATTTTGTTTGTTGGTTGGACTTTTTGCAATTTGAAGTGCACATTATGCAGTTGCCAGAAATGAAGCTCAACCTGAGAGAGTTTCACTTTACTTTTATATGTGTAGTATCAATGGGTAATGTCCACCGTGTGTTTCTTCCAGCATATCAGGTGCCATTAGGGGATCAAATCCCCGTTCCTCAAAACCTGACTTATTTCAGCAGAAGCCAGCTTCATAAAAATGGATTTAATTCATCCTTTGTAGATAAGTTGCATGTGTGTTATTTCAATAAGGAAAATGCCAGGTGGAGTTAATGTTCCAGTCTTGAGTATCCATGATTGCTTTGAAATAAAAATCCCACAGTTGTTTTTAAATGCACAAATGTGATATATATCCTATCCATGCATTTTGCATGTCATGTCAGTGTAATATTTATTTGCCAAAGACTTTGAGCAGAAAAAAATGACATGCTGAAGAATATGTCTGATACCAGAATCAAACAAACACATGCAAGAGGATTTATAATGTGCTGATGAATTCCATGGCACTTCTAGTTATTCTAGAAAAAGAAATTGGTTTGCTATGTTCTGAAAGATGAAATCTGAACTAGGATATAGAGGCATGGCTCCAGGGTAGCTCCCGCCTCCTCCCGTTATGAATCTCTTGAAACTCATGTGAACTATTATTTAGTTTCCAAAGAATTGTGAAACATAGCTAGCCCACCTAACTTGCAATTTCTTTAACCCCCTGAAGTTTTTTTTTTGATACCACCACTAGATGGAGAGAAAAGGTTAACTGTTATCCAATTCCAAGCATGCTTCTTCTTCCCAGTAGTTATACCTAGTTTTAGTACTTACTGATTAGTTAGTTGTTCTGGCCCAACAAAAAGATTGACCCGAGAAAGGCCTGTCCGGGTTCCAAGGAAGGCAACTTCTACTCCCTTGTCTGAATTTCTGAAAAATAGCAACAGCATGAAAGCATCCTATTTCTACAAAATAAATAGTTTATGGCTACTTCAAGGTCACAAAACACATGTAGAAACCAGGGCTGCAACTGTAATTGATTTACCGAATTCAATAATCAACTTAAGCTTTTAATAAAAATTAAAACATGCCCTCAATGTCCAAGTGAAGGTGTGGCTGAAAGGATGTTAGATTCTGCAAATGACTTGGATGTATCATT
Organism: Liasis olivaceus; assembly: GCA_030867105.1. Classification (NCBI taxonomy): domain Eukaryota; kingdom Metazoa; phylum Chordata; class Lepidosauria; order Squamata; family Pythonidae; genus Liasis; species Liasis olivaceus. The sequence goes on from CM061348.1 coordinate 47,901,769, forward strand.
TCCTACCTGCCTTGTGGATAGGAGTGAGGTTTCCAATGTTGTGACAGCACAAATACAGGGTGTTTGTAAAGCAGAATGTCAGAGTAGAGAAGAAGAAGGAGAAGGAGAAGAAGGGGGAGGGAGAGAGGGAGGGAGGGGGAGGGGGAGAAGAGGAGGAGAGGAGAGAAGGAGGAGGAGGAGGAGGTCTTCCATAATTTACATTTATGTATTACAAACCCTCAAGCCTTTATCTGAATTATTAAATGATGGGAAATGGATTTCCCTCTCCAATAAATGGAGCAGCTTTTGAGGGCAGTAGATTTTTTGTGTGCACCAAATTACCAAAAACTAATAACTGTACTGAGATGATGACCATATATACATACACGTACTCATAGAACAGCTGCTGAATAAGCCAAAAGTCCAACCATTTTTGTTTTACACATTTGGTATTTTTGTTTTCTTAGTCACAAAAGTATATGGCTTGAATGATTAATGGCATGTTTACAGGATCTTTACAGGTATTTTGCATTTATTATAATTGTCTATATCTGTATCTCTGCTGTTTTTGTCATTTTGTATTGTGAGTTGCCCAGAGTTATTTGCTTAAGATAGGTGGCCATATAAATTCCCTAAATAAATATTTAATTACTTTGATTGGGGTGCATTTTGATACACACACGTATACATGTATGTGAGAAGCTTATACGATCCTTCATGAGGTGCTTGGATTTATCGCATGAAAGTCCAGAAGCTCAGCAAAGTTGCTCTGTGGTCCTCCCAAGATCTTCTGGGCATGCACTTTGATGTCCATATTCCACCAGGATAGGTGGTGAACCAAAACTGTCATGCCAAACCCTGGATTACCTATGGCAACTTTACAACTATGAGCCACAAATCCTGAATCTGCTTCGCTCATAATGAAGCATCTTATCAAAGGATTTACACAATCCGGGGACATGCTCATATCCAAATTAATGCAAGAAGAAGGAAGAAAATTTTGTTCACTTACTCTGATTTATTTAGTGCAAGGCTGGTCCAATAAGCTTCAATTGGGGCACTCACCACTGCATCAAATAAGACTTCCTGTATCAATTCTTTGTCACCTGTAATGTTTTAAAACATTCATGAAAAACATGCATGGAATCTCCTTATGACCCTAAAATTGACTGCACCAGATACTGGTAGGAATTTTACAGGTTTATTGTTTAAAAGTTCATTTCAGAAGAAGCTGGAAATGATGGACAGCTCCCCCATTTGCTTTTGAGATAGGGAAGGGCAGCCAAATTTGCATCTCTATTTTGCATATCAAAACTTAAATTTCCAATATCCCCTGTTTTCAGTCTTGAAACTAGTATCTATTTTATCTGGCAGGTATAATGCTCATTAGTAAGTTCTAGACTACTGCATCCTACCCCATTGCTTGCTATGAAGGTCACTATTATAAGCCAGTGTTGTCCAAACTTGGCCACTTTAAGATGAGTGGACGTCAACTCCCAGAATTCCCCAGCCAACCATGCTGGCTGGGGAATTCTGGGAGTTGACGTCCACTCATCTTAAAGTGGCCAAGTTTGGACAACACTGTCAGAAGAAGATGAGGCATTTCTTGTTTACTTTTCGATTGCAGTGTAAGGCTGGTCATGATTATTATCTGCACTGTGCATTTGGAAGGTTTGAAGCTGAGAGTTAAACACTCATCTGAACCCACACAGTCAATCTTGTGGGCTGCAACCCTATACAACTCCACAGCGAACTTACGGGAACTCACTTTCATGCATGCTGCTACACTCAGTTTTATAGTGAAGTGTGCCAGGTACAAAAGAGGACAGGACTCCTGAACCCTTAATAGTTGACTTGAAGAAGGCAGGTATCACTTAAAGAGGCAGGAGCCCTGTTGCTTGTCTTGGGCGCCTTATTCCATTAAAAATAAAGATGTGACATCCTTCTTTAAAAGGCAAATACAATATATTTATTTCAGGAAATGTTCCACATTCATTGGAATGCAACTGTGATCAGAAAGATACTCACAGAGAAGCAAAGGCTCTTTCCCTGTGAGATAGTTTTTAATTGCCTTCAGCTGAGTCATTTGGCGGTGTTCCGGATGCAAGTCTGTGTTGCAATATGACCTGAGGACACGGCGTGGTTAAAAATAACAGCAACAAATGTTAGTAAGCATGATCTCCCTTTGTCTTTCCATAGGAGGAGACGGGGCACACCACGTACAGACAGAAAGAATATCACAAGCCAACTGCATGCAGATTTACCATTCATCTGCCAAAGAGACATCAGGCTGTTCTAAATCATGTAATCCTGAAAGAAGGGTAAATGACAAAGAGTCACTTTGCAGCACACAACAACACTAGTTCTGTCTTCGAATAACATTCATGGGAGCTGAGAAGCTTTCCTTCTTGAAAAATACAACAAAAACCTCAACGTGCCTTAATGAATGATGGCAAGTCATATTTCCATCAATGACTCCCAGATAGGTAGGAAATTCTGGTTCCTCTATTTCAGCTTTCCATTCCTGTCTTGATCTCTCTCTCTTTCTCTTTGTTTTGGGCTTTCCCTCCCAATGTCCTCCTGCCCTTTCTTTACAGACTGCAGCACCTATTTCCTCACACAATCAAAGGAGCATCAGATTATGCAGGTGTCTTCCAGCTGTCTAACTTCTGTCATTTTGTGTACTTAATGATCTTCTCATGCTTAGGTTTAACTAAATAGTTAGGGATAAACAAATCTGCCAAGTTTGATTTTTTCCCCAGTTTGCTATTTTCCCAGCTTTAAGTTCACTCCATTTTATTCCACATCAGACTGCAATTTAAAAGAAAGGCAACCCTGCTTTAGATTGCTGTTTTCATACTGCTAATAATAAGGGTTGGGAAACAGCGATTGGGAGCTGGATCAATTGAAAAAAAAGGGAAAGATTTGTACAATCTGAAGAGAAACCAGATCCCTACTTAGTAAGAGCAGCAGAATCACTTGAGGCAGAACATCAGCTGACATCAGGGAACAGTGAGTAGGGGTCCTGGGAATTTATAAATGGCAGGAAGAGCCACCAAGAGTGGCATGGAAGATTGCCCGCCTCATGGTCTAACCTGGCCCTTTTTACACAAAGTGGCAGTGGTTTTCCTGCATACCAAGCAGCCGTCTTTCTCATCACTTGCTATTGGAATGTCTTTAATTGGAGACACCAGGACTAAATGAATGACTTTGCAGCCACAAGCTAAGTTCAGTAACTACAGATTTCAAAACTGCACGACTGCAGGAGAATGAAAGCTCTCCCAATGTAATGCTGTCTAAAGAATCAGACCCAATCCATGCTTCAGTCCTAGTATTATTAAAATCATAGGTTTTGACAGCAAGCATTTATGTACAATTCCAGAGGAAAAAGTAGGGGACCTGGAGCTTTGATTAAAACTGATGAATGGAATGCCCTAAAGGAAAAAAAATATAAAGATGCATCCAGATTACTTCTCTCTTTCTATTGCAATGAATCTTAAATGGTTTAAACTTCTGTATCCTGTTAATCTTATGTAAAATGTGTCATATTAGGTATCCAATTAGATATCATGTGCACGTAAGTTCAGCTACAGCAAGTGGTAGCGTTAGCGGACCTTGACTGAACCCCCAGAGCTATAGGGCTGGACTCTGATAGTGATCGGATGGGAGATCTTAGGGCTGCATGCTAGACTGGGAAGTCAAACAGGTATTTCTGAAAAAGGCAATTGGAAACCACTTCTGGTGTTGCTGCCAAGAAAAGTCAAGGGTCAAGCTCACACTGAAAGAATCTTTACCATTTGCACACAGATACACACGCATGCACACAGATGTGAAATACACACGAAGTGGGTTGAACAATACATTGCTAAAACTGATTGGGAGATTTGTGGGCCCATTATTATCAGCCACTAATGTGGTTTATGGGAATCTGATTGAGTCAAGAAAGTATTACCTTCTTCTATTGTCACGTTCCCTCTGAAAAAATATTTGCCATGTCCTCTAGACAGAGCCACACCTAAACTGTGCAGATAAACAAAAAGCAGACCATAAAAACTGTGGCATAAACACAGCTAGAAAATACAGGAAAAGATAATTACTCCCTAAGGTTTTAATTCCTGCTCTAGAAACAATTTTGTTTTGTTTCCAAGACCTTGGTGGTTGTATGTCTTGCCCAACCAGCCACTTTGATGCCATTTCATGTTTGTCGTGCCAGCAGCAACGGACTGTGTATATTTATTAGGGGTGCAGTAACCCCTGCGCTCTCTGGCAAGCAAAAATGAACACTCAGCAAGGTCAGTGTTGTTCAGCCAAGAGTTGAATCTGCCCATAGGCTTATAAAGGAGGAGGTCATTTTCTACAAATGAAAATCATCTGTATGGAGAAATAATCCTTACTGATAGTGTGGGACCTAGCAGAGCTGCTGAGAGCAAGGAAATCCAAGAATGTGAAAATCGGAGCCTAATGACACACTTGGCATAATTTTTTGCTTACATATTTTAACTTTGTTTAATATTTGTGTGATGGAAACAATATTGCCATGGGCTTTTTCCCATAAAATACTATCACACAAGGACATCACTATGGAGGGTTACAATAGTCGTTATATTTTTAAAATGTTTCTTACATTTTTTAAAGTACTGATTTAGCTGTGGTGCAGGTGACAACATGAGACCGACAGGGTAAAAGCAAATTGTTCTCACTCTGGAATCTGATCCAATCTGTGTGTTGGATATCAAATGTATGTGAGAAGGTTCTGAGTAGATTCATGGAGAAGAAATGCTTCATTTTGGAAATATGCTACAAAAGGTATGTGTGGAATTTGAAGTCACATGTACTGCTATGAAGCTAAGACAACATAAGGAAGTTAGCCACTTGAAAGAGAAGATTGATGAAGAAGAGGAGAAAAGAGAGGAAACTGCACTGGTGGTTCAACAGTTTTCTCATCTGGATTCACAATCTATTTCATGAACAATTGACTTGTGGGATGAAAATCACAAGGCATCAGGAGAATCCAAGTTTGAACTAGAAGAACTTTTAGTTTTCTATGCAACCGCTTCATACTGAAAGCTTCCAAAATGATAGCTTAGAGAATCTCCCTAGGTAGTAAAGGAGTTTTAGACTTTGGGCTATGTTCATCTAGATGGGCTATTGAGGCCTCCTGTGCTTTGCCTAAACAATGAAGTCTTGTCTCCAGTGCAAGTTAGCATGGTCCTCTGTTCTAAATCTTGGCATCAGTCCTGCCTCCTGACTAATCCCTGACTGGTGCATATGGCTCAGCTCTAATGTGTACATAGCACTGGTTTATTGCACAAGTAGACAGTCTTGGGTGCCTGTCAGTGTCACAGCCAGAAATGAACTCCAGCCTGCTCACTAAAGGCAGAACTGTACTATGAAAAGGACTGCATATGGACTGTGTCGTGCTTTGGATTTGATTTGTGGTTCAGTTACTGGAAAAGGCATTCCATGAATATGTAGAACTAAGCTCTACATAAATAAATTCTAATCGTTTTATTTGCTAGTGCATCTAAGATCACTAAGTGTTGCATCATTGGATCAATGTTACTAGTCTGGATATTGTTTAATTATTTTGTGGATGAGGAACGTTTTGGTGAAACACTGCAGTCATTCTTCCTTCTTTGAGCACAAGATGTGTTTACGCTTCATGTAATTGCTTATAACAAATGAATAACATTTCTGAGTGTGTGCATGACTCTCTGAGCCTCTGAGTATGTGTGACTGAGGCAAAAGGAACAGCATGTAGATAGTGCTGTAGACTATAGGTTTATAACTAATGTGTCATTGTCCTAGAAGTGTGTATTAGCAATACTCTGTTAGCCACACCTAATCTGCAGTGTGCATACAAATGCATTTCTTTTAGCTGTGTACCAAAAGGAGGGCACATTTTCTTCAATGGCAGGAAAAATTTGGGTTGAGATAGCAAGTGTGTTTCTTAACAGAGCAAAGAATGGAGTGCCTTCTGAATGGCAGCTCTGGGACATGGCCAGGGAATTTACCTTTCATAAATTTTCCATCTCTGAATAAAATGTGAAAAACATGCTGGAAACTTGCTCTTTTCAGCATCATTCAGGGACATTTTATTGTCAGTCACTTCTGATGAGCTTTTAATGAGCTCACGAGGCTTGAAGAAATGCAATTGCAATAAGCCTCATGAAATATTCCATTTATTATGAGCTGCCCTACCTGAAAGGGGTCCCCTTGATATCTGTATAATAGTAGTCATTTGTCATCACCAACACTCGCTTCTAAATTCAAGAAAGAAAAGAGGCTTAATATGAAAAGTTAGGCAGGTTTAAATAAAAAAGCAAACATACAGTATAATCTATGACAAGATTACTAATAGCATAATACAGAGACATGCAAATGTTTGAATCCCATCTATAGCTAATAAACACAAGTATACAATTCTATTTTTAAATTTTCTTGGAAAAGAATTGCCTATACAAAATACCCCTTTATCCACTGTTTTCTTCACTTCCATGGAGAATTTTCCTGTTTTCCGATTCACCATTGCATTTCGAAGCTTAAACAGAAAAAAAGGGGGTTATAAAAAGAAATTTATATATAAGAATGAAGACAACACTTTGTTTTTCTCTTTATATCTGTTGTAATTTTTTAAAAAATATTTGGGCCAAAGGAAGAATAGGTACACGTGTATTCTTTCCACTCTAATTTGTTTAACTACAAATGATGGTAGTTACAGAATCTAGCATTATGACTTCCAGGGCCAAAGGTTATTTGGCTTAAACTGCTGGGAATTTAGTCTAAGAGGTTCAAAGAGCATCATGTTGAATGATAGATTATAAAATAAAACATGGCTGAAATGGGATTTGAACCTGGTGTCCCAGGTCCTAGTCTAAGACTGAAACTACTACTCCAGTTACAGTATGTTATAAGCTGCTTTGAAAGCTTAGTTTTGGAAGAAGCATACAAATGTTAAAATGGAAGTTAGTTACAGGCTACAAGAGAAAAATCAGTCTCATTCACATATGAGTCGGGAGTGAATACATGAATTCATAACCCAAGCGATGCCACAAATACTATATATGATATGGTTGTGCTTTCTTTTTCTTTCTCTCTCATTCCAAATATTCCTGTATTTTTTCTAAATATGGCTATCCTACCTTTACACTTTTGAAATTACACTTTACACTTTGCACTTTTGAAATTAACTACCCAAATAAAGAAGCCCAACATTCCCCAATCCTCAGAAAATCCAAGATTTTTTTATGAACAAATCAGCTAAATGAATTTAAAATATATTTTTATGTAGTCTTGGTTTACAGATTACAGTAACTGAAGTCCAATCATAAGTGTCTAGTAGAAGCCACAGTGATGTCAGATATGCCGTAATATCACCACATGAGTGATGCTAATTACTTAAATGACATAAATACTAATTATGTAATTTGCATCCTTGGCATCATGATGGTGTGACACACACAACATCATTTGCCCCTGAGTCCAATACCTCTGGAGGTCAATCTCTGGATAAGATTGGCCTATACCAAATATTAGTGCCTTTCAGTGCTTTGGATATGAAGGGGGGAAAGGTGCTTCAGAGAGTGTGTGGGTACACACAAGTAGTACTTGTCTGCCTTACCTTACATCAAAGCTATCTTTCCCCTGGATCATGCTGCAGGTGCAGAGGACAGCCATGTCATCCCAAGGAGAGATGCAACTGCTTTAAAGAGTTGCCCACATTTCTACATTAATCCTCCTCTAGGCCTTGAACCACTCCCCCTCCCCGCCCTTTAATCTGAGGTCCTGCATGGTGTATTATCTATTTTCCACCAAGTACATATAGCTGATGTAAGGGCCCAGTAGCGTCCTATAGTTCAATTCCATGTTGACTCAAAGGTGAGCTGTCATTAAGCTAAAACTGGATGAATTAGATCACACATAGACTCACAACTCTATCTCATCTTGCTTTTGCATTAATTTATCATTTAAAAGCAGCATAAACATTCAAGTTTAAATATGAATTAAAATGAGTGAAGCCTATCCCGTTAAAATGCACTTTAATGTGTTTTCAGAGAGAGACAGGCCCAGCTCAGATCGCCCAAATTAGTTCAGAACCAGAGGATCATATCCAATCATATGAGAAAGTTGAAACATTATATTCCTCGAGCACTGCTACTTGCAGCTTTTATTTCAGTTTAAAAAGTGGATGCATGCAAGAGCTGGCTAGACAGTGATCTTTGGGGAGATGCTTCAGTTTGGATTCCTCCGCTGATCGGGGGAATCAGACTTTAGTGGCCTAAATGAGCCCTTCTAATTCTCTGGTTCTCTGATTCTACAGATACATGATTGGACCACAGTGCCATTTTTTTTTTCTTGACAAGTCACAGTGACTGTTTTCTTGAAGTCCAGGGCTGTTTTTCAGGGCTGAAAAAAACAGGGGAGCAAAGCTTGCTTGTCTGTGAAATAGCTGTTTTATTTTTGTGAAAAATCTGAGCAGGGCTGACCAAATTAAAGCTGCAATGTTGGCAGCTTTTTAATTTTGGGCCATCTCGATGTGAGCCCACTATCTTCTTCTTCAGTCAACAAGTGTACAGGATTTTTAAAATGTTTTTGGCAGGTATTATCAAATAAAACATATATTTTACTGAAGGTTTTTTTATATAAAAATGTAATGTGTAATAGGCAATTCTGGAAATATTTTTCCTTTTTAACTTTTGTGGTTTTGGACTTGGAGAGCTGGTCTTAATTACCAATCTACTTTCTAATGTTTAAAGAACTGTTCCATTTATCTCTAACATGTTTCTCATTTTTCTCCATCTCAGAGCCTGCAGTATTCCAGCTTCCCACTCCCACACAGCCCTCAGGCAAGTCGCAAATTTACAAAAAGGGCCTCCAAAACTCTCGTAGCTTTTAAGATCAAGTATGCATATGGGAATAAGATTTTTTTTTTTTTACCCCCTGAATATACATTTTTGGCTTGGGATAACAGTTTTTCATCTATTCTGTAGACTTTTGTTTTGCTACCTCAACAGGGCTCAAACTGGTGTCCAGTGATATGAATGTAGGACATCTTTCTTCCACATTAGTATTATTGCTAAAATAATAAAACATGAACTTCTGTATATAAAGCACTTTTAAAAAATTCATTATAAAAGAAATATTGAATGTCAGTAAATAAAGTTATGCTTCTATTAATCTAATTAAAACAGATATTCTTATTAATAGATGTAGTGTTAGAGAGCCATTTACAGAATAAAAACACAGAGAGACAGACAGCTTCATTTGAGGGCAGGTAATCTTATGGGGCTATTAGTAATTTTGAGATGATGCTATGGGCCCTCTTACAAAAGAATGCTACCCACTCTGGCCCACTGGTTGTTTTCTGCCACCCCAACTTATTTTGTTCTTCTTGATGGCTATGTGGGCACAGTTCCAACAAAACACTGGAATCCCTGTGGGTCAGTGTAGAGTCCACAGCCATTGTTAAAAAGATAAAGTTAGGAGCTGCTGTTCTGCTTTGCATCATACCAGCCTGGGTTTTTTGTTTTTGCTTTATTAAAATGCAGGTAGGTTAGGGAGCCTGGAGAGAATAATCAGTGGGCATATCTGAGCATCTCGGCCTCACATTGCCTGCTTCTGGATTAATGTATCAGAATACAAGCTAGTATTTTCTACTTCAAGTTAGGGTTGAAGTAGCTTCTAGGGCTGATATATTTTGAATTTGCTTATGTATTGTGGGAACTCTCACAAAATGGCTACTAGAGAGTTCCCCATTTACAAAATGATGTGAGGGCAACGTAAACATTTCCCAAGCACTGATTTAACAGAATGCCACCTGGCCCTCCTCTCATCCTCCTCTATCAGGACATCCCAACAATATTTATTTCTTTTGTCCCTTGCACCATTTAAGGGGCTCAGGCTCAAATTCCTGCAGGTTATATTCAAGGTCCCTCTAATAAGCAACATCTCAGTTAGGTTTTGCAGGACATGTGAGACTGTGCTGGTGTTCCGAATGGGATAGGTTTCAAGGGTGGGGTCCTACCATCCACTGCAACTCTGGCTTCCCACAGTGATTAACACCACCGCTGCTGACCCCCTCCCCAGTCGCGAGGATATGGCTAGAAAAGCAATGATCACTAACTGGGAATCAGGCAGCTGGCTAATTCTTAGAGTGGCCAACATACAGCATCACCATAACAGTCCAACATCCAGGACAGCATTGTCAGCACCAGCAGCCTTCCAACCCATGCCCCTCAGCATGGCCCATGGTGATGGCAGGAAAGATGCAGGGCTTCTACCTTACTTGCTGAGTAGAGTGCTTCCCTCCAAGGATAACACTATATGTGCTATTGGTGAGCAAGTTTGTAGCCACTTCTATAGCAGCAACAACCAGTGAAAAACCACCCAGAATTATGTACAAAAGTAGCTTGAAAAAAGTAGCAAGGCTCAGTTTTATGGTATTACAGTGTACCTAGAAGTTACTTGAGCACCTTGAGATATGGCAGCAAAATTTCATAGTAGACAGGCAGTACAATAAACCAGAGTAGACCAGAGTAGAACATCTTCACTTGAGGTAGATAGAGATGTTTCCGCAGCTGGATTGTACCAATTCACTAGACAGCTATTTGATGCCAGTATAGATTCAAATGTATCTGCAGCCTAGTTCTCACTGAGGTGGTAAATATGTACTTGGGCTGCATCACTTTAAACTTATTAGTGGGTGTTAGGGAGAGAGAATCAGGTTATTTCATGCTTTGGCATAAAAAAAAATCTCCACATAATGAAATAAAAATATAAAATACATGTCCCTTCTAGAAGTGTAACCTAAAAAGTGTCTTTTATATATATAGTTTTCTGCACAAGGGAGATGTTTTGGTATGCATTATCTAGGCTCCGATCTACAAATCAGAAGCAGGGTAGTTAAGACAACAGATTTACCACTTTAATTAGAACTAAGGGTATACCTAGTTTCTGTTTGAGATTAATTGTTCCAATTTGTTTTGTTGTTTGACCTTCCTCAGTCTGCTGCCCCCTGGATGGGTTGGACTGATCCCAGCCAACATACCTAATTTGTCAGGAGGGTGCCAGGTTGGGAACACTCTTTATAGCTGCGTATTTCTGCTGGTTGTTTTAATAACAATGCTCAAGATTTGCCTTGAATTCTCCCAGAAAATCTGTTTTCCAATGTTATTTCTTTGGAAGAAAGAACCTCCAAAGCATTACTGAATATAGCTATTCTCATTCAAATACCTTCTAGAAATAGGATCCAAAATACAGAATAGTTTTCCCTCAGTAGATTGCTGAACTGATCTTGTGTTTGTTTCATACAAGTCAATAAAGTAAACGTAATGTATCTAGAACGAAAGAAGAACAACTGCAATTGTGGAAATAGTTTTGGACAGTAAGAATTTACTTTCACTTGGCAGAAGGGACATTCAGAAGATGGCTCTGATACCTGGTTATCTTGGACAGGTACTTTGGTCACTTCTGTATTGTGGCATTTACCACCACCACCACCACAACTAAAGAGTTTGGGAAGGGCCTCCAGTGCAACTGCCAGAGACTCCTTTTGGTGGTCCTTCTTCAGAATGAGGCACTGGGTCTGTTCCTCTGGAGATCATCTGTCCGATTCAGCATTCTGAAGGACAGTTCAACAGAGCAAGGTCTAAGGCCCAGTCTAACATGCATTTTATTTGCATGTATTTATTTACACATGCTTTTATGTTGCTTCAGTCACTCTAGAGAGTCTGCCCAGCACCTCACTCTGTTGACTAATTCCTCAGATAGTTCCGGTAGGTGCAGTGGAGAAGTACACAGATTGCTTTGCTGAAATATCAGGAAACATCAATGGTTGTGGAAGTTGGGTATTTTGACCTGGGCAATTTAATTTTCAATTCTAATCTTAAAATGATATCAACTGAAATATTAAAAGAATAGAAAACAAGATATTCTTAAAAAATAATATTCAAGTTGAAAATGCAGGAAAAAAAAATTAAGAACATTCAAAATCTATGTTCATGAACTGAAATCACAAGTATCAAAATAAATAGGCAGTATGACTTGAGGAGGCAGTGAAAGTGAGAGAAATTAGTTAACAGAAAAGACTGACATTACTTATGTTATTATTATTCATAAATAATATAAGTCAAAACTGAGTAGGGTGGGCTGACAAGGCAGAAATGTGTGTGTGTACACACATGAGAAGAAGGCAGGCAGAAACTTGAGTCAGAGAAAAGTGATCAAGAAATGTCTACATTTGAATGCTGACAGTACTCCAGAGGCAGAGATACGTGATGAATCCCAGGTTTCAGAGAGACGTGACAGTGTAAATATGGGAAACTTCTGTTGATATATTCAAAACCTCTTAGAAATGATTGGAGTTTGGAAGGATATAGGAGCTGTTAATGTACTGCTGATATACGAGAAGGGTGCAAGGAAAGATTTGTGAAACGGCAGACATGCAGGCATGACTTTAGTTGGTACAGACATTATGGGAAAAGCTAAATAACAGAAACCAAAAGGAGAACACCTGGAAAGTTACGATTTAATTAAGGACAGTCGGCATGGATTCGTGCAAAACGAAACATGCCTAAAATATCAGATTTATGGAGGAAGTAACAGAAAAACAGGCAAAGGTTAAGCCATGGACATAAGGAAAACTTTTGATACAGTACAGCAGAAAATTGACATGTAAATAAAGAATGGCATGGAAGGGAACTGCAAAATGACTAGAGAGAAGCAATATGGAGTTTGATTGGAATGAAAAGAATGAGACTGCAAAGATTAGCCCAGATCCAAGATAAGGTATTAGATGGGCAGCATGAATGTAGTCCTTCAGGGTTAGAGTCTGTCACCTGGACACAGAACTAAATGGATTTCATCTTATAAATAGTAGGGAGTTTCTGGTATTTCAGACTATAGCATAAGAGAAATAGAAGAGTCCGGCAAAACTTAGTACAGATTGTTGTTGCTGTGCTGCTGTCATTTGAGCTAACATCTGAATGTTGCTGAAGAGGCCAAAGCAAAGGAGTTTGGAATCCATATGGCATTTTAAATTTTTGTTTCCTGTGATATACTTTCCACCTCCATTTCACTCACATTCATCTAACCATGGCAGGAGTACCCTCATTTTGGAAGGACCACGTTTCCCCGTTAGAATCGACCTGACCAGTTCAATCTGGATGGGAGAAGCAGCTGTGACTCTCCATTTAAAGAATGTGTGGGCTTTGAGGGGCTGCTATTTCTCGTTAGGGGTGCTGCCCCCGCCCCGGGAATGGCTTCTCACATTAGCTCTGACTTTGGTGACCTTCTGGAAGCAGGTGGAGATGGAGCTCTTCCAGAGGGTGTTTGAGGAGTAGATTTAAATTTCTGATTGTTTAGGTTGGTAGGTTTTTATTATTTGTATTGTACTGTAGATGTTTTAATAGTTTGCACATTCTGTAAAGCCACCAAGAATCCTGTGGGATTGCAGTGGGATATAAAACTAATAAATAAGTAAGTAAGTAAGTAAGTTATGGATTTGGGGTTGTTGTTTTTTAGGTTGTTAGGTTTTTATTATTTTTATTGTACTCATGCATGTTTTAATGGTTTGCTGATTCTATAAAGCCACCAAGAGTCCCGTGGGATTGTGGCAGGATATGATGCAATCAATCAATCAAGCAGTCAACTGCTGTCTCACATTTATTTTAGAATATTTATACCCTTTTTTCCATGTTGCAGAACAAGCAACAATAACTACATCTACATTGCATCAGGGATGCAAAAAAAAAAAAAAAGGTGGTTCTGAGAATATATGAGACCTACCACTATTGCTGTGGGGTCAAGAGCTCCCCAAAGAACATAGGGCCAGAAATGTTTGGTCTTTCTTTTAGTACTTCTTTTCTTAGTTTGCAGATATTCGTGGCCACTCTGTCATCCCTTTGGAACTCCTGAGATCTCCTTCCCCCAGTGGACCCTGAACAGCAGCTCTCCACATGCCATTCAAGCCTGGTGCAGCCCTTGAGCTGGCTGGTACTACACCAGTCTGGCCAGACTCTGCTTCCTAGGCTTGCACCACTTTCATCCCAGGACTGAAAGCCAGGGAAACAGGGAGAAAGAAGTCATCTCCCTTTCATGACAGTAGAAACAAGGCTTTGAATGGTGGAAAATTCAGAACCAATCAAAGAAAATGCTTCCTCCCATTGGCTCCATGTCATAGGGCAAGGTTACATCATGCAAAGGTACTGCCATGATGATCACCATGCCAAATCTGCTGCCATGATGATCACCAACCTGGAGAGCTTGAAAAAGACAGATAAACTTTAGAAGTGTAAGGCTGTGAAGGGTTTCATAAGCCTCCATGATCAAAGGCACTGCAACTTTGATCAATACTTCCAGGAAAGTGCTGCTCTGTGTACATTTTGCTCACAAAGGGGCGACTTGAGGATAATGAATGATGTCAGAGGATTCTTACAGCACATCTTGTGAAAAGAAGGTAACAGAGGAAGATGGGAGTTTATTTGTTTATCCACAGCCTTGGTGATTTACTGATTTAACTAACAGAGTAGGTAGTAAAAACAAGTGGACCTCTGCACAAGAGACCTGAAAATTCATAAATTGTATTGCTTAAAAAAGGCTCTGCTCCTCTTATACCCTCTTCTATCCATTGCACTGGACATCCTTCCCTCTCCTTAATGTTCCAGCTCAACCTGATAGAGTTGTGTGAGGATGAAATGAAGGGAGACCCTCCCCATTAGGCTGCCTTGAGCTGTCAGAGGAAGATGAGCTTGTAAGCACAACAAATAAAGAAGTAAAATAATATCTACACCCCCACACTTACATAGACACACAAACACAAATTAAAAACACAATTAAAGCATCATGAAAACACTCATTACATCAAGCATAACTGAAATATATTTGTTGGGAAAGGGCTAACACAAAATGAGAAAAAAATAAATTTTACCCATTTTTTTTAAAGAGGCTTATCATTTTCCTTCCTTTTCCTCCTGCTGCCCAGTCAAGCTGGCAGTGAGTGCAACGGACTTTTCTGACAAGTAGCAACGGAACCATCACTTACCACATCATCTCTGTCTTCCCATTCCACCTCAGAGAGGTCAACGCTGCTGTAGTTGGGCTTTCTTCGCTTTTTCCCTTCTTCATACTAGGGTGATTAAAAAAAAGAGGATGAAAAGAACTGGATAAAAAGAACTGGCATTTTTATTACCCCTGGTTAAATTGTTATGGGCGTATTCGGCTTTCTCCACATACTAAGTGGAGCGTGTTCAATTTTGCATTAATGTTTTATAAAACACTGTTCCTTTGGAGTATATCAAGGTGCTTTTTTTCAACAATCTTCTCCAGTCTGGAGCTCTCTACCATGCTTGACTACAAATCCCATCTCATCCAGCCAGCATGACCATGGTAGTTAGAGGTGACACCAGGTTAATCAGAATATGCCTTTCCCATTATTGTTGCTCTGTATCATCACTGGCAATGCATCCTTGGAACAGCATAAACACAGAGCAATGAAAAAGACAGCTGATTACTATTTATTTTCTTACAAAAATCTGTGCCATACACTTTAGATATAAAATTCGCAGCTACATTCTGCTGCAAACCACTTCATACTACAGCACACAGAAAATATGCAAGACCTTGGTCATACTTGCAAAGTTTACAGAAGACATCTTGAACCTCCTCTTCCAGCCCTGCAGGAAGTTATATTTCCTACAGTGTTATCAACAAACTGTTTATATATTTCTATTTAAACAAGATAAGACACTACTCCTGGGAAGTTTGGTGTTAGTATCTGCTTGATATTACATTTTATCTGTTCTTTCATGGGGAAAAATGCAAGAAACACAGTAATAAGGAAATATTATTGTTTTAAACACTGGTATTGTTATAGTGTAAATCTCACTTTTAAAAAAATAAACATCACCATTACAAATGAGTTGACATTGGTGTTCTCATAATGTAGAAAATCCCTGCCCCCTGCTGCATACAACAGCAAAGAGATCCTGCTAAAAGTAACTAACTTTCCAATGTGTAAGTTAAGTCTGATGTTTAAAGTGGAATTTGCTAGCCTTCCATGAAAAGAAATCAATGGACTAAACTACATTTTAAAGATTAAGTTACTCAATATTAAAATTAACACTGTTCAAAACCCATTATGAACCCATTGGTCACAGTTGGGCTTCATAATGAGTTTATAATCTTAAAGTTGCAATGCACAAAATGTTGATACTTATTTGATCTATGTGTGTCTGAGGTACCTAAATTCTTGATGCAAAGATGCTCCTGCATCAGTCGAGTACAGCTGGGATTCATCATAGCAGTCCCCCATCCCTTGTTTAACAAGAAGGCATGGTGAGCTGGCATTCAATTGATGCCAGGAGACAGTGGTATCATGGCTGTTTGGGAACTAGCTATATACCTACTACCATAATTGAGTCACTGGGCCAGCTAAGTAAGGAAGTGATGGGTCAGAAGGAAGAGCAAGGTCATTGAAGTGGGGTTGGAGGCAAAGAAAGAGGGAATTTAGGAGCAGCGCATTCAGTGAGTCCAGCATGGCTTCTGACCAGGATAGGAGCCAGGTATAGTTAAATGGAGTGTTGTAGGAAGAGAGAATGGACTGGGGGCAATTGAATGAGTGGTGCATGCTCAACAGAGCTGGCAGTGGTTTTAAGTCAGAGTCATGGGCCGATTCCACTATTACTATCTTTCATGTGGACATTCTGAGGGTCAAGAAGGCCAGCTGGCACTTCTCTGTCAAAGACTGAAAGGTTTTCTGAGGTCATATGTGTGTCAGAGCAACTGATAGATTTAGCTCCTCTTGGCCATCTCAAGGGATGGCAGAAGAAAATCCTAGGAGCAAGGTCTACATGAGTTTAGGAACTTGACATCCTAAACAATGCAGGGTTTAGCAACACGGTGTCCTCCAACTTCCATAATCCCTTGTCACTGGATATGCAGGTCAGGGCTGATACAGTTTGCCTCAAAGTTCTGAAGAGTGCCAAATTTTATATGCATGCACACACACATATTTACTAAGCAAGCCCCATGATGTATTTTGGATCCAATAAAGATATTTATAAGCATTTAGCATTTAGAAATGAAGGATAATCTTCGCAGGAAGCTAAAAAGAGAAATATGCTTTTGAGGGTTTTATTCCAATGGAAATGGGAATATGGCATGAACATACTATTGATTTTTATTACCTCACTCTCCAACACTCTAATTTCTACTTTCTCTTTTTCACACATTAGTCCATGCATGTTCCATTTTTGCTGGATGAAAACAGATCAGAACTATTCATTTTATTTGATGCTTGTACATTCTGATACTGAACATGAAGAAGGCAAAGAGAATATCCCCCATCCCAAAATCTATTTAATTTTCAGTGTTATACTTCCTAGGCAGAATATTGTGATTTCTTCTGGATTTGCAATCTGTCTGCCTGCAATGTGGATCAGTAGGGAACCAAGTGATATTACTGGAAGATGTGAGGTTCAGAGATTGCAGAAACACAAGATATGCATTCTTACCCTGTCAAGAATGACATAAGAATATTTCCAACAATAATGAGAAGCTTAGCTTTTAGTGTTGAGCCAAACTGTTTCCCCTTTTTAATTCAACCCCTTCAGGAAGTCAGGGAAATTTAAAGGTGGAGAAAACTGAAACAATTAAAGTGTGACAATTCTCAGTGGGGAAGCTGGAGAATGAGGAAGTTGCCAAGTTCATAGTAGTGGCAAGGTTGTGTGTACATCTGTCCACATTCCTTCTCTTTGATCTTTTTCTGACTTCAGCTTTCAGAAAGGCTCTGGGTGTGCTTACTCTCAGTAGTGTTAGGGATCTCCTTGTAGCTTGATCAGGTGATCATATAACATTAACCATTTCCAGAGAATGCTGCAAACTTGTGCATAGTTTTATCAAAGTTAAAGGAAAAAAAAAATGAATGGAAGAGTCAGATAGACATTCCTCCCTTGGCCATTTCCTACCTGATGCTTGCAAACGTTTAAATTCTTTTTTCCCATGTGAAACAGACCAAAAAAATCTGTACCTTTTTTGTGAGCATAAGAAATTATCCAAAATATAGAAGGTAATATTCAGCCCAACAACAGTCTTTGATGTAGCCCAAATCAATTAAGCAAAAATATGGCAGATAATTTGATCTCCCCTCACCACTTCAGTTCTGTCCCACAGAAGCTGAAATCCTTTCAAAACAAGGAGGACTAAATATCGTCAGCTTCTAACCTGCAAAAATGCTACAAGTTGCTCCTCTTCCTAGAGGGAAGCTGCCATGATCCGAATACAATGAGCAGCTAGAATTGGCAGTCAATGCCATCTGGCTTGAGGTGGAGCTACTAATGCTCACTCAACCTCTACAGCCAAAAGAAATCTCTTTTTCCAACTCCTTCTTTCCTTTCCTTGAGGTTAGGGGGACATTATTTATGATTCCTGTTAGAATGCAAAACCTGCCAAACCCTGCTGTCATTATTCACATCTATGCTCAAAAGCCCTCGGTCTCAAATAGCTTACAATAGAGCACCATAAATTCTGGAAATGGCATTACACAGCTTTGTGGGGGAAAGCCTGTCTGATCATTTTTATCACCTCCCATGACAACAGCCAACTTTGAAATGCATCCTTTGCATTCCTCAGTGACAACCATGACAATCCTTACTTCACAATCACCTGAAACCTGTATGGTGTAATAGAGTGTCAGACTAAACCCAGGTTCATAGCCCCATTCAGTCAGAAACCTCACTTGTTTTATAACAGCCTACTTTAGCCAACAGATTGTTGTGGTGGTAAGAGAGAACTGTGTACTATGCCATCTTTTTGGAGGAAAGATGACATATAACACAATACATAATAAAATGATACCTCTAGAAGACATTTCGGGTAATTTTAATTGGTTGTTAATATTACTTTTCTTCCTATTATCGTTTACTAAAATTATTTCTGCTTTATATTACATCTGGTTTTATTGTCTCAGTGATTTGTTCATGCTGTTAATGCAACATATATTGTAAATTAAATACATTAAAATAATGCAGATTAGGTGCAAAATGTTACAGAAGTCAGTAAAAAGGATTTCTTGAAGGACAAGGCATATTTTTGGATTGAAGATCCAAACAACTTCAGAATGTAGCACTATGGCAGTGGAAGTAATCCTTAAAAAGATGTAAATCCAGAATGGTAGTGTCCTTGGCCATTTTTTTCATAGACAAAACATTTACCTCATTGTGGCTACTTATGAAGTAAGCCAGAAGTAGCATCTAAGAAACCCAGGGAATGGGAAGTAGAGTTCGACTTTTGGAGCTAAAAAATACAGTTCTCTGCTGCATTTATTTGAGTTGAAGTCCCCAAGGTAGCATTAAATTGGCATGGCTATGGTTTTCACCTTGGGATCTATCTGGGAAAAGTATGGATTCTTAGTTTAATAGGCTGACTTTTGAGTTTTTTATTTATTTTTTGTGGTTATCATCTGCACAATCCTCATTGATTTTCTGAAATCTTGGGGTTTTATAAAATACAGTCATTTTTAACTATGTGAAGTCCTTTATGGAGCCGTACTGAAGGACATGAAGCATGTTATCTCCTAAAAAGGGAACTGTAAAAGCAAATTTCCAAGATTAAGATTGAGCAAAATAAGAGAACAGGATTTTTATTTTCCAAATAAAGACATCCAGATGAAGGGTATAATTTAAGATTTTAATCCAGAAGTTCTTAGATTATAGTTGGCAATAGAGACCAGTTATTTTGGATTAGAGGTTCATGCCAGCTGGCAATGACAAACTACCATGCAGTAAAATTTCCAACCTTTATTACAATAAAAAACCAACAGTTAACTATGTCATATAAAGAGGGATGATAGATGACTTGGGGGATAAACCTCAATGTTCACACAGAAGAAAAACGGGAGGAAATAAAGATTAAAAGTTCAGCATGAACTCCACAGCAATGTAACATATCATCATTAATACACATATGCATATGCATATATGTGAGCATTAGCATATAGGTTATAAGTGATAATAGAAAAAGTCTAAACCTCTGGATCTTGAAGAACGAGAGTTTCTTAAGGTAGCTTAAACTGTTAAACTATTTCTATGAAAGTGAGCTGCTCTTCCCCAGCCAAATGTGTGAGTGCATACCTTCCATTGCAATGCAAATAATTATATCACTTCTATAGATGATAATATTGAGGACTCTTGTAAATTACAGATAGATCATGTT
The DNA here is from genome assembly GCA_030867105.1 of Liasis olivaceus. Classification (NCBI taxonomy): domain Eukaryota; kingdom Metazoa; phylum Chordata; class Lepidosauria; order Squamata; family Pythonidae; genus Liasis; species Liasis olivaceus. Next base: position 47,921,956 of record CM061348.1, read on the forward strand.
GCAATCCCAACCTGATGCTGTCTGCTCATCCTGGGATTACCAAACACCTTGTTGTCTGGAATTGTGGCAGTTCAATACATATTGAAGGTGGAAAGTTAGGAAACTTGCCTAACACCTGGTTTCCAATTTCAGACATTCAAATGGTTCTCATAGCCACATTCCAATTTCTTTTTGTAGATAACTGCCTTTGATGTGGTTATTTGTTTACTTTGTCTTTTTCTTATGTTACATTTTATGATCAAAAGCACTTTCTAAAGTAGTTGGGATCTATCATGTTAGGAAGGTCTGTAGCAGTCATTTGATTTCTCTTGCATGGTCAAGATTACCATTCATAAAGTGGTGAAAAAAATACACATTGATCTGATAATTCACCACCTGGACCTTGGGACAAAATGGCTCATGGTGACCTTGCCACATGAAACGGAGAATCTGGCCTCCTTTATACTTTTGGAGCAACTACTGAAACTCAATTAAAGTAGGTTTGTCCACAAGACAGTTTAAGAAGTCTTCATCTAAATGAATGACATAGAAAATAAGGAACACATTTGTATGTGCCTATGAAGATGGGGTAAATAATATCTTCATTCAGATCAGCTAGACAGAAGTAGATTAGTAGTGCGACATATACTGTATATGATTCTTTCCATAGCAAACCTTCTTGATTTAGTATTTCATTTGCATTCTTAAGACGTTATCATTCAAGATTATGTAAAACTGACAGCTGCTTATAATTATATCTCTTTAGTGTGGAAATAATTTAAAACATCTGCCCTTATTTCAACATTTCCAGAGTTAAACTCAGTGAATGTCTTTCTACCTAACGTCAAAGTTGAAAGAAACAAATAACAGAAAACTGCAAGGATTGCTACCAAATTTCTTGCATTTCATTTGTATGTACAACTGGTTTTATCAGCAAAGCCTTCAAACTGTTAATTATCTTTTTTAACATATATAATTTAGGATTGCTAATGAGATGGCAATTTTTGCCCTCACAGGGATTCAGATGCTCTTTCTCTTTTAACATGGAAACACCAACAGAAATAATTGTTGACATCCAAGTGATTGAAATCTTCAGTTATTTAAATGAACACAAGGCATTTACACTGTTCAGATTATTTAAATATTCGCCTGTCAGCTACAGCTGTAGAGTTTTATGGAGCCTCTGAATAAGCAAGGGTAAGTGTAGGTTATCTTAGTTTCCAGCAGGCTTCCCCAGAGAAAAATGAGATTTGCTGCTTATGAAAGGCTAACACCGCTTAAGTGGGCATTAATGTTTCCTCTGAGACCTGGATTTCTGTTTTTCTATATTAGGAGAAACAATTTTTTCCCAGAATTTACAGCTATGAAAATGTTAATACTGGTTTAACAATCTTTAAATACATTGGACTTTTTTGCTATGTACAATGTATTGTGGCAGTTCATATATTTAATTTAAACTCAGTAGTTTATTATGAAAGCAAAACAGCTGTCATTTTAAGGAACACACACACACACACACTCATTCTGTTTTCCATATCCACAGAGGCATACAAACATTTTCTGCTCTTTCAAAAAGGACAGATGTAAAACAACTCATATAACTCAATGTAACTGTTGAGGAATTATTTATTTGAATTACCTTTTACAAGAAATAATAAATAGAAAAATGAAGCCATTTTGTACCAAACATTAACACTTTACATATTTACATATTTCAATTTAAAGATAACCTTCACTATTATTAAATAACAACACACACACACATAAAAGGATGACTTTTCATGCTACTTGAAACACACTACTTAAACATTATTATTTATTGTACCTTTCTTGTAGTAACAGAGATTTTAGCTTAAACTTAACTATCTTATAAAATCATTAGGGAAAAAATACAATAATGAAAAATAAATGTTTGAAAAGTGACCAAAAAAGGTATAGTGCAATCTAATATAGGTCTGCCCCAAACTGAGTCAGTATGGCACCACAGGCTTAAACTGTCACAGCTTCAGAAAATGAGGGCAGGAGAACATCCCATTGTGTAGTCTTGTGCTTGAATAGCAAACAAAACTTTCTAAAATTTTATCAATCAAAATTTACATTCCAAACTTTAAGAAAAAGGAGTGTTTGGGATGAATCATCTTATGCATTATTAATTCCATGCAAAGCAGATGTTGAGACTGTATGTTCAATGGAAATAATTTGTGATATGGCAAAACTGAAAGGGCATTTAGGAATACATAGAACTACCTAAATTCTTTACTGTTGGGAATCTATACCCATATAGATAACATGTACACAATGAAGCTGTGATTTCAGTGGCAAAAAATCCACAATGTTGAAAATTAGGATACAATCTCATTATTGTGACCATAATGGGTAACACATCAAGTCAGGCCAGGGAGAAAAGTATTCTGTTGAAGGATATGTAGATGTTAAAGAAGTATCTAGGGATAGTCTGGGGGGAGGGAGGGAAGGAAGGAATTGCACTGTAGCAGAGATGGAAACTCTAGCTCTATCACTTTGAATGTCTCCCTCCCAAATTCTCTGTTTAACTTCAACCAAGGTTTTATTAAGGCCAAGGGAATATATTGCTAAAACAGAAAAGCCACCTTTTGCCAGATCTTCTTAGGAAAAAAATGAACCTATCTGAGAAGGTAAGTTGGACAAAGAAAACTCCCCAAATGATTTGGTTTGACTAAAATGTAAGGTAACAAAATCTCACATGAACCCAAAGCGAGGGGGGAACTAGTTCACCCAAATGAGAGTGCTGAGAGTTGAATAAGGGGCTTGTATTATAGCTGATAAGGATTTGGATTGGATGGCTTTTAAGCCTGATATATCCTTATAGATGCACAACTGAGTGCCAGATAACATCAGACCCAGAACTTTAGCTTTTAAACTGTTGCTGAGATGTAATTGCTACAATATTGCTTGCATATTTAATGTAATTTAAATACTTAAATTTAATAGTTAATAATAAATAATAACAAAAGGTCTTGGAAGCCAAATCTTTCAACTTTTGATTGATTATGTGCCATCAAGTTGTTTTTGACTCCTAGTGACCACATAGATTTTCTCTAAGACGATCTATCCCTAATCTGGTCTTTTATGTCTCCCAACAGTGCGTTCATCACCTCTGTAATTGAGCAAGGTGGATACCTTGCTGCTGGTCATCCTCTTCTTCTCTTTCCTTCCACCCTTTCCAGCATTACAGCCTTTTCCAAAGAACTGGGTCTTCACGTAATGTGTCTGAAGTAGGAGCCTGATCATTTGTGCCTCGAGTGAGAACTCTGGGTTCATTTGTTCAATGATCCATTGGTTTTTTTTCTTGGCTGTCCACAATATTCTCAAGAGTTTCCTCCAACACCAAAATTGAAAAGCATCAATACTTTTCCTATCCTGCTTCTTTAAAGTCCAGCTTTCACTTCCACAGAGTGTCACAGGGAACACCATGGCTTGCACGATTCTGATCTTTGTAGGTATAGACACATCACGGCATTTGAATACCTTTTCCAAGGCCTTCATGGCTGCTCTAGAGAGTGCTAGTCTGCACTGTATTTCTTGACTGCTTGTTCCTTTACTATTGATGGTTGATCCTAAAAGGCAGAAGCTATCCACCACTTCAACATCTTCATTGTCAGTTCTAAGGCTGGTTGTTCTACCTGTTGTCATTCATTTGTTCTTCTTTTAGTCCCATTTTTTCCACTGTGCTCTTTGACTTTTAATACTAGGGCTTGCAGATCCTTTGCATTTTCAGCTACCAGGATAGTGTCATCAGCATAGCACAGGTTATTGATGTTTCTTCCTCCAATTTTAAAATCACGCTCATCTTCTTCCAATCCAGCTTCCTTTAATATATATTCTGCATATAGGTTGAATAAATAAGGGGAGAGTTGGCAAAGGAGCCTTGTCACACTCCTTTGCCAACCTGGAGCCAATCTGTTTCACCATGTTCTGTCTGGACTGTGCTTCCTGACCTGTATATAAGTTTCCCATGAGGACAATGAGATGTTCCTTGATTCCCATTTTTCTAAGCACATTCCACAGCTTGACATGATCGACATAATCAAAGGCTTTTCTATGTAGTTAAGCTGGGCAGAGATGTGGGATCTCAATGAATAGTGATTTTGGAGGAAGGATTTAGATTTTGAAATCCCTGCCAAAGATTTAGGACTTGGAGGAGCTTCCTCCATGCTGTTGCCACCTCCATCTCCTCTACATATAAATGTGTCTGTGAAGTCATCAGGAGTTCAGCTCAACTTGGAGGAAGCTTTTTAACAATGAAGCAAACTTTTCCTAAGTAAAAATAGATGGTGGTGGTGATGATGATGATAACGATAACAACAATAACAATTATAATGTAGCAACCTTTAAACTATACTTGATTCACTTATCTGAGGCTAAATATGACTTGTTTCTGAGAAGACAGAAAATATGTATGGGACTATACTTATGCCGAGTAATCCTAAATTTATATTCTCAAAACAAAACCATATTTTGATATATTTACTTCCAGGTAAATACACATAGGATATGGCTTTAATGAATGCTGAAGATTATCAAAGAAAAGGATCCTTATTCCTTGGGTATCATAACCTGATGTTCTATATATATTCAGAAAAAAAAAAACATATGACAGAAGTTCACAGTGATCATAGGAAAAAAATTAATCAGAATTGATTAAAATAACTTACATATCAAAACAATAATAAGCAAATCCTAAAGTTAAGGATTAAAGTAAATGAGAACCTCTGGCCCTAAAAGAAACAGAATCCTGTGGCAACAGCATGAATTAAGAGCAGACAGATAACCATAGATTTAAAAACTACAGAAAGGACACAGTAAGTTACACTGACAGTGGCTGTACTATATATCAAAAAAGGTATAAACTGGATATCTCAGGAGAAGCACATTTATTCACAGAGGGGCTAGGGTATAAATCCCAGCCCAGGAAATAGGATGGCAGGATGCAGTGTTGCTCCCCATGCTGCCTGTCATCTTCCACCATAGAAAAGGTAATTAGGGAAACAGCAAAAGAACCTAATGCCACAAGAACGGGCAACTTCATTATCCACCAACTCCATAAACTCAGTTCATTACAGAGGGGTGGGGGGAATGTCATGCAGAGAAATGATTTTCAGTGTGGAAAAACTAATTAATTGTAGAATTAAGAATAGTAGAAACTACTCTGTTTAAGTAGAGCAAAGATGGAACCAATCAACGGTGCAAAAGTAGTGAATTTCTTGCATTCTGTACTTTTGATATGGCCAACAGTATGGAATGTGCATGGAAAACCAGTTGGGATTTTGGTTCAATAGAATGGCTCGCATTACTGGAGAGAGAAGGGGATGAGGGGTGGGATCTAACGGGATAGCAATATCTTTTTTTGCCTAGTACAGTGTGCCAACTTCATATTGCTAGACAACATTTTGTCTTATCTATGAAGTAACTCAATCCAGCACTGATGCCAAAAAAGTAAACAAAAACATGACAACTGATAAAGCTCTCTTCTGAAACTGGATATTATTTTAATTATATCCTGACCTTCTGACACATATGGTTCACTTACAGAACCTGTTGTAAAATGGCAAGTTCTAAACCTGAAGAATTTCTTTATATGTTTTCCTGATTTAGGTTATACAGGAAAGAACAAGAACATGCATCTCTCATTTCTATTATAATAATTTGGGAATTAAAGTCAGTGAGTTGGCTTTAAAATGTGCCCTTTGTGAACAAGTGTTTTGAGTTCACTATCAAATGGGAGTGAGATTCAGTGGAAACTCCCAATGGAAGAAAGAACCATGAAGGAATGGTTGGTGAAATTGAGAGAACTTGCCAAGATGGGCAAACTGACTTCTTTGATTAGAGAAAGGTCATCACTGACATTCATCAATGACTGGAAACCCCTTACGGACTTCTTGCATAAGAAAGAACATGTTTTTATGACTTAAGGTTTTGATGATTAGAAAGAATTGGTTATAGAAAGAAGGGAACCTTAGAGGGAGAGTTTTGATTAGAATTGTATGTATAACTGCCAAGAGGAAGATTAGAAGACACTTCTTTATATATTTTTCTCATGTTTTCTGTTCTTTTATTCTTTTTTCTTTTTTTCTATCTCCTTCTCTCTTTGTTCTTTTTCTTTTTCACATTTACTTTACTATTTTTTTTCCTTTGAATGTATTTCTTATATATGTAAAATCTTTTAATAAAAACTATTAAAAAAATAAAGCCAGGGAGTTGGGAGGAATATTTAAAAAATACAGCAAACTGCTAGTGAGGGATGTTCCAAAACTTTATGTGAGTCAGAAAATGTCAGCTGGTTTAATGAGCTTAAGACTATACTGATTATCTCAAAATGCTGATGTTGCTATTGAAAACCCTAAATGCTGTAAGCCTTTAAAAAACAAGCAAGGTAACTAACTAAATTAGAACAGTTATTTGGTACAAATATTCTTTCTAGTTCTGGGATGAATTTTCAGCCCAATATTTTCCCCACATAGATGAAATAGAATAGGGGTGGGAGCAGTAGCTCTCAAGAGCTGATTTAACCATTTTCTGAAATTCTGCAAGTCGGTTGAGAGCAGAGCTGAGCCACTAGCCTAGCACACCAATCAGCTGTTCTCCAGCTAGTAACATGGAAGTGGTAACAGCAGGGCCCATTCTTAAACATTTACCAGCACACCTCTGGGTGGGGGAAAAATACATTTTCTGGAGATGGTATAATTGTTGGGCGATTAGGAAATCATACCACTTGCCATTTATCTATATCAGTGTTGTCCAAACTTGGCCACTTTAAGATGAGTGGACTTCAACTCCCAGAATTCTTAAAGTGGCCAAGTTTGGACAACACTGATATAGATACTTCAGCAAAAGAAGATTTTTTTTAAAAAAAACCTCCAACCCTATCTTTTGTAAATGCTCAAAATGGTAAATCAACAATATTATGCTCAGCTGTTTAGCTCCATTTTGAAATGCCAGCCTAGGGTGTCTCTGGGGATGGCCCTCTAGCAACCATAGTTGAACTTGATTTGGATTTGATCTAAGGCACTCTCTTGATATGGAGTAGAACTAAGACCCCCAACATACAGGTACCCCAATACTGAACCCACCCTTTAAATTGCATGCTTCCATGAAATATTATTTGTTTAGAACTGGAGGTTGAAGGGTGTTGCTTTCTATAAAAATAACAAGTAATCATTTATTAAGGTGTGACTGTTATGATTTTAGGACATGAGAACATAGCCACAAAATTCATCTGAACACCAATTTGAAGATGGATCTATCAGGTGAAAGTCCACCATATCATTTCATTGATGGAAGTAGTTTCCACTGATGAGGCAGAGGAGGTGGAAATCCTACTGACTCCTCTAGCCCTCAAGTCCCTTCCAAGCCTTGGAGGAAGCTCCAGATCAGCTTTTGAGGCCAAAAAAAAAAGGTTTGCAGGGAAGGGAGAGGAAAGATGCTGAGTTTAATGCATTTTTTCAGCTGAGCTCAATATTACATTACATTATTATATTCAGATTTGTAATACAAGAGCAGCCCTTACAACTGCGATAAAATTGTTGGCTGCCTGTTATATCACTGTGCTTCTCATTTTAAGTCCTACTTGCTTTCCTCTTATTTGTGTGTGTGTGTGTGTGTGTGTGTGTGTGTTGGAGGGAACCTGTGTGTGTGTTAAGTATATATTTTTTTTCAAGGCTACTTCTTCGGACCGTGGAAACATTTCCTGTTAATATTTCCATACTACATCCAAGCAGAGCTCTTAAATGTAGCAGAAAGTGAAACATATAGAGTTTCTGTTTCCTTATTGCCATTTTTTTAAAATGCCAGTGGGGTTTTGTTTCTGCATTTTAATAATACTGTATTTTGCAGTAAAGGGAAACACATTCAATTCAAGTCTTGACTTTCACTTTTTACATAAACACAATATATTCAAAACATGTATGATATATATATATATATATATATATATATATATATATATATATATATATCTGTTTTGAATAATGGCTCTGTCTGCTTTGATTCCGGTGAAGGCTCTGCCAGACTCACTAGATGGTTATACATGGCAGTGTTCTGCTGCCCTCTAATGTCACATTTTATACAGTTCATCACTGGCACTCAGAATCCTCTTTATGGGAGCAGGGATTCATTCAGCTGACTTGTACTTCTTTTCAATAAAAGAAGGTATAGAGGTATACAGTGGCTGTTTTAACTTCATTTCACTAATCTGGTCAAAAGTTTCTTCCTCGTTACAGAATAGGATCAACAGAATATAGACTTCACTGAATATTTATATAAGAAAATACAGTTTATAATCATAGCAGAGACCAGAACCTCAACAAGGTTACTCAGGTACAAAGTAAATAGAGAAATGATTCAAAATGTAACTTGATTTCTGAATGTAGAGCAGCAACCTTTCCCCATCTGGTGTCCCTCAGCTCTCTTGTATTCTAACATTTATAATCCACAGCTAATGTGGGTTTTGGAAGACACCAGTTTGAAGAAGATAAATATTTTTGCTAAAATATATTTTATTCCAGCCATTTGTACCAAAGTTTCTATCATCTCTCAATGGAGCATAAAATATTATATTAGAAAATTCAAGGATTTTTCTCAAATTTACTTCTAGCGCTGGACTAGAAGCCAGCCAGTAAGGCCACCAGCTAGTTATGATGGAAGTTAACATATGTGGAAGTCACTAAGACCTGAGCATATCTCATCAAGTTAGTCTCCAAATAGTTAAACAGGAACTTATTGTTAAACTGCTTTCAAGTACTACACAACCCAGTGCCTGTTGGTCCTGCAAAACAATTGGAATGGAATTGTGGGCTAATCACTGAACTGACATTGTGTTTCCAGAAAAAAAAAAAAAAAATGAAGCAGGTATTGGCTACCCTTAGCATGTTACCTTTTTCTTCATTTCTGTCTTGCTAATATTTTATTAAGCAAGGAACATAAACAAATCCAGTCCTCTAAATCTTAGAAACTGAACTGATTTGAGGGCAATTTTTGTGACGCAATTACTTCATACGCATAATGTCTTCTGGGCCAAAAGAAGTTCCATTTCCCCATGAAATAAACAATTCTAGCAATCACAGCACCACTTTAAACAACAAACAAACTGTTGGTCATCAAATGGGAATTTCCTATCATTAGTTATTACCAGTTACAGTTTGATCATTGGAATTCATTTCACCAACTGATCTTCATGCCAGAGGCATCTCTGGGCAACAGAACTTACTGGAGCCTTCTGCAGCCTGATGCTCTCCAGATGGTCTGGAACTACAATTCCCAGAATTCCCAGCAACTATGAGTTGGGAATTGGAGAGTTATTCCCAACCTATCAGGAAGACACCAGCTTGGTATAGACACTGTAACCAAGATGATGGTTTATGGGGTGTATTTTTCAAACTTAAGGGCCAATTTATCTAGGCTAGTAGAAATGGCATTAGAATATAAGGTAGTGAACTCCAGGTTCATAGCTTTATTTATCTGTGATCTTTTTAGTGGAATGATTGTGTATGGTAATGAGCCAGAAATGTCAGTGATGTGAGGATGGAAAGCATAACCACTTTTCCCCATTTTTTAAAAACCTGCTGTCATGAATTACATCATTTGCTAGTCAGTCCTGGATCATTTATTATTGTTAGAATACATTACATACATCCCTCTGAAACAAGGAATTTATGAGATTTAATGTATAGAATGGCAAAGCCATAAATAAAGAGAAGTTGACAGAATAGGAAACCCTGTGTCTGTTGTAACTCTCATTTACCATGGCAATGGTCCAATTCAAATTTAAATGTGCATATCTCAGTAGGCTTAAGGACATACAACTTAGTATTGGATCGTGGTTTTTGTGAGCATCTCAAAAGCATCGAAGAATCGATTTCCATAGTGGATATTATTTTAAGAAACAAAGTCACTCCAAATTCTTTTTTTCATTTCCTACTCTTATCTTTATGACTTTTTTTTTTAATGAGAACACTTGTAAAAAGCTTGTTTAACAAGAAACTGTAGCCTGGCCAAATTTTCAAATAAAATATTAGAACTTATCTGACATACATAAAGCATAAAAGCGTTGCAACAGGCTCTTGAACTATTATTTATAACGGCATGCCAAGCTGCATACAGTGTTTACTTCAGAAATAAACTGAAAGCCTGCTGACATGTGCTAAAAAAGTTTCAGAATTTTTCTGTCTTCTACTAAGACTACAAAGCAGCTTTTAGCATGGCAACACTTAGAGCAGCTCCTCACCTGCCCTAACCATGGCACCAATTTTGTAACCTTTTTTTCCCCCTGCCATAACTTCATGATGTTTCCTCTGACTCATCCATAGCTCCTACTGGAGGCAGCCACTGCCTTCTGGTCACCACCCCTGGGTTCACCTGCAGGAGTCGCCATTTTGCTTCTGCAGGGGCATCTGCCTTCATAACGCTTACCAGGACTTTCCACAAATCCATTTTGCCTCTTTCATTTCTGCTTTGTTGGCACCAGATGTCATAGTCATGACTGTTGCCATTATATTCATGTAAATCCAGAAGATTACTCTAGTGTGTATGTTCCCCATGGTTATCCAGTAGCTACTTTCAGCCCCAAAGTCAGAACGAGACTGGTCTCTTGCTGCCAGCAGTACCATTCCTTTAAAGGCCTATCTGAAGATGGAGCTCACTTGTGATCAACTACTTCCTCCCACTTTACCACATGCTCCATGCCTTTTACCTGTCAGCTGGGATCATGAATTCAGCACATTTTCAGCTGGACTGTATCAGATACAAGTACATAGAAGAACTGTGCTGATCATCAAGAGCTCCTTCCCACTTCACCCCATGAACTCCCTTAGCTGATTTCAGGGATTCTTTACCTTTTCACCTCTATAATTTGGATGCAACAACTGACCTCCTTCACACCCATGAAAAGGTAGCAGGGAAAGGTTTCAGAACATTTTTTACAATGGGCTGGTTCAAAAACATAATATTTTTCTTCAGTGTTGTTACACTTTAAAATAGAACTACAGAGGTACAGGATGGAAATCTAGGCAGAAGACTTTTGATGTCCTGATAATATCTTTTAATCTCCTGATTGAATCTGCTCAAATGTAAATACTAACTAAGCCAAATCCAAATGTTTAGAGGGATAAATGTGCAAGCTGCAATCACAGCTTCATAAACAATGAATCAAATGATTCTAAATTTATGATATGCAAACATCCTTCCGATAAATGTGCTTATTACTTCTGTTAATTTATTATTGAATTCGGATATTACAGTCTGTGCCTATCCTGAGAAATAGCATCCATCTAATATTTTAGTGAATCCATTAATGTTTAGTGAATCTTATGCACCCCCCCCCCCAAACTACAGCCTATGCTACCATTAAATAAATGTTAAAAGAACAGACACAACACCACAAAATCTTTTCTTATATTGGTTAACTGAGAGATAGAAATAATAGTAATGGAAGTGAATGTTGCTATTTTTCTTTTAAAGCTGGGAAAGATCCTTGTTCTGATTTCTTTTTTAAAGGGGGAAGTGAGAGAGCTTGTATAACATTTCCACAATTTATAAATTAGAGTCTATTTAAACATGACAAATAGGGGCTTTTAGTTAGAAGCACAGCATTCCATTTCAATATAAGTGTATATAATTACTGCAATTTATGGCTTTGCCTTTCTGCATTGTTAGGTGTCTGGGCCCTTTATTCTGAAACTTGCGCTTGTCTCTCTCACCAAACAACTGGCATTGTCATTTGTGCTGGATCTCATACTAAAATGTCTGCAGCATTTATGTTAATCAACTACTTTTTAAAACAGTTTCCTGTAGGAGCCACTAATTTGTCCCTTTTTAACTCTAAATGCTACATTTGGTATATGTCGAGGAAGGGGAAAAAAAAAAATAGAAAAATCTTCATCAAGCACTTATAAATCCACCAGCAAATTCTCGACCTTACCAGAGGCCTGAGTTCAGGATGAGTCAGAATATATCCGTTATTTGTAATTGCAAATGCATATCCGTGAATACCTAGCTGTAAGGAACAACAAAAACAACAACAGAAAGAATAAGTATGTCCTTTGAAAAGCAACAAGTCAAATATCTGCAGCACAACCCCAGCCAGAGATTATCTTGCCCAGCTTTCCACTGGGATTTTGTAAGAAAACTTCCCTGAAAACTGGACCTTTTATTGTTTGCCCTTTAAACATGCAGTTGGTTTATATGTTGCACAAGTTAGTTGCATATATTCTCTAACTCACAGCCTTCCCCAAATTGTGTGTCCTCTAGAGGACTGTTGAGAAGTCTGGGAGTTGACCTCTGTAGGACAGCCCTGTTGAGAAAAGCTGCTGTATGTGTTAAGTTTAAAGCAAATTTAAATAAAATTATAGTAATATAAATACTGCAAATAAGATAATAAGATTTATGCACCTTTGGCAACAAAAGGGCTGACTGGATGTAAAAACCAATCATTGTAACAGTTTACCTTTGCACCCCATTTCTTTATTCAGGTTTTCCCCTCATTCTTGATTACTGCCTCTCCAGAATTTCAGTTGGAAATGAAATTTTAGTGTTTTAGAGAGTGGTCTGGACTTTTTAGTATCCTGTTTTTAAGGCTGTTTCCCTCCTCCACTCAAGTTTTATTCCTTTCCTGAAAACCAATGTAATAGGGTTTGAGTTTTTTGTCCCTAATGGGGGTCTAGAAATATTTTGTTTATATAAATTCCTTTTCCTGTTTTATCACTCCCACCCACAAGGGTCAATACCAAGACATCCAATGTGGCCAGCTACCTTTGAAAAGGAATCCCATATAAAGAAAAGGAGAAATATTTAACTGGACCCTAACACAATGTTTCTCAACCTTGGTGGCTTTAAGATGTGTGGATTTCAACTCCCAGAATTCCCCAGCCAGCTTGCTCCCAGCTTGGACTTCTGGAATTGAAGTCCACATATCCTAAAGCTGCCAAGGTTGAAAAACACTGCCCTAAGTCAACCACCACAGATCTCCGTAGAACGCTCTATGTTCAAAATGAACTTACGTCAGTGTTGATTGTTACTGAAGTTCAGAAAGCCCTACAAACCATTTGTGCCACCTCACAGAGAAAGAGAGCCGCCCTAGCGGTTCATGTCCCAAAGCATTAGAAAATTGCAGAGGAAGAGTGAATAATTGAAAAAAAAAAATAATAATTGAGAGGAAAGAGAAGACGAAGAAAGTCATTATTGGATAGCATATGGAGGTTTTATTCTTTTTTAAAAGGTAATGTATGAATCACAGGAATAAGATGGAAGCAAAGGATAGTTTGCAAAATTAGAAAGGTCTGCAGAAGTATACTAAATGGCATTGGAGTAAAGTAGATTAGGGCTCTTCATGGCTGTATTAAAGTGCAATCTACCAGTCCTTAAACTGGCATAAAAGTCTGCCAGTTTAACATTTGCTACCCAAAGGCTAGGCTTTATCCTTGCTCAGTAACATGGCAGGTCAATGTCTCTATACTTAACGACTGAATGCACAACACAGTAAGCAACTGGTGGATTCTGATTTATTTTCCCTCCCTCCAAATATCACCAATTGGGGTAGGAGAACATCCACCAAATACTCCAAGCCCATATTTAAGTGTAGTCTCAGTGCCTCAGGAGGACCTGGAAGAGGGGAGGTGAGAGAACCTTTGCTTTATGTCCTGCAAAGCAGGGTGGGTGGGGTAATCTGAAATGGTGGGAGGCATTTAAAGAATGAACTAACCATTTGTGGGGAAATGGATGCTTTCGTGCACAATTTGCTTCAGCCAATTCAGGAAATGAGAGAAACAACAGAAGCAAAACTGACCCAATTACCGCTACACCATTGATCTTAAAAGCCTGGCTATGCAACAGAGAAAGAACAGAGGAAAGGGATAGGCTGAGAGTTTCCTGCTTTACCAAGCAATTTCCACCAACCCAAGGATCACTAGTCGAGGGTGTGTGGCAAAGCCAGTGGGACAGTTGTGAGGTGCAGTAAGAAGAGAGGCAACCAGGCCACCTAGTTTCTCCCTCAAAGCCCTACAGGAAACAAAAAAGTAGCTTCTGACAAACAGCCAGGAAAGACCCAAGTCACTTGGTCCCAGCATGACACTGGAGCCGAAGCAGAAGCTCAAGTGCAAGGCTTATTTTTCAAGCCTGTTATCTCTCACATCACCCAAGACAGACCTAGTTCCATTGTTACTTAAAAAAAAAAAAAAGGCAGCAGCCTAATTGAAAAAGAGGGTGAAATATTATCTGCAGCCCTCCCCAGCCAGCCTGAAGATGGAGTGTAGGAAACAGCTGACTGCACCCACCTTGCGCATGCACACACAGCCAAAGGCTAGTGCTCTATCAAGAGAGGGTTAGTTTAAAAACAGGTCTACTGCTGCTTCAACAGAGTGGGAAACTATCTCAAAGAAATGCTTTCTGTCAAGAGGTATGTTAAGTTTTAACTTCTTTTGCCTGTGTGTTAGTTAAGGCTTGTTGCCTCTTGATCTTTTGTGGTACAGGTAGGTAAATTCTGTATAATTTCAGGCTGTTTCCCAGAAGATTTATTTTCTCTTTATGAACTTATTGCGAGCTGAAATCTAATTTGGAAGCTGAGATCCTGCCCTAGTTCACTAATATAATAGACTAAAATAATTTTGTACTTTGTTGTGAAAGTTGCATGTATTTTTGTAAACCAGGTTTCATATATCATAATGTTGAGTTTCTCTTTCTCTCTTATTTTCCTAATAAAGTTTGGATTTGTTTATCTCTTGTACTTCCTAGAAGACAGGTAGTGGCAACAGAAATTACTAAGCAGCTAACCCTGAGGAAGGAAGGTGGGGCCTGGGTATGTAGACCTAGTAGGCTTCTAGAAGAGAAGGTCTGAAATCTCCAACTTTTTACTCTAGCTGTGGCTTAGCTGTGCTGCTACACCATGTATTGTCATTGTGTAACAAACACAGATCAGACACAGATCAGAAGTTTAATTTTGGGACCTCTGTCATTAAATGTAGTGGTACTTACAAGTGCATAATTAATTTAAAATACACTTCGTTAAGCAAGATTTTTTTAAAAAACAGTGTTGAGATTAAGACAAAGAGGACTTGATATCTGGACTAACAATTACATAGATATCTAAAATGTTGCACTGCAACATCACAAATGAACATTGGAGCTTGCTTTGTGTGTCAAGGCATGCAGATGAAGCACACTTATTTTTTCCCATCTTCCCTTTGAAACACTGTAAAATTTATGTGGGAATTTGTACTGTTTTTTTTCTCTTCCTTCCGAGTTCCTCCTCTTCATGTTATAAGGCAATAACCCTATATGAATAAAAATAAATTTACAATTTCAGACCTAAGAGAGCTATGGGAAACAATCTAAAATAATGCAGGGTTATATTATGCCTAAAAGTGTATGCATAATCAAATTTAGCACTATACTTATTTCACTAAAAATCCCATTCCATTTGACAATGCTTCTCTTACACAGTTCAGTGCACTCATTGATTGCAATAAATGTATCTTCAGATCAATGATATGCAGTCATTAAAATATCCCTTAGTGGAAAACCCACTGCTAATAGCTTTTACGGATGTCCCGCATAACACAGCTTTACCCCCAGGATGCAGAAATCATCGAAAACCTGCTGAGAGTTTTTTTGTTTGTGAGTTACTTTGTTATGAATTTTTATACAATGAGGATACAGCTCTGTTCTAAAACTCTCTGAATAAGCAGTGATAAGACCTTTCAATACAATTTCTAGCTCAATGATTTTAAGCTAACCCACCTCTCCTGATCAGGCACATTTAAAATAGTGACGTCAGGAGTGTCCTCGGGGTATGGTCCAAAAATGTCAAGAAGGTGACTGTGATAGTGTGATCGAAGATCCGTCTGATTTTTATGTGTGTCATGCTGTGAACACCCCTGAGTGACGTAAATGCACAGAACACCAGGAAGCTGAGGGTTTCAACCAAAGAAAAGCGAGCAGGGACCTGCTAGGTCATCTGGCTTTCTTTCCCCTTCTTTTCCTCCCACTTCCACACACACACTCTCCACCACTACCACCACCTCAACCACCACCATGAAATCTGCTTTCAGGAGCCAGAATATGTTACAGAGTAGGAGATGCTGCAGCAGAGGATGGAATCAACAGAATTAAAGGGGGTCCTTTGCAGAAGCGGAAGAGTTTTTCTCTTCATTCAAGGACCTTTTGAACCCAACTTGGTATCATTAATAATGTGCAAAACACGATCACTGGGACTTTATGTACAGTTCACTGTGTAGCCAACAGGGCTCTGAGATGGGCTTATAAATCCATAAACACAAGACAGTGCCTGGCCTTAAAGTTATACTATAAAAGACACGACCAAAAAAGGGGGGGAAATGGATGAGGAAAGAGGAGGAAAGCCCAAATAACTCTAAAAGTTATTTAGAATTCTAAGCAGAAGGTATTAAAATGTGATGCAGAATCTACCAAATCTGGGACAGAAGGACACAGGAGTGTCCATAGGGTATGGCCAAAAAAGTCAAGATGGTAGCTCCAACAGCGCAATCAAAGCTCTGCCTGTTTTTTTATATGCATGCAGTCTGTTTATCAATGTTATTGGCTAAGATAACTAACACAACTTAGCAAACATAAAAATGGTCAAACTACCAGTGGAAATGTCTTCAGAAAAAATACTTCCCACTTAGGAACCAAAACTCTACACTGAAATATAATTGCACAAAAAGTTGCTTCAGAGAGCCCCACATTTTCTAACCAAAAATAGGATTTGTACTAGTTATTACAGTATTTTAACATGGGAGCTATTTTGGAGTTCATAAAACATTCAGAAGCACGCAATATACGTGTGTATGACTGCATGTGTGAGTGTATATTTATCCACTGTTATATTGTCCACTTGTAGTAGACCATGTGTAAATGTAACTTTGTTCTACCCTTCTTTCTTGATTTTCTATTGAAAGGATGCATTCATTGCATAACAATTACTAGAACACCATGATTGCACTGCTACATAAAGGCATTCTTATTCTATTGTCATTTACTCCAAATACCTGGAATTCTGGTTTCTTGACAGAGTACTGAAGAAATTCTAATCTTTCAAGAAACTGAAAATGTATTAGCAAAAATTGTCCAAATGTGGAAGAGTTTACCTTTAAAAACAAAACTCTTTTTAAAGGATATGAGTAATTATTTCCATGCAGTAAATTACAGTGTGATTCACATCTAAGGTATGAAAATAATTTTCTGATTCCATGATGGTATTTTGGGATGTGATCTTAAAGGTAACTTTCTCAGACAATATTTGTGCTTTGTTTTTCATAAGAAGCTTATCTATTATTACACTGACCAGCAATGAACTGGATCCAACAACATCAGCTGAAAAAGTAACGTTGGTGCTGCTGAAATTTAAGTGAATTTGATGCACCATCTTTGAGTGAGCACATGTCTTGAGATAGTATAGAAGATTACATCCACAGCAGTAATCATGCCAGATCTTGTGCAAGGCATTGTACAATGCCTTGCACAAGTAGAATGGGCTTCTTTGCTTACACCAGTCTTGTTCTGTGCTGTATTCAAAAAACAATTGTCATCATAGAAGAGTTTCTTTGGACCTAGCTCTATACATTTTCATATTTACAGTTCTATAAATGCAGTTCACTTTGACTTTATAAATAGATAGTTACCTTGTATTTTGGAATTGCCTTTAGAAGTTCTTTCACTGGAACATCTGTGCCCACAACTCCCAGGAGAATGCCTTTTGATCTCTATTTTAAAATATATACATATATTAAATGTTGGGACAATAAACAATTACAAGGAGAGAAAAGGATTCAACCAATCATTATTTCCCACATGGATTAAAACTGCACCAAAGAATACAGACAACTAGCTAATTCTTCTTTTTATTGGTAAGGATCCCTGCAGTTAATCTGCCTGCCTAAGCACTAGGCCTATGTGAAGGGCACTTCATTTTACAGAGCCACCTCAGCACCCATCACTGCACTGATGCCCATGTAGCAATTCCCACACAGCATCTGGAAGCAAGGACTCCTTTCCTTTGAAGAACCACACTAAAGGGTACTTGGGTGAAACATTCAGTCAAAGCAAAGTGCCTCTCTGAGATGTTGCATGGACCTAATACCCACATCTCTAAAATCAACAGTTGTCCTTTTTTTCCCACTCCTGGAAAGAAAAGCACAGATGGTGTGCAAAGTTTCAGCCGATAAGGATGCTTTCCATTAAACTCTTTGAGTCAGGAAGTGTATCATGGAAAAATGTTGCATGGAAATACGCAACTTACTTCCCCCGCCACCTGATCTTGCTGGCTGATACGCCAAAGGGAAGATTAAGTAAAAAGCAGTGCAAAACTAAGTATCTTTAGAAATGCAGCAGAATGTTAAAAACATCAAAACTTTTGTTGGACTTATTTTTCCCTTAAACAACTCTTAAACTGTAAGTACACACATTTGTTCCAATCAAGAATTTTATAGGAACCATAAAAGTGCATGCATTTGCCTTTGTGTTTGTGTGTATGCATAGTTGATTGCGTATACGTGCAGAGTGCTACTACAGGTGACAGTTTTACACAGCCAGATAGTGTATAACCAGTTCAAACTTTTGAGATATAATACGCATAATCCAGGAGCGGTTAATGTACTTACATGCTATTGAAATAAATAATTAACCTTACGTAAGCGTGCCTAGGTTTTATATCGTGTTTGATATATTCCCCTTCCCACTCACATGCTATAATAAACATAAATTAAAGAGCTTGGTATTCTCAGTCTGTGCTTCATGAACTCATGACACTATATTTCAAAAAGTATTTAATGCTCATTGTTCTTAACAATGTGTGCTTTTATTTCAACAGCTAGTGCAAATATACGGGAAAACAGCAAAATCTAACAATAAAAATACATATGATTTCATCAAGCCATTCAAAGGTGAGCTAATTTAAAGCCTTCATTTTCTAGCAGATGACTAGGGGAGTACTTACAGTCTCATTTTGCTTACTAAATACTGGCATGGCCACAGTGGTCATCAAAACCAATCCCTGATCGTCAGCAAGCTACGTTTAAAAAACATAAAGAGAGATCAAGAGAACACAAGCTGAGGTCATGATCAAGCAACAGCAATGAAGACAGTCAAAGGAGGATACTTCCGATTAACTAAAATAAAAGCATTTAACCTATATCAGCCTATGTTGCACTGATTTGGGGTATTTCAAAAGCAAGGCTAAGTCTGATTGTAATAAAAAGTCGTCCCTTTAAAGAA
The DNA here is from genome assembly GCA_030867105.1 of Liasis olivaceus. NCBI lineage: Eukaryota > Metazoa > Chordata > Lepidosauria > Squamata > Pythonidae > Liasis > Liasis olivaceus. The sequence goes on from CM061348.1 coordinate 47,941,192, forward strand.
AAAAAACCATGGTATTTCATTTATCTGCTGGATATAAGATGCAAATTTTTATTCATTTTCCAGACATTTGTTTTCTCATAGGAACCGCATCTTATTTTTTCAATAACCAGACCACTGCAATACAAAACATAGAGCATTGATGACATCAGTCTTCAGCTAGTTCCTACATTCTGTATTCATGAACAGCATGACTACATAAAAATAACTGTAATTTTGGTAACCTTGAATGCTCATTGTTAAAATGAGACAATGTTAAAATGAGTAGATGATGATCTTGCTAACCTCTGTGAAGTCCCAGCTCACAGATTGCATTGTTCATACAGACACAGATATCAGGCAAATTCCTTGTGAATGGAAATGTATTTCGGCATAGTGAATGAACATAACTCCAATTGTTTCCACTGTCAGTCCGAAAGGTTGGACATATTCAAGCTATATATTGTAATTAAATGTACAGTAACTACATATTGAAAGTAGTTTATATGTATGTATGTATGTATGTATATATATATATATATATATATATATGTATGTATGTATGTATGTATAAAAATTAAAATTAAAAAAAGGGGAATCTTTTCTTTACACAATTAGTGGTTGATGAACTTTTGTCAAATTGTCCCTAGAATATAAGATGGAGCCTTTCTTATGTGATTTTCCAAGTCAGGAGTGTTGGTCTGGCCTTATTAAGTAACATATGATGCAGGTATTACAAATGTAAACTACACAAGCAAGCATACATCTAAAAACCCATGACTGGATTACTACCAGATACTTTACTACAAAACACATGTACAAGAAAAAAATTACTATTTGGTATTGCTGATAGTAGAAAATTAAAAATAAAAACCTTCACACATGGACAAAAATGGATAGTGGTGAAGAAACATTTGTCTGGGATTTTTTATTGCCTCTAGAACTTCCTTCATACACAATTGCTGCATAGGTCTTCCACGGACCCTTCCACCCATTCCATCTATTTTTAACATATTTCAGCTGGTCAATTCAGCAAGATATATTGTTTGTATTATTCCCGCTAGAAGCACATAGTTGCTACTTAGGCATCCCAAAACAAAGGGTGCCAATTTGCACAGTATTTGCTTAAGGTTGTTTATAAGTACAAATGTTGCTCTTAAAATAATTGCTGCAATGTGAATATAAATAAGTTTAACCATATTGGGGACGGTTTGGATTAGGTGACCTGAATGCTTGCTTAATAAATTATCGAGGTGCTCATGTGTAGAGGGAAAAAGGAATGCCCTTGAAGGACAGGAGGAAGGATCATTACCAAAGCAACAATCAAAGAAACATGGCTTAAGCCCATTCCAAGAAACCAATATGAGTAAATGTCTCAGGCCCCTCCCTAATTCACAATGAAGATAAAGTGGGGGGGGGGTCCATATTGTCACTCAGAAGATTCTGTTACTACAGCTATTCTAATAAAAGTAGTTTTAGATCTATATGGCATTGGTTTCTTAGTCTGGTCTACCTTATAGAACTGATATGAGGAGCAATTCCAAAGTTATCCTGCTCTCCCTACCTATGGCTGTGACAACTTAAGCCTGCCTGGGCTGCCCTTCAAATCCTGAGCTGCCTTTTGTAGAGAACAAGTTGAACATTGGAGTTTAGTAGGAAGAAGGGAGAGTGAAGCTGTTGTTCTGAGAGGTTTTTGTGTTGAGTTTCATCTGAAGTCATCTGAATAGCTGCTGATTGCAAAGGTTGTGTCTTGAGTAGCTACTTCCTACTTGGCCAACCCAAGAGAGGAACAAATGCAGTTTCAACTAGGGGTGCTCTAAAAAGCAAACATGAAGATGAATGGACAAGAGTCCTCAACTGTGAGCTGCAATACTTGTGGAATGTTCCTTTTTCAGCCAGGAAAAAACAACAACCTCCTGACATATGTTTGCAGTAAATGCAAACTCATAGCAGTCTTTAAGGGAAGAGTCAAAGGACTGCAGCAGCAAGTGGCCATAGTTCAGCTGATGAGAAAGGATAAAGATTTCTCAATTTAAAAAAAGGAGGTGCTACACAGAATCTAATAGTGGATGCAATTCTCCATAAGACAAGCAAACAGAGGACAAGTCTGGTGCATGAAGTAACAGTCAAAAGCAGAAGATGTATAAGATATTCTACACTGTTGCAACCCAGAAAAGGTTTTTAGACCTTTGCAGATGAAACAGACTCTGAACATTTAGGAAAGAGACGCTACAGAATTGAAGAACAGTTGCTGGATCTCTGAATGTCAGAGAAGATGTCCTATAAGAAAGAAGAGTCATGGTGGTTGGTGAATCACTACTATGAGGAATGTATACAAATGCCAATTGGATTCATTGTGAAATATGCTGTCTGCTAAGAACAAAGTTCAGGATGTAATAGAACACCTTCCAGGAATTCTTAAGTACAATAATAGCTTCCTGTTAATATATGTGGGAACAAATAATACTTCAGAGAACAACCACAACTACATCACCAAAGACTTTAAAAAACCTTTGGAAGGAAGGTTAAGCCCTTGGGGGCTCAGGTGATTCTCAGTTTAAGGAAGAGATCTTAAAGAAGAAAAGAGGAATACTTCAATTCATTGACTAGCTACACAAATGATATCCTCAGGAAAGATTTTACTTCTGGGACCACAGCTTGAGTTATCTACATGATGGTCTGTTGGCATGAGATAGATAGCACTTCACAAAGAATGATAAAAAAATGTATTTAGCCACAGTCTAGCTAGTCTGATTTAAGGGGGCATTAAACCAAATGCTGTGAGTGCTGAAAATTAAAGGCATAAAGTAGGACCTCTGATGAACACTTGTACACAGTAGAAGGTAGGAGTGTTGCAGAAATGGGGTCATTCAGTGAAATATCAGAAGGAATATTGACTCTTAAAGCTCATAGTTTTCAGTATCTAAACACTGAGGTTCAGAGTATGGGAGTAACAAGAGGAGCCTGAGCTTTTAGTATGGAAAATTAAATATGACTTAATCGTTATTTCAAGAGATCTAGTAGGATGGTTTCCTTGATTTTATATAGCACTTGAAGGATACAATTTATTAAAAAAAAAACAAAATGAGAAGCAACAGAGAGAGTTTTATAGAATGCTAAAATTTCTATTTCTGTTCAAAAATCAAAATGAAGGAACTTGGCAATGTTAAAGTGGTTCAAATAAAAACAATACTGTTGGTAGTGTTTATTATTGCTTACTGAACCAATACAAAGATGGGGATGATTCACTGAACTTTCAAATAGGAATAAGAACTAGCTGGTGGTTTGGCCCAATTCTTGTGTATTACCTCTGAGAAATCATGGAGAATGAGTGAAATACCATTTAACTACAAAAAAAGAAGATCCAGCAAGTTGTACACCAGTCAGTCTGACACTAATACCAGGGAAGATTCTAAAGCTGATCATCAAGAGATAATTGGAAAACAATGGATAATTGCAAGCAGTCAGAATTGGTTTGTCAGGAACACATTTTGCAAAAATAGCTTTATCTCATTTTGTGATCAAGGAACTTCCTTGGCAGTGTAGGAATGTTGTAGCTGTCATATATCTTGACTTCAGCAAAACATTTGAAAAAGTACCTCCTGAAATACTAAATAGCAAACTAATTCAATGTGGGATGGATGGCATCACAATTAATTGGATATAGAACAGGTCCAAAAATTATATTCAAAGAGATCTCATCAAATTGGAAAGAGATATCAAATGAGGTGGCACAAGGTGCAGTCCTGGATCTTTTACTCTTCACTATTTTTATTAAGGACTTAGAGGAAAAGGTGAAGGCATGTTTATCCAATCTGCAGATGATACAAAACTGGCTGGGACAGACTGAAATTAAAATTAAAATGATGTACGTAGTTGAGGAATGAGTTGAAAGTAAAAGAATGAAATTGAGCAGAACATTCCAATGTTCTTACCTAGTAGTAGTACAGTAGTAGATCCTCTTGTGCATTGGGCAACAATGCTATGCACTTAGAAAATGGGAATACCTGGCATGGTAATTATAGAGAATGTGGGACATCTGATTTGGTAATATGGAAAAGATATTGGAATTGTAGTGGATTGCAAATGAGCTAGACTGCAAGAAAGACAAATGCAGTTTTAGGCTCTGCATCAACAGAAAAATAATTTCCAAATCACAGTCAGGATTCATTTAACTTTATTTTGCTTTGGTTAGACCCCATCTCAAATTTCTCTAAATCCATTTAGAGCATGTCCCATTCCCTAGCTGGAAACTTAGGCAGGATTTATTTCAGAATAAAATTATGCTTTGTGTTAGCCTCTTAATTACTTACATGTTTTTAATATTGCTGATATTCCAGGTTTATTGATTTCTCTGTTGGGTCAGTGAACTGATGCTAAACATCTTTAGCAAGATTAGACCAGAAGAATTGGTGAAAGGACATGCTTCCTCCCAGAGCAAGGTTTTCCAGTGAAGGGGTTCAGAAATTGAATGGGTGCACAGAGAAGACAGGACTGGGATGGGAAAGCCAAAGTTGCAAGGCTGTCTTTCTGAACCTCAAATCTTAATATATGATGGATTATTATTTTTATTATTATTTATTGTATACCACTTAACTCCCAACAACTCTGGGCAGATGGATAGGGAGATATCAAGAAAAAATTAGAAATGGAAGAAGCCCAATCAGCTCCCAGTAAAGCCATTTAAAGCAATCATCTTTATTAATACCTGCATTTAAAAATATATATGAAATGTAAGGGGAATCTGAATATGTGCTATCAGGAAACTGTTAACAGTACACAATCCCAGGCAGTTAGTTTCTCATAGAAGAAATAAAGAGAGAAAAATTGAAAAACAGATGGAATGATAATCCTCAGATCTAATTTTGCTTGGAAATAGATTCCATTTTTGCAAAATCTATTTGGGAATGCTTTGCTTTACTATGAGCTACAGGAAACATTTCACGTTATTTAGAGAATACATTTTCTCTCATGAGGTTGTCAGCTACTACATAGTGGCCCAATTTTCTGAACGATGCAGGACCTCAGGAGTGAAGCTCTTACCCTGACTTAGTTACTTTTGGAAAGAAGTCACTGGAGACTTCTGCTTTGTTGTCAAGCTTGCTTTCATTTACAATATACAGGTTGAAAATAAATGAAGGAATAGCATTAGTCACCCAAGCCAAAAGCAATAGCCATTGCTCCCATTTCAGATCATTTAGGGAACAGCCAACTTTCAGAGGTCTCTAAATCCAGCTTTGTCCTTTCTCAGTCTGTCTTTGAAATTTCAGTTTTACCTCTTTCCTGCTTTTTGTTTTTTTAATATACAGTATTTGGATTACAACTTCCCTTAGTTGTTGCTGGGAGTGAAGGGTGGGCAGGGGCAAGGGTGGGCTATTTCTTTTAAATATTCTGTCTTCTGAATTCCAGAGGGTGAATGCTCCCCCAAACAAATGCTCCCCCCCCACCCCAGGTTAGACCTGGTAGAATTAGTTTCGTTGCATTCGTCATATAACAGACTGGTCAACCCTGTATTTTACCTTTGGGCTTCACATGCATCCAGTAAGATTTTCCCATTTTATCTTGTTGAACAGCAGAATTCCATGCTGTATGTAAACTGCTTTGGATTTCAAAATGTATGTGGTGTACTTTGCTAGAAAATAATAGGGTCCCCTCCCCTGCAAAAGAGATCAAGGATTATCCTCATGATTAGGGATCATACTTTGAGGTATTCTGATGATGTCTTGGAAACTGTTCAGCAATCAGGTATCAAGAAGGCCAGAAATTCTTAAAAGTTCAAATTAAGATATGCCAAATCTATTGCCTGAGCAATTTATGATCATTTCTACATAAATACAAGCAAAATGATCTTTCACATGGCTTCTGTCTGCAAATCGGCCATAAACTTCAGTATTTCTAGTAATTGTGAATTACTGGATTTCTAATATTGAAACAATACTTAATGCAATTTGTTTGTGTCATTGTTAATACAATTTTATTCTTATTTTAAGGTCTTCAGCATTCCAACTGCAAATGGAAGGATGTGTGTTTGTCCTTTGAAATGCAAGAATAATTAGATTAAACCTACTAACAAAGTCCAGATTCTTCCACTCTGTCGCTTTGATTTTTAAAGGCAAACATATTGCTGCTTCATCTTAAGTGCTTTTATGAAAGGATATTTTCTTACATTTCATGAGACATTTCCATTTCCATGTGTAAATTGGGTACATGTAACCTTTAAAAAGAAAGATATAATGATTTTTGGGAAAAAGAAAAAGGCATTTTGGATTTTGTACTACTACATTCCTTTTCTGTGTGTGTGTGTGTGTGCGTGTGTGCACGTGTGCACATGTGTATTAATGTGGAATCACCTACAGTCATACACACACACACTTTTTAAAAGATGAAAATCACATTTTAATAATAAAATAGTAAAACTTTTCAGACTTATAAGACTCCAGGGCAAGTTCTTTGTTTCCTGTCTCTGCAGCATTCCTGAAGAACCTCCTCCCTCTTCTGAAGCCAGTATTCGGGGGGGGGGGGGGGGGAGATCTCTTGACGTAAATGGAGGATTTTCCCCAAAGGGGAGGATAGATTTAGCACAACAGTATTAAATCCCTGGTAGTACCTTCTCTGGTTCCATTAATTATTGTCCCACCCACCCATCCCTGGAGATTTTAATGCCTTTGGTACCTCTCCCTCTCCTGTGAAGTGCTGCTCACATCCTCCCTAATTGCTGACTCCTCCACTGACAGGGGTGGGACTTCAGGACTTGCCCTCCATCTCTTGAGAAACTGCAGAACTGGAATGGCTCAAAGGGGGAGAAACCTTGGAATTCACCCAGTCACAAATCTGAATGGAGCCTTACCCCTTTAGAGACATTCTCCATTTTTATGGGGCAAAGCAGGATTGGGCATCTGAGTGTCTACGCACATCAAAAAAATTGGGCTTGTCCATATTAGGAAAGCAGTAACACAGGGACCAGGATGGTGAAGGAAAGGAAGGGGGTAACAGATGTGTTTCTTCTCTAGTAACAGAGAATGGGACCCACAGGGCTTTCCAGTGCTTTGGGGGGAGAGATATAGAGTCTATTATAAGGATTTTCTCTATTTTGTGGTTGGTTACTTTTATTCATATGATATAAAGAGTGAGGTTTGTGCTACAGCTAAAAAGCTGTGTCTTGAATAAGTGACAGGAGTTGTCTGTAGCTTATGAATCCTCCTGATTTCTTAACCTTCTAATCAATCTTTATTTTTGAAATTAATTCCTGCCTATTACCAATGTTTTACAAAACTCTTTCCATTTTCAAACCATTTCTTTACATTTTTACATGTTTTTAATAGAAGTTAGGTTTCTTTTACTGAAGCTATTTTTTGTCTGATTTGGGTTTTCTTAGAACTTAATTGTACACAAAGAGTCCCTTACTTCCCCACTAGGTTAGGATCTATTTTTTAGTAAATTACCTTGAAAGAAGTTAGTTTCACTGTTTATGGAGATCCTGGGTTTAGGATTCTTTCTTTGTTTTCTTCTCTTTTTTTCTCCCAAAATCAAGGTCGAAATTCTATCTATGACTTTAAAGTTATTTTTTTTAGCCTGAAATAGATTTTAGATACTTTCCCCTTGTCTTTGTCAAAAAGCAATCAGACCTTAAAATTTGTCCGCAGTCTGAAAACTATTGTGCGTATCTGGGCTCAAATACATTTAAGATTCTTCCCCCAAAGCTGTCACTCAGCAAAAATTGCGAAATGTCCTTGGTTTACATTTCAGTCTCCCAGTCCTTTTCTAGTTTTTACCATTTCCATGGTAATCTATTCAGCACTCTGGATGTACATAACATATGACATTCATTCATTCAAATGTTACATAGTCATAGGAGGCAATGGTGGGAAACCGTTACATTCCAACTCCCAAACCAGCTTCATTAGAACCTGAAACTTAGGGCACTTCTAGAATGTCTACAGAATTTCCCAAACAATAGTGGTATTTATAAGTATTGTTTAAACAGACAAGAATTATAGGACCTCTCCTTGTAGAATTCCCCTGCCTCTATCTGCCTGAAATGTACCCCCCTCAAAGGAAAAACTGTATCAACAAATATTTTACATTTCTGTTTTAACAAAGCAAAAATCTGTAGGCATTCCCCTCCTTTCTATAAGATTAAAAGATTAAAGAGACTAGCACCAGAAAGTCTGCACCTATGTTTCTGACATTTGGCAAGTTTTAAATCTTAAAAATTCTTCAGTGCTAGCAAACATTATCCAATTACGTTAAAAACAATAAGAACACAAAGAAAACTGAATGTGAAAGGCAAAACACTGGATTCCTGAAACTCATTTTGGATTCAGCCCCAAGTTCGATTAGCAGCTTACAAATCTGTCCAAGTTAAATTAGCCTATATTCCAAATTGCTTAATCAAACTTCAGATCTGACCTTGTGATGAAAACATTCTGTAATCAGAAACCTAACAATCCACAATGCAAGACTTCAAGTACACCCTTGAAGTACTCCAGAGTTTGCACCAGAGAAGAGCTATTCCGTGTGTAAACAAATTGTGTCAACTGTCAGCATCACTGTTAGGACTTTTGCCACAACTTGTCATTGGTGCTTTTGCGGTATTCGTTATCCAACTAATTTCTGGAATATGTAAGAACCAAACAATAAAGCCAGAAGAGAGAGTGGAAATACAATAGGAATAGGAACATTGAAAAAATGATTTAAAAATAATACAAGCAGTAGAAAATACGGTTTGTATAGGTATAGGCACTGCCATCAACAATTTTGGGAAACACAAAAAGGTAATTAACCCAAACTAGGGTTTATAATTTGGTTCACTTTGTTATTATTCTCAGAAACTGAAATCTTAGTATTGCGTAAAGGTTAGAGCCATCAGGAGCAGATACTCATTGTTCCTAAGAATGGGCAATTCTGATCATATAAAATGGGCCTGCCTCTGAATGAATCCAGCATCCTTGTGTTGATCCAAGGAATCTGCAGAAGAGAACTCAGTGTTTTTAAATCATAAATTGTTCATTCCATATTGCAGGTCTGCATCTATGTAAGTTGAAGTCACCTGTGAAACTAGCAGGCATAATAATCAGGATGCAGTGCTACACCCGTATTTTACCTTGAATTTTTTAAAAAAGGCTTTCATGTACTACCAAGAAATATACACAAGTAGCACTTCAAAAAGGAAAAAAAAATCATACACCAATCACTATACTTTAGTGCTATTTTATTTTTCTTCTGAACGTCATTTGATTCCATTTAACTTCTTAGTTCACTTTAATAAAAACTCTAACATTTCTCCTGATGCATTTTCATGACAAGATCAAGATTGTAAATTTTCCATCCTTCATGTAATTCAACACCTTGAAGAATGAAAAAAGTAAATGAAGCAAAGAATGATGAATAGTGTGCCTAGATTTTTCAAAGCAGAATAGTGTCAGGATGAAAGGATAGCATGCTGTGGTCAAAGAAAAAGGAAAAAGGAACTTCTGGAAACTTTAAGGGAACAATTATTGCCCAAGTCATGTTCTTAAAACATTTGAGAAAAGAAAAACAATATTTTCAAACAGAGCAAAATTATTTTCTTAAGGTGAGCTCTCTTTCATTATGATGGGTAATAGATAGTCCCTCTGGTTTTATACAGGATCAGCACAAAATATCGCACAATAGGAATAAGTTAACACATCTTGGAGCCTGCTGTTTCCACAAATCATGTAAAACAATACCTTAGTGGGCTGTTATAGAGGAATACTTTATGTCTGAGAGACAGGGCAGGATAGGAATCAAGAGTGTTAATTCATATCCACAAACTCCGGAGTGAACTGTCTGCTACTCTAAATGATTAGATTTTTTCCCCCCCCAAGGAAGCGCAAACCTGGAAGAGTCCAGAAATTTCATACATTGCTAATTCTGTATATACTGTCCCTACCTTTTAAAATGATCTGGAAATAATTCCTAATTTGAATGCTTCATTATTGATATAATATCCACTTTGAAATGTGCCATTCCATATGTAAAACTGTATAACATATTCCCTCTATTTAAAAACCCTATGTGCAATATTTCATTCTATATTCTTACATCCATTTCAAGAAATAAAGTTGTTGTCTGCACTGTCTTTTGTACTGCAAAATAATGTAACTGTTTATATATTTTATCAACTATGTATAAATTATAATTTTCAAAATACCACAAAGAACCACACATTAAACAATAGATAATTCTAAATTGGAAGTCTGCCCCATGTTCATGAAAATGTTGTGAGTGGTCTCTCTCTAATAGCTATAATTTTCAATAGTTAAAATTGTACTGCTATTTGTTTAATTATGTTTAAATGATACCAGGATATTTATGTCACATGTGTAAAAAAAAAAAAAAAAAAAGCCACTGAGAGATTGGCAATCCATATCAAGTGATTGGCATAACATAAAGATATCTGAAGTGAAAATAAATTTGATAAATACTGATAAATACTGATAAATCTGGCATATTATGGAAGTTCTTTAGATGTTCTGTTGAGTAGCATACAAAATTGAATCATAAAGTTACCTTACAACCCAACAAGTCTGGCTTATTCTTCCCTGGTTTATTACCAATGGGAAACCATGTCTGAATCACGAGGAAACAGATGTATGGAAGGAAGATAGTTCTAGACTCTTGAAAGCAACTTAATCAAAACAAGATGGAAATAATTGATTGTAGGTGGTTCAGCTCTCCTTCTAAGTGCTGTTTATTGTTCTGAAGTGGTGAACTTCCTATAAACTTTCAGATATGTAGCTAAGGATGCTTTTGGATCTAGTTCTGTTACAAAAGGAACAGTGAAAGATTGTTTTAGAAACACAATGAGTGTCCCCAAACACAGGCAACTATTTAACAATATATGTTCTGAAAACTTCCCATCTGGGTTACTGCCATTTCTGGGTATATGTTGATCTGCCTTTAAAAATTCTGTGAGTCCACAACATGGTTGCTAGATGGTTGTTTCAATCACGTTATGGTGATTTTTTGTCATCTGCACTAGCAGTTTGTCTGTTTCCAAGTGGATTTTATTTAAAATGCAGATTTTAACTTACACAGCCACAAATGACTTGGAGGCATGTTACGTGAAGTAATGTCTCCTCCCATATTTGCCAGCCTGGATTTTAAACTCAAGGTGGCCTTTAATCTCCAGGTGGCCTTGCAACAAACAAACAAACAAAATGAAGGGGTGGCCACAGAAATGCTGATCTTTTCAATTATGATTCACAATCTGCAGTAGATTGTCCCCAGATATGTTCATCTGATGCATAAAAGATCGTAGAGTGGATACCAATGAACATGTTTGAGGAAGATAGGATACAAACTGAGTGCCACCAAAAAAAAAAAAAAAGAATTTTAGGAAACATTTTAATAGGACTGTGAAAAACTCTATTCAAATGCAAAGAGACTGAATTACTGCTTTGAATCAAATCTTTAGATCAAATAGCTGAATCAGTTTGATGCATTAAATCAAATCAGGTGGCTTGGAATCAATTTGAAGATTTAATGGACTTTTGCACATGTACACACATACTTTTTCTTATCATTAATTCAAATCAAATTGACTTGACTCTTCAAATTGAATCAACCCTTTGAATCAAATTGCTAATTCAGATCAGATCCTGGCTGATTTGCACACCACTAGTTTTTAGTATTTTCATACCTTTACAATTATCCTTGCTGCAAGTTTCATATTTGATTTTATCATACAATGCTGCTAATTTGTCTTGCTTTTCTCTGACAAGTACTAATGTTTCATCATTGCAATGTATTTTATGTTTGTGATATGTATGCAACCACAAGGACAGTTTAAAATGGCAAATTTAAATATATTCTTCTTCAGAATGAATATATAGTAATTAGGTCCGGATTAGAAAATATAAGTTATTTAAAACAGTGTTGTCTTTAATTGTAAGCCTAACAATTTCAATGTCTATGGCTAATAGTAATAGAAAGAGAGTATCTGTTGCTTGTTGCACAAATGTCTATTTATATGCAAAGAGAATCACTATGCCACTTCTACACACAATCCTTAAGAGATGACTTTTATCACAGAAAGAAAATTCGGAAAGTAAACCAGTATGGCAGTGGTATTCTAGATTCATCTGAAGTTTAAGTGAATATGTTTATAGAGATGTGACCATTTAAAATGTTTACAGGAAAAAAAAATTGTAGATGCTATACAGATTCCAACAAAATACAGCATGTTCAGCCACCATATGGGAAAATGTACACTAGTGTTGACTCAGTCATTCATAAAGACAAGATCAGTCCCCGCAGTGGTCTTCCTCAAACAAACAAATGCCAAATGGATTTGAAAGCTTCTCATCAAGTTCCACTTGGTAGGGCAAAAATCTGAACATTACATTTGTAGGATTAAAAATGAAGAAAATGACTTATTATGCAACAAAACATTTCCACTCAGGGTTTCATGTCATGTTCATTTCAGCTATCCAACAGTTACTTTTCCTTGATAATAGATCTGATGATGATAAGTAGCTCAATAAAATATTTCTTTCTGAGGACTGTCTTGTAACTCCATGAGCCAAAGAAGCTGTTAACCTGGCACACAGTGCATGTGCATTTCATTTGCACAGAATTTGCTTTGTCCTGACAGCTTCTTATACTGTGCAAAGAATATTTGTAGGAATCCTGCATTAAATGGCCCTACTTCACTATCAGGGATATATCAGCATGGACATTTTTGAGGCAGTAAAAGACATAGTTCTAAGTAGTATGCATGGAAGTTAATTAACAAATATATTTCTGCTAATGCACAGAGGGAAATAGTGCTTTGAAAAATGCACATATATTAATACTAAAAATTATATTGTTTGTTTAGTTAAGGCAGAGAAGGAAGCCTCTGACTCTTCAGATATAGTTCAGTGAAATCTCCCAGCATCCCTCACCACTGGCCTTGATGAGAGGTGTGGGGAACTGAAATTCATTAATATCTGGAGGGTCACAAATTGCCTACTCCTGAACTTAGCACAGGGAAAAGTGGAGGTTAGCCTAGGAATGATTAGAATCAATATTACATTTTAAGCCCAAAGGATGTGCTGAAAATTAATGAGTGCTGCAAAAGCAAAACATTAGTATGGAAAATACTGAGAAAATTCTTTGAGAACACAGAGACTGTAATAGGTCCATGAAAAGAAACCTGACTGATGAGGAAAATGTATTAAGCCTTGGAATCCCTTAACATTTTGTAATATTGCAAGGGAGCCTGTGCTGCTGCTCAGAGTCAAAAAGGACAAGTGTGGAAACATTTCTTCAACACTGACAAATATGTAATTCATTTCATTTTTTTCATGCTGCCCTTTATTTTCTCTTACTAAACCTGAGGAACAAGCCTGCCTGCAAATTGCATCCAGTGATTCGGAAATAATTTCCCTCACAGCAAAAGGAAGGCATGGTTATATTTTCCTAATATTTTGAAAAAGAGATCACCTATATGCTTAAAACCTATTTCAGATTTTCCAGTGCTGATCCTGACCTTCACCTGGGTCTTTAAAGGACCGGACCTGAGGGACTCATGTAGGAAATGGCTGTATCCCTTGGCTTTTAGAATTCTAAAGCAGAACTCCAGGACCTGCGATACCATCCTTGAAAACTAGGAAACACTTGTGCAAATATTACAACGGACAACATTTTCTGTCATGGGCATTAAGATTTAATAACGGAAGAACTTTAAGAACATTATCCTTTCAAGGCACAACCTCCTTCTTTACTACTCCACCACTACAGCTATTTGATCATGAAAGATATCTTGCTTGCAACATGAAAGAGAATATTTAGTAAACCAAAGCACACTTTTGCTTTGCCACTATTCAGTTTCATAGCAAATCACTGTGAATGAGGCTTCTTAAAAAGGTGATTATGATTTATAAAAAGGTTGTGTAATATTTTTTTTAAAAAAAGGATAAGATGCTGAATAATTCTCTATAACGGGGTTTTTTCCATAAAAATTTCCTCAGCCATTGATATTTTCTCTGTAAAAGAAATAGAAATAGAGAGGACCTTTTTTTCTTCTTCCTACAAAGAGTAGTCAGAAACCATTTGATAACAAAAATAGCCAGTAAAGAAAATATTAAACAGCACTCTTCCCATCAAATTAAGAATCTTCCCCATCTGCAGATGCTTTAAGAAATAGTAATATTCAGACAAAATCCATGCTGCTTCTTACTTCTGTTTAGGTTAAGCACAGAAAATGTTATTGCTAAACCTATTCATGCAGATAGTGTGTGTGTTTTAATGTCCATATTCATGGAAAACAGATTGCACAGATCAGGAAAGAAGAATGGGTGGGGTTGGGGGGCTGCAGTTCAAAAATAACGAGAAAAAAAATCAAGCTAGGAACACAGACCAAAAGGACTTCAAACTCAACAGCTGAAATCTGATCTTTCAAGAATAAGTTTAAAAATAAAGATTACTATATTACCATATTATAGGAGATCCTTGGATGGTGTCCCTAATTATATAATGGCATTCCACTTTGAGGCAATTGTTGCTATACTTTTATCTTAATTACATTTGTGAATTATACATGAAGTTGCAATGGGCATCAAGTAATACGTTGTACCAGCCGCCATTATAATTTGTGAGATCATGAAATGCTGTGAAATAGCTCTGGAACAGATCAAAGCAGAAGCTGTACACTGACACCAGCACATTGCATGGAAACGTTTCTGCACAAAATGTATGTTAGATGCACTCAGAGGCTTTTAAGACAATACAATGGAGACCAGTGAAAGAATATAGCTGTATCAAGGGTTCAATTGTTTCTCTGGCATAAATACCTTTGGGTGACTTCACTGTAATGATTAAGGCTGCCCATTTATTACCAAGCCATAACAAAATGCATCCTTTATTTGCACAAAGCAGCAGTCCACCCTGTCTCCATTTTGTTTAAATTGCTCTCACATTGTGTCTCAATTGTAACTCAGTGGGTGATGTGCCTATACAGAGTCTTGCTCTAATTTAAACAATGTCATGCTCTCCAGTTCATTACAGTGGTGACATTGCAAAGCATTTCACTGATCATCATTGTAAAGTAATTTCATGATACTGTGGAAGCGTGAGGAGTTGGTGATTTCGTCAAGTATTGACTGAAAATAGTTTACCTTTTGAGCCTGAGGAAGCTGGGGATGGAGGGAACAAGAACAGAACAGAAGAAGCCATCATTATATAATGAATGTAATATATTTAAACTAATTTATCTGTTTAACTGAAAGAAAGTACCAAGGTAATAACAATAAAAAAGGAACTAGCATGAGAAATATTTCTACATCAGTTCAATCCAATACATGACAGTAGAACTACCGGAAGTAAAGGTCACCTTTGTGGAATACCATTCATGCTGTTTGTGAAAATGGTTTAATTCTATAAGGAAAAACTTTCCTCAAAGTGTGGGGAACTGTACATTCCCTGAACCCTGAAGCCAGTCCTTTATAAAAGGCCACTATTCTTAGGAAAATTCTTTCTGTATCTTTTAAATTGATTTAAAATCCCAGTTTCTGTTTTCCTTCGAACTCAGTCAGTTTCCAACCATGAAATAGCTACCATGAACAGAATCCAGAAGAAATTTACAGTATTGTAGAATATATTATTTATTACCAGTCACTAGAAATATACACTTACCTAAAGAAAGAAAGAAAAAGAAACTGATGAACTATTAGACTTTGATATTGTGTTGTGACTTTTTGAAAAATTATCTCCATTGCAACCAGGTATAGAGTAATAGCAGCAGTAATAGCAATAGTAGTAGTAGTAGTAGTAAAAGTAGCAGTAAATTGATTGCAACCACACTTTAGAACAGTAGCATAATATATATGAAGCATAAAGGAACTGCTCCCTCCTTTGGAACAGCCTGTCCCCAGATATTTGGACTAACCCCCTTTTACTAAGCTTTCAAAGAGCCATTAAAAGCATTCAAGGATGAGTAAAGACCATCCTATCCCTGAGATGTGGCACAGCAGACCGGGTGTTATTAGCTATTGTATAACTGGTTTTAAGTTCTGGGTTTGTTGTAAACTACTTAGAGCAGTGTTCCTCAACCTTGGCAACTTTAAGATGTCTGGACTTCAACTCCCAGAATTCCCCAGCCAAAAGTCCAGACATCTTAAAGTTGCTAAGGTTGAGAAACACTGACTTAGAGTATCAGGGTTTGGAGTAGTATATAAAGCAAACTAAGTTAAATAAAAGCAAATTTGGAGGTCTATCTAGAATTACAACATTAATGTGACTAAAAGCTATACAAGGCTAAGTCTACAACTACAACCTGGCCTGAGGCCTAGAAAGTCTAAAATTTCTTTCTAATTTTAAAAGACAACAAAATAAGAATAGCCATTTGAGAACTAATGTAAGGGAATACATCTGCCAAAAAAGCTCTACATATTCTGCTTCAGAGTCCATAAAGTGGTCAGTAATATGGCTGGTCACATCATAAAAGGGCAGGACTGGACATGTTTGATATCCTCTACCTATGTCTGACCACATGTACAAAAATGCTGCTCCCTGGACATTTTGTGGAAATATGCTGATAGCATAGTTTGGAATTGTAAGCTGGTGAATATCTTCTTTAATAGTGGGCTGAAAAGCCATAGTACAAAAGAATCCATTTTACTTAAAGTGAGTATACCAAGGGGAAAACTTTGAGTGCTGACCAGCTTTAAACCTCAGCTAGCATCCTGGTGTAAGAATCAATCAGAGATCTTTTCTATTCCACAGGATTTAAGTTCCTCTAGGGAGGATAAGAAATACATCTGTACAATGTGGGATAGCATATTTGCCTCCTGATTTCCTTCCCAGTGATGCTAGTAACAAGATTAAACAAGAAGCCTGGCAAGTTCTTTAAAATATTTTAGCAATGTTAGGTGGGCCCTGACAGAGACTGAGGGCAATTAAATAAAGTCCCCATTTAGATGTGCAGCAGGGAAGACCCAAGATTTTCCTTGAAAAGTTATTCTGAAATATTCCACTTCCAAATCTGGTCACAAAGTCTCCTTGGGGTTTGAAAAAAGCAACTGGGTCTTTTGTACATCTCTGTTTCAGCTGTGATTCATATCCAATGCTTGAAGGAACAGGGAACAAACACATATGTTAGTACAATTTGCTCCTGTTTGCTAAACGTTCATTAAGTGTGTATATTTTAGCACGTACCAAAATAAAAATAAAATGAATTTGACTCAGTTTTTCATTTGAGAACCTGAATTTCTGTATTAGGAAATGCAACAGTTATTTGGGAAATTCTAAGTTAGACTTTTTCATCCTGGTACTCTGCAGTTATTTTGCACTTTGGCTCCTCAAATTCACAAGCAGCATAGATGTTCTTAAGGCTCTATAAATTGTAACAAGACCAGAAACTTTAAATACTTGGAAGCAAAGAAGAAAAGCTGTAAAGATTTTGTCAGCCCTTGGAGGTAGTCCAGGTCAGGAACCAGGTCAGGAAACAAACTCACAACTTTGACTTTGGAGCTGTGGTGATGAAAGCCAGTGTTTCTCCACCTTGGCAGCTTGAAGATGTGTGGACTTCAACTCCCAGAATTCCCCAGCCAGCATGAATTCTGAGAGTTGAAGTCCACACATCTTCAAGTTGCCAAGGATGAGAAATACTGATGTAAGCTATGGTAACAGAATTTTTAAAACCTGAGTGTGTTTTTCTTTTCCTCCCTCTTATACCTCAGGTAGTTAAGGCGGAGCCAGTTTGAGCTTCTTTTTCATGCTTTCCTCATTTCCTGGGCTTAAATCATGTTTTTGTAACTGCTCCTCCAAGGTCATCTCTGTAGCTCACTATAGCTTTGGATATCACTGGAGATTCATCACTATCTCTGTATTTATTGTCTTCCTCCTTACCACCACTACCTACTACTATTACTAATACTTTGCTTCTATCCAAAGGTCATTAACCAGATGAAAAAGTGATGTGCACATCTCCCTACGTGTAATGGTATGAGGGAATGACCAGGGGAGACTGGCCCGAAGATGCTGCCTAAGGAATGGTCAGATAAGAGATAGCATAGTCCACAGCTGGATAATGGGTGGGGCAAGAGGCTCAGAAGAGACCCTCCCTAATTTCTCCGGGGTAAAAGAGATGGGAGGAGAATTGTACTTTCAGACTTGCAAGATTCTGTTAATGTAACCTTACAATAAAGTAGAATTAGCTGATCTGGTTGTGTGTCCTATTTGGTCTACCTGGTAAAGCTGACACTATTAGGCCTTTCTTTGAAAAGATATATATTTTATTGAATTGAGTGGGCTTTTATAAATTTTGCTTTAAAATTAAGGGTTATTTATGAACAGTAATAAATGCAGCAAATAAAGACATACATTCACTATTAGTCTTGAAATACTGTCACAGGACAAAAACCTGTCATATCAAATGTCATCATAATGACTATATATACAATTGGTGATATCATAACAGATGCCTTCACATCCTGTTACAGTGCTGATTAATTCATCGGCCATCCCCATGGCTTGGCTTTGCAGGACGTAAGTAGCTGCAAATTAAATAATCAAAGCTGTAAATGACCCTTTTCTTCCTTCCTTTCCATGTAATGGAAATAACTTTTTATGTCTTTGCAAAAGTATTGTAAGTCATCTGTTTCTCTTGTCTGTGTCACTTTGTAATCCAGTTTTTCTTATCTTACATAAAGGATATCTGCAGATCACATTAATACAGTGCCACTCAGATCATTTCTCCATCTGTTATAATCATTGTTTTTAAACAATTTCTTTGATCATTATCATCATTAAGCTATATAAATATTCACCAAGAATGATTTATAGGGCTGAACCTAAACAAGATCTTGGAAGTTACATAGATTTCAATGAGACTTGTTGAGAAGGATATTTAGAATTATGCCCCGCCCCCCCGCCCCCCCCCCCCCCCCCAAAATTGCAAGATAAATGCTTAAGGAAAAATGTAAACAGTTGGATATTTGAGCACTGGAGAATTAAAAGGAATCCAGAGAAATGATCACTAGAAAGTTCTTTTTCATGATTGGATATTTAATAATGACAATACCTATGCAAGGTTCTGGTCCTAAGTTTTAGCTAACTTAATATAGCATTCATTTATTTCTGGAATACAACTTATAGGCTTGCCATTAAAGAAAAACGTTTCATCAATTTTACTTTTGCTAATGTATAGATCCATATTTAGACATAATTATATTTTACTAAAATATTTTACTAAAATGGGGAATGGCAATGGCTTGATCTGTATACTAGTTTAGTCAGCTGTTCAGGTATTCACTGATACTGGTCAATTTCAAGGTTTTTTTTCCTTTTCTTTTTTAATTTCTGAATTGGATTTGGATGAGAGAGTCTTTTAAGTGGAGGATATATTTAAATACAGTTTTTTAATCTGACAGCCCTTCATGAGATGGAGGAATGTCCTCTGTATATAGCATCTATGGCCACTAGGGAAATTATGACAGTTTACTTTTTATGCAAAATGCTGTAGTCCACAAAAAATGAGCACTGTTGATAGACTCCATTAGCATTTGTTTCTGCTAAAAAATCAGCAAAATAACTCATCCAAAAACAATATACACTTCTAATGGCTGCCTGAAAGGGCTATGAAGAGCTTACACTGAGGAAATGTATGGAAGATTGACAGGCAGACCAATCACTTTAACAAAATTTCTAGTGGAAATTACACAAAATTAACATAAATGAAAGGAATTTGCATGAAAAAGGCAACACATTAGATAGGCTTGTAAATTTGGCATCTTTTTGCCTACTATTTTAAAAAATTACAGAAAATACATATGAATATCCTAATTTCTTGTTATACTTTTCCATTCTGTCTTCCATTTATAGACTGATAATCTGTGGAATTATACCACACTGTAAAGTGACAGAAACATTTTTATTGTAAATAAAAATGTACCTTATTTCAAACCTTATTTTTTTTTCAAAATATTTAACACTCTGAAACTATTGGAAATCCTTAGAAGATAAAGAGAGAACCATCGTGTTACAGATATGTACAGCATGTTTGCTTATACACCATTCTCATACAGCATATTCATGAATGTATTCATGAATTCTCAGAAGTAGGCCTTATCAATTAGTCTCTAGTAAGAAATTATTCTCTAGTAAGTATATATTGGATTATAGCCATAAACTAGAAGATTGTCTATTTAATTTCAGTTCTAAGTTGGCTTTTCCCCAGCTTACAAGTTTCTAAATATGTTGGAACACAGCTTATTTATTTATTTATTTATTTACTTATGTTTAAGCACTGATGATGTTACCTAGTTGGGTAACAAAATGTCTGCAAGCAAACAACCAAGCTCAAAGAGCACGAAGGACTCCACAGTAAAAAAAAAAAAAATCAAACAATACATTGAAACTATATAAAACAATATTCAGTTAAAAAGAAAAAGGGAACACATTCATTACACCAGGGGTACTGACAATTTTTCTTCCAATATTCATACCAGGATAGTCTGAAATTGTCCATAGAAACCTATAAGATGCTACAGTGTGGATGCCTCCAGAATTTCATGAGAAGAGTATTCCAGAGTGCCATTGCAGAGGAGGTGGGCACATGGGGGACCTTCCCTCACATGCCAGTGACCAAGCAAGTCTTAATTGTTTAGGGCTTAAATGGCATAACCAACACTTTGAATCTGGCTTGGTAGCTAACTGGCAGTCCTGCAGTTGCTTTTACAAAACTGTAACATATGTGCAGCCAGGTGTCCCATTCAGGGATCTGGCCATCGTATTTTACACTATCTGTAGCTACCAGTCTAAGTGCAAGGATAGCTCAACACAGAGTGCATTACTCTATGTAAAAGGAGTGCACTCCTAACTAAACAGGAGTTACTATTATATGAATAACTATAGCTATGTTGTCCCCCTCTCCAGGAAGGGGCACAACTGCTACACCAACCACAGCAGGCAATAGGCACTCCTAGCTACAAGAGTCACTTGGGCCTCTACTGACAATAACAGCTGTATGAATACTCCCAAACTACATACCTGTTTTTTCTGTGGGAGTGTAATCCCTTTTAGAATGCATAAACTCCCCAGTTTCCAAACTCACCTTCATATAAGGTCTCCATCTTTCAAGACTTAAGCTTTGTTTACTGGTCCTCATCCACCCCTTCACTACTTCCTGACACTGGTTGAGGAAATGCACAGCAAAATGAGGAGGGAGGGAGGGAGGGAGGGAGGGATCCTTGACTCAACCTTTCCAGTACAGCTCTGAACTGCTCTGGGATGGTGTATCATGGAAACCCTAATAAGATTGGCAGACAGATTATATCTTTTTCAAAATTGTGATGTCTGGAAGATAAAGTTGGAATATTTTCAGTAGTATTACCATACCTAGGGTGCCAAAAATCCAAATGATGGCAGTAAGGAGATACAGAAAACTCTAACCCTTTGCTATCATCTAGTGATGATCCAGAGTTCTGCAGAACTGATATGGTAGACCTAATTTTTAGCTGCAAGCTATAACTGCTGATTCCTTATATAAAACATGATGCTGCTTTATCTAGAAATGAAAGAAACATTTAAAGGGGAGGCCCTAAGGACTGTTGTATTAATGGAAGGTCATAAGTTACAACACTGCTGAGAATCAAGATATTGATTCAGTCAGGAAACCCAAGCTATTGCATAGCCAGTGAAAGTCACTGTCATTAAATATGATGTGGCAGTGGGTTGTTTGTCAGAAAGAACTTGTTTGGCACAGAATTACATGGAAATCTTGGGAAAGACTTCAGGGCATTCTTATATGCCTGACTTTATGGCAAAGATAATAATTATCTTCAGAGGAATTTTGCAAAAAAGTCTCCTGGGGATCACATCTTGCCATTATCCAGAAGCTGCACATGAGGGGGGCCACACCACCCAATACAAATGTTTGCCATTCACATTTCTTCCACTTTATCCTCTATGACAACCCACATATTTAACTTGTGGTATAGCGTGACAACCAATGTTTTTCAGGAAAATAGCTCTCAAGTGTCATCATATTTGAGCTTATGATCCAAGTCTTTTGTAGCCATGCATGAAAATTTGTTATTATTGAAGTATACACTGCATAGCAAGTAACCGAAGACTGTTGTATACCATGTAAATTAAACATGTCATGATCAGGATTTTGTCACTATTTCTAACATCACTGTATTTTACCTATTTTAATTATCAATCATTTAGAAGCATGAGAACCAAATATTTAAACAGGCTGTTGGAAAATGTTACCTTCTAGAGAGTATTGAAGTCTCAGCTGTTATTCCCAACAACAGAAATATCATAGAGTTACTAGCTGAGTATTACTTTCAAACCACAGTATTACCTCTACTGTACAAATTTAACCTGATTGTTCATCTAAAGTGTACTTTCTTCATACAAAATTCCTGTGTGCAACCCTAAGCATTCTTACCAAGGAATACATCACCATTGAAAATTCCCGAATTTACTGTTTGTTTGTTTGACTACTTATTTATCATTAAACACATGTATACAGCTGCCCTTCTCCCAGAGGGAACTCTGGATGGCAAACAAGCATAAAAATGGAAATACAAATCCATTAAAAGAGAAAAAAGGCAAAATCCCACATCCATAGTTCAAACGCAGCCATGCCAGCTCCATTAACATCCTGGCCCCATCACCTGGAGGAAAAACAAGGTCTTCACTGTCTTCCTGAAGGCCAACAGTATGTATCAGCTTGCAATGTGATTGCACTGCTGGATATTTCATGATACGTATGTTCTACCCAAGAATGGGATGTATTAGGATATGAACCAGTTATTTTTTCCTTATGGAATTAAATCTGCTTTTAAAAATATTCATTTTGATGGTGGTTATAGGAAAGAGGTATAAAGATAATCTGGGATCAAATGACAATGTTTCCATTCTTAAATATAAATTTCCTAATTTTAAAATGAGGAAGAGGGGGGAAAAAACTATGCCAATGAAGAAAAATACAGTAATAGTACACATTCTATAATTAAAATTAGGAGAGATGGTTTATTGACACCAAAAACAAATCCTCACATATTACATTCTATTTGTTTTCTAACATAAAGTTGATTGAAGAACATTTTCATTATATACATAAAAAGGAGGCAAGGGAATGCAGGGAATCTTTTTCAATGTAGCAGTACCAAATAAAGCTGAATACTCTCTTTAGAATGATGGCCCTTCACCCATCCAGCTTCTGAGACTGCTCTAAGCCTGGATTTGGAGGAAATGCCTGGGGAAATAAAACCCACTAGGGCCACAAATGACACTGTATCCAGAACTAGAGTAATCAGAGGAGGAGAAACAACAAAAGCCAGGCTGCCATGAGAAATTTATTCCTACAGCTGCCATGAAAAGAAGCAGCAACAGCGAGGAGGAGTGGTGAATTTCAGCATATGTTTCCCCAGTCAGGAAAATGGCACTAGACTGCTCGCAATTCAAACACCATTTCAACCCATCCAAAACTGAGGCATGCATGTTTAATAAGACAACACGTGGCATGAAAATAAAATAAAATAAAATAAAATAATAAAATAAAATAAAAGTTTTGCAATATTTTGCAGAGTTCTGTGAAAAAGAAAGCTTTCTATGGGCTAATTGTTAGGACTGAAAATAACTGTTCAACTTCATACATAGACCAACGATTATCACAGTAGGTAGACCTTGGGAGCAATGGTTCCTTGAGCTCTTAAATGAGCCAAACATGAGCCTGTGGGGGGTTAACAGTATCAAGAAACTCCCAGAGGAAAGCTGGCAGAACATGGCACAGAAGACCAACCCAATCAAGAATGGCTTTTTCTTTGAAACTTCTAAACCAATTCTAGTCCTTCCTCATTTGATTATGAATAGCAAGGCTTGGGGAATAAGGAAGAGATTCTACAGAGGAAGCAGTGGGAGATGTTGATCATGGGCTCCCTACCAAGAGGGACTGAAGCAGTTTGTAAAGAGAACTGTGCTGCACTATGGTTCACATTTGAGATACGACTGAAAGGTTCTAAAAACCCTTTAAACCTACTGAGAAATATCCCTTTCTCCTGATTCATGGGGAAACAAATGACATAATTAGACCCAGATTTCAAGACAATGGATTATTGTGGACAAGAGGGTGAAAGATCTGGAGGCACAGCTGATGTTTTCTTCATTCCTTTCTGTCAAAGAACATGGCCCAGGCAGAGAAAGAATACTGAGAACAAACAGCTACCCATGGGAATGGTTGGGATTCTCTGATCATAGGACACAGTTCCACAAGAAGGGATGCCTGGTGAGAGATGGGCTGCAACTCATGACGTCTGGAAAAATGTACAGTAGAGTCTCGCTTATCCGACATAAACAGGCCGACAGAACATTGGATAAGCGAAAATGTCGGATAACACACAGTAATGATTGAGTGCGGTAAAAAAAAAAAAAACAACCCGATCTGCTGCACCTGTTGCAATAGATTTTTGCGTTATGGCGCCACACCATCAGGAGCAACAAGAAAGAGTACACTCACACTCGCAAACAAGCGGCACACTTTTCTCGTTGCCGATTTATGTGTGTTGTGTTTTTTTTTAGGGGCGTCGGATAAGATGGAATGTCGGATAAGCAAAGGTCAGTTAAACAAAACTCTACTGTATTTGAAAACTGTCTTGAAAACCTGATCAGGAGTGTTTTAAACTTAATTCTGCATGGGAGGAAGGGGTGATCCCAGGAAATAGTACTGCAGGTGGGATGTAGAACTCATAATGGGCACAATAAGCACAGGAAGGAATAGGCCAAGGTAAAATGCAAGGCTATAGAGGACAGACAGGAAGAACTAGAAATCTTAATGCTGAAAGACAAATTTAATTAACAGCTCATTTACATAGAAGCTTTGCCATGCTTTCATCCCAACTTGGAGCAGAAAGAAATCATGTTAATCTCACGTCTCTTAACACACATCTGGAATGGGGCCATACAGTTCTTCCATGCAACAGCATAAGAGCAGTGATTTCCAGTTTTCTCCACGACCAGATTAATTTCATCTAGAAGTCTTGAAAGAGCTTATGGATGTCATCTTGGAGGCTTTTGCTATGATCTTTGAGAAATCATGGAGGATAGCTTTACTGTCAGATGAATAGAGATGATAAAATATTACTCCTATCTTCAGAAAGTGAAAAAAAAGAGCTGGGTAACTACAGACCAGCTTCATGTTAATACCAGGTGAAACTTTGGAACAGATTAAGTAGTTTGTGAACATTTAGAAAAGAATGCACTGCTTGGCAGGAGGCAACATGGGGTTTATCAAGACCAAATCATGCCAAAATAACATGATCTCCTTTTTTAATGGAGTGTAGTAGATGTAATGTACCTAGATTTCAGCAAAGTATTTGACAAAGTCTCCCATAAAATCCTAGTAGAATATATGTGAAAATGTGACTGACTGCACTAACATTAGATGAATACAGAGGTTGTTGAACATTGATATCGAAGAAGTGTACAACAATGGTCCCAATTCAAGCTGGAAAGAATTTTCAGATGACATATCCTTAGGCCCTGTGCTGGTCAACATATTTATAAATGACTTGTATGACAGGTTAGAAAATATGCAATTTGTAGGCAACACAAAAATGGGGGGTGAAAGCAAATACCTTAGAAAACAGTAAATGAACTCAGGATCATCTTGACAAGCTGAAGCAATGGGCAGATACAACAAGACAATTTTCAACTAGAACACATGGATCCTATGCTGCATCAACAGAATATAGTTTCAATCAAAACCAAGAAAAGTCACCATTCCTCTCTATTCTGCATTGGTCAGACCTGGGATGGATGGATGGATGGATGATGTTAATGACCCTTACATCCCACCACATTCACAGGACTCTCAGTGGCTCATAAAATAAGAATGTACAATAAACTTTAAAACATAATCATGGAACAGATTAAAATCCCAATTGTGTTTAGTTATGGAGTCTGCATTTTAGGAAGGGCATTGACAAACTAGAGTGATGTCTAGAAAATTTTTAAAAAAATGATAAGAGGCCTAGCAGGAATAATTTTTGAGAGACACAAAAACCTCTGAGATACTGGTTGTTTAGCTTGATGAACAGAAGACTGTGGAGAGACTTGACAGTGTCTTTAAACATGTGCAGGACTGTCATATAAGAGAGAGGACAGAATTATTCAGGGTTATTGCAGAAGTCAAGATTTTTTTAAAAAAAGAGTTTAAATTATAAGGCAGTTGGAAAATTTTCCTAACAGTAAGAGCTATTCCCCAATGGAAGAGAGCGGCCAGGAGGTGATGAACTTTCTTTTGCTTACTTTAAAATGACATTTTTAAGTGGCTGGTTTATGACAGGCTATAATCTGTTGACTGATAGTTGATCTCTGCATGAATTTGGTTTGTCAGTTATTACTCTATTGTATGTGTAGTTTATTTATTTGCTTTATATCTCACCTTTCATTTAGGAATTCAAGGTGGTATACATAACATGCTTACATCTTATTTTTCCTCAGAACAACTCTGTATAGTAGATTGAGCTAAGAAAAAGTGCCTGGCCCAAAGTCACCCATTGAACTTCCATAGCTGAAGGTGAATTTGAACCTGGGTCTTTCCACTTGTAGACCAGTTACCTTAACCATTACACCACACTGTCTCTCAAGTTTTCAAGTAAGGTGTCACTTAAAAAAAAAAATCTATATGCAGACTTTATCTTTACTCAGTTTTGCTGCATTTGTTTTAGTCCTATGTTCCATTATTACAAACATATCACTGTACGGAGGAAGGAAGGAAGGAAGGAAGGAAGGAAGGAAGGAAGGAAGGAAGGAAGGAAGGAAGGAAGGAAGGAAGGCAGGCAGGCAGGCAGGCAGGCAGGCAGGCAGGCAGGCAGGCAGGCAGGCAGGGTATAGGGAGGTATAAATATTGTAATAAAATATTGTGTGTGCATGGGTATACTAGTATAAATGCATTTTTATGAAGTAAAATTTCACAAAGATTTACTGAGATTTTTATTTCCTTTTTTGTGGTGGGAGGAAGCATAAGAAAGAACATGGCAACTTAACTTTAAACAAACTGAAGTGAGGGCAGAGGAAATGAATAATTACAAAACACCCATATTTTCCTACATGAAACACTTAGTGGTGTTAAAAATATATATTCATATTTTTATAATCACAGACTTCTTTCATCTCAGTAATGATCTGGTTATACCAGAATTATAGAGCAATCTTAAAGCAATTCAAGGAAGAACAGAATCTCTTTTCCCAATGCTATCTGGCTCCTATCAGGTAGCACAGAAAGTATTTGTATGTGTTTGTGTGTACGCATGTGTTTGTCACGTTTTTCAGTCCAAGAAATTTTCTTTTCAATGTGAAAGATTCAGTCTGGGCCCCTCTTAAAGGGATCCTGCAGAATTTAAGCCACTTCTGCCCTGTCTGCTACAAATAGTCTCTCCCCACACCCCACCCCTAACTACCTCTACCACCACCACCACCTCCTCCTCCTCCTCCTCCCCTCCCCCTCCTCTTTTAAATGTATTTGCTATTACTAGGAACTCTTCCATCCTGATGGCAAATTTCCACAGGCAGAACTGGAGCCCTGGGTGCAGTTGCCCTTTTCTCCTCTGATCCCCCTCCTGCCTCCTTCCTTCTTCTAGCTGGAGAAACAGCGCTGGCTTACCTGCATCTTGTTTGGTACAGAGGTTTAAAAAAAGGAGGAGGAAGAGGAGGAGGAAGAGGAAGAGGAAGAGGATCATAATTATAACAATGCTAGGAACTATAATTTAAAACAAATTAGCCCATAAGCTTTTGATTTTGCACTGAAATAAAACATCATGAATGCAATAGTTCAATAATTTTGTACTACTTAAGCAACAAAAAGATGTCATCAAGCTCAAATAATTAGCTGGTTAGCTGAGCAGCTTTATTTTAGTGAATTAAAATGAGACTTCAGAATCTGAGAGCCTTGGTATCATTATGTTTAATGAGGCTTCACCTTTTAATGAAACACTTTAGCCTTTATAAATTTTATCCAGCTTGTTGGAGTTCCCTTTCTATCTCCTTCCCACCACTGTCCTGCTGGAATTTCTAGCTGCAGTATCTGTATTTAGCATAATGAAAAGTTATTTCTCTCTCCATATTCACAAGTGAGGTTTCCAATTTATTTGACTAACTTGCAGCACATCACTCCACAGAAAGTTACCAGTCTGAAATTAAATGTGTGATAACACAAATAGGTAATCTTGCCTAACCCTAAATCACCTCCTATAGCTGCATATTTTCATGATATTTGCATGGAGCTTGCATGCAACAGTGGTCAGCTACCCAACTAGCATCTTGCCACTTTTGTTGGATAGGGTTAAAACATGTTGAACTCAGTTTAAAGATAATCCATACTTGGTGTGATGTCAGCTGTGTTGCTACAAGGTTGATTCTGAGCTTTGCATCCCAAGATTTGATCTAGCCATAGTTTAAAGTGGCAGAGTGATCCAACTGTCACATCCCGCTTCTCTAGAAACTGGTGCACCTCATTTATCAAATGAAAAGCCTCCCTTGCCACAATGTGTTTGTCTAGATAAGCATATTTTGAGAGTTACTTCCCAAACAAGTACCATTTCCAGTTATGAGAACATGGAACAGATTTAGTCCATCCCATCTTCATAAATGAGTCATGTTTCCAGTCCTCAACATCAATAAACTGGAGGGAAATGGACTAGAGTTGTAGGACCATAAATTGCCTATAAAAGTGTCTCATTTGAAACAGGATGCTCACTGGAATTCTTGTATTGCAACCATAAGTTTTCTTTTAATAAATATTATTAATCGGTCCTGTTAGAAGCTTGCTCCTGGGGTTAATTGCTTCCAATCTAGACAGGTCACACTACACCCAAAGACAAAACAAAACAAAATTACTGAATGACCTCAAAGCCTATATCTCAATAAACACTAACCCAATATGGAAACTAGATAACCAAAATCAAGACAATATTCAGTGGATTAATAAAAAAAGAACAAGCCACAAACAACCTGAAACTTCTGAATTTTGCTTGGCCCTGACCTTGCTGGTCTTTAGGAATGAAGACCGGGTTCTTCCCCTGGGTCCTGGGCCAGGTTGGTATATCAGCCTGTTGTAATTATATGAATTGTGTGTCTGGTCTTTACCACAGTATGTTATGTTTTATTAGTTTATCATTTTGTTCTGTATCTGATAATGTCAGCTGCCAAAGTTGCTTGTTGAGTGGGCAGCCATATACACTGAATAAATCAACCAACCACCAATCAGAGAAGAACAATGGCTAACACAGTGGACCTATCTGCATGTTTCAGAATCTACCAGTAGGCAACAGTATTTCCAACCATTTGGAATATCTATAGCCGCCAAACTAGCAATATCCCTCCAAAGTGTATTAAATAAACCTGAGGATTTTGTACCCAAAGAAGATAGAGAAGGAGTGTTTTACAAAATAAAGTACATGGACTATAAACACCATTGCATAGGACAAACAGTTTAGAACATACATAGAAGGTTAGCAAAGCACATTCATGAGTACCAATTGACTGCTGGTACAAGTTCAACCATTGTTTCAGTTGGGAAGCTGTTGAAATTCTAAGTCAGGCCAAATCAATGAATGCATGCAAATGCCTAGAAACTCTTGCAATATTAGCCATCAGTAAACACATATACTTCTGAATGGATCATTCAAAAGAAATAGCTAAAGGTCAAACGGGGGAAAGATGCAGATCCCAACAATATTCCTCTTTATCACACAACTATTAACCAACATCCAGATAAGCAAGAGATTGAACAACATCAATGTAACAAAACACAGATAATAACATGTTAATCATATAGGAAATAAGATCCAACAGCATAGCCCACCTAATCATATATGAAACTGTTAGGACAAAGTCAAATATATTCCACAACTAAATGACCAACTTCTTCAAGATCACAGAACTGAAGATGTTATCTAGGTAGCTAATGAAATATCTGCAAATGGAAAACCAAGCTCAGCTAATTCCTTCAACCCGACATTCCAAACCTTTCTATATGTTTGCATATGTTTTCACAAGTGATAATTTTTGCATAGGATGTAAAATGACTCTATACTATGTCAAATAAAATTCATATCTAGACTTGTACCAAAGTTGTTCAAGCAGCCTGCCCTCACATTTCAGCATCAACAACTATTTTCTATACCACGGAATATCACTTTGACACACTGAAGAGAATACAGAGCCACTTGTTTGAAATGAGTAGTCATATAAATTGAAATAAATAAATAAATACTTAGAATACATCATCTTCTTGGACTAAGCAACCCTACATGCACAGGGTTAATTGTAGCAGTTCGTACCTTGTTAATATGTATGTTAGACAGTCCCTTGGTGGTTGTGAAGTTCTGGAAGATTCCCTTAACTTTGCCCTGTTTGTTACCCATTTTATTGTTCTTTCTTTTTTTCTCATGGTATGATTACATAGAATAATGTATTGACTCTTATTTCTTTGTGAACATTGGCACTGTCTGATCTGTAAGAAAAATATATGTTTGTTTATACAAAGATGGTGTAATTCTTTAAGAGGGGCAATTGGCTTAAGAAGGAAGAGAGAAACAAAGATAAAAAGCAGAGCTGAGACCAGTTAAACGTAGTAATCACAAAAGTGTCCAATAATTTCTATTTACCACACCTTTAGCTGCATAGAATAGCTCATGCCACATAATACATATCACCTTATTTCATACCTTCGCTAGGTTACTAAAGACTGGCCAATCAGATTTTAGAAAAGATCCCTCAGGGATATCTGGAATTCAACTGGCCTCTCAACCAGCCTAATTTAGTCCCTCACCCAAGCAGCATTGGGTTGACTGTGTTAACCCAAATTTCACTATCCCTTATGCCACTTTCAGTCACAGTAATCACAAGTCGCAACATATTGCAACTGAAATAACTTTGCAGTCATTTGTGTTTAATGCTCAATTACATCCAACTCCAACTTATGCACTCTCTACAGAAATTATCATTCTTCTACAATGAACTACTGAGCTTAGCTATGTGGCTTTTTTCCTGGCTAGTACCCTTACTCTTAGCACTTATTGGCTACACTACAAGATGTTTGCTAAGCAGATAGTATAATTTTAATTACTGCCAGCTTTAATTATTTTTTAATGAGGCATTTATGAAGATTGATGGGGAGGTGAAATGCAACAACAGAGCCACATTGTACACACAGGAACAGCCTGACATGATAAAGTCTCTTAATTCCATCTGTGTACAGAAACACACAAACATGCACAAAAATCCTATATATTTAAAGGTACAGTTAATTTCCTTGATGCAACTAAAATGGAGTGATTTGCAACAAATTGGGAAATATAATATTAGGAATGGAAGGACACAGAAGAAGAGGATGACCAACAGCAAGGTGGACGGACTCAGTTACAGTAGCAATGTGTGCACCATTGGAAGACCGAAGGACCAGATTAAGGACAGATCATCATGGAGAAAATCTATCTACATGGACACTAAGAGTCGATACCGACTTACTGCACATCAGTCAATCAATATTAGGAAAAATATAGTGAAGCCTTATGAAATATAGCTTTTACTTGTGAGTAGAAGCTATTTGGGGATAACAGGTCTTCTGGCTTGAGAAGAGGCAGGATGTGAATGGAGTAGTGGAACTTGGTAAGCATATGAGCCATATGGGAAACCCAGTGAAGTTTCTTCTCTTTACAGGCTAGTGGTTCCTGATGTCTATCAGCATATATATTCTCTCAATCCCCATTCTCAAGGCTTGCTTCTAGCAGAAAGCTTTTAATCCTTTCCATCCAAAGGCAGAAACCAGCTGTCTTAGCTTTTGGTCCTGGAAAGGAAAACAAAAGAAAACAGCTATCTCTTCTTTCCCTGCCAGAGAGAGGGGAAATTAGAGAAAAATATAGGTGGAACATGACAAGGCCCAGCCTCCCATTAAATAGAAGTAGACCAGCTAAAAAAATAAATATTTCATCTGGAAGCAACCTAGATTTTCAATTTTTTTTTAAAAAAAGAAACATTCCAGAGTAGGAGGGAGGTTCATTTTGACTTTATCCTCCAAGTTCGTGTTTTCCTTTTTATATTACACATCCTTCTACATTTGTAAGCTATCCCAAGTCTTTTTAGAGTTGGGTAGCCTCAAAATTGAATAAACAAATAAATAATAAAGTCTTTATGACCTTAGGGCAACTCAGTATTGTAGTTCAGAAATAAATAATTAATCTAAGAGATGGAGCAGGAGGTGAAGAGCTGTAGAACAGATGGGAATTGAAGCTGATGAGAGTGCACAGCATAATCTGAAATAGATGTGAAGATTGCCATTTTAATGTTACCAATATATTATTGCTGATCATGTCTGACAATAGTTGTTAACATATTTGTGCAGGTAAATGCCTTGTATGATTATACCTTACATAGACCTTGAGGAATATTCCTTAAAACACTATGCTGGCACAGAAATTATAGCATCAGCTGGAAAAAAAAAAAGGCTTGCACTCTCACTGCATTTTTGCATCAGAAAACCAATCTGCTGGAAATATGTAAAATATTCTTACATACTTTTAATCAGAACTGACCCACAACTTTATTCTGCAAACTCACATTAAGATGTAAAATCTGAAGAGATGGCAGATCTGAAAAGTAGACAACATACTACAAAAGAAGATAAAAAATTTACACAATGATGGCATTGAGTTTTGAGGCGACTGCAAAGAACTTCTAGGGCTACTCTTCCAAAATACATCTGAACATTTTTATTTGTGTTTTCAATAATTTTCTATTTCTTTTTGGAAAGCCTGTTATGTCTAATATTACTGACATGATGACTGTACTATTAATTTGTTGATCATGTGAGCAATGGGTGGTGTATACATTATTGGTCAATAAGGTGAAAATCAGCACATTAAAGCTATAGCTTATAAAGGCCTGGGACATTTATAGGACTAAGCTGAAAGAAAACGTAATGGCTTTGCAGGCAAAGGTATACATCCTGCCCTTTTTCTATAAGGAAACATTTAGAAATTTATATTTACTGGATACTAGAGATAAAGAGAGAGGGGAAAAAACCCCCTAAGGAATATTTACATTTCTCTTTTATTTTTTTAAACAAGCATTCTGTAAAGATTTTTTTAAAATATGGGTCCTTGTTTGATCTAACTTAAGTATATATTAAACATTCGGGAACATCTTCCTTTAATTAATCTTTTGCTTTTTGAATGTGAGTCATGATAAACAAAGAAGGTTTCCAGAGTAAACAAGGCAAAGAAATCTAAAGCATTCTTCATCCTCTCAGAGAAAGGTGTTGTATATCAATGACAAACTGAAATATTTTCTAACCTGCCATCTCTCTGACATACAGGTATGGAAGGTATGTATAGAGCAGAGGTCCCAATGGGATAATCTGGAAAAGTCAGAACTCAACACCAAGCCTGATTCCTTGAATTTATGTAGAAAATATGCAATAGAGAAGATTGTTTTATAGAGTCAGACATTTGAGAGCCAAAAAACACTACTCTAAAAGATACAGTCTAATGCTGTTTTATTCTTTCCAAGTCTATGGAATATAGGAAAGAAATTATATACAGGGCTCAGGAATCTGTCTGTCAGCAGGATAACTCTCATAAAACTGAACTGAATGGGGTCAGATTTGGTATGGGAGAGGAAGCCTGGGGGAAAAAAAGTTTGACAATAGGTGGCTTGGGATTACAGAGAAAAAAAACAGAAAAAGTTCCTGTGGGAGTGGCTCAGAATGCAGATGACTCCTCCATACTAAGACCCACTTCCTTTCCCTCCTGATCACATGTCCTAAACAGGAGATACCATTAATGGGGCTGGAAAGTACTCCAGGATCCATGTTCTGCATACTTTCCCTACCCTTGTTTAATAAAGTAACTTAACTAAAAGGCAACTGGAGTATAGCAAAGATGGAACATTGAGCAGTTTATAATTTATGGCAGTATTTTAAGGGGCTGAGGTCATTATACCCTTCAATATTTCTAATAATAGGTCTTCAGTTACATAAAAATATTCTTTTAAAATCAGAGACTATCTGAAATATCAGCTTGTGGCAGGCTTCAGTATAAGAAAATGAAGCCATTATGGAGCTGCCAAAATACATTTAAAAAAAAAAGTGCTGATCACATATGAACAATTGTAGCATCCTTCATTTTTGCATATGGCTGAATAGTGTGCAAAGGTAGTAGAATGTGACTGATGGAATTTGGGAGTTGATTCCAGAAATAGAGATATGGTAATGAGAAATACATGTACAGACTACATTTATTAACAAATGAAGATATATGTATCTTTTCTAATATTTCTTTATTTGTTTAGGTACAACCCTTTTTTAGCTGATTTTGATGACACAACTAGATCTAGTATCACAGGTAATAAACTATAAATAGTAGAGTATGTGCAAGAAGAGACAACCAGACTTTAAAGTATGAATGGCAAAAGAAAAAAAAAGAGAGACAAAGAGAGAGAAAAATATTTGAAAGAGTCAAATTGCACAATCAACTGTAACCCACTCAGGCTGTTGTAATTAAGGAGCATTTTCTTGTATTGCAAAATATATTAATCTGAAATCCATCAGTTCTCTTAAAATTCAACAGTGTTGACTTATATATGGAAGATATGCTGTGGACTTGGACAGATGTAACTTCCAATCCATTTATTTCCTTTTATAACCTGTTCAAAGAGTGACATAAGAGAAAAAATGCAACAAATATCTGCCCTATAAACAAAGAAGTGATTTTGAAGCTGCTGATTCCTGTCTCTACTAGATAACTTTGTAAAATCTTAAAATCATGTGCTGGCTGATATTTTTGTGTAACTGAGGAATCGCAGCATGTTACGCTGTTCTACAGGGGAAAAAAAAGTATAGAATCAAAACTAACATCCCTTCATATTTCAGCTGTGGTTTTCGAGATAAAACTTAGCGTATCTTCTGGTTTCCTTGCCACCATAGGAGGTAAAGTGGCTAATTTTCTTAATCTCCTTGGTTGCTTTTTAAATTTCTGATGTGAGCTTGCAAGTTAAATAACACATTAGAACTCAATTTAACATGGAGATGGATGTATCTGAAGTTCAGTAGCAATGGATTCAAAGAAAATGTAATGCATTCTAGGGAAAAAAAAAAATAAAAATGAGCAAAGGCTCCAATATTTTTAAAGTCACAGTACATGAACAGCAACAACAAAAAGTGATAATTAGAATAGTCATTTGTTTCAATAGAACAAAAGTACTGTAATATTTATAGTCTGTGCCAGAATTATAATGACTCTAGGGCTAGATGTGAAGTATCGCAGCATGTTCCACATGTTTTTAACACTGTTTCTAAAAGCTCTAGAGGCTATTAAATTTAATGAACCCATCTGCTATGAAATAGAGGTCCAACATAATAAGTTTTCTCAGTGCCATATAATACAGATGGCATTCCACAATCTAAAAGCCTAGATAGATTTTTTTAATGGTCCCCTTTAGGTGTGTTCCTCCCTCCCATTTTGTTTGATGGTAGGGACATCTTTATTATTCACACTGTTTTATTTTGCAAATAGAATGTGCCATGATCTGCATAGGAGAAGCATCACTGCTCATGAATATACATTAATTCCTCTCTCCAGAATTATATTTACCTCTCTTTCCTCCAGAAGTTCATGGTTTTGTGTTATATATTTAAGGAACACATTCCTGCCATGGAAAAGCACTTCAAATCATGATTTCAAACCAATGTATAATCTGCGAGGGCACCATGTTTTGCATGCATTCAAATATTATTTCCCCAATTTGCAAGGAAACCAAGGTCAATGTCTGTTCAATCTTTTTTTTTTTAAAAAAAAAGATTTGTAGATACAATCAAAAGAAAACAAAGAAAAAGAAAAAAAGTGTATTAAAAGGAGGTGTAAAGGGATTATAAAATTAGGGGGAAAAAAGAAAAATCACATTAATATAAATAAGCACATTAAAATAACTTACCTTACCTTAAAGATTTTAAGTCAAACATTATTTTAATAAGTCAGTATTAAAATCCTATTATTATGCAATAACTGATAACTATAACCAGAATAATTCAAATTGTAAGTTACAAAGTGAAATAAAAAAATATTCTAATTTCTGTACAATCTAAGAAATTTAGTGAATTTGTGTGTGTGTGTGTGTGTGTCTTGTCTGTCTGTCTCTCTTCAAGTCACTTTTTGACTCCTGGAGACTGCCTGGACAAGTCCCTGCAGCTCTTTTTGGAAAGATTTTGGAAGTGGTTTGCCATTGCCTGCTTCCTAGGGCTGAGAGAGAGTGACTGGCCCAAGGTCACCCTGCTGATTTCATGCATAAGGCAGGACTACAACTCACATCTCCCGGTTTCTAGCCTGGTGCCTTAACCACTACACCAAACTGGCTGTCTTTAGTGAATTTAGCAAATCCTAAAAAATGTAACCTTATGCTAGGAGAAATCCAAGCTTTCAAACAGTTCATGATTACTTAGGATAGTAGAATGATGAGCTTAGGTGGATCTGTAACATATAATGCCATCCTCAGAGAAAAGAGAGCAGTGTTATCTGAAATTAATAAACCTCACTACAGTTCCATTTTCAGTAAAAGAGATGCAGTTTTGGACTCCTTGGCTATAGAAAATGCTAATGATGTGTTGTGATGTCTGCTCATCCTTAAAGTTTGGATTAGTTCATATACTCTGAGGATATGGATAAGATTCTTTGTAGTATAAAATAAATCATGTTCATGTTTGACCATTATCTTTCCAGATTATGAAAGCCATGGGAGAGCAAGTGCACTAAGTACAGAGAATGGTCAGTGCTCCACTGGAGGTAGGAACCATCCAGCCTTAAGTTGACTACTGTGAAATATCTAATAAAGGAGACTTGTCCATATCCCTTTGTGTTGGATATGCTGTTCTTCAATTTCCTGCTCTTGAACATGTTGCTTCAGTATGTCATAATATTTTAACTCCAGTAGTTCTATACCCATTTTCAACTGGCTTCACACGTGGTTTGGGACTAAGGCAGCTTTGCTCTGATATACGATCTATACCAAGAAGTAGACAGGGAGACTAAAACTGCCTACTTTTCATCAGATTTGGCTAGCAAGTGGTGCTGAGATTGCAAATGTTTTATGCTGGAAGGAGAAAGGGAGAGAGAAGGGAAAGGAGAGAGGAGATTATCACTCCTTAGAAACTCTGGTGAATATGCAATGATAGGGTTGAAGGAGAAGGCAGAGGAAACATGAGAAGAGGAAGTAGCTTAGTTTATGCTGAGAATGGAGAAGAGGAAAGGCAAAAAGAAGAAAATTGCTTGGTGCATAGCGGACTGAATGTAAAAGTTGGTTCTCGGACTGATAAGGATTCAAACAATCATTGTATAAATGACCTGCAGCAACAGATTTATCAGAGAAGAAACCTGTATCTTCTCTAGTTCACCATGAGGCTGTAAGACAAAGACTAAGGCATGCACGGATATATTGATTGACAATAGTTTACTTCAGGAATTCTTGTATCACTACTACTTTTATCTCAGTCAATATTGCTAAAGAGAATTCCATAAGATTCATGCTTGGGAAAAATGATTTTTAATTTAGGCAGCTACCAAAGACCTGAAACAGAAGAAAGGTTAAGAAAGTTAAGGGTTGTCAAGGATGTACCAGCTGGAAATGGTGATGTGAATGGTGATTATACGTAGTGGTATGAGAAGTCATAGGTGATCCTTATAATATCATGCCTTGTCAGGTCACTTTGACCTGAGGATCCAGATCTGCATGTTGCCATGTATACAAGAGGCTGCCATCAGATGGATAGCCACAAGTCAGCACAGAGTGCAGTAAAGAGATATCCACCATTAGCGCCGCATGAGATCAGGCAAGCCATTATATCTCAGATGAGTAACAACAGTTGAAGCTGTACAGGAATTTCTTTTGGAAGAGGAGATGGAAAAGAGAGTTATTGCAGTTTGTGTTTAAGACAGTGGAGAACTGCCTGGACTAGTCAAGTCTGTGGAGGAGACTTTGCAAGTTAGGAATAGAGAATGGCTGGAGAACATTCCCTGATGAAGTAAGAGAATAAGAAGAGAGTAGGGTCAGGGAGGGGGAGAACCATCTAAGGTGAAGAAGCCAGAAGGGACTATGTTATGATGTAAAGATGTGTACTGATACTCATACAGGCACACACATATAAAATATGACAGCCAGTGAAGTTGTTTTGCTTCAGGTGCTAGACTAGGAGCTTCAAGACCAAGGTTCTAATCCTCTCTTAGGCATGGAAACCACTTGAGTGACTTTGGGCCAGTCACACTGTCTCAGCCCTACACTGGGAAGTTGAAAAAAGTATGCCTACCAACCCACACTGAACCAGCATGGTAGATTGTTGTGATGGAATGGAATTATGAAGGCCAAGCTCAGGGAGATAAGCATTTTCTTAGCTCACCGGAACCGCGTGGGAGGAACAAAAGGATGAGACTGGCACCTCCCTGAGGAATTCATACTGTTGTGGCTGGAGGACTTTGGGAACTGGGGTTTTAGTCTGGGAAGATTCTTGCTAGAGGTTGTAGCTAATAAACATAAAAGGACTTTATCTGCATGGTCTCCTGGAGTTCCTTGGGCTAGGCCTGACAATTATGGTCCATAACTTCATGAAGAGGGCTTCATTCTGCAGTGGGTTAATATAGGGTAACAACAACAACAACAACAGTTATTTACAGACATACATGAAATAATCAATTAATATTGATCCCTCCAATGGCGATTCTGATATCTGCAAATAATATTTCCATTCGCAGAAATTAGTGGACTAGCATAATTCCAGGAACTTTTGTGGAACTTGCATTCCACAAAAACACACAAAAGGGATAATAATAATAATAATAATAATAATAATAATAATACCACCACCACCACCACCACCACCACCACCACAACCACCAATACTACCACAAGACCTGAGGCTTTAATCTTCTGTCTTATTTTAATGTGGTTGTCATGTTTCTCTTGTCTTTTCTGTTTGTGTTATATTTTAACTTATTATTTATAGTTCTAATATGCCATTATGTTTCCTGATGTTTGATACTGTATTCGTTTGACATTTATTTAATTTTTGTAAACCTCTGCGGGCTGGCTTTTCTGGGACTACTGAACTATATCAGTAGTTTTAATGAATTTCTTAATTCATTAAAACTACTTATATAGTTTTGTATTATGTTCTAGTGATGTATGCTTGTGATTATCCTTTTTAACTGTACACTGCCATGGGTCCTTGTGGACTGTGGCAATGTAAAAATATGTCTAATAAACAAATAATACGTTAAGTAAACAATCCAGAGTTTTGCAGTCCCAGTCTGGAAGACAGTAATAATTATTATTATTATTTTTGTAATGTTGTCAAACATTCAAAATACTGCATATGCATTTACTCTGTGAGATACGGGAGATCACACTATCATATTAACACAACAGCTTTATTACCTCTATTCAAAATTTATCAAATAACATTTAAGCATTTGAATTTTCAAGACCTCTTCCTCAAGTGGTATAGTTAAAAAACAATAATAATATGGTGGGAGAAAATGTGGCAGGTGTTTAGGATATGCATGTACCAACACTTGCTTGCAGGCTGATACAAGCAAATAATTATTTGTCTATAATTCTGGAACTATAAAAACCAGCTATTAATATTGGGAAAATAAACAGAGAAAGAGTGCTAAGCTTTAAACTGGGGACTTCCCAATCCAAATTTGTTTTTTTACATTACATTACTTCCCAGTCATACCAAGGGTTTGAAATATACTGAGGAACTTACATTCATAATTAACATTTAGTGGACGGGTGTGTGCGTTTCTGTGCGTCTGTGTAAACTTCTCAGAATATTCAGTATCTCAGAGTAAGAACAAGAAGCAGTTAGTTTTTTTTTTTTCCTGAACTGTTCTCACTCTAGTTTAATAATTCCATTGGGCAGCCAAATTTTGTTCACCAGCCAGAGACACTTGATGAGATGGGTGGCCATACAAATTGAAAGAATAAATAAATATATGCATACATACATACACAAGCCGGGAAGTACAGTAACGGTCTCTGCCTCCATCTTCAGGGTGGGAAATTTGTAGAGGTGACTGCACCCCATCGCAGCATGCAGTTTAAATATTGCCAGCTGTTGCCTGATCATAGAATGTGACTATCAACAAGACCAGATAGGCAGACAGAGCAGAGTTGGGAAAAGTGCATAATTTTATTTTCCCCAATGCAATCACTTGGGAGAATATTTGAAAATGTTGTAAATGGCATTTGGCGCTGACTTCTACAAATCATTATTCAAGCAGTTTTATTTGTCCTCCATGAGGTCAGAAAGACCCTGACTGGCTTTTTAATGCTGTGGTATTGTCTTCACTGCATGTTCTCTGATCATGTATGACTATTTCTTGGAATATCGTTTTAGAAATAGTCATATGAGATGCCCAAGCTAACCACAGGCTTAAAAATAACACCAAAGAATAAGTAGATCCAAGAAACAATGGCAGAAAATAAGTTTGAACTGAAAGATATCCACTCTCACAACACACTACCCTTCCTGGATATCCTCATCAGCAGAGGAAACAACAGCAAATTAGAAACCCAAGTCTATTAGAAGACAGCCCACACTTATCAAGTACTCAATTACAAAGTAACAGCCTAACCTCCCACAAGAGGAGCTGTGTAAGGACATTACTGAAATGAGCACAAATGCATTGCAACAACCCAGAACAGAAGAAATGGGAAACAGACCACCTATACAACATCTTCCAACAAAATGGATACCCACACAACTTTATCAAAAAGTGCCTGGCCACTCAACCTACTACCACACAACTACCACAAGCTATGAAAAGGATAACACTGCTATACATCAGAAACATCTCAGAGATCACCAACAGACTATTACAACCACATGGCATCTCTGTAGCACACAAACCAAGTAAAGCCCTCCAAAACATCTTAAGCAAACCAAAAAACCCAGCAGCCCAAGAAGAAAAAACAGGAGTCATCTACAACATACAGTGTAAGGACTGTAACAACCACTATGTAGGACAGACAGGCAGAAGGCTTGCAGAGCGTATCCATGAACACCAACTAGCAGTCAGAAGACACGATGAAAACTCCTTAATCTCACAACACATGGACAGACTGAACCACAGTTTTAACTGGGAAACTGTCAGCATCTTAGACCAAGCTAAATCCAAAAATGCGAGGGAATTCTTGGAAGCTTGGTATTCAGACAAGGCAGCCATCAAAAGCCATAGAGATAAACAACATCTACACTATTTGAAAGAGACAATAGAAAAGAAAACAAAAGACCAGAACATCTCCTCACCAGCAATCATCATCCAGATAAGTGGAGATTAACACCAAGATTACCACCAGACATACAATCAGCAGTAAACAATACCCTAATCAAGGAACTACCTGAGGGAAAAAATAAAACAAAACAAACCCCCCACCCCCACCAACACGGGCAGGGCATGCCACTGTATATAAACAGAGAGCAAACCCCATCCCATTTTAGCACTGAAGATGTTACCTAGCCAGATAATGAAACATTTGCAAGAAAAGAACCAAGCTCAGAGAACCCCAAGGACTCCACAGTTCAACCCTGAGCTACACATATTCGCTTCTATCAATAACCACTCTCATCATAGAGGGTGAGAAAAAGTGGTCTTAGAACTATTACGACTTGCAAAATCAATATTCATAATACTATTTTCTGAGGAAAAAAAAAATACAGTAGTCAAGGTTTATTCCAAAATTACATAAGGATGATATTAGTCAATGTTTAATGTAACAGATTAGTTATTCGATTTTTATATGCAGCAGATATAAAATTTAAAGCATATCATTGAGTTCTTACAACCATTTCATGTTAGAAAATGATACCTACAACCAAGGATATGTCAGGCTGGACCTTGTTTCCTTGTCAAAAAACAATAAATCTACAAAGCTTCTCCGCATAGGAAATGTTCCAGTGTGAAGCTGAAAAAAAAGTAGCAATAAAAAGAGGGGAAAGTGATGAAATTCAAATAAAAATCTATTTCAGAAAAGGAAAGTACAACAAACTGAAAGCAAAAGCAAAGTATGTTCAAAGTTTAAAGTAAATCTGATTCTGAGAGATGCTACAAGAATGCACAGATGTTAATACATTTTCATACCAAATAAATTCACTTTATTAAAAAAATATTAAATAAACTTGCAATAGAATGGCAGAAAATTCATACAGAAATTAATGAACACAAGCCAGAATTATGTGAAAATCTACTTCAGATATAGGCAACTTTTGGGGAGCAGACTGGCAAATATAGAATTTGGGAGCATGTTGTGATGGCTATCATGGTGAGCTGGGACATCAGTTTACCAGAAGAAATCTCTACCTATGGGCATCTGGCTTGTGATCTTACAATATTTTTAAGATTAATAATTCTTATATCAGAAATCCTTCCTTGCTTTTTTTTAATATGCTTTTTATTGAGCTTGTTACTAAGACCCTGAGAAATGTTCCTGTATAGTTATATTCAATTTAATCCTCATCAATATGCATATACACTTAG
This sequence comes from Liasis olivaceus, assembly GCA_030867105.1. NCBI lineage: Eukaryota > Metazoa > Chordata > Lepidosauria > Squamata > Pythonidae > Liasis > Liasis olivaceus. Next base: position 47,983,713 of record CM061348.1, read on the forward strand.
GACTTTCTGCCACACTGAGAATTATTTTCTGTCATAGTGAAATTACTTACATGGGATCTTGTCACTCCAGTTAGTGAAATCCTTATAGAGCTCTTCAGAGTCTAAGGGGTGTTTTTAAAAATCCAGGATAATTTCTGTCATCTGCAAATCTGGGAACAAAACTGCTCAATCCTGTCTCCAAATAATTTCTGATTTACACAGAAGTATCTATTGCTGGTGCTTCTGCCCTGGAAATATTATATTCTCCCAGTATTACTTTACTTTCCACTGTAAATAGCATAAATTATACTTTGGAATACCAAGTCTGTAATTAAGCATATTTTGAGTTGCATTGCACTTGATATTACAAAATGAACAAACAGTGCTTGCTAACCCTATATTTTATGAGACTGGGTCTGATTTGTATTACCACATTGTATCATATCACCATTTTTTTTTTTTTTTTTTATCTGCTTAACAGTCATTACTGACCCTGCAGTGACCGCCCCCTAGCGGTTTTCAAGGCAATTGCATCTTTCTAGTTTCGGAATTAAACTTTGCCAGAGCCTAATTCCTAGAGCGTCAGCCCAGCTGGCAGCACAGGAGGCGGGATTTCCGTTGCTTCGCGCCCCTTTTTCGGACGAGCGCGGTTTTTCGCGCTTTTACCGGCAACTTGTCCCGTCTCTCTGTTGAGCCGTTGCCAGCATTTTTCCTCCCACCGGGGTGAGAGTCCTCATTTATCTACTCACGTACGTTTTCGATCTGCTGAGTTGGCAGAAGCTGCGGGTAGAGAAACAAGAGCTCACCTTGTTAACGCGAGGCTGGACTCGAACCGCTGAAGCTTTCAGCCATTTCTGGCCGGCACTTTCAGCGTCATTAAGCCACTGCGCCACCGCGTCCCCATATCATATCACCATATCACACATTAATTAATTCACTTAATTGAAAAATAATATATTTCCATGTATGTTATGGAAAAAAGACTTTGTAACTTTCAACTGATACATGATGAATTTGGGGTCAGAACCTGATATTTGAAAATGTAATTGAAGAAAATATCATAAAATCTATTTAACAAGGAGCCCTTTACAAGGTATCTAAAAAAGAACATCAAGATAGAGCTAAAACCTAATTGTAGCAGTTTGGATGCAGGCAACTGGAAGAGGAAAAGCATAGGAAATGGAAAAAAACAGACCTAAGGAAAGGACAAAGGGAAGAAAGCCAGCCGCCACCCCCCCCCCCCCCCGAGTTCACTGAGAAAATAAGCTACTGGTTCTCCTTCTAGAAGGCATGGAGAGGCACTAGGACTTGAAGAGAGAATCTGTAAGGAAGGTGGAAATAACAACATTTGAAACAAAAATTCCCAAAGAGATAGGTGAAAAATAGGAATGTGCATGTAAGTAATATGATGCTTTCTAAGTAAGAGGAGACTGCAGTGGGATGTGAGAATAACCTTGAGAGAGGGAGGAGGAAAAGCTCCAGCCTAGACAATGGTCTGATAAAAGAAATCTGAGTCCAAAGCAGAAATGGGGATGGTGAAAGCACATTCAGACTTGCAAGACTGATGTCAGCCCTTTGAGGTAGTCCAGACCAGGAAACCAAAACCATGAATACTAAATACTACCTCTCAAAGTTATTCTTGCAGCCCATTACAGAGACCTAGAAGGATCGCAGACACTTAGAAACTTATTTCTGTCCAGTACATATGTAGGTATAATCTATAATTATTCCTTCTGATCTATTGCAAATTCTGTTTAGGAATCTGCTACCAAAACAATACAGCAGGCTGAGGATTGAGTTATGGGTTCAATATAGGGTGGGAGGGCTGAATGAAAATGGGTGCACTGGGAGAGTTGAAGAAAGGACAGACTCTAGAAAAAGTGCAGGTATAGAAAACCTTAAAAGTGGGCAATACATCGGAAGCTAAGGGTTCCTGGGGCAAAAATGCAACACATGTCTAGCACAGTGTGTGAGAAGTGTAAATCAAGGTTTCTGCTACATCATGGAAACTTCAGGAGAAAAGGGCACCACATTTTAACTCAAGAGGATACAAGATGGGAGCAGCAGCCAACATTGTCAGGAGGCAATCAGTCCCCTGAAGTGGCTTGAATCCTCCAATGCAATGAAGATCCTTTACTCATTGTGTCACATTCAGTGTCTGGGTAGCTTCTGGGTAGCTTCAGCCAAGTTCAAGCCACCAAGGGGAGCCTCTCTTGTCTTAGCATAGTGACAGGCAAAGGAGGGGATAAAATTTGATATCGAGAAAGTGGATATTAAATTGATAGAAACTGTGAGCCACATGTAACACCTTTGCTGCGAGAGTTGCATTAGGTGCCAGTTTGCTTCTGGGTCCAGTTCAAGGTGTTGGTTATTACCTTTAAAGCCCTACATGGCATGGGTCCAGGTTACCTGAGGGACCATCTCATCCCCAATACATCAACCCGTCCCACACGGTCAGGCAGAGAGGGTATGTTGCTGATCCCATCAGCAAAGGAATGTCGGCTGGCGGGGCCAGGGAAGAGAGCCTTCTCTGCCGTTGCCCCCGCCCTTTGGAATATTCTCCCACAAGCGGTGCGGCGGACCCCTACCCTCCCAGCGTTCCAAAAGGTTTAAAGACCTGGCTCTGTCAGTGTGCATGGGGTGACATGGGCTCTACCAGTCCCTGGGGGTAGTTAACCCCCTGATGATGCTCCCTGGAATTACTTGCCAATTTTCCATCTTCTTGGAACTTATTTATTTTTAGGATTGTTTTTATGTTGTATTTTAATGAATGTTTATCTTCTTGTAAACCTCTCAGAGTCGTTTCACGAGATGGGTGGTGACAAATTTGATAAATAAAAAATAAAAAAATAAAGGTGGTCAATGAGCTGCAGGACAGAAGAGCCAGAACGGAATGCGATGTCCTGATTTGAAATAATCTTTTTTGTTTTTCTTTTGTAAGGAAAAAAAATGCATGTTATATTACTACTCTGGGAGAGATGGGTGGCATATAAATTTAACAAATAAATAAATAAATGTTAAATATCATGAGGATAGTATGGAGAAATAATAAAAAGGGCTTTCTTTGGCAAAATACAAGTGATTTGGTGATGCACATCTCCATATCAAATGAAGAAACATATACTAATGATTCTGTATCAGAAGAGCTAAAGATGCAATGCATTTATCTACTGTTTGATTCTGATATGTCTGTCCCAGTGCTATGGCAGTTCCCAGCAGAGATTCTCACACACAAGTAATTTCTATATACATGAAACTTGGTTTTTCTTATTTAATTCCATCCGCAAATCTGAATGGAAATAATTTAAATTTGGTGAAGTCCACTTGCAGAATCCACTTCCAGAATACTCGTTATTGAGCCCTGGCTTAGTGGGCGGTGGCCATTTCTGAGGAAGTACAATAATGTGTTGAAAAACTGTCATTTTTCAAAGGATTGTGGGACTGTAGCTGACATCAGTCTGTTTGCAAAAGCAACATGCAACAGCATCTTGAGGATTTTTCAAAATATTGCATTTTTGGATTTTCAGTTGTTGTTGCTTTATACTTCTTTATGATAAGTAACTATCAGTTTTATCATACTTATTCTACCCCAAAAACAATTATCTGTTAATTGCTTGTTAATACCAGAAATACATTCTAGCCAAAATGAATGAATTTTTATCTTGCTGGTGTTGATGCCAAATATTTATATGGTTAATTTTTTTCATTAAAATCAGTAGGGCTTCAAAAGGGCTTAATTTGTTTAGATTGTCCATCTGTTTTCTGTGAACTCACAGACTTAATCAAAATCACAATGCAGTGTTTCTCATATAGAAAAGGGAAACAGAAACCTGGAATCAATGAGGGGTTAAAGAGAGCTTCTTCAAGCAATTTCAGCTTCTTTAAGCAGCTGAGTTCAAAAGGCTAAATGGATCTTGTTCCGGCTAGCCTTCTACTGACAGTTGCTGCATTCAGATGATAAACAGCCAGAAACCACCACAGCTGATATGCAATAGTCATTTCACACAACTAGCTACTCAGCTCCCAGACACAAAATAGCACTCAACGTGCTTTAAATCAAGTGAGAATGAGAGATGCAATAAAATAAAATGTAAAAAAAAAAAAAAAATTATCAGCCCTCTTCCAGCTTCGTACAAAATTTGAGGTAGTAAGCACTTACTGATGCGGCAGCAAACATTTCAGTGAAACAGATGATAAGTGAGCTCATCAGAATTCCAATGCTACTTGTTAAAAAATAGGTTTTTCTGGTAGGTAAATGAAATACAAAAAAATGTTACAGTACTTACATCACAAAGAGACTTGTACAAAGTTAGGATTGCACATTATGATCCTGCATGTTTCTGCATTGTTTATTATAACTATTATTTAGATTGAATATAGCTCCACTCCAGTGGATTCTGGGTGGCTTACAAAATATAATAGTAATTATAAGAATTAAAAACATAAACAAAATGAAACAAGATAGACCTAATTAAAAACAACCATTAAAACCAAGCAGGTCACCTCTGCCCCCCCCCCCCACACACAACACATAACCCCAGGCCTGGGACCAAAGCCAGATTTTAAGGGCTTTTCAGAGCCCCAGGACAGAGGGCGTGTCCTTATCTCTGGGGGGATGCTGTTCCAGAGGGTGAGATGTTCAAAGTATGAACACCCCAGAATGGCAAGTTCTTAAGAAAATCAAACTAACAAATGGTAAATAAAATAAATTGGTTTTTTTTCCCTAAAAAGTGCAACATATTACATAGGATCACAAGAAGTCAATAAGGCCATCCCAGGCTCTCCTCAATGATCCAGAAATGAACCTGCTGCTTCCCCTCCTCCAATTGGAGCATTGCCTGTCAATCCACAGAGCTCAGAAAATGAAAAAATACTTCAGGTCTTTTCTTGCCAACCTTCCCAAAGAACCCCTCCCTAGATTTTCTTTATTTGTCAACAAGTGGGGATGGAGGGGGGGGGGGCTTCCTTCCTTCTTCTTCCCTTCCCACTGACAAACAGGATTGGAAAAGACACTGCTTGAGGCCAAAGTAGGTGGAGCAGAGACATAATGTTGCCATGATAGAGGCTGATTATTTTTAATCACATTTTCCTCTTTTAATTTAGAGGTGGGATTTTTAACTTTTTCCTGTATGTTAAACCTTTTTGACTTGCCTATTTTCCTTTAGTCTCTTGCAATATTCAGCAGAGGGTCACTAGATTTTGAGAGTGCAGTCTTAGAAAACTCAGGGGACTGCCTAAGATTATCTACTTGGAGAGTTGCTTTCCAGAGTCCGGGGAAAATCCTTTACATGCTTGCTACCTGATCTTCTTAACCCTAAGGGATTCTTTTCATTCACAATAAAAATATTTGTATATAAAAGCTAGTCATATAAACATATGGGATTATATATTGCAGAACCGAAGCAGGAAGAATGAATGAATTTGCCTCTATATCAAATATATTACAAGTGCCTGTTTCTGACTCACTCATTTACAAACTCCCCTCCTAAACATAAGGGAGCATGTTAATGCATTGCTGAGGAAATAAAAAATTATTTTCTTTTTGTTTTCACCAAATGCTCAACAGTTATCCACTACAGAGTCAATAACTAATTTGGGATGGGTACTCCAGCAAGCATCAAAGACTAGATTTGCTGTCAATAAAGTTCAACTTGCAATAGAGAGTCAGAGACATCATTTATCTTTCATTCTCCATGAGACAGACTAGAAATAAGGAAGGCTGACTTGAATTCCAAAACTCAATACTTACAAAGATCAAGAAGCACATTAAAATGCATTTTGTATATTTTTCACATTTTGGTGGGTTTAAATTCTGTTAACTCATTTGTTGCAATTGTAAAGGTAGATCAGAATAACATCTTCTCAACAGATACAATGCTGTAGCCCAAACTTGCATGAAGTTCAGGAATCTAACCTGGTTTTGTGTGTGTTCATTTTGTACTTTAAAAAGAGAAATTAAAAGGAAATAAAGTGAAGAAATTGAAGTAATAAATAAAATTGATTGATTGATTGATTGGGTGGAAGTGTGGCAATTACAATCTGGGAATCCCTTACAGCTTTCAGAGGCGCTGCTCCACAGGTCACCAGAGGTGAGACCCTGTTCATTAACCTAGGCTCTAGGGACCAGTTGGGATTGTTGCTGTTGTACCAGCCTCCCTGCTGCACAGCAACCTCCTTGCCTAAGCTTCTTGACTCAGTTTCTGGGTTGGCAGTAGAGTTCCCTAGACTTATAGACTTCAGTGTGCCTTCTCTGAGAGTGAGGTCTGAGATGGCTCAGGAGTTCATGGCCACCATGATGGCCATGGGCCTATCCCAGATCATTCAGAGCCTGACATGGGACAGTGGTCACACACCTGATCTGGTGTTCCTATTGGAGTAGTGGCTATGTGATCTGAAATTGGGGGAGCTTTCAATGTCTCCTTTGTGATGGTCAGATCATGCCCTGACTACCATGGGATTCTTGAGTGCCACTGTTCACTGCAGGAAGGCTGGACCCACTACGTTGGTCCACCCCTAGTGACTAATGGACCCGATGGGTTTCAGAGGGAGCTGGGGGTTGAAGCCTTGGTCGCCACTTGGAATGGGGGGCCGCTGAGGCTTTAGATCAGATTGCCCTTGCCATCTCTCCCCTCTCATGGATCTTGTCACTCCCCATGGTTCACAGAGGAGCTGACAGAGATGAAAAGACAGAAGAAACATCTGGAGCATTGCTGGCACTCAACGAAGGACAAACTCAACCGAACAAGTGTTAGAGCCACTATTAAGGCCTTGTCAGGATTTTCTCATGGGAAGAAAGTCATCCCGTTCCCTGTACAACAATTGTTTTGTCTACCGTGTGGGAAGTTAATGTAAACAAAGCATCTTGTGACTCTGTTATGCTTTTTACTGCCACCTATTGTAATGTGTATGCTAGTTATTCAGTGGGGGGGGGGGGGTACATGCTGGCAATATAACGGGAGGGCTAGATGTCCAGCCTGTCAGTTGTGTATAGTTCATCATGTAGGTTTTTATGGGTTATGTAGTTGTAACTAGTAACCAAGTAGTGTACCTCTTCTCTGAGTGTTTTTTAGCTAGAGACTTTGTTGTGGATAAGTCTTGGATGCTAAGATGAGAAGAAGTCTTTGTTATTTCCTATATTTTGTATGCAACTTGTATTTTATGAAGTTTTGAATTTTTATCAATAAAAACCAGTTAGTCTATATTTTCTGACTGGGTTTTCTTTGGAAAGCAAAATATAGACATTGCATTTTGCAAGCTCTCCTGATGATGTGTAATTTTCCTGAGAGCAGAGTTTTTGAGAGCTTTGCTGCGCTCTGCACAACAGGCCTACCTTGTGGTGGTAAGGGCGGTGAAGCATTAATACTACTCCACCCTTATTGCATCTGTGGACTGCTGTCCTGAGGCCTTGTTTAGGGTGATACATGCCCTTTTGGGTATGGGGGGGTCAGAGAACCTCTTGCATGGACATGTGGAAGAATTTGTTCAGCATCTATCAGACAAAGTCACTTGAATTTGTTCAGAGTTGGACTCTGGCCTTGTTGCAGGTCTGGGGAGATGCTCAGGGAAAAGTCTTGCTCAGTTAAATGGGATCGGTTTGAACCTGTTGGGCCTGAGAATGTGGACAGGGTCCTTAGGACTGTGAGCTCAGATAGCTGCTCTTTAGATCCATGCCCCTCCTGGCTTGTTAAAGCAGCCCGGGGGGTGTTGTGCGAGTGGGTTCTAGCAGTGGTGAACTCTTCCTTGAGCAAGGGGGTTGTTCATTTACCTTTTAAAGAGGACTTGGTTTGCCCCCTCCTCAAGAAGCCATTGCTGGACCCCAGTATACTGGATAATTTTCGTCCAGTATTTAACCTCCTCTTTCTGGAAAAGGTGGTTGAGAAGGTGGTTGTACAGCAGCTTCAGAGCACCTTGGATGAAGCAGATTATCTTGATCCCTTTCAGTCGGGATTCAGACCAGGGTATGGGGCAGAAATGGCATTGATTGTATTTTTAGATGATCTCTGGCGAGAATGGGATGGAGGTTGTGTGTCCATCCTTGCTCTACTTGACCTCTCTGCAGCTTTCAATACCGTTGACCATGTATCCTTCTAGATCAACTCAGAGGATTAGGGGTGGACGGCACTGTGTTTTGCTGGCTCACCTCCTTTCTCCAGAGTTGGTTTCAGTTAGTGGTATTTGGGGAGGAGAGATCCTGCCCTCAGCCCCTACCTATGTGGTGTGCTCTCTCCACTCCTATTCAACATCTACATGAGGCCATTGGGTGAGGCCATCTGCTGCCATGGGGTGAGATATCATCAGTATGCTGATGTTACTCAATTATACATCTCTGCCCCCAGCAAATCAAGTGATGCTATGGACAGTACCTGGAGGCTGTGAGGGTCTGGATGGGGAACAACAGGCTTCAGTTGAACCCTGGCAAGACTGAGTGGCTTTGGGTTTCCGGTCCTACCAGTTCCAGGATTATGCCATCTCTGGGCTGGATGGGGTTGTACAGCCCCAGACAGACCTGGTGTACAATCTGGGGGTCCTCCTGGACTCACAACTCCTGCTCAAAGAGCAGGTGGTGGTCATGGTTTGCACAGCTTTGCACTGTGCACCAATTACACCTGTTCCTGGATCAGGGGGCTCTGCTCACTCATGCCTTAGTCACCTCCCGATTGGATTGCTGTAATGCACTCTACATGGGGCTGCCCTTGAAGAGTATCTGGAAGCTTCAGCTGGTGGAAAATGCAGCAGTGCAGGCAGTTATGTGTGCTTCTAGAACAGCACAAGTTACGCCTCTGCTCTGTGAGCTGTATTGGTTGCCAGTCTGCTTCCAGGTCCAATTCAAGGTGCTGGTTTTAACCTTTAAAGCCCATCATGGCATGAAGCCAGGTTATTTGAGGGATCGCCTCTCCCCGATTACAACTGCTCATCCTATCAGATCCAGCAAGAGGCCCATGATGCGGGTCCCATCTCTGAGGGAACTACACTTGGCAAGCCTGAGGAGGTGGGCTTTCTGTGCCATGGTGCCTGCCTCATGGAACATCCTCCCCCCTAAAGTGAGGTCAGCTCCATCCCTCCTTATTTTCTGGAAGTCCCTCAAAACCTGGCTATGTCATCAGGCCCGGGAGTCTCAGGGGACCAGTGAGATCTTGAGGTGGCTCCTTTGCTGATCTAATCTCTTGTGTGTGGAGTTTTGTTTTGTTTTGTTTTGTTAATATGACTATGTTTGTCATGTTTATTGTTTTTATACTTTTTTTGCTGTACATTGCCTAGAGTCTCTTCTTGTGAGATGGGCGGCCATATAAATTTGTTAAATAAATAAACGAAAGAAATAAAATCCTTTTTAAAAAAAATTATGTACCTTGGTAAAATATTTGCTAAAGATAAGGCAAAGTATGGAATTTTTTTAGGACTTAGAAAGAGCTCATAGAAAGGAAATGGGTACTATGTGAATGAATGTAAGAAAGAGCACAAAGGCTTGTGTATAAGAGTGTTTTTCTGTGAATTTTGGTAAATGATAGTGAGAGTTTTGTATATCAGGAATGTGGTTGGAACGAAGCACTAAAAAGTGTTTGTGGCAGAACAAGATGATATAAAGTCAAGAATGAAAGAGTGCTAAATAAATGTCGGTTAAATATACATGTAAATGACAAGTTGACAATAAGTTACTTGAGATTTAGTCATATATAAAGAATGAATGAGGATCAAACTGCAAAATAATATGTGAAGGAAGAGTGAGTTGGATGAGAGGAAGGGGAAGTCCCAAACAAAATGTGGTTGGACAGAGTTGATGAGATCCTCACAAAGGCAGAGGTGAGAAGTTTAAAGAGCAAAAGGTGCTGAGGTGCCATTATGAAGTGATGTGTGGACACAGTGGAAGCAAAACAAAGTTGGTAAGGATAGAAAAGAGAGACAGTCTGGTGTAGTGGTTAAGGCATTGGGCTAGAAACTGGGAGACTATCAGTTCTAGTCCCGCCTTAGGCACAAAGCCAGCTGGGTGACCTTGGGTCAGTCGCTCTCTCTCAGCCCAAGGAAGCAGGCAAGGGCAAACCACTTCCAAAATCTTGCCAAGAAAACCACAGGAACGTCTCCAGACAGTCACCGCGAGTCAACACTGACTCGAAGGCACTCCCTCCCCAAACAAAAAGAGAAAAAGGGATGCGGAGCTATAGTGGTGTTACGCTAAATTCGTTTTAGCTATGCTCCTTTTTTTTTTTTTAATCATATGCCTTTAATTTAACTTGCTTATTATTTTTTATTCCTTTTCCACACTGTATAACGTTGCTTCCCAGAAAGGGAAAAGTAGGAACATACATGTATGTGTGTATGTATGTGTGTACATATGTACCCTAAACCTAAACCTTAAAAAAAACTGCAAGTAAACTGTGCAAAGTACTTCTCTACTTATCCTAAATAGAAATGTTACATAGGCATTGACACACAGTGCACATGTTAATACATTCTATCAACCATACTAAGGAGCACAGGAACACTAAAAGGAGAAGCTCACCTAGACAGTTTCAACATGAGAGGTGTTTCCCTTTTAAAAATGTGAAGTTACATTATTCAATATATTGTTAACATACACACAATTTCCAAGGGTGGATGGATGGATAGATAGATAGCAGATAGACAGATAGATAGACAGATATAGACAGTATTAAAAAAATTAGAAAGGAAGTTAAAAACAATACAAACTAATATAAAGAAAAAGAAAAAGAAACATAATTGATGAATAAATAGGTTTTAAGATTGAAAAGAAGGTAAAATGTTTGAGTATCACTATGACAAATATGAATTATATGTTATTTCAAAATAACTATGTTAAGACATGGAATGAAGTTTAAAAAGATGCGTTAAGATGGCAGAAACTATAATTGTCATTGTTGGGGAGAATTTCTGTGATAAAGATAAATGTCTTGCCTAGAATGATGTTTTTATTTCAGACAATACCTGTTTTGACAACTGATGCATCATTTAAACAGTGGCAGAAGGATGTATCTAAATTTGTGTGGTAGGGGAAAAAAACACAAGGTAAATATAAGGTGTTACAAGATGCAAAGGAAAGAGGAGGATTGGGTTTACCTGATTTGAAACTGTATTTTGCAGCTTGCTGTTTGGTTTGGATGAAAGAGGGGGTGTTGCTGAGAAATAGAAGGCTTTTGGAGTTAGAAAGAAAAGAAAAAAACCTGAGGTTTGGGTGGCGTGGATATTTGTGGTACGATAAAGTCACGGTTAATGTGGATTTTAATAATCATTATGTCAGACGTGCCATATTGAGAATATGGAATAGATAAACCCAGATTGTATCCAAGAATACCTTTGTGGCTCTCAGCACAAGAAGCTTTTTATAGATGAGAAATATTAGGCAAACACAAATGGCTAATTTATCATGAGATACTAGAATTTTGTTAAGGGGAATATAAAATAAAATCAAGAGAAAAACTGGTGGCAGAGGGATATAGTTGTCAATGGTTCTCTTATTTACAATTATTAGAAAGATTAAAAGTTGACAAAAGACGTTATTATTCTGAACAATATAAGACTGAGTTTGAAATAGAATTGTGTACAAATGATGAACGTGTAATTGCTAAAATGTATAACCTTTTATTGAAATTTGAAACAGAAGAAGAACAAGTGAAAGAATTTATGATAAAGTAGGCTAAAATTTTGGTTAAAATATACAGATGGAACAATGGGAAAATATGTGGCTGAAAGGACTGAAATTTCCATTATGTTATATTCTTAAAATGAATTTTTATAAAATGATATATTGTTGCTATATGTCACCAGAGAAACTGTTTAGAATGTATAAAGGCACTTCAAATTTAGATTGGAAATGTGAACAACAAGAAGGGACATTTTGTCATGTTTGGTAGACATGTAAAAAAGCTAGAAAATTCAAATGCATATACTGAGTCAGAGGATTTTAAAGATTAATATGTAATTGAGACCAGAGGTTTTTCTTTTGGAATTGATGGACAAACAGTTGGAAAAAGGTCATGGAACTTTATTTTTGTACATGATAACTGCAGCGAGATTATTGTACATGCAAAGATGGAAAGATTTGGCATTACCCACAAGGGAGGAATGGTGGTGAACATGATGGAACTTGCTAAGATGGCTAATTTGACTTCTTCAATCAGAGAAAAGACAATATCTACATTTATTGCTGATTGGAAACCCCTTATGCACTTTTTGAGTGAAACAGAAAAAAATGAACTTAATATTTTATGGTTTTGATGATTAGACAGGATAGATTATAGAAAGAAGAGAGTTATGTTGTAACCACAAAGTAAGAGGTAAATTTATAATTGTACTTATGACTGCTGTAAAGAAGATTGGAAGCTACTTCTTTGCATCTTCTTTCTTTCTTTTCTATTTTTCTTTTCTTTTTTCCCTTTCTTGAAATTTTAGCCTTCTCTTTGATTTCTTTCTTTTTCTGATATTCTTACAAAGTTTCCAGTTGGAATTCTGGGCATGTTTGTTTGTTTATTTATTTATTTGATTTATATCCTGCTTTTTCTTCAAGAGCGCAAGGTGGCATGCAGACTACTTCTTCCTCACCAGACAACAAACCTTTGAGGATAGATTGGACTGAGAGAGTGATTACCCCAGTGTGACAGTCTCTCTCTCTCTCTCCCTCTCTCTCTGCCTTCATCTACAAGATTTAAACTCTTATGCTCCCTGGCCAAAGTTAATGATGTTAGGGAATAAGGGAGTTAAGGTCCAGTTCATCTTGAACAATTTCTTTTTTGGTGGCTCCACACAATTCTGGGTGCTGTCACACATCCGCCTTTACTCTGGACACGTTCATGGCATTCAAAATACACTATTTGTTCTTGCATAAAATCTGAGATTAGAAGCCATTCAAAGGAATCTTGTATCCTTGTCAGTGATTAACTAGTCACCCATTTCTGCTTTACAGCATCACAAGTACAATCCTGCTATTTGGCTTGTAGAATTGTTTAGAATTGAAAAAACCAGTTCATTCCATACATACTTCCTCCATGTGTTCGTTGAGCAACATGGCAGCTTTACCGAATAGGCTATGATACAGAGAACTTAACATTTCTCTAAAATGAAAGTCTTTCCATCAAGTGCTGCAGCTGAAAAGAGCCCATTTAACATATGTAAATGTTAACAGCATCTGAATAACCCATATTAAAAAAGGAGCAGCCCAGGGCCTTCTAAATCATAGAAAATATATTGCAACACCAGGAGCAAAATTATTTACAAATAAACAGGATTTATCAAACATTGCCCCTTGCAGACTTACAGTACTGTCGACATAGGCTTCAGTCCATACCACATCATGTTCTTGATCAATCACTTTAGGTCGACTGAGCACGTGGAGATATTCCATAACATTTTCCTGCACATCAGCTAGAGTAGAGATCTGAGTGAAAAAGCCTGGATATATTTGAGGAAAGAGAGAAATGTGGTCATTCAGACATAATAAAGTGAGAATATGCATAACAGTTATAAATATCTTTTCTCTTGGTGTTACAAGGAATGGGGTGTGAGGGGAAAAAACCTGAAGAGAAAAAAAAAATAGCCCAAAGAAGAAGCCCTGTCAAGTTTTAATTTGTGAAAGCACAAGTCTGTGAAATGATATGTCAGTCCAGAAAGGCTCCATTCCTCAGAGGGTTCTACACCATTGCACAGCTGTCCTGATTTTTTTTTCCCCTTCAGTTCCAAGTCAATTTTTTCAGCTTCAGGAGAAAGTAAAAAAGGAGGGAGTTTGTTCTTAAAGACAAATGCTTATGGCAGAGTTCTGTTAACTTTTTACTCGACAACCTTTCCAAGTGCCAAGTATCACAAATACAAGGGCGATATTTTTAGGTTTATCAAATTCTAGCTCTAAAATTCTACACCTGAATTGGAGTTTTACTGCATCCCACCACAGTGGCCTAATGCTACCTCTTACATAGCCCACAGCTATCCATACAAGAACCTCATCTGTGGCAGCAGGAACTCCTGTGGACACTTCCACATCACCACAGACTTCATTCCCCAGCCCCTCATGAACTGTTGGAAAACAATCCATGACTTCTTTTATGATGACTTCATGAGAATAAAGGAAAATCGCTGTGACAAATAATGTTTCACATTACAGAAAGTGCTTGTGTATGAAACTAAAGAAACAAAATGTCCAATTAAAAATCATATAAATAAAAAGCTGGCCCTGGAGTCTGTGTCTTTTGCAGATTCAAGCATTTTATCCATTTCCCAAGTTTAGTTTTCTGCCATGTACTGGAATGTCTACATTTGGACTTTCCTGGAAAACTGAAGTTCAGGCCTAGGAATCATACAGTAGACATGATGTAGCTTACAAGTTATCTGCATTTTTCAAACGGAGTCCACAATTCAAATAGCTGCTTTTTCTCAGGGCAAGTAGCTTCAGGAGGAATATTTCGTGAAGGATACTCCAGCCTTTCTTCCTCTACCTTTTCTCCACTCCAAATCACATCCCCAATCATCTTCTCCTGCACAGGGTTCCAAATGTGTCATTCTTTTTCTAAATACACATCTGGAATACCCAACCAAATAATTCAGAAGTCAGATTTGATCAATATCCAGGTGATATTTAGTTGTGTGTCTTTTATCAGTTAGATGAGGGAGCGGAAGAACTAAGTCAGTACCTGGATGCAAGAATGCATTGGAAGGGACTTAGTCTAGTACTTTTGGTGGGTGGGTCACCTGCTCAGGGAAGGTGGCATTCAATCCCTTCTAGTTTGAAGGTGTTAACTAATGTATTAACTTATAATATCATGGACTACAAGGATGCTCAACAATTTAGAAGAATATATGAACACCAATAATAAAATCAGAAGCAATTAAAACAATTAAAGCCAACAATATAAGCAGTCTGTTTTTAAAGTGCATTCTTAAGGTCTTTTAAAAAGCCAGCAAAGAGACAAACCCCCTCAACTCAGCGGGAAGCACACTGCAAAGAACGGGGGCATCTTCTTAGTCCAGAGTCACTTCAAGACAAATCCATGGCAAGTGTAGGTGAACTCCTTTAGTCTCAGGGAAGGAGGTCAGGGGAATCATAAGGAAAGAGGTGTTTCCTTAAGTAGCTTAGATGTAAACTATATAGGGTTTAAAGATAATAACCCACAGTTTGTATTTCATCCAGAAACAAATTTGCTGCCAATGGCAATTCTTCCAGGTACAATGAGGCCTCTCTGGGTTCTTCCAGAGACCAACTTGGCTGCTGTATTTTGTTCCCACTGTACTTTGCAAACTCGACCCACAGCTCGCTCTATATACAACATGTTACAGCAGTCAAGATGGGACACTATCAGCACATGCACCACAATTTTGAGCTGTTTTCTTTCAGAAAGAGACCCACTTGGTATATCAACTGATTTTGATAAAAGGCACTTCTAGTCATGGTCTTAGTTTTGGAAACCAGAGCATCTCCACATGTACATCTGCTTATCTGTGACTCCAATCACAGCAGAAATCTACTGCCTGTCTGAGGCTGTGGCTCTTTACAATGAGCAACTCTGAAGCTGAACAGACAAAACAATTGATTATCCCTTCTTTACCCCATAAGTGGCTTCTGACAGGAATCAGGAGCACTGCATTACTATCTAAAGGCATTACACAGAAATAGGTTTGGATGTAGCCAACTGGTAACAAATCTCCAAATGATCTCCTGCATGTAAAGGCACTGAAAACAATGGACAAAGAGTTAACATACTGTATCTTATACTCTAAATGGTTTGGGAAACTTTTTGTCACAGAGCTGTGTATAAATGTCATCAGTTGCAATATTGCTTTTCAAAAAGTTGGTACTACCTTTCATACACGCATTTACATGAAATGCATGACTCTATTCACAAAAGAAATGGATGAATCATTTCTCACAAGACACCAGAATTTAGGATATTATTACAAGAAGTGGACTTGGGCATTCTTAAACCCAGTTAGTCTTTAAAGATGTGTTATAATACAGTAATAAATAATTGCATGTTCAATAATTCCTCAAAAGACCACTTGACACAGATTCCTATCCAGACACTACATTGGTGAACTGACGCATTTTTCTGAGCTCCTTTCTGCTGAGTTATTAAAAATGCTAGGAGCTTGATGTATATAATAATTAAATAAACTAACATTAAAGAAAAGGGTCTGTCAAATGACTGTAGTGAGATACACTATTTTTTTTTAAGATTCACTTAATACTGGCTCTTTTGTTTGTGCCAAGCTACAACATTACAGTCTGCCTTTGTTTTTACAGCTGGCAAACTTTCAGTTGTATTTGACTGCTAATCTATATCCCTTCAAACCTGGCATGCTGAACCTCTGCAAAACTTTACTTGAGCATTGGAAGATCTTGTAAATATCTGCAATTTCTTCCCCCTTCAGGCTCATTCTCCTCCAGGCTATGGGGGAGATCACTGTACATTCATTAGCTATTCTACAGCAGTGTTAGGATCTTGACTGTTTTAATGTATTTCAAATGGGTTGTCGCTCTGCCTCATTAAGCTCATACTCCCTCAAGATATGGCCTGCTTTTTAGAAGCAAGCTGGAGCCAAGATGGGAGGTGGAGGTCTCATGCAACATGGTGTAAATTTCTAGTGATCCAGTTCTAGAGAAAAGACTTCATACCCCACAATCCACTTATTTGGAAATCTTTTACACACCTTTAATCTCTGCTGTGTGCTTCCAAGGGGAAAAGCACCACAAGGAAAATTGATTTTGGGGCCAGTGACCTCTGTGACAACTCCATGGTTTGACTTATCCATCCATGCAGGAATTGAAGTGTACTCCAGTCCTTCTCAGACTCTAAAGACCAATGGTACCAGGCCCCATCCTCTTTTGCAACTACTATCCTTCATCCCCCCAACACCCCAATGCTGGTAATGCTGTAATTGATTCGGGTAACCTCTTAAAATATTATTTCACAAGTGAAAAGAAATATGCTAGAAAAGATACTGTGTAGAATCCAAAGAGATCAGTTCAATTAATACCCCATGAATTATGTGAGCATCTTCTTCAGGCAAATATTGCACATATGTTAAAACAATTTTAGAAGATGCTGACTTATTCCTATATTAGAAATGTGTACTTTTGTTTTAAAAGCTTCAGAAGAAATAATCCCTATTCACATAGATACACAACCAGGTACAAATGTAGATCTCCTTGGATAACCAATGAAGAAAAGGAAATTTGGCAAATCTTACCCAAAATTAGAAAAGAAAAACTTAATCAGATGGGGATATGCACTTTTCTCAGTTGCCAGGCTATACATACTATGCCTTGGAGGTTAAATTTGTTTTAATGTAATTTAAATTACAGTATTTAAATACAGTTAATACAATTCCTAATTCAATATTTTAGTAATTTTGTCATATTCAATTTTAGTTTTGTTATCTTAAAAAAAAATTTTTTCAGCAACTTTTGAAGCCTACACCAAAAGACTTTGGGTGGCCAAATAAGACAAGAAGTTTCATTCAGCTTTGGTTCCATTCACATGGCTCCTCCATTTAGTTGTTACCACACTGTTGTGGACAGGAAGAAGCTTCTGAATAACAATTTCTACTTCCTGTGCTAGATACTTCGGAAGCACCAAATGGGCATCGGAAGCAGGCAGACAAGTACAAAACGTGCATGCAAATGCTTCAACTTACATACTGGTATCAAATGTTGGGATGGAATATGTACAGTAATGAGTATGTGAAGTCATCATTTTGGTGTAATTCAGGCTTATTGTGGATGCCACTGACTACCAGGGAGAAAAATTTATCTGGGGGTACTTAAAGACATGGTTAAAGGAGAGGAAGTCCCAGAAACCATTGTGTTCAAAATCCCAAACGAATGGATTTTGCCGGGCGAGCACAAAATTTAAATGCTAAGAAAGTAGGTTAGTAACCTTCTGATACATTTCCAATTACTTCCCACAATTACTAAATGATAATTTTCAAAACCTTGTATGGGACTTTTACCATGAGACAATTAAAAATAAGGACACAAAGACAAACAAACTGCCTTTCAAGCCTACAAAAATATAGCGCAGAACAATATATGATCTTTTGGCTTGGCAACCAACAACAATGTACAAGTAGTGATTGGGCAAGACTCTTGAAATCAAATGTTATGAAAGGAAGTGCCTTTTCATGAGCAGATGTCCTTAGATCTTTATAAAGCGTGGGTAATGTACTGTCTGAAAAGCGAACATGCTTTGGTATTAACTAAACTGTCTTTGAAAAACTTGCTTCAAAGGATTCTTGTACAGTGACTAAGTCTAAATCCTAGTGTGCAATATTAGCTGATTAAGACAAATCTTTAAACAGGGTAATTTCCATCAGACGGGCACCAAGAGTGGTTAATGCAATAATGCATGACTAAATGGATATACTTCCAATGAGTCATTTAAATGTCATGTGGCGTGCACACATACATAAGTGAGAAAACCTCAGTACACATGTAATGACAGGCAGAATTGCAGAATAAGCAAAGCATTTTTATTATTTTAAAATCATGGCACTGTATTATGTGTTTTGGAATCACAGTTCTGTCATTATTTATCAAGAGATACATCTGCTTTAGTGTCGCCTGATGAGTTCTAAGCAACATAGGAATTTGCTATGGCTCCAAGAGCCTTAGAAACCTAGGGATGAACTAGACCAAACACAGATGCTTCATAGTCAAGGATTTCCCATCATTTTAAAATCAACTAGAAGTCACCAAAGCTACACGGAAACCTGAAGAAATAATGTTAGACAAGAGAGTTTTCACCTTTGCCATCTAATATTACCTGCCAACTCCTACTATCTCTTTGAGGTAAATATCCAGGCATTCCAATTTGTGAAGTAAGCACATCACATAGCTAATGTATGTTGTGTGTGCAAAAGAGAGGGAGAGAGACAGAGAAATATATATATATATATATATATATATATATATATATATATATATATATATATCTGATGTCACACTGAACTTGGCCTTTGCTTTCTCTCTTTAAATGCAAAAACTCTTTTTTTTCCCTTGGCAGGATTCCTTGGTTTCTCTATGTAGTTCAAGAACATTATCTTCCTTCCTTCCTTCCTTCCTTCCTTCCTTCCTTCCTTCCTTCCTTCCATCCATCCATCCATCCATCCATAATTGAATGATGTTGATAGAACTTCATTTCCCTTGGAAATAAAATGCATTACTTTGAAACAAACAGTTGCATTTTACTGGAATGCTTGTAATGGTTTTGTTCTTCCTGTCAGGAAAGATTTACATACGGAACAGTGAAACATAGATTCCACATAATATTGTGCCCACAGAGTTGTTCAGTGACCATTCAAACTTGCAATGGCACTGAACAAGGGGGACTTACAACTGGTCCTCAAAGGTCTGGCTGTTGCAGCATCCCTGCAGTCACATGATTGCAATCCGGGCACTTGGTGCCTGGCTTGCAATTATGATGTCACAGTGAGCCACAGTCACATGATAGTGGTTTCTGATGTTCCCAGAAGCTTCCCAAAGGCAAAGTCTATGGGGAAGCAGCAGGAAGTCGGAAGTAGTGGTCACATGAGGTCCTTGCTTAACAACCCACACAGTTCTAACTTAATAATGGCAACTAGGACTACCGTTACTAAGCAGTATGGTCACGTGACATTGTGCTTCATTACCATGTTGCTTAGTAATGACAATTCCATTCCCAATTATCATCATAACCCGAGGACTACCTGTATTCATGTGTCATCCTACTAAACAGTAACAAGGACTCTTGTTGCCCTCATTCCATTTTGCTTCAAGCCAGGTCATTAAAGGTCCAAGATGAGTCAAGCAGAGGAGAGTGGATAAATACATTTTGCATGGAAATGAAACCCACCTTTGTTGGCACAAGCCATCCATTTGAGGTTATCTGCAAAGGCAGCTTCTCTTCCTATCAGGTAGGTGAAAATGCGGACCTGAAAATATAACTGTGGATTATTATACCAGAACTTCATTTAAAGGAAACACTTTATATAAACCACTCAATCTGTATTAAGCAGGTTATAAAGTACCAGATAAAAATACCAAAGAATTGTAAACACATTGTACTGGAATTTTCTTTTGAGCTGAGTGAGCAATAATTTCATACACCCACAGAATTTGGTAACACACACACAAAATTTGGCATTTTACTAGAATTACAAGCAAATATAAATGAGAAGCTATCTTTTTGGAGATTTAACAATGAAATCACATGGTTGAAAATGTAGTATTTTGCTTTGATCCCAAGCTTGCATTTAATTACTGCACAAATGACTACTGCATATGCAAAAACATGAGGCAAGCTGCTATATCTCAAATGTATGTACTGAGCTTATATAGTAGTACAGACTTCTCACAATAAGGATACATTATTTCAACCAAATACTGTATCCTCTCTTCTGGCAGAGCTGTCCAACAGAGTCTTTGTTTGTGAGAGGGACCATAAAGTAAAACCTTAACATTTCTCCAGTCCCAGTGAACACTGAATCAAATGTTCTGCCTCTGCAGCTGTATTTCAGTCTGGGAAATTCTGAATTTAGAGGGGGAGGAACCATTCCATTGGTATACCCACCCAACCCTCTGCCTTGTTCCCAACCTGGAGGTTTCATTAGTCTGAGTGGAAAGATAGAAGGAGAAGGAGGAGGAGAGGGAGTAAATATTACTTTTCCTGCTTCTGTGCAGCAGAATTGTTGGCTAGAGGCTTGCTGGACTTCTTCAGAGTCTCCCTCAATGTATTCTGATCAATGGTAGGTTTGCTCTGCCAGGGAATTTCAAGCACAAGAAGAAACTATGAGGGTGGCAAGAAAGAGGCAGCACCACACTGAGATTAAGTAGGTGTCCACCTTATTAATTGTGAAATTATACCAAATACAAGTCAACAACAACTGGGGAGTTGGTTCTTAGTCCTTTTGATCAGGCAGGCTGGTTCAGTTGTCCTACAGTAGCTACTCCATGAGTCCCTGTCATGGCTCAGGACTCAGAATCTGAATCTGACCCTGAAGAAGTTGCTCCAGCTGAGCCTGTGGAATGTCAGTCTCAGGAGAGACAAAGCCAGAAATCACATGAGGCTGAACACAGGCACCAGCTAAGCAGCTGGAGAAGTCAGATGAGGATGATGTAAGGTGCCCCAGTCCCCACACCCAATGAGTAGAGAACAGAACAGAGCAAAGACAGTTTATGAGGCTCCTTGCCAAGCAAGGAAGTAAATCTCTTGATTAATGATAGCTGGCTGCAGCCTGATTTAAGAGGCAGCCCTGACCCATGTTCCCTTTGCTGGAAACAACTGTCTGACCTCCAGCTCTTGCGTGATGCTTGTGTGTGGATTCTGCCCATGAAATTCTGACCTTTGGACTGCCTGACAACCCTGACCTGGCTCTCTGAATCTTGGACTGATTTTGGACTATTCTTCTACATGCTCCTGTTAAAAAGCAAATAATTCAGGCAAGCATCTGAGACTCTGTTTTCGTTTGCATGCTTTGACTGTTATCTCTTGACCTTGCATAAACTGTGAGCTACTGTGGCAACTGTGAGAGTCAGTATTTGAAACCTGAAGCAGGATAGTCCCCAACAAATCCAAAATGTTGGGCAAGCTCATCAGAGCATTACCCAAAATCAATCTGAATGCTGCCACTAAGATACCTTCCTGTCCCATGTTGCAGAGCAGCATAATACTTCTTGCATCTGCTTTGCCCATTAAAATCTGAAGTACCTTTCCTGGCCTGATTTGCTCCATGAATTGGTATTTCACTACCTACTGCAGCTGTTAAC
Organism: Liasis olivaceus; assembly: GCA_030867105.1. NCBI lineage: Eukaryota > Metazoa > Chordata > Lepidosauria > Squamata > Pythonidae > Liasis > Liasis olivaceus. Next base: position 48,005,431 of record CM061348.1, read on the forward strand.
AAAGGATGAGCAAGTCAATCAATCAATGTCAGATCAAGAGGTGCATCGGGGGAGTTGAAAATCTTGCCCAACAGCAGCCAGATGGGCATGAAAACTTTCTTCACTATTCCTGGTTTTCAAAAGCAAAGATGCTCACTTGGAGCGTCCATCATAATGAGGTGAGGAAGTGACTGCCTAGTCCATGCCAGTAGCAAGCTATGTTTATAAAGCCCCATTTCTTACTACTTGAAATTATGTCTCATGATAGGCAACATGGATGGCCATAATAGTTACTGAGCTTCATATGACTTTTAGGAAGAGAAGAAACATCTCTTTTTACCCCAGGGGTGATCTATGCCCACCTTGCAAACAGGGCCACAGCAGCAAGGAACCATCAGTAATGGGAACCTCTTTGTAGAATTACCTGCCCCAAGAGATCTACTTCCTTTTCATATTCTTTCAGAGTAACAGGTATATTTGCTCCAGAACATCATGCTGGGTTGGCTTCGGCTGAACTGCTCACCTAAGCACAACTGCACTACAGTAAACAAAATGCTTAATCTCAAAAAGGGAAGGAAATAGTACCATCAGATTTATATCCAAACCTAGTACATAAATCGTCAGCAGTGCTTATCTCAGGAAAGAATGTGCTGAAATACATTCTAAACAGAGAACAAATCAATCTGAGAGATTTATGGCTAATGGTCTTCTTTAACCTACACATAATCAAACAACAACCATGTCCCTAATAGAAGTAGAATAGGCCGAGCTACAGGAGAGAGAAAGATGGGCTAATGTGGCATCAGGCCAAAGCAGCAGAGACACTGAATTAATGCAAATTGTAAACTTTGAACAAGGGTATACTGATGATTTCTATGGAAAAAAAAAAGGGCAGTTCTGTACGGAAAACAACTTTTCTCCTCCTCCCCTATCAAATACGCTTGTATGTGTATCTGTGTCTATACCCACGCACATGCAAATATGTAATGCCAGAAAATATGCGATACTTCATTCTATTTATCACAAGTAATATGATTTACAAGGCATTTCTTGTAAATTTGTGATGCAGAAAATGGCACATATCAAAATTCCCAGTCCTTCATCAGGCAGCATATTATAGAATTATTTCTTAACCATTTTTCAGAATTAAGCCTTTGGAGGCAACATACCAAAATAGAAACCACACCATGAATTGCCCATATAACTTCCATTACCATGTAAACTTTTTTTCTGCCTAGGTTCCTGTTTTGCTTACCGGTCTTCTGCTTGAATACACATTCAAGTAGATTCCTTGAAAAGAATTTATGCTAACAAGGCTCTTTACTTACTCTGCTTCACAACCAATCATTTCTCTACATCTATTATTAAGATGGGAGGTTTCATTATTGGGAACAGAAAGGAATATGAAAAAAAAAAGGAAAAAAACCCTGATACTAAGCAAAGTTACCTACTAAGAATTAACTTAGTCACTTACCAGTAGCAATCTTTCAATAAAATATGTACTCTCATATCCTTTAGCCTTTTCTAAAAATGGCAGTATTAACAAAGCACAGCTATGGATCATTTTACCCTTACCTTTCATTTTAGGAGAAAGCAAGATGTAAATCAGTTCATAGATCGCCTTTAATTATAGGCCAGTCTGGTAAACTAATCAATGGAATTAATTCTTGGACAGTTTAGAAGTACTGTCATTCTATCAATGACACATTTTACACAGGACAATTGGCACATTTTGAAGGACACGCTTGCCACAATTTCACCTCTGAATGATTCTACTAGTAAGTTACTTATGTATGGAAACAATAAGTAGGCTGTATGGAAAGCATTAGACAACATCATTATCTTGACTAAAGTAAAATGATATTTTGGCAAATTTTAGATGAATAAGGTGGTTTGGTCATTCAGGTAGATTTGAGATGGTTGACTCCTATTTTTGGGGAGGAAGGTGTTTCAGTTGTGCTTTTTAGTTAGTGCTGATGTGTTTTAACTCTCTTTTAGTCAACTAGTATATATTATAATTAGCCAGTATAATTCATTAACTAATAAATGATAGAATAATTAGCCAGTATAATGATCATTGTGTTTATTCTTGTTTGTCCCCTTGAGCACCATTTTGGCAGAAAGGTAAGATACGAGATCCATCAATCCTCAGCATTAACAAGCCATTAATCACACCTGTTCTCCACTCTTCTTGGTTGAGCAAAGGGGGCTGTCCACTTAAATGGGCCATATAAAATTGCCATAGCCAGCCCATTTTCCACATTTAACGCATGACCCAGAATGAGAAAGATATAGATCTCAGGTGCTCGGGAGAGACGCCAAAAGAGAAATGCCTTAATTTTCAACCTTAACCCTAAGAACCCTCAACGACTACTATGGCTTGTACAGTTTATTCTCTTGTGGAAAATACAGCATGCTGAGGTAGAAACATTAGTTTTCAGTTGTGAATACTGTTTTATGTAACTTTGAAATGCTGGACCACAAGCAAATCATGCAGCAAAACCAAGCATTGATAAAAGCTGACGCTATTTCAGCTTCATATATCAGACTTTACGACATCTATATCTGTGCTCCGTAACTTTTACTGGCTTGCATCAATTTGGTATTAAAAGAAATTCAGTTAATCAGTAATTGTTTTAATTCTTTTTTCATTTGGCATTCTCTCCACGAGCCATTTTTACTGTTGCACCTTGCCTGAAATTAAATGACAGATTTAATTGCATAGGCTCCTATCCAAATCCTAGCCATGTCTTTTCAGCTAATTTGCTCCCCATACAGGTTTGAAGGATTTGAAGATTATAAATTACCGTTATAAATTAAATGTCTGATTTCTACATTTGGGAATAAGTTCTGAAAAAAGAACAGCAGCTGAAAAGACAGATATTATTTATTACTATATAGTTTTAATTCCAGCCATCCTCCAAGGAGCTTAGGCATGCATACCACCCTTCTCCCCCCTCCCCACATAGTTTGAGCCTCACAACATGATTGTGAAGTAACTCAGGATGAAAGACAGTGATGGGTTTATTCTTCCACAGTAGCTTCATGTCTATGTCGGGAGTGTTTAAATCCAAGTCTTCTCAATTTTATCACATCAATTCTTCACTTCATTGGATATTCTTTGATTTAGATTGTATTTGGAGTACAGCCCTTTTCAGAGGTCATTAAAAAGAATGTACTCAGATTTATAAGCCAAGAATAGGATTGTATCAAAGAGTTCTGTCTTTTATACTCACATGGCCTGTAATTAATTCCCCTCTTAATGTCTTTGCACACAGAATGAGCACTAGAGAGAGCGAGCTTTGGTACCTATTGTTGAATGTGTGAAGGTTCCCTGTGACCTGCAACCCAGAATAACGTTCTTCTCTGCAGACATTCACACTGTACATAAGATCTATGTGCCACATACAATGCAGTGCCTGGAAGGAAAAGCTCATGAGGAATGGTTGGAAGCAGTGGGTATATTTAACCTAGAGAAGACGTAATAACTGCATTTCAGTATCTGAAAGGCTCTTATGTAGACAATGGGGAGAACTGTTCAAAGTTGTTCCAGAAGATAGAACAATACATAGGAGGTTTCAATTGCAAGATTTTGACTGGGCATCAGAAGGAACTGCCTGGGGAGGTGGTGGATTTGCCTTCATTGGAGGTGCTTAAACAGGGGCTGAATGGCCATCACTTAGGAATTTTGCAGCAATGCAGTTCCACACTGGGCAGGAGGTTGGACCTGGTGATCTTTAAGATCCCTTCCAAGCCTTACATGCAATGAGGTACTTGGTGTAGTGCCGTTCCCTGCTTAAAGACTTACGATTTAATATTAAATATTTATTAGTAGATATTTAAATAGTCAATATTCAATCAATAGTCCATATGTGGGCTGTTTGGGGAAGAAGAACAGTATGACAGCAACAATGTTTTAGTTTGTTCTGAAAATTTGTATCACATGATTCAAAGCATAGTTTTTCCAAACTTTAAGATATTGGAATAATGATTGAATAGGACTATCATCCCGCTGTGTTAGTGAAAGTGAAATGGGACACAGAGAATGCAACGGCCTTTTACTGACAGAACATCTAGCTGTTTGTTAAGTTTTGACTACTGAAAAATTAAGATGTGACGCTATCGTTTGAAATGCATTTGCCAAACAAGATTGACATGAAATATAATTTATACACCCAGCATGGAGCAAGTTACAATTAAAGCAATTTTCTGCCACTCCAGTTTCTCTGCAGCAATTCTCCAGGGACAGGTCACAGCTCATTAAGCTAAGACAGGGTTTCACTGAATGTCTGGGCTCTTACTCCAGGAATGCACTAATCATGATTATGCATGTTGTTTACAGCTAATCAGCTTCTTCAGTACTTGACCATAAGTTGTTCAGGACGTTTCTTGAGAGTGGATCATTTTTCTTCTCCCACTCTCCCTCTTTGAGTACTGCTTTTTTAAAAAAAAAATGCACACCATCATTTGTCATTTTGCTTTAGCACAGAACATTAGCTCAGATGATCCTAAGCATGTCCTGCTGAATTCTGAAGGTCCTTCTTGAAAGTGGGTTTAGGATTGCAGCTTTAATTAGAGGCAATATTATGGGATGCTTCATCCTGCAGCTGACAGTGGGAAGGCTCATTATTCCCTACTGCATGATTTTGGAGCCTCGAGCCTTTGCTTGATGTTCAACAGCTGGCCAAATAATAATCTTAACTACCTAGGTTTACACAAGGGGAAGGAGGGCTTTTGGCTCTCAGCTGCCAGGAAAAAAAGATTTTTTTGCTTACAGCTGAAAGCCATTTTTGTGGATGGGGCAGTCTGGGGAGATTTTTCCTGCTTCTTTGTGCTCCCCAGAAATTGCAGTTATCTTTACAGGAAAGGAAGGGAGGAAAGGAGGCTGGATGGCTTTATTTCTGCAATTACTAAGATGACATTCTAAGTCCTTTTCATGTTAAATATAGCTGGAATGCACAGTAGAGACAAGTATTAAGGAAAATGTCCAATAAAAAGTCTTGCTGACCTTGGATATCCCTGTCTTTTTCAAATAAATGCTTCACTCTGTATTCAAGTAAATGAAACCCAGTGGCATTAGGTAAGGAGTGACCTGTACTTATATGTGAGGAATCATCCTTGTTCATATTGAGATGAAAAAATAGATAAATGGGAAAATGTAGTTATTTTCATGCTCAAATCCATCCATCGATATGTCAAACAAGTCAAGGGCAGAATTATAATAATCATAGATGGCAGGTTATCAATATTAGAAATAATGCTTCATTTGCTTGGATACTACTGAAATAAAATAAAAGCATTTCATTTTTTGATTTGTCATTTTATTTCGGAAAAAAGTATTCAAAGATAGGACTGCCCACTGAATATGTAGCGTTTTCTGTTATTCATAAAAAAGATACTGTGCGTACAGTATAGGTTTGGGGGCTTATAATATTTGTTATAGTAAATAATAGAAATGTAGCCCATGAAAACATTTGAAAAAAATTCAATCCAGTTCACAAAATTTTATTTTTATTAGATGTGTACCTCACCTTTTTACTGTAAAAGATGGTCAAGTTGACATTAATCAGCAGAAGGAATTGTGAGAAGCATTGTCACAACATTAAGTTAAAACAATAAAATTGTTTAAAAGTAATGATGATATAAAAATATGAAAACAATTCAGAAGATGAAATGAAAAGGCTGCCTTTTGTCATCCTTCCTAAAAACAGAGCGCTGGGCCATAAATCCCTCCAATGGGATTGCAGGACATTAAAAGCAATCACCTCATCCAAAGTCTTGCCACATTCACACCAGTACATGTAAAGGAGGCTTTTCCCTCCTTCTTAGTGTTTCTCAACCTTGGCAACTTTGAGATGTGTGGACTTCAACTCCCAGAATTCCCCAGCCAGCATGCTGGCTGAGGAATTCTGGGAGTTGAAGTCCACACATCAAAGATCTACTAGATTACACAAAGGATGGATTATCAAAGAAATCCATCCTTTGTGTAATCTAGTAGAAAGACCTGGTCCCAGGCATTCCTGCAGACACAAGAAAGAAACTTTGGAGGTCAGCATTCTCTCTCTCAACTCAGAAGAGGAAGATTCCCCCCATTCCTGCCCCCCCAAAACCCTGGGCTGCCTTTCTAGGAAGCGGATTGCAAATTCACATTGTGTGCCATGTAGATTACTCTTCAGGGAAGGAATTTTTGCTGCAAGTCACAGGAAGTCTAACCCTAAAAACATAGGTGTTTGTTCTTGGTGAGGCCATCATGGTGAGGCCAAAATGATGACATAATAATGCAAACTCTGCCCTTTTTTGCAGTTTGCATTGCGATGCATGTTTCATCACTTGCCCCTTCTGTAGATGCCTTTCTTGTCCAGAATGAGGAGACGAGGCAAAAATAACCATTGGATTTAATGTGGTAGAAATTATGGAGGACTACATTCACCATGGTCTAATTTAGAACCAGCAGCGTTACGATGACCTTCTGGATGATATAACTTATGTTCCCTTGTTATGCCCACTCTCTTCCTTTTTTTTTTTCAATTATTTTGCCAGCATTTCTCCCCCCACCCCTGTTCTCTGGCAAATCCACTTTCACCTATCACCAAATGAGCTTTGCTACTGCTTAACCTTCTTTATGATTCATAGCTCTCCTACAGAGTACTACTCGAATACTTACTGCATGAAGAAGCAATAGGAAATCTCTGAAATTTCTGAAACTTATTGCTAATTCTATAGACCATATGAGTATTGTCAATAAGTGACTACATTCCGTGCCATTTTCTGTGATTGACTGATTGATTTTGATTTTGACACTGATATTGGTGGCTCCACATTAACCAATTGCCAAAGACCCTCAAGAACAGTGATGTTTTTACAAGTTTCTGGAAGGCCATGAAAGCACAGCTTCATCCAGTACCCAAGTTGTGCCCTTTCCTAGATTGGGAGGCCCTTCAGACAGTCACTCACAACCTAGTTACCTCATGGCTTGATCACTGCAATGCAGCCTATGTGGGGCTGCCCTGGAATCATACCTAGAAGCTTCAACTGGTCCAGAATGCAGCGGTGTGGTGGGCATGCCTTGGTATGCCCATGTAACATCGCTGCTTTGCGAGTTTAACAGACTGAAACTGGTTTGTTTCTGGGTGTGCTTTCAGGTGCTTGTGTTGTTACCTATAGAACCCCACACAGCATCGAGCCTGCTTACTTGAGGGACCACCTGTCTCCATAGTGTGATGGAATGTGAGGGTGGCCTTGGAAGATGGGGAAGAGATGCCGCCTAGGGAACAATCAGATAAAAGAGAAAGGAGTCTGCAACAGAGTAACGGTCAGAGAAAGAAACTTAGGAAGGATCCACCCTAACTACTCAGGCGGTAAATAGGGAGGGTGGAAGGTTTGTACTTTCAGACTTGTAAGGTTCTGCTAAGGTAGCCTTACAATAAAGTAGGATTGTACTCATCTAGTCATGTTTCCTGTCTGGTTTACCTGGGAGGGCTGACAAATAGTATCTGCCCAGCCAGTTCAATGTGGCAGGATTGGCATGCTCCAGGTTCCTTTGATTAAACAATGTCATCTATCAGGACCCCCGAAGCACTCCTTTGTTGAAGGGACAACAAAGCCCTCTGGAATGAGGTCCCCCCAAGATCTGAAATGTGTTTTGCAGGGCCTTGAAGACCTGACGGTTCACTCAAGCCTTTGGCAAGGGGGGCTGAAGCCCTTCTGGATAATGAGTGTATGTTTTCATTGTTGACCAGTTTTGCTCCTCTGTCTTTATTGTCATATTGTTATTATTTTTTCTTTGTTTTTACCTTGTGAACTGCCCAGGGTCTCTGGGAGTTGTGCAGTGTACAAATTTTATAATGAATAAAGTATAAAAGATGCATACAAGTATGAGCCATTCTCCCTCTGGGGAGCAAGCTGTTCCAAAGGAAAGGAGCTCCTACAGAGAATAACAGCTGTTCTGGCCCCCTGCTGCACCTCTGAAATGAGAGGACCTTCAGCAGATGTTCTTTGGCTGTCAGAATCTATCTTAGATACCCAGGGCATTTACTGATGAAGAACAACATGCATTATGGCTGGTTAACAGAACTTTTTTTTTGGGGGGGGGGGAGAGGAAGGTCATATGCAAAATGATATGTAATATATGAATGTTTCTATTGGATAAAGAAGCTCCTGGCAAGATTTCTTCAATTTAGTTCAGTAGGCTACCCAGTACAATACCCAAGTATACATGTGGGTGCACATTACAAGCATCAATAGATGGAAGGTGTGCTCAAGACCAGCCATGCCTCTCACACTGATTTTGACCAGCAAAAGTGAGCTAAGCTATCCATTCCTTTGAGCAGCTTCCTGAATTTCTTGCAAAACTCTTAACCAAGGTTATCTACTCAGTGAGCTGATGGTCATAAACGAGGAGTTAAAGTTAGAAACTCAGAAAATGCTACATACGAATGTCAGTACTTAATTATTGTGGAGAGGAGAAACCCAGAAAATTTAGTTGGATCTGTATTAAATTTAACTGGGTTTTTGTTGTCAAAGTTGTCTACTGCCTTTGGCATACTATATGAAAGACTAGTCCATTTTGAATATAAAGAACTATAACAAAGAGAGCAGGAGCTTTGAAGTTAGCATTTTGATAAGAGGCTGATTAGGTCAACTAAAGAATACTATTTCCTATTATAATGAGACAGGATGAGTTCCTGCTTAAATTATATCTATTACCTAAATCTGCATCTAAATTGCTATTTTCCATATGGACCTACCTTCCTTCCCCCCCCCCCCCCCCCGCCCCCGATATTGCTGCTCTCTTTTTGCAAGGCACAGCAAGCTCTTCTGAATTTTACTTACAGGGGGCCAAAGAATTTAGACACACCATGTTTCATACTGATCTGGTATAGAAACAGGAACAGCTGCAACAACCATAACAAGGTGAATTAAATTGCCCTTTAAAAAAATTATTTTTGATCTAACCAAATGATTAAATCAGGCTGTATTCTCACTAAGCCCACATTATCAGTTTCTTTACTTCCAGTAGACACTTAACGGCTGTAGGATATTGGGTGAATCACAGGCAGACATTCACAATATATTGCACTCTGCGCACAGTGGACAGAGATTAGACAGGTGACACAATGGATAAAGTGCTGACCTTTTGCCCCTGGGATTTTATCCAGGCTGCAACCCTATCAGATAATGAGCTTGGCAATTGCTGTGACTTTCCATGGACACTAATGCCAATCACAGGATCTCTATAATTCAAAATATAATTTAATATACCTGACAAGCTTAGCCCAGTTAATTTTTTTCCTAAATAATCACTCACAATGAAGTCAAAGGTGATTTTCAGGAGATTACTACAATTATAAATGTTTCTGTAAAAACTGACAACCAAAAAAAAAGCAATATACAACATGAAATGATCACGGATTCTTCACCATCAATCTGCATGAGATTTGATAGCATCCCAAATCCTGGGAAGAAAATCTTGCAATTGAAAATTAATTTTTCCCTCCAGGGTCATTGCATGCATTTCCCATATTGTCTCTCACAACCCCTAGGAGATCTGTTAGAGAGTGGTGGTACTGCTTCATAATCATACAAGTATTTGAATCTGGGTCACTTCAGGGCTGGTCTGACATCATAACTATATTACTGAGTTCAATCTATACAGAACTGCTTTATTCTCTTCTATTACTCCATTCCCACCCACAACCCAAAGGATTATAAGATCCTTAGGTATCTAAGTTTGTTTCCTAAGTAGCATGAATGTTCACAGATTGGATTATTCATGCCAGCTCAGGCAGTTATTGCAAATGGCTTTGCTGCAAAAAACCCAGTACAAAATCAGTGTTGAGAATCTGTGTTAATTAGACAGTGGGTAAGAATGTCAGGCCTCAAAAAGCAACTGTGATGAACTCAAGCAGGCTCCCTCACTTTATCCAGGAGCTCAGCAGACTCTGAGCAATTGTCCTGTGGCCTACCAGGATACTGTAGTCAAGAATAAATCAGTACTTTATCTTTATCTTTGATTAAAAATTTAACTCCCCTTTATCTTTATTTTTCAGTAGCTTCAGAGCATCTATAAATTTTCAGTAGCTTCAGAGCATCTATAAATATTTAACACATTATTCTAATTAGGTACAAACTGTTACCTGATTTTTATCTGTAACTGAATTTGAAAAGCGTCTGGAGTCTTAATGTTAACCTTCATCCACTCGTCATATTATAGGTGCTAATTAGACTCTTCAAATTGCAAAGAAATAGAATTTTCATAACTAGGTTATTAGAAGTCTAAGGCACCCTTGGGACAGGCCAAATTGCTTCCACTATGATCCGCTTATTCTTGTACAACACCATGCAGAAGACTCATGTTGTCTGATATATACAGCTCATATTTCTCTCAAATTAATGAGCAGTTACACTGGTCCAGCTGCCCCTTGGCACTGGGGAAAAAATGAAAAACCATGGTTACTAAGTGACGTGTTTAACCCAGCTGCTAAATTAAAAAATTGCTTAGGGGGACACAGCTGTTGAGGTGCCTGTTGACATTAAGCTAATCAAGTCTATGAATACAGAATAAATGCCTGAAGACAGAAATAAAAAGCAAAAACAAAAAACACCCCAAACAAATAACACCACTATGATTAAGTGTTTCTTTAGAGCACCAGGTGAGGCTTCAGCTTCATTTTCAGTCTCTGCAGAGATAGAAAGTTCTGAGGAATTTGTTGGAGAAAGCAGCCATGATTTGCCTAGTACTTCCTGGGAGGTCTTGGATTATTTTGTACTAACAACAAAACCAGGGAACTCGTAAGGGATCTTTCAGTTCTTATGCCAAAAGGAAGATCACCCAGAAACTTTGGTGGGAAAGACCCCGTCAATAAGTCAATTTAAAAAATACATATACTTTCATTGCATTGTACGCTGCCCAGAGTCTGGGCTGAGTGGGGCAGCTTAAATTATAAATAAATGAATGTCATATACTAGTGAAAACCTACTATGCAATATAAAAGGAAAACATCTGACAGATTGGCCGTCGGATGGGTTATGGCATCCAACAACATATGAGATGTGGACAAGCTATGCAGCTTAGACAAAACTTCATGCACTTCAAATAGAAATAAGAAAAGGAAAGCACTGGAAAAAGACAGAGCCATACTCCCTGTCTTAACTCAAATCCATGTTCCAGCTTATGAAAAAAGGAAAGGAACCCATTAAATGTCCACATGATCGTGGAGATGGTAGCAGTCATTGATTGGGAGCCACACTTAGCCACACCACACAATAGTCTACTGTACACATAATCTGTGAAACAGAGAAGACGGGATTGGGTTTTATAGAAAAAAGAACAAAGTCTGGAAAACATTAATGTCCATTAGAAGGAAGGAAGGACATTCTGAGACATATACGCACACCTATGCATATATAGTTGTGGCTATGCTCTCCCTGATGGCATGGTGAAGTAGAAATAAAATTATACTGTGCATGGTGCTTCATTATCAGAGAATAAGGTGGGTGCTAATAGATGTACTGGTTCTCCTCATCCTTTTCTATCCATAGCTCAATGTGCTTTCATTGATTACCCTCTGCTTTCCCCGTGTAACCTAATAAATTGTCTACGGCTGTATCTACACTCATTTTTGAGGTTTTTTTTTTTTTTTTGCAGCAGAGGAATTCAGGTGCTGCTGAACCACCTAGTGGAGTAGCCAATAATAGTTTTTAGTAGCATCTGGTATGTGTGTATACCATGCCATTGAGTTTGGTGTCTCTTATTCCCAGGTGAACATATTGAAGATTGATATCATAAGAATATACATTTTGAAATGCCTCAGACCTGGCTCTCTCAAGAAAACTTTAATAGTGGGAAAGGAGGGAGGTAACAGAAGAACAGAACAACCAGCAGCAAGGTGGATGGATTTAGTTACATTGCTAATAAGTGGAGTAATTAGGAGATCTGAAAGACCAGGTTAGGGACAGGTAGTCATGGAGAAAATCTATCTATGTGGTTGCTAAGAGTTGACAATGATTTGATGACACATAATCAATCCAGAGAAGCACCTGGAAAATTTTCTTGGAGAGGAACAAAGTCTCTGAAAATGGGTCTACTGAAAATTAAATGCATTTATTTAAAAATGGTATATCCAAAATCAAGAATCTCATATATGGTTTTGAGAAGTACTAACCAAGGCTTTGCATTATCAAAATTGAAATTAAATGTGCTTCTGCTGTTTTACTGAACTATAGCCAACAAACTAATATGCAATGTATATTTTAAGATTATACTGGGTTGTAATATACACTGGAGATACAATTATTTTTCTACTTCTTTGGTACATATTGAGTTCAGAATTGCTAAAATACTTTTTAATGGGCGTCATCATATATACCTCACATTTTGTGTTTAATTGTATAAATATGCCTTGTTTTCCTAATTAAAAAATAGACCTATATGTCACTTAATATATTATCCACAGGAGGAAGCAGATGAATATTCTGATGGGGTGGGGTGGGGTTTGAAACACATAGCCTAAACAAAAGAATTCCATCTCTATTTGTAATAAGAAAAGGAAAATGAGAAACGGAAAAACAAGATGAGGGCACAGGGGTTTCAACATTTGATAGCAATTAAAGTGATTTTCATATTCAGCAGCTGCAACCTGATTCAAGCTGATGTATGTGGGAGGTCCAAAGTCTGTTCCTGGCATTTTGACTTAAAGCATCTCAAATTGATGGACTTTGGAAAATCTACACCTGGGATTGCTGTCAAATACAGTAAGCATGGGCAATAGGGTAACCCAGTAGTCTAGCCCTGAAACAGCAAAAGGGCCTTTTTTGCCCCCTATGGCCGCAGAGGAAGAAAAGGAAGGTTTATCTGCTGTTAGTTGTTGAAGGAGAACAGACTCTGGTATTGGGGGGTGGGGTGTTAAAAAAGAGCAAGACGGTGGTCATGGCAATGCAACAGAAATCCACCCCTTTAGACAGTGAAATAGAACAAAGAGGCGGGGCTTTGTTGTGACCATCATTTTGTCGTCTTGGATCTTGTCTCTGAAAATGGGCAGCCATTTTGGGATGGTAGATACATCTGAAATGTTGTGGATGGATGCTCTTACTAAAAGGTATTGAGGGTGTGACCACTCTTCAAATACTCATTTCTTAGATGGAAAAGGTGTAAGGTTCCTCCATATTACCATTTTTAGCTTCCCAGGGTGGTTTCTATCAGCTTCTGGTTGCCTTCATCTTTTTTTCTGAGAAGGTGGACATATTTCCAAGCAAAACACTGGACTGCATACACCATTTTTATTACCAAATAGTGGCTGCATGGGGCCCAGCAGCATTCTTGAAAAAAAAAGATACATCTTAAGCTGGCCCTTGGAATTGCAGCATCCCTGTGAAAGAAGGCCTAGTCTGGCAGGAAGCTACAGAGAAGTTAGCAAACACACCAATGAGGAACAGGTGGTCTTCCCATGACATGCATAACATAAAACGCTCTAGTATGCCTGAGATGTTATAGAAGGTCAGGAACACTTATTCTTTCAATTAGGCCTTCACCGCATTTGTATCACAGGAAAGATCCTTAAACATCAAGGTAAGCAATGTCAGAACACAAGTTTGCCCTGTAAGTCAAGATTTTTTTTTTTTTAAAAGTAGTAAAACATTTTTTGCCCAAGGAGCTATTCTGCAGAAGAGACCTGATTACTCTGAAACATTTCTGACCCACTCTATTACTGTACACGTTCTCCTTGTGGCAAAGGTTTGGAAAAAAAAATAATTGAATCTATTCAAAGAACATCTTTCCTGACTTTTTATCGCTTGCATGACTACCCTAGTTACAAAGTTTAAAATAATGGCAATGAATCAGAGCTCTAGGGCATTTTAATGGGTAGCAATGTTCTTAACACACCTATCAAGAGCTTTAGCGCAAATGACTGGTGCTCTTTTCTATCCTGAGGGCCCAGACGAAGAGAAGACTAAGGAGCAGATGGATTCACTACTGGAATGATAAAGAGCTTGGTGATGATCAAAATGCTTTCTAAAAAAAACCCCACTCTCTTCATGGGAATACAGGATACATAGATACAGGATATAGGAGTTTATATTTTCAACTGTTCAATATGTTTTTGAATAACCATTCTAATAAAACTGTTAAAAGGAGCACTGATTAATAAAAAGATATCTCTACCATAAGATATATAAACAATTACTGTTATTATTAGTAATATTAGTAGTCATAGTAGTAGCAACAGCAGATTTCCAGCAGCCAGCCTGCAGCACTTTTACATTTGCTTGATAAAACCTTTATTTCATTATTTCTAGAAAATATTCTGTGGAGTGATTTTCTAGCTATTAAAGGGGCCTGGGACCTAGAAATCCAGATGACCATGTTTTTATTGCTAAGCAGGACCTGGAAGGCTGCCATCATCCAACATTGCTATTCTCTGCCCCATCCATTGGGGAACAGAAGGTTTAGGAATCCAGAGGGACTTGACCCTCTGGCACTCATTCATAGAAGCAAACCTATCCTTATTTCCTTTTGCAAATACATTAATTTAACATGGGTCATTTTGAAAGCAAAGGTCATGAAAATAAGTCTCTTTCTAACTTTCTCCACAGGCTCAACGATCTCACAAGGAGGTAACTCAATGAAGTCTGATCCCAGCAGAGCCTCATTCGCTGGTGATGCATCCCAGTGTTTTGAGACACCATGAACAGAAACAGTCCCAGCTGCCAGTATCACCTGGAATAAGCCCCATGCTTACCTCCCTTGCCTCAGTCCCACCTTGAGCACTGACATACAGAAAAGCAGCAAAGAACACTAGCCAAGATCCCAAGAAAGAAAGCTAGTACAACACCTGGACACATTTACATTTGACTCATAGGTATTCTATTCCTCAATCCTCCATGTGTATAAAGACATTTAAAGTAATAAACAATTATTTGCCAGGAGAGGAACAACTCTCACTTTAAAATGCAGCTGTTCTGATTTTGAAGGCAACAACAGGACAGCATTATTATATTATGAAGCAATATTATATATGACAATAGAGAGGAAAAGGCACCGCAGGTTCTGAATTACTGAATAATAAGTTATGCTAAAATGCTCTCAGATCTAAAAGGTATATTATGATAACAACTTTCTGTGTTGTCAATACTTTACCTGTTTAATGCAAGGCCAATGGGACAAGGAGATGATCTTATATCCTCAAAAGCAAAATTTGGATCATCAATTTACACTTGATTAGTGTATTAGAGTTAGAGAAGGAAGGATTCTTCACTTCTGGACATACATTCTTATAAGGTCATATCCTTGATTCATGACCATTGTTTGTTAGAATTAATTTGCATGTTTACTGTTATATGCTAAAGGTCCCCCCTCACTTTATCCCCACAAGAACAACCCTGCAATGTAGGTTGGATTGAGGGAAACGGCATTGCAAAGTCACCAAGTTAGCTCCATGTGCATATAAACTCATCATTCCTTTGAAATCCCTCCCCTTGCCTAATGAAACAGTTTATGATGTATTTTGAAAGTGTTTAAAATGCATATTTGATTTGCTGTATAACAGTCCAAAAACTGGATGGTTACACTATTTCAGGTCTATATATCTGAAACATAAACCTTGTGAAGTTAGGTTATAAAACAGTGGTATCATCGAAAAATATTACATGCTGGAAGATAATCGGTTTGCCCTAGGTCGAAGAGCTCCATCCTGGAGAAAGTCTACCTATGTGGTTACTAAGAGTCAAGACCAACTAGATGGTACATAATCAACCAAGGAGCTATTTAAAATGAATAGCTGGCCCACAAAGATTCTCTTTTCCTTGAATAAGGCCAGCTGAGTTTTTATGTACAGATCAGTGATTATACTTTTATTATTCCACTGTATATTCTGGTTGGCTTCAGGATTTTGGTGCCCATATGTTCATTAATTCCATTTTAAAATCCGAGGTTATAACTCTATAGCTCTGATGTACATGAAATGAACTGGCAGACACACATGCAGAGCAACATCCAAAGGTTAACATTCTGAATGTATTGACCCTTTCCCCTAGGTTTCTCTTCTAGCAGGCTCTGTTCTTGCGGAGTTTTGGATAAAACCACAGCTGTACAACCTTATCATACATTGTATGTATACATGAAATAAAACTCTTAAATTTGGATAAAGTCTGAACTTATGGGGATCTATAGTAGGCACAAAGTAACAGTATTTTTCATCTATTGGGAAAGGAAACCAGCTTTAGATAAGAAGCAAAATTGTATCCTTGATGGCTAAAAACAAACTGCTGAAGATTTAAGGAAATCTACTGAGGACTTTTTTCCCCTCAAAAATGCAAAAATGCAAGTAGTTAGATACAGAATTGCATTAGAGTTGAGTGTTTAAATTTTGTAAAAGTATCTTGCCCTACAAGGTTTAATTAATCAGTTGCCTGTACAAATAATGTTGCCTACTTTCATAAGGTATTTTGGGCATGTTTGGGGGCATAACACTGCTAAAGTTCTACCTTTCATGCCTCTCTCCTCATTCAACACATGCCTATTATAAATATCCAAAATTCCATTTTGGCAGTTCTCCAATCTGTTCCAGTCAAAGAGATTTTGTTCAGTTTCATCCATCAGATGTCAAATGGTTCTTTCCCCCCACCCCCCAGCCCCTCAGTAACTATAACATCCTCAGCAAACTTTTAATACAGTAATGCAAAGCTTCAACTTATCCACCTCAGAATCAAGATATTTCTGTTTTATTACTATGCAGATTCTTTCCTTCTTCTCCTTCTCCTCTCTTTCTCTTCCTCTTCCTCCTGCCCACCTCCAACCCTGTCCTCTGTCTCTCTTCAGAAGTACCATGAAATTTATAACAGGTTAGCCCCTCCAGGTAATTCTTATTTGAGTCAGTTACAAATCAGAGGAATGGAATGGAGCTCTACAGAATGAAAATGGATCTATGGTGGGTTTATTTATCCCTCATTTATCAGAGCCAAGAATTGCAAACCTCCAGGGGGATTAAACAGTTCAATAGTGTTTGGCTCTTTAGCAAGGAAGAAACAGATTAATAATTCCCTTTCACACCAATAACCTCCATTCTCTTTTAATATGCAGATTTTAGAAGTGTTGGGACCAAACTGGAAAGATACAACCCCGTCTTCTGGCCAGCCAGCCACCAGATAGTTTAAGTAGCATGTTATAACAATGCAAATTAATACACACAGAAAGATGGAATGTATAAAGAAAAATTGATTAAATTGTTGACACCCTGCAACCACACACTGCAAGGTATCTTTTTGAAGCACACTGAAATGATTAGGAATGGACAGCAAAGAGTTTAAGCTACTTTTCAGGATTGAGTTTACAGCAAGGGTGGGCAATTAGATCCTCTTTTGGGCTTTTACAGCTCCCTTCAATCACAGCTACTGGAAATAAGTGCATAGTTTCCCAATAACTTCAAAATTGGGGATCACTAAAAAAAATGGCAGTGTCATTTTGACTTAATTAAAAAACAAGAAACGCTGCCTCTAACTTCTCCCCAATTCAGGGAAATATAGGTATGCAGTCCAATGTCATGTGGTTTGCATCTTGCAAAGTCTTGCCTATTTATATGGGTGAGAGTGCTTAATTCACCAACCAAAATCAACACAAATGTAAAGGACTTAATTTTGACATGATCATGAAATTTCCTTAACTAAATCATGCATGTCATCTATCTACTGAATTTATGGAGAACTATTTAACATGATCAAGGAACTTTTTGGTCCATCCAACCTCTAAGCCAGTTACACTTTAGTACTGAGATATGCAGTAACACATAACAATGATTATACTTGATATATTGATGACAATTATTAACATACAAGGTAGAGTCTTTCCAAGAAGGACTGAAATTAACAATTTACTCTGAAGGACCTATAGTTTTAAGATAGAGCTAAAATGTATAAATGATACCAAAATGGATAAGAAGATCAACCTGTATGAGAGTGAAAGTAGCTTGTCTGCTAAAACCAGAGAAGTACTGACTGTGTGGCATAAAGCAGAAATAAGAACAGGTTGAATGTATATGTGGTCATGTTTTTTTATTTTATTTTAGCTGATCTTTTGCCTGGTTTCTGGTTAAATGACATAGCTATATGATTTCAATGATAATTTGATTTGTAATTCATAATCTGAAATTTGCACATAAATAGCAGCAGCGAGCAAGGGTTTTTACTGAGAGGCAGGGAAGATGCACCATCTAGCCCTTTTTATAGGTCCAATTGGAAAGCATATCAGCACATATTTTGCAGCTATTTACAAATGTTCTTTGAGAATACCTGACATTTGCAATCAGGGAAACAGAGCATAAAATCCCAGTCTGTGCTTTCTGTATTCAGGCGTGCTACAGATACATATTTTTTAAAGAAAGAAAACTTCCAACTGTAAATTCCTCTTCTCCATAATGGACATTCTTCGGGGAATTTTTCCCCCGGGGACAGGAGACCGAGCCAAATTCTAGATTGCCTCCTTCAAAGAAGCACTTTCCCAGATTGGTCAGGAAAAACTTAAGAACATCTTCATCCCATTTACATTAAAAGAAAAAGCCGTGCCAAATACTGCATGTCCTGAAAGCATCTGCCAGGGTAGATGGAAACATGTGATTTTTAAAAATCATCACAGCCTCGCTTCTATTTTATCATTTTAGATAGATTATCTGGTTTAAAAGAAAAATCCTAATTCCATATACAGAAACATACTAAGGCAATTGACCAAGCAATCAAACTATAAG
Source organism: Liasis olivaceus (assembly GCA_030867105.1). Taxonomy (NCBI): domain Eukaryota; kingdom Metazoa; phylum Chordata; class Lepidosauria; order Squamata; family Pythonidae; genus Liasis; species Liasis olivaceus. The sequence goes on from CM061348.1 coordinate 48,024,144, forward strand.
GCTGCTTTTGATATTGTTTTAAACTGACTTCTAAGTCTAAGCACTCTAATTCATTGAATATGTCATGGCATTTTTTATTTTTTTTAGAAAGATGCTGGTTAAAGAATGAATGACCAATCAGATTCAACAATCTGTTCTTCCCTTCTCACCTCCTCTTTCATGGCTGACTGCAGAAGAACCTTCCCTGGTTTATTAAATCACACCTTTCCTGTGGTATCTGAATGAGGATATTGTGATTTAATATAGTTTCATGATCCTGAATCACTTAAGGCCAGTACTTTGAACTAGGGTTAGAGTTAAGGTTAGAGATGGATGAGACATATGTCACACGAGAATAAAAAAACTGGTTCTAGCTTTAACAATACGGAGAAGAATTAGAAACTGAAACAAACTGGTATTTCTGAGTTCACTTTCCAGAAAATCTACATACACATGCATATACTGTAATAATATGTACGCAAAAGTCTATATCAAATATTTTCAGTGGCATAGCTAACCTGTCAGAAATAGTATGGGAGTGTTTACTTCCAGAAGGGTAATCCATAATGGCTTGGTCATAGATGACAAATCAAATACTATCCATTCAAGAATAAAATGGTAACCCACTCCAATATTCTGTCAAGAAAACCAAATTGGCATTCACAACCTATGATACTGAAAAATGACCCCCAACTGAGTCCAGCTGGGGAAGAATTCAAGGCAACTCAATCAATATTACAGTGATCCAACCATAGATACAGAGGAAGAAGAATATCTCTAGATATCAAACATTCTAAAGTTGGAAGTAAAATAATATCTGAACTAATAGGAAAATTTGGCCTCGATGTACAAAACAAAGGAATTTTGCTAAGATAATTAAATGTTTATAACAAATAACTTCTTCCAACAGACTAAAAGATGACTGAACCAGGTGGAAAACACTGAAATCAAATTGACTCTATATTCTAAAAGCAAAGACAAAGAAGGTCTAATAAATCAGGAAGAACAAGGCCAGGTGTTGACTGCAACTCTGATCACAAACTCCTTGTAAAATAGCAAGTTTAAAGAAAACAATAAAAAATCATCAGATCAATAAGATATAACCTTAGCAATATTCCATACGATCTTGTGGTGAAGGTAAATAATAGATTGAAGCGATTTTTAGATAGAATCTTAGGTAGAATTTTTGATGAATTCTGGACTGAAATCTGTGTCATTGTGAAGAAAAAAAGCAAAAACCAAAATAAAGTGTCTGTAGGTAGTTTGAAAATAACCAGAGAAAGGCAAAGAGCATAAGGCAATAGAGATGAAAGAAAAGTTGCTAAAATAAATGCTGAATTCCAGAGATGAGCAAGAACAGAGATCAAGGGTAAAAATAAAGAAGTACTGTACTGTATTGTACAGAGAAAATCCCCAAAACTGATAATACGTGTAAAGGTTCAATCATTGTACTAGAAATAGACTTTCTGGAAAGTGAAGTTATATCGGCCCTAGAAAATACTGCTAAAAACAAAACTGCAGGAGCTGATGAAATACCAGCAGAATGATTTAAAACCTTACAAGATATTACAATTAGTGCTAGTGATTTGAAAGCAAATATGGAAAACACTGCAGTCATCGAAAAATAATTATTTATGTTTCAGTGCCCCAAAGAGCAGTCCTAAGGAATACTCAAACTACCAAACAATTGCATCACATACTAGTAAGACAATGCTCAATATTCAGACTTCAATAATACATGGAACAAGAACTATCAGCTGTACAAGCTGCATTCAGAATTGGCAGAAGGATCCAAGTTCACCCAGTTAACAACCAATAATGGAAAAAGATACGATTGTATACACTATAAATAAAATAATGGATGTACCAAGCCATCTCATCAGTTTATTAAAGAATCTATATGATTATCAGGAAGCAACAGTTAAAGAACAAAATATAGAGCAATAAATATTTCAGAATGAGAAAGGAACTGCACCACGGTTTATACTGTCACCTCATTTATTTAACTTAATTGCAGAAAATATCATACAAAATGAAGCACTAATATAAATAAAATTAGAATTAAAGTTGCTGGGAGAAGTATCAACAATCTCAGATATGCCGATGATATCACTTGGTTGGCTGGAAATAAGAAAGACTTAAGAAATCTCTTTCTGAAGATTAGAGAAGAGTCTGCAAAAGCCCATCTGTTGCTCAATATTTTTTTAAAAAATCTAGGATTATATCACCGAGCAATGCCAACCCAATGCAAATAGGCAGAGAAGAAATAACAGACTTAAAGGTTCAAAAATTCACAGGATTGGTACTGTAGACATGAAATAAAGAGATGGCAAATGCTTGGGAGAAAGACTTGACAAAAAGGACAAAAGACAATAAAATTTTGTCTTTTGATGATAAAGGACAAAAGACAATAAAATTTTAAATTGCAGAGACATCACATCATCAAAGTGTTGCTTTTAACATACATTTCTGAAAATTGGACCATCCAAAGGCCTGATGAAGAAAAATATGTGTTTGAACTGTAGTACTGGAGAAAATTTTTTGAGAATCCCTTGGATGAGAAGAAAAACAAATCTTCAACCCCAGATGAAGGTCAAGCAGACTATTCACTGATGCTAAAGCTTGAATAACTGGGGCACACGATGCAAAGGCAAGAGAAGATCCTAATGCTTGGAAAAAAATTGAAGGCAATCAAAAAAGAGGATCACAGGTTAAGTGGCTAGATGAGATTACAAGACCTCAAAGAAGCAGTTACTTAACAAAAAAATTCTAAGGGAATTATTTCCTTTGAGTCATGAAGTGACCAAAGAACAATCACAATGTTCAAAAGTGCAAAGTATTATGAAAATGTGGGATAAATGTTTATTCTGAAAAAGGTGTGTACAAAAATGCATTCTTCGGGAGAAATGCACATGTGTTGTAATAAAACTTGTAATTTGCAAAACGTACATTTCAGTAGGAAAAACAGCGAGATTCATATATCCCTACAAGATAAAAAGCTACCCTATACAACACAGACTGATCATCCAGATCAGCCACCTACCTCACTATCAACAATGTGATCAATTCCATGTAATGCTAAAGATATAATTAGGCAACATGTAAGGAGACACATTGTAGTCACTTTATAATTTACTTGTAATATTTATGTTTAATTCTTATTTTAAACATTTTGTTTTGTTCTGTCATTCATCCAAACAGATTTCAGAGCCATGCACTGCATATAGGTAACAGACTAGTTAGCTAATTTTAGCTTTTCCACCTTATTATGCCTTTGCCCCAAAGATTTCCATCCTACAAAGAAGTAATTCCTCAAATTGTCTAGAATACAGCCCTAGAAAAACTTGGTTTTGAAAGGCAGCATACAAATCTTGTATAAAATAAGTATAAATAAATGTATAATAACACCCACATATGATTAAGTTATAATGGCAGGCCAGGATGCCTAGATTTTGAATCTAAATGCTGCAATAATCCTTGTCTTGGTCATGCCAAAGGAGAAGTAGGAAGACTTTGCTTGGTCTCATTCCAGATTGTGTTTATAGAGCTAATTCCTGATTTAAGATCATGTGCAAAGTGGCCATTACATTTCAAGTTATTCATCCATGTCCATACTTCCCTGACTTCAATCACTTCTATCATGGTGACCAAAATTCACATTTATAGAGGCAGCCATGTTAGGGAGGCTAGGAAAAGTGTCTTCAACACTGTTTTTGCCATATTCACCCCAACCCTAACAAATACATTTGTACTACACTGAACCATCCTCAATTTTCTGTGAAGTGAAACCCCTTTGGTTCATCTAGCTGAAATCAATCAATCCATCCATCCATCAATCAAGTGTACTCCAGTCAGTATTCCACTCCCCTTGTGCTTTCCTTATCATATTTATTTTCAAAATGATAGAAAAGATTAACTGACCACTATGTGGGGGAGCAATGGGATGGAGGAGGTCCCAGAGGAGATCATCATGGGGACAAAGAGGTTCTCCACCAATCTCAGCTCAGCAGAGCTGTTGCATGTGGAAGGAGTTTAGGGATGAAGATACTCTTAGATATTTCAAAGTTTGGAGAATATTAGAGGATGTTAGAAGGAGTCAGAAAATGTATCCAAGGGATTAAGCAACAATCTTGTCTTTGACTTTTGCCTGAAAAAATGAAGCAAAGAAAGAAACCTAAAACAAAACCTTGGCTTTACAAAAAATTGGAAAAAAGCATTCACAGGCTTATGACTAATTCTGAGTTAATCATCTGGAATAAACTGTAGACATACTGTACACTATAAAGTGTACAGACATACAGTATACATAAAGACATGCTGAAAAATAAGCTCAGTTCCAGTTAGCAACCACAAAATGAATCCTTGCTCGTGAACATAAACAAGCTAATTCCCTAAATATTAACTGTTTGTCCTAAATAAGTCTTTCAAGGTCTAGTGCCCTCCAGATGTGTTGGACTTCATCTCTCATTATTCTCAGGCAACTTTTCTAGGAGTTAGGGGAGCTGAAGTTTAACACATCTGGAGGTTACATTGTTTTCTTCAAGAAACAACACTTTTTTTTAAAAAAAAAACACCACTTTTTTATTATATTATAAATATTAGATTATTATCATGGTTATAATGTAGTAAGTCCTGATAAATGAAACTGTTTAGAGGTAGTTCTCACTTAATGACCATTTAATGATGGTTTGAAGTTACGACGGCCTCAGAAAAAGTGCTTTACGACCTGTACTAGCACTTATGACCATCGCAAACCATTGCACCACCCCCTGCAGTCACGTGATCGCAATTTGCAAACTTTTTTAAGATGGTCGTTAAGCAATTCACATGGTCATTAAGCAAATTCTGGCAAAAAATGTCCATTGGGGATGCTGGATTTGCTTAACGGGCATGTGATTCACTTAATGACCATTGTAAAAATGGTCGTAAAATTGGGTCCAATCATGTAGTTACTTGCTCAATGACCACCCCACTTAACGACCTATTGTAGTCATTAAGTAAGTACTACCTGGATTCAAAGATCTGGAGCACACCTACTTTGTCCAATGTTATTGGACAAGCAGAAACTATGGACGATAGGTAGTCCTTCAAATTCCACTGTGTGATACCTATAAAGGAACACACCAGACTGTCCTGACCTGTAACACACTGCTGCCCATTATAATAAAAAAAAAATATGACTCAGAATTTAATTAATTATAAAATTAGCTCACTAAGTCTAGCAATTAATTTCAGAAATGGAAATAAAAATCACATATATATAATAAAGATAGGATAACAAAACAAGTGAAAATAAAGTCTGTTCTAAAGAAGAAAACAATAGCCTAGAAATGTAAGATGAATTTATCTGTGAAGTATCGTGTCACCAGCCTCCAGCTATTTCTCTTGATATTCTACCATCCCCCCCTCTCTTAGGGATAATTTGCTGTCGGTCAGAAATATAATAATGGTCTCAACTGCTACTTAGTAAATCACTAATTTTTTTGCTGCTACCAAATGACAGCTGCTAAATTCAACTGTGAAGGGAAAGTCATTTTTTAATCCTTTTTGGAGTCTTAATTAAACCTGTTACCAGTTTCTCGGCCTTTTGGCTAAGATAAAGCAAGGTATCATTTACAAAGGAACAAAAAGTTTTGCTATCAAAAATTACACACCCACAACTGTTATTTCAAGGGGTTTCTTCCTCAGCCACCCTCCCTCAGATGTATAAACTGAAAAGTAATCTTTCCTGCCAACTGGGGATGTAGAAGTTAAGTCTAGCACTTCTGGAGGGCACCAGGTTGGAGAACACTGTTCTAAAGAGCTTATTGAGAAAAAATATCCACAGATGAACACACGTGCACAAACACACAAAGAAATAATTTTCTGATCAGCAATTCTAGCACCAAATCCCCAAGGCTGATCTTTCAAAGTCTTCAGAGTAATTCAACATATACTTTAGTGGGTCAGAGTTGTTGATTGAGGTACCCACTGACAGACATGTGTATATATTGTGGTATAGGCATGCCTCTTTTCATATAATGTTCAAGCTTGGTGAAAATATTCTATATTATTCCAGGAAATCTTACTGGCAGCAGATCCATCAACATATTATAAAAAGTTGAGGCAAGACAAGAGTTTCTAGAAACCTGAAGGTTCTATTTTAAAAAAAAGCAACAACCTCATGTTACAGTGTATTCCTAAGCATATTTACTGAAAGGTGATCTCCTTTGTGATTAACAAAATTTACTACCACAGCTCTTTATGTGTAATTATTAAACACAAATTCTATAATCAAAATATGCAGGTATGGTGAACATTCCAGAAGAATGAAAAATATGCCAATATTCCAACCAACAGACTCCAAATATACCACCAGTAGCAAATCAAGGTTGAATTGTGGTCAGGTTGGTGATGTACTGGGGAGAAGCATCCTGCCAATCACACCAAGATGCCACTGGATTCAGATCCACAGTGCTAATTCTCTCCCACTGAACTAACAGGAGAGAAGAAATCAAAAGCAAACTGCATCCATAATTATGGTTAAGACAGTACCCATTTCGGCATGAAAGAATATAAAGAATATAAGACTTGGCCACCATCACACAGAGACATCCCAGCTCAGTTAATGAGCCAAACAGCTTAGGACTGTGTCTGTAGCCTCACATGTAGGCCTCACAAAGATGCAATTTCAGCATGCCCTGCTTGTCTTTGCCATCCAACCTCTTGTTCTCCCCAGGGTTTTCCACTTGCAATAGAACAGGGAGAGAAAATGAAAGAAAACACAGCAAACAGGCAATGCCAAAAGAGAGAGCTCAGGTATTTGCACATTCTCCACAGACCTTATTTTCTTGCGTCTTAACAGTCCTGGATGCTGCTCCCCTCAAGAAAATGGAGTACTGAATGTATGTGGATGGGGTGGGGGCGAGATGAGAGACCATGCGATTTGCCCTCCTGGCATGTAGCACCATGGAATAGTAATAATGGAATGCTGTCCTCAGGATGGAAAGGGCTCCATCTTTGGTTAATGGCAGTTTCTTTCTTACTCATTTCTTGCTTTTTTGGTCTGACGTATCGTGTTTGACAGGAAATCTCTAAATGGGAAATTGATCCAGGTGGGGAAAGAACCTCGAAGAGACAGCATTCTTTCTGTTGGATTGAATGGGTCTATACTAAAGCCACATGATTACCACTATAAGTGCTCTACGTTTACACCTAAAGCAGTTATTAAAGAACGGATGGGGTCTCTACCCCATCAGCTGTAGGAGCGGATGGATGATGCTGTGAAGTGAAGGGAGTAGATCCTTATGTTTCTTTCGTTACAGAGCAGAGTACTGCTGGTTTTCAGCCTGCATACCCAGGACATCATCTTTCAACTGGGAGGATAGGGGCGTTCTGAACACTGAAGTATATGCAGCAATTTATGTGCCAAGAATTTGAGAAAATTGAAAGGCAAAGGGGTCACTGGAACATTGACAGTAGGGTGGCTTTTAGGACTGGAGCCTGAATCACAGTCCCTTTTCTGGTGCCTAATAAAATATCACCTCTGAGGAAACTGCATTTATTGTTCAAATTTCATTTCCAGAAAATGTTCAGTACTGTATTCCCTGGAAATTAATAATCGTTGTGGTAATGCTGAACCTCATAATGCTTATTTCTTGTCTGCCTACACAAGCTAAAAAAGAGAAATTCTTCCAACCATATCTTAGGAATCAATGTAAATATCATCAAGGGATAAATAGATGAGTATATAGATTTTTAATTTCTCACTCACCCTCCATCTCAGATATAATGTATCCCAAAGGATAATTACCATGTAATGGTCTCTTTTTTCCTGTGTATATATTTAGTTCAAATATAACATAAACCATTACAAAAACAAAGTGATTATGTGCTAGTAAAAACAATCTAAAGAAACGCTCATCTAATTTCCCCATAGCAGACTGCAGAAGGAAGATAAAATTCACTCGTTCCCAAGTAACTTATTCCCTAAGCATGGAACATAGCTGGATAGTATTTGGAGAAAGGGCAGACAACTTGTGGATGAGAGCAGGAAAAAATATATATATATTTACAATATTTTCCCAGCCTTTTGGAGCAGCAGGGAGCATATATGATGATACGATGGCATAACCAGGGGGTGGGATTATACATTTTCAGTCTTTTTTTTTGGCAGTTGGGGGACTTAAAGGGTAGATATAGTGATAGGATTTTTTTTTCTGTTTTGCTTAACAAGTTACTTATTAATTTATTCTTTCTAAAACATATAAAAAAAATTAATCAGTTTGTCACTAATTTTTTATTATGCAGTTTGGGGGCCATTATGGGCTGGGGGATGGCCACCGTTGATTTCAAGAGTCATGTTTCTTGAAGAAGCAAAGTACAGGTAGTCCTTGACTTACAACCACAATAGGGACTGGAACTTTCGTCACTAAGCGATATGGCCGTTAATAAGTTGCACCTGATTTTACAACCTTTTTGTCATGGTCGTTAAGCGAATCACACGGTCATTAAGTGAATCACAGGACCATTGACTTTGCTTATCGGAAACCCCCTGGGAAGGTCGCAAATGGTGATCACATGACCCCAGGACACTGCAACCATCGTAAATACATGCCAGTTGCCTAGCACCAAATTTTGATCATGTAATTGTGGGGACATTGCAACAGTGGTAAGTATGAGGATCAGTTGAAGTCACTTTTTTCAGCGCTCTCGTAACTTCAAAAGGCCATTAAACTTATGGTTGTAAGTCGAGGACTACCTGTAACAATAACAAATTCAAATGGGGAGGAGCAAGTTGCAATACATTTTCTGTAGCTATTCATTAAATCTAGCCCTCTAATCCCTGAGAAGCAATACTGAAACAGGACATGAACATCTTTCAGAGGTGAAGCAATATGTTTTTGTTGGACAGACTTTTGAAGACCTGGTGTCATTTTTTAGCTGTCATCTTGAATTTAAGCTTAATTTGTTATTACTGCTATCCTCTATTTTTTTCCTTTTTATTTTTGAATGCATTTTTCTACTAGGCTTTGATATCAGAGCACATCTCACAATCTGTCTCTCTTTATAATAGAATGTGAAAATATCAAAACATGTGCATAGCAGCAACAGGGTAAACAGTGAGGATGCGCCAAGTGAAGCATATGTTGGTCCTGAAAATAATAGCAACATTATGTACTAACAAAGAAGAAAAAAATGTATTGTGGGATTCTTTCATAAAGAGTTGAGTCCCAGCTATCTTATGAAAACAGGAAGGTATTTCTTTCAAACCAATCACCACACCTCTGGTTCACATTATCTTTGTAACCTGACCAGTTTAAACATACTGTATCACAACTTCAAATTACTCTCATCATATACCCAACTTGTTTCTTCAGGGTGATCAACACTAATTCATACGATAGACAAATTAATTATTGTTTAATATCAGTACCTACTAAAATATTCCACTATAAAGGTGCAAAAGTACTAAAACTTGGTATTTATTTCCATGTCCAGATGGCATAAATATGTCAAAGAACTATTAAAACTCTACAAGAGACTGAGGAATGTATATACACCCTGGTTAAAGTCACACATTTTGCTATGCCCTGCCTTGCTTAATACATAACAATTGGATGAGTTACATGTACTAAATTGTAAACCTTGACTTACAAATCACAGTGGTTGGGTTTGCATATCATGCTACATGGTTTGTTTAACCTTGGTTTGTTGCATAAGCCACAACTGACTGCATTCACACACTGTGATAAACCACAAAGCAAAGTTAACTAAATACAATGACTGGCTTCCACAACACTATAAACCAAAATAATAATAATAAAAAAACTTCATTAGGGCTGACTATGAGGTTTCAGAAAGCCAGTTTGGTGTAGTGGTTAAGGCACCAGGTGAGAAACCAGGAGTCTGTGAGACCTCGTTCTGCCTTATGCACAAAGCCAGTTGGGTGACCTTGGCCCAGTCACTCTCTCTCAGCCCTAGGAAGCAGGCAAGGGCAAACCACTTCTAAAAAACTTGCCAGGAAAACATGGATTAGTCCAGGCAGTCACCAGGAATCAAAGCTGACTGATAGGCACAAAAATCAAGCACACAAACAAAAGACGTGTGAAACCTGCCACTGCCAGTCCTCCATTCTATCTTCGTTCACAGCTAGATGTTTTATGTCCTCTTAAATAGACTCCTGGTAATAAAGTTTCAGGTAATCCTGAAGGATGTTCCATTGGCCATTCTGAATTTCTTGTATAGCTATTGCTGCTTTTCACATGGAAAGTGAAGGGCACCAAACAAGAAGAATCAAGAAATGCACCAGGGTTTGGTTAGCCCACGGAAAGCAGCCTCATGACTTGGACACTCCAGGTCATCTATGGTCTACTGCATTTTCCTTCAGAACTCATTTATGGGAATGAGTGTACCTGCAGAATTCCAAGAGGCCTCTCTAAGGTCCAGGTCACATGATAACCTAACCATATCATCCTATACAAGCTTTATAATGCTAACTCAGATCATTAAAACATTCACTTCAGTTCTGGTAACGGCAACCCTCAAGGACACAGACACAGGTTTTCTTACCTGTGATTCTTTTAACTAGGAATCCTATGGATTATTATTTATGTATGCACTGTACTTTAAAAAACTGGAAGGAAAAGACTGAGACATTCTCATCTTGGTCTTCCCCTTGTTTTGTAGCTTTGAGATTTGGTGGCATAGTTTTGACCCCAAGTCCTATTCCAGACATTATAATTAGACTACTTTATTGCAGATGTTGGCTGCTTTATTTCTTTGGAATTCTAGGTAAAGTATTTTCAGAAAGCTTCTTTGAGACATCCTTAAAATGCAATGAATTTTAGCCCATTCAAATATAACATAACATTTCAAAAGTGTTTCAAGGCAAACAATCATGGAAGGGCTTGGGGAGGGACAACAATATAGTTTAAGCTCCAACTTGATGTTGCCTTGAGTTGGAAGGAGATGGGGGGTTGGGGGGAAGGAGAGATTAAAGTTTAATAGCATCTGCTCCAAAACCTTCTATGCATTTAACCAAACATCTTCATTTCTCCTCTGCCCTCTGCAAGAGTTGCTTTGTGCCACTCACTTGGGAGGTCTGCATTCACTGAAAGCAGTTTGAGAGAAATAACTGGTCACATACCCCCCTCCCTTCTTCGGAATGCATAGAAAACAAGTAAAATCTGTGTTGCTCATGCTGGTGAGGGAAGGATGTGATGAGCGAGGCAAAGGGAAAAAGGTTACTCCTGAAAAGGAAAGCTCGAAGGGTCCTCCTAAAAAATGAACAATTTATATTAGCAGTAGTTTTCAGGGCCATAACCCAAAAGCAATTCCTGTACTGACAAAATGAATCTTTAAGTTGCAATGTTGTATGATTGCTATAAATCTAACAAAATGGTCTTGGCAAAACTTCACAGTTACTTGTTACTCCCTTCTCTGTTTTGTTTTTCCTCAATCCATCTAAACTGCCACTTTTAGAAATGATTCAGAGTATTTATTTGTATCCTTCAGTTTTGCATTTCTGCATTAACTGTTCTCTTTCCTCCTCTGCTTTCATTTTCTTTCACTCACTCTGTAGAGTATGATATGTGCACTGACACATTCCTTGGCACCTGCCAAGCTCCTAAGACTGCACTGAAACCTGATTAATCAATTGCTAAATTAATCAATACAATTTTAAATTACAAAAATGAATGGGAAGCCAAAATGCTATAAAGCAAAGCACTACTCTGAAACATAATCAGCTTGGCTTGCATAAATCCCAGAAGCGGTCTTATAAAATAAAATGGCAAATGGCTACAGCTCACTGCTTTCCTTGGCTTCCATCACGTGGATGTTTGTAAAGGCCCATACCCACTGCAGCCTTCCAAGTGGGCCAAAGGTTCTGGCAGTGTTGTCCAAACTTGGCCACTTTAAGATGAGTGGACTTCAACTCCCAGAATTCCCCAGCCAGCATGGCTGGCTGGGGAATTCTGGGAGTTGAAGTCCACTCATCTTAAAGTGGCCAAGTTTGGACAACACTGGTTTAGAGCCTTTGGTTTATGTCAAAAAATATCTCAGACCAAGCCAGTAAATCAGCATATTTATCGATTACACTCAAAATGGCAAGAACGGGGGGAGGGGGAGTATAATTTATATAATTGTTTACAACAATTCTGATAATATTTCCAAACGGATAAAAATCTGAAGCCACTTCATTTTCCTATGCTGAATGAACAGCTGACCCTACGACTTCATTTGCTTTTTTCATCTGCAATTGTGTTTCTGAGAAGTGAAGGGAAGCAGCAGGATCCTCACCCCTCAGGCTTATCAGTCATTCAGAATGGATGAGAAATATATTTATCTTATTTTTTTAGAGAAATATGCTGAGTTTAGACCTGCCTAATATAGAAAACACAAAACAGATCTAAACACTTTGTAGAATTTTTTGACATGATTTGCAACTCCAAAAAAATAGATACCTCTATTAAAAAATTATTTTTTTCCTCAGCTTCTGTGTTAACAATCTGTCCATTGTCCACTTATCCACAATGAAGCAAAGCGAATCCATCAAAACACCTCTGGATAGAAGCTGTGTCAGCTACTCATTCCTCAATTGGTCGAAATGCTCATAAAATAATGATGGCTAATTAGCAGTTGTCTAGCCCTTTTCCTGTTACTACTTCCCTTCAGACAAATGTAACATATGTGAACGTTACATTGGGTTGTGCTAGATATATTTTGTGAGAACAAGCCTTAAATGCTATGTGGATAAATAATATATTTGTCCGTCTACCAAATAATTATGTAATAAAATATTCTGTAAACAGCTTATATTGGGAGGAAAGGTATAATGAACACTATTCATTCTGCATGAAAAGTCTGAAGCAAGGCAGACATATAAAATTTTCATAGTTGGCATTATGACCAATTAGAAAAATCACAATAATTTAGAAGAATGAAATAATTCCACAGTGACTTTTATGCATTTTATTTATAGACTTTACTATACTTTGTTAAAAGCATGATGTGATCATAGATAAATATCTTCCTCTGATACGAAGATTTGGCTCCAAATCCCAGATTATCAACATTAAAAACATAAAAACTAAGTCTCTCTATGTTGAAGGCAAGCATTAATCATGACATTGTTGCTTACCTTAAAAATGGCCAGAATTCTGATATTTGTTCTATTATTTTGTCAAATTAACATTCTATTTTATTTGAATATATTTTTCTCTTTATTATTATTGTAAGTAGCATTAGTTGTGCTGCATCTTTATATTTTATTTGAGGTGGCTTGTTTTGTAAAGTGAAAAAAATCATTTTAAAATCAGCAATAGTAAAAGAAGACCCAAGTGGAGGCTGATTAAACTTTCTGAAACTTAAACCAATCTCCAAAGGAGATACTAGATGCTCAAGGAAAATGTACATACAATCTGTAGATTTATTAGCATTTAACTGCTCCACAGCAGCATGTGATCATGGGAAAAGAATTTTAAACTTTTTTCCCTTGACTTAAGATTAGTTTTTATAATTACATTTCCTAGGGAAGCAATCTTCAGATTTCAATAATGAGAAGAAAGCAAATATAATTAATGTATTTTCTTTAACAGATAATGTTTGTATTCCTGAAGGAACATCTTTGGCTCCAACTCTACTAAGGGTTCAATCTCTGGGGAAGTATTAAGTCTCTAAAGGCCAAAGGAAAGAGGTAAGGTTAATGTATAATTCAACATATTAATTTGCTGTATATGTCAGTAGGGTTATATAGAGTGCTATTAAGATCCAGATGTATTAAATACACACAGACACACACTACTTCATTTCTCACTCAAGGAAAATAAATATGAACAAACTATACAGTGCTCAAAATATACAGAAATAAATACAAAACACCCAGATTGTTTTAATCTTCAAAGATTTAGCTCCTTTTGCATGAAAATCAGAGGTCATACAAGACCATCACTGCATTTCCAGACCCACAGCAAGTAATAAATGGATAAAAGGCAAAAATAAATAAATAAATAAATAAATAAATAAATAAAAGTACAATGCCAGACACATCTCGATTTAAACTATATTTGTCATATATGAAAAGCACACAATTGACTTGCACTACTCTTGTAAACACATTTTTAGAAATCAAAAGAGAAATCACTTTTCTGAGATTAAGGAAATTATTTCAGTAGCATGCAGTTTCAGTGCAATTCATGTGTTATATTAATTCATACATAGTTCCCAAAGTGGAAAGCTTGTCCTTCTGTTCCTATCAAGTGAGCACAGCAATATCATGCTTATGCACATGTTTACACTGTATGGTTGAAAGAAAAACAATCTATTCTTTGACACAGGCTGTTTTCACACAATGCATTTCATCAGGTTATGAATTAAGTCATTTTCTGGGTTTGTACAACCCAATGAAAAAGTAACAAAGAGTCTAGATTTGTATAATACACTAAGCCACTGTTGTCCAAACTTGGCCACTTTAAGATGAGTGGACTTCAACTCCCAGAATTCTGGGAGAACACTGCACTAAGCCATAAGAGCAAAACAAGGTTAAAGTTAACCATACTTAAGCCCCCCCCCCCCCAGATATTATTCACATATTAGCATACCTGCCTCCACTCCTTGAGTGGGCAGAAAAATATGCCTGCATAAATTGCACTGGCATGACTGGTGAGCACTATTCTGCCTCAGAACTGAGACTGCTGTTTGATGATGTTCATAAGATTTAATATGGAAAAGATTAAGGAAAGCAACGGGTGGATTCCCTTGGTTTTTCCCACTTCCATCAAACATCACCAGAAAGCATCCACCAATCACTCTGATCAACATGGATTGGGCTGGAGCTGGGGAGAAGGTGAGTTTTGAAAGACCTGTGGGCTTCTATTGGGAAGCTGGATTGGAAAGAGAAAGAGGCATTAATGGATACAAACGTTTCTGATAAGTAGATTTAATGTAGAGAAACTAATGAAGCCATTATGAAAATTCCACTAACTGCTGTATATCAAACACAAGCCATACTTATATTGATATCAACCTTTACATTCTTGCACCTCTTACTTTAATAGACTAGAAGCCACTCTATATTGAGCAGCAGGAACAGTTTCTATCTTTCTGTTGCTTTGGTAACAAACTGATCTGGTAAAAAATTTGTCTGTGACTGTGAGACTTGCTCTCCTGCCACTTCCCCCTTCAAGAACTGCCTCCCAATGCCTCATTCCTAGAAGACCCTGGTGCTTTTTCTTCATACTGCGAGGTAGCTGGGCCAGGAAAGATATGTGATTCTTCCATTGAGTAATTCTTCTCCTCCATCCTCCTTTCTCACCTATTCCAAAGAGTTTGAGGAGGGGGGATTTCTATCATCTTCAGAGAGGAGGAGTTCAAGGGGGCAACTGTGGAGTTCAAGGAGGGCAAGCCAATGCTGTAATCTCCTGGTCAGACACTTTCCCCGGATCAGAATTCATCCCCAAAATTATGACAGGGGTGAGTGACAAGTGGGAAATAGCCATGTTAACCTGAGGACCAGTAAAGGGACCAATAAATTGTCATCCACTTTCTTGAGGGGACATGTGGAGGAATGAAAATTGGTAGAGAGCCATATACAGTACAATTCTGCATGGCAATCGGAGGGCTTCCCTAGTGATGATGGTCAACAGCATGTTTGCTAACTCAGCCACAGTCAGTAGGTCAGGCCAGCTGTCTTGTTGGTAGTTCACAAAAGATATTCCTCCAGGGTAGTATTTGTCTTCTCTGTCTCACCATCAGATTGCAGATGACGAGCCAAGAAAAAAAAAAACACCTGGAGATTAACATCTCAGAGTTGGAAAAAAAAGCCTTCGAAAATAGGCCATGAATTGAACATCTCTGTATTAGGTTAAAAAAAAAAAGATTGGTAAGTTTCAGACAGGCTCAAATTATCCTACTTCAGACTCATTATGTGAAGTCCCAGCTCTCTGGAAAAAGCTCTAATGTGGGGAAAGGTGGAAGGAAAGAGTAGAAGAGGACAGCTGGCAGCAAGATGGATGGACAAATAAATAAATGAGCAGTCTCTGGGGTGCAGGTAATGACTTCACAAGGGATAAAATGAGACATCTTTGACAAAATGTTAATGACAACTAGTATGGCATCCAGATCCTTTACGGGTAGTAGACTAGGAATAAAATCCAAGAAAACCATGTCCTAAGGCCATTATGGGAAGGAAAGGACATCCAACTGTCTGGTTTGGTTGCTAAACGTTTGGTGGCAGGGCTGACCTGAAGGCACATTGGCCTTGACATTTGCTCAGAAATGAACTACCACAAGTCCTTAAGAAAAAGGCAGGCAGTCTTAAATACACCCTATACACCAAAAAGTTCAGCTGACCATGGCAGATCTTCAGTAACTCTTCCCTCAGGGAATGAGGACTGTTTAGCTTGCCATTGTAGCATAATTCTCTCCACTCTCCAGCTTCTAAAAATGGAGTTCTTCTGTAGAACCTTCTCCTGCTTTTAACAAGCTGTCATCATTTTCCATTTTTATTGCTTGCAGTTTTCTATTTGGATGATATTGTTTTACTGTTTTTATAGCTGTTATACATGAATGTTTTCCTTGGTTTTTATACTCTATATAAGCTGAGAGAGAGAGAGACAGACAGACAGACACACATTCTCAGGAAAAGAGAGAGAATTAATGATCTTCTGTCCAAGCCCACATATAAGAGTGGGTAGATTTGCTCAGTGAAGTGATGCTTTTTCCAAGAGGCACTACCAATGTGGAAAATGATCATTGATTACCAAAAGTTCTTTCCTTAAAAAACCTTTCAGCAGGTAGAACCTAGCTAGACTAGCTAAGGTGCAAGGCAAAAATTCCTGTTCAAAATCCTCTACTCTGAAAGCAAAATCAAGTGCAGTTCAAGATACTGGTGGTTACCTTTAAAACCCTTCATGGGTTGGGATCGGGTTACTTACAGGACCATCTCCCCCCAATTGTTTCTACCCATCCTACCCAACCTGGCAGGAAAGGCATGTTCCGGGTCCCATCGGCTAAGGAATGTCAGCAGGGCCCAGAAGAAGAGCCTTTTCTGCTATGGTGCCTGCCCTGTGGAACATCATTCCACCTGAAATTAGACTGGCCCCAACCCTGTAAAGCCCTGAAAACCTTTTTACTTGGCCCTGGGGCCCTGGGTGTGTGATGGAGCCCACCTCTTGGCTTTGCTGATGGTTGTCTTTATGGTGCTTTATGGTATGAGTTTTTATATTTTTATATTGTGTATTTTATTTATGTAAGCCACCTAGAGTCATATATGTGAGATGGGTGACTATATAAATTGAATTAATTAATTAATTAAAACTCAATTTCAACAGTGAAAGGGCATGGATGCTGGGGGGGGGGCTGGATTGGAGTGGATGGAAAGAACATGCATGTACAGCAACATTGTCTAGTGGTCTGTAGCATTTGGAAAAAGGAATTAATATAGTTTTTTCCCCTTTTGTTGGTATTCTTACTGGGATGAAGAACTGTTGATGTTCTTCATCCCAGCTGCAAGACTGACCAGGCATAAGCCTACTGATTTAAAGATCAAAATACTAGCTTGAAATCTGTATGCTTGCATGAAGTCTTAGTAGTTCCTGTAATAAAAAGTACACTGAAACAAACAAACAAATAAGTAAATAAGTAAAGTCAGTAGATTAAGAGTCTGCTTGCACTGAAACTGATTAACACAAACACCAAAAAAAAATAATAATAATAAACAAACTTGTTACTGTTTACGTTAATCCATGAATACATTAGCAAAGGCAATGTTTCTATTTCTTCCAGCAATGCATCTTTTGGAATGTTGACTTGATGAGGACCAAGCTTCCTATATCCTTTCCTTAATATACTGATTAACTGATTAAATAAGAAAGGGGCTGGATAAATTGAGACCCACCAAGCCAAAAGGCAGCAATAGCTATATTTTCAGGACATCAGGTATTTGAGGCTTTAGGCAGGCAGCACAAACAGGAAGTTTATCAACTTCCAGTTGGGCTGCCAAACATGATTGAATTGTGTTTGACTTTCATCTGGCTATCTCCAAACATATAATCCCAGAATAAAGCTAAAAAAAGAAATGAGAGGATTAATTTAACTATAGAAATGAGAAGAGTAATTTAACTATACTTCTGTTGAAATATTTCTTTTTAATCATGAGAACAATAGAAATAACTCCATGCAGTGCTTAAGCTGGTCAACTTAATCTCCTTAATACATCTCCAGATTTAGCATTGCACATTGAAATAAATCTTCTGCTACACGCCAGTGTATGTTTGGAAAAGAGAAATACTGTATAAAAGTAATTGATGCATAAGATAACAATACTGCCTGCATCTACAAGAAAAAGAGGGTCCTTTGTTGTTTTCTTCAGGCTGACTCTTCTAGCTGTGCTTCATTGCATTTTCCTCATTAGTGACTATTTTGAGAACTTACTGCTGATCACTGAAAGCCTATAAGGGGCAAACAACACATTTCAATTTCCACTTTAGAACTTAAAATGTGCAAGTTGAATAGTAGACCTAAAATTATTACAGTATGCTTTCTTAGGGAAATATATTTACCATCATTCACCCAGTCATCTAAGAAAGACATAATGACTGTTAATTTCTCTTCACAAGTCAAATACTTCCAGGCAATTAATGGTGCTTGGAAAATGTGAAAACATGTTTTACATACCAGTAAATGGGTTGACAAACAGCTAATTTTTGACTAAATATCAGTTCTATATTGGATGCATTTTAGGCAAAGTCAGGATGGGGATTTTTGGGCTGGCAGATCTTTAAAAAAACCTGTAAATATTAGGAGGGCTGTTAAAAGTGCTGAGTGAAAGGACTTAACTGCTTTACGTGAAGTCATATTCTAAATGGATGCATGTTAGCATTAGCACCAGACAATGAGTAAATGTGGTCTGTGTTTCAGCACAAACTATTTAAAGTTTAATTGCAGTCGATTTGTGTCCCAGACATAAGCTGTCTTGCCACAAATTAGGCACCTGCAGGAGTGGAATCCTGCTTAACCACTTTTCATGAAATAAAAAACAGCAAGCATTGATTTCACAAATCTACTTAAAATATTTCTGGTAAGAAAGAACAGTATTGAAATCATCATCTTATTTGACTGTGGATAACTCTCAATAATACAATCAATTGTATAATGGCAATTTTTATTAAAAAGTTAAATTAGCATGCAGTTGGAATACAGGTAGTCCCTGGATTAAGAATGCCTGGGTTACAGATGACCCATAGTAAAGAACAGAGCCTATTGTAGCCAAATTTGTGTTAAATACACAATGATTCGAGTTAAATACACAATGGTTTGAGTTAATTACACAACACTACTTATACAGTATTATACAATGATACTGTTTCGGCTTACATACAAATTCAATTTAAGGACAGATCTTGAGAACGGAACTCATCCTTAAATTGGGGACTACCTATATTCAAATTCAGCTACATCTATCTGAACTAAAGTTAGGTTTTGGAAAGATTGAATCTTCTGTCCAATTTAGAAGAGGTAGCGATGAAAGAAAAGATAAAACAACCTTTCCTTTTTTTCTTCTTCTTATTAGAGGCCAAATTTTCTGGAGTGGAATGTAGTTATCTATGATTTTTTGTTGTTGTTCAGTCGTTAAGTCATGTCCGACTCTTCGTGACCCCATGAACCATATTGCGCCAGGCCTTCCTATCTTTCACTGCCTCCCTGAGTTTGCTCAATTTCATGCTCATTGTTTCAGTGATGCTATCTAGCCATCTCATCCTCTGCCGTCCTCTTCTCCTTTTGCCTTCCATCTTTCCCAGCATCAGGGTCTTTTCCAAAGAGTCCTCTCTTCGCATTAGGTGACCAAAGTATCTGAGCTTGAGCTTCATTATCAATCCTTCCAATGAGCAATCAGAGTTGATTTCCTTTAAGATTGACTGGTTTGACCTCCTAGCAGTCCAGGGGACTCTTAAGAGTCTTCTCCAGCACCACAGTTCAAAGGCATCAATTCTTCGGCATTCAGCCTTCTTTATAGTCCAGCTCTCACAGCCATACATTACTACTGGAAAAACCATAGCTTTGACTATGTAGATCTTTGTCGGCAAGGTGACGTCTCTGCTTTTTAATATGCTATCTAGGTTTGCCATAGCTTTCCTCCCAAGGAGCAAGCGTCTTTTAATTTCATGGCTGCAGTCTCCGTCTGCAGTGATCTTGGAGCCCAAATAAATGAAGTCTGTTACTGCTTCCATTTCTACCCCTTCTATTTGCCAGGGATTGATGGGTCCAGATGCCATGATCTTAGTTTTTTTAATGTTGAGTTTCAAGCCAGCTGTCGCACTCTCCTCTTTCACCCTCATCAAGAGGCTCTTTAGTTCTTCTTCACTTTCTGCCATTAGGGTGGTATCGTCTGCATATCTGAGGTTATTGATGTTTCTTCCTGCAATCTTAATTCCGGCTTGTGATTCTTCCAGCCTGGCATTTCTCATGATGTACTCTGCATATAGGTTAAATAAGCAGGGTGACAGTATACAGCCTTGTCGTACTCCTTTCCCTATTTTGAACCAATCAGTTGTTCCATGACCGGTTCTAACTGTTGCTTCTTGGCCCGCATACAGATTTCTCAGGAGACAGGTAAGGTGGTCTGGTATCCCCATCTCTTTAAGAATTTGCCACAGTTCATTGTGATCCACACAATCAAAGGCTTTTGCATAGTCAATGAAGCAGAAGTAGATGCTTTTCTGGAACTCTCGTGCTTTCTCCATGATCCAGCGAATGTTGGCAATTTGATCTCTAGTTCCTCTGCCTCTTCGAAACCCAGCTTGTACATCCGGTAGTTCTCGGTTCACGTACTACTGAAGCCTAGCTTGTAGGATTTTGAGCATAACCTTGCTAGCATGTGAAATGAGTGCAATTGTGCGATAGTTTGAGCATTCTTTGGCATTGCCCTTCTTTGGAATTGGAACGTAAGCTGACCTTTTCCAATCCCGTGGTCACTGTTGCGTTTTCCAAACTTGCTGGCATATTGAGTGCAGCACTTTAACAGCATCGTCTTTTAGTATTTGAAATAACTCAGCTGGAATACTGTCATCTCCACTAGCTTTGTTGTTAGCAATGCTTCCTAAGGCCCACTTGACTTCACTCTCTAGGATGTCTGGCTCAGGGTCAGTGACCACACCAGCATGGACATCAGGGACATTAAGATCTTTCTTGTATAGTTCTTCTGTGTATTCTTGCCACCTCTTCTTAATCTCTTCTGCTTCTGTTAGGTCCCTGCCTTTTTTGTCCTTTATCATGCCCATCTTTGCACTAAACGTTCCTTTGATATCTCCAATTTTCTTGAAGAGATCTCTAGTCTTCCCCATTCTATTGTTTTCTTCAATTTCTCTGCATTGTTCATTTAAGAAGGCCTTCTTATCTCTCCTTGCTATTCTCTGGAAATCTGCATTCAGTTGCTTATATCTTTCCCTTTCACCCTTGCTTTTCGCATTCCTTCTTTCCACAGCTCTTTGTAAAGCCTCATCAGACAGCCATTTTGCTTTCTTGCATTTCTTTTTCTTTGGGATGGGTTTTAGTTGCTGCCTCTTGTACAATGTTACAGACCTCCGTCCATAGTTCTTCAGGCACCCTGTCTACCAAATCTAATCCTCTAAATCTATTCATCACCTTCACTGTGTACTCACATGGAATATGATCTAAGTCATACCTGAGTGGTCTAGTGGTTTTCCCTACATTCTTCAATTTAAGCCTAAATTTTGCAGTAAGAAGCTCATGATCTGAGCCACAGTCAGCTCCTGGTCTTGTTTTTGCCATCTGTATAGAGCTTCTCCATCTTTGGCTGCAAAGTATGTAATCAAGCTGGTTTCGATTCAAACCTATTTTGGAACAATAGCTGGTATTTCATATTAGAGTTTTTTATTGGTGGTGGTAATAGGACTACCAGGCTCATCCTTTCATTTTTCAATAGAGCATTTGGAAAAAAAGAAAAGAAAAGGCAGATCTTTGAAGAGTTCTATTGAATTTGTTTGCCCCTCAAGAAATTCAATCACAGCATGGACCACAATTTGCATAATGTCCATAGTGAGATATTTTGCCTGCTCCTAATTTGAACTGCTTTAATTTGTGTAGCTAGATTCAGTTTTCTCTAACATGCAGTGTTCACTGTGAATGATTAGTGAGTTGGGAAGAATGATAGTGGGCGGTTTTCTCTCAGGTGAGCAGCTATTCATAATTAATTGACGTTTTCGCCTCATTTTGTTATGGGACCATTCAGGTGAATGACAACTGTGGCAGACTTCTCTCTTTTTTGTCTCTCAGAAAAGCCTTGGCGGTACTGCTTTTGAAGCAAATTTAAATTTTAATGAAATCCTTCCCCCAAATATTATTGGTGGGGGGAGGGAAAAAGAATGGTCAACCGCTTAAAGTAAATAATAGTAAAGTAATATTTATTTTAAATGCACATATTTAACTATTTGCCTTAAATGAATGAAAATGAAGAAATAAAATTACAGAGTAATCACTCAGGATGCTGGGGTTGGAGGACATCTATCACAAATTACATATTCACTCATTTCACTTATAAACCTCGTAACATTGTCCTGTATATGGTCAATACTCCGTTTCCATTTGCGCTGACTGCATTTCAGCAACAGTGAATGTTTATAATGAGATCTATGAGCAGCACAAATGCAGAGAGGTGTGTTCTCCTTGTCAGTGGCCAAGCTCTGACACAACTATTTTCTCTCAGACAGAATTAATTGATTATGAATTCTCTCCTCATGCATAAGTCATGCCCCCTTTTCAAAAGGAAAGAAGTTGGGTAGAGTTTTTATTAATAGGCTACCAAGGAATAGCATATTTGGTGATAAATTAGTTATTTTTATGCAACCTGT
Source organism: Liasis olivaceus (assembly GCA_030867105.1). Classification (NCBI taxonomy): domain Eukaryota; kingdom Metazoa; phylum Chordata; class Lepidosauria; order Squamata; family Pythonidae; genus Liasis; species Liasis olivaceus. The sequence continues at coordinate 48,046,973 of CM061348.1, forward strand.
ACTCTGTCATATCCACTGCCACAACTACAGAGAAAATATGTTTGGATGTGAACTTTCCATGTTTCACTAACAAGAATACCCATTACTCAAGCTACATATACTATTCTTAATGGAATGGAAGAATCATATTCCTGATGAAGATAGAGGAGTTCAGATTTTCCTTAGTTCAGACTGTCATACTCCAACATGTGACAAGCCTAGGCATTCTAAATTTGCCCATCACCACTACATAATCCCTCTCTCCCTAGCATAGAGACCCTTGGGAGGAGGGCAGGAGAGGCAAATGACATTACATGGGTCATGACATTATTGGCGTGATGAAGTGACGATGCATTTGACATCCCTGTGGTTTCTACCAGATGCTTATTTTCTCTACCCCTTTTCCCAAATTGACTTGACAGCTGAATGGATGCAACAGAAACTCTTTTCTCTTCCTGTCTCTCCTCCCCCCACCTTCCCCATTCTGTATCATTGGGTACAGAAACAGGGAGCTAGAGAGGCAAGTTGCCAGAGTAAGAGGGGAAGGGCAGGTGAGAGAGAAAGAGGAGCAGGAGGAGTTAGGGTGAGTACAAGGAACTGGAGATGGTTTAATTCACTTATTTTTTAAGGACCCATATGAGTGCTCAAAATCACTCCTCAATTTTCAGATTCTGTGGCAGGCCAAAAGTAGAGGATTTAGTCACTATTTTAGGACCAGGACAGAAAGCCAGTATAAATAACACAAGACGTTGTTGTCAGGCAGTGGTGGAACAGAATGAGACAAATTTCACCACTTGAACTGGAAGGTGTCCCAAATATTGCGGAGAAGTCATCAGAAGCTGAGAAAACGCTTGATCTTGCCTGCTCTGAGTGAACTGATCCCAGCCCAGGGCTTTTCGTTGGGAGCAGATGAGGACGCAGGCCCAGTCCAGGAAACAGGCTATTACTACTGCTCTACTGAGTCCATGGATCAAAGAAAATGTCCTTCTGCACACGTTATGATGATGGAGTAGAAAATTCAGGAACTTGCAAGGCAGGCCAACTGTATCCTCATTTTGCCATAAGAAAACATTATGCACATACGGTACATATTAGAAATATTTATTTATGGAACATATGCATTGTTTTCCCACCCAGAAACAACATCCTCCTGGAGGTAGCCACCACAAATGCATAGCAATGATTTCAGTGGAGTAGAGGGTAACAAAATGAATGAGAAGAACGTGTTCCTTTTTCAGGTGGCAATTTAAACTGTTTTGCCATTGAGCCTTTGGGAGATTTTACTCTCACTTGTTTTTAAAGCCTTCACTGACTATATTATTTGTTCTTCCTAGTTTCTCTGAAATGTTTGCACTGTTGTATATTGTGTATCGTTGTGTATCGTTTTGTTCTATCTCGTGAACACAGAGATGAAGGAAATTATTTCCTTCTCCCAGGAAAATGTTTCAGAAGGTAGAAATTAGAACTCTGGAGGTTTTTTGAATGCCATTTGCAAAATCTGGGATGAAGGAATTATTCACAGCACACCCTTTAGTGTATATCTTAAAGCATGAATTAATGGAATGAGATGAAACTGCCTCTTCTCTCCTGATATCTAAGGTAATGTTTGGCATCTTTCTGAACCTTCTCCAAAATGAATATTTTACAGTCTCCTTTCACTCTGATTATGATGGTGAGCTGCTCTTAGAATGGAAAGAAAACATTAAAATGGATCTAAATATTACCTGTACTTCATTAAAATCAATAGACAAATTTAGGTTTTCTCTTAAAATATAAGACTAAATATATAAGACTGAAATATAAGACTATATACTGAATGTTCACATCAACCTTAACTTCAGTGTTTTAATATTCAAGGGAAATACAATTAAGTTTTGAAATAAATGGAGTAAGTTACTCATAGCTAACTTAAATTCTATTGATTTTGGTGAGGATGAATATACATCTGTGTTATATTTTGTACTTTCCTCTTCTTTTTTACTTTACTTTTTACTCCAATTTTTAGTTTACTTCCTCTTCTTCTTTTGTACTTTCCTCCTGTACTTTCCTCTACTTTCCTGCACATGACTTGTTTTGCTTGTGAATCATAAAATTACATCTATCATTCGATAGGGTGACATTCAGTGAACAAAGATGCAATACCATGAATGATATCCAAATAAGTTAAAACAAAAACTTGCTGACAGTAAAGATATCTTTAATTCTATCCTTTAGATAAAGCTAGCAGTTAACAGCAGTACATGGCAGAATGGCTTCAATTAATTTTAATCTTTCTCATATATTTAATAAAAGATAAGAATATTAGGTTAAGTTTGAGAACAGCAGCACATTAAAGCATTTGGGAAGAAATGAAGTACAAATGCTGAAATTATCTTCTTTTTGTCCCCACAACTGTTCTGCACCATCACACTTCCTTTTCCTTTCCTCTAATAATAAGCATTATCTTTGACCATCATTTTTAAACCAAAAGCAACTGAATGCTGTGATTTCAGAATTCACAAGTAGTATCTTCATACGTAGAAACAACAAATAGCTTGTCAAGGGCAAAAACGATATCCACCCAGACATCCACGTGGCTCCCACCCTGAGGATGCTCTGGAAGTCTTTAAAACCTTGGCTGTTCTCCCAGGACCATGTGTAGCCCCGCTGGTTATATTTTATGGCAGATGGAGTCTAGTTTGTCCAGACATGGGTGATCATTTTTCTTATGGTTTTCTATCTTTATGGGTAAGCCACCCAAAGTCAATCTGGAGTCAGACAACCTCTAAATATAATACATAAATAAATAGGTCATAATTTTGCCATATGTTCTGACTATATTGGACCTTTAGAGCAAAGCGAGGTGAATAAGCAGCAGCATTAGAGCCTCAGGACCACCCTGCTAAATTTTGAATGAAGCCCCAAAGACTCTCCACAGGTTTCTAATATTTAATGTGAAGAAGAGGGAAAAAAGTATAAGAGGCTGGGAGTTGTGATATTCACTGTAATTGATCTGTTTGTTTTAATGCAATCAGATGTGTCTTTTGTTCTGCTCTTCATCTACTTTTTGAAATGTGGGTCCTGGCATGAAACTCAAAAGGCCAAAAGCAGATTCAAAATTAAGAGCCCTAAGAATTTACTATTTATTCTCAGGCTGTATGATCATTTATAACTGCCATTTACAGAAGAGCCACATGTGTGTGATTCATTTAAATTCCTCCCTAATGCGCAGGTATGGCAAGTAACCTCAAGAAAACAGAGAGCAAGGCCAGGAGTAGTCTGATAACAATGCCCTAACCTTAGTAGGTCACTTTGTCACTAATTTATATATTTATCTGCTGCACGGAGACATTTCGGCACTGCCATCCTACCTAACAGCAATATGTTACAAGGTAGGTTTTTCTTTTGCATTCTAGCATCGGAGTTCGTTTTATTCGTTTCTAGGTGCTTACACTAGAAAGCTCAGAACTCGATCCAGCTAAGCAAGCCGTTCCTACCGTAGCACAAAGCCAATGCAAGTGGGAGGCAGGAAACCAGGCAGCATGGCTAATAAATGTAATTATGATAAAAGCCCCCTAAATGGCTTCATTCTGCACCGTCACTCACAACCCAGCCTCTGATTGCTCACTGCTTCTGCTCTGCAAAATGACCTTTGTCTTGCTTGAGAAAATAGCTCCCCGCTGCTATTTGACTCTTACCGAGTGACCAGATGGGGCAGCTTTGCTTCATTATTTGTGTCTGTGAAGTGGAAATGCCAACAGAAAGATTCATTACTGTCAAGACCATCTCCGCAAAACTCTTCTGATTTATTAGGGCACAACCGCAGTCCTGGATGTAATGAGACATAAATGTTCTACAAGGCCTATGAACTCAAGAAGGAAATGCACTGCCATCAAGAGGCTACAGTTTGCCTAATTTATTGAAAACTTACATTATGGAGTAAAAGAAAGCAGGAATAGCCTAACTTCTCCAATATTTTGATTTTGAAGAGTAAACTTTATTCAAGATCAGGAACTTAATGGGACAGTGGTGCACTGCAGTATTTAAAACAGAATCACTGTGGAGTAAGGAGGCTTTGGTTTAGATTTTAGTAATTCAGGGTGAATTCAGAGAACCAGTCTGATGTTTGAAAATGAAAGTGGAATGGAAACATGCAGAAATCAGCCCATATTAAACAATACAGTTATTGTTTATAGGATAGGGTCAGTGGTCAGCTTCCACTTCATCTCATATTTAATGTTCCACTGCAAAAATAACTGAATAGTAATAATAACTAGTTAACTTGATCCTGAATTATACCTATCAGATTTAATCACTTTAACCACATGCTGTTTATGCCACATAAGTCTAACTTCATACATGATGGAGCATACTTGTGACGGCATTCAAGGCCAATCTGCTGACTTCTCTCATGGAACTTGCATTTCTATGGAGTTGTAATTATATATGTATGATGTTACTTATAAAATAATGTGTCATAGAAACAGAAAGCAGAGCTGATGACCAACAGTTTTTGATTTCTCTTTATGAACAACAAGACCAAGTTGCATTTTAACTAGTCATTATCAGAATCTTAAAATGTGTGTGTCGGTTTTAAAACTTCCTCTTCCTTTCATGCTATGACTTAATACCTACAGATTTAAAATTGAATATAAATCTATAGATAAAAAAATATATTTTGTTTCCTAGAGCTTTGCTTATATGTAGCTCCAAACCCTCAGAAACTGTGTCATCATACATAAGGAAGCATAATTTCTTGCTACCTTTTCAGGACAAAATTTAAGTGAATATGGAGCATGTCTGCTTTTATTTAGACTTAATATTGTTTGTGTGTGTGTTTGTTTCTTTATTAAATTTCTAGGTCAAATTCTGGCAGGGGGAGAAGCAAAGCCCACCCCAAAGAACCAGATATCCTTTGACTATTTCTATGACATTATTTTATCTTTACTAGTACGACTGTTCACTGCTCAGTTTTGTTTAAAGTGCAAGCTATAGTGGCCAATTCATGGAGAAAATCTATCCATATGGTCACTAAGAGCTGACACTAACTTTTTGGTATATAATCAATCAATCAATTGCCACAAATACTCTGCCCATCCTTACATCACATCACAAGATAAATTCTTTTCCCAGTGGACAATTTATGTACAAAATTCTCCTACTCCAAAGCTAACAATATCCTAGACACTAGGAAAGCCCTCCCAACTGATTCCTAAAATTAAAATTAAAACCACAGATGGAAGATCTATTCATACTTTCAAATGTCCCATTCAAGGCAGTTCTCATTCTCCCTTTATCTTCCGAACAATGTGAAAGACATGAATTAAACACACATCTCTGGGATGTTTTAAGATTTTTTTTTAATCCCACCTCTATTATTTTTATAAATAACTCAAGGCAGTGAAACACCTTATACTCCTTCCTCCTCCTACTTTCCCCACAACAACAACCCTGTGAGGTGATTTTAGCTGAGAGAGAGTGACTGGGCCAAAGTCACCCAGCCGGCTTTTATGCCTAAGGCGGGACTGGAACTCACCGTCTCCTGGTTTCTAGGCCAGCACCTTGACCCCTAGACCAAACTGACTCTCTTTATTATTTATTTATTATTTACTTATTACATTATATTAATTATATTATATTTTTATTATTTGTTATTATTTATTATTTATTATGGTAATAATCTGTCACCAATCCAGGTATCATTGTGAAAGCTTTGCATTTATTTACAAAATTATAACCTCTCTTTTTTATTGCAATCCTGTCTTCCACCACTCTTCCTCAATACAAGAATCCACCCAACCACACTCACAGAATATATGTGATGGAAGGGACTTTCTGGGTCATCTGCTAAAATGCATTCAAATTGTATTAAACCCATAGTAACAGGCTAGAAATATGCTATTTCATATCCTTAAAGAAAGTTCAGTGGCAGCAATGAATGGGTATTATGCTCACTAGACAGCAGCAAAGAGATAAAGCAAGCATGAAACTGTTTTCTACCGTCGGTCCCAATTTTGGCAGCCTTGATTTTATACTCTGACTTTGGTGCCTAATGATAACAGTGTTGGCACCAGACTTATATGCCTTTTAGTTTTATTCAAAACATTAAGATGAAGGAGCTAATAAAGGATCCATGCAGGCGGAAAAAAGTGCACGGTATATTCATTCCAAGAAAATATCCTTCAAAGCAAGTTGTCAGTTTCATACTTGAATTCTCCCTAGTCTACAAAGAACAAAGAGTATTCAGAAGCTTCAACCGGTGCAAAATGCAACAGCGCAGGCAGTTATTTGTGCCAGTTACTTGGCACATGTGACACCACTGCTCTGTAAGCTACATTGGCTTCTGATATGCTTCTGGGTGCAATTCAAGGTTCTGGTTGTCATCTTTAAAGCCCTTCATGGCTCAGGACCAGGTTACTTATGGGACTGTCACTCTCCAATTGTTTCTACCCATCCTATCCCATCTGGTAGGAAAGGCATGCTCTGAGTCCCATCAGCTAGAAGGAGAGCCTTTTCTGCTGTGGCACCCACCCTTTGGGACATCATTCCCCCTGAGATTAGTGGGCCCTGTCCCTGTTGGCCTTTTGTAAGTCTTAAAAACTTGTCTTTGTGCTCAAGCCTGGGGCCCTGGGTGTGGGTTAGAGCCTGTCTCCTGGTTGTATGGATGATAGGTTAGATCATGCCCTCTGCTACGTGTTTTTATTTTTGTTTTCTATTATGTATTTTGTGTTTTCAATTGTTTTATTGTAAGCTGCCGAGAGTCACATAAAAGTGAGATGGACAGCTATATAAATCAGACAAATAAATAAATAAATAAATAAATAAACAAGAAAACCTAATCAATGTTATTTCTAACATCTCATTTAAAAATGCAAAAGGTATTTCTGAAATCTTTGTTATCTATATAAAGAGAAGGAATCTTGATCTTGTTTTACTTTATTTGTTTATTCCACACCTGCTATGTAAAATATTATTCATGTACATGGACTTTTCTGAACTTCCTGATCTGCACTAAATATATTCTGGCATCTCACTGACTTTTGGCGAGTTCTTTCTCAACCAGGCTGATACTTTTTTCATGCCAAATCCAAACTGATTATATGCATGAAAAATTAATTTTCTGAATAGTTTGTAGGGAACCAAAAAGGTTATTGTGAGCAGCATGGTGAAAGCTGTTGAATGGGAATGAAGTACAACAACAATATAACAACCAAAAAAAGGAATTCTAAAAATTGCAAGAAAATATTTATTAACATACTATGCAAAATGAGATTTGATTTTTCCAAAGTGGGAAACCTTGGATTGGCTAAGAAAGATCAGCTGAAAAGACTAAAAGATACCTGTGAGGACTGAAGAAAAAAACACAGTGCCTTTTACTGGATTTATTTAATTGATTCATTTTAAACATTATTTCAAGCATTTGTATAGCCCCCATCTTAAACCAACCTCTGGGCCTTACAACCAAGAATAAAACAATATATAGACTATAAAAGCAAGAAACAAACAAACAAACAAACACCTGGCACCACATCCACATTTCCCTGAAGCAACCCATACCTTCTCCTCCTGTTCTGATCAATCCCTCACCCAATGCTTGGGGGCAGAGCCAGGTTTTAAGTGCTCTCCTCAAGGTGGAGGCCTGTTGGATCTGAGGGGAAGGCTGTTTCATAGGGCAGGGGCTGCAATGGAAAAGGCATGTTTCTGAGGACCCACAAGGTAGCAATGTTTAAGGGAAGGGACCTGGAGCATGCCTACCCCTATCTGCTCTGGTGGGATGGGCAGATACCTTCAGGGAGAGGCGGTCCTGCAGATAACGTGGTATCTTGTCATGTAGGACTTTAAAGGTGATAACCAGCACCTTGAATTGCACCTGGAAGGAAACTCAAAAGTCAGCCCATATTAAACAATACAGGTAAGAATAATGAAGGAAAGTAAAGAGTGAGGCCATATGCTCTTATTGTTCAGTAACCCAGCTATGACTTTAATTATCCACTATTCCATGGAGATCTGTAATAGTTTATACCAGCATAACTTCTATTAGAACTTTTGGGTCTTGTCGAGGCAAAAGTGCTGTTAGCACTTGATTAACTAGTAAGAAGGGAATAAGGGACAATTTCTTTTGCCACTTAACAATCCATTAATAAATCACTCTGGAGCACAAAACAAAGTAGTTCAAAAACATGTGTTTTGTTGTATCACTTTATTCGGATAAATGTGGCCTGATATCTTGGTGGAAAAAGTTAGTTCATTAGCTCTATTTTATACAGTATTCACTTCAACTTAAGATTCCCTCATGGCTCATAAAGTACTTTCTCCTTTACAGTGCTCTGAACCGAACTCTAGAAAAGCCAGGTGTTTTCTCATTAACTTATGGATAAAAAAAGTCCATTTTATGTTTCACTATAATTTTACTTTACTGTTGAAAATACATGCACAACAAAAAGTTATGTATGGAACATTAAATGAAGGGAGTAAAATACACGTATCTAAGCTGGCACAGGTTTATGTTTCAGCCTGAAAAATCTCTGAAGGTCTGACAGAGGGGCCATGTATACTTTGTAGAGGATCATGACATTTGGCTGGTCCTGGTGGCCAGCATTTCCTTCTATCAAGATTTAGCCTCAGAAAATGGCAAAGGGAATACTTGCCACTGAATGGAAAGTTCCATAATGACTTGGGGGCTGTGAGATTAGTAGCTTCTTCCAAATCCTTATTTGTGCTTTCTGTAGTTATCGGTGGGCCCTTTGCAAACCCTGGATTGTATGTCGTTGTTCTTTATTATTTCTTGTGAGCACTCTATTCGCTTGGAAAGCAAAGAATGTTACATTTAAAATTTGAGATATTATGGTGATACAATGGTCTAGATATGCAATTCTTATACACATACATACGCATGATCCAGGAAAGATTGTTCCAGATTATCTGTTCAAGATATAATTTGCAAATTCCGGTAACATGTACGTCATTTTGGATGTATAATTTACAATATGTGATTTTAGCAAGGTGCTCAGAGATGGATTCAGTAGATTATAAATTCTGTTTCATAAGCCAGCTAATCAACTACTAAATGCCTTTTAGAGTTACATCCAACAGCAACCTGGAAAAATGCAAGACAGTTAATTTTATCTCATTTCACCACCCATCCTGGCTACTGACAGCCTCATTTGATTTGCTTCATTTGTTAAAAGTGTATTAATTTTGTTTCTTCCATTACCTTTTGTTTTATTCTGGAGCTTACTTTACCACCCGTTTTAATGACAGACTTAGTTGCAATTTGCTGCCTGTAATGTTTGTGTTTCCCACTCAAATTGCCATAAATTTTTAGACATTTTACTAGCACCCTTCTACAAAGGGATGAGACATGCCAAATTTCAGACAGATAAAAAAAGTGTTTTCACATTCTATGGAATTTAATAAGAGACATTGGACACACTGTTTTCAGTTGGAAATTCAGGTGCCCTTCTGTTGCCTGAAATACCAGTATATTCTATTCACTGGCATGAACACTTCAGGCATTTTGCCAACTCATTGAAGGATTCATGAATGTCAAATTTCAGAGGAAACAGAGAGCATCTCCATGTTACAGGCAATTAAAGAAGGCCTAGTGACTGTCTTAACCAATGTAAACTGAACTAACAAATAAAAAATAATTAACACATGTGACAAAATAGAGAATTGCAAAATTGCAGGGAAATAAAAAGTGATAACAATAGTGATTGGGAAGTTGAAACTATTTGTAAGAACAGCAGAAACAAGCATTTCATCTCCAGAAAGAGAATAACCAACCTCTGTAACTCTCCTCTATATGTGAATATGCTATGGTGACTGGAGAATTTTGTCTGCAAAGAAAAGCTACCAGAACACTGGACTCTTCAATTACAAAAAGCTGATGGCTGGACAGTTTAAGCTGCCAATTTCCCTCTCTGTTTTTGCCTCTTCTTTAACTTCAGGCCGACAGTTCTTGTGGCTCCTTTAAGAAATGGAAACAAATGAAACTAACACGTAGCTGCCCATGCATAATGCATTAATTTATATTGCATTTGTTCTTGGTGTTTTGTTCATGATGAATCACAACTGATCCCAATTTGCAATCCTGTTTCTAAAATGGAGCGAAAGAAGACACTACACCAAACATGACTACAAAGGATGAGGATGTGGCACAGCATTTTTTGAGGCTGTCAGAGTATGGAAAAAATACAGACAAGAGCAACAGCAGCCAGGAGACTTGGCCTACAAAGGACACTGTTCCATTAGCTAAGGAGTACTAGTCCCAACTCATTGTGGAAGGTTGAGCTATAGGATTTTTTTGTTTTTTTTTTTAAAAAGGAGGCTTATATTTACAATATTCAAATAGGTAAAGAATGTCTGAAACAAAAAGACACACTTTTTCATCCTGAGCTTTTGGAGTATGCTAAAAAGCAATAACTTTAAAGACTAGGTAGGTTAAAACAATGCCAACAATAGATGAAGAAAGCAAAACAATATATTGTTTAGGTACTTGAAGGATCAATTTTCTTAGAGACTTTTAAAAGGCTAGATGAAAGGGATCTTTTATGTGAAGTAAGGGCAGCCTTCAGGCTTTCAAAACTATTTTACATACCTTATTAGAACTCCAAAATCTGCCAGCCATATAAATAACATACATTTCAGCTTGACAAACCAGTTTCTCTGAACATATTCATAGTATAGGAATTTATTTCCAGAACCAAAACTTCTCAACTCATAGTTCCTTTAACACAAAAAAATCACTTATGGTTACCTCAAGCTGTTCCAATTTACATGGGAAGAAAAAAAATAATACTTTTATTGTTGTCCCCTCCCAGGAGGCAGAACCACCAAGCCCCCCACTCCACCCATTTTTATTTTCCTTTATCTGTTTTATTTTTATCTTGGTTTGGGTTGGGTGGGGCATTATTTTTTATGTTGACACTGTTAGCCACCTAGAGCCTTCGGGAATGGAGGGCATACAAGCCAAGCAAGCAAGCAAATAGATTAATAAACACTGCAGATCAACTAGACAACTATTATTAGATCCAGTCTACCTTCTCTCCATGCCTGGAATTAGAGTTTCTAAGCTTGATATCTAAGATGAACTGGAAACAGCAATGGCAAATCAGTCAAAGAATCTGCTTGGGTTTTTCTAAAAAAAAAAATGTCCAACTATCAGTAGAGTTGATATACCAAATCTTTTGCTGTTACAGTTCTCATCCATTCAAAACCTCAGTGTAAATGACAATTGTCACAAAGCTTCTTTTGAAATGTTCTGTGTTGGCTGAAATGTGTGCTACAACACGACTAGTTTGTTTGTTTAAACATTTGACATGCAATATTTAATTAAGTGAAATGTATACAATGGATTAAGACTTTTTAAATATAATAATAAGCCTATTAAACCAGTGGTGGGTGATCCTTTGCCTCCAAATCTCTTCTTTCTGCCCTGGAACGTCTTCCGATCACTCTTACAAAACTATAGCTCACCTTGCTAAGGAGGAAAGAACCCAAGACTGAAAACAGATTTTTTAAAAAGAAACCCTTCCTTCCAAACAAGGAAAACAACAGTCTCATCCATTCTGTCTCATGCTCCCACCCACTACAGCCCTTGGACTGCCCAAAATGTTGAATACCATAGGAATATAATATAACCACAAACTTAGACTCCCAAGTCCAACCCTCTGTTCAGTGCTGTAACCCATATTAAAAGACCTCCAAAGATGACTGTGCAGCCTTTGCTTGAGCAAACCCAGTGAAAGGAGTCAATGCTTCTATTTGGTTCCACCCTTGATCTGCTCTTTCTGTAACTTAAGACTGTTACATGCCTTGCCCTCTCGCATGATGGAGAACAGATCTTGGCATTTTTTGTACTATACCCCTTCAGATACTCATGCCCCAAATGCTGCCCTTTTTTCGAGGCTAAACATACCTAGTTTCTTCAGTTCCTCCTTTTAAGACTTAGTTTTCAGTCCCCTGATGAGCCTCATAATCTTTCTTCTTGCCCGAGGGAAAACCCTTTCTCTCATTCTGTTTCTTTTCTTTTTTGCCCAGAAGGCAGAACAACACTAGCTTGGTAAGAAATGTGGACTCCACCCATGTGCCCCATTGGTCTCCAGTATTCCTTTGCAGCATTCATTGCTGAGCTAGAATCTTTATTACTAATCCTGTGGCAGGAGCAGTCTTCCCACTTTTCTAATATTTGGGCCACTGGAAAAAACAAAATTAAGTCTGTTTTTGCAACTACACTGCAGGCTTTGTATATGCATAATTTTGGTATGCAACTAAATTCCAGCCCATAATCACGTCCTTTTTCCTTCCATGGACACAGATACAAATTTTCACTGGGGTGTGAATTTGATGAAAGCAAATGTATTTAAATCTTTGGGGAATGTTTATAGCATTCCACTTGTTTCTGTCACAGATGTTTCAGCTGGTATAATTTAGCTAGCATGATCATTTACTTAAAGAAATGATTAACTGCTTTTTACAGATATTCTCACAGCAGAATAAAAGCAAACAGACTTTAATTTATTCTTCTTGTTCCTTGGAACTCTCCTCTTCTGAAGTAAAATTAACAAGCACATTTATAAAATACAGTGAAACCTCAGTTTATCAGATCTTAATGCAATGGATTTCACATACAAAAGACCAAATTTCTGCTGTGATGTACAACACTGGTGTCATGCCATCATGTCACAAATGATGCAAATTATGTTCCACACAATAGTCAGTTTAATTAGCAATATCTTTTCTTTCTTTTTGAAAAGGAGGCTAAGGTGGACATAAAAGATAGCATACAGCCAAACACCCAGGCATGCACAATTAGCACATGGTCTATCATGTGACTGGTTGTTTTATTGCATGAACTTGAGTTGTCTCAGCCCAAACATGACTTAAAATAATTTAGCTGATTGCACTTAGAAGATGCCATTAAATGCTCTTGACAATCCCCTGGATGCAGTTCTACCTAAACCCAGGCCAAACCACAGAGACTCCTTTCTTTAATTCTTCTGGTGGTCCCAACAGTCCATGCTGTTAACCCAGTGTTCAACCTCTCAGATGAAATAGCTCCCCAGGATGCAGAAGGATAAGTCTGCTTTCCCATTTTACCAAGTTACTTCTCAAAACTGTAAAGAAAACTATGATGACTGAAATTATTCTGATAGAATATGAAGTTTCTATTGCTCAATATAGGGTTGGTTTTTCAATCATCTTTTGGAGTGGACATCTGCATGTCTTTACTATGATTCACAAACTGTGGAGGAACATAGGACTGTACACCTGGTTCAAGAAATAATTATCTTGTTTTCATTAACAAAGAACTAGTTGTATATTTGAAGACCTTCCTTACTACTGCTGTCACCTGAGTATGGTAATACTATGAATTGCACCAAGGAAGCCAAAAAGCTCAGCCAGATTGTACCATTGTACCATTCAAGATTCAAATCTCCAATTATAAAACATACTTCCCTTCAGTTTATATTTTGTGGAGAGGAGAAGGTACTTCACCCCTAACACAAAAATAATGAGTCAATCATGAAGACTCATCAGACCACTTAAGACATTTTGGCTTGCATTCCATATACAGAAGTTGGTTGGACAATTAAAGTTTCAGATGATTATTTCTTTTCACTGCAGCAATGGGACAACAATTTTTTTGCTCTCCAGATCTTCTGGATTTTGGTTTCTGCTATGCCATGAGCAAAGGATTGTGTACTTAGAGTCAAAAACATTTGGAGAATACCAGGTTGTCTACTTCGGGCTTAAGAAGTTCAAAGCAGGTTATATGACACCCAGAATTATCCTTCAACACCTTGCTATCTGCCTTCAACATACATTCCCTGAGATGGCTGTCTTACTCAATTCAATAACAGGGACAGCCTAGGAAGGACCCATACTCAGGAAGAGCAAAACAATCCACTACTGCCAGAGACCACAGTTATAATCCTGGGCACCACATTTGAGATTTCTATCTCAAAGTAGAAATTCACTTGATATCACACATCTATCTATTCAACAATCTACCCTTTGGATGGAACAACTAAACAAAAAAGCCCCATTGCAATTAGGCATAGTGTTTTTAAAAGAAACAAAAAGTATAAAATCCCTGAAATCTAGGGGAGAAGCATAAAAGTAAGTTCATGAGAATGTAATACATGTCTTCAAAGATCAAACCAAAGGCCTATTCAAAGTCCAACATTTTGTTTTGATAATAACCAACCAGATGCTTTTGGGAATCCCACAGGAAGGATAAAATGTTTCACTTTTTTTTGCCATCTATAGAGCAGCATTAACAACAAAGCCTAAAGATAATATAGTTTAAGATGAGCAAGAGACCAATAGGTATCCTTCATATTTTTTTTCTTCACAAATACTGATTTCAGCAGCATAAATGCAGACTCTACTGATGAACAGCACAAGAACAATGTCAGAATCACACAGACTATAAAAAAGGAAACAGTACACAGAAAAGTACAATCAAGTCAGCCTGGATATTTCCAGATACAGGTTGCAGAACAGACCTTTTATAGGTGTCAAATATATAGGTTAAACCTAGAAGATTAAAGGAAACAAGTGCCAGCCCAGTATGGACATGCAGATCAATATAATGGACAGATTCACTATACTTAACTTGTGTGTAAGAGAATCTGAAAAACTATGGGGAGAGATGAGAGATGTTATGAAAACCAAAGCAGAAAAAAAGATATTCACAATATTTCAAAAAGTAAAGGATCACAATGACTTTTGGAACAAGTTATCATAAAAGATGGGGATAGTAAAGATTGGGAATAAGAGGCACATGTGATGACTGAATGCAATCTTCCAGTGTTAAGCAAGAAAGGATAAGGAAAGATATCTCAGGTGAGAAGATCAACAAATAGAGGAATAAAACAAGAAATGGAAAATGAAAGGTACGTTGAAGAAGTTCAGAGAAATGCCAGAAAAATGTATAGCTAGGATAGGAATACTACAAGCAAGCATGGAAGTGGTCTAATAGAGGCTAATCAAATTAAAGGAAGATAGGACTATGGTAAACTATGCTGAAATCTTTTATAAATGGTATAATAACAGAAATAGATGATTCCACCAGAAAGTGAGACAATACAAATAATAAATAAATAAACAAAGGAGAAGTAGACTCAGATGAAATACTCACTGAACTGTATAAAACTGCAAAACAGGCAGTCAAGTGCTAGCAACCCTGTCAATAAATATGGGACAAGATAGTAAAGGTAATCTAAGGAAGGGAGTTGCACAGAATGTGCAATTACTGAAGCATTGCAGTTAATTCCTCACATAAGAGAGAGAAAGGTCAAATGGTCAAGCAGGTTTCAGAAAAAGTAGGAAGACATAAGATCAGATAGCTAAAATAAGATAGATAACAGATACTGCAAGAGAATTAAAGAAAGAGACTTACCTTTGCTTCATTGATTACACCAAGGCCTTCGTCGGTATAAATCATGCCAGAATATAGAATATATTAAGAGATAATAGATGTGCCAGAACACCTGATTATTCTTCTGAGGAAACTTTACAATAAATAATAACTGAATTTGGACAAGCAGGGTGGCTCAGAATAGGAGAAGAAATGAGTCAAGGATGCCTATTGTCCTAATATCTATTTAATTTACACAGCTAACACATGATAGGAATGGCAGAATTGAAAGGGATGACAGTTAGAGTGAAAACTGGAAGACAAAATATGAATAATTCAAGACACATGGAGAATGACACTTTATTTGACAAAAGCAACTACAAAAGAAAAAAGGGAAATAGAAATAAAGCAAGTTAATATTTAATATTAAGTACCTAATAGCCAGCATGCTTGGTGAACTTATAGTTGAGCGTGAACTTTTAAACATGAAAGTGATAGACAGTTTTGTTTTCCTGGACTCAAGAAGGAAAAAAAGATGGACAATGTGATAAAGCAAAGAGGAGATTAATCTTACGATGACAAATTTAAACAAGCTCATAAAGGATAAAAAAATATTTCAATGACAACAAAAATTAAGCTAGTTAAGAAATGATCTTTCCAATGACTGTGTATGGCTGTGAAGGCAGGACACTGAAAAAGAAGAAAAAGAAGAAAAAGAAGACAGATGCCTTGGACTTATGCAATACAGTTACTAAGAGGACCTTGGAAGAATCAAGCATCAAATAAAGATTGACTGCTCCCTTGCAGCCATGGTCAGCAACAGAAATCTGCATATTTTGGGCATGCTACATCTGGAATCTGCATATTTTGGGCATGCTACATCTGGAAAAAGTGTTTCTGCTTGACAAGGTTCAGGGAGCTGAAAACTGATACGTTAAGATGGATAGATCTGTTTGTTTGTTTATTTTAAAGGGCTTATAGGTCATTCCAATCAAAACCCGCTCTGAGTGGCATACAATTCTCCCTCCGTAAGTAAGGATAGAAACAAATGAAAAAACAATATACAGTCATTTGTTGTTGTTCAGTCGTTAAGTCGTGTCCGACTCTTCGTGACCCCATGAACCATATTGCGCCAGGCCTTCCTATCTTTCACTGCCTCCCTGAGTTTGCTCAATTTCATGCTCATTGCTTCAGTGATGCTATCTAGCCATCTCATCCTCTGCCGTCCTCTTCTCCTTTTGCCTTCCATCTTTCCCAGCATCAGGGTCTTTTCCAAAGAGTCCTCTCTTCGCATTAGGTGACCAAAGTATCTGAGCTTGAGCTTCATTATCAATCCTTCCAATGAGCAATCAGAGTTGATTTCCTTTAAGATTGACTGGTTTGACCTCCTAGCAGTCCAGGGGACTCTTAAGTTCAAAGGCATCAATTCTTCGGTGTTCAGCCTTCTTTATGGTCCAGCTCTCACAGCCATACATTACTACTGGAAAAACCATAGCTTTGACTATGTAGATCTTTGTCAGCAAGGTGACGTCTCTGCTTTTTAATATGCTATCTAGTTTTGCCATAGCTCTCCTCCCAAGGAGCAAGCATCTTTTAATTTCATGGCTGCAGTCTCCGTCTGTGGTGATCTTGGAGCCCAAATAAATGAAGTCTGTTACTGCTTCCATTTCTACCCCTTCTATTTGCCAGGGATTGATGGGTCCAGATGCCATGATCTTAGTTTTTTTAATGTTGAGTTTCAAGCCAGCTGTCGCACTCTCCTCTTTCACCCTCATCAAGAGGCTCTTTAGTTCTTCTTCACTTTCTGCCATTAGGGTGGTATCGTCTGCATATCTGAGGTTATTGATGTTTCTCCCTGCAATCTTAATTCCGGCTTGTGATTCTTCCAGCCTGGCATTTCTCATGATGTACTCTGCATATAGGTTAAATAAGCAGGGTGACAGTATACAGCCTTGTCGTACTCCTTTCCCTATTTTGAACCAATCGGTTGTTCCATGACTGGTTCTAACTGTTGCTTCTTGGCCCGCATACAGATTTCTCAGGAGACAGGTAAGGTGGTCTGGTATCCCCATCTCTTTAAGAATTTCCCACAGTTCATTGTGATCCACACAATCAAAGGCTTTTGCATAGTCAATGAAGCAGAAGTAGATGCTTTTCTGGAACTCTAGTACTTTCTCCATGATCCAGCGAATGTTGGCAATTTGATCTCTAGTTCCTCTGCCTCTTTGAAACCCAGCTTGTACATCCGGTAGTTCTCGGTTCACGTACTGCTGAAGCCTAGCTTGTAGGATTTTGAGCATAACCTTGCTAGCATGTGAAATGAGTGCAATTGTGCGATAGTTTGAGCATTCTTTGGCATTGCCCTTCTTTGGAATTGGAACGTAAGCTGACCTTTTCCAATCCCGTGGTCACTGTTGCGTTTTCCAAACTTGCTGGCATATTGAGTGCAGCACTTTAACAGCATCGTCTTTTAGTATTTGAAATAACTCAGCTGGAATACTGTCATCTCCACTAGCTTTGTTGTTAGCAATGCTTCCTAAGGCCCACTTGACTTCACTCTCTAGGATGTCTGGCTCAGGGTCAGTGACCACACCAGCATGGACATCAGGGACATTAAGATCTTTCTTGTATAGTTCTTCTGTGTATTCTTGCCACCTCTTCTTAATCTCTTCTGCTTCTGTTAGGTCCCTGCCTTTTTTGTCCTTTATCATGCCCATCTTTGCACTAAACGTTCCTTTGATATCTCCAATTTTCTTGAAGAGATCTCTAGTCTTCCCCATTCTATTGTTTTCTTCAATTTCTCTGCATTGTTCATTTAAGAAGGCCTTCTTATCTCTCCTTGCTATTCTCTGGAAATCTGCATTCAGTTGCTTATATCTTTCCCTTTCACCCTTGCTTTTCGCATTCCTTCCTTCCACAGCTCTTTGTAAAGCCTCATCAGACAGCCATTTTGCTTTCTTGCATTTCTTTTTCTTTGGGATGGTTTTAGTTGCTGCCTCTTGTACAATGTTACAGACCACCGTCCATAGTTCTTCAGGCACTCTGTCTACCAAATCTAATCCTCTAAATCTATTCATCACCTTCACTGTGTACTCACATGGAATATGATCTAAGTCATACCTGAGTGGTCTAGTGGTTTTCCCTACATTCTTCAATTTAAGCCTAAATTTTGCAGTAAGAAGCTCATGATCTGAGCCACAGTCAGCTCCTGGTCTTGTTTTTGCCGTCTGTATAGAGCTTCTCCATCTTTGGCTGCAAAGTATGTAATCAATCTGGTTTCGGTATTGACCATCTGGTGATGTCCATGTGTAGAGTCGTCTCTTGTGTTGTTGGAAAAGAGTGTTTGCTATGACTAGCTTGTTGTCTTGACAGAACTCTATTAGCCTTTGCCCTGCTTCATTTTGTACTCCAAGGCCAAACTTGCCTGTTATTCCGATTACTCCTTGACTTCCTACTTTAGCATTCCAATCCCCTATGATGAAAAGGACATCTTTTTTTAGTGCTAGTTCTAGAAGGTGTTGTAGGTCTTCATAGAACCGGTCAACTTCAGCTTCTTCGGCATCAGTGGTTGGGGCATAGACTTGGATTACCGTGATGTTGAATGGTTTTCCTTGGATACGCACTGAGATCATTCTGTCATTTTTGAGGTTGTACCCCATTACTGCCTTTCCCACTCTCTTATTGACTATGAGTGCAACTCCATTTCTTCTAAGGGTTTCTTGCCCACAGTAGTAGATATAATGGTCACCTGAATTAAATTCATCCATTCCCGTCCATTTCAATTCGCTGATTCCCAAGATGTCGACGTTCAATCTTGTCATCTCATGTTTGACCACATCCAGCTTGCCTTGGTTCATGGATCTTACATTCCACGTACCAATACAATATTGTTCTTTACAGCATCGGACTTTCTTTTCGCTTCCAGATACATCCACAGCTGAACGTCCTTTCGGCTTTGGCCCAGCCGCTTCACTCTTTCTGGAGCTACTTGGAATTGCCCTCCGCTCTTCCCCAGTAGCATATTGGACACCTTCCGACCTGAGGGGCTCATCTTCCAGCGTCATATCTTTTAGCCTTTTAACATTGTCCATGGGGTTTTCTTGGCAAGGATACATCTCCACTAGCTTTGTTGTTAATAAAATCACATATATAAGATCCATAAATGAAACATAATCAGCTAAACACAATATAAAAATGGTTGATTTTAAGTTGGATATTGTTGGTTTTTAGTTGGTTTTTAACTGCAAGCCACCCAGAGTTGTTTGGGAGTCAGGTGGCCTATAAATTAAATTTGAAGATTTTCTTTAAAAAAAAACAACAGTTAAAAATGAATGGATAGCATCGAAGAGATTACTGGAATGTCTTTGAAAGAAATATACATTGGCAAGCATTTGTCCATGTGATCACCAGGAGTTGAACCTGGTAAGAAACTAACTAGGTAATTTATCTAACTGGCATTTAAAAAAAAAATAACAGAAATGTTCTCTACAAAAAGAGTCTATATTTAAGGGTTGTTTTTTGTTAGTTCTGTTGTAGACTTGGCCTATTTTATATAATCACATTTTTACATTTTTATTATCTAGGCTCTCATAAGTGTGTCTGTTTTTCTAAGGAACATGTTGAACAGCAGATGGTGGTTCTTCAATAAAAAAAATCACAATGCCGTATACTCTGCATTTCAGCACAGAGACCCTAGTGAGTCTTGATTCTCTGTGGTCTATTTTCAAGAACTAAATCCCCAGACAACAATATGAAAAAACAAAAACTATACTGTAGAGTATCCTAGCAATGGATTCACTTAATATTCTGTGTTAAAACCAGGAAAGATATTGAAATCAGATTTCAGTTTAACACAAATGGTACTTTACAGTTATTCCATAAAAACAAGATGTGTTTACTTTGAAGTATACATTGTTTCATAAAAGATTTTTAGGCCAGTTAAGGAAAAGCAGCAAAGCAAATTACAGTACATTATGAAGGGGACAATGAGTTATTCAGGGCTAGTATTTTAATAGGAACAAAAAGCCAGTCTACTACCTGATGAAACTCCATCAAAGTGTAGAGGACACAAAATCAAATATATAAATAGCTGATCATTGTTGAAATGATGAATATTTACAGAAGGTTCATATATTTTTCTAAGCCCAAACCACTGTCTCTGTGCTATCAAACCACATTCAAAGTGTGTGGGATGAAACAGAACTCAGTATGACTTAGGACATGGATATTTATTTAATCAATTTATTTATTTAAAAGACATATACGGCTGCCCATCTTAAGAAACACAACTCTAGGTGGCTTGAAACAATGGTACAAAACCAAAACACCACATCTGTTCTCTGTTGGATTGTTTCTTGTCTTGTCAACATTCTTGTCTACCTGACCAACAATTCAGGTTGAATGGGGATGTGCTCTTGGAAGGGGCTGCTCTTGTGAGACACTCACTGTGCAGAAAGCCAAGATAAGGCATTTTCAGTAAAGGCATCCCTTCCTTTTCAGTTATGATTGACACCCTGCCCAGTTCCCTCAACACAAAAGGATACCACCTTCAACTGTTTTGGTGAAGATCTGGACACAGAAGGCTGAGAAGGAAAGAGTGCATTCTCTTTAGAGTGTCTCTCCAAGTACAGTTTCTTTCATACCTTTTCTTAAGTTAACTAATCCCACAATATAATGGGTTTAGCTAGGGGAAAGGCTAACCATTACAACCCCACCAACTGAAGGAATAATTCTGTGACAGAAGAGAGAAGATAAACACAGTGTGCCAGTCAGTCAC
The DNA here is from genome assembly GCA_030867105.1 of Liasis olivaceus. Lineage (NCBI taxonomy): Eukaryota > Metazoa > Chordata > Lepidosauria > Squamata > Pythonidae > Liasis > Liasis olivaceus. Next base: position 48,068,074 of record CM061348.1, read on the forward strand.
GTAAACTTCCAGGCATAGAGACTGCATTTAGACATGATAATCTAAGATTGGGGAAAAGCTGGGAGGAAACAGATAAGATTTTTCCACACAGAGAGAGTGTCTCTCATGCGGGGAAGAAAAGAAGTTGAAATGGGCTAAGCAGATGGGGTTTCAGTTGGATTCAAAAAAGGAAAGGAGAAGATGGATAGGTGCTGAATATAGACAAGTTCCTGGATGATGGAGGGGTTGCTATGCACAGAGAAGGAAACAATACTTCAAAGAATTAGCCTAGCTGGCACAGCATTTCTGAGGGAGAAGAAAATCCAAAGACAAAAAGAAGCTTAACGGTCAGCTAATCACAAGAGATTGCCAAACACATCCAACAAAATGCCCTTGATTAACTTAGTAATACAATACTATATCACACACTGATATAGGAGCAGAAATGTTACTTCTGCAGGCAGGAAGGTAATCTGGGAGATAGTAACTGACCCGTGAGTTTTCATGATTGAGTGTAGGCTTGAACCTGGATCTCTCTGGTCCTGGTACTCATTTTTAATCATTTTTTAAATATATTATTAATCATACTGGCAATTTCAGATGGAATAGCAAAATATAAGCTGAGTAAATATTAGTACAATAGATCTTGTTTGCACATGATGCATATATATGCATGGACTGCTTGCAACAGACCAACCCATTCATGACATGTATGAAGCATCAATCATACATGGTATTCTATTTATGGGGAGGGAACTCATAAATCTGGGACTTTCAAGAATTTTAGACATAACTGTGTTAACCAAATCCTTACTTTGAAACAGTGCTGTATTACCAACGACAATGGTAAGTGTAACTGTAAATTGTATAGTCTAAGTCATAAAATGATTGTGACATATTCATTGTATACCCCACCAGAAAATAGCTAGGAAGTCTCTCTTCACAGCTTTCATTGAGCTTCTAATGACAAAACCAATAACTGTCAAAAGCATCAGTGTCAGGTGAAGAAATGTGCCAGTTTTAATTATCCAGACTGTGTTTGAAGTCCTACAGCTGCCATAGTATGTTTATGCCACTGGCAATGTGGAGAAATCCCTAACATTTAAGGAAGATAATTTTTTCCCATGTCTTATTTTCTTATTCACAACTCCAGATTATATTATTATTGCATAGTCTGAGTTCAAGGTTTAAAATATGGGGCGGGTGGATGTTGCCCTTTTTATGTTCCTAAGTATGTTTCTCTGGGGTGTATGGGGTGTATTGGAGGGTAACGGGTGCCCAGGGAGAGGTAACACCTCTGGTGGAAGGGCCTACCATGCCCTTTTCAGGGCTGCTCATTCACCTTTGGTCCCCACCTGGTACTCAGCTCTCACCTGTGGCTCCAAGTAGCTGTAAAACGCACAGTGGCCACACCCTGGTCAACTGTCCTGGCAAACGGGCCAAACCAGGTGAGGGTAGCTGACAGGTCTTTGAGCCTCGGTGAGGTAGGGGATTTGTCTATCCCAGCATATGAAGTCTGGCCTTGGCAGATTGAGTGGAGGAGACTGATCAATGGTCCGATGGTCAAGAAGGCAGGCCCAGTAGGCGTTGTGGAAAGCTAAGAGCACAACAAGACATTTTGACATCCTGGTCATCCACTGCAGCAGGAGAGGTCTCCAGCTGTAATGGTTCTCCATGCCACTGGATTAAGGTCTCTTATGCCGAGAGAGTGGGACTGCCCCTGTGCAATGGCTGTTCCACTTAAAACTCCATCATGCACAGGTTTCTGCAGTGCAATTCATCTTCATCTACAACTCATCTGCAAATCACCTCAATCCAAACCTAATTCGTTGAGCCCTGCAGCGATGGGGGAATGATGAAAAAACAGGTGGAGATGACCACTGGCAGTTGTAGTCACAAACCTGCACGTGGGCAGCCTTTGGACCAATGGTCATTTATTTCTATGAGGACCTGGACCAGATTATTCGAACAATCCCCACCAGTGACAGACTCATCATTCTGGGTGACTTCAATGCTAGGGTGGGGACAGACAGTGACAACTGGGATGGAGTCCTTGGGAGACATGGGGTGGGAAAACTAAACAGCAACAGCCTGTTGCTTCTGAACAAGTGTTCAGACTTGCAAACAAGTACAAAACAACTTGGATGCATCCCAGGTCCAAACACTGGCACTTACTTGACTGTGTATGACAGTGCGACCTTAAAGACATCATCATCACCTGCGCCATGCAAGGTGCTGAGTGCTGGACAGATCACAGGCTGGTCTGCTTGGTCCTCAACCTGCACATAGTCCCTTTACATTGTAAGCAATCAAGGATTATCAGAATGTAATTCAACACTGGCAGACTGCAAGACCCAGGCCAAGTCCAAGATTTTCAAAATGTACTTAATGAAAAACTCTCTGGCAATTTACGACTTTTAGGAACCTGTTCTGAAAAATGGATGCAGTTTAAAGATGTCATCTTGCAGACTGCAACAACTGTACTCAGACTGAAAACCCAGTTGCATGAAGACTGGTTTGATGAAAACCGTGAGACCATTTCAGCAGCCTTCCAGGCCAAGAACAAGACCTATGAAGACTGGCAGAATGATCCAAGTTTAAACACCTGCAGTCCAAAGTACAGGTGAAATGGTGAGTAATGCAGGACGAGTGGTGGTAGAGAAAGGCTGAGCAGGTGGAATGTTATGCAGACATGCATGGCACCAGACAATTCTTCAGTGCCATAAAGTCCGTTTATGGTCCTTCTAAATCAGGATGCTCCCCTTGCTGTTATCTGATGGGTTGAGCCTGATCAAAGACCATGAAGGACTGAAAAACCATTGGACTGAACACTTTTCCAACCTGCTCAGTAGGCTGTCCACAGTTGATCCTGATGTCTGACAGCAGATTCCTCAACTGCCAGTCTTGGATGCACTAGACCTGCCTCCCTCTGCTGATGAGATCAAGAAAGCAATCTCACAGATGTTTGAACAGACTTTTCATTGTCTCAGAAAGGAACCTCCCAGAGGTGCAGTGCACAACAGCTGCATTTGCCATTTCCAATGGGGTGAGGCAGGGTTGTGTGCTAGCCCTAGTCCTGTTCAATCTGTTCTTCACTTGCATGTTGTCATATGTTGTCCAGGGTCTAAAGAGGGAGTGTACATCAGGTACCAATTGGATGGCTCTCTCTTTGACTTTTGTTGCTTGAATGCTGGGATGAAGTGCCTCCATACAGTCATTCAAGAAACCCTCTTTGTTCATGACTGTGCATACCTGGTGCACAAAGACAGTGATCTACGGTTGATGCTGAACAAATTCTCAGATGCTGCTATGTTCTTTGGCCTGACTATCAGCCTAAACAAAACTGAAGTACTTTACCAGCCCATGCCAAATACCAACCCCGTAGGACCAAAAATCAACTGTTGACAATACCCAGCTGACAAATGTAAACAGCTTCAAATGCTTAGGAAGCATCATCTCGAGCGATGGGTCTTTGGACAAAGAAATTTATTCCAGGATCAGCAAGGGCATCCACGCTCTGAGGCAACTGCTTACTAGAGTGCTCAATCAACACAATATCTATATCTCCACAATGCTGAAAGTACACAGAGCTGTGGTCATCCCTTCTCTCCTATATGGATGTGAATCCTGGACTCTGTACCAACATCACATCAAACAACTGGAGAAACTTAACATCCGTGCTCTCCACTCCATCCTTGGCATCCATTGGCAAGACCGTGTCTCCAACCTGGAGGTCTTGGACCATGAGAAGTCCACCAGCATTTAGTTCCTGATTATCAGAGCCCAGATGCAGTGGGTAGGACACGTCATCAGAATGGATGACCACTGTATGCATCGCCAGTTGCTGTACAGTGTACTGGAGATTGGGAAGAGACCTTGTGGTCACCCACACAAGCTCTGTGAAGGGAACCCTATGCTGCTGTGAAATACAGCCAAGGGAACTAGAAGCTGCAGCTGCTGACAGAACCCTCTGGTGAGCCCTGTGCTATGAAGTCTCTACTGGCTTTGAAGACAGATGCTGCCAAAAACTGATAGAAAACTGTGAGCTGCGTCACAGAATAACACCCACAGTTATTACAACAATGGACTTCCAGTGCCCCCCTTGTGCTAGACTCTGCACTTCCAGACGGGGACTGCAGAGCCACCTCCTTGTCCATAGATGAACTGCACAACAGCGTGTCTTCTTCAAACTTAAAGGACTGCCTATATTCATGGTACTGTGGGAATACATTGAGTGCTAGACTTTTCCAGTGCAGGAATGCCAATTATGTCAATAACCAATTATGACACATTTTGTACTAAGAGTAAAAGATACAAAGCAAGATTATCTGTTAAACTTAGGAAAAGGCAGGAAGAAGTGACAATTTAAACTATAGAGGGATTATATTCACCCTCATGTTTACAGAGAACAGTCAACGGATTTATATGTCTTTATCTAGTATGCATTAAATATATTTATCTAGTCATGCTATATTCAAGCATATAGGTAGCTTCTGGCAAGTTCAAGCCAGCTAAAAGAGAGATCCTGATAAGTACTATCTGCTTGGGTTGAGTAATGCTTCAGATACAATTTGGAATACATGGGGTCAGGAATGCAGTTTTCCCAAGATTACACAGCACTTCGCTGCAGCGTGAAAACCAATGTAAAACAGATGCAACTGCTTTAATGTGATGCACACCAATGTTGCATTTGCACTTCCATGCATTCAAAGGTACCTCTTCAAATCAAATCTAAAGCAATGCAACTCAGAATATATGTACAGACCTTACTTTGCACTCAATCATATATAACACAGGGGCAAACTAGATCATGCATTAAATATATAGCACATGGGCGTCCTTCTGACTTTTTTTAGAGCAAGTGGTCAGTAGTCCAATTCAAATCATTCACATGCATGTGTAATCTTATTTTTTTGCTCTGGTTGTTTTAAATATTAATAATAGTTTATATTATTTAACAGTAATATAATAATTATGAGGCAGAAATGCTACATACGCATAATAGCCAGACTCTACTGTTGTTATATATATATATGGTCCTAGTTTTCTCAGATCTGAATATGCTGCAGTTCCTCAATCATACTCATAGACACTAATAATTTACCTTTGGCAAACTTCATCCTACAATGCTCAAATCCCAGTATGTCATAAGAAATTATTGTTCAACTACATAATTTCTCTACAGAAAAAGTTATGTGAAATTTAAAATATTTGTTTCCACTGGCAGTATAAACGGGAATATTTAAGGTTTTGTTTTACTGACTCATCCATAAACAAATTTGAACAATGGTCATGCTATCAAAATGTATAGTCTTTATAAGTAGACGTCTTTTCTCAGACTCTGAGAATATGACTGATACAGAAATAAATTAAACAGATAGGTACTCACTGGCAGAGTCTATCCTGCCTAGTCATGCAGCACGCGTACAATGAAAAGTGATACTTCTTTCATACTACCCCTTTTACATTTTTGATTCATGCATTGCAAAGATGCTTCAGTAGTAAACCATCTGAAGGAGTTGATAGACAAATCAATCCCAGAAAAGCAGTGTATGTACACTTATTCATTTCAGAGATCACAGATCATACATGAAAAATATTAAATTCCATTCCATAACTGATCTGGCCCACTGATGTCTCATAGTGAAATGCTTCAATGTTAGGATGCCTGTGTGTTTAATTTGACATACAACTTCCATTTGAAGAGCTGCTTATTCCAGTTCAGAAATTAAGAAACAGTACAGCAGGGCCATAAAGTTCCCAGCAGTTATTTCTCTACGCCTCAAATTGATCAATCACACAAATTACTGGGTCATAATTTTCCATATTATCCTGATATTTACATGCATTTGTACATGCAAGTTGATATATATGATATCTCACTGCAGAGAGTTTTGAGATTGTGGCAGGATATAAATGCAATAAATAAATAAATGTATTATTTGACCATTGAAATTATATCAACTATTTTTAAACGGACTCATATAAATTTTCACGGCCATATTTAAACAAATCTGTTTTATCTCCTACTCTATATTGTGGTGCTCATTTCTCTACCTTTTTGGGTAGGATAATAATTGTTCTATTTTTTCAACTGATTTCTTGATAATCAGAAGGTGTCATGTCTAACCATTCAATATCCTACTGTCAGAATGCTTCAAATATGTCTTCTAGAACAAGATATACATATCCTTTTATCAACATACATCCACTACAGAAATGAACATTACATTTTTAATCAGTTTGGCAAAGCATCATTTAATAACAGAAGCATCTTTAGAAGGGTTTTTTTTAAAAGACTTCATCTGCCTGGACAGCATTTCTGACAATTTAGGTATGACCATAAGAAAGTATCTATGAGAGAATGCAAATCTTGATCAACATTTGACACAGTTGTTTCATGGATATGTATAGTAAGATTACCTTCCTATCCGGCCAATTATACTTTTCAAATATTGCATCATATGTATCCACAGCACCATCAGTAATCAGCATTATGGCTTGACTGCAAATACTTCCTTGTCCTGTGTGATTGAACTAGAAAACAAACAAACATTTTGACATTACTCGGGTGTTGACAAACTTAGGCAAACAAGCTTTTGCTATAAGAAACCTATGTTTCAATGAGTATTTCCATCTAGAAAAAGAATATTTTGAGATTTCATTTCTGATTTTGATGGAGCATAGTAGTCATACATACTCCACATTTAGAGTATGATATACTTTAATCAGTACAATGCCATATGGAATATTTTTATAGAGAAGCATCCATTCCATCAAAAAATCAAGTCTGCCAATTACAAGCCCCAAGGCAAGAAATATTTAAGTGCCTCAACTTTGCTGGAAATATGTCAAAATATTAGCAATCATCTTTAATGATCAAGTCAGTGGGAGAGAGAACCAAAAATGAAGAGGGAATATAAAACCAATTTTACTAATCACCTTGTTGCCATCAAGGTAATTTGCTTACTTTATGGATTTATCCCATTTCTTCCCAACCAAATATCTACACACACACACACACACACACAGTGTTCCATTTTTCCCTTAACTAGATCTATCAGTTTTTCAAGGCAGACATGGCTCTCTTTCCTACCTTTATATTCTCAGTCTGCTAGTTCACTGTCCCTACTCTCAGGCTCCCCAATACTTTAAAACCTCCTAGGCTTAGAGGGGAAGGCTTCCCCGTGCTGGTTTTTCTTATACAGAGGAATAAGGTTTTCTGTGGTCTCCACCCAACAGTGCATGAACATACTTCCACCTGTACTGCAGAACTTTCCCTTACCCTGCAATCTTCCAGAACAGATAACATGGAGCAGGGGACTGCAAGGGGAGTTCTGTTAGATTTCCTAGTAACAGAAGCCATCTGATGGTGGAGCAGTAGCAAATGGATCTCATCCTCTAATCAGGTCTGATGCTAGGAACTGATACATGTATCAGCCAGGCAATTTGAATAAATATATATAGAAATTGAGCTGAGATCTGAAGCCCATCATGAAAACTTTCCCTTTTTAACTAATCTTATTTCTTCAGGATGGTAGTCTTCACTGCTCTTGGTAGCAACCAAATCATATAGCCAACAGAGATTAGATAATGAACACTTGCTAGAAAGAAAACTATGTTTGTCTATTCAAAAACCAAGTGGCAGTGAACAGATTCTACCCGCTACAGGTAAGATGAGAAAATAATAGAAAATAAAGGGGGCAAACAGAATGATGGTAAGAGAAGCTGCGTTCTCTTTCACTCTGGGATGCCATCCTTTTGGAACTGGTGGCACATTTAGGATTTTGATTACATGTCACTTGCAGTCTCACAAAAAAGCTGCTGCTGTATGGGCATGCCCAATCTGAAAACTTCCATTTGCTAGAAGGTCATCTATAAAATAGCTCCCATCATCTTTATTCCTATCACATACATGCATACATACATACGTGTGTGTGTGTGTGTGTGTGTGTGTGTGTGTGTATTTGGTCAGGTGAGCAGGCAAGCATACTTTCAGAGAAAATACCGAGCTGCAACCCTCTGCTGCTGTTAATTTATGCTTGGTATCTTGTGCTTGGAAGGAAGGATATGCAGACTGTAGCAGACACAAGAAACAGTATCTGTGAACTCACTGGGCACATAAAACCTTTATTCTCATTTTGCCAAGGTAAAACCAGCCAACTCAGGGATCATTGTATGATGAATAAAACTGGAAAATCTATTTGCATCAATGACTCTTCTTTTTAAAACTAAACTAAGAACTGTACTTTTAAAAAAGAAACAGTATATTAAAATCCTTTGGAAGTAGGTCTCTTCATCTATTTATTTTACTGTAAATCATATTAACCATATTGACTTGGGTGAGGAATATCTTCTCAAGTGAACCTAAAAAATTATTTTTATTTGAATAACAGAAATGATGAACATCTTTTCCAGAATAATAACAATAACAAGGGGCCTTATGATGAACTACAATTAATTCAGTGATTCACCAGTTAGCAGTGAAAAATTCAGCACATCCTGACATTTGGAGCACTTGTTTATGATTAACTCTCTTCAAAATGTCACAGAATTTTAGCTATTGATTAAGACTTATAAAAAACATATAATCACAACAAAAATTACCTTTATTGGCAAAGGAGATAATTGCAACTGTCACATGCTACAATTCACACAGTAATCTGCAGGAGCAACTCATTGTAGTAGCGCAAGTAAAGGTTGGGAAGAATTTGGACTTAGCTATGAATACAATTGGGGGCATCATGAACACAGAGAACCACCAGCTCTTTGGCAAACATTAGTAAGTGTGAAGTTTAATTCTTCTAACCTACAAACAAGTCTAAAAGTGAGGCCCAACAGATAACAAAGGGTACTGACCTATAATTTATAAGAACAGATTTCTAAAATTTGCATGTTGCATACTGCTACATACAGTAAAAATTGCTACATTGTCCATGTAAAAGGATAACATAATTAATACAAATTCTAAAATGGGAAAGAAATATCAGTTAATTATTTTCCAGCAGACGAAATCAGAAACAAAAGACAAGGTAAAATTGATGAACTTACATCACTGAGCATATTGAAAGCTTCAACTAAGGCAATGTCCAGCATTCCAATCCCTTTGGCAAAAAGTTTGTCAAGGTGTTCCCTGAAGTGCTGCAGAAGAAACAGAAAGAGGATTTCAAACAACTTATTTTGGAAGAGTTAAAATTTAAAACAATCAATTTATTAAAGTCAAGGAGTCTTTTACATTTGTAAAGAAGCAAACTCATTCAGCATCACAAGGCAAATCGATTTGAAGCAAACAAAATGACCAACTAAGAGGTTAGTCATCCTATGCTATGATACAGTAGTAATCTCCATTGCTGGAAAATATAATGGCAGCCACCAGCCAAACACGGTTGATTTGCCCAGTTTCTGAAATTCTTTCCATTCCTTTATCTTACCCTTAACTGCAACACAAAGAAAGCAGTTCTACAATTTCATCTATCCCAGAAAGTTTTTTTGAATGTTCAGTTCCAGCCTAATATTGTCTATTTACCCACAGTAAGTCATGAAGTATATGATGATCTTTTTATTAGCCACAGTTTTATTATTTATATTATCACAGATTAATATGATCTCATTCTGGAATTTGCTATCAACAAAGAAACACCTCAGGATGAAATCCATCCTATACCCATTTTGCCCGCCACACCATCTTTTAAATTAAACCAGACAAATTGGTCTTTCTTCCCCAAATACAAAAATCCATGAATGAGAAAGTGTATCATTTAGATTCAACAAGGGAAAAAGTGACACGTTATTAAATATAAAAGGAAATTATATGCTGCAATGCCTAATATTAATTATTTTCATAAATTTCCTATAAAAAATACTTTCCCTGTACTAAAATAATGGATTTATTCAGTTCAGTGAATGATAAAACTTTTCATAAGTTAAGAGAGGAAAAAATCAGCTTAAGGCCATTTTGAAGCATATGTTGCTATCACAAACTGGGGCTGGTTTTCCAAAGCAATTAGTGTAACTTAATGTTCATGTTGACCCAGTAAATTTGGTTTGTGCATCTCGGTATTTCAAAACATTCGAAGTCTTGTTCAATAAGCATTTAAGCTATAATGAATTCAGATGCTGTGGAATGGATTTCATATTTTGCTCAAACTAATAAACGATCAAATTTATATTTCAGCATTTGAACAATGTTAATGATATTCTCTCTTTCAGGCTGACGCATATAGAATATGAAATCTAAGAAGCGACACATACTCAGTTTTATAGGAATGTCCTTAACAATAGGCTTCTGGAACTCATCATGATAGAGCACCTATTCCTGAACTGCTCTTGTGGAACTGAAAGAAAGCCAAGGGAATCCCACAATCTCATCTTAACTCTTAACTCATCAATCCCAAAGGGTTTGTTTGTTTGGTATCATTATATAGATAAGTGACCTGGAGCAGTAGAATAGTAAGTGATTAAACTAAAACCAAAGGAGACCCACATTCAAGTCCACATTCAGCCACAGAAGCTCACTGTGTGACTTTGGGCTGATCACTATCTGTCATCCCAGTCTACCTCATGGAAGTTTTGCTGTGGGGAAAATTTGGGGAAGGCTACCTTGAACTTCAAAAAGATTGGGATACAAGTCTAAGAAACCAAGAAATGAACTAGATGGCTCTGCATGTAGCTGCATCACAGTGGAAACAAGTTTCCTGTTCTTGTTGGGGACAAGTCTCTACTTATTTTCTTTAGTTAATATGTTGTCTAAGCTTTTTATGACAGTTTTTTTTCAAAATAAAAGCTCCCACATTATGACTTCAAGTCCATAAGGTTTTGAGGAGAATTGAAAGGACTGGCGAAGTGTTTCTAAATGGAGCATAAGGTCACAAGAAAGACTTATGTTAGCATGAGAGCTGTATAAAGCATGCAAAAGAGGGACTTCACAACAACTCAAAGGTCTCTTTTCAAACATTTCGAGCATCTGTGGCATTGGCAAGGCTCAGGCAGCTGCTTGGAAGCTGTTCCCAGCTGTCTCTGCATATGGCTACAGGCACAGCCATTTCACTTAGCCGGGAAGAAAGCAAACAATGCAACTGCTTTTCCTACATTACCGACACTTGGGACTTATACCAACATGTTTGGAAAAAAGTGCTTCTGAAAAGTGTATAAATGCAACACTGATGCTCATGCCAAATGTTAATATACTGGAAATAGTTCATATGCAAGGAAATCAGGTTTACTGTCTTCAAGTCTCCTGTTAAGCAGATGCCACTAGGTGATTCCGGGTAAGAATTGTGTTGATGAAAGCAACTGTCCTGACTTATACTCTTTACTATTTTTAACTGCATCCAGTCCTTTGCTTTTTAAATTTATGTCTCTTGAGAAGTTTATAAGGAAAAGGTGGAAGGAAAGAGGAAAAGAGGATGGCCAGCAGCAAGGTGGATGGACTTAATTGTAGCGGCAATGGGTACACTGAAGAACCAGTTTGCAAACAGATCATCCTGAGAAAATCTATCTATGTGGTCACTGAGAGTTGACACCAGCTGGATGGCGCATACTCATAATCAAGTATGTCAATGACTTATTGGACTATCAAAAACATATTATGGGATGACCATTATTGTCAAACATTTGGCCCACTTCAGGTCTCAGCTGTAAAGCATTGTCATCTTGGGAGACTGAACAAATATGTCTTTTCGGTACCTATAATAAAATAAAGCAGTAAGGATTGGGCACTGCAAATAAGAAAATATACCTTTCTTGTTCCACAAATGGAGGTATCTTTTCTAAAACCTGAACTCTGTACTTCATTGCTCTCTGACATGTATTACATATTTGGAAAACAGTCCCCTGTATTTGTGATTCTGTGAGAGATAATCTTGTGAGGCTTGAAACTTTCTCTTTCATCCCCACCTTAGACATAATTCAGTATAAACTCCCCCCATTTGGGGTGAAAAACAATTCCCACAAAGTGTTCTTTGTTTTGAGAGAATGTCAGATTTGTAAAAAAAAAAAAAAGTACCTGCAGGATGCTGCACCCCCACTCCTACCCCAATGTTGTCTCTCTTAGCCCTTACCTTGAATGGCAACTAACATAACCAGGAACTGAAAAAGTACTGCACCGTCCAAACCAGAGTTTGTTGCTTGCAAACATGACAAGAAACGTAAAACAGGACAAACCAACCAGTATACATACCTTGGAAGTCTCAGTACGCTTTCAATTCCTGGTTAGTTTAGCTGTTTTTGTTAATAGGAGTAAAACAGGAGAGAAAAGGATGTATGCAACGGCACGCAGCAAATGAGCTGCAAGTATCAGCAAACAGCTCTTCACAGTAAATCTAAGATAATTCAGAGTAATTCGTTGACTTTATTGTTACGGTCACAGGACCAGCGTACAGATACAGATATAAGAATGATCTTTCTGCCTCCCCCCCCCCCCCGCCTCCCCACTGTACATGCAAGAAGTATGGCTTGGGGAGCAGGATGTATCAACACATCAAAGCTCTTTGGAATCTTAAAAAAATATTTTCTTCTCTTTTCGTAAGAGCTTTTGTTGAACATCTGACAGATAATGGCAATGACAGCTTCAAAGTTATCCTAATACATGGTGAAACATTGCCAGGGTGCTAAATGAAGGCTATCTGGACATGTGATTGCCATTCCCGCAACAACAACATGTTTTGTACTCAAATACAAGCAAATATAACAAAGAACAAAAGGAGCCAGAACTTGACTAGATTCCATGAATCTGAATCCTAGGAAGACAACGCAACTTTCTGGAACTAATTTTGATATGCATGCATCATTTTCGTTTATAATGACGAAACCTTCAAATGTGTATTATTTTTATGCATATGCAAATACCTTGTTTACATATAGCATAATGGTAATTTTATGCAAATTAAATAGCCAATTAAGGCAATTATATCCTGATGTCTGATTAGTAAAATGACAGGTTCATAATATGACACAGGTGACAATTATTTTGTTGGACCCAGAAATTAAGAAACACAACACTGGAAAATCTTTCCTTGGGTTCAGTTTTGATGGCATAGGTCTTGAAAGACTCTCAGGTTTCACAATTCCAACTTTCCATTTTTGCCAAATACTACTTCAAGCAATGAATGCAGGCAGGCAGGCAGGCAGGCAGGCAGGCCTTAACCATTTATCATCTTGACTTCAGTGATTGGGCAGGGGCTGGGGAAAGCTGGCTTCAAATCCTCAAATGACCATAGAGATCAAGGACTGACTTTGAGCTAGATACTAACTCTAGCTCAGTTTATAACCCAGGATTGTTACTGTGAGAATAAAATGAGTAGAAACAATCCTGAGCTCCTAGAGGAAATAATGACATACATACATATATACATACATACATACATACATACGTAGGTGTATAGGTGTCACATTGTAGACCAGACCAGGAAACCAACTCCTATCTCCTTCAAGGCCATCTCCCTAGTTCTTTACACCAGGTATATGTATATGCATGTATGTATTAATGCAAAGGTCTATACGTATCGATAATACACAGGAGGCAACATTTTTCTTCATCACAGTGGCATAGACATTATTATTCTTATTCTCTATTTTTATTTATCATTCACTATATTTAGGGTGCAATTAGATGGATATAACTGCAGATGTGGATGCCACACCATGTGACCTGAGAGACCACAGGCCTCCTTGCCATGATGTTCTCAGGGCTAGACAACACAGGAATGGCACCCACCTATCAGAAAATGTGGAAGAGGTTTTAGAACTGTGCCCCTTACTGTAAAAACTAAAGCCAAGCTCAAGTTCTAGTGACTTCATGGACATGTCCATGTAATTTTCATAAGGTGATTTGTCATTGCTTTCTTCTAGAATGTTCTTTTGACTTCCCTGCTTAGTTTATAGTCTTGGTATTCCGTGTAAGTGCCGGCCAGGTCTGGCCCTGGCTAGCTCCCTTAAATCAGCCAGGGTCACAAGCATACCTAGCCTAGGCAATTGTACCCAATTTGGATTTGACTTAGTTTTGTTCCTTTAAATTATATCGTGTGGTTAATATAAATACCAGTCAATTTTCCCTTCAATTTTCCACTAAAAAAAGATTTGTATATGAATCCAGAAACATAAACAGTTATGAATATAACTGATAGAATTTATATTTACAAAATGGGAGAATTTGCTTGTCCTTTCATCACAGGCAATTTTGAGAGAACTGTAGCAAAAGCTAACAGGCTTCTGTACCGGGTACGTTTTGATGCCCATCTTTCCTTTACTCCCACTAACAATGTAACATAGTACTGGCAGCCTCCAAAGGCAGTCACATTTTTTTTCTCTCATTCATCCATTTTTCCTCCCCTCCCCACCTTCACTGATAAAGAAATCTTGGACACCAAACCATTTGCAATGTTCTAATAAAGATATTGCCTTTATGCATTTTTTCCTGAAAAGTATGACTTCTGAAGGCTGAATGACATGTAACTGTGAAGCTACAGTAAAAAGCTAGGTCAGTTATTTTTCTTACCCAAAAGTATGGAGACCCAAGCTAGATCGGGTTCCAGTCCCTTTGTTTGCTACTCTTTGCCTATAGTCCTATTGAACCCATTCAATCAGCAGGTGTAGATTTCCTGATCCAAGTTGGGACAATAAAGGACAACACTTGGAAATTCAAGATGGACATGTCCCTGTCTAAGCACCATATCTGGGAACTACTCTGGACAGACAGAGGAGTAATCAATCCAGAAAACTGTACAAAAGAGAACCAAGTAAAGCAGTTATTGCTAATGCTGTTATTTTTAAAAAGCTCCATCTTAAAAAGTTGCTAGTGATGTTTTCCTAGTGATATCACTTTGGGAAGCCAGGGAGGTGGCAGATCACTGGAGAAAGAGTGATACAAAGAAAGGTAGGCTACTGTGTGACTAAGGTATGTATAAGGATCCTGCATCTCATCCATGAGAATATTATTTACACTTAAATATGAAAGCAATTTCTTTCTCATCAAACTGAGTGAGAATGCTCAAAAAACGGAGAAGTAATTTCTGGCATAGTCCTAGCTAGCATCATGATCTTGTCAAAAATGAGTAGCTCATCCATTTAAAAAAAAAAGATACAATCCAGAAATGTTAACTGTATGTCAGGTTTCACTGAGAATTATAACCGCATTCACCCAAACACAATCTATTAGAGGTTTCATTGTCACATGGGTTAAAAATATAGACACAGGCAAGCTTCTGATTCCATTATGTACCCATCATTTAGGTGCACTGTCAATTTAATTTCATCCGGAAATATTTAGAAGTGTGTGTCTGTGAGTGTTTTAATGTATAAAGAAAAAACAATGCAAATTGTGGTACTGTTGCCTTAAATGTAGAGTTGCATTAAATCAGATAGTCATTTAATTCCTAAGAGGTAGGAAACATGTAATATGGAGTTTCTCAAACATGAAAACTTTTTGGCCCAAGTAAACTTGCATTAACTTAGGCAGTTGCACATGTTTGTAATTTTGCTGAAAAAGTACAGACAATGATAAAATACTGTCTGCTCTATTTCCCACTTTGAAAAGGAAAAAAAAAAAGGAATGTTTTACAAATTGACGTACTGAAAGGCAAGACTGTCTTAATAACAAAACCATAAACCAGACTACTCTATAAGAATAATGAGAAGAGGACATTCATTTCTAAAGCTAGTTTGAGAAATAATGTAATGCACTAGAAGAAGACTGAATGCAAATCTAGATTCTCATCTCCTATGCAAGATGCTTAGAAATTTCTCCACAAACCGAACTTCAGTTGGGAGTGAACGTGGCTTAAGGGCAACTCACAGAAAAAGAGATTAACTGCAATAGCTCCCTTCTAAATTGTTATATTGCAAAGTGGCCTTATGAATATGCCCCCACATTAGCAGATCCGCAAGTTATTAAGTAATAGGCATGCAAGACAGGATTCAAAAACGTTTTACTTTTTCATTAGTTTTCCTGCAGTGCTTTCTGAGCATTCCCTCCCAATTCTCCCCAGATTTATTCCTAAAACTTAGACAACTTTTGAAAGTTGCTTCCCATACAAGAAACAGAGCTATATTCTAGTTGTATTGGATGGGTCTATGAAACCAGTACATGTGGAAGACATTCCAAACAACTCAGATTTGAACCCCAGGGGTTCTTTCTTTCCCTGAAATACCTAGGGGTTGGGAATTTGTGATCATGTCAAAAGAGCATGTTTTTACATGTTCATATTGCCACATGAAATTATGGAAGTACTCAATATGTACTTTTTTCTTGCACTAGAAATATGAATCAGGTGTCAATATTCAGGACAATTCACAGAACTGTCCAAAATATACCCTTACTTTTATGTGAGCCTCTGTCTCATGCTTCATACAGAATGTCACTTTCAGGCATTCACACAAATGCCTTATTCGAGTCTTGAATCATGTGGAGAGCACTATTTGCAGGATGGATCAGGGGGTAAGGTTGCATTAGCCCATTCATATTTTTTTGCACAGTCAGAAGCCCTCCACTATATAAACGGATGCCTAAAGAGGCTACAGTGATATATAAAAGCAACAAGAAACTGCTACAGTTGTGCGTTACTGCTGCTATTATCTGGGCTGGAGGTCACTCCTCCACCTCAGAAGACACTGAGATCAATGAACTGCCCTGTAAAGAACAGTAATAGGTCTTCATCATGGCAGTGTTGCCTGAACCTCTGTCAGCAGCCCATTTCTCTTACATCTGGCCGTTACAACAGTATGAGCTAGTGACTGCATTCTCGTGTTCCCCCCCCCTTTCACCTGCCCATTTTTCCTAGGTCTGGGAAGCCTTTCAGGGTGAAGAACAGGTATAAATGAATTAAATAAATACACAAACAAAATGGCTGCAACTTATAAGAAAAATAATTGGTCTACTTTTCCTGGAAAAAAAAAAGGCTTATTTTATTTTCCTTGTCTTGTAATGGCTCAGTTACAATTACAAAGGCAGAAGAATATGAGCATTCCACTCTTCAGAAGATAACTTTCTCCATTAGTGTACTGCAGTACACTAATGGAGTGTTAGTGTACTTTACATTAGTGTACTTTGTCCATTAGTGTACCTTGAATGGAACTGAGATGCTGGCATAATGAGTGAAAAGAAATGTACTGTATATGAAATTATAGTATTTAGCCTCAGTTGGAAATTCCTCTGATACGACATAAGCTGCACATATTTAAAAACAACAACAGTATTTTAAAACTGTAACAGAAACAGAGCATATTAATAAAACATTATGAGGCTAGGTGGCCTGCTTATTTTCCAAATTTGTACATGTACAAGCTGTTCATGTAAACATATCAAATGCTTTAACTTTTCTGACACTAAACTTGCCACTTAAACTCATTTCATTACAACAGTTCATTTGATTCAGATGTTACTCAAAGGCTTTCTTTGCAGAACTGCCTACTGCCAATAAACTGACAAGCAGACAGTACTCTCTGCTAAAATGAACATAATTTAAACTTGTATTACATGGAACTCAAGAAAGTCACAACAAGGTTGCACAAAAACTCTGCACCTCATGACCAAAGTAATTTGATATGGAGATCTATGATCTGCATATCCTACATATTCTTGATATACTTCTATACTGTTGGATTGTTGCTGTGAAATTAAGGGAAGGGAGATATCTAACTTTTTCTCTCCTGACTTAAATTTCAATAATTTCCTATATGTGACCAACAGCAGTAAGAACAATTTAAGATAAGGAAATTGGGCAGAAGAAGAGAATAAACCTAGATTGCCTGGGTCATAGACCCAATTCAAGTCATGGCTGCTGTTCATTTAAAAAAAAGGTGGGCAAGGGAGGGACATTTTAAGGCTAATATATCTGGGCTGCAAAAATATGGGTGATTACTAGATGGCAACAAAGAGAAGCAGTACACTCTAGCTGCCTGCTGCCATCTAGTGATTATCTGGATTTTTACTGCCCATGTATACTAGCCTTAAAAGATGTAATGATGGTGCTCCCAAGTCTTCTAATATGTATAGCTTTGTGAAAGCTAGCCACTCTCTATCAGAAGCGGTGGGTGCATTTTGGCCCCACCAGATGTAGTCTTCAACTACATTTTATTCTGGCAGATGTACACAAAGACACGAAGAGCAGGAATAAATGGACATCCAATGAGACAATAATAAAAACAAAATCGCTATTTTAATTGTGACTATTAAAAGCCAACTCAAATAAAACTGTCTTGGAGACTTAATTTGACACTAGGGCTGTCAAACACCTTCAAAAGAAGAGCTTTGCAATGCATACAACCCACAACACATACAACACACTTGCTTTTCAACAAGGAAAGCAGCTACGTTTTTCATGTAGCTATTTTGGAAACTGCTCCCAACTGTCTCCACATGCGAATGCATGCATGGTTGTCTTGCTCTCCTGCGTGTTTCAAAGCACCTATTTCAGTGGCTTTGAACCAGCCATTAGACGCCTCTCAGATGGAATATAATGTGAAGCCAGTCATATAGGCCTCTATTAACCTTTGCATTACAGTCTCTGTTACAGCAAAGAAAAACATCACAAAGGCATGCTTCATGGATGCACTTCTATTTCTACCCAACTCCACAGTGAGAGAACAAGTTTCCCCTGAACTGATATAAATATTTTCATCATAAATCTACTTCTCATTCATTCATTCATTCATTCATTTAACAGCATTTGCAAACTGCCAAATTATAAAAACTCCAAGCAGGTCATTATCAATTCAATAATAAAAGCTTTGTTAAAAAACATAACACCAGTAAGATGACATCAAATTAAAGCAGAACATGCCATCCAATTACAGTGGAACACACAAAGTGCAAGATGTTCATTTCCAAAGACTTGTCAGAGGAACTAAGTTCTAAAATTTACCACAGTGAGGGCCAACAGGATTTCACTACAACCAATGCAGACTGCATGTTTTTAAAAATTAAGCTTACATTATCCATTAATAGAAATTAGTTTTTTTACTCCCATATTCTAGATGGCATGCTGAATGGTTATTGTCATGGCTGTTAGGTTTTAGCACGGCAACTAAGATGTCTGTATGGTTCCACAAAACAATGCAGGCCACATAATTCCTCTGAAAAGCGATAAACCTGATCACAGCTTCTACTGTTATCATATATAGTTTATACAAGAGGGTGATTCTGCAGTTAATCTTCTGTCCATTCTATAGTACATGTTCTGTGTAACTAGGTGCTTATTAATAAGTACATAATGGGATAAAATAACATTAAGCAACCTGATGAGTCAATCTTGACCCCTGGTGACTTTCTGGACAAGACCCTGCAGTTCTTGTGGCAATGACTTTGGAGGTGGCTTCCCCAAAGTCACCCAGTTGGCTCCATGCCTAAGGTAGGACTAGAACTTCAGTTTCCCCATTCCTAGTCCAGCACCTTAACCACTAGACCGAAGTGGCTCTCACATTTTTCTTATGGTATCAGAAAAGAAATACCATCCATTATGCTCCACAGCTCTCTGCAATAGTTCTACACTGTATTCCTCAAATCTACGGATTCTATTATGTTATTTTATAAATTTTAAATTTGTATTTAGTATTATGTGGTGTGTATTTTTTATCTATTCAGGACAAAAGTGACAATTAGTAAATAAAATGTGAAATCACAGGGACCACCTCTCCCCTATGATTTAAACCCATCCCACCCAATCACACAGAGAGGGCATGCTTCGGACTCCCTCAGTGAAAGAACTTTGATTAGTGGGGTCCAGAAGGCGGGCCTTCTCTGTGGTAGCCCCCACTCTTTGGAACATTCTGCCCCTGGAGGTGCGATTGGCCCCCTCACTCCTGGCCTTCCATAGGGCCTTGAAGACCTGGTTCTGCCACTTGGCCTGGGGTGGGGAGGGAATATCTCAAGCATGGGGATGGCTAGCCCCATAGAGGCCTCCTGTCTTCAGCCTCAGATTTTTCATCTTCTTGGACTCTCCTTCCCCTTTTTTAGTAATGCTTTTAATTGATGCTTTATGTATGTATATATATTTATGTTTTTAATGTTTGTTGTGAGTCACCCAGAGTTCCCCCATTGGGGGGAGATGGGTGGGTGAGAAATTCAATTAACAAATAAATAAATAAATAAATAAATAAATAAATAAATAAAATGGTAAATAAATAAATAAATAAATTAAAGTCATCAAGGGCCTAATGTAGCAAACTGAACAATTTGTGAAATGCCCAATCTGTTTAATATTAGTAATGGCTTCTCCTTCCCATATAAACAATTGGAAAATAAATTAATTACATCACTTAAATCTTTCAGTGAGATCTTGCCACAATTGGCTCTAGCTACTTCACAGGCCAAATGATGCAACAAACTAATGTCCCAACGGAGGCTGTTGATATTGCAAGCAATGACTTGTTTCTCCGTAAGTGAAAAGAGAATGTAGCTCAGTATTTACATACAGAAGGCCACAGGTTCAGCTGCTACTCCAGTTAAAAGATATGGAGAGGTAAATAAGAAAAGCCTCTCCTTAAGAATTTAGAAAACCACAGCCAGAATAGACAACACTGGGCCAGATGTGCAATATTCTGCCTTTGGATAAAACTGTTTCCATGCTTCGCAGAGAATTGGTAAGGGTTCCCATGACTATTTAACAGTTAATTCACCTGAAGTGACTGGTTGATATTCTTAGCCCACACTAGAGATCAGTGTAAGATGACAAATTTCTGTAGAAAGAGTTATCATTTCACCTGGGGATCAATTCATAGCTCAAGCCTGCCACATGGGTGGTCATTTCAAAAAGAAATGTATGGTGGAAAGCCCTTTGCATAACATTGCTTGGAAGATTTCAACCACTGCACTCTAAATCTCCACAAGGCCTTCAAAAGATCATCTAAGGAAAAAAAGTTAATGACTCTTTTTGGACTATAGAAAAGTAATGGATTAAACAGAGATCATTGTTTCAGGAACCCGGGAAAGAACTGGCACTCCACTTCTGTTTAACCCCTTTGTAGCGCAATATTCTTATCAAGAAACAATCTTCAAGCAGGAATACCTACTTATACTAAGAAGACCTTGCTCACCTTGAAGCAATCTTATATTTAGATATCCTAAATCTTTATGCTTTTTTATACTACTTTGTGTATAAAGAAAGGAATTTGTGCGCTTGAACATTTGTATAAATCTCCACATGTTCGTTCCACCTCACTTTAATACACAGTTACTTAGTTCAGTAAAGGACTTAAACCCATTCCTTGCTCTTATGAGCTGCAGCTGCAGAGGCATCGGCTAAAATGTTCTGCTTCTGCCAAATATTCCAGACCACTTCATGTGTATCTGATTGCTTGCACCACCCTTTACTTTGCTTACATTCTGATACTGAAAGCAATTATCTTCTGGCAGACAGCAATAAGCAGAGTGCAAAGCTATTTCTGGAAATACACAGCAAATAGATGAACAAGAAAGTTTGAAAATTGGTAAATTTTATAAAGAATATTAGAATAAAATAATTCATAGGTAGGAATGGTATGAACCAACCAACAGTGTATATAGACTATATCACAGCTTCCTCGTACAGATTACATTTTAAGCAATCGGCATTCTTCTATCACAGTTCCTTTTTACATGCTGCTTCTGTGGTTCCAAGAGACAGACATTTTATAGTACATTCAACTGCTACTTCTGTATCTATATGTCCTTGGCATATAGATGCAACTCCATGGCATCTTCATAAGAACATTCAGGCTTATTGAAATAGGCGGTCAATTAACCCATCAAAATGCAGAGCAGAACTTTGATCAGATACTCAGCTAGTTTGCAATGCTTCAAGGATAGCTGAAAACATTGGTTTATATCCCAGAATCAGCATCATCCCTAAATCCAGAAAATGTTAGATTTTTAAAAGCTGTAACAATTCCAGCAGCTGCAGAAAAGGTAATCAAGGTAAGGACAGTCTGAAAATTCTCATCCCTGTGCACTATTACTGATGGCAGCAGGCATCCAACACTGATCTTTGGGTGGGTGGAGGATGAGGGATAATCCAATTCTTTTATTTTATGTTTAGCCAAAGAATCCACTATCTGTCCATGTAAGAATTCAAAGAGCCATTGATGCTAGGCTATCTGGCCTTGTCAGAAAAGATAATTGCATTTCTCTTGGTTTCCATCAAGCTAGTTCATAAAGAAGCTGAGCTATTTATGTCCAAGCTGATACATGGTGTCACTAATTGTCAAAATAAAGGGAACAGCAATTCAATAAGTCAAGAGCAAAGTTAAGGAGATGTTCTTCTCTGGCTTTACTAGCTAGATTATTTGAAGAGCTGCTCCTGAAAAAGTGATTATTGTTTTACCCAAAGATCCACATTAGAGTAGATTTCTAGGCCACAGACTCAGTTTTCCCAAGCTGACTAATTAAGGCAGTTCATTGCCAAAAAAGAGAGAATTCCAAAAGTCCCCCATGAAAAATCAGGATGGAGGCAAAGTCCTGCCCAACAGCTTATTTCAGAATATAGGCAAATCATTAGCAAAACAATTTTAGGATATTTATGTTGTTTTGTTAATGGTGGCAGGGTTTTTCCCACTTTAACATTTCCTGGGAGTGGTTTTCAGTGAAGCTGAGAACTTTTGTACAGTTTGGATTTTAATCAGAACTGGAGGAGAATTTTAGGGCTTCTCATACTTGTCTTTCCTTTGAGATGATAATTACCAGAATGAGCATTACAAAGCCTTTAAATCCCATTTCCAGACCTAAGTCAAGGAAACCAGTGACAACTCATCAGACAACAATTTTTAAATGGGCAGATGGAACAATTGAGTTAAATTTATATGCTTTCATTAATTCAAATAAAATCCAGCAATATGCCTCAGATGCAAAATATTTGCCACTTTAAATAACTATCATTTTCTTTTACCTCTTTGTTGGCTCTATCTGCTTGTACCAAAGTTCCATTCAAGCAAGGTTCTACATAGTGGAGTTCTTCATTATACTGAAGAGAAGAGAAGAGAAGAGAAGAGAAGAGAAGAGAAGAGAAGAGAAGAGAAGAGAAGAGAAGAGAAGAGAAGAGAAGAGAACATTTAATATAAACTTCTGAAAGGTATAATTTAAGTTAATGATAGGAAACATGGAGAAAAGCTAGTAAGACTCCATCATTGAATTCATTGCTTTTATTATATATATATATTCATTGCATTAAACTATTATCAGTACAACTTTAAACAAACATTTTTAAGAGAAAGCACACCCTGAAAGAAGTTTTAACCATGGAGTGCAACAGGGACAACTGAAAATCAGTACTGTAGTGGGTAAAATCCTAGGATGAGATCTATCAATATTAAGTGACTGGACTTACGTGAATCCCCTTGCAGCTCCTCATATGCTAATAAAACCTACTCCATGATGCAGAAGGGCAGAAGCATCCATGGGTGGGGGTCAAGGGGGATCAGATAATGAAAGCAATCATGCCCAATCATTATGACATTATACCGTATACAAAATAGGGTCCTGGAGATGACATTTCCTTTTCTGCCAAAGGAAGCAGATCTCTTGGTGGAAATACAGGACTGAATTTCACCTAGATACTTTGAATACTGACTGGCAACAACTTTCCAAGCTGAAAGGTCAATGATCTACCTCTTTTTTAATGTGAGCTCTCTTAACAAGCATTAATTTAATGTACATTAGATTAGATAATAGTTCCATCCTAAATGGAACAAAATTTATAGAGACAGAACAGGGTTTTTTGAGCCTCCTTTCCTCTTTGTGCTCCCTGAAAATCTGCTCTTGGGAGTGTGGAAATGGACTTGATCAGTTTATCAGTGGAAACTATCTCTTCACTCTAACTTGATCCAACCCATTGCCTGAGTCTATTGGAGGTTGGTTAATAAAGAAGTAGCAGAACCAAATATCAGTACACATGGATCTCTTATAATATGCATGCACAACTGACTTTTCCTACAAGAATTTTTGGGCTCCCCCATCCTAGCCACTACTCAGTTCAGCAAATGAAAATTAAGCTTAATGGTTTAAGGTAGATTAAGGTGGGAAAATGTGGCTGGGGAAAGAAATGAATTTTAAAAATCATGCTTTATTAATCTGAAAATAACTAACTTCTGCTCTGGCCACACCTAGCTCCCCACAAAGGAGCCTAACCCACTGTTTAAGACCCATAGGTGGCCTTTACCACCAAATGGCTGTGCACCTATGATGGAATGTATCTACAAGGAGGAGAGTGATGTGGGAGATCAAGGCCATCAGGAGGGAGGGGGTGCACTCCAGAAGGGGAAAGGAGGTAAGAGACAATGCAGTCGTCAAGGGGAGTGTGGGAAGCGAAAGATGTTCAGGATAGCCACTCCCTAGAATCTCCCAGGGTATATCCACTAGTTGCTGTAGTATAGATTTAGTCTGGCAAGATTCTGTCTATAAGGTGAAAGCAATAAAGGAACTATATTCGACTACACTGTTTCATTGTTGTTCTTGGGCTGGGCCTGACATCACCCATGTCTTAGAGCAATATCTGAACATAGCATACAATGGAAAACTTTCACAATTTCTGTTAACATTTTGTAACAAGAAAAGAATTTCCAATTAATCTTGAAACATCAATTTGGTTTCTTCTCCATTCAACATGTTTATTCAATTAAATATAAACTAATAGAGAAATCTTTCAGGCATCATTTTGTTTGCTTACATCCTTCTCAGACATGGAGTGAAAGTAATAGAATTAAACCTCATAATTAGTAAGTGAAAGCACCAAACTATTTAGCCCAAATTCCACTTGCTGTCTCCCACAGGAACAAAAGGAACCTTAAACAATTCATTAATGAGTAGCAGGGAGAGAGACTCTGCAAGCACACAAGATTTCACTCTTACTGTACAAGCCATATAACCTCTAAGGGTTCTTGACTCATATTTCCTTCTGCTCTCTCTTCTAACATGCAGCGCTCCTGCCTGCTCCTGTTGCCTAATCTCCCAGCCTGGTTGATCTCTGAAATCTATGTGATCTATGTGATATTTAATTACATAGGCAAGAGCATTTAATTTGTTCCATGTTAAATTTGTGTTTGTGTGTGTGCATGCACCTTCAAGTCAGTCTGAACTCCTGGTGACTACTTGAACAAGTCCATACAGTTTTCTTGGCAGCATTATTTTTCAAAAGAGGTTTGTCAATGCCTTCTTCCTAGGGCTGAAAGAGAGTGACTGACTCAAAGGCAATGCCTTCTTCCTAGAACTTACAATCTCCTGCTTTTTAGCCCAGTCCCCTTAGCCACTACACCAAACGAACTCTCTATGTCAAACATTACTGAATACTAATCTGAAATTAATAATGCCATGCAAATTCAGATATTCATCTCTGATGTTGTTCCATTTTTTGGCAGGGTGTGTGTGTTAGCTCTTCATAAATCCATTTCCTTCAATTGATTTTATTTCAAAAAAGAACTAGTTCCAAAATGATTTCTTATGGAGTACTAGTAATAGGCCCTGTGCCCCATCTAATATAATTATTCTCTGTGCCTTCTCTGTGATGATGAGATTTGTTCTCAGGAAGCTGACAAATGCTCCTCATTCCTGAAATAGCTCTAGAAAACAATGTTCTATACTTATACCATTTAAAATATTTTATAGCTGCAATTAAGAGATCACAGCTACAATCCCAAAAGAGTACGCTCAAGTGAATGTTCAGAGGCACAACATTCTCAAAGTACTTTTTCAGCCAAGTCTGACGGCATTTGAGAGGAAATGGGACATTTGTTCTTCTTGCACCAGTTGCTCAAATTAATTTTTGTTTTAGGGTTGTTTAAAAAGTAGTCTGTAGATTCTGTTGAGCCAGTTGTGACTACATATCATTCAAAATGAAAAATCTAAGTCTGAGTACAGTTTAAGCCACTTTCATATCTTATCCTTAATGCAAATGAAAATTTCACTTTGAACACTGTAACATTTTTCATGGCGCTGTTTACCATTCATGCTTTATTTTTTTAAACTAAAATACTTAAGACTAAATTTAACGCCTCCTGGTGTGGCATGAGCTATATCTACCTACCTACCTGTCCACCTTTCACTGCAAGGATGTTTTTTCTAATGCACTTTACTTTTTAAAATCTGATCTCATTATCCAGGATAAAAGTTTCTAAGGAAGCCAACAAGAAAAAGGACCCAAATATAAAGCAGTAGAAAAAGCAGTTGAATTGATGGTGAGACTTGATTCCATCTCTTTGGCCTCCTATGCCCTGCCCATGATGGAGGGTGGAAAAAGGTTTGCATCTCATTTTTACTTTCCATTGATTTTCCTCACTTTCATTTTTTTCTTTCCTATTGCAAATAGTTGGAGAGAATGTGTTTAGAGCAGCGCGTGAGCTGGTTTAAATATTCCCTTGTTGGGGGGCTGTAATGAAGAGCTGTGAAGCTTCGGGGCGATGTAAGCAACACTGCAGCACTGTGATACAAGCCTTCCTTTTTTACATGCACTATGATGTTGCACACATGCCCAAGAGGGGCAGAGCTTACTGTGTGACACCACAATCTGTTTTTGTCATTCTGATGAAAATAATGAAAGCCTGTGGACACCAATGCTGGGTCCTTTGGATACAAAGACCTTGTTCCTGCTCCGTGTTCAGCTCATAACATATCCCCTTCCCTGTAGTTTCTAATGTCAGAAACAATTTCAAAGGCTGGTGTAGCTGAGAGGAGAGAGTTCCAATGTCAGTTTTCTCCTTGCAGTAAAGGCTTCTCTCTTTGTCACAGCTGCACTGCATGTCCCTCAAACCATCAATTTCACTGCAGTGTTGTTTTATCCAGCCTGATGGCCAGTTTCCATGTTTCAGGAAAGACTTTTCTTTTTCAATATTCCTTGGAGGTACCAGGGACTGAATCAGAGAACTTTTCTCTGTCAGGAATGTACTATTAATGAATTACAACCCTTGTCCAATAATTCATTCCCTATAAATCTTCTTGTGTCCTGAAATAAGATGAAAATTCATAGCCACCTTCTTTAGCTTGGCGCCCCTAACCTAGAAAGCTTAGATGAATGCTACACATCATCCTGAGCTGAGTGAAGACTGCGCCTCTGAAGATCTTCCATATTGCTTAGCACGTCCCATATTACTTCACACAAACACTATAATAATCAATAGGCTTTTTCTTTGGCAATCATTTTCTTCTCCAATCTTTTCTATGAAAAACTTAAATTAAATTTAGAAGAATCCTCAGATTATTGTTCATTTAATAGATAGCCTACTTTTCTATAAAAACATTTTCCCCAGGCAGAATTAACACTCTGTTTTATGATAACATTGTTAATTTAATGCTTCACTTAGAATTTTACTTCAAAGCAAACAATTTTTTTCTCATCACTGCAGACATTTCAGTTCATGCACTGGCGATCTGACCTTATATTTAACTTAGACTACAGAAAAGCAAATGCATAATTTAATAGTTCCTTTGGTAATGCAATCACCTACACCAGTCCATCGATATTATACAGATTTTGCAATAAGCAATCCCTGAAAGAAACACCTCTTTTTTGTTGCATTATCTTTTTATGTTTATTTTCTGAACTTTTTTTTTTTTTTTTACTTTATTCATGCATCTATTCTGAAACAAAATTATTGGAGGATGAAATGTATCCAGTATACATCAGGCAACTAAACCATTTAACTGTAGGACTGAAATATTGTTCAGTACTACCACGGTACTTAATTGGATTTGTAATTATGGTAATGCATGCTCATCTCCCATTATTGTTAATGAGAATTAATGAGAATTATAGAAATCCTCATCTGTTTCAGTTACCAAAAATATAAGAAATGACAACCGAGAAAGTTGTCAACAAATGTATTATATACAGGGAGTCCTTACTGAATTACCACTTGTTCAGTGACCGTTTGAAGTTACAATGGCACTGAACGAGGGGGACTTATGACAGGTCCTCATAGTTGCAGCCACTGCTACATCCCCACGGTCATGTGATCATAATTTGGGCGCTTGGCAACCGGCTTGTGATTACATCACAGTGTCCTGTGGTCCCACGATCACCATTTGCAACCTTCTTTGCCAGCTCCCACCAGCAAATTCAATGGGGAAGCCATGAGGTCTCAAATGGTGATCATGGGACCACCGGACACTGCAACCGTGTGAGATTTGCCTAACAATGGCAACAGGGACTGCCGTAACTGCTGTTGTAAGTCAGTGCGGTTACATGATGTTGCACTTTACAACAGTGTTGCTTAGCGACAGAGTTGCTGGTCCCAATTACCATCATTAAGCAAGGACTACCTGCATTTGAAGAGAGAAAGAAGGTGCTCTGAAGAAATCAAATGCATCGCATACAGAAAAGCCAGAATTAATCGAATAAAACCAGATCGTATATCCAAATCCATCCCACACTCTTATCTAGAAGTTCCTGTAAAGATGTGCAAAAATGTCTTCTCTGCACTCTAAAGTAATCAATCTTTTACTACAGTTTTGCTTCTCATATTAATTTGGCTACAATTACAACCACTTTCAACTGTTTGCAATAAAAAAAAAACACAGAATTTTCTTGGATGGCAGCACACTATATTATTAAGGAATATGCAGCAAGAAGCCAACGTGGCTGGGTTTAGAGGTAAACCAACCATGGTTTTCTTAAGTGAAGATTATATTTGAACTGATGTCTACCTACAACATGCAATTACTTTATGATTGACCATGAAAGATCTGGAGCCAGTTTGCATATGGATGTCAGTGACTGCCTGTCATTTGCTCTTGCATCTGAATTCAGACAATTGATTGGCCGTTGTTAGAACCAAAACTGGATGCAATAGGTTGACAGACTTATTTCAAACATATTGTGACTTCCTAAGTTGTGAGCTTCCATTAACAACAATGTAATTATTTACTATAGATGAATAAGGGCATTATAATAATATATATGAGATACATAACAATGTTTCCTATCTGAGAAAGTAAATATGTTCTACAGGTTTCTGAAAGCAAGTTTCTGGTAATAATAGAGTAGTAAGAAATATACATTTAACAGCTTACTGTCTCTAAATATTTGGATTCTTAAACTACTCCATATAATACTAATGTGTATGATTGATTTAAGACTGTAGAAGCATATTATTAAGAAAATGTTTCATTGTGGACAAAAAGCTAAAACTTATTTTTGTGAGAGCTCCCCAGTCTAAACAAATAGTTCAAAAATATATTATGCAAATATATATTGCTTTTTAATTTTTTATAATTTATTTCACAGCAATCCTAAATCCTGTGGCCATAGGATTAACTGGATTTACCCTCCTAAACTGAACTAAATATTCCAGTCTTGGAGGAATATCTGATGTTCAATTCTTCCTTCTGTCTTCCTTCTACCTTCTCGGTCTCTGTGGCCAAGTACTGATGAAAGTGGAACTGCATAACTGCAGGTGGAGATTCTCATAAATGATTCCTTCTGACCTTCCCTACCTTGGGCTGGCATCAATCTTGAAAGCCTCACTACTCAGAGAGGCTTTGAACCTTGCTTTCGACCTTGGATATGGCCTCAGGTTCTGACTATCCACAAAACAAGTCACCAAGGCATTGTTACAACACCAACAGCAAGTGGCAATACAAATAACAACACTGCACAATGGCACGGTCATAGAGTAATTGGTGCAAAGCTTGTGTCAGCCAGGAGCAGCTCAGGGGCTTCTAGTCTAATCAGTATTACTTGGTTACTTGGGGAAAGATCGATTCTGACTGGGAAAATGGTGTAGAGGAATGTGGAGATAACCTTGATGGCATGCAGAAGCCATTAAGGGAGGCAGAACAACAATTTAGTTCTAGGAAAGGGAAAAGTATAGAAAGACATTCAAGATAACTCTGCCTTGATTTTATTTGGTATAAAAGGGGGGCAGAGGGAAATGGTAGGCTATCAATATTCTTTTATTATACACTGCATCAATAAAGTAATATCCCTCCATTCCTTACAGTGTCTATTTTCTTACTTGTCATATTTTGGACTGACACTTACTGACCAAAATGTGGCAAAATCGAACAATACTGCATGCTTAGGATTAGCAGGGAATTCTGCATGTGGCACAGGTATGAATAACATTGGTAAAGATAATCCACCCATAATCCAGAATGAATGGAAAGAGGATATGGAAGCTGCTTGTAGCAGAGCAAAAAGAATTGAGTTACAGAATGCTACTGAAGGGTGTGAAGATACACTAATTGGAAACATGAAAGATGCACTTGATGCACTTTTGAGGTGAAATGGGCTGCGGATGGGGCGGGGAGGGAAATAGATATAAGAGAATGATTGCTGCAAAAAAGGAGAATGAGAGATGAAGAGTGTAATGTTTTAATGTTACGATTAAAAGAGACAGATCACATGCAGAGTAATTTTGATGGAAATAAAAATATTTTGGAAAAGAAGTGAAAAGTGCTGAACAAAGAATCTCCTGCAACAGTGAATGGGATTAAAATTAAAAGTGATAAAATGGTTCCAGATGAAATCAAAGTGAGGGAATGCATGAAAGAGCATTTTAGAGATCTGTATGGGAATGACAGAGATATGTTAAAGAGGAATTCCAATGACTGCTATAAATACTAATGCCCCCAAAAAGATTAAACAGAAGTCATAAATATTGTTGGAATGTTGGA
Organism: Liasis olivaceus; assembly: GCA_030867105.1. Taxonomy (NCBI): domain Eukaryota; kingdom Metazoa; phylum Chordata; class Lepidosauria; order Squamata; family Pythonidae; genus Liasis; species Liasis olivaceus. The sequence continues at coordinate 48,098,621 of CM061348.1, forward strand.
AAATAGTAAGGCTTCAGAGATAGATGGTGTTATTGGAAAAATGTTAAAATATGGGTGCAGTTTGTTTATGGAATAGTTTGCAACTTGTTTAACGTGTGTATGAGGACTGAATCTGTGCCTGACAATTAGAAGAATGTTGTTGCACTCCTTGTCACAAAAAGAAAGGTAGCAAGAATAAACACAAAAGCTACAGAGAGATTAGATTCTTAAAAATGCCTGGGAAGTATTTGGCAGAATTTTGATTGAAAGGGTACAAGATGTGACAGTGAGCAAAATTTAGGGGGTACATTTATTCCTTCATGCAAACATATTTTATCTCGGGTGGGTGGGCATTACCTTCACTCAGAGTGGTCCTACTTTTCTTTCTTTCATGTAGTATTAAAAATAAAATGAAACAGATACACAAGAAAAAAGAGATGAACAAATGTGCTGTAACAAAACAACCTCCTGACAAAGGAATATTATATAAAACTTTTGTATGTATGTGTACATGGACAAACACACACATATAGAAAGAGACAGAGAGATTATTTTAGGATATTATACATGTTGCAATACTTCTCTTAATTTTATTTGTCATTTTAATTTTATCAGTAATGTCCCAGATGAACTAGAACTATAAAAAGTGAACAGGGCTGCTCACTTAGCTTCCATTGCACCACCAGTGGGTATAGAAATGTAAAAGCCTTTGATTATATATGTGTGTGTGTGTGTGTGTCATTGCCATTGTTAATTATGAGTCCAAGCCCTGAGAAACAATTGAATGATGGAGCACAGGAATTGACCAACCAGCTTGTCACCCGAGCCTGATGTCGTGGGCTGAGAGAGAGTGACTGGCCCAAAGTCACCCAGCTGGCTTTCATGCCTAAGGCAGACCTAGAACTCACCAACTTCTGCTTTCTAGCCTGGAGCCTTAACCACTAGACCAAACTGGCTCTTCACAAACCATACATGGATGAGACAAAAGAACCTGGAATTAACAGAAAGCTACTCCAACAGTAGATCTACTGGCAGGGGATATATGAAACGTATGAGGGAACTATGGATGGACAGAAGACATATATCCACACTAACTAAGAAACAGCTAGTTATCCAACTGTTCAACAAAGTTCTCTCACAACTTGAGATAGACATCCTGGACTCAAGAAGACCTGGAAGAACAACTGGATGTGCAGCCAATGCCTGAAATTGGAACGTTACTGCCACCCCCTCCATTACAGAGCAGATATGAGATCATGAATAAACTAGCTACAGTCAAACCTTGAGACCAATTACAAGGCTCGGTGGAGAAGTATCATCATATAGTATACTGGAAGATACCAACAGAGCCCTCACGACAATCCCTACTACCACCATAACTCAAACTAATGAACTGATATATGCTACAGCCGCTGTAATCCTGGAGATGCTTGGCTACACAATCAAGAAGAACAGCAGTACATGCCCCCGCCCCGGGAAAATGAGGTCAAGGCTAAGATCAAGGCAACTTGGAGAGAAGTTAGTCAACTGTAGAACTACACAAGGGTGTGCAGATTAAGAGTAAGACTTGGCTACTGAAAAAAATACAAGAGACTGACTCCATCTGAAGCCCTAGAGACTGCTAAACAAAGGCTTACAGCATTGGCTATCAGGCTAAGGAGATACACTAGAGAAGCAGAGGCCAAGAAGATAAATGCCCTGTTCTCCAAAGAACTATTTAATGTGTACTCCCAACTGCAGTGCAGCAACACATTAACAGCAGAGCCACCAACAGCAGAAACCGATCAGTACCAGAAGAACATATGGGAGAAAGAGAAGATACATAACGCAAGTGCAAAGTGGCTGCAGGACCTGAGAGCAGACCACAGCAATCTCCCAGAACAGGAACCAGTCACCATCACAGTAGCAGACATCCAACAGCGGGTCAAGAACATGAAAAGCTGGACAGCATCTGGCCTGGACATTATCCATACCTACAGGCTAAAGAAACCAGCTAGCAGCAGGCTCACACCCAGACTGGCTAACTCAAGGAAGGACAGTGCTGATCATGAAACACCCCCACAAGGGAATAGCACCATCCAGCTACCAACCAATAACCTGCCTTCCCACAACATGGAAAGTCCTATCAGGCATCATAGCCACCAAGCTACAGGACCATATGGGCCAGTACATAAGCACAGCTCAGAAGGGCATTGAGAACAACACCAGAGGCTCAAAACACCAACTGCTTATATAAAGAGCAGTTGCCCAAGACTCAAGGTCTAGACAGATCAAACTGAGCACAGCCTGGATTGTCTACAGCAAAGCCTACGACTCAGTGCCATACACATGGATCTGTAAATGCCTGGCACTATACAAAGTCAACAGGACACTAAGGACCTTCCTCAAGAACTCAATGGGACTGTGGAAGACAACACTGGAAGTCAACTCAAGACAGCTTGCACAAGTGACCACGAAGTGCAGCATATACCAAGGTGATGCACTGTCCCTGCTGCTGTTCTGCATAGGCTTGAACCTCCTCAGCCAGATAATCACAAGGACTGGATATGGATACAAGTTCAAGAGTGGAACTCCCATCATCCACCTCCTCTACATAGATGACATCAAACTGTATGCTAACAGTGAATGAGACATTGACTTGCTGATCCACTGATGTGGATCTACAGTGAGGACACTGGGATGTCATTTGCACTGAAGAAGAATGGCCAGATGGAGTGAAGAGAGGGAAGGTAATTAAGATTGAGCAGGTAGAACTACCAATGGGCCACACAGCAGACATACAAACCAGCTATAGGTACCTTAGTATACCATAGTCACATGGGAATCACAATGAGGAGGCAAGGAAGACAGCAATATCTAAGTACCACCAAAGGATAAGACAGGTCCTGAAGAGCCAGCTCAATGGGAAGAACAAGATCCATGCCATCAACATGTATACCCTGCCGGTATAGTGAGCTGGCCAAAGGAGGACATAGAGGCTGCCGATGTGAAGACCCGGAAGCTCCTCACAATGTACAAAGGTTTCCACCTCACATCCAACACCCAGAGACCGTACACCAGCTGGAAAGAGGACAGGCAGGGTCTGGTGAGTGTCAAAGACACTGTCCTGGATGAAACCCAGAGTGTCCAGGACTACATTAGTAAGATGGCACCCAAAGATGAGCCGCTGAAAGAATGCCAGAGGCAACAGCAGACATGGGAGGAAGTACAAGCAGAGGAAGTGCCATGGCAAGACAAGACCCTGCATAGGATATACCATCAATATATAGCTAAGGTGGCCGACACTGGGAAATCCTACCAGTGGCTGGAAAGGGCTGGACTAAAAGACAGCACTGAGGCACTGTTCATAGCAGCACAAGAACAGGCACTAAGAGAAGTCTACCCCACTAGATAGGACCCAAGGTGCAGACTGTGCACAGAGGCCTCAGAAACAGTCCAACACATAGTGGCAGAGTGTAATATGCAGGCAGGAACAGCATACACTGAAAGGCACAACCAAGTAGCTGGCATATGTACAGGAATGTTTGCATAATGTATGTGCTAGACCCTCCAAAGTCCAGATGGGAGATTGCACAGAAGGTTGTGGAGAATAACAGGGCTAAGATCCTGTGGGATCCAGATGAACAGGCAGGTAGTGGCCAGTCAACTAGACACTGTGGTAGTAGACAAGGACAAGAAGACAGTGGTGGTGATAGATATAGCACTGCCAAGTGACAGCAGCTGCAGGAAGGAGTATGAGAAGCTGGAGAAGTACCAGGGCCTGAAGGAGGAACTAGAGAGAATATGGAAAGTAAAAGCCAAAGTGGTCCCAGTGGTGGTAGGAGCACTCGGGACTGTGACTCCTAAGCTGGGAGAGTGGCTCCAACAGATCCCAGGAACGTCAGAGCTCTCTGTCCAGAAGAGTGCAGTGCTAGGAACAGCTCAGATACTATGCAGAACCCTCAAACTCCCAGGCCTCTGGTAGAGGACCTGAAATTGAGGAAGACACATACCACCCATAGGGGTGAGAGGGGAAAATAATATCTATCTATCTATCTATCTATCTATCTATCTATCTATCTATCTATCAAGGCCCTCCCTCCAGGTGTCTTTCCATATGGACATGTGTGACTGCCCAGGGCAGGGTTTCTCACGGGTAGTTCCTGCCCGCCCCCCCGGAACACTGCCTCTAGTAATGCCCTGATACCAACTGAGGCAAGTTGAAATAAGAACTCAGGTTCAATCAATTTTGTTATCACCCTTATGTCTGTCCCTATGAGTTTAGTGTTACATATATGTTTCTCTAAAGATCAGAGATGTCCTCTGTACCTCTCATGTACTATCCTTAAGACTGATTTTTTTATTATTGGGCCAATCTACGCCTGTTAATGACTAATTGACAGTAGAATTCATGCAAAGATTTATGTTACTCCTTGTCTCTTCCTGCTTTAAGCGCAGGGCCAGTCTGTTAGAATAGCAATTAGGATCTTGCTCAACTTATATAACAAAGCTACAGTACTGTGTTTCTTCCTAGGAATGCATCTGCAGTGATGTCATAGGAGACAGAGACAGATCCCCATGTCTCCCTTTTTGATTATCAGTTGTAAAGCAATTCACTTTTCTGAAGTTAGCGTCTTCCATTAGTGAATATACATGCTCAGAATGCCTTTGATCACCATCCTAAAGAAGATCTGGTTTTTGCTTTTGGCTCACTTGGACATATGAGACTCACTATAACCTGCCAGCTTTGGATTAATAAAACAATATTTTGTATCTCCAGTTTCCTTGGTGAGTTAAATTCACTAAGACACTACATTATTTATCTGTTAAGCTCCAGGCAAAGACATTTTTATTCTTCCAACTTTAAAGTATTTGTATATATAAACTGCATGTTATATATTAAATCTGCATGCTTCTCTGTTGCATTTTAATTATTGTTTTGGTGGATACTATAATTGTACAATGTTACAAGTTACCATGAAGAAAAGGATATTTTCAAGAATGTATATATGTGTATACACACACATACACACATACAGAATAGAATAGAATAGAATAGAATAGAATAGAATAGAATAGAATAGAATAGAATAGGCCATTAAAAGTCAATGGCTTGACTTCTAGAAATTAGGTATTATTCCTGTATACTATTTTAATCTTTTAGCACCTAAACCTCAGGTGGGGGTTCATTAAGGTTAAGAACCCAAGAACAACAACAATAATAAAAGGACATTTCAATAAGAAAAAGAACATAGAAATACTCACAGCAATTATATTAAAAAAATCATCATCTCCAAGGGTGTCCAAAATGGAAGACACTGTTTGTTTTGCAATTGTCAAGCGAAGTCCTTTCATACTGCCGCTAACATCAACTAAAATAACAACATCTTTAGGAGAAGTGGCTGCCTGAATATACCTGGATGACAGGAGAAGGGGAATAGGAAAGAATGTCAATTAAACTCATAGGAATCTACTTACAGGGCCATTGCTAAACAATACAGGACATTTGTATGAATTAGAAAAAGGCATCTTTGCAATGGAGGAAGGGGGAGGGCATGTCCACCGCCCTGCTTGGTGAGCAACCCTCTCCGCGGGTGCAAGTCAGCTATACCTGTTTGTCAGGTTGCCTAGGCACTCTCCCTCCTACCAGAGGACCACTCACTTTTTCTTCTTTTGCCCAGAAATGCAAGTGCCACTGACTCCCGCACTTTGCTAGATGTGGCGCCCGGGTGCAGGGACAACTTGAACAATTATACACAGTGGCCCTGTCTACCAGTTTAATTTTTGTGAAAGTTATAAAGTTACAATCATGACCTACCATTTTCGATTTCTGCAGTCAAATGCAATGACTCCATTTTCATCTGGCTCCCATTTAATTCCTGGAGTGGAGGATAATATTACACTATTAGAATTCCAAACGTATGTTCTCTTCCTTGAAAGACTAATTGCTGTTGTTGTTTTTTTAATTCATTGACCAGGTAGGCAGGCCCAATCGAAAGTAAACCCTATTGTTTTCAGGGGTATTTAATCTCAGTCATCAGGGCTATCTTTTCATCCTTCTCCAAGAGCTCTGACATTGGTGCTTCTAAGATGATTTAAATCCTACCAGGGCAAGAGTCAGAGAGAAGAGGCATTTCTCTCCTTTCATCACCCCAGCCATTTGTTAACAAATACATCTGTATCAGGTTAATGAGGGGTATATTAGAAGCCAGAAGGCCTTGTCAGTAGCCTTCTTAGGGAGTACCATTTAGACCCAGCACTTTTCCCTAGAGAGAGAGTGAATGGCCCAAAGTCACCCAGCTGGCTTCATGCCTAAGGCAGGACTAGAACTCATGGTCTCCTGGTTTTTAGCCTGGAGCCTTTAACCACTATTGCAAGCTGGCTCTCTTGACAATGTATGAAAAATCAAATATTAAAATATTTCACAGATGGCATTAGAACCCCTTAAAATTGTGTTATAGTAACAAAAGACTTTTTAGAGCATGTTGAAAAGGTTATAATCAAATCAGTACTATTATCATCTCTGCTGGCAATAACCAATTTTGATTTTGGTTGAAAAGTTACAAAGAAAAAAACAACAAATACTCAACAGTCTTTAATAATTAATACTAATATAGCTTTACTGTCCATTAAAGGAGATAGAAAATAATGCAACACAATAAATCAATTCAATTTATCAGCTGCCAGAGTTACTTTACCATTGCAAAAAGTACATCTTAAGCTAGATCAATATTGTTTAAAAGTGTGAGAAACACTATTTGTTGAAAAATTAATACAGTGGCAAGTTCTTATTTAAAACTAATACAGTGGCAAGTATTATTTAAAGAGTATTTTATACACATTTAAACTTCAGTTTTTAGTTATATAAGCACACAACTCCTAATAGATTATCTCCATGTATGCAACTATCTGTCTTTGGGATAGCAATAATGAATATGTACATTTAAAATGTTGTATCACTGCATAAAATTATATTCACAACCTATGTCAGAGTTGTTGGTTTTGTGTGCTATGTCCTTTCTGATTTTTTTAATTCTTAAATTGCTCTTTACTCTCATTGCATAGTTGATCACTGTATATTTAATCAAAATTTTAAAAAAGATAAGCACCAAAATATTTCTTCTAGCTATGATGCAAGTAGAATTCAATGTTTTATCCTAAGAAAGTGATCCTGGCAGCATCAACGATATGAAATATGCTTATCTTTGGCTGGATCATATCCACTACTAATTATTATTATTTATGTGATATTTCAGCATACATAGCGTTCTATCTATTTACATCATTTGTCCTCCTTAAATCATGAACAAACCTAATTTTACTGATGTATTAGTAATTGTGCTAAAATAGAGTGATTGTCCATGTTTTTCAGTTTAAAAGGTTATGTTCCCATTCCAAGAAATGCAGGTGTTCACAGGACTTATATTATTCTGAATAAAAGCAAGAAACCTTTTACTAATATGTCCTAATTTATGACATTCCCTCCACTGAAATTACCAGAAACAGGAGGCAAAGGCTACATTCAAGCTACTTATGGACAGAGTTCTACCCATGAGATTCTAAGGTTGGCAGAGAGGAAAAGGCAGTTTCCACCCCAAATCAGCAGAAGGGGAAATCAGAGTCCCATCAAATTAGTTAGCAAAATCAGTATTTGGCAGCTGAGAAGTGGTATAGTAACATTAAGTTTATGTACGAAAACCAGGAAACAGTTAAACTACCCTAAAAGCTCTGTTTAAAATATTATTTTTAGTTATGAGCTTTTATTGTCACAGCTGTGGAGTCAGCACTACTGCAGCCTTAAGTCATGTTTTCTAAACTCCTAGGCAAAATTAAAACTTCCTTTCTATTAAACATTTAAATACTGTTGCAGCAGGAGATCTGTCCTAAGGGTTTCAGCTGTTTCCACCAAGAAAAATAAGGAAGTTTGCTGCTTCAGACAGACTTGGTAGTAAAAGAAGCAAAAAGTCAAGAAAGGGCCACTGAAACACTGATATCAGAACTCCTTGACTTTCTGAGGCTGAGTTTGTTCACCCTTTTCCAAACAGAATTGATTTATTGTAATGGCAAAATACTTCCACCAGTGCTGCCTATATTGCCCCATGCCATAAGGTGTTGATTGCTGCTGCTCCTTTAGGAACAACAGCAAATAAATGCAAATAGAAAAGAAGGAGAGAAAGGGAGTGCACACACTTTTTTCTTACCTGGATACTGCCTAAAAAATCCCTTTGCGCTTCCAAAGTACTGCCATATAAGGGAAGGGTCATGGCCGAAGTTGTCAACAAACACTTTATTTAATGATTCAGACCAGTAAACTCCATTCACAATAGCAGGATCTGAAAAACAGAAAAGAAAAATAATCAGACGGTCTGGTGTAAGTTAGTCCTGGACATTAGATGTTTTAAATTAGGATCTGAAAACACCTTGTAAAGCATTAGTGTGTGCCACGGACTTCAAATGATGCCAAAAAACTAAAAGGGAGAAGAACAGTCTTCTTCAGAATAAACCCAATGAATATTTCCTTTGAGGGACTTCTCTGAATCTGTCTCTCCCTCCACCTTCTGAAGGAAAGTGGGTTTAATGGAAAGATTTTTAATTTCATGGTTTTTAATACTGCCTCCTCCTAATTTTTGTCATTCTACTCAGGCTTTTACTGAGAGCATTTCTTTACTGGTGGTTAAGGGTTACCTAGACATTGTTGTGGAGATACGAAGCCTGTTCATCACTGATATATCACCAAAGCAATGATTGGATGATGCCATTAAGTTGCTTGTGTGGAAATGCTCTGAAATTGCCATTGTGAATGTATATCTATGTTGATGGCTCTTGTTAACTGTCCAGGGATTTTTACTGCAATGAACAAATAGAAGAAATATCGCTTTACTCGGAGGAGAGAAAACTGATTACTGATATTCTATTAGTTGCTAACTCCACTGGCAAGGAATTTTACCATGGATTCCACTGGGAGCAAATTTCAGTATTGCTTTCCACTGGAATTCATGAAGGGATGAACGCTAACAGAAATGCTTTTTCGTTAAAATAATCTACAAGGATTGAGGATTGCAATGGGGGCTGAAGTTACTTCATTAAATGAATGAACTGGTTGGAGCATTTCTATTTTCTTTTCTGCAAAACCTCCTGCACATTCATTGAGGTAAGAGCATATTTACCCACACACAATGCCTAGAATGCCCTTGTGACAATATCATATTGACCTAAATCTCATGATATTGACATTTCAGGACCTTGTGATTTTCATTACCAGGTCATTAATTTTGCCCTTATCTTCTCAAACAAATACATGAAAGAGACCTCAGATGCACAGAACTCTGTTGCCCATGAAGTTACAAAACTCTTAAAACCCCACACTGGCACAATGGATCAACTGGCAATTTTATCTGTTCATGTTATAATCACAGAAGAAAACCGATTCTTCTCAATATCAAAGGTAATTCGTAATATTAATCTGTGAAGCACAGAAATGTGGCCTGTCCCATCATTTGACACAGTACCTTCACTGACTTGTAAAATAATGGCTGATTTCAAATTACTTAGTTTAATGGGATAATTTTAATGAAGTGGAAAAAGGTGAATTGTTTTCTGTGAGAATATTCATCAGGGAAACACTGGGGGGAAAGGGAGCAGTGAAATGTCTCAGCTGCCTGCCTTTGAACTAAGCTTTCATCTAAATATTTATATTTACAAGCACATGCTGCACATAAAGGCTATAAGGAAACATTTTTCTTGGAGAGAAATGCCTTTGTAAATAACAGAGAACATGAAAAATTGAAGTTGCCAATACTCGAGACATCAAGGCAGAATCCTACATGTCTCCCAACCATAGTTCTGACTCAAAACAAACTGATGTCCATACATTTCCAACATGGTTAACAGGATACGTATCATTAATTTGGAAGGAAAAGAAAAACTACTGATGTTTACTGTCTGAGGCATAACTGCCAAATTTCTAATCTTATGCACAAATGACATTTCCATATACACAGTTCATGGATCTATCTTGCCACATATGTTCTACTAGCACTGGAAGTAGATCTTTGATATATGAACAACAATTCCAGATGTTCTATAGTTAGGAGCTAATCTTTCTGCTCTTCATTTCAGAATAGCTAAAATCCCGTGCCAAGAACTGAACAGTATGGCACTGTTCTGGTTGATGCAAAGGCCAGGAAGAGCTACTGTGACCACTGGTATACTGCCAAATAAAACATGGAAAAAGATGAGTTCTAAACTTCTACATGCTGAGAACTGTTGTATATTTTCCTTCATCCTTCTGTTAGAAAATATGTGCAAACTCACAACATGAATCCCCAACACACATTTTTACCTCCCCAACCTCACCTAAGTTATCAAATACAAATAGGCAAGGGCTTTTTAAAAATATTACAGCTGACACAAGGAGGGGATGTTCAACTATGTATGGTTTCAGCTCTCTGCCAAAGCTCCATTCTAGCTATAACAATATTGAAAGCTTCAGTCAGACATGATCTTGACTGCTATGACCTCAGCTTAACAGGCCTGACTAGTCTAACCTTGCTTAATTCAACTAGTGCATATAAGACTCCACCTTAACACTGGATATGGCCAATGCCAATATTTATGTCCCTTGTAAGCATTAAGACTCATAGTAGGATTTCCCTTTCCATGGATCTTGAATGCCTTAAAATGTCTAATAATGCTTAATATTAATATTTTCTGGTTTAAAATGTGGAGTGCATTTTAACTGTGTTGTGAATTTAATGGAGACTGACTAACAAATCAACTTTAGTTGTACTGCTTTGTGCTTGTGTAAAATCTCCTAACTATAAAATCCCTCAAAGAAATGTTTATTTATTTTATTTTATTTAGTTTATTAATCAAATTTATATGCCACCCATCTAACTATATAAGTGACTGTAGGAGGCTTACAATTAAATGGCTTACACTGAACAATATGTTTAAGGATTACATTGTCTGTGCTATAATCTTCTATGAACTGCATTTGAAAAAGTATTTTTATTTTGTAAACTGAATATGAAGATTATTAGAAAAAGGGGAAGCAATAAAAAAGAGAAAAAATATCCTCATCCTTCCATGTCTTACAATCCAAACCCATTAAAAGTAACTTTGGCTCCTCCAGTTTTTCTTAAAAGTGCTTGTGATTTGCATTTTGCAGAGAGGTTTCCTAACAACAACCTTTCAAATAAAATTAGAAGCTTTCTTTTATCTTTTTGATAAGATACATGCTGCAATTTAAAATTTTTACACTGCTACTTCTGTTGCTGCATTATTGTTATTAAATAAAACAGGACTTGTGGACAAATAGGTACACTGACAGAAAGCTGAAATATAATTGCCAAAGAACAGTCCAAATGCATGTAGTAATTAAATAGCTGTCATAAATATTATTGGCTCTCAGAAGCAGAGATGAAAAGAGTGTTGCCAAAGCTGAATTTTGCCTGAAATAAAGCAATTGAGTGGAATGTTCAAAATGAAAAGTACTTTTCAGCTTTTGTTCAATGCAGAGCAGAAACCGGATATTTGCAACTTCAATGAATTACAAAAGTCAGTTTGTGAAAACAAAATAATTTAAATAATGCAGTTTTAATTCAAGTTAGTCTGATGTGCACTTACAATATTTTGTTTATCTAAGTACAGTCCTTTTTAATTATGGGAAATTACAGTTTCACTTTCTTCTACATTTTTCAAGCCTCACCTGGAGTATTCTGGAATCTACACTTTAAGAAAAAATTTGACCAATGGCAGTTTTGCCAAAATTCTTCCGAAAAAAGCAGTGAAGATGATGAGGGAACTAGAAACTAAGCCCTATAAGAAACTGAAGGAAACAGGAATGTTTCTTAGCAATGAGAAGGCTGAGGGGGTATATGATATAATTCCTCGAATATCTAAAAGGATTCGCATAGAAAAAGATCAAGATCTCTTCTCCATTGTTCCAAAGAGCAGGCCGTACTACAATGGATTTCAGTTATAGGTAGAGAGATTCTGACTGAATATTAGAAAAGATTTCTTAACAGTGGGAGAAGTGTGATAGTGGCACCAACTGCTCAGTGAATTTATGGCTTCCTTTCCAATGGACATGTTCAAGTAGGTGCCGTCAGGGATATTTTAATTTGAATGCCTGCACCAAGCAGGGGACTGCAATTTATGACCTAAACATTTTTCATTCTCACATCTCTTCTCATATCTTTTTCATATATGTGAGCATATGGAATCTGTTCCTTACACAACTGTTATATTTTGACCAAAATTTCTCCAGGTCCAATCTTGCTAGCATACTTTTTCCCTTAAATTTTCTAAGTTTAAGCCGAATATTTCATACCAATAATGTATGGGCTTTTCTACCATCTGCATCTGGATTGCACATCTCCAGCTTCTGTTTGCTATTATATGATCTAATTGGTTCTGTTGTTTCCCATCTGGTGATTTCCATGTGTGGTCCACATTTATGTCAGAATAGGCATGGAAGAAAAAATCATGTACCAAGGGCGAGCAACAGAAACACTCTTCCAAATTACACAAAGAATGAAAAATTTCTCCTATTTTCATTAAGGCAGCATTGTGACATAAGCGTCATGCCTTGTGGTCCCTTGCTGCCAAAACAAATAGGTTAAAACAACAACATAAAAGCATAGTATAGCCCAGCCCCACTCCCCCATGACTTAGTCCTAATACTAATATGCAGTAGTAACACCTTCAGAGTCTGTTTGGTGTGGTGGTTAAAGGCACCAGGCTATAAATCAGGAGACCGTGAGTTCTAGTCCCACCTTAGGCACAAAGCCAGCTGGGTGACCTTGGGCCAATCACTCTCTCTAGCTCTGAGAGAGCATTTGCAAGCAATGGCAAATCACTCCCAAAAATGTTGCCAAGAAAACTGCAAGTTCAGACAGTCTCCAACAACTAAGACTGATTTCAAAGCACTCAAAAATCCCCACCAACACCTTGGATATTGTTGACAACACCACAGATTGATTGATTGATTGATTGATTGATTCATTCATTCATTCATTCATTCATTCATTCATTCATTCTTCAAATTTGTCACCGCCCATCTCATTGTGGGGTGACTCTGGGTAGTTTACTGTAAACATAGAATAAATATTGATTAAAATAGATAAATATTAATTAATTAAAATATGTTAAAAGCACACTTCCTTTATAATACTTCCAAGAGGCAGATGTTAATTAGGTGTTAATAAACTCAAAGAGCATTGTCAAGGTGCCACCCATCCCCACGGTCGACTGTCTCTTTCTTCACCCAGGGAAGTTGGCAGACCAAGTCTTCAATTCCCTCCAAAAAATTGGGAGGGTAGGGGCCCGCCTCACCTCTGCAGGGAGAGTATTCCATAGGGTTGGGGCAATGGCAGAGAAGGCTCTCCTCCTAGGACCCACCAGTCAACATTTTCTCACTGACGGGATCCACAACATGCCTTCTCTGCTGGACTGGGTGGGACGGGTTGATGTAATGGGGGTGAGACGGTCCCTCAGGTAACCTGGACCATGCCATGTAGGGCTTTAAAGGTGATAACCAACACCTTGAATTGGACCCAGAAACAAACTGGAACCCAATGCAGCTCCTGCAGCAAAGGTGTTACATGTGCCCTCCTTGGGCACCCATGATTGCCCACACAGCCACATTTTACACCAGCTGTAGCTTCCAGATACACTTCAAGGGTAGCCCCATGTAGAGTGTATTGCAATAGTCTAAACAAGAGATGACCAGGGTATGAGTGATAGACTGGAGGGACTCCTGATCCAGGAAGGGGCGTAACTGGCACACAACACGAAGTTGCGCAAAGGCCCTCCTGGCCACGACTGCCACCTGCTCCTCGAGCAGGAGTCATGAGTCCAGGAGGACCCCCATATTACGTACCGGGTCTGTCTGGGGCAGTGCAACCCCACTGAGAATCAAAGATGGTAAACCCCCAGATACAGAGGAGCCTCCAATCCACAGCCACTCCATCTTACCAGGGTTAGATGGTAAGTTCTACTCCCATCATTGGAAAACACAACAAATTGGAAATATAGGACATTAGGCTAAAGAATAAAGTTGCCTAGATAAACCTGTTCTTTGAGAAGTACAAATCTAGACCATAGAGATTTTTGCAATAGCCTTCGTATATATCATAGAGGAACAAAATGAGGCCAAGGAAAGTTGTATCTAAAAAATGTGATATAGGGCTCCCACTTCATTAATGGGATCTTTATGGTTCCCAGTTGATACCTCTCTGCTTGAAAATTGATGCATGTTGCCTGAACTAGGAGATGGGAATGAAAAATCAGGAAAGTGTGTTGTATTTAAGTAGACTGACAATGTCTTGTGCAACATACAAGAAAAAAGTTATGACATCTTTTCCTAATCTGGTGCCCTGCAGGAATATTGAGACTACAATTCCAAGTATTCCCTGCCAGTATGGCCATTAGCAGATATATTGAGAGTTCTGGTCCCAACATATAATACCTATGGAGGGTTCAACTCTGGAAAAGGTTGGTATAACATGACTTCCTGTGAGTGCAATGGCAAACTGAAGTCTTACTGGCTTGCTGGCTAGTAAGACAGCTTTTGCGAGTTTAAGGCTGCTACTCATGAGTAGACTGTGGAAACTGTCATTTTACAATTGGCTTATGAGTGGAGCAGCTGGGAGTTGGGATTACATCAAGCTCACGCTCTCAAAGCAGCCTTTTATGGACACTAAGCTCGACTGAACCTTATATATTAATCACTATTTTGGATTAATTTTTTATGTGTTATATATTGGAGAGATTAAGACCCTTTGGACCGGCAAGGTTTTACTGTATTTATTGGGTGAGTCTCTGCCTCCATAAAAGACAATGATGTAAATCTGATCTTAAACATTTTGAAAATATATGTTTTTTGGGGGGCAGGGGACTATACAGCAACAGTGTGCTTAGTATATGGATTTTGGAAAGTTAATATTGGATTAAGGGGTCAGAGAAATTTGGAATTATAGTTTTGAATTTATTAGAAGAATAATTTATTATTATTTCTCATGGGAAAATGGTGACTGCTTTTGTTTCTTTATGATAAGGAGTCCTTGAATGTTGGACATTACAGGGAACAGAGGACCAAACATATGGAGCACAAATCCTTATTGCAAACTTTTAAATACCTCTCAGCCAAGTTACTGGATAGAATGGATCAATTGCTTGAGAAACTGGACAGAACATGCTTTAATGAAGTTGTAAAACAAGAAGAAGTTGTAATGGATGTTTATGAAATTAATTTGAAGGAGAACTTAAATCTAATGCAGATGGATCCGATGGATGATGAACAGATATCAAACCAGGAAATTGATTTGGATAATTTTTTTCTTCTGGATATACAAAAGAGCTCTGCTAAGGTTTGGAAAGACTTTTTAGAAGTGACAAACAAAAGGATAAACTTTATCTAATGGACATGTGAAAGAAATCCATTAAAGTTCTGAAGGATTTTTGTTGGGATACAGAGATGATTAGCAAATTACCTCTGGGACCTTTTTTTAAGGGGTTAAAGAATAATTTTAAAAATTCAGGGAAGGTTTATAAGGTTGGCTTGTTTGGTCAGGGCTAAAAGAGGAAAACAGTTATACCTGGATACCCTTACTGGACTTTTGCTGACAAAGAATGATTGATGAAGCATTTGAATTTTGTTTTTTTGTTACTTAAGAAATTAGTTATGGGGAGAAGAGAGATTGTTTTATTTAGAGATGGTGATAAGCTATTAAAACTGTTTTTAACCTGCTGGGGTGAAGGGGGAACTTACTTTTTGTTCCCCCCCCCTTTTTTTCCTTTTCTGCACTCCCCCCCTCCCTTGTGTGTATGTGTGTGTGTTTCTGTTTGTATTTTTTGTAGTTTGTATTAATTTTTATTCTTTTCATTTATAATTCTTAATAAAATTATTTGAAAAAAAAAAGAAAAAGTTGATCTAACATGTGGGACTAGACAGGAGAAGATGGCTTATTAATACAGTTTTTCTAGAGAATATCACAAATTCCTACACAGAATAAATATTTTATGTAGGATAGCCTTAATAATTATTATGAGATGCGATGGAGTACTGGAACTCAGGTGCGGTTGAAATATGTCTCTGCATGTGAGTTGTTGGGAAGCAGCAATTTTGGAGGGCACCTAGGTATAAAAAACAGTTTTGGAAGTAGATTAAAAACAGCTCATCCAGGAGTGTCCAGTGGAGTGAATGCAATTGAAATTTTTATTTCATTTATTTATTTATCAAGTGTATATGGCCGCCTATCTCACACAAAGTGACTCTGGGCAGCATACAATACAGCCAACAATTAAAACGTTTTACAAAACCAGATTAAAAACAAAATAAACAAACAAAATAAAAGTAATGAAATTATTTGGGATAAAACTGAAGTGAGCGAATGCTGGAAGCAACATTTTAGAGAAAGGCATGGGAATTATATTTGTGTCTCAAAAAGTGGAATTGAAATTAATGCTATGTTAGCGTCCAAGAAAAAAAAGACTTATGAAAGTACTATCAAAATGTTGAAAACCGGTAAGGTTGCAGGCACAGACAAAGTATCTGGAGGAATATTAAAATAAAGATGTGGTTTGTTTATGGACTGACTGTATGATATTTTTAATATGTGCATGAAGACTGCATCTGTGCTTCATCATTGGAAGAATGGTGTTATTGTTCATGTACACGAAGAGAAAGGAAGAACTGCAAAAGTGAATGCAAAAACTGAAGGGGGTGGATGGGTGAACAAGATTTGCAAAGTGCCTTGTGCCTTTATGCCATGCGGGGTGTTTGCTCTTCAGAAATGTATGAATGTGGAGGGAAAAAGCTTATTCTACTTTTGCTGATTTAGAGAAAGGATACACCCAAGTCAGTACTTCTGAATTATGGAACATTTTGCACATCTATGGAGTTAAAGTTGATAGGTGAATGCAATGCAGGAGTATACGATGACATAAAGAATAAATGGAATGTGTGAGAATAAAAAGAATACGTACTGAATGGTTCAGCACGGGAGTGAGGCAAGGATGTGTGAAGTCCTCCACTGTTTAATATATTTGTCAATAAATGTATAAGGAATGCTTATGGTGATGTCAGAAATGTGTTAATTGTGGACATGAATGTACATGTATTTTGTATGCAGCTGATGCTGCATTAATGGCTGAGAATATAACATAGGTTGTATAATGCAGCAAGGAATATGGATGTGAAAATTAATGTATCAAAGACTAAAGTATTTATGTTTCTCACAGAAAATGAAGTGAATGAGCCCAAGTTATATATAGATGGTTAAAAACAAGATCATAGTAGATGAATTTGTGTATCTTGGTAGAAAGTTTACTAAAGTTGGGAAAAGAGAGAAGTTTTAAGATGTGCAAATGTTAATCAAAATATAGCTTGTAGTCTATTGCAAGGGAACAATTTTTTGTCCAAAGAATCTCATTTGCCATTTTGTAATATGGAAAAGGGAATTGTGTATATTAGGACAAAAGTGAGTTATTAGTACCAACGAAGTATTTTGAGGTGGTTTCATCGCGTAAATGATAAGAGAATGAATTAGGACTGAACTGTAAAATAACTATGTGAAGGAGGAGGGAATGGGTCAAGAGGAAGGGGAAAATCAAGACACTTGTAGTTGTACAGAATTACATTAGCCCATTTGCAAAGAAGATAGGAGCACACTTAACGGATGCTTGGCCTGTCCATGTTTGTCTCAAAAGTAAAGGCATGAAACATATCCCCAATGAAGCTTTACTCACACATCATGGCAAATGATACTTGGAAAATCAATATTCAGGAGCAAATCTCTGTAGGGTCATTTTCATAGGAAGTGGATAAATTAAGAGGCCAAAATTAATGTTACATTTCATATCTGCTTAGTAGATCTCTAGAAAATAAAAGCATTCTCATTCCTTTGTTATTAAAAATAGCCTATGATGGTGCCCATAGGTGTAAGCATATTAAGACTCAGCCTTCTTCCAGCTGGTACTCTCCAAATAGGTGTGTCCTAATTTCCCATTATCCCAATACAGAACTGACACTGAGAAACACTGACAATAATAAAATTAGTTATAAGAAGAGATGCAGTTGTGAATAGGTTTACCCTGAATTCCCTTGCTCTTTATAAATATTAACACACTAGAGTTTTAATTCTTTTTATTTCAAAATGGGATTTATAGAATCCTACTAAATAAGTTCTGAATGCAAAAATATAACTTACAGTAGTAGTAATATTCATATAAGCTTGGTGATAAATACCACTGCGTGCTAGTGAAATAAAACAAGATGGGTAAAGATTTTATCCATCAGATCTTGATTAACTATTTTCCTGGGACAACCAGGACCTCTTGATATAAAATTCCAGATGTTTACATAATCCAGAGTGAATTGGGGACATTTCTAAAACTCATGTTACTAATTATTGTTAATTCATGTGCAGATGCATACAGTTTCAGTAAATTTTAATACATCAAAATTCAGTTTGCTGCATACGTCAAACTCATTTTGATAAAGCATGTCTAGATAAGATGCCAATTTATCCAAATTCATGAACATTACAAATTTGGGTCTAGGTAGTAATTAATTTTGTTCTGTATCATGCCCAATTAGAAAAAAAAAAGCATATGAACTGTTAAAATTTTATTTCTTTAGTTTAACTACAACCCTACCTTCCAGAGATCTAAACCTATTTTTAACACAGATGCACTCCTAATGCAGATAGGTTAATGTGTTAAAAGTGGATCACCCTCCCTTCTCCTATTTCTGAAGAATCTTTTTTCTGTGGTTATGGTTTTTATGACTTTTTGGCTAGTGTAGGTATATGCTAGACTCAAACTACGAGACCATGGAATGGCTAATTGCTATAACTAGGTCCTTCACAAAACCATACAATGAATTTTGAGGCAAATATCAGACCAACTCTTCAGTGCTGAAGCAGCAAGTTTGTTCTGTCTTGGATCTTTTGGGGATCAGAGAACCCCACCATGGATTCTTATATTTGACAGCTGGATTGGGTAGAAAGTTGTACTTGGTAATGTTGTTGTCATCAAGGTTAGTAGGTGAGCTTATCAGATAAAGTGGTTAGACTAGGGAAAAATTAAAATAGGTGGGAAAAAAACAAAGGAAAAAAACCTCCAAGTCTCCCACATTTTTTTTTCAAGTATAAAAAGAAAATGAAGAGGAAAATATGTCTAACTCGGTGTTTGCTACCAGTTGGGGTGGGATGTCCAAATGGGCTCCAGTGACCATAAAACATCCCTTTTCCCATTAATGGACCCTACTAGACAGACATTCACACACAATACTTCAATCATTGAAATCATGCTGATATTGCTTATTATAATGATGATGATGATGATGATGATGATGATGATGATGTTATACCGTATGAAATCTCCCTTTTAAAACACCTAGAATTACAACACACTGCACAGAAACATTTAAATAAACTCAGATTGATGCACTTTCCAAGAAGCTGTTTTGCACTAGAATGTGCTGAATTATGCTAAAGGAAAAAAATCAGAACAACAACAACAACAACAACAACAAAACCTGGAATAAAATATAAAATCCGATATGTTCTGAAACAAACATAAGTAAACTAAGTGTTAATGCTAAGTTAATAGAGAACCTTCTTTTGCCAACAAACTCTCCAAGAGAAATCAAAGTATTCTGTTCTTCAGGAGAACCCAACAACACTCATGTTCCTAAATAGCAGACCAAATAGAAGCCATGCCCTAAAAGAACAATGAAGGAGGAAGGTGTGTATCTTTATCCAACTATAAACCTTTCCACTGCACTATAAACAAAAGCTACAACAGTTATACTTTTTTCACCACCAACTGGATGCAGGCCTTGTACAACCAGTCCCAAAAGGCTCCCAAAAGCATTGAATGATGATGTTATCTGCCATAAAATGTAAAGATTTCGATTAGTACCCCAACAGATGTTTTTGTGGCAGCTATTGTATACTGTGACTTTTCTTCCAGTTGTTGAGCCTTTCAAATGTCATCTCTATAAATCTCAGAAAGTTGTAAAATTATTTTTTATAAAAAATAATATACCAAGTCATCCTGCTTTAGGTTTAAAGGGCAACTTGACATTTCTTTATTTACAGTGAAAGCTATGCTTCTGATGCAGAAACTTTTCACATCCTCAGACAGTACGATAGAGATGGCATTCATAAATGTGCTTTTTTTTTTTCTGCAGCAGGAATATAGTACACTCTTCCACTGAAGTGCACTATGAAAATGTAAAGGATTCCATGTTCTGCGCTTCTCCATACTCGAAATTGTATGTGTGTGTGTGTATATATGTATATATATATATATGTGGGGGGGGGGTATGAGTGTGCATGTATCTGTGTGTATCTGTGTATCTGTACAAAAACAAAACACAAAGACCAAGACCAAAACAAAACAAAACAAAACACAGAGAAGAAATTATTTATGTATCTCAAACTTCATATACAACTGAAAAAGTTTCATGAACAACTCAATTTTACAAAGCAAGGGCTTATTTATCTAAACACTATGCCAAATTATAGTTTGTATATGAGTTGGATGCATTTAAAAGGACTGCCCACTTGGTAGGGGTAGAAAATCTATTATGTAGGATTGTTGAAGGACATTCTTTTATATAATATTATTAAACAAAATATATTTTGTAACTGGTTTTCAAAAGAGAATTTTGTTCCTAAAAACTATTGGTTTTAAGTCATCCCAAATAGGATGTTATTGTTCTGTTTCAGGTTTTAGCTGTGATTCACCCATACAGGATGTTTTAACTGCTGGTGTGTGATTTTTGTACGTGGATTTTTTTTTTTTAATGTTATTGTATTTTCAGTTTATGTGATTCTACTGTTGTAAGCTGTCTTGGAAATCTCAGTTTGTATGAATGTGCATAAATATAAATATGCTATATTTCCCCTTCATGGATCATTCCAGTTGTGAAGGGGCTTGTGTATCCCAATGATACTACGAGAGTACTCTCCCATATGGGTCACCCATGCCACGCAAGTCAAATATGAGAGAACTAACTAAATATTGCCAACCAAATGGATATTCACCATCAGGACAATGTCAACATGATATTAGGAGATTAACTTCCAGGTTGGAAGGTGTCCAGTGAGCTATGGGCAAACAGCAGTGAGCAAATTTAAGTAACTCTGTTGTTCATGATGTGTTTGGAATAAAGACAAAAGGACATCTGGTTGTTGATGAATGAATGTCAGATCAAGTACCAAGGTGAGCATCAGACCTTCCCCCAGACAGCCAGGACTGGAAAGAATTAGTCCAAGCAAGAAGAATTTGAACATTCTAATTAATAGTCTTTATTACATGGAATATAAAGCTATAAAACAAGAATAATTATTTTCAGACGAGACACCTATATATAGGCAATTAAGCTGGCAAAACTCTCCTCCGTTTTCTCCCAAGAAAAGGCAATTTCCATCTGCTCATTGTTTTGGCAACTTGAGAGAAATAACTACCAACTTGATGCTGTCAGAGAAAAAAGGTCAAAACTGAACACTGACATTCTGAGAATCAGCCAATTGAAACAGACTGGAATGGGTCACTTCACATCAGAGGAAAGAAATAGCACAGACATCATTATTAACAAAAGTATTTCGGTATAACCCTCCCTCAGATGGAATTTTTATTCACTTGCTTGCTTGGATACAACCTCCCTAAACATCAGAATGGTTTCAATTTGAATCCAAGTCAGTCCAATAAATATTATAGAGATCTGTATGTTCCAATAAGTCTATGCTCTAAACAACAATTCAGAACACCTTATTCCAATAACAACAACAAAAGTATATTATATTATTATAGGCGATCGGAATCCTAAACGTGGAAGTAAAATAGCATCTAGAATAATGGGAAAATTTGGCCTTAGTGAAGGAAACAAAGGAGATGGCAGACCAAAAGAGTCCTGCCAAGACAATTCAGTGCTGATAGTTAAATGATCCCTCAAACAAACTAAAAGACGACACAAGGCCATCATCATATGGACAGTATTGGAATTTAATAAATTTCGGAATAAAATTAATAAATAATAAAATAAAATTTCAGAATAAAATTAATAAATAATAAATTTAAGAATAAATCTATTCTGAATCTAGAGATAGAGAAGCTCTATTCAGTCAGTAAAACAAGGTCTGGTACTGTCTGAGGCTCAGATCATGAATTCCTTTCTGCAAAATTACAAATTAAACTAAAGAAAACAAAATAATTAGACCAACAACATACAGTCTCAACAATAACCACATGATTATGCAGTGAAGGTAAAGAATACATTTATAAGATTATATCTGATAAATGGAGTGCTTGAAGAACTCTGGACTGAAATTCCAGTTTTCAATAATGATGAAGCAAATAAAATATTCTCAAATGCAGAAAGCAAACAGAAAAGCAGCACAAGCAAAATGGCTTACTGCTGACATGTTAAAAATAGTTGAAGAAAGGTGGAAAGCAAAAGGCAACAAAGGCAGAAGAAAATTTGCCCAACTAAATGCTGAAACAAGCAAGGACAGGCAGTAATATATCTAAATAAGCAATGCAAAGGAATTGAGTATAACAGTCTCATGAGAATGATAAAAATCTTTAAGAAACATTACTGAAATTAAAGGAAACTTTTATTCAAAGAAGGACATGATTAAACATAAGGTGGCAAATATCTACTGGAGAAAGAGGAGCAATACAGAAGAGATGTTAAGAAGATACATAAGAACTGTAATTGATACATATGAATGTTTGATCAGTTAACTGGAAAATGAAGCTAAGTGGCCCTAGAAAATACTGCTAATAACAAACCTGCAAGAGCTGATGAAATACCAGCAGAACTGTTTAAAGAGTCTTACAAGAAGATGCAGTTAAAGTGCTTCTTGTGGTTTGGAAACTGCAACAGCAGTTGAGGGGAAAATGGGGGGTGGGGGAATCAATTTATAGTCCAATACCAAAAATGGACAGTGCTAAAAAATGCTCAAACTACCAAAAAATTGAACTTATTTCATACATTAGTAAGATAGTACCCAAGATTTTGCAAATCAGACTTCAACACTACATGACAACTGCCAGATGTATGTGCTGGATTTAGAACGCGCAGGTACACCCAAGATCACGCTGTTAACATCCAATGCGTAATAAAAAAAGGCAAGAGAGTTCCAAGCAAATGTCTGTTTTTGCTCTATTGATTATTGAAAGGCCTTTCAACTATACAGACCACCTGGATCATTGGAAAGGGCTAAACAACAGCAGCAGCAACATAATGATTGTTAAACAAAACTGCTCACACATAGCACGAAGAATAAGGCTAGACCTTAATATTCTGGACATATAATATGAAAGCAAAAAGTCATTGAAGAAAACCCTGATGCTTTGAAAAATAAAATCAATTGAAGAAGAGGCTAAAAGAAGACAAGGTGGCTAGTTACACAAGCAACAGCTAATAAAAACTGAAAGAAGCTGTTATTGACAGACTAAACTGGTGAAATGATGCCCATTCAGTCACAGAGAATCTCAAGCAACTAAATAAATTTATATGTTTACCTAATAAATACATTTAAGAAATTCTGCTGAATTTCTATAAATGGAATTTTATGTGTCTTGTCCACTAACAGAAATGTTGGGCAATATTATACAGAAATAATAACAATAACAATACAAATGAAAATCTAGAAACTGGCACCATGAATGAGAAATGAGAAACATAAACCAGCAGTAAGATTCTCATTTCTCAAAGCATCTTTTAATGTAATTTTTTCCAGGGTGGTACATAATAATAATGTTTTTTTTAAAAAAAATTTGTTTTCACATCAGGAATTCTCCATACTTGAAACCTGAAAATATATGATATAAGAATCCTGACTTGACTAAACAAATCTCCAGAGCTCAGCCACTTTATCACTGGAAAAGGGACTGCAGCTGAAAAATTCACAGCAGTGAACTGTGAACAAGCAGGCCATTAATTTAAACAATGGAGCAGTTTTGTAGGAAAGCAGATTTGGAAGGAAGCTATTATAAGTAATGGTGCCCCAAAGAAAATAACTCTGCAGAATACAAATAAAAATCTATTTCGACTTGTGATAAGATTAGATCGCTCGTTGAAAGAAAGCTGCTGCTGGAAACATCAATATATAGTACACTCAATTTACATTATGGGTCATTTCTGCAAACTGCTGCTGGTCATTTGAAACTGATGCCTAGGATTAAGGCTACTGCAAATGCCACCCACTCCAATACACCATGCGGCGTAAGCCGGGATGCAATAGCAGCCATAGAGTTATTTTATTGCGTTATTGCATTTTCTACTCTCTGTCCAGTCCCCTTATTTGTAAGGCATCTCTGAATAAGAGCCGTGCAAGACTGATGTCAGCCCTTCAAGATAGACCGCACTAGGAAACCAAACTTATGAATACTAATACTTTTATTCTAAGATTACAGTAACAGAATCATGGAAGTCTGAATGTGGCTCCCCTATACCTAATTAATTAATAAATGAGATTTCAACTATTAATTATAATTATGTAAAAATACAATTAATTAAATATTAATCATTAATCCCCATACATAAGTGTAGGGCATGTGTACTGATGTTTGTGAACAGGGGTGTCTGCAGATTTGGTGCTCTCCTCTGATGATCTGCAACCTCCACAGAACTTTGGGGATGGAGCAATATAATGCCTGAGGTAGTGTCAGGCCTAGCCCAAGGAACTCCAAGAGACAATGCAAATTCAGTCCAGCCACAACAGTGTGAATTCCTCAGGGAGGTGCCAGTCTCATCCTCTTGTTCCTCCCACGCTCTTCTGGGGAGCTAAGAAAATGTTTATCTCCCTGAGCCTGGCCCTCATAATTCCATTCCATCACAGGCAGGTTCTGCATTGCCTCAGACTTAGGCACAGATGCAGATTTTGGGGTCCATTTTCAGAGCTTTAGGGCAGTATGTGAAATCCCAGAACCTTCTGTTAATCTGGTGTATCTGCACAGTTGATTGTTCTAACAGTGCAAGTGGTCTAAATTAGCTGATATTTGCCTGCCTGCAATAGCTGAATCCTACAAGCTAGGCTTCAGCAGTACGTGAACCGAGAACTACCAGATGTACAAGCTGGGTTTCAAAGAGGCAGAGGAACTAGAGATCAAATTGCCAACATTCGCTGGATCATGGAGAAAGCACGAGAGTTCCAGAAAAGCATCTACTTCTGCTTCATTGACTATGCAAAAGCCTTTGATTGTGTGGATCACAACAAACTGTGGCAAATTCTTAAAGAGATGGGGATACCAGACCACCTTACCTGTCTCCTGAGAAATCTGTATGCGGGCCAAGAAGCAACAGTTAGAACCGGTCATGGAACAACCGATTGGTTCAAAATAGGGAAAGGAGTACGACAAGGCTGTATACTGTCACCCTGCTTATTTAACCTATATGCAGAGTACATCATGAGAAATGCCAGGCTGGAAGAATCACAAGCCGGAATTAAGATTGCAGGGAGAAACATCAATAACCTCAGATATGCAGACGATACCACCCTAATGGCAGAAAGTGAAGAAGAACTAAAGAGCCTCTTGATGAGGGTGCAAGAGGAGAGTGCGAAAGCTGGCTTGAAACTCAACATTAAAAAAACTAAGATCATGGCATCTGGACCCATCAATCCCTGGCAAATAGAAGGGGTAGAAATGGAAGCAGTAACAGACTTCATTTATTTGGGCTCCAAGATCACCACAGACGGAGACTGCAGCCATGAAATTAAAAGACGCTTGCTCCTTGGGAGGAAAGCTATGGCAAACCTAGATAGCATATTAAAAAGCAGAGACGTCACCTTGCCGACAAAGATCCGCATAGTCAAAGCTATGGTTTTTCCAGTAGTAATGTATGGCTGTGAGAGCTGGACCATAAAGAAGGCTGAACGCCGAAGAATTGATGCCTTTGAACTGTGGTGCTGGAGAAGGCTCTTAAGAGTCCCCTGGACTGCTAGGAGGTCAAACCAGTCAATCTTAAAGGAAATCAACTCTGATTGCTCATTGGAAGGATTGATAATGAAGCTCAAGCTCAGATACTTTGGTCACCTAATGCGAAGAGAGGACTCTTTGGAAAAGACCCTGATGCTGGGAAAGATGGAAGGCTGAAGGAGAAGAGGACGGCAGAGGATTAGATGGCTGGATAGCATCACTGAAGCAATGAGCATGAAATTGAGCAAACTCAGGGAGGCAGTGAAAGATAGGAAGGCCTGGCGCAATATGGTTCATGGGGTCACGAAGAGTCGGACACGACTTAACGACTAAACAACAACAACAATAGCTGAACATACACACTGCCACACAAAATGTACCATTCTTACATAAGATAAACAGCACATTAGAAAAGCATATTGTCCAAGACACTTGGTGGGCAAAATATATACGGGGCTGGAGAAAATCTATTGTGTGTGCTTGTGTGTGTGAGTGTGAGATGGATATCCCCCCTTTCCTCTAAGGCTTAGGGCAGCTTCTATGGGCATATCCCTTCATGTTATCCCTACAACACAATTCTGTGAGATAGGATGGGATAAGAGAATGACTGGACCACAGTAAACTTCCATTGCTGAAGGTGGAATAGAACTCGGGTCTCTCTGGTTTTAGTTCAACACTTAAACCACTACTTCATACTACTTCTTGTAAAAATACTTCATCCATAAGGGAGTTTCAATTTTTGAGAGAGAGAGAGAGGAAACAAGAAGGATATTTCCTTGGATTCTATGATTTCTTATCTCTAGTTCCACCCAACCTCCCCACTGGACGACATTGGTCTAGCTCAGTATAGCCCATAATATTTCATGAAGTAACACAATTGTGGTATTGGGGGAAAGTGAGATGGTCAGAGAAATAAGGTGCAGAGAAATAACTTTATTGAGTTCTACATATTACAATTTTTTTTCAAGACTTCCTTTGGTACTGTCAAATTGCAACTTCACACCCCAAAAGATTTCATATATAGGGAGCCTTCTTTCTCCTTGTTTTGAAATATCCAATGCCTCATTTTTCTTTGTCTTAATGCATGATATGGTCAGATTCCATCTCACAATGTCACTAGGCCACTTCATGCTGCATAACTGAGTCCTGCTTCCTAAGTCACGTGAGTGCGATGGTGAGGGATGGTACGGCAAGTTGCCTGCACTTCTTTACTGTTTGTCTACCTTTTTATTGTATTGTTAGGAATGCTTCCTCCCCTGAAGGTGAATACATTTGCAGTATATTAGAAGTTGGCAAGGACAACCAAACAGCCAAACGATCTGATCCAGTAGCTATTCTCATTTCCAAGTTCTCATCCCTTTACAACCACAGACTGCAGCTCTGTGCTCTTTAGGGTGTGAAGCATTTTATCTGTAAAAAGGCTGATGTTGGGGGTGGAATGTTCTTCTGCGTCCAGATGAAGGATATACCAATATCCAGAATGATCCCCCAAATCATTTTTGACAGCTATTACTCTTGTTATCATAAATAACTCTGTGTCAAGTGAGTTCTTATTACAGCGGCTAGTTGAATAAACTGTTACAAATTGTCTCCAGTTCAGGTTTGCCACAAGCAGTCAGCTGCAGAACTGGAAATCTTTTCCATCCATTCCTTTCCATCTTCTCCCACCCATTGCCTCTTTCCATGCTCGAGACCATCATGGTGGCTGAAAAGGTGGCTTGAGGGCTCCCCACTACTGAGGTAATATTGGTTGTGTTCCACACTCTTATTATCTTGCATGTCACATGATAGCAGAATTTATCACCTTACATTTCAAAGAAGTGGCTCCTTCGTAAGTATAAACTACTGTTATATGTACTGGCAGGAATGAAATACTTCCGTACAGGTAATACGTTTACAGAAAGTGCTAATGCAAGGAGCAAACCATTGTGAACAGCAAGCAATCCCAAGGAGCAAACAGTGTGCCACTTAATGAAATGTTAGTGTTTCGCAGATTAAGAGAAGTATATGATGGTGCACTGCTTTCCCCTCCCTTTCCCCAACTGTGCATCCAGCATATGTGAATTTTCAGTATTGTGATGCACGAAGGATTATCAAGCATGAAAGCCAACAAATTATACTCTGCAATTGACTGCTGAGATTTTATTTCATATTTTTAGTACCTTGAAGGAAGTGATTTCTGTATAACTGCCAATTGTATTTTATAATCAGAGTGTATCATTCAAAAGATGAAAAAGGTTCTGGTTATAGTATTCAAGAAAAATAGATAATCTTAGCTTGACAGTCACTTGGAAAAAGCTGCTGGAACGATGACTGAATGATATTCATCGCTCTTTTTAAATGGCAAAAAAAAAAAAAAAACCACCCTACTTTATCCGAAGTGGCTGTGGTTCATCACATTTCAATATATTTTCGACAAGGCTCATACACTCCAAAGAATTTCTTCTCCAAAGCAATCAGAGCTTTGATTACAGTCTGCATTTATCAACTTTTAGCAACTCAGCTCATAAGAGAAAGGAAGCCAGTAGAAACCTCATGATGGAATGACCTTCCCCCACACATGGTGTTCTCTTACTTTCACTGGGCTGAAGAGATCAGGAGACATTTTAAGTCCAATTTCAAAAATTAAACCCTGGAGTCTACCAGCATGACCCTTGCCTTGGGAGAAGCAAACAACTTGTTCTAACTAGAAATACAAATCCCACAGAGATCTGAACTGGAAAAAAACTGGTTTTTACAAGTATCCTTTTTTCAAAAGCCTATTACTTAGGTGTATATAACATATAAAAATAATATGGCCTTATGGAATTCCATCTCTTTCTGTTTCACATTTAGATATGTTCTTTATTTATTGTGAGACGGTTTCTGTTCTCCTGCTGAATAAAACCTAAAGCCATAATTTTAAAGGGGGAGTATGAGAACTACTCTTGTTCTGTATAATAATTCAGTTGCCAGCTTGGATTGATCAAATAAATAAACAAACGAATAGCCACCTTGAACGTGAAATAATTATTGGGTAAAAAGGTTATGCTTGCATACTCCCAAAAAGGTTCAGTACACAGCTTCCTTCCTAACCCTATTGCTCCATATTCCTTGAATATGGAATCAAGTTCAAAAGGAACTTGACCAAACTCAGATATAACCAAAACTTTGAGCCTAGACCATAGCAGTAAGGGAGGAAAAGCAAATTATGAACTTAAAACTCCTGTGGCCCTGCCAAAATTGACTAGCAAGATTTCAGTCCTTTTCCTCACTGCCAATCACTTCAGTGTTTAATCTCTAACTAATCAATTGCTATGTATCCAAAAAAGTGAAATTGTTGATTATTGCATCTGGCCTATCTAGTCCTTCAAGATAAAATATATCATCACTTAATAAATAAGTAGGATTCAATAATAATACGTAATCAGTTCACTTGTCTGTTCTTGCATCGTATCTAAATTTAATTTAGGATTCAGTTTAGGATTACTGTATCTGAGTTGCAAAAATCCAGATGATGACACTAAATGAGAACAAAAAAACTGCTGTCTTCTAGTGGTTATCCAGATTTTTGAAGCCCCAGACATGGTAATCCTACTCAAATTAGAAGAGATCCCATTTACAGTATCAGTACAACTGTTGCCAATAGAAGCATTTCTTCTAGTGCAGTGTTGTCCAAACTTGGCCACTTTAAGATGAGTGGACATGCTGGCTGGGGAATTCTGGGAGTTGAAGTCCACTCACCTTAAAGTGGCCAAGTTTGAACAACACTGGTCTAGTGCAAACAGCAGCCAAGGGAAACTGGTTAAAGTGATGACCTGGTCAGCTGCTAGCAAAAGAAAGCAACCTAGGCTTTCAATAAGATTGGTTTTGAGAAGCCTCTCCCTGCTCACTAAACATGATTAGTTCCTTGGTTTGTTGAAAAGAACTGGGAAATGAAGTGACAGAAGAGATGCCTAGAACACCAGTGGAGGAAGAAGAAAAAAAAGGAACTTGACCAAACTCAGATATAACCAAAACTTTGAGCCTAGACCATAGCAGTAAGGGAGGCAAAGCACTTATACTTCTCTTCCACTTTTTCTCTGGCTTTTATACTATGTTCTACCTGTACAATACATTTTTCTTTTTATCATTCTATTATTTGGTCTATGACCATAAATTGAATAAACTAAACTAAAGCTGGCGGGAATTAGCTGCCACTAGTATATTACATCTATGCTCAGGGCCCTGCACTGCTTGCCAGTAGACTTCAATGCAATCTGAAGTACTTCAAGCTAGATGGTTTGGCACCCACGTATTTTCAGGATTGTCCCCTCCAGGCAGAATTAACCCTCATTTCAATATGTTCATCTCAGAGGAGGTTCTTGCTTAACCTGCATTTTGGGGAGATTAGGGAGGGGTGCTAAAACCAGGACACAATAATTCTCCATGAGGGCACCAACTTTACCCTCTCCCCTTGAACACTGAACTGGCCCTCACAGTGTAGACTTTATGGAAAGCACTCAAGACTGAGCAATTCCAGAGTGCCTTTGATCATCGATGGTCATATTATATGTATATTGATTATTATGAATTGGAATATTAGTTGAGGTCACGTATGATGATAGGACTATTAACTAGTGACTGATTTTATTGTAATCTCATTATAGATGTTTGTTTATTGTGAATGTTTTATTGTTTATATTGTTACCACAAACATTTTATTATTTTACATTGGTTACAGTGGAAGTTTTAATTTAATTTATTCATTTATCACATTTGTATAGCCGCCCATCTCACATGGTTATATTATTTACTGTGGATATTTTAATTTTATTTACTCCCACACTCATTACTAAACCAAGGACATGCTGTCTGTATTTATGCTTGCAACTGATAATTATAGTTTACCATACTTGGCCCTGAGTCCTACCAAATGAAACCTACAGATGTAAGCAAGATGAAATCTATGATCACTTACTAAGCATTTTTCTTTATTGTTTGTATCCAGCATATTTGTAACCTTATAACAGTGTCAACAAAACTGTAAAATCTTCTTCACTTTCTTCGTTTGCTTGTAGCTATCAATGGCAAGTAAGTAAATCATTCAGAGCATTCTCTAAATGGAAATGAGAAATTAAATCAGGAAGTACTTATTAGCCAGTAGGACAAATGGAATCTGACATAACTGAATACATATATCCCTAGAGAATTCCACAGAACTTTTATCTAGTTCTATTACTTGAATCTTTATCAAGAGGAATGGTGTTACTTGATGAGGCTGGGAGAAAAAAAATCTGGGGGGAAGGGGTGTTCTTTGGAGTATTTGACATATCTGTAGCCATTTAAGACCATCTGATGCACAGAACGATAGGATTCTTTTTGTAGTTTTTAATTTTATTATGTTAACATTATAATTTTAAACTGAATTTGCTCATACTTTCCACTGATCATATATTTGCATTGTTCTTTTTGCTTAAATATCAATGTATAGAGTTAACATTACCTAACTTTGAATCAATTTTTATTTAATCCTGTTGCTGTATGAAACAGCGTATGGCTGAAACAGATTATGGCTGAAAATCAAATGATATAAACTGCTGAGAAGGACAAATAAGAGTGAAAGTGTTTGAATGCAACCATGTGAAGACACGATTCTTCATTCATTCAAGTGACATTAGCTCTTCAGACATTCAGAATCTGTTTTTATTCATTGACTTAAGTAGGGAGGGAGTTTATTCATTAGAATTATGTCTGGTAGTATACATATTTCCTCCTTCAATTTTGCCTCACAACAACTCCTTGTCTTGGGAGATAGCAACTGGTCCAAAATCATCTGATGAGCTTCCATGGCAATTCATGGACTTAACCCTGGACCTCTCCCATTCTAAATCCAACAACTTAAGCATTTCACATCCTAGATACCATCCCTATTCTCTAGTCATCCAAATCATAGTAGATGAGTTGATTATTTCTGTGTGTATAAATCAGATTAGTACATGGAGATAATGATCCTGCTCTCCCCTCAATGTGCTGACATTAGCAATGTTCAAATAGCCAGACATCAACTGTCTCTTATGATGAAGACCTTTGTTTTGTGACCTTTAATAGCTCCCTCATTCTGTAACACTAGAATAGCAATTGTTTATTTAACTCGATATGGAAAAAATAGAAATATAAATATAAAGGTTAAGAAAACATATACATCATATTTTACTTTATGAGTTTTTATGGATGTAAAACAGAAATAACAACAAAGAGATAAGAAAAGAAAACCAGGAAATCAAGAAAAGAGATTCTACATTTTCCAAATTTTTTAGTAAGTTTCCACTCTCATAAACCATCAGAAGCAGGCTGAAATCCTTATTCCCCCCTATACTTTAAAGCAAGGTTCCTCAACCTTGGCAACTTTAAGACAGGTGGACTTCCCCAAGGCTGGCTGGGGAATTCTGGGAGTTGAAGTCCACCCATCTTAAAGTTGCCACGGTTGAGGAACCTTGCTTTAAAGCTAAACAGAGCCAGCAGGTAGTCTTCCAATACAGTGAAGTAATGATTGTGGCTAGAAATAAGGAATAAGCATAAGAAATGTTTACTGTATCAACATAGAGAAATATTTTGCAGTCCTACTGAGAAGCACATGTCGCAAGGAGGCATAGTAACATGTTTATGGGATTCTGAATTCTATGTATTGATATATGGACTTTCAATTTATCATTTCTAAAAGGTCCCTGTAAAGAACAGAGGTTCAATCCAGGGGCAAAAAAAGTCTCAACCTTCCACAAGCTCTGCACTGAAAAGGGGAGCAAGATATGGTACGATAAGCGCAACTGCATGTCATTCTCTGAGGAAAGGACAAGCTGTGAAATCACCAGAGAGCCAAAGACATCATTATGAGCTGCTCAGTGATTATTCTCTTCTCCTCACCAAGACCAAATAGCAACAAATACGAATGAAGAGCACAGCATCTCAGTATCTCACTAGGACTCGATGTGTCCTCAGAATGTAGGAGAGAGGAAGACAGGAGTTAAACAGATGTTTCTGGAGATTTCACATGCTATTCAAAACATGGGTGGATGTTGTTGTTGTTGTTGCCGTTTGGTTACTTTTGCCCAGTTGAGCAATAGATACAACTGAGACGCATACCGGTGAAAAGTTCTCCCTAGAATTTAATGATTGAATAGACTCTTTAGATTCATTTCAGAATTATGTTGATAATAAATTAAGTAAGAACTGTAAGTGGGTTATAGAAACATATATTATCATTATTATTTCTTACAAACTTTAGTCCCAAGGTGGGTTTTATATCCAGGTTAAGGAATAGATGACATGAGGAAAAAGGACAGGGAAAAAAGTGGCTATATTTGCAGTTGTGTAAAAGAACCATGTTTGTGTTTGCAAAAAGAGCATCAATAAAAAGGCTCATTTAAGATGGCATTGATATATAATTTACATTTTATACTGTGTCAGTGAGTACCACCATAATATAATTACTGGAAATTAGTCAAGATTTCTCTATTTCTTTCTTCCCATGATCGAATTTCCTATCCTACTTTTGTACAACCGGCATATTTTGATATAAAAGCTGATAGTACAGCTTTGAATTTTCAGCAACATATTGTTTGTTTTATATTTATCAGCTGAGTTGAAATAAAACATATCTCCCACTGAAATAATGTCTGAAAATATTCCTAAAAATATACCATTTATCAAGGAAAAATATACTGCAATTCTGGCAACACCGCTAAAAGTTTTTTTCTTGAATTCTCTAAAAGCTCAATACAATATAAAGAGATTTATGAGGGTGGGAGGGTGAAAGATTTTTCTAAAAAAAATGCAGAAAGTGTAGTGTTCCACTGGGAGCTTTTTCCTGAGCTAATGGGACAATTCCCCCCCGCCCCAAATTGCCTGCTTAAAACATAACATGGATTTTTTTTTCATTTATAGCAGGTTTGGAAGAAATACTTTTTACATGGATTGCTTTAAAAATGTATTACTTTGTTTTGAATGTTTTACAGAGATGTTTCATTTTAATACATTACTTCCCCAGATGCTTTTTTTGGCTTCGGTTAAACTCTCACAATGACATCAGGCTACTTTCTTGGATGAAGAAGCAGTTATACAATTGCAAATGTATACAAGTTGGCCCAAATACAGCCAAAATGGAACCATGACAAGCCCAGTGATTTAGATGAGAGAGGTTGCAGGGCAGAGTGAAGATTATTCACACACATACACACAAACACATACAACTGAATTTCAATGATCTGTTACAATTGAGAAACAGGACTGTTTCACTGCAATGGCAGAATAAACAAAGTTTCCAGGCTGGGAGAGGCAGAGTTAATGGAAAAGACTTTCCTTGCCTCCTCTACTAGCTTTCTGTTCCTCATATTTTAATAATAAGTTGATTTTAACTTAAAAAACAAATAAATGAACAAATAGTCCCCTTAGATAATTGTGCTAAAAGACAGGATAATCAGAAATCCTTCTACCAGGGATGGCCAATCTGTGGCCCTCACACTAATTTCAAGGGGCCCCAGAAGCAGCTCCTATTAGCAATCAGGTCAGACTACTGGCAAAAGCCATGTGTTGTAACCTGCTGAGTAGGAGGAAAAAGAAGGTGGGAAGGATGTCAGAATGGATGACCCCACTTTTGAAGGGGTCAGATCCTGAACCCCCTCTTGGATAAGTTCTACCCACTTTTGATACTCCATTTCTTCTAATGAAAGGCAGCCTTCAACAAGATAAAATGTACACTCACCCTTTTCTGCTGTCATAGGGAAAATATGTATGAGTTTGGGGCAACAATGAAACAAGCTAATCAAAACGCTAGTAACATGCTACATTTTGTTTAAAACAGTTGAAAATTATTGAAAGGAACAGCAGGTTTCATACCTAGGCCCCACTGACCATTATGTGTGTAATGAATCTATACTCTTACCTTAATTTTTTTAAAAAAAAATCTGTGGTTTATAATTAAAGCAAAAATATAATAAAGTGTACGTAATATAATAATAATGGTAAGATTTAAAATATCAGATCAGCATAAAGCCAATAGGTAAGATATCTTGGAGAATAAAAGAAGTTGGTGTGTGGTGCTGAAAAGGTATAAAAGTAGGTGGCAGACAAGCATTTTCTCAGAGCATCTTTCCATAACTGGAGATCAGTGGCAATAAGAAACTTTTTCTAGGCACTATCTGTCATATTTGTGACAGTAGATATGCTTAAATGAGGTCTTGAACATTGCCTTAGCACACACTCCATGATCTTAAATACAGAATTAAGTATTACATGATATTAAGAGCCCATTTGGTGTAGTTGTTAAGGCACCAGGCTAGCAACTGTGAGACTGTGAGTTCTACTCCTGCCTTAGGCACAAAGCCAGCTGGGCCAGTCACTCTCTCTCAGCTCTAGGAAGAAGGCAAGGGCAAACCACTTCTAAACTCTTGCCAAAAAACCACAGGGGCTAGTCCAGGCAGTTGCCAGGAGTCAACAGCAAGTCAAAGGCATGCACGCGCGCGCACACATACCCACACACACCATAATATTACATTAAGAGTCATTTATTTAATTCAAATTTACAGTAGATACACCAGATTTATTCTGGACAAAACTAACGTATGTGTACAAGCTCTAACTGCTAGTGTTTATATATATGAAACTATAAATATGATGAGTTGATAACATCTATTCTTCTTCTTCCTCTCCCTATCCCCTCACGACTTCAGCAGAAACGTGGCTGCTGCATATAATCCATACAGAAGTTGCTGATACTTACAAACCACTGAATATCTATAGAAAGGTACAGATTTTGGTTCTAGCATTCGCGGCTCCTCCTCTGCTGAAGCCAAGGCAGATGTCAATCTTGTTACCTTTATCATGACCTTGATAATATAATCATATCAACCTAAGCCGCTCTGGCATGTAACAAAAAAATATGTCATGTGTGGGCAAACGTGAAATGTATTTTTCCCTTCAGAGAATGAGGATAGGTTTTTAAAGCAGGCTGGCTACGTTAGCTACACTAATATAATAAAGGAGTGTGCTTTGTTATGCAAAGAAGTTGGACTGCACAAGATACAGAGATCAGTGTAAGAAATATCTGGGCTGTACTCCACCTACTTTTAGTGGTGCATGTACAGTAGGTGTTGGTACTGTCTATTACATAGCAATTTCCATCATTTTACAGCTTTTACTTCACTGGACCAGTAGGATGTTTTTCCAAAAACACTGAATGGCAAATATTAGATCAGTGAGAAAGGAGATACAATACAGCCAAAAGGCTACCGCTTATATACTGTAAAATCTGGACAATTTCTGCATTATTCTCTAGAATGTAGCCAATGGAGATCATGTTTATTTTGCAGGATGCTTGGTCTCACCAGGGATGTTCCAACTTTATCACAGAATTAGTTACCCAGGAGTAAGAAAAGTATATTAAAGATTGCGGACGATTATGCCTGGCCCTGGACATCATATATAGAACCCAAATGAAGTTGTAACATTGAAATGGGAAATCGTACACAAATTATTTTTCCTTATGATTGAAACTGTTAGATAAAGATTTTATCAAACTTTATTTTAAAGATATAGATGCATTAGAAACTTCGATTTTTGGGAGAATGCATTCATCTCAGTTAGCTAGTCCATTCTCAATGGACATCATATCAACAAAAGCATGTTGCACAATGCTAAATGCTATAATAGAAAACACTTTACTTACCTTTATTGTACATATTTGTTGGCACTTGGACATCACTCAGAGTGACATTCACAGGCAAGTTATTGAAATGGTCATTTGGTTCAAGGATGAATTCCTTTCCCAGTTCTAAGAAATTTCCATCTTCATCTCGTTCATTAATGAGAACAGCATTGAAATATTCATACTGAAACAGAAAACCAGTGATGATAATCTATAAATTCCTCTCTTAAAACACTTGGATAAAACCAAAAGTCAGTCTAATCCAGCATGGATCCCACAGTGTCCAATTAGATACACAAGGACAGAAGAAAAATTACATAAATTATTACTTAGAAGCAAACCATCACTGAACCTGGAAGCTATTTATGACTATTTATTTATTTATTTATTTATGCAACTTCATACCACTTCAATCATAGATGACTCCAAGAAACTCAAAGTTTGGGATACACAACAAAAATATCAGCAGTCTAAAACAATAGTTGTAATAACCCAATATAATAATAATCTATCTGCATATATTCAGAGCATCACACCTAGCCAATGTGGTCCCTGAAGGCCTTCTAAAATGACCAGATTTTCATGAGTTTCTGCAACACCACAAGAAAAGTGGCTGTTCTTGACCCTGGAAGAGGCTGTCCAATAAGAGGAGGAGAACCCACAGAAAATGCCCACCTCCTGAATCCTCTCCTGTCACATTTACCAATAAATGGGGACTCTTGGGAGTCACTATCTGTTTGTAGGCACTGGGGAGGCATATTCTACATCAAACAGGTGATCCCAAAGATACTAGGCCCAAAGCCATAAATGGCTTTATAGCCAATTTAAATTATACATAGAAATAAACTAGCAATCCGACCATGGAGCATGGTGTTACATGACAGTAGCATACAAGCAGCTGCATTCTGCATTTTGGGGTAGTTTTTAAGGGCAGCCCTAGTAGAGCAAATTACACTAATCCAATTGGGAGGTAATAAGGGTGTGACTACCTCCAATGCCTCCCACACCAGGAAGGCCATAATTGGCGTACCAGCCAAAACTGGGCAAAGGCCCCAGTGCCCATGACCTCCAGTTACTCCTCAAACAAGGGTCACAATAAACATGGCTATTCGTTTATTTCATGTTCTGTAAATTAAATGTGTTTGGAAAGATCATTTGGAGTCTACTGATTAATTAATTTAATATCTCTACTATTATTAACAACTCAGTTAATTGTATTTGTGATAAAAGTACAGGTCCCTTTAACAAAAATATGCGCACCAGCTTTACTGTTGCAAAAAGGATGGAAAAAATACAGAGACATCCTAAATTATCAATGGCTGGACCAACTTCCCTGGCAAAAGATCTAGAGTTTTTGTTTGTTTGTTTGTTTGTTTAGAAAGAAAACAACTAATGAAAAGCATGAGAGATGTATATAATTACATGTAGAATGGAGAAAGTGTACCAAGAGCATACTAAGGATCACCCAATGAAGTTGAATGATGAAGATGGACAAAAGGAAGGGCTTCTTCACCAAATGCCTAGGTGCACTATTAAATTTTCTACCACAAAATACTAGGAGTCCTCAGTTTATCAACCCTAATTGGGACCAGAATTTCCATTGCTAAGTGATGTGGTCATTAGGCAAAACATCATGTGACTGCGCCACTTAGCCACAGCAGTTTTGGTAATCCTGTTTGTGGTCACTAGGTCAGGACCTCACGCTTCTCCTGCCCTGCCATGCACACCTCTGCTTCGACTCCCCTCACCCATCTCACTCCCATCTCTGCCCTTTTGGTGCCCTGCACTGCGCTGCCCCTGCCACCCTATTGCCCCTGCTGCCCCTGCTGCCCACTGCCCCCGCTACCCTGCCCTCTGCTGTCCCTACTGCTCCTGTCACCCAGCGCTCCACCACCCCTGCCACCCTGTGCTCCACTGCCCCTGTCATCCCTGCTGCCCACCACCCTGCCACTCTGCCATCCCTGCCACCCCGCACTCCACCACCCCTGCCATCCTGCACCCCACTGCCCCTGCCACCCTGCTGCCCCTGCTTCCCACCACCCCTGCCACCCTGCATTTTGCTGCCCCTGCTACCCCATGCTCCACTGCCGCTGCCACCCTGCACTGTACCGCCCCTGCCATCCTGCTGCCCCTGCTGCCCACCACCCTGTGTTCCACTGCCTCTGCCGCCCCTGCTGACCTTTGCCATCTTCTTCCTCCCACTGCTGACGCAGCCTTCAGAAGGCCTGTGTTAATTCTTAGACGATAGCCAGGAATATCAATAGCTACCAATCATTTAGATTCATGGGAAACATGTGTTTGAAACCAACTGTTGGAGAACAGCTGTAGGACAGAGTTTTGCACACGTGTCTTCCTTCTGCGCTCCCAGTGGTATTGAGCTGCTCTCAGCATGACTTAGCAGGGTTCTTTTTACGTTCTTGTGACATTTGAAGGAGAAAGATTTACAGATTACAGGATAGATTTAATTTTTCTTCAAACATTAAATAACAGATAAGCAAAAAGCAATTTAGATAATAATATTGATTATTTTTTAGCATGACCTAGGTCAAACACGGACTATATCAAGCTCTTGGAGCAAGTGAAGACTTTGGTAACCAAGGATTTTAAACAGCGAAACAAAAACAGAACAGAGAATATAGTGTTGAATATGTCATGTCTTTTGCCGTTATGGTACTGTTTTACCTTTGCCTCAAGTATTATATTAAGTCATTTTAATCATAGATACCAAACTCAGCCAAGATCTTCCTACAATCTTGTATATTTTCCTGATTTAGTTGCACTGTCTAGATAAATTCTTCACCCAACCAGTTGAATATTTTTTTCCTATCAGAGTAACAATTGGCCCTAATCATATTTGCAAGACTTCACACAATAATTCATTATAGGCAGCAGTTAAAAAATGATAGTTAACTGTTTGATGACCACTACACTGTCTTTAAATTTGGGGAGCTACTTATACTGCCAAGCTAACTCAATATTTCTAAACCCAATGGCAAAAATCATCAGAGTTTCAGGCAGAATATATCCTCCACCATACTCTTAAAAAAAAAAAACTTTAAAACCCCTAAAGGATATTGAATGCTACCCTATAATGAATCAGGCTTTGGGGCCATTTAATTCAATACTGATTAGTAATGTTCCCCCAAGGTTCAATCAAATGTTTTTCAGATATTTTTGAAAATTCCTGAGACTGCACTGGAATCTTCTGAATGGAATGTATATGATCTACCATGGAACTACTGACCCTCTTCTTAAAAATCTTCTAAACAGATTATACTACAGTTTGCTACACAACTTCCATTGAATTCAGAGTCTCTTTCAAATGCCAGGAGCATCTGAGTTAATTCAACCAGCAACTTGGAAAAAAAGGAAGCACATTCATATCTGTGGCTCTCTGTGCCTAAAAAGTGTTACCTATAGTGGTTCCCCAAGCACCTACACTGACATTCTTTAAGAACAGATTGTCAGAAATGGACTAAAAATGTCAGGATCCCAGAACTGAATTCAGAAAAAGCTGCCCAGTCATTGATACGGTATGACCAATAAAGATATCATTCTTTGCTAGGATGAAGTCACTTGAAACAACTGATTGCCCTCTATGAATATGAAATGGATAAACTTAATACCCACAGGGTTTAATTGTGGCACTTATTTCTCCCATCTCTCCCACAGGTTAATTAGCTTTGCTTTGTGCTCCTTATCCTTGGAGCTAAGTGAATGCTGGTTGACATAACAGATATTTTGGCCCTGAGAAACATTAGCTCCCAGCATAACCCCAACAGTGGGAGTTCATCTATTTCAGCATTCTATGCTAACCAGATGCATTTGGGGAGCCCCAATTTTCTCCTTTCCAATTTGTATTTAAAGCAACAGTTATCTATATTAACAATAAGAGGAGTGGAAATAAAATTGAACTATGCAAAGCAAAGAAATTTTGAATTTGCGAATAAACCAGGGAGATGGTTGGCTTACAAACTGTAAAAAGAAAAAGAAAAGAGAATGATATCGAAACTATAAGAGGGAGACACTGTATTAACAGATAACATGGCCATACAAAAAACATTTTATCAATACTACTCTGATTTGTGTAAAGGACATGATACTCTGTTGGAGAAAATAGATCAATATTTGATAAAACAAAATTTACCAAAGATTCCAAAAGAACAAAGATAAATTATGAATAACAATAAAGGAAGTTTCAGAAGTAATTAAAAAGAGTGAATCAGGGAAGATACCTGGGCCAGATGGATTACCAAGTTTGTATTATAAAT
Source organism: Liasis olivaceus (assembly GCA_030867105.1). Lineage (NCBI taxonomy): Eukaryota > Metazoa > Chordata > Lepidosauria > Squamata > Pythonidae > Liasis > Liasis olivaceus. The sequence continues at coordinate 48,139,454 of CM061348.1, forward strand.
GCTTTGAGGATGAACTTTTACAACCTTTACAAAATATGATGAATTCTATTTTACAGAGTGGAAAAATGACAGAGACTTGGAAAGAGGCTAATATAACATTAATACCTAAAGAAGGACAAGACTTGACTTTAGCAAGGAATTACAGACCAATATCATTGCTGAATAATGACTAAGTTATTTACAATTACTTTAGCTGGAAGACTGAAAATAATTTTGCAAGATGTTATTCATGAGGGTCAATGTGGGTTTTTCCTAAAAGACAGTTGAAAGACAATGTTAGAACTGTGCTGGATATTTTGGAATATTTGGAACAACATAATGAAAAACAAGCCCCACTGATCTTTTAAGATGCAGAGAAAGTTTTTGACAAGGTTTTGGAAGGTATGAATTTTGGAGAGAATTTTACAAAATGGGTGAAATCCATTTATACTTCATAGACAGCACAAATAATTGTTAATGGAGATTTAACTAAACCATGTGAGATACAAAAAGGAACAAGACAAGGTTGCCCACTGTCTCCTCTTTTGTTTATTTTCGTTCTTGAAATACTGTATTGAATCAAGATATAAGACAAGATGAGAGGATCATAGGCATAAAGATTAAAAAGAGAGTCATACAAATTAAGAACTTTCGCAGATGCAGATATTGGTTTTAGCAGTCCGCTTAAAGGGAATTGAATTTTTAATGAGTAAATTGAAAGAATTTGGGGACTTAGCAGATTTCAAGATGAATAAACGGAAGACAAAGATTAACAAAAAAAACATGAAGATACAAGATCAAACAGAAATGATGAATAAAATGGGTTTTAAGATTGAGAAAAAGGTAAAATACTTGGGTATAACTATGAGAAATATGAATTGTATGTTGTTTCAAAATAACAATGTTAAGACATGGAATGAAATTTAAAAAGATATGTTAAGATGGGACAAACTACAATTATCACTATTGGGTAGAATCTCTGTGATTAAGATGAATGTTTTATCTAGAATGTTATTTTTGTTTCAGACAACACCTGTTTTGACAACTGATGTACCATTTAAACAATGGCAGAAGGATATATCTAAATTTGTGTGGCAGGGGATTCAAGCAAGAATCAAATATAAGGTACTACAAGATGCAAAAGAAAGAGGAAGATTGGGTCTTCCAGATTTGAAATTACACTTTGTTGTCTGTTGTTCAGTTTGGATGAAAGAATGGCTGTTGTTAAGAAATAGAAGGCTATTGGAATTAGAAGGATATGATTTGAGATTTGAATGGCATGGTTATCTATGGTATGACAAAGCTAAGCTTAACGTAGATTTCAAAAATCATCGCGTTAGGCAGGCCATCCTTAGAGCATGAAATAAATATAAATGCAGGTTTTGCTCAAAAACACCTTTGTGGCTTTCAGCACAAGAAGCATTCTATAGATGAGAAATGATAAGTAAGCATAAATGGTTAACTTACTAGAATTCTTTCAAGGGAATTGTAAAATGAAATCAAGAGAAGATTTGACAACAGAAGGATATACTTCTCAATGGTTTTCTTATGTACAATTATCAGAAAGGTTTAAAGTTGATAAACGATTTTATGGTTTTGAACGAAGAAAATAGAATTATGTAGTAATGATGAACACGTTATTGCTAAAATGTATAAACTTTTGCTGAAATATGAGACAGAAGAAGAGCAAGTGAAAGAATGTACTGTATGACAACTGCAGCAAGACTATTATGTGCTTAAAGGTGGAGAGGTTCAACACTACCCACAATGGAGGAATGGTTGATGAAGATGATGGAACTTGCAGAGATGGCTAAATTAACCTCCTTAATTAGAGAAAAAACAATAGCTACATTTATGGCTGACTGGAAACCGCTTATAGACTTTTTGCATGAAAAGGAAAAAAATGCAGTTATGACTTGTGGTTTTGATGATTCAAAAAAAAAAGGATAATAGAAAAAAGTGAGCTTTTTTTGTAATCATAGAGTAAGAGATAATTTTGTAATTATATTTGCTGCAGAGAAAAACGGAACGTTCTTCTATTTCTTTTTATTTTTCTCACTGTACATTTGCTTTTGCTTTTTTCTTCCTGTCTGCTTTTCTTTGTTTTCTCTATTTTGTATTAGTTGGTGTTAGTTTTTATGTTCTCTTTCAAACTTTTAATAAAATTCAATTAAAAAAAAAAAAAGCATTCTGCCCTTGATTGATGAAGGAGTATTTTGTAATCAAGGTATGTGAGACTGGAGATAAATTGTTCAAAAACTATTTCTAATAGAAATCACTCTAATTTATCCTATCACAAATTTCTCTAAAGTTGGCATTGTAAATGCATATTTTTAATGTTAGCCCTTAAAAACCTAACTATTACTGTTTGCATATTTAATTTCAGATACTTTTCTCTTAAATTTAAATACGGGGCACATTCCTCTAATATACTTTGTTTTGTTCAAATCTGAGCAGCTGTGAAATCTAGTGGCAGTGGAATGCCAACATTCATTCCCAATAGAAGTCACGGTACTTCATTTTATTCACAGATGAGTGTTGCTTGATCTGCCCTTATAATATAGCAGGCCTTTGAAATCTAAAGTGCATTTTGCTATAAAGAGAACAAATTCCAGGAGTGGTCTGCATAATATTACTTGCACTCAAGTTAGTATTGAACCATTAGGATTTTTTCCTAGATAAAGCTTTCCTGTATTCTTCTATTATCATCTTATCTTTATTACAACAGTTATGCTGTAAATATTCAGATGCTGGGTTGATATGTCCATCCAGCTTTCTTGGCAAGCCTTCTTTGTCAGATGGTAGATGCTGATGCAATCAGTATAACTTTCAGTACAGGCACTTTTGTATAAGTAGAACTCTATATAAGGAAACAGCATGTGACACAGAACTCCGTGATCACTTTCTTGATCTTCCTCTTCCCATTTTTTTTTAATACAAATTTGTGCATATTGTAGAGTCCCATACATGCTGTCTTTTTTATCTACTCATATGCAGTCTGACATAGTTGCCTTTTAGCCTTTCACACTCATAGGATACTCAGACACAGCATATTTTTTTATTTGTTTTCCATCCTCCAGTCCTTCACAAACCAGTTTGAAGCCAATCTTCAATCATCTTCATTTCATCTGACCTTAAAATGCTAAGGACAGGCAGGGAAAACCATGAGCCAAACATTTATCCTTCAAACTGATCAGTAGGAGGCTGTCAAAAAGTGGGATTCAAACAGTATGCCTTCCCTGAGGTGCCATAGCTCCTAGAATAAACAAATAGTTATACCTTTTTTTCTGCACTCCTCAAAAAGAAAAAGAAAATAAGTTGTTTGAACTACCCTACCAATCTATGCTTTCAATACATATTGTCAAAGGAGGTGCACAGTTCATCAGTCTGGGAATGGACTCTTCTGAATTCCAGAATGTTCCATTTCCCTCCAGGCTATGACAAAACTCCTCAAGGTGATACAGTTCAGAAGAAGTAATTCGGCAGTTTCAGAAAGTAAAGCCCCTCCAAACCAGAAATCATTCAAGGTGTTCTGGAGATAACATCCCATACAAGACAGGTCTCTTTCAATGGTGGACCATCTCTAGAACTCTTAAAACACTTCTGGTTCAAACTATTTCTTCTGGAAACCTCCACTCTAGGAATGACATGGTCCAGAGAGAAATAGAATAACCTGCAGTTCTCCAAAATGGTCCATTCTTGGATCTATTAATTTTGTGTGTCCCTAATGGTGCAGGCATTTGACTGGTGCATATAAGTGTGTGTGTGTGTGTGTGTGTGTGTGTGTGAGAGAGAGAGAGAGAGAGAGAGAGAGAGAGAGGAGGGTGGGGGAAGAAAGACAACACAATAGTGTATAATAATAAGATTTGTAAGGTCTTGACCTAACTTCTCTTATGGTTTTATAAATTTTGGTTTCTGTTTTTATCCACCATCCACTGTCTAGAATTTCTCTAGTAAATGGGCAGCTATGTGACTTAAAAACAATATGTGTATGTGCAGGCATGTGGGCCTCAGTGTAGCATTTCTTATGGGGGGGGGGAATGTGACTCTGCTATGAAGGTGTCATTTCTTCTGTTTCTATTTAAAAGACTCTGCTCGTTGTGATCCTGTAAAGATGGCACAGTGGTGCTTTTGCAGCTCTATGCTTTTCACAGTAACTCAAAATATATAACGTACAGCCTTTATGTATGTATGTTTGGGGAAGGGAGTAATGAGTCACTTCAGCCCAAAGGCAAGCATTAAGTGCCCAGAGCTCATATAAGCAGGGATAATAAAGGCAGGCAGTATTTTTTTTTCAGATTATGAAATCATTAAGAAGGATTAAGACTGTGAAACTGACAAGAATGATTGAGAGGATTCACTAATTAAAGCTGCTTACTCTATCTAACCAACGAAAATCAAACCTTTCTCCTCTCCTAGCAGTTTGTGAAACTGACACAATCTGCTTCCCCTGATGCCCACTAACCCATTCAAGAAGGCAGGAACATACATCACCATCAATCTGCTCCCAATCCATAGCAAAGGCAATTTCCACCTGTCTTTTAATACACCATACCAAAAGTAGCCTTTTTCAACTTTTGCTAACACAACAGGCTGTGTTGTGTTATTTCATTCATGAGATGCCTCATTTCAAGGCATCTCATCACTTGAGGAGATGGGCAGCTTCATAAATGGATTAAATAAATAAATAAGTTCCTCTGCTCTAATTGGCTATTGTGCACTATGGTGGGCACATCACTTTCCCTCACTGGAAATACCACACTGAGGGAAAGTGATGTGCCCACCACAGTGCCCAATAGCCAATTCTCCTAGGACCAGGAATTATGGACCTCTGTTTTGCTTTGCTTTTTTCCCCCCTTTGTGAAACAGTAACCCTCTGATTTTTTTTCCCTCCCCCACCAAATAACTGAAAGGTTGGACTTTTAAAAAAAAAAAATTCACCAGTGGATCAGCAAAACGGTGGGATATTAAAAAAAAAAAAAAAGTGAAATTACCCAGTGTTCTACCAGTTTTTTCTTCTACCCCAAGTGACAAGAAGAATGGTAAAACTGGAGGCTGAGAGAAAATGTGTTTGGAAAAGGGTCAGAGAAAATGGGAATCAAGACACAGAGTTTACAGAAAAGAGGTTCATGGAAAACATGAATGAAAAGGTGTTGATATAAAGTGAAATGGCTCCCTGATTTCAGACATTCAGCAGGAAAAAAAAAAGTTTTAAAAAAGCTTGTGCTTTATAACTAGAGGCAGCAGCTGAATCTGCCATTATTATCATCGTCATGCATTGCAGTTTATGACAATGGGGTTGGTCTTTTAGCAGATGCATTATCCCAGTGGCAAATACCTAAAATCCTGAACTTTGATGCAACTCTAGAGATATTGGGGTAGAGTGATGGTGGAGCCCAGTAAAGTGGAAAGGCTGATGTGTAGGGACATGTTGCCTTTCGGGTGCTGGGGGGTTTTGTTATGGTTTTATGGCTTTTTGATTTCCTTATTGTTTTGTGAGCTGCCCAGGATTATGGTGCATAAGATGGGAAGCCATATAAATGTTTTAAATAAATAAATATTGACTGGCCTCTCAGGAGCTTTCTGATGGGGGGGGGGTCACAATGGAAGCAACTGCCTAGCCACAAATATGAAGGAGGACTTGTCCAAAGTGTGGTGCAGCACTGGAAATAATCAGATGGCTCAATGCTTTCTATTCAAGGCAGTAAATTTAATCCATTAAAACAAAAGCCCAAGAGTTGAATGATGCCATTTTCTGGGCATTTCACTTGAACTTCGGGAACTTCATATGAAAGTGTCCACATGCTGCATCTTCTGTTGTTAGTAACTAGCACCAAAGGACATCTTCCCCAACCTGCCTCTCGCCGTCAGACTTCTAGTGTGGAGAGAACCCCTGCCTGCTCCACGGCCAAGGCAGAGGAGGGACTGGAAGTGGGGTCAGCAATTTCTAAAGCCATCACACTTTTTTGCTGGCCCCAACACTGGATAACAGAACTGGGAAAAGCCCCAGAAATTGGGAAAATGGATTGAGATTGGCTTCACTGATATGATTGTCTATATATTATCCCGAGCATAATTAGGTTCTACTGGCAGTAGAACAAAGCCAATAAAAAGGTTGCCCACAATCCCCAGCCCAAAAAAAAAAAAAAAAGTTCAACTTTGCTATAATATGCAGCTAAACTGATCCATACCCATTGGGAAAAGAGGGAGAGGGCAATTCCACACTGCAATCTAAGCTGCTGGCCTCCCAGCTGCTCCTTAAGCCAGCATAATTAAAGCAACAGGGTGTTCTCTGCTTCCTGCTTAGTGCTGGAGGTCTGCAGACATTTTGTAACAAGGAAGAACTGGTAGTTCAGCTTCAAAGAAACAAAAGTAGCAAAGTTCCTAGATGCAACTTATATATGCGGTTCTCATTTAATGACCACTTGTTCACCAACCATTTGAACCTATGACAGTGCTAAACAAGGGGGACTTGTGACCAGTCCTTGTACTTAAATAAGTCGCAGCATCCTTGCAGTCACATGATCACAGTCCAGGTACTCAGCACCCAGTTTGCAACTATGACATTGCAGCATCCTGCAGTCACGTGATCGCCATTTGCAACCTTCTTTGCCGGCTTCCTACAAGAAAAGTCAATGGGGAAGCCAGCAGGAAATTGTAAATGGTGATCATGTGATATCCTCACTTAGTGACCTGTGGTGATTCACTTAACAACAGCAACTGGAAGTGCTGGAAATTCCATCGCTAAGCCGTGAAGTCACGTGACATTGCACTTTATGACTGCATCACTTAGTGATGGATATTCCAGTCCCAATTACCATTGTTAAGTAAGGACTACCTGTAGATGTTAAAAAGACAGGAGGAGAAGCTTTGGAATATTGTGGGTAGGAGGTGGAAAAGCAAGGGGAGTATGCATCACCCAGAAACTGAAGAGATGACCACTGGAAGATGTAACAGCTGAACGAAGCAGAAGCTTCTAGGGTTCAGGTTAGTTCAGTGACTTAATGGGCAATTGTTGGTTCAACTTCAGAATTACATGGACAGCATAGCAACCCAGCAGCTGAAGATAAAATGGCTGCATAGGGAAGCAACCAGCAGCTGGAAGAGAGGGGCCATGCCAGGCAGAACAGCCGACTGAAGATGAGCTGTTACTAAAATGGAGAACATCCACGCTGAAGGGATTATGAGATCTCAGGATGGAAAATACCAGTTTTGAATCAAATCTGGAAAACACAGACATGGGTTGTATCTGCAATGGGGAGGAGGAGGAGGAGGGGGGGAGGGGGAGGAGGAGGTCGTGATGATCTCTTCCTGAACTCAGGAAGCATTCAGTGCCAGTGATAGGCCATGCAGACATGCAGATCTGCCCTTAGAGTTTTAAGCAAACCTATGTAATGGGGAACATAGGTGCTGAGCTAATGCAAGGATGGCATAAAAATCTCACATGGAAGTGTTCATACACTTTATTTCCATCTCTCTCTCTTTCTTATTCTCTCTCTCTCACACACACACCATCAATTACTGTGAGAAAGGAAGACAGTAAATAAGTACCGGTAGTCCTTGACTTATGACCACAATTGGGACTGGAATTTCCATTACTAAGTGATGCAGTCATAAAGCAAGATGTCACATGATTGCATTCCTTAGGGATGGCAACCCCAGCACTCCCTGTTGCCATCGTTAAGTGAATTCCACTGGTCATTAGCCGAGGACCCATCCCAATCCAAGCGATTCCAGACTTGGTCCCTCCCAGCCCTGAGCCTCAGTAAGGTAAGGGACTGCCTCTAACTCCCCCCCTCCCGCCTACCTCTCCTTCCAACTCAGCCCTTTTGGCTGCCCTGCACCTTGCCTTACAGGGTGGCAAGCAGCCTCAGAACCACGCAGCTCTGGGGCTACTTGCCACACCCTGGGAAGCCGCAGGTGCCCTTGCCACCTGTGCTTCAGGACCCCTGCTGCCCTGCACTCCACCGCCCCAGCTGACCTTGCCAACTTCTTGCTCCCACTGCTGATGAGGCTTGCCTGGCATGACCCTTCACACCAAGAAGCCCCTTTGGCAAAGCCAGCAAAAACAAGTCAGCAAAAGCAAGCCCCTTTGCATGAAGCCAACCCCCCCCCCCACACTTTCCCATTGGGCGAAACTGCTTCCTGCCTTCCCCATTGGCTGGTATTCTTATAGTATTTGTGCCACGCTGCTGGGCATTGCAGTTCTGCAGCTGCTTGCCACCCCACAAGGCAGAGTGCAAGGGGCCAAAAGAACAGAGTTGGGGGGGGATAGGTGAATGGGGGGAGTTGAAGGGCCCCTACAGTCATAAGTGCAGGTGGGCTGCCAAGCTCCCAAATTTTGATCGTGTTACTGAAGGGGCACTGCAACAGCTGTAACTTTGAAGACTGATCATAAGTCATTTTTTTCAGTGCTGTCATAATTTTGAATGCTTGCTGAACAAGTGGTCATAAGTCGAGGACTACCTGTAGGGAAGAAAAAGGTATACTAAGGGAATTTATTATACCAGAGCCTGTATTGTATGTTTTTTAGAGAGGGATTCAGGTGAAAAATCTGTTTCATTCTGGAAAATGCTTAATAAGTTTCATCAGCCAGACCACAACCTGGGTTCATTAATACTTCTAGAATAATCCTGAGGGTGTCTGAGGGGAGAGGTTATGGAAAGCTTTCCATTTAAGCAGAACATCTGCAATTGATTTCTAGGGGAAAAAAATGTGTGTGACAGTTGAAAGGTGGCAGAAGGAAAATTAAAAATAAAAATGGTTAAAAAACATGGAAAGCTAATCCATCCGGCATGCTGAAACCACATTTGAGATAATGCCCTGGGGGAAAGTGCTAAGGCTTTATTTGCTGACAACAGAGACACAAACCACTAAGCTCTAAGAGAAAATGACTTCAATTTAATCTTGTCAATAGAGGTCAACCTTTAATACAACCTTAACAAGGTGATTCCAAAGACAGCACAATATGTCATGTCCAAAATGTATTAGGTTAATAAACATATAAACCTAATATTTACATTAAGGCAATCCTATTAGGATACCTTTCGGGCTCACTATGACATGACCATAAGGTGAGATCAATTTACACACCTAGAAAGAATAACAATAAGAAAATCTGGGCATAAGATGTAGTGACTGAAAAACAACAATTAGCATTTATACAATGCATTCATACAGAATCCATTCAAAGAAATCCATAAAGCAGTTTATCACAGAAACCTTTTTCATAATGCAGTATAATATGCTACTTGCCTGGGTAAAAATATTGCTATGTCATACAACATAGGGCTATACAGCACTGCAGAATTAATGTGGAAAAGATCTTTCAAAGCATGTGAGAACCCAAATAGAGCAGCTATCCGAAATTCTTTAAAGCAGTTGTCTCTTTTCTCAGACTCTCACGACTGCCCCAGCACATAACCCTAGGAAAAGAGGTGGCTGCTTTAAAGAGTCACAGACTAGTTCCATGTCAGAATCTCTACATGCTCTGAAGGGTCTTTTTGTAATAGGATCTGAGGAATTGCAAAGCCCCTGTAGAGAAGAGGGTAGCTTAGTGGAAGTTGCTTGTAAAAGGCTCCTGCTTACAGAGATCATGGCATTAGGATTAGCTATATTTGGAAACCTGCTCAGGTAGCTATATTTGGAAACCTGCTCACTAACTTCAGTGCTGACCACCTGGGCGTTATGAAGCTGCTGTTACTCCATGTGTCATTTCCTTCTACATGCCTTCTTGGGCCTTTGGAGTGCCCCCTTCTCTTTGGAAAGCAAAGAGAATTAGGATTAGAGGAAGAGCAGGTTTCTAGGCACCTGGAAAAGTTCAGATTGGCCTGGGATTTTGAAGTCCCCAACTGGGGGGTAGGGGGAATGTTTCAAAATCAGATTGATTGCCAGATTTTCTGGTCCTTGACCAAACTCAAACCAGGATGGTCCTAATTTCCAGGAGACGGGGGTGGGGGTGAGGGGGGGAGAGACGCCTCAGGAAAAGAAACAACATATCCTAAGAAAATGTCTAGTTTCTAGGAGCTACCAGCTGGGAGCAATGGGAGCAGTGAGGGACATAAGCAGCAGAAGGTTCAAGCCACAAAGGCAGCTGTAGCAGCAATTTTGTACATGGTGCAGAGCAGAAGACAACTTCTACCTTTGCCACTAATGTGCCTGTGTGAGTATTTGAGGTATACCGAAATGGCAACCGAGAATCAGGCCTTCCAGTGTCCTGGGCTTTAGGTGCCATGGAAAGACATGGCACAAGTTATCCTCCTGCTGACAGGTTTGTGCTACCTTTATAATGTTGTGCTTTTTCACTTTTCTCCTCTTCAGATTTTTATGTTGATTATTCTTTCTGTAAACCGTTCCCAAAATATGACTGGATGGTGTTACAGAAAGATTTGAAATAAATAAATAAGCATAACCACAGCTGAGGCACAGAGAAGAGTATATTTCCTGTTGGTGGATATAAGCTATTTATGGTTTGAACAGTAATCACCATCACTATGACATATGCCCAGAAACATATTAGTAACTAATGTAATAATTATAATGATTCCACGTGTAATTTCTCATCAACATCTAACATTTGGCAAAGAAAAGGTTGAATATTTGTTATATAGGTGCTAGGACTAGGGCTACAGTTGTTGAGGCAGGAAACCAGGAGCCCAAAACCACTTAGGATCCTTTTGAAACCCAGGTCAGATGCCACCAATCAGCCAGCCTGAGAAACATACTGCAAGCAGACCTTTACAACAAAACAATGAAAGAGATCACCAGATTCTTAGTCTTTGTAGATGATCTTCATTGTAACTAAGGTTCCTTGTATCTGCAATGAAATCTCTGATTTACTCAATGTGAGTCCTTGACTCACGGTAAGAGTGTCAAGTTCCTAGAGAAAGAATTATGCAGTGTTTGAAGCCATCTCCTGACAGCAGACGTGACAAGACAGGGAGCCTTGGAAATCTTACTAAATGTCACAAGACCAAAGATTACAGGATGAAGGAACAAGTCCCCTGATGTGTTACTCCAGACTTGCAATAAAGGAAAGGATCACATACACATTGCCAAGAATCTTGTTCAAATGCTCAGGTTATACTACTGAAACCTGTCCATTATAACTGAATAAGCATGCAGGGGAGATGTATCCTAACAACTGCCATTTCCATGAAGTATAAGAAATATAATAGTAATTTACTACCTACAAAACTGGGATAATTGGTTTGATTTACTGCTGAAGTGCCAAGCTTCTGGGCACAGCAGGAAGAAACAGGAACTGTAATTTGTATAGTGCTTTACCACGTCATCTGTATATAAAATTAGTGACTTAAGCTACTCTTTACTCAATTTTTGTAAAACCCCATTCTTGCCCTGGAGTGTTTTTTTTTTTTTTTTGCTTCCTGCCCAGCTTCAGGTCACCATGTAGGGACTGTGTTTGCATAAAGAAGTATTACACATGATTGAAAATCCAGCCAAAGTTATAAGGTGAAGAGATTGGGGTCAAGTGACTAAAAGTACGTAAATTAATATGCACATTACACAAACTAATTATGAAAATAGGGAACTGGGGGCAACTGTCAAGTCTGCTTCCTGCCTCCCCTCCCCACCAACAAACCTAGAGCCATAACTCTGGGATCAGGCATCTATACAACGCATAATTGTGCTGCCTGGGGTGCTCATTTTTCCCTCTCCTTATTTAATAGATAGATTTCTAAGAATGTTATTTATTGTACTATCCACTTTTATGCTAAGTAAGTTTTGTTAGTCGAAAAATAAATGACTCTGTAGGTGCAACAGGATGACTGAAGCTCCACCCCATGTTATGTGCATGAGATAAGTGTGATGCATGTTAAAAGAGGCAGGACTTTGATCCCCCAGGCTATTTTGAAGTTGTTGGCCCACCTTGTGGTTGCCCCTGCTTACTTATTTTTTACGCAGCACTTAACTAAATGCTACGTATATACATACGTGCATACATACATATACAGTATATACACACATAATACCTACATACAAACACACATGCACAACCATACACATACACTTTATTTATGTGTTTAATTAATTAATTAAATTTAGAAGCCACCTGACTCCAAATAACTCTGGGCTTCTTAGATATTAAAAGAGTAATGGTATGTGGGAATGATCTTGGGAGACAGGGCAAAGAGACGCAACCAAGGGAATGGTCAGATAAAAGGCAGCTAAACCCTCAGCAGGGATGTGGGTGGGGCAAGAGGCTCAGACGAGACCCTGCCTAGTTTCTTAGGCTGTAAAGAACCGCATGATTTCCTTAATGACCACGTGATTCACTTGACCATAGTGATTCACTTAATGACTGTCCCAAAAAAGTCCTAAAATCGGGTACAGTCACATGATGCCTTGCTTAACAACTGCCTTGCTTAATGACAAATGTTCCAATCCTTATCATGGTCATTAAGTGAGGACTACCTGTACATTTTAATCCTGATCTTCATTTAATTGTTTTAGTTTGCTTTGTGGTGTGTGATGCCCTAACCCTAAAAACAGCATAGGTGACTGTTTTATCTTCTGTCTGCAAATGAGCAACTCACATGACAAGCAATACACATGCCAAGAAAAAAGGTTTAAAAGCACAGACATTCCTAAATGTTGCTTTGGCAGAATATCTACCAGTGCAATCATATTCATCCATCAGTTGGTGACTTATGTATCACCCTCAAAAAAAAAAAAGAAAAGAAAAGAAAGATACAGATCTGCATACATTTTGCATCTTGTCATGTAAACGTACAGATGAAAATGTTAGAGAAAAATTCACTATGCTTTAAATTCTGTTCCTGTCTCAAGATTTAGAATGCTTGTGGCCAGGAGGTCAATGCATGCTATTCAGCTTCTAATTGTTGATAGGCAATTTCAAGATCTCTGATCTCTCTTTTCACAGTCCTTTATCTTTACACCAAGCTAGATGGCCTTTCAATATAGGATGCCATCAAATGAAATAGCGCCCTTAGTAAACTACAACACAAGACTCTTCTTATCACCAACAAAATAAAACAAAGCACCCAGAAAATATCTACTGACAAATGAAGCCACTGTTTCAGAAGCTTTTTATTCAAGTTTGTAGGTAACTGAATAGTTATTGCAGGATGGCTCACAACAGCATGACTTAAAGACTAAAAGAATTACACAAGAATCAGCACAAAAACATTCAATATTTCTAATAAAACAAAACTAGCTATATTTAATTATGAAGATTAAAATCTCTGCCAAATGCCATACTAATAATGGCATAGTTCCAGAAAAACAAAAACTAGAAAAACAAGGCACACCTTCCATAGACTTGGGATGCAGATTATCAGAAGCAGTTTCAGGTACTGTTTTTGCTGTGTAGTAAACCATGCCACGATTAGAGAACTAACCAGCACAATCTGCATATTTCGCACATCCCACGCCAACACTCAGTTTCTGAAAACATTAAAATGACAGGCTTTTTCATGAAACATGAGAACGACGTAAGGATCTTAGCCCTCTTATGTATTTGGCAATGGATTTGGGGAAAAGATACATTTAGCAATCTAATAGCTTCAAATTTGGGAGAAAATCTACTCAGAATATGTCATCGATGGTATTTAGCACTATATAAATTGGAAATGAGTTATAATCTGAGTAACAATTGCTGCTGGAGTTGTGGGAAAGGCCATCCAGAATTTTTCAGTTTGGGGAGGGGGAAGGAACTGTGAAAAGATAAAATGTATAAAGTACAGATTAAAGGCATTTCTGGAGCTTTATTATATTAAAATATCTCAGGATAGTTACAGAAGTGATCGTTAAAGTTCCAAAAATAGTGGTTGCCTTTCATTGGAAGTAACCTTTTTTCTGTCCTTTATCAAGTAGTTTTATAACTCTGAAGTACTGGAACTATAGAAAAGAATTCCACATGATTCACATATACAATGTTTATATTATTTTGGAAAGCAATGTGTTATTTTAGCTATTGAGGTGGTATTAGTCCAATGCATATCTCTCTTCGATAGGACAGGAGAAAATACAGTCTTGACAGGTGCAGTTTCTCCTATCCTACAACACTTCTCTCAATGAGGTCTTCCAGATGGAGGTCTCTCCATACCACCATGTCCTGCCCTGATGATACCATAAGATGCCTGCAGTTATTCCAATTTCTTTGCATCCTTCTTCTATGACTTTCCCCACTGCAAAAAGTCCAGCTTTCCTTCAGAACTTAGCCTCATTCATGACACCATTCAAATGCCCAGATTTCATATTTCTGCATGGGGAGAAGATCTTTTTTTGTGTGTGATTATGCCACCCTTCCACATTTAGGCAAATCCTCTTAATTTCATTTCTGCCCCCCACATTCACTCATATGCTCAAGCAATCATATTCCTGCCTCTTCTTCAAAATATATGCACATAACATACATACATGGAGTTCACAGATCAACTCTTTTGTTTACAATTCACGCACTCAGACACTTATTCAATTGCTTGGCAAGCTTCTACAATACAGCAGTTTCCAGAAAAAAGATGTAGGGGGAGAAAACCACTAGTGATCTATTTTTCTGGAGGCTGGGGGATTTTGTTCCAGGAGCTGAGATTATCAGATGCAATGGGGAAACGACCAATGAATGGATGTCAAAGAAAATCACTGCTTCATCTGCTTGGAGAGCAGCAAGGACAATGACTGATTGGTCAGGTTGGACAGCAAACGCAGTGGCATTTCCTACTTAATGAAATGAGCAGAACACAGCAGTATAGTAGTAGTAGTAGTAGTAGTAAGGAGAAGAGGAGGAGGAGGAGGAGGAGGAAGAAAAAGAAGAAGAAGAAGAAGAAGAAGAAGAAGAAGAAGAAGAAGAAGAAGAAGAAGAAGAAGAGGAGGAGGAGGAGGAGGAGGAGGAGGAGGAGGAGGAGGAGGAAGAAGTTGTTCAAGATTATTATTATAATTACGGTCAAGATTATTATATAATTATATTATCGTATAATTATAATTATATAATTAAAATAATATAATTATATTATTATGTTCAAGATTATTCATTAAACTTATATGCCACTTGACTCTCAATGACTTTGGGTAGCTCAGAACAATCAAACAAAGACATTGCAATAAAACATAAAACATAAAGAAAAAAAAGATGGCAAGTGCGATGAAGTAAGGGGGGTCTCACTCTCTCTCGGTGAAGGCCTGGGTGAAGTACCCAGTCTTCATGGCTCTTCAATGAAGATACATACATCCAAAAGCAACTTTAAATGTGTGTCAGATAGTGGCAAACCTGGATCACCTGGAAAAGGTGAGTTAAGCTGTCCCTTGGCAACTTTAAAGGGCCATCTGAAATAAATTAATTAGCGTTACAGAGAGAAGCATTTTCTCTGACACTAATTAACAGCCACCCCATAATAACTTGTAAAGGGAATCAAATTCTTAATGGAAGCTGGGCATCTTAAATAAAACTGAAGATGAAATTAAGGGTGCACAATGTATGCCATTCAGCTCACCCTATAACCAGAAAGTTCCAAGATACGCAAAACAGATTGCAAGTTAGACGTTGTCCAGATTCAGATTGTCTTGTCCTATCATGAACAAATGGACATTTGTTCTAAATACGCTGCTCTGATCCAGGCGTGAAATAATACCTGAGCTTGTAGTTCTACACAATATGAGTTGCCCAATCATCTTCACTAAAGTATATGCAGCACATATGAGTCATTACATGTGTTTATATTCAAGAACTGATTAGGTTTAATTCTTACCCCATCACCAAGGAATAGGTTCCCATGCCCTATCCAGATTATCACAAGACAAAAGTTTCCATAAGGTAGCCAAGAGTTCAACAGGCTAGGCCTCACAATTTAAGAAGCCCTCGACTGGAGTATTTTCATAATCTGCTAGCATTAGGCTGTCAGGATGGAAGCAATGTAGAATGTCATGGCCATGTTCCATTGGCAAGCAGAAGGGAGATGTTGAAGAGTAGACCAGACTGCAGTGATCCTAGCCAGCAACGTAGCCTATGATGGTAACTGTGCAGGATTAGATTTGGGGGATTTTGCAACATTGATAGATATAGAGATTATCTAATTAGATATATTCTGCCTGTTTATCTATTTATCTATCCATCCATCCCTTCATCTAACCGCTTAGTAACATAGTGTAGTGCTGGGGATTTTACTGGAAGATTGGTGAGGCAGAAATGGATAGTGGTGTGTACCTTTTTCTCTTAACTCCATAGTACATAGGACTTTGCATTCCCATGTAATGTTGAGTCTGTAATACAGAATAAAGAAAGCATTTTTTGTCACTGAAGAATTGTACTTAGGTCATACTTTGTTTTGCCCTGTCCTTGGTGGGATCCCTGTGTAGAGTAAGATGATCTCTCTCATCTTCATTCCAAAACCTTGGGAAACAGATGTGCCTTAATTCTGAGATGGTCTCACCACCTGTTACAAACACTGCTCCTTAAACTTGATGGTCTTATTCTTGGCAGGAATCCATAACCTTGAACCTCAATGGACTCATTCCTGGCAGAAGTAGGCAATGCATTCCAAGACCTTGCTGGCTTTCTGGAAGGGCCTGAAGACCTGGCTTTGCCATCTGGCCTGGGGATCAGAGTGGCGTGGAGCCCATAAAATGGCTGCACTGTTCTTGAATGTCTGTGCTATTCTGGTGACTGTACTGTATGGCTTTTAATTGTTTAATGGTTTTTAATGTTTGTATTGTTTACATGGCTGTTTTATTTGTTGATTATTTTTGGTACTGTTTAAGTTTTAATTGGAAGCTGCCCAGAGTCACAAATGTGAGATGGGCAGCTATATAAATCGAATAAATAAATACATAAATGAATAAATAAATAAATAAGATAAGATAAGCTCATCCTTATTGTTATTGATAAAATCCAGTGATATGAGATCATTGAAGACCAGTGTGAGTAATGGCGGTTCAGAGCCAATATAAGCTGTTCAGAAACCCCCGTGAGATGCCTACCATATATGATAAAATGCTTTTTTTCTGTATCACATTTCCAGCATTTTTATTATATGTTTTATCTATTTTTGCAATTAAGAATGGAGTTATGTACCATCTATAAAGCATTCTGTACCAATTTTCTCTTAAATAATAGTTTGGGATAAATTCTATTGGATTATTCTGCTATTTTCTTATAGTGTCATGGAAGAAACCTTAAGTAATCATACTGTTGTGGACATTGCTCCTGAATCCAAAGCAATCTGTGACCCAACCCTGCTGGGCAGGGGACAAAACAATACACCCAGCTATTTCTAGAATTTACATCCTGCCTTTCTGCCAAAGGACAGAGCTGGAAAAGATTAACTTCCTCTCTTCTCTTAACCAGGTTTCCATGATATGGAAGTCATCACTTTCATTTAAAATTAAATCCTGGATAATAGACATTTAATTTGCAACTGATCTAGCACTGAAAAACAGGATATGGTACTAAAGAATCTATACCTGCAAAGGCCAGGTTTCATCTTTTCATATTTTTTCCCTTTGAGGTTGTTTGAAGGTTCTTAGTAGATCAGTAAGTACACGCCTTCTGTCTGAAATGATCATCCTCTTCCACTGAGTTTGGAGCTTCAGAGGAGATACACAAAGAGCAGCGAGGGAGGGAGGGGACACCCACCTAAGGTAGGCAGATCACCATGGCAATTACTGGAGCAACAGATGTTACAGCCAGACTGCCCTCATCACCCATTCTCCCTTGTTTTTCTGACACCTTGGTTAACCCCTACCCACAGTCAAACCCATCCTCCAAATTCCTCCTTATGTAAGTGGATGTAGACACAGCGCTCTTGTCTCCAAGTCCTCCACAGATGGTTGCAATTAAGATTTACACCTAGTGCTGCATATCCCTCTTTGGACCAAGAAGGACTTCAATTTAGGTTACTTTGTATTGAGTTCTATATTTGCTAAATTATTTATAAAGAACATTTTATAGTTTAACACTGCAAGTTTCAATCCAATCTAAACTACAGGATCCATACAGAAAATCCCAGATGCTGCATCCAGTTAGTAGGATATATTCTCAGCTCCCACGTAGATATATAATTTATTTCTTAAACTAGGAATATGTATGTGTAGGTCTTCTTCCATCCAAATGTTTCCCCTGGGTGGGTTAGAGCACTGAAGTATTAGAATTATATGAGAAGAAGAGAGTATTCAAAATAAGGAATAGCCTATAAAGCTGCCATTAATTCAGGTTTTCCAGATTGAAACTGCTGCTCTTATGACTTAATGTTTGCAGCTTCCAAGGATAGCATTTGATCCAATATCTTTATACGCCAAAATAAAGACCAAAGAGTCCTCCTGCCTAAATATAATAGCATCATAAAGTGTTACTTTGCAACTATACTTTCTTTGTTATTCTGTTTATAATGATATATAAAGTGACTCGACCATGCAGAGATCATAATATGAATGCACATGATAAGTTGTAAAAAACCCAATACATAGTAAATATCTTACTGATATGCACTTTAAATCCATACAGAGATTTAAACCAGATTTTATATTTTAACGACAAAGAGTGCAAAGCTTGGTTCTATTCAACTTGGCAATGCATTCTCAGATATGTTCTAGCAACGTGGAGATAATACAATATCCAAGCAAATGTTCAAGAAGATCTTGTTAGAAAAATTGGAGTCAAGTCAAGGTGTCAATTAAATTGAACATTCAGGTCACTTTGGGGTCCAGTCCTCAAAGTAAAATTTCACTATGCCAACATGCTGAGTAATAATGAATGAACAAGGCTTGCTGATTAAGTTAGGGAACTAATGCTAGAAGCCATCTTGGACTTCTTGTGAAATGTCTCCTGAGCACAAGATCAATACTCGTCTCAGTCTGTATTTTAGATACAGTTTGGTAGAAACTCTAGAAGTGGCAGTCTTTCACCTTTCTAACTTCTGCCAGACGCTAGTAATTATGAAAACAGAAGCAGGAGGCAGCAAGTGTATAGATTAACAACTCACACAATTAAAACTTGGCACAGAGGTTACAAAAACCTGATATTAGATGACTAAGTTGGTGATACAACAATAATGTAAACAAAAGTTTCATAGTCTAAAACAGAAGCTGAGAGGGCAAAGCATGACCAGAAATTTAAAAAAACCAAAAAAACTAAAGAAGCTAGAATCTGTTCTATAAAGCAAGTGAGGCCAAAGTCAGGTTGAGAGATCCCATTTACAGAAGCAAGGGCACTGGTCGCTTTTCAGGCCATACTTCTGAGAATAGGTGAGGGCAACCCCTTCAGAAGCATCTATACACACTGGCAATAGGCAGGGTGGTGTGGAATGGAGGGGAGGGGGGCAGGTGTGCTCGAGAAGGGAGCTGCCTTTCCTCCTCCCTCCTTTTTTTTAATGAAGAAGGATACATACAGGAGCGTCCACAGAGTATCAAAAAAGTCAAGGTAGTGGCCACGATGGTGCAATTGAAGCTCTACCCATTTTTATACAGAGTGCACATAAAAGACAGGCACAGCTTCAATTAAACCACCACAGCCACCATCTTGATTCTTTTTTCCATACCCCACTGACACCCTGGATACATACTAACAGTAAAAAAAAAAAAAGATAGATAGATAGATAGATAGATAGATAGATAGGGGAGGAAAGAAAAGCAGGGAAAGAACAAAAAATAAATTTGGGAATACTAATGTATAAATACAAACATTCACATTCCCAGAATAGGAATCTGTGTAGACAAAAAGTAACCATAAGGAAATACTTTATTCATATAGCCAAGAATGGCGGTCAGATTGAATATGCCAAATGTTAATTGAACGATTCATCAAATTCTTTGCTGTTGTGTTAATTTTTCTGCTGTTGCTGCTGAGGGGAGACTTGCCTTTCTTGATTCTGTTCAGACTAATTGAGCAAATTAGGCTCATGAGTCAAACAAAGCTGCTCTAATTCCCTTTCCAGGCCACTTGAGAGAACTGTATATTCCACATCTGTATACTTCATATTTCCAGTTTCCATGGGACTTTATCTGACTAAATGTGTCTGGAGGAATGTGTATGTAGATGGATGCAAGTATATGGATACTGACATGGGGGGAATTTGGCACCAGTGAATCCTGAGGAAATGAGGAGCAATCATGTTAAAATCTCCAAACTGGGTTTGGGGAAAAATATGGCTGTTGAGTTGGCAATAATATGAAATGCAAAAGATTTGGAACTGTTCCTAAGTATATAAGATAAAGAAAATTTGGGTCCACATTTATCCATATCTGCATCTTATTGGGGATTTAGATTGGTGATGACAAAGAGTGTCTAAAAAGAAACTGCTTTATATCTAATGGACAATCTGTCTGAGCCAAGCTGGAGGCAGAGAAGGGAAGAGAGGGAAGTAATGAAAAAAGTGGGGAAAGTCTTCTATATCCAAATGTGCAATCCAAAGGCTGGGGGTGTGTGTGTGTGCACGCATGTGTGGCAAGGTGCCCTGGGAAATGGCTTCCAGATATACCTTGCTCTTGTGCTTTATAATTGTTCCCAGGATATCCTAAAAAAGAAAGAAGAAAATATTCTATATATTTTAACAAGAGATAGAAACATGTGCATTAAGCTTAACATACTCTGCCAAAAGCACTTTTATCAGTCTTTACTGAGAGCCTTTCAAAGAAATATCTAGTACAAGCAATATCACTGTTTTTTAACCAGGTTCATCAACTATTAGACAAGCTTTGGTTTCTTCATTGTAAGATGAATCAATATGTGAAAAGCAAAATGTCCTCTTAGTCATTCTTGCCAATTTAGTACCATTTTCATAAACAGTAATAAGATTAACTTAATACCTCTTCTCTTGTTCAAATCATGTGAAATACATTTTGGACCAAACTTCCTTGCTTTACTTCAGAAGGTACAATAATTTTGTTTTCCACCATTAGCTTTAACAGCTTAGGTTGGCTTCCTCTTTATAGCTCTTTATAACAACATCCACCTGGAGGACTTTGTTTTCCATCCCATATATCAAGCTCTCTACTTCTTTCCCTTCTGTACTTTTTTTTTACACACAGAATAAAAATTCCAAGATGTACATAAACAAAGAAATTATGTCTATCTAACCCAGTGTTTTTCAAACTGGGCAACTTTAAGCTGTGTGGACTTCAACTCCCAGAATTCCCCAGCCAGCATATATATCTGACCCAATATTATATATAGGAAGGGTACATAACATGATGTCAATGTGCCTCTTCCACAAAACCCAGAGACCCTGGCATGCCATCCAAAGACCAAGGTTGCGTATCCCTGTTCTATGGTTAGCAAACCCTGTCCAGTGTGTCAGACAGGCTGTTTCTCAGTTCTGTCTGACTGATATTTTATACACAAAGCATGAATTATAGTTCTCCTCCATAGCTTTTATATCTGAAAGCACAATCCTGTACATTTAAGCTTGGCACGCTCTACGTTCCAGTAAGAATTGCAGCCTTAGGGTATTAAAGAAAGCTAAGTGTCTCTATAACTCCAAGACATCCTGTAGCTGGATTCAAGCCCGTCATCTCCAACCACTTCTGCATAAGAGTATTGATATGCTCCATTTCCATGTTTGTCAGACTGCATCCTAGATATTTTCCCTGTACTTTCAGATCAGCCACTGAACTAGCAGATGAGATGGTGTTGATCTTTCCTATTCCTTCCCTCATACAAACAGATACATATAAACATCTAAATGGGACCTGGCATTGATCTGTAAAATGTATCTTCCTGTCTTTCTTCATTGTCTTGATGCAATCGTCCCACTAAAATGTGTTGTTGTTTGACACTACCACCCCTCTCCTAATCAGCAATGGCATTCCTTCTGCTTTCAATTCTGTTTCTTCTTGATTATGTCTTCATTCTCTTGTATGGCTTGATAAAAAAAAGACACTTTCAACAATTCCTCATAATGGAAACATTCTGAATTTTGATATTTATGTCTCATAATGGAAGCCACAAGGGTTTATTTTTATTTTTCCTGCTTTAAAGACACAAAGAAAACTTGTTTGGGGATTCTGAGAGAGGCAGTAGCTTATCTGAAGCCTGCAAAACCTGTAGTTTAATAGCAATGCCTTGAGCATCACATCTATCGGGACATGAAAGTAAAATTAATTCTCATTTTATCTTGTTCTTTCAGTATTTGCTGCTGGCCAATAAGTGCCAGAGTGAATAGTGTGTTTGCCACTGAGAAATCTTTCACATCAGTTTCTTACATGGGGATTAGTAAATCTCTTAGAGGCAGAGACGCTTACCACATTAAATTTGGTTGTCTTCACACCTTTATTTATTTTCCATCAATAGGTCTATAGGTCTTGTACAAACTAAATTCTTCTCTGCTCTCCGAGCTGGAAGGTAAGTTTCTGGGTTTGTTTTAAGCATTAGAAAGAAGCCTCTTTATTACATGGCTGGCAGTTATAGCAGAGTTAATAATAAGGCCACAACTAGAAAGCAAGGTCACCCATGGCTTACTGATACACAGCGGAAAGTTCCGTTCTCAGAACTCACCCCATTGCTCCCAGAATGACCTACTCGAAAGATGCAAATCATGCAGGCCGGGCCCCACGTCCATCACTTGCGTGCAATATCTAAAAGCACTATAGCTCTTCAGCCATGGAAATCTTTTGATACAAACATAACCAAATCTCTCTGCCCGTGCCACTTTCCTCCTAGTGATAAAAAGAACACAAAACTCTTGAGCAGAATTAATAATCATTTGTTTTTCTAAAACTGGAATAAGTACAAAAACATACTTGCCACTTAATGCCTGTGCTTCACTTCTTCCAAAAGCGATTCTGACTAAACCGCCCGGCAATGGCAAGGAATAGGCCTAACGAAAGCAACAGCAGCAGGAATACGCATCACCCTGTCTGCTAAGTGATGCTTCCTGTGGCATCAGGCTGGCACTATTCAATGTTTGTTAAAAATTGAAGCCCGTTGTGTCATCTCCTCTTCCTTTGGTGGAAGCTAGCACTACTAGTAGCAAAGCCACATAAAGAAAGAGAAATGCCTCCTGCAAGCGAGCAATGCACCAGTGTCCTCCACTTCAGTTCCTCCACCCTCCTAGGACAGTGAAATACGTGGCCAGGACCACGAACGTATTGTGTGAAAATTAAAATGGCAGGTGGAGGGTGCAAGGCCTTTTGTTTTCTGCTGCTATCACTACTGTGGCTGGACGTGCCTGCTTCCTTGAATGGGTGATATTGAATTCTTAAGGCATCCCTTAAATCCCTCAAGGAATCTACACAATGCCTCCTGCTCTCTACCCTGACACTGTCTGGCGTGCAACGTAGCGCATGGAACACCCTGGGCAGCTACTCAGTCCCCCACTGTTCTTGCTGAGCCTTCCCTAGTTTGCATTCATGGATGCCCACGGAAGAGGTCATCAGCAAGGCTGCTCCACGGGCAGACACAGAGTTGCAATCGCACCCAAACCTTTCAGCAGAGGGTCAGAGAACGATCAAACAATAATTGTCCGGACAATAAAAAGTTACTGACTCTCATGTGCTTGGTGGGTTAGTCTTGTTACACTTTCTACCAAGTTGGGACCTTAGGCCATCTCATGAATCAGAGGTCAGTTAATCAGTATCAAAACCCTGCCGCAATCACAGATGTCGGATTTGTTTGTACCGCTGGTCTGAGTTTAATTTTGCAGAGTCAAGCACCCCCTATTCATGTCACAGTATTGCACAACAGTTTTCCTGGAAGTGTAAATTACCAGCAAAGCACATGAGCAAATCTACAAAGAATAATTAGATCCAACTATGACATATGACAAGCAATTACAGACTCACATACACAGACTCATTGTCAAACTAGCTCCAGGCCTGGAAATGTCTTCATATTTTTCCACAGTTTATAGAGGAATTTGGTATGCACAAAGTATATAATTAGTATTATTAAATGTGATTAATTCATACTGTGAGAAAATGTACAAAGAACTGAAAGATAACTTGGTGGATTCCCTCCCCTTCTCCCCATTGAAAATGCAATCAAGCGTGTGCATATTTGTCTCCCTGAAAATCCAAACAAAGCCAGATCACAATCATGGAATCTGGCTTTTTTCTCCCCTAGCTCAAGTAATGTAAGCCCCATTTTTCACTGTCAGAATCAGTTCTAAGAGCCCTTTATTTGAGTCATATCATTTTGCAACACAGTTATTTGGGTCAGCTGGCTTACCCTGATATCACTCCCTATGCTCCTGCATGTCATTCTTCCCATTCCATTCTCAGGTTTTTATCCATCTGCTGATGCCAGTTCAGTGAAGAACAGTGCAGTCTCCTTCCTTCCTTCCTTCCTTCCTTCCTTCCTTCCTTCCTTCCTTCCTTCCTTCCTTCCCACAAAACCTCTTCTAACTCTCTTTAGAAAATAAAAGCTGTGGGAAATCACAATCTGCAATCTGAGTTCCCATAAAACCAAGAACACTGAGCTATCTTTTGGAGGCCTACTTCATTTGATTTAACACACACACACACACACACACACATTTCTGGGTTGGAGATAATGGCACCCTTGAGAAGTGGTAATTTGAAGGAAGTGGGTAAATTCACTGACTTTAAATACTTGATGGATCTGTCTGTCCTTGGTTCAATCCTGGCAGCCTGGAGCTGTTGCAAGATCCTCAGGTGCCTTCCATAGTTTCTGGGGACCTAACCAGTTGAGCCCATTTATAATATACAGATATTAAATCATGATGACTTGCTTACTCCACACTATCAAAGCAAACATAGATCTTTATTTAACCTTGAAAAAAACTAGCTCTCTAAAACAACAACTGTAACAACAACCCTATAATCCAGTATCCAAGTAAACAACACTTCTGAATAGAATGCTGTGAAATCTTTCCCCACATCTACAGCCATGCGCTTACTTTTGAAGGAAGGAAACTTCAACTTGTTGGGACATGATTAAGTTGTTGACTGGAATGCAACCCCTGCTGCAATGACTAAACTGGGCTTCCTCTTTGTTACTGTGTTGAGTTCTAAATGTGGAACTTTTAGCATTAAGATCATGGAAGAATTGCTTCTTCCTGCACCTGACTGGAACAAGAACTCCACCTCCGCACCTGCACAAAATGGTCAGAATCTGAAATTTCTCAGTTAAAAATGGCACATTTCATGTCTTCCATGTGGGCATGCTTTCTGCATAGAGTTAGATCTTCCTGATTGGAAGGGACTGCATTGCACTACTAAGCCTTGCTCTTGCCATATTATCCTTCTGTATAATCCTACCAAACCTGTGATATTTTTAATCCTGTGATTTTTAAATGCTTTTATTTATTAATTTGCCAGTTTGGGGAAATGTTTTGTTATTTGGAAGATTTGCATTATTTATTTATGTATTTATTTCTGTTATTAGCTGTATCAAACTGTACAAAGAAAAGTGAGATACACAGACATGTTTAAGCATGCAGTAGAGGAAAGCAACGTATGCATAATTATGCTAGGAGCATCTTAATTTCAGCCTGCCTGTTTCCCCATGGTACTGCCCTTCAGATACCTTAGCAGGGTGGTAATGATGGGAACCTTAGCTCAGCACATCTAGAGGGCACCCAATTGGGGAAGACCATGATATATCTTTGCTGGTGATTATACAGAAGTTATTTTCATGGCTGTTGCATTCAACATGGGACAGGAGATTTCTTTTTCAAAATATTGTCTGGTAACTTTTACAACAAATTCATTTTGATTATATGGCATTCCTTCAAAACATCATTTTTCCATTTAAACTTGAGAAACACATTGTGAATTAATAACATGTTGAGAAACAGGGTCTGGTTAATTAAGAGTGGAAATATGTAATACATGCCAGATATTTGTTTCACTGTCATGGTGCAGCAGAGATGATATATACAAAATTAAGAGGTCCCATTTGCTGATGACCACAGAAACCTCTCACTGACTGAGCAGAAGACCATTAACAAACAGATTACTAACTCACATACTTTTAGTTGCTGTAATGAGGATTTACCGTATTACACATGTGGGAAAATGTAAACAAACTGCTGGGTTGGGGGGAAATGACCTACATACTTTCCAATTGTCCAATTATTGTTCAGCTTGAACGTGCATTTCACTGGCTTTTCTGTCATCATTACTTACCTTACTTCCTGGCCCACTTCTCTGAATAAAATTTTCTTCTTACACATTTCATGTTCTAGCATACAGCTGCAGATCAAGACTGCAATCCTATGCACAATTACCTGGGATGCAGCCACTGAAATCAGATAGCTCTTCTTCCTCTAACAAATCCTAAACTGTCACTCTCCAGCCCTAGAGCTGCTGTCTTCTTTTCCATTTGACCCTCACACATTTACCTGGTGGCAACAAGGAGAGCCTTGCAAAGAATCCCAGAGCCAAGGTATCACTACAGCTCCCTGTTCACTTCCAAACAGAACTACCCAATGAGTATGATCACAAGGGAAGGACAACACTGAGAAGGGCTGGAGCACCACCAGTGGAGGGTTCATAGCACAAAGGACACCAGGGTGAGGGTAGGTGAGCAGCTAGTCATCAACTTGAGTGGACCCCAATATGTGCGAGATGCTGAGGCTGGGCTTTATGGAATGGAATATGAGTGTGTATTTACACACACACACACACACACACACAGACATATCTGTGTGTATGCGTGTGTGTGGGGGGAAGAACTTGTCTGTAAGGCTGACATGGGGTTCATACTCAAATCCAAGCTTATATAGATTGTACTCATGTCTTACTATTTTTTAATAAATGTCAGCTATTTTTTCCTCTTCACTGCTGCACATAGAGGCATCTATCCTGTGTACATTATAATGCATTGATATTGTATGTAGAAACATGTTACTATGGTAACAGAATTTGCAAATGAATCTCTCTGCATGATAGGAAGCTTCTCAGAAAATAAAAATCAAACCAAAGTTCATTGTTGAATTATTTCCTGAATGCTGTTGTTTATACTATAAATGTATTGAGTTTATAGTCTATATAAAATAACCAAAGTACCTTACAGATAAAGATGCCATCAAGTATAAAATCAACCCACAATTAAAACAACCCTAGGCAGAAGCAGCATTAAAGTACCAAAGACCAGATTTGAAATTTTAAATATTATATATACAGTAATGAGAAAAATAAAACTAAAATACTGCTTGAAATAATCTCTTTGAAAGGGGGTTGGCAATTCTCTAAAAGCATAAAAAGAGAAACCAGCAATAAATATATCACCAAAATAAGCAAGAATGATGATGTTTCAATAACATCCCTTTCTGCCCCATTACAAATATGACCACCCATCTCCAGGAAATAGACATAAGACTAAACTATGTCATTTTTTAAAAAATTGTAATCCTCTGAGGAAAGATTATCTTATTATTAATCTTGGTAAACAGACCTAGGAACCTTTTCAGATGAAAAGTAAAATAAAGGTATTTTTCAATAAATAAACAAACTATGGTTGTATGTATGAGCCTTAAACTCATGTGTTCTACCTCCTTTCTCAGAGAGCTGGGAGAAAGAGTTGGGAAGAGTTTCCTTTTTATTGACTATGTTTGATTATCATGTTCAACCCAAAGCTTAAATTAAATCAAATCAAATCAAATCTTAACTATGGTTTAGGAAAATAAGTAAGGGTTGTCAATTTTTTTTAAAAAAATTAAAATATTCAATATTCAATAATAAATTGTAGGAGGAGAGCCATATTAGTCTATGACAGCCAAAAATCAGAAGGAGCCTGGTACAGTAGCATCTTTTCCAGCTAACCATTTTTTTTCAAAAGGCATTATTTATTAAAAGGCAAATGCTCCTGCTTGGTCAGAAAAGGTGCTACCAAATGTCTCCTGATTTTCAAGAAAAAGTGTTATTTCTGATAAATAAGTCCAAGCAATCTATGAAGAGGGGTTATTTTACTATTCTTTTATAACACTAGTGGAATACCTAAAACTAAATGGTATTATTTGTTTGAAGACATCAGGAACATACTCTTAATTGGCTGAGCAGATGACCCTCCTCAAAGAAACTTTCTGGGTAACTGTTAAGAGTTTTTATTCTATGACACAGAGGGAAAACAAGATATTATTTAATGAAAAAAAAAATTAAAAGTCGAGCAACTGCAATTTAGCATCAAAGAATTTCAATCTTTACTGCAACCCCCTCTCCAGCCTAATGTTATAAGAAGCTACAGTTTGCTAGAACTACTAGTAACATGGCTGATCTCAGTTGGGGAAACCTAATTTAATGGATCATTTTCCTTTCCTCTACAGTATCTGACAGCATGAGTGTATTATGTTCCTTTAATTCTAAAGGCTACATAGGAAAAGCTGTGTAATTAAATGGGAAATTCTTGAAAAATAGGTATGTTTCCTAAACAAAGGTTTATAAAAACATTTTGCAAGTATTTGCTGTACCATGTATTAACATGGAATTTTACATCTGTGATATTTAAGAAAACTCATGCCCACTGGCTTAACTAAAAACTAGGGTCCAGATTAACTTCTTCTACTTGAAAGAGAGTGCAAGAGAGTACGCTAAACTCTTACCAATACCTCCATATTCTGTTGCTTTTCTGTGCAATTCCCTAGTTCAGTTCTGATACCAGAAATGGATCAGTAGTCAGAAAATGTCCTTTGTATAGAGAGAGCAGATATATCTCACCTATTTGGTGAATCCTTCTTTAATATTAAAAATCAACCTTCAGTATTTATAAACATAAAGAAACTACAGTGTGCATATGGCTTATAAAAACATTCAAAAGCCAAAAAGCTTTTTTTGTCTGTGATCCCAAATAAAACCCAACTTTTGGTAAAGTATCCAAAATACATATACCTTTAAACTCGTAGGAACTTTAACAACAGCTCTGCTCTAAAAGTGATATTTTTCTTTTATAGCAGGTTGTTATGCCAATCTGAGGAAATATTTATTTTCTAACAAAAGAAACTAGCAGATCTCGATGAGGATAACAAAACAAATATAACAATACATTACTTAGAGATCATGACAATATACTTGTGAAGACATACCGGCATTCTGTAATTTCTAAACAAGAAGGAATACAAAACACAATTCAAAACAGATATAATACAGCATAAATAACATGTATAAAATGTATAAAAAGTCAGGGGAATGGTTTTGAAAGGATAAAAAGCTAAAGCAACAATAATGAAATATAAAAGCAAAATTGTTCCAGATGCTCATACTTTCTTACATGATTTCTTTAAAGACTTATTTTTAAAACAATCATAAAAATTCACCCGGCTGTATTGGTATAAAACAACAGTGGCATCTAGTGGCTAGATATATTACGGTATATATAAATTACTTTTTAACTATCTTCTAGAAATATTTAGGTGTATTTTGTAAATTATATTGTAGTATTTTGTCATTGCCACGCTCCCAAAAATATGGAAGAAAAATGTTATGTTTTGCTTCAGTGCGAATGTAGTACTACACAGAATTGTTTCAGCAGAATATAAGAGTGTTATCTCTGTTATACACTCAGATTTAAAAGACTGTGAGAGCAACATTATCATATTACTTGTATTGAGATACCAAATAGAAGAGCCAGGTTCCAAAATAAAGAAGTAAATATTCTGCAAATTCAGTTATTTTTTTTCCCCTTGAGGAAACTCTTCAGAAGGCCGTAACAGCTCCAAATACCCTCAAACCCTGAAAGTTGTTCAGGAATTGGATACAAAATACCTTAAGAACTGTATTTTCAAGCAGTTTCCCTGGCTGTTCCCCCCAGCATTTGGGCCAGGAGGTTGGGTGATGTGCCCTTTTGTTCTGGGGGTGGTTTTAACCAAGGTATCATTGTTATCTTGTGCTATGGTAATTTAGATTTTTTGTACCCCACCCAGAATCATTGTTGTGAGAGGAGCAGCTCAATTTCAGACAGTGAAAAACACATGAATATAGAACACTGTTACAGCTACAACTAAAACTGATTTTCCTAACTTTTTTTTAACGAAAGGAAACTGCACACTTTTTACAAACTTTCCTGCAAAATCCCAAGTTTCATTAAAAAAAAAAAAGAGCCCCATCACTGCTCATCCATTAGGCTACCACCAGCTTTTCTCTAGATACAGAATTTTTGGGGCGCCACCCAGCAAATGTGAGATACTGATAGTTCACAACAGGACAACAGGGGTGCATGGATCAGCTTGAATAATCAATTTGAATGGTTGGCTTGAACTGATTCAAATCAATTTGAATAACTAATGGGATTCAAGTTCTTGAATCGATGATAATTAGGTACACATGAAACAATTACATTTCAAGAGGTCATCTGAATGAAACACTATCGGTATGCCAATGACCTTCAGCTTTATTTCTTTTCCTCACCTCTACAAGGAAATGATCAAAATCTTGGAACACTGCCTGGGCTCAGTAATGGCTGGATGAAGGAGAACAAGCTGAAATTAAATCCAAACAGGGTAGAGTCAACTTAAAAGTTCAACTTGGGACTGGGATTCAAGCTATTCTGCAAAGCAATGACTTTCCCCTGAAAAGCTTGGCACTTTCCTTAGATGTGCTCCTTAATTTCCCATGAAGGTTGTGCATTGGCACAATTACATTTAACATGCCACATATATAAGTCTATCTGCTGAGCCAGTCTGAGAGCCAATGTGGCACAGAGGATAAAGTACTGGGCTGGGCCATGGAAGATCCACATTCAGGTTCCTGTTTGATAATAGAACTCACTGGATAATTCTGGGCCAGTCATTATCTCTCAGCCTCAACCTACCTCACAGGACTGATCATGTGAGGGTAAAAAAAAAAATGCTATTAAATTAGTTTCCAATGTTTTTTTTAAATTAATTAATTAATTAATCTATCTATCTATCTATCTATCAAATTTATCACTACCCATCTCATTAAAAAGCAGCTCTGGGCAGTTTACAGAGTCATATTCATTCACTTATCTGGTAAGTCGGTCCTAAATGGGTGCCTAAATGGGTGCCTACTAAAATATAATATAAATATAAGAGCTTTTTCTATTGTAATGTGCTTGTGAACTATGAAGATGGACAGTCCAAAGAATCAAACCACGTCCCCAGAAAACTGATCTCACAAGTCTGGATGGTCAAGCCAAGGCAGATATCTTGTGGTCAATGACCATGCTTTTCCAAAGGCATTTGGTTTATAGTCAGCCTGGTTTATAGGCTGACTAGACAAAGTGCTAGTCCTCAGTGCCTAAGTTATTTGCAATTAAGTTCTCAGGCCTGAACTGGAGGAACTTGGAGCACTGGATATGCATCCATATCAAGTTCTAGCTGGCTACAAAGTGTGTTGGTAACATGACAGTCAGGAAAGGTAATTTCAATTCCCAATAAACTTATTTCATTTGTCTAGAGCAATCCCATTCACACACTGAAAATTCCCTAGGTTCCTCTTTTGTGGCTCAGTGGTGAGCTCTGACAAAAACAAACCAGACAAAAACAAAATCCAGATAAATCTGGGTACATTTCAGTAATAAATGAAAAGCAACTGAAAGAAAATGAACGAAAGGAACATCGCACACATACACGCACTCACTCACACAGAGGTCAGATTGGCCCTGACCTTGCTGGCTTTTCATGAAATCTTAAGACATGGTCCTACCACTGGGCATGGGGACCTGGATGTGTGGTAGAGCCCATCCAGTGGTTATGTTGATCGTCGTTGGAGGGGTTTTTTTTTTACCTCAGCTGTTGATTGCGTTTTTTATATGGTTGTTGTTGTTTTTTTAATATTGCTTGTTAATTGTTTCTGGCTGCCTAGAGTCATATATTTGAGATGGGTAGCCATATAAAGGGAAACAACAGCTCTCAGATCTGTTCTATCCTATGTAATAAGATGCAGGTCTCAACTGAGTGGCCAGCTCAAATGATGACATGTCAAAAGCTGAAGACAAAGAATGGAGACAGGGAGGCAGTAAACTGAGAAGACACCTGTGCCAGCAAAGCAGCTGATACAGGATATCATACTCATCTTCATACCCAGAAACCCAGACCTCTTATACTTCTGGATTCCTCTGGTAGAGGACTTAGCCATCAGCTTATCAGTTTCTTCAGGCCAGTTCCTCTCATTGATCATATGTTGTTTACATCCAGTCATCAGCTATTTATCAAGATGCTCTTTACTCAAGTGCTATCCAAGTTCAGTGGTAATCTTGCCTTTTGACTGCTTTACAGCTTCATTGGTGAACCAAAACCAAAACAAAAAAAACCTTGTTTTTTTCTGAGTTAGAAGCTTGCAAGAGATAACATACTCCTTAAAGGAAAAGAAAAGGCAAAGGAAGCTCCTCGACCCACTCCTTAAATTTGGCCCCAGTCTTCCCAAATGGGATGAATGAAAAAAAAATTAATAATTTGCTGCAACAACCCTTCAGCTGCTTGAACTTCAAAGAAGCTAAGGTCCTATCACCTCAATATGGAAAGATCTGAACTGGTGGCCAGTTGTATTCTGAATACAATTCACAGTGCTGATCCAAACTCTTAAAGTTTCAAACAGTTATCACTCTTCACTGCTCCCCAGTTGTGGAATGCTCTCTCATCACAATTAGTGGCAGCCTAGTTGAGAAGGATATGGGTAAATAGGGACGAGTGTGTGTCTGTGAGAGAGAGAGAGAGGGAGAGAGTGAGCGAGCAAGCAAGCTCAAATGTACATTGTAACCAGTAAAGTTTTGCTGCCACTTTGAATTCATTGGGTCTCTTTGTATTCCATCAGAACCTGACGTGCCCCAGTGTTCCATTGAAAGTTATTTGCATGTGTTTCTAATTATTTCTCAGCTGTGAATTAGGGCTGTGTGTCTTGTAAGCTCTGGCTGCACCTATCTGGAAAACTCAGGTAGAAAGCAAAAGGGGCTACAAGATCCATGTGTCTCAATAGGCTGTGTGTGCATGAGTGAGCAACCATAAACTGAACCTGGGAGTGCAAGTAACACAACCAAGCAAGACAAACACTAAGAACAACACCATCACCACCACCACTACCTGCAGACATTAATCCCAACCCTAACTCTAACAGCCATGCAGAAGTGGGCTTTATACAACTGCACTCTGTATGAAATGACCTTCAAAAAGTCATTCATAATGAGAATCACTTTGGGGAAAAAATGGTGTCATATATCTATATAACACATAATATAAAGATGCCGTTTAATCAATATAAAATGACAGCAGGGATGATAAGTAACTCAAGGCTATTAAATAACATGGTTGGATTTTTTGTTTACAATTCACATTTTTATTATGATGATGCTCTTCCATAATGATGGTAATGATATTTCAACTATATTCATTCCATTAAAGATCTATCATCACAGGCAACATGTTAATTGGCATTAGTATTTATGACTATATAATCACATCAATTGTCAGTGAACAGTGAAATAACTATATTAATATTAGCAGTTGAGATGAGTATGAAAAGAAAATGTGAATTATAATGGTTATTTGTAATTTTAATTACTGTTAAGGAATGCTGATTTCTACTGAAATACAGAAAACTATGATTGCAACATTAATTTCTACTAAGACAAAGGCACTGCTTAATATTTAAAGAAAAAAAATATAAAGTAGAAAGTCAACTCATTGATCTACATTTGATGTTACGTTTCAAAGCATACTTCAGGAGCTTCAAAAAAGAAGCCATAGGAACAATTCTTTCCCTACAACAAGCAAAGGAAAAAACATACCTTAAGCATTCAGAAATAAATTAAGGTTCCATACAACGTACACGTTAATAAAGTTGGGACAAGCTGAGGGAAAGACACATGCATTCATGCTCAGATTCTTATAATATAACATGCTGATATGTTTGCTGTTGTTTAAGTCCCAAATGTTTTTGTACTACATCTAATTATTACTGATGAAGATTTTAGAAGAGCTCCATTATTTAATTTGACAGATTTTCCAATGAAGCACTTTGATCCTACAGAAGAGAAAGTTGACAGATACCTAGTGCACCAGAATAGCAGGTGGTAGTCAAGGTAAACTTTCCCTTGAGTCAGGTTTGATTTCTGGTGACTAGACAGATTCATCCATGTTGTTTTCTTAGCAACAACATGAAATGACTTGGCATTGCCTTCTTCCAGGATGTTTTTTCAGCTTACAGACTTGGTTTCTCTTATCCAAGTATTTAGCTTTTTTCAAGATCAGTGACCACCACCATGGTTTCATGTTACTGTCTGCTGCGGCGGCAGCTAGTTCTTCAGCATATCAAATTCCATTTGAAAATTATTCTCCCATGTATTCAAAGACCACATGTTGCAAGCCCCATTCCAATGTCCACATCAGGGTTAAGTTCATATTGAAAAAGGAAAACTGAAAGGGGAATTTTGTGCATCTGGCAGGACATGCTTAGGATCCTCCCTGCAAATAAGAATCTTCCCCTTCAGAACTTCCAGAAATGGATTTTAAAGAAGCATAGTAAAACCCACACAGTTCACAGTTCAAATCAAGAATCAAAGTTAGGGCTTGAAAGGTTCCCATCAACAGGGAGTAGGTAGATCCCAAGATATGGTTCAAACTAACCAATACTTTCTGCTTATTAAAAAAGTGCATTCTATTTGAATTGCATGAATTATTTAGAAGATAAATTTGCAATTATATACATAAATTCTATAAAGAACTCTGTGCCATCTTCCAGTGATTCAGCATTTTCTCTAATTACTTCTGCCTTCTTTCAGAATTCATATTAAAGGTGTTTTTTCTTTCTGTCTCTAAGATGGACACTATACTTTGAAAGAACATACACAGAGAGATAATTAATGTATGCCTTATGTAAATGCCAAAATTCTAAATTGCTTATTTAATCAATTTACCAACGTTCAAAAATATTAATTGAATTAAGAAGGACGTGCTTGAATAGCTCTGGAATGGTATGTAGAAATGAATAGTAATTTCATTTTTCTAACAAAAGCAGCATTGTTAATTATCATATTGTAATTAAAAGGAAGTCAATGTTTTTAAAAGCTTTTTCACAATTCTAATGATGCAAAAGTGCAGAGCACAATGCGCCAAGTGCTGATATGCTGTAACTTCAACTTCTTTCAGAAGAGCCACAACAATCAAACATTATAACTGGGTATGGTTTTACCAGAAAAAAATTCAATGATTAATTAACTGTGTGAACAGTATGTGACCCCATGCCAACAATGGATATCATAAAAACTGCATTGTTCTTGTTAAAATTGCAAAGCTGACTATAAACTATGACTATGGTTACTACTATTGTTACAGGAGGAGGAGGAGGAGGAAGAGGAGGAGGAGGCGGCGGTGGCAGCTTTATCTGATTAACATTAGAGACATTATCTATCTGACATGTAGCAATAAAAATTGATATCAGCATTATGTACCAAAGGCTAATCAGAGAAATATCTATTAATGCTTTTGCTTCAAAAGCATCCTTGATTATTGTGAAAGGAAATGTTTTAAAAGGTTAGTTGAGATTACTGTTTTATAATCATTTTATTAATTATTATAATGTCATTTCATTAAGATGAACAGCAAATAATCTCTCTTTTTTGGAAGTGATTTGCATTCTTTCTAAAAGAACAGGTATAGAACTGAAAATGCTTCTTGGCCCAATATTATCCTTTGCACTGAAGTCTGAATTTTTAAAACCTTGATTTCCTTAAGAATTTGGTCCTACGACAAATCTGCCAATTATTAAAATATGTGGAAGGTACATTGTTGAGGATATTGCAAGCAGTAGGAATTTTTTCCCCCAGGTCCTGCTGTGCTGCCTCATTGTGGTGGGGGTGTTCTTGGGAGGGATGAGTAAAGAACATTGGAAGTGAATGCCAAGAGTATATGTTCCCAGCAAGGTCACCCAAGGCATGAAGGTCATCCCAGCTGTCCAACAAAAGCAAGTAGGCACCCATATTGGGCAGCAGCAATATAGGAAGTTGCTTCAGGCAGATGATCACTTTAGTGACATTGGCAAAGGCATCAATTCATGCTGCACAGCAGAAGGCAGTGGTAAACCACACTCGTATTTTTACCAAGAAAACCAATGGATAGAAATATAAAATGACTGACGAATCAACAGTAAAGAAACAAGCAGTCAAGAAATATGCTGCAGACTAGCATTTGATAGAACAGTCATGAACGCCTTGGAAAAGATATTCAAATGCCATGATATGTCTATACCTACAATGATCAGAATCATGCAAGCCACGGTATTCCCTGTGACACTCTATGGAAACAATGGAGGCGAATATGTGTAGCTCAGGGTTGAACTGTGGAGTCCTTGGGGTTCTCTGAGCTTGGTTCTTTTCTTGCAAACGTTTCATTACCCAGCTAGGTAACATCTTCAGTGCTAAAATGGGATGAGGTTTGCTCTCTCTACCAGAAGAGCAAAACAGAACCCCCACCCCCACCAGCACTGGCAAAGCAGGCCACAGCAGATAAATAGAGAGCAAACCTCATCCCATTTTAGCATTGAAGGTGGTACCTAGCCGGGTAATGAAACATTTGCAAGAAAAGAACCAAGCTCAGAAAACCCCAAGGACTCCACACTCTATGGAAACAAAAGTTGGACTTTAAAGAAGCAGGATAGGAAGATTATTGATGCTTTTGAACACTGGTGTTGGAGAAGACTCCTGAGAATATCATGGATAGCCAAGACAACAAACTGAACAAATCAACCTACAGTTGTCACTCAAGGCACAAATGACCAGGCTCAAATTATCCTACTTCAGATGCATTATGCAAAGACCTAGCTCTCTGGAAAAAGCTCTAATACTGGTAAAGGTGGAAGGAAAGAGAAGAAAATGAGCAGTAGCAAGGTGGATGGACTCACAATGGTCATGGTTGTACCATGGAAAACCTGAAAGACCAGGTTGGAGATAGATCATCATGGAGAATATCTATGTGACTGCTAAGAGTCGACACTGACTTGATGGCACATAATCAATCAATCAAAGAGTTTTCAGAAAAAATTTTTCAAGACCCATCTCTTAAATATAGCCATCAGTTATTTGTAATGTTATATTGTTTTAAAGTTATTGTTTTTATTTGTTTTTCTAGTTATACTGATCCATTATAGCTTTTACTGAAAAGAAGGATGGAAATAACAATGCAGCTATATGAATTAAAACTTTTCCTAAGTTCAGCTATATATAACTATAGTAGAATCTGTGAGTTCCAGATACCATAGCAAACTTCTCAAGACCAAATGGAGTAGTGAAAACTTTAATTGCAAATATTCCTGAAGTTATGTTTCCACATGCAACAAACTTATCATCTTGGATTCTAGTGACATAGTCGTACTTTGATTTATGTTTTTCAATGAACAGGGAATATAATTTTAGATTTCTATGGTTATCTCAAGTATTGTCTGTATCATGGGCCACACTTGCTTTGCTAGTATATCTGTTTGAATAAAAATTATTTGTGGAAAAGTCAATATGAACGTTCTCATATTTTAATACATCCACACACTTATCGAAAGTGACTGACTGAAAAGATCACAACACTGGAAAAGAAAGATAAAGCTACAGAGTGACTGCAGATAAATAATTTTTCATTATTCTATTTCTTATTCTCTGGAATTTTCCAACAATAAACAGATAAATTCCCTCTAAGCACATCTGAAGACCAATTCTATTGGTATTAATCTACTCTGAAGTAAGTCCATGGAACTTACTATTAAATAAGTTTCTGAATCAAGCTTAAACTTTCACACTACAGTGCTAATCAGACGAATGATACATACAACATCAGCAGAGGGAGCTCTCCTTGTCGCCTTCTTCCAACCTTGCTAGAGGCACCAGGATGCAAGTGAAGGAAATTCTGAGAATTAAAGTTCCAGTCTATTTGGAGGGAGCTAAATTTAAGAATGACATTACAAAGAATCAGAGGAACATTTTTATAGGAAAAAACTGTGTGTCTTTCTCAGTATCTGTATGTACATAACATTTTTTTTTAATCTGTTCAATCGTCTCCAATTCTCGGAGACTGCCTGGACAAGTCCCTGCAGTTTTCTTGGCAAGGTTTTTTAGAAGTGGTTTGCCATTGCCTCCTTCCTAGGGTTGAGAGAAAGTGACTGGCCCAAGATTACCCAGCTGGCTTTATGCCTAGGTGGGACTAGAACTCACAGTCTCCCAGTTTCTAGCCTGATGCCTTAACCACTACTCCAAACTGGCTGTCACATAACATTTACTGGAGAACAAAGGTCACATGAATTTCAGCATATCTGGAACAGGAACATTCCACATGAACATTTCCATATTTAGGTTTCCACAACATATATGTAGTGCCTTGGTTTATTGTGTCCAGAACTGGATCAACTCCCTGCAGTGTACTAACAGGGAACAAATGATCTCCTCCAATATATTACTACCTATAGTAGACTATTCCCATGAGTATTATTTAGTCAAGGAAAACAGCAAAAGCATTTGTTCTGAACGAGATTCTAGGCAAGTTTACTGATACACTGATGGGCAGAAAACAGATATGTGCCTTATTATTACATAACCAAAATGCGTATATCCCTGTCTTTCTTGGTACAATCATCTCACTACTGATCTGCACCCTTCCTATTTTCCTGCTACAATTAATTTCAAGAGAAGGAAAATTCACCCACCGGCCTTTTCCAATCAGCAAGCTGCAGCGGGAAAGAGACGTGTCACAGAAAATGAAGAAAATAGCCTTCTAGGCCACCCTTACAATGATAAGGGAAATTCAAAAACACCACAAATGAAATCTAAAAGCGCTGAGGTTGAAAAACAAGCCCCTTTTACAGAGAACAAAAATGTCCAAGAAACTGGGGACCAGATTTTACAATGCTATTTGTAAAAGGAAGGATCGAGTTTTGTCTTTCCTTGAATGCACTACCAATTTTATACATTCACTCCCAAAGCAAAGGAACCTAATCATTACTTTCCATTGAGCAGATGGCATTATAAGGGCTTGCTGTTGTTGCCTTTTAATAAAGAACCACCTCAATCTCCCTTGAAGGGTTGCAGTGGGGCTGCTGAAACCAAGATTAACAATTGATTAGTTTTAATGGCCCATGACAACAATAAACAATAAAGCCCCTGTCAGAAATTAGATTGGGCTGTTAATGCTGCCAACACAAATGGCTTTTAATCTAAAAGTGCTCATACCATCAACATTTTCACAAGCACAAGAATTTAAGATATGGGCAAATTCTGGAAAGAGGCATCTTAAATCATGAGTTTGATAACGCTGCTCTTGCTTGATTTGGGCAATCGATTCTACTGGCCATTAGGAAAAGAAAACTGAATGTTAAAATCACAGATATACTCTGATATTAAGTATAATAATACTTGAAATAATACTCAAAAGAAAATGGATGTTCGAACTATGTTCAAATCCCATGTTCATCACAGATCTTTTAAATGTATCTAAAAACATTAACTATCTGTATTTAATTTTTAAGTTTTGCACTATATTAGTCATAGGAAACATTGCAACATGCTCAAATAAATACACTATGCTGCGATCTGGAAATAAAACCTATGTGAAATATCAATATCACAATATCTTTGATCTTTGATGATTGATGCAACAAGACCTGAGATGCTGTGCACAGATCTAGTCAGTATGCCTCAGAAAGAATAT
The DNA here is from genome assembly GCA_030867105.1 of Liasis olivaceus. Classification (NCBI taxonomy): domain Eukaryota; kingdom Metazoa; phylum Chordata; class Lepidosauria; order Squamata; family Pythonidae; genus Liasis; species Liasis olivaceus. Next base: position 48,178,939 of record CM061348.1, read on the forward strand.
TATGGAGTTTAAAAAAATGCAGGAAAAAAAAGACTGATGCAAAGTACATAAACATGTAGGGCTTTTTAATACAAAAAAAAAATAACAAAGGCAGAGAAATTATACTGCATCATTTTGCTACCATTACTTAACTCATATTGATGAAACAGAATTTAACTTTAGAAATTATTTCAGTGGAGAAGAGAATTTTGGAGGGATTCTCATGGTAAGTGTTGGGTAGTCTTGCTTTTAGCTGCTTATGAGTTGGCCAAGGGTTGAGTGCGAAAGGGATCTCATTTGCTGTAAAATCATCTCACCAGCAGTCTGCAATTTCCCTGGTTTCCCAGGCTTCATTCAATCCTGCGAAGGACCTCTTCTCATTGGAAGCTTTCATCCAAGGTGCCACTCTCACCACTAACGGGGAGTCCTGCTCTTTATGGAATAATTCCTCCTTCCTCTGTTAAAATTTGGACAAATTGTCAGCACTGTTTTTTATCTCCAGAAATGTAGTAGCTACCCCTACAGGGCCTCTGATGCCCAGCTCTAGAAGAAAAGGCATATATACCTGGTAGATAGAGATATATATATAGTATATAGAAACTGAATTTTATTTTATTTTTTCCTTTGCTCTTCTAATAGTAGAAATTGAGGATAGCCAAGCTGGACATCTGCCCTAAATTCAGGACAGATAAAACCAATACATTTTTAATACAGCAAATAGTGAAATGATGGAACTTGCTATAACAACTTGGAATTTTCTACACAAGTCAGTAGGTATATTCATGGAAGTTAAGCAATTCCCAATGGATATTTGTTTCAACACCTTATATGATTTCCAATAGCAGAAGCATCATGATGCTTTTGGTTCATTTCCTGCTTGTGCCTTCCCATAGGCTTTTGTGATTTATGATGCTAGAGTACATAGGCCTTCAACTTATTGAATTTCTAGTAGGATTCATATTGCTTTTAGATTTATTTACCACCAAATCCTTTGAAGAGCAACTTTTTGAATGAATACTTCAGCCACTTAAACAAATAGGTATCATATTGTTATTTTATTGTTTGATCTTTTCTTTAGTACAGCAGTTTTTAGACAATCATAGATTGGATTCCATCAACAGGAGGCACTTCCATTCTTTACCAACAGACCTTCCGTTAACTCTACTCTCTTGAAACAGAATCTTTTGGTCATAACTACTGAAAAGTCAGATTTTTCCTACCTGTAAATCAGCATCAAATTTATGTTTCAGGTGAGCTTCTTCTGCAGCTTCAACGAGGCGCTAGACAGAGAAATTTTAAAAAGTAAAATTACTTCCTAGAAATTTCATTTTCCTCCCATATTGATAATTAAAATGCATTTTTTAAGTTCAACTTGCTTAGTTCCACTGTACTAATTGCTATAATTATTTGACACGGGGGCAGGGGAGACATGTACAAACAGGCACATCAATCCTCTCTGGTATCGTCTGTCACATCAAATGTTGCCATACATGTATATGTTAAATACTAACATTTTCTGCAATGCAAAGACTTTTTTTTTCCAGAGTAGTGGTTTTCTTGGGTACAGTCATGAATATTCAACCAACATCGTTATAAATTTTTGAAAAAGTATAAAATGGCTGTTACAGGCATTTTAAATAACATCTCTCCTCCTCTCTGTATGAAAAAAGCACTGAAGTAAAAGAGGTCAAAGGACTTGGTATATAATTGAACTTTGTGTAAAATGTTTCAGGATTTTTCCTCAGACAGCAGCATTTATGAACATACTGCATAGAAATGAGTCTCCTACATCATAAGCAGTCAATCCCTTGAATCTCTCCAGTGGAAGCTATAATTCCAAAGCCTCAATATAGCCTGAATTGATCCAGAATTTCCGGGCAAATAAGAATTAGCAATATAGTAATGACAGTATTGAAAACTTATGTTTTAAACAAGAAGAAAAGACTTCAACATGAACATTAAATGAAGAATGTTCTCTTTTCCTTTCTTTTCCAACAGTGCAGAAAAGCAGACTTTCATCTTCTCCTCAAGCTCATTTTGGTTCCAATTCAAAGAAGATATCTTCAGTTGATGCATAGCCAAGAAGAATATTTGATCTTTCTTGTTGCTATCTAAATATAAGTTACCCCCAAATAAGCAGGAATGGAGCTGCATCAAGGAGACTTATGTGCACAGCTCCACCAGACAAGGAACCCCCCTCCCTCTATGCCTTTGTGCATAGAGCAGCCAAACATGTTCATATTATTAAGCATTTCTCATTCGTACAGATGCATTCCTTTATATGATAACTATACACACACTTGAATTTCGATCCCCAAAAGAACATCATTATGGCAGCAAACAAATTTAACTAAACCATTATCAGTAAAACAATAAGATAAATATAAGCTAAAATTAAATCAATTTAATTTGATTTCATTGATTTCATCCAGGACCTGGATGGGGGACAACAGGCTTCAACTGAACCCTGGTAAGATGGAGTGGTTGTGGGTATGGGGAGCCTCAAGATCTAGGAGTTTATCATCTTTGATTCTTGACGGGGTCACGCTACCCCAGTCAGACCTGGTGCATAATCTGGGGGGTCCTCCTGGACTCACAACTCCTGTTCAAAGAGCAGGTGGCAGTTGTGGCTAGGAGGGCCTTTGCACAACTTCGTGTTGGGCATCAGTTACACTCCTTCCTCGATCAGGAGGCCCTCCGCATGGTTACGCATGCCCTGATCACCTCCCAGTTGGATTGCTGTAACACACTCTACATGGGGCTACCCTTGAAGAGTATCTGGAAGATACAGCTGGCGCAAAATGCAGCAGCGTGGACAGTTCTGAATGCCCCCAGGGGGCCCATATAACACCGCTGTTACGCAAGCTGCATTGGTTGCCAGTTTGCTTCCAGGTCCAATTCAAGGTGTTGGTTATCACCTTTAGAGCCCTGCATGGCACAGGACCAGGTTATCTGAGGAGCTGTCTCGCCCCTGTTATATCATCCTGCTCCACTTGGTCCGGCAGAAGGGGCATGCTGCAGACCCCATCAGTAAAGGAATTTTGACTGGTGGGATCTAGGAAGAGGGCCTTTTCTGCCATGCCCCTGCTCTGTGGAACAACTTACCTCCTGAGGTGTGGTGTGCCCCCACTCTCATGTCCTTCAGAAAGAGCCTGAAATCCTGGCTATGCCAAATGGCCTGGGGGCCGGATGGGGGCTCGCATCGGTGGAAGTGGCTTATGGGGTAATTGATTCTGCCCCCCCCCATCTTGAATGTTTTTAGTTTTTTATGTATAGGGTTTGCTTTATAGCTTGACCTTTTAATTATCAATTTTAATTAATTAATGTGTATTTATTTTTTTAATTGTTTGTGGGTTTTGTTATAATTGTGAGCCGCCCAGAGTCACCCATTGGGGGAGACAGGCAGCATACAAATTTAATAAATAAATAAAATTATATCAAAAACAGATTATTATTTCAAAGCCATTATATCGTAAAGTACTTTAGAGTGATATTGTTCAGAATTTATGCCTCAACCCCAATAGTGGCCTCTGCCCCATTAGAGGGCAATCTTGGAGGGACAGTTTCGGAGGGGGGGGGTGAATCCAAGGCTATGGAGCTGGGTGAAGTATAGATGCCTTCAACCTGTTTATCCTTGCTCTCAATTTCATGGAAATAAATTTTAAAATTCTTCCCCTACTCCATTTCACATGCAGAAACGGGTTGGAAAAGAGTAACTGAAGTAGGTTTAACCTAACTGGTAACAGCCTATCATCATTTCTCTTTTTAGGCAGCCTTATGCTGAAAGCCTGGTTCTGAACTTTTCCTACTCCTGATTTAAAGGCTCAAGCCTTTGAGGGAATGAACAGAAACTGACTGGAATGAAACCAAATGAGCATTTGTATTTTTGAAAAAGCAAACCTGCTCTTCTAACATTGTTACTTTTTAAAAAAAGACTGCAATTACGTTTTCCTTGAAAATTGTAATACAAATAGGTCCTTTTTTATGTATGTCATATGTCAATATTGCAAGAAATTGTGCATGATAAAGATATGAATAGGACACAGTGAAAATCATTTATTAGATCATCAGTGATTTAATCCTAATCTAAAAGTAGAAAAGAACATAACTGTAATCATGGGAATCCTCACAGTCATGGGGTGTTATGGAAGAAATTTCTTTAAACATTGTAACTTCGGAATAGTTTACTTTAAAAATAAAAGCTATGCAAGTAACTCTCTTAAGTTTAACTTAAGAAACAAATCAAATGTACAAGTACTAGGTGAGGGATATCTAGCTTGGTGACCATACCTGTGAAAAAGATCTTAGAAGAGTAGCAGTGAGATGTACCTCTAAAAAGACAAATACAATTTTAGGATGCATCTACAAAATCCAAATCACAGGATCCAAACCACAGGAAGCCATAGTTCCACTTTATCTTGAGTTGCTCAGATCCCCTCTAGTCTTGTATCCAGTTGTGGGCACACTATTTACAGAAGGATTCAGGGAAATTGGAACAGGTTGGAGGAAAGGCAATGAAAGCCCTATGAAGAAATACTGAAAGAACTGGGAAAGTTTAGATTGGGGAAGTAAAAGCCTGCACTGTGGAATCTTCTCCCCCCTGAGGTGAGACTGGCCTCATCACTGTTGACCTTCCGGAGGTCCCTTAAGACTTGGCTATGTCAGCAGCCCTGGGGACTCCAGGGGATGGGGGAATTAGTGAGGCGACTCCCTTATTTTTAACTTCTTTTTATTCTCTGTTTTATTTTGTTTTATATATTTTTAATGTATTTTACTGTTTTTAGCTTAGTTGTACGCCACCCAGAGTCACCTGTGGTGAGATGGGCAGCTATATAAATTGATTAAATAAATAAATAAATAAAAACTGGTAAGGATTTATGATCGCGCTCTTTAAATAATGTCAAGACTTGGCTCAATCATTGTAGAGGACAGGATACAGGGTAAGAGATTTAAATTACAAAAAGGCACATTCCAATTGAATGTTAGAAAAACCTGTTAACAACAAACCAGTCTGACATTAGAACCAGTTACCCAGAGAGATTTTCAGCTACCTTATCTGTATGTGTCCAAGCAGAAACTAGACAGCCATCTGTTCATGATGCTGTAATTTGGATTCCTACACTGAATAATTCTATGATTTCACATCTCTGGTTCTTGCAGATTACACAAAAGGAGATTAAAAGTTCCAACACTATTCTAGCCAGTTGTTTTAAGAAAAGGGTGCCTGCTTCTATATTCCAGTGTTTGGCAAACGCAGTCACAGAGAGTTGATGAGTATTGGTAACTACAAATGTGCACAGAAAAACTGACTGAAAAAAAAGACCATGCAGATAAGGCTAATGATAAGCAAGGACATCTATTTTTCAAATTTAGAATTAGAACTACTGATATCAGTCTGCAGGAATTTTCTCCCATTTCAGGCATTCTAAGGGATAAATTTCCAAGTGTCTCCATTATGTATCCATGTTAGCATGTGCACAGAATAAGGCACGATGCAGGTGGCAGTGCTAAGGAAGTGCTACAGAAGCGTATTTTAAACTGCAAATGGTTTAATAATGTGTATTTGTTCCTTTTATTACATTTTCTTGCATTTATACTCTATACCTTTCCTCCAATCTGTTATTTTAATTGCACAAAAATCCAATGAAGGCCATGCAGTTAAAAATGGAGTGGGACTATTTGCTGGTCCCTGGATGTCTTATACCATCCATGCTGTCTGTTATTTGTTACGACTAGCCGTTGTGACTGAGACAACAAATTGGTCTCTGACTCCAATTGTAAGTTGTTTTTGCACGTGTCATTGGGGGGGGGGGGGGATACCTTACATAGTTTCATAGAAATCTTTCATGCTTTTCTAGAAGTAAAGTATTCTTTTCCGCAATAGGAAGCAGAAATAAAAACACGTCTCTCTCTCTCTCTCTCTCTCTCTCTCTCTCTCTCTCTTTCTCTCTCTCTCTCTCTCTGTATGTATGAATGTGTGTATATGTAGGTATATGCTTATGTGGAGACACACATATACATACATACATGCACAAATATGTATTTTTTTCTGTTTTCTATTACAGGAAAGAATTAATATTTTGCTTCTAGAAAAGCACAAAAGATTCCCGTGAAACTATGTAGTATTCCCCCCATCCCCCCATAGCTGTTGTAGATAAAATTTGCCTACGTAAGTATGCACAAACGTCATGGGCCTCCTATTGCTTGCTAGCTCAGCACCATCCTGGCCTTGATCTGCCCTGCAAAGCTTAACATGATAGTATTTCACATTGAAAAGCTTATTACATGCCAAGGAAAACATGGATTTATGCACCATTTTAAACTCATTTCATAGAAAAGCATTTATTTTGTCACTTTTCAGCAGCCCCCCCCATAAAATCCAGTCACCAGAGTGTAAAATAGAATAAAGCCAGGGGAATGTCATTTCTTCTCATTGTTCAGAGTCAGTTATTTTATATTAACACGCAAATATTATTACAGAAGCATTCAGATGTTCTGGCTTTCTGTTGAAGTACTTGACAAATTTGACAAATATTACCTTCACCAAATTTTATTCTTTTCCTTTATGTGTGTTAAGAGTATTAGAATGAGATACACGAGTAAATAAAGATGTTAGCCAGGCCATCTCTCTATTTTGTAGCATATATGGTGCCAGTATGCTATCAATAAGATTATGTGTCCCCTGGTTCTTTGAATCAACAATTTTCCATTTAGTTCCAGGGCAGTACATAAATCTGCAGAAGCCAGCTCCTCTAGGACAGTGAATTGCAAGGAACTGTGGGAGAAGTCATCCAAAACACCTAGAGGGCACCAGGTTGCCCCAGTAAAGTTCTGAAGGCAAAGCAATGAAGAATTGAGCGTGGTTTTCTCCTCCTCCATTTTGAGCATATATCCCAGGGAATGTTCAAACACCAGCATTCTACACACAACAGTATTTTTAAACTTAAAATTCAGACTAAGCAAGTTTTACTCCTGGGAGAGCATGGATTAAGTGAAGTAAATTGAGGATTTACCAGTTACATGAGTGAATTAGACAAATTCACAAAGGATAAAGCTGTCAAATGACAGAAACTGTGGTGGGGCAAAAACCTTTCAGGCCCTGATCAAACTCCACTTACCTGGTACTCCCAGCCCTTTCTCCAGCCACGTACCAACCAGAAATACCCAAGGACACCTGACTAAGGTACGCTGCTGCCACCATTTGTTAGGGAATTCTCCTTTCCTTTCCCTTTTAATATTTACTGATTGCTTGGCCTTACTAGGTGCGGTTCTTACAGGTCTAGCCTTCAGTGAGCAGTTTTGACAACATTTCTAGAAGATTTTACTAGCTGATCCTATTCTCCTTTCCTCCTTTAAAAGCTTCCAGCAACCTGCTTTCTACAACCAGCAAATTCACCAATACACCCCTGTCGCACTTTTTCCTTTGTAGGACTACAGCTATAAAAAGCATTTGGAAGAGTACTTTGCAGATCATGTTGGTGCAAATGAAACACTCTTCCTCAAAGAGCAGAAGCAGCTGCATTGTCTGATAGGCCTGGTGTGGTGCTTCAAAGGTTTTCCCTGATTGTCACCACATATGTGCACATTAGGGATGTGTATCTTTCTGTAAGATCACAGGAGAGCTGCAGAGGACAACTACACACACCAGGGAAAAGACAGTGCTATTTTGAAGAGCTGCAGTCAGGTCCTATGTTTGCACCCTGGATACTCTAAAGCATCTTTTGGGGATCATATCCGAAGCACTGCACAACCTTTGTGTTTGTGCAAAAATGTCCTGTTCCACTTATGAAACCTGTGGAAGCATTTCTTCTTTATGGACATGCAGTCAACCAGGGAAGACTTTTAAAGCAACCACACCAAGTCTTCCAGAGAGTGTGTTACTTCTCAATCAGGTAAATCAGTTGCACTTCAATGACACTGAAATAAAAATTATCAAAGAACAAGTAAGTAGACTGCTGAAGAATATCTGAAGGTAACATTTGGGAATGGCATTACTGGCATTCTCTGTAAAACTCAAGTAAGCTAATGATATCAAGCTATAATTATGTGATCAAAGGGAATTTCAGCACTCAGCACACAAGTAAAGGCCTAACTAGACACTTCTAGATAGGAGAAGCAATCGGAAAGCTCAGAAAAATTAAGAGAGAAGGGTAAGAAACAAGAGAGGCTGTGGACAGTTGGACAGACTAAAAAGAGGGAAAAGAAAAGGAAAAGGATACCACTGATGTATAGAAAATTAAAAGAGGCTTTCTGGTTGCTCAAGCCAATCAGAAGCCCTGAGGAATATTGTTACTATATTCTATATAAACTGTTAATACAACTTTATTGTTAAATAAACTTTGGATCTCCTTAATAACCATAACTGCCCATATCTAAGAAAATAACAGGGAAAAGAGGCAAGAACATAAATATAAAATCGAATCATAATCCAGGAGTTTTACGTTTATCAATTCTGAGGTGCTGAGAGTGAGATTTTAAGGAATGTTTATCTATTCTCAAAATAAACATATTTCTGTCCAGACAAATCCTGATTTTGTCACACATGCAATAATGAAAAACCTTATATCATTAAAAAAACAACAGATTTGTCCAAGTCCATCACAATATTATTAAATACGCAAAACATTTTGTATATACCATTACAATCACTCTTTCCACTTATTTCTCAACCGTACGTTGTCTGCTGAAGAAAACAGAAAGATAATTGCTTTGTCAGATCAATTTTATTCTATACCACTTTTTATATTTTTTGTGCCAAACGTGTTCACTCTCTGATTCTATTACACTGCATTTCAGGTATGCAATGGTGAGCATGTAGGTTCCTCACCATCACTTTAAATGCCCTCAGGTAAAAATAAGAATAGAAAATCTTTGGGGACTAGATATGGTCATTATTTCAAAAGAAAATGGGAACAACTGTGAATCAGAATATTTATTATAAAAGCTCTGATACCAAATGGTCAAACTGCTACTTGAACTTGGGGAGCTCAAGGAGCAGTTATAGTTTCAGTTCAGTTACAGGGGGAGGGGTGTATGTGGAAATGCAGGGTGTTCACGAACTTGCCTTTCTAAGTGGCCACAGTTTAACAACTCGGTTCTAGCATGGCAAAGGACTGAAGGAATTGACATAAAGTCTCCATGGAGTAATTGCTCCCAGTGACTTCATGGGACCAATGTCCATGTGTTTTGCTTGGCAATAATGCAGAAGTAATTTCCATTGCCTTCTTCCCCAAGGTGTGGTTTTTGAACTTCCCAGTCTAGCCTACAGCACTGGTATTTATCCAAGAACTAACCAGATCCAATTCTGCTTAGTTTTTTGAGATTGACCAAGACTGGCTGAGCTAACAGTAAATTGGCTAAATCTGTACTGAAGCCAAATTCACTATAGGCTAGAAATATAGGAAAGAATTGCTTTTAAAATTCCCACTGGATTCAGCGTCTGGCCTACTCTCATGCTGGCCTAAATTTATGCCAGCCTTTCTTGGATTCATACAACACATTGAATCACAAATGTATTTTAATCTACCATCTTAGGCGAACCCAGTTCATATGATTTAATTTATGGTTCACTCAGTTACACGAACCCAGAAAACTGGGTTAACTGAGTAAATCAGGGAAGCGTGTCTTATGAGCTCCACCATTTTCTGTTTCTTTTTCTTACCTGTTCTATAACCAAATATCTACATTCTGCCGATAAATATATCACCCATCAGAAGTGACTTGTGCCTCATACTAACCAACTGTCACTTTTTTTTAAAGTTGGGACTGTGTTTTAAGATAACAACTCAATGCACAGTTACCCAGAAATAGCATTAAATAAAGTGAGACTTGCTTACAAAAGAAAATTGTACATCATTTGAGGCCTTATAGACCTTCTTTGTGCATCAGATGTTAAAATCCTTGTCACTCAGCTACAGCCTAAAATTAGGGCATGAAAATTAATCTAATTAAAATGAGTACCCTTGCAATTAAATGCTGCTTAGATTCCAAGAGTGGAAAAATCCACTTAATTAAACAGATTATACTATGTTGTCTCAGACTGGGAAAGACTGAAAAAATATACCATGTGCCTGCTGCAGAACACAAATAACTTTATGTTATTCTCATATTGTTTAAGACTGAACTAGATTTTATCAGTAAAGACTCCAATTCAACCTTTCCAAAACCTTATAGCCAAAAGTACAAACACCTGCCTTTGCAATTATTAAGACTACATCAAAAATAAATATATTACATTAGATGATATTTGTTTATTTTATGTTATAGATAGACACGCTGCTTACTTCCAAACCATTCTGGATGACTTATTAAAAAATTAACATTAAAAAGCATACAGTCACCATAAACATGCAACAATATTTTGATATACTTTGAAAAGATACCAGGGAAATACCTGTTATTATTTAAAATCTCATGAATTTCTTATAATGAACTTAATATTAATTTCTGGCACCCAGTTTGATCCATGTCTTTTGTTAGAATCACAGAATCTAGAGTTGAAAGGATCCACTTAGAACAACTTAGCCTTCTCAAAGTTGTGTCCTGAACACTGGAATGACTGACACCGGTTACCTTTCAGATAGTTGAAGAATACAGAATAAGCATCTCCCCCTCATCTCAAAGTGTCACATTCTCAATTCCTTCCATCTGTCTTTACAGAATTTTCTTTTCTTTCTAGTTGATCTTGTTGCCTTTCTCTGAACCTGTTCCACTTCCTCAAATATTTGTTAATATTTAGAACTGGACACTACAGCAAAGGTATTGGGGTATGACCAATACAGAATAAAGTATAACTAACGTAGCATAACATTATGTTGCACTGATTTTTAAATATTACAGTTGCGTAGCTGCTGGTGAACTCCAACCACAGCAGTCATTAAATAAATCTTAGAATAAGACTTTCAACTAGCTGATAAAAGCCTGATAGCAATCCTCTGTAGCTGTTTTGGGCCACGTCACCTAGAATTTGATCACAAAAGCCAATTTCCTTTCTGGAGATTAAACCTGCTTTCCATCTGCCTCCCAACACTCTTGTGTCTGGGGCCTCACCTCATGCTTCACGAGAATGATTCCCTGCTGTTCTGGTAATACTAATATTGTCCACAGCCCTACAATGTTCAATGAAGGGTTTAAGAAAATAGTACTGCACCAATTTAATTGAAAGAACTAAGCTTGTACTGATAAATTTTTCCTTTATCTAGGAAGGAAATCCTACAAGACAAACTAGTCTGTCTTTACTGCTAAGCAATCTAAACAACACAGATCCCTACCAATAGCTACTGCTATTCTATCCCTGAAAACAAAGAGAGGTTAAATTACTAAACCTGATTTCATTAATAAACCAATTATAATCACTGTAATGTACTAAGTGATAAAATTATGATATTTGTGTGCATTTATGATCTCTTTACCAAGTAGTTGCTTTTCAAACTCCCAGTTGGTCTCCCTTCCTGTTATACTTTTACCTAAAAATCTAGATGAATTTTGCAGGTAGGCTGTTCTCCTGGACACTGCAATTGTGAAAGATGTATTAGCCATCACATCCATTTAGAATTATCCAGGTGCCCAATTTTCATTTGAAATTTACTTAACAAATTTGATAAGCTCTTAATACATTTTCTACCAGATTGGGTACATGCAAAAGATAAAAGCAAACTCAAGTAAAAGCTGCATTTTACATGTTAAAAAATGGAAGAACAATATTTACTCATTTGATGTTTTATCCTATGGCTCATAGGAGAAATCTAGATGCAATTTGAAATAAATTATAGCCTGAACCGTCAGCAAGCTCCCTCCCAAACATGTCATGAATTTCAACAAGGCTTCCCGACTAAGGAAGGCTACCTCCAAAGACAGCCCCATTATTCAAAATCCTGCCTTGCCATGAACCCTTAATACCCCTTCTCTCAACCTCAAACTACTTTGGATATCTAATTGTGTAACCCTTGAGGCTTGATGGTTCAACTTTCTTTAGTTTTCCCAATTCATAATCCTTGACTTTAGAAACAGCTCTCTTCTTGTGTCTGTAAGAGCATGGATTTTGTTTCACCTAACTCAGAGAGCACCTATTTTGTTGATAGCCTTAGGCCATAATACAGGACACTGTGCTTAAGTCCAAAGCAAGGCCCAAACTCCAGGCAAGTTCAGGACTCACTAGATGCAGAAGGAAAGGCTCCAACCTGCTCTGTACTGGCTCAAAATTCCTGTGAAGCTCCAGCGTGGCTTTTCAGCAGCATTGAAAAAAGAAGGAAAAACTTTATTTTAAAGAATATCCTTTTTTTCTGTTTGCGTGTTTAAAATATCTTGTTGGAGAAGCGAATATTATATTCCAATCAGTCCTCAAATCAGAGTCACCTTTCCCATGAGATCATCAACCTCCCCAAACATAGCCTTTTGCATGGAACACTGAGCACTGATTGTGCAGTCAGGGGACTAAACAGAATGATTATGGAAAGACAGAGCAGGAATATTGAGGAGCTTTGAAAACAACATGGAAATGGTTTGAATAAGTGGCTACTTGTTCAAGAAACAGAAAAATATATTATGAGGTGTTTGTTTCTAACTCACACTGTAATCGCTATCCTTTGAAGCCAAGAGAGTCTCAGGCTGGATCTCAGGAGAGGAATTTTCCCCTTTCTCTTCCCACAAATGACCAGCCTTGAAGCTACTAGGTTTTACAGAGGAGGCAGCTTATAGTCTCAGACTGAGCCGGTCCAGTAAAAGTTCAACAGTAGGATCTATCAGAATGGTATGGTATATACAGTCCACCTTCCCTTAAGTTGGGGGGGGGGGGTTACATTATGTCATGCTCCCATGCCCAAAGTTTTACATGACTTCCATGGATAGCTCCTAAAGCTAATCCACTGTACATAGTCATTTATAATGCAATGACTCACAAGTTCAGTTCCCAGAAGAGAGTTTGAATCCCATAGAATAACATCTGGCTACATATATCTGAAGGGGACGTGGTGGCGCAGCGGCTTAATGATGCTGAAAGTTGCCGGCCAGAAATGGTTGACACTTCAGCGGTTCGAGCCCAGCTCCATGCAGCAGAGCGAGCTCCTGCTTCCTCCCCAGCTCCTGCCAACCCAGCAGCTCAAAAACTTAAGTGAGTAGATAAATGGGTCCTCTCACCCCGGTGGGAGGAAAATGCTGGGGGCGCTTGCACGGGAGACGGGAGCAGTTGCTGGTAGCGCGGAAGCCGCACACGCCCGAAAAAGGCGCGAAGCAACGGAAACCCCGCCTCCTGCGCTCGCCAGCTGGGCTCTGCTCTAGGAAGGAGGCTCTTGCAAACCACTTCCGAAACACCTTGCCTTGAAAACTGCAGGGACTCGTCCAGGCAGTCGCCACAGAATCGGTCACAATTGAGTGCGGATAAAAAAAAACCATATATCTGAAGAGTCCCAAATAGGAGAAAACCAGTCATTTGCTGCCCCCTGGTGGGCATTGTAATGCTAGAGTATGAGCAGACAGTAATCCTTTTGGTGGCTGTGGATTTTTTAGAGATGAAATTATATTCATTCAGAGTTAGATGACACTTGGGCAGAATCTGGCAAGATGACTTGGGCATTGTCTTGCAAGATCACCTGGGCTTCTTTTGAGTATGTAGAGAATGATGACGTGGACGGGGTGCTTTGTGGAATGAGATCTACCTCTTGTGCATTGGACCCATGCATCAGCTTGCTCCTTCCTGCAGTATCTGAATTATGGAAGGAAAACTATGGAGGCCGTTAAAAAATCCACAAGCCCAATACCTGTTTTTCTTTCATTTTAATCAAATCCTACAGGAAGTCCTGTACCTCAGGAGGCCACCAGAGGCTACAAGTAAAAGGCTACACATTCTTCTCTTGTTCACCGCAATGCTAATGTGCATTCATACAGATTTTTCTATATGCGAAATTTACTATTATTTATAGATATTATTGTTTTGAAGGAATTTTTGTCAAGATTCTTAACTAGAAGCACCATTAAACTGAACAATTTTCTTTTGTTTTCAAAAAAATTCATACTTCTCTACTTGTGATATTATTGGATTCTGTAAGCCCTCCTGTGGCTAAAATTTAACATCTGCATATTTCCAGGGGCTTAAAAAGAGGAAATTCATCACATTGGATTAATTTTTTTATTCCAAAATAATGACTTCATGAAGGGGATCTAGCTTCCTCTTATTTTCTGCATGTCTGTTGAATCTTTACATTTCTAGGTTTTAATTACTTTTGTAAGCATAATATATTCAATACTAATAACAACAATTTAATATATTTCTGACCCAAATCAAACCCCAGAATAGCTAGCTGAATATATTCAATTTGCACTGAAATATTGTTACAACAAACAGCTTATCCTAAACTGCACCATGATTACTGGCCACCTTAGTGGAAGATGTCGATTTATGGATTTATGGATGCATCCTTAGCACTTGAATCCAGCACACATTCAAAACTACCTCATTAGGTTTCAGCAGCAATCATTGTCCTTCCCCCAAACTAAATGGTGGGGTTCTTACAAATGGGGTAACTCTATGATGCACCAGCACTTCTTCTTCCACAAGGGTCAGCTGGCTAATTTTGTTAACATTCATGCTCATTCCTTGATGTCATATTGCATTGAAGGAGCATCAATTGTTTGTGGGGTTTGGTTTTGGTTTTTTTGGTAAATGCAAATTCTCTAAGCAACTAATGTGAAGTCAACCTGAGAAAATTTTTTTCCCCAGATTAAAAACAGTTCATTCAAGTTTCTAATTCAGCTCAGAAATACTACCAAGTAAGGTACTGAAAATAGTATCAGTAGTTTCATCTTCCACAAAAATAGGCCAGTGGGCACTGAAAGCAATTGGCCAGCACAATAAAAATATATAGGAAAGGATGGGTGGACATTTATTCTTCTGGTTCAATTTGCCATGAGGGCAGATATTAATGTTATATTATACAAATGTAGGAGAAGTAGAACCTCCAAAATTTGCCATGAGGGCAGATATTAATGTTATATTATACAAATGTAGGAGAAGTAGAACCTCCAAAATTCCTACTTTTCCAAAGCTATACTCCCAAAAAGAATTCTAATGCCTTCTCCAAGTTATATTTCTCAGAGTAAATGAAAATTCTAAATTGCTCATGTTTGATTTGGTTTTATAATGGCACAGATTATTATATTCAGCCAAGCAGGGCAGAAATCATTATTCACCAGCCTACATGTCTGTGGTTTCACTGATGCCATTCAGATTTTGCACAGAAGGTTGACCAGAAGCACTTGCAGCATGCTTTTAAATTGCAAAATTTGCATTCACTTAGCCTGGCTATTAGAATGAGCAAGTCCTATAGCCAATTTAAAGCAGTCTGATGACTTATTTATTTGCCTTAGTGTTTAATTGGATTTTTTTCTGATGCTGCTACTTTACTACCCATTTCAGATTAGGTATTTATAAACAAGCATAGTCACAAATGCATGATGTAACAGTCAAGTAAACATAATATATACCTATTCTGCCTGTGTTTCTGATAGATTTAGCATTTATTTTGATTCCATTGTAGACCATAAAGAGCAAATCTAGAACTCTACCTATTTCTCTATATACGTAGGCTACCCCATGCATTAAGATGAGTAAAAACAATGTCTTGAAAAGTTTATCAGTGATTCATTTAATTCAGGTAGTCTGAGCAAGAAATTGAGTTCTGTTCCCAAGGTCTGTCCTTAAGTCGAATGTGTAAGCCAGAACATTATTATTGTATAATACTGTATAAGTCGTATTATGTAATTAACTCGAACCATTGTGTATTTAACTTGAATCACTGTGTATTTAACTCAAATTTTGTCACAGTAGGCTCTATTCTTAACTATGGGTTATCTGTAAACCAGGCATTCATAACCCAGGGACTACCTGTAGAGTCAACTGGTTGACTATGCTGACTGTAAGGCAGTGTCACCAGATATGGCAAAGATAATACCTGGTTGAAGCTATACTAAAAAGAAAAATGTCAATGTAAACAGCCATAATTCTTCATATTGAAAACAGTTTACAAGCCCTACTCAGTACATTTTGATTAAAACCAAAAGGTATCCTCATTTTTCAGGTACCAAAAATACATTATTTCAAGCTCTTCCAATTAGCCTGAACAGTTTTAGGCACAATACTTGGGATGAGACCTCAGTGATCAGAACAGAATGGAAATATTCCCTCCCATGATTTGGAAATTGTACTGCTGTTGATGTACCCTAAAATTGCATTTGCCTTTTTTTGAACCCACATCACACAGCTGACTTGTTCACTATAAAATCATGTATTCTTCTAAGATCTGTTTCACCAGTATTATTACTGAGTACCCCCCCCCATCCTGCACCTATACATTTGATTTTTGTTTCCTAAATAAAGAATATTGCCTTTGTTTTGATAAATTTCATTATTATTTTTACCTCTTTTCTCTAACTCACCAAAGTTATTTTTAATGTTATTCCTGTCTTCTAGGATATTAGCTAGCTAATCCACTTTTATGTCCTAGCTTTCATCTTTTACTACAATATTTCTCCTACATCTTTCTAATTTGGAGGCCAGAGTCACAAGCACAAAGTGTTTGCCTTCAAAAAAAGGTTGGTCCAATTCATGGAAGTGATGGGAATCAATGGCTATTAGCCTCGATGGCCGTGTGAATGCCTCTAAAGGCCATCTGCTGGGGTACTAGTGGGGTTTCTTGTGCAGTTGGTTGGCCACTGTGAGAACAGAACTGCTGGACTAGATGGGCTAGCAGGGCACTGCTTATATTCTCAACATGCTCACATCACTCACATCAAAGTTACAAGCAACCCCGGGCCTGTTTAACTAAAGCACAGCTGTTATATCCTGTTTCTTCAGAGGATGTCCTGACATTAGGTGAAAAGAATATGCAGCACCTCAAAAATCTCATAGGTCAGATGCAGACTTTGCCTTCTCTAAATAGAATGGTCTTGTGAATCTTTTTGATTCATCAGAAATCCATTCACTAGGAATCAGTATCAGAAGGGTGAGTTTTGCTCATTTTTCCTCTCCTTCAGCCCCCTATTTCACTTCCTGCTTCAAAATATGCTCCAATATTCCAGTAAATTAATAGTGTTACTTTAAAAGTTAGGACCATAAGGCAAACTAACTGAGAATTTTGGAAATAATTCTGATCTCCTGAAATATAAAAATAAAGACATCCATTTAAATATGTTAATTCTGGCTAACTCATTTATATTCAGGTTAATGGTTTAGCAATTTATTTCTACTCAATGAAAACAAAAATGAAATTAAACGAGCTCAGCTGATAAGCTTTCCTTAAAGTAAACTCTTTGAAATTCAAATGTATTTTACTCTAGTGCTCATAGAAATATTTGCACATGTGTTATAGGCTGTACTTAAAAGGACTTGAGAACAACTAACTGAGACATAATTGGGTTTCCATCAATGATCAAAAGGAGCCAGTTAACCTTGGGATAAATAATTAGCTCCTGTTTCATTAAGATAATTCCCAATTTTAAAATCAAGGGATTAAATTCAACCCAAACAAAATCCCACTGCTTTTAATGAATTTCAAAGGCATGATCATGTTTTTACCTGTGGGATCCATAAAAGAAGTTAAAGGTAGTGAAGCATAGCAAATATGGCATTTACCCATCTGGCATCCGAGTTCTCCAGATTTTTTCTTTTTTAAGGATAATTCCTGGAAAACTGGTCTATCAAGGATTTACTGATTTACTGATATCCTGTCAATGGCTGCTGCATTGTTTCCAATGAAAAGGAAAAAAAATGGCATTTATCAGCCTTCAAGAGCTAATAGAAATATTATTTTCCCTTAGACCATTTTCATGCTGGGAATGTCATTTAAACAAGGTCAGAATGAGATGAGATGCAGAGCAGTACCTTTAACAGAAAATGTATAGTTGGGAGCGGGGGGCGGGGCGGATTGTGCAGATCTCAAAGAGGTCATGCAAAGGATATATTACATTAGCAATGGTCAGCTAATAACAGCATGAAAAATAAAGGGAGTCCTTCAGGTTACTCTTAAAATCCAAACCTTGATCAAGCATTATCATCTCTCTTCCTTTTCCCAAAGGCATTCTCCATTTGTTTTCTCCATAAATTTTTACCAAATTAACAACACCAACAACATGGATTTCCAAAGAAATCTAATGAAGTACAATTAGGATACAATATAATTAGGATATGGGTGGTGATGTCCCAATTCATTCAGTGTGGTATTTTTAATAAGGACTTTATTGGGGCAAGACATATGCAATATTTGGGTACCATAGCATAACTTCCGTTCTGGTTCCCAATGAAAAAGTTATTTAGCAGTTTCTCCAAATACAAAAGACATATTTCAGAGATAAACAGAATATTATTAAGATAAACTGTCACACACACAATGATCTCAAAGAAGCAACTGGAAAGCATGAATTTGCAATTCTCCAAGATCCCTTTTCATTTTCCTTATGTATGGCAAGTAAAAGGTCAGCCACGTTTTAGAATCTCCACCTCACATAATGATTAACTTTTTAAAAAAGCAAACTTAATAATACAAAACCCAAATCATTTTTAATTTACCCCTGCAGCAAAAATCCATACTTTTATTATCTCAAGCCCTGTCAAAAATAAGGTCTAAAACTATTGTTTGGGGTCAATCATCTTTTTTGTCAGTTCTCATATGAAGTTTGATTATAGTTCTGTTCTGACAGAGCTGTTGATCTTTGAGATTGTCCCCAACCATGACTTCATACAAGTTTCTAAATATCATAGGAAAAGACACAAAACAACAAAGAATGTGTTACACAAAGATAATATGTGTGTGTAGATATGCGTAGATGGGCAGACAGACAAACCAATAGACCAAGATTATCTCCCCTCCAGTCCTGCTATACTGCCTCATCATGATGGTGTGGTGGTGTGGTTCCTGGAAAGGATGAAAGAAGAATGCCAAGAATGTATGCCAAGAGAATAAACGCCCAGCAGGGTACTTCCAGCAGGGAAAACAACAACATATACCCCTTCCTGGATATCCTCATCAGCAGAGGAAATGACAGCAAATTAGAAATGCAAAAAGTACCTGACCACTCAACCTACTACAGCACAACCAACACAAGCTATGAAAAGGATAACACTGCCATACACCAATTTTGGGCTAACCACATGGCATTACTGTAGCACACAAACCAACTAAACTAACCAGTAGCCCAAAATAACCAGCAGACTATTTTTATTTATTTTATTTTATTTATTTATTATCAAACTTGTATGCCGCCCATCTCCCCCAACGGGTGACTCTGGGCGGCTCACAATAATAAAAAAGGAAAAAACACAAGTCCCTCCAACCATGGATAAAATCTATAAATAATTAAAAAACATATATTAAAAATGCCCTAAAAACCTCCTATAATTTTTAGCCCTAAAAACCTGCAAGAAGCTGGGGGGGGGGGGGGACAAACCCATCACCCCACCAGCCATCTCCACAGGTGCGGGCCCCCCTCTGGTCCCCAGGCCTTCTGGCAGAGCCAAGATTTAATCCCTTTCCTGAAGGCCATGAGGGAGGGGGCACACCGGACCTCAGGAGGCAGCATGTTCCATAGGGCGGGAGCTGCAGCAGAAAAGGCTCTCTGCCTAGAACCCACCAATCGAAATTCCTTGACTGGTGGGGTCTGCAACCTGCCCCTTCTGCTGGACTGAGTGGGGCTGGCTGAAATGACCGGGGTGAGGCGGTTCCTCAGATAACCTGGTCCTGTGCAGTATTACAACCACATGGCATTACTGTAGCACACAAACCAACTAAAGCCCTCCAAAACATCTTCAGTAAACCAAAAGACCCAGTAGCCCAAAAAGAAAAAAAAACATGAGTCATTTACAACATACAATGTAAGGACTGTAACATCCACTCTGTAGGAAGACAGGCAGAAGACAAGCAGAGCACATCCATGAACACCAACAACAGTCAGAAGACATGATGAAAACTCCTTGATCTCACAACACATGGACAGACTCAACCATAGTTTCAACTGGGAAACTGTCAGCATCCTAGACCAAGCTAAATCCAAAAACGCTAGGGAATTCCTGAAAGCTTGGCATTCAGACAAATCAGCCATCAATAGACACATAGAGATAAACCACATTTACACACCATTCATAAGAAGGAAACAAAAAGATCAGAACACATCCTGTCCAGCAACCAACACCCAGATAAGCAGGGATTAACATCAGATAAACAATCAAGCAGAAAACAATAATCAAGGAACTAATCAAGGAACTACCAAGGAGAAAACCACCCCCACCCCCCACCCCCCACCAATACTGGCAAGGCGAGCTACTGTATATAAACAAGGAGCAAACCCCACACTCACTAGCACCGATGATGTTAACTAGTCAGGCAATGAAATGTCTGCAAGCAAACAACCAAGCTCAGAGAGCACCAAGGACTCCACAGTTCATCCTTGAGCTACATATATTCTCTTCTATTGGAACTGTAAAAGCAACTACAGTGGTACCTCAAGATACGAACGCCCCATCTTACGAAAATTTCAAGATACGACCAGCTCCGGCCGCAAAAATTTACCTCAACATGCGAACTCCGCCTCAAGCTACGAACCGGATCCGCGGCCATTTGCCCTGCTGCCACGTGGTCGTGGCTTCCAAGAGGAAGTGCTAATGAAATCTGAGCAGGAGGACAAAAGCCCAAGGAAAGCAATGCAGAAAGAGGAACTGCTAATGAAATCTGAGTGCGCGGGGGGGGGGGAGCAACTGCTCCAGGCTGTGCGTGCACGCTGATATTGCTTTCACTGTGCTTTTGTCGCTATGGAAAAAGGAAAAGGAGAAGCCATTTGCCCTGCTGCCACGTGGTCGCGGCTTCCTGTGGGCGAGATCGAGGTAGCAAGGAGGCGTTTGGTGAGGTTTGTGGTGTGTTTTGTGGCGTTTGGAAGGTTTTTGGTGTGCTTGTCAGCATGGCTCCAAAGAAAATGCAGAGCGGGCGTGGCAAGAATAAGGCTTTGCAGCTAAGAGGCAAAGAAGAGAGGAAACCCCTGAAGGAGATCTCCCCGAAGTCCCTTTGGAGGGGGACTCTCCCTCCAAACAATAACTGCCTCCCCACCCCATTCTCCCTCTTCATACTGTGCTTTTTTTCATGTTTTTGTGGTTTAAAAATAAAATGCATATGTTTCAGAACTGTTTGTATTTACATTGAACCTTATGGGGAAATTTGCTCTTTCCTTTGGCCATAGCCCTTGGCCTGGTGATTGCTTTCACTGTGCTTTTGTCGCTATGGAGAAAGGAAAGAGCGCGGAGGAATGGGGGGGGAAGCTCCCGCTCCGCTGTGCGTGCGCGCGACATAAGCCTTCCCCCCCATTGCTTTCACTGTGCTTTTGTCGCGCACACCAAGGGCTATGCACAGAGGAAAGAGCGCGGAATTAAGAAGCAGCCGCACGGGGGTGGGGAAGCTCCCGCTCCGCTGTGCGCACTACATAAGCCTTCCCCCCCATTCCTTTCACTGTGCTTTTCTCGCGCGCGCCAAGGGCTATGCACAGAGGAAAGAGCGCGGAATTAAGAAGAATCAGCACGGGGAGTGGGAGGGAAGCTCCCGCTCCCGGCTGTGCGCGCGGGAGCCTTTCTCAGATTTCATTAGCACTTCCTTTTTTTGCGCTAGGGCTGACTAAAGCGCGCCTGGGGAATTTCGTAGCCGTGCAACGCCAACTGACACATTGAACCTTATGGGGACATGTGCTTCAGGATGCAACCAAATTCGGAGGGCGGATTAGCCGTATTTACATTGACCCTTATGGGGAAATTTGCTTCAGGATGCGACCAAATTCAGAGGGTGGGACGGATTAACCGTATTTACATTGAACCCTATGGGAAAACGTGCTTCAGGATGCGACCAATTCGACTTGCGATCAGAGTCACGGAACGGATTAAATTCGTATCTTGAGGTACCACTGTATTCTGCAAACTCTAGTAATAAAAGTCAATAAGCATAGAGAAAAATGAGACTAAAATTAAAGATAAAGATAAAAAGTTGACATTGACTTGACAACACGTTATATATCTGTGTGAGTATGTGTGCATATGATATAGTACCTCATGAATCAGAATTTGTACAGAAAAATTCTCCTTCAAAAGAAAGTTCCATGTTATTTTAATAACAGGGCATGATATTTTTTAAAGCTCTTTTTCTTTTGAAAATCAGTTGGCATTTATATATTTTTAAATCATAGACTGATTATAAGAGCCAACACTTAGCCCCTCTGTGATATGGGATATTAAGAGTTTGTAAAAGATTCTCCAGCTTCAACTTTTTTACCCCCATGCACTGGCCTAGTTTCAAGGATCCTCTCCCTAAACTCTCACCTACAGAAGAAAGAACTGCAGGTAGGAGTTTTGGTACATATAGTTTCATAACTAACCCAACAAAGAGTTCTCACGTTTTCTCTTGGGAAGAGAAGAGCTGCATGACTGCATTCCTTTGTTTTCTATCCCAAATAGAAATAATCGGCCTCAGAACTAGACTCATAATCTCAATAAATCAGGACAATTAACTTCAATCCCAGCCACTCAATAAAAAGGACGGAAAAGAAAGGGAACAAGGAACACTTGGACAAAGTTTAAGTTTAGTTAATAAGCAGAAGCTGTGAGGAATCACATTCCAATTACAACTTAAGTGAAAAACGAAGAGTTCTAAACAACAGAGCCTGGCCAATAATCAACAGCACTGAAAATGGATGACATATTAGACTCTCCAGCTACAACTCATCTATTTAAAGCAGCCTAAGTATTTTGGAACGCTTTTCCAAGTAGCAGTACAGTAGCTCATTCCTAGAAAAAAAGGTGTTCACTTTCAATTTACTATAGAAGAGCAACAAATGTCCACTTAGTGGTCTCTACCAATCCCCCTTCCACCAAAATGATTTACTTCCTATTTCAGATCTGTAATTTGCTTTGCTATTTTGAAATCTGCTCCCCTTGATCTTCACGTCAAAAAGAATTATATAATATATAATACCCATAATTGTCCATAAAAATTCCTTTGGTCAATCTCAGAAAAATGCATTTCTGACGTAAAAAACAGCTCCATAGTGTATAAAGTAGTCTCTCCCTTGCCTCTGTAATTCTGCAAGCCCCATGAAATCAAGTTAAACCCTTTATTTTTCCCATTTTGGCAATTGCAGCCTTTTTGCATAGAAAAACATCCTCAGCAAGATAAGATCCTGCAGGTCCTGTTTCAGCCCAATCTGTCCTCAAACCACTTCAATATTAAGTCCTTATCAGGAAGTCAAACTGTTATGTTTCCAGAGAAACATACTGGCACCCAGAGACCGGCGACATACTATTGGCAACATCTGGTATGCATCTGGCACGATTTACGGTGGTATTATTTTATTTCAGTTGTTCCAGATGAAGACTGCAGTGGCCCAGAAATATTACACATGATTTTCAGCCAAAATATTTTAAAGCAAAATATGGCATGACCTCATTGGGTGATCCTGTCAGGCCTGCAGGAAAACATTCAAGCCCTTACGTTTTTAAATCAAGTCTAATACTAGTCTAAGACAGTAATAAACTGACTGACTAAATCAAGTCCAACTCATTTACATAGACTGCCTCACAAGATCCAGACATCTTATCCTGACGTTAGTGCAACTTCACTAATAATTCCCAGTGACTTGAGATACATACAGGTTTAAAAGTTACCTCACCCTTGAAGTTTACCCTTAATTAAGACATTGTCAGATTGTAAGAAAGGCAATATATATAGGAATAATGAACAATATATTTAGTATAATTATGCTTCTCCAATAAACTAGGTTACTGCAGTAAACTAGTTTACTCCAGTAAACTAGGTTATTATTTTATTGGTTTAGTAATTTTGGAGAAGAACATTAATTAAAAATTGTACTCAATTTATCAATCTTTTTCAAAAAGCTTCAAAGCACACTACATAAGATTTTCTATTTTCATTATTAACACTATAGTTAGTTGAGTTTTTGTGGAGAATGATGTTCGCTAATGTTGTACCTCTAATTCAGCTGCATTCCAAATCCAACACCGAACTGACCTGATATGAAAAAAGTCAGGAAATATTTAGAAAAAAGTAGGATTCCTGTGTAACAGACTGAATCTGAGCTTGAACCTTCTTGAGGCTTTCAGATCCAGAGAGATCTGGAGAACAATGGGTTATAAACAATGATGTATTTGTCCCCCAGCTTATCAGATAAGGACTATGCCAAAAGGGGAAGAGCTTACTGGAGCAGTTTCAATGTAGAGTTGAACTGAAGAGGCACTTTGGGGTTTCAGCTTTGGGACTGAGGATTCTGGAGATGATCTGTTTGTTTATTTGCACCTGTACTTTTGCCAATTTTTTTAAACAAATTTTAACAAACATGCTCTGATCGATTTTGTACCTGTCACTGACCATACAAAATATTATTTTGTTTGAATGTAATGTAACATAAAAAATCACCCTTTTTTTCAGTTTATTTAGCAAAATATGGTTTGAGCATAGCAATTATCTCTCACGCTCTCATTCTCTATGAGAAATTATCACCTACCATCCCTCTGGATGTCCAAACGCTTGGAGAAAAGGAATAGGTGGTTTTGGGGGAGGGGGGTTATGTAACTGTCACTTTTAAAATTATCTTACTGGGACAGAAATTATTATAATAAATAAGTAAAGGAGTATATAACAGCTTTTTTTTCCCCACTGTCAAATTTTCTTAATGGAATACAACAACAAAATGGTTTGCAATGCTTCTTCTTGGCTGTATTCTGAAAACACCTACTAAATCCATTTCTGTATTATGCTGTAACTCAGGGCATAAACCAAAATACTAAAGGATGTCTGTTCTGTCAAATCTTTAAGAAGAGTTTTCAGCAGAGTCCCAAGATTACTGGAGCAGGTTCCTCACTTGGAGTTCTTCAGGGTGAAGCATCTACTATCTTACTTGGCCCAGTTGACTCCATGGATTCCTTTCAAAGGGAAAGCAAAGTTACCTTGCATCTTACAGTGGTTATATGAGAATGAAAACAGTTATTAGACAGTGGTCAATTTTATATTTCTCTTACTTTCCAAAAGTATGATTCAAATATTCTTTGTATTTTCACTTCTTCATCCTGTCTGTACTACTCTGATATGAAACATTTGGGTGTTAACTCTTCTCCTATGAAAACTTCCAATCTGGACCACTAAGGCCTAAATAGAAATCTTCCCCCAAAGCCCCATCCCCAGAGATTTCTCACAGATCACCAAATAAGTCCCCTTCTTTTTCCATGAATAAAAGACATATCCAGATATTCTACTGTTGCTTTCTCCTTGCAGAGAATGCAGTTCTATATGGGGGATGAGCTTCAGGGACTGAGAAGGGTTTGCAGCCAAAAGGAACTATCAGACAATCTGGACTTCAGATCAAAGTAAAATAACTATCCCTGGAGAGGCTACACTGCTAGAAATATAATGCTAGATTCCTGGGGTATAGGCATGCTAGAGCTTCAGAAGGAATGCTTTCTCTGTTGGAAGAAAATGAGAGATAAGCCTCATACATGACACTATATATAAACCATATAGATCAGGCTCAAAGAGTATTTCATTTCCTATATTCAGATATCAAACTATACAAGATCAGGTCATACTCACAAGGTCAGTGCGTGTCTATAATGTCTTTTCAAGCTAAAAATATGTGATAATGTGGTATTAGGAAATGCAATGGTCTTTCTTAGTCACCTCCTCTCTCTCTCCCTCTCACACACAAGTAAACACATTAAGATTCAATTTAAATATAAATGCCCTTACTCTAAAAGAATGCATTTTTATTCATCCTGATGATGCAAGAAAAGGTCAAACAAGAGAAAATGATTACACCTGCTGTTTAGTTAAACTACATCACGAAAATTATTCTCTTCCTCTTGAAAGAAAAAGGGAAATGTAAGTCTTAAAGATTGCACTTGATTCTTTAATAGATTCAGATTATTAAATTAGGGGAAATAAGCTCAACAACTAACATATATCATTCATCCAAACTATAATCTTTTAAATTCCATTTTATTGGAAGAATGAAGTGTTTGCTTAAAATTTTCCATTTAAATTAACTGGGCTTAAAAATGATTAGCCCCAGTAGTGCATGTTTTGAGGGCAGATACAGTTTCCTTGATTTAAACAATATCCTTATTCACCAAATATTTTAACGGATGTTGAAATTTATATTTGAAAACGTTATGTTTTGTTTTGTTTTATAGAAATAGATTTTTCAATGTGGGAAACTGTCAGCTGATCTTCAAGTTTCTTCTGCCACTTGAGCTATTAGCATCCTGTGATTATCTAAATAGGATGAACCCAGTAAAAATGTTCTTTTACAGACCTCTATGAGGTGTTAAGCTGCTGATTTTATAAAGCAAGAACAGGATGTCTACTGGTTCCTGAAGAGAGTAAGAGTTACTTTGATTCAAGGCTATTTAAGCTTGAGAACTTTTCCAATTTAGTACAAAGCAGTTTGTCATTATAATTTGTTATCATTTATAATTATAAGTCATGAAAACTACTGCTTGCCTTCAACATATGAAAACAAAATTAACTCAAAACATATATGTGAAAGGAGAAAAGGGAGCAACATGCTTTTCTTGCAGTATCAACCACTGAAAGTGAGTGGTTACAGTGCCAGAAAATCATATTCAAATCTCCATACAGCAGAAGATCTTGCTGGGGAATTTGGGACCAGTCATTTCTCTTAGCTCAATTTTTCTTACAGAGTTACTTCTGTGTGGATAAATGAAAAGTGATCCCGTGAAAGCCTCTCTGAGCTTTTGTAAAGGAACTGACCTTGGGGAAGAGCCATTAAGGGGGGGATGGAAAAAAAGATCTGTTAAGGAAGAATTTGACAATAGATTACACACTCCAGAGACAGAAAAAAGTGTCAGAAAGAAACTCAAAATAACTCACCTTGATTTTGTTTAGTATAAGATGGGACAGAAAGAAATTTGGATGGGCTTTCAATATTGTGTTACTAAACCATACAACAAAAGTAGTATTCCTAGAACTTGCAGTATCTATTTCTTGACCTGGCCTACCTCAAAGAGTTGATAGCTTCTTAATAGGAAAGGAATATCTTAAACACCAGTCATTCTTGCATTAATTCATAGATAGATAATATAACAAAGAGAAAGACTGCTAAAGATTAAAAAAAATAATATAATCACCCACCACTTCACAGTGGGAACTAATACAGCTTTGCAAGTGGAAGCTGATCTATCATTTCATACCTTCTACCACTCTTATGACAGCCTTGCCTAAAGCTTATAGCTAATCAGAGAAAAAAGTATAACCATCTTTTTTTTACATCAGAAAGGCACCTTGGCTAACGTTCCCAAAATTGAATGTTCCAAATCAGACTTATGAAGAATATATTTAAAGTTCATAAATCATCTATTCGGAGCTCTTTCATGTCTGAGACCAGAATGAAAGCTGAAATGAAGACAGAGATTTCAAACTTGTTCATTTGAAAACGAATCCCATTGGAAATAGAACCTTGTCTGGAAAGGGAGTGTGGGAGACTCAGTTAGAGCTTACAGGTAGGAAAGATAACAGAAAGATCATCTCACTCTAAGTGAACCTGATTAAATGGCTTCCTTTTCTCATCTGTATAGAGTTAGAATCAGCATCCTGTCATTCTCCTCCTTTGCTTCAGGGGTAAAGATGCATTCTGGGATTTCAAATATTGCCAGACAATGCAAGAAAGGAACTGATTTTCTGATATTCTGCACCCTACAGTTTGCTTGACAAGTAGGAATGCAAACCTGGTTCAAACTATACAGGGAATGGAATGAAGAAGGAGCAGGAAGTTCATGTATAGCACTGAAGCATTCATTTATTATTTATTTATTTATTAAATTTATATCCCACCTGACTCCCAATGACTTTAGATTTCTGGATTTCATGATATCTGTCATGCCTACCAATATTTCAGTCATAAACTTTTCTAGCTTAGTAGCATCTTTTCAAATAGCACAGCATAGTGAATAAAGAGGACAGCCTTGAAGGACAGAAGGAAGATCCACTACTAAGGCAACAATCAGATAAACAAGACATGAGCGTAGGCCAAAAAGCGGTTTACAAAAACACCTCAGACAGCCCTCTCTCCAAGATAATAGAGGGAGGAAGGGAAGCAAGATACTTTTACTATAGCTGTTATAATAAAAGTAGCTTTAGGTCTGCACAGTGTCTGTTTCTTAATCTGATCTACCTTACAGGGCTGACATACAGAGAGCATAACCACACATTCTGTTGTACAAAAGGTAAGCCATTCCATTTTTATAAACTCAACCCTGGAACTCAACTATATAAGTGAAAACAAGATAACTGTGACTTGTATTCAAGTGTTTAAAAAGAAACATTCTGAACAAATGCATTAAAAGCATAAAAAGCATACCATTTGTCTTTAAGTCCTCAACTGGTTCACCCAACCCACAAAATTAAAACCAACCTTTTTAAAACTCTAGCTTATTCTTCTGGTAGGCTTCCTTCAACCTTATTTACAACCTGACCCTGTTTCAAATCATTAGCAATTCCTTTATTCCTCAGCTCATTTAACCAACTATCCAGAGATTTTCTTTTCTCAACAGTTAATTTCATCTACCTTATAAACTGTGAAAGTCACTCCTGGTGAAGAGAAAGCCATTATTGGCAACATTTCCACCTAAATTTGTCTTTAAACTATAATGTGGGACACAAAGTTTTC
Source organism: Liasis olivaceus (assembly GCA_030867105.1). Classification (NCBI taxonomy): domain Eukaryota; kingdom Metazoa; phylum Chordata; class Lepidosauria; order Squamata; family Pythonidae; genus Liasis; species Liasis olivaceus. The sequence continues at coordinate 48,207,628 of CM061348.1, forward strand.
CATAATTATACCATTCTTCAGATCTTGGAAGAATGTTCAGTTATTTTAAATGCTTTTTCTGTCACACATCTGCTTATAAATAATTTGAGAACTCTTGTCTAGACACATTGTGAAGGCAGAAAAAGACTTGCAGTTGGTAGTGTATGCCACTGAATATGATATTAAAAAACTAACTTTCATGTAAACTTGCTGTGTTCCATGTGGACATATATCAGGGCAATTCTAAAGAAAAAAATATTGAAACAACTATAAGCATATTTTTTAAAACTCAAAATGACTGCTATCAATTAGGTTACATTACTGTGCTTAGCTTTAGGGATTTCATACAGTTGTACAATAAATTTTTATTTACAATTATTTATTTATGTACAATAATTTTTATTTTTTTAAAGCAGCATTACCAGTATAGCAATCCAACTCTTTTTAATAGAAAGACTGTGTTTTACACTACTTTTCAGTGCCTACTTAGCCTGTGCATAAGAAAATTAAGGTGCATGAAACACAAATCTAAGCCCGACCCGCTGCTTCCTTTCTCCTGATAGCCAGAAAGTGCTAAAGTCTGCAGCAGTTCAGCTGCCTTATAAAGCTCTACCCAATCAAGTATCCTAATCAGGCAGAGCTCCAAGTCACTGGAAGATTTCTAAGAGTGTTCAGCCAAATGTAGTGACAGTTACCCTGTGGACCTCAGGCCTTAACACACAAAGCATGCTGGGACACCAAAGGTGAAGCTTGTAAGAGCTCCATCTTTCACAACACCCTTTTTAATGCTCATGGCTAAAGGCTCTGAACACTTACAAAGAGCTATTAATGTTTTTGAATCAGAACTTCTGGACCAGTCAGGGTTCACAGATCCGCTCACCAATGGTATGAGAGTCAGGGAATCACAATGGGGAACATAAAGAGAAATTCATCTAATAAGCTTTAGTAAGAAGTTAACATCATGGCATTTTTTTGAAAACAATTACTTTGATTTTGAAGAAAGACCTAACAAGTTTACTTTAAATTAACGCCAGATGTGTTTGACACCCAATATAACAATAAACTCCAAAATTAAATCCAATATACTTTGCAATATCCTTAAAAACATGCTGTGGTTCTTAACATGGTTTTAACCATGGTTTATTCCTCTGCTTCCTGCTTTGAATTGATCTCAATTTTTTAAAAGTTCATTTCATGTGATTTTATGCATTTTATTACTGTTTTATTGTTTTAGTATGTAGCAAACTATTTCAAGCATTTGTAAGGCCACTCAACTCAAACAATGTGATTCTGGGTGGTGTACAACAAAAATAAACATTAACAGAAAAAAAAATAATCATACATCATCATCATAAAAAAAAAAATGCCCAATCTATACAAGGGCAAAACCAAATGGGATCATTTAAAACCACCAAAAGGGGACTCCACTCAACTAGACCCAAACACTTAGGGAAAAAGCAGGTGAAAACAATACTACATCGTAGAATATTCTCATGATCTAGCCAACAATTTTATCTTTACCGAAGCTGTCACTGCACATTTATATAAATAGGAACAAAGTGATAAATATTGAAATCCAAGCTCAGGAATCAATCTCCATCTTTTATGACTCCTTGGTTTAAATACAAGAGATTTAACTATATGCTTGATTTTTTTGATTAAAATTAGTGGAACTTTAAAGTATTTTGCTTTGGCTGGATCACATCCAATGTAAGCACATAGCAATCTAAATATAAATCAGGGAATAGTGTTATTGCCTACTGGAACGGCACAGAGTGACAAATTAAAGCTGAATCATTCTGCAGCATTCAGAAAGACAAAGGCAATATTTGAGGACAAGGATTCCCTTGGAGTACATTCTCTACACAGCTGTGAAGGCGCTGAAGTATGTCTGAAATGTAAGCATTGTCCAGAAAGAGAGTGAATACTAGGTATTTCCCCTTGGAAATGTGTAGCCACAGTCCTGAAATGAGAAGCGATCAACATCTCTGCCCAAGGCAAATTTGCAAGTACACATTTTACAAATGCCAGCAGCAGGTTATGGGGCAAAGCTGGCACTTAATGATCCATGCAGACCATCAGCAAGGAAATGCTGCACATGAATAAGGTTTCTTTCCCCTCGGAAAGAGAATCAGAACCTTGCAACTGATAGAAAATCATGCCAACCCATGTGGTAAGTTACAATTTTAGAGGAAAAGTGCAATTTATTCTGAGATCATTCATTTGTACAGCCAGTAGAGTCTTATACACGTGAGCATTGGAGGAACAGAGGACATTTTAAAAGTGTCCTTATTTGTGAAAATACTTGTCATTATTTTTCCTCAGGGCCTCTATCCAGTAGCCTAATTCTTCCTAAGTTTCCTGCAGGGTCTCTTAAGATCTGGACCATTTTTCTTGACAGATCTAAACAATTTGCCTCACACACATTAACAGATTTGGAGTGAGCAACTGAAAGTGCTCCTTATAGAGACAACAACATTAGCATCATTTGGATAATGAGTTTAGAGTGAGTCATTTGGTTGAGTAGGCAGTTTCCATCTCTACAGTTAATCTCACAGGGAATCTCCTATAGATGGCAAAGGATACTAAGAGACCCATCCATATTGTCATGGGATAACCATGTTATGACATACACAGCTGTCAGTGAGCCCAAACTAAGTGAAAAAAATAGGAATGAACCATTTGCACAGAAGAATAAATATTAGAAAGGCAAGTCCTAAATGGCCGTAGAGACACTGCTACTAAGTTATGCCAAATCATCAGCAAGTAAAGAATGAAGAAATCAATCTTTGAAAGAGTCTACCAAATGAAAAGAGAACTACTTTTTACAATTTCCATCCACAAAATATATAAAATCAGCTTTAAGATTGTAAAGAGCTTTTCTCCTATAAAATACTTGTTTTAGAGAAGTATTTAAGCTAGGTGAAATAGATTCTTCTAGGGATGTTTTGATTCATTAACAAGCTCTGAGATTTAAACCTGCTGCTTTCGGTTGTTCTTTTTAATTTGTTTTATTGCTTTAATAAATATTGTATTGTTTGGAATATATTTTCTTGGCTTCATCTTACATTTAATTATTGAATTCACTATATTTTATAAAGAAAGAGTGTGAAATCTCTGCAAGGGACATATTACCAGCAGAGCACTGCATAATGTTTAGGCCAGAACAAAGTTCTGGGTAGTTCTAAAGGAGTATGGAATCCAAAACAAATAGGTAGACAGACAGATAGCTCTGTGTGTGTGTCTATGTGTATGAATGATCAATCTATGCAGCCCTGTATTGACCTGAAAACCACTGAATCCAGTAGATCTAAGAAGTATATGGAATTGTTGATATGTCACACAGCAGCGGAGTCCTAAGAACAGTTCAAAGTGTAGAATTTAATTATAAGTCATGCACAAATTGAGTCTATATTATGGCCCCTCCTTCCCTCTTATTCTCTCAAAGAGTCCTCTTGATAATTTTCTTCTTGCAGGTATGTAAGAGACTAATCTTGGACATCTGATATAATCCTTTGCCAATACATTTTAACTTGTCCTATTATTTTGCCTAAAACACGTACTGTATATACAGACACTCCTATACAGTAAGTAGAGCCAAAATGGAACTAGGGGCTGGGAGATAATATTATTTATATAACACAAAACAGAAATGAAATAGATTTACTCAACCATATTGTTTACCACTTTGTACAGCAAAATAATAATGATGATGATGAAAATTGAATAAACTAACTGAAGAAGGATCAAAATTCAGTCAGTGATTTGCTTGCAAGAAAAAGTGCTGTCACACATAGAACCACCCAAAATTGTGGGTAACAATGTGGTTGATTACATGAGCAAATGTCAACAGGGTACTATTTGCCTTTTCCAACAAGCCAACCTCCCAAACTACACCTTGGAGACAGAGCTCTGCAAAAGATTTTGAACTGGAGACAAGACAGGTTAGAGATGCCATCACACACAGAAATAAATTGCATGAAAGAGCCATCACAAGAATACCAAGAGCAAAGCTATACTGTTGGCTCACCCCTAATACTAGGCAAGCATTCTGGCCCCTTTCCCCAGCATGCACATACTGCAAAGCCCATCTGCACTAAGTAAAACTGTAAGTGAGCAGGTTTCTACACAAATTCTGAAGGTCTAATTATGTTAGATTTCTAATCACAAAGAAACTGACAGTGCAAATCAGGGTGTGGAAATATCATTATACACAATAAACACATGCATGGGGTTAAAGTTTTCAACTTTCTGAGAACAACTTTCTTTTCTAAACAACTAATTGATCTTGCATGCCAGATGATTGCAAGATAATCATTCAGTTGAAACAGATGCTTTATTATGAACAATTAGTTTTCTATACATAGACATCTGGACAGTTACCACTTTTTATACTTATTTCCAGTTTTGAGATGATAAAGATTCTTGGAAAAGCTATAGGTTATTGCTTTTCAGTCCTCAGGGTCTACAAATCTGATGTGTTTGATTCATAAATGGTTAAGTTGTTGGGATTTAGGGAGGCCCAAGTTCAGGTCCTGCAAGCTCACTGGAGATTTTGGCCACCAACTCTTTCTCAACACAACCTAACTCATTGGCTTTTAGTCTTGTGGGAAGGAAATGAGCAAAGATCCTCATGTAAGCTCCAGGGGAAAATGCAGGCTATAAACTATATACAAAAGCAATGGGCAAACTCCAAAATGGGAAAGATGATCATTTACCTATTTGTTGTTTATTAGGTATAATGTACTGTAAGAAACTGGGGAAATGCAGTAGAATACTGATCCATCCAGCTCAGTCCTAATTCTGATACAAAATATTTACTATAAAAATAAAATAAATAAAATAAAATAAAATAAAATAAAAGTTATCTGTCCTTGCCTGATGGACCCCAAATATCTATTGAATGGAATGAGAGAGATACCCCAAGTCTGCTCTTACAACCAAAGTACTATTGCCCGGAACTATTGTTTGATACCAGAAAGTCTCTTTAATATGCCTGCACTAATGAACAGTGCAAGAATAAAAATCTAGCTGGTTACATCCAGGAACAACACTGCATATGATGGCACAGAGCCTTTGTTGAGGGATTTGTGCACAGCTGTCAGAGCTCCAATTCTGAATGTTATTACTTCTGGACTTTTATTTTACTTCCAGCATGGGAAAGTAATTTAATTCAAACCTTAAAAGCTTCAAACCACTGGCAGAAAACAGTTGAAAAATCCCACCCCTTCCTTTAAAGGTAACATTGAGTGGAAGAAGCCTTCCAGGCAATTCATTGCCATTCATTCCAAGTGAGCATTGACCAGATCCCACCATCATCTGCAGGCAATCGGATAGCATGTGTAAAGTAAGCGGATAATCTTGATGCACATCTTAAGGGGCAAATGATCACATAATCCCCATCACATTCCATGTTGTCAGCATGTGTTCAGAGCCACAGCTAAGGAAGCAGGAGCTAAAAGGACACTGGGAAAGCATTAAATCAGACATTCCTATTGTCAGATAATATTGACATCAAGCAATGCCTAACTCTACTTGACCAAAGCAGACCAGGCTTCATGCAGTGTCAGGGGAAGCTGGCTCAAAAAGTCCACACAGTCAGATCCCCCAAACAAAAATGTTTACATTTTAAAATACTGATTTTAGATCTCATCACGAGAGAGAGTTTACTGCAAGTACTTCCCAATTGCACTGGCTTCTAAGTTATTATTTAAATTGGGGATCTTAGCTTGCCTAGAATAGCATGAACTTGGCTGGTGGCAGACTAGCCAAAATGTGCCAAAACTGACTGACAGCCACGTCTTTACTATTAGCAGGCTTGCCACACAAGACGTGGACATGGTAAGGATGATCAACTAGTCTACTTTTTTCTGCCTTACTAAAACATGTTGTGTGAAAATCATCATTGACCAAAGGCATAATGGGGAACAAAGATTAGTGTAGAAAAATGGACCCAATGTGCCCCTTGACATTACAAGACAGGGAAAAGATGTAATATATCTGAATGAAGATGATCTGTGAATTTGATGAATACGTGCAGAGGAGTAAAGATATGGGATTAATTATGAATAAAAGGGCTAAAATACATGTTACCAAGTATAAAATGGCATCAGCTGGACTGTTGTGAGTGCATATAAAAATAGGTATTCATATTGGTGATAGCTGCATGTTATGTTACAGTGAATTGTAATACTAAAAGAACCAAGAAAGAATTTGGGGGGAAATGTTCAACATCCTGAATTAGTGCTTTCTTGTGCAAAGAGCCAGATTACTTACAGAAAACTGCCATGCTGAACACCCTTCAAATATTACAATCTCTCTGCTTGAAGCACGTTCTCTTTTTCCCTTTGGCTGAGGTGAAAAGCTGCCCCTCCATTAGGCACAGTGAGATATCCAGTTCAGAGAGCGGATCCAAAGAGATGGAGACTCCTCCAAATTACACGGGGACCAACCCATAGCATTTTCCCTTGTAAATCAATACCCAAGCAATAATGTGGCTTCCTCTTGGTAAACCTAATCTGGTTAGTTGGCAAGCTTGTCTAGGGTTCTTCTCTGTGTAGTTCAAAGTTAACATTGCTGTGAATAAACTGTTAAGAGAAAAGTGAGCTCTGTCCATAGACCATACACGTGCCAGTGTAACACTGCTAACATGTATATACTGGCATTCTTGTTTCTCCACCTCAGCACCTTTTCATGCAGATAGGGAACTCTCTGCCCTCTTCCGAAATTCTACCGTGAACTGCAAGCTAACTATAATGGAAATAAAGTTTGCAATGGAACAACTTTCTACAGTGAAAATTGGAGATGAACTGAAGACATACAGTTCTCCCCCGTGTGATCTTCTTGTCTTCTGAAATGTGACTGTCTGAGTGGTATGAATCCTGAAATCATCAGTTCCCCCCTTTGAGGTCAGGTAATTCTCTCATTATTTTTATTTGTTGTCTAATACATTCCCACCTCCTTGGATAGTTCTGTAGTATGGAGATAACAGGCTCTTCAAGTGGATCACGCTCAGAAGAAACTGACCATGAAATTCTTGACTTGGGTTCCACAGGGCCTATCTAGGGAGGTATAATTCAGTCTAAAAATTATTCCTATCACCACCACAGGTTTTTGTCTATTATTTGATTCCATCAATTGTTCGCGAATTTATTCTTAAAGACCACTGGGAAATGTGTTATCTTTGTCACTTTTCTAATATACTAGGTGTTGTATATTAGAAAATATTAGGTATTAACTAATATTAGGTATTAACTAATGAACACCTTGTAAATACAACTATAGGTAGTCCTCAGGTTACGACAGTAATTGGGACTGGAATTTCCATTACTTAGTGATGTGGTTGTAAAGTGCAACATCACGTGACCTCATCGCTTAGTGATGGCAATCCCGGCAGTCCCAGTTGCCGTTGTAGCCCAGGACCACGCAGGTTGTTAAGTGAGGATCTAATCTGGCTGCAGTGTGGGAAGAGGCAGGAATCCCAGGCAAGCAGGCTGGTGGGTGAGAGCTGCGGGTGAGAGCTATAAGCGGGCAGGGGTGCAGATGCTGTGGGCGAGTGGGGGATGCCTCAGGCAGGTGCTATGAAGTGTGGGTGGGTCCACAGTTGCCGCAGGGGGGTGCTGCAGAGCACAGGTGAGTTTGCAGGGGGTAGGTGCCACAGGCAGACACTATGGAACACAGGTAGGATGATGAAAAAGTGGCAGGAGCAGGAACAACTTGCAATGTCCTGCCAGCTTCCCCTTTGCTTGTGGGAAGCCAGTAGGGAACATTGGAAATCACAATCACGTACCTGCAGCTTGGTGAAACATCATAATTGCAAGCTAGGCACCAAGCATCCAGATCGTGATCACATAACTGTGGGGATGTTGTGCCAGCCAGAACTCCAAGGACCGGTCATAAGTTCTCCTCACTTAGCACTGTTGTAACTTTGAACGATCGCTGAACAAGCGGTCATAACCCAAGGACTAACTGTATCCCGAATACATGTTTTATGGTTTGTGCTTTCTTCCCCTCAAAATACACCTTTGCAATTGTATTCCAGTTTTTGAGCAGATAATAATGGACATTCACAGAACTCCATTCACACATCTCTTACTAGACTGGAGCTTGTTTTGGTGGATTTCATTTTGTTTGGGGAATTTAATTCCCTTGGTGGATTTCCTTTACATATCTGCTCCCATAGTTAGCTCAGCCTCAGTAACAAATTAAGTGATAGGCGTGGGGAAGAGAATATAGCCTGTGTCAGTCATCAGAATGTCTTTAGGTGGTTCACTGTAAAGTTCAGTGTGGTTCAAGGTAGAACAGAATCTACCCTGCATGCAGCAAAATTTACAAAAGTTGTTATATATCTGACCAGGTATTGCAGGAAACTCTTTAAGGATATGCCTACTTCTAGTTTATGGTGCAATGTTGGATAAACATCTGGATAGCGAAGTCTCAGTTAGGAACAAAATTTATTTTTCATTGTCAACAGATGTACCTCCCTATTAGCTAATAAGTTGAACAAATCCATTTCAATGTGATCTTCAAAGCTTTCATTTCAGGAAATTGCTTACTCTTGGAATGCCAAGAGTTTCAGTTAACATTTCCACTAGGGCATTATACTGCAATTATGTTGATTGATGGCACTCTGAAACAACAGCCAGAAGAGGTCCACTGAGCCACTTCAACTGGCTAAACTCACTATTAGTCTACAGATGGGCCTCCACATTTTTTTTCCATACCTGCAGAATGACCTGTAGTTACAGAGCAGTACCTTTGGAGTGGGCTTTAATATTACACTGCCATACCTATACTGGAGTAGAGAAATAACATGAGAAGATGGTACTATTTTTCTAGTCAAAACACTTGTTCATGGCAGAATCCCATAAAAAGAATATAGCCAGTACCGAATGCATAGACATGGATCTTTTATGATCAATGATATGTATGCCAACGTAGAAGCTGGTTTTACCTGAACAGCTACTGAAATTTAAATACATACTGTATATGCATTCTTTCTACATATAGACACATGTGTGAGAGTGTATTTATTGCAGTTTCTATAAGCTGTGTTTGGTCAGATGTTTTTCAGTGGACAAAAGCTAATGAAAAGTAGTATGGCTTTAAATCTGAACGTTTTTTAAAACAGTTTGTGGCTATAAATTCCAGGGACATCCATCAAAGTGGAGATATTATTTTCTTTAGCTTGAAGGATTTTCAATGCAGGTTGCATAAATACGTCAAACAGATGAAGAGAACACTTCTAATCTATCTCGGTCACCACAAGAAAGGAAATGTTGTAGGCTGCATGCAGCAATTAAACAAAATACTAATTGCTTGCACGAACAGCTTTCTTCTGAAACAGGAACGTAATATTTTTTACAACTCAGAAGATTTAACAAGGCAATATAGAAGCATTCAAAATTCCATATGGTGGGATATGTTTTTCAGAGGAAATAAGCTTTTACTGGCAACAATCAGTAGCGTATATAAATTGAAGTGCTAATATGTCACTTTAGATTGTAACCTAAATTAATTTCCTTTTAAAGTAAAAGACTCCTGTATTATTACTGCTCAACAAATAAAAGCTCCAGGTTCAGCACTCCCAGACAAGATATGTCATAGTGTGTCATTCACTCTTCAGGGCTAACATAACACAGAAAATAAAGCAGTGTAATAAATAATAAAATTACAACACTTTCATACATTAAGCATAGGCTATTTTTTTTTCTTTTTCTCTTTCTTTGTTCCTTTAGTGAGTGTCTGAGTGAGACTGTGGTGACTGTGGCTGTGGGTGCCGCTGGACGACCAACATCCCTTATAATGGTTTCCCATGTTTTTCAGTCAATGGCAACATGTTTTGTATCATTTAAATAGAGCCTCCGGTTTTTCAGATTGCCTTTAGTTTCCTTTGCCCATAATTTCTTTGGTACTGTTTGTTGGATCTTCCACTATATAGGCCACTTTCGCTACAGTAGTCTGTATGGAAGGCAACGTTCTGTCATTCTGCATACAAATCAACTTAATCTGAGCTTTTGTATTTCATCTTCAGCTGTAGGTTGTTCATTGCCTCTCTGTCTGAGGGTATCATTGTTGAAATGGTTATATAGAGAGACTCCCAGGATATACCATAGGAACCATAGATAGGTACTGTAGGTACTGCATTAGGAAAATATCAAATTTATTACGGTCTATTTTTAACAGTGTCCATGTCTCAGAGCCACATAACAAGACTAACAACACTAGTGCCTCAAAGATTCATAACTTTGTTTTCACTTAAGTGTTTTGTTTCCTCCACAGGCACCAGTTTAACCATTCATAGACAGCAGTAGCCTGGTCAAGCCTGCTTTTGATGCTGTTTTTGTTCTTCTACCAGCAACTCAAGGTTTTTGAAATGTTTATACTACTCTGTTTAGATTCTGATGAGGTAGACAGAAGTTGTCAAAATCTTTCTTTGGTCAGCATTAATTTTCAGGCTGTATGAATAGGCTTTATTTCTAAGTTAATTACATTAATTAATGTTATTCTTGTTACTAACATGGCAGATCTTCATTGATTTCAATATTGGATTGATGAAAGAAGTTCCAAAGATCTTTATCTTTCAAAGGCCAATAAATGTAAGTAAGTAAGTAAATAAATAAATAAATAAATCCTACCTGAATTGACCTGTCTAGTATGTTCCCAATACCTATTTTCATGAGGACAGGAGAATGGAAGTCAGGAAGTGATATCTCCCCTTGGTATTAAGGCCTGCCCCACTCCTTCTAATGCTCCAGAAGTTATTGAAAACCAAATTTCTCTATACAATGTTTAGAAATTAGTAGATTTTGCCATCTTAACCTATTTTTCTTTTCAAATGAATTGGCTTGGGGTTGTTGCCATGGTTGTTCTCTATCAATTATTGTTGTTATTTTATATTTTTGTAATTATTCATTTCTTAATTTTTAAAATTGTTTTAATTCACTGGTTGTAAAGCACTGTCTTCCTGATCTGGTGGCAGATAAGTAGAAAAACTAACTAAATAAAGTATCTAATAAATCACTTCTCTCTTCCCATCTTTTTGTACAGTAATAATTGTGCTGATACTTACATCTACTACAGAAACTTTCCATCAAATTTTCTCTGAGACTTCCAAATACACCAAGTGTATAGCCAATGAAAATAATTAGATATTGTAGCATAAATTCTTATGATGTTTCATTCTTATTTTACTAAATAAGAGGAAAATGCATATGTATGGGAGTGTTGGGTCTACAATATCAAAATGTTTAGAAAGAAAGAAGAAAAGAGGAAATTAAAATAAAACAAGTCTGAAGATATTGTAAACAAAATAACTCCAAGAAATTAAAGTGTTGTCACATGGGTTAAAAAAAAAAAAACTATTCTACATCTTCATTATGACTTTTCTTTAATAATGGGCACATCTGCTTACATCCTTGTATAGTATCCTGAGGATCTCCAAAATAAGATTTCAAACATGACACAGTAATGTCACAGGACCAACCAAGTGCAATGGAGGCTCACATGAAGTTTGCAGTAATCTGTCACTTATGCTGAATTAGAATCCCATATTGTTTTGTTCCCTAAGCAAAACATGGGCACCCTATTTGGTTGCACACCTGGTCCCAATGAAAGAAGAAACAGTTTCAGTAAGCTGTGTGTGCAATGAAGCATCTGCTGTGGCATTCAAAGGAGCATTTACTCTCTGTTGCCCTCCAGAACTAGGACAACTTCCAGAACTACTGGTGCATCTGGAAGGGAGGGAAAGGGGCAGCTTCTCTTGCTCAGCCCCTGAATTGCTAATGGAGGGGAGTGGGCTGACTGCCTGAAACATCAACACCATCACCTCTGCTCATGCAGGGGAAAGAGCTGCCCCAACTACAAGGGCCTTTCTCAGCCTCACCCGTTGTGATGCCATTTGATGGCACCACTGCCACTTCAGAAGGAGTGGGCACACCCTAGTAGCTCTTTACAACAATCACCCTCACTCTCCTTAACCAGCATACCTTGACACTAGCCAGTCATGTCTATTCTGGGGGGAGAGTTATAGTGGGGGGAGCATATCACTTGGATAATATACTTAGCTAGTCCTACACTGAGCAGTGAGGATGGGGAGCCTTAAAAACAAGCCTCTTTTTCAGATAGAAAATGAAAAGTTTTATCTATCTGCATGCAAATTCAACAAGAGCGACACTATCAGTGCCAATACACACAAACAAAACTAACTGGAAGAATTAATTCCCCAAGTAAACAGACAAGAGTTTAGAGCTGATTTGGAAAGCAAGGAAAGGGAGAGGGGGTGGGAGAATTCCCTTTGTTCTTTCTGAACCCTTCAACCACCACACTACACTGAATCAAAACTGAAACTTTTCAAATACTTAGAGTAATATGAAATTGGTTTGGGGGTCTCTAGCTGATTTGGCAGTATATCAATGGAATGAATGAATAGATTTCCACATAGCTGTATATGAAACAGGTTTGGAACTATATATTGCATTCATCCAATACATTTTTTTCATTACAACTCCATGAGTACTTTCATGCAACTCTGCTATATATCACATACACTTAGGAGCCATGAAGTTAATGCAGAATAATATATTTTAGTATCAGCTTTAAAGGGGCCATATTGTATAGTTCTTATCTTTTTGGTTGACATGCATGCTGACCAAAATGTGCCATCTGGGGGTCAAATCCAGTGTGGCAAGATTATCTTGGTTCACTCTGAAACAAATCACAGTTTTTGAGTAGCAACTCATTGTTCTTACATGGACTGAGATTCATTAAAACAAAGCTTTGTTACATTGTCTACCATAGAAAGGGAAGCTAGAACCACATGAAAGGATAAAGCATGCCAACAGAAATTAGTTCAGTGCATGTGTGTGTGTAAAAAAAATGCCCTCTCACCCCTCTGGGTGATATGTGTGTTCCTCAATCACAGGTCCTCTATCAGAGGCCTGGGAGTTTGAGGGTTCTGCACAGTATCTTAGCTGTTCCTAGCACTGCACTCTTCTGGACAGAGAGCTCTGATGTTGTTCCTGGGATGTGTTGGAGCCTCTCTCCCAGCTTAGGAGTCACAGCCCCGAGTGCTCCTACCACCACTGGGACCACTTTGGCTTTTACTTTCCATATCCTCTCTAGTTTCTCCTTCAGGCCCTGGTACTTCTCCAGCTTCTCATATTCCTTCTTCCCGATGTTGCTGTCACTTGGCACTGCTACATCTATCACCACCACTGTCTTTTGGTCCTTGTCTACTACCACAATGTCTGGCTGATTGGCCAGTACCTGCCTGTCGGTCTGGATCTGGAAGTCCCATGGGATCTTAGCCCTGTTATTCTCCATCACCTTCTGTGGAATCTCCCATCTGGACCTCAGAGAATCTAGCCCATACACTGTGCAGATATTCCTGTACACAACGCCAGCTACTTGGTTGTGCCATTCAGAAGCTAGAGCCACATGCAAGGATAAAGCATGCAAAAGAAATTTGTTTAGAGATTGTGTGTGTGTGTGTGTGTGTGTGTGTGTGTGCACGCGCTCCCCCGAAAGGTTGCTATTTTAGAACAGAATGGACTAAAATGTGCAGCAATTGTAGGTCCTGGAATGTGCACTGCCTGTGCCAAATTTCAAATAAATTTGGAGGTTCTGTGCAAAGAAAAATCCTGTTTGCAAGGAATAATAATGCTGATTTTAGGAATCAATTTTCTTGTTTCATTCCTATTCATTGGCTACTTCTGCTGAAAATGTTGTAGCCATAATTTCTATATTTGGTATGTAGCCATAATTTCTATATTTGGTATCACAGATTAGTTCCTAGATTAACACAAGAACATATTAAAACAAATAAGCAAGAATGTTTATACGGAATCCATTGAGATGAGTATGACTAAAGCTCCACCCAATTTAATGTGAGTGAAACATCAGCAAAATAGAGTGCATGGAGTGGACTCTGAAAAGAGTTGGAATGGGCTAAAGAAATAGGTATGGAGGGGCAGTGCTGTGAAATTTTAAATGGTAACTCTACAGCTGATGTCACAGAACTTTAAACTACTCTACTCCAGAGAGAACGGCCCTCTCTGTTCCCAAAAGCCACCACTCAAGACTATCTTTATTATCTACCAAATTTCCAGCCCGATCATCCCAGCATCCAAAAAGTCTAGCACAAAGTACCCTGATTTATCTCTGCATATTCACTGTACATTACCTGGATTGAATACTCTTAATTTCTGGTTCTTTTTTTTTAATTGACAAATGCTTCAAATAAATAAATATATAAATTCATATATTGAAGTGAGTGAAGCATTCCATAAACTTAATGCTGTTTAGCAGTTTGCTCTCTTTGGAGCAATTAATTTTTAAAAGATGCACATACAAAGTCATTTAAAATCATTTGTTGCCTTATTGCTCTCAGTAGGCTGTTACTTTAAATAAGCCAATTCATTTAACTAGTTCACAGGAGAAAGAAAATATTTATAATGTGCCTTCAAATATATTTCCCTTCCCTACTCAAATTACCAAAAGTAGGATTAAAAAAAAACAAATGAAAAGTTGATTTCTATTAATAGCTTAACAAAGTTCACTGTTGCAAAGAATCTAGTAGGCAAAATTGCTTTAGCTGAACCACTCATGCTGTTTATTGTTTGATTATTTACAGGAAATGTGCTAAATGAAAAACAGAGGCACCAAATGTGATGCTGGTTTTTTTTTTTCTTCCCTTTTCTGGAGCCAGGCAGAAGCTTTTATAGTATAACTACATGTAATTAATGAATTGCTCTTTTGTAGGTTCTTCCTCAATACTTAGGTCAATGTAAAGATCACCGTCTATCTAAAGTGCCGTCAGCACCCAAAGCTCTGCCTTTAATACCAGCTCTCATTTCAAATACTTTCTAAGATCTCTGCCCCCATTGGAGTCCACATAGCAATCCAAAGCAATAATTCAAGAATTCATATGCACTCCTATTATATGACTGCAGGTGTAACATAAACACTAGGAAATCTGTTCTTACACCCCCTTGTTCTCAGGCATAATATATTGAACAACAATTCTCCCTATTTCTTCATCTTTAGAGTAGTAGGCACAGCAAATCCAGACAGGATTTAAGGGCTGCTTTTCTATGGAGTTTTTAGAGAATTTGGTTGCACCCAGCATTCCTTTCCTCACACACAAGAAGCTGGAATGTTGGTCTTCTGAAATGTTTCCATCCAACCACTGATTATTTCTTGCCAGGAATTCTCTGAGCCAAAGAAGATAAGCAGAAGCATCAGCATAATTATAATTTAACAGGAAAAAAGTTCATTTTGGTTTCTTAAAACTGGCAAAGGGAGCATATTACAGAAAACTTATTCTAGCATGGGTGTTTAGGAATGGCTCATAACATTACTGTATTTCATAGCATAGGACATAAGGAAAATGTTCTTCACACTGAAGTTTTATTTCTGTTTTAACAATACCATGCAAAGAAAGCTGTTAAACTTTACTCATTATTCTTTTCTTGTGCTTAATATCCCTTAATAGACCTTAATTAACTTGCACCAAGTAATCCATATGCAAGCCTACTCCAATATCAGCCAATAACACATCATTACCATACAAAAAGCAACTTCTCTAGGGAGGGAGGGACAGATGCAAATCTCTGATAACAAAAAGAAAAATCTATCTTATCTCCATATTGCAGAGATATTCTAATAAGCTCCATTGATATAATAGAATATGCAGCTGAGACACCCAGCTTCAGTGGAGCACCATTGAATAGGCTGTTGTAGAACACATTTATTGTCCTGTCAAAGTGGGGCATATAGGAATATGTTTAAGCATCTACCCTGGAGAAGATACATCAGTGCTTTTTTTCCCCATTTAACGATGCAATACAGGGAAAACAACAACCAGGAACCTAATAGACTTTCAGCTGTGGCATCCCAAGTACCAACAAATACTTAATGTCATACATTTCCATGGGGCCACAGTTATCTCCTAAGTGGACACAGGGCCTTAACTACAGAGAACAGGTCAAGAAATAGCAATAGGTTTGTCATAGTCTTAAGGAAAACATAAGTAAATTTTAAAAAGTAGTGGAATAAATACAAGTTTCGTTCAGTTCTCATGCAGCAAAATTTAAGGGCATAATAACAATAACAATAATCATGATTGATATGGTGAAATGTTATTCGTCTTCTAAAGTAAGTTAAATTGACTAATTTTTACACAGAAAACTACTCAGACATGTTCATATAGTTATCAGAAGTGAAACATGATTCAAGCAAGTCTTTGCCTTTAATCTTTATCAGACTATTTGAATACATTCATTTTCTGCCATCTGGGACAATAGTTTAGGTTTTCTTTTGATCCATTTCTCCTATTTCAGACAAGCCCTTCGTAGGACAAATGGCATGCTTCATAATTACGCAGTTCTTCTAACATACTAGTATAGTATGAATAACTTTGTCATGTGTCATGATACATAACAATACTTGTGATTCTTTCTAGCAAAACAATATGCCCAAAAACTAATTCCTAGAATCCCTTGAGATATGTACACATGTATATGTTTTTATATTTGTTCTTTAAGTTATTTCATTCCACATAGAGTTTTATTACTGCTGAAAGCCACTATATGCAAACATGTTACAAAATCCCAGGTGTGGTTTTGTATGAAAAGCTGCTTTGGGGGCTGTTTGGATTTGAGAAGTGCTGGGACTGGTTGCCTACATATGTTTAATTCACTCTACCCTGTCAAGATTTCTTTCCTGTGCTCCAATCCTAGTAGCACCTTTTGACAGCCTTTCAGGGAGTCTTTTCAGACATTATAGGTAAGAACCAACATCCTAAATTATACCCTGAAACAAATAGCAGACAATATTGTTGATGCAAGAATGGTATAACATGGTCAAAATGTGTGTGTGTGCGCACACACACACACACACTCTCTTTTTGGTGCATGTTCTAAACCCTCTGTGCATATAGAATGCACCCAGGTAGACTGTACTGCAATAAATAGTATGTGAGAAGGGCCTCCGCATCACTGAATTCAATTTCAAGATACTTTCCAGTTGTGCTCATGACCCTCAGTCCAGGCACTGAGCTTTGAGCAAAGAACTCTACATATATAGGATTGAGGCCTTTGGTCTTCCAAATCACCCAGCAGTTGTAGAGATTCCAGCTTATATGATAACTTACATACGTATACAAACTAGGCCTGATACAGACTGGTGGTTCTCTAGTATGTGTGTGCACCCTAAGGGTGCATACTGGGGGTGGGCCACAGGCATCTGCAGGATCAGAGGCTTTTGGCAAGATGACAAGAGAAGTACTATGTTGTTACAAAGTTGCTTTCATGATTTATTTATTTATTATTGATTTATTTCATGATCTATTTATTTATTATTAGATTTTTACCCCATTACAATTTAATAGACTCTCAACAGTGTGTAAACACAATAGAAATCCAATACAAAAAGCCAATAAGCAAAACTAAAGACAGGACTAAAAGCCATAAAGAATATAATATCCAACAAAGAGCTATCATGAATCAAATGTTCTCTGGAAGAGCTTGGTCTTCAACATCTTCCAGAATGTGGGCAAGATAGGAGCAGATCTAACCTCAAGTGGGAGGCAATTCCAAAGGGTCACCAAAACCTGTCACCAAAAACACTTCTGACCATCAGCCCCCTTGAGCTACTGAAGGTGGGGAACAAACAGCTGCTTCTCGGTGCATTCATAATAGTTGGGCCAACTTCAGTAGGGAGATATGGTACTGTAGGTAACCTGGTGCCAAGCTTTAAAGAACTTTATAGGTCAACACCAGCCAGTCAATTGCCCACAGAAGCTAACAGGCTACCAATGCAAGGCTTGCAATATGGGCGTCATATGCTCCTAAGGATAGTTGCTGGCAAGCATCCAAGCTACTGTATTCTGTGCCAACTGAAGCTTCCAGGTGGTTTTTAAAGACAGCCTCATGTAGAGCACATGGCAATCCCATGGACCCTGATGCTCCACCTCAATAAATTATTCATTCATTTCTGATTAAAAGTAAGCATTTGGAAGTAGGAATAAATGATAGTTTGACAATCCCAGTTTGATGAAATGTCCAAATAAGCACAAAGGTGTTCTTAGCTTGTGCAAGATCAGACAAATGTATTTCTACACATATTTGTTAGACAAAAATCATAAAACAAGGAATCCGCAAAACTTGCAGCTGAAATACTGAATAAAAATATGTCTGAAACCTTTTCATTTGTTACTGATAATTAATACAATTATAGCCATCTTTTTTATGTCTTTATTCTGTCAGTTGGATCTATTTATAGTGAATCTTAGTTGATTCACCATAATTTCATTCCTCCCACAACCCATTTACAAGCCTTTACTAAAAAAAAAAAATTAAATAAATTCTTTTGCATGTTAATATCACTGTCTCTCAAGGATAAAAAAGGGACCTGAGATACAAATTTTACAAAACTGGTATGGTACAGATTAATCACTGCTGCATGTTATATGAGCCTAAAATTATCTAAACTACATGAAGCTTTTTAACATGCCAGCTTGCTAACAACAGACATATAAGTTCACACCTTCATTTTGCACTCTGGTAACATGTGCCAAAATGTAAATTCCCCACAGGTCAGCATATGTATCCTGTAGACTAGCCATGAATGGGGAGAAAGGAAACAGAAGACATTTCAAACGCCAATTATGAGACAGTAGCCATCATATATGGTTCATTGTGTATTAATTCATATATGATTTTATTTAATGTAATTTTAACAGCCATGGGGAAGCCGGAATAGATTTAGGACTGTGAAAAGTAAGAAAAGGAAATCTAAATGTTGGCTGGTCAGCTGAGAACTTGGTTGCACTAGTGCAGAGCCATGCTATATTAAAGTTTATACAAGAGATTTCTCGAGCAAATTATTCAGAATGATGGAGCTTAACATTTCCCTAAGAACAAGAGGTCCAAAAAACCTATTCAATAAGACCAAGTTTGCTAATGATATCAAATAATTCAGCATGATTACAACAAAAATGCTGTATGCAGAACTCCAAAGAGACTAGGACATTGGAAAATGTCAAACAGTGTAAGATAAATGCATATTGGGGCAAAACTACCCTAAATTCTCAAAAAGAGCAGTAACTGACCAAGACAGAGAAAGGCAAATGCCTTGTCTGGGATCATTAAACAAAGAATCAAAACTAAAATTACTAGAATTGTGATGCTGCTGTTGGAACTTATGGTGAAACTTTACTTAGAATACTGTGTAAAATTCATATCATTACACCCTCAGAAAGGATACTGAAGAGCTAAATAATGTACAAAATTATCAACTACATTTTTTTAAGTAGGAAGATTATATTATTTATCAGAAAAGATTAGAATATTTGGGGGCATTTTACTTTATACAGAAACATATGAAATTATGCATGCTATTGAAAAAATAGATTAAAAACTACAATTTCTCTAAAAATATCAGAAACTGTGGTCATCCCACAGTGCTGAATGATGTGAATTTGGGAACATAAAGAGGTATCTCTTCATACAACACAGAGTTAACCTGTGGAATTGGCTACAAATCCTAATTATGATAGGCACCATTTGGTTGGCTTTAAATGGGAATACGATGGATTCATGAAGGTTACCAATGCATACAAATTCTCATAATTAAATATTATCTCCATTATCTCAAGCAAGAGTCCTGTCATTAGCAGATGCTCTGAAAGATGATGAGTAAGAAGGCACTACTGAATTCATACCCTGCACTATGAGGAATCTGGATAGTGAATCAGGAAGTTAGACCTTTGGCCTTATCTAATATTGTTCCTGATATTTCTGCCAAGTGTGTTTCCCCCATGACAACCTACCTATCTAGCAAATGATAGGAATCAAATGGCAGAGAGAGGGAAAGAGAGGGAGAGGGGGAGGGAGAGGGGGAGAGAGAGAGAGAGAGAGAACTCATATTTGAATCTTCAGAGAAGTGCCAGTGGCTAAAACTTTACAGTTAATAAAAAGATTTTAAAGATGTTTTTGTGTATAGGTAGTGACTGGGGGAGGGAGCATCTGGTAGCAAAAGGATGAGTGGAAAGCTACTGAAAAGGTGTGCCTCCTGAGTACCATGAAATGATATTGTTTCAATGAAGGGAGCCAGAGTTTACCCTCACTGTCAGACTATGTGGGGACAGAAGGATACCCTTGTACCAGGCATGGCATAAAACTCTTATCTCAGCTCTGCATTCTGAAACAGACATAAGAAGGTTAGATAAGTAGTTTCCCTGCAAGGAAGCCACACATGCAAAGAAGTTCTACAAAGCCGTATACAGCACACTAAAAATATGCCCTATCCATCCATCCATCCATCCACCCATCCCAATATAAAAATCCTGGGCCTCTTCCTCTCACCTTTTGGAAATAAGATTTTTATCTACTCTTTTCCCAGCCTTGAAGATCTCTGCCATCTGATCCTTGTTTCCAAAATGATTGTCTGTGACAGGAGAATCAGAGGTTCCAGTTTCACCAGCTTCAAACTTTACAATTGATATTCAAAGCGTAAGCTATTTAGATAAGGCAAAGCTTGGGGCTGGTCAACTGTTTGGCTGTTCAGCTTCAGGGCACTCAATTTTATTGGCAGCCATCTCTGGTGTTTACATCTTCAAAATAAAAGGCATGGCTCCTAACAGACATTTGAGAGCAAGGGCAAGTCTCTGCAACAAACAGCACAGCTGATGAGCTGCCAGTGACATTCCTCAGTGCTGTCAGTGGTTTAGCTTTCTCCCCCATACCACCTCCCACTGACAGACCACACTTGGTCTGACCTTATCTCTGCTCTCTCAAACCCTGCAGCCTTTACCAGCCTTTCAAGCAGCCATTCAGCCAAGGCTTGCGCACAAATGAGCCACTGCAACTCTGATTTGGTTAAACACCACCCCAGAACATGCCTCCTTGGATGGTTCATGGATGGAATACAGTCCTTACTTAGTCCTGCTAAAAATTATTCATTATTGTGATGGAATACCTAATGAATCTTGGGAACACAGAGGCTGCAGCAAGACTATTAAGGGAAGAAATGGGGTCATAACAAAAGAAATTCTTAGGTCTGGGGAAGAGGGGAAGCATGAGAAAGTGACTCAGAGTAAATCCACCTTAATTACACTTGTAGTGCAGGAGAATTACTTTGGTAGGCTTTACAAATTCTGTTGCATTACCCTACTAGCAATAAAGATCTTTCCAGAAATCTAGACTCCTGGTGGTATGCAATTTAAATTCAGAGTTATATTGGATTGAAACCAACAATAAAACAATGCTATAATAAAATGACCACTCACTCCACACATCAATCAAATCATTTTCACTAGCTTGCAGAAAGTTAATAAGAAGGGTGCCAGGCAAGACTCCAGGGGCAACAAATTGCAGAGTATAGGGAGCAACTACAGAGGACTGCTTTTGAGCCCATATTCCTTTGTATTCACACAGCAATGAAACTCTCAGTAACTCTTTCTGCATGCTTACATAGGCCAGGCAGAATCAACTGCCTGCATGGTTCCTATGGTACCCAGAGTGTAGAAGTAAGTAGGGCTTTAAAGGTCAAAACCAGCACTTTGAATTGGACCTCGAAAGCTAGTTGTAACCAATGCAGTGACTTAAGAATAGGTGTAATATTTGAGTAGTAGTTTTCATCTGTGGAGTCCTTGATGCTCTCTGAGCTTGGCTGTTTGCTTGCAGATATTTCATTATCCAACTAGGCAACATCATCAGTGAAAGTAAGCGTGGGGTTTGCTCCCTGTTTATATACAGTAGCTTGCCCTGCCAGTGTTGGTGGGGGTGTGGTTTTCTCCTTGGTAGTTCCTTGATTAGGGTATTGTTTTCTGCTTGATGGTTTGTCTGGTGTTAATCCCTGCTTATCTGGGTGTAGGCTGCTGGAAAGGATGTATTCTGATCTTTTTGTTTCCTTCTTAGCTTTTTTATTGTCTCTTTTGAATGGTGTGTAAATGTGGTTTATCTCTACGTGTCTATTGATGGATGATTTGTCTGAATGCCAAGCTTCCAGGAATTCCCTAGCATTTTTGGATTTAGCTTGGTCTAGGATACTCCGTTTCCTAGTTGAAACTATGGTTGAGTCTGTCCACGTGTTGTGAGATTAAGGAGTTTTCATCATGTCTTCTGACTGCTAGTTGGTGCTCATGGATGCACTCTGCTAGTCTTCTGCCTGTCTGTCCTACATAGTGGCTGTTACAGTCTTTGCATTGTATGTTGTAGATGACTCCTGTTTTTTCTTCTTGGGCCACTGGGTCTTTTGGTTTACTGAAGATGTTTTGGAGGGCTTTAGTTGGTTTGTATGCTACAGTGATGCTGTGTGATTGTAACAGCCCATTGGTTGTTTCTGAGATGCTTTTGGTGTACTTTTGTTATCCTTTTCACAGCCTGTGTTGGTTGTGCTGTAGTGGGTATCCATTTTGTTGGAAGATGTTGTATAGGCAGTCTGTTTCCTTTTTCTGGTGTTCTGGGTTGCTGCAATGTGTTTGTATATAAACAATTATATACTATTTTATTATATACTACTGTATTTAAATAGGGAGCAAACCCCACACTTACTTGCACTGATGATGTTATCTAGTCAGGTAATGAAACATCTGGAAGCAAACAACCAAGCTCAGAGAGCACCAAGGACTCCACAGTTCAACCCTGAGCTACATATATTCTCTTCAATTAGTTTTCATCTGCTAACAACATACCCACTACCTTCTATACCAGTTGAAGCTTTTGAATTATTTTGAAATGCAGCCCTGCATACAGTATATTTCAGTAATCCATGAGTTTGGTATTAAGGGTGAGGGTAACTGTGGCTTCCCATTCCAGATATTGCCACAACTGGTCCACCAGACTCATATGAGCAAATCTCCTCTAGTGACAGCCTCTACTTGACGTTCCAGCAGAAGTCATGAATCCAGGAAGACACCCAAGTTGCAAAGCAGTTCCTTTAGGGGAAGTATCATGTCATGGAAAAGGGATACACCTGGACCAACAGTCATTCCATCTGGTTGAGATTTAATCTGAGGTTATTTCTATCAGTCCAGCTTCTTACAGCCTCCTGACACCAGGTTAGGACTTCCACAGTATCTCTGGCCCTCTCCCTCTTTCAAAGTCAGTAGCAAATGTCCTCTCCCAGAGAAGCATTAACTACCTCCCAAATTCAACTATTCTGCAAAACACCCTGCTGTAAAACATTATCCCATAAATGACATTAAGTGACATGGGGCAGGCCTAGGAGTTACTATGAAGGCTATGAATTCCTGGGCTGCACTCAGCCCCCTCCTTAAGACATGGAGGTTGAAGTTCCCCAGGACTATCAGCTTAGGGGATTCTACTACCAGCCCAGCAATGAGGTCCAGAAACCCAAGAAAAGTTGTTGCTGGGCAGAAGCACAGGGTCAATTATTTTATAGTGAGATTAGCAAACAAAATAAAAATAAACAAAACTGGTGTCCAGCTGCCCGGACACTGTTCAAGTCTGGATGGGAAGAACAGACTGAGACTGAATCCCAGAAAAATGGATCAGCTGTAGGTTCAAAGGCCTATCTATTCTAGAGAGGTACTGTCTTTAGTTCTAGACAGTACCTCTCTAGAATAGGACAGGATTGCTGTCTCCTGAGCAAGGCTAGTTCGCAATTTGGGGGTCCTCTTGGTCTCCCAGCTCCTGCTTAAGAAGCAGGTGGTAGCCGTAGCCCAGAGGGTATTTACATAGATCTAATTGGCCTCTTCCCGGTAAAGGAGGCTTTATTCATTGTCATTCACATCTTCATCACTCTTGACTGGGCTACTGCAGCGCATCATATATGGGGCTGCCCTTAGACCATTCAGAAGCTAAAAAATAGTGTTCAGTTTCTATAAACAAAATTGCTTCCACCAACTCTAAACTATTTCTACAGTTCTCATTGCTAAGTCACCAAAACCAGCATGCATTGGCATGGCATTCAGATTTTTAAAAAATGGTTCCCCTTTGGAATGAATTTATGTTAATTTGAGACTGTGTGAGGAGCAAGGCAAAACTTATATGACATATCAACACACTTTTCACATGCATGCATAACAGCACAGCTGACATTTGACAAGCCCAAACAATATCTTTCTAATAATACCTTGTAGCAGTCAATGACTGCAGCAGAAAAAGAACAAAACAAAAAAAAAGGAAAAAAAACACCCTTAGAGAGAAAAATATTTATTCACAATTGGCCATGTTCGTGAAATGCAAATGATGATATTCTGCTCTTTCAAAAAATGAGTCTCTACATGTGGAATTTCATGATAAAAAGCTTTAATGTCCCTGTTTTCTCTTGATAAACCCTGCTAGTTTACTGATGCGTGAATGTGCTGAAATTGAATTACTGTACAACAGCAATTACTTTTCACAGTACACCTATAATGGGAATCAATTTTGCAGTGAACACCAGGTAGCCAGAAGAAAGGGCAAGAAACAGAAGGAGGGACTAATAAAGGGGAAAAATTACATTTATACAGTTATACATTTTCTGTATAACTGAGGTACTGATGCTTTTTGTGGAAGGAAGGAAGGAAGGAAGGAAGGAAGGAAGGAAGGAAGGAAGGAAGGAGGGAAGGAAGGAAGGAAGGAAGGAAGGAAGGAAGGAAGGCAGGCAGGCAGGCAGGCAGGCAGGCAGGCAGGCAGGCAGGCAGGCAGGCAGGCAGGCACGCAGGCACGCAGGCAGGGATTTTCCTTCTACGCTCCAGCATTATCAATTTAAGCAAACAGCATACATTAGCAGCATTAAAGCTGCTATTCAAACAAGGCAGGGAAACTATGCTATACAAAATGCTCAAAAAACAGTGGCCGCAATCCAATCCTTTCATTTTACCAGAAGAGCACAGCATATCCCAGCAGCACTGACTCAGCTAAGACTCATGTACAACTGCTCTCCGGTGCCCATCTAGGACCTTACCCTTCCTCTACTCCTCCAGAAAGGTTCAATCCAAATTCCTAAGGGCTATATTCCAGGTAGCCCCCTGTGTTCCAAATGTAGTATTAAGGAGGGAGGCAGGGTTGTCTAAAGTCGAAACAGGTACATGGATTTGTTAATGTTATAGCACATTGGCTGAAATTACTGTTCTTTCCCATAGGTTTGAGTTCTTTCCTTATTGAGGACAATTATAAATCAGCATGGTTCAGGACTATTTCACAAAAGCTTCTCCAGGGAGGTGTTCCTAATGATGGGGTATGAGTGTGCACTTAGTGCATTTAAACAATGTATCAAAGATCTAGAAGTCTAGCAGGACCAGTCTGCTCTACCTAAGAAAGTTTTTTTGAGCAGTCAAGCCTTTTTTTATAAACCAGCAAGATACTTACATTACATAACTGTCTCCAAATTCTGACACACTGCAATGGTCTTCCCACAGCAGTTTTGGAGGGCCAGTACAAAAAAGTTCTGTATGAGCTGAGATTGTGCCCCTGTGGACAAGGCTATTGAAACTACAGCTCATGTTCTGCTATACTGTACTCTCTATAAGGACTCATGGACCCAGTTTATAACTCCCTATTCGGTAAAATACCCGGGAAATTCTGATCTTTTTTATGTACAGTTGTTGCTATCTGATCAGTATGATTCAGTTTCTTTGAACTTAGCTAAATTTTGTTACACTGTCTGTAAAATTAGGCAGACTTTGACTGCCCACTGATGATCCCACCATTAACTGTAATATATTATCATGTTTTGTTTTATTTTATTTTTAATGCATTTTTATTTGTAATTCTGGTCTGTGGCCATAATAAAATATTAAAGGTAGGGAAAGCAAGCAAAGCATAGTTTTCATAATCCCTTTCAGCCAACAAATGTCTCTGTCTTCTTCTGTGTAACTAAGTCTTTTATCTAATTAATCAATTCATTCATTCATTCATATCACTGCCCACTCAGCACATGGCTCAACGCAGCATACATCGTTTAAGAACAAAGAGACATGCAATAAAACCACCTAATAAAAAACATAAAAAACCAAAGCCAAAACAAAGACATACTGTAAATGCATAAATACTGGAGAAAAAACCTCATTCAACAGTCCATAACCTTGAGAGACCCAGCGCCTGAGGAAAAAACAGGTCCTCAATGCTTCTGAAAAGCAGACAGGGCAGGACCAGGTGGAACTGTAATGTGCTATTTCTTTGTGGGTGCTTCCGCTTTCCATTCATGTTGCACCTGCTTGTGTACACTGGAAAGTACAGAATATGCTTCACCCCCTGAATCAGGAAAGCAAGAGGAGCAAAGAAACTTAGAATGGATCTGTCAGCAATACTTCCTGCCACTGCCCAACTTTTCTTCCATAGGGATATATTGGGTCACTCTGTCAGCCTTCCCAAGTAGGCCAGACAGGAAACACAATCAAATGTGCTAATACTACTTTATTGTAAGGCTACATTAACAGAATCTTGCAAATCTGAAAGTACAGTTCTCTCCCCTGTCTCCTTTACACCCCGAGAAATTAGGGAGGGTCTCTTCTGAGCCTCTTACCCTGCCGACTATCCACCTACAGACTATGCTATCTCTTACCTGACCATTCCCTAGGCGGCGTCTTTGGGCCCAGTCTCTCAAGGTAATTCCCACATACCATGACCTCTTTTCTGGACTTTCTTTTTCTGTGGCTTGATCAGTACCCCTTTCAAACTTGTTCTTTTTTTTTTTTTTTGCCCGCTATACCCCACAGCCCAAATCCAGTCCCTTTCTGTTCTATTTTCCAGGAGTTGCCCTGCTGACAGAGTCCTGGGCTCTTTCCATAATTTCTTTCTAACATTCTGCTGGGTAAGAAAGAGTAAAAACATGTTATGTTTGAGAATAAGTGAAGCCAGTATTTTTTAACCATGAGATTAATTGTACTTCATTTAACACATGATCTTTACAAATCCTCTTCAATTTAGTTCATTTATTTCTCTTAAGTAGTGTTTTACAAGCAACGTAATGAAGCAACAATACTATTTCTCTTCCTGCCAGGTAAATCGTTACAGTAGACTGAATGTTCTCTTTATTTGCAAAATACAAGCCCTTTCATTGACCAGATAACAAGGGCCTAAACATTGCTAGACAAAAAACATTGCTGAATTTCATGTCATTCCAATATGGCTTTTGGATATACAAACAATAATTAAATTGTTTGCTTACCGAATGAATGGTAAAATTATCTCAAAACTGAATTATGTTAATGCAAGGACTGGATTAGATTATCATAAAAAAAATGCAGAAGGAAATCTTTATACTGCCCTTCATTTCTCAGCCAAAAATAGACTTCTAGAATATACCAGGCAATTTTGAGAACTCTAGCAGAGCAAAACAGTTGAAGATAAATTTTGAGACCTTACAGTTGGTGACTACAAACAAAACCTTTCAAAATAAAGAAATGGGAAACAATCTATTTCTCACTGAGACTTTGCAACTGACAAGGCACAATCTTTCTTTAATCCAAGAAGAAGTGAATCCAGCTCTATTCCTTCTTCAATAGTATAAAACAGATTGCTGTTAATTCATGGCAGCTGACTAGCTCTGGATGCTATCTTTGCACCACATTATGATACAGCGCAGTGACCTAGAAATGCAGCAGAAAGCCTCCTGCTGCAATTGCAGAACCTCACCAGACTTCCATAGAACCATATGACCGTTAATGCTGATCACCAACTAAACAGCATGGAACAAACATAGCCAATTGCTTTTAATGTATAGCAATTCTGCAGTTACACTACAACAGTATTCAAAATAAACCCAGTCTTTTGAAAGGACCTAAATGCTATAAATTCTGACAGTATCCTACTATTTGCAGTTTCAAAAATCTGTGCTCTGAAACTCTATATGTCAGATACTCTGGTTGTATAAATCCATCCAATGCTGCAATCACAATCTTTTATTTACTCAGGAATTTCTTGTCTCTCCGCTCCAGAATGAATGAATGAATATAATCTGGAAGTTTATTCTTAAATAGAGGGCAGAAGGAGTGGTGGAAACAAGGATTCTTTGCTCAGCATCTCCATACTACTTGTCCAAAGTGAAATTCCAAACTGCTGTAAAACATTATGATACCCATTTTGGATCGCCTGCTATGAAAGTAGCAGAACAGCTGTACCATTTCAGAAGCAAATAGATGTAAGCCAAAGTATGCCACTTTTAAACATCTGTTTGTGAATGTATTCTCTCATTAAAAAAAAACCAGTATAAGTGAAACAGAACAGGAATTCCAGATCAAGTGCTGTCAAATTTCATACTGAATGAGGAGTTTTTTTAGATTTAGATTTTGTTTTTAATCCTGCCTTTCTTATTTTTATAAATAACTCATGGCAGTGGACATACCTAATACTCCTTCCTCCTCCTATTTTCCCCACAACAACAACCCTGTGAAGTGAGTTGGGCTGAGAGAGAGTGGCTCAAAGTTACCCAGCCAGTTTTTCATGCCTAAGGCATGAAATTAGTTATATGAAATTAATACATGCCTAAGATATATATTAGTTACAGAAATGCACAGGAAAACGTTGTTTTCAAAGACAGAATATATTTTTAATAAGAAAATAAATCAATAAGATTGCTTACATTTTGTATTCTATTTTTTAAAATTTATTTTTATGCCACCTATTCCCATTTTGCTTGATACGAAGAAGGACACTGAATTCTGTACACCACTGCAGATCTATTCACATTTGTTCTGGTTTTAGAGATTTCAGTAGGGATTATCCATGCACTTTTGATATACCTTCACAACTTCCAAGTCTAAAAGCTTATTCTTTTTAAAAGGAAAGAAGTTAAATCCTATATCAAACATATATTTTGCATTTTTCCTGTTGTCTCACATAATTGCAACACAGAGAGCCCTGTTTATTACACCACTGAATCTTTTGCCTTTTACTTCCCCTTTTCAATTGTGTTCCTCAACTAAGATAAATCTTAAAATAGTCTTAAAAAGTCCACAGTAACTAATTCATATGGAAATGCTATTATCAAGACAAGGAACAGAGGAATAGCAATAATCAAAAACCATGTTCCTATTACTGTTGACACAGCTTTCAAAATAATTCATACACTTCTATGAGCAGGCAAATTCTGACACCTAATTTCAAATCCCAGTCTTTGAATTCCTTTCTTTTGCAAGAACTCCTGGAAATTAGAGACTGAGCTGAAGACTATGGATGTTATAAGTGTGTACAATTTATAGGAGACAACAGACACAAGGACTTTCCTTACTGAAGAAAGTCTGTTCAAAGTCTGCTAAATATATGCAAATGACCTTCAATACTGATGTATGTTTTCCAAATGAACTATGACAGAGCAAAAATTTAAAACGTACATATAGAGAGGGGGAAATACGCTATCAAAAAAGCAACATTTCTGTTTTAGCAAAGCGGAAGTCAAGACAAAGCCTATAATCAGCTGAGTTCTTCTACATTTCCATAGCACTACCGTAAACTAAATTGCAGTGAGCTCGTTTATAATCATTCAGTGGGTGAACATGAGAAATTATCCTTCTCCAAAAAAACCCCAAAACCATACGAGAAGAAGTTCTGAGAAATTTTCATTGTATTTTCTGCTTCATTATGACACTCTGCAAGGTGGCTCAGAGTTGAGGTGCATTCTTGCTTTTTTAAAACATTAAAATCAAGGTCTTATGTTATTCTCAGTGAGTTGTAAGTTTCCATAACTTTCCACTAGACGTTCCCTGGACTGGCTTGGAAACAATGTGATGTGATATCGAACCATGTTGATGGTTGACTGTCCACACTTTCAGGAATGCCTAGCTAGCAGAAAGCTGCTGAGAGAACTGAACACCTTGTACGCAGGTTAAACGGTAAATTCATCCCTCCGCCCCTGCCATGCCACTTCCAAAGAGGAGTCCCCACTTTTTCAGAGGTGAAGATTTCTGAGAAATGTGAGGAAGGGTTTTGGCTCAGCACTACTTACTACCTACCCGGACAGCTTCAGCTTTTTTATGAAACATCTCTTCCATATTCTTGGCTAGTTTCTTCACAAGTTGAAGGCCATCAATTTCTTCAATGGTAACTTCCTTTTCATATTCTTTGTATTTCTGCAAGAGAAAAGGAATGCATTAAGATAAACACCAAAACACTACTTTCATATGGGGATAATTCTACAACAGCAATTTTATGGCAGAATAAATTGTTTGGTAATAACCCAAAATAGAATTTAAGAAATGTTCTCTGTTCCTGAACATGTTCTATATTTGCATATTTATTGTTACTATACACTGTGATTAATCCTATTTATGGATCCATTTGCCATTCTCATGCTTTTAGAGGTTTGCAAAATGTTTCATGTTCAAAATGACCTGTCTCAAAATTGAAATACCCCATTGCACACGTGAAGTAGACTGTCCTGATCATTTTGGAAGTTTCGAAACAGCTAGTTTTATGCTTGAGGTAGTTGTTTTGGATCCAAACACGGCATTTCAAACTCAGGATCATTTGAACTCAAAACTTTTTGTGTGGACCTCTGTCATTCAAAATGGAGTCACTGGAAACACCTGGCCTTGAGATCTAAGTTACAATCCAGTTTCTGACAAATATGATTGCGTTCACTTGCCTCAGCTTTGGCATCCCCTTTATGAGACAATGCATGTCACCCTACTGCTAGTCCATTTGATACAACTCTGTGACCTTACTTGTGCTTAGTTTCTTAGCTTACAGTAGCATAAGGGCTTCCATGTTTCCTAAATGGATTAATTCCTTTTGTCCAATGCTATCTCTACCTTTTGCTCCTATAGAGTATTGTGACTTCTTGTTCCTTGTTATTTGACTTATTCCCATTTTCTTTTGGGCTATTTTCATTTATTTTTAAGGATCTTTAAGGGTTTTATTTTTGACTGTCCTTGTGGTTGCTCACCAACAGATACAACAGTTAAGCTACACAGGCCTTATGAGTGATGCCCACAAATTCTTGTGGTGCAGGCTCATATCCAGGGCATATCCTGGTTATGCTAAAATCAGCTTTGACACATAATTAGCAAACAGCAGCTAATAATCTATCTAAAAACAGGCCATACACTTCCTATATCTGTAACCATCACAAGGGAAAGTCTCATCCTGCATAAAGCATAAGATCTTATCAAACTTTATCTATTTTAATTAATTAATTAAATTTAACTAATTTAGTTAATCAACATACTTTTAACAAAGTTATCTAAATTGTTTGTGTAAGTATGTTCACATATCTTGTTATGCATATCAACATTCAGCTAACGCATATAGCGCTCATACCTATTTCCTATGCTGGGGGTTTGGGGTTAAGATCACAGCTGATGGGCAGTTAATAGGAAAACTGTTTAAAATAGCATTTACAGAATGCTCCAAAATACTTTTGCATAGAAAAGTTCCAAAGAAAAGGTTTAAGTACAACAAAGATCACCAAATAGAAGGATTGGGACCCTATAATAGTCTTCAGTGAGGTCTGCAACTGGCCATCCTAACAAATAATATGAACAACTGTTATGGGATGAACATTGATTTCCATAGCAATGCTCCCAATAAAGGAACTCTAGCTGCATGCCTCAGTAACAAACTCTATTCCTATTGTTCATTACCACTGTCCATGCTATGAGAAGTATAGGATTTCCAATTTTGTTGTCAGTTATGGTTTATGGCTAGTAAAGAAGACAAATCTAACAAACAAATTAGGCTGGCATATGAGAACTTTCTGAACAGCAAAAGGGAGATTATATGACAACTGGTTAGGTTAGCAGATTATGTGAGGCAAAAGCTGGTCCACTGAAGAGATTTCAATAGGCAAAATATTGAATGGTAAGCTACTGGCACCAGAGGGTGAAAATAAAAATTAAGCAGTAACTCTTCCAGCAAATCTCTCAGTGGAAAAAAAAAAAAATGTGGCCTACGGCATCTGTTGCAGAAAGGAATTTAGCTTTTCTGTTTAAGTGGAGCTTCTCTGATGCAGAGAATCAATGCTACTGCCAAAAAAGTGTGTGGTTTGCATGCAGATCGACGCAGCTATCTAGCATACAGTTCTCAGCTGCTGTTCAGAAGCATCCATTGTTTCATTCACATTTCAGTTGACCGTCAGATTTAATGAGTCATTCTGTCCAGCTAGGGCTGACAGCTTTACTAAGAGGATTGTGCCATTGTTTAAATGGTAGAAGAGAAGATGAATAGGGCTTTCACACACTTATTTTTATTACTATACAATTACCATTTTTATAATTGTAAATTATATTTAGAGGCTTATCAACAGAAGAATACAGCCCAATGGAATTCATTGGTCCTATACCAACAGGAAAGCAAGGGTTTTACTTTTGAGGGAAAGATTGAGATTATGTATTAGAGGTACAGGTTTTACATGCTGATGATTCCAGGTGTACCATCTCTGGTATTTTCTAAATAATTGCTACCAAGTTTAGGAAGACAATATGGTACCAGTGGGCAACAATGTCCCTGCAGATAACTCTCCTTAGCAGTCTTCCTGCCCCATCTGATTCTTGTTTTAAGACTGGTTAGTTACCAAAAAAAATGAAATCCAAATGTAACCTCCGGCATTAACTTTATCTACCAGAATGTTTCCAGTCTCATATTCTTAGAATTTGGAATAGTGGCTGGCTGCAACTTAATGCTTTGTGATGGAACTATGGTAGCCTGCTTAGATTAAAAAAGAGACAAATGAAAACCAGGGAAATCATCTTTGTTGTTAGGAACAAAACCAGCATCGCAAGTACCAGCAGTTCCCAGGCTAGTGAGAACTGTTACATCAACAAATTCCAGTTGCCTCCCTGACCTTGAAGAGAGTTATAAAGTAGCCATTGACTTGGAAAAGTAGAAAAAGTCTAAAATTTAATCCTAGAGAATACCATCCTACAGAAAGATATTTCTCTCTCTCTCTCTCTTTCTCTCTCTCTCTTTCTGTACATGTATGGGTATATCTATACATACATACTGCAGCATGCAGTTCTTCTGTAGTAGCTGGTTCCTTCTGGTCTGCAGTGAAGTTTCTAAATTAGTCCAAGAGTCTACCACCAAGTAAGTCAATTCCAGAATAAAGGGGGGAGGGGGAGAGGCAGAGATTCTGCAGAGGCTAGTTTTACAATCATACCTGGCTGAAGCAAGACAGATGTAGGCTGGAGCGGATGACAGAGAGCAAATTCACCCATTCGTTTTTTAGGTAAATGGATGTTTTGTGTGTGTCTCTGCATATCACGGCAGACATTTTATGAAAAAGCCCCCTCAGTAGCCATTTTGTGAGACCACCCGCAGCCATATATTTTCAAAATGCTAAGTGTGCCCACCCAGTTAAGAAAGATACTGAGACATATGAATCAGTGGTCTCACATTAATCTTGTTCAGACCACGCTTAACCATAGCTTGTGGAATAAATTACAAAAGTTGGGTTTATACAACATGCTAAGCCAGAATCAAAGAAAACCATTAGGGCTTAGTGTGGTGTGTGAACCTAGTCATGGGCTTAGACTCAGAGAGGGGCAAAAGGGGTAAGTGACAAAATGGCTGAGATTGTGTTGGATTATCATTTTAGAATCTCTGTGGTTAGAAGCAGAAACCTATGGTTAAATTGCTGGTTTATATAGTTCAGTATTTAATTTAGTTCTATTTAATTTATTCAATTTAGGCACCACCTGACTCCAAACTGGCAGTGTATAATAAAGCCAACAGAATAGAGACTAGAATACAAAAATTATAAAGGAAATAGAAGGAAATAAAAACAAGAACTGATGGCAAATCCACCACTTCCCACATCCTTAAACATCTTATGGGGGCCCATCCAACCTAGCCTCAGGGCTGGGAGAACAACCATGACTTTAAGCCTTTCTGGAATGCCATCAGGGTGGGAGCCTCATGGATATCAGGGGGAACCTCATTTCAGAGGGCAAACACCATGACAGAGAAGGGGTACTTCCCAGGTCCCAAGACATGACACTGTCTAATTGAAGGGACCTGGAGCATGTCAACCCTACTGAATCGAGCTGGCCAGGCTGATACCATGAGAAATAGCATTATCTTCCTTTATTGGAAATAGCTCTCTCATTGTTCCCTTTTTCATATTCATATTTTAAAAGTAAAGATGCTTAAATCACTTCTATTCTTTAAAGTTTTCCTTAACATCTCATTTTTTTAAAACAAATCAAAACACCAAGCAGCAAGAAGAGAATATTTAATCAGTTCTTACTTTAAAAGATATACTTTTTTCAGCTCTCTGCATGCATCTAACAGCAAAATTTAATAAGCTCTGTTATGAGAGGAAAATGGCACTATGCTAGATTACTTTAATGAGAGTATTTCTCCTTCCACCTGCCCATTTTCTTTGCCAATGGAACACACCAGGGTCTGGGCTATTTCTCCCTCAATTTGCACATTGTTTTTTTTTTCCACCATCAACAAATAAATGTCATGCTTTGATAGTATTATCTAAGATCAATAGCTGTTTTCTTCCTACTTGATTAAATATGACAGTAGACAAAAATGGGCAGGTTACTGTCAACATAATTTTAAGTCAAGGCATCAATATTCAATTACTAAAGTCAAAGAAAAAATGTTAAATAATAAATGATAAGCATCACTCTTTTGCTTCTGTAGTTTTGATTATATCCAATCAGCCATTCTGAAAATGGAAGCTGTGGTTTTTGCATAGTACAAGTTCTATGTTTAAAGAAAACAGTGGATAAGAGAGATGGCTCTGCTGAATATATTGAAATACGTGAAACGTGGCAAGATGACAGGTGAATTGATTCCATTAAAAGTTTTGTGTTGACCTCAGGGATCGAGGACTTTTTTAAAAATCAAGACCTAAATCAACTGTCTTAAAGAACTACTGTGCTTATTAAATTGATAGGTGAAGAAGTAAGAAGGCTATTTATTTCTGGCAGTGAGCATATCTCGTTCTTCTAAATAATTTTGTCAGCAATTAGCCTCCCTTAAAATTTCATAAAATGAAAAACACCAGTGAGGAGAAGCTAGAAATGAAACCACTCAGTTGGTACCCATCACTGGGTATTTCTATACAGTAAAAGGGAGGCCTATGATAACATTTCAGTTTCCAGCTGGAGTACTTCTCTTAATAGAGTTTCTTCCAATGAACTAGTCAGACATGACTTCCACTAGAACTTTTAATCTCAATTTTCCTACACCCAGCACCCTCCATATGTGACACATTGGGAGTGATTAGGTTGAGGGAAACTGCCTTAACGTATTCCTCTCACTTTTTTTGTTTGTTAACTAACTCAACATTTCATGCTCAATTCTTATTCAATATGATTTTTTTTTGTTTTTCTGCTTTGTTTTTTGTTTGTTGTTTTTAAAAGGGTATACTTCTCCATTGTGGCCATTTAGTCCTCAGCCCTCATTTGAACTTGTTCTTTAGAGTGCCTTCTGGTAACTCAGTTTTAATATGAGTTTAAAACTTTGCATCAAAGCCACTAAATAATTATCATAATCAGAGATGACTTTGGAGGAAATATGCACAAAATTAAAAATTAAAACAACATTTAATTTTGTGCATATTTCCTCCAAAGTCATCTCTGAGGCTCCCTACATAAAGAGAAGACCTTGAACTGCACTGTGTGGAAGTTTGTGTGACAGTGGATGCAAATCCCAAGCAATAAATAAAAAGGGCCTGTGTGGAACCTTAAACCCTCATGCAGATGAATCTAAACGCCTTGTGCTATTTGATATCAATGTCCTAAAAAGACAAAAAATATTGTGTAAGGCCACACAATGTATGTTACTACATCTATGCATTACTATGAAACTTAGGAAAGACGTAGAACATTTGCAAGCATTATATACATTAGATGTTTTTCTTAAATCTCTCTCTACATCACATACTATGCCCATGTGGGGAAGTCTCTAGGGAGCCCTGAAGCCACAAGCTCTTCTGCTTTCTTTACAGGGAATCTTGAATGTCATTCATCTGTTCCCTTCTGAAGAAATACCCTGGCAGAGAGTAGAAAGCATATTAGTCACTTCTTCTGTCTGACCAGGACCCTGATGTATCTTCCCAGGTTGAGCAAGTCTGTGCCTCTATTTGTTCTATTCATCCCACTTATGACAGAAGAAGTCTTAGTGATTACCACTGTTATTTGCGTTAGTTATATCATTGTTGTGTTATTTTATTGTATTTCATGATTACTTTTATTTATAGATACTTGGTGTAGGTGTTACACTATATGTCTGATATACATATTTGATATATATTGTGTTTTCTGGATCTAAGGCTATAATAAGCATAAAGATGCAGCCTTTATTATGCCTATGTATTA
Organism: Liasis olivaceus; assembly: GCA_030867105.1. Taxonomy (NCBI): domain Eukaryota; kingdom Metazoa; phylum Chordata; class Lepidosauria; order Squamata; family Pythonidae; genus Liasis; species Liasis olivaceus. The sequence goes on from CM061348.1 coordinate 48,243,830, forward strand.
CGGGTAGTGTTATTAGGATATCAGTCTTGAAAGCCCGACTCTGTTTTCCCTTCCCCATCTCTTATAATCCAGTGAACTAGGGTAGAGCTACTCTGAGCTTTTTCATGATATCTCTGTTTCGCAGGCTAAAAGCATGCTTTTGATGTTGTAATTGTTTCTGCATATTTCCTCCAAGGTCCTCTCAATTGCTCTCTATGGCAGTGTTTCTCAACCTTGCCAGCTTTAAGATACGTGGACTTCAACTCCCAGGGAGTTGAAGTCCATGCATCTTAAAGCTGGCAAGGTTGAGAAACACTGCTGTATGGTATAACTCTTCCCCCTGCATTTTGTCAAATTGCCTCTGGTGGTTCCCCAACCTTCTAGAGCAGATTTAAAGGCTGAGGGGGGCACTAGGGAGGGAGGGGATCCACTTCTCTGGCAGAACTGAATCTACACATTTCAATTATATATATGAATCTAGAGACTGGATTGTAGTGAGCGCATTTTTAAAAAATCTAATATTTGCAATATGTATAGAGTACAAATACTAAAGACTATTAATAGACACTCAAAGTTAACAGAAAATAATTACTTATTACTTAGAAATGGCACAAGAAGTTAAATGTCTATCACTGCAGGCCATATCAAAACTCTGTGTAAATATGTACAGCTGTCTAGAAAACCAAATATGAACCAACTACTGCTACACTACAAAAAATATTCAAAGACCAAGTCCTTTTGTTAGCAGAATCAGCGTTTGGCAAGGCATTCTGTACTATCCAAGAACATTTATCATGTCAGAAAAAAACCCCGCATACACAAGCCCTCACCCATTCATTCTACAGCATCTATTGTACCAGATCATTTCACATAAGCACAATGGAAAAGAGAAGTACTACTTCACTGTCAAAACTGTTCATGTTATTCATGTGCTTGGATCACATTTTTAGTTGTGTGTGTTTATAAGCAACTCGTGGGAGAAGATTGCACCATTAAAAAAAATGGAAATGGTGTATAAGCCATCAAACATTTGTTTAAAAAAATTATGAAATCATAAAATAATGTCCATTGGAAAACTATAAATAAGCATGTTCCACTATAATGTCATCTTCTCAGCATATGCCTGTCCATGTAAAAAAGTATCTCTCAACAAAAACAGGAGAGGAACAATCAGGAAGGACATCTAAATCTGTGGATAGTGTTGTTGTCAGCCTTATGAGGTGGACCAGACAGGAAACATGACCAGATGAGCTAATTCTACTTAATTGTAAAGCTACATTAACATAATCTTGAAAGTCTGAAAGTACATCTCTGCCCTTATCTCCTTTACAGCCCAAGAAACTATGGAGGATCTCTTCTGAGCTTCTTGCCCCGCCCACATTCCTGCTGTGGCTCAGCTGCCTTTTATCTGACCATTCTCTTGGTTGTGTCTCTTTGTCCTGTATCCCACGGTCATTTCCACATACCATTACAGTTGTTTGTCCACCCTTTGGGGGAAAATTAAAGAATGTCCAGAATAAGGAACAAATTAGAGAGTGAATAAATAAAGTATGGTAATTTCACATAAAATACATAATGTAGAAGCCACCAAAGGCATCACCGAATACTATTCCATTCCCTGCAATTAGGACACAAGAGACTTAGAGATATATTTGTGTGAATGAAAGCTAGAGAAATGAAAAGAGATGTTCATCACCCCTCATTCGAATCTGGTTGTCCAGATAGATTGTCCTTCATCATGTATGGGAATTAAGAACCAGAGTTTCTCAGGGCAAAGAAATCAACTGGGTAAACAACCAATAGTCACTCAGCTTCAAGTTTGAGAAGCACAGGGCAAAAGTTTACAAAATGATGGAAAAAGTGATAGAAAGCAGTGCCAGAATTAAATTATAAAGTCTATAAGAAGTAATTACACCTTCATGTTGACAAGAGAACAAATAAACTGTTTTATTGCATACAGTATGCAATGAAGATTCTAACCTAGCCATGTCATATTATGATCTTCAGCCAAGTTCAGGCCTAATCAAATTATGCCAAGTCAAACATCTGGGAAACATTGTTGAGTTCTTGTCAGTGAGCCCAACTTCAAGAAAGGTACATACTTATTTGGAAGTACATTCTACTGGACTCACAAGGGCTCATTTCTTAATCATCTACAGGATTCTGCTGCTAAGCAACTAATGGAGTTAAAATATCTAATCAAACTTCTCCATACTGATGTAAGAATTAATAGTGGCAATGTGCCCATTATGTTTGAACTCAGTAAATCACATAAACCTTTAAAACAGTTTTAGTCATTAATTTAATATGTAAATTATATAATCAAACCCTATATTCATAGCTTCACACTAGTTGATATTTCTTTCAGAAAAATCTCTCTTGAACCCCATTTCTACTGTTGTTAACTGAGGAGAGCGTGAATCTATATTGAATTTATATTCTTCATTATATCTAGATTAAGAACAAGCATATTTTCAGTGTATCTCAGCAAACAATCACATTAAGAAAACAACCTAAAATTATTACACGGTATCAAATATTTTGGTACATGGCTCAGTATTCCATGTGAATAAGTCCATTGCCTTGATGTGCATAGATTTACTGTTCATATATTGTCAGTGACCTATCTGGCATAAAAAGCTGGCAGCAAGCAATAAAAAATTTAATTGGCCTCTTTGAAGTCTTCTACATTGTATATTTGGGGTCCCCAGGGAATCAGATGTAGTTAATTAATAAGCCAGTTTGATACTAATATTATTTATTCATTTATTTGGCATACTTGTATACCCACACTCCCAATAAAGCAGCTCTCACCAATCATGGCTAGGTGGATGATTGTTGGTCTTCTTGGCTGCTGCATATTTTAATTTTTGTACATATATTTGTTTTATCATTATCACTGTCTGCCACCCAGAGCCATTACTGAGACAAGCAGCTACATAAATTGATTAAACAAAGAAACAAGTCAAGGATTTTTGGAAGAATGCATGTAGCATTTATCTGCAACCTCTCAAACCAAACACATCTTTTCTATGGATTACATGGAAGCAGAGAAGAGTTTTGGTAAGAATCCTGGAAAAAACACAGCTGCTTTAATGAGTTGCAAACAGGTGCCACGTGAGCTGCTGCCCACTCCAAGGTATCTTTTTTGCTTTCAGATCTGAAGCATTGCACAGCCCTAATATCTTATGCTGTGATAATCCAATATAATGAACGGAACATTTTTCAGGTTATCAGTTCTTCCACTGGACAATGTATCCTATGGCAATTCTGAAGAACCTCAGTGTAAATCTGAAATGCCAAGCAACAGTTCTATTTCATTAAAAAAAAAAAAAAAGTTCAAGTATCCAGTTCCAGAGAAAAGCAGTTAAAGATAATAGCCAGAATTAAACAGTGTTCATTTTAATAAGGTGCACAAATTCTGTGCTTATAGTGGAGGTATTTTATATGATAATTTTCAGTAACATACAAGAGCTCCAAAGAGAATTGGTTTTATTATACTTTCCAAACTGATGCATCTCCCTATATGTGATGATATTCAAGTCCCAAAGTTATTTTATCAAGCTAAATAAAAGCTATTTCCCTTATTTTTTTCTACATAGTTTTCACCGCAATTTTTATAATTGATTAAATAAGCCGTGTTCATATCTTTCAACAAATAATACAGTTTTTCCCACATAGAAGGCAATTTAACAAATCAGTACAACTTTGTACTGCATATGACAATTCTGCTTGCAAGGTTTCTCACAGTAAGTATGCAAATATAAAGACCTGATACATGTTTTTAATAAATACAGTACATTCCAGGAGTTATGAGTAGCCACAGCTCCATGCAAATATTTATTGCATGTTCCCCTACTAATTAAATTTATATTGCTATAATATCCAAGGACTCCCAGAGGTTAATACAATAAAAATCAAACAATATGATGATAATGAAAACATTAACAGTAAAAAACAAAATATAAAGAAAATGAAAGAAGCAATATGCCTGTCAATCCACAAGTGCCCTCCCCAAAAGCTCCATTTTCATTAACATGCAGAAGGTCATTGCAGAGAGAGCTAATCTGGCTTCTGGGGGAGGCTTTTTCAGAGCACAGGTGCCATTACCAAGGAACAACATCTTCTCACTTCAACCCTACCATCTCACAAAAATGGGCACTACAAGCAGTTTTCCCTAGATAAATAGATTGGATGGATTGATTCTATAGTCTATATCTGTACTCTATTAAGCCATAAAAGAATTTATAAATTAAACCAGCACTTTGAACTACGTCCAGAAATCTACTGGTAGCCAAAGCAGGGCCTGCAACACAGATGAAATACACTTGTAATGACAAGTGCCAGCCAGCAAGAGGCCACTGCATTCTAGACCAATTGAGTGGTCTTCAAAGGCAATCCTATGCACAGTGCACTGCAGTGATTCAAATGGATAGTGATGAGGGAAAAGATCATCCTTGTGAGATCCTTCTGCTCCATGTAGGGCCACAACTGATACACCAGCTGCAGCTAAGCAAAGGCTTTTCTGTCTAGCAGAAATCATTAACCCAGGAGGTCCCAAAGCACAGATCTGTTTCTCTGGGGTGGCACTTCCCCATAAGAACCAACACCAGAGCCAACAGAGTAACCAGAGCCAACAGAATAAACAGCAACTCTATCTTGCTTGGGTTCAGGTTTAACCTGTTTCATCCCATCTAAACCTTGATAGCCTCCAGACACCAGGCCAAGACTTCAACAGCATCAATAAGGCCTGTGGTAGCAATGTATCATTAGCATACCATTGATGGATAATTTCTTCTGATGGCTCCATGTAGATATTAAAAATAAGGTTAGAGAGGACTTAATTCTATGACACCCCACCAAGCAAATCTTTCCTACCCCACAATCATCATCTGGAACCTCATGCTCACACTACAATACAATGCCTACAACCCTCGACCCTCCCAGATTGTCCAGAAGGATACCATGGCCAATGGTACTGAGACTTCCAAAAACTCTAAAAGGAGAAGAAGGTGTGCTAGCCCTGTCCAAAATGACTGATACCAGCTTCATCCCAGGCACCCAAATTGGTGCTGCTCATTGTGTGGGTCAGCAACAGCCATCATCCCTAGGGGATTCAGTAAACATAAAGTGTGGGGGTGGGGGATGCATTCAGCAGCCCACTGACTGGCAAGAACAAGCTGAGGGGTGTCAAAAGAGACACAGCTCATAAATATGCTCTCCACTGACCAGAAGTCAAGGCGGCAGCACTCATCAACCAATAGAGATTGCTGGTAGCAGATCAAATATGATATTGAGTTCCTCAAAAACCCAAACATCAACAGAAAAGCAATTGGCATTTACAAGCCCTGCATGGGTGAGAGGACACAGAAGCAGGGCAATTCACCAAGAATGCAGTGCAGAAAAGCCCCTAGCCTAGACAGTTTCACTGATCCTCTCTGTCTCTTTCTCTCTGTCACTTTCTCTCGCTCTCAGACACACACATATACACTCACATCTAAAGACACCCTGAGCCCTGCTAGAAAAAAGCCCTACTTGCACATACCCAGCTAAGAAAATCAGCAACTCAAGATTAACCACTTAACAACTTATATCTTTGATCTAGTATTCAGAATGATGTCTTCATATATTTAAAAAGGAATGTTTCTATAACTATTTATTCCAAAGCTTTGTGTTAGACTAAATCAATATCACACATTATAAAAAAATGTTATTTAGCTCATTGATTCTACTTTGTCAGCATAAAGGGCCCTTGCTAGAATGGTGATCTTTTTAGAACAGGTAGCTTTGTGGATATGTTTTCTAATTAAGACTGGAGATAACAGTGTTGCTCTCTGTGATGGTCTCATAAAGAAGCTAAAGAGCTGTAATCACTGAGTTTGTCAGCATCTCCCTTCATTAAAATCAATTAAAGAAGAAGTATGGAAAAGATAAGGAATGAATCAGCAGTTACTACACAATTCTGATCATCCAATATCCAGATAGAGACATAAAACACAGCAACAAAGCGCAGTCTTTCCATAGTAGTCAACTCAGCACTGTTTCAAAGGATGCTCAATGTGTGATCGTTCATAGGAAATCATTTACAACACTATCAAGGCACTCACCATCAGCTGTTCAATGTCACCTTCCTTTTAGCCAATACTTTTGGAGACAGTAGGATTGTGACTGCAATCTAGGAAATATTGTCATCTCCAGACTCCATAGGACACAGTGATTCATAATATATTAGTATGAGAAGATCTAAATTAGTCTTGCTATAAAGAATATAATGCAAAGGAAACATAATTTGGTTTTCAACTAATACATGCATAATTCTAAACTTAGTGAGTGTAGAATAGAAAAGGATAGATCAGAAATGAACAGACTAGTGCTTTCCAAATTGTTTCAACTTCACCTTCTATCGAACTCTAGTATGGCTAGTGATAAGGGGCAAGGCCAATGGCAAGGGAGTTGCCTCCAAAATATCCAAGGGGCACAAAATTATCCACATGTGAAATAAATTATTCCTACTCTACCAACAATTGTATGCCTTGTGTTAACAAATCTCTTTACAAAAAATAGTTCCTTAAGGATAGACTCCCTATTTTGTCTTTCAGAATTACTGAGAGACATCATAGAAGTCTATTTTCATCTACAAACGTAAGAAAAAGGAAAAGAGAAAAAACAGTGTGTCTTTGTTCAGTAAGGAAACACATTTCTGCACTTCAGTGTAGCTCTATTTATATTTAATTAAGGGTGATTAATTGTTCCAGAATGTGAATCAATGCAAGAACACTTCATAATTTCCTCATATCCAAACATCCTATGCAAACCTTAAACTGATGCAGATGGAAAGTAAAAGAGATTTTATTAGCATGTTGTAAATCTTCCACCAGTAGCTGAGACAAAGGTAAGAGGTGATAATTTAGGGAAAAAACTTTAAAAGTTCAGAATTTGCTTGCCTCACAAATTATGCCATTGCCATAATCTGCTAATCTGAAGAGTTGAGAGGCAGATTTGTAGGTCAAACACCAGAGGATTCCATAGAAACAAACCCAAAAGTCAAGCAAAGGGTCTGATTGCAGGAGAAGTAGATCACAGGAACATAGGTCAGAAACAGGAAATCAGGTTGGTTTGGCATGACTTGTTCTTGATAAACACATGCTGGCTTCTGCCAAGCAGTGCACTCTTTTCTAAATGCTCACAAACCAATCACTTAACAACATCAGCAATATTAATACCAAGCAAAACCAGGGCTTTTTCTGGTATTACATCAAGCTGACTGTTCTATAGATACCCAGGTTTTCTTTTTTCCCGTTTCTGAAGTGTATTTGTCCTTCTCATCCACTATGCTCTAGGATTTCTCAAAGATGACACAAGGAGCTTCAAGATGACACAGTTCTTTCAAGATTCTCAGTTGTGATCAGTTTGGTCTCGGAGACTTAAACTTGTTTATGGTAACTAGGTGCACACTAATTATCTCTTTATCTTGTGGCAGTTGTTCCACTCAGATCCATTTGAATTTAAACATCTCATAAAGATAATAGTTTATAAAACAATATAATGATTTTATTTTAAAATCATTATATAATGATATAATGAATATAATGATATTATTTTAAAACATTAAACTCTATTAAGCTCTAAGCTAAACACAAACATCAAGAACCATGGTAAAGACATATAAATCACCAAGTAAGATTATGTGCTACAGTAAATTCAATCCATGTCGCTAAGTCCTGGGTCAGGAGAGGATCTGATACGGACAGAGAGAGAAAGAGCCAGTACGTAAACAAATGAGGGATTTATTGTGGACTCTATAATACTTATGCTAATAAAGTAGTGTGACCTAATATTTATACAGGTGAAAATAGTATTTACAAAACCAGTATGTGCTTCTATGTGTGTACAGAACAGTATCAGAAATTTAATATAAGAAATAAAGTCTTAACCTACATATTTTCCTCTCTCTCAAGTCTCCCTCACTTTCTGCTTGCTTTTTATTATGGCTTCTTCTTCCCCTCCTTATCTCAATTACTGATACTGGAATGTCTGTGAGTTTTCTCCCAGCTGCCTTGCTGACAAACAAAGCCATTAACTCACAAATTTCCACTGTCCAGCACCTGAATCTCTGTACATACAACACAGTCTTTCGTGTTTTCACAAGCTGCTCTAGATTTTTCCTCCTGGTCTTCCTCCTCATCCCAGGGCCTCCAATTCAATGCTAACCAGGTGATGTCCTCTCTAGCAGTGTGTCCTGCAGCATCTGAAATATAATCCACCCCTTTTCTGCTTTTCTTATTCTTTTTATATTCTATATCTAAGGCATGTACATGCTACTAGGCATGACCTTGGCATAGACCCAACCACTTTCCTCCAGCCAGGGACTTTACCCTGCCACATAGATATCTTGTAAAATTGAAATATGGATTCCATGAATTGGGAAATCCAAATTTTGGCTGTGGTACAAATCCATGTATTAAGTTACATTTGAATTAAATTCTATATAAAACTTAAAATACATCACGCACAAGCACACACACACACACACACATATATATCTCAATCAAACATCAAAGCATACTTCTACAATGTATTTAACCATTCTTCCAATGAGGTGATCAAACGACCTTTCCAGTAAAATGCGCATAATAACCTTGCAGCAGTTAGCATATGCAAAGCTAATTTGGTATACTTTGAAGGATTATACAGTTTTGTAAAATTCAGTAATATTGTAGGTTGAAATGAGAATTCAACTTTTAAGATATGTTTCATTCTATAATGTTAGGCTTTACAACATTGCTACAAAATAAGAAAGAATGATCCAACTGCTCATTACATTTCCGGGAAGTTTTAGAGAATGAACTGTCCATTTTAGCAATCAGAACTTGAGAAATATTCCAATGATAAAGTATCTTATACCAATTTTCTCCAAGCATAAGATTTAGAGTAAATGTAATGTGCTTCTACCACTGAAAATCCCATTGTTGTATATCTATTAATGCCTTCAAGATCAATATTCATTTAATCATGCAAATGTTGACCTGTTCATTTTCACCAGTAGTTTATAAATAAGGTCAAGCAGAATTGTGTATTAAATTTTCTTAATTAGTCAAGTCTCTTAGTATTTCCCCTTGTTCCTGCAATTCTTTTAATACTATGCTACTTAGTGCAGGTAGCATCATGAGCCACCATTCAGAATCTGACTCTGACTCTGACTCTGACTCTGATGAAGTTGCTTCAGCTGAGCCTATGGATTGTCAGCGTCAGGAATGTCAGCCTCAGGCCATTGATTTGTCTGAGGCTGATCAAGCACAGGCATCTCCTGATCAGCTGGATGATGAGACACGACCTCCATGCCCCAGGTCTCGATGCAAGCAGAGCAATGCCACTCAGTGAGGCTCCACGCTAGGCAAAGGGCGAGGCCTCAGTAATTGCAGCCAGCTGTTTGTAGATAGATTTATGTGGCCACTTGCCTTCAGCTTTTCTTGGAATCAACCATTTGGAATTCCAGCTCGTGACTCTTGTTCTTGTATCTTGCTCTTGAATCCCTGACTCTTGGAGCATCTGACTACCTTACCTGGCTCTCTGTGATTCCTGGAATGTATTTAGACCATTCTCTTGCTACTTGGACTTTAAATGCAATTATTCAGGAAAGCACTCTTTGCAAGGTCCTTGATTTACGATCTCGTCTGCTGTTATCTGCTTAGCTGTAGTAAAATCCTCAACTCCTTAGCAACTGTGCCTGCAACCTGAAACAGAACAGGTAGACTGCACCATTATGAAATATTTCCATGTTTCTCAGTCCTGAAGATCCACACATAGGAGACACTTCTGCTAATGAATTTCTTGCCCTGGAGATAGAGATATCTATGCCACTCCAAAGAAATATAAGAATTAAAATGAATTGCATTTCTGCAAATGCCTTTTGCAAATCTGGATATACTGTATGTCGTTTGGTTACCTACTAATTTCTGAGTTAAACACAGCATGATCAGACAGTGACCCGGAAAGCAGTCCCATACAGGATAGATCAACAGCTGTTCCACATTTGCCTCAGTTTATCTCTGAAGGCTAATAGACTTCCTTAATAATGGCATGATAGGAAACTGAAACAACTCTTCATTAACTTACTGAGCTGAACTGAAACATTACAGCAATTTCTTACACATGCTAAATTATAAAAGCCTGATCTGTTTAAATGCTCTTCTATCTATAGGAGACAATAAATTAATCGTGAATTTAAAGAACTGGAGTTTTATCTTACAAGGGGATAAGCAACAAGGTAATTTTTAAACATCTTGAAATGTCTGTTCCCATAATTCCTTCACAGAAAACTCTCAGGATTTGTTTTATACAGTGACTAAATTTGATCTCCTAGATTATAAATGTATATAGTGCTATTATCATGCATACTGCTCATTTTATTTTACTAAACTTAATGAAAAGGAAAGGGGGGGAAAACCATGCAAACATACATACATACAATTAATTGATTATGTGCCATCAAGTAAATATTGACTCTTAGCTACCACATAGATAGACCTACTCCAGAATGCTCTCTCCCCAACCTTGGCCTTCAGGACTTCCAATGGTGCACCCATGAGCACTGTAACTGAATCCATCCCCTTGCACTTGGTCATCCTCTTCTCTATCTTTCCCAGCGTCATGGAGAGCTAGGTCTTCCCATAATGTATGAAAAGAGCTAGGTCTATGCACATTGTGTCCAAATTGGAGCATAGTCACTTGTGCCTCAAGTGAGAATTATTGACTGATTTATGCTATGATTTGTTTGTTTTCTTGCTTATAAATTGTATTAAGAATCTTCTCCAACACCAAAGTTCAAAACATTAATACTGTCTCTATCCTGCTGTTTCTTCAAAGTCCAACTTTCACTTCTATAGAGTGTCACAGGAAAAAACATTCCCTGTTTTTTTCCATATTTCCAATATGTATCTTTGAAGGCATGGACACATCGTGGCATCTGAATATCTTTTCCAGGGCTTTCACTGTTACTCTACCAAGTACCAGTCCACGGCATATTTCTTGATTGCTGGTTCCTTTACTGCCGATAGGCAATCCTAAAAGGCAGAAGGTATTCACCACTTGTTATCTTCATTGTCAAATCTAAGACTAGTAGCTGTATCTGTTGTAATTAGTTTGGCCTTCTTTATATATATTTATCATAATCTCATTTTTACTGTCCTTTTTTATTTTCATTACTAAATTTTCCATTTGCCTCTTCAGCTATCAGAGTAGTATCATCAGCATAGCACAGATTTTTTTTATATTTCTTTTCCCAATTTTAAAACCATGTTCAACTTCTTCCAATCCAGCCTCCCTTAGTATATATTCCATATATAGACTGTGTAAATAAAGTGAGAATGCACAGCCTCATCTCATTCTTTTGCCAGTCTGGAAACAGTCTGCTTCGCCATGTTCTATTTGTACTGTGGCCTCCTGACCTGTATATAGATTTCACATAATGAAGCACATGCTGACTTCTTTTCAGTATTCTTTGGCTTTCTCGATTATCCAGCGGGCATCAGCAATAATGTCTCATGTTCCTTGGCCTTTTCCAAAGCCATCTTGAACATCTGGCATTTCTTTTTCCACATAGGGCTCCAATCTGCATTGGATGATCCTAAGCATTATTTTGCTAGCAAATATTGCAGTACTAGTTATTTTATTTTCATTTGATTTCTCTGCTATACAGCCTTTGGTTTTATATACAGTATATTTATACACACAATGTCTCATGTTCCTTGGCCTTTTCTAAAGCCAGCTTGAACATCTGGCATTCTAGTTAAATAAAATAAAATAATGCTTAGGATCATCCAGAGTGTATTACTCTGGATGATCCTAAGCATTATTTTATTTTATTTTATTTTATTTTATTTTATTTTATTTTATTTTATTTTATTTTATTTTATTTTATTTTATTTTACTGTTTCATTTAAAATACAGACTTTACTAAATCTCAAATATTACCAGCCAATAATGTTTAAATTGGGAACATAAGAAAAATCTGTGTCATCATGATTATCATATATCCTCACCAATTCCTGCCAAAGATAAACCATATACTATATTTCTACTTTTTTTCTTTCTTTATTTATTTTGTAAACTCGATGCTTATGCATTATTTTAGTATCAGAGGAACAGAAAAGGAAATAAGAAACATATAATTTGACCAAATTATTTGGAAAATAACTTCCTTGCCAATTCAAGGGGGAAAACATTGACAATTCACCATTGTAAATCAAACATAGATTTGTCCTTCCAAAAGTGTATAATTGTCTTACACCTTAATATTATACCTCATAGCGTGTGTAATATTTGGTAATGTTGGTGAGTTCCATATATCAAGCAGCCTAGGACAGTGTTGTTGTTGTTTTACAAACACTGTTCCACAGAAACCTAGAGCTAATTTTCTACTACTAGAGGCTTGCCTTTTGATCAAAGGTTCTGGGCAATCTCTCTTTTTTTTACTACAGGTTCCACAACCTAAAAAAATTTGAAAACCCCTGGCCTAGGAAAGCTATACATGCCCTTAACAAAATAGCCACTGATTGGTTGTAGTCAGTCATAAGAAAACGTGACAAAAATATAACAAAGCAAGAGACATTCTAACTCCTAGATTACACTTCCAGAAACAATCCTCTGAAGCACCCAATAAATATAAAATGTCAGTGTTGTAATATCAGCTAATTATAAGATTAAAAACATATTTCCCTCTCTTTAAAACAACCTACCACTAATTTAAAATATTGACAGTATTTGTTCCAAGTATTTAAAAAGAATTAAATTGGAATTAATATTTATGTTATCTATACCTTTGTAGAGGGAAGAGGGAATGGCTCTGAGGGATGGGAAGAAAAGCTGCTACCAAGGCAATGGTCAGATAGAAGGGAGCTGAATCTGGACCAAGAATATAACATGAGTAAGCACCTCAGACAGGGCTCTCCTTAGTTAACAGGAGGATAAATGGAGGAAGAGGAGAAGACTTTCAGACTTCGAGATTCTTTTACTAAAGCTTTACAATAAAAGGAGTACTGACCTACATGGCACTGGTTTCTTAGTCTGATACATATTGCAATTTCTAGTAAATATAATATGCAGGATTAGGTACAGCCCAAAAATATATCCCAGTACCTTAACAATGGAGGTAAGCTGATCTGTGTGGCAATCTTGTGGGAGGCTGATTTTACCATGGGGAAGGCAGGGACCTATGAGCTGTTCTGAAAGCTTTCCATGAATAAAAGTATTGAGACAAAGCCTGCAACCAGTTATTATCTGCAAATTTCTTGTAGTATTGAACACTGTGAATAAAATAGTTCTGCCAGCAAATATGCATCCTACTATCTTCCAAGCTTTTAACGGCATTGAAGAAAGACTCTCAACATGTATCCACAGAGGTACTATATTCTTTAATTCAAGTCTATATGAGTGATGATTTAAAGTTTTCACAAGAATTTGAATTTGTCCAACCCTGCAGATTGCAGCCAGGCCAAATGTCTCATCTTAAGAGACTATGAATAGTGAAAGGGAAGTCTTCTTAATTCTGGCACCTTTTTTATGAAACAATCTTCCTACTGAGATTTGTCTGGTACCATTCTTTTCTTTTCCTGAGCCTTTAAAATGTTAATGAATAGCTTTCATTCTGCCTTCTTTCCTCACTTTTCTATGAATTGTTATTTTTAATGCCTTGTTTACTTTTTTTTTTGTAACTGATTGCTACTGTGAGTGCATATTGGCTTTTGGATGGGTGGATGGATGGATGGATGGATGGATGGATGGATGGATGGATGAAGTCAATTTATCACTTTATCCATGCCACAAAGGAGTCTGCAGTCTAAATTTTAAGAAAAGAAGAGGATAGATGAACCAGAATGGAAGGAAGAAAAGATTAGAATAGCCAGAGCTAGCTATCTCAAGCATCTGCCATAGCCACAGGCATTGAGGTAAGTCCTTGAATTCCAGACGATTCAATGGATCAGAAACCAGCATTTAAACTTTTCCATGGTATGTTAAACTGAGTGTTCCTCCATCTAATTTTACTCTTTACTATTCACAGGGTAGTCTGTTGCTTATCCAACAGTCTGCTGGGTAGAAAAAAGGTAAAGAAAGGGGGGAAGGGGAGAAAGAGAGAGAGAGAGAGAGAAATCATACGTCTGCCCTTGACATTGTCTGCTAACAACTCCAAAAGGTTATTCTATGATAGGATGATCCCTAATAGAATGAAAAAACAGTTCTACACCTTCATCTTTGGCATTTTAAAAAACGTAAATGATTTCCCCACTCTGAGGGTCAGCATTTGCATTTCCTCCATGTATTAATCTCCAGAATATTATGGGACATGTGACATGATACTCATGCATTCTGTCAATCTCTGCCACTTGGTAACTTAGATGGTTTGGTCCACCAACATAAGGCAATTCTGCTGGAGGCTTTTTCTTCTAAATCAGCCTAAATGGTAGCACAGGATAAATTGCTGCAAATGGAGCTGCTCTGGGGTGAGAATTAGATGGTTATGCCAATGGCTTTATAATAACTGAATGTTGAGAAGAATCCTAGAAAAAGAAGAGGGGGTATCATAAACAGTAAGGGTGTTCCAGGTAGAAAGGGCAAACAGAGAGAAGGGACTGTGAAACATTCTCCCAGAGGTTCAAGTTGTCTTCCTCTGCCATCCCTAAATGGGCCTGGAAGACATGGCTTTTGCCCAGGTGCCTGGTTATGTATTATGCACCCTCAAGTAGAATTTTATTAATATATTAGTGTTTAGTCCCTTTTTTTGGCTTTTACTCTATTGAATGTTTTTTAATTGCATGCCACCCAGAATTATTATGAGTTGGGTGGTCTATAAATGTGATAAATAAATAAGCAAGCAAGCTGTTAGAGTTATGTTTTGCACACATACAATATATTGTGTCCTAACTGCATCCATTAAGCTGTAGAGCATAGAACTCAAAAACAGTGGGATGGAGAAATGCAAGCTATATTTAAAAAACCCTCAAAGAAAAGATGTACCTATCACACACATCAGTATGTCACTGTTTTAGTCTCCCTACAAGTGAAATGCAGCTACTCAAAAAGATTTCAGAGACAGAAGACATAGCTTAGCAATAAATGAAAGAGAATGTTTAGCTTCAGCAGAAACAGGGGCATTGACCCACATTCTGTGCTCTCAACTCAAAACTCTCCATGACAGTAATGTTTACTAGGCTCTGTGCTTGCTTATCTCTTTGAATAATGTTCTCCTAAAACTTCCCTGTCTGGGTAACGCAGGCCATTTACTTCCATTTCTAGATTGGCTTTATTTCACTAATGGCACTACTCACCCTCTTGTCAAGGACAGAAAGAATTGACCTCTCTTATGCACTGTCACATTCCTGCACATTGCAGCCACTGATGTACTCTCACGGATTTGATGGGATGTGTATGTTAAGCACATGAAAAGTTATTAAACTGAAATTACTAACAGATACCAGATAAGGAGGAATATTTTAAACTTTCTACTTATGTAATCCAGGCTACCATTTCTTATAGGCACTATAGAAAAGAAATTCAGTTGCCCAGAAAAGAAATTCAGTTGCCCCGCACTACCCAGCAAAGGGTAGTAAATCTCTGTTATTTTT
Source organism: Liasis olivaceus (assembly GCA_030867105.1). Taxonomy (NCBI): domain Eukaryota; kingdom Metazoa; phylum Chordata; class Lepidosauria; order Squamata; family Pythonidae; genus Liasis; species Liasis olivaceus. Next base: position 48,259,429 of record CM061348.1, read on the forward strand.
CTCATTTCTCTCTCCACAAGTTCAATTCTTCTCAAAAAAAGCAAGCTTATTCCAGAAGGCTAGGAAAGAGTTTAGAACCTGGGGACTTACCAAGCCTGCTTTTAACCATTTGCAAGTATATGCTAAGATCAAAGTAATAACCAGAAGAGATTTCTAACTAATAAAAGGGTTAGATTATTATGAGTCTTGGTAGGAAAGCCATTTGTTGCAAAATTATATATTTAAAAATAGTTATAAGTAACTTTAAAAGAACATTTTAATCACAATATGACTTCACTATTAAAATCTGTATTACTGTATTTTAATTAGAATATACTTATTTTAATTATAAAACTAAGAATATGAACTATTTCAAAATAGGCCCCCCTGCTCTCACAGTTGTTCAACTCAACATTACAATTAGTGCTTGCTTAACAACCACAATTGGGAACAGCAACATGGTCGCTAAGCAAAACATCACATGACTGTGACAGACTTATGATGTCATTTCCCATTTAGTCATTAAGTGAGTCACTGTGGGTCACTAAGTGAGACATCATGTGACTGCAACTTGTGATTTTACTGACAGCTTCTCCATTGATTCTGCTTGTCAGAAGCCAGTTGTGAAGTGTGCAAGCGGTGATCACATGACCATAGAATTACTTTTTCGTAAAGTTACTTTTTCAGTACTGTCATAACTTCAAATGGTCATTAACAGGGCAGTTGTTAAGCGAGGTCTAGCTGTATTTCAGAGTGATAGGGAAACAATTCAGGGCCTTTGCTGACTTGACACCTGCTTTCCTATGAAGGAAGCTGCCTTTTCCTTAGGTCAAGTATAGTATCAAGTCCAACAGACTATGAGCCAAATATGATTAAATCTTTCATTTAGACTATTTTTTAGTTCCTCATATCCTATGGATGCTGAATGCTTTTCTTTGTCTTTATATAAAATGTTGCTACAAAGCAAAAGCAGTCAGATTGCTAAAAAGCTGAGAAATTAAATTTAAATGCTTTAGTTCTACATAAACATTATATTTAGTAAGATTTAGAAATAAGATTTAAGATTGTTGTTATAACTGCCATAAGGATAGGTAATGCACCTGATAATACACTAGTAATAGGATAATAAATCGCTGTCAATACGGACTGAACTTGCTCACTGCTATTGCTAATGAGAAAGTGATTATGGCTTATATAAATTTTAAATTTAGCATCTAAATGAATGTGTTAACAGCTAAGCACCTTACAAACTCCACTTTCCCCCATTTTCCTCTACTTTGAGACTGATTGTACAAGATTTTATATAACAGATGGGTATAACTGTCCCCATGTTTCCCTATTGTTAAAAATCAATTTAGGAAATTGCAAATGCAAGTATAAGAAAGATCCTTTTATATCTTTTTTCTCACCAAAAATTTAGCCCCTGGATTGTTTCCCACTGAAACGAAAAGCAACTGCATGGAATGTGAGTTCAGCACATTGGCTCAACAGAGTAGCTATTAAATTAGACCAAATTGTTAAAAGTAAATATTTTTTAAAAGAACATTTTGTTACTCCTGTGTAACAAAATATTTAATATGGAATACTTAAGATTTTAATATTAAATATTAAAATAATCAGAGACAATCCTCATGTGAATTTTAAGAAGTTTCATGTTTAAATTTCTTTCCATAACTGTAACCACAGAGGTTATCTAACAATTGCTTTGCAATACCTTCAGCATGCACATGCAGACATACGTGCATATACACCAGCTCATTTTTTAAAATATATTTTAGTTAAACAAGAAGGAGATGAAGCTTGAAACTTAATTAGGGAAATAGCTGGCATACAAAGAAAACAACCAGAACTCATTATTCAAGTTGTAGTTCTTTTCAGTTTCCCAGAGAAAGATGATGAATAATCTTCAGCTTACAATGCTGCTAACAAATATATACCCACTGCATTATATCAGATAATTTTACAATCAATCAAAATAAGCAAAGAATGAATATATCTTCTCCCCACCCCCATCCTCAACCCAACCATTGGGAAATCGGCTGAACAAAAGCAAACTTACTCCAGATTTTTAAAAATCAAGCGATGGTTGTTATACAGGAGCAATGTTAAGTATTTGCTTTTAAAGATGTTGTCTAAAGCAATAAATTTAGTTGTCAATTATTTGTATTTAATATGTAAGAATATACATGAATATAAAATGTTAGAAAAGTGATGTCAGATTTTTTTTTACTTGTATTTATTGTTAATAAAGTAAGAAAACCAAGAGCTACTGGTTTATTCAGGGCTAATAAGATCATGAAGTTATACAGGATTCAGTTATACACTGAATCCTGTATAACTCCCAGGACTCAAAGCAAGAACTACTGGTTGGGACATGGATCCCTGGAGTAGCCATCGTCATGCATGTCATAAGGTCTCAGCACGAAGCGCCAGAGTGGATGCCTAACCATATCAAAAGTCCTGCTGGTTACACTAGGTGAGGTATCAGAGAAGGTGCACAATCCTAGAGAGACCAGCAAGTAACCTCCCAAGGCCTTATCCTAAACTCCCAGAATGAAGAATTAATGAGTGGAACATATTGTTCAGCATCACCTGCTAATCCTTCAAACGGATTTTCTGCTGGGTTCCTTCCTTTCATGAACTTCTTTGAGTTCATTTCTCCTAACATCCAAGTTGCTGGGTTGACCAAAACTTTGATTAAAGATGCCTTTTCATGATGACATTTTGCTACCTCATTCTCCTTATGTTTGTCTCTCATTTCTGAACAGAAACAGTTACATATGCTTGATATTAAACACAGCATGTTTTCTGTTGTGGGCAGGGGAGATGCTTAAATATAATGCTTATCCCCTGCTTTGCTATCATACTTTCAAGTCTGTTCCTTTGAAGTCTTAAGGATATCTTGTACCTTTCCATATTCACTCTCCAAATGCAGAAGAGAACAAAGAAATGACAGAGTAATAGATGGCAGGGGCTTAACTCAGTAAGTGATGGTACAGATGAGGCCTGATAAGTTTAACATTTCAACTCCCTGCTGCCACTGTGGGTTGCGAGAAGATTAAAACTGTCTTACTGTGAGGAGGGCAAGCTCCACAAATTCACTCATACATGGCAGTTCTATAATGAGGTGATACTTCATTCCTTAAACTACTGAACTCGAACTGCACAAACAGATGTGTGCCTCTGGCAATTCTTGTCTACTCTGCACCAGCTCTGCAATTTTTTCATATACTGCAAACAAAATGTCCAGTTGCTGCCAGTATTATTCATAAGTATTCATTCATAACATGCCTAGTCATGAAATCCAAGAATTTCCAAGAATTATATTTTATGTATTGTCGAAGGCTTTCACGGCCGGCATACGAAGGCTGGTGTGGATCTTCCGGGTTGTGTGGCCGTGGTCTGGAAGTTCTGTTTCCTAACGTTTCGCCAGCATCTGTGACCGGCATCTTCAGAGTACAGGAGCACAGGCAGGAGCAGTTCTCTCCTTATATTTTATATCTGATATTCCACATTGTCCTCCCATTTGTAAAAGGAATTTTGGTCCCACAAGGGTCTTGTGCCCACCAGAAGGGGTAGTTTTTCCAAATTCCTCTTTTCTCTTACTACATTCATGAAACTGTGGGCTGTCTTCCAGAGAGCCAGAGATTCAGGGGTACAGAGGAAAAGAGGAATCAAAAAAATTCAGGGTATCTTCCACAAGATCAAAGAACCTCCAGTGAATAGGATGGATAAATGCTATTGTTCTGATATTAAATGGTGAACCAAGATGTATTTCCCTAACTGGCAGGGAAATTGGCTGGGTGATTCTGGGCCGGTCACTCTCTTTCAGCCCAACTCACCTCACAGGGTTGTTGTTGTGGGGAAAATAGGAGGAGGAAGGAGTATTAGGTATGTTTGCCACCTTGAGTTAATTATAAAAAGAATAAAGGTGGGATAAAAAAAAAATCTAAAAAAATTCTAACTATGTTAAATGAATGTGAATTTAGATTAGCAATGTCTCCAAATGATGCTTTTAAAAAAGTATATTAATTGCACATCTGATCTTAATGTCTGTTGCTTTACATAACCCTACTATATTTTTTATAGAAAACTGCAAACAGAAACATAATTCATCTTTCTAAATAACATCTAGATTTCACTGAGGACTATCACTATTTTAGTCTTTTTGGTAACTCTTCAATTTTAATAGGCTTGAAACAGAGGAGCAAATTCACCATATTTGGTTTGCAGATTACCAAAAAAAAAAAAAAAACTTGCATCCATTAAATAAGTTCACTAGCTAGTCAATTTTCAATAGACCCAACTGATTTCTAGCCTTAATGGTAGACAATAGGGAGGATCTAATTTGCATTTAAATGAATTAATCTATGCAAAAGAGCAGTGGCCTTTTACAGAGAGATGGCCTGCTTCCAAGGAGGTGACCAGTGAAATAGAACTCATTAGTTTACCAAACCAATGCCTCAAAAGGTGTTCACAACATAAAAACAAGTGCCCAAATAAAAAAGGAATTGTTTTCATGGATTTTTGGTTTCTCCCAGAGCACAATTAATAATGGAGAAAAAATGCAAATTATGTGACTGTTATTTCAATAAATGATCCCAGGGACTGAGCATCAAAAACCACTCAAGCTTCTGAGAATTAGTTTACAAACTGAACATCCCATCCCCAGTGGAATAGTAGGCCTTCCATTCATTTTATTTAAGCTATAAATTGTAACTGTCTTATTCCATAGCAGGTGATACGTACCTGCCTGCATATAAATCATGGATCATTATATGAGCAAAGTCAATTGGTAAGGGAACATTTTATCACAATAATAATTAGGGGAAAAGTTCTTTCCTGTTGGTGTCAAACATATCCAATCCAGAACCAGGAAACAAGTATCTGAGTAACCTCTCCAAATTTGTCTTTTACAAATCTATTTCATGCAATCTTTCAAATCAAAGAGATGATAAGCTGAAGAATTCTGGCACTGAATTGTGTAGAACCATAGCATGGGAAGAAACTTCAACTCGGGCAAAATACAGGCTTTGTGTATATTAAACTCAGATTCAGTCTCTGATATCAACAGGTAGGGCTGAACAAATCCTGTATATAAAACTCTGGAGAATGATTGCCAAGTGTTGACAGTACTAAGCTATAAACCAAAGACTTGGCTTCTATAGCAGCTTTTATGCTCCAAATCATCTTGAGCAAGAGATCATTTGAAGGAGCTAAATATTCTAGCCAATTAATCTGCTTTGGGGAACACAGGATACACATTTAAAAGACTTGACAATAATTTCCTTTCCATTGGGAGCAAGACTTCTGAAGAATTTGAACAGAACATTCTTGATACCCCAACAACTTATGGAGGGTGCTAAGTTAATTAAACTTAGTTGCATTTAGAAGTACAGCCTAAAGAAAGAATATCTTTAGGCAGCAGAAATTAAGCTGAATCCAGGGCTGGTTCCAGGTTTTCTAGCTTGTTGGAAATAGTATCAGTAGAACTGTTTCACCCCATCCCATTTGCTATAACCATGCCTTGCTTGGCATCTCTCCATGTAACTTATAAAAGTATTGTCCAGCATGACAATTCCTCATCCAGTTTCTAGGAAAAACAATACCATCTGATTAATTCATTATTTGCCTTTTATATAATGTATTGCTGCAAACACATTGTGACTTATGGACTGTTCAAGATTATTCTTCTCGTTAGCTTTAAATTTGTGAAAAAATTATTACCAGCGTGCAAGGAGCTATTATTGTTGCTTGTTCTCACAGAAACTGGATGACTATTATGTTTATTCTTAGTTCCATGTACAACTGCTTCTGGGCCCAAACACTGGATCTACACAAGGAGTGGAAGTTAAGCTTATAGCAAATCCATTCCAAGGTACAGTTCATTAAATAAGGCTATGCCCATAATTTTATTTTATTTTGTTCATTTGATTTTCATATTTTATTATTTTTTAGACTTGGTGAAATTTATATGGTGTTATTCTTGTTTAAGAGCTTAAGAATATAGCAGTTGCTTATTTGACAAATTCAGTGTAATGAGCTGATTCCAAACTAGTGTTTCAGTGAAGAGCTACTTCTGTCCATAGGCAGCATCCCTGTGGAGGAAGAAGTGGGGGGACCATGGTCACAGAAACCTTGTTTAAGCCAGGCCCCTTCCATCGCGTCTTATACTACCCCAAAGAAACTTCCAACATGGTACAGCACTGTTGCAAGAGGCTTCAGACAATGGAGATAATTATTTCAGATTAAGGAGACTGACTGTTCTCTGCAAAAGAATGATGGGAATTGTACTCCAGGATGGGTTGCACTTCAGAAAAGCTTTGGCTGCAAGTACAAGCACTAATTTGATAATGAAGCTCAAGCTCAGATACTTTGGTCACCTAATGCGAAGAGAGGACTCCTTGGAAAAGACCCTGATGCTGGGAAAGATTGAAGGCAAAAGGAGAAGGGGATGGCAGAGGATGAGATGGTTAGATAGCATCACTGAAGCAATGAGCATGAAACTGAGCAAACTCAGGGAGGCAGTGAAGGACAGGAAGGCCTGGTGTGATATGGTTCATGGGGTCATGAAGAGTTGGACATAACTTAATGACTGAACAACAACAAGCACTAATAGGATATCTAGCAGGGGCCAGCAATCCTATTATTCCCATACCTACTATTTTCTCTTTTGTGCTAAACATACCTGTTTTAAGAAGGGTGCCGGTGAGAGCTCATGCACTTCTTTCAGGTAAAGCTTCTTTAAGAGATTAAATAATACCATCTATCAGGACCCAGGAAGTATACCTTCTCTGACGTGGTGCTAGTACTCTGGGATGAAGTTTCCCTTGAGATCCAGGTGGGTCTCATCCTGATGGTGTTCCATGAAAAGCTGACTGTTCTCCCAGGCCTTGGGGTAGGGTGGGTGTGGTCCCCTTGTTAGATGTGCTCCTGTATATTTAGAGTGCTGTTCAGATAGATGCTGATTCTTGTGTGTGTGTGTATGTATGCATGCATGTATGTATATATGTATATATATTTGTATTTTCTATATTATTGTTTTGTTTTAAATTGTGAGCTGCCCAGAGTCATCTTGGACTTGGGTGGCGGTAAGGTAAGGTAAGGTAAGGTAAAGTAAAGTAAAGTAAAGTAAAGTAAAGTAAAGTAAAGTAAAGTAAAGTAGACATTTTTTGAAAATATATCCTTGATTTTTTTTCCAACTTGCAACGTAAGCAGTAAGATCAGAAGCTTAGTCAGTGTGGAAATTATCTTACAATGATAAGGGGGGGAAAAGGTTGGTTCCATCAGATGAAACAGATAAAACGAAACCTCTGTGATTACAGAGCATGCACATATTGCATAGTGGCAATAAAGCAGAGTAGATTATGTTAAGATGCAGACAGATCAATAGACCATCTTCTGTACTTCTGGAAGATTCAGCAAATAAATTGTATGCCATAATCCACAAAGACAATCTGATCTATTGCAATAAATTGTAGCCTAGTCTGGCTCAAGGAAATTCCTTCCTTGCTTCTTTCATCTACTTAGAACTACCAAATGAAATGATTGCAAATTAAAGCTTGCTATTACCTAAAGAGACCAAGAAATGAGTTGTTTAACAAAACCAGGGACATATCAAATCTAGAAAAGACACTGGGCTTTATTTACTTTTGGTTTAGTATATTATATGAATCAGCTACTGTGGTCTATTCAACAAAGCATGCCTCATGTGTAGCTTAACATCCTTTGGGGGATTCTGGGTAGCACTTAACATAGGAGGATAAAGAGAATGAAGACGCAAAGTAGGTGCATTGTCACCCAAGATTTTCTAAGCGCCCCCTCCCTCCCTCCCTCCCTCTGTTTATTGCAGAAAACTTCAGGGACAGGACAGGCTTTTGTCATTTAAATTATAATAAGCATCTTTAGGATTTGTACTATAGTTAATATATGTTACCTGCTTCAAAATTGCAAGAAACCATGTTGTTTACTTTTAGTAACTGTGGTCAGAAGGCTCCAAGGATTGCAAAAAAGAGATTGGGGCACATGTATACAAACCTTTTTTTATTATTATTTGATTGATAAAAAATGCTACTGAATGTTTTTAAATATGGTGTATGCATATCTGCAGGAAATCCACTGTCCTCTGGAGGTAGGCTGGCCCTTGATTAAAACAAAGATATATAATATTACTTAAGTTTAATATATCTGTAAGCTGCTCTGAGTTGCCCAGAAGAATGGGGTATTTTCATTTACTCATGAACTTACTTAACAGAATGAAGTTTGAAATATAATTCTTTACTCATCTAAAAAACATAATTAGTTGTTTCCTATTTTTAGAAATGAATATAATTAAAACCATTCACTTACAGGTGATTGTCAAAAGAAAAGCTCAATTAAGGTTCAGTTGGAAATAATCTGAAATGTATTTAGTGGTGTATGACAGTTTTCATGCAGATACTTTCACTTCTTGAAATAGTTCAAAACACTATGAATAAAAAAAGTTTTGGAATGCCATGTTAATCTCAAGAAAAAATATACTAAATTCAGTTCATTTAAAACTTAGAATTGTTTATGGATATTATTCTCTCTTATCCAATGTCATTTCTTTAGGCAATCATGCATTAAAGAGGTAGGGGATCAATTTATAAAAATCAATTGATTTTCAGAGAGAGAGAGAGAGAGAGAGAGAGAGAGAGAGCGCGTAAGGTTTACGCGTGTTCAGCAAAGAAGTTTACTCAAGCGTAACGTAAGTAAGTACAGACAAAGCCAGGATTGGCTTGGCACATCTTACAATGTATTTTATATCTTCCCCATTCCCGTGCTTTTCCCCGTTGCTTAGTTACAGATTACCCGCAGTAATCCCCCCTCGCCCAAATGGCAGATTCAGCCTGGTGCTTTGTCTTTCTGATTGCTGTCTATGGGTTGTGCTGTTGTTGTCTTTGTTGCTTTCCCCGGTTGCGCACAAAGCCGGGAGTTCTCAATCGCTCATTGATTGCTTTGCTTCAGAGTCTCTGCACCTTCCTTTGTTTCCAGTGCTCAAGGGGAGCCAGCGCTGATACAAAGTATCCACTTGCAGTTTTAGTTAAGCGCCGCCACCTGCCAGTAATCAGTTCGCGGTTTCACTTCCCCTTTTCCTCTGCTAGCGCCTGGGCAGTAAAACTGACTAGGCAAAGTTGAGCGTTGCTTTCGCCGTGCCGTGCCGTGCGGGCTGAATCTGACACACACACACACACACACACATATATATGTGGTTTTTTTCTTGGTAGGTTCTCATGTACAGAACTCATGTCAAGAAAGTGGTTCGTTCATAGATTCCCTTTTCACAATCTATGGATTAAAAAAAACAAACATGTATACCACCAAGACTGTATTCAACATTCATACATGCTGTAATTCCACAGGGTTTCCAATTCACCCTTGTTTGGGGAAAAAACACACTGTTCTAACAGTGTAAAAAAGATGATCCAATGATACATGATATGAAGTTCCATGATTATTTCTCCTCACTCCCAAAATAATATTTTCTGTGCAAACAAAAAAGGTAGATGACTTTACAATTACTTTTAATGTAAAGTGGGCTAAAATGGATATAAAATAACACAGCATACTATACTTAAAAGATGAAATAGCAAATGGAAGCCAACCCTTCTTCTGCTCATGCACATTCAGGGAAGCATCTGGAGGTAGTATGAAGGAACAATGATTGCTTCTGGCATTGAAGTTAATTTTTGCAGTGCTACAGAAATAAACAAACCATTGTAGTTCTGAATCTATGTACCATGAACAGCACAATGATGTCTTCATAAAGCCTTTATTTATTGTCAAATACTATGGCTGCAAAACAATAAAAAATTGATCCCCTCAAAATTTAGCTACTTTTAAAACAGGCAATTTACAAATGCATTTAAATATACAATTTACATTACAGATGGACTGATGATTTCTACATTTTATTTAAATGATATGTACCATAGCATTTGCTCATCCATTTTGAAAGCGTCTATTTCAATGAACCTTTAATCTCAGATCTTCTGAATTTCATTTATTTTCCTTTCATTCATCACCAATGCACCTGAGCCTTAGATGGAATACTATGAAAACATTTTATTTAATGACAGCATTTTATTCAAATAATTCCAATCACTTGGATTTGTCTTTAAAACAATTTTCATTATATGTAGAAACACCACAGAGGGAATACATTTAAACTACACTGAATTTTTAATTAGCATTTTACAAGCCATACTTACAATGTATGTTTGTTTTGTGCCCTTATCAAATCATATTTAAATAAAACACACATATTGATAGCCGCAGAGCAGCAATGGGATAATTTATTCACTTTGTTTTTCGTATGAACTTAGTTAATTTACATTTCTTAAGCTTATATTCAATAGGAACATAATTATACACTGAAATAGGCACATTTTCTTTATCTTTTAAAAGATAGCACAAGTATGCATAGAAAAATATAGCATATGCAAAGAATAACAAATGAACAGTCATAATTATAATATATGGATGACTGGATCCTATCCTCAAATTTATCATTCCAAAAACTTATAAGTAATGACCGTTTTTATATAAACATAATTATGTGAAATGTAAATATGTGAGAAATATGTGTACTTTTCTGACTTCTGAATTGGAGTCTGCAACTCAAGAAAAGCAAATGTTACAAAAAAGTCCACACAAAAAATGTGTATTAAAATGTACACAAAAACACATTATGAGGGAAAATCATTGGAAAAATTCTATGTGGTAATAAATGTATATGTATATGAGAAGTGCATCCAAAAATAGATATCATACAAGAAATATATGCAAATGTACGTCACACTTCTATGGGCTTGTGCACAGGCTTGTGCAGAAATGGAATGGAGTGAATTTAAGATTGGAAAAATGAGAAACTGAGTTAAATCCTATTTCAGTGATTTGTCCATCAATACTACAGAATATTGTACTAATAAATACTGCCAAATGAACTATACCTGAACAGCATTGCAAGAAGTAAAGCCTTGCCTTGAAATTCATTGGGTTTTTTTCTTGCCCCTTGAAAAACAATGGTCCAAAATCTGCAGTATACAGAATCTCACTCAGTTCACAAACTGGCAGAGATTAAATCTCAGATCCAAGCCCCTTTCCTAATATGGGGTAAAGTTCTCCTCTGCCATTTAATAAATTCAAGCCGATTCTCTTGGAAAGTAACCTCACTAAGGGCTGACTAGAGCTGAATTGACCAACACAGTTACAGAGACAGTGAATCAGCAAATCCATCCAACATTTAAGATTTTATACAAGGAAACGTATTTTGCAGTGGACAGTGTCTATCACTCCGGTTCATATTTTCATAGGTGATCTGTTGTTCCCTACCATTCTCTGCCAGAGAATCAGGGAAGAGTTCAGTCAATACACCCCCAATATGCTTACTCTGCCAGACAAGAGTCTTTTAAAGGAAAAGTGGAAACCTTTTCCACCCCAAGTTATCTTCCATCCGTCAAGTGATCATCTTATTCATTTTCCTGTATTCCTTAAAGGATAGCAGTCTAAGCACATTTTATTGGAAGTAAATCCCATAGAAATCAATGATGCCTGTAAGTAAATACATTTTGGAGGAATGTGATTTACAAGAAGATTGATCAAGGACAGCTGGAAAGTGATAAAAATATGTTGCTTTTCATTAAAAAAGAGGACTACCTGTCACTTTCTAATTTAAAATCAGTGCCTACTATTTATATCAGCTATTTTAATTTTCTAAACTCTATTCTACTTTCCCTGTTACCTCTAACTTCTATTTTACTATTCCTTCTATAGCTTTTTAAGTTCTAATTATGCAACTCTTCTTTACTGTCTATACATAGCTGTCTAATATCCTTACTTAATTTTTGTATAACCTACCATCTCCATATAACATCTTATTCTAGCTTCAGCTCTGTCTGAGCTCTATCTATCCCAGATGTGATCATTTGCATTCAGCCATGGCTTCCTCCTGGCAGTTTACCATCTCTTTGTGCTAGCTGCTTCCTGCAGAAACCTAAACAGCATCTCATATTAGCTGGCTGAGAAGTGAAACTGAGATTAGTGATAGTTTAGTTTCTCTCAGAAAAATATTCTCATAGGAGAAGGAAGGCAGGCATCACACATGGAATCTAAGATTACCAGAAGAACTCTGGGACGAACTGGGATGGAGATGGAGGTATCCAATAGCTAACAACTAAGATAGATGTAGACAGCTCTGTCTGTTAAAGTTAAAATATCTGTTAAACATTTATGGTTTTAATAAAGAACAATGTGCACTGGAGTTGGACTGGGCAGTGTTTACACCTGGTCCACTCTTCACTGATGTCCTCTTCTGGAAGTCAAAGGGGATGGAAGACCAGAGTCAAAAAGCTGCTAACCTGACATAGAGTGAAAATTGGCACTGGCATCTTTAAGTCCTCCCTTAACTCTAAATTAGAAGGTATATGAGGCATATAACTCAAGCTATATAAAACCAGCATAATATCCAGTACAAAATATCCAGATACATATTTTACAAACATATAGGCTGCTATAGAAACCTTGAGTAGACCAAAACAATGCTCTCTGCAAGGCCATTTAACAAAGATAAGTGGCTTCACTTATATTAAAATGGGGTGGGGGTGGGGACAATGGTATGCAGAGCCTTGATTGTAAATTATGTGTGGTTGTAAAGCCTGGCTGGGAAACTGGAAGTAGATGCTGTCTCTGAAATAAAAACAGGAGAAAAATCTGAAATAATGTTTTGCAGATTCCTGTCACACACTGTCACAAACTGAGAACCCACTGAAAACCCCAATCACACTGATCCCAGTTCTGGATACTAGCAATGATCTCTTCCTTGGCTGTCTTTGTTCCTGTCCTGGTCTCTGCTCCATAAGGACTCAGCTGGACTTAACCACCATGGTGCTAGATAGCTGCTGGTGTTTGGGACCTAATTTTCAAGGGCTGCTTCTTGCTACATCTGGTTCTGCCTTTGGCACATCCCATTTGGCAGGGTCTTGCCTCTCTTAGCCCCTTGGTGCATCAGGCCCACTCTGGCTTGACCCTTTCTTTGGGCTGTTCTTGCCTGGGGCTTGCTTTGGTCTGCTCTGGCTTGATTCTCTCTGGCCTCTTCTGGCTTGCAACTGTTGTTGGGTGCTGGACAATACTGCAACCACACCATCCGCCTCCCTCTACTGCCTACCACTGCTGCTGCTGCCCAACTCCTTCTGGCCTTACAAGCCTCTCTCACCACATCTTCTCGGCCATGCTGCTTCTCTCTCCCAGCCTTCTTGAACCCAAATCGTTTTCTTTCTCCCAGCCTTCTCTCTTTCTCTCCTGCACTCTTTCTAGCTTTGCTAGCTCTCTTTCTCTCTAGCTGGAATGGCTCTTGGTCTGGAAGACCTTGCTACTATGGCTGAGTGGCACTGGATGATCATTGTTGCACCACCAATTAAGCCTCCTGGGTCTCCTCTACTAGGGCGTCCTGACACTCCAAAAGAGGGATGAAGTTCATGTCTCCTTCCTTCCTTCCTTCCTTCCTTCCTTCCTTCCTTCCTTCCTTCCTTCCTTCCTTCCTTCCTTCCGACTTAGCCCACTCTTTCACCATTGGGCTTTCTCCTACTCTGTGGCCTCCAGGAAACTTACTCTCCTCAGGCTTCCCCAGCACCACCAATCTCCTTTGCTACAGCCACCCTGCCCAGCACATATGCACAACATTCCTCTCTCTATAGCATGTTTGGCTTTCTGTCTTTTTCTTCCAGACTTATTCTTCTGCCTCTTCTTTTTTAAAAACATAAAAAGCTCTTTAAAATTTTCTTCTTCCAGCTCTTCTTCTTCTTCTTTTCAACTCTTTAAACTTTATTGTTGCAATCCATCCACTCTTCCCAGGCTGAGCCACAGCCAGTGAGTAAACCAGGGAACCCAGCTGAGGCAGCTGTTTTCTTCTTAAAGGGAACGGCTTCCTTTTCTCTGAATGGGGTGCTTTGTAAGCTATCAGGGGAAAGGAAAGGAAAGGAAAGGAAAGGAAAGGAAAGGAAAGGAAAGGAAAGGAAAGGAAAGGAAAGGAAAGGAAAGGAAAGGAAAGGAAAGGAAAGGAAAGGAAAAGGAAAGGAAAGGACACAGCACCAACAGTTTGACCTTGCACAGGTGGGAAAGTGTATCGATAGAGAGAAAGATCTCAAATCAATCACAAAAGAAAGAATATATGCACATTTTAGCTCCTACATGTATAGGCAACCATGATTGGGATTATAAGAACAAGGGAAGATCTGATTACTAGGATTCAATTGTGGCAAAATCATTCTAGATTTTTTATAGTAGATGATTTGTTTAAATAATTTAAATAGTGTAGATTGCTTCTTAAAACCTTTACACTAGTTCCTATTGTCACAGCCCTGAAAATGTATGCTGGTTCATTACATTGGCCCACAAACTTTCACCTTTCATCATAGACTCTTTGTTCTTATATCGATAAATAATAGCTTAAGTAATCCAAATGCTTAGTTAAAATGAAATGATACATAATTGTGCTGCATATTGGAGAATGAAAATGCATGTACATGAGGCTACTTGCCTTTTCCCCCCGTCTAATCTTTACACTATTATAATATTTCACATAACCTTTTTATTTTATTTAACTTTGCACTATTGATACTTTTTTTTTTAATTACTAAATAACCACGGTCATCTATATTTTTAAAATATACTGCCTGAAATCCAAAGGAAAGTTGTTAGATAATCAAAACAGGGAGAGAAAAAGCCTAACAGCAAGAAGCTTTATTGTTTCAAGAATGCATAACAGCAACAAATTACTCTCTCAAAAGAAGAATGCAGGTCTTACATGAAGTGGAACTATTAATTTCACGCTTGTCATCCCAGCCTCAATAATGTGTGGATTTGAATCAGATATTTGTAGCGCATTATTACATGCAGTAGGCAGGCTTGATGCCTCCTGAGCATCAATGATGGGAATGATTGTAAAACAATCCATCAATAAGAATAATTACAGTATTGATTAAAATGGTGGGCTGTTTCGTATCAGAATCAATTCAGAGGAGTTGCTAGAAACAGAAATGTCTAATGGACTATTCCACCTCTAATGACTGCAGCTCCTGAAACAGCTAATAATCTGGAAAACTCTTCATAATTACCTACGACTTCAGAGTTCTGCTCCAACAGTTAACTGTATACCCAGTTTACTGTTGCTTGAAAGTCAGTGGCTGAAGCAAGGTGTCAATGCACCTTGGGGGAACCAAAATGAAATAGCCTTATTATTTTAATCTTCTGTTAATCAGATAACTCATTATATTTCAACTGCCTTACTCTGTTCCAAATGAGGAAATTCATTTTAGATGTGGACAGCTTGTTTTATGGTAGCTGCTGGTCCATTTTTTTAACACAGAAATAATGGTATATAACATAAGCAATAGAAAAATAATGCCATTCGGGGTTGGTTATCACAGGGTCTTTAGATTCATTTTCCTTAAGCAGATAATTTTATGTAGTACAATACATTAAAATTGAAATTGAAAATTTCAAAAATATTTGTTAATATGTTGTGAAGTGTATTCAGAAATATGAATATACACAGATTTATTTTGTGAGCTTAGACAACTCATTGCCCGATTAGGTAGAAGCTCCAAACTGACATGAACTGATCTCAAAAAGCTAAGCAGGATTGGACATGGTTACTACTTCAGTAGAACACCACCAGAAAATAGTGTATCTGTGAAGTAAAACACACACATACACACATACACACATACACAAGGCAGGGGCAAACTACTCCTTTATTGTTGCCAGGGAAACTATAAACATTGCACTTGAGTTAAAGGAGATGGTATCATCTAAGCCTCTCTTTGACTTTAGTCAGTCAGTCAGTCAAAGCAGCATTTCATAATCTTGCTGTTGAACTTTAGAGAAGATGTGTCAATCAAAATGCACATATTTCCACAATTAAATATGGAAAGCTTAGTCTGGATTTAATGTTCTATCCTCCATCCATCTGATAAGTATCATGAAAAGCAGATGTATACACCTTGTCCCCCTCCATATCTAGAATATTCCTCCTATCTCCAGTTTCCTCAACCATCTACATAGTTTATAAATAATAGAATCTGCCTATTTTGAGTGGTTGAAAGCCTGACAAAATCTAGGAATTGTTTATGGGATCTAAAATTACATATTTTTGAATGAATGTAGAAAAATCCATTGGCAAGTGATGTTGCCAACGATATCCAGTTCTGCTATGTACAAAGTCACTCATTATCGTATCCAGTATACCAGGGTTCCTCAACCTTGGCAACTTTAAGACGGGTGGACTTCAACTTCCAGAATTCCCCAGCCAGCAGGTTGGCTGGGGAATTCTGGTAGTTGAAGTCCACCCGTCTTAAAGTTGCCAAGGTTGAGGAACCCTGCAGTATACTATAGTAGTGAACATGTATGACATGGACTGAGTAACTTTCCAACCAATTTTACAAGGTCATAGTTAAATTACAGAAACTGTCATGAGATATAAATGCAAATAAATACTAGACAACCATAAGCAGAATCAAGGTAAGGTTAAATAGGGACATGCCATTGTTCTGAATCTGAAATACTTTGTGCTCAAGACATTTGCTTCAAGTTCAAAGCAGTGATTTTGAGTTCAAAACAGATTCTGCCACTCTTTTCAAAGCTTTTCAACTGCAAATTCAACCTTGAAGTAAATGGGGGCATTATAAAACAGACATAAGCACTCCTATTGATTTACAGAGTGCATTTTCTTGCCAAGGATCTGTAAGTTCTTCCTACCATCACCTTTGCATTTCGGCAGAAAAAGAAAAAGAAAAAGGGATGGTTGCCTGAGGGGCATCCTCAGCAAGCCAAGATTTCATCAAAATGATGAAAAGTGTGTTGTGAGGTCATGATACCACCCTTACATCTTGCATCTGATGTCACACTTCAAGTATGAAAGGTGGTAGAGTTTGCACTGTGTCATCACAAAGCATGTTTTGTCATTTTCTCCCCAGAAACCCACAGGTTACTTCATTACCTTCCAGCCCAAATCTAAAGGACAGACTTTAACAACACATGGAGACCCCACTTCTATTCCTGTACCCAGGGAGGGAGGGAGGGAGGGAGGGAGGAAGGAAGGAAGATATGTCCATACCAACACAGGCAGCATCCGTAAAAATCAGGCAGGCAACAAATCTTATCAAATAGTATGAATGCAACGTTGCCTTTTGTACTATAGGGTGAAATGTGTTAGAGCTGACTTAATCCTACTGAGATAAAGGTGTAACAGTAAGGTAAGAGAAGCCAGCAGATTTTTAAACTGCTAGTCCTTCGGGAGGCCTGATTGTGCCTTTCTGCAGAAAAAATTACAAGAGTGCAACCCAGGCATAAACCTTCAAACTTAGAGGATGGACAATCAGTGACAAAAGGTTAAAGACTCTGCACGGTGTGATATCATGCTGTCACACCTTTTTAACAGCATCTTCTCTGTTCTTTCTGCTCATGTCATCCTATTAGGACAAATCAGACAAAAGCATCCTTTCAGACAGGTGGGTTAGAAAGAAGATTAACCTTTCTGAAATGCTTAAAATACACAGAGCAAGAGCATACCATAGAACTGATATTCCCTGGATTTTATCCCCTCCCCTCAAAGATGTAAGTATAATAAAAGTGGCTAGTTGCTTGAAGGATACTAGAGACCCATAAAGCATCTTTTACAAGCCTGAATTAAGAGAGGGATGTACAGCAATGGCCAAATGAGATGCAATATTAATTGCTATGAATGCTAAAAATCTGCAAGTTGTTGTTAGATAAATAGCAGCTTGGGAAAACTATGAAGTTTTAGGGTGCTGGGGAAAGGAGATTGGAGAAAGGAGCATTATCTATTTCTACCCCATTACAACAATAACAGCAACATCATCATCATCATCATCATCATCATCATCATCATATTATTATTATTATTATTATTATTATTATTATTATTATTATTATTAAAAATGCCTTACCAAAGCCACTATCAGCCCTTTAAGGGAACCTCCCACAACTCCACCACATTGCAAGTATCAATTTGGGGGAGAAAGAAAAAGTAAGAGTTAAATTTCCCTTATCCAACCACCCCAGTGATCTCAAGGCTTACCCACAATGCTGCTGTTTATATAAGTCCATATGAATATTAACTAGAGCATGCCTATAGGTTGTATTATATTACTCAAAATGTATATCAGCTTTATACCACCTATTTGTATCCAGATTCATTTTAAGTGCAGGTACTAATCTTGATGGGCCTGAATGACCTTTCTTGTGGGATTTTAATTGATCCCCCCCCCCCGCTTTTGTATTTCTATTAAATTATTTTATTGTTGAAACATTATGTATAATTTTATCTGAAGTTTACTTATTACTTCACATTTGTTGCACTGCATTTAATATTCGTCTTGTAAGTACCAGTGTAAGAACATGCCCTAAAAGAGAAAAAAAAAATCAATAAATAAACTAAATAAATAAGCACAAAAAAATGAAAAACATTGGGTGCCCAAAAAAATCTTTCTTCATCCTTTGTCACCATGCTATCCCAAGGTACTACAGAAAATTAAAAGTGTAATAGAACTGCATTGTATTCAAGAGATATCCCATAGTATCATCTTTTAGGAACATGATTCAGATGACAGCTTCTACCAATTTATATACACACAGATCAACCTTGCAGGTAAGTCCTCCAATCCTGTACATACATAATAGAAATAAACTGTTTAGTCATATAAATATGCATAGGGTTGGACTACAAGGATATGGAAAAAGCAATCTAGTTATTTTTTCTACAGGTTCCAAACTATAGCCTAGGCTGATTTATCACCCCCTGCCCCAGCCTGTGGTTCAAAATTTCTCATTTTTAAAAAAGTAATGCATTCACTTTGACACTTCAAGAGCCACAACCGTGAAACTAAATCATGACTGAATGACTAAGCAAATTACAAATACTAGTTAGGCAGCCATGATACTAAAGCCACTACATAATGCAGCAATTGTGATAATCCTACAATTTATTCATGCCACCTAAGAAACACTTCTTTGTATAAGTCCAAGTGAAATAAATGCCAGCTCTGATTTTATGCAATCCTGTTAATTTCACTTGATTCGTGAAATGTATGATTTTATCAATAATTTTGTAGATTCTTTTTGGCGCATTTGCATAACCTGCTTAACTATAACACAGCTTATGTGACTCTGCTAATATCCCACTCATGCCTTGTGGATTCTCTCCTGAACATCAGGAAAGCTGAAACTTCTAAACCACTCATCTAATTGTTTGTTAATGGTTACACATGTTGTCCAAACTCAGAACACATGCTTATATACCAGAGAATGTAGCCATAGTTTGCAATAGATTCAACAGTGGTTACCTCCAGACAACATACTTAACCTTTAGCAAACTGTCCTGATTAGGAAAACATGCTTCTCCCACTGCTCAAGGTAGGAATCAGCAGAAATAACTGGGCCCTAGCTGGGCATATGGACATGATGGAAAAGAAAGAAATAGTCCTAACTGCACAAAAAAGAAAAACAATTTGAAATAAAGATACCTTTCTATCTATGAAAACACAGACCTGAAAAGAGGACCTGTATCAAAGACAATTAATCTGTGCAACTCTTTGCGGTTCTACATCTAAACATGGGCTCATTCTCCTCTTTCATCCTCATTGCCATCTGAAGATGGGGAGACTTCCAAGTGGCTATATCAGATTCACAAAGAGAGATCTGGCTCTAGATGTGGGGAGAGGCTCAGAGTAAAATGGAGCAGTTGGATGTCATGACTACACAGGTGATAATTAACAGGTATGGAAGTTGATGTCATTTGGAAAAACAAAGGAGAAAGGGGAAGGGGAAGGGGAAGGGGAAGGGGAAGGAAGACAGGGGACACCAAATTAGACTCCAAGTATTAAAAACTTGGGTTTTCAACATCACTCCTTTCCAAAAAAATAAATACAGTAAAAGAGCCAGGAAATCACAAAGCGCTTTTGGGATGCTGCTCACCACATTAACTCTTAGCCTTTCAGGATAATTCTCATTATACAATCTCATGGTTAAAACTAATGTACTGTGAATGATCTACCACTTCATTATAATTTAAATCGCTTTTTCCTCCTATTTTGCAATTCATCATGGGAGTAACTTTACCGCAGGATGTAATGAAATATTATATGTATCTGAATTTCTCTCCTTCTTCCCCCCTCCCACACATCACCACAATATGGGAATACTTTACAGGTCTTAAACCAAAGCTTCTTGAAGCCCACAAAGAAAACACAATTGCACAACACTTGAGTCAACTCAACAAGCAATTGTTACGTATTCAGCAAATAAATCAATCCAAATTTATGCTGTAAAGATGGGTTAAATATTATTCAGATTCATCATTTTACAAAGCAACGTTATATAGTATCTGTCTCCCTTTTTACAGCTAAATATATTTTATTAACAACATCTATGCAGCTAAAACATTATTTTATATATTTGTTCAAGAGTATTTGGTATGCAGAGAGCTCAAATCTTTCCTCAATTTTACCATTCCACTGAGAGGTATCAATTTTTTAAAATTTACATACAGTATTTTACATATGGAAGAAAGAAATATTTTATGGAGATTCCACAATCCTTGTTATTTCATTGTGATTATCAGCACCATATGTAAGTGAATACACATTTTTCATAAGTAATTACTGGGATATTTGATCATTGTTAACATATTCAACAAACAGCTGATCCTTCCTTGCTAATATTTTCTAGCTACTGATGCATTATATTTAACTTAAAGACTGTAAGTGAAAAGCAGAAAGGGAGAAGTAGAGGTCCATCAACAACACAGAAAGCATCCCTTTGAACCCTATAGCAGCAGCCCATTACACACAACAGAAAGCCAATTAATTTTTGAAGAATTTTAATATGAATGTTAAAGTACATTTGTTAGGAGAAGTACATATCAGGAGACAATACTCATGTAAACACATACATTCGTCCAAGATTCAAGGTAAAAAAAAAAGTTTTGTTTTGTTTTTTAATTTAAAAATAGCATGGAGTAGCAAGACCACCTTCCCTGCCCATCTCCATGTACTTACTTCCACCTGCACACAGGGAAAATAGGTAAACTAATGCTTCTGCATATTGCTGTTTTCTTCCAGTTTCTGGAGTCCAGGAGGGAGGGAGGGAGAGGAAGGTTTTAAATCGTATTTGTAAGGCTGCCCAACTCAGAGAACTTTGGGCAGTGAAAAATAAATAAAAGTATGAAAACAATTAATCAAGAGAAGCACAATGGGAACAACTCACAACTATCCTCGCACATACACCTTTCCAAAAAAGCCCTCTATTCACCTAACCCAAGGCCTGAAGCCAGGTTTTCAAAGGTTGCTTGAAGGAGTGCAGGACAGGGCTGTTTGAATGGATGCTATTCCAGACGCCAGGCACTGCAACAGAGAAGACATGCTTCTAAGATCCCATCAGATGACGTTGTTTAATGGATGACACCTGTAGCATGCCAAGTCTGTTTGAATGGACAGGATGGAGAGAAACCATGGGAGACATATGGTCCTTCAAATAATCAACCCTAAACCATGTACGGTTTTATAGCTAATAATCAGTACCTTGAGTTGCACACAGAAGCTTACTGACAACCAGTGCAGCTCGCAAGCAGAGGTGTTATTATTGTTCTTGTTCTTGCTATTAGATTTTTATCCCCACCCCCACCCCCACTTTTATGTATAACTCAAGGCAGCAAACTGTGATGGAATGGAATTATGAAGGCCAGGCGCAGGGAGATAAACATTTTCTTAGCTCGCCAGAAGAGCGTGGGAGTAACAAGAGGATGAGACTGGCACCTCCCTGAGGAATTCACACTATTGTGGCTGACTGACTTTGGGAGCTGGGGTTTCAGTCTGGGAAGATTCTTGCTAGAGGTTGTAGCTAATAAACATAGCTGGACTGAATTTGCATTGTCTCTTGGAGTTCCTTGGGCTAGGCCTGACACAAACATACCTAATACTCCTGCCTTTTCTTTTTCAAATGCATAATTTCATACTGTGCAGGAGAAGGCAATAGTAAACCACTCCTATATTTTACCAAGAAAACCACATGGATAGAAGGATTCAAAGACTGAAGGATTCAGTATACTGAAATTCTGTACAGTAGAAATGTCAATATCCAAAATACCTTAGAAGATATTCCCTACTTACAAGATAAGATGAATGCAGATCAGCACTCAGGTCATTACCAGTCAGATGGAATATCTACAGAAATACAGCAAGCAATAGAAGAAGAATCACTAAAGGCTCTTAACAAACTATGTGTCAGCAAATCTGTACAGCAAAGTGGCTGACACATTGGAAGAGATCAGTCTACATACCAATAGCAGAGAAAGGAGAATTAACAGGTGTGCATGTGCAAACTATTGTACTGTATAATCCTTAGCATCATTCAATGTAGATTAGAGCCCTACATGGAAAGAAAGATGCCAGATGTTCAAGCGGGCTTTAGAAAATGTCAAGGAACAAGATGCATTATTGCTGATGCACACTGGATAATTAAGAAAGCCAAATAATACCAAAAAGAATTCCACATGTGCTTCATTGATTATGGAAAAGCCTTCAATTGTGTAGATCATGTTAAGCTGTGGAATGTCTATAGGAAAATGAGAATCCCAGAATACCTCATCGTCCTCATGCAAAACCTATAGATAGGAATGGAATCCACATTCTGTATGGAACATAGCAAAACAGACTAGCTCCAGGTTGGCAAAGGAATGAGACTGGATTGGAAGTAGTTATTGTGGCATTAAAACTGGAGAAAGAAACATCAATAACCTGCACTATGCTGATGACACTACTCTGATACTGAAAATGATCTGCAAGCTCTAGCAATGAAAGTTAAGGAATACAATGAAAAATGGGACTAAGTTTAAATATAAAGAACTAATGACAACAGGTATAGCAACTAGCCTTAGAATTCACAGTGAAAATAACCGAAGTGGTAGATAAATTCTGCTTCTTAGAATCAACGATCAACAATAAAGGAATCAGTATTCAATAAATACATAAACACTTGTTGGGTAAAGGCCTTGGAAAAGATATTCAGATGTCAGGATGTGTCTATACTTACAAAGTATAGTGTCTATACTTACAAAGTATACAAAGATGTGTCTATACTTACAAAGATCAGAATCATGCAGACAATGGTTTTTCCTGTGACACTCTATCGAAACAAAATCTGGACTTTAAGGAAGCAGGGTAGAACTTTTGAACTTAGATTCTGGAGAGGACTCCTGAGAATATGATGGATAGCCAAGAAAACAAACAAACAAATGGATCATAGAACAAATAAATCAGAGTTCTCACTTGAGGCACCAATGATCGGGATCAATTTATCATATTCTGGACATGTTATGCATGCTCTCTTGAGAAGTCTATAATGCTAAGGAAAGAGAAGAAGTGGATAACAAGCAGCAAGGTAGATGGACTAAATTACACTGGCCATAGGTGTAATTGGAACACCTAAAGGGCCAGATTGGGAACAGACCATCCGGGAGAAGATGTGGTCGCTAAGAGTCAACACTAACTTGATGGCACATAATCAATCAACATAATCAAAATGATCCAAAATGTCCAGAATCTAGTAATAAATACTACCAGGATAAATTCTTATGAAATAATGACTCAAGAATAGGTTGTAGTTTCTCACTGGTTTCAAAATTTACAGATTAACACTACAGTGCACAAATAAAAATGGAGGATAAATAAGAGAGCCAGTTTGGTCTAGAGATTAAGACTCCAGGTTAGAAACCAGGAGACGGTGAGTTCTAGTCCCACCTTACGCATTAAAGCCTGCTGGGTGACTCTGGCCCAGTCACTCTCTCTCCGCCCGCAACATCAAGCGTGGGTGACAAGCCAGTCAGTCAATTCTTGTCGCGACCAATGGATCAACATTCAGTTGATCCGAAAAAAATGGACCCTGCACATGTGGGAGAACCACTAGGAAGAAAAAAACAAGAGTCTTTCATTAGGGTTTATGTATAACTTACTGATAAAATTTGATTCTGAAACTGAACAAGTTAAAGACTATATGATTAAATGGATATCTAATGTGGATCTGACTACTGACATGCAACAATGAGAATTTCAATAGAAGATTAATAATAAATGCACTGCAAATGTGATAGAGAAAATTGGTATAAGTGTTCTTTTATTGTTGTATCATCTCAGTTATGATTGCTAAGACAGATATCAAATATTCAAAAAATGTGTGGTGGAAGCATGAAAAGCCTCAACAGTTTTGGAAACTGTTATGCCTACAGGTAAAACAAATGTTAGTCTTCCATTTTACTTACTACCTTGTTTTCCTTCTGTTAAATATTACAAACTCTTATATACCAGAAAAAAATACTGAATTCATTATGTATGCTTTCAGCAGCATGAATTGAACATGTCAAATACTGGAAACTTCCAACAATACCTTCCCTGGGAGACAGGCAGCTGAAATTGTGGAAGCATGCTTGCATGTCTAGAATAATAACATAGCTGAGACATAAAAACCTTTGACTGATTTAAACAAGTTTGGCAACCATTTATTGATTATAACATATTATTAGGAAGATTTTCCCCACATTCAGATTTTGGGTTTATTTAGTTCTTATTACTTTGCTGGACTTACCTGTTTATTATTCACTTTTGATTACCTGGTTGTATGTGGTATGTTGACAGGCTGGTAAGACTGTGCGCACATCAAGATTGTTACAAGATTTAAATAAAGAAGAAAGTAAGTGATAATAATCCACCACTACCTGTACATTAAAAGTAGCACACACTCTCCCAATTTCTCTCTGCTGCTTGCAAAAAAGGTTGTTCATCTCTGTTCAAAAAGCATCTGTGCATACACCCCCCCCACACGCAACACACATTGTCGCCTTTCCTCTCTTCTGGAGAATTAGAATACGTGAACTGAAGTCGAAAGAAAATATCATAGGCTACATCGTGCATGGGCCCCAGACATTTTTAAAAGGCAAAAGAAGTTGGATAGGAACATATGCTTTACTTTATAAATATATTCCTTTGTCTAAATTGTCTTAGGGAAATCAATCACAATAAAGTGGGGAGGGCATTCTGGGAGCAGATTCATTTGGGATCCTCTGTCCAGGCAGATTAAGTACATTGAGCAAACTAAATATACACAGTACATCCAGGAGTAAGAGCCCCAAAGAATTAGACAAGAATGAGAATTCATTTGAGGAGAGGGGAGAGAAAGCATTTCAAGAAGAGTATGGTGTGATCAAAGTGATTTAAAGACCTTTCAGCTGAGTAGGCTTCAAGCTGAACAAGAAAAGTGATTTGGTTTCTAGGAGTTTGAGAGAAACACGAGAGAAGTAGTCAACACTCGTGTCCTAAATAAGTGACTGTCCCCGCCTATGTAATATTTCCTTTATAATGATTTTTATAAATATTTTTCCATGAACATGGCTGATCACCTCCAAATAGGCTACAATTAAGAAATAACCTATTCCAATATACAAGGTGATTTGGCTAATGTAAAGTAAACTGGGGATAACTTTTGAACTATAACAAAGGAATCCTTTCAAAAAGTTTAATTTTAGGAATTTATCTTTTTATGCATAATTCTTTGTGGTTTGTGCTAATTTTAGCTACCCTTTAAAAAAAAACAGAATCAGCCAAGCATTGATTAGATGCTTACAGGACTGTTAGTTAATTACAGTTTATATATGAATAAGTGAATGGCTAATAAATATTGGGTACATAAATCTGTTGAAAAAAGAAATATGAAAGATATGAAATAAATTACTTACTGGAGGGGACCAAATTACAGCAGAGCTTCACAATCTATTCAGAGTATAAATATGTAACCTGTAAGTAACTCAAGAGAGGCTATTAACAGGAAAAAAAATCCTATTAAAATTGGTTAACAAAAATGCAGCATATAGGATAGGAAAGAGTTATAAATTATTTTAATTAGACAACTACTGAGATATAATATTAGAAAAACAATTTATTTTATGCTATTCTTCCATCCAAAACATCCTATAGGTCTGACCCCAGATGATAAAAGGTCATCTCTCAGCAAAGAATTTCTAGTGTTATCAAACTAATAAAAGATTAGTGCTACAAAGCTTTCAGGGTTAGCAATCAGTAGAACAACAGTAGAATCTCTCTTTTTCTATTTTGTATTTTATTACAAGAACGCTATTGCAGTTCCTTGAAACTGACCTATATAAACCAAATAACCAAAACATTCTATTAGAAATGTTGTCAAAATATATTTTCCTCACTTAACTTTTTTGTAAAATTGGGTACTCTGTTTAGACAGGAGCAAAATCAAACGCTACGTTGTGGTGACTTTTGGTGATTGCCTTAAGTCTCTTACTTTCTTTAATCATGAGCCTTGCACATCACTTCATAGCAGTTGTTGTTCTGGTCCATAACCCGTTGGTGATGATGGAATTGTAATGCTTAGAACAGCAATGTGACATCAATATAAGAGACTTGCAGTCATCATGACCAAGCAGAAAATCCCTAGCTTTTAAACAAAGGATGAGATCTAGCTAACATTAATCATTTTAAACATCCCACTGATATCATTTGGAATGTTAAGCACATATTGAACATGAAGCACAAGTGTCTGGATTA
Source organism: Liasis olivaceus (assembly GCA_030867105.1). Taxonomy (NCBI): domain Eukaryota; kingdom Metazoa; phylum Chordata; class Lepidosauria; order Squamata; family Pythonidae; genus Liasis; species Liasis olivaceus. The sequence continues at coordinate 48,286,068 of CM061348.1, forward strand.
TGTTCAAGTTTTAAGATAGCCAAACTCCTAAGATCTTAATAATATATAAAGTAATAAAGACCTTCCGGTAGCTATTATCTGTTATTAACATTGTTGTGCAATATTAATTCATATTAATTATAAATTATTTACCGAAATTATTTACTGAAACTCATTTGTGAAGTAGTTTTATGACTGCATCAGTCTCCAGAAGATTTGAGTTGTGAGTTAAATATCAGTAGTTTTGTATTTTGTACACCTATTCTTTGTGTACCATTCTCAGCAGGTGATAGGAGCAGGGATAAGGAATTTGTGAATAAGGGATCATCAAGACACAATGGTTATTACATGATATCATTCATACAATTCTCTCTGTTGGTTCATATAGATAAGCAACATTATATCTCTATTGTCCACTAAAGTTGTAGTTTCCACCACACTTAGGGAAAAATCCAGTAAAGGTGATTTGTTCCTATCATATCAACAGCTATTCATTCCGTATTCCACTTTATCATTTGAGGCCCCCCTTCCCTAGTTTCCCCATTCAATAATTCAATAACTTGAGATTTTGCAAACACAGTATTTTCAAATAATCCTTCTTTCCCCAAAAAACACTAAAAATGAAACAAGCACCCACTGGCTGTTTTTTTTATACATGTAGGGTATGTTCATGTACTCCCCTTTCTATCCCACTCTTCCTCCAAAGAGTTTAATATTGAATATATTGTTCTCCCTCCCTATTTTATGATTAAAACAACTCTGGGAGGGTGGCCAGTCCCAGAGAAAGTGACTAATCCTATAATTCACAGGTTTCTTGTAACCTTGGCTATCAAGCCTGGAATATATTAGCAATTTCTTGTCTTTGAATACAACATGAACAGGAGTAAAAATAATGCCTAGTGAAAGCCAATGCCATTGAAATGGGTATGTAGTAATTGTACAGAACCTGTCTGCATTGATAGGGCAGCATTCTGATGCAGTTCTTTTTTTACTATTTTTTTTTTAAATGTAACCCTTTATCTAAGCAACATCTCACAGCATATGGGAAAATTATATTCATATTCTAATTTACACAGTGTTTACACAGATTACCCCAAACCCTTTTGAAGTGAATCACTCTGCTTTCATTCCTTGAAATATAAATTTCCTTTATGTAGACTTTCAAAATGCAAGTTCTCCTAATGTAAACTATTTTTTCAGTGTAGCCATAGCTGCTTATATACAACTTTCAGTAGCACACCTTTTTCAAACAGTAGTAGTAGTAGTAGTAGTAGTTGTTGTTGTTATTGCTATAGAATTAACAGTAGCGGGCTCTCTGTGATGCTAGTACTAAGGCCGCTGCAAATTCTAAAGGAAGGAATACATCCAAATTAGCTTTCAACTGAATTTGTGGAGGAATTATTTTGTCTTTCTAATCTAAAAAGAACACAGACAAAGCTACCCTGAGATGTAAATTACAGTGTTGCTTCCTATCCTGAACAGCAGCAACTAATAGTAACTATACTGCAACAACCATTGAATTATTGAAAAATGTATTATTTAATATAAAAGAAATTACTTATTATGGTGTTATTGTGGTACGTTTTCTGGAATCTGGAATCTGTCTGGTTAAAAATAGCAGGTCAATCTCATAAATGAATACATAAATTGCCATTAAAAGATGCTACATCTGTAAAGGATGGCTCTCTATACATGTTAATATGTTCCTAAAAAAAATAATAATAATATGAATGACCTCATAGACTTAATGTTATAGGACTAACAGAAAATACAAACATCAGAAAAATGCAGATCTGTTTGACAGGTAAATATCTCCCCCCGTAAGGTCTACAGTGATGGAATTATCCTTTTATTTACAGGAACATCAACTGACAGCTTTATGTTTAATGCTACAAAATAAGGTAATCCCTAATTCAGCAGATGAGAGGTAAAATCTGTGTGTAAACCACAGAAGCATGTCATGCTACTCCCTTAATTCAGTCATGGTTCCTGACGGAGCAATTCCATGCATACTGATTCAGACTTGAGTCCCACTGTGTTGAATAGGGTTTACTTCCTAGAAAGTGTGTTTAGGATTACAGACTCATGCCAAGCAAGTAAATAAATCCATCTGTAATTATGGCCACAGGAAAAGAAGGGGAAACAGGCTGTTATCTTCCCCAGACAGACTCTTATCAACAGATCCATTAAGACTCAGAATTGCTATCAAGAATTAAAGTCTGGAAAGGAATTCCAAATGTATAATTGATGTACTAAGGAGTAAATTATGTAACTATCCCTGCTGCTGTATTTCACTGCTAATGTTACGTGAATTGTAGACTACTGTACACAATACATTTTTTTAAAAGGTTCAATTTACTCCACACAACATGGCTTTGCCTTGTTTGGAATTAAAGCCAAATAAAGCTAGCTTTTCAGCCCCGAAGGTTTCTGATTGGAAGCACAGTCTGCTCTTTCCAAGTTGAAATATCTCAAAGACCCATGGATAGACATTCATGCGAACTTATACTTGATTTGGGAGTTTTAGTGTTATTGATATCAGATCGATGGACAGTTTTCAATTTCATCGCTTTTAACCACAGCTCTCTAATCCTTTTAAAAGTACAGTCTACATTCTTCTGTTCTAATTTTTCCCCTGGATAATAGTTCTCTTAAACATAGATTAAGCATGGAATGTAATTAATAAATAGTTCTGTAAGTCAACGTTTGTTTATAAAATAAACTGGGGTTCATCCTGGTTGTCCCTTCCTTGGACAGTACACTTGCCATCAGCAGAAGGGAGTAAGAATCAGTGCAAGTGCCCACTAGAGGAAGAATGAAAGCAGCCCCAACATCGCCAACTGCACTGCTAAGGGAGGATATACAACTTTTTCCAAGCAATTTCAAGATCTCAGAGACCCAGAGAAGAAAGGAGGAACTGCCCCCACCCCTTCCAGATTCAGCCATAAATGATCATCATCGTTTAATTTTCTGCTGTGGTAATAGTTGTATCATTGCAGCTTTTACCTGATGTTTCAGTTTTAAGGAATTGGTACACCTCAAACACAACTGATTTTATTGTAGAAGTTTACAATAATCATTTAGTCATTTGAATGTAATCATTTTTAAAGAGCAAAAATGCTCAGATCAGTACAAGATTTGTTGAAAGATGTGTGTAATAAAATGTGTGTGACAAAATAAAATTGTGGACAAAATGCTGATTTAAAAAAATTAGTTTTGCAAATAATAAAAAGTGTGGGTCCCCCCCCCCCCGCAACACAATTTCCATCCCAGAATTTCTAGGGCAGATTGGATTTCCCCTAGTAAGGAGGAAGAGATCTTCCCAGATCATGTGGAAAACTCCAAGACTTTTATATCTCTATTGTAAGTCCAGTCCAGTCCAGTCCTCCCCCAGACAACTATTGCAAGTTTGGGCTTGGAATGAGAAAGGTTTTTTGTTGCTGTTTCGGTTCTGTTTTTTTTCAAAGGTGGTTCCTTCTTTCCTTCTTTTGCCTTGCTGGCTTTGGATGAAATGATTTCTCTGCCTTCAGATCTTCCCATCAAAAGTTGTAGAACAGTTTGGGCTATGTTTTATTCATAGTTTTGGTCAATACGTGTGAATAATGGGGCTGCATCTTATTGATAACTCTGAAATATGTTAAAGGCAGATCCTAATTTGTCATAGGTGAACATTTCACATTAGAAATTACAATGTGGCAGTGAATTTTTGTAGGTCTCTGAAGGATACATCCAAGACTTTGAGGGGGCATGGCTACATAAAACTGTGAAGCCCTAGCCCTGCTCCACACATATGCTCACACAGTGTAGTGAATCATGTGGAAGAATATGAAAGACATGGACGTCAATGCAAGCAGTTTGAAAGGCATCTGAGATGAAATCTTTAAAGTATGGAAATGATTTTTCTATGGAGACCCAAATAATTTCTGAAATGAACAAAGCAAATTCTTTTTTTTATTCTTCCTATCAAATCCATATGCAGGAAGCTAACAATGTAGCTCCTCTCATTCAGTTTCACACAGTACTGTCCCTCCTTACTTATGTTAATAATCCAGTCACTTCTGGAGCAATTTCCACAAAAAATTCTGTAATCTTTCTCTCTCCTTTGCCCTTTATAAGCCTGACTTGATCTTGCCATCCCATTTGTTCTTTCTCTTCATTATACCTGAAGAAGCTGAAATTATTTAATCTATGACTTGAAGAAAGAGTGCTATGCTAAACGTTGAAACATACTGACTTCAAAGAATAATAAATGCCCCAACTAAGCAAGCATTTTGATTTTTTTTAGATGTATCATGCTTTATAGCAAGTTTCCAACATGAATGGAAAGGTAGAATTAGCACTATTTCATAAACAATTTAGAAGACTAATTTAACATAAATTGTATGTGGCATTTAACTACAGTAAATAATGGGTTAAGGGTGTTCTCTCTCTCTCTCCCCCCTTCTCTCATTCAACACATACCTAATTTCATCAAATGAAAAACCACCCAGAATTAGTCTGTTTTCAGGATTTCATGCATCAACAGTCCTCGTGTTCACATCAGTGAAGGAGTCCACCTAAAGAATGGATGGGAAAGACATCTGTTTAATGTTCAATTTGATTTTTAAAAATGCGATATAAATTAGGTCTTTGTCAGGAATAAATATTCATGGCTTCCAGCATACCTCAAAAAAGAAAAGAAAAGAAACAGTTGCATCTTCTACTTTCAATATGCTTCAGTCAGAATAATTTTACATAAACAAATTAACATCTTAAAAGCCCAATTCTCCCTAGTGTTATTTAGGAAATAATCTACCATAATGTGAAATCAGTCCAACAATGCTAATAACAAAAATCTTAAATAAGTGCAGTTTTGTAAAACTATACTGATAAGGTGACAAATTTAGTTAGTTAGTTAGTGTCAGGCCTAGCCCAAGCAACTCCAGGAGACCATGCAGATTCAGTTCAGCAATGTTTATTAGCTACAACCTCTAGCAAGAATCTTCCCAGACTGAAACTAGTTCCCAAGGTCAGCCAGTCAAAACAGAGTGAATTCCTCAGGGAGGTGCCAGCCTCATCCTCTTATCTCTTCCTCACCCCTCAGGAGACGAAAGAGGATGCTTCTCTCCCTGAGTCTGGCCTTCATAATTCCATTCCATCACAGTTAGTTAGTTAGTTAGTTAGTTAGTTAGTTATAGAGAGATGACTGATCCTTATTCCTCAACGGGCATTTCAAACATTTAAGGTACTACTACAAATAAAGACTGAATATAAATCTAATAATAAGAACAACAAAAACAAATACTTGATTAGGGAGGCAACAGTTCATTACATTCTAAACACAAAAGCTATATTAATATTAAATTGTAGTGGATATATACATATTTCATGCTACAGCTCTTTTATATATATGCTATATTTTACATCCTAGTCTGCTAACTGATATAATAATCATGCAGCATTCTTCTTGACTGTTCAGTTCCTAAAGCCTGAGGATGACAGCACCAGGGGACTAAGTAAGCTAAGATTTGAAGAGGATGTTTTTTAAAAACTTGTATCTCCTAACAGGAATGTCACGGCAAACATTCTTTCATCTCTCTCAGCTTACTGTTAAAGTCAGCTTATCGAACAGAGAAGATATTAGGATCACAGAAAGAGGAGTTCCCAAGGCTTGGCATATACTGTATGATCAAGTTGACTAATATGTTCCTCAGAAGGAACAGATAAATTCTACAGATTTTTCCCATAAATGACAATCTTTTATTACGTGTTGGGATTCTTACTTTGAATTAGGAAGTCCACGTATTTTTATATTGAGGAGCATCAAATGTTCTTCTAAAAAAAGGTGAAGTAGTGCTAAAGCTGCTATTTTTGGCACCAGGTTAAAGCTGTTTTGTTTTTAAGATTTATTATTTTAATTCCAAAACTGAGACTTTCACTCTTGCACTTGATTGATTTTTTTGGTGTTACATTTATATCAATTTATTCTGATGAGTTCTTAGTACTCTCTAAACTTGGTAGTTTCCTTGCAGACATTTCATTACCAGGCTAGGTAACATTATCAGTGCATGAGAGGGTGGGATTTGGTGGTTGATTATATACAGTAGCCAGTCTTGTTGGGGGTACGGCTTCTTCCTTGATAGTTCCTTGATTAGGGCATTGTTTCTTCCCTGATGGTTTATCTGGTGCTGCTTCCTGGTTTATTCTGAATCAGCATGTCAACAGTTTTTGTAGTGCAAATTGCTTTTTTCCGGATTCTATTACACTTTAAAATATAGCTGTTAGGTGTTAAATGATACTGCCTGGAGATTATTTTTTTATCATCAATTTATAAATTAAGTAAATGTCTCCGACCACATTAGCTACATTTTCTTGTATCAGTACAGCCCTACAAATAAGTTTGATCACAACTACAGTTTTAATAGGCGACAAGTATATGTACTGATGCTAACTTTTTGTGGCTCATCAACTGCCTCTAAGACAAAGCAAAATGAATTAGAATCATAGAACGTGAGGGCTGGAAGGAACCTTGGAATCATCTATTCATCTCATGGCCAGTCCCCTACATAAATCCATAGCTACATCATTCCTACCAGATGTGGCCTCCTGCAAAGAAGGGAAACCACCTCCCTCATCGGTATCATTGAATAGCTCTTACCATTAAGAATATCTCAACAAAATCTTCCTTGCAATTGAAACCTATTGCTTTCTGTCCTGTCTTCCAGAACTGAGAACAATTCTGCCTTACCACTGGCAAGGCAGCCCACCAATTACATCATTCTTAATTGATAAAAGCTCTCCTGTCTAAGAGTAAGTGAAGCAACTAGATGAGTAGCTACTTTCAAGCCTTGATAATAGAAAACTAGGTAAGATGAGATAATTCTTATACAGGGAGCCCACAGAACACCCAGTTTAAGGATAACCCATAGTTAAGAGCACAGCTTCTTGTAGCAGAATTCAGGTTAAATACACAATGGTTCGAGTTCATTACACAATACCACTTATGCAGTATTATACAATAATACTGTTCCAGCTTACATACAAATTCAACTTAAGGACAGACCTTGGGAACAGAACTCATTCTTAAACTGGGGACTACCTGTATCTAATGAAAGAAACCCTATGAGTTCCATAGCACCCAGGTGCACAGGGCTGCGTTTAAGGAAACAAAGTTAATTCTACTCAGAGATAAGTAACCTGTAGCTCTTAAGACTATAATTCCCATCCTTGGTGAATGTCAGTTGGGTCAAAAAACATCTGAATAACCTATGCTAGTCTGTGACTGTAATAAAGATTTGATTTGATCTGATCTGATGAATCTAACCTAAGGCAATGAATTCAGTAATTAAGAGCCCAATTTTAAGATCTGCAATGCTGACGAACAGAAATGCTTATGCTTGGAAATGTTCTTAGATATGCTAGCCCAGTATCAAAAGGCAAGTTATGAAAAGGGCACCAGAGTAATGTTTTGTGTGACCCTGGTGTATTAAGAGAATTGCAAATGATTATCATCCTCACCCAAATGTCAACTCATACCAAAGTATCCTTTAGAGCTTCTGGAAGCAGTATCTAACCTGACTGAATCAATAAAGCCTAATTTAGGCCTATACTATATAATTAGGGCACAACCACTTAATATTCATACTCCCTTATTCAATTTCCTGGAGATATGAAATCCAGGCAACAGAAGGCCCTAAAACTATGTTGTTGGGAGTAGTAAGATTGCTAAGCATCCCTTTTTTATTTCTCCAAACTAAGATGGAAAAGTTAGATCATCCATATAGTTAGTGCCTAATTGCATAACTGACACTAATTACCTGTCTTCAGTCTGAACTGGTGTTTTACCAAGTTAGTGACACAGGATACTTTTTTTTATTGGCCTTTTAAAAAACATCAGCGGCTTTCATCCATAATCAACTACCTACACTTGTTGAATTTCTTTATATAAACAGAATGAATATCTTTAAAAAATATTACTTTAAATTTCCTGAAATGCTATGCATCTATTAAGTACAAATAATAACAGCAGAGGTTGCCTGCAAAAAGATCCACTTAAAATATAGTTTAAAAAATTATTAATCGAATTATTTAGAAAACTGTGTAATCCTGTATTCATTTACTTCAGGATATAGTCCACTGAATATATCTTACAGGTAGTCCTCACTTACCAACCACTCATTCAGTGACCATTCAAAGTTACAATGGTGCTGAAAAAAATAACTTTATAGCCAATTTATGACTGTTTACGACATTCACAGTGTCCCTCAGTCATGTAATCACCATTACAGTCAGTATGTGTTGTCCTGTGTTTGACCTGTTGTTTTTCTTTTTTTTCCTCCCCTTGCAGAGTACAGAGATTGGAGAAGAAGGGATTAGAAGAGAGCAAGCAGGTAATGGGAAATACACATCAAAAGCAATGAGCTGGTGCCAGCAGCCACGAGTGCACTCAACAAACAGCTGGTGTATTCCCCATTGCATGCCTGCTTACTCTCTTCTAAACTCTTCATTTCCAATTCTTTGCTGGGGAGTGGGGTGTGCAGAGGAGAAATTGCCTACAGAAATCGCTTGGGGGGGGCTTCTTTTCTGGAGGGGTGAATGGAGAAGAGGGGCTGCAGTTGGCACATGGGAGGGGGAGGAAGGCAAGGAATTGCTGGAGTGACTTGGGCATTGATGGGGGCAGGGGAGACAGAGGTATGCGGATGTTTCCTCTCTTTTGCTTTGCAGGCCCAGGCAGGGGCAGTGCATCTGCACAGGAGGAAATCGGTGAAGGGAAAAGGGGGGGGGGGGCTTCCATTTGAGGGCTGAATGCAACAGGGCCCTATGCGAAGCCCTATCCTTCACTACTTCCCCCTCTCTACCTTCCAGTGCCCATATTGGGCTAGGGATGCCCCCACCTGCAATATGCACAAATGGAACATTATGCACAAATGGACATCAACCGGCTGATATCAAGTACTAACTAAACATTCCAAATGACTCATACAAAATAACTTTACTTGTATTTCCAGATTTGTGTGAGACTGTCAATAAACCAGAAAGTTAAAGCCATAAGCCAAGTGGCCAGCAGTAATTGGCTTTGGATTGTGTAGGGTTTTGACTTAAAATTACAGGTTACTCACTGAAAAACTATCCTACCAGATCAAGAAGAATTTGGTTAGTTTTGCGGGTTCAAAGCAGCAGGACACAACCCAATAGTTTAACAAGCCATATCTTCACTAACTCCACAAAAAGTTATCAACCAAATGCTGCAATCCTTCCAGCTACTTTGTACTGATGCTTATATTAAAATCACAAAACCATTATCTGAGAAGTTTGCTCCAACTGTATCTTTCCTCATGTAGTAGTCCAGTAGTAGTAGGTGAGCAATGTGCTGGATCCTCGCAATATAGCCCTCAGGATTTTCTCTATTTACCTTTCTCTTTTCTTCTGGGCAGGTGGATACACCACCGCCACCATCCCAAAAAAACCAAATAGAACTGGGTTGCAGCCACTCACCATTTTTATTTGCTGCGAGCAGAAAGATATTTGTAAATAAAGATGGTGCTAGTGACATCAATTTTGCGCCATGCTAATTTCCCAGTTATTTTTAAAATAACAGACTCTTAAATAATCAGCTAGGACGGGCAAGGAGTCAGTAAGTGGCAAGGAAAGTATTCATGTAGAATCCATTTACTAACCGTGCTGCAAACATAGGAGCTGATGGGATTGGTGCCAAAATGTGCTGCAGGTATTATATAACTAGAAAACTATCAGTGGGACCAAAGTCCTGGATATATTTTATGAAACACAAAGCACCTAAGACTAGAAGGTGGTACAAGAGATAAGTAAGGGATAATTGCAAGACAGAGACCAGCTCAAAACTCATACAAGGCATCTTTGTGAATTGGTGTTTTTGTCCCCCCTCTCCTTCCCCACTTGCAGGGCTCTTTTGTATTCAATATAAGCAACTTCTCTCTGACACACAAGCATTTCTCTTGTTTCTTTTCCCTGTCCTCACACAAGCACACATACATTTCTTCTCTTTCACACATAAACAACTTCCTCTGTTTCCTCTCCATTCTTCCCTCCAGTCATACATGTGGACACAAACAGACATACAGTATGTATGATACCTTTTTTAAATAAGGCCATCAGATCTGGGCTGCAAAAATCCAAACTATGCTACATTCAGGTCTATCTGAATTCTTCTATTCCCAAAACAACTAATTTAATATGCTTCATATTCACTTTACCAATTTCAAGTTTTCCTTGGCTGATGCTCCTCATAGTTCATATTCCTTGTTCCAACTGTATAAAACAAGGAACTCTTCTTTTAGGATTGTCACCGAGAACAGTCAGATTTCTTGTTACCTGTGGAAATAACTAGATGAATGTCTTCTAACTGGAGGTGGGGGGGGGGTGCACCATCAGGCAATATTTGTTAAAATGTTTCAGCCGTGTCCATAAGGTTTTCTTGGCAACAACACAAATTGCCACTGTCTTCTTCCAGGTGTGCTTTGAGTTCCTCTTTCTAAGCAGGTTGGTTTCCCTCATGTCTGCAGAGCCCCCACCTGTCAGGATCTACGCAAGCTATTAATGTAGTAGGGATAGATATTTAGCTGAATGTGTTAAAGTAGTTGCATATATCTAGTAATGGGTTAATTGAAAGAATGTAAGTTGCAGGCCGCTTGCTTGACCTGCCATAAAGAAGGGGGAGACAAGGGCAGGAGGTATTATCTTTATCTCTTCGCAGGCATCACCAAGGCCAAGAGGTGTGAGAACCAGAGCCAGGCGCGAAGAATGCCAAGCGGGGAAAAAAAACCCTTCAAAGGGGGGAGTTTGGGCTTAAAAAGGGAATAGTTTTGTTTGTAGAATTAGACTCAACAATCTAAGCTGCTGTGCACTTCTCCTAATAAAGAAATCTTTGATGGAACTGTTTGGTCTCCAGTAGATTTACTGAACTTTGGGAAATGAGTGTGCAGACTCTGACATTTTGTTGAGTCTCACCCATCCTGGCGAGAGGCTTACCCGGGGAGTAATTCCACCGTGGAGACCCCTCCCAAGGACCCTACCGCAACAGCGGAGATGGAAGAAGAATGCCCGGTATCCGGAGCAGCAGGAGGATTGGACGAGGAGGAGGAACGACCCAAGGCAACGTACGCCCGGTTCCCTGCACCCCGCAAACCGGAACGGCGCTTAACCAAGATGTGGACCACGGATGAGCTAGAAGGGGGAATGTCGTTCCTGGACTTAGGACCCGAACAACGCTGGGCAATGACGACGGGAAAAGTGGAGTCCACCCGCGTGGGAGCCTTAGAGGAGTGCGTAAGCATGATGCAGAACGAAACCCGCTGTATATGGAAAGAGCTGAGGGGGATGAGCAACCTCATGAGACGCTCAGGTATCTTCGCGGGGTCTGAAGATGAGGGAGAGGAGAAGATGGAGGAAGCGTTATCTGCTCCCCCAACCTCCAGGAGGGCAACCCCAACTGCCCCTTTATTGGAAAGGGCTGTAACCGCCCCCCTCGTGCAGCACATGGCCAGGCCGGAACGCCTTGACCCTAAAACAACAAGAGGCGCTCCTGAAACGATGGGGGTTAACTGAAAAATTTGACGGGGACCCGGCCTACTTGGCTAACTTCATGGCACAAGTCACCATGTGCATGGAGAAAATGGGTCATCTATTCACCTCCGACGAAGAACGCGTGCTTTACATCTGCCGCGCGCTGACCGGGAGACCAGGAGAGTGGCTGATCCAGTTACGCAGCGCCCAGTCACCAGAACTACGACACCTGGGGCTCTTCCTGACCATCCTAAGGAGGAGGTTCGAGAACCCAGGGGAAGTCAAAAGAGCCTAGGCCAAACTCGTAAACCTCCGGCAAGGGTCGCGCAACGTCGGAGAATGTGGATTGGAATTCCGCAGCATCGCGGAGAAGCTACCCGGGTGGCCGGAAGAGTTTAAAATCACTTGCTTCCAGCAAGGCATGAATCCCGAGTTATGGAAGTTAACCTTCGCGCGTGGAAACCCCCCTACCCTAGACGGATGGATCCAGATAGCAGGGGACGTCGAAGCCGACTGGAAAACGGTAGCACCAAGCTTCAAACGGAAAGCCGGAGGTGTTACACAGATGTACCGGAAGCACCCAACCACCTGCCCTCATCCCCACTGCAGATTATCCTTAGCTCCACCTGTTTCCTTTTGTCCTTACCAGCAAGGATGAGCATCCCATGAGCTCCTGCTCCCGCTGGCGTCATTTTCAGCGTCACTGAAATTTCTGACACCCTCCACATCATGTCAGTGTGGTAATTTCTAGGGGATTTGGCAATACAAGAATTGAACAAGAAAAGGAAAATGTCTTGTCTGTGGCTGGTCAGCATGTTTCATGCCTGTTCTGTTTATGCCCTCCTACCTGAGGTCAAGGTTGTCTTGATCTGCTGAAACATTGCCAAGGAAATTCTATCTCATCTCTCCCAGGATTCTTCTTAATACCCAAAGGGCATGATAGGAAAGATACTCTATCCAGCGCTCTTCTTTATTCATCTATATATAGATCTCTGGCATTTTTCCATAATCCTCCTTTAAAATTAAAGAGTCTCCTTTACTTCTCTGTTTCCCACTCATTAGTAAGTATGACAGCTGAGGAGAGGAGAATTGGAAAAGAAAAGGAATACTTTCTGTAATCTCAGCATTATGAATATGTTTACTTTTCCCATTTCCTGCAATTCAATATAAAACAATACAACATAACCCAGTTTTTTAAAAAAATCTGGGACCTAAGTAGTCTAAATAATAGCAAATCAGGTCATGAGCACTTTGCCGTTCTGTTAAGTGCACAATGACTCAGCTTATATGTTGTCAGACTTATGGAAAGATGATCTGGCATATAAAAGTAGGCCACAATGAACACATTAGAGAAATCTATTTGTTTGCACAATATTCATCTGCCACTGTACAGCAGCGTCTATTTATTTTATATTTATTATGTCAAATGAATGGTTTTTTACAGCTATGTTAATATTCAGGCAGGAAGCTTGACACAGTGTGTGTTCAAAGACAGACCATGGTATCGAGCGGTACATGGTATACAGCTATATAAGGCCCTCCAAAAGATTCTTTATTAAAAGTCTATTGACCTTAGAATGTCTGTGGTTTCATGCTACACAAATAAGCAGAAGTAAAACTTAAGCTTACATTGTACTTCCCGACTATCCATTGCTTCATAATATTGTTCAGACTGTCATCAGAATAGCCAGCTTGTGATATAACACTACAAACACTCCACTAATATATTCTATCAGACATCTTGCGGGTGTGTTAATTCAGTACCTCCTACTTTCTTTAGAGCAGCTGCTGCAGAAGTATTTTGCAATGCCTGCTATATCAGTATTGTTTCTGGAGCATTGAAACATTTTGCTAGGAGATGAATTAGCTGGAAATTGCCACTGTATATTTCACTTTCTTTTTCACTTTCTTCTAGATTTCTTCTCAACTTGGATACATTTGTAGGATTTTTTGTGACAATTCTAAAAAGCTTTTGACTGTGTTTTAGCTTTTACAGTTATAATTTAACACCGTGTACATTTCCTGATGGTAAAGAAGATGCACCCTTATTCTTTTGACGTTCAGGCAGATATGATGGAGTTATTATATGGCATAGTGCCTGTTTACTTGACGGACCACCTTCTCCCATAGTATCTGCCTGGCCAATTCAAATCTGGTAGGGTTGGTGCACTCCAGGTTCCTTCGATGAAACAATGCCACCTATCGGGACCCCGAAAGTGCCCCTTCTTTGTAACAGCACCTGCCCTCTGCAATGAAGTTCCCCAAGATTCAAACAACCCCCACTCTACTGGTCTTTTGAAGGTTGAGGGTGACTGAAGCCCCCTTTAGATTAAGTAGGTTGTTTTCCTTTGTTCCCACCAGTTTTGTCATCCTGCCATCTTTACCCTTCTTTTTGTTTCTTGTTGTTTTTCTTGTTTTTAATGTTTTAAACAATTTGTAAACTGCCCAGAGTTGCAGGGAGTCAGGCAGCATATAAATTTAATATTATTATTATTATTATTATTATTATTATTATTATTATTATCATTCATTAGGATATTGCTCCATCAATCAAGATTGTAAACAAAAATTTCAATTTCCCCATCTAGATTATTTGCCCACTTCTCAGTTCCTTCCTTATACAGATAGTCCTCGCTTACTGATTGCCTTGTTTAGCGACTTTTTGAAGTTATGATGACTGGAAAAAAAAAGCTTTGCAACCAATCGTTGCATTTATGGCCATCGCAGCATCCTGCAGTCACATGATCACCATTTGCGAGCTTCACAACTGGCTTCCAACAAGCAGAATTAATGGAGAAACTAAAAGTGAAATCATAAGTTGTGGTCATGTAATGTCTCACTTAACAACTGCGGTGATTCACTTAGTGACTGCAGTGCTTAGCAATGGAGTTGCCAGTCCCAATTGTGGTTGGTAATCAAGAACTACCTATACTTTTTATCCAACAATTTCCCTACAATATCTGCTGTATTAAATGAACGACATCCAGTTCAGTGACTGAATCATGTCTAAGAAGTGTGTGTTCTCAGGGTGGTGTTTTTTTTTAATCAGTTGGGTTTTGTTATAATCTACAGGTTTTTATTCCAAAATCATCTATGCCTATTTCTGCATGATAGAGGTTTCCCCCATGGTAGAGATGATATATTAAATCTCTCTGACATACTTAAAGTGGTTGAAATGCTATCAAATAACTTTGAAATCAGAATTATCACAAGCGGATTTGTCTCTCTACTCTCCAAATTATGTCACGGCATCCAACAATGTTCTTATGTGCCAATTTTGTTTTGACAATCCTTGACAATTATGTAATGTCACTACCAAAGCTTGTTGAAGTTATCCAGCAGTGTAATTATATTATGACTATACTATTATTTGGAACAAGTCTGATTAGTTGTCATTGGGATCTGCTATGTCTATAGATTATTGTGGGAGATTAAAATTTACAATTTGTACAGATTTTATAAAATGCCTCGATTTGTATCACTTCCAAAGTTTAACATGTATGTTGAATTAAATATGTCTAAATGTACAGATGTAATTTTAGTGGATATATCTTGATAGTCAAAACTCCCATTAAGTCTTTGGAGTAAGATTAATGTGTTTTAACATGAATTTGCATTGAGATTAATGCATATCTTCAGAGGAATTCCAATGATAATTCCCACTAGTTATTTCATATAGATAGCTAAGGAGAAATTTTTTAAGGGAAACTAAAGCCCCCAAAATATCTTTGGCCAAACTGCAGTTACTTTATGAGGGTAGCAGCTTTAACCTGTCAGATTTTCAGTTATATCATTGGGTTTTTATTTTAACATCCATATTTTTCCTGAATGAAACTTATAATTACTTTAGTCTCTGGGCTCATTTGGAAAGCAAATGTGTAACACCTTTGAAATCTTGGCAGGTGTCAGGGTCTAGGTACATTTAAACCAGGATCTTGGTTTCTGCTTTGAAAGCCACTAGGCAAATTTGGTTATTAATAGGTAAACAGTTACAATTTGATCCCGAACCACATGAAAACTTGACATTGTGATATAACTCAAATCTGAAAATAATGGGAAATGCGTTCTATTGAAATGCTCAGTTGATTTTTAATAGTTTTAAAGATTTTGAGAGACTGTCTTTTGTGGTGAGGGGAGGTTTATGCTTAGCTTGCCATCAACATATGCTGGACAATATATACAATTGAAACATGTATTAAGTAAACAGTATGGCCTGGATGCTTTAATATCCTCTGAGGTACTTGCAATTTGACCTTCTTCAATTGTTGTTGTTGTTGTTCAGTCGTTAAGTCGTGTCCGACTCTTCGTGACCCCATGAACCATATCGTGCCAGGCCTTCCTGTCCTTCACTGCCTCCCTGAGTTTGCTCAGTTTCATGCTCATTGCTTCAGTGATGCTATCTAACCATCTCATCCTCTGCCGTCCTCTTCTCCTTTTGCCTTCAATCTTTCCCAGCATCAGGGTCTTTTCCAAAGAGTCCTCTCTTCGCATTAGGTGACCAAAGTATCTGAGCTTGAGCTTCATTATCAATCCTTCCAATGAGCAATCAGGATTGATTTCCTTTAAGATTGACTGGTTTGACCTCCTAGCAGTCCAGGGGACTCTTAAGAGTCTTCTCCAGCACCACAGTTCAAAGGCATCAATTCTTTGGTGCTCAGCCTTCTTTATGGTCCTTCTTCAATACCTTCTTCAATAGAAACCAACAATTCAGTTTTATAAGGTATTAAGAAGTGAAATGAAAGTTAGTATTAGCTACATATTTAGTCTGTGGAAAGAAGAATTGGAATACCAATTTTGAAAAATATCAAGGGGCCCAGGTATTAAAAATGTGGAATATACTTGTGATTTTTTTAAAAAAAAAAACTAATTTATCAGAAAATATTATTTCAGATCTATTGGACCCCTCTAAAAAGGAATGGACATTAGACTTTTTATGTTGATTATGTAAGAAATTTGAAAGTTAACTCACATGATTTGGCCTTGTTCTTTTATAACTTCACTTTGGTTTCAAATTAATAGGTATATTAACGTAACTTTGGGAAGGAATATATTTACGGAACTCAAAGTGATGCTGAATTATATTTCTAAAATATAGAATTTGTCATCTTATGAAGAATTTTGGCTGTATGGAACTTGGGACACAGCAAAGGAAAGAAACTCTCTCCTGATTTTAAGGAATGGATCTAGGATATGTGCCTGAAATCTACTTTTGAAAAGTTTCTGTGCTCTAAAAATGATAAGATGACACATTATGTTGCTATATAGGCCAGACTGGATGAGAGGCTTAATGACTGAATCTTTTTTATGTAGATATTTATACTTATCATATGGATCTTTTCTTTTTCTTCTTTTTGATTTTTATTAAGGTTAGCTCATTTAACCTAATATATTTACTTTTCTTCTCACTGTATTATCACTATTCAGTGTGGTCTGATTCTTTTGTATTTCACTATTTTAATACATATTAATAAAAAAAACCCAAATAATTCTGAAATGATAGACTGAAATGATGACCCTGAAGATGATGCAGAAAAACAAACATCATAATCTTGTTTTCTGAGAATAGATCTACCTAAACAAGAGAGGTCAATGCAGTGGTATTCCCACTGCTTCTTTCGTATTCATGAGGGCATGCACTGATAAAAGTCGATCACTAAAAAAAAGTTTTGCTTATCTACATAAAATCCTACAATGTAGTAAAAACATTTTTGTTCCTATAAATGAATTCCTATAGTCACTTGATAAGTCTATAGACAAACTTTAAGGGGGAAAAAAAATGAGTATAATGGCAAAAAATATTAACTAGCCTAACTATACATTCAAATATGTACCTCTCAGCATGTTCCGAATAGCAGCAATTCCCATAATGATGTTTCATTTGAGCAACCAGGCTTTCCATTTCTTTTCTGTACTATTTTCATTATGCGAACTGGTGTAACCCACAAGGAGAAGAAATTCATTAAAATACTCCCCAATGGAGTCTCTTTTTATGACCTTTTTACTTCTAAACCTGCAATTTCATAGAATTTATCCAATTCAATTTGCAGCTGAGGTACATCTCTATTTAGGTTATTAAGCAACATAACATTATGAACAAATTAACTGCATGATAGAATGTAGATATTTTAAAATTCTCAGTATGTGTTAGCCCTGCAAGGTAGGCCAGGTCAAGAAACAAATGCCACAGGCATTCTTGGAATACTCTTTATTATACTAAGATAGAATAACAGAATCTTGAAAGCTGTCCAAGTTTTTCTCTGCCCCATCTTATACTAAAGAAAATCAAGGCAGAGTTATTTTGAGTTTCTTTCTCACAGTTCTACTATTGTCTTAACACAATGTAATCTCTTCTCCAAGCCCCTCTTAACAGTTCTTTCATATCTTCCCAAAGGTCAGTTCTAATTCCATTACAGTATGTTTGTTGTTCCTAATATTTGACTGATACGTTGATTGATTTCACAGTCTTTATAATATTTTCCAGTTCCAGGGGACCCTAAGTGGCTAACAAGATAAAATACAAATACAGCTAATATAGACAAAAAATAAACAGAAAGAATAAAACAATATTACATCTGCAATTCCTACGATGGCCATCCAAAACAGCCAGGGCCATATCTCTATAATCAAAATAAGTAAGATAGCTGAAAAGAGGCATTCTTGCTCTGTGCCCCTAGTAATGTTGGGAAATTCTGAGGGAAATTTCTAGATTAGTTTGCACCCAGCACTCTCCCGGTCAATCCCTAAATCCAGAACAGGTGAAGCACACCTGCCACTAAGTTCAATTAGCAAAAAAAATTACCTGATGTTTGTTTATTAAATATCAGCAAACATCAAAACAATGAACTGGCAAAACAAACAAAACAGGGAGAGAAACATGAACAATAGGCAAGAATTTATTCTATCTATATCAAAAGGAACAGAATTTGTCAGAGCCACTGGAAACAACACTTTGGGTAATGGGAGTGGCCTTTGGTGTTCTAGCTTTAACCCTTTTACCTACCTAAAAACAGCAGGACAGAGGTGGAAGGTGGGATAGCAGGTGGCTTCTCCTCTATTCTGCATCATAAATGGAACAATCTGATAGACAGGGATAATATATCCAACATTCAATCTGAAAACAATCAGTGTTTATTCTATTAATGCTTTTCATCACAAGTATTAGCAAACATAACTACTTAATCTCTGTATTAAAGTTGTATCCAATGGCAACTTTTTAAGAAATGTATTCTGCCATATGCTTTGAAACATCTGAAGAAAATTAAGCTAATAGAGATTTAGTATTATGTTTAACACTGTTCAGATTTAATCATCTATAGTTCTACTAGGAACAAAGACAGAGAGATGGAATTACTGATAAGCACGTTCAATCTTTTGTCCATAGGTGCAGTAAACATGTTTAATGTTGTTTTAATAATGCAATAAGCCTGTACAATGTTAACTGTTGTAGATCTTATTTGGTTTAGAGATTACTACTACTCAAGTTTGCTTCCACGAATCAACTATTTATGCTCCTTCAAGAATTTCATTACTTAAGTGGCACAAGTACAGGGTTAATATTTGGGGGGAATACCTTATTATGTTCAGATTTGAACTCATCCATGTTATGTTCATGGTTGTACATCTGAGTTATGTTCTTCTTACAAAACATTGTACCCCATTATCTTATTATGTCACTATATGCATAATTATAACATACTTCAGCAGAATTCTCTCCCCCACCCTCACAAAAGTGGCATTATTTTTAATCTGCATTAATATCTCAAAATCTTTGGTAGGAATTTTTCATTCATAATTTCAACTCAAATAAATATTTTACAGAAAATATTCAGTTCAGTTATTGAAATGAAAGTATGGAAATAAACCCATTATTATTAATAATGTTATAATATGATTGAAGTAAATCCATAGATCTCAGTAGAGTCAAAGTCAAAGAATGGTACTCCTACTATAACAGCAATTGTAGCTTCCCTCATCTGCTCATTTGGAATGATTCTTGATTAACCTTCTTCATATAAAATATTTGTATCAAGATTAGAGGTGCAACACATTTTGATTATTAATTCATATCCCATTCTAGCTCTGAGATTCAAGGTATTTTTAAACTTTTTTACAGGATAAAAATCCCCCAACTCCACCCCCGGCCCCCACCCCAATCATCACTGAGCAAAGTACAAACTGGATGAAGATTTTGTAGAACTGAATTAGATGGCATTTTCACAGTACTTAATCAATGGGAAGGACTGGATTACAAAGTTAAAAGAAACAGAAGAACAGCTTGTTCCTTATAATTCCTATAAAATTCTAACATAACTAACAATGCTGTAGAAGGAAGGAAAATCTACCAGTCTGAAGGTGAATGAGTTCTTGTGTGAGTGCTGCCATATTCAGTGATATTTTCCTGGAATAAGGCACCAGTTCTTAGAATCCCAATGACAAAACCTTACAATTCTAGATGGGGAGGATTCCCCATATTCATAAAATTAATCATTTCTCTGGATAGTAGATTATGTCACCTTTGCTTTCCTTAGTAATCATTTCCCTGATTCCAATCTGTGAATGCTTTCAAAAGCACAAACACATTTTATTTAATTGTCTCTGGTTTTCTAGAAATAGTTGCCTAGATAAATGCTCAAGAGCGTTACCACAAAATATAGTTTTATTTCCAGCTGCACACTTCATCTGAGGGCATTTGGGGAAATAGAAACATTCTATTTCAGGACCAGCAAGCAAAACCCTTCCTTGATGTAATTTACTGAGACAGGAACAACACTGACAGAAGGCTGTAAGTCATATGAAGTTTCTATTGCCTGCTAAATCTGAAAACACAATTATCCACTAGCATGTTTATTGAAGGCTAAGTTCATAGCAGCTGCAATTTCCTAGACTCTGAAAGTCTGTATGGAAGAGTCCTGCACAAAATCTTTTCACACTCTTTAATATACACAGATAAATAAAATGCCAAAAAAAATTGAATACACTTCCAAAAAACCCAGCATATCCATATTTATAAACAGCTCAAAGTAAATTACATAGTTTGGATCCAACAGCTCGCTTAATGTGAGAGAATATGAACAAACTGTTGGGGTGAAAAACTAGAAAAAATGAGTTGTGTTTTTACCGACTTGCACTGAGGGTGAGGTTTGCTGAGGCATACGCTGCGGCCTATCAAGGGTGCTCCCTTCCATCAGCTGAAAAACAATATGCACATCTCAACAACTACACACAACTCTGTCTCCTAATGTTTGTCTTTTATGCCCAAAAGACAAGATATGGTTTCTTATATAATTCCCTTAGCTTATGACTGCATGCCAAAAATGTTCCACATAATAATACTGCTATTTATAGAGCACTTTAGAATATTAAAAGCTCTGTCCTACAACCACACTAAAAGGTCATAATTACCAACATCACACATTTTACAAGTTAACTTTAAGGTTTCAAAGGAAGTGATGGCTGAAGGGAGAAAAGGTAAGTGTGAAACTTATAATTTGCAACCCCAAACAGACTTAACTGGGGTAAGTTTCATGGACAGATTAGCACTTATTTGCAAGTAAACAAACCTAGGATTGTATTACTACCTGCTCTGTATTTTACTATGTCATGTGGAATTAAGAAACAACCACATTGATATCAGTTCTCTGATAAGTGAATGTATTTAATGTGTTCTCCTAGTGGTAGGGAAGCTGCTTCAACGTTTGCGCCCAAGTTGCTCAAGTCACATTCAGCCATGCAGAACAAGATGGACTGTGTATTGTGCCAACATCTTTTTTTTTCTGCATTTTCCCCATTTTCATTCAATTTGATGGGAAAAGACTAAATTTCATCCCCCCACCCCGCAAACATTTTTTTAAAAAATAAACTTGGGTAGCACCTGGTTTAGGAGGTAGCTAAAGAGCATGAATGTCCTGTCTTTCAAAGTACAATCCTATCTCCAGTTCTCTGGTTTCTTTTAAATCTCAAAGGAAGATAGGGTGGCAAAATTCTCCCTCAGAATTCTTCCTGCTGGGTATTTTTAGAATGGAACACAGGCACAGCCAGGGGGGTTGCAGAGTCGCTTTGTGTGAGTTAGGCAGCTATATAAATGTGACATACAAAGAAAGAAAGAAAGAAAGAAAGAAAGAAAGAAAGAAAGAAAGAAAGAAAGAAAGAAAGAAAGAAAGAAAGAAAGAAAGAAAGAAAGAAAGAAAGAAAGAAAGAAAGAAAGAAAGAAAGAGAAAGAAAGAAAGAAAGAAAGAATTGCAAAATACAACACTCAAAATACAAGTGAAAGAAATTCTAAGGACATTCTGAGAATGAGGTGAGCAAATACTCATTCCTGAGAACAAAATTAAAGGAAAGATTTTCATACTATATTACAGAACACCCAGGATCCTACCTGAGTAGAATTTTTAAACAAGGAATAACCAATTGATCTAAGGATAAAGACAAAACATTCAACCTGTTTTACTTACAGGGATGTTACAAGGATAGGTTTGGGGACTAGGAAGTCCTATTGAACACTTTGAAGAGGAAAAAGCAATATAAATCAAATAATTAAATTTAAAAAATCCACCATATTCCATGACAGAAGCAAAGCTTCTGTAAAATTATCTTCATCCATTCAATAGCTAAAATAGAATTTTTTAAGCAAATATAAAAATAAAAATCCACAACAAAATCCAGATCTAGGACAAATAAAATAAATGCCAGCAGTAATAAGAGTTAGAGCCAGTTTGGTGCAGTGGTTAAGGCACTAGGCTAGAAACCAGGAGACCGTGAGTTCTAGTCCCGCCTTAGGCACAAAGCCAGCTGGGCCAGTCACTCTCTCTCAGCCCTAAGAAGCAGGCAATGGCAAACCACTTCTGAAATCTTGCCAAGAAAACTGCAGGGACTAGTCCAGGCAGTTGCCAGGAGTCAAGACTGATTCAAAGGCACAAAATAAATAGTAACAGTTAAATACATGAAGCACCTTATAGACAGTGGTGCTTAATATTTGTGAATTATTTTGAATTTTCAATATTTCTGCATAAATATGACCTAAAACATGATCTGTTCTCCACACAAGTCCTAGAACTAAATAAAGAGAACTCAGTTAAACAAAGGAGTAAAAAACATTATATTTGTTCATTTATTTGTTGAGGAAAATGATCCAAAGCTACATATTTGTGTGTGGCGAAATATGTGAACCTCTTGGATTATCAGTTCATCTGAAGGGGAAATTAGAGTCAGGTGTTTCAATTAATGGGATGATAATCAGGTGTGAGTGTGGGAAGTCCTGCCTTATTTGAAGAGAATTCTGGATATTCACTATCAAAGTCTGATCTTCGCAACACAGGGATGTGGAAGTGTGTCATGGCTCGAACAAAGGAGATTTCTGAGGATCTCTGGTTTTAGGTCATATTTATGCAGAAATATTGAAAATTCAAAAGGGTTCACAAAGGTTTAAGCACCACTGTAAATGAATTGGAATCAACAATGATACAATAATGACAAAATATTTGTTAAAAAATATTCAAAAGGCATGAGAGAAATGTCTTGGCCTGGTAGTAGCACACTAATATAGTTGACATTAGGGGTATTTTCTTTTCACAGGTGTGGAAGAGCCATATTGCTGAAAAGACCCTTTCTGTGTCTACCTCCTTTGAAATTTCAGATTGAAGGGCCTTAACTGAAGACCCTCCTCTAATGGTCTAAGGACACCAGCATGTAAATGTATGGCTGTGAAAGGCTCGCTGCCCTTTCACGCTCTAGCTGGACTTTCCAGGCTATCCTCAAAGGTAGTCCTTTGCCATGATTTCTATTGACATAAAATGATTTTTTAAAAAAAAAACAAACAAAAACAAAATCCCACATCATGTGTTTTTATTGTGTTTTTTTTTAACCTGTCCATATATGTTACTAATAACCCAGGAGCAAGGAAGGTAACTAATCTAACCATAAGAATCTATTCAAGATATTAAAATAGACAATCCTTTGGGCATGCAGCCAGCCTAGTTCTACAAGCCTGAAGTTGAGCCCATGAGCAGGCTGGAAACTCTATTTTTATGAAACTTTTATCCAGCATCTAGGTCCTTATTAATCATCATTATGAAGCAAAACCTGTTCTATTTTACTGGGGAATGACATTGTAAGAAGAAGACAAAAGCTGGGGACACACACTTCACAGGCCAAAGAAGGCAAATCTATTTAAAGCTCTTCTGCGACTAATGGAAGAAACGAATTCTCCTATAAGAGAACTAAAAAGACACTGAAATGATGACATTTCTAAACACTCAAGGATTTTAATTCCAGAGAATTCTTTCTCAGCATTAACATTTGTATCTGTCGTTTTAGATAAAAAGCAACTGCCCTTTTTATTTTTAACTTCCATAATAAGCACCTTAGAGAAGCACCCTGCAGGTGCGCCAATATTGCAAAAAGCATCACAAGAGAAGTGCTTATCTTGCATCTGTCTATAGCACTGCACTAGCCAGCAGCAGGCTTTGTGGTGTGCATCCATAGGGGAATTGGCTACTGACAGTTTCAGAAGGAGGAGATCTTGAAATCTTCCGCTCATTGACTCACCACAGACTTCAAGCTCAGGCAGTGAAAGGTTCCAAATGGCACTGAAGAGAGCAGGCATTGTAACATTGGAGGGAATAAATACCAGGCAACCCATTATTACAGATGAGCTTGGCTACGCTGCTGTCTGTTCATCTATAGATTGGGTGTTCTATTTCCTTGGACATTATCCAAACCCCAAATTGCCTCAAGCTTTCCTTTTTTTAATTCTAGAGAAGCAGCCAAGCTCAAAGTGGGAAAAACTGCTAGAAATAAGAGCTATAGTTAAAAAGAAAGAGCGTGGATATACAACTCTGGAGGCTGAGGACTCCATGGGGTCTTGCAGACAAGTTTGGAAGACAGGGCAATAATGGGTGTTTGCTTTTTTAAAATCCTCTCCCCCCAAATTATCCACTCAAAGCCTCTAAAATTCATTTTGATTTATTTACTGAAAATTTATATATGTAAGAGTCACATAAAAAGCCTCGGGGGACTATGCCCATGCACAGGTCACTTTCAGATTTTGCTACCAATCTACTTGTGTAACAGATAAAGCTGCACACCAATCAGTCGACACCATCATTCACCATTCCTCACTGCACTAGCACCTAGTTCCCTTCCCCTGCAGTGCAAATGGGCCATTTCTATTTGCAAGCAACAACTGTCATTGCAGAAATGGCAGCAGTGTTATTAGCCAGAGAAGTCACTTTTCAATTGGCTGCCAGTTCTTTACAAGTGCTACAGATTCTTTTCCCTGAGGTGTCAATACTCTCCTTCAAAAGAACTCCCTCAAACTCTGTTCCTCTGCAAATCTGAAATAAATAGAGTTGTATGACAGAAACTCTGGACCAGCCCCAAGATATGTACCACTAGGAGCTACATAACTTATGTATCTCCTCTCATTAAGTTAACAAGTAGTTCCTCTGTTAATTTAGTTGTCATGAAAAATAACTTTAAGTTGCTTAATCATTTATGGACTCTTTCGATCTGCACTTTAGTACCCACCAGGAAAGGAATTGTTAAACTATTGCTTTTTTTTCAGACTCTCAAAAACACCTTCAATGGGGGCTTTTGAGAGTCTGAAAAAGAAAAAAAAATCTTCTGGAGGAAGAAACGGTGCACTGAAGATGGCTCCAAAAAGCAGAGCCAACGACTGCAGCTGAATGAAGAGCCAGTGAGTAGACCAGCTCTTCAATAATTCCTCCCCAGGCAAGGAGAGAATTTGAGATCACCCACAAGTGCTCCAGACAGTTGCTCCTTGTGAGGAGACTGCAAGATAGCAATTTCTGGTAGGTTTGCCAGAATCCCTGGGAGATGATACAATAACCATCTTGCTCAAACCACAGTCTGTGCCTTCAAAGGGACATTGGGTTTGCATACTTTCTTTTCTAACCACTTTTGGAAATTGCTTGTTAACTGCTTTTCAGCTGTTAGGAACCTTTGGATCAATAAGTCTGAAAACACCAAGTGAGTTTCCTTCAATCCTTAGTGAAAGAAGTTTTAACTACAAATATAAGAACTTACTTTTTTTTTTTTTTGAACAGCAAAAGGGTGATTAAAATTTTGATTTTGGAAAGTTACAAATGGACTAAGGGTCAAGATAAATTTGAAATAAGCTTTTGGAATTAATTATAAAGAATCCTTCCCATGGGAAAATGCTTTTGTTTTGAATTTAAAACTATTTTAAAAAAAATAGTAAGATAAGATTTTAAAAACTGGACACTAGAGGGAACTAGAGGAACGTAAAGATTACAATTAAAGGAGAAGAACACTTAAACTTGACTTACAATTACAGAATTAAGTGAAATATTCTAACATTGGACATATTGAAGGATATTTTTGAACAAAGGACCAAGAAGTTAATTTTAAGAGTGTCTGCATCTATGGATAGACTATGTCTAAAAGATGTTGTAGAAAAGGAACACGTTCTACCTGACAAGATCAAGACTGAGTTGAAAGTGGATTTAAAAATGATAGGCTACAAGAGTGGCATGGAAAAAGATATTACACTGGACATACAAAAAACACTGGCTGATGTCTTAATAATTAAAAGGGATATACAAACAACAAACCAAGAGAGTGACCTGGATAATTTTCCTATATTGGATTTACAAAAGAGGCTTGTTAAAGTTTCGAAGAATCTTGTGAGAAGGGACAAAGAAAAAATAAAAAGAAATCAAATTCTAGGACATTATTTGAATGGACTAAACGTTAAGATTGTTAGAAGCAAAAGGAAGGAATATAAAGTTGGTTTATTTGATCAAGGTTAAAATAAATATGTTGTTATCTCTGCTAACCCTTAACAGACTTTTGCTGACATCAGGACTGAAATGACAATGCTTTATGGATTTGTTTATAGACAAGAGATGGGATATGTGAAGAAGAGATCATTTGTTGTATTTTAAGAGAAGATGATAAGTTACTAAAATTGTTTATACTTGTGATGAAGGTGGAAAGTCACTTCCTTATATTTTTTTTTCTTTTTGTTCACTATATTATTTTTTTCTTTCTCTATTTTCTTTTTTCTTTCTTTTCTGCACCTTTTACTCTTTTTATTCTTCTATCTTTTTTCAGTTTCTATTAGATTTTACTGTTATAATTATAAACTTTAATAAAGTTACTATTCAAATACCTTCAATGGTTGCATATCTTCACTAGACTACCGTATTTTTTCCGACTATAAGACGATACTTTTTTCTAAAATCCTTACCCTAAAAATTGAAGGGCGTCTTATTCAAGGAAGTCAGCCGAGGAGAGAACCTCGCGGTTGCAAAACTGCCCATACTTTGTTTCTGCAAAGAGGCTTGCTCCTATTGCTAGCCTCCAATCACAAGTGAAATAGCTTGTCTCCCAAACAGACTTCCTCCAATCACAAGCCTTATGTAACTGTTGTCAGCTGATGCTGAACAAACCAATTAGAGGAAGTCTGTCTGCAGAGACAAGCTATCGGCAGTTTCACTCGTGCTTGAATGTAATCAGTTATGCAAAAGAGCCTGGAAATAGAGCTGCAGAGAGACGGTTTGGACCTCCTCCCACCGAGTGTAGCAGGTAAATGTTAACTAATTACTAAATAAAAATGTGTTCTGCACTATCTTTAAAATATTGATTTCTTAATTTTGGGTTGGAAAAGTGGGGGTCGTCTTGTACATGGGGGCATCTTATTGACGGAAAAATACGGTATATTATGGGAGAAGAGCTCCATCCAGTCCCTCACCTGACCAAACAACCTGGATGTTATCAATAGGTGTTTTTCACAACTCAACATTTTCTTTGCCTGGTTAAGGCAAACCCATCTCTCTGGATTAATAAAGCAACCAAGCATTCAAGAAAAGAAGACCCCAGCCTTGAAAGCAGGATTAGGCGACAGGATAGAGGAGAGATCATCTTATCCAACATTAGTGTTCTGCAAGTTAACATGCAGACAACTCTTGTCTGCACTTGAGAACAATCAGACTGTTTAAGGTAAAAAAAATTCAAATTACTCAGAGGTTCTGAGAATGGTTTAATTCTAAAGGGCAAAAAGAAATTTTAGGGGGAATTTGAGGAGGTGATTGTAGCATTTGGGGGAAGCTGGGAGAGTTGCAGTGAAGAGAAAATGATGGTAAGTCATTAGTCATATGTAACTGTGGGGTCAATTCAGCTGCAAATCTGATGAACTGAAGCAAAGAACAAAACGAAAGGCCATGCTATCTTTTAACATCATTTCATTTTTTTTTAAAAAAAGTCAACCTATAATGGGTAAGTAACTCTAACCCAAACTTTTAGAAAAAGCCATATCCTCATCTTCAGGTTAATGACCCTGTGAATTTACATATTGTTTTCTCACTTAATCTTCAGAAAAGACTATTAGGATAATTTTCTTTGTATTCATGGGCTTTCAAGGTGAACAGCTAATAACTGGCAATAAGTTACTTTCTTAAGATTAATGGTATCCTGTGTGGAGCACTGTAATTTGCCCTGTCATCCTTAGTAGGATATATGGATGAATGAACATGAGGAAAGAAGACAGCCAATGGTCTTCAGGGCCACTGGATACTCTCCAAACAAAGTAGTGTCTTTTTCAACCTTGGGCTTGCCCTTTGAAATAAATGACAATATAAATTTATTTTAAAAATTAGTACTAAGTGCATTTATGGACAGATGTAGCATTTGTTTCTGCTTTAAAAAGCATCAGTCTTCTAGTTGGTAAAAGAAACAGAGTTAGAGAGCACTTAAGACCTGCAATTCCTTTCATGTTTTCTGTTTGCATTACAAAACTGAGCTCAGTTCAAATGTAAAGCTCTTTGGAGACAATTTCAAAACACATCATGCCAAATAAAATAAGATAAGAAAAAGATTTGGGTGCCAGAGCAATTTTCCTTTCAATGCTGCCAACATAGGTTTTCAAAGTAGCACAAGTCAAGGAAACAATCTCTACTTAGACCAATACTCTTAGACTTATACACAGTTCTAGAACATGCATGTAGTTCTAAATTACTATTCTAATTCTAGTTCTTAAACAAAATTTATTCAAATTATGCACAGATTCTGAACCAATTTATACAAACTTAGATTACTGGGATCACTGGCTCAGTCACATGGTTGATTGTGTCATCAAGTTGGTGTCAACACTTAGTGACTCATCAATAGATTTTCTCCAGGAGGATCTATCCCCCACCTGGTCCTTCTGATTTTCCAATGGTTCCAATGGTTACATCGCACACCATGGTACTATTTCTCTAGCAATACTCTGCTTTTGCCTTACTACTTTGGATTTTTTTTCCCAGTTTTTGTTGCTTTGTAAATCTGACAGGTAGAAGTTAGTTTAGAGCTACACAATCTGTGACAATTTTCTCCACCTTCATTTCTGACCTCAAGCACGTGGGCAAAAATGTGTTCATATCAAGAATAGTAAGCCTGCTACCTTTCTGATGCTGCTCCAGCCACTAGTGAGGGAATGCTGAGTTGCAGCTCAGCCACATCAGTAGGAGTAGGAGTAGGGATTACCCATCTCTACACATATGATACGTTTTCTACCCTGCAGTGATTTTCTATCCTTCAGGAAAGGACAAAAGGACCGGCTTTTCCAGTATGGCCAAAGCTGGGGTGATTTGTGAACCCAGTGGTATATTATGGGTTTTTTAAATATTTTATATTCACTGGGTGGTTCTCTATTATTTTTGTTCTTCTTCTATTACATTTTGTTCTTTGTACATCACCTTGAGGCATGTGATAATTAGGCAGTCTTACAATAATACATAAATATTTTTTAACAATATTTGTAAATAAAATTCAGTATAAATAAAACAGCAGCAGTACTTCAGAGTAATGGAGATATAAAATACGATAAAAATGAACCACCTCCAAATTTGTTCTCCCATTCAAATCAGTGGGCTCTTTTCCAATATTTCATGTCATAAACCCATTGCTATTTATTCACATAATTACCATAAAGCAAAATATTAGAATGATTTGTATGGATTAAGAATAACACGATT
Source organism: Liasis olivaceus (assembly GCA_030867105.1). Taxonomy (NCBI): domain Eukaryota; kingdom Metazoa; phylum Chordata; class Lepidosauria; order Squamata; family Pythonidae; genus Liasis; species Liasis olivaceus. The sequence continues at coordinate 48,315,563 of CM061348.1, forward strand.
TGAGTTGCACGCTTAACAGTCATTTATTTATTTATTTATTTATTTATTTATTTATTTAAAAATATTTATGAGACCACCCATCTTAAAACCAGAATTCTGGGCAGCTCACAACCATAGGATAAAACAGTATCATACAAAAATAAAAACAAGAAACAAGAAAACCAAAACTGGATAACCTAGCACCACAATCGCCCTCCTCCAAATCTGACCTCACCCTACCCCAGTGCTTGGGGGTTGCGATAGGGTGAGGTTTACAAAGCGGAACATGATTTAACAGCAAGGCCAGAATTCAAAAAGCGACCTTGCTTGGAAGTTTTGGCATTATTTTCCTTGAACAGATACAACTTGCTTGATTTGGCTGTTCCTCAACTTTTGAAAGACTCTCAATGTCATACAGTTTCATTAGAGTCCATTTGAAAAATATGGTACCAAAAGTATATAGAATTGTTGTTCTTATTCCTGTGAAAAGAAAGCCACACCACCAGGCAACACTCTGTGGGATGCAATAAAAAAGGATAAGAATGTCGCTTGGGGGTCTTAGACTGCTGACCCTTGTCTTTGGCCACTTGCAGATGAGCATTTTCTTCAGCCCTGCGAATCAAGACTGTGATTCTTCCTCTCCTTAAAGGATTCCTTTTTTATTAAAAAGAAGATGAAATAAGCAACAGGAAAACATAAGAGTATAACAAATGAAAGATGACATTTTTGGGATGCTGTGGAAAATTTGTGAATTAAGCAGGATGTCTGCATCAAAATTTAATCTGAAGTTTTCTGGATAAGCTTTCTAGCTAGCAGACCAGAATTCTTATCATTATTGCTATTGTTCTAACCATATGGCTGATGATAGGGACGAGGGAATCCATCAAGGCCATCCCCCTCGGTTTTTCATTGTTCCGAAGTAACATTTATTTAACATTTTTCTATGCATGTTTCTCCAATACATACATGGTTTTCTTGGCTATAAACTGCATTATGAAGTCCAGAAAGTATGGATTTTCTTTCCTAGTACTATTCCAATTTACAGGCAGCTTTGGGAAATGCGAATGGAGTTAAATTTGCATCAAAATGTGAATCAAATGAATTTCTCCATCTGCCACTGAGCGGCTATGCATAGGACTGTACTGTAAGTTGTTTAAAATCACCTAGCAAGTTTGAGATTGTTCCATAAGCTCTAGCTCCTTGACTTTATTCTTGTAGACAGGCAGGAGGTGGGGGGGGGGGGGGAGAGACAGAAATTAACTACCAGATCATGTTCTATTATTAGTGCACAGGTGCCACAGTTTAGAAAGCCATATAGTCTGAGGCTATTCTCCCGGTCTATATGACTCTATAAAACACAGCTGCGCTAGAGAGCCTTTCTCTACAATGCAGTTTTAAAGTATTAAAGTAGAGAGTTTTCTCCTTTTGTACAGAAACTGCATGCAAATCCTTTTTATTGTGTAAGTTTAAAATACAAAAATATGCTTTTATGTGGGAAAAAAGCAGTTATTTCTTTTTCAGAGGGAACAAAAACTAGTAGTACAAGCCGGCTGGATATAAAAACAAAGAAAAAAGCAGAATTTGTTTGAACAGTATTCATGAGGAAGAATACTATTTGTGTTAATGCTGCCATTCTGTAAGATCTAAGGCTCTTGATTTCAACAATTTTTCTGACAATCAACATACAGAAAAATGTATTCTTATTTCTTATTCAACATGCTTTCCTTTTTAATCATCTTATACGTTTTATGCTATTTCCAACATTTCTTTTCTTTATTTATCACCTATTGAACCATTAATAAATGTTTTAAATTGTGCCATTCATCCTAAACTCTTTATGCAACGTTTTATCATTCATTTGCAAACTATGTTTTATCCTCTTTTGTTAATTTATGCATTTATATCCACATTTACAGCAATGAAAGTGATCGAGAAAGCTAAAGGTATAACTAAGAAAGTCTATTAAAACATACTTCAAAATATAATTAAAACATAATTAACACACTATAAAGCATCCAAGTTGGCAGTTAACCTAGATTATACATCAAAGATCTGTTTAAATAAAAATGTTTATGGAAAGATCACAGAAAAAGAAAGTGTGTGTGTGTTTGTGTATAAAAAGCCATAGAGGAGAAATAGCCATTTCTCAACTCTCCACCAAATGTGCCTGAAACCATGATAAGGACCTCAACCTAAGATTTTAAGAACCTGTGCCATTCACAAAATAACACAATATTTCTATAGGCTGGTCCCAAATCATATAGACTTTTATACATCAGAAGCAGAAACAGACTGGAAGCAAGTACACAGCTTTTAATAAGAGTGTTCTATGCAACCTGTAAAGGGTCTCAGTCAATAGTCTGGCTGCAATATATCAGACCAGCTGAATTTACTGAATAGTTTTCAGAGGCAGCCTTACGTAGAGTGTATTATGGTATCCCAGTTGGAATACATCTAAAAAGTTGTTATTTTCCTTAACTGCTCAAGTTACAGGGTGAAGCTTTAGCCATATGCCAAAACATGCAAAACCTGAACCTCTAGATTCAGGGATGAATTCAGTTTTCCTGATCAAACTTTGACTGAAAAGGACCTACTTAGGATTTGTTCTGAATTAAGTTTCAGTTTATCTTCATCCATTCCTCAGTTTGACTGTCCTTACCCAACTGCCTCGGAAAGAAGAGATAGAGTATATGATACCAGCATCCTGGTGAGACTGAAGATCAAAAGTCCAAGCAATCTCTTAATGGAATATCATGTGTATATTGAATGGTTTGAGGATCAAAATGAAATATTAAGGGATTTCATACTACAGTAGGAAGTATTCTCTGTATTTTCACCTGCTCATATAATCTTTTAGGCATAGTGAAAGCTCCATCTAGTCACAAAACTAGATTCATCAGGTATTCATCAGGCTCTGCATACTCTCTCTTTCCCAGATGCCTTCATAACTCAGAACTGTAAAGGTTAAGCACACACATAAAGTTGCTGGTCATTGGCGTAATAAACATTACTTTCACACACATAAAACATATCATCTCTCAATGGATCTTGCCTGAATCCGTAAATGGTGGAAATGAAAAAGCATTCATTATCACTGAATACTAAGCTGACACCAAAGTTTCATCCAGTGGAGATGTACCAAATATGCCATCCATGTCACCACAGACAAAAGCTATTTTATATAGAACTTGTCCCAACAAATGATTGAGTGGTCTACAATTTTTCTCATTGGCCAGAACATAGTATGCCTTTGACTACCATGATCAGTTCTCTTATATACTTTTTATCTTTATAAATCATTTTAATCTGTTTTATTATCTTTACAACAAGGCTGCAAAACAACAATACTGAGTTGCTTAGGACTTTGAATACTTACATGAGGTACTGTAGTGGATTGCTGGCCAACACAGATTTTTCTTCATGCATATAGCATATGCATTGTAAGGTAACCTGTTAGTGATCAGGCTGCAACATTCTCTATTATTTACATATTATAGCCTGATAGGTTTTAATGCAGCAATGTATTACAGTAACCATTTTTCAAGTTACTGGCCATAAACCGCAACGGCTAAAAATAGCTTAATTGGCATATCCACTAAAACTGGTAATAGACACCCATATCCATAGAGGTAATCTACACTTCTAAACTTGATGTGAATTTTCTAGAAATGTTTGAACTGGAAATATTCCTAGGATAATTTGCACAGAAAAATACTCAAAAATGACTATTTGCATAGGAAAATTTGCATTATCACTGCATCATCGTCACTATGAAAATGTTTTCTAAAGAAAAGAAGAACCCCCAGAAAATTTCACATAACACATTATTATATCTAATAACACAAAAGTTACTAGGAGCATCCCCAAACTGTGAACTTGTTTCTTCAGGAGTGAAATCCCATACAATGGTTATTCCTCACATTACTGAACTTGAGAATCATTCACCCACAGAGAATCTGTTTTTTACAGCTTCAGCTTGCTGCTCCATCCAGTCCACTGATGCATGCAAGCACAGTCAGGGTCATGCTTAGCCTCTCCTGATTCAAATGTCATGTCACAAAAAAATAGAGCTGAATGTCATCAGCATTCTGAAAGCACCATAGATCACCTAATGACTGCTAAATAGCACTGGAGACCGAACAGTACTTTTGTACAATATATTTCATAGTAAGGCTGCTAGGAAACTTATTTACGTCCTTTACGGTTATCATATAAAATCTGACCTATAATTTCAACAGAATCATGATGGAATCACAGTTTTCCTAATCTCCAGTACACAGAGCAAATCCAAGATTTGCAATGGGTAATGGTATCAAAACACGTTAGTACTCCTTCTGTCTCTTTCATGCTAGAAGTTACTCATCAAGGAAATTGTAGTTGATTCCATCTCAGAACCACTCTGAAACCCAGACTGAATGATTCTGGTTACAGCAGTTGGTTCAGCACCACCCTCTTTTAAGCACCTCGTGAGCTCAAATTATCCTACTTCAGACACATTATGCAAAGACCTAGCACCCTGGAGAAGGCTTTAATGATGGGAAAGATGGAAGGAAAGAGAAGAGGATGACCACCAGCATGGTAGATGGACTCAGTTACAGTGCTGATAGGTACACTGTTGGAAGACCTGAAAGGCCAGGTTAGGGACAGATCATGATGGAGAAAATCTATCTTTGTGGTTGCTAAGAATCAACATGGACTTGATAGGACATCAGTCACCAGAAACGGGGATACAAGCAGACAATAGTTCTCAAATATTCATGTAACCATGGTAAAAGATGGTACATGGTACATATGAAGTACCAAGTACCAAAGAATGAGAAAGACAACAAAGAAAAGATGGAGGCTCAGAAGAGGCCTCTGGCTGACTCTTGCATCTGCCACAGTGATAGCTATAGCAGCCAACCTGAGATTTCTGTCCAAGCGGAACAGAATACTGACTCTTGCTCCTGGGCAAAGCCTAGTCTCTGATTTGTGATGCACAGCATGTATTCAGACCTCACAGAAATATTTTAGAAAGTTATGATTTATGAAAATGCAGGCAATGAAACATAAAAAGAAATCCATAATTACATCTTGTTCTGTGGAAAAACTTCCAGTTTGATTATAACATTTACTTTTAAAATCCACTAAGCTAAATGGTGCTGCATTAAATGACAACATAATGCAGATTTAACTAAGAAGTAGTAGCCAGAAAAAGTATTCAGAGTCTTCTACACTTTTAGTGGATTGAATGACCTTCAGGTATTTGCCACTTTTACAGAAATGAAAGTAACAGATGGAAGATGTGTCAACAAAATAAATTATTTCAAAACACCAAAATAAAAAGGCAGATTTTGTAGCTGGCAGAGAGCAATATATGCCTTTACCCCAATAGCTCTGACTTTCAAGTAAATGGCATTTGGTCTTTGAATGTGCTGACTAGGAAAGTTGGGAGTTGTGGTCCCAATATCTAAAGAGATAAAACAAAAGAAAGATGGAGGAACTGGAAGGGACACTGAGGGACACAGTTAAGGTCATGTATAATGATTATAGTGTTGGACTGACACCAGAGAGACCCAGATTCTAGTCCTTCCTCAGCCACAGAGTAGATTGGGTGACTTTGGTTAGTCATACTCTCTCAGCCCAAATTACTCTATGGGGTGTTGATGCTATTATGGGTATAGGTGTAAGTGTAGGTATCAAATGACTCTCAGACAAGGGACCATGTGAAAATAATGAAGCCCAGTCTGTTATTGTTATCTGGGCTGACTTTGATCCTGTTACTCCTGAGAAAGTAGACAGGATTCTTGGGGCTGTGCGCTCGGCCACTTGTGTGTTCAATCCATGTCCCTCCTAGTTAATATTAAGTAGCAGTTTGCCCCCTCCTCAAGATACCATTGCTAGACCCCATCATTTTGGACAATTTTTGTCCTGTCTCCAACCTTCCTTTTGTAATGAAGGTTGCTGAGACGGTGGACATGCTGCAGCTTCAGAGACTGAAACAGCATTGATCATGCTTGTGGAAGATATCTGGTGGGAGTGGGTGGGTGTAGTTGTCTATCCTAGTTCCCCTTGATCTCTCAGCTGCTTTCAGTACCATTGATCATGATATCTTTCTGGACCAACTTTGGGGATTAGAATTTGGGGGCATAATCTTCTGCTGGTTCTCCTCCTTCTTCTGTGGAAGAGAACCAGCAAAAGACTATGCCCCCAAATCCTAATTAGGGTAAGAACAAGTCAGTGTTAATGGGAGGAGACTGCAGGATAGCAGTTTCCCATGGGTTTGAGTGCCAGGAGACAAAGGGAAGCCATCACACCCTCAGTCGTGGTGGAGCTTTTTAAAGGACACTGGGATCCTTTAAATTGGATTCGCTAACCTCACTTTCTAATCACTTTCAGAAATTACCTATTTAACTATCTTAAGGCTATTAGAGATCTTCAAAACACAAGCTTGCAAAGCTACCTGTTGAGTTTGCCTTCACTCCAGTAAAAAAGAAAAATTAACTATAAGCTTAAGAATTTAAAGAATTTGAAATAAACAGGAAAAAAGTTAAATAAGACTTTAATCCAAGAAAGTCATAAATGAATTAAGGAACCAGACGAATTTGGATTTTTAGGACTTTTGCTATAAGGTTTTGGAAATAATTATATAAATAAACAGCACCTTCATGGATACTAAATTGTTTAGTCTATCTTATATCATAACAGAAATTCGAGACTTTATGATTTCAGAAATTGGACACTACAGGGGACTAAAGGTTACAGGCATAAAAGGAAAAAGGAAAAAAAAGAGATAGGCTTGCCTTTTGAGAGCACTGAGACAAAATGATAGAAAATAGTATGACATTCAGGACATCCAGGAGATATTTGAAGAATGGGGACAGAAACTAGCAGCTATAATGTCAGCAATGACGTCTGCCTCCATGGATAGACTATGTTAAAGAAGAAATGGCAGATGTCATGAAAGATGTGAAAGAGAATACCTTGGAAGATCTACAGGATAAAGAGCCGAAACAAACCTCATCAGATGCAAAAATATTAGAATATAAAGAAATTGTTGAAATTCCAGGAAAAAAAATGTAGATTATGAGATAGAGATGACAGTCAAAGTGGAAATACAATGACAATCTAAGAGAATGACCTGGATGATCACTACTTGCTGGATTTGAAGGAATACAATGTTGGTTTGTTTGACCAAGGTTAAACTAATGCATGTTTCTATAACATTTGGGGAAACCTTATGAACTTTTTGCTGACACCAGGACTGAAAATGTTAACAATTTTTGGATTTGCATATGGATAAGGGATGAGTTATGTGAGGAAGAGATACTTGCATGTAACCCTATGGGGTGAAGAACTACTAAGTTTGCTTGTACTTGTGATGAAGATTGGAAGTCACTTCTTTAAATACGTTTTTTTGCTTTTTCTTATTTCTTCCTATTTTTTTCTTTTCTGATGCACTTTCTATTCTTTCTTTATTCTTCTTTTCCTTTCTGAGTTTAGTTTGTATCTATTGTTTTTTTTAAAAAAATTAATAAAATTATTAAAAATATTTATATATGAAATGAAAATATGATGTGTGTAAGAGAAGAGAAATGGGGGGAAAGTTATAAATGTGACAGAAGGTAGTCTGATCTTACAGAGTGGAGCTGATGAGTGTATGATGGGAAGTAAAGCAGTTTAATTGTAATGAAAGAGCTAAAATGTGTCAGAAGGTATAAATTGGTCTAATCTAGGTTGTTGTGGATGCACAGGAAAGTAGGCATCTATGCTGGTTATAGTTTCATGTTACACTCCAATGAATTGGGACAATGGAAGAAATGAGTTTTGAAAAAAAAATACATATTATGCAACATAAAGGAGAAAAGTGATTGGTGAGTATCTGCATAAAAAACATTGTTTGTTTTAAAGGGATAATTTAGGATTAAGTCTTAAGCATAAGTACACATGACATAAGAATGAATTAATCTCAAAGCATTATTGATTTGAATGTCTATGATGAAAGACTAAAAGGATCGGTGAAGGAGACAAGGGTGATGAAAGGCTCTGAATGTGGGATGAACATTATCTGGTCATATCAAGAATGAATCACAGAGGGGACGGAATCGACATAGAAGGGAAAAAGTAAAAGCACTTAGAGTGAAAGTAAAATTACTAGAGATGGAGAAAGTGTCAGTTAGAATGACCTTCATTCCTTGGGTGACCCTGCTGTGAATGTATGCCCTTGGCATACCCTCCTGGCATTCTTCACTCATCCCTTCCAGGAATATTCCCCCCCCCCCCCCGCCAAAATGAGGCAGCAGAAATGACCAAGCTCAAATGGTCCTACTTCAGACATATTACACAGAGACCTAGATCTCTAGAGAAGGCTCTAATATTGGGAAAGAGAAGGAAAGAAGGGGACAACCAGCAGCAAGATGGATGGACTCAATTCAATGGCAATGGATGTGCCATTTGGAGACCTGAAAGACCAAGTTAGGGATAAATCATCATGGACAAAATGTATCTATGTGGTCACACCAGAGTCGACACTGACTTGATGGCACATAATCAAACAACCAAGCAGAAACTAAAAGTAATGAAATTATTTCAGATGAAATTGAAATGAGGGAAAGCAGGAACAAGTATTTTAGAGATTTGTATGGGAATTATAGTGATATGTCAGAGGAGATTTAAAATGAATGCTCAGAATGTTAGTGTCAAAGAACAAATGGGCAAAAAGCAGGTCATAAATGCTGTAAGAACTCTGAAAAATAGTAAGGCTGCAGGGATAGATGGTAAAATTGGAGAAATGTTAAAATATGAGTATGATGTGTTTATGGAGTGGCTATGCAATTTGTTTAACATGCACATGTGAAGAGTGCAAGGATGATTTGCAAGGACAGAAAAGTATGGAGAGGTATAATGGATGGTGTTGGTGTTAACATGTTACCTGTGTTTCCTTTTCTTTTTCTTTTCTCATGCCTTTAATTTCTTTAGCTTATTATTTCTTACTTCTTTGCTATGTTCTGCAAAATTCTACTTACCTTGAAAGAGAGTAGCATGATGGGCATGTATGTATGTATGTATGTATGTCAAATAGGAAAACACACAGTGCAGGTGAACAATTTAAAGCTGCAGAGGAAATATTTAAAGTGCTAACAGCTTTACATCTATGGCATAGAGGTTGGAAAATACTGATCTATGTAAGAGAGATGGAAGAGAATATAGGATTACCAAACCACTGTACTAATTCCTCACATAAGCAAAGTTTTACTTAAGATTTTACAAAGAAAAATAAAACCACTAGAAGAGAATATGTGTAGCTCAGGGTTGAACTGTGGAGTCCTTGGGGTTCTCTGAGTTTGGTTGTTTTCTTGCAAACATTTCGTTACCCGGCTAGGTAACATCCTCAGTGCTAGAATGGAGTGGAGTTTGCTCTCTTTTATATACAGAGGCTTGTCCTGCCTCTGTTGATATATGTGTGTGTGTGTGTGTGTCTTACTGGTAGTTCCTTGATTAGGGTATTGTTTACTGCTTGATTGTATGTCTGGTGATAATCTTGGTGCTAATCTCTGCTTATCTGGGTGATGATTGCTGGTGAGGAGATGTTCTGGTCTTTTGTTTCCTTTTTATTATCGCTTTTGAATAGTGTGTAGATGTTGTTTATCTCTATGTGCCTGTTGATGGCTACCCTGTCTGAAAACCAAGCTTCCAGAATTCCCTTGCATTTTTGGATTTAGCTTGGTCTAAGATGCTGACAGTTTCCCAGTTGAAATTATGGTTGAGTCTGTCCATGTGCTGTGAGATTAAGGAGTTTTCATCATGTCTTCTGCTGTGTTCATGGATGCATTCTGCTAGCCTTCTGCCTGTCTGTCCTACATAGTGGTTGTTACAGTCCTTACTGTACTGAAGATGTTACCTATCCGGGTAAGGAAACGTTTGTAAGAAAACAACCAAGCTTAGAGAACCCCAAGGACTCCACAAGAATAAAACCATGGTCAGAAAAAAATGCAAAATGAACAGAACAGACAGAAGAATATGAAATCAGATAGCTGACATAAGATGAATAATGGAGATAACAAGAAATTATAAGGAGGTAGTGTTCCTTTGCTTTTCTAACTACAGTAAGGCCTTTGATTGTTTACATTATGATAGACTGGAATGTATTAAGGCTAATGAATGTGCCAGAAGACTTGATTAGTCTTCAGAGGAAGAATGAATAAAAAGCAACAGTAAGAACTGGGATTGGAAAAACAGTAGTTCAGGATAGGAGACGGAGTGCAACAAGGAAGCGTACCGTCACCATATTTTCTATAGGAATGGCAAGAACTGAAGAGATGACAGCTGGAATCAAAATTGGAGGACTAAACGCTAATAATTTCAAATATGCAGCTAATACCACTTTTGTCAGCTGAAAGTACAGGCAACATAGAATGATTAAAGTAAAACTGAAAGTGAAAAATCCAGATTAATGTTACATATCAAAAAGACAAAGGTAATATTAATCAGCGTGCTTATTGAACTTACAGTAGATGGCAAAGAACTGAAGGTGGTACTGTAGATAGTTTTGTTTCCTTAGATAAAAATGAACAGTGTGCTGGAGAAGTTAAGAAGAAATTAATCTTTAGGAGGAAGCGAATGACAAACTAAAAAAATACTGTGAACAGGAAGGATATTGCTATGACAACAAAGATCAGAATAGTGAAATGCTTTAATGTACAATTTGAAAGCTGAACATTGATTAAGAGTGAAAGAAAGAAGATAGGTATCTATGAATTATGGAGATGGTTCCTGAGAACACCATGGTCTGCAAGAAAAACCAATCCATTGGTCTTGGATGAAATAAAGACTGGCTGCTCCCTCGAGGCAATGATCAGCAGGCAGATGCTAACGTATTTTTGGGACATGTGATGCAAGCAAATAATGGCCTAGAAAAAACTATTATGATTGGCAAGACTGAGGGAAGAATAAGAATGCAAAGACAATGGTAAAGTAGATAGTTGAAATCAAAAAGATAATCAGATTTGTTCTTGGAAAGCTACAACTTATTATTAGAAACAAGTCAAGATGGTGAGAATTGTCCATGTAATCATCGGGAATCAGGCCCAACACAATGGCATCTAATTAATTTTTGTTTCTAAAATTTTGTTATCCTGCTTATTTATTACTAAATAAAGTAATACGGCAAGGTGTAAATTAAATATAAGTACAGTAAACAGCACTATGTTTTCTTCTAATTTAAGACAGAAAGCCTCATTACAATAATGCTATGTCATTCCCAGAGGTTCTCTTGGAGATACTGTAACACATGACTACCCTATTATCCAACACAGGATATTAAGAACTTCAGCTGATTCACTTTTGGGGAACAAATGTTTTTACAAAATCATAAATTATATATTTGATACCCCCACCCATTTGCTAAAATACATTTGGGGCCATAGGAATCTATCTTCATGTTTAAATTATCATCCTAGAAGTTGGGCTTCATTAAATCAGACTAGTATCTGATTTAATGAAGACAGTATCAGAGTATGACAAAGAAGCATATACTCACTTTTTTTTTTCTTGAGGGAACAGGATGTGAGGTATCTCCAACTTAATTGCCTACAAATTGAGTTTGCAAGACCTACATTTTAATTTCTTATTCTACACAAATTCAAACTTATTCAAAAAGTATACAATAAGAATAATATTTTATTCTGAAGCAGTGTGAACAGTATCTGAGTCAGCTCTTCTTCTGATAGTCAGAAATGTTATACAGAGCAGCCAGCTGTGGAGAGAGCACCCAAGTGAAAGCTCTTTGATTGACTTCAGGTTTCTAATTCAAATCCTTTATTATGGATATAAGATTTTCAAAAGTCAGAGAGTTACATTAGAATAAAAACATCACTTTTTAGCATTCTTATTCAGATTAAATGTAAAACTAAATGGGTTATAGCTTTCAGCTCTCCAACTAGCCCTGTTCCCAACTTTCAGATTAAGTCTAGCCCACACAGAAACCAACATATGCAGTAAGAGGTTAATTCTATTTTGCCCAGTAACACTGTTAAAAATAGCTCCCTTCCATCTTCCAGTATATTTAGCCAGTGAGTTTTTTCTATGATTGATTCTCATGACTAACCACACCGATAAGTATAAAGTAACCAATTTTCTGTTGAAGGATACACCTTTATTCCTGGTCGGAATCCTTACCAAAACCCTACTAGTTACTACCTTGTTACCTTTCACTGCCATTTACTTTCTCTTTCTCACCAATCTCACACATGAGATTTCAAATCTGATGGAACATTACCATTGGGGGCTCATAAAGTTAGTTTCTTAGTATGTTACATAGAAAACTTTAAATTATGCGTCCCCAAAAGAAGCAGGCAGACTGCATGAGGCACAGCAGAAAGACACAAAAGCATCCCCTGCCAGTTTCTTTGTTTTTCTTCTGTGATGAAGGATTGCATGAGGAAAGAAAGCATTCAAACAACCACAGCCATGTGCCATGTTTATCATCCATGTGCCTGTAATATCTTTTGAAGTGGTAAATCAATACCGTGGTTGTCTTTCAGCAAGAACACAATTTCTTACAGAGACAGAGGAATTTAAGGTGGTTCATCCATTACAGAGGGACAGGATTTTTACTGAGGTGGCACTTAGAATGTGGAACTCCATCTAAGGCTGGCCTATTCTGTGTTTATCAGACCATTGGGTCAAGTTCTAGGCATCCCATTTCAGGAAGGACATTGACAAAGTGGAGCATGCAATCAAAGTCATGAGAGGCCTGGACAGAAAAACATGAGGAATGGTTAGAGTCATTGGGTATTTTTAGCTTGGAAGACAGAAGACTATGAGAAGATGTATTAACAGTCTTCAAGAATCTGAAGGGCTGTCATGTAGAATATGGCACAAAATATTTCAGTGTTGTTCCAGAAGATTGTACAAGAAGCAATGGGTTTGAATTACAAGGAAGTAGATTTCAATTAGACATCAGTAAGAACATCAACAATGGAACAGACTGCCTTGAGTGGTGGTGGATTCTCCTTCACTGGGGAATTTAAATAGAAGCTAGATGGCAAGCTGTCAGGGATCTTGTAGTAATTTCCAGCTCTGAGAAGGAATTGGATTAGATAATCTCAAAAGTCCCTTCTAGCCCTTCCTGACCCTATGCAAGAGGGTCAAGTAATCTAGTTTCAATAGCATCTGAGAAGGGATAGTTGGGGGCTGAAGAGTGGGCTCCACTGGGATCATCAAATTATCAATCATTCCAGATATCACCAAAAGTTCATTTCAATGATGGAGAAGTAATTGTTAGAGTATCATCTTAACTAAGCTTCTGGCAATGTCAAAGCTTGGTTTGATACTAATTTAAACTCTGGGAAATCCATCAGCCCTTCTATATGTATGCTGAACTGTGCATACAAGAAGATAGTGGTTTCTGAAGAATAGACCTTATAATTTTTTTTATTATTTTTAAAAGGTGAACAGAAGGAATCTCTTATAATCTTCTCACTTTATCAACACTGTCTTTGTGTTTTGCCTTCTTGTTCTTCCCCCTCCTTTCCCCCTTTAGTGGAGCAAAATGTGGAAGTCTAAAGGAGATTTTACTTATGTATTACATCATTTCTCTAGACCACTGGATCTACAGAGAAGGGCCTATGCTTAGGTGAGTTGGATTCATCTGCTGTGTAATCAAAATGGACATCTCTGCAATTTTAGAGAATAATCTGTTAGGAACTTCTCCTGAGCAAGCATTAATGAAAAGAATGAGAAAGCACTATATGCTTTTTAGTGGAACTTGGTCAGAAATTCCCAGTAGTCTGCATACTAAATCAAAGATAGAGACACCCAGTTAACAACAAATATTTGATTGAGGTATCTGAGGAGTAAGTAGAACCAGACCTCAGCACAAGTCTTTTTACCTGAATATGAAAAGTATGTTACCTGTCCTATTTTGACTTTTCCTATTTAACCCACATTTCTAATTAAATTCCTATGCAAATTCTTGATAATTTAACAATTAAGCAACATTTAATGCTCTGATGCTTCTAATTGCAGCTCTCTCATGAAACACTGAACATTATTTCAAAATCTTCACACAGGTCAACAAAGATGTAAGCCTGCTCTCTTTGAGTGTTTTACTTATGCTGCCATCCTGTGACCAAAATTAGAAAATGCACAACTAATACCCTAGTTGACATACCCCAATCTCAACAATTATTACTACACTTTTGCTTCTTAACTCATTCTTATCCTATGGTCTTATCATTTATGGAATATGACTTGCAATGCTGGCTACAAAACAGTCCTATATAGTAGATGTGCATGTTTAGCATATCTGGGGGGGGGGGGGGGGGAGCTGTTCTACCTCCCAAATATTTGAAAAAAGATATATGACCTGAAGGAGAGTTGCAAGGCTAAAAACATCTACTCTCCTCATTAACTCTTGTGGAGGCTACTGTACTGCAGTAATAACATTTCCTCTTGTTTAATAAATTATGCATCATACTTTTAGGCCTAATCCTTCACTTCCTATGTTGAACTGAAATGCTGCCAGGGAAGCAGCCATAAGGAAAGCTGAGTTCCAACACAGCGCCATCACAGCATGCAGTCCACCTCAAGCTGAAAGATGAATGCCTTGGCAAGGGCTGGTTTCAATCCCAGCAATTATTGTCTTGCTGATTTCCTCCCCCAAGGGAACCAAGAGAAGGGAAAATACTTTTGACAGCCTTAAGTTGTTCTAAGTACAGACCTGATCCTGAAGCCCCACAAGAGAAAGGAGGATCTCAGGATTCAGCAGATTCAAATTTGTTTTCATCTCACTCTTGTCCCAGAACACTCTATTTTCAAGACCATCACAAGTTACCGATGACAGGTACATAACTGGCAGTACTTACCAATCTTTTGAACTTTTCATAAGCATAACAACTGGGGCCTTCAGAGTGGATGTGAACCGAGTTGAGGCTTTCAGTTCCTCTCTCAGTGGGGAGGTATCTCAGTTTCAGCCCATTCCCATCTGAATTAGCCAGGTGAGTGGGTTAGGCTTGCTCTATAAGCCCTTGCAACTGCATTATTGTTGTCTACTCCTTCCCTTCCAATTGAACTATCAGGGAATTACATGGGAAATATACAAACACAGAGACACACAAACAATTCTGAAGTATTGGCACCAACACTTGGCTTACATTTTGATCCTCTATCAGGGGAAAAAAGCAAGAAACATATCCCAAATACAGAACTTTCAACAGTTCTGGAGAGTCTATCTCCAGAAGAATGTCAGACTTAGTATAATTATATTCAAGAGCAGCTCTGCTCAGCTACTGTAATAATTATAAAGATTATAGCTAAAAATATAGTCATAAATAATTTTTATAATTATAATTAAATGCTAATAAAGCATTTAAGAGCTCCTTTCTCAATGAAAACCAGTGCTTCGATGCATCCCTCACTACAGTGCCATAGAAAGAAACACCATAAGTTACATATATAGAAAAGGGGGCAAATAAACTTGTCCTCTTATGGTTTCTGGCAAATGAAAAACCCCATATTTATAATCCCCTTTAAGCCATATAATCTGCTTCAATCACCACCTAAACTGGATATATGCCCCTACTGGCAATGGTCAATGCTCCCAAATTTTGCCATTCCTCATCCTCAGTCAGGTGCTACCAAATGCAAGCCAATGTAATACCAGCAATAAAATCATGCCAGCAGTTTGATGAGAAAATGTGCCCAAACTGGGAGCAAGAGGTTATAAAGCAGCAGCAACAGAGTACAATTTGGGTATCATGCAAAGAGCGAACTCTGTGTAGAAATACATGGAATCTCAATCTAACTACAGCTTCACAGGAAAAGTGTGTGTGTGTGTGTTTAAATTCTGAATCCACCCAACTCCTCAATCACTCTGGATGACTTACAAATCAAAAACAGAAAAATACATATAAATATAACACTAGACAAATTACTATGAGTTTGTGGTTCGGTTTGCACTAAGCAAAACTACTTGATATAAGTTTCAAAATGCAAGTGGTAGGATAGAAAGGAAACACTTGTTTTATAGACGATGCCATGGTATTGATGCAAATGAACCCAGAAAGTTTGTCATTTGGATAGCATCTTCTTCCTCTGCCTTTCAGCTTGTTAACAGTCAGAGCAACTGATCAATGTGTCTTCAGAAGGTGGTTTCACTCCTTCCTTGGTAGCTGGTTCCAGGGACAAGTTCTCCCTCTGAACATGATTGCCCTTGATGACATTTTCACCAACTTTCCATTTACTGCTTAGAAGTACCCGGTCAATCTGGCCTCACTGAGAGCATCCTGACTAAGGAGCCCAGAATCAGCATTCACCCTAGTAGCATAGCATCTGCTTCTACTTTTAAAAGAATGTATAATGGTAGATATACACTTATATCTTTACGTAATGTATAAGGAGGATCCAGTCCTAATTCCTATGGTCCAGCTGCACAGACCAACGCGCTGTTAACCCCATGGGTCCAGGGTGAATTTTTTCCCACTTCCGGACTACAGAGCTTGGCAAAGCAAAGAATATTGCTTCAGTCAAACCGGATGGGATAAAAATGTTATCAATACAAACAGGTTTGCCTATGGAAGAAATTAAAGCTAAAAGGATCTAGCCAGATGCACACATGGAGAAACATATGACAGAAAAATTAATTGGTCAAGAGCTTTGCATATGCAGGGACATATTTCAAAGGACCACCATTTCAAATGTGCAGAGGCATTGGGTCAAATTAAAGAAAAACATATTACTCAACTTATGATAGCTGTAAGCATCTGAGATGAGACTATAGATACATATACTTATTTGACTGCTCCTAGAAGATAAAGTTCAAGCTGCTAAAATCTTTTATTTTCACATTATTGATATACAGAATGAAAACATTTTGTATGAGCTAGCCTGAAATGAGCACACAGCAAGGTTATTTGGACCCCTTATGGCCAGGCTCAGGGCTGGGCATGGGACAGAAATCACATTGATCACTCTGGTGGATGAGCTTTGTCAGAACCTAGATGGGAGGAATGTGCCACTCTTGGTCCTATCAGACCTCTTCATAGCCTTCAATACTATTGATCATTGCATTCCAGACAGTATGTTGCTGTGGGGATTGGAGGCACCATGTTGCAATGGTTCCACTCCTTCCTCAGTGGGTGATTTCAGTCAGTGAGGGAGGAGAGGTTATTCTCTTGTTGGGTGCTGCAAGGTTCAGTCCATTCCCCCTGCTTTTCAACATCTACGTGAAGCCACTGGGAATGCTCATTCATTAGACTAAGGTGAGATACCATCAATATGCAGATTTATATTGCCATCCAAGGCCTGGCTAAAAATGTTGAAGTCTTGCCCTGGTGTTTGGAGGCTGTTGAGGTCTGGATGGGACAAAACTAGCTAAATATGAATATCAAGCAACAGAGTTTTATTATTTACAATGTCCTTCCAACTTTCTTAAGGGGAAGGCGCTGCCTCTAAGAGAATAAATCTACCACCTGAGGGTCATTCTGGATTCAGAGCCCCTGCTGGATCCACAGATATAGGCCATGGTCAGGATGGCTTTGCCCAAGTTCAGCTGGCACCTCAGTTGTGGCCCTACCTGGAGCAGGAGGATTTGGCTATGATAATTCATGTCCTTATCACCAGTAGGGTGGATTTTGACAATGTGCTCTACACAGGGTTTGAAGTCCATCCAGAAAATGCAGCAGCCCACTTGTTGGTTGGGTTTTTTTGCCATGAACATATTACACTCATATCACAAGTCTTGTATTGCCTGCCAGTAGGATTACAAGGGCAATTCAAAGTGCTGGTTTTAACCTATAAATCACTTTATGGTTTGGCACTGAGGTATCTACAGGACCATCTTCAACCAGAATGAACCCACCCAAGGCAATCCACATGGAAGAAACTGCTGGTGGCACCCCACATCCATGGTATAAGAGGGGATGAGGCCAGAAAGCACTGCTTCTCAGATATGGCATATGGCACCAACATTCTGGAACAGTCTCCCCATAGAAGTAAGACTGGGCCTCTTAGCCAGAAAATTGTTAAAACAGAGCTTGGGGGGGATTCAGGATTTGACTGGATCTCCCCAATGGTATTCATTTTCCTTTTTGTACTGCTGTTATAGTCTGATTGTTCCATGTATATATTGCACCACGGACATTTTAATAACTTCTATTGTGTGTTATTTACTGCTGTAAGCCACTGCAAGTCTCAGAAGATTCAACGGCATAACATTGAATAAATAAATAATTGCTTAAAATGAATAAAATGTAACTAATTCTTCTGAACATCATAGTCACTCTGTTATTGGAAGGAAGGAAGGAAGGAAGGAAGGAAGGAAGGAAGGAAGGAAGGAAGGAAGGAAGGAAGGAAGGAAAAAAACCACTTACCCTGACATGAATTCTGAAATTAGCCTAGCTTCCTTTTGTTATTGTTGTGGGTGCATGTGTGCATGAGTTCTGTGCCACATCCCACAGGACACTGGGTGAAAGATGCTACATCCCATTGACAAATGGGAAGGGGTGGGGGTTGAGCTATTTATTTAGGCCTCCAAAAACCAGAGATTCACATCTAAGAAAAAAATGAATAATCACTCTCCAGGAAATCTCAGCCAGCACACAGACCAACCTATGCCAGCATCTAATGGAATTTGCATTAGACTGCAGTGTAGAGGCCCTCCCATATCATCAGCTGGCAGAACTCTGAGGAGAAAACTATTTATAGCCGTTCAAGAGGAATACACACTGGCAAGTTCCACAGAAAAGCTGCCATTGTAGGATTTTAAAACAGATGATGTGGTAGCCTCCCCCTCTACTTATGGCACAATGACCCATTCTCCCAGAAAGCTGGTGGTGGTGAAAGACATTATCTATCAAGTAGTGCACTAGCAGACTTTGCAGAAACTCTAGCTACTTTTTAAAGCTAAGTGGATACTAAGTTAAGGAAAACCACTTTCTAAGTTAAGGAAAACCTGCTGCATACAACTTTTAATTTATTCATCACCCACTTCTTTAAAGGATTCAAAGCAGTTTATAAAACTTGTGAATAAATTAATAAATAAAGCCTGTGTAGTATGAGCTGGGCTATCCAAGTGCCTCTTGATGATAGGTAAGATCCGTAGATGCTCCAACCTGACCTCTCATGCTGAAACTAAAAGCTTAGACAGTGGATCAGCTTTCCAATCATCAAATTATACTTAGAAGAAGGTAGAATAAACAAGGCTGCTAGAATATTTATCTCTACAGGGATAATGGAACCATCCAATTTTTTTCCACACCTTTTCTGTATTACAGTCACTTAGTTTCATAAACAAATTGAAAAGATCCTTATCCAGCAAAACAGAACCCTTTCATGTTTAAATTCAACAAAAAGACTTCTATGATATCAAATCTCTCCAGAAATCATCTTTGTTCCTGAAGTAGGGGTTGACAAAATAGGGCTCAAAGGTACCAAGGCACCTACCAGAATGCCAAGAGCTGCTCCTGAACTCCTATAATAATATAAATGTTCACATTGAGCAAATTCTTGTGAGAGATCCCTAAAAATTTTCATTGATTTTTGGGATCTTGTATAAATAATTTAATTTAGTGCCCCCTGCCATAAAATAAGATAACTAAAGTCTCTTGACATAGTGAGTCCAGGTCTAGCACAGAACTGGATGACGAAGAGCAGTGGTCAGAATAGAGCAATAGCCCTTTCTTCAGACTGGGCACGAAGGCTGCCATCTTTCTCTAGAATGCCCAGAGGCAAAGTCATTCCTGGGATTTTTTGGGGAGGGGGGAGAGAGGAGCGGGTGCCAGATTAGAATGCTTTGGGGAACAAAAGGCAGCTGAATGCACTGGTCAAAAACACGGGTTTCTGGAGGGGAGGGGAATGAAACTGCCTCTTTTAAAGTCCCCAAATTTTGTAGAATATTTCCCTCCCTGTAGCAGCTACCATTTTTCCACCAAATCAAATACTGTAGTAGAATGCTATTAAGCACCAAAACACATGGCATGGGTTCAGGTTACCTGAGGAACCGTCTCACCACCATTACATGAACCTGTCCTACCTGGTCAGGCAGAGAGGGCATGTTGTGGACCCCATCAGCGAGAGAATGTCAACTGGCAGGGCCCAGGAGGAGAGCCATCTCTGCCATGACCCCCGCCCTTTGGAATATTCTCCCCCCAGAGATGTGGCAGGCCCTTACCCTCCCAGCTTTCCAGAAAGAATTAAAGACCTGGCTCTGCTAGCTTGCGTGGGGCAACAACAATCTTACCCAATCCTGGGGGTGACTCGCACCTTGATGATACTCCCCGAGCTACTGCCAATTTAACATCTATTCTTGGATTTTATTTATTTTCTATTTATTCAGGAACATTTTATATTGTATTTTAATTGATTTTAACTCCTTTATAAACTACCCAGAGTCATTTTTAATGAGATGGGTGGTGACAAATTTGATAGATAGATAGATAGATAGATAGATAGATAGATAGATAGATAGATAGAAGCTTTATCTGATATTTTGGGCAACTCAGGCAAGAATATACCATTGATCTGTATGAAGCAGTAGCATACAATGTATTTTAATACAGATTTTAGCTGTAATTAACTCATAATAATTACAATTAATCATCATAAAATAAGTAAAAACACAGTAATGATTGTGGATGTTAAAACTTTTCAGACAATAAAGGTGCTTTTTCTTTTTCTACCTGTCAGGATCTATCTCAAAACTGATATGGGAAGATCCAAATCTATTTACACCAGAAAGTAATTTGCTCATGGTATGTATCTTCTAACAGATTGTAGTGTTGTCTTCTCAAGTGGAAGGAGATTCCAAAAGAGACTAGAGGGAAAGACCCTTTCTGCAGGAAAATAACATGTCTGAATAATGGTAGCGGAAACTAAATTTTTGTGGTGATGTACAGAATGCAAAAATCATTTTGTTTATTAAATCCATATCTGTCAAAAAAGGATTTCTGCTAAAAACAGAAAACCTGCAGCATTTACATGATGTGCTAAATAATCAGAGCATGAAGCAATCAAACATAAATGAACATACTTTAATAAATCAAATGAGATGAAAACAAAGCAAATCGGTCTGAAAAAAGAACAGATGTTCTCGTTATGTTCATTGCTGTATTCAGTAAATACCACAACGGAGGATATTCACAGATTATTAGCACTAATATTAAATGGCATTTTCTGTAGTACAGTTCATTCAACTTGTGACTCTTGGGGCAGTGCAGAGATTCATTCTACTTCTAAAAAAGCACTTCAAAATACATCTCATTTTAATACAACTTGAATGTGAACTAGAAACCTGCAATAAAGGTGTAGCTGGAGGCCATGGCTAGGGGCCTTTAACCAGTTCTGTCTGGTGCACCAATTGCAACCTTACCTGGTGCAGGATGACCTACATATAGTAACTCATACTCTCATTGCCACCAGCTGGACTACTACAGTGCTTTTTACATGGAGTTGCCCTTAAAGACTATTCAGAAACTAAACTAGTCCAGAAGGCAATGGCCCATGCACTTATCAGCTCCAGGTGATGGGAACATATAATAACAATTTTGTGGGCTCTGTACTGGTTCCTGACTGGTTTCTGGATACATTTTAAGGTGCTGGCACTCACCTATAAAGCCCTTCATGGCTTGGTACTTGGGCACTTACAGGATGATCTGCTCCTACCAGAATCAGCCTGACCCACTAGATCTTGTAGAAGACAACTGCTTGGGGCCCCACACTTCCAGGAAATGAGGAGAACCAAAGCTAGAATATGCTGTTTTTCCATAATAATGCCAGAACTCTGGAATGGCTTTCCTATGGAGATCAGACTCACACCTGAAAACTGAATTATTTTGAAGGGCATTCTCTTGATTTAATACACTGTGCTACCTGAATTTTATTCTTCCCTTGGCCTTTTATCCTCTATTTTCTTGAGGTTTTATGATGTATTGATTTTAGATTGTACTGTGGATGTTTTAATTGTACATACCATAAGCTTTTAAGAGTCACTGCCAGGTACAAATTTAATGAATACATAAACAATTTTTTGATAGCAAAATTCAGGGGGCCCCCTGCCCCCGTCCATCTAATTTCCAGATCACAATGCTGTGATAATAATTAATGGTATGAGTCGTGGAGCAATGCTGTTAGGACTGATACACTAATGCAAGTAATCCAGTGTCTGATCACAGGTGCCCCACCTTCCACATCAATGTTTCTCACCCTTGGCAACCCTAAGATAGATGGACTTCAATTCTCAGAATTCTCCAGCCAGCATTCTGGAACTCTGGAATTCTGGAGTTGAAGTCTACACATCTTAAAGTTACCAAGGTTGAGAAACACTGTTCTACAAAACAGCCATTCTGATACTTGAAGAGTAACCATATCTACCTACAATCTTCTCTTCTCCAGGCAAAATATACCTAATGACTCCAACTGTTCTTCATAAGTTTTTCCTTCCAGGCCTCTTATCATCTTGGTTGGTCTCCTCTGGACATGCTTCAGTTTATCAATGTCCTTTTTAAAATATAGTATACAGAAATGAACACAATTTTGTAGATGTAGTCTGACCAACACAGACTAGACAGGAACAATGATTCTGTTGATCCTAACATTGTACTTTTGATACCACATAGGACTGCATTTGCTTTTTTTGCAGCTGTATTACATTGTTGGCTCATGTTCAGCTTGTGATCCACCAAGATACACATATCTTATTTGCATATACAGTATAGCTTAACCATTCTATACTCAAGTATTTAATTTTTCTTATCTGTGATGGAATGGACTTATGAAGGCCATGCTCAGGGAGATAAGCGTGTTCTTAGCCCCCAACAGGAACATGGGGAGTTCAAGAAGATGGGGCTGGCACCTCCCTAAGGAATTCATGGTGTTGTAGCTGGCTGGCTTGGGAACCTGGGTTCAGTCTGGTGAGATTGATGTCAGGTTCAGCCCAAAGAACTCCAAGAGACAATGCAAATACAGTTCTGTTGCGTTTATTAGCTTCCACCTCAAGACAGAATCTCACCAGACTGAACCCAAGTTCCCAAGCCAGCCAGCTTGGGACAAGCTGGGACAAGACCGTGAATTCCTTAGGGAGCTGCCAGCCTCATCTTCTTTAACTTCCCATGCTCCTGTTGGGGGCTAAGAACACGCTTATCTCCCTGAGCATGGCCTTCATAAGTCCATTCCATCACATTATCCACATTTATATTTTTGCATTAGTCCCTGTTGAAACTCAGCTTGCTGGGTTTCATCCAATGTTCTAGCTTGTCATGATTCTCCTAACTATCCCCTTATTTTTGTGGCAGCTACTGTCAGCCCCACTAGGCAGACCAGACCAGGAAATCAACTCCACGGGAAGGCTAAAACTACTTTTATTGAGATTGGCTATCATAACAGAATTTTGCAAGTCTGATTCTGCTGTACCTCCTTTTCCTACCTACAGTTCAGTAAATTAGGAAGCTTCTGTCTGAGCCACTTCTGAACGTTATTTGGCTGTTGTGAACTTAAAAATATTTCAGCCCCTTTTGCCTAGCTAACAGCTATCTCAGTCAAGGTCATCTTCCTTAATCTCTACAGCTATAAATTTGGTGATTTTACATTCTAGCCCCTCATTCAAGTCAGTAATAAATATGTTGAACAGCACAGAGCTTAGAATAGAGCCCTGTATATCCAAGTGGATATACAGCCATTTTAATACACAGTCCTTGGGTACAAATGCTCAACCCACACTGTATCAATCTAATACTACCACAGTTCAGACTATATTTTGTCAAATTCCCTACTACAATCTACAAAGGAGACTTTGTAGAATACGGTGCCACCGTGTATAGATCGTTCCTAGATCAGAGGTTCCTAAACTTTCTCAGTTCACGGCACCCTTAGTGTTTCAGTAATGTTTTCACAATGTCCCTAGACCAAAACTGTGAACTACCTCCAGCTAGTAGTATGCACATTGTCCCACAGATGTCAAGTATTATTGGGTTTCCCTCCAAAATTTCAGTTTGCTGCAATGCCCCATGGTGCTGTGACACACAGTTTGGGAACTATGGCCCTAGGTGCCTAAGAATTTTGAGACATTTCCATTCAAACACAGGCTGTGTGTATGCGTGTGCATGTTAGCCCTGCGAAGTAGTCCAGACAAGAAGCACGACCAGGAGTACTAGCTGTATCTTTATTGTAAGGTTACATTAACAGAATCTTGCAAGACTAAAAGTATTTCTCCCCTCCTTTCCTTTTACTCTCTGGAAAACTAGAGAGGGTCCCTTCTGAAATGTTTCCCTTGCCATCCTCTCTTCTGTGGTCTGAGACATCTTTTGCATGTCAGTTGTCCAGTCTGAGCTCTCCCTCCTGTCTCCTGAGTCATTCCCACATACCATTAAGCGCAGCAGGAATATGAGCCCACTCCCTGTTCCATATAACTGATGCATTATTTCATATGAAACAGGCTATGGTACTCACACTTCCAAATCTCCTTTGGTTTGTTAATATAATGCACTATCCCTTTGCCCCAAGGGCTGTTGTATTATTTTTACATTGTTGCATGTTCTCCTTGCTCCTTCTTGTTTTGATGTCCATTCTTAAGCACAAGTTTTTCCTCTAAATTTAAGTTCTTCAAGCCTTTTTCCACTTTCTTCTAGGTGACAGAAATTGGCTGACCTTGTAAAGATAAACAGGGTCCGGTCTGATTAATTCTTCAGTAAGAGACTTCTAGGGAATAGCTGGGCTGTAGGCTAGGCAGGGAAGTTGCAAACTATTTTGGAAAAAGGCAATAGCAAACATCTGTGCTGTTGCCAAGAAAACTGGTTGTATCTTTGAAGCTACCATAAATTGAGGTCAATTTGAAAAGAGACTTTACTTTTTACTAATAGCTTCACCTATCTCTCTAACTTTCCCAGCATTCTACCACATAGTACATGACCTTCTGGAACCTTACTTCTAGTCAATTATTTTTTGCCCCATTTCATTGTTATTCTGCCCTTCACTGTAAGTGTTGTTCCTCCTCTACTATTTTCCACATTCCTTCTTCTTAGTCTACAGCTTATTCTTCATGCTTCCATTTGCCTCACTGCTTTTTATGCTCTTATCATTTAACCCCTAAATCTTGAGACCACATTTCAGTCTTTAGCCTATCTCTCAATAAAATATCTTTGCTAAACAGGCATATTTCCTTTTCTTATAGAAACTAGGCTACAAACAGTGTGCCTTGCGTGAACTTCTGAACACTCCATGCTTAGCCATACCAATGTCTTAGCTATCATAACTGAAATGCAGAATAACTGTAATAGAATAACAAAGTACATAAATTCCATTTATTTTTTAAATATAATGCAACTAGGTAACACCATTCTGCATACAGGACTCAGTGCAATGTGTGATCTTCAATATTTTAATAAATGATCTGCACATGAGCTGATTAAAATAAGCAACTGTACAGACTATAGCATATTAGAATCTGAGCATTTTTCCTGGGATATGTTTCTGAAGACTGGTTTAACCTAAAGAATGAAATGTGTTGAGGGAATATTTTCAGTATTAAAATGGTTGAAGAGTAGGAGAAAAAAAAATCAAGAGCAATTATTTTATTCTATTCCCTGATGAAAGAACGAGAAATGCTAAAATAATCCACAGGAAAAGAGAATTGAATCCAAGTGTTAATGGCAGAATTCTTAACCATACATGAACTTGAACAATGAAACATCCAAATAAAAACCCATGCCACCTTTTAAGTCATGCTTTTTAGGCAAAAGATACTTTATCCTAAATTAGAAGTCTGGAACACAATGAACAGAATTACTCTTTTGTTCACTGTGTTGCTTCTAACGAAGTTATGTTTAACACCAGGCTGTTCGGCTAAATAAAATTATTACAAGTTTATTCAGTGGTTTAAAATAGCAGTACTATGTTTGCATTTCTAAATATTACTTCAAATGTATTTTGGATGCAAAGTATAGATGATATGATTGCTGCTCAGTAAGTTTACAGGCTAGGTTTTGTTGGGCTGCTGAGACAGAGAGAAGGAGGCTATTTTGCTATATTGTGAAAATAGTGTTAATTCTATAAAACTTCTAAAAAATTATGTATGTTATATATGAGTCTGTTGCTCATGATGGAATCATCTGAAGGAACCCAAGTCTGTACTATATAGAACTCTGATCATAAACAACATTAAGAACTGAATGGGAAGACTCCAGAAGCAGGCGCTTATGACCTTAGCTAGAGGAGCACAGTGAGAATAAAATATTGTGAGCTCAATAGCGAACTGTTTGAAAATCTCCCTAGAATCCCTAATGCTTGAGAAGACAAAAACACATACTGTAGATGCTGCATTAGACTTCACTGGGACTCCACCAGCTAGTTCTGGCCAAAGAAAGAGAGGAAATCATGGTGTCCGTATTCCAGTAATTCTCAGAGGAAGCTACTTTGTGGTGGCTCATAGTCAGGCTTGAAGGAAATTGCTAATAATATTTTCCTCTTTGGCCTTGATTTTTATAGCCATTTTCTCTATTTTATCTTCAGTATATATGATATATATTGTATCATATATTTCAGCTTTCCTTGTGCGTGCTGTCATAATGCCTTTAGCAGAAGCTAAAACTAAAGCACAGGTCTTCAGCATCCAAAACCAAGTTCCAATCAATGGACGCTAACTTAAATGGAATTTTAGTTATCGGGCTTTATCCAAGTTTATTTGGAAACAAATTCAATTATTCTGAGTGGAACTTAATTCCAAACAGATATTTTAGAATTGCGTTCTAAATATAGCCTAGGTCAAAAATATAAGCACAAGTCTGTGATCCATGGTTGAACTGATTCCAAAGGAAGAGTAGACTATCCAAATGCCTCCAGTAGGACTTTAAAAGTCCTTAAATTTGGCCTGATCATATTGTATGTGCATACACCCATCATCCCTTCTTTTCTGTACAAAAACAGCTCCTACAAAAGAAATTCAACTAAGTAACATATTCAGAAAATAATCATTATGTAGTCATGAGAAGATGGCAAACTCACTGATTAAAAAATGAAGATGATAACAAAGAATAGAGGCAAAGGATTTAATCATATGTTTGCACATATGATGGGTATTGTCGAAACTTCAAAAGTAAGGTAAAATTTAGCTCAAATATTTAAGTCAACAGTTAATGTGCTAAGTATAATACAATACTAGAACTGCCTCAGGGTATTTCTCTTACATGAAGACAACAATATGGATTTATTAATTGTTTTTAAAAACTAATAAGGTCTTCAATTCTTACGCTTCAGGTGGAATTATCATATAAAATCATCACACGGAAAACTAACAACTAGAAAATCAAATCTTTTCATGAACCTTTCAAATATTGCCCTTTAACCCACTGTCATTCTCGAAAGTTTTTAGAGTACTATCATTTTAACATAAAAAACCACCCAAGCTTAACTGGAAATTCCAGTCAATTGGAGTTGCAATAAATAATAACAAAAATTGACAGCTTCTTTCTGAAAGTCTCTGTAATGAGTGCCTGCTAACACTAAATGTTCTTTCCTACCAGATGACTTATACATCACAATCTTCCTTCACTCCTTCCTCAACCAAAATACAAAAACCCCCCATGAAACCCAGTGGAAAGACAGTGTGGAACAGTGAGTAAAGTGCTAGATTTCGCACAGAAAGTTTGAACATCAAACCTTTCAACTAATAAACTTACATAAGTTTATATACATATGCCTGTGGTCCCCAGTTAAGAATGAGTTCCATTCCCAAGATCAGTCCTTGTATGCAAGTTGGAACAGTATTATTGTATAATACTGTATAAGTAGTATTGTGTATTTAACTCGAATCATTGTGTATTTAATTTGAATTTTGTTACAATAGGCTCCATTCTTAACTATTGGTTATCTGTAACCCAGGCATTCTTAACCCAGATATGCAAAAAAATCAGAAGCAATCAGGGAACACTTCTTCAGACTAACAAATGTAATTGAAAAGCATAATTTTTGTGTCTCTTAATAAAACTTGTTAGTCTGAAAAGGTGCTACCAGACTCTTGATGTGTGGCTACCATAGACTAACATGGCTCTCCTCCTAAAATATTCATTATACAGTCATTTGCACAGTACTGGTTTCACATATCTTTTGCTTTGGAATTCTCCTCTGTTGACTTCTATCTGACAAGAAATGTACATGATGTAATTGTGAAATTGTAGCATTCCAGTGTTTTCTTCATTGTGCACTTTTATGAAAATTTTTACCTAAAAATACCTATACAAGTCACTATTTCAGAGTAACAACTCTTTTAAAAAAGCTTCTTTTAAACTGAAAATTCTTTTGTCTGCTTTATTGCTTTTCTATTTAGCAAGACTAAAGGACTGATGATTAAATATCAGTTGCTTTTTATATAGTTGATTTTCATTTCCTGGTGGAGGATTAAAGTAATGCTTTTGCCATTATTATTTTTTTCTCACACTGTTTTTGCAATGTAGTAAAATACTGAGAAATAAACTTTAACTTTTCCCCACCCAAAGAAACAAAACCTGAAGCTACATGCACAAAGCTTCCAATTAACATTAGAAAAAACCTTTGAACATAAACAGATATCATAAAAGATTTGGTCATAAAGAATGCCATTACTGTATAGTATTGTCCCACAAACGAATTAATTGCCAGCTAACTACAGAAAAGCAGTACTCTACAGCATCAAATGGATAAATATGGAAGAAATTTCATTTGCATCCATTGCATTACCTACTATATAAGCTTATACAGGTAGCCCTTGTTTAGTGAGCACAATTGGGACCGGCAACTTGATCGCTAAGTGATGTGGTCACTAAGTGGAAAATCACGAGACTGCTTACGATTTTACTTCAGCTTTCCCCACTCCTCCACCTTTGAAAAGCTTGCTAGGCACTGGGATAATTAGCAAGAAGGGAATTAATGTTTGTATTTACATTCATTGGAGAGGAAGGAATTACAAGACGAGCAGGCACACAATGGGGAATACACATCAAAAGGGATGCACTGATTACTCTCTTGTAATCCCTTCCTCTCCAATCTCTCCACCCTGCGAGGGGTGTCAGGTCCAGCCCAAGAACAGCAACAAGGCAATCCAGTACAGTTCAGTTCCTTTATTAGCTCGCACCTAATAGACAAAATCTCACCAGACTAAACCTATGCTAAAGCAACTAGTGGCTATAACCCATGAGACTCTAGAGAGGGGCCAGCCTCATCCTTCTCATCTTCCCACACTCTTGCTGCAGGCTGAGGAGACGCTTGCCCTGGAATGTCTCTCCCCCCTCCTGACAACCTTGAAGTTCCATTCCAGAATCTTCCCCACTCATGCCATCCATTACAGGGGGGAGGGAAGAAAAAACATGGGTCAGGTAGAGGAGAACACATACTAACTGACTGTAATAGCAAACACGTGATTAAGAGAGACACTGCAAAGGTCATAAATGTGCACCTTGGTGGCAAAGTTGTTTTTTCAGCATTGTCATAACTTCGAACAGTCACTACACAAGGCACTCGGTAAGCAAGATCTACCTGTAATGGATGACCACTGTTAGTCCCTGAACCTCTCTCAGACACTCTCAGCCCAAAAGAAATTAACCCCAAATCTTTCCTGTTGGAGGACAAGAATTAGCTTGGTGAAAGTGCTTCTATGTAAATTGTTCATTATTTTCCCTGTTTTTGTCCAACACCACTTGCTTTCTTCTCACAGTTCTCATTCTCATCTCAGAAGAATCCTCAGGTGAAGAGGTGGAACAACTGCAGAATGAGAGTGCATCAAACCATGATAGCAAAAAAGGAACTGATAAGGAGGAATTGATGAACTGTTGGCTGGGGAATTCTGGGAGCTGAAGTCCACATATCTTCAAGCTGCTAAGATTGAGAAACACTGTCCTAGGGAATAAAGAATGACAGTACAAGAGGCAAGATAGGATGAGTATCTCAGACAGAACTCTTGCAGGTTGAGGTGCTCCGAGTTTCAGACAATTAGCAACATCTGGACTCCTAGGGAACTATCCTGATTGAAGAATTTGAGCCTGCATTTTCCTGCTCACTGAAGTCCGCAAATGCTGTTCTTTGCTCTGTCAGTCCCTGCAACTTCTCTCAGACAGTTGTGTAATCAGATCTGCTTCTGTGGCCTTTACTTGTTCTGGATCTCCTGTGTGCATACTTTTGGCATGACAATTGATTCATGTTACCAAGCTTTGACATGTTTTCTTTAGATCAATGCTAGTCTCCTTGGCTTGTAAGTGGGCCATCATTGATCCCACCCATAAAATAGCTTTCATGATTCTGAAATAGTACAACAAATAAGCAAATGAAAGAAAGGAACCCTATTCAGGTGTTCAGTAACTTGAAGTTTATTGAAAATCAAAGAGCTGAGAAGAACATGGAAAAATACTAAGATTTATATGATATGAATAAAGACACTTATTACAAAGAAAGTGAGTTTTCCTATACAAAATTAAAGAGAAAGTTAAGAGAAATACATGAAGAATGGAAATGCCATGCTCCATTGAAATGTAAGAGCAAAATAAATCAGACTCTTCTGCTTCATACTAAGGCAAAAGAAGGGGTGAATTACAGAGACATGGAGTCCAGATCACAGAAAATTGTTCCTCTCTACTCTGCCCTGGACGGACCCAATTTGGAGTATTGTGTCCAGGTCTGGGCACCATATATCAAACATACCCAGGTCTTTTAACTGTTTCTCATAGGCCTTGTTTTCCAGACTCTTCACCATCTTGCTAGTCTTCCTCTGACATTGCTCCTATTTGTCACAGTCCTGTATGGACAATAAATGCATAAATAAAAGCTGGTGGATGATAAGAATCAATTACCACCCACTTGACTAAATGAAGGGGCAACTCAGGTTCCAAACCAATGAGCAGTGAAGATATTTTTTAATTTACTTCATACTTCATGTGGATCATTTCTTTTCATATTATTCTTCTTTCTGAAATGTTCTCCCACATTGAAGGAAATGGCCTGATCATTTCGTGTATCTTATCTATATAATGCAGAACCTGATCAACTGCAGTTTCATTTCATTCATAACAATTATCTGAGTGCTGGCTGCATAGCTCCTCTTAAGCCCAGCACTACTTTGATCACTTTCCCCAAATGCATTCCTTCAGTAACCTTTAATATATTACATTGTGTGAATTTACTTGTGTGAAAGTAAAATAAATACCTGCAAATTCAGCAGCATCCACCTCCTTCAGTCTGGACTAAATATTCCACGTTATGGTTGACATCAGCAGACATCGCATTCCACTCAGACCAGTGCCACAGGATTAATTTTGACTTCTACAACTGACAGTTCTTACACATAACATCTAAATAGCTAAAAGATTTTGCGGGGATCATTCTGTTTTATTTTTTATTCTTTTGCATAATTATTTTGGTGTTTGAAGTTAGAAAAAAGGCAAGACATTATGAAGCCACCATTACCAGAAATCTTACCTGATTGCCTGCCTGGCTTCTGACATTTCAGGAGGCTTTTACACATGTATTTTGGGGGTTCTGCTTTCCTGATCCAAAGACTAGCAGGAAGTCATGGTTAAATGGAATTAGAGTTGTGATTTGCTGGTTTTTGCTGGTTTCTGCCTTGGGGATACAGGCAGAGGGCAGCTCAGTTGAGAGAGAAGTTTCCATTATGAGCAGGCAACCAGGCATGGATTGTTTGTCCTGAGCCCTTAAATGGTATATTATGGGCCAGAGGTTGGTCAAGTTTGATCAGCTGGATCAAAGCACTCTATTCTGGAAAATGGGCTACATGAGCTGACAGATTTTGGATATTGGTTCACAGACAGAGATCCATCACTCTTCTAGTCTTTAGCCTCATTTAGGAACAGCATCCTTCCAGAAGTTCATATTGCCTTGTTCAAAAGGGACCCCTAAAAACCACCCCCCAGGCCTTGGCTTAGGTTGGGTGGTGGGTCCCTCGTAGGAAGGCTGTATGTTTGAGATGAGGTTGCTTTCATTTTTCTGGATGGTAATTATTTGCTTTTGCATTGTTGTTATAAACTTATTTTTAATGCTTTATGCCCCCCAGAGTCACTATGGAGTTGGGCAGCCTTACAAATTGATAGATAAATAAATGCATTCTAAATGGAATACTGAGCCCAGTATTATTCTTTTTTGAATAACTCATTTAATCTTGCCCTTCTCTGTCTATATGGACAGTTTTTTTCTTGTTTATAATGTACCGTATTTTTCCGATTATAAGACGATACTTTTTTCTAAAATCCTTACCCTAAAAATTGAAGGGTGTCTTATTTAAGGAAGTCAGCCGAGGCAAAACTGCCCATACTTTGTCTCTGCAGGCAGGCTTCCTCCTATTGCTAGCCTCCAATCACGAGTGAAATAGCTTGTCTCCCAAACAGACTTCCTCCAATCACGAGCCTTATGTAACTGATGTCAGCTGATACTGAACAAACCAATTAGAGGAAGGCTTTTGCAGAGAGAAGCTATCGGCAGTTTCACTCGTGCTTGAATGTAATCAGTTATGCAAAAGAGCCTGGAAATAGAGCTGCAGAGAGACGGTTTGGACCTCCTCCCACTGAGTGTATCAGGTCAATGTTACCTAATTACTAAATAAAAATGTGTTCTGCACTATCTTTAAAATATTGATTTCTTAATTTGGGGTTGGAAAAATGGGGGTCGTCTTGTACATGGGGGCGTCTTATTGTCAGAAAAATATGGTATCCTATGGATTACTTCTAGAACATGTGGTATTAATCTTTTATTATTCTCTTTCTGACTTAGCTTCACATTATTTCAGTATATTATTCATTCTTGGTTTTTCTTTTGAATTATGCGGCATTATTAGCCAGCAGCAAATTCAAACAAAAATGTAAAGTCTTTGTTCTCCAAGACTTGTGATTGAAACTAGCTGGTCAATATGAATGGGACAAGGCCTTATGAATGCAAACTAAATGACAAGCTTCTATTTATTGATCCACGTATCCTTGATTTCAAAAATACAATACATGGACAATGATGGTAAAACAGATTTGCGAAGTTCTTCATTAAACAAAAATAACATTACTTTTTAAAAACACCAGTATTTTAAAATACACATGGATGGCAATCCTTTTTTTAAAATATAATTGGAAAAAACAATTAAATTGTAAGTCTTGCATTCCAGAAAGCCAGCCGATGGAAACCCCTATTTCAAGTTCCTCATATCAGTTGCATTATTGACCTCTGTAGAATTAATGGTGCGAATAAGTAATCATTAGTGCATATCAGAGATCCCATTCTAGCACATTGAATTAATTAATTAATTTCAGTCCCATGGTGCGCTAAAATGTGTTGCTTGGCTGAACAATACAAGGGCCACATTATATCTCCAGCTGCTGTTGTATAATAATGTAGCAGCCACGACCAAGTATCTATCATTCCATATTTTTGGCTGCCAAAGGACATTACACATCTATTTCCTTCATATCCAGATCTTCCTTTCAAGATTCCTGCACTCTGCCATCTCCATAATGATTTCTTAGTAGTGTCTACTGTTTAATTGTAGCTGATTGCAGCAACCAAACACTCAAAATAAAAAGAAATTTTATCATCTAAATGCTGACTCATCACACCCTGAACAGGATGAGAAGGGAACTCCTTAAAACAACTGCATTGTTGGTTATCCTTTGCAGCTAAAAGAAGACACACAGAATGAAGTAGCTTCTACTGTTTTGATTTGAAGATATTCTATCCAGTTTATATTTTGCACTAGTCTATATAGAACACTGAAATGTCTCTGCTTTTGGAGATGCTGCTCAGGAAAAATAGCACTGTGCATAGGCTGTCTAATATACTTGTATTTATATATTTAATCAACTTCTACAGTATGTTGCTTTAATCCCAGAAGCAATTTTAGATGGCTTTACACATTAGGATTAAAAGCAATATAATAACAGTGAGAATAAACAAATAGACAACCAAGAGAAACATTAACATACTTTTAATCATTATTCCTGGTACCCACTCTAAGGCTTCCATTAAACTTCTTGGTACAATGCAAGATGTAACTTTAAATCAAATTTTAAGGACAAATGCCCTGCTAATCTAACCAAAGATCTACCTATCCATGTCATGTAATCATGAGCGGCCATAACATAGAAAGAGACTTGCTTACAGGGCCATCCTTACCTCTCCTAGCTAGCTGTTTCCCTCCTTTCGGGACACACTGCGTGGCCCATACCTCACCTATTCCTAACTGCATCCCAATGATCAATCTTGAATTAAAATTCAATAAGTAGTTGTAGACATGATGTCAAAATGACAAAATGTGTGTTATGATCTTGTAACACAAGTTCTTCCCTTTCAGAGTTGTTTCATAACATTGTAAACCAGAACATAAGGGGCAACATTTGCATCATGACACATGTTTTGTTACTCACTCCCCATGGATGTCCATGCTAGCAGTTCAATCAACTTCTGAACCCAGGAACCAAGTCCTTCCTCTCCTCTAACTGAAGTAGCATGATTCTGGCTAATTTTGTGGGAACAGACTCTTAAAACAGTGTGGAAGTCATGAGGATTCCCATACTCAAATTCTTATGAAAGAGAGCTCCTCAACAAAAAATGTTTTCCCTTAGGAATTCTAAGACCTGCAAATCCATCCTTTGACTAGAAATGACTTCTTGCTGGATCTGTGGAAGCACCACTGATCTTTCCTCTTCTCAAAGCTTGTGTGCTCATTCCTTGGGCAGGCTGGAGGAGAAGTGAGTATTGTGAAACAGTCTGAAAAATTCTGAACACTTTCCAAACAAGCTGAAAGACAATTGCTTTGTGAACAATTATGCATTTTTCAGAAAAGAAACCTCCAATGTTGGGTAAAGAACCAATGAATTCTGTAAACAAACAAACATTCAGTTTAAGAGTTTTCCAGAACTAACATCTTTCATAACAGCAATAGAGACAATGGAAAATTTACTTTAACCAGGTAATGTTACACAGGAGAGATGTCCTGCTGAACTATAAACACACTACTGAATTCCTAACCATGTGCACTAATTACTTAAAATCCACTCAAGAGGTCTATTAAACAATAAAAATTCCCACTGCTCTGAAAGTAGGACAGATGGCCCTTTAAATAAGTTTTGGCTCATGTTTCCCAGAAATACAGTTAGGACTTACTGTATATGTAATATGTTGGTAATTTCTCTATACTTAGGGGAAGGAAATCAAACAAAACAGCTACTGAAACAGCAGAAGAAATTTCCAGGAACATGAAAACAGAGTTTAAAAAGCAAGAAAACATTAGGGTGAAGTGTGTTAGAAACTATTCTATTCTAACACATAACCATAACATTGTGAAAACAAAATGAAATAACAGTCAGTGTTATAATGCAAAGTAAACAGCAAACTATTATACAGCAAAAATTCTGTGAAAAGCAAACCCCTTTCTCTTTTTTCTTTATAGAATCAAATGACTGGGGACTGAATTTTGGCAATCAAAATTTCCAGCTGACAGAATAAGATAATGGTCAAGAACTGACAACAATACAGGGTTTCCTCCTAGTTATGAAATTCTCCTAGAGGTTTGTAGGAAGGACTACATATCCATCTTGAGACTGAATGCTGAAGAAAGTTGTGAAGTTTAGCCTGAAGAAAAAACTGGGATAAGACATGATAGCATTGTTCAAATTCTTGAACAGCTGCCACAAAGAAAAATAGATATTATTGCTGTTCTACAAAGTAGGATAAGATCTAATGAAGGAGTTAGATGAGGGTGAATTATAATTGAATATTAGTAGAGACTTTTTAATGATAAGCACAGTTTTGCATTAAAAACAATTATCTATAGAGACAGTGCTACATTCTTCATTAGCTCTTCAAACATAGGTCAAGACAGCCGTTGGTTGAAAATATTCTACTACTTCTGGATTTCCTGCATCAAGCACAGATTGGGTTTAGTAGCCTACAAGGTTCCCCTCCAACACTTCAACACTATGATTCTGGGAAACAACTATCTTTCTTAGAATTTTTTTTCAAGTATATTTTCTCTACAATACTGTATATCTACCGATACATTGGAATGTATCTTGATAGTAATGTTAGCAACCTTAATCAGGAGCTACAACTTTCTTAATTTCTTCTTCACAGAACTTTAAACAAGTGCATTGATCTCCATTACATCTTGGAGAATCTGGAGCCTTTAAAATTTATCATCTGCATATTCCACATCCTTCCTTAAAAAAAAAAAAAAAACTGGTGACTTTTTATTATTTTGCCATAAACATTAAATTTGTGTTCTTTTCAATATGTGATCTTCTCTTTGGATCACATTTTTAGAAAAAAAGACAAATAATAATTACATCTGGTCATCAACCATAATAAAGGATTTGATTTGATTTGACAAATAATAATACATGTTGACTTCATGCAATTTGTGAAGTAATAAAAGCTGAATATTCTCCATGGTGTTCTGAAAAAACTGCCAGATAGAATGGAACTTATTTACTTCTGCAAAATCATATTTATTTAGAACTAAAATGTAATCTAGTTAGAGCAATACCAGATTTCAGTAATAGTTCATCTAGACTACTACAGTGTAGTCTTTGTGCGGCCACTTCTAAAAACTGTTCAGAAATGACAGCTAGTTGTAACAGCCAGACCACTGATCAAAATTAGTTACAAAGAGTCTGTCACTTCCCTGTTACAGAAAAAAAATTAAAAATATTTCACAGAAATAAATAAGACTTCTTCTAGTATGCTAGTTTTCATGTTCAAGAGACATTTGCATCTACAAAAGCTTTTTAGTATAGTGTTAAATTCCAAATATTTTATAAACGAAGGTCTAATAGAACAATTATGATCTATAAAGAAATACAGATAGTCCTTGCTTAACGACCATTCATTTAGCAACTGTTCAAAGTTATGATGGCGCTGAAGAGCTCACATTGCAGCATCCTGGGGTTACACGATTGCCATTTGTGACCTTCCCAGCTGCTGCAAAAGAGTCGAAAAATTGTGTACAGTCATGTGATGCCTTGCTTAATGACTGCCCTGCTTAACTATGAATTTTCCAGTCCCTATTGTGGTTGTTAAACAAGTGTATTACCTGTATTATAATCTGAACTCTGAACCTTGCCTTCCTTACTAAGAGTACAGATTGTATTCCATGAATTAAAATTAAATTTGAAATACTTGGAACCCAGAAAATATCCAGCAAAAACAGGAGCCTATGTTCCTAAATTACAGTTCGAACCCATCCTCCCTTCTATATAACTTGATTTACTGTATATGCATATTAAATACAATACCTGTTAATAAATACCTGTAATAAATCACACATAATTGCAATTTATACTGACAGAACTAAATCAAATTATTCAGTCTGAATAAAAACAACAAGGTGTTAAATATAATAACATGCTAATATAAATAAGTTTATAATAGAGCTAAAACAACAAATGAAGTATTTTGGGTGATTCTGTTTGAGCAAGAAGATCATTTTGAACATTTATACCTATGGTCTGAAATTACCAGGGAAATCTTAATTATTTGGTTTTCATAAATGTATCAGTTGGCCCTTAGCTAAGCAAAAGAAATATTCCTATCTGGTTATTCCCACGCTGCACACAGTTAGAGCAGGCTGATGCAATCAGGTAATAGGATAGAGAGGGAGGGGTAAAAAGATTAAGAGAAAATATTCAAACTTCAGCTTTTATGGGCTTGAAAGGAAATGTTTTTCATTTTATGGCAGCTGTACCAAATTTCTGTCCATCACACTGTTTGTACATGATGCTATCATATTACATTAATACAACTTTTTTCCACTGATAATGGAAATTGGTAGGAGCTAAAAGTGAAATGAAGTGTTATGCCTTATAGATATGTACTATCTGCATCTAGCAGATATATTACCTCCTATACTTATTTTTGCCTTTACAGTATTTGAGCCTATATTTTAACAAAGCAGAATACATGAAGTATTACAGATGACACTATACAATGAGTTTTGAGTACTCTTTACATATTTCATGTTTTCATCTCAATATGCAGACATTCTAAACTAGAGGCAAAGGTAAGTTATAGCATCAGTTTCTATCATCTGTGCAAATGATACACATATACCCTAAAATTATTAGTACTCAGGAGCACTGTCTCATGGGAGATAGTGTTCCAAAGAATGGACACCAGCAGAGAGAGGCTTTTCTGTGAGATAACAACAGAAGGCAACCTGCAGATCCACAGCTGCCTCCATCAACCTTAGGTCTACAATGGGAGACATGATCCACAAGATAAAATTCAGTAAGTCATTTTTTGCATAACCTGGCAGGTTATCTAAGTTATGGAACAAACGACTTACTGAATTTCGTGCTATTCTGTGACTTATCCAGCAAACCTGGAACTAGCTGGGCTAAGGATAGACTACTTCTTTCCAGCCTTTCCCAAAAAAATCTGCAGGGAAGCAATAGTTTGCATGGTTAAGGCCTTTTCTTCTTACTCTTTTATTTTAAAATGGATATATCACTGATGGCTTTATTGAAGAGGTATATTATTGACACTTTCTCATAACAATTACACTTGCATTTTCCTGTATCAGGGCAATTTGGACAGAACACCTAGCAATCCAGCGTCTGGTATTAGAGAGAGACTACATCTTGGGAAGCATCCGAAGTTGAGACAATACAAAGCTCTATAGGGAAGCTTAGATGGATGAAAATTGCTTCTTCACAATGAGGTGCAGATTGTCAGATTGTTTTCCAGAATGTAACTGAGAAAAAAGAGCTGCCCCAACTTGGGGACTCTCTAAATACCATTGCTGAGAATTCTGAAAATTAAGGCCTACTATCTGGAGGATGTTTAATTTGGGGAAGTCGGCAATAACTGATTGTGGGATAAACCTACTCCATGACATTACCTGCGCTCTTAGATACAATCTATCAGATTCCCTTAAGGTGGGCACACACTAGGGAGGAACTTGCCAATAACTTGAATGAACATGGTCAGAAATAATTTGTTGTTGTAATTCAGCAATTATAAGAGTTAAGAGCCTCTGGGCAAGTAGAAGTATATATATTGTGCTTCAAATCCTTCACACTTTTTTCCCTCTTTCCCTCTGTGTTGCTTTTCACATTCCCATTCAAACTGTTGGTTGAAGATGGTTCCATGTTTACTGCTCTACATTCCTGCTCTGAGAAATGCTAAGAATACTCTGTGCCATTAACAGAACCGTGATACTATCTAGCACTGAAAGAATGGGGAGGGACCAGCTACACTGTAAGGTCCAGTATCACATATAAAGGTACTAAACCATATCTTTCTGCCAAGACTCATGAG
The DNA here is from genome assembly GCA_030867105.1 of Liasis olivaceus. Lineage (NCBI taxonomy): Eukaryota > Metazoa > Chordata > Lepidosauria > Squamata > Pythonidae > Liasis > Liasis olivaceus. The sequence continues at coordinate 48,354,782 of CM061348.1, forward strand.
AAATAAAACAAAATCTAGATTCCTTTGACAAGCCACCAACCTCATTAGCAAGAGTTTGCATATTCTAGGGTCAGTAGTCAACACAACAGGCTCAACAGGAAATAGTAATGGCATTCTAGATCCCAGCCAAAATGAATAGAATCCAGAATAAATAGCAGGACAAGAAAGTTATAACAGTGCAATTGTAAGTCAATGGTTCTTAGTCTGTGGGCTGTGATGTGCCGAGCAACTGTGTAGGTTGTGATCCTCCCAACAGGCAATCATGAGGTGGGGGGATTGTTACAGTAAAAAAAAAAACTGATCAGGTTTGTACTAATTCATTTATAATTTTAAGGGCTGTAATCTGAGAACCTGGGAGAAATGTATTGCCCTAGACCTGCCCAAGGTCTTGTTGCTCAACTCAACTCCACCTGTTCCCTGTTATCTATTCTCCAGCACTGTCATACCTGTGTAGAACCTGGGCTGCCAAGAACCATTTGCCCATTTGACTCTCTCCTGAGAGCAAGACAATAACAATCTTCTCATCAAGTTATCCAATTGCTATCCAGTACTTATCCAGTGAATGGTACAACTGACACCAACATTCATCTTATTTCTCAGCATCTGTCTCCATCTTCCATTCTATCATCCCATGAATATCTGTTGTGTAACAAACTTTCCATGAGATATTGGGGACCTCACAGCACTCAAACTATATAGTTCTGAGCCAGTTGTCTATGTTTAGTTCAGTTCCAAATTTTATATTATTTATGTTCCATCCTTAGTGTCTTCACATGCAATTATATAAGTTGCTCCAAAAAGTACAAGGGTATTGCAAATGGAGGGGAATGGTCATATTAAAAACAGTATCATGAAGCCAACACTCAGAATTTTTCAGCACAAATTAATGTATTTATATATGGGGACTCAAACAAGAATAAATACTGAATATACGATGCAACAAAAGACAGTGTGGTGCACTTATTCTGGCATTGCTTCACAAACATGCATTTTGGCTTAAAGCTATCTATCTCATAAGCTTGCCAAGCTACATCATTTTAATAATTTCACACAAACATACAATTGTGTGATACAAGCTCCCTCAAAATGCCAACTAAGACTGAATTTCCAAAACAATTCTAATATAGAAGAGGATCAAATTAAAACTTAGAAATTTCAAGTGGCTGCCACAAGAGAATGCTAAGTTTGAAAGAAGAGGAATTTTATGCACAATCTTTATAAAGCACATTCCCAAAATTATTCAACAAAAACATGAAAAAATGGATTCAAAGAAGACAACTCACAAAACTAAACTAAGTGAAATAAGATTGGCTTAGAAAGGGAAAGGTGTGATTAATATTTTCCCCCTACCACCACCATCACCCATTTCATACGATGTTAAGGAATGATACAAACTGAGCAGAAGAATGCACATCTCCATAAAATCATTTGAACAAATGGGAAGATCTATATAGCAAGCTGTACTGGACATAACATCAGCATATACAAGCTGCCTTTCATGTGGATTCAGTAGTAAACTAATCATCATTCAAATAGTTTTCACAGCCTAGTTTCAAAAGACTGGCTTTGGTTTCCTAAGCTTCCATATTGCTGGAAAAAATGTACATGGACCAAAAATTCACTTGGCACAATAGTTTTCTGGAATCTTTAGGGAGCTTAAAATACCACAATGGCATACGTATTGTTTCTACCACAACTGGTTATTTATTGTAATGGGTGACTACCTGCATGGAGTTCAAGTTGAGCTTAACTCTTGGTAATCGTGTAGAAGCCATTTCTGTTGCTCTGGCCAAACTACTCTCAGATATAGCAGAAAATCTCAGCTCTCCAGATGGAAATTGCCATACTCAGCAGAAGGCTCACAATTCAACTATGTTAAATTTCTCTATTGTAGACAAGACAGAAGACTTGCCTCCTGCTGTCAAGGCTTCATACCAGGCATGACTACTAATCCCGCCCCTTTTTTTTCCTTTCCTTTCTCTTGCTTTCTCAGCTCTGCATTCCTGAGCAGATCAAACATCTAGTAGCTGTATTGCAGAGAGTTAGGAAGCCATCCATATGAAGAAGCTCTCTGCACACAGGAAATCTGCCCAAATATGTGTCAGTTCCAAGATTCCAATCGTGTTCTTCTTTCTCCATCCTTTTGGATTAAATGGACTTTGCAGGACCCTTCTCTCAATCTTGAAACTCTCTGCCATCTGCCTTAGTTTACACAATAGCTCTCTCTGGGGTGAGAATCAGGAGATTTCACTTCAACCTTTGCATCAATTATCTATCTATATTCACCTGCCTCTCACCTTTTGTGCCCGGAACTGCCAAGAGCATTTCCTTTTTTTCCCTCTAGTGTTGTGCCTCTCCTTCCATTTGTATTTGCTTTGTTGACTGGAGCTGACAACCTTCCCCCTTTCAAGCCTCTCAACCCCTCTCCCCTCTTGGTTGGGGAACTGGGGCAGGGGGAGGAAATATCCACTTCTTCCTCAACTGGAGCCAAACAAAATCCCCCCTTTCAGGTTCTTCTACCCTTCTATCAGGCACTCATCCTATTTCAGAACTCTTCCCCTCCACCCTGCACCAAACCAATATGTTTTTCTCCAAAACCATTTCATACATGAGAGATTAAGTGACTTCCACACACATGAAAGTTCCCTGAAAAACACATTACATTAATTATGCCTTCTTTCTGAACTGAAATTAAGTAACACTGTCACATGCTTTCACTGGTAATCCTGGCATATGTGCTTAAATACTTGTTAAAAATATATGTCACTACAATCTGTCCTAATGAAAAGGAAGAATTACTGCACATGTTTTCAAAATGCAAAGGCACATGCTTATCTATCAGTCTATTAATATTTACAGTGATTTCATCTTAGTGAGCATTGCCATGGCCTACATGGCATGTTCTTTGCCTTCTTAAAAAGTTTTAGTCTTCTGATTCCAAACACTGGATTATGGCACTTTGACAGCAAGGATTGTATTTGACTCCAGAATTAGCAAATTAACATTTTAGTTAAAACAAAGTTGGTGTATGCAAAGGTAGGAAACCAAAACAAATACAGGGCATCTCATGGGAAATACAGAGCAGTATAAGAAATAACTCATTTCAGTATATTTGCTCATTTGATTTATGTATCAGCTAATCCTAATGATTAATTTGATGGTACATATACAACAATAAATCTACTGTATGTAGAGTGTTACCATAAGTTACTGGCTATAATTCATTTAAATGAGACTGATATTTAAAATTGGCAGTGACACCAACACATCACCAACAGAAATATTCCAAAACGTTAGAAAAAATATGAAAAAATGAATAGAAGCCACTGATCAATTCTTGACTGTAAGAAATAGCAAAACTCAAGAAGAATGCAAGGTAATTTTAGAATCTTGTACCAAGGCTTGGCCAGAAAAAAAAGTAAAAAGCAAGAATGCAGAAGTACAAGTGAATGTTGACAAATCTATATATCACAACAGTGGGGGGGGGGGGGGGACAGAAAAAAGCGCAGCTATATAAGCTTCTACATGCATACTGTTTTATTACTCTGAACTGCGTTACTCATTCAATTAATTTCCCTGTATTTCTATATTATCCATGAAGACTTGTAATAAAGAAAAAGTTACTTGGCCAACCTCAGTCCCATCACATTTGATGATGAAATTGCTCCCTCTTTCATTTAAATAAAAATTTCACTTTGAAATTAGAAGTTCCTTTTTAAGCAAAATATCTAAAAATTCTCAGAGACAAAAATAAATTGTAGCATATTGGTTAGAGTGTTGGATTTAGACTAGAAATAACTAATCAAATCAAATCCCTATTTACTCAAATCCCTATTTTGTTGCAAAACTTAACTGGTTGGCTATCTCTAGCCAATTTATTTTGTTTAAAGATAAACTATCAGCACCCTGTATATAAAGATATAATTTCAAGGTGTTCACATGTCTGTACTGAAACTTACAATTAGTGAAGAAAATAGGGAAAATTGTTAAGATATAGGGCTAGAGTAGATATCAAATTTCTCTGAAAGCAAAATTTTGAATGAAATTGGGTGTTGTTCCCCAGATGATTTTGTAGACAATTTCCTGGGGATAGAACTTCACACTTCATGAATGGGATACCATTAGCAATCTCAAACAAGATTTTAATGTTATCTAATTAAGCCAGTTCCCTCCAGATAGAAAGTAGAATATTTTCTAGTTTCTTTTCCTGTAGTGTGTGTGTGTGTGTGTGTGTGTGTGTGTGTGCGCGCGTGCAATATATCCAGCTAACCAAAAGAAGTTATTAATAATGCTTCAAAGATTTGGAAAAAAGATTCAGGCAGAACAAAGTACATCCACTGGAGTTAGTGATGGTGCTTTTCAAACAGTGATTCTAATCAGCATATCTATACCAGCATCAGGAAGTTTGTGGCACCATTAATAAGAAAATACAGACATTTTAAAAGAAAAGAGATAAGGGAATGCACAAGCCACTACTTCTACATACTTTTAAGTAAATCTGTGAAGCTCTTATTTTCATAGATCCATCAAGAAGTTATAAGAGTCAAAAGGATTTATGATTCCTGTCTCTAACCATTGCCACCAAAAGGAAAGTTACTTTAAGGGTGTTCCAGGTAAGAATGGAATTATTTTGACCAGAGTGTAGTAAATTAAGGTTTACTAGTTACATAATCATCTTCACTTCCCAAAGCCAAGATCCTGACTAGAAAATTATAACTATGTTCAACTTACATAGGCAAAAGCATCTTTTTATTAACAGTCCGTATCTGTGAAACCCGGTTAAGCACAAAGGTTAAAAACATTCAAGGAACTTTGAACCCAACTTTTCAGAGTGTTAAAATCAAGAGGCAAATCCCTTGTGAGAAATCATTAGGAAGAGAACTCAAAAGGGACCTGCTGATACAATAACTGCTTTACACAAATCTATTATGAAACCACAATTAGAGTATTGTGTACAATTCTGGCCACTGCACTTAAAAAGAATATTATACAGGTATGAAAGTGCAAAAAGGGGCAACCAAAATGATTGGTGGGGTGGAACAGTTCCCTTTTTAAGAGAAAAATCTACAACAATTGGGGCACCTTAGCTCAGAAATGAGGGTAAAGAGAGACATGACGGAGCATTATATAGGTGGTAAGGTGGGGGAAAAGCCTTCCCCCCATATTCACAATGTTAAACTTGAGACTGCCAATTTAAACTAAACACTTGTCTTTAGATAAGTGGGCAGATAATGGAAGACCTCTTGGCTGAAGGAGAATTCTTTCATGGAGAAAGTCCAAAAGATGCTACCCAACAATAATTAAGTAACTATGGCAACTCAGAAATTCATCTTCACTCTTCACTTCTCTGTTTCTCTCCCTCCTTCCCTAAGTTAGGCTGCCAACAAGCAGCTTTTTAAATTTTTCTTGTCCCCAGAAACTATGTTTCAGTCCTATCTCCCTTTCTCCTTGGCTGCAATTGTTACCTACAGCTGAACAAACATAATGCTTTACTGAGCCCAGGTATGTGGCAGTTGCCCCAGAGACCATCTTCAGTGAAGCCCATCCAGCCGGTGGATAAGTAAAGCTGATAGAGAAGGCAGAACAGAATCTCCCTATCAACATTTTTGCTAATCTAAACAGATTCATTAATTTAACTAATCAGAACAATGCTATGGAAAAGATCCCCCAGCATAATCATACAGACGACACAGTACAACATGTACTAGACATGATGGTGCTGTTAAGAGGATTTGTACCCAGAGTATGAGAACCAATTTGGTGTAGTAGTTAAGACACCAGGCTAGAAATTGAGAGACTGTGAGTTCTACTTCTGCCTTAGCACAAAACCAACTGGGTGACCTTGGGCCAGTCATTCTCGTTCAGCCCTAGGAAGAAGGCAATGGCAAACGACTTCTGAAATCTTGCCAATAAAGCTGCAAGGACTTGTCCAGGCAGTCACCACCACCACTGACTCAAAGGCACACACACAGAGTATACTTGACCTATAGAAAATAGACATATTTGGCCTAACCTCCATTGGAGTTGTTTAACATCTATATTAATGATTAATGATTAACATCTATATTAATGATACAACAGAACAGAATATGTTCATTACCTTTGCAGAGGACATCAAATTGGAAAGATAAGTAATATCTTACAAAAAATTAACAGATCTCAAGGTGAACCTAACAAGTTCAACAATGAATTTTCAACAGATAAATCAAAAGTTCTGCATTTAGCAGACATAATCAAATGCACAAATGTAGGGTGGGTGACACCTTGTCTAATACGAGGACATTTCCAAACATTTTAAGAAAAGAACACAGACCACAAACTAAACATGAATCAAAAAAGTAAATAATGGTCTATGTCATTTTGCTTTTGTTGAGGTGCTATGTCCAGCTTTAGATACCAGGTTTCAAAAAGAATATTAACAAAAAGAAAGTGACAAAGATAGTTCTGAAGATGGTGAGAGGCTGACATTGAGCACACATAGCCTGAAAAGAAGTTATACAGTAGCCCTCTTCACATGATTAGTGGTATGGACCATTCAACTCGGTCTACTCAGAAAATGGACATTCCTTCCATTAGGTACATTTGAACACAGGCTGGATGTCCACCTATTAGGGATATTCTAGTGGTTGGTTGATTTGTTGAGAGTTGGGCAACATACAAGTGTAATATATTATTATGGTTGGTCACACAGACAGATGTTGACACTGGATTTGGCATTTTTGTCTACCTGCCAAGTCCTTCCCAAGGAACTGGGATAAGCAGATGTTGTCATCTGATGTTGTTAAAGGTATCGTTGCAGGATGTAAGCTGTTCCAAGTAAAGCTGCCTTTTGCAGTTGACTGATGGTGATTTTGTCAATGGCAATGGTCTTCAAGTGGTACTCCAGATGTTTTGGGATTGCACCCAAGGCACCTATTACTATTGGTACTATCTTTGTTTTCTTTTGCCACAGTCATTCTATTCCTATTTGCAGGTCTTTGTATTTTGTGATTTTCTCCAGTTCTTTCTCTTATGTTCTGCTGTCTTCAGGTATTGCAAAATGTTGACTATCCAGATATTTTTGTCTTTCTTATCAACAATTGTTAAGTTTGCGGTGTTATGTGGCAGGTGCTTCTCTGCTTGAATTCTAAAGTGCCAGAGCACTTTAGCTTCTTCATTTTCTACTGCTTTGTCTGTTTTGTGGTCCCACCAGTTCTTGCTTTGCAGGCAAATGGTATTTTTTGCAGATATTCCAATGCACCATTGTTGCTACTTTGTCATGCCATTGTCTGTAGTCAGTCTGTGCGATCTTCTTGCAGCAGCTAACTAGGTGGTCCACTGTTTCCTCAGTTTCTCTGCAGAGGTGGCATTTGCTGTCATTGCTGTCTTCTCAATTCTGGCTTTGTGTGCATTTGTTCTTAAGGCTTGGTCTTGTGCAGCCAGAATTAGCCCCTCTGTCTTTTTCTTCAACTTTCTTGCTCTTAGCCATTGCCAGGTCTTGTTGTTATCTGCTTTTTCTGTTAGTTTTTTTGTGTACTAGCCATGTAATACTTTGCTTTGCCATGTCTCTTTTCTATTCATAATTTGCTCTTTCTTGTAGTATTCAGTAAGCCTTCATGGTGTACTAGCTTCAGTGCATCTTCTTCACTTCTTGCCCTTTCTTCTTCTTCAACTGTCTGGTGTACTTGCAACATTCCATGCCCACCTGTGCTCCTTGGTAAGTAGAGTCTGCCAACACAGCTGCCTGGATGAAGGGCATAATTCATTGTCATTATTTTTCTGGTCTTCCTATCCAGGACTATTAGTTCTACTTGAGCCCAGTCCACTATTCCAGCTGTGTATCTAATGACTGGAATTGCCCAGGTGATAATTGCCTTGATGGTATTTCCTTCACTAAGTTTGAACTTTAAGATCTTCACTCTCATGATGTATTGACTACTAACCTTCTTCTTGACTTCAATGTGCTTGATATTGTCAACTTGAAAGATGCCCAGGTATTTATAGGAATCTTCTTCATCCAGACTCTTGATGTTATTTCCAGAAAGCATCTTGATTCCTTCAGTTTTCACTATTTTCCCCCTGCTGATGGGGTGGCACATTTGTCCAGTCCAGATTCCACTGCAATATCTTGGCTGTATATTCAGACAGTCATCAAGGAGACTCACTGTCACCACTACTGTTTATCATTGCATTGATTCCTCTGTCAACAATATTGAACAAGTGACTTTATCAGTTTGTATTCAGAAATCCCACAATATTTTAACCTGCTCATTTTTTACTACTTTTTCACACCACCAATTTTCATTACTGGCAAATGATAATTTTTACTGATGTTCCAGTGAATCATTCTAGTGACTGTGCTATATCATTGTTTATAGTCAGTTTGTGTAATCTTCTTGCACGAGCTGAGAATATAATCTACATTATTGTTGTTGTTGTTGTTGGTCACACAGTCAGACAGATGTTTAGACTGGATATGGCATTTTTATCCACTATCGAATCCTTCCCATTATTATTAATATTATTATTTCCTGCACTGGCAAAGCACTTGCCTAAATTACCTATGAGGACCCTCTCAGCTCTTATTGTGACCATAATCACAATAATTTCATCACATGCCATGACAATGTTGCTTAAAGGTTAGACATCTGCCTGCAGCCAATCCCTTCTGTACCCAGTACCCAACAATCTTCACAGAATGCCTTTCCCATACATACATATTTCCTCCTAAGATTGTGAGCTGTGTGTGCATATGTGCACACATGTGTATATGCATGTAATTTAAAGGTACTGAATATGTAATAATAACACCCATGCTGATCCCAAAATCTCTGTTGTGTGTGGAAAAGGGGTACATGTATGAGGAAGGGATGAATATGCAAAATACCTTAGTAAGATATAATCTTCTCCTATCTCTTTCCCCTCCTCTGATATTAGCAAGGTAACTTTGGAAAACAGATAATTATGGCACATCTAACATCTATAATTATTTTTAAAATAAAAAAGGAAACTGATAGTAAAGAGGTAGGTATAAAACAATGGCTGGAATAAGAGGCAAAAACATTTGTCCAAACCAAATTATAGAAACTGTCCCTTCTTTTAAGATGCCTAAGTAGCGAAGAGAAAGCTACAGAAGTTAGCAGACTAACATCTTGCCTATGACTTCAGTTAGGCTTTAGCTGCACATGGCTTACATTTGCTTTAACTCTTCATTTGCTGAAATGAGAAAAATGCCTATAACTAACAAATCAAATCTTTATTATGGTCATAGACCAGCATAACAGGGTGCGGTACAGTCATTAAGAAGAAGCATAAAGGATCTAAAAATATACATCCAGAGTAAAAATTAAAATCTAAAAAGAATTATAAAAAGCTAGAAGATATGAAAAAATATTTAAGATAAAAACTAAAAGTATACATAAAAAGCAAGAATCTAAAAGAAGGGGTAGGAGCATTAGATGGGTGTAGGGGAACATAGAAAGATAGTATGTGGAAGACTGTATCTGTCAAGTTACAAAGCTCTCTAACATGGCAAACTTGGTGCTCATTAAATCTAGTTTATAGCACAGGTTATCATCTGAAGAATTTAGAGTGCTGTTACACAGAACCTGGCAACACTGCAGCAATGTTGGTGTCTCAAAGTAACAGTGGTGTAAAACTGTCCTGTGTGCCCTGGGTATTTATGTAGGAATGGCAAGATGAAGATAGTGTGAATGTCTCTGTAGTACAGGCACTGGAGAAGCACATGCTCTGTTGTTTCTAGGTGTCCGGAGTCACAGGGCATCTTCCTGCATTGGCTTTTGATCATATAAAATTGTATTTTTCTTAACAAATGGCATTTTATCAGTATGATAGTTTTGAGAGCAAAGGTTTCTGTAGTGTACCAAATTTAAAATGCACAGGATCCTTCCAGATAATGAAAGAAAAAGTGATTTTTTCAATACCTACTTGATGGTGCTGAAACTATTTAAAAGGATAAGGAGCCTACTTGGAAAAACTTCTTAATAGCTGAAGTATTTCCACAAGTTATTTTCAGTAGTACAGGAGAAGAAATGGAAGTTGAGAGAGCAGATTCTGCCCTTTGAGTAATGCATGAGTCTTAAAATATTCTTTATACATTCATTTTATATTTTCATGTATTTATTAAATATTTTAGATTCTGCCCTCCTTGAAAGTTGAAAGCAGCTAACAAGCAAACAACATTGGTTCTAAGTGCTATTCTGGTCAATTATGCACAATCAGAAAGTAGAGTATAATTTCAATAAATGATATATGATAAAATTACAATATTTAAATCATTAAAAACTATTAGGAAACAAGCCCCAGAAAAAACCAATAGATTAAACATTAATAATGTAAAAGAATCCAGAGAAATGTAATCAGATAGTGCAAGAAGAATCCAACGTAAATTAAAATGACTGTAGAGTGGTTCAAAGTTCAAACAGGACTCAATGAAGCTGCTATAGGCACAAAATCTGTCTAAACTAAATTCATGGTGTGGCAGAACTCAGCCAGAGCAGGGGTGAAGCAGGCTAGAATTCCCAAAAGGGGGCGGGAAGGAGAGGATAGAGCTTTCTTTTTTGTACAGGTCAAGGTGAAATTCACTCTTCTAGGGAGGGTCTAGCTCACACTGGAAAAGGTGCTCCTTTAGACTAACAATTTATAAAAAGAGATGGAGAAATATTCATAGAAAGTTCTGGTAGCATCATATTAAAATCTTTGAATGATACATTGGGAACTGCTTGCTTTTCAGGCACGTTAATAATCTGCATGCCACAAGCCCCTGCTTTTGGAGCGCTATATCCTTCTCTGATTGCAACTGCTGAAAATTAGCAGCATGCTGTCTTGTCGTTCTGAAATATGACACTCATGGAAACTCCAGTCTGGAGTCTCAAAGAAGACTGAACAGGTTTCTGAAACAAATGGGGTACAAACCAAAAGCCAAACTGTCCTAAGAACCCCCAAGTCATCTATGTGTATTATCTAGTCCTATACACTTTGCATTGTCACCCTCCTCACAGTAGTCTTCAGTTTTTCCAAAAAAGCCCTGATGATCCATCCATTCATGTTTTACGGAACTAGTCGCGTACCGCATTGTGAGGTCTCCCCGTGCTGCTTCAGTCGGAGTAGCTCCCATGACAGCCTTGCTCAGCAGCAGCCTAAACAAATGTAAACCACGCTACCTTCTACTGCAAGAGAGGAATGTGAGAGAAGTAAGAGGGAAAGTACATTTTATTGCCTCAAACTGAATAGGTGTTTGTGTGGGGTATTATTTGGGGGTTGCTTTACAGGTTCTATTGGTCTTTTAACTGAAATTTTACTTAAGTTGATGCAAAAAGTTATTCTTACAAAAAAGCCAACTGTTTTTAATAAAACGAGTTTATGAAAATCAGAACCTATAACCTCAAAAGTTTATCTTTTTCCCTAGGTAATGCAAATTGACCAATCAGTTGTAGATGAATTCTAAAAGAAAACAAGATACTTAAACAACCACCACCCACCAATGTTTTTTTCCTTTGGGTTATCCATTTAAAATCTACATGTTAAAAGGCATTCCTGAAAACATAACGTACTGAAAATGTGCTACAAACCAACTCGAAGGCATATTTCCATCTCACATCTTCATCATAAAAACAAGGGTATCATCTCGTACATGCAAAATGCTGTGAAAGTAGCGACTGAGGCTCTGCTTAGGTGAGCAAGTGCCAGATGGATTGAAATGACCTTTTCCTTCCCATTAAAAAAAATGAAATCTAAATGCATTGTTTTCCAGTGAGAAAAACAGAATACACAGTTGATTATCAGACTTACTAAGAAACAAGCAGAATTCTATGAAAAAAAATTCACAGACAAGTGAAATTGGTGAGATTTATTTATTTTTTCACTCATTCACCTGTCCTGAAATAAGTTGCTAGTTGAAGAACAAAGTATATGTAAATGTGTGGCACACACCAAATGGTTGCTGATGCAGACTGCACAGAAATTGTCAGACCCTTCCATTTTTCCCAAAAGCTTTGTAGGAAGACAGCTTACAATAAGGATGCATAAAGCTGTCCATGGGCATCTGCAGAAGGGTCTTGCTTTCATCAAAATGACACATGCACAAAAGGGGTGGTGCTTGTGTTGTGACAATGTGATGCTCATTTCATAGTTCTGGGGCCCTTGACACACATCCCATGAATGGTGCCGAAGCTACTTATTTTAGACTGTACAGGTAGTCCTCACTTAGCAATCATAATTGGGACCAGCAACTCCGTCCCTAAGCACTGCAATCACTAAGTGGAAAATCACATGACTGCAACAAACTTCCGACGTCACTTCTCATTCTATCATTAAGCAAGACATCACATGACCATGACTTGCAATTTTACTTCCACATTCTCCATTAACTCTGCTTGTCACCAGCCAGTTGCAAAGAGCCTGAATGGTGTTCACATGACCACATGTGCAATGGTCATAAATGCAAGGACTGATCACAAAGCTTTTTTTTTTTTTTTTACATTGTCATAACTTTGAATAGACACTAAACAAGGCAGTCAGTATGCAAGGACCACTGTACTGGATCTGGGAACACACACTGAAATTCCTATTTGTCTTGGAGCCTTATTCATTAGTCTTGTTTTAAGCTAACCATATAGGCAGAGCAAAGTATAGTATCCTCATGAATTTGTGTCATCTTTTGTTTATAAAAGGTAGATTATCAGCCTATGTTATATATCATTCCACCAATTAACCCTGCATTGCATGGTGTAGCACTGCTTTTATTTTAGTTGGATTCTAGATTAGCTCTATGGCTAGGACTCTCACTGATATCATTGGAGTTTAAATTGATCGTGAGCTCACATCTATTGATTTTTAGTACTGTCTAATTCTAGGCCCAATCTTGGACATGAATATCTATAACCATAGCACTGTATGAAAATTAAGGACATGGTACACGCATCACACAAAGCCGTGTTTTGTTTAACCATAAATTATTGAATAATTCACAATTGCCTGGGTTCATACAATGCATCAACCCTTAAACTATGGTTTACAAGTCACAATGGCTGAGCTTAGTCACACAAATTAAACTAACACCAAACAAACCATGATTTGGTATGATGGCCTGATTTGCAAACCTAGCCAAATTCTTCAGATATTTTAGATCCCAAGACAGGAGATCAGCTAGCTATCCATTGTATGTCACGTTTTTCCATGATGGAAGAAAGGCAGGATGTAAATATACTGGGTTTAAAAAGGCCTACATTTTCTTGATTAATAATGTGTGCTAAATAAAAATAAGAAAATAGTAGAAAAAAATAAATAAATCTAGGACTGGAAAAACATGCTACCAATGAAAAGGTACCATGCTGTTTTACCACCCTTGCATCCCAAACATATTTTTTTTCTGCAATAAAAAATGCAAAGGAGCAGAAAAGGAGGGTATATTACAAATGCAGAATAACATGATATTTGAAGGTATGGTGCTCCAAAATAAATTTCAGATAGCATAGCTCTTTATTTCACAGAGCAAATATTTCAGAAACCGGGATAAGTTTCAAAACTAGTTAATGCTATGACACAGGGGACCTGTTGTTCCAAGGAGAAAGAAAGTCAAACTTACCCACTGGGCCTTTGGGTAAGCCTAAAATAGCTCTCTAGATTCTAGCACAAATTGCCTAAGTATGTACAAAGATTTAAAGGAGCAAACTTCTTAAACTGTTCCAATGGTACAGAATACACGTAGCTCAGGGTTGAACTGTGGAGTCCTTGGTGCTCTCTGAGCTTGGTTCTTTGCTTGCAGACGTTTCATTGCCCGACTAGGTAACATCATCAGTGTCCTTGATGATGTTACCTAGTCGGGTAATGAAACATCTGCAAGCAAGCAACCAAGCTCAGAGAGCACCAAGGACTCCACAGTTCTTAAACTGGACATACAGAAAAAAAAACTTTCTCAAAACCCTGTACTGCAATTGGATTTGGTATCTTTGCATATATCATTCTGTAATAACTTCTTATATTAATGTAAGCTGAATAGAAATGAGCATAGATTGAAATTCAAAACTATTTATAATCTAGATTTAAACACTAATATTAGTAAGATTAATATTATGCTTATTAATTAATATTAACACTTTCAAAATAAAAATGTTTTCTTCTATGAAAATTAATTTTGTCTTCAGAGCTGCTCCACTGGAGGCCTACAACTGTGAACTGGTATTGTCATTAAAAAATGAAGCCTACGCAAGATGAGAACATCATTCATGACTTCCTTTAATTTGAAGGAATTCTCATAATTTTACCGACCCTTCTTACAATAATGATGGTGTTCTGCAGACTTTTTTCTCCTCTTTTAAACTGAGCAAGCAAAGAAAAGGGGAAAGAAAAGCAATTAATGTCAAGATGATTGGAGTACATTTTTCTGGATCAATATAAAATGATTTCTTTTCAGAATTTAAGTTACCCTTTATGTGTTTTAAAACTAAAGATAGATGTACAGCATTAACCAGATACAGCAGTAACTGAATATTAATTGACCTGAAACAAGGATAGTTAAAAAGTAGACATGGATCTATTACTAAGCCTCTACAGGCATTTGAAGTAAATCGCCACTTCTCTTTAGCTGGAATGTATTCAGACATGCCTTGATCTTTAATTCAAATTGTACTCCAGCCCCTCTTTCTAAGTCACTATCTGGCGTTCAATTCCAGCTGGTGGATAGCAGAAATCATACTCCCATTTCTCAGCTCTTCTTGATTTACAGAAAGAAGATCTGGGAACACAAAATACTGAAAAATAGATGGTAACAATAGCACGTTGCTTATTTTTTAATTAAGCCTCACTGAGGTTTGAATGAGCAACTGCATCCTCACATTGACATCAAAATGACACCTAATGTTGCCACTGTCTTTGATACATGCAGTGCATTTGTTGTTCTAAGTTAAACATCTGCATGGAGAGTGAAGGAAAAATAAATCAAATTATCTAAGAGCTAGACTGAAAGGACACAGATGGAATCCTACTCAGAGTCAAGTGTGTTTAAAACTAAATCTTTTATATGTTTTAGGTTAGGGATACTGGGTTATGAAAGGCACTATGTCATATTTACTATACAATTTCACAATTTGTTAGTTTACTTTGCATCCATAAAATGTGTCAAACCTTATTCAGTAAATAAAACTTCACAGTAAAGATGTAGAATCTGAAGATGCTCATACAGAAGCCTCCCCATGAATAGCATCATTCCAAACCTTGGATGTAGTGAAACTGTACACTTTCAGACACAACATATACCTTTGGATAATTCCAAAGGTATATCAGGCAGCATCAGGACCCCCATTTTCACTGGAGAAATAATTAAATCATAAGCCTAAACAACTAAGGGAAAGAGTAACTGAATAAACATTAGTAGCAATTCCTCAATTATGGTTTTCAAATTCTTTTAGGGGTAGTGAAAAAGGCAACACAGAACTGAATTATTCTTGGATAAGTTTTTCTTTCACTATTTCTTATTTTTTGTCCAGCTTTGCCATAAAGCTGCTAATCTTCCTTCTAACCAGCTATTGAACTCCCCCCACTTCACAATAGACTATTATTTCACTTATTTTATTTCCCTATTCTTAATGCTTCCCTCTTCTACTGAAAAACTTGGAAGCTGTCTGCAATGACTTTGTCATAATTTAATTAATTAATTAAAAAGCATCCTCACATATTAATTAATTGTGTTGATTTTGCTGTTTCCTTAACACACATTTTTACTTTTCTCAGCAGACTTCTAAGGTTTTGCACAACTTTCATAATCTATGACCAGTAAAATGGGAGGAAGCAGATACGTTCCAAGGCGTATCTTCGTTTTTACTGCCTGCTTTCCTACATTATTTCTCTTTTAACCTATAATCAATATTTTACCTGCACTCCAATCTATATGAATTGTTTAACATAGAACTGTGCTCATGTAGGCACTTGCTTTATCTGATACATGTAAAACATCAAATTACAACTCTATACATATGCATTTACATATGTATAGAGTTTAATTAAATATGTATCTTTGAAGAAGAGAAAGGAAAGCTTACCAAACTTTAACATAGTGACTATGTTCAGTCAATATGTTTAACCCATTTTCTAGGTTAGCACAAGGTATTGAATGATTAATTAACCAAATGGACTGAGTTCACATAGCACACAAATACAATAAAACAAGCTTAAAACTAGCTAGGCATTGCACACCATTCAAATATGCCAGCAACATATTTACAGGACTTGGTGAGGCTTGTTGTATGAACTTTACTGACTTTTATCTTTTTCTATTTCAGTTGGTGAATTCAACAAGCAAGATTTGTTTTGTTTTTGTTTTTAATATTTAAACTTGATGAAACTTTGTCCAATTCTTCTAATAGCTCTCCCATGATGAAAACAACAGGAGAAAGCCAATCGAATCACTTCCTATGCCTGCAGAAAATGATCCAGATCTGGATCTTTTTTTAAAGACATTGAAGATGTTTTTTAAAGACATCTGACTTAGAAAAATGATGTATTTTGTCATCTACCTCCCCAGAGGCAGCCCTGTTAACCCCAGAAAGCCTATACAAGTGGATTTAATTTTGTTGATACCGTCTTGAAAGCAGCCTTATCAGCAGCATACAGCAGTGGCTGCACCAGGCAGACACCTGCAGTGCAGACCTAAGCTCAGGCAACACCCTCCATGGCAGGCAGGAAAAGACCACCACCCCCAAAAGCCCCTTTTCTCTTCATGCACAAAGACAACTCCTTGATGTAGGTGATTAATGTGTGCTGCATTGGCCCATGGTATGACGATGGCAGAATTCTTGAATAGCTTTTCTGAAATAATTGATTTCATTTGAGTTATGGATGCCATGCACCCATTCCATAACTAAGAAGAAAAAAATTAAAGGATGGAGGATTCTGTGGCATCAGGGTATAAGGATGAATGTGTGTTAAAAGGTGTACAAACGAGATGTAAGAAAACAAGGCATAGTTAAAGAAATATACAAAATACACATGAACTACCATTCTTTATAAATAATTTTTAAACTTAAGAAAATGTAAACAATTTATATTTCTGCCTGCATTTTACAGCTGTTACTCAAGCAGATCACTATTTGCTAGAGAAGCAATTCCTGCTAAATTGTAACTGGAATGATCATAGAACTTTAGATCACAGATAGTAGTTAATATTCAGATCTTTCTGACAGTAGGCAAAATAGCAACCTCCCATATCTTTAAATCCTTCCTTTAATGCAAAAAGCACTACCTATTAGAGTAAAGTATTGTAATGCAGCCTTATTGTCATTCAAATGTTCAGTATGCACAAAGAGACCAGTTCTCTGGGAAGTTCACCCATATAACTGAAAAGAATGAGAATGTACTCATATAACTGAAAGATTATTATGCATGGTGAATTATGCATACTATTTGGGAAATGCAGCATTTTAAGGTGTGCTAGTCTAAAAAAAATGAAACGAACACATTTTCAAAACACACACAAAATCATGACTGTTTAAAAACTGCTCAACTAAACTTCATTATAAATAGAACAACTCCATACTTTGCAACGTAATTTGAAGCTCTCTGCAGTGTTTGTTAAGTCAAGATGATACATCACTCAACTAAGCAGGTAGACAATTTCTTTTATGATGCCAAATCTATGTGACAACTGAAATTGAAACTGGAAAATTAACTATATCACCAAACTTGCTTTTTTCTTCTTCCCCTCTTGCCATATTAAAGGCAAAACATCCTTTAATTCTAATTCCCGTAGAATAAATTAATATACAGACGTTTCTTTTTAAAGAATGAAAATTCATTGGTTGAAAAGCAACCTGTCTTGAACTCTCCTACTGAATCCAACAATTATTATGAATACTTTCGAATTTAATCAAAAGGCACTACTGACAAATGATTTAATGGCTCTTTGCATGGGAGTGGAGGAGGGGGAAGGATTGGAATAGGAAAATATTTAGGGTAGCTGAGAACGCAACCTATACAGACTGAGACAAGCCTAACCATAAAGTAGAGCATTAACAAAGGATGATATGAATGGGGTGCGTGGCATTGATCAGAGCGTTTTGAGGACTGAATCTTCCTTTTGTATTATCATTCAGGCTTTGAACTTCAGTATGCTAACGATAAAACAAAATCTGCTAAAATTAATGAATTTTATTTTCAAATAGGTAGATTCAAAATAAAGGTACTATGTCCAAAAATATGTGGCAGCTCCTATGCTTGTTGCTCCAGAACAAGTTGTGATGAATAGAAAAGGTGTCCTCCCAAATGTTCTCTGCATCGCTTCTATATTGGATGGCTACAATACTGCAGTCTAGTGCTGTACCTCACATGTCAGTATCCTTATCCATACTCATATGATTTTCCAATAATTTTAGCTTGTAAAATATAACATTACACTTTGGCTGTAAATGAAATGCAAGCTATCCACTGAAACCAAAGTATAAAATAACGTATCTCAGACTGAGATCAGACCAAATTTAAATTTTGATTTCCAAAGGCACTTTCTGCCTTTTATGAAAGGAGCACAAATACAAATTAAAAAATATGCTTATGCACCATTTAGTTACCTTGAAAACTTACATGACCCAGGACATCACTTTAATCCTTTACCTGATCTCAAGAGCCCTTGAATGTGATATCTTACAATATCAGTATCTCTATTCTCATTATTCTTATTTTATTGGCAGTGGGAGAGGGATAAAGTAACACTTGGGTTAATGTACAACAGTGTAAAAAGCCAAATGTATTCCTAACCACCAGAACAGCACTGGAGGAAGATTTCACATTTAGGTTGGTGCAGTTGTGACACTGCAATAGTAGTTTTGATCACTACTGTTCCAGTGAATATTTATGTTTTGAAAGCTCCAACTTCAATACATCTAAAAAGACTAGGTGCATATTTCATAGAGCAATGTTTAAAGTGTGAGGATGATAAAGACTATGGGTAACAGTTCTGCAGTTACAGAAAAATGCATAGGTTGAATGCAGAAAAACTGACATTAAAATAAATTTAAATTATCTCCTCAAAATATCTACAAGTAAAGAATCAAAGACAAGGACACCATAAAGATACCATCAGCAGTACAACCTTGAATACAAATAAACTCAGCATTTGTATTTCCTGTTTCATTTGGTTGTAGTGTATCAACATCAAAAACAAAAACCTCCAGATGGGAATTAAATACAGTACTGTCAAGCTGCAGAAAGAGAAAAGACTGTCTAGCCAGTAAAACTAAAAGATGATAAAGAAAATGTAAAATGAGCACGGCAATAGCTTCTAATTACTAACACTGCAATACGTCAACCAAAAGAAAGGCATACTACAGATATTCCACATTTCAGAAGGTTCTACAGTAAATGGGAAAAGAATTATTGTAATGATTACCTTTGGGGAACTTTGTACATTCTTGATTTGCTCTATGAAATGTGTGGAAAATGAACATTCAAGGGTTAAATGGTCAGAGATTCACCTTGTAGAACACAGATTTTAAATCAAGGCAGAATTCCAAAATTAAAATTATAATTGACAATACCCACTTTCAGAGGCAATATTTTGTGAAGCTTGGTGTATCTCCCAATAATCTCAGACTGGGCTGTGATTCAGAAATTAGCCATACCATCACAATACAGTATAGTCTAAGTGTATATTCTGGTTTAGAAGGGGTTTTCTTTCACAGCATGCAAAGAAAACATTCTGATTATGAAGCAGATATTATTTAAGATGCCCAAACATGTAGAATATCCCATGGTGGTTGAGGAAAGTACCCTAAATTATTTCAGTCATATTTATAAATGCAGAAACTAGTATGGTCAATTATCTTACATGTAATGAAATCCCCATTTCTTTGTGCTAAAAAACAAAAACAAGGGGGCTTTCTGTTTGATTATGATGTTTCTACAATCATCATTACGTCTGCTGCACTAGCAGCACTTACTGGACCATAAAAGTTTGTCGTTTGCCTCACCATTACAATAGGAAAAGCTTGTCATACAATTCCTCATGAATAAGAAGCTGTTTCAGCTCACTGGTAGGAACAATAGAAAACTCTTCCTACAAAAATACACAGCATATTGTTAGTTTAAAGCTAAACATCTTTCTTAAAATTATTTTAAAGTTTAATTTGGTCAATCAAGTCGTTTCAATTCCGAATCTGAACTGCACCTCTGAGGCTTCTATTTTCAAATCACATGGAACTGCAATTCTGAAACCTTTTTACAGTTCCCCCCGCCCCAGATTTCTCATTTATTTTTTATTCTTCAACAGCCATATTTGAACACATGTCAACTGAACAAGGAATTCAGTATAAGACTGCTTGTTTAAGTGAGCCCAGATGCAGGCTCTTATAAAAGGTCTAATAATTTTTTATTCTTGTTACTCATCAGACTTCTGGAGACTTAGCCCAATTTCTGAAGTTTCTGCACTACTTTACAGCCTTCTTATCCAGCTGTGCAGCTGAGCAGGGAGATAACCACATTCATTCCCCTTATCTGTAATGATGTAATACATCCCAACGCTGACCTGAGATTATTGGAAGAATAATAGTTTGAAAAAAAATTACAGAAATGACAAGCAATAGTCAATCTTTTTGTTGATGATGTTGCAGCAAAGTACAGCTACAGAAAGCAGCATATTTCCCCAGTTTTTCTCCTTCCTCAAAAAACTCTGCATATTTGTATGTTTGTGTGTGTGCTTGTATGTGAATGAACAAGGGAGAGAGACAGAGAGAACAAACTGAGGTTAACATAATCCATAATCAAAACAAATACCAGCAACATTCTAAACAGCTTCACCAGAGATAGTGAAAGTCACTGGATGGGCTGTAATCTAAAAATAACCCCCTCCTGGTGAAATCTGTGGTCTCTGCCAGGAGAAAAGAGACAGCAGGCAGTTAAAAGTGTTGTCAAAGGAGCAGAGGAAAATCTCCAGATGAACGATGCTCTTCCTCTGGTTTAATCTAGTACCAAAAACCTCCTTCATTTTCAGCACTCATTTGAATTAATCTTTTGGTGAGCTACAGCTAGAGGGATTCTTACCTTCTGCAGAAGTTGGGAACCTGAGTATTTCGCTGCAATGGATCTGATCTCCCCACCGAAAGCAGAGGCCCAGAGTTTTACACTATGGAGGAAAATAGGCAGAGACAGATATTGAAAAGGAAAACGTAATTACACACTACCATAAACAACATCTCATGCAGACAGACATAAATAAATACACCGTAGAGTCTGAATTGTTAATTCCCATATTTCCCCCTTAAAGCAATACTGGGATTTTTCTGAAGTGAAGACCCCAGGTCGATCTATTCTGTTAGGCAAAGCGTGAGTAAAACCTCTCTTGGCCAAACTTGAAGAGAAACTTGTGCGTATGAGAGAGAGAAATTATAAGACAGCGACGGGTACCCTAGATCCATTTCTGCAAGATCACCATCCCTGAGCATCTAACATGAAACGGGACCGCAATCGAAAAGCGACTAGAGCTAGTTGGCGCCGCAGCCGAAAGTTCATACGCCCGAAACCTGGGGATGAGGGGTTTACTGCTCTCCTCCACCCCAATTCCAGGAGCGGCCAACAGCCCCCTTGTCAGAAGAGCTGTTAGGAAGCCGAGCGCGATCCCCCCGTCCAAAAGACAAGAACTCTCCCCAGCCACCCCAACCCCTCGCCGGCGCCAGCGGGCTCTTCCATACAGCCTGCGACACTCACACAGACAAGGGGATCTGCTGCTCCGACCCGGCCCCTCCGGCGAGGCTGAGGCTAGCCGCCGTCCAGACCAATGCAAGGAAGGCAGGCAGAGTCCGCAGCGGGCACCCGGTCTCCGGCATGGTTCTCCTCGCTCGCTCGCGGGCTTCACAAGATGTGGCTCTCTGGTCTCTGCCGCTCGAAGGGTTGGCGTGGCTGCGACAAGACAAGGGGGCGAGAGCAGAGCAAAGGCCGGCCAGGGAGCAGTCACGGCACCATCTTTGCCCGGCTCCGAAGGCAGGAGACTCGGCGGACCCGAAAACTCCGGCGTCCTTGTTGGTCGTCCGGCGGCAGCACTGCGGCTCGCCCCTTCGCTGCCGCTCGGGCCGTCGAGAGCTTAACTCCGCAGTCGGTGGAAGCGACGCGGTACCGGAGTTACTTCTCAGACCTCGTGCTGTTTCGCAGCGTCCCGGCGCGGAAAGGCAGGCGGGGGTCCGCCCGGGGCAGGTGGTGGGTCGGAAGGGTCTCGGCTGCCTTTGCTTGCCGCGCTTCCTGCTCACTTTCGCCCAAAGGCAACGCCGCTCGGTGGTCCCCGCTTTTTGTATCGCGCGCCCGTGCGTGTGAGCGAGTGTGAGAGCGCGAGCGAGCCAGCCAGCCAGCGCGCGTTTATTCACTCAGCGCCGCGAAGCTCCCGCGCAGCCTTGTTCTCGCTGGCGGCGAGAGCGGAGCGGAGCGGAGCTGTCCAGGGGGCGGTGTGCGCCGTCATGCAGCCCCACAGAAAAAGAACGGGAGGGGGAATCAACCCGCCAAAGGTGACGGGAGCCGAGTAAGTTCCGGGGCAAGACAGGTGGCAGGGTGGTCCGCGCGGGTCTCGGCCGAAGCTGGAAAGCAAAGGCGCGGAAGAGGCAGCCCTGTCCCTGCTGCGGGTTAGTTTCAGGCTGCGCGCTGCTGCGTGGCCAACAGCTGTTAACGCAGCCGTGGAGAGAGGGAGAGCTGAGTAGATCGCTTCACCTCTCCCGCCCGGAGAGCGTCCAAGTCGCAGCGCGGGAGGGTGGAGGAGGAGGAGGAGGAGGCGAGGAAGGCACGCACGCAAGGTCGGGCCCTGCCTTCCTGCGTCTTTCTAGGGTAACCTGCGGGCCCCTTGCCCGGACTCCGCCGTCTGGTTAGCCTCCCCGGCTGATCAACTCATAGCCTTGTCCTTGAGCAGCCCGGACGGGCCTCTCGCTTGACCCTTGGCTGCCATGAAGCCAGATCCGAGAGATCGGGCTGAAATCGGGAGGTGCGGGGGAGGGGGGTTGAAGGAAAGAAAATGCCGCACAAGGGAATCAATGGAAGCTTAAGTGGCTGTTGGAGCCGAGGAATAAATTATTAATTTGGCCTTGTGGAGGAATCCCCTTGGTAAGGAATGGGCAAGATCTCAAGCTATTGCCTTGAGGCTGTGTGCGGGGGGGGGGGGGGGGGGGGCGGGGGGCAGGCCTGGGACAGATTCCGAAAGTAAAGGATCTGTTTTTATCACTGAGCACTTGGGAGAGACCTTACTACTTTGCCCCTATCCCCTCTCTTTGGTAACTCTTACCATAAATGCAAACAAAGTTTCCTACCGAATTGTAAATTGAAGCTAAAGTGGAATAGGGCTGAGTCATCTTGGGGAGGGGGGGAGGAGGAAGAATGTCCTGGGGGCTAGTATTGCTTTAGAGGGACTCTTTGGAAGGGCAATCTGCAAGTCAACGCCTCCTCCACCCCCTATTAAAAACCTCTTTCCTTTTCAACATGCTGGTCATAACCTACAATGCAGACAACCACTTTTGCCTTTTTAAAAGAAGAGATGCCACCTCAAGAGAAAAATAAAAGCTGCACATTTATGGAACAAATTGGGCTTGCACAATTCAACAGTCCTTGCTCATGCTTTTATCTGATGAAAATAACTTTTTTTCATCTTTAATCTTGAGTGAGAAGTTGAGAGCACAGAGTTGCAAGGTTATTTTGCAGAGCAGCACCATCAACATCTTTGTACTGCAGCCCAGCAGTGAATCTATGCTCTTTTTCCTTGAGTCATGCAGACAGGTAGAGGAATGTGCTGTGTTCTCAAATGTCCCCATGTCAGAAACCAGAAAGGCTTAGAATCAGGCTGAGATGCTCCAATTATTATTATCTTTGTGCATGTCTGTGCATGACTGTCTAGTCAGTATTCATCTGAAGTAACGAAATCACTCCCACAAAATCTTATATAAATTGTGTTTTATTTTGCTTTCTTAGGACTGGTATACATATTCCCAGGTTGTGCTACTGCTATCTGTATCTTTAACAGGTTCCTCAATCCAGACAGTTACAAGGCCAGTTACACCAGTGAAAAATGAGTGGGCTCAGATAAAATAAGCACTAGATGGCATGTCCAAGGATGCTCCCAAGCCTATACAGTATATAATGCTACAGAGTTTCAAGGTAAGATGATCACTAAATCCAAAGCCCTTTGTTTTTATGAGTGAGGGCAAAATGAAAGATTGCTTTAAACAATTTCTAAATTAGGAACAATGGGTAAACTAGGATTTATTTATTTATTTGTTGTCTCAATTTATATGGCTGCCCATCTCAAGTTCATGATTCTGGGTAGCTAAAAATAATTAAAACAGCATAGAAAGCATAGAAAATGCCAGACACATATGATCAAACAAAACTTAAAGTCACCCAAATCGACACAACCATTGCATAGGCAACAATATTTGGCAACAGTAAAGGGGGCATTGAACACTGTAAGTCTGAGAATTTTTCAAATGAGGGGCTGTTACACTGCTGAAGGAAGAGCAACTGCTGGAGCAACTGAAATGTTAAATTGCTACAATCATGGTAGCAAATAGTTGCAAAAGTACGAATGGATTCAGCTTAAGTTAGCCACATTTTGGTCTTACTGAAATTAACATAAAAAGTTAGACACGGCAAACTTAATGGAATGGCTAGCTCAGTGTTGCTACTATTTTGTAGCTTTTCATCCTAATCATAGCTATGTTTGCTTGAAATAACATACATGTGAGAATTAATATGTTAGGGGCTATAACTTTACTATGCAATTCTGAATCCCACTGAGAACTTTTTTGGACAAGACTGCATTCTTAGGGTCAAACTACATGCTATTTTAAAGACATTCATACCTGTGGTTTACATTGCCAAAGAAGCCTTTCATAGTTGCAGTGTATATTGTTTCCTCCAGTGGACATTGGAGGCAGACAATTTCTGACTTCATCCCAATGTCTTTAAATTATAGAAAGGTTAACTTCAATTAAAACGTCAACAAAACTCCCTGAAGCTGTTCAGGGAAGATGCTCTTTCTTGCAATTGTAATAGCAGGTTAGATGAGTACTTGTTGCTGCTACTGTTGATACATTATGAACTGCTTCATGTCAGTCCATGTGAGAGACCATGGGAACAGTCAGGGGAGAAGGGGAATTCAGCAAGCACATCGAGGGGCAGCCCAGCCCAGAGGTGGGGGCCAGAAGAAGGAAATATTTCAAAGAGACTTTACCTTAACTGGCTTGCTTTAAGTCCATCTGGGAGTTGTTACAGTTTTCAAGGTTTTTTTCCCCTGGACTAACATTAAAGATGCCTGTCTGAAGTCCGTATGGTTCCCGCTTCTTCAGTTTGCTAGCTAAGTGAGACTTGACAATGCATTAGACTAGACTGGCCTTCCCAATCTGATGCCTTCCACACTTGTTTGGATCACAGCTCCCAGAATTCTTGGCCATCTTGGAATTGGCTATATAACATTGGATACCGACATAATTGGATGGCATTAATTAATGCTAGGCTGGACATTAAACTGTATTTTAATCAAATGCTGGAATGGGAGACAAGAGGCTGGTTGAAGTGAGGAAAGGTATGGGTAATCCAGTGGAGGAAATATACAACAAAATTCTCTTTGTTGTCCAAGAGGTAAAGATGAACCAAGAGATTGGGGAGATAGTAGGGAATATCATCTGACCCACAATAACCTCAAAAGACTGCCTTAGTAGTCTAGCTGGCCTCTTCCAGTTAGTTGGCCTCTTCCAATATAATGGACTATATTGAACTATATTTAGTGCAATATAGTCTACATAAGGAGCACAATATAAGGCTACAAGGGGCCCTCCAAAAGCCTTCAGGACAGTCCAGATCATTTAAAAGATTTTTACAAACTGTTGTTTTTAATACTTTTTAAATGCATGAGGAAATAATCATAACAACTATAAGTTATTTTATATAATTTATTTACACACCCCTATTACTTTTCAGATGGATTACTATAGCACACTTGGCTTATTTGGATTACTATAGCACACTTGGATACTATAGCACACTTGCACACATGGATTACTATGGCACACTTGGGGTTGCCCTTGAGGGTGACATAGAAACTTCAGCTGGTACAAAATGCAGTGGCTAATATAGTACCAATATTGCAGCACTGCATTGGCTGCCAGAATATTTCTGGGTACAGTTCATGGTGCTGATTATGATCTATAAAGCCCTCCATTGTTTTGGTCCAGGGTACCTAAAGGAGCATCTTCAGAGAGGATCTACCTATCGCATTTAATCAACCCATGTGAAATCAAGAGGAGAATGGCCATCAGAGCAAGCCTTTTCTATGGTGGCACCATCCATATGAAATTTGCTTCTCCCTGAAATCTGTTGGACTGCTGTGTGTAAGGCCACCAAGACCTGACTTTTTAATGAGCCATCTGGAGTATAAAACTAAACACAAGTTGTTATTACCTCTTAAGGGTATTTATGCTATATTATATTTGCATGACTTTATTATTTTATATTTATGTAAACTATCTGAAGTCTTGGGAATGAGTTGGGTTATGAAATTTTAGAAAGTAATAAAGTAATAATAAATGTGTCTCCATGAATAGACTGTTCTTCTTTAACATACACAAAACAAGCAGACCATTTTCTAAGCAAATACTCATCAGTTGCTATTCTGATTCAGTCTCCAAGTAGCCAGTCACTTTTTTTTGTACTTTCTTGTCTCATTCTCACCCATCCATTCATGTCATCTAACATAAACATTTTCCCCCGGATTACATTTATTCAAAATGTTGCCCAAAACTCACCTCTGGTGCTTTCATTAGCACCATTTACTGGAATAGTACGTGTAACTATCATTAACATATAGATTCCTATTTTCATACACACCTACAACAACCTAGATGACACCAATTCATATTTCCTAACATACATTTGAGTTCTTTCATTCATAATTAAACCCACACTTTCATTTCCTGAAATGTTTTCATCCACTCCACTCCGCAATATCATCTGCCTTCATTCAGATTGCACCCTGTGGGTGGGATAGATCATACCCCAGAAGATAGAAATGAAATGTAAAACAATCTTGATAGGCTGGAAAAACGGGTAGAAAATAACAGTGTGATATTTAGCACAGACAAACACAAACTTATAAGAAATAGAAAATAACCACACGGGTAGGATGGGGATAACTTGGTAAAAATACTTGCAAAAAAGAACTTTGATTAGGACAGTGGTACCTCAAGTTACGAATTTAATCCGTTCCGTGACTCTGATTGCAACTTGATTTGGTCGCACCGTGAGGCAAATTTTCCCATAAGGTTCAATGTAAATACGGTTAATCCGTTCTGCTCTCCGAATTTGGTTGCGGCGCGAGGCAAATTTCCCCATAAGGTTCAATGTAAATATGGCTAATCCGCCCTCCGAATTTGGTCGCACCACGAGGCAAATTTCCCCATAAGGTTCAATGTAAATATGGCTAATCCGCCCTCCAAATTTGGTCGCACCGCGAGGCAAATTTCCCCATAAGGTTCAATGTAAATACATACGGCTCTGCATTTTCTTTGGAGCCATGCTGACAAGCACACCAAAAACCTTCCAAACGCCACAAAACACACCACAAGCCTCACCGAACGTCTCCTTGCTACCGCGATCTCGCCCACAGGAAGCCGTGACCATGTGGCAGCAGGGCAAATGGCTGCGGATCTGGTTCGTAGCGCGAGGCGGAGGTCGCACGCCGAGGCAAATTTTTGCGGCCGCAGCTGGTCGTAGCGCGAAATTTTCGTAAGGAGGGGCATTCGTAACCCGAGGTACCACTGTAGTTGATTGTAAATTGAATGTGAGCCAACAGTATGATGTGGTTGTGAAGAAGGCAGAGGCAATTTTAGGTGGGATCAACAGAACTATAATTTTCAAATCACAGGAAATAATCAATCCATTGTACTCTATTCTGGCCAGACCTCATCTCAAGTACTGTATCTAGTCCTATGTACCACACTTTAAAAAAATTAAGAGAAATTGGAATAGATTCAGAGAAGGGCAATGAGGTTGATCAGTAGGCTAGAAACCAAAGTCTACAACAAGAGAGTGAAGAAGCTGGGTATATTTAGTGTTGAGAAAAAGTTATGGGAGGACAGGATAGCACTCTTCAAATATCTGAAGAAAATACAATTTTGTATATTCTTTTTCTTTGTTTTTGTATTTAGTTAATTTATTTTATTTATTTATTTTTCAAATGTATATACACTGCCCATCTTGCCGCACAAGTGACTCTAGACAGCATGTATATACTTTAAAAACTCTCAGAAAAAAATATCTGAAAGAATAACACAAAGAAAATAATGAAGACCTATTTCTCATTCCAAACTACAGCGCAATAGATTTAGGTTACAGAAAGGAAGATTCCAGCTGAATGCTAGAAGAGAGTTCCTAACATTAGCAGCAGTTTAACAGTGGGATCAATTGTTTAAAGAGGTGGTAGAAGCTAAACAGCTATTGTATGGAATGCTTTAATTAACAGCCTAAATTGCCTCTTCCATCTCTATGAAAAAAAATATTCTACATTTCATTTTAATCAAATGTAGATTTGTCCTGACATATTCTACAAAATAAAGTATGGGTTTTTGCATTAAAGTGGTAGTTCATCTTTGATGAAAACTGACAATGGCAGCTCTCCAGGTTTTCAAAATATACTTTTTCAGCTGTGCTCAGAAATGCCAGGGTCTTGAACCAAGGAGTTTATGTATGCAATGATGGCATTTTGTCACTGAGCTAGAACCCTTTACAGATTTCACTGCGGGGTTGAATCCTGACCTGCAGTTCTGATTCTGGGTGAGGAATTGCTGAGCAATGTACAGTATCCTGTTCTCAGACTGTGCTACTGTTCAATATTTTCTAGAGATTTTAGCATCTACAGACAATAACTTACAAGAAGGATCTTAAATTCTTTGGTGAACAAAAGCCAATCTTACATTTTCAACAGTAAGAAACCTAGGAAAGAATTCAAACATAAAAATTCAGAGTGGGAGATAACTGGCTAGGGAAAATGACTCAAAGGAGCTGTGATTTATAGTGGAACACAAACTGAATGCAAGCCAGCAACGTGATGCTGTAGCAACTAGGAAAATATTATTTTCCGTATCATTAGAAGAAACATCATATCAGAAACATGGGAGGCAATACTAACATTAAGATCAGCAGTGCTGAGTAGAGCTGTGCTTTCCTCCATATGGTTTTGCACAGCTCTAATACTGAATTATAATGATGCAAAATATTGGATATGGTTACATAAGGATAAAATTATGCAAAGCACAGGAAAGAAGTAGGAAATAGTAAGCCAAAGAAATTAAAAGCATGAGGTAAGAAAAAGAAAATAAAATCAGTTAAATCTAGCCTACACCTATTCAGTTCATTATATCTCTCTGTCCCATCCTTGCTTCCATCCACATTGCCTTTTGTTCTTTAAACTTGTCACCTCTGGATTTCCCTCATTTCCCTCCAGCCAACCTTTCTTGATCTTCCCCTTCTTGTCTCCTTCACTCTTCCTTATATATTTGTTCTACAATTTAATCCTCATTCATTTTCTCTATAGGACCACATCATATCAATGTACTTCTTTGGTACCGGTCACTCACATTTGCATCCAATCCATGTTCTTTCAGCACCCATTCATTCTTGACCTTCTCCCTTGTTTTACTACATGCATTTCTAAAGCAGCCACTCAACTTACCTTTATGCTTGACATACTCAGCTTTCATTTCCATATAAGAAAGTGGGCAGAAGCATGCTATTATTCTTCTTCTGACAAACATTCATTCCTCACAGTAAATGACATACTATCCAAAACACTAACTGACCACTTTCTAGAGCATCTTAAAATTTCTCCAACCATTTTCTCACCTTTGGTAAACATTTTACCAAGATACAGATTTATCAACATGCCCATTTTTCACCATGTATACATAACTTGGAGACATTCACCCCATTCCCTGTCAAACGCAACTACCTTGATGCTTGATACATTAAGTTTCAGATCCATAGTCCTCATTGCATTGTACAAACTGTCTAACGAGCTGCAAATCAGGCTTGCTGCCAGCAATATGAGATCATCTCCATACAAGAGTATAGGCATGTCCATGTCTCCAGCGAACACATCTCTTACATCACCACAAACATTCCCTATTCATATAAATTTAATTAACCAAGAGTTTAATAATGAATAAAACCTTCTCTTATTCCCCACTCAGTGTTGAACCATTTCTTAAGCATTTCATTTATTCTTACTCATGATTGATTTCCATCATATATCATTCTTACAGCATTCAGCAACCAACCTTCAACTCTTTATTCACAGGAAAAACATTCCATAATTCAGACCGATTCACTTGATGTTATATTGCCTTCCAAGCGTATAGTAAACTTTTCACTGCACTTTCCAAATTTTGCTCATTGTCACCTCTTGTGCCCTTCCAGGCTCATTTCTGCCAAAGATCTCACCAGACACAGTTAACAAACTCCCTCTTGACAGATTGTCACTGCAGCCCAGTTTTACACAGACACTCATAACCAGTCACCTCCAAGGCAGTGCTCCCAGTCATTGTGGGTTTACAGCTTTCCCTCCTCGCTGGCCTTGGCATCCTGCACCAGCTGGCAAGGGTCCCATCTATCTCCCTTTATCTCACTATAGGAAGCTGAAGATTTCTTCAGAGTTCCATGGTTCTCACTCCTCAGAAATCCAACTTTGTTTCCTCTGGGCAATCAATCACTCACTGGCTTCAGAGTCAGTCCAGGTTCTGAGGATTCCTGTTTACCCCAGTGGCACTCTTACTTCCTGACCTTCCTTGCTGCTGTCTCTGCAAGCTATTCAGCTTATACCAGACCTCGGATTCTTCCATCTCATGATCTAGCCATAGTCAAAATGTTCAAAAGCAAAGAGCTAGGGTCCAGTCTCCTGATTTGGTTGCTGACTTGTTTGTTGTCCCTCAGATGTTAATGGCAGCCACCACATTCCTCTGTTGTCCTTTTGTCACAATCTATGCATGGATCACCACAAATACAGCTCACCCCCACTACACAAGAACACAATTTTCTCAGCTGCAACTTTACATTGGGTCTGGCACCAAGTCTGGTACACAAAGTGCTTATATCTAAACCATGTATTTGAAACAACCAGAGCTTTTTCTAATCAGATGCTCATCAGTCACCATTCTCATTCATTCTTTGGTTTTCCAATTTGGATCCAGTCGTTTTTTCTGAATTCTCTCATCTTATTCCCACCCATCTAGTCATATCATACCACTTAGCAGCTTTTGTTGTTGTTGCATGGACCACTATAATTCAGAAAGTTGCACTTTTTTTTTTCCCAAAACTCATCCTCTGTTCTTTCATTATTACCATTCTCTGAAGCATAATGAGTAACTATCACCAATGTGTGGCTTCCTATTTTAATATGCACATGCAGCAATCCTCATTAAACCTATACCTTCGCTTCCCTGCATGTATTCATCAACTCCCCAAGATCAGACTACTTTCATACCACTCTATTACATCTAACCTCTTTCTCTTAGTTTCACAGAGAACAGATCTATTTTTCTTTCTTTCATTCCATTTGTTAATTCATGGACTTTGCTATTTATTCCTCTATATTCCAAGTCACAATCTTCCATTCTGCTCCTATTTTTTTTTTCAAGATACTGAATTGAAGAGCAATTACAGCTATATTCTAGAATGTGATTTACAAGAAAAAGCAATGATGTTCTTCAGTCACCACCAGAGGTGGTTGCCCATTTATATCCTTTAATTCTTTCCTACCCTTGATGTACATGAAGCTATAATGCAAAAAGTAGACATCTACTAGAAGAACCCAGTTTGAAAATGCCAGGCCTTTTAAGTAACTATTGAAATTGGATTGCCAAACTTAGCCTCTTAAAACTTAGGTGGTGTTCTTGGTCTATCTTTAAGGGGTTATTTTAAAAAAAATAAAATGATTTTGGGGTTTGTCTTTTGTACATACCCAATAGAAATTTTATATTATAAAAAGTTTGTAATTAAATTAATTGATAATACATTTTAATTAAAGAATTAATCAATTCCTGGAAAAGCTACAAAAATCAAGTTTGTTATTTACAAACACTATACTATCTTCTACATTCTGCTCATTGATTTTCTTAAATGAGATAGAGATACAATTTTGAGCGGTATAGGGCGATTTCA
This sequence comes from Liasis olivaceus, assembly GCA_030867105.1. Lineage (NCBI taxonomy): Eukaryota > Metazoa > Chordata > Lepidosauria > Squamata > Pythonidae > Liasis > Liasis olivaceus. The sequence continues at coordinate 48,386,939 of CM061348.1, forward strand.
CAGAATTATGAAATTCTGTGTCCACAGAATTTGTCCTGTGTAAACAGAATTTCTGTACCTATGATTTTGCATTCATGTAGAAAATATATGTCTGTAACCTATTATTTCATTCCTCATTGTAAGAGACCATCCCTTGTTTTACATTATAACAAATCCTACCTTCTGAGCAGGAGGAAAACACATTTTTGTGGCATTTTAAAGGCAAAAAACATCTATTATCATATAAGTGTTCACGAATCACAGGCCTAAAATATCTACGTTCCTTTCTCCTGTGTGGAGTTCATCAGTTGGTAAAATCTTGTCATTTTATATTCAGATCTATTTTCTGAAGTTAGTGTTTCACAATAACCAACTGGCCAGAACTTACAAGGGATTTTGACGTATATGTTCCACTTCCTCTCTATATATTCAATCTCTAAATGGTTTTCTGATTGGTTAGTTTAGAGACAGGTAACCCTTTCCCCACTTGCCTTTATTCTTTTAATTAGAATAAACTAAATACAAAATGCCGACCTCTAACATAGTTGTCTTTTTTTTTTTCCCTACAGAATCCCTCCAGAGCACCAGATATGGCCCATGGAATTCTTAGAAAACATAGGGGTCATTATTTGCAAGCTGGTGCTTTATTTGGAAATGTTCTAGAAAAGAAAAAAACAAAAATATCTGGAATGGTGGAGATTATAGTCAGTGTTGCAGAGTTTTTGTCCTGGTGAATGGAAGTTTTACCACTGACAAGGCCAAGCACATTTGTGAGGTTGGATTGTTACAAAAGGGAATGCTGCACAGAAACTTTTCTCACATGCAGGACTGCACTGGTGTTAAACTGTTGTCTGTGTTTTGGGAAAGTAAATCCAAAGAGCTTTTCTTTTTATTTATGTCCATTCCATACAACTAGGCTGGAGGAAAGGCTTTTTGGCAGAATAGCTTAGAATCTCTCTAGCCGCAGGATAGGCTGACGTAGATGGGAAACTTAACCCGAGAGCTTATCATAACTGCTTGTTTGCTTTTGTTTTTGTTTTTTGGGGGGGCATCCTAAATAAGCGGTTCATTTCTGGAAAAGGGGTTTTGTACTTTCCCACCATGCTGCTTCTGTCCACACATCTGGCATAGAGGCTACTTTCACAATGGATTCAACTTTTCTGTGCACTGGGGCCTTAAAAGCGGGGGGGGGGGGGGCACTGTGGAAGAGCAGCAAAGCTGATATTTGGGGAGGAAATGGATGCCTTTCCTTCCAAAAAATAAGAATTAGGAAGCAAGCAATGATCTTACCATGGAAATAGGCTGGGAAGTCTCTTCCATCCCTCTCTTGTCCTCAGTCACCTTCCTAGCTTTCAACCCCTTAGAAAAGACTGATTCATCCCTTCTGCCCTTCAAATTCTTTACTACAATTCTTGATGGGAGTTGTAGTCAGTTGCATGCCAGGATCAGGAAGGTGACATCATTCATCTTTTTAGAAAAGCAGAAAGTCCACTTTGGGAAATTAAGGGTGAAAATATATGTACATGCACAGATAGCATATCTGTGGCAAAACCCCATTAAGCTCAGTAGGATTTACTTTTCAGAAAAGATATATAGACATCTTTGTACAATAAGTCTCATCAACTTCTTCCAGAAACACTATTTACAAGCTGGACATTTTCCTACTAAATCTTCTATTGTACAGTCTTTTGGTTTTCCATTATTTTTCTTTCTTAAGACTTGGAATTACTTGCATTTTTTTCAAACTAGTTCTCCTGAAATTGTACCTGGGATTTTATGTTTTCCGTATCTCATTTGCATTACTTTATTAGCCTTTCATTTTAGGAGAAATATGTGATATACATAAAATAATCTCCTAGCTTTTGAAGTAAAGTCAATTTCCTTGAAAGAGCTGGGTTTACTAGATTAATACATGAAAGGTCATAATAGCATATATCTGGGAGGGACGCGGCCTTTGTGACCTCCCCATGTTAATGAGAAGACTACTCCTGCTGGTTTTCAGAAGAAGTAGCACAACATATTTCAGAGAAGAAAACTAGAATAGCTTGGCTAAGAGCATATATGAAAGGCACAGGCCGCCTCAATGAGAATAAAATGTACAGCTTAGTAACACAAGAAGAAATTAACAGTACAATTCATCTGTTGGGGATCAGGCTGAACGCAGGTCCCAATTTCCCAAAGTCCTGGGAACAAGGATAGTACATTAATACCTTTCATTCAAAAATTTCTTCCTGACCAGGGCCTGCTAGACAAACCAAAGCAAACATAGATGTCCCTCAAATGCCACAACTCACATAATGGCAACATAATGGCAGTATTTGCCTGATGATATCCTCATGTAAGTGTCATTGTCATTTTGATGTCAGCATGATTTGTTATAGATGCAAGTGATAGTAAGCCACTCCTAACTGAAGAAAGTAGTGTTATTGTTCAGTTGTTAAGTCATGTCCGACTCTTCGTGACCCCATGAACCATATCATGCCAGGCATTCCTGTCCTTCACTGCCTCCCAGAGTCTGCTTAATTTCATGTTCATTGCTTCGGTGATGCTATCTAACCATCTCATCCTCTGCCATCCCCTTCTCCTTTTGCCTTCCAACTTTCCCAGCATCAGGGTCTTTTCCAAAGAGTCCTCTCTTCACATTAGGTGGCCAAAGTATCTGAACTTGAGCTTCAGTATCAATCTTTCCAATGAGCAGTCAGGGTTGATTTCCTTTAGGACTGACTGGTTTGACCTTCTAGCAGTCCAAGGGACTCCTAAGGGTCTTCTCCAGCACCACACTTCAAAGGCATTGAGTTCTTCAATGCTCAGCCTTCCTTATGGTCCAGCTCTCACAGCCATACATTGCTACTGGAAAAACCATAGCTTTGATTATGCAGATCTTTGTCGGCAAACTGATGTCTCTGCTTTTTAATATGCTGTCTAGGTTTGCCATAGCTTTCCTCCCAAGGAGCAAGCATCTTTTAATTTCATGGCTGCAGTCTCTGTCTGCAGTGATCTTGGAGCCCAAATAAATAGTCTGTTACTGCTTCCATTTCTACCCCTTCTATTTGCCAGGAATTGATGGGTCCAGATGCCAAGCTATCTTTTGCACTCTCCTCTTTCACCCTCATCAAGAGCCTCTTTAGTTCTTCACTTTCTGCCATTAGGGTAGTATTGTCTGCATATCTGAGGTTGTTGATATTTCTCCCTGCAATCTTAATTCCAGCTTGTGATTCTTCCAGCCCGGCATTTCTCATGATGTACTCTGCATATAAGTTAAATAAGCAGGGTGACAGTATACAGCCTTGTCGTACTCCTTTCCCTATTTTGAACCAATCGGTTGTTCCATGACCGGTTCTAACTGTTGCTTCTTGGCCCACATACAGATTTCTCAGGAGACAGGTAAGGTGGTCTGGTACGCCCATCTCTTTAAGAATTTGCCACAGTTTGTTGTGATCTGCACAATCAAAGGCTTTTGCATAGTCAATGAAGCAAAAGTAGACATTTTTCTGGAACTCTCGTGCTTTTTTCCATGATCCAGCAAATGTTGGCAATTTGATCTCTAGTTCCTCTGCTTCTTTGAAACCCAGCTTGTACATCCAGTAGTTCTTGGTTCACACACTGCTGAAGCTTAGCTTATAGGATTTTGAGCATAACCTTGCTAGCATGTGAAATGAGTGCAATTGTATGGTAGTTTGAGCATTCTTTGGCATTGCCCTTCTTTGGAATTGGAACATAAACTGACCTTTTCCAATCCCGTGGCCACTGCTGAGTTTCCAAATTTGTTGACATATTGAGTGCAGCACTTTAACGGCATCATCTTTTAGTATTTTAAATATCTCAGCTGGAATACTGTTATCTCCATTAGCTTTGTTGTTAGTAATGCTTCCTCAGGCCCATTTGACTTCACTCTCTAGGATGTCCGGATCAATGTCAGTGACCACGACATCAGGGACATTAAGATCTTTCTTGTATAGTTCTTCTGTGTATTCTTGCCACCTCTTCTTAATCTCTTCTGCTTCTGTTAGGTCCCTGCCTTTTTTGTCCTTTACCATGCCCATGTTTGCACTAAACGTTCTCTTGATATCTCCAATTTTCTTGAAGAGATCGCTAGTCTTCCCCATTCTATTGTTTTCCTCGATTTCTTTGCATTGTTCATTTAAGAAGGCTTTCTTATCTCTCCTTGCTATTCTCTGAAAATCTGCATTCAGTTGTTTATATTGTTCCCTTTCACCCTTACTTTTTGCATTCCTTCTTTCCACAGCTATTTGTAAAGCCTCATCAGACAGCCACTTTGCTTTCTTGCATTTCTTTTTCTTTGGGATGGTTTTAGTTGCTGCCTCCTGTACGTTGTGAACCTCTGTCCATAGTTCTTCAGGCACTCTGTCTACCAAATCTAATCCCCTAAATCTATTCATCACCTTCACCTTCACAAGTAATATGATCTAAGACATACCTGAGTAGTCGAGTGGTTTTCCCTATGTTCTTCAAGCCTAAATTTTGCAATTAGAAGCTCATGATCTGAGCCACAGTCAGCTCCCGGTCTTGTTTTTACTAACTGTATAGAGCTTCTCCATCTTTGGCTGCAAAGTACATAATCAATCTGGTTTCGGTATTGACCATCTGGTCATGTCCATGTGTAGAATCATCTCTTGTTGGAAAAGAGTGTTTGCTATAACCAGCTTGTTCTCTTGACAAAACTCTATTAACCTTTGCCCTGCAATTCTAGAAGAAAGTAGTATTCTTCTAGAATTGTGCTGCAAAAGTATTTTTGCACTATCAGGAACCAACTCTTCTATTTTGCTTGGAAAAGGAATCACTACTTTGCTTTTTCCTGAACCAGTTTGAGGTCTGGCTGTTTCAACTGTTCTTTCCTGAAATAATTCTGCCTGGGAAATTCTGATCAGCCAGAAACAGGTTCTGTCTCCCAGGAGGTTCACTCAGGAGGCATCTCCTTTTTAAGTTCCTAGTATTAAGATTAGTTCTCAGTGGAAGTAATAGATAGAATAACTGGTGCAAAAAAAAAAAAAAATCCCAGTGTTTCTGTCAGTCTGGGTTTAATCTATTGTGCCTGGAGTGTCACTAGTTCATAAGGGAGTTCTGGTAACATCACACTCTGTACCACAACAGGCAGAGACAAATGATGTACCCACTTCTGTCATGGAGCTCAGTGTTTAACTTTCACTTATTGTATTGTTTTATTGTATATCTTTTTTATAGTTTACACAGCACCGTGGGTACAAGAAATTGGACTGCAAATGAAATAAAGCCTCATCATCTATGCTTCAGTATATTTGTATTATGTTTTCAATATGTGTTGATTTAAATTCAACCTATGCTTATCCCAAAAGGGATGGACGGAGCAACCAAGGGTGTATTTCTTGAACTTGGCAACTGAGGGAAACCTGAATTTCAGAATTTGGCAAATAAAACAGTAGGCTTCATCTCTGGCATATGGACTGTAATTTGTCAGATTCCTGCTTTAAAGTCTGACTGGCAAGCCAGCAGCTTACCTGAAATTACATGCCTTACAAATAGCTGTCTGGCAGATAACAAGGAGAAACTTGGAAGCTGTTGCTATAATTTGGTCTTCTTGAAAGAGTGCAATCAACTCAGGGAATAGGAGCGGCAAGGTGTAAACAGGCGCTAGGATGTTGAAGAGTTACCTATGAATCATCGGCTATTTAGTCCACTTCAAAAGACAGCGGGAATCTTTCACAGGGCTAGAGAGCTTCAATTAGAGGATTTTGCACCCTTTCTAGAGCACATCACCACACCCATGGTTTTACTTTCCAGGTGCTTTGCAGAAGGATGGAATTGCTTTTCCATACAAACCCTAGAAGTACTTCTGCTACTCATCTTTTTTTACACCAGAGGAATTATGTTGCTTCCCTCTTTTCAGATGCATATGCAGGTGGAAAGGCTTGAAAGGAGAATCCTACAAAATACTTTGCATTTACTGAGTATGAAGAAGAAGGCAATTAAGAAGGGCACTTGGGGGAATGTATGGAACAGGGGGAAAGAGCAGGAAGAAATAAAATAGTTGGCACAAATGGTTAGCATGTTTAATTTTCTGACAGTTGTGCAAGTTCGCCTCTGATACATGCGATATATATTACAATATTATCAGCCAAACTAGTAATTTCTGCAGAAAATAATTGATATTTTAATCAAATCTCTGTGGTTTAATCATGTATATGGATAATGTGGGAGGGGGAGGGGCAATGCATACACATACAATTATCCAGTAGCTGTGCCTCCATGTCAAAAATACACCTAAATATCTCTGTAAATATGCAAAACAAACAAACAAACCTGTGGCTTTTTATTAGAAACTGAAGGCATGGCCCCTAATCCTTCCTTTTGCTTCACTGGAAAAGAGGTACTTCTGCCTCCACTTTTTACTGCTATACCTGCTGGTTCCAGCTTGGTGACTTAGTTGGAAACTCTTTCACATATACTAAATTTATCTGGCAATCTGCTCTTGCCCAATCTTCCTTTTAGTTTGCAGATAGAGATCTATCCACAAACCATGATTTCAAGACAAGGTAGAATAAATTAAGGTTAAACTTCCAGTTACCATGATATAAATATATTTATTTATTAATTTACAAACTTTAGAGGCCAACCGACTCCAAGCAACTCTGAGTGGCTTACACTTTAAAAAAAGTGAGAACAATAAAAATAAACGGAGCATACACCACCAGAAGGCAAACTTTCTATGACAATCCAAGCATTCCATAGGGGCTCAACCACCACCCTGCCCCAAGACCTGGGAGAACAGCCAAGTTTTCAATGTCTTTCTGAACATCATCAGAATGGGAGCAAAATACATGGAAAGGGCATTTTGAAAGATGTGGTGGTATATAAATAATGTGGTTTTTATTTTTATTTATTTACAATATTTATACACTGTCCCAATCCAAACAGACTTTGGGCAAGGTACAACAAAGTCAAGACAAAAGCAAGACATTTAAAAAGTACAAATAATAAAAATTGTCAATAACAAATTAGCACATCATAGGCAGCCTCCAGTTAAGCTAACCTCAGGACAAAACACCCACTGAAACCACACTGCTTTCACTAGTTTTTGAAATCCAAGTAGAGTAAGGGCCATCTGTACCTCCAGGAGGATGGTGCTTAAAATGGGGACTGCCACTGAGAAAGGCTGTCCCCTTGTCATGACCCCTTGAATCGCACAAAGAATGGAGACCTGCAACCGGCTCTTTTAATAACTGGACCAGATGGGCAGATTCGATCTGGGAAGGCAATCTTTGTGTGTGTGTGTGTGTGTGTGTGTGTGTGTGTGTGTGTCTAACCAAGTAACTACAATGATAAGTGAATCAAGCAAGCTCTTAACACTGAAGTGAAATAACATCCATAGATGACAATACCCAGTAATATGCCAAATTCCAACCTGTACAAGTTTTATTCTGTATAGATGTAATTTTTCTATTCCTTTTTTTTTTTCTTTTTTCTTTTGGTGTGAGTGCCATTCATTTTGTATTGTCGAAGGCTTTCACAGCCGGAATACAATGGCTGGTGTGGGTCTTCTGGGCTGTGTGGCCGTCTTCTGGAAGTTCTGTTTCCTAACGTTTCGCCAGCATCTGTGACCAGCATCTTCAGAGTTGTTCCTGCCTGTGCTCCTGCCCTCTGAAGATGCCGGTCACAGATGCTGGCGAAACGTCAGGAAACAGAACTTCCAGAAGACGGCCACACAGCCCGGAAGACCCACACCAGCCATGTCATTCATTTCTCTGTAAGTCATAAAAATTGAGTTAGAACTCAGATTTTGAACTGAATATATAAGTTGACCATTGGTCGCATTGGGTGGACATGATGGGAGCTGTAGTCCAACAACCCCTCTGGATCCAGCTTAAACCAGTGGAGAAAATCAGTGTTGCATTTACATTATACATTTATTTGATGTCTTCATTTTTATAACTCAAAAACATATGGATATTGATTGAACTTTTAAAATGGCTGCAGTCAGCTGGTTTAAGCAATTGCACAAAAGGTAAAAGTGAAAATGAGAGATTGCATTGCACTGGTATGCTAGAATGCTGTACGTTAGTGATGTTTTTAGCTAATCAAATTCAATTTACCAGGCCACTATACTTCTAGCCTGTTAGATCCATTTCATACAACTTTAATTTATTCTCAGAATTGAGAAATGCAGTAAAAAGAAGAGCCCTTGTTTGCTTTTTCAGAGTGTCCAACTGAAAATGAACTCTGCTCAACCCATGAATTATTTTTTATATCAGCAGCCAGTATTGGTTGCACACATAATATCACTGCTTGGCAGATGCTTGAAATCCAAAAACTGAGGATAAAATGAGACACTGTAGCTGAGAATTAGAGCATTTAGAAGAGTGAGTCTGACTCTGAAAAACTGATGAAAAAAATATTTTTTATTGCTTTGTCCTGTGATGATGAAAAAGAAATGGTAAAAAGAAAACCAGTGGCTTAATCTAATCTGTCTGTTGGAAGAACCTTTTTCTGGACATTTTATGCTAGTTGCATACTTGAATATTACAATATGAATATTACAATCACCAGTCCCAAAAGAAAGAGTTTAAAGATAGATCTTTTTTGTCTAATAAGTTGTTTTCATATCTGGTCAATCTAAAATAAATTGTTTCTCAGCCTGCACCCATATTCACACATGTTTTAGCTTGTCTGTCCCAATACACCTGTAATCCTAGATATGTTCATTCAGAAGTAAGTCCAGGGAAGTACAAAAAAGTCTCCTTCAAGTCAGCTAAAGTCCTGGTATAAACTACATCTATGCAGTTTTCTTGGCAGCAGGATAGAAAAAAATTGCCATTGCTTTCTCCCCAAAAATTACCTGTCTATCTGTCCATCCGTCCATCCATCCATCCATCCATCCATCCATCCATCCATCCATCCAAGTGTAGTCTAGTCTAGTCTAGTCTATTGCCGTAGTATTCCCTAGAGGTAGCCCATCCATGTACTATTCAGTCTCAATTTTGCTTAACTTCAGAGTCCAGAAAAGATCAGCTAGTGGTATCTACTGAGACTGTATGGTGTGTACTCTTTAGTAATTGGATTCAGGATCACAACTTTACAAAAGCAGCCCTTTGGAGCAGAGACAAGTTATAGGCACAGAGGAGAATCCATGGAAGAAATGTTGACATTCCTTACCACCTGCTTACTTGATATGGCTAGGCTGGAATGTGTTTTACTGTATAATTTACTTCCAAACTTTGTGCTAAATTTTGTTCCTTCACTTTCCATCTTTGTCACAGTGCTCTGCAGCTGAATTCATTCTGGTGCATTTAACTTCTTTAGACCCCTATTTTGAGTTATTTCCATTACAGTTTGTTGTGGAGGTGCCTTCTTGGTTGTGGTGCCTGCCTTCTGGAATGCTATCCACCCCCCAAAAGATTCAGATGGCTCTCACCCTGATGATGTTCAGGAAGCTAGTGAAGACCTGGATATTTTCCCAGGCCTTGGGGTAGATTGATGGTGGAGCCCCTGGTGGATTTTTCCCCCCATTTTTGGTTATATGTCTGTCTTTGGGCCATTTATGAATTTTTCTCTTTTATGGTATTGTTCTTGCTTTTTTCATTGTAAGCCACCCCCAGTCCCTAGGAGACAGGTGGTCTGTAAATTGTATGTATGTATGTATGTATAAATAAATAAATGGACCTATTTTGGGGCTACTTTGGGTCTCTCATTTGGGAAGACAGATGTAACCCCATGCATTGCAGAGTTCTGACTACCTCTAGCTTGTCATTTTAATGCTGATTCCTGAACTACCACACTCATCTTTCTGTACCATTTTCTCTCTCCTCTTTTTCTCCATTGATATTTTCTCACATTCCCTTTCCCTATCCTGTGACTGCAAACAAGAAATGTTTTTAAAAAAAGCCAAACAGAGGCATATTTAATCTCAGTGAATACATATCCCACCCCATTAAAAAAAAAAAATCAGAGAACCCATGAAAAGGAAAGTGAAGGGTAAAGAAAGAAGCAGCTTAGAAAACGAAAAAAAGTAGACACAAAAAGGACACAGATTAGGAAACAAATCCAAAAGGATGCCAGCCTGCTTAAAGAGCAGAATCAGATGGCAAAAAGAATTTAAAAAAAAAAAACAATAGAAATGCAGATACTTTGTCCACAAAAAAGTACAAAATCTGGAAGTCCAACTAATGTCCAATGTACAGCAAGGGAGACCACCAAGTTGAGTACAAGTGCTGAAGAATTAATATAACAAAATATTTTTTTATTCTTATATTTATGGAATTCTTTTATTTATACAGTAGATGATATCCTGGGGCCATCAAATCGAATGGCAATCCCCTCCAGTGTCCGAGTAAGAACCTAAACAGAAGAGGACCCCGGATGTCAGATTCTACTCTCCCTGCATCACCAAAGCTTTTGCAGCTCTCTGTTTTCTGATACTGCAGGCTAGTCCGAAAGGGGTCTCAAAGAATTCCTTCCACTGCTTGCCTTAGGAGGAACTCATAAGAAAAGCAAGTGAACAGAAAGTCTGCCATTCCTGCTGTTTTCTTAAATCCACCTAGCTGGCCACTAGTCAGCTCCTCCAAAAATATCAAAGAAAGCTTTCCATCCTTAATGAGGCATAGAAAAAATATGTCCCAACATCAAATGGAATCTTCTGCAATTGTGCTTTCCACGCTTTGCATGCGTTAGAGTGCTACCCAAACTAATTTTTGTTGGCATGGCTACCAACCACAATTATCCAGTGTAACCAGTTACCTGATGGTTGAGGATATTTGAAGGGACAGTTCAGCCCATCTGGAGGATGGCAGGTTGGCAGAGTTTGTTAGAGAAGATCATAAGCATCAGAGGCCTTCCCCCTCCATTGCCATCTTCCTGACTCACCTTTTCCTTTCTCTTGTTCCACTCTCCCGTTTGAACTTTCCAGTATTGGAAATATTGTTACAGAAAACCTTCTTGAAAGCTAATTGCAGCAGTGGAGGCTCCATAGATTATAGGACTATTTCCTCTGCAGTAATCTTGCATGGATCATAAATCACTTAAAATCTGATGGGAAAATTCATCTTCAAAATAAAAAAAAATGACCTTGAAACCAAAGAACCAAGCCAACATATGTTATAAAAAGTTCTGATACTTTCAGGTATGCTGGTGTAATTTCAGCTTTTAGCTTCTGATCAATAGAAAGCAGTTTTCATAATATAAAATTGCAAGATAGCTAGAATTCATTCATTCAAATAATGATCCTTAGCAGGTTTTATAATGAAGGCAACACTTACAGTTTTAAATATGTATAACAAATAAAAGGATTAATAATTTCTGTGGTGTGGATGTATTTATGTTTATGTCAAAGGGTTGTTGAAGCATAGATATATTTCCAGTGTAGAGACTATTAATCCATCAAGATGGCACTAATGTTGTAAGAAATTTCAATCAGACTGCTATGCATGTTATTATTTAATGGCATGTTTCATTTTAAGCAACCCAGCCAGCATATTCAAAACATAATATAGATGTCTAGAGTCATAAAGAGTAATGGTCAACATATAAGTATCTTAGATGGACAATTTATAATTGGTATTTTTAAAATTACCTTACAGAAAATAGATATCATACTTCTAAGAAGACCCGAGATATTTGAATGAAATCAGCATTTCCTTTTAACGTCTATGTTGAAAAAAAAAAAATTTCCATTCCATTTTTTCCCATTTCATATAAATAAACAGAATGCTCTTCATAAACTAATTTGGTATACATTCACCATTAAATTAGCATAGCTAACTGTTGCAGGATGCTTCAGAAAAAGATTAATAATATGAGGGATTTTTAATAATATGAGGGACCCAGATATTCAGTTCTTCAATGTTCTTATTCAGTATACTTTCCTTGAGCTAGTAGTATAAACAGTATCAACAAATAATGAGAAGATTTTAATTTTTAAAATATTTCTTTACTGATTGCTGAAACATACCATTAACTGGATGTTCTGAAACAGTTTGTGCAAGAGTTCTCTGAAATCCTAGTTCAGAGGAAAGCTGGACCTCCCTTGTAAGTAAGCGGCTCACGTGGTCTGTTTCAGCAGAAACAGAAAAGTAAACTATAAAACTGGTACCCATGATACTTAATGCTGCAAAGCTCCATCATATGAATAGCATGTAGTAGTAGTATGAGCAGCCTGCTATATTGGCAGAAGTCTAAGACTTGAGGGACCTACAGAAAAATTTAATGTCAGTATAAACATATGTGCAATATTACTTTATAGGAGAGCTGATATTTTATACAATATTTAAGACTGATAACTAGTGTGGTTTAGTGGTTTAGGTGTTCAGTTAGGATTGTGAAGACTCAAGTTCAAGTTCATCTTCAGCCATTACAATTCACTGGCTGATCTGGGGCAAGTTTTGTCTAGTGCTTCAGGCACCAGGCTAGAAAGCAGGAGACAGTGAGTTCTAGTCCCGCCTTAGGCATGAAAGCTGGCTGGGTGACTTTGGGCCAGACACTATCCTTCAGCCCAACTCACCTCACAGGGTCATTGTTGGGGGAAAATAGGAGGAGGAAGGAGTATTAGGTATGTTCGCTGCCGTGAGTTATTCATAAAAATAATAAAGGTGGGATAAAAAAAAATCTAAAAAAAAAAGATGATCTCTCAGTATAACCTATCTAACAAATTAGTTGGAAAAACAAGGGTTAAAGTTAGGGGGAGGAACAAATGGCTTCTGGAATTATTTCTAACTCCTCTACCATCAGTGGCATAGGAGGTATCTGCCCATTTTTCTTTGCAATAAAGTAACTTATTACAAAGGCTGGTGTGGGTCTTCCGGGCTGTGTGGCCGTGTTCTGGAAGTTTTGTTTCCTAACGTTTCGCCAGCATCTGTGACCGGCATCTTCAGAGGGCAGGAGCACAGACAGGAGCAGTTCTCTCTGTGCCCAGGATGATGTGACCCTGTTGTGGGTATTTATAGAGATCAGCGAGGGTGCCTGAAGGGGGGTGGGTGAGGGTGTTTGGGTTAACGAGTGGCTGCTTATTTTGGTGTCAAATGTGTGTGTATCTTCCTGGGGGTTAGGCAGGGTTTTTTCTATTGAGTTGTTAACGAGTGGCTGCTGAGGGTGATTAGCATGGTCATTGTGTGAATTGTTCACGCATCCTGGTGGTTGAGCTGAGTTCATTGACCTTTTGCAGGCTGTATTTTTCAGGATTGGTAGCCAGGTTTTGTTGATTTTTAGACTCTCCTCTTTTTTATTGAAACTGTGCTGGTGTTTGTGAATCTCAATGGCTTCCCGGTATAGCCTGGTATAGTGGCTGTTGGTGTTATCCAGTATCTCTGTGTTTTCAAATAGGATTTTGTGTCCAGTGTGCTTGAGAGCATGTTCAGCTACTGCAGATTTTTCTGGTTGCTGTAGTCTGCAGTGTCTTTCGTGTTCTTTTATCCTGGTATGGATGCTGTGTTTTGTGGTCCCAATGTATACTTGCCTGCAGCTGCATGGTATGCGGTATACTCCTGCGGTGGTGAGGGGATCCCTTTTGTCTTTTGCTGATTTTAGCACTTGTATTTTTCTGGCGGGTCTGAAGATTGTTTGAAAATTGTGTTTTTCCATCAGTAACTTATTACATCTGTGTGAGAGTGCACATGTGCATGTATTCTTCCCGGGAACTAATCAGTGTGTGTGTGAGCAAGAAAGAGAGACTAATCGGAAGAGTATATATGTGTTTCCTCTCTCTGTGTGGGTGAGTATTTCTGCTCTCCCTGTGTTATAACTCAGTACTATGTGTGTAGATGTGTTCTGGGAAGCAACAGGGGCAGGAGTGGTATGCATATTGCCTTAAGCTCTTGCCAGAAAGATGGGATATAAGTTATATTATTATTACATAAAGGAGTCTGACCTTAAATGAATGCTGAAAATATTTGCTGATGAGCATAAGCATAATCTCCATGAAGACCTAAGTGTTTTGTCCTTGGTTAAAACTCAGTAAGTGTACTGTGCTAGAAGAGCTCTTTAGAAAGATAGTATTATGTCATCTCTCCCATGGAAAGGGATCACATTGGAATTTAATCACCAGTAATCACCTTCCAGGAGACCTCTGTTGTATATAGATATAGATTACAGTTCTGGTCCCAATATAAAGCGTCCATACCCAAGCTAACAGACTGCCTACATCTCTTGGTGTCAGCCCCAGGAGGTAGCCCAGACCAGGAAATCAACCCCACAGGAAGGATAACACTACTTTTATTGAGAATGGCTATAACAACAAAATCTTGCCAAATCTGATTGTTCTGCACCTCCTGCACTTCTTATACTCCAATGAATCACAGAGGCATCTGCCTGAGCCACTTCCAAATATTATCTTCTTTCTCAGGTCTTAAAAAATGTTTCAGACCCTTTTGCCTTGCAAAATATACAGTTCTTGCATATTTCCTTCCAAGTCATCTTCCTTACTCTCTACATTGGCTTGCTTCAGGATGGGACCTGTCATGCATGCATCCTGAAGTTGAGATGGATCAAGAGCTTCCACCCCATCTATCTATCATGGCCACAGATCTTGTATTTTTTCTTGCTTGCAGGCGTAACCTAGTCCTTCCTTCGTTTCCAGGATGGTTCAGCTTCCTCTGCTTTATTTGTCCATCATTCAATATTCCCTTATTTTCCAAAGTGAAGCAACAGCTAGCATTCTGAGTTAAGCAATGCCCTAGAACATCTTCTCCATTCAAGACACCATTTGCTTTGCCAGGAAATTGGTGCAATCATCCATGCACTCTTTTCCTTTTGGACATTTTTAGCCACCTTACAGTTCACAGCATGATGAAACTACTGCTACTGTTGTTATCCCATATATGAGATACAGGTTTATTGAAGAAAATGACTCATTTATCAAGATTTTATTAAACAATAGCCAGTTCCCCCATGTGGTCTTCAACCATGATGCTTCCATATTATTATGCAACATATTTTAGTGTAGTATTTCCCAATCTGATGTCCTCCAAATGTGTTGTGGTTGAATTCCCATAATTTTATTTATTTATTCAATTTATATTTATTTATGTATTCAATTTATAAATAAATATAAATTGAATAAATAAATAAAATTATGGGATAATTTTATTTATAATAATGCACAATCAACATATTTTGAGGGCACTGGATTGGAATGCTGCTCTAGAGTTTAAAAAAAACCTCAGAAACTACAAATAATGCATTTTATTATTTGCATTTAGTAATTTCTAATTTGTTACTATTTCTACATTTCTAATGCTTATAAAAATGTTATCTACACTCACACTATTTGGAGGGGGGAATGGCTTACAATTGAGATGAGGCCACCTTATATGTCTTCAAGCATCTAGTCACCTTTCTGATGAGTCTTTCCTCTCTGAAATCCAGGGCAGTTTTCCAAATACCAATTTTCTTTGAGAGACCTTCAAGCTGAGAATACATTTTTAATAATTGGTTAATTTGTAAATTGATGAACTAAGCAAATATTATAAAATGAATAGGGAGCAGAAAGTTAGGTGGGAAAATAAAGGATGGGGCAGATTATGATGGGGAGTAGGTAAGAGAAAGAAGAGAGAAGTGGGGAAGGAGGAAAAGGAAAAAGCTCATTGTATTTTTCCAAATCTGTGCTTAATCAGAAAGTGACATATTTTGGGTTCCCCTTAACTCAGTCAATTCTATTGCTTTTATTTATCTCTTCTAGATCTACTTATTTCTATCACCACATCCTGTCATTATCACCAGCATTCAAGATTTATTGGGTATTTATTTATTTATTATTAAATTTATATACCTTTAGGAAGGTATGTAACTTCCTAAAACTCTGTCTTGCTATTTCCATTATTTTTTTCCCCAGCTATTTTTTTTCTATACCTGCTATCCTTTTCAGAACAAATATAATGCTTCACATGCTAGAAAATTAATACATTAACCAAGTTGTTGTTTTTACTCCTTTTTTTTTTTTTAGCAGAGATGTGTTACAAGATGTCACAAAATAAAACTCTTCTCACTTCAATTATTGGTTCAACTACTTTTCCTTCAGAGTAGTCATTCCCAACCACTGTTAGTTAACCTTGCATCTTCTCTGGGTGGAAAACATTCTTTTGTTCATCTTGATATGTGCACACCATAGTTAATAAAGTTGTCTGTTGCATGTATTTTGCCTCCTAATTCATCTATCCCTCCATCAGGCTTCATGACTTTATGGGAGGAAGAGAAGGTTGTACCATTTACAGGACCTTGGACAGCTCCTAAGCATTGCATATTTTTTTAAGGACAGCAGGGTTCGAAAATGAGTACTTATACACCCTGAGCCAGCCTGCTGAATTATAAAGCCATCCCCCCAATAAAATGGCAAAGGTTTTAAACAAGAAGCATCCTAAGATGCTGTCAGCCCTTCATGGCAGACCAGACTAGGCAGCCAGAGTTATGACTGCTAATACTACTATTATTATAAGGTTACAGTAACAGAATCTTGCAAGTCTGAATATGCTTCCCCCCTCCCTCCCATTATCTTCATGAGAACTAGGGAGGGTCATGTACAAGACACTTTCTCAAATTACATTTCTGCCTCGGACTCAGATTTTGTTTACCTGACCGTTGCCTTGGTTATGGCTCTTCCTCCTGTTCCTCAAGGTTATTCCTACTGTCCATTACAGATGCATCTATTCAAAGTGGACCTATCCAATGATTGAGGCTCTTGCCTCCTACTCTGCCAGGGAGTGAATAGTGTTAAGAGGTTAATAGGTAGTTTTTGCTCCCCCCAAATCTATTCTTCCAATTCTGCATTCAAATTCTGGCAGAACACCTTTCTAAGAAGAGTATCTGTAAAGTTCCTTTTCTTTCTGACTAAGATCCTTTTTAGTTATATCCAGGGCATTCCACTTGCCATTGCCATAGGCTTTACTCCCAAAAATGAATTTATATAGTAATTCAGCTACAGAACAAATTTACAAAATAGGACATTTTGCTCAAGATCAGGGCTCCCCAAAGTTGTCAATGTCAACTCCCAAGGTCAATGAGACTATCCAAGGTCAATATTATTATTAGTAGTACTACTAGTAGTAATAGTAATAGTAGTAGTAGTAGCATTAGTTATAGTATGGGGGTTGATGAACAATCTGAAATTTCATGAAGGGGTTGATAAGCTGAAGAGTTTGGGGACTCCTGAGTAGTAAACTTTATGATAACCATAGACTAGCTATCATAAAAAGCAATACACATATCCGATTGTAAGCCACCCAGTTGTGGGAGTCAGGCAGCATATAAATTTAATATATTATTGTTGGTCACACAGTCAGCCAGATGTTTAGACTGGATCTGCCATTTTTATCCACCTATCAAGTCCTTCTCAAGGACCTGGGATAGGCAGATGTTGTTGTTCGATGGTGTTAAAGGTATTGTCACAGGATATAAGCTGTTCCAAGTAAAGCTGCCTTTTGCAATTGACTGATGGAGATTTTGTCAATGCCGATGGTCTTCAAGTGGTGCTCCAAATATATTGGGATTGCATCCAAGATGTCTATTAGTATTGTTATTATTATTATTATTTCCACAAAGAATATATACTTATGCAATACAATAGATAAAAGCAATAAGATTATTGCATCTTACTGATGTGTGCTAAACCAATTGGTCTTTTCCAGAATGCAGGAAGAGTACTTGTGTAATTGGGACAGTTGGAACACCTAGACTGTAAGTCACCAGAAAATGATAGCAATATCTCAGAAACTGGCTACTTTTCTAGAAGTTTCTGTATATATGTCTGCAAAAGAAATAGCACTTTCTTCCCGTCTGACTTGCCAGATTTTGCTCCAAGTATGTAAAGAACTCCTTCATTGATTTCTTGATTAGAACATGCACATATACAGAAGGAACATTCCTCTACATCAAAAAAGTCTTCTGTTTAGACAGTGTGGCTATCCACATTCGGTTCAATTGAACATTTAAACAGATTTGATTTTAAACTTGGTGAATATTACTCAAGAGCCAGGGACAAAAATAAGCCAACAGGAGCTGCTGGTGGCTGATTTTGGCATGTGAAGATTACATAAACAAGGAAAATAGAAAACAGAGAAAATGAAAGACGAGTCTTCTTTTTCATATATGGAAGTTGATTACAAGGACATTTGGCTCTAATGATAGGACACACAAATTTACCTCCAGTGCTTTGCCACTGTTTCTTACCCCCTCTCAGTGGCTGCTTCATTCTGCTTACTGACAGAGCTGGTCCTGTACAAGGTCATCCATGGAGAGAGTCAGCGACATCAACATGACAGGCATCACCAGTCAACTGAAGCCCCACCTCTTTCTATGTGTGTATGATGTGTGTAATGCACATTAAAGAAGGGTAGGGCTTTGATGGCCTGGTGAGGCCTGCTGCTTTGATGCTGTTGCCCCTCCCCTCCCCTTGGGGACACCCCCATCCTGCTATCAGCTAGACTCTGAAGGCGCTACTTTCCACAATGGCAAACACGACTAATTTTTCAAGCAGCAGATTTTACTTTAAGAACTGTGTTAAGCCAGAGAACTGCAGTAGTTCAGGATGACATCTCAGTACAGCAGCTTTGCCAAGGAGACGGGTATGTTCATTAAAAAGAGAGAGCGAGAGAAGCACATTCTGCAAAAGGATATAGGAAACTCAAGCACAAACATACTATAATCAAGGTCTTTTAGGTCATTCAAAGGAATATTTCACCTATAGTGCCATAGGACATAATCACTTACAATACCGTCACCTCCTGAGACAAAGAAAGGAGCTGGCAAAGCAGCATCATTAGGGACTAGTAATAATCTTGAGGCTTGTATCATTTCACAGCCGAGTTGTTTGAAAACAAGCAGACTGGCCATTATAGAAGACAGCAGTAGCAGCTGGTTCCCTCTCTGATTTCCTTATAGTATCAATTCCTTAATATTTTCTCCATTATAACATTTGTTCCTTCTTACGTAGTTACCCTTTCACCCCTCACTCCTTCTATCTCAACTCCCCCTAAAAGGCCTCTTGAGAGACTGTAAGTCATATGTCTAAGGAAGAAAGCCCCAACGAACTCATCAAATAGACACGCTTAGGGCTGTGCAATAAGCCGTTTTAGCTGCATTGCTGCTTCTAAGCAAAAAGTAGGATGACGGGGGGGGGGGGGGGTTACTTTGCTGTCCTCGTGTAACCTTTTCTCCCTTTCTCTTTGCACATGGCTTGCAAGCATTACTTCAGCAGTTTTGTGTGCAGCTTGGCATTATCTACAAGCAGAAGGAACAAAGACATTTGCCTGTATTTCTATGCCACAGAAAGCTAGGAGTAATGAAAGCCCATTTTCACATTCTTATTTATTTATTTTAGAAACGGTGAGGACACCATGATTATCTAGGCTGAAAGACTTGATAAACTGTTCACACAATTCTGAAACATTTCTTTCCAAAAAAATGAACACAAAAAAAGAATTAAAAAGGAAAAAGAGAACCACTTTAGAATCTGAGATTCAGATCAATCATATACCATAACTTCTTCAGAAGACAGTGCTTGAGCTATCATATAATTAATATATGTTTCTTTTTAATTATTTATAGATTTTACCCCATTGTTGGAGGGACTCATGTTTTTTTCCTTTTTTATTATTGTGAGCCGCCCAGAGTCACCCGTTGGGGGAAATGGGCGGCATACAAGTTTGATAATAAATAAATAAATATCTTTGTAGTCCCATAACATTTGGGGCTTTAAAATTTCTTATATGTGCAAGAATTAGCTATAAGCTATCAGAAATACTCCTGTGCACTTTTATCTACTGCATTGTTCTACACAGATATTTGTATTGTTTTAACTTACAGACACATAATGTAACAGGGAGGCTAAAAATTAGCTGTATATTCTCAAAGTTAGCAAATACAGTATTTTTTTGGTCCGATTATTACATTCACACTTTCAGATTTTTTTTTTCCTTTTTCAAACAATTCATTCCCAAGGTCTTTTGAATTTGTTTCAAATGAAGTAGTTTTTAACTTCTTGGATGCCTTTCTCTTGTACAACGCACAAAACATAAGATTCCAGTCATATCATATCAAAGCCAACAGGCATCTTCAGGAACGGGCCCTTCATTTACCCTAAAACTTGGGTCACACACATACACACCCACAAGTCCTCCTGGGTCAACAATGTGCTTGCTAATATACCTCTGCCCTAATCAATTTTATTTTAAATATCCTTTTAATTTTAAAAAAGTGTGGGAACCTAGTATGCTCCAAAGCATAGCACCAGCTTCAAGAAAAACCTGTGCTTTCAACAATACATGTTGACCCCACACTGACCACAGAAAAGAAAATTGTGGGCCACTGTTCCATTTGCATCCTGTTTTGTAGCTGGCCTCATACAACAGGGCATCACATATTTGTAAACTGTATCAGAAAAACATTAGTTAGAGCAGGCAGTTTTAGTCTGTCCCTACTTCCAGTGACTAGAAAAAAACATATTGCTGCTTAAAACTTGTTGTTGAGAGTCAGTAGACAAAGCTGAAAAGGATTTCCTGCAAGAAATACTACAGTCTTTTCAAGTACAAGCATACTTTTAATCACTGAAAAAAATAATACTTAATTAAAATGCAAAGCAAGTTTTAACAAAGCACAGGTTATCATTTAGTGGAGTCATTTATGCTTATTTCTAAAAGAGTCCTCTTACTACAACACAACCAACACAAGCTATGAAAAGGATAACACTGCCATATATTAGTAATGTCTCAGAAACAACCAACAGATTGTTACAACCACATGGCATCTCTGTAGCACACAAACCCTCCAAAACATCTTAAGGAAACCAAAAGATCCAGTAGCCCAAGAAGAAAAAGCAGGAGTCATCTACAACATACAGTGTAAGGACTGTAACAACCACTATGTAGGACAGACAGGCAGAAGGCTAGCAGAGCACATCCATGAACACCAACTGGCAATCAGAAGACAATGAAAACTTCTTAATCTCACAACACATGGATAGACTCAACCATAGTTTCAGCTGGGAAACGGTCAGCATCTTAGACCAAGCTAAATCCAAAAATCCAAGGGAATTCCTGGAAGCTTGGTATTCAGACAAGGCAGCCATCAACAGACACACAGAGATAAACAACATCTACACAATATTCAAAAGAGACAATAGAAAGGAAAACAAAAGACCAGAACATCTCCTCACCAGCAGTCATCACCCAGATAACTGGAGATTAACACCAAGATTGTCACCAGACAATACCCTACTACTCAAGCAGTAAACAATACCCTAATCAAGGAACTACCAGGAAAAAAAAAAAACCAACACTGGCAGGGCAAGCCACTGTATACAAACAGAGAGCAAACCCAATTCCATTCTCACACTGAAGATGTTACCTAGCTGGGTAATGAAATGTTTGCAAGAAAACAACCAAGCTCAGAGAACCCCAAGGGCTCCACATTCCTCTTACTTTATAAACCAAGTACAGTAAATGTGGAACAGGGAAATATTGCTAGTTAGTATAGTCTTTTTATGCCGTTGTTTGATATTTTTATGCTAATTTATCTTTTATTTATTATACTAAACTAAAAGAAAAAAACCAAATACATATAACAAAATTAAAGTATAAATACCATCTCCAAAGTGATAATCATAACAATAAAAAGAGGGGAAGGAAAAAACAAAACAACATATTGCTCAAAAGTCTTGTTACTTACTCTTGTCAAAAAAAGTCCAATTTAAATGCTGACAACATATATCAGCAATTCAGTGCTGCAAATCAGATGCAGATTACTCTTTCTAGTGTTGTGAAATAATACTTTTAGCCAACACTCATGCCCCCCCAATCCAGAATTCATCATATTTTCATGATGCACTGGTTTATACTTACTCAGTTATTTGAAACTGATTTATTATTTGTACTTATTTATACACAATTTGCTTACTAAAATGTACCTAAAATAGACCACACTGCACAGTGAACAGCTACTAAATAGGGAATGGCAAAGTAGAGTCTTTCCCAACATGTCAGTCTCCAAATATGCTGGACTATATCTTCTCATTCCAACTAGTTTTAATCATGCTGGCTGGACATTATGGAGGTTGCACTTCAACACATCTGGACAAGTGTGCCTATGGGATGGGGGGGGGTCATAAGACAGCGGTCACAACCATGTAATCAAATCCCTACAAACAGCCCTTCTTCTGGAGGATATTTTCTATGCGCAACATATTTCTCCATTTATTAGCCACTACACTTGTACAGTATGAGAACTGGGTCTCAGTATTAGTTGCAGACTAAGTTTAGTATCTTGGATTCCTAGGTTCCAAATCTAAATCCTATTCAGGAAAATGATCTTTGCTACTGAAAGCATAAACCAACCCAAGTACTTTACATTTTAATGACAGTTTTTAAAAAATGAATAAAGCCACTCATCTTACTCTAACTGAAAGTTTGCAGTAAGTAGAAGTTCTGAGAACATCTTGATACAATCTCTTTGGAATCTGTCACAAAACACAGCATGTGGTAACAGCCCATCAGTGGCGTGCAAGCTGTGTGCATGAAGCATCTCAAGAACCTCCACCCACAAGAGAAGGAAAGGAAAGAAAAGGTGCAAGCAAGTTTGACATAATCTGGTTTGCTTCATTTTGTCTTAGCATTTTGTATAAACCTAACCACTGTGGCTAGTACACTATAACTTATGGTTTTAGGAGCTATGCAAACTCAGCCAATCGGGAATTACATAATAAACCATAATTAAGCAAGCCATGGCTTAGCACAATGGGTGAATCCAGGGAAAGTTTGTATCAAGGTACACATTCCCACCAAACTCACAAAGTCTCTTGGAAAATGTATTTGGATGAAAACCTCTGTATTTAAGAGTGCCCCTAAAATCAGCCTATACGTTGTGTGGCAGGAAGCCACAGTTTGGCTGGAACACAGTGAAACAGACTGGTTTCAGATTGGCAAAAGAGTCAGTCAAAATTGAAGACTCTCTCCCTACTTACCCAAGTTATGTACAGAACATATAGTGAGAGGAGCAGGGCTGGAAGAAAATGGGTATGGATTTAAATTTGGAGGAAGAAATATCAACCTCCACTTCACTGATGACACTACTCTAGTAATGTCAGTCAAAGAGCAGAGTGAAAAAATGGGACCACAATTAAATGTAAAGAAGACTAAACTAATGACAAAATATACAACAACCTCAGAACTGATAAAGAAGGCAATGAAGTTCTTTGAGAATCAATCATCAACTGCAAAGGATATATAGATCTGCCTTTCCCAGCACTTTTCACTATCATTTTATTCTTTAGGCTGTGAATTACATATTCTATCCTCTACTTGGGATTAAGTTCGGGGTCATCTCTCCTCTGGTCAAATCAACCAACAATTCTTCTCAGACAAAGACTTTTAGACTATGCAGACATATGTACCTCATTCTCCTGGCCAGAATATATTTCCAGTCATTCCCCATGAAGGTAATGAAGTTCCACAATGACTAATCCCTTTCTCCTTTGGATATCTCCAAGACTGTAACATGGATATGTTCCTCTTTTGTGCTGTCCATGTCCTACCTAAACTTCACCTTTTTCAAGCACTGGCAAAGTTGAGGTTTTCTGCCACAGGTACAAACTCTATTCTAGCTGACATTCCACTAACGTTGTGAGAATTTGGTGGAATTCTAAGCTTCAGAACAGCAGCTCTCAAGTATAATAAAGAAATATAGGCTATTTCTATATGGTTCCACAATGCCTGCATTGACTTATTAAGGAGAAGAAGGGCACACAGAGCTGTTTTTAACCTTGGTGGATACAAATTGAAAGTAATAATCTTAATGAAATGGCAGACAGGTGGAATCAGCATCACCAGGAGGAATCTATGGAGAATACCTTTTTCCCCCCCTTCATCAAAGACATTGGCTACTTTTTAAAAGAGTGCTGGCTTATTCTAATTAAATGGAAAAGTAACAATTGTATGCCTATGGATGGTGAATCAAATGTGCCTCTCTAAGAAACAGTCTAATAAACCTTCAGTCTAAAGATGGTGGGGAAACCCACTTCCTAAAGTTAACTGATGGAGGAGCTTCCACTGAAATCATTTGATCGGGAGCTGTTAGGCAAAAAGCAAATTCAATGCAAAAGACTCAAGAAGAAAAACAATACAACAAATTAACTGTTGTTTCCTTCAGGGTTGCATAGTTAAAGCTCATCATATAGGCAAGGGTGCATGATCCCACACAAACTGCTCATAGAACTCATCCAATAAAAAATTCCTATCTATAAATCCATCCCCCAAATTTTCTGCTATCAGCAAAAGAACTACCTTTGGAATGAGAGAAGGAATTTTCAGCTGTTTTTGATGCAAAGAAAGAAATCTTTTTTGAAGCAGTGAATATTGTCTTTTTTTATGTGTTTATATTTTTTTAGGTAAGACGGGCAGGATCAACCATTTTAACTAGGTCGCTAAACTAGGCATAGTGGGTTAGTTCAGAAATATTATGGCATAAATCATGGTTTCCCATCCCAAGTAGTGAGATTCACACTTTAGGTCTACGTAAACTGTGCTGGTCTTCATTCAGCATGATGCAACTGCTAAAAAGACAAATGCTATTTTGTGTTATATTAACTAGCAAGAGCACAGAGCAGGGCTACAAATATGGGGAGGAATCTGGAAAGCAAGCTCTATGACAATCAGCTAAAGGAACCAAGTATGTCAGCTTGCAAAAAACTGAGGGGAGATATGACAGCAATCTTCAGATAGCTGAAGGGTTGCCATAGCAGAGTAGATGGACTTGTTTGTCATCCTGGAAGAACTGATGACTTGAAACAAAGAGAAGTAGAATCATGTTAGGTTAAGAAGAACTCCAGTGAAAGCTATAAACCAGTAAAATTGGCTGACTCATGAAGTAGTATGTTCCTCTTCAGTGGAGTTTTTCAAGCGGCAGCCAGATAGCCATCTGTCCAAAATGCTTTAGCAGATCCTGTGTCTATCAGGAAATTAGACTAGATGACCTCTGAGAGGTCTCTTTCAACACTTTGAAATCACAGACCTCAGAAATAAGTGGGAAAATCTCGAGGCCATTAATGTTCCCTCCAGCAGAATTCATATTCCATCTGTGTCCTTGCCCTCAGCTATGACACCTACTGGTCTAAGAAAAATTTCTTCATCCCCTCTTCACCACAAGGGGAAAATTCAACAACTGCAGCATGATTGTAGGTTACAGTTTAGAGCTTCTATGTACATGCAGTGGGGGGCTTGAGAGAAATGGCTCAGAGTCTGGGAGTCAAGATAAGGCAGGAGGTCAGTACAAGCAGCTTATATAAGCAGTTAAACTTGAGCATAGAATTTTTTTCAGAGATGGTGAAGTTGACTAGAAACTACCGTATTTTTCTGACTATAAGACGATACTTTTTTCTAAAATCCTTACCCTAAAAATTGAAGGGCGTCTTATTCAAGGAAGTCAGCCGAGGAGAGAACTGCGTGGTGGCAAAACTGCCCATACTTTGACTCTGCAGAGAGGCTTCCTCCTATTGCTAGCCTCCAATCACGAGTGAAATAGCTTGTCTCCCAAACAGACTTCCTCCAATCACGAGCCTGATGTAACTGACATCAGCTGATGCTGAACAAACCAATTAAAGAAGGCTGTCTGCAGAGAGAAGCTATCGGCAGTTTCACTCGTGCTTGAATGTAATCAGTTATGCAAAAGAGCCTGGAAATAGAGCTGCAGAGAGACGGTTTGGACCTCCTCCCACCGAGTGTAGCAGGTCAATGTTACCTAATTACTAAATAAAAATGTGTTCTGCACTATCTTTAAAATATTGATTTCTTAATCTGGGGTTGGAAAAATGGGGGTCGTCTTGTACATGGGGGCGTCTTATTGTCAGAAAAATACGGTAATTAGAAAGTTTATGTTCAGTTAAGCTTTCCTGTAAAATCTATTACAGAGTTCCAAGTTCAGGCAGCAGGAGGCAGGATAAGGGAAGCATTCCAGCAAACTGGAAAAAGCTGTGTCTCCAATTTGAGCATCATAAAATGCAAAACAAATGTTATGCTACTTGAGCTGTGCTATAGCTAAGCCAAAAGAAAATTAATTGCCTAATGAGGACAGCAGGGGAACACGGGTACAGTGCTCATGCAGGATCTTTCAAATGTCACAAGTGGGGGAACCTTCCATTCAGTGTCTTCATTATTTACCTTCTTTTTTCTAATACTGATAAACATTTTTCCTTTCCTTTCTCTTCAGGTATGTTTTTCACACTTGATAAATACAGTGGATGCTGTTCAATCAGTAAAGGCTCCTCTTTAGGCACAAATTAAAAAAAAGTTTCCCCTTTAGGGCCCTTCCAAGAAAGAAAGAAATCAAATGTTTAATTGAATTGTGTGTCCTTAATCATTGCTGACAATTTAATCCTAGTTTATTTTGGTATTTCCACTGACAAAGTGCTATGTATGCTGTCTTGAGCTCCTGAATGAAAGGCAATTAATTAAATCCAATTAATAAATAATAAAATGAGTCTAGGCTCTTGCTGGCAGAGAAAAGGACCTGCAGATTTCTGATCACACAATAGTTTCCTTGCTCCATTCTTCTCCATACCACGAGGTCTCTGTTATCTTGGCTTCCTTTGGGCAGAAAAGTCCTGTAGAAACTGCTAAGTTAACAATAATCAGCCAATAGAAATGTTTAGCAAAAGAATTTTCAGCCAATCATATAAAGCAGTGTTTCTCAACCTTGGCAACTTTGAGATGTGCATGCTGACTGGGGAATTCTGGGAGTTGAAGTCCACACATCTTTATGTTGTGTAGGATGAGAAACACTGATATAGAACTGTCTGGCAGAAAGTAACCTAGGGCAGGGCTGGCACCTCAGATACTCCTTCCCAAACAACTCTCCACCACAAGGGCTGGGCCATGCACACAGAGATCAGCTAGAATATTCAGAAAAAGAGTCAACGTTCTAAAAATCCAACTACTCTCTTCCCCTTTTGTTTCATTTCTAGATAGAGTAGAGGAAAGGAAACTCAAAGGAAAGTAAGCCTTTTTCCCCCCAACTGGTGTACCAGTGAGTGTTGGCTATTCTTGCTGAAGCTATTCACTGAGGATTATCCCCTCCCCCCATTTCCCACAACATTAACCCCTTCCTGTCTCCTGTAACAGGAAGCCCAGTCCAACCCCCAAACATGCTCACCTCCAGAGAATGTTGCTATTTTCAAAACTAGGTAGTAATGGACTCGAAACAGGTATGATCTCCTTAGCAGAGGAAAGCCAAGGATGTTTACAATATTTGAGGGCCCACCTCTCCCCGATTATGTCTACCTGCCCCATGAAGTCCGACAGTAGAGGCATGGTCTACGGATTCCATCTGCTAAGGAATGGCATCTGGCGGAGACCAGGAAGAGAGGCTTTTCCGTCGGGGCACCGGCCCTCTGGAATGCCATTCCCCCAGAGATTAGATTGGCCCCAACCCTGTCAGGCTTTCATAAGGTCTTAAAGATGTGGTTTTGTCACTGGGGGTCGGGAGGTGTGGCTGAGCCCATACGTTGGTTATGCTGATTTGTGACTGATGAGTTTGTTTTTACCCTTGCTGATAATTCTGTGTGTGCTGTTTCTGTTCTTTCTGTTTTTTTATGTTGTTCTTTTAATATTGTTACACACATATTTATAGTTTCTAACTGTTAAAAAAGTTTTTCATAGATACAAAGTCATGATCCATGATAAAAGTACTGCAAAATAGATTAGATGAGGTAATGGAGTTAGGTGATTATCCCCTGGCTATGTACTAAGTCCATGGAGATGCATACAGTGATTATGCAAAAAAGTGTCTTTCCCCACCCACCACCCACCCCCCACAAAAGTACATACCTCATTGCTTCTTCTTACTGTCTCTGCTCTTTGTGCTTTGATTCACTAGGAAGCTGAGAGGGAATAAGTGGATGTAACTTCAGCTGGAGTACAAGTAGAGGAACTCACAGGATGGATTAGATTGTCTATGGAGTATGGACCATCTGTCTGAATTCCTACTCTGTAACAGTGGAGCAGCTGCATCCCCTTCTCTGCATCCCTACACAGAACAAGCTGGTATAGCTCTTCTGTACTGCTTTTTATCTCCTCCACCAAGTTGTTGGAGGAAGGAAGCTGAAAAAATCGGTAACACACTGTGAATAATTTGCGTCATTCTCTGTTGACAAAGTTGATTAGATACTTCTGCATTTGGACTTCAGAGTAGGGGCAAATCAAAGGGATATAACCTCATCAATTACTTGCCCTATTGTTTTGGATTTTTTTTCAGCTTGTAGGTCTTGAGGGTATGTGGAGTGCTGAGGCCCAGCCCCTGCTTACTCACCCATGCACTTTGTAGCCAATAAAACTGGTCAGGACAGGACTGGCCTCATGGATAAGGGAAGTGATTAATGTCTCCTTATGGGAGGGATGTGCTTCCGCTCCTAAAGGAGGCAGAAAGAAGGCCCTCATTGAATAAATCCTTACTTGAGATCTGTACAATTATATGTCCTGCCAAAGGGTTAAAGGACGCCTACTCTCAGGGTTAAGATCAGCGGGAGAGACTCTTTTGAATATGCCCCTGTCAGAGGTTTATCTTTCCAGCACATGGGAGACGGCCTTCTACTGCATTGCACCAAGTAATTGAAAACACTCCCAAAAAGTTCTGTTTGGCTTCTGTCCTCTCAGTGCTTAAGAACTCTGAGAAGATGCATAAATTTTGCCAGGCTTTTAATTGTTAGATGCTTCTAGTATTTGGTGTGGAGGTTTTTTGTTTGTTTGTTTGGTTGGTTGGTTGGTTGGTTGGTTGGTTGGCTGGCTGGCTGGCTGGCTCCTTCAAGTCAATCTTGACTCCTGGTGACTGCCTGGAGAGGTCCCTGCAGTTTTCTTGGCAAGGTTTTTCAGAAGTGATTTGCCCTTGCTTCCTTCCCAGGGCTGTGAGAGAGTGACTGGCCCAAGGTCACCCAGCTGGCTTTGTGCCTAAGGCGGGGCTAGGACTCACAGTCTTTGAGTTCCTAGCCTGATGCCTTAACCAGTACACCAAACTGGCTCTCTTGTTTTACTGTTGATTTAAATCTGTATCTCACTCTTTTTATATTCTGTTTTTCAGGGGTTTGCTTTCAGTTCTGTTCACTGCTTTGAATGTTAACAAAAATTAAAGTAATAGAGTATAAATAAAACAAAAGGAATAAATGAATAAAAAGGAAGAACAGGAGAGTGAGGAGATGAATGTGTGTACAAGTGTGCACACATGTACTCAGCTCCCAGCCTCCAACCAGCAATTGTGATTCTCAGGACCGAAGACCTTACCCTGTTTATATTGTACTCCTGTCTATCCAATGTTGTATCTAAATCAACATTCATCAACCTGATCTCACCCAGATGTGCTGGACTTTAATTTCCATAAACCCTAGTCATCATGCTCAGTGGTTCCAGTAGTTTGAAAATTTATTAGATTTTGTCACAGCACATTCAAAGGCCACCAAATTAGGCTACTCACATGGGTGCTCATAAGTTGTGGAACAATGTAGAGATAACCTTGATGAACAATAAAGTAGCATTCCTGTAATCCTTGGGTTGCCTGGCCTGGCCTGGCCTACCTCAAAGGGCTGATATATGTGTAATGTGTGGATATGTGTGCATGGAAGGAGGGAGTGTTAGAAACTGACTTGTGTCACTGAAGCAAAAGAGAGAATAGAGATATATGTGGTTCAATACATTCTAGACATATGTAAATCATTCAATAAGGTGGAAAGCACTCTCTGAATGTACTCCTTGAAACTGTAAGCAGTGACCTGGAGCCTTGATGGGGTTGCTTTGGGACCCTCCCAAGGCCTTCTCCACATTCTGCGTGCAAGGCCTGAAGGCACGACTGCTGGGATTGCAGGTGAAGCACAGCTCAGCAAAACGCACCAGGGCCTTAAACCAGCTTCAAGAAGTAGATCAGAGAGACTGGATGATTTGTACAGAGCCACAATTTATGAAACATACCTACATATATCTGTCTTCTACTACAGTCCCAATTGCTGATTTATCTACAGTATGAAAACATTATTGTACAGCAACCTTATATGAGCTGTCACCTACTAAGGCATTTGCAAGCCATTAGCTATGTGTGGGGAGCTGTTGAAGAATGGCCACATGTGAACACAAGATACGAAGCACCAAATGTAATTTTGAATGCAACCCATATACATATACCTCCCACACAAGAAAAAAAGAAGCAGCATAAACAACAACTGAAGAACTTTCTTCTGAGTTTGGGTGTGAGTTTAACTGCTTGAGACTCAGTTCTAGAAAGGTGTTTCAGTGTCTGCAATTCTTTTCTTGGGATCCCATGGCAGATGTACAGAGCAGCCTTGCAATCCCAGAACATAATGCAGCTGCTTTAAAGAGATGCAGATGGGTGCTATGTTTCCATTCCTGTCTGTGCTGGAAAGCATCTTTCTATGTATCCTTCAGGTCAAATTCAACTCCTGGTGATTTCAGGGATCCATCCATATAAATTCTTTGGCAAAAATACAAAAGTGGATTGCCACTGTCTTCTTCAAGGATGTTTTCTCCACTGTCAAATCTAGCCTATAGCCCCAGTATTCCCTGGAGGTTTCCCATCCAAATACTAATCAAGAGCGTAGCTTTTTGAAACTGGTTGGTTTTTCTTAGCATTTGTCCCATATGGTTGCAGGGTTGGATCATTTTTGCAATGCACTTGCCTAGTTCTTAAGCAAAGCTTATCAAGGCATGATGCAACAAAGCTGGTTTGTCACAGAGCCCAACACTGATTAGATCTAAGAGAAAGGGACTGGGACAAGGTCTCCCAGCTCTCTTCCATGCCTAAGGGAGGACCAGGACCTGAGTCTGCCCACTCCAGCACTCAGTTGGTTACACTCAATCATGCTGGCTGTCTCTTAGCTTTTTGAGACATTTAATACATTTCTCACTACACTGTATGTTTTTACCAAAGCAACCAATTTCAGAAATAAATTGCAATGATATTGGTAAAAAGATATAGAAGGACTTTCTGCCGTGAACGGTGGCCCTATTAGCTATTCATAACCACAAATATGAATTGAAAACATGGAAGAAATTGACAAGTAATCTCCTCTAACCATCTGGACCACTTGCACAAGGACCAGAATGATGGAAATTGTAGAGAATAAGAACCCCACAATTTAATGTCTAAATGTGAGGGAAAAAATATTATAATGAGAGTTCTCTGACAACAGAATGTGAGATAGGGTAATTTCTCCTAGGCTAAACAGCCAATTCTCAGAGATGCTGCATCCTACACTGCTGATCCTGTAATCATGATAGGAGTCAGATTAAATGATTTTCATGAGTCCTTCCAATATTATGTCTTGATTCTGTGAAAATGAATAAAGGACTTCTGGTGAGGATTAATGGCAGTCTAGTCATCTATGGAGGAGCAGAGATGGCACCACAGGGGAAATCGGCACCCAGAGAGCCAATGGCTAGCGTACAAATTAAGAAAAGAAAAGAAAAAGAAAAGAAAATGATACTGAAACTTCAAGAAGGAGACACTGTATTAATGGATAATGCGGCGATACAAAAAGCATTTCATCAGTATTATTCTAATTTGTATAAAGGACATGATATTCTTTTGGAGAAAGTAGATGAATATTGAAAAAAGCAAAATTTACCAAGGATTACAGAGAAACAAAGACAGATTATGAATGGACCTATAACAATAAGAGATGTTTCTGAAGCTATAAAAAAGATTAAACCAGGAAAAGTATCTGGCATGGATATCTCTGTTACAACAAAGCTAAGGTTAATGAAGATTTTGAAAATCATTTTGTTAGATGTGCCTTATGGAGAATATGCAACAGATATAAACCCAGGTTGTGCCCAAAAATACCTTTGTGGCACTCACTGCAAGAAGCATTTTACAGAAGAGAAATGATATGTAAAACATAAATGATTAACAGTCTGATATACTAGAATTTTGTCAAGAAGAATGCAAAATAAAATCAAGAGAAGAGCTGGTGGCAAACGGATACACCTGTCAATGGTTCTCTTATGTATAATTATTAGAAAGATTTAAAGTAGATAAAAGAACTTTTGTTTTGAACATTGTAAGACTGAGTATGAAATAGAATTGTGTACACATGATGAACATATTATTGCTAAAATGTATACACTTTTATTGAAATTTGAAACAGAAGAAGAACAAGTGAAAGAATGTATGATAAAATGGGCTAAAAATTTTGGAACAGTAGAAGAATATGTGGTTGAAAGGACTGAAATTTACATTATGTTATAATCTTAAAGAGAATTTTTATAAAATGAGGTACCGTTAGTATATGTCACCAGAAAAAAATGTCTAGAATCTACAAAGGTACTTCAAATTTATGTTGGAAATATAAACAAGAGGGAACATTTTGTCATGCTTGGTGGACACCCAAAAAAGCCAGAAGATTTTGGATTCAATTACATACGTAACAAAGTCCCCAAGTTACAACTGTTGCAGTGCCCCCGTCATGTGACTGAGATCTGGGTGCTTGGCAACCTGTTCACACTTATGACTGGTTGCCAAGCATCCCATGATCATGTGATTGCCATTTTCAGCCTTCCCTGCCAGCTTCCCACAAGCAAAGTCAATGGGGAAGCTGGCAGGGGAGGTCACAAGTCACTCGGGTATGTCTCCCCCACACACCCCGGCCTTTCTTCACTCACATGCACCAGCACCCTCCTTCCCTCCTTCACTCACTCACACACACACATTGCATCTTCCTTCCCTCCTTTGCTCACTCGCATGCACCAGTGCCCTCTTCCCCTTCACTCGTTTGCACACACCATGCTCTTCTTCCCTCCTTTGCTCACTCATAGTCACCAGCACCCCCCTTTCCCTTTTGCTTGTCCACATGCACTGCTCCCTCCTTCACTCACTCGCACGCACTAGCGCCCTCTTCTCCTTCATTCGCTCGCATGCACTGCACCCCCTTCATGCTGCACTGCATCTCTGGGGCTTTGCAGGAAGAAGGCTTTCCAGGAGGAAGAAGAAAACCTCACAAATGGCCAGCAGCTTCCCACATGTGCCAGAAACACTCCTGGAGAGCCCTTCAGCACCCAGAAGTGCCACTGGAGCACTCCTTCAGTGCCAGAAGCACCCCTGGAGAGTTCTCAAGTCAGCAAAGGAAGGAAGTAGGGTACGGTGCATGTGTACAAGAGAACAAGTGAGCAAAGGGGGAAGGAGGGCTCTGGGGCATGTGAGTGAGTGAAGGAGGGAAGGAGGGTGTAGTGCATATGTGCAAGTGAGCGAAGGGGAAGGAGGGTGCTGGTGAGTGCAAGCGAGCGGAGGGAAGGAGGGCATGTGAGCAAGCAAATGGGGCATGTGAGCAAGCAAATGGGGAAGGAGGGCCAAGAAGCCTCTGAGCCACAGCATGGCAAGTAAACCCAGAGCTGTGCAATATGGGGCTGCTTGCTGCCCCACAAGGCAGGTGCAGAGTGGCCAAAAGGGCAGAGATGGGGGGGGGAGATAGATGGGGGGGAGTTGGAGGCAGTCCTTTGCCTTACTGAGGCTCAAGGCTGGGAGGGACCAAGCCCAGAATGGCTTGGATTGGGGTGGGTCCTCGGCTAATCACTGGCAGAATTCGCTTAACAATGGCAATGGGGAGTGCCAGGATTTTTCTTTTTCTTATCTCTTTTCTTTTTCCTTCTCTTTATTCTAAATATTAGTTCTTGTTAGTTTTTATCTTTCTTCAAATTTTTCATAAAGTTATATCAAAAATGGAAATGAATAAGGAGCACTAGAGAAGTAAGGAATTAGGGTATGCAGGGCCATCCACCATAAGGGGTCAAACAGTCAAGATGGAAGCTGCAACCCTGGTATGTCGTGCATATATGAGCCATGTAAAAAAGAGATGGGGCTTTACTTCTCCTCCTCTATGGAAGCCTCTGGGAGTTTGGGTGTCCCGGGGGGCGGGCAGTGCAAATGATGAAATATGTCACAACATCATGATGCAATCCCTGACCCCTACATACTTGCATGTGACATTGGACTGCAAGTCCAAAAGAGCAGAGCTTGCACGGTGATATTCCAACATGTCTCAAGATTTTGGCATCATTGAGGCTAGCTCTGTGCATCTCTAATCAGGATATGCAAATCCATCAAGGTTTAGTCAAATTTAAGATTCAGAGATGAAAATAATTGAACGAAATCAAAGGCAGTAGGATTTTATATGGATCAGTTCAATATTCAATGCCATGCAAGATTTTACCGTAGGCTCTAATGGGGAAGCCCCCAAATGACTGCAGCTGTTTCATTTAGGGCAGAAAGGAATGAAAATGCAAGAATAGCAGACCATCTAAAATACATTAATCTC
Source organism: Liasis olivaceus (assembly GCA_030867105.1). Lineage (NCBI taxonomy): Eukaryota > Metazoa > Chordata > Lepidosauria > Squamata > Pythonidae > Liasis > Liasis olivaceus. The sequence goes on from CM061348.1 coordinate 48,421,182, forward strand.
ACAAAATTCCACCAAAGTTTTGAAATATTTCTTCTGCACCTCATTTAAGACAGATAAAGCAGGGATAAGGAAATGGGAGCACAGCAGCCTCCAAACTGTCCAGCGGGGAGTCTACAAAGAAGTTGTGCTAAAGCAATGCAGAAAATGTTCTACTCCAACTGTTTAAATGTTTAAAAAGTAAGTTCTTATTAAAGATCAACTACACCACCTTCTGACCATTTGCTTTTCTGGATGGCAGGCTAATTGTCATGGTATGGTTTGCATAACCTTTTTTAAAAAAAATCTGATGAGTTGTTATTACTATGCACATAATACATTATGATCAAGGGTGTCCATGGAGTGTAGTCAGAAAAGTCAAAATGGCAGCCATGATGATGGGATCGAAGGTCTTCATGTTTTTTATCATAATCAGGACACCCCTGATTATGATATAAACAATAGTCTGCATTATATGCAATAGTCTAACAATACTATCTTAGCTCTACACGTGTAATGAAAAACGTTACAACACTAGTCACAAAAAGAACAGCCCTCCCTCCAAGTGAGCAAGCCAAAACAAATTCTATCAGAAGAGCAAGATACGAATTGCAGAAGAACAGTTCTACAAGCAATCTGACAATTTTACTGTCAAACTATTTATGTTAACGCAGAGCAGAACACACCACTCAGTTGCTCCCCCCAACTTGATCCCTGTATGGAGGAAAAGCTGCAACAATATTTGAAACTACAGAACCAGGAGCATCCCAAAGTCCATTTAATCAGTTTTTCAAACTGCTGGCTGGGGAATTCTGGGAGTTGAAGTCCACACATCTTAAAGTTACCAAGCTTGAAAAACACTGATATAATCCCTAAAGTGTCTTTGAATATCTCTGAAGTGATTGTTGGCACCTGATTTGGTTCAACACCTTGAAATGCCTCCAAGATTTGATTTAAAGAGTCAATTTGATTGAGTCTCCTTTGAATCAAATCTCTTCTTCAAAGCTTTGGACATTCCTAGAAATAAAGTCTATATGTTATTCTGTGAAGGTAAATACATAGAATTAAGAAAGCAATCTATCCCCTTTAATTATTTTGGAAATGCACTTGTACAGTACTAACATATGAAGGTTTAACACAGCCTTTCCTCATTTGTGTTCTTTAAATGTGTGAGTCTAGAATTCCCAAAATTTCTAGCATAATAGCCAAAGATGGAGTGGGACTCCTGGAATTGTAGTCAACACGTCTGGTAATTGCTAAGATGGGGAAGGCTGACTGCAACTGTTCTTGTCCTCTTTTTTTAGTTTAGATCTGGATTGGAAGGGAAGCATTTTGCACGAAACTGAACAATATGACAGGGAAAGCCATCCCTGTTTCATGGAACCTGGTGATTGCTCCTTTGGAGCCAATTCCTGAAAACCAGCGGGGAGGGGGGAGGGAATCTATGGAACAAAGGACAGTTGGTCTATATTCCACTTACTATCACATGTGCTGGTGGAGGGGAGGTGACCTACCACACATTATTGCATCATGGTTCATTTGCGCCAGGATGTCATGATACATGTGGCATCATTGTGACTTTGTATGCTGCAACCAAGAAAATAAAACAACTATCAGGAGGGATTTTGATGGTGGAAATGGCTCATGGGAAAAGAGTTCAATATCCTAAACCTTCCCTAAAACTCTTCCAAAAACACTGGCAGTCTCTTGCAAATATGTTGTGTTAAAAAAACCCGGATGATCCATGATGGATCATCAAAGTAGTTTGGAATTGAGTGCTTCCTGTCTGTGGCTATTGTTTTCACCTGTTTAGCTCAGTATGGACAAACTATGCCCAAATATATCTAGACTTATTTTTGAAGACTAATTGATTAAGCAGGAAAAAAGAAAATCATTCTGTAAATGAGCCACATTTTACCTGCTTCCATCTGCCACAAGATAGATCCTTTGGAAAGAGCCAAAGTGGAATCGGTATTGGATACCTTTATGCCTAATGCTGAGCAAAGAACACTCAGTCAGAGCCCTTGCACTCAATCTTTGCCACATCTGCAATGAGGAGATAGGAAGTTTCCATTACCTAACCGCAGTTTAGCTATATATCCAAGCTAACTACAATTTAGTTATATGTCCAAACTCTAACCTGCAGTTAATCTTCATCATTTCATAAACACTGGCTATTAACTATTAACTATTAAATTAACATCAAGTACAATTTGTTGATTCTGGACAACACAAGAAAAGTTTAGTTAATCAAAACTGGAAGCAAAAGCTTGCATATTTCTCTTGACAGTCCTTCTGGCCTTGTCCTTGAAATGCTAAAGTATTATTTAATGTTACATGTGAATGTGACTATACTGCTTTTACGATGTGTCAGTTTGTAGATATATCACACTCAGTGATCTAGTACTCAGTGTTCTCAAGATTTAAGACTTCAGAAAGGTCTCTTCTTCCTGTTCTTCATTTTCTTAGTTCTAGCAATTACATTTTTTAGTTTACTTACATAAACGGATATTGATCCAGTTTAATACCACAGTGTGTTTCTTCTAGACTTAATTAGGCCCAAATATTTTAAGAGAATGTAGAAACTCATAGAAACATTAACCTGCAAGAAACTGAAAATCAAAGCTATCTATCCCATATGGGTGATTTTTTTTTTAATACAAATTTTGGGCAGCCAGCAGCAGATTGCGAAACAGAATAATGGCAGCATCCAGTTATAGCTGCTTTTTCCAGCTAAGCATTCAATTTTGTTAGCCGTCTAAATTTTGGAAATTCGGATCATATAAGACATAGCCTCCCCCGCTCCCCCACCATTTTTCCCCTCTCTTTTTCTTTTCAGCCAAGGAGACAAAATGCCCTGTCTTTGATGCCTGAAATTCACCACTGGGATAATTAACTATCAATAATTACAATGCACATTGCAAATGATAGCTTTGCCCTGGGTGGAAAGGACATGCTTTATTTCTGCATGTCCCCTTTTGGCTTTGTAACTGATCAAGTGTGAAGTTTCATATTAGAAGATTAGGAGCTGACATGAACCTTTATTTTGTGGCTACCAAAGCACCTGCCGTCAAATGCCTGTGCTGACTTTGTTCTCTTTCACAGTCATAGCAGAACAATTATATTCAAATAATCCAAGATTTCCAAACCGTAATATCAAAATATAACTTGGAACTCCAGGCCTAAACACTGTTTGCATTTTGCTGTAAACTGAAAGGTCTCCAAAGCAGTAGCCTTTCTTTGTTTTATTGCTCTGGTCCCCTAACATTTTTTATTATCTTTTCCATGCCTTTTCCAGATATATACAATAAACTTTCTGAGATTTGATAATTTTACTGAAGGAAGGGCAGCCAAGCTAAGCATTTATCTTGATTGTACCATTAATCCAGATAAAATACTTGTTCCCACTAATTGAAACAGCATCAATCTTCGTTGGGAAATCAGCACTGAGGCCTGATGGAGATGACAGCATGGTCTAAACTGGAGCACAGGTGGCGTCTCTTTCTTCCAAATAAAAATGACTGATTGAAGCAGGTGCTATGGGAGAGTCAGGGCTTCTCAATTAGGAAAGCAGGAAACCTCTCGGAGATGGAGGCGTAGTAGATACTTTGCAAGATGATTTTTACTGCAAAGGCACATTGATTGCAATTTAGCTCCCAACAGTCCATGTCTTTAGGCATAGGGGCTCCAGGCTGTCGTGCAGGACAGAGATGTCAAGTACAAGTCCTAGGTTGCAATGGTTAAAGGTTTCCACCCCATCTCTTGTGCCCACGGTTCTTACACTTTCCTACTTCCAGGAAAGGCCTTGGCCTCTCCCACTATCCAGGACAGCTTAATTCCTGCTTGTCTTTCATTGCCCAGTGTTGGCCACTGCACCTCAAAGGAGTAAGTTTCACAGGCTTCCATGTACTGATGCTTTTAGGTCATGCTCTTCAGCCTTACTCCATCCATTACCTGTTTCCCACTTTTGACCAGTTAGTCTTTTCTCAACATCTCTTTATGCTTCGCATGAAGCAATTACCTCTGGCACAGACAATGCTCCACAAATATTATCCCCACCAAAAATACTACTTGACACAATCGATCACCCCTTCTCTCTTGTAATCCAGCTAATCCATTTTATATCTTTGAAAATCAGCAACGCATAGCCACCTCAACAAAGGATTTTTCCCTATTGCCATATCATTGCTTATTAGAACATTACCGGGCAACACTAAGTCTGCTTGGGCTGAATTTATTTTCTCAGTCTTTTCCAATCAGTTTTTAGAAATGGTTTGACATCAAAACTCCTGGACTACTCTGAAGAACGACTTTGCTGGGAAAGAATCAGAATCCCCCGGATGATGTATGACGGAAGGTTCTTCTTGGATGAAATTCAGAAAGGAAGCACAAAAGCCAATATCTGGGCAATGAAGGGGTGGGGGAGGGGGGAAAGGAAAGGAGAGCAACAAGCGATGCATGTATAAAACTGATTGGGTCCAAACTTTAGACTGAGACATAACATGGTTTGGGTTTAATGTGATGTGTGAACCCAGCTATTGGGGTTTACAAACCATGTTTTATGGCTTAGAATTATGTGTGGATGAGGACATGTCTTATTAAACAAAGAATGGTTTTAAAAACATGGATAATCTGAATGAATCCAGTTTTAAGAGAATATTTTATTTTAAACATGCATAGATAGCACAATACCCTGGGTCAATTTATTCCAGTATCAGTATTAATTATCTAGGAAACTGAAAATCGCTGAACTGAGATTAGGATAAAGATGCTTTTTCACCATCACTTCATCCTTCTAGTTCCAATACATACACTGCTTTTAAAGAAAAGACTGAAGTATGCATTTGGGAAATTTCATAAATTTAGTAAGTCCATAACTGACAATATAATGGAACTGTTTGGCTTTTAGAAAATCCAGACAGTGTCCAACACATTGCTCCTCCATTGCTAGCTTGATTAAGGCCAATTTACTTTCTAAAAGCACATTATCCAGAGGAGTTATACTTTCCATTGTGCAAACTGGTACAGTTTTAGCCGTCGCTTGAGACCACCAGTTTTCTTTGGTGAACCCGGGGTTTCATTATCGTGGCACGGGGTGTTGCTAATGGCACATTATAGCACTGCAATTAAGATCTACATTCTGAGTGACAAATTAAGGGGTATTTTCATTCTTCAGTGCCCCATTTAAACAAAAACTATACACATAATTATTTCTGGCCCCTGTTGTCAAGTACAAATAATAAAATGTTATGATAAAAACCTTGCCCCACCCCCACCCCCGGCTTTTCCTTACCAGCATTTGTGTTATAAAACAGATCGCAAATATTTTTGAAAGATTACTCTCCTGTTCCTGAATGCCCTGTGGATGAGTGCATTCTTACCACAGCAATTTGTTCTCCTGTTAAGCTACTTTTGCCTTGCATTTGCTAATTACACATAAACATAAGAGTGTACACCAGGTAGGCTTTATTTCTCATAGTGTAAGTTGCTGTCAAGGGAATAGGTTGGCATTTGTATTAGTTGGTAGATGACTGAAATTGTTAGAGTAAAAAAAGAAAAAGGAAAAAGAAACGAAGCCCATGTTTGTGTGTTGCTGGATCAAACCTGCAAGATTTTCAAACACAATTTCAGTTTTAAAAAATATCAGTGTTAGGGATATTTGCACATTTATGTGAGGGGAAATTGGACAACGTAGTGGAAACTACAATGCCTATACACACACATAACACATACATATATACATACATGTACACAAAAACAAACAAACAAACATAGGAGCAAATTCACACAATGTAGATATTCACTGACTTTTGGGATTCCCAATCTTGTTTGTATATTTGGCTGCTGTTCTATACCCTTAGTGCCATTTTAGTCTTTTATTATTACTATTTATAAGCCACTTTTCAAAATCAGGTTGCTCTCCTCTCTGATTTACCTTCTTAAAAATGCACACATGCATATTAATAGAAATCTAGATGAGATCAAAATAAATGAATATCTAAATGGGAAGACACCTGAAGCCAGAAAGTCTGAATTGGCAGGCCTCAGGACTAAGCCCTGGAACTGAATGGCTCAGCCCAATATCCAATATTCCCAGGTTTTGGCTGGAATACTCAAATGCTTTCAAAGGGAATAGAACTCTGTTAAGGCTGTGAACATGAACATATTTAAGGTGTGCACCAGGCAAGCCTCCTTGAAAGGACCATTCCAAAAATTGGGTGCCTCTATTTGAGAAGACCTTTCTTGTATCATCACCTGCTTCAACTCAAAAAGGAGGGGGCCTTTATATGTTTGTTGTCAGGCTGAGGTGAAAGCAAGTAATGGCTGAGTTAGCCTAGTTCCATACCATCTATGACTTTGAAGTTATCACCAACATCTTAAATTAGAAATCAGTCAGAACTAATGGAGGTCCTGATGAGGTATAATTCCAACATCTGGTTCCAGTTAGCAGCCAGCAACAATAAATTACATTAAACAAAGTTTCTGGATCAGAACAAACATTAAGGGCACTTAGATCACATGGTTTGTCTTGATAGGACTCGGTTGGAATGAAAAACATCAGAACATTAATGATGTTTCTAGCAACACTCAGAATCTGGTTATCTGGTGGGAACTGAGAAAGTTTGTTTAAAGGTGGTGACTAAAAATAATTCAGAAATCAACTTAAAATAGTTTGGTTTTTTAAAAAAGAAAAAAATCTCCCTGAATTCTTCCTATTCTGACCTATCTTCCTGTTCTGACCAGAGCATAACAAACCTGTAGAATGCATTACTACAAGGTGTGATGATGGCCATGAATCTGGGTGTCTTTAAAAGGAGATTAGATACATTCCAGGGCTGTCAATCTTAAAAATTCAGGTCAAGAATAATATGCCTCCAAATACCAGTTGCAGGAAACATCTGCAAAAGAGGTGTAAGTATCCGTCTCCTGAGAGGCATCTAGTTAGCTGCTCTAAGAAACAAAATGCTTTGGCTTGATTCAGCAGAGCTATTCTTATATTCTTATCATTATGTAGAGAAAGGCATTCCAGTTTCTCAATAGGAACTGCTTAATCTGCAATCTCAGCTTCCCCATAAATTTTGGAGATTATTACCTAATTTTGGACTGCTCTATAAATTAATTAGTTAAATATAAATATAAATCAATAAACTAATTGGAAAGCAAACAACTTCACCTGTTATCTCCTAAGTAATGATTTTTTTTGTGAATGAATTATGGATCCCAAACCACAGCATCAGAGAAGGTAAAGACCTCGCACCTTGACAAGGAGAATTGGCTATAATTAAAAGAGCTGAAGCTGACCCTCACAACTCTGAGGAACCACAAAGTATTATCTTCTGATCCTTCAGAGATTCCAGAGATATTGTTAAATTTTTAATTGCGAATAAGTCACAAAGCCCTTTCCTGTGATTCAAATAATTACAGAACTACAGAATATCAGCAATTAAAAACTACTGCATAGGAATAACAACATGGTTCAACTTTCTTAATAAGAAAAGGGTGGATCTTAAAATGATAGTTACTGTTACTCATGAGAAAAGAATAAATCGACTTCTGGGAAAGAAATGGTGAATTGAATCTCTAAAAGTGAGTAGACCAGCTCTAAAAGTGAGTAGAACAGCTCTTCATAATTCCTCTCTGGACAAGGAGAGAACAATTAGTGATAACTACAAATCTGGAGTAATAACTGATTAATAATATTCCTACATTCTTTATGAAACAAAAAATAAGTGAACCAGTTTTGGATCCTTTAATTGACTGTAATATGAGTTCAAGTAAATTCAGCTCTCTCTCTCTTGCCAAATGATACAAGCAGTTTCATTGCAGATACATTGCAGTTTAATTTGTTGACTAGATTATTTTTAGTTTCTCAATATTAATAGAATTACAAAATAAAGTTGATTGCAATTTCTGTTCATACTCCAGTTATGTTGTCAATTGCATTAAAATAAAAAATTCTTATATATCAAGATGCTATTAGAAGATTCACATCTTATAAAGCAGATGAAACAGGGGTTTAAGGAATATATATACACACACACACAAATAGGTATTCTGTGAATGTAGGGACTGTATGGCATGTTTTTAAGACATGTCTTGTTGCACAAGTGCAGAACTGAATTAATTGATATTTGAGGTCAGATTATTGATTATGCCGTATGAAAGAAGAAATAAAAATTGGAACATGTAAATAAATTTAAGGTATTTTTGAATGCATTTTTCCTCCAATTGATACTGAATATCTATTAACTGGATAAAACAAGATTATTGGGAGCATGGGAAAAATGGTAAATATTGACTTCTAGACTGAAACAAAACCAAGAAAATCATATCATTCCTACAGTTAAGTAAAGGACAACGTATACAATTATTCAGATTTGATAAATAAGCATTTTTTATTTTCATACTTCATTCATTTTTAAATGAAATAAATGTACTAAAGAGTACACAGAACCAAACAGCCTATTTAGCTAAACCATTGCTTAAAAAAAACAAAAAAAACAATGAATACTATTAAATCAATGAAATTAGCTCACGCTACAGACCCAGACAGCTTTCCTATAGATTGATATGAGATATTGATTAACTTTCTTGCTGCCATATTGTTGGTGGTTTATGATGATATCTTTTGATAAAGCTTTCCCTTCTTCTATTATTTTTTTTTTTGCATAACTGTAATTCTAAATGCGGGCAAATTTCCTGCAGTTATGAAAGAAAGATTCCCTTTCTTTGTGAAGTGCAGATGCTAAAATGTTGAAAGCAATTTTGACTTGAAGACTTCAGACTATATTACCATCAATACTTCATCTGGCACAATCTGGTTTTATAAGAGGATAACAAGCCACAGTTACTGTAAGATTATTTGTGATATACTTGCTATACAATCAAATACATTGGATTTGGTGATGGTTATATCACTGGCTTCAGGAAAGGCCTTCAGTATGGTAATTTAAATTGTTAGAGCATGCCTTAGATGAATATTTTCCTTTGATTGCATTGAAATGTAATATTCTAACACATTAGCTAGGATGATCAAAAACTGAATTACTTTTTCACCCTTCAGGATATTATGTAGAACTGCTTTCTCCATTTGTATGAAGCCTGGCTTTGAACCACTGCCCTGTTTTATTAGACAGTGCAAAGGCATTTGGGGTAAGGTGGCTGAAAGAGAACACAAATTACTGTTATATACCAATGATACTTTTGCTTTATTTATTTTATTTATTAAATTTTTCAATTAATATAACTAAAAAGAAGAAGGAGAGACCAAGGGGATGAAAACCTGAGGCTGAAGGACGAGGCCTCTATGGGGCTAGCCATCCCCATGCTTGAGGAATTCTCACCCCACCCCAGGCCAGGTGGCAGAACCAGGTCTTCAAAGCCTTACGGAAGGCCAGGAGTGTGGGGGCTAATCGCACCTCCGGGGGCAGGATGTTCCAAAGAGTGGGAGCTACCGCAGAGAAGGCCCGCCTTCTGGACCCCACCAGTCAAAGTTCTTTCACTGAGGGGGTCCAAAGCATGCCCTCTCTGTGTGATCGGGTGGGACGGGTTGAAGTCATAGGGGAGAGGCGGTCCCTTAGATAACCTGGTCCCTTAGATAAACTTTTGCTTTATTGATAATTATCAGTGTTCTTCATTGATATAGTACACCATTGTCATAAATTCCATTTCATATGACTAGCTCTAAAATACTTCCTGTTGGATCTAAAGGATCTATGGAAACTTGTAAAAATGAACTTTAGATATCATTTGAATTCCTTTAAATATGTCAAAATAATCTCAGAATAATTATTCTGAACAAGATGTCATTGTTGGTAGAGATAAATATTTCAAATTGTTTATTCCAGGTTAAGCTCAAGATAATAAATGGCTAAAGATCTCTGAGTTTCTGAAGAATAAATGTTAAAACAAATGGCTCTTTAAGATTGTTTTATATATGTATGTATGTACATATGTATGTTAGGTTGGCCCACCACAGGTGACTGATGGACCATGTTGGGTTTCAGAAGCAGCTTGGGGTTTTTTCTGATGATCTGTCAGGCAGCTTGGCCAAGGCCTTGGTTATAGCCTGGAATAGGCAGGTGACTGAGGCCCTGGACCAGATTGCTCCTATGCGGCCTCTCTGTTGTGATCCTGGGGTGCTCCTTGGTTTTCCAAGGAGCTCTGGGAGATGAAGAGCAGAAGTGATGCCTGGAACACTGTAGGAGAAGAACAACGGAACACAAATAGGAGCCCATATTCAGGCCTACATTGTAGCAACAAGGGTAGCAAAACCTCATTATTTTTCCACCCTTATTACATCCATTAATAGTTGCCAAGTAGCCCTGTTTAGAATGATCTGCTCCCTGTTGGGGGATGGCTGCAGAATCATCTGTATGGCTGCAGTGAGGAATATTCATGATATCCAGTGAATAAAGTTGCTCAGATTCACTCAGAGTTGGACTCCGACTGGTCAAGACCAAGTGAGTTGCCTGGGGCACAGTCTTGTGAGGTTATCTGGGCTGAATTCAAGGAATTGGACAAAGTCCTCCTGTCTATTAGTTTGGCCATCTGTTGGGTTGTCCTGGCCACTTGTTGGGTAGCCCTAGCCCCTCCTGGGTTGTTAAAGTAGCCCTGGAGGTGATTAAGGAATGGGTCCATGCAGTAGTATTAGCCTCTTTGAGAGAGGGGTGGTCCTGCCAGCCTTGAAGAGGCAGTATTTCTGCCTGCCCAGAACATTCCAGCAGCATGAGTGCACTCCAGGTCCTCTCTATTAAACGTCACCTTGTGAAACTGAGGAAGTGTGCCTCCTCTGTCATGGCCCCCTCCCTCTGGAACCACATCCCCCAAGAGATATGAATGATGCCTTCTCTCCTGGGGTCTGGAAAGCCCTTAAGTTCTGGCTTTGGTCCCAGGCCTGGAGTTGTTGAATTTGTGGGGGCCCTGTTGTGGTTTCCAGTTACTGTTATGACCATTTCAGTCCAAGCTGTCTAGATGTGGTCAAACATATACACCCTTCTTTATTCCATAGTCCATAGAGTAGTCACTTTGCTTTTGATGTATGACTTAACATATTCTTGTAAATAGTAAAACAAATGAACAAATGTTGGAAATGTGATGATAAAGAGGCTTCTGGGTGAGGACCAATAGCAGGTTAGATGTCCCTGCAAGCGGGGACAGGACTGCGATGGAATCATCAGCCAGGAGCCAGGTTCTGGCTGACAAAAATCTCTCTGGAGGAAGGAGAGATAGTCGAGATCACCCATTTGCACTCTGGAAGAGCTGCTTCTTGCGAGAGACCACAGGAATTAAGTTTCTTGTAGTCAACCATGAGATGAGCAGCTTGGGAGCCAAGGGATTTACAACACACCGTTAGCCTCTGTGCAGCCTTAATGGATATTTGACCAGCAAAAGTCTCACCTTCTTAAACACTTTATGACTTAATTACTTTATAACCTAAGAGAGATATTCTGAATGGCAGTGAAAATCAAAGACTTATGGTGAGTGCCTTCTTTCTGAAATTAAGGAGAGGGGGACAAAACCCCCACTATTTTAAAGGATTTTAATTTAAAAACAAAAAGCTTCACAAGATTATGATCCAATAAAGTTTTAAATGAATAAAGGGGACAGTGATTTAAAAAAAAAAAATTTTTTTTTTGTTTTTTTTTTACAAAAGTGCCTTTAAAAATAGCAAGAGTAATTAGATTAACAGACCAGACCTTTGTGGGAGTGCTGATTGTTTATTATTAAGGACAGCAGATAATTGGTAGCTTTTATAAAACAAGACAATAAGGATAATATAAGCTAAACGATGAGACTGTAACTACGGAGAGCTAATTGGGACTAAAGTGAGACTAAGCGCTAAAGATAAAGGCAAAACAGAAACAAACAAAAAAGCATACTATCACTTTCTCACAATGGCAACCACAAGAAAAGTTCTAAAATAGGAGAAGGACAGGGAGAACAACTTACAGATAAGGGCATTTCACTAGATTTATTACACAAAATGTTTGAAGAATTTGGCAAAAAGATGACTGCAATGGTTAAAAAGGAAATAGAAGAACGATTTGCAGAAATAAGATGTGAAAGAAGAAGTTAAGATTGAAGAATCTGTAGGGCAACTGGCTGCAAACTTAAAACACATTACTGACAAAGTGGAAGTTTTGGAAAGTAAGACAAGTTATTTATGGAGAAATGGAGAAAGATTTGGATAACTTGGCATTACTGAAACTGAGAGAAAAAACTATTTTATTTAAGATTTAGAGCAATTCCAGAACAATGTGGAGAAGATATTAGACAAAAAAATTGTTAAGTCTCTAATTTTTTGAATTGGGAGGAAGATGACACTGAGACAAAGTTTGATAAGGTTTATAGGATTAATACATGTTTTGCAAAATTAAGAAATCGCTCTAAGGGATGTCCACTTTGTCAGGAAGAAGACCACAGATCAAGTTTTGCAGCCACATCTTAATACTAGATTGAGGATTAATAATAGAGATGTAACTGTAGTTAAGGAAATCCCAACTAGAATACTACATAAGAGAAAAGTTTTGTTGTTGTTGTTATTGTTGTTTTCTGAGAGACAAACTTAAACAGAAGAAAATCCCATTTTGATGGGATAAGTTGGAAGGAGTGATTTTTACTTTTAAACAGCAGAGATTCAGACTGAACTGTGTGCAGAAAGCAAGAGATTTTTTGGAAATTTTTAAAGAAGAACTGGAGGTAATACAAATGGAAGTGACAATGACAAATGAGAGGGACCAAACAAGGACTGGTGGATACACAGTTAGAAAAGAGTCATGGAAGATTATTTCAATATATGATTACTGCGGCAAGATTATTATATGCACAGAGATGGAAAGATTCGACACTATCCACTATGGAGGAATGGCTGGTGAAATTGACAGATCTTGCTGAGATGGATAAACTAACTGCTTTGATTAGAGACAACACACTATCTACATTATTGATGACTAGAAACCTCTTACGGACTTTTGCGCAAAAATGAAAAAAAATGAACTTGTGATTTATGGTTTTGATGATTAGACAGGATAGATAATAGAAGAGTATCATGATGTAACTTTAGAAAGAAATGTTAAAATATAATTGTACTTATAACTGCTGTAAATAATATCAGAAGCCACTGCTTGGTGTCTTTTTTCTTTCCTTTCTATTTTTCTTTATTTTTTTTCTTTTCTTGCACTTTTTGCTTTCTCTTAGATTTCTTTATTTCTTCTTTTCTTTACGTTATATTAGTTTGTATTAGTCTATATATATATATATATATATATATATATATGGCATGATAAAGAAGGAACATTTAGTGGTTATGTTGAAAAAAACCTCAGAAGTACTGGGGAAAAATGCACAATATGATACAAAATGCACAATATGATACAAAAAATTTTAAAGCCAAATTTTAACTGAAACCTCAAATAGTTCCAGACCATATAAACAAGATATATCATAATTTATTAAGACATGTGTTGGTGGCCGCAAGGATAAATCTGACATGACATTGGAAAACAGACACTTTGCTGATGATATCAGACTGGAAAACTAAACTTGGAGAATATGCAGAAATGGCAAAATTAACATTAGATAATCACTACAGAAGCTTAATTAAAGTAAGCAAGAATGACTCCCTTATATATTGCATAGCACACAACATGGCAAACTTAGATACTTAGAGTATGGTTTCAAGGAAAAAACATAGATGAAAGGATTTAAATAAAAATTAGAAACAATTCCTAATGCTTATAAATATATTGACTAATTATCACTTGAGGCACAATGGGATAAAAGTGTATAATTTGCCATCAAGTAGTTTCTTAATAAAGTTTTTATTTTATGTTTATTTTTTCTTGTATATCAATACTAATTTTTGTCATCTTTTGTCTTTTTCTTTGTGTCCATTTGTGTTTGCTCTCTGAATAATAAAAAATAAACAAAAAATGCAGTCCTACCATTCATTCCTATCGGTGTGTATTTGAAAGTATAGACACTGAATGTACTGGAGCGTTCGCCCAAAAAAGTGGACATAGATTGAACTGTTCAGTTATTTGCAGAGAGAAGAGTAATGTCCATGGTACCTTGCTAGACTAAGATATAACTTCATTATTGATGCTTATTACAGACGGCTGCCTGACACATTCTCCAGCAAATCTAATGAATAGGCCAAAGGGATCTTGGGATTTTCTGTTATGTGTGATAAGGAGAGACCAAACTGCATTGCATTTGGCTCATGGCTTCTGGAAAAACATAGCTATATTTTCTGGGGTGGGAGTGGGGGGCGGGGGGGTGAGGATTTTTTTTTATTACTAGAAATGCTAAATGGAACATATGTATATAACCAAGACAAATGAAACGCCTCTAGGGAAAATAATTTGGAAGAAGAGAAAGCAGCTGATCTGTACTGCCATTCTGAATAAGACTTATTATCATAATCCTTTAATTAAAACTGAAACGATAGTGTGATCTACGTACAATATAGACATGAAGTCGGAAGTCATTGTTCCATAATATGTAGACTGAATCAGTTTATTGGTGATATCCATATTTTTAAAAAAATATATCGTGACTTGCACTATTGGATGTAAAAGAAAATAAATCAGCACTCTGAAGAGCAAAGAGATTAAAGGAGAGACTTCAAAAGAAACATTAGCGCTTTTATTTATGCTTAAGACAGCCAGCACCTCGCTCAAGAAAGACCGAAATGTAGTTTCTCTTATTAATACAATGCAATTCAGCTATGAATACTAGGTAAAAAGAAATGCTTTGACTAAGCTCTGAAGGGCACCAGGTAATTCTGCTCCCCCCCTCCCCCCCGCTCCCACAAAATTTGTTTTCTTTGATCTCCCAAGAGTTTGGGACAATGGTTCATCAAGCAAACAACACAGACTTTGTGGAATATCTCTGTAGATAAGTGGGAAACAGATTTTGATGGGGAAAAACTGAGCAAGGAGTAAGAAAATGCTGTGATTTCATCTTTATCATGCAAGCTACTATCTATATTACTGGCAGGCCGGTGCAATAATGTCTTATGAACTTTATCCAAGACGAAGGGGAAGAATCATCTTTTCCCCTCTCTCTTTGGACCTGTAGCAAAAGTGGAGCCCGTCAACATACCCTCTCAAACTATTTATCATACCATGTGGCGATTAAAGTAGAGAGGGAGAGAGAGAACAGTTTTTCACATCTATTTATTGGCAAAATGACTTCTAGGTAATTCTGCATGAGACAATAAATATGTGCTGGCATTTCTCACTAGCCACGCTGCTGGCTTCTTCAAAGCAGATCTGAAACTGAATTTGGGAACAGATGTCACATCCTTAAATACTGCTTGTCCACATCCAATCACTATCCACCAAGTACATGACAGTTGATAACCCTTCTCCCTATTTAAACCACTTGGATGTTTATACATTTCTACTGCTGTTATAATAATGCTGAAGAAGTATTCACACCAGGATGCTGATTTCTTCTCAGGGCCAAATCAGGGCCCTCAGGGCCAAACGTTTATTAAGATAGAAAGCTTGTTCCCTCCAGAAATTCATGCATTTGTAGATTTATATTTTTATTTAAAATGTACATTGCAACAGCTACTGCTTATATTGATTAGATAGATGGTGATGATGTTGAGAAAGTGAGATAGAGAACAGAAAAAGTTTCATTTATTATTATAAAGCCATTTCAGTACATAAGAAATTCAAATACTGAATTTAGACAATATTTTGGACCAGAAATTTAAATATCATGGCACCCACTTTACCTTGTCTGATCTAAAAAAAATGTAAAAGCAGCAATACTCTTTCTATCCTGTTTATTCAAACTCCAACTTCCATTTCCATAGAGTGTCACAGAGACAACCATTGCCTGAACAATTCTGATCTTTGTAGGTATAGACACATCATGACATCTGAATATCTTTTGCAAGGCCTTCTCTACTTACTACTCTACCAAGTGCTCGTCTGGGGTATATTTCTTTACTGCTGGTTGCTTCATGGTTGATAATTGATTCTAAAAGGCAGGAATTATCCACCACTTCAACATCTTCACTGTCAGTTCTAAGGTTGGTTGCTGAACCTGCTGTACCTGTTGTCATTACTTTGGCCTACTTTATATATAATCTTTGTTGGATTTTTTCACTGTGTTCCTTGGTTTTCATTACTGGAGCTTCCAGATCATTTGCATTTTCAGCTATTGTCATCAACATAGTGCAAATTATTGATGTTTCTTTCTCCAATTTTAAAGCCATGCTCAACTTCCAAATCAGCTTCCCTCAGTATATATTCAGCAAATAGGGTGAATAAATAAGGGGACAGTATAAGCCTTGTGCCATTTCTTTGCCAACCTGCAGCCAGTCTGTTCCTTCCAGACTGTGGCTCCTTGACTTGTATATAGGTTTTACATAAGGACACTGAGATGTTCTGGCATTCCCATCCTCCTAAGCACATTCCACAGCTTGATATGATTGATGCAACTGAAGGCGTTTCTATAATTAATGAAGCACATACTGACTTCTTTTTGATATTCTTTGGCTTTCTCAGTTATTCAGTGCACATTGTAATAATGTCTCTTCTCCCTCGCCCTCTCCTAAATCCAGCTTGAACATCTGACACCTCCCTTGCTAAGGGAAGGCTCTATTCTGCATTGGATCAGGCTAAGCATTCTTTTGCTGGCATGTGAAATTAAGGATATTGTACTCTGTTAAGTCTTCTTTCTTTGGTATTGGTATGTAGAATTGTACAATACCATTATTTAATCCTCACTGAAAAGAATTCAGTATTATCCATACAAAAGTTGGTATCACTCAGACAGCCACCTCATTACCAAACAACCTAAAGTTTCAATAATAACTCATTATAGGCAGTTTCCAGGTTATACAAAGGTTCTCTTCCAGGAATTCTGGTATAAACCAGTTTTTGTGCACATTGGATCATGGACGTGCCACCCCCCTTTTGCACATGGAGAAACAAGGTGGCTCTGCTATTTTTGTACCTCTTTCTATGAAGTTGTATTTATGTAAATTAGTGCTTACATAACCCAGTGATTGCATCTTTTTGTTGTTGTTGTTGTTCCAAATGTCTCTCATTTCTCTTTAATCAAATCTTTATTACAGTCATAAAGCTGGCAGTCTGGAGAAACAAAGATAAAAATGGAGGTGTATAAAACTTAAAAGAAAGAAAATTAATACACATTTTCCAGGCCCAAGAGAGGCAGATACTATATATATGGAAACATAATTTGGAAACCTGGGATGTACCCAAACAATGGTTAGACAGGAGAAGAGACAAATGAAGTTGTGCTCTCTGCCAGGAAATTTCAGAAATGAAATTGCATTGAATTCTCTGTAGAGAGACCGATGAAAAAACTTGTCGCTCAAGGGCTTCACTGAGCTGTTCCAAGAAAGATTTAATCAGTGAGGGAGGGGAATATTTTTGTAGTGCCCCAAGAGGATGGCAGAAGGCAGTGCATCTAGCCTGGTCAAAGTAAAGGCCCTGTGAAATTTCGGGACTGTGATGGATGAAATATACGAGGCTGACACATACCTATTTGAAACCACCCAGAGTTAGGACTTCTGGATGAGGAAAATGGTGAACTAGATATCTCTGAAAGAGTGGAGATGATGATGCAGTGATGACCAATGGACTGGCAGCAAGCTTGGTCCAAAGGAACCCTTCCAGATAATGAGAGGATGAGAGATTGCCCACTTGTGCTCCAGATGGCTGCTCCTTGCAGGAAGACCACAGGATAGTGGTCATCCCACGGTTTCTAGTACTGGGAGACAAGGGAGGTAATCAAGCTCTCAACTGTGGGGAGTCTCTAAGGACACTGGGTTCAACCACCTCATTTTCTAATCACCTTTGGAATTACAATTATTTTACAGTTAAAAGAGGTCTTCCAAACAAGAAGTTTGAAAACCTACTTGGTGAGTAAAACTTCATCCCAAAATAGAAGAAAAGTTAACTAGCAGTTTAAAGAACTTAAAGAATATAAAACAAATGGCAAAAAACCGAATAAAAATTAATTTAAAAAGTTTTAAATAGATTTAGGGACCAAATGAATTTGGAATATTAGGACTTTTGCTAAGATTTTTGAAAAATTGAGTAAACAAAACAATATTTCCGTGGGAATACAAATTGTTTAGTCTACCAGGAAAGAGATCATTGGCTGAAAATTTAAAACAAAACAAGGAATCCTGAGATTTCATGCATATACAAATGGGACACTAGAGGGAACTAAAGTTTCAGGCAGGAAAAAGAAAACTGAAATCTACAAAATGACAAATAAAGGTATGACACTTGAGACATTTCAAAGGATTTTTGAAGAACTGGAAGAGAAACTTATAACCAATCTGACAGCAATAATCTCTGTACCACTAAATGTATTTTTTGAAGAAGATTACAAAGAAGTGAAAGACGTGACAGACAAAAATATGGAAGTGTTTATGGAAAGACAGGATGAAGAGGGGATAGAAATCCTAGCTCATGGAGAAATATTAGAAAATAAAGAAATTGAAGTTTATAAGACAGAGATGACAGAGTGGAAACACAAATGACAAATCAAGAGATGAAAAAGGACCTGGGCAAGGACTTATTTTTGGATTTACAAAAGAGGGTTTCTAAAACCTTGAAAAAAATCTTTGAGATGGGAGAAAGAAAGTCTGCATGGAGACTCAGTTCTATGAAAACAACTTGATAAACTAAAGATTAAGATTGTTAGAAGCAAAAGAAAGGAATATAAAGTTGGCTTGTTCGATCAGGGCTAAAATATGGAATATTTTAATAAAATTCTGGAAACCCTTTATGGGCTTTTTGCTGATATTTGGACAGAAATGACAATGATTTTTGGTTTGTGAATGGATGGGGAGGCTATGGGAAGAAATGAACCATGTATTTGCTCATAGGGGGTGAAGAACTATTAGTTTGCCTGTACTCGTTGCAAGGAAGATCGGGAGTCGCTTCGTTAAATATTCTTTTTTTCTATTCTCTTCTTTTCTCTTCTTTTTCTTTTTTCTTTTTTTTCTTTTTGCACTTTGTATTTTATATTTTCTGTTCTTTTCTGTTGTTTTTGATTTCAGTTTGTATTATCTTTTAGCATTGTACTGTAAAACTCTTTTTATACCGATTGAATAGATAAAAAATAGAAATACAATAATAATGGAATTATGTCATTAATTGGAAATATCTCTTTCTGGTTTTTTCAGCAGGGAGGGAAGAGGAAAGACAAGAGAAGCAGCTGTCAGACAGTCTTGTTGATATCTATGTTGTACTGGAACAACTATTAGGTTGAGGGAGAAAACAGAAGTAAAAGCAGTACTCAGCTGATCTTATAAATGTAATGATTGTATTTTTTAAAAAAAAGAAACTGCCCAGAGTCATTGAGAGTCAGGCAGCATACAAGTTTAATAAATTATTAGTAGTATTAGTAGTAGCATTAATATTATTGACTCATCTGGAACAGCGGGGGACCTATGTGAGGATGCTTTTTGTAGACTTTAGTTCTGCATTTAATACAATCCTTCCACATAGACTGGTGTCTAAACGTATGGATCCTGAGCTTCCATATTCAATCTGCTCTTGGATTTTGGACTTCCTGTCTGGCCGCTCCCAGAGGGTTAGATTAGGCAACTATATCTCCTCAGCTCTTACTCTCAACACTGGCTCACCATAGGGCTGCGTGTTGAGTCCCTTACTTTACACTCTTTATACATATGACCGTACCCCCACTCACTCCAGCAATATTATCATTAAATTTGCAGATGATACAACAGTGGTGGGGCTTATCTCCGAAGGAGATGAGTCTGCCTACTGGGATGAGGTGGACCGGTTGCTTTCGTGGTGCGGAGATAATAATTTGGCCCTTAATATCAAGAAGACCAAGGCGCTTATAGTGGACTATAGAAGGAATAGATTAGACGTCCAGCCCCTGGTTATCAATGGAGACCAAGTGGAGCGAGTGGCCAGTTTTAAGTTTCTGGGTGTTACCATAAAGGAGGACCTGACCTGGGGCGCTCATATTGCAGCCTTGGTTAAGAGGGCCCAGCAGAGATTATACTACCTGAGACTTCTCAGGAAACAACAACTGAATGAAAAACTGCTGGTGACCTTCTACCGCTGTACTATAGAGAGCATTTTGACCTACTGCACCTGTGTATGGTTTGCTAACTACACAGTGGCAGATAGGAAAGCACTCCAGAGGGTTACCACCACTGCCCAGAGGATCGTTGGTTGCCCTCTCCCCTCTTTGGAAGAACTTTATAGTTCCTGCTGCCTTAAGAAGGCTCAAAACATTCTTAAGGATCCAACCCACCCGGGACATTCTTTTTTTGAACTATTACCATCTGGCAGACGGTACAGGATAATGAAAACAAGGACGAATAGGCTGAAGAATAGCTTCTATCTTAGAGCTGTAACTATACTGAATTCTATCGTATAGTGCAGTATTAATGCACCATCAGGGGTTGTGCAATATGGAATGTGAAGGTTGTGTTATATGTGTTTTAGGTGTGTTATGTGTTTTATGTGTTCTATGGTTTTTATATTTTTCAAGCTGCACTGGGGTGGCATTTAATTTCGTTGTACAAGTAGTACAATGACAATAAAGATTTCTATTCTATTATTATACCTGCCTACCTCCCCACCATACAAGCTGCAAGGCAGCAACCAGAGTTAAGTTGATTTGAAAATCAATATCCCAAATATTTTTGACATTATCAAAACCTAACAAAGGCTCTCCAACATGAATCCTAGGAAGTGAAGCTTGCCAATAACTTTTTCTATCCAGTTTGACTTAAAGTGATCTCCAAGAATCTTTTAAAAGTCAAGTGAAATTAGTGTTTGTGACAAGTATGTAAAATGTACTCATTTAAGTGTGGTTTTTTAAAATGTATTTATCATTATTTCTGAGATTACATTCTTAAAGATATTACATCTAGACTTTGTTACACTAAGAACAGAGTGATGGAAAACTTCAGAACTGAAAACAAATTTAAATACTACTAATTTCAAGGGTCGAAGATTTAAGTACGATTAAACCTGGATCCAATTCAATGTATTTCTTAAGAGTTTTCTATAAATGTCAATTCATAGCATGCAACAGGGAAGTTAAGGAAGTTCCTTCTGTGCATCTGATTAATCCACACCAAGATTGGCATCAGACCTCAAACAATCATTACATTTATAAGATCAGCCGAGTACTGCTTTTACTTCTGTTTTCTCCCTCAACCTAATAGTTGTTCCAGTACAACATACAGTTGCAAGAAAAAGTATGTGAACCTTTTGGAATTTCATGGTGTTCTGCATTAATTTGTCATAAAATGTGATCTGACCGTCAACTAGGTCAAGAGTATTGACAAATATAATGTGCCTAAAATAATAACACAAAAACAATTCTGATCCTTCATGTCTGTATTGAACACACTCATTCAACATTCAAAATGCTAGTGGAAAAAGTAAGTGAACCCTTGGAACCAATAACTGGTTGACACCCCCTTGGCAGCAGTAACCTCAACCAGGCGCTTCCTGTAGCTGTGGATCGGACCTGCATATCATTCAGGAGGGATTTTAGCCCATTCTTCCTGGCAGAACTGCTTTAGCTCTGTCATATTCTTTGGACATCTCATGTGTATGGATCTCTTCAAGTCATTCCATAGCATCTTTATTGGGTTGAGGTCTGGGCTCTGACTTGGCCACTCCAAAAGGCGGATTTTGTTTTCTGAAGCCATTCTGTTGTGGACTTGCTCCGGTGTTTTGGGTCATTGTCCTGTTGCATCACCCAACTTCTACAGAGTTTCAGCTGACGTACAGACATTCTCACGTTATCCTGAAGAATTTTTTGATACATTTGGGAATTCGTCTTCCCCTCAATGACTGCAAGCTGGCCAGGCCCTAATGCAGCAAAGCAGGCCCAAATCATGATGTTTCCTCCACCATACTTTATGGTTGGGATGATGTTTTCATGATGATATGCAGTGCCCTTTTTATGCCAGATGTAGTGCTGCATGTTCTTTCCAAATAGTTCAATCTTTGTTTCACCAGTCCACAAAACACTTTGCCAATACCGCTGTGGAGTGTCAATGTGCTCTTTCGTAAATTTCAGGCATGCAGCAATGTTCTTTGTAGTAAGCAGCGGCTTCCTTCGTGGTGTCCTGCCATAGACACCCTGCTTGTTCAATGTTTTACATACTGTAGACTCATGAACACAGATGTTAGCCAGGTCCAATGATCCCTTCAAATCTTTGGCTGTCACTCGGGGTTGTTTCTTTACCTCATTGATGAGTCTTCGTTGTGCTCTTGGGGTCATTTTGACTGGGTGCCCACTTCTTGGTAGAGTAGCCACAGTCCCAAAGTGTCTCCATTTGTAGATCATTTGCCTAACTGTAGACTGCTGAATTTCTAAGGTCTTTGAAATCACTTTGTAACCCTTTCCAGCTTTATGTAAATCAACAATTCTTGATCGTAGATCCTCTGAAAGCTTTTTTTGGCGAGGCATGGCTCACATAAGCGTATTCTTCTTGTGCGGAGCAAACTCAAAAAGTTTGAGTGGTTTTTATCAGTCAACATAGCTCTAGTCCACACCTCCAAGGCTTAACAAGACTCCAGGTATGCTAACACCTGACTCCAATTAGCTTTTTTGAGGTCAACTCAAGGGTTCACATACTTTTTCCACTAGCACTATGAGGTTTTTATGGTTGTTCTCAATAAAGACATGAAGGATCAGAATTGTTTTTGTGCTATTATTTTAGGCACATTATATTTGTCAATACTCCTGAGTTAGATGGTGGTCAGATCACATTTTATGACAAATTAATGCAGAACACCATGAAATTCCAAAAGGTTCACATACTTTTTCTTGCAACTGTAGATATCAACAAGACTGGCTGACAGCTGCTTCTCTTGTCTTTCCTCCTCCCTCCCTGCTGAAAAAACCAGAAAGAGATATTTCCAATTAATGACATATTTCCATTATTATTGTATTTCTACTTTTTATCTATTCAATTTGTATAGCCACCCACCTCACGTACGTGACTCTGGGTGGCTCACAACAATTAAAAACAGCAGCAAGAACAGTAAAAAATATAAATCAAAACAACAAACATGCAACAGTACTAAAACCACAATTAAAAACTCAATGAAACACAAAACCTAATCACAGTCAGTAGGTAAATACAAACAATACATCCCATTCGATATAACCATTGGAAAAGCTCACCATTACCGCCAGACCCTCAAGTGCGGTGGCACAGCCATGTCTTCAGGCTGAAGGCCAGAAGGGCAGGGGCCATAACTAAGTTATGTTGGATGATCCTTCTGATGCCTTTCAAAGTCATAATAAAGGCATATCTGCATGACAATGTTGCTTTTTCAAGTACATTTGCTTATTCCTCAGAGAGGAGGCATCAAGTGCCCTCTAGGTTCAATCCCTAATATCTCTAGAGCAGTGTTTCTCAACTTTGGCAACTTTAAGATGTGTGGACTTCAACTCCCAGAATGGCTGGGGAATTCTGGGAGTTCAAGTCCACATATCTTAAAGTCGCCAAGGTTGAGAAACACAGCTCTGGAGGGTGACTGGAAACAATTCCTGCCAGAACCTGGAAACTGAAAGCAAAGATGGGTCTCAGAAGATGGAAGTGTTCTAACTTCTTAAGCACACAAATGTTCATACAGATAGACAAACACATGTGCACCATATCACACGTGTGTACTTGTCATGTGTATAATCAGAGATTCACCAGAGGGCATTTTATTGTATTATCAGTAAAAAGACATAGAAGTGTTTCTCCAGAACACTTATATCCATGAGAGACATTTGATGCCTGAACACACTGTTGGAACATATTTTGTTTTGATTAAGCTGTTTTGGAACACAAAACTACTGGATCAAATCTGGCCTATATCCCAATAAGTTGTGAATTTAGCTAGCATTTTCTTATTTTCTATACAAAATATGAATTTCACAGGATAGTTTCTAAAATCTTAAAATGAATAGTCCTATTAAGAGCATTGAGCTTTCTTGCCCTGTATTGCTTTGCTGTATATTCATTTGCACTTAGCTGTAATTCCCAGAGTTTAAATATTAAGGGAAAGCCAGGAACAAGATGGATTTATTACTATATCTTTTATAAAGTTAATTATTTGTATTTGTATTTATTCCAGTTTGCAGTCCCTCCCAGCCTATTTAATGCTCATGATGATGCCAGCTATTGCAGAGTGCACAAAGGCAGTACAAAATTTATCCAGCCTACTTCAGGGCTAAGAGAGCTTCTGACTTTCAGTCCTTTCTTTCTAATGCTGTTCTATCACTACCTTCCAGTAAATCATCAAGGGGGCTGGTGAATGGATTTAAATCACTTCTATAGACCAAACTGGCATGACCCACCCACTGCCTGGATCCTGCTTTGTTTCCATTCAGACTCAGGGCCTAAACCAGCCATTTTGCTAGCTGTTCCTGGTCACATTTGTGACTAAGATTTGAAATCTGTGGGATGTAATTGCAAAATGATTTTGTTCTTTGATGTAACGGGCAGAAGGAATAATCTTGAAGAACAGGAGGAAGAGCCACTACCAAGATAAAAGAAACTTGAGTCTGGGTTAGACCTGTAACCTGAGAAAACATCTCAAACATGACCCTCCCTACTCCTCACAAAGATAAAGGAAGGGAGGGGGGAAGCACATTCAAACTTGCAAGATTCTGTTACCATAACCTTATAATAAAGGTAGTATTGGCCTGCGTGGTTTTGGTTTCGTAGTCTGGTCTATCTTGAGGGGCTGACCCTTACGCATAAAAACAGCCAGGTAGTTTCCTGGCTTGATTTAGCAAATGAGAGTTCCAAAAGTCAGAAATGCCTGTTTTGTTCCACTGATTTAAAAAAAAAAAAAAGCACGGCAAAAAATTTATCGCTACTGTTTCTAGGACCAACCACTATTTTAAAGATGATGGAAAGTTTTATGTGGCAAAGGGGCATAAGAGAGGCATTAGTAAGACAGAGACCTGCCGGTGATTTGAGTCAATGGAGGGGATAACTGGGCCCCCACTGGCTGCCACAGAAGCAAGAGTTGGTGGATGGCATATTGTGTATTCTTGTGGTACAGATCTGGGTAAATGGGCATGCGCAGATCAGGGATGCTTAAACCATATGGACAGTTTCATCAGGGTTACTTCTGCAAACCCAGACTGCCCAGTTTGTTTTTGCAATTAAATTTGAATAAGACAGGTACAGAGGGAAAGATTAATGGATGCTGGGGTTGTATTGATAATGAAATATGCTGTGAAAGGGGAATTAAAGCAGGGAAAGATCTGAAGAAGAGGAGCATGTCAGCTGTTTTGCCTTAAGAGAGATTGTTCTGGGACCAGTGAATGGGGAAAGAAATAGAATTGCAGTGGAACTGAAAGAAACGGAGATATTCCACAAGATACCTTGATAATAACATCCTAACCAAGGGTGCTGAACATCATAGGTGGGGCTAAGTGATTTAAAATATAATGCAAGTTAATTTGAAAATTATGCAAATATTACAGGGAACAGAAATAAACACACATTATATTACTGATATCAGCAAAGCCAGAGAGTAATTTGGTAAAGTGTTTTTGTTTCATTAGGTAAAGAGTCAGGCCAAACCTCTGTAGCATAACTAGTGGTTGGAGGAAAATGAACCTTCTAAGGCCATTTCCAGATGACTAGCCTTTCCATTATCCAACCATTCTGGATATGATTAAAAGCTCATCCAAGCGATTCTTATCATTTTCACATATATTGGGACACCAGAATCCCACAGGCACAGGCATATAGCAAGTCAAGAAGCTCAGAGAGAACCACCTGCTGCTCAGTGCTTATCCTTTCTGGCCAATAACTGAGCCCAGAAGACTGGTCCTCAATGAGTACTCATTCGGCATCTAGTCTTGTTCCACTCCCACATCCTTCCTAAAAAGAAGAATTTTGCTAGCATTTTCTGTTCATGCCACAGTGGCAAGTGTCCACTGCCTTCCAAAGTAGTGATGCTGGCATGACTGTAGTTCCACCATGGTGCTCCTTTATCTAATTGAACCAGTTGACCAGGAACAGAGAGAGATAGGCAAGCATATTCCTTTCCAGTGGGAATGCTGATCATCTACTAAGTGAAAAGTTGAAATACTTTGCCACCTGGGTTTTAACAGATGCTATCTTGAAATGGCTTTTCCATATTCAGTAAAACCAGTTGCATTTTTTATCAGAATTTAGTGTGGGACACCCCCAATAATGTTCTTGGATCATTCAGTGACTGATCTTGTAACAGACCCACAACCATAGACATCCATTAATTTATTTAAAAAATTTTATATGCCCAACTCAGCTAAGGTGATCCTGGATGGTTTACAGAAAATTCAACAAAATGTAATACAAATACAAAGCCACAGCACATAAACCAATGAACAATAATGAAACAATAAAATGGTGGTCCAAACAGAAATAACCTTTCTCCAAATAACATTATCCAATCAGGGTTCCAACACACCACAGTTCAAAGGCCTGGGGAAAGAGCCAGGTCTTGACAGTCTTTCTGAAGGTCAGCACGGTCAGGACCAACCATGTGTTGAGAGGAATCATTCCATAAGATAGAGGACATCACCAAGAAGTCATGTCTCCTGGGTCCTACAAGAGAGCATTGTTTTGTGAAGAGACCCAGAATGTGCCCCCACTATCAGAGCATATGGCATAGGCAGATAACCTTGGAGAAAGGGGTTCCTCAGTTAACCCAGTCCTATGCCATGTAGGGCTTGAAAGGTGATAACCAGCACTTTACATTGCATCTGGAAACTAACTGGGAGCCGATGTAGCTTGTGGAGTAGTGGTGTCATGTGGACCTAGCAAGACGCACCAAGAAATATCCACATTGCTGCATTCTGGACCAATTGTAGCTTCCAGATGGTCTTCAAGGGCAGCCCCATGTAGGGTATCTTGAAATAATTTAATTGGGAGTTGACAAAGGTATTATGACTATGAGCAAGGCCTCCCAATCCAGGAAGGGGCACAACTGGTGCACAAGATGGAGTTGTGCAAAGATGCCTCTAGCCACAGCTACCACCTGCTCCTCCTGGAGGACCCCCAAATTACACACTGAATCTGAGTGGGACAGTGACACCAAGCTCAAAGTCAAAAATATGAACTCTCCAATTCCAGGACATGAGAGGCCCAAACTCCACAGCCATTCAGTCTTGACAGGGTTGAGTTGAAGCCTGTTCTTCCCCATCCAGGCCCACACAGCCTCCAGGCACTGGGACAGAATCTTGACAGGTTCACCAGGATGGCCAGGGGCAGCAATGTACAGCTATCACCAGCATACTGAGGATACTGCAACCCATGTCAATGAATGACCTCCCCCAGCAGCCTTAAGTAAATGTTAAAGAGAAGTGGGCAAAGGGGAGAGCCCTGAGGCACCTTGCAAAGCTAGACCAATCCCCACCACCAACAACATTGACTGGAACCAGCCATGGAGCAAGGAGGAGAACCACTGAAAAACAGTACCCCCCCCCCCACCCAACTGCCTATGCCAGTCCAGAAGAATGCCATGTTCAATTGTATTGAAGGCAGCAGAGAAATCAAGGAGGGCCAGGATGGATACAGTAGCCCCATCCCAAGCCTGACAAAGGTTATCCACCAGTGCAACCAAAGTCATTTCAGTATTATGATTGTAGCCTGGTTGAAAGGGGTCTAGACAATCATGACGATGACATGATGACAACCATGATGATGACAAAATGTGCACTCTAACATCACAACTCAAGGGCTTCCCTTTCATACTGGCACTGCAGTCTCACGCACATACTTAAGGAACACAGTTGGCACCATGATGTCATGAGGTATGTTACATCACTTGCCCCCCTCCCTCCTGCCTGTCCCCACAGATGGGTAGAATGACTGGCCTAAAGTCACCCAGGAAGCTTCCGTGCCTGAGGGAGGAGTAGAACTCACCATTTCCCAGTTTCTACTCCAGCACCTTAACCACTGCTCTAAACTGACTTTTTCTTGAAAAGTGTTATAGTCCAATTTAACCAGTTTCCATACAGCCATATACATAAAAAGATTATCTCCTGAAATTTTGTTGTTGTTCAGTCGTTAAGTCGTGTCCGACTCTTCGTGACCCCATGAACCATATTGCGCCAGGCCTTCCTATCTTTCACTGCCTCCCTGAGTTTGCTCAATTTCATGCTCATTGCTTCAGTGATGCTATCTAGCCATCTCATCCTCTGCCGACCTCTTCTCCTTTTGCCTTCCATCTTTCCCAGCATCAGGGTCTTTTCCAAGGAGTCCTCTCTTCGCATTAGGTGACCAAAGTATCTGAGCTTGAGCTTCATTATCAATCCTTCCAATGAGCAATCAGAGTTGATTTCCTTTAAGATTGACTGGTTTGACCTCCTAGCAGTCCAGGGGACTCTTAAGAGTCTTCTCCAGCACCACAGTTCAAAGGCATCAATTCTTCGGCGTTCAGCCTTCTTTATGGTCCAGCTCTCACAGCCATACATTACTACTGGAAAAACCATAGCTTTGACTATGCGGATGCAGTGAACTTATTACCTGGTTCTCACTCCCAGCTTGGTCTTCCTGAAGTGAATCTCTCACAGCCCAACAAAACAGGGAACATAGTCAAATCTTTCCTCTTCTGAAGCTTTTGTTCCCCTTTCTGGGTTTTTAGACACCTGGGGCCCATCTACTGCTTGAGGCCAGGATGAGCTCTCTTTAGAGCCAACATCACTTGTCCTGCTGGATAATGACAAAGCTGAATGGGAATTTATTTATTTCAATATATATGGCCACCCATCTCAAAAACATAACTCTAGGCAGCTAACAACAATAGTTAAAAACAACACAAATAATAATATAATCATAAATACCTAATTGGCAATTTTGGGTCCTGCCAGATGGCACTCTGTAACAGACAGAACCCAGAGTGTACCTCTTTTGCTGGATCTTATGGGCTGGCTAGACACAATCTGGGAGAGGTGGGCCTCATATAACCCAGCTCCATGCCATGTTGGGCTTTATGGGTAACTACCAGCACCTTGAATTGAACCTGGAAGCAGACTTGCAACCAATGCAGCCTATGGAGCCAAGGTGTAATGTGCGCTGCTCAAGGAGCACACATAACTGCCTGCACTCCTACATTTTGAACCAGTTGCAGTTTTCAGATGCTTTTCAAGGGTAGCCCCATGTAAAGTGCATTGTGTTGTAGTCCATGATATTAAGAAAGCCTTCTTTAATGTACATCTGCAACCTATATGATTTAATGGTGGAGGTGCTATGTGCAGGGATTGCCAGGGAAAAATAGGTGCTGGAATGTTCTCCGAACAGGCAGGCCATGTAGGTAAATTGATAGATCAGAGCATTCTCCTATTCTTCTTCCCCCCTCTCATAACCATGACTTCTGTGGAGCCTGTTATTATTGCTCAAGTCATCTGCTGCTGCTCTTCTAACAGTAATCTGTTTGGCTTAAATTTTCTCACACATCACTGAATCACTTTACCTGAATTCCATCAGATAAACCTACATGATAGTGGCCATGAGCCACCTTGGTGCTCTGTTTCATCCATTCGTTGCAACACAGTTTGTAAGTGAAGCATCAGAGGTGACGTGCTATTCTGCCTTGCTGTGATGGGCAGAACTAGCGCAAAAGACCTTCAGGGCCAGAAGAGCAGCAACAGTAAAGTGGCACAGCTGTTCCACTCTGGCCAGCAAAAGCTCTACTTCAGTTTACAGAACTGCTTCACTGGGGTCTCTTGTTTGAATCATCTTCTGACTGAGTCACCCCACTGAAGCTTTAAAAGGCCCTACACTTTATTTATTTTCATCCTCTGAGAGCCTTGCTGCAGAACTCAGATATGAGGGGACTATAATGCTTAGAATCCACACCAAAAATAAAAAATAAAAATTCCAATAGTTGTAATTTGAACTTCTATGGAGAGAACCAAGAAGGGAAAGACTTTCTGAAGCCAACTTCTGCAGAGTCAACAATTGACAAAGCCTCTTTCCCCCAGAGTCTTGTTTCAAATGGCAAAATAGTTAAAGGCAGCACTTGGGTTGCAGCAAAGCATCTCAGTAGCATTCCTCAGCTGATGTCACAATCCAGAAGTAAATTCTGTACTGTTTCCATGACAGTAATATTTAATCAGATCAAGACAACTGTGCTATTTGATTTTATTCCTCACTCTTTATCTCAGAGAGGGAATCTGCTGTCCCTTTCCTAATCCAGTCCTAGTTTTTCTGTGTACCTTTCTCTGTACCTATTACTTAGATAGCCTTGTTATTGCCTGAAATTCCATGGTAAGGAGAGGGACTTTAAAAAATCTACAGGAAGGATGTTTCAGCCATTAGTTTTTTACTGCTTGATTAAATAAACAATGGTTTGTTGCTAAAACTTTGCCTTCCATCTAATCTTTCCCATGTCACTGATTTTTTTTTTTTTGTACAGATCATATATATTTGGAGTTTGTGTGGGTATGTGTGTGTATGTTATTAAAAACAAAAAAGTCCCCTCTCACCCCTATGGGTGGTGTGTGTCTTCCTCAATCTCGGGTCCTCTACCAGAGGCCTAGGAGGTTGAGGGTTCTGCACACTATCTTAGCTATATACTAACCTAGCATTGCACTCTTCTGGACAGAGACCTCTGATGTTGTTCCTGGGATCTGTTGGCGCCACTCGCCCAGCTTAGGAGTCACAGCCCCGAGCGCTCCTACCACCACTGGGACCACTTTGGCCTTAACTTTCCACATATTCCATATATATTGTTTTCAAAGCTGGTAGGATTCATTTTCTTTGTCCTTGCATGCTGTAGAACCTGATACTGATTATACCTATTGTTAACAAACATACTTGGTCTGTTGTCCTCAGGTAGGATTCAGTACCAAAGACCTCCAGGTTAAAGAGCACCAGGTTGGATATCTGCTGAAATCTTCCTTCCTTCCTTCCTTCCTTCCTTCCTTCCTTCCTTCCTTCCTTCCTTCCTTCCTTCCTTCCTTCCTTCCTTCCTTCCAGTTCCATGTTCATGTGACTTGCTGGATCCTGAAAACACCTGTATTTTCAACTACATACAGGTAAATGTGTCAATAACAAATAACTGCAAGTAATGATAAAGAGATGTGGACATATTTAGAATTTAGACTCAAGTCACTTCTCAAGGTCATGCTGTTTTATAGTTTTTCCCACAGTGTGATCTGGCTGTATTTTCCTCAGTGGAGCGATTTTATGTCTGCATTTCAGAATGTAACTTCTCTATGAATCTGCATCACAGGGGGCTAGGAAAGTAATTTAACTGGTGTTTTCTTGGGCAGTTTTAAAATAAGGTGTTATTGAAATATTAAGTCTCATTATTATTTAATGTTATGAACTGAGAAATGTTTACTCATATATTTGCATTTAGTCAAAAGGTTTTTTTTAAAAAAAAGAGGAAGAAAAGTAGGCATGTTATAGATGCTAATTTAACTATATTCAGGATCTGAATCCTAATCGTAACACATCCAATCGTGTGTCTTATTCCAAATATGAGATTTATATATTGAGAAAGCAGCTAAAATACTTTTTATGATAAATATTACTGCAGAATATTTATTAATAGTGGGCATTGTTTTGTGTACATGTGGATTTTTTACACTTTTGATGAAGCCAAACGAAAACAAAAAACCTCACAGATGGGTATTATGTCCCTGAAGCATTTTAACTTGACATTTACCACAGATTCTTCTGGAACAAGCCTTCAGGAATTCTATCTTTCATTTTCCTCATGGTCTTAAAGAATGCCTGATTTTACCACACTGCCCATCATTTCAGAAGTTCTGCTGACTCTGAAAAATTCTTTCTGGTACAGAAAAGAAGTGTCATCTCTTCATACTGTACACTGAGTAAACCAGCTTATGACTCAGTATGCTGTTGTATACTTAAAAATAGGAATAATGGTTAAAAAGAAAGTTAGACATAGACAATCCCAGAAGCCTGTTCTACCTGGGATTTTCCCCCCATTCAGTCACTACTACCAACTGCTATGTGTAAAGGATCTCAGAGAGTAGTATTTTTAATATTTATTTATTGTATTTTTATTTCTGGTTGCAAGTAGAAATGGGAAGTGAAAATGTTAAGGAGAGGAATGTAACGTCAACCAGTATGTTAGTAAATTTATGGTTGTCTTTGGAGCAGCAAAGGTGGCAGATAGTTTTGTTCTCTTGAATTCAATAATAGATTAAAAAGGACAGTGTGCTAGAGAAGTAAAGAAGAGATTAATCATAGGGAAGAAGGCAATGACAATATTGGACTAGTTCATGAAGAATAAGGATATCCTAAAGACAACAAAGTTCAGAAAAATTAAAGAAATTGATTTTCTAGTAATAATGTATGGCTTGAAAGGTGGACATTGAAAAAGAGAAAGAAGATAAACATGTTTGAATTATGGATTTGGAGAAGGCTACTAAGAGTACTATGGGATGCAAGAAGAACCAATCAATCATTCCTGGACCAAATAAAAATTGACTGTTCCATTGAGGTGATAATCAGTAAGCAGATAAGAGCAGATGATGGATTAGAAAAAAACGAGTAAGCTTGGCAATGTTGACGGAAATAGAAAGGGAGAACAACAAATAAGGTGAATGGTTCAAGAAGATTACAAAATTGACCTTGAAAGAGCTACTGTATGCGTGGAGAAAGGTCAACATGGCAAACATTTCTCTGGGTCGATAACAGGATTCCAGCTCAGTTTGATAGCATCTAACCTTTATTTATGGTTATTTATATGGCTTGTAAGCCACTTTGGAAGAATTAGTATCCTGAAAGATAGGAGATGATTGATAGATAGATAGATAGATAGATAGATAATGATAGATTCTGTTAATAATCACTAAATAAAGCAACTGTGAATTAAGATAACATGTGAATAGAGTCATAGTATTAAATAAGGAGTCTCCCTTTGCCACATAATACAGCACATCTACCTAATGCTCCTGCCTCTTATTTTCCCAAAAATAACAACCATGTGAGGGGGACTGGGTTGAAAGAGAGTACCTGGCCCAAAGCCACCCAGCCCCCTTTCACATCTAAGGGAGGACTCCCAGTTTCTAGCTCAGCACCTGAGGCACTACATCAAACTGGCTGTTCAGTAGGCATCGAATGAGGTATTTGCTCCTTGCCAAAAAAGAAGACAACTCTGAATTTCCCCCTACCAAGGGAAGCTGAGAAAAAAGATTCTTGCCTGACTCCATTACTGTATTCTCAAAGAATCTAAAGTTTTAAATGTAAACTTTCTGAGTAAAAACAGCTTCCCTTTCAGATGGATACAATACCATTGGCTTGGCAAACAGAATTTTATAAATGTTTCAAGAGCAACCTGGAAGTTCATGTGATCTAATATACTTTGATTTCACAGAAAATTGTCCTTTTTTGCTTACTGTTATTTTCTGTGTATAACAGGTCTATCTAAATTCAGACTTTTGGGGTAACTGAACTTGTTTGGGAAAAAAGGGGAGGTATTTGAAGCTTTGCCAAGACCTGGAGCCAATTTTTGTCTCTTCAACTCTTCTTTCCCAAATTGCTTTAATTAGCATAATACTGATGTTGCTTTTTTTAATCTGACCTTACTGTTTTTCACTAGAAATTGGTACTTATCCAATGATATTTATTGCTTGGTAGTATCCAATATTTGAGAAGAAAAGAATGATTAGGTTCATTAGCATTAGCAAGGTTTTCATCAGCAAATCATCTTCAGACATCCAGGTTGATAACTACATTGCAAAATCAATTTTCCAATCATTATTTTTATTGAGTATTATAGGATCCAAATGATTTATTCCACTGATTGGAAAAGTTTCTATTCATAAATAAAAGGAATGAAAAAATTGGGGCAATCCAATAGTAATCATTGGTTAGATACAGATATTTTGTTTCATATACAGGACAAGAAACAGTACAATGGAACACTTGGATTTATGTTGTTATTATTTCAAAGTGCTAAATACTAATATTTATTTTTAAAATGTAAAACTGAGGACAGTATCTGCCCTCAAGCAAACCATCTGGGTGAAACAGACACAGGAGGAGACAGAATAGAAAGGGACAGGAGTAAGGTATTCAAACATGGGGTTGGAATAATAATAATGAACAGCTTACATCCTGTGATGATACCTTTAACGCCATCAGACAACAATATCCCAGGTCTTGGGAAGGACTCAATAAGTGGATAAAAATGCCAAATCCAGTCTAAACAACTGGCTGACTGTGCAACCAACAATAATAAAAAGCAAAAAAAACAGGATGAAAAAGCAAGAGAGAAGGAGAGAGACATGAAGTGACAGAGAATAGGTACCATTTAAAGAAAAGAAATTGATTTATGAAAATGAGGTTAACAGAATTCCAGACATAAGTATCAGCAAATAAGAATGACAAAAGAGATAAACTGAGAACAAGCATTTTGAAGAGCATATTAGCTAGTATCAATTTACAGTTTATTGTTTATTGATTAGTCTAATGACCATATGAGATAAAATGATACAGTATGTTGGGATATAAGAATATTTAATGAAATAATCAGGTAAGATCATCCCCTTGGCAGTAGACCCCAAATACGATCTAGATAGATAGCTCTCAACTGAATGGCTTTAGCTATAAACTTGGCAGTCTTTCTTACTGTCCATGTATTTGCACCTTGGAGGAAGTAAGATATCTTATGGATGGGGTCCCAATGGGCTATCCTGTCAATTAGTGACTTTAAATGCTGTTCTCTGGCTGAAACATACAACTGGCAGTCCAAGAGGATATGAGCGATGTCCTCTATTCGTGGCACATCACATACTGTATACATACCCTCTCTGGATAAGGTACTTCATGAAATCGCCTGTGTTTTACCCTAGAGTCCAGGAGCATAAATCTTGCTCTGGTTAGGGCTGTCCTTTGGCCCTGTGTCAGGCCCAGATATTTTTCAAGTTGAAAGGTCTTTTTGTTCTGGGCCAGCCATTTCAAGGGTTTGAGGTTAACAAGTGTCTCTATGTCATCTTGAGCACTAATATCCAGAACCCTCTGTCTGAACATGTCCTTGGCTTGGTGGCTAACTGAGATTAAATAAGGAAGTGAAAATCCATGGAGTGAGATGGACTTGGTAAGCTGCTTTAACCATGTGACCGGGTGGGTCATGCCAGATAGTTAATATCAGATAGCATTCTATTACATAAGCTGTCATGATATCTCGGAAATATAATGGTCACTGTCTGTAGGAAATCAGCGTAAAAATTTCGATTATTTCCTGAGAAGAGAAATGTATAATGCAATTTGGAACCACATTACAAGTGACATCCTAGAATTCTTACTCAGTATCAATTAACATCATAATTTGCATAAGATGTTTCCACTATTGGGTGGAAATGAATGGATGGATGAATAATAAGTTGATTATGTGAGCATTTAATTGGGATAAAATGCTCTTCAGACTATTTGATTATCTAACTGTAATGAATATAACATTCTCAATATAGAAGTAATAACTGCCATTACATCTGTGACCTGTGTATTGGTTGAATTATGAGACAGAAGAAACTTCAGGCTAATCATGGATGGGTTTCTGGTCTTGATACATTAAGGAACACTCTGCCTCGATGCAGACATTACATATACTAACTGCTGCCATTCATTTCCACTATTTATGGATCAACAGATTTTTTTCTCCCCATAAAGCTTCATGAGTAACTAATGCTGCATATTAGCCAAAGGTAAGCAATATTACAAATGCTAAAGTGAATGTCCTACCTCTTGGAAACAGGCTGGCAATTTGCCCATACCACAGTTTTAGTATCAATGAACATTATCACAACTGCTAGCATGGGATCACATCACAAGGAAATAGTTTTCATTTTTGGTGTTGGTAAATAGGTAGAAGACATTTTAAGGCATTTCCACACCATAATTACTTCCACTCATCCATGTCACCCTCATCCCTTCAAAGCAATTTGAGGGCCATCTGCAGTCATTTCATCCAACTCAACATGTTGAGAATGTGCAGAAAGTCTTCATTGGTGTAGGGCAGAGCATTTCTGCTGGTACAAAATTTGTAACAAAAATGTAACAATATTTTTAAAATGTAGTAACATTTATTAAAAGCCAGATTAAAGAAGTTGGCTTTACTCCTTCCCAAATGCACTGAAAAGCTACAATAGTAGTAGAGGGCCATTTTTGATAATGAGACATATTACTTATAAATCCAAACAATCCAATTACTGAATAGGCAATAAATGCTCTGCCTCAGAGCTGAAGTGAAAAAGTGAATGGTTGCCACCACCAAAGCTTTTGGTTCACTCATCTAGAGCTCATGGTGGAAGCCTAACATTATTATGCACACCAAAATGCAACTATGTCAGTCACTGATACTACCAGTGCTACTACCATATTGGGATGCATCAATTAATTTGCATCTTTTCCCATGGTCAGTCATGTGCAAAATTCATCTAATGTCCAGATCTGGATGGATGCGTTTATGGGACACAGGGCAAAGAGACTTGGGGCCTTCCTTTACAGTTGCAGAAAATGATCTACACTTTGCTCAGTACTTTCTGATTCTGCAAAGACTGTGAAGCAGTTGGCTGGGACCAGCTGGAATTATTGCTTGAAGACAGAATCAGCAAGTCAATACCATTCTCTACAGTATGAGAGTTTTGCCTTGCAGGTGGCTCGTCTTCATCAGAGCTGCATAGTCATATATACAAGATGGGGAACAGACCCATGGTCTGTGCCCTGCAATACACCAATACCTTTAGGGGAGTTTCTGAATTGGTTGGGTGATATGTAGCAGTACGGAACTGAGGCATCTTTTCTATTCAGGTCACACTATGCAATTTGGTGCTGGATTATGCTGTTTCCAATGATTAGTCCATTTTCTGCTGCAAATGGTAACAGGCACAAATCATTATCATTTAGTTCTCCATGTCCAGCATTTCCAAGTATATCCTACCACCCTTGCCAGTTTGCCCCATGAGCATTCAGGTCTCCTGCAATGATGATTATATCACAGTGAGGTAAGGAGTCCAATATGGCTTGGAGAATTAATCCAACCTCACTTATTTTTTATTGATTTATTGGCTATCTTAAGGCTGCCCAACTCCAAGAAGACTCTGGGTGGAATACAATCAGTCCAATACATCAATTAAAAACTACATAATTGCCTGGGCCAAAACTACATTCCCCAACATGCAAAAACTCAACAAGAGCTCCACATCCACCCGGACTCCAGGTTTGAGAACAGAACTAGATCTTAAGAGACTTCTGGAAACCAAGGAGAGTGGGGGCCATGCATACATAAACAAAGACCGTATGAGTTTGTGATACCTAACACAGCAAGTTGACTCAAAATAATTTGAAAAGCCACAATTAGTTGACTGCAAAACCAATGCCTTTCGCCCACTACGTTGTCTAACATAATTGATTCTTCACTGCTTGGAACACAGATTTCCCTGAACCAGGCAGTCACAATTCAAACAATTATTGATATTCCATAATGCATTATTTCATGTACAGGTTTCTCTTTTTGGCCAGGGTGGAAGCCAGTAAAACACTTCAAGTGACCAGTGTCTGCTGTTTCTTTGGGTTGAGGATTTTCTGTTATTGGTCTTGACTAGTAGTGAACTTTTCATGGTACCCTAGTCTCAGTAATTTGCTGAAACCCCAGATATGGTAACATTATTCAGCAAATATTTCTTTCCCACAATTCCTGTAGATTCATGCCTCATTTTATGATTCCTCAGCTATTGATCTAGGCTTGGGAGCAACATATAGAGACTAGATATTATCCTCCATATAGCTTGGTTATAAAAAGATGGTAAAGCTGACACTAAAATCAAAACCAAAGGTCAACATTTAGATATGCAGACAAAACTACTTTGCTAGCTGAAAGTAAATAGGATTTAGAAGAGATCATTATGAAAGTAAAAATAGAAAGTGAAAAATCTGGGCCAATGTTAAATATTAAGATGACAAAGGTAATGTAAACCTCTATGTTTAGTGAACATAGTGAATGTGGTAGATAATTTTGTTTTCTTGGGCTCAAAAATAAAGTGGGGTGGAGCAGAAAATAGGATATTAATCCTAGAGAAGATGACAATGACAAACTTAAAACTACAATATGTAAAGTAATGGTCTTGACAGTGATAAATGAATGGCTGGCCAGTAAGAAAATGAGCCAAAGAAAATAAACCTTCACATTATGGTTTTGGAGCTGGCTAAGTGTACCAGTGCACTGCAAAAAGAACCAATCAGTCAAGGACCAGATAAAGGCTAGCTGTTCTCTCGAGGCCATGATCAGCAACCACAAGATGATATAAGCAGATGATGGACAAGGAAAAATAACTACATTTTTCAAGGTTGAGGGAAATAGAAAAGGGGAAAACAATGGACGAAGTGAGTGGATTGGATCAAGAAATTACTGGAGTGCCTTTAGAAGAGCTGTATTACTAAAAAACACCTTGAGATGGCAAGCATTTGTCCATACAATCACTATGACACAAGCCCTATTGAATGCCACCTAGTCATTCCACACAAACACTATTTAAAAGAAGTCATAGGTTCTCTATAGGCAGGTTACAGCAAATTCTCTCTATCCCAATGGTTTTTCCTGTGCTAGCATATAATATACATCACAAAACAGCTCCCTTATAATACTTTTGAGTTTCTTTGAAACTGATGAAGTGGGATAAAATTTTGTTACAAAATAAAATAAACATAAAAGCATATAATTTACCAACAAAAGGGGGAAATACCTAAGCTATAGCGCGGCCAGTTGCTTTTGGTTTCCGACACTGCCTGTCTGTTTTTTATACTCTCTGGGAGTTGAACCACACTTTTATCTTAACACAGACGTACGGCTTTTTGAAAAATTGGAATCCTTACAGTTACAGAGACATAGGCAACCTCTTTTATCTTTCCTGGAACAGGTAAAGGCATTGATGGCTCGTGTATGTTTGAATGCAAAACTCCAATCCTCAGTCCCTGGCATTGTTGGTTTACATGGGTCAAGCAGCAAACTGGGTAGACCAACAACACACACCTGGTCCTGACATCCAGAAAGATCTGCTGCCAGTTGGAACAGTGACAGTTTTATATAATCATAAATTATGAGCTGCCAGTCATCCCAAACTGCATATCATCAGGATAAAAAAAAGGCTATCACGTTTTTACTTAGTTTATATTGGACACATTCATTCATTCCTCAGATAATTTACAGAAAAATTGTCTTGTAACTATAGCAACTATTACTGACTATGCAGATACAAACCACTTGTAGCAAATGTCACTACATCAGTGGGATAATATTCATTTATTCATATATTATTTCTTAATCAAATATTAAAATAGTTAATGAAGCAAATGATGTGACTTAACCTTTAATACATCCTGCATGTGGAAATGTGCAATTCTGATTAGGGCAGTAAAGCAAATCTGAGCACCTCCTAGAAATATATAAACAGTGACTAAATTGCACATCGATGATTGCTTCGTGGTGGGACCTGTGCCAGCTGAGGATAATGTGAAATGGATGGAATGTGTGCGGTGATGAATCCTGTTTAATCACTTAGGGTGCAACCCAAGACATATCTATTCAGCAAGTTCCAATCAATTTAATGTGATTTTCTTCCAAGGAAGTGTGTGTAACAAAAATTTTCATCCCACAAGGTAGGTTGGCTGGGGGCCATTATCATGGGTCACATTGCAGGGGTAGGCAGC
This sequence comes from Liasis olivaceus, assembly GCA_030867105.1. Classification (NCBI taxonomy): domain Eukaryota; kingdom Metazoa; phylum Chordata; class Lepidosauria; order Squamata; family Pythonidae; genus Liasis; species Liasis olivaceus. The sequence goes on from CM061348.1 coordinate 48,460,855, forward strand.
ATGACTGCTCAGACTAGACAAGGACAAGGCTCAATGTGCCCTCTACATGTACACGCACACACAGAGGGCTATTAAGAAGATAGGTGCAACCCTACGGCTTTAGACAAAAGATCCATCTAGTTCAGCCTTTGGTCATACAATCGACCACCAGATGGTTCCAGGAAGCTCAAAACTAGAACAGATTCATAGCTTTCCAGTGTTGTTCCCCTGCTGCCGGTGCATCCACATATCCAGGACACATTAGAGCCACCATATCTGGACTGTAAAAATCTGGATGACTACTAGATGGCAGCCAAAAGTTACAGAAAAGTGTAGCCTTCTGCTGCCCTCTAACGGTCGTCTGGATTTTCTGCTGTCAGATATTGTACATTCAGGCACGTTCATTTGTCCTGCAAACACACATTAGAAAGACAGCTGTCCAATGATCAGTCAGTAAATCTTTGAGAATTTAGTGCAAAAATAATAAAATAGATTTGTAACCTGTTGCTAATTATGTATACTTTTAATCCCTATCGTTTTGTCAGCTTTGGCTCTGATATTCTCTTCGTTAAACACACACCCACATTTTTATTTGTTTGATCTTCACTGCTGTGTGGAGATGTTATATGCAAATTGCAAGAAGAAAGTGCATTACTCATAATAGCAGTCATCTTTCTATCATTTCAATGTTGTTATTCACTACTGCAGTTTCTTAGAACGTTTCTTCTTAAAGGAAGTAGAAGTAAGGGTTCGCTGCTTATGGAGGATGGAAAGGGAGGTGTCTGTTGCTGAATCTTATTGTCTTGTTCTGCCTTTTTTAGGATGTAGCAAAAGGTTTCTCCTTGAGGAGAGAAAGTGGCATCATGGCAGTACTTCCAATTTGAAAGATTGCATGTAGAAATGCAGATTAAAGATTCTGGATGGAGCACCTCCTGCTCAGCAGATTTACTTAGTTCAGACCTTCTTGTTCAGCTGGCATCAGCTCATGTGAAGAGCTTTTTTCCTCTCTCTTTTCTGTTGCAATACTGGAGCTTGTGGGGAACCCCTTTTTGTCTCTCTCTGCCTCCCAGCTTCCGGTCTCAAGTGAGTCATTTTATTTCAAGGCAGTGGCTGGACAAGTATCCAAGCAGCCTGCTACTTTGTCCATCAGGTGGTTCCCCAGTCAAAAGGAGGGAGAAAATAAGCAGGACTTTCCTCAGTCCCACCCATTTTGTTCCACTTGAGCTCCTTCACCCATCTGTGAACAGTCAGAGCCCACTGGCTTCATCCTGGCAGCATTTTAAAGGAAAATTACTGGAGACTGTCTCCATTGTTTGGGACATCTGCCCTCTTCTCCTGTGCTCTAGCCACTGCATACAACCATGCTTAGCTAGATTGGCCACTGGGAACTGGGTGCTTCTCCTAATGTGGTATCATTACACCTTCAGAAGCTTTTGTGTGCAACATCCAGATAGTGAGAAGATCACTCGAGGGCTTCCTTGTTTTTACAAACCATCATCTCTCACATGGATCCCCATCATAGCAATAGGGGAGTGGGAGAGACCCAGTAGCCATTCCTTTTTCTCTTGCCATGCTTTTGATTTCTCCAGGACCTGCCACAACTGGGCAGTGTGGAGAAATTATTCTCTTCTTTTGCTCTCTCCTGTTAGTTGAAGGGAACTGGCTGATTGGTTGGTGGTGTTCTCAGGAGGTTCCCTGATTTCTGAGGCCAGCAGCAGTAAAAGCAATTGCAGATTGATTTCTGCCTTAAGCAGCTGGGGAAGGAAAACAATTTTGGTGCTGAAGTGCCTTTGGCTCCCAGTAAGATAAATGCTAGCTTTCCTCCTTGGGTTTTTTCCCCCTTCATGTTCGTTTCCATATATCATATGGATATCAAGACATATCAAAAGGAAGCATTCATTTATCTGGTTTCCTTTCAGTAACCCTTTTTTGTGTTTCTTTTGTGCTTGAGACACCACTCAGTGGCCAAATAAATATTTACTTTAAAACAAATATTCAAATAAATTTACTTTTTACTTTTACTTTTTCCATAAATGAGAGGAACTTCCATGGAAAGGTGTTTTGGACCAGGCTGGATATCACTTCATTGTAAAAGGCTACTGAATTGCCTCTAAGAATTTTCCTCCTGCAGGTTAATGAAATCAGAGATATCTTTTACTACAAATATATTCCATATCACCAATTATCAGCTTGTTTATCATGGGTCTTTATTTTATCTTGGCCATTTAAGGCAAGGTATCAGACTGATTTAATTTAGCATCAGCGTGAATTAATTTTAATCAATAATGTTTCAATAATGCTAGGCACAGTTTCATTCTTGCCGTTAATGTTTTGTGAGCCTCTAATTAACTTTCACAAATGCTTGGGGTCCTCCAAAATGTTCCTGGAACATGGGACAGCTAGTCTCTGGAGGTTTACATTTAGAACATGTATGCACATTAAGGAGTTGAAATCCAGTACATTTGTAAGCTCTCAGGCTGGAAAGAGCGTTATACATAATTAGCGGGGAATAACTCCCTGTGAATTTAATGGGACTTACTGCACCTGCAATATAGTTTGAATTGTAAGAATCTTATCAGCAAATGATAAATGTATATTTTGTGACAAACATTAAAAATTTAAATGAAGCTCCTCATCCTCCCCCCACCAATAAATTAACTAAATATAAATATAAATATAAACCCCCTGAAACAGAAAAGTCCTTGTTTGGAAGTCATTTCCATTTCCTCTTTTCCTTTAACAAGGCACAGAGACCTACGTTACAGACAGAAAGAGGTGTAGGTAGAAAGACATCAAGGCAGCATTAATAATGCTAATATTTCTAATAAAGATGACCATACTACTCATAAAAGATAAGTGGAGGAGAACACTTATAATGATTATCATAGTAATGGCAATGATGATGATAATAATAAGAAGGTTGAGGAGGAACAGGAGAATAATGATAAAAACAATAGCAATGATAACTGATTATCATAATAATGATTATCAGCTCCATTTTTGGTCCTGCCCATTCTGATATTCCTGCCTATTTTTTTGCTTTATTGTTTCCATTTCTGCTCCTGGGATGACTTTGAAATCTGAATGCAGCCCACAACTTTAATAAAAGTTGAGCAGCCTGCCCAAAATGGTAAATTGTGAATAACTTTTTAAATAGTTCAACGGTTTAAGTCAAGCTTGAAAGATACAGAAAAACATAAGTAATGTAACTGTGTGCTAGGTTACTGTTCTGTACTTAATGACTCTATGAATTTACATTATTATTTTGTAATTATACATGTAACATGAGTCCCCTTTAAAACTTTGCATGGCATAAGGTTAAGGCATACAGTGTTTATAAGATTTTCCAGTATTCAAAATTCAAGACTCATCAAAACAAGGTTTGCTAATGCACTGAAATATAATTTAGCATATCTTAAACTCACTTTAATATTTTAATCACTTACTAGGGAAAATTAAGATCTGGTGAAATACAACTGTTTTGTTTTTCTAAAGAAAATGAATTATACCATAACCATTGGCAACATGCCCTTTATTCTAATGTGTGTGCCTGGATGTGTGAAGATATGGAAGTTTTGTGTGTTATAGGAATCCGCGAGGACTGCCTAGTATTTCTGCTATGGCTTGGAGGTCTGATCATTAGTGGAGGATACAGTTTGCATAACATATTTCACCAATTGTTTATTTTTTTTACCAAAAAAAAAAGTTCATTTATATGGAAATATAAAGGCTGCACTCAGTCTGCCCCTTGGTTTAGAAACCTAGTTGGTATGAGTTGAGATGTCACCTTTATGCAGGTGACATGCAATTCTCTCTCTCACTTCCATCTGCGAATAACGGGTAGGCAATGGAAACTCCACATACAATATGGAGAAACTGCTAACACAGATAAATAGCAACAGTGAGGGCTGGGCAGACTGTTACAGCGGATTGAGGTACATTCATTGTGATTCTATCTAGCTAACATTAACATGCCCTCAGTTATAATCCAAACCAGACTAGTAACGATCTCAGATGTGGCATCTTTAAAGACAATCCATAAACTTCCGCTGGTGCAAAATATGTTACCAGGATGCCCGTGGAGATAGCCAATTTCATCATATGACATCATTTTCCTTCAGAAATGCACAGCTTGGTCTCTTTTCTGGTATATATCAGTTTGCATATGTTCAGTCATAAATACATTTGGCCACATTTCCAAATAAGACTGTGAAATTTTTCTTTTTTCTTTTTAATCTATGTACATTTGCATTTAAATTGAATGTATTTCTCTATAAAATAGACATTTTATACTCATATTCCTTTAAAATACACATTTTAAGCCAAGATCTGTTTTATAAAATTCAAACAATTATGTTCTCTGAAAAATGATTGCACTGTGACCCATATAATAGTCCAAAAGTATGAATTAAAAATTAAAAGTGAGGATCAAATCAAATCCTCAGCACAGCTATAAGTTACCCATTCATTTCTGTGTTCTGATTTTTGTTTTTGTTTTAAAGCTCTAAACCAGAGATCCTCAAGCTTCTGGGTCACATCTGGATTTTTGAGTGAATGTTATGTGCAGTCTCACAATAGGGTATAGCCAATCACAAAATATCTATCTAGCCATTTTACTTCCCAAGAATACCCTATGAATTTATGTGGCCTACACAGCATTGTTATGCTTGAAGTTTCATGTTTTGCTTTACCAGATGTTGCTCTTCCATTAATTTTTTAATTAAATGATTAAATTAAAAATTTGAAATATTTAAAAATTAAAATCAGAAAAGGTATGGAGTTTGGTGGGAGTCCACAAACGTATTGGCAAGTGCATGATCACCATACTTGATTATCAGCCTCCAGACCTTGTTTCAGTGTCTCTGCTAAGGCTGATCAAGTCGGAATGACCCAGGACCCAGGTGGAATTATCTCCTCTAAGATATCTCTTCTTGACCTTTTCAGCTGAAAAGGCATTGTCGCTGAGATATATCAGGCATAAGCTTTTAAATGATTTTTACACTTTGCTCTTAAAATCTTAATGGCTACCCACCTTATTAGTGTTTGCCCTGAACAACATACAATGTGTGTTCCTAGAACCTGTTCCTTTTTTATCATTCTGCATCTTGGGATCTTTTCCTTAAGAAGATTATTAAAGTTTGTAGTGAAAAACTGTAAAAGAGGTAAAAAGAAGTGCAAAAGAGGTAAAATCTCTTTGGAGTTGAGCTCAACTCCTGGAGATCTCTTGGACACATCCATTTCTTGAAAGGACTATGGAAAAGTTTTCCTTCTCGTAGAATGTGGGTAGACCAGGAGTTAGTCTACCCTGTAGCCCTGATACTTCCTCTTGGCATCCAAAGGTCTGAGCTTGCTTAGTTTTTGAAACCAAACAGGTTTTTTGTTTGTTTACACAAAAGGATTATTAAAAAGCTAAGGGTCAAAAATCTTAGTGCAATCCTCCAAGGAACACAGTTTAATCAGAAAGTTACTAGTTGAAGATCAGCAACTAGTACTTCACCACCCACAATTTAATGCTTTTTCATTATGGTTTGGCAAATCAATCTTTGTTTAGAGCTGTAAAATCCTACTTTTTTCAAATTTGCATCAAGTCACATTAGGCTGTATCACAGATGTCTAATGTAACCAACCTGAATATCTTACTTCAGCAATTTTAAAATCAATTATCTCTTACAAAAAAAAAGCACAAAGAGAAGTGGCTATTACAAATAATAGAAAAGCTTTGCAAAAAGAAGAAAATTGCCTTCCTGTATCATAGGGAAATAGAAGAAAATTAATGCCCCTGAAGAGGAAAATGCCTTTTATATAATTAAAATTAATTATACATTCATCAAAATATATTACTTACATAATATATCTAATTTTTTAAACCAACTTTTGTGCTGTTTGTTTGGATTTCACTGTGTATGCTTTATTTTGAATTACAATAAGCAGATATATACCTACACAGGGAGATGAATAAGAATTAATGCAACAGCTATTAATAGGAGAAGAAGGGATATGAGCCTTTCAAAATTACACATATTTAGATCTATTGATTTCAGCAAAAAATAGTAAATATTCATTGTTAATCCTTCTGCTGAAATTTATTGAATTTAAGTGCACCATTCTTGGTCTGTCTGTACCTGTACAGTTACAGACAGACAAGTGCTACTCGGGAGCACTCGTGGGCGACCCCGAGTCCTCTCCTTGTCCAGATAAGAATTCCAAGGAATTCGCCAGCTCCTCGTTTTGCTACAGTTGTCTTCAGCTTATCATTGCTTCCCCGGAAGTTGACAATCCATCTATCAAGGTCACTAAAACAAACCAGATAATTTAGTAAGGTGGTCCTGAGCATTTATTTAAATTTGTTGCATGGTTAACTCACAAAGGCAAACTAAATAAAAGCAGACAGAGTCTCTTTTTAACATCACTATCCTTTTCTTCTTGCCAGCATGGAGACCTGTTTATGCACACAGGATTTTTTAGTGGAGCCACTACATCTGGAGTTCAAAAATCCAGACGACCAGTAGATGGCAGTAAAGAGATAGAGAAAACTCTGTGGTTTTGCTGCCATCATGTGGTGCTCCAGAGTTCTGTAGCCCAGATCTAGTAATGCTAGTTAGCCGACAAGGTGATGATCTCAAACATTGACAATGTTGTGTGTACACATTGGGCTTGACCATAATTTCTTTGACTTTGTTCACTTAATAAGCCACAGTCAGTTTATTTAACATTTTAACACACTGTGTCATATCCCTTGATTTACAAATTAAAATAACTAGGTGCACAGAACCAAACAAGTTGCATCAATGCCTTAGTGCAATGTATAAATCTAATTTTTGCTCTTTCATCTTTGGGTACATGCAACACATAAGAAGAAAAGACATCATGGCTGAGTATCTCTGTAATATGCTGCATTTGTTTTTCTTTTCTTCTTTTCTTTTTTAAATTATATCATACTCTACACTAGTACCTAGCTAGCAACAGAATAAGAGAGAGAAAACTATATCAGTTGTCCTGGGTTAATGTGGGATATGTTGTAATTGCTGCAAATGCCTCCAGTTAGAGCAGGCAGAAAACCAAAACTTTATTAGAATTCATCAAGACAATTTCCACAGTGTTTGGGATAGTGTTAGCTCTCAATGACATTCTATTATGCTCAATCTACCATAATTGCTGTGTCTTTTTCCTCTCCCCATTTATGGTATATCAAAACAAGATGCAGAAGAGAATTATGTCACATTCTAAGTGAAAAAATATTTTCAGAGTTAAAGATGTTTAAGAACCTGACTTTGACAACAGAATATATTACTTTAGTGCTGAAAAACTCTAAAATTATAATGAGATGGATTCATCTACATCCTCATTATGCTAATCCAGATTCCTTTAGGAACATCCAAGATAAAAAGCTGAAACTGACAGAACGTATTTGTGGATCAGCAACAGGCCTGCACTCACATATCTGAAGTGTATGTTCATTCAGCACAAATGCTTTGTTCCTAATCTCTTGAGCTGTACTTCATTAGACATGTAAAGCCCACTCTTGTATAATTTGACAAGGTTGGAAGGATGTAATGAAAGTTGAGATGTTGAATTGTTGCATACATGCTCCTCTTGACCAGGTATTTTTTCATTGTTACCTAAGATAATTTTTAAGTTATTTTAGTTAAATGAAATGTATAAAACATTTACACTACCTTTACCAGAAGATGGAAATGCCTAGAACAAAGTTCCTTCAATTCTTGAACTTTGTGTCAAATGACGCCAAAAGTTATATGACTTTTAAAATTTGAGGTTATTTGTAAACATCAATTATCCCTTGTTTACACATCTGCAACTGGCCCATTGTATGGAATGAGGCTTACTTCTGAGTATCCACATATTGAACTGAACTGTCATCAAATGTGTACTCCAGTACAGAGAACTCCGGGACAGATAATGAGCCCCACATAGTTTCCTCCATTTGCTTCATTGCTAAGGAAAATCTTAGTGTATATTCCTCCAGTGCCCAAGTCAAACACTGGTCATTATTGGCATTGATGGGCAACATGAAACAATATGGACCAGATGCTTTAGCTGCCTCAAAGGCACCTGGGTTGCTTTCTTACTTGACGGATTTCATGACAGAACTAAAACCTATAACATATCTTTATCAAAAGCTCAAGAATATTTTTAAAGTGGATATTTCTAGGATATTTCAAGCATAGCCTAGAGAACTGGAATTTCCAATAAAGCCACATCAATGGATTCATGTTCTTAAAAATATTTAAATGGTATCTACAAATCTGAGATTAAGGTTGATTCATCAAAAATTATATTTAGAGTGAATTGGACTCCCGAAAGAACATATTTGAAAGTATGGACACCAGATTTTCTATGCTAGAGGTGCAAAACAATTGAGGGCTCACTGACCTATATGACATGGTCATGTGACCATTTAGTATCTTTTTGGGATAGTGTATTAATATATATAAGCAGATTTATGGGAAAATTTTTAAAGATGTTAATATAATGTTGAATTACACACCAACGCTTTGGAATTTGATTGTTTATCAGGAATTATGATTGTATTGAGCATAGGGGAGGGGGGGTGGCTACAAGAATTACATTAAGAAATAGGAAAAGAGATATTATTCCAAGTTGTTGATGGAGCTCCAATCCGTTGGCAGCTTCTTCAGCCACTCTCAATCCCAGAACACTGGCCCACCTATTTCCACAATACATACTTCCAACCTGCATTGTTAGTTATTGTATTTTACAATTGTAAGTTTCACTCCAATGGGAATTATATTTTCTCCTGTGTAAGTTTTAATTATATATATTTTTTATTTTAGCATCTAAATGTTTCTCAGATTCATGCTGTATAACTGATATGGTTTTGCTATTCACTTCCAGTGTGAGCCACACTGCTGGTCTCATTTCATTTTTATGCTGTAGATTTCCAAGGTAGCTATCCTTGTTTCATTTTCATTATTAAATTCTATATCTGTAGTATTCACTCCTTTTAAAGTAATGGCTTGGTTGTCTATTTTTAGCATATAATTTGCTTTTACTGGGATGACAGGGTCTTTGAATCAGTCCCACTTTATTTCTTTTTTTGCAGGTTTCTCCTTTAAATCTATACTGAGGTGGTATGTGTGAACCTCTGCCACAACAACAAGACAGTTCATTTTGATCTACTACTTTCTGTTTTTATGCTATTGAAAGCTTATTCGCATCTGCTATAGCTCCTGCCTGTAGCTATATGCAGCAGTCTTCATGGAGATAGTAATTTACAATGCTTCCCTATATGATAAATCTACCTCTGTGATAATTCAGTTTTTAACATTTTCTTTCAGAATTCCACAAATTAGCTGATTTTTCAATGCATTGTTTACCATGTTTGCAATGTTCAGATAGCATGTTAAGTTCAGCTACTGTGATAGAATCTCTAACAGACCCTGGGAAAGCAGAGAAGGTAGAAGAATCATTGCAAAAGAGATATCTCAGTCCAGGGGAAGTATGAAAAAGAGATTCCAAGCAACTCTACCTTAATCACATTAGCTATAAGTTGAGTGGGGGAATTATTTTGACAGACTTTCAAGATTCTGTTACATTACTTTACTAGCAATAAAGATCTTTCCTGAAATCCAAATGGTTCTTGTTTCCTGAGTCAGGAACATGACATCAATCCTGAAAGCTTGTATTGTATAACCATTTATATTGTATACACATATATGTAGCACTAGATTTGATTAGTATGTAAAAAGGATATGTTATCATTTTTCCCTTTAATGCAAGAACATATAAGATCTCAGAAATGCAATCACTGAAATCTTATGAGATTCGTGTGATTTTATGAGATTTGGGGCAATTTTTAAAATGGGGTGGTCCTCTGCAGAAATCACACAGTGGTGCCCAGCACCTGAAAAGGTTTCTAAGCCTTCATGCAAAAATAACATGTGAGTGCAGAGTGCTTAACTCTCCATGTTCTTACTGCTAACTTATGGTATTTCTTTCATCAAAATGAGCTCTGTTCTAGGATCGAGCTAGAGAGGTTGAGAAGAAAAAGAACCATGGGGAATGGGTACTTGGACAGAAGGTAAGTTTGGCCAGGGAAGACACTGTTCTACTACCTGCAACATTCTTTGACCCATAGTCAAATTACATGAATAATTAAAGCTGTGCATCTCAGACTTATGCTTTCCAGATAAGTGTTTTCAGCTACACTGGCACTACAATTCTATGCTGGCTCCCTAGCTGACATGACAAGTAATTTGAGCCAGAGTGTTTTGAAAGCTTCTTGCATCATAATCATAATGATTTTATTTCTACATGAATTTTCTGTTTCAACCTAGTTACAAAAAAGTGAAAAGACAAAAAATTCAAATAAATGCATAAGCATCAGAACAAACATCAGCAAATACAGGCACTTTAAATAGCAGGGTGCAGCAGATTATTGGACTCTTTATAGTAGGAAGCGGTGCTGGCTGCAGGAATCTCAACTTTTTCATAAAGTACTCAGAATTCCTAGTCTTACCCTGTGCCCAAGGCTTGGCTATCTTTCTTCTTCTTCCTCTATCCTTGGCAGGAATTCTTGATAGACTTTAAAAAAAGAGACAAGGGCAACGCTTATGTGCAGTGACATAACCCAATTAAATGCACTTTTTCCCCATTTCTCTTACTGCCAAAATAACCCCTTTAATCTTTACTGGATATCTCCAGATCACAAAGAATGTTAAACAGCTGATGAGACTCAGCGTCTGCTCTCTTACATAACAAAACAGAGGCGCTCTGCCAGCTGTGCTACTCTAAGCCCATTGCATTTTTGATAAGGGCTTCTCAAAAGAGGAGTAGCAAAGCAGCAAATTAAGGTTTTTTGTTTTTTTTTTAATGGCCAGTCATCTGTCACTAGCCCAAGAGTGCAACATTTGAGACCCTGTTTAGTGAGCATAAATTGAACTGCCCTTGGAGACAAAATATTAATTATGCCACTGAACTTCCCTTTGAGCATAGAGGCCATTTCACACTCCATGAACCTTTCATCTAAATCAAAGGACCAGATACAAAACCTGGCAGTTGGGACATCTTGGGGATTTCTGACACCCCCTGGAGAAAATCCACAGCACTGGAAGCAATTCATAACACCTTGCATGCCCACATGCAGTGCACGTGAATAATAATTTTTTCCCAATTGTTTCAAACAACACTTTCAAAACAGCATCATGTGGGAATAAATCACACAATGAATCGTTTTCTGGAACTGCACAATTCCTCGGATTAAGAACCATTCGCCTACCGCCATCCGGGTCAAATTCTTGCCAATTCTTACCCAAATGCACTTGCAGAGGAGCACAGAGGTAGCCTTGAAGAAGGTATGTGGCAGCATTACAAAACATCAGGTTAGAAACACAAGATTGCCTCATCTTGATTCTCTTTGATATAAGAAGGAAGGAAAAAGAAACTCTGCCAGGCTTTCAAGATTTGTTATTATTCCTTAAAACAATATGATAGAGCTCCATAGTTCTTACAGTGTATGTTTCCTGATCTGGCCCATCTTGAAGGGCTGACAGCACTTAACCAGACCCTCATACGCCAATACCTGGATCTCAATACAGGTGTACATTTCACTCATATACGGTGTTATTTCTTCTCCCCTTTTCTCTGTTTTATTCATTCTCAGTAAGTTGAACCCTTCAGTTCTTGCACTCCACTCATGAAGTTCATCCCACCAGGTGTCAGAAATGCCCACTTAATCATATTTTCCTTCTCGCATTAAGACTTGTCGTTTTTCCTGTTTATTTCCAGTTCTTTGTGCATTTGTATAATGACACTGGAATTCTCAGGGCATGTAATTTCATCTGTTCTTTTCTCTGGGTACTCAAGATTGGGTGCCTCCACCTCATGTGTAGCCCTCCTAATCCTGTTTCCAGTAGTGGGCATCTCACTCTTTCCTCAGCTCTCTTTTCCCTCCCCTACGGGACTCACTTTAATGATCTCTGAATCCAGTTTGCAAGGCATTTTTGAAACACTAATTCCTGTGAGGTGCAGCCCATACCTCTTGCCTGGAATACCTCATCTCAGATACACATTATCAAAGTATCTAGACTGTTCCTGTTCACACCATCTGCATAGCCAGTTGTTCAATTCTAGTATTCTCTCTCTTTATGGGCCATGTCCTTCCAAAATCCAAAATCCATAGAACAAAATAGATCACAAGAGAGTTGGATTCAAGATATGTTTGATTTCTAATTCAGGGAGCAATACTTTGTGGAAGTCAAGCAGAGTGTTGGCATTCTCAGGGCCACTGCCTGATCCTAGCCCTGTTCTTTGTGTGTCCCAAAGTTCCTGTTGCCTTAGCGTGATTTGATACTGAGAAATGGAAAAATACAATGGCATGCTCTATCTTGTTACAGAACATTGACTCCTGAAACCTTCAAGGCAGGGCCCCTAAAACAGCCTCTTAAGGACTGAGAACAAACTCCCGTCCGAGAGGGGAAAGAGGTTCCTGGGTGGAGAAGGCTTACGTAGGAATGCTTCCTTTCATGCTATGGCTGATACTCCTCCACCATCAGAACCCTGTCACCAGAGAGGCACAAGGCATGTTACTGAAGTCTTTGGACCCACAGCATTTAAATCTGTCCCATTTTCTTTACACAATCTCAGAATCAGGGGATTATGCCAGTTTGGGAGCTGACATATATTACTGTCCTCCCATTCAAAGCAATGCAACAGGCAAGTTCAAAGAAAAAGCAAACAGTTCTGCTACTTCTTGCCTAAATACAGTGAGCCGAACAGGCCATTAGAAGGGACAGTTCAACTACTACTGATACTCTTTCTCCTGGTTTTTGGGATTGCTCTGCCTATTCAACAAGCCTTTGCACTTCTGTAGGGATTTGCTAGTATGTGTCCAATCTAAAAATAACTTGCTTCTTGAGACAATTTGGTAGATTGCCTTTTGGGGAAAAAAGCATCAATGAAAAATACTCCCGCATCTGAACAAGAGGTAAACCTCCATGTCAAGTACATGTCAAGTATGATGTAGTGCTTTCTGGCTTTGATTCATACTTTCATAGTGGTGAGATAACAATTGGATCTTTTTATGGGTTATCTTTTCATGAAATCCTCTATCAAACCCAGAGGCATTTTCTCATAGCCTCCTTTCTTCTGAATACTTGATCTCTGTAGAGATTATAAATGAACCCACAAATATTTTCATACTCTTTTAATTTATATAAATCAACTACCTGTTTTCTTTATCTGGCTTTTGCTGTACAAAATGTCTATAGACAATTATGTGAAGGGGAGGAATTCTAAATAGAGCAACAATGAGTCAAATTAAATGAAAGTAAAACAACTATTTTACATGCACATAAACAAAGCTACTGAGATTCGTCCTACTGACATCATTCCTAATGTACTTTAAAGCAGGGTTCCTCAACCTCAGCAACTTTAAGACGGGTGGACTTCAACTCCCAGAATTCCCCAGCCAGCCTTCATTTTCTCCATTTTGCCTTTATCATCTGCAAGACTCAGACAACTTTATCTCGATGTTTTCTATATGCTTCTGAGTCAAGAGCTTGGAAAAAATGCTTCTACCCAGCTGATGGCTCAGTCTTTATCAGCCAAAAGCTGAAAGCACAGGACATCATCCAGTAAGTGCTCATTTTTTTCCTTAAAATTGGCTGGCCAATGAGTATATTGCTCCAGAGTTTCCAGTTCTGAATGAATTAACAGCCCTCCTTACCAATTAGCCCTGGCATTTGCTTTTCTTTCAGAGTTGCTTGATGCTGCCACCATCTTGGAAATGAGTAGCTAAACCATGATACAAAACAACATATGTTTTCAAGTTGGGGAAATTGTAACAGAGGTCAAATGTGTATGTGAGTAACCAAGACACCTCTGATCTTACTTCACTCCAGCTAATGATACCTATGAGTGACTTAAAATAATACATTTGCTTGCTTGTTTTTGTTGATTCTGATATCTCATCAGTGGACTTGAAAGAGCAGTACAGAAAGGAGAATCTTTTATTTCTTTAACTCTTTTTCAAGGCATTTCAATCACCCACAAATTCAGAAGAATGCTTTGCATTCCATCATCCACCTATTCCATCCTCTATCAATCTCATCAATTTAAATGTCTGCAGATAAACCATTATGGGCTCAAATTGTGCATCAATTTGCACTATCTTTAGCCCAGATTTAGGGAGTGGAATAGTTTTAACTCAGTACAAGATACAGTACAGGCAGAGCTTTCCAGGTGCTTATTAGCATTAGTATGACCCATGTTTTACACATGGTCGTGAACATGTAAAAGGCAGAAACAGGTGGCCAAAAGTCACAGATACTACATTACTGTGCAAAAGTTTTAGGCAGGTGTGAATAAATGCTGCAAAGTAAGAATGCTTTCAAATATATATATATTGTAATTGTTTATGTTTATCAATTTACAAAATGCAAAGTGAACAAACAGAATCAATATTTGGTGTGACCACCCTTTGCCTTCAAAACAGCATCAATTCTTCTAGGTATACTTGCACACAGTTTTTGAAGGAACTCGGCAGGTAGGTTGTTCCAAACATCTTGGAGAACTAACCGCAGATCTCCTATGGATGTAGGCGGCCTCAAATCCTTCTGTCTCTTCATGTAATCCCAGACAGACTCGACGATGTTGAGATCAGGGCTCTGTGGGAGCCAAACCATCACTTCCAGGACTCCTTGTTCTTGTAAAGACACTGAAGATAGTTCTTAATGACATTGGCTGTATGTTTGGGGTCATTGTCCTGCTGCAGAATAAATTTGGGGCCAATCACACACCTCCCTGATGGTATGGCATGATGGATAAGTATCTGCCTGTATTTCTCAGCACTGAGGACACCATTGATCCTGATCAAATCTCCAACTCCATTTGCAGAAATGCAGCCCCAAACATGCAAGGAACCTCCACCATGCTTCACCGTTGCCTGCAGACACTCATTATTGTACCACTCTCCAGCCCTTTGGTGAACAAACTGCCTCTTGCTACAGCCAAATATTTCAAATCTGGACTCATCAGTCCAGAGCACCTGCTGCCATTTTTCTGTACCCCAGTTTCTATGTTTTCATGCATAGTTGAGTTGCTTAGCCTTGTTTCCATGTTGGAGGTATGGCTTTTTGGCCACAATTCTTCCATGAAGACTGCTTCTGGCCAGACATTTCTAGACAATAGATGGGTGTACCTGGGTCCCACAGGTTTCCACCAGTTCTGTGCTGATGGCACTGCTGGACATCTTCCAATGTCAAAGGGAAGTAAGCATGATGTGTCTTCCATCTGCTGCATTAAATTTCCTTGGCCGAACACTGCGTCTACAGTCCTCAACGTTGCCCATTTCTTTGTGCTTCTTCAAAAGAGCTTGAACAGCACATCTTGAAACCCCAGTCTGCTTTGCAATTTTTGCCTGGGAGAGACCTTGCTGATGCAGTATTACTCCCTTGTATCTTGTTGCTGTGCTCAGTCTTGCCATGGTGTATAACCTGTGACATGAAACTGTCTTCCACAACCTCACCTTAGTAGCAGAGTTTGGCTGTTCCTCATCCAGTTTTAAGCCTCCTACACAGCTGTTTCTGTTTCAGTTAATGACTGTGTTTCAACCTACATATGAAATTGATGATCATTAGCACCTGCCTGGTATAACTGGTTAATCATACACCTGACTCTAATCCTACAAGATCCCTGACTTTGTGCAAGTGTACAAAGTGTGCAAGTGTAAGAACTGATGCTGGTTTGATGCCAAAGGGTAGTCACACCAAATATTGATTTGATTTAGATTTCTCTTCTGTTCGTTCACTTTGCATTTTGTAAATTGCTAAACATAAACAATTACAATATATATTTTTGAAAGCATTCTTACTTTACAGCATTTTTTCACACCTGCCTAAAATTTTTGCACAGTACTGTATAAATCATCATTTCATTGACTTTGAAGCTTTATTGATACAATAGAAAGAATAAACAGAAATATGAAGCTATGCATTTAAGTATTTTTTTAAAAATGAAGAAATAATGAGGAAACCTGGTCTGATAGTAAGGCATGAGAAAAAGCACATTCCACTGTGCTCAAATCTGAGCATAATGTTTTTAGAAAGATAAATCTGAGCATAATGTTTTAAGAAAGATATTAACAAACTGGAGCATATACAGAGAAGGGCAAGCATGGCTGGTTGGGAAATTCTGGGAGCTGAAGTCCACACATCTTAAAGTTGCCAAGGTTGTGAAATACTGATCTAGAGGAACAGTCAAAAGAGCTGACCCACTCTGGCCACTGGCCAGAACTTACCTCCTCTTCCAGTTCTAGTCTTACCCCACACTGGTGGATGCTCTTCCTACTGGTAGAGTTATCTGCCAGTTGCAGCCCCTTAATTTGCCCTGTGGTAAGCTGTTAGGGCAGCATCACTCACTGGCCTTGTTAAGAAGACAGGGTTGAGATAAGCTATGAGGACAGAGCACATTTGTGCTGACATGTTTTGTGATGCTTCACAGACTGGAAGAGAGCACATTAAGCCTGTTGTCTGGATGTGCCCGTGGATGTGTGCCATCTCACTCACTGATTGCATAGGATGCAGATTTTTATTATCAGAACTCCTTTGTGTACATATTCTCTAGATTAAATAATTTGTCGCTGAGGAAAAGGTGATTGTCCCTCATCTGGGAGAAGTACTATCAAAAGTAGTACATGAAACAGGGCAGAACTAGATTTTCTTCTTCCCACTGAAGACATTCTCAGGTGTGAAGTTTAAATAAATTGGCTAGAACAATTGCTCACATTATATACATGAAAAAGTAGTTGCTTCTAAAGCAGAGGGATGATAAGCCTTTGTAACACAAGTGAGATTTCCGACTAATGTAGATTTTATTCAGTTTGAACCCAGGCCAGATTAAGGCCAGCTGATGCCCAACAATGGTGCCCCTCGACAGAAGTGAAACTCTCATGCCATGACATGGAAACAAGTATATCTGATGATACCTTCAAACGAAACTTTTAAACTTTAGTCCCTCACCATGCTAAAGAAAATGTTTTTATAACAATGCAGATTAAAGTTGAACACATGTGGCAGAGGAAGAGTTAAGGGTAGGATAGCTAGGGGGAAAAACTCTGTGATGCCCTCTTTCCCTTGCCCGAAGCACCTGCTTCTTTTGCTTAATGGTTAATCCAGGGATCATTTAACCAAAAAGAAGACAGTTGGATTTTATGAAAAGACCCACTCTGATCCCTCAAAAATAGTTTGCCTACCATTACCATATTTTCAGTGAATTCTATTTTAGAAGTAAATTATTTCAAGGAAAAACAATCTTTCTTTCAAATACACACAGTATTTACTCAGAACTGACTCACCACTTTATATGGGGAAAAACATTTGTGAAAAAAATCCCTTGTCCCTCCAATGTATCCCATAACCATGTCTTACAAAGAAAGAATATAGAAATACCCAATGATGCAGAAAGGGCTAGGACTGCAATATTTTTACTTTTCAAAATATATTATGCTTTTCCACAACAAAATTATATTGATTCCCAAATAGCTACCTAATGCAAAATGGCCATAAATCTGTGGAGCCCAAGGTCTCCAATTTCATAATTGTATCACTGGGCATACAAGTTCCAGAATGACAAAGATCTCCAGAACTTTGCAGGACTTCATGAAATGTAAAGCTTCTTGTTCAAAGACAATGTGGATCCTTTTAGTTTGACACTGAGTGCTATAAGCTATAGATCAGTGTTTTTCAAACTTGACAACTTTAAGATGTGTGGACTTCAACTCCTAGAATTCCCCAGCCAGCATCTTCAAATTGCCAGGTTTGAAAAACACTGATCTATTGGACACAACTTGGTTGATACTCATTATGTTATATAGCAATTACATATCCCTGCTTAAAGGGCACAGGTGCAGTTCTTCTAAGCATGAACAATGACAAGTGCACATGTCAATTCGTAGCACAGAGAAAAGGGGTTGTTTTGTGAACCATTCATTGCAGCTTCCCACCCTTGGAGTCTTTAATGGGACCCCCGATTGGGTATGAATTCTGGACTCTCTTTTGCCTCTCCTGAGCGCTCAATAAACACACCATAATAGACTCTCTCTCTCTCTCTCTCTCCCCTCTACACCAGAGCAACAGCAAACAAGCTGAAAAAAGAAATCTCACTGAGCCCAGCAGTGATTGCTATGGAGCAGTGAAGAGGCGTAAAGCGCTTTGAAATCTTTCATCTTCCTTGTCATCACAAGAGCTGAGTATCATAATTTGTCTCGAGCACCAAAATTACTAAGATAAGTACTCATTGTAGCACTAGCTGGTTTAAAAAAAAAAAAAAAACTTGCATACATGCAAATACAAGGTAATTTCTACCTTTCACCCCACCCCCATGTCTATATACATATGCCCGAGAGACAGAGTGAATTAAGGGTTAACTTTGCTTTAAGGAATAATTCTTAAAATTAGAAATGGGATTAACACTTTGCATTTGGAAGAGAAAATGATTGGCCACTACAGTGTAATGGCAGAGCAGGATAAGAGCAAATGACAACAATTATCTAGGGAAATATTTACCAAATGGAGCTGAACAGGCCAGGTTTGAAACTGAGTTTTAGGAATGTTTATTGTCACAGTGTGTCAGAAGATTTCTTCTCTGAAAGCTGAAGAGAGGAAAAAACAAACAGCCTGCAAGTGTATCTAAAGTAGCAACTAATAACTTTCTCTTCCAGAGCTCTCGTTCTATGTGTGTGTGTGTGTGAAAGAGAGAGAGAGGGAGATTCAAGCTAGCATTCTACAGCTCTTTAAGCCAAGGTTTATTAAGTGATGCCATTATGCATAATTTACAGCAGAAGCGTCTTAAGCAAAACGTACATTAATAGTCACACGTCTCAGTTCTTGAGACTGCAGCCCTTCTCCGGCAGCACAGGAGATTTATTTCATTTGCCGTGTAATATGTGACACCTACTGGATCCATTCAAATAGTACAAACCCAGAGTTGGACATGGCAACAGGAGCAGTTGGATCAACCTGGGATCTATGCAAGGTGGTGGTGGTGGGGGGAATGGCCGATCTCTCAGTCAATGCTTAGTAGCTACCAGGCTCACAAAGTGCATTTTAAGGGTAGCAATAAAAATACTCTTTCCTGATAAGGATATGCAATTTAATCTTTCCCAGTTTCCACAAATCAGAAGGAGCCTATTAGCACCCTTACCAACTAGCCAATTTTATTAAAAGGTACTTCATTATTCTGTTATTTCATTTTATTTCTATTTTACAGGCATCAAAAAGCAAAGCTACAATATTACATTCAATAAAAATTAAAGTTGGCATGACCCTATTTTCATTTCAGGGGAGTTTAAATATTCTGCCAATAAAAAGGGTTCAAACTGATTTTATATACATGTATATAATTGCATGCCATAAAGGAGAAAAGGGCAGGTTGTGAAACTCTGCATTTTAACACTGGAGCAAAGCAGAGCTAAGTTCTGAATACTGCTCTTGGGTACAAATGCCTGAATTAAGATCTAAGACAGACAGACAGACCCATTTCATATCCTCAACACTGCCCTGTTGCTAGCAAAAAAACAATTGTCTGAAACATAATTTTTGTGGGGTTTGTTTTGTTTTGTTTTTTACTTAAGGGCTAAAATGTTTCCTTCCCCTCCACCCCAGGATCATAATACATTTTTTGTGTGTCAAATCACATGAACAACTGATCTCTCACCTCCCCTATCCTCAGTAAAACGACCAACAATCTCAGCTTCACCCATACACAAAGACCTCCCTACATTACTACAATGCCTTCTGCAGTCAGAAGAAGGCAGAGAAGGAGAAGTAGTAGTTGCAGCCTTAAGCCAAAACACACACACACACACACACACACATACACACACACACTTGTCTGTCCCTGGCCTCTACTGCTAGCCCATTTCAGCCTATAGCAGTGTTTCTCAACTCAGCAACTTTAAGATGTATGGACTTCAACTTCCAAAATTCCCCAGCCAGCATGGATGGCTGGGGAATTCTCGGAGTTGAAGTCCATACATCTTAAAGTTGATGACTGGCCTATATTATTACTGATCTGCGTCTGCTAGAAGTTTCCAGAGAGCTAATTTCCACTGTCCTTTAGGAATGGGGTGATATAAAAATAAATCAAATAAATCAAAAAGTTATCAGGATCCCAGCTCATGAGGAAGGCTTCATGTATATACAAAGGCTCCCCACTACATGGAGGTGGGGTCTCCAAGTCTATCACCTATGCATCTTAGAGAGCACTTATCTCTCTTAGCATCTTCAGTTCTACCCAGGAATGTATCCCCTGAACAGGGCTATAAGAAATCGAAACACCGAGACCATTGCTACCTGGGAAATGTTGCAAAACATCATGTTCCAGAGCATGGAGGCAAAGGTCATAGTCTTTTGGGACTAGTGTGCACTCTGAGAATTTTTGGAACACACCTAGGAAGGTCTAAAAATGGCCAAGAGGAATCCTTATGTCTCTACAAAGCAGCTAATACAAAGCAATGATTTATCAGAAGGCAAAATGCTGAGACTACCCTTTGTCGCCCCTTCTCTCTCCTCAGCCTTCCAGACTCTAACTTACGTTTGCCCCTTTCCTTTTCTCTCAGTAAATAGAAACCGTTTAAAGCAGAGCCCTGGACTGCAGCCATCCCTCGCTTTTAACTTCTAAGAATAATTTCGAACGTTACGTGGGGCCAGAGGAAATAAAAACAATGTGGAAAACTAGCTGGTAGTTTGCTTGCAGCAAAGCAGCTCCCCAAATTAAAGTCAGGTGGAGGTGGAGCACATGGTAACAGGGGTGTTCACTAGTTCAGTCCAATTCATGACACTCAGTTTTTCTCCTGAGTAAAATGTATCATTTTTACAATTGTTGTCAGACATACAGTTGAAGTCAGGGATAAGGTGGCAGGAAGATTGGCAGCAGAAGCGGGAAGTTGCTGGGAGCACTGGGGGGTAGGCTGGTGGGAAGAAACTGGAAGATGAGGGGTGTGCCAGTGGGATGACTCTGAGAAGAGAGGTGCAATACAACTGAGCTACTGAGTCTTAGTATAGACACTGGCAAGCAGCAAAGAGGAACTGGTAGACACCATGTGGCCAACTCTTGTTTCTGTGCCTTTCTAAGGGTTGGATACTCTGCCTCTTGAATTTGACCCATAGATACCAATGTCAAACTCTTCAAGCACCTGCCCTATGGTTAATCCCTCCCTGTTATCATTTTTGTTGCTATAAGACAGAATGCACAGCCTATACAAGCCATGAGTGCAAACCCATATGAACCCTCTACAGGTGGCCAAATGGAAATATTTCATTTTAAAAAACAGTGAAAGTATTAAACACATACAATAGAGTACCACAATTCTATTAAGTGCAGAGGGCTAATTAAATTTTACTAAAATGGAAGTTTAAATCTGAGGTTTGTTTATGCCTGTCCACATCCAGTTTCTGGAGTGGAGACGGCAGTGTGCCACTCAGAGTCAAAGCACTCGAAGAAGATTGCCTTGCCTTACACAATCAGTCTTAGGCAGCAAAAGTCCAGACCTCCACTAGAGGGGAGCAATGTGTTAGTCTTCTCTATTCCTTAGGCACCCTCTAGTGGTGGTCTGGATTTTTGCAGCCCAGATCTGGTAACCCTGTGTGTCCCCTGTTAGGTTTTAAATAACAAACTGGAAAAGTGGCCTATGAAAAAATGTTGCCTGGGAATATGGTCCTGTTCAGGTCTTCTGCGCCCACCCCTTTTTCCTCCAAGAGACAGCTAGAATTCCAACTCACTGAGCATGCTCAAGCATAATTGGCTCGTTTAGATGTGGGAGTTCACATCTAATGAAACAATTTTGGAGCAGTAGATTAAAGCCACTTCTCAAAAATTATAGTTTCACAAAAGACACATAACTTTGTTGGACCTAGTACTTGCCTTTTGAGGGACTCTTGCTTGTTGATGTGCTTTGTTTAGAGATTTGGAATCCATTCAATTGCTACTTTTTGTATCCTCTATAGAGCCTTAAAATGAACACGTATGACCATCATTCTGCATAGAATGCAATTTCCCACATTGTTGCAACAATTTTAATCATGCCTGGCTTGCATAGACTAAGGCATTTAATTACTGTGAAGGAGGTGAAGGGGTGGGGAGAATGCCATTCATGCCGCTCAGCCTTGTCCAAATGCCCAGGTTTCTGTCTGGCACCTTGTGCCAAATTTGATTCAATGCGTAGCCCTCATTTACCACAGTAGCTGTTGGCAGAAGAGATCCACGTGACTGCTTCACAACTCTTTAGTTTGGTCCTTGTGATCGTACACCAAAATAACATTGAAGCAAACACTCTGAATCAAAGCACTGCTCTAGGAAATTTGTAAGGTCCCAATTGTGCACAACTAGAAGTCAACAAATTATATGAGCACTGCAGATTCCAGCTGGTTTTGTAGAACTCCATTATATTTCGTGCACTATGTGGTAATGTAGCTTTTGATATTCTTAAAGAACTGACAGCATCTATTTCCTTTCAAAGAGGGCTGCTTTCAATTTAGTGGCATTCAGCAACCTGCAGATTGGAGTCTGCAAGGCACTCTTAAGAATATCACTTTCAGATGACTGATGTTTTGCAGGTGGTTTTTGCAGAGAACCATGAAACACAGCTGCCATGAAACCTTTGATGAGTGTAAGTAGAACAACATCAAAAAGTATGCTTTCTTTTGAGCAAACACATGAAAGCAGAGAACTGGCTGACAGTGTCATAGCCCACAATTCATTTTCATTAGCAGGCACAAATCAAGGAGAGGCAAGCTGGCTGTTTTATAGATAGAAATGTATATTGCAAAGGAACAGAGGCAATATATTAATGAAAATATAGATTGGTTTGAAACATAATTTGGTCATATTTACAGTTTTAAAAAAAAGTATAGTCTCCTTGACTCTAGCTCAACTCCTAGTGGTGATGCAGACATGTCCACGTGATTTTCTTGGCAGCACAACTGAAGTGGCTTGCCATTGCCTTCTTCCAGGATGTTCTTTTCAACTTCCTGGTCTCGTTTACAGCCCTTGAATTTCCTGTTGGTCTATCATCCATGTACTAACTAGCAGGCAGGATGTATTTTTAGAAATTCTAGTAAGATTAAAGCTTTACCCATAGCTTTACTATTTTTCAATTCAACTATTAATTTTTGGATCTTTGAGAGTGAAACTGGGGGCCATTCAGGAACAGGATCATCTACTGGCACATTTGTGGGTTACCACCTAGGGGTGCTTTCAAGAAGCCACAGACGTGACCATCCCAAGTCTTGAGGGCAGTTAAGTACTGCATTTGTATGGTTGAATCCTGCTGGAAATCGAGATACTAGGTGCCTCAAGATACTAGGCAGTCGTCTTTACATTCCCCTGAACCTGGTCCGGTTCTCTAGTACATAGCTTTGTTTCTTCTCCTTTAGTAGCCTCTTATAGCCCCTTTTTAATAGAAAATGATTTCATGTGAAGGAGAGTCATTACTTGTGTAAGCCTTCTTGTAGGCTAGGGTTGCCTGCACTCTGAGACACACTCCCTATCAAACCAGGTTTGGATCACTTGTTAGATGAAGGAGAAGGTCAACTGGATGGTAAACAGTCTTGGGCAAGGCTGATGATTTGCCAGAAAATGGAGACTATCTTGTGAGCATCATTGGCTGCAGTTATAGACTGCCTCAAAAAATAAGCAGTTGAATCATCAAAAAATTGAATTTAGACCTTAAACAACTTATAAGACCATACTGGCCTGAGATGTCTGCTGAGAGAAGAAAGAATGTTAACTTGTGGGAGTTGAATTTGCTTTATTAAATCCAGGATTAAGAC
The DNA here is from genome assembly GCA_030867105.1 of Liasis olivaceus. NCBI lineage: Eukaryota > Metazoa > Chordata > Lepidosauria > Squamata > Pythonidae > Liasis > Liasis olivaceus. The sequence goes on from CM061348.1 coordinate 48,484,641, forward strand.
ACCCACAAGTGGTAAGAGGTCATTTTGAACAAAAAGCCATATAAAAATCTTTGCAATAAGATGCAAAATTGCTAGATGTTCACATACAATCCAGAGTTGCTTAATTTGTCAAGACTACCTAAATTCAGTTAGGTGCTACTAAGTAAGAAAGTCATATTTAGAGCAGATCCATTAAAATAAACTGGAATGAAGTTCTCATATTCAACTTGTCCAATTTCAATAAAATTACTCTAAGTGATATGAAATTTCAATAAAATTACACTAAGCGATATGAAATATCTGGATGCCACTAGCATCCTCATCTACTCAATACTTGCCAGCACACAATTCATGCTGTACTTAATTCCTGTTTTTAGCAGCAGTGTCTTCCCAGACACTTTTTTTTCATGTTTTCTTTTTATTGTGTTGAATTAATCAAAAAGAAAAGTACAGATGCATATAGCAGCATTAAAGGAGCAACACAATCTCAATATTAGTAAGTGTAATAATAGCAATAAAAATAAATAGAACAAGGGAAAAGGGGCTTGGAAATTGTTATAAACAAAACAGTTCCAAAAACTTTGACCATATTGGTTGAAGTCTTATTCCTCAATCCTTTGCCCAAACCCAAAAAGATTGTTTTAAATTGTTGACAACAACACATCAAGAAACCACGGCTGCAAATCAAATCTAGATGTCTCCTTCCAACTTCCTGGACAAGTATATTTAACATCTAAAATGCTATACTTAACTGTAGATACAGTATATAAATTCATTTAAAATAGGCTTAACTTTAGCAGCATCCTATCGTGTTATATATATAAGGCCTTTTTAAAACTCAGCAAAAGGGTAAAATGCCTTAGCAGATAGTGAATTCCTAAAGCAGTTTGAACACTCATCCCTGACTTGCCATGATGACACATGGCCCCATAGATGGTATATGACTCCTTACAAACTAGCATGCATGAACAAAAAAACCCTTCTCTTTTTGCTGGAATGGTGTGAGAAAAGGGGAACTTATTTCTCCTTGTGGTGGTCACGTCCCTATGTTTTTACCTTCTGGTCTGGGGTGTTTTGGGAGATTGGTAAAGTTATAAATCAAAGAATTGATATGTGTCCACAATGTGCTTTGCTGAAAATATATTTCAGATCTAATGCAAATATTTACTCTAAAGAATTAGTGGCATTTTTGTTGACAGCCCCTAAAATATCCATAGCTAAACACTGGAAAGATAAAACTACAATGTTGGAACTCTGGTACTAAAATGTTTGGCATATGGCCATAGCTGAGAAATTGACCTACACTCTGCTCAAATTAAAGTTCAAGCCTTCTCAAATGTATGGTCTGATTTTATATCTTATGCTAACCAGGGGAACCATCATTGTTTTATACCAGATGAATATATTAATGTGGGGGACAAATATTAAGGAATTATTAGTATGCAGCTTTCTGAATTGTTTTTCTGGTCTCCTTTTTCAGTTCTTATACGTATATGTGAAATTTTATTGTACCTTTTATAGTTATTGTAATTTGTTTTAGCTATAAAAAATATTTTTTAAAAAAATGACACATGGGGCTGACTCTTCAGTGCCTTCTGATTTCTTTACAATTAAGGATTTGCTCAGTGTGCCCTCTTTCTCTATCACTCTGCCTGGTCTGTGTCTATGAGGTTGCTAATCTGAGGTCCCTTTCTTTCTTCCCAGGCACACTCATACAAAGCACATCTTCTTAGACTTTGTTCCTGGTAGGATGTGGCTAGCTAGGTGCTAGGCTTTGCCTGTCTTTATGGTATATTGCCTGTAAATGCATCTCCTTTCTGTTCTAGTTATAAAACTTGCTTCTCTATTCCTGCCTATGCCAGATTCCCATTTTCAGAAACATTCATATGCACACCCAGAACTCTTCAGTCTCTCTTAGCCCCTCTTGGTGGACCAGACCATGAAATCAACTCCACAGGATAGCTAAGACTACTTTTATTGAGATTGGCTATAAAAGCAGAATCTTGCAAGTTCGATTGTGCTGTACCTTCTCTCCCTTCTTATAGTTCAGTGAATTAGGGAAGTGTCCTTCTGAGCCACTCCCAAACATTATCTGCACGTTCCCTTTTGCCTAGGCAATAACACCTGCATATCTTGGTCAAGGTCATCTTTCTTTCTCTCTACACCCTCCAACAAACCAGGAAGCCTCTTCAGATGCTCTCAGTAACTAAGGAAGGGAATCATATAGAAGAAGGCATACTTTCATATGACCTAGGCTTAAGCCACATAAGACTTTATTACCAGCACTTGTCCTTCAACCAGAAACAAATTTTCAATGCCTTCAGCCCTGACTTGTTATGATTTCTCAGTTTCAAGTCCATTTTCAGCTGTGGAAGCTCATTGGGTGACTTTAGGTCTGGCATTAGATGCCCTTGGCCATAAGTTTGTAGTTGTGGGAAACACTGGAAGAAGGAGGGCAATATGCATCTTAGTTTATGGGGAATGGTGAGATATAAGCCTTATGAATAATAAACTAACAAGTTTCCAAACTAGACACAAAAGCAGCCCCATGTAGAGAGAATTGCAGTAATCAAATCTGGAGCGTTACAAGCGCATGCAGTAGGTTTTTAAGTCATTTCCTTCCTTGGAAATTCACAGTGGGAATATGTTGTGTTCATCATTATCTCAGAACATGAAAACACCAGAATACAACTGAAACATTCAAATATTAAAGCAGAACAGTTCAGCTGCCTCCTCCTTCAGTTATTCAGAAATGAATCAAAAGACTGTAGGCAATGTGGCAATTACAGGACTGTGAAGATTGGATATTCTGGATTTATAGGAGGCCAAACAGGAAAAATACGCTTTTAAAATGTATTGAATTAATAGCTCTGAGAATTGTCCAACACTTATGTTTAGGGGCAGACTAGATATTGCTGAGCTTCACAGAGGAAAGCTGAACTTAAATGTTGGAAAGGATAGCAAGATATTTAGGCCTGGTTTCCAAATTATTCTGTGTTTGTCCCCCAAATGTTTTCTCTCTTTGGTTAGCACTGATTCTGAGAATAAGAAGTTCAGACTGGGGTGCAGTGGGCCCAAAGGGTGACTCTTTTTGCTTGGGCTCGAGTCTAAATCAACTTCCTTCAGCTTTACTTCGTTTTTTTCAGTGACAAAAACAGGAAGCTTCAGACACAGAACTCCCACCCCACATCTACTTTGGTTTTAGAATAAAGATAGTTCTGTACAATAATGCAGAAGCCAGAACAACAACAGCAACAAAAACTAGTAACAATGTCTTAAATCCAATTATAGGTAGTCCTCATTTAGCAACTGTCTTGTACAGCAACCGTCCGTAGTTACAATGGTGATGAAAAAGTAACTTTACAACCACTCCTCACATTTATGACCTTCGCAGGTCTGTGAAGCTGAAATAAAGAAAGCTGAAATAAGATTGTAAGCACAGTCATGGTTTCACTTAGTGACCACTTCGCTTAATGACTGACTTGCCAGTCCCAATTGTAGTCACTAAATGAGGACTACCTGTATTTTAAGTCTGACAATATGATGCAGTGTTTAGGTAGCATAATGCAAGGAGAGGTAATCTCTAATCACACTCCCTGCATGGCAGCACAAGGGGAATGCCAGCCACTAACCATTTTTAAGAAGGCAAACTGATGAGAATGCTCTTTTCCACTCTTCGCTGATCCACAGCTTTCTTTTTAACACTCCTTTGTCTTTTGGGGAGACAGGTAGACAAGCTCTCAAAGAATTGGCTGCAGTTGTCTTTCATTTGATTTTTTTTAAAGGGCCAATGTGGGTCTCTGAGGCATTCTGGGAAAGAAAAAAATAATGTTAGAGGCTGAGGCTTTGCAGCAAACCAGCTTTCTATTTATTTATTTTTAATTAAAAGAATATTTTTAAAAATTGGTTCAGGTGGGGCAAGGGACTCTAACAGGCACCAAAGAAGATTTTTTAGGAGCCACGTTGCCTATCCTTGCAATAATGAGTATGGCTTCATTCTTGTTTCCACAGTACTTCTCAAGTTAACCTGAGGGCCCTTCTGCATACCCAGTTTGCACTAATCTGGGATCTGTGCCATGTTCCCAAGGTCTCATGATGCTGGAGCTCTTTGGCAGCCCTTCGGAATAATTTCAGTCTTATCCATGGCACAGGAGGAAGCAATGCAAGTTTAATATACCGGTGTAGGCTTTTATGGCCAGTACCTGTTGGGCAGCATGGGGCTTCAGGTTTTAGTGACTGTGATCTAGACAACAGATTTTCTGATGTTTTGCCAGCAACTGTGGCTGGCATCTTCAGAGGCAAGAGCCTGGCTATAAAGACAGGAACCCAGTTAGTCCCTGCTTAGTTGCCTGTGGTCTGCGTCATCATTCATTCATGACTGCCAACCTCTATCCACTACTTCTATTAGTGCTTCCTCCCTTCTATTGTCAACAGAAGGACAAGTAGCATAATGCAGCTCAAAATAGAAGCCCCCTTTCTCCAACTACCGTTTGCCAGTGTTGAGATCCCCAGAGGAAAATAAAACACCAGGTTTTCCACTGAGTTTTGATTGAGCTCCATCATCTGCTGAACTGCCAGCACCCTTTGAACCTTGTAATTAGAATCTACTGGCCAGCTTTGTTTACTCTTTCCTCCATCTCAATGGCTTTTCTTTTTGTGTTATATTTTTTTTAGCTTTTGGTCCTTGTAAACAGAAGAACAAGTGGAAGCAAATGCAGAGTGTACATATACACAGAAAGTTATAGTAACTTAGCAGAATGGAAAATAAGAGGGCCCTTGAAGCAATCATCATGTTCCTTCCTTGTGATGGCCATTAAGATAAATGTGTTTTTACATGTATAGTATATTCATGGCGGATTCAAAATGTTGACACAGATCCGGGCAGCAGAAAAACCAGGAAGAGAGCAACAGGTAGGAAAACAGAAGAGCAGCAGGAAGCAGAACTGATCCCTGAAGGCTGAACTCTGTGCTTAGCTACTCAGAGCATATTGTTCTTAAGTGTGCCTTGCAAAATGAAATATTGAATTTTCCTTGAACACAATGTTTTCTAAAATGATAATGACCAGATGTTCATGCATGTCACTCATGAGCCATAGTTCTTTCTAAACTACTTCACTGCCACAGATGATGAGAGACTACTGTAAGAAAGCTAAGATGGAGGAGAAAGAAGCTACAGTATTTAGGAAAACTGTGGTCTTTCTTTGAAAGGGACAACCAAATTATTGGTCAATTATTGAGCAAGATTGAGCTACATTGTAGTTCCTGTGATATAACAAGACTATAGTTCGATCTGTAGAGATTATTTTAAGCAGAGTTTTTATTAATTGCTTTGGACCATGGTCTCAAGTTTAAGAGCCCATTTTCAGGAAACAGGTGTGAGGGCTTTTGCTGGCTCCTGGCAAACTCCAACACCATATAGGCAGACACCTTTAACAGCAATGCAAGTTAGCTTTATTGAATAAAAGTGTGTTGTGTGTTGTTGCACTTACTTTCCTATAACAAAAACCCACATTGGATATGCACATTCTCTCAAATGGAGGAGCTGAACCATACCCCAGCCTCAAAGGATTACTTACAGACCCAAAGAGATGATACTCAAGGGCTCTGTAGTGAATGGACCAACAAGATCTCACCACACATGGACTGACAGCCAGAGACATCTGAGTTTCAATCAATATTTACTCATCAGAGATGGTGGCCTGACTTGGGTCATGGGCAAAATCAGATGACCAACTGCAAGCCAAGATTAAGAAGTGGGGAGGGAGCTCTTCAGCCTCTGATTAAAAGAAAAAAAAAAATCAACAAAAAGATTTTTGGTAGACTTTCCTTATTTTTCCATGTCTGTTTCCACCTTCATTGTATTTACAAATGTTGTTATAATACTGCTTCTTTTCTTTTTTAATAGCTCTCCAAAATTCTTTGTTAAATTTTTCCTGTGATCTTTCCTGGCTTTGGATTCTCTTCTCGTTAATTTCCACCATTTGTTCTGACTGTGGCAGGTTGAAGTGCCTGGCGGAAGGAAAGCAGCTGGGGTTGTGCCAAGGTCATGGAGGGTTTTTTTAGGGAAGGCAGATGACTCAGCACAAGACCATGAGCATGTAAACAGAAAGGAGAAAATGCTAGAAACCACCTGTACAATGGCACACACATGTGTCCTGGGTATAGAATACAAAATGAGCCAGGAAAAGCAGAGGAAAGCAGTGGGGGGAGGGGGAGAGGTGTTGTGTTACAGATCCTGCAGGACACGCTACTGGAAAGGACATCATCTGGTAAATGTGGAGTGGAGTGGAGTGGAGTGGAGTGGATCCTTTCGAGTCCAGAGATTTTGGCCCTGAGATGAGGAGGAAGACCAGGAGGAAAATCCTGAAGAGACTTTTGAAAATGTGGAAAAACCAGGAGGATCAACTGTACTGTGTCTAAGAAGATTCAGATACTGGACAGTGGAACTTCATGAGTTAAAGGCTTTGTTTGGCAGCAAGACAGCCAGGACAAAACTCTCAAACATTCCAGTATCAGTAATTGAGATAAGGAGGGGAAGAAGAATCCAAAATAAAGCATGAGCGGAAAGTGGAGGAAAGAGAGTTGAGAGGGAGAAAATTAAGTAGATTATTTCTTATATATCTATAATTCTATTCTGTACATACTAGGTTTTTGGAAATTATATTGTCACTTGTATATCTTAGCTCACACTAACGTATTGGCATAAGTATCTTAGTGTTGACAATAAATCCCTAATTTTTTAAATGTTGGCTGTGTATGTGTCTCTATCAGCTCCTATCTTGATCTACCCTCTGACACTGACATCCAGTTTGCTTTCTTCTGTTGTTTGGTCTTTGGAAGCTTCTTTTCACATTTATCATTAACAACTTCTTTGTTTTCATTCTACAGTTCCACTGGTTCCCTATCAATGAGGTTCAGGATTTCAAAGTGATTCCTGATGTTCCCCTTGAAAATAGTGCATATATTGTCAAGACCATATCATGGACACTGGTTGGCTTTGTTCTTCCACTTCAGCTTGATTTGGAACTTGCACATCAGCAGTTTGTGATATATTCCACAGCCAGCCCCTGGGCATTTTTTGGGTTTGTAACTTGGCTCTACCACCTTCTTGTATTAATAACATAATCAACTTGATTTCTACATACTCCATCTGGTGAAGTCCATGTATATAGGCATCATTTTGGTAGTTTGAAGACTGTTGAAGACTCTTTTTAACTGGTCATTGGATTGGCAGAAACTGATAAGTCATTCTTTTGCTTCATTTCTGTTTCCTAGGCCATAGAGTCTGTTTATTTTCTTCCTTCCTTTTTCCAACTTTGGCATTTCAGTCTCCAACTACAAGCAGCACATTTACTTGCATTTCAAACTGAATATGACCATAACACTCATCAACCTCCTCTTCTTCTGCATCAGTAGTTAGAGCATAAACTTGAGTAATCATCATAGTAAAGGGTTGTCCACAAAGTCTAACTGATATCCAGTCATTGGCCATTCCTTCTTTATTTTTTGTGTGTTTTGAGTAGTAAAAGAGTATGATCTTCTAACTGAAAATGTCCAAATCTATTTCAGTTCACTGATACCTAAGATGTCAATATGTAGTTGATTCATTTCATCTTTTCACTGTGTTGACTTTCCCACGCTCATGCTTCTTATATTCCATGTTCTTACTGAATTCTGTCTTTGAAACTACAGATTTTCTTTTTCTGTGGGGCAACATCAGCAACTAGACATCTGGAAAGCTTTAATCTAGCTATATCATAAACATCATCAGTACTCCAAAAGTTCTTCAGTGCTCTCTCAGTAACATGTTGAGTGCCATCTGGCCTGGGGTATCCACCATCCAATCATTTTATATTGTCTAGCCATGTGGTTTTCTGGTTAAAAAAAACCAAAAGTGGTTTACCATTGCCTTCTCCAGAACAGTATGAAATAATGTCTTTGCTATTGTCACTAATATGATCATCTGCCTCCAGCACCTTCCTATATCACTGCTGCTCAATATGGGTGCCTGCTTGCTTTAGCTGGGCAGCTAGGATGACCTTCACACTTTGGGTGATTACTGGGAGTATGTATTCTGGGTGAACATTCCCAGCATTCATCACTCATCTCTCCCAGTAACACCCACCCTCACCATGCTGAGGCAGCATAACAGGAGTTCAGGGAGTCTATTATAAGTATTATTATCTATTTTAAGAGTCAAGAGTTTACTATCATAAGTACAATTATCAATTTTAAGGAATGGATATAGGATATGACTTTGTCACTATTTTACAAAAGTGTCTGTGTTCTAAAAATGAGAAGATGACTTGTTACTCTATGGTCTAGGTGTAATGATAAACTTGAAGCTTGAATTAATTTTAAATAGGTATTTATACTTATATGGCTTCTTTTTCTGTTAATTAGTGGGGGGTTTGGTTAGTTTTCATTTATTTTAATCAGTATAACATTTTATTTTTTCCCCTTTATTGGATAATCACTATTTATCTTCCCTTTTTGTGATTATGTCAACTCCTTTCTTTCATATTTTCCCATTTTAACAAAAAATAAAAAAAGGTTTACTATTATACTGAAGTTTCTTAAACAGCTCTACTGTCAAAGGTACCATCTGCAAAGAGAGTGAAAAGCGAGTTTAAGGAATGAAACAGAAAAATCTGTAATCTCCATCCTGTCCCCTTTCATTCTGCTTTTCCAGTTGACATGAGGGACCCAGGTGGAAAGATTCACTCAGCATGTCAGGGAGGGGGACATCTTCTCCCCACATAATTGATTATTCTTACTAAGGAAACAGCTTTTGCCAAATGCATTTAGATTGCTTAAGCTCATTCTTAAAATGAATTATTCACTTTGCAGCCCTAGAAAAAATAAGAAAGACATACTTTTCTGCTTCAGTAATTATAATGAGCGTAGTGTTGGGTTAATTAGAAAATGAAGAGGAGAGAATTATGACAAAGAAATCCAAATGTAAAGACTTGTTATAGATGTTGCCTAATCTATGGAATATCATCTTGTGTGCCTAGAACCAGTGAATGAGGCGGGATGTTTCATAGATACATGACTAAAGACTGGCAAAATAAAGCAAAATGACCAAGCGGTACAGATGCAAAACAAGTATTTATTTCAGTTTAGTATCTTAAAAACAAATGGATTCTTTGCACACAAGTACTTCCTCAGTGAATGTTAGCATTGGAAGAATCATCTATTACTCTATGCTAGCAATCATGGCTACTTCTTGCACATTATCAGTTATTGTGAATAAAATTGTTATTCCAGTAACTATCCGACAACTATCTGACAGCCCCTTAATGAATCTCTGATCAGCTTAGCCATAGACTTGGTTGGAAGGAAATCTGAATGTAGACACAAATGCAGTTGAGTCTTTCAGCCACGGTAGAACTGGCTGTATCACAGAAGTCTTGCTATGGCATACTTGTCTACACTTGATTGTCACATCCAAAAATTAGAAAAGACCCATCAACTAATTCCTCGTTTCTCAGTAGAAGATTTACAGATTTGAGAAAGATGGCAAGACTTTCTCACTTTAAATATGTCAGGGCTAGCCCAAGGAACTCCAGGAGACCATGCAGATTCAGTTCAGCAATGTTTATTAGCTACAACCTCTAGCAAGAATCTTCCCAGACTGAAACTCTGTTCCCACAGTAGCAAGTGAAAACAGAGTGAATTCCTCAGGGAGGTGCCAGCCTTATCCTCTTATCTCTTCCCCGCCCTTCGGGAGATGAAAGAGGATGCTTCCCTCCCTGAGTCTGGCCTTCATAATTCCATTCCATCACAAAATGTGCTTTTAAACATCTGGCATAATTTTTATAATCTTCTTTCAGCATATACAGTGACAAATACAATTATATTGTGCTATCTTTCCATAGCGGTGACATCAACAAAATGGGAGCAAAGATATTTCTAATTTGTCTTTTCCTTCTGCTAATGAACAAATGGAGCATAGAACAAATCAGTTCAAAGTTCTCACTTGAAGCACAAATGACCAGGTTCAAATTATTATGTTTTGGCACATTATATGAAGACCCAGCTCCTTTGAGAAATCTATAATGCTGGAAAAGGTGGAAAGAAACAGAAGAGGATGACCAGCAGTAAGGTGGATAGACTCAATTACTCTGATGATGGATGGGCAGATGGGGGGCAGATTATCCTGGAGAAGGTCCAGTACTGGAGAAGGACAATGTATCTGACCAAACATGTGTAAGAACCCCATATTAAGAATCCCAACTGTGGCAATAAGGGTGGCAAAACAATTTTATTTCTCTGCTCTTATTTGTTGATAGCCGTTCAGTGGCCATCTTGAAGTAACCTGGTTCCTGCTAGGGAGGAAAGGGCTGCAGGACCATATGCAGGGTCCATGAAGTGATGTCATCCTCCTTGAGGGAGGGGGCAGTTCCCTCAGCCTTGAAGGAGACTGTGGTGCACTCTCTCCTCAAGAAGTCATTGCTGGACCCAACAGTCCTGGACAATTTTTGTCCAGTCTCCAACCTTCCTTTCCTAGGGAAGGTTGTGGAGAGGGGGGTCATGCTGCAGCTCCAGAGTTCCCTAGAGGAAATGGATTATTTGGACCTGTTTCAGTTGGGGCTCAGGAGGGATTCAGTACCCAGACAGCACTGATTGTGCTTGATGAGGATCTGTGGCAGAGCCAGGATGGGGTGGTGCATTCATCCTGGTGCTTCTTGATCTCTTAGTGGCTTTTAATACAGTTGACCATGGTATCCCTGACCAGCCTAAGTAGTTGGGGATGGGAGGCACCATTTTAAGTGATTTCCCTCCTTTCTCTGTGTCCAGTTTCAATTGGTGTCGACAGGTGGGGAGAGATTGCACCCACAACCCCTCATTTGTAGAGTGCCACAGGGCTCTACACTCTTTCCCCTTGTTTTAACATCTACATGAAGTCATCCATTAGTCTTGGGTTAGATGTCATCAATATACTGATGAAGCCCTGTTGTACATCATGACTCAGGATCAGCCAAGTGATGCTATTGAGTTCCTATCCCAATGTCTAGAGGCTGGGTGGGTCTGGAGGGGGAGGAACACACTCAGGCTTAATTCTGATAAGGCCAACAGACAGTATTTATTTGGCCCCCCATGTCTGAGGATATTCCATTACCTGGCTTCAGCAGAGTTACACTTCCCCATTTGAGACCTGTGCACAATCTGGGGCCTTCCTGGATTCACAGCTCTGCTCAAAAAGTGGGTGGCAGCTGTGGCCAAGAAGACCTTTGCCTAGGTATATCTAGTGTGCCAATTTCACCCTTTCCTGGAACAGGAGGCCCTTCAGACAGTCACTCTTGCTTTTGCCACCTCACAATTGGATTACTGTAATGGGATTACTACATTGGGCTGAAAACTACCTGGAAGCTACTGCTGGTCTGGAACATGGCAGTGTGGACAGTGATGGGGGTATTGCAGTATGCTTATGTGAACCCACTGCTTTGTGAGCTGCACAGATTACCAGATGGCTTCTAGGTGCAATTCAAAGTGTTGGCCATCACCTTTAAAGCCCTACATGGCATAGGGCTGGATGTCTGAGGGACTGCTTATCTCCAACTGCTTCAGCCCATCCAGTGAGATCAAGTAGGGTCAGGTGTTTTGGGTCCTACTGATTCAACAGTGTCATCTTACAGGACCCAGAAAATATGTCTTATCTGTTGTGGTGCCTGCCCTCTGAAATGACATCCAACCAGAGATTCATACAGTTTCCACCCTAATGATGTACAGGATATCATTAAAAACAGTTGTTCTCCCAGGCCCTCAGATAGAGTGATTATGGAGCACCCATTAGTTAAGTTTGGTTTTTATAATTGGTTGTATTGCTCTTCCGGTCAGCCATGACCTTTTCTATATGCGTACTATTTTCCCTTTTTTAAATTTCTAAACCACTCATAGTCACTAAGGAGTCAGGCAGCCTTGGAATTGAATGAATGAATGAATGAATGAATGAATGAATGAATGCTAAGAGTCAACATGGACTCAATGGTATATAATCAATCAATCAATGAATTGAATTACTTGGGCTATAGTTCTAGAAAATAAGTTGGTGTGTAATGAAACCTAGTTCCTTTTGCATGACTTGAAAGATGGGGAAAAAGTGTCCCATGTGCAATCATTTTACAAACCTTTTATTCTGGAATGGTTTGAGTCCATTTGTGTGCTCAAGATACCAATGGCATACACTCTATGCTTTAAAAGGGTAACTCATTTTTTCTCAGTACCTGTGCTTGATAAATCAATGCCCCAATTTTAACTTTTAAAATACCAGACTGCGCACATATATGCAGAAGTCAATTTCAGCCACTTTTCTCTCTGGGTGGAGGCAAGACAGATACATGTCAGCTGCAGTGGGCAGCCATGTAAATACTGTATATGCAGCTAATATACATTGACAGCATTTCTATCTAACAATATTGATTTTTTATTCAAATAAGTTGAATAAAAAGATTCAACTTATGCACTGAATTTTTGCATTGAAGATCTTTTGCAGTAAGTACAACTACATTCATTGAAAAAGTAAATAATCTATTAAATGTGTTTAATTTCTTTGAGAGGATACTAGCATGCCCACTGCAGACGTTTTGGACTGCTTTATAATATATGAATTCAACCTGCAGTTAGAACAGAAGAATAGGACTCAATGCACAAGGGAGAAGGACACAAAAAATGGGTTGACAACTTTACACTGACCCTTGTACAAAAGTACTCTGCATTGTAAAGACCATTGTTACAAAATTATATATATTTAAAAGTGGAAGAGCTTTAATCAAACCATTTCTCTCTATTATATCATCACTGTCATCTAATTTTGTAAAATACCAGTATTTAACTACTAAAAGAACAATACTTACATAGCATAGAAATATATACTGTGTATGTATGTGTACATATATATGTATATATGTATGTGTGTGTATGTATATATATATATATATATATATATATATATATATATATATATATACTGTGTATGTGTGTGTGTGTGTGTGTATGGAAATACGTTTCACTGCCCTTAAAATAGACCCTTTGAAATCAGTGGGTTTTAAGCTTATTGATAATTTAATGTTTTATGTTACTCACTACATAGTCATCCATAAACACACATTCATTGAAAAAGAAAAAAGACAGAAAGTAAAACCCAAACTGTCAATCAAAAAATTCACAGAGAAACAGGAGTTACCGAAGGAAGGGGAGTGTCACAAAAGTCAAGATAACGGCTGTGGCCATGTGATTGAAGTCTGACCCCTTTTTTATGTGCGTCAAATGCACAACCCAGATGAAAAAGAGGCAGGGCTTCAATCACACATTTATGGCTACCATTTTGACTTTTGTAACCCACCCCACTGCAGACACCCCTGCAGGGAAGGCCTGTATATAATTAGTAAATTAGATTTAGTTACGTCTCCCTCATTGAAGTAGATCTGTTCAAAGCATGTCTGTGTTTGGAATCAGTCCAATCTGTTCAAGGAATATACTCTGTTCAAGTGATCATGTTTTTATGCTCCCACATTTTATTTTAAATGCTACCTATTTTTTCTAAGCATTTCTATGACTTTTGAAACGAAATGTCATCTGCTATGTTGTCAAAAAACCTATGTTCCTTGTCAAAGACGACTCAATTAAAATAATTGCCAGCCTGGAAAGCACAAATTCAATTCACTGGTGCAGTACCAAGAGGTATTGCTTAAAAAAAAAAAATTAGGAGGTTGCCAATGAACAAAAGATTTCTTTCATAACACAGAAGCATTTCTTGAGAACAGTTGTGATAGAAAGTCAGTTTCAAGCAAGCAAATAAAAAATAGCAAAATCACTATGTTTCAGAAATGTTTTTTTACACTGATACTCAAAAATGAAAACTTCTTGACAGGTGAAAGCACAGGTGAAGCACTCTTGGATGGAAGTAGAAGGATCTCCAAGATGAGGTCATCCAACGGTTTGAAGCCAGGTATCATCAACATGATGATTATACCAAGTTGTAAATCTTGACCCCAGACCAAGTGATGCTGTTGAAATCTTGGCCCGGTGTCTAGAGACTGTGCAGGTCTGGATGGGGAGGAACAAACTCAGGGTCAATCCTGACAACACCAAGTGGCAATATTTATTTGCTCCCCCCCCCCCCCCCGCCAGGTTCTGGGGATATTCCATTATTAGTCTTCAGTGGGGTTGCACTTCCCCATTCAAGACTTGTGCACAATCTGGAGACTCTCAGCTCCTACTGGAAGAGCAGGTAGCAGCTGTGGCCAGGAGATCGGTTTACATTATGTCAACATCATGTGAGCTAACTGCCCATTGCTGGAGCAGGAGACTCTGGTCATGGCAATTCATGCTTTTGGCACCTCCTGCTTGGATTACTGCAATGTTCTCTTATATGAAGATCACTAAGATGCTCCAGTGTATTCAAAATGCAATGCTATGCCCATGTTATGCTACTGCTTTATGTCCTGCACTATCTTTCAGTAGGATTCTGGAAGCAGTTCAGTACTAGTTATTACCTATAAAGCTGGGTTATTTGCAGGACCATCTGTTAATTTTGCCCATCCCACCAGATCTGGCAGAATTGGCATTCTGTGGGTCCCTTCTGTCAAGCAGTGCCATCTGATGGGACTCAGGAACTGTGCTTCCTCTTGAAGTGCCTGCACTGTGGAACAGCTCGCTGCCTGAGATTCAGATGGCCCCCATCCCTGTTAGCCTTTTATAAGTCTCTGAAGACCTTGGCTGTTATCTCAGGCTTTGGGCCATAGTGTTGAGGAGTCCATCTCTAGGAGAGGTAGCTTATATTAATTACATCCTTGTTGCCAATCTGTTTGTTTATTCTGATATGCATTGTTTTTATGACTATTTTTAATTTATTTATACACTGCCCAGAGTTGTCAGGAGTTGTCAGGAGCAGTCACAAAAGTCGAGGGAGGTAGGGAGGGATAGCCCCATGTGAACTGTCTAGAGTGCCTGGATAGAAGTCAGAGTATAAACCTAACAAATAATTTAGGACAATAGATTTATTTATTACTATTGCATTTACATCTTCCCTATCCTCTACCCAGTGTATCCTCATACAACAATCCTGTGAAGTAGGTTGAGTTAAGAGATAGTGACTGATCAAAGTCATGTGGTAATCTCTGTGGCAGAGGGTGGACTGGGACCTGACTCTTGAGTAAGTGGGTATAGCATACAGAGCAGAGGTTCTGCCTAAGACCTTAACAGGCAGAGAGCCACAACCTGTAAAATTGCCTGGCTCGATGGCTCACGAATCTGATTCATTATGAGAAAGATTTCCATAAATGGGCTTTACGAAGATGAATCTTTTTTTTCTAGACCTTATAACTGGTTTCCCATATCACCTCAAGCATGATTTAGTTTGTATGATAATCCACCCTGACTGGATGAAAATACTGCGTTCAGTCATAAACGCTGGTTTGCAAACCATAACAGCTGTGCCATGAAACATGCTTAGAGAAAAAAATGTATCTTAGTACAGTACATGAATCCAGCCTATGTTTTATCTGATGAAGTGGTCTCTGCTCCATAAAACCCAGAGCTTTGCTAGTAGATTTTAGTGCGGTAGATTATTATGGCTGGAAATGATAACATTTAATGAACATTTCAACCAAATATTTTTCATTCCACAATATACATTTTTTTTATTATTTCACATCCATTATTCTCTTAAAACACAGTCTTCATTGCCATTTCTTAGTCCTTTCTCAGCTTTTTCCTTTTTATGATGCAGTAATTAGAAAATGACCCAGTATTTGTGAGGTGGCTTAGCAAGCAATGTTCTAATCTGATCATGTATTTTCTTACTTCCTTTTCTTCAGTTTCAGAACTCAGTTACATATGATTCTCCCTCAGAGACTTCTAGTTCTAGTAACACTTACTGGTAAGTGAAAAATGGACTATTTTTACCACTTTTATAATACTGTGTTCCCTGATGCATTAGGAAGTGACAGTTGAACTGAGATGAAGTATCAACAAGAAACTGCACTTTACAAGCTGTAACAGTTTGCACCAAATACCAGACTTTATAAATAAGTAAAGGTATGAAGTCAATATTTGTAAATATAGTGAAAGAGGGAAACAAAAATTTTTGTTCTATTTTATCACTGGCCACCCATATTTTTCTGGGAAGGAAGCAGTGAGGCATGAAGGCACAGATTTTGCTGGTGATTCTAGCTCCCCAGTCAACTGGTGTTCAGAGCTACACTGGCTGAGAAGCCATCATATGTCTAAACCAGAGTTTATCAGAATGAGAACAAGTCTTGAGTTGATATATGCTGCCATCCTTCATCCACCTGGGCAGACTTCCACAGTTTCTAGCTGCTTTTGCTAAAGCATCTGGACTGACCAACCATGGTTTGATACAAAACTTAACTCTTCCTCAGAGGAAAACAGGCCATGCTTAATGGTTTACTGCATCTTCAACCTTGAGGATGGTCTTCTTCAGATGAAGTGCCAGAAAATATCCAGCATTCCAAATATAGTGATCCTGTGAATTTATATATGGGGAATAGGATACTAGCTTTTCATTTTCAATTTCTTCCTGAATCATCCTTAATCAGAATTTGACAAATTATGATATTTTGTTATCAATATTTTTTCAGCCATTACAAATGTTGTAATCCATAAACTCTGAATAGTGCCTGGCCACCTACTCCTTGTCTAATATAAAGACTCCTTTGGGTTGAGTTGGGCACATATAATGTTTCTTGACAAAGATATGGAAATGATTTGCAATTGCTTTCTTCTGGGAGTTTTTTTTCCCAACTTCTCAAGATTTCCTAGTGGTCTCCAATCCAGCTTGTAACTGTACTTACCTTTGTTGTGACACTTCTGATCCAGGAGGTACTATTTTGTTTTCCTCCTCCTTCTAATATCCTCTTTTTATGAGAGAATGTAATTGAAAACAACAGTAGGATGGTAGAAATGTTTTGTGTTGCCATCCTGGAAAGGTAAGAATTGAAGTTCTCTTAGTGATAAGACATTCAAATGTATCAGTTTGTACAATATTATTGGGAAGATTTCATTTTCCTGTCTTTGCAGTTACTGTGGCTTTGTATTTTATTTATATTTATTCATATATCAAATTTGTCACCGCCCATCTTGTTAAAAAAGGACTCTGGGCAGTTTACAGAAAAGATAAGTATTAATTAAAAATACAGTATAACAATTTAACAACAATTTATCCTAAATAAATATGAAGTGTCTTCCAAGATAATTGATGGTAACTAAAAATTATTAGGCTCAGGGAGCATCATCAGGGCACCAGCCACCCCCAGGGTTGGTTAAAACTCTTCTTGCCCCTTGCAAGCTTGCAGAACCAGGCCTTCAGTTCTTTCTGGAAAGCCGGGAGGGAAGGGACGAGCCACACATCTGGGGGGAGGGTATTCCAGATGGCAGCGAGGGCAATGGCAGAGAAGGCTCTCCTCCTGGGCCCCACCAGCAGTTTGCAGTTACTGTGGCTTTGTATGCTCTAGCAACAAGAGCTGTTGAGCTGGCAATTTTGATTTCCAAGGAATTACTTACTTTTATCACCAGGGGAGTGTAGATTAGAGCTGTTGAATATCAGATGAAAGATATGATGATCTTCCAGGGTGGTACAACAGTGACCCACTTAATGTTTCCTCTATCATCTGTTCCTTCCTCCCCCCCCCCCCCCTTCTTCATCTCTATTCCATTCATCACTATCTTGGTTCCCTATGGATATCTTCTATGGACTTGTATCATATTGCTTCATGATATAATGCACTGAATGTACTGGGTTTATAAACATTTAAGCACATTTCAACACAAAATAGAGAATCATGCAATAGCTCACCTTATACTTGCCAATTAATTCAAAACAAGATGTGGCTTAAAGATTTGAACTGACATTTTTTACTTTGTAAATGTAAGATAGTTTATGTTGCCATAACATAATAACCCAAGTAATATGAGGAAATAGAAATTGCTACACTTAAGCCATCAGCTGGAGGTTCATGTACATGTTTTTCATGTGAAACCGTAGTTCCATTAGTGATTACCTTATTAGTCACATATTATATTGAGGCTGTGTTTTCATCATTTATTCATCTGCACATCATGGGATGTTAGCTTGCAGCACAATCACTCCTTGTACTATATTTTCCAACATCAGAAATTGTGTTAAAAATCCTGGAAGTTGCTGTGACTGAAAATTCTTAGCCACTCAGTTCCATTATATATTACTAGTGTCCATCACTTAATCAGTCTGTTAACCAAAAAAGCATTTTAGGAACTAGCTGCAAGAAGATTCTCTTGTTTTGAGAAAGTATGTTTTCTATGATTTCAAAAGCAAGATAAATGTTGTTGTTGTTATTAATTTTCATAACACATATTTTAAAACACCTGTGTTGTACTTAATTTGATAACTCATCATTTGTTTTACATTTATCAGACACACATTCTATCTTCCTTTTTTAAAAAAAGAAAACTACATACAAGAATAGAGTAACAAAAAGATATAACAGGGAGGGAGGGAGGGAGGGAGACCTGGAGATATATTTCATGGATTAAAAAAATTCAAAAGATTGACCAGCTTGCTTGAAGATCCTCTTCCTTGTCCTTTGACTGGAAAAAAGAAAAACCTAATTCAAATGTGGAAAGATGACAGTTCTCAGCAATGTACTATGCAAGTCTGGCAGAATGTTAGTGGGCAATTTGAGCTATTTTTCAGGTTTGACGGTGATTATTGTTGACAGTGTGACTTCACTGGTACTGACCCCTCAGCATCTCACAACCTCCTGACCACAAGGGGCAGTGGGGTACTGTGAGAACTAGAGCGGAAAGGGTTAAGTGCGTACTCTTATCCCCAGAACAAAGAGGTAGAGATAAGAGGATGAGACTGGCACCTCCCTGAGGAATGCAGGATGTTGGTGGGGTGACTCTGGGAATTGCTTTCACTCTGAGAAGATTTCTGTAATGGGAATGAAGCCAATAAACCTTGCTGGATAGAATCTGTACTGTCTCCTGGAGTTTCATGGGCTAATCCTGACAGGTACAGAGAGAGAATGAAAGATTTACGCAGGGTCCCCTCCTTGTTCATTGCTCTGCTCACTCGTGGACTAAGAGATTGCCAGTCTCAGGTGACTCCCTTCTGCCTTTGTTTCCAGGCATGGACAAGCGCAGAGCCCTCGCACCTTGATTCTCTTCCTGGTAGGATGCAGATAGCGAAATGTAAGGCTTTGCATCATGTATTTCTTCAAATAAATCTCCTTTATAAAATCTGCTTTGCTAAGCATTGATCAGATTAGATTCCTACTCTCAGGAAAGCTCATACACTTGCATGGGTACTTTCCCTCCAACACCTACAAGGATGGCAATGTGGGTAATTGGCTCCAGGAGGCATTCTTCTCCTATCCCTCAGAACAACAACAAAAAAGTCTGAAAAAGGCCAATCGTACCTTTTCTGTTGACATCACGGCACCACTAGATGGCCTCATAGGATGCTTCAGAAGGCGAGGTGGTTGAGATGCCCCCTGGAAGCCCTCAGAATTGATCCCTCTCTTCCCCGTAGAACTACTCCGTTGTGGCTTATTGCATAAAATGTGAAATGAGGAACGAATGCATTTTGTAGGTCTGTTAAGATTACAGGAAGCTCAGTACACTTTTTTTTTTTTTAGTTCCTTCCCCCAAATGAGTGGGAAATTGTGCCGGTGGCATTTTATGATTTGCTGCTGAATTTTGTTCAATCATGATAGCTATAAAGAAACTTCAGGTCTAAATAGGACGTGATAGATTGCTTTCATGCTAGAAGGCTATTAGCTTTATATCTTACCATTTTAAATGATAATGCAGTCATATGGTTTGTTGTACTTTGTATTGTATGAAACTTTGGTTGATGACTGTAAATAAAATTTTACTTACTGGAAAAAGGACAGGGTGATGATGATGTGTGCCATACTCCTTGCCACACTGGAAAACAGGTCACTGATATATCCTGTATGTATTTTCTGCTGCATCACAGAATGACAGAATTCAATAGAGCCATTTGGGGTTTTGAGGTCAATCTCCTGTTCAGCACAGGATTCCAGCTGAAGCATTCCTGTCAGATGGCTCTGGACAGATCCAGTGAAGGAACCCCACTGTCCCTTTGGTACAGAACCATAGAAATCATATCCCTTAACCCTTGATCAATATGTTATTTGTAAATACATTTGTTGACTGTAACCTCAATAGAGATAGTTATAGTTTACTGTGTAGGGACTGACCTAATTTCCTACTGCTCAAAGAAGGGGACAAGCAGAACAATATTTCCTTAAGTACTTCCTTAAGTAGATTTGAGGGAAATATTCAAATCTGCTTTAATCCTGAGACAGCCATTATTCCTATGTGCATAGCAAAAGCCAGCATGTTCTCTAAGTCAATTATTTTCATTTTTATCAACAAGCAACTGTGTTTAAATTCATATAATCGCAGAACATAAGAACCACAGATTTCAGTATGGGCATCCTTCATGCTAAGTACGGAATGCACATCATTTCTATGCAGGCCAACCCTACCCTAATGTATAAAGCACTTACGTTGTTTTTCTATCTAGCCACACAGACAGGCTTTGCTCACAGATTTATACTGTGCAGGGAACAGAAAGTGTTCTCTAACTATGTTGTATCTGCCTGACCTCCTTTTTGGATTGCACAACATGTCAAGAATTCACTACTCTGTTCACTAGTCAGGCAGTAAATCAAGCAATATAAAATAGTCTTGTACACAAAGAATGGAGTATAATGCTCTTTTTGATTTACCCAAAGCAAACGTTATGTGCAAAATGTTCACTTATGCTGCCACCTTGCGGCTATGTGGCTAAAGGATACATTTCTGAATCAAGTTGGGCTCATTTTGAAAATGCTTTGGAAAAGCACTCCAGATATTGCACTGCTGCTCTGGTATCCGTTAAAGGAGCCTGACTTTTTACGGTCTTTTCTGTATGCCTGAAAAAAGTACCACTGATTTAAAGTATCCACTCATTAAAATAAATTTGATCCTCAAAGCAAATATATGGCTTGCATGGAAACCTGGGAAAAGTTGGGCTATTTTAATGGCTAGCAGATAGATGCAGTCTCACCAAAGATCTGAAGCACTAAAGTATCTTATTTCTGAATATTTTTTATGATTTCTTCAGGGACTTGTTATATTAGAAAATTCTTAAGTCCTTTATATCTTACACAAAAATTATATTGGCACTTGTGGTAGCAAATATATATGTCCTGTTAAATGTAACTGTGGTATTTCATTTACATATATGTTTAAAGAAGTAAATGAAAATTTCTAAAGGTCTGCAGTAGAGTTCATAATAATGACTTATCTACAGACAAAAAAGGACCTACTTTCTTGTTGAGAAATTAACTAGATGGAAGATTATGTGTATAAAATCACTTAAAATAAATGAAGACACTGCAGCCAACACATGGGTTGTTCAAATTCAACCCAACTCTAGCCTTTGGCGGGGGGAGGGGGGGGCTTCATGGTCTAGCAATGTCTTAATGCTGCAATAACAGCCAGAGCCACCACTGGAGAAGTTCCCCTACTTGAGTCAAGATTAGCAAGATATTTTAGTCACCCAAGAAGTGATCTAGCATGGCTTTTCTAAAACTCTGCTCAGCAAACATAAGTTAACTTTCATGACCTCGATCCAATTATGTCTTTAAAAATCCTGTTATCAATAGCAGGACAGCTATTGGACCAGCCAAATGGCACAAAAGAGTGAGCAGACTTTCATGTTTTCCGGAACTTAAGCTATTTCGCAGTTCTCATGCACCATCTATTATTGGTTTGTGTTCTGATTTTACAAACTGTTAAATATTTGGAAAGCTTACTTCATCCTCTTGCCTCCCTCCAGACTTTCTTCCTTAATGGTTCAAGACCTGTTCCTCCCTTCAGTCTGTCCCTCTGCAAATGCCAGCCAAACTGACAGTCTTCCCTTCCCTCGTGGAAAGTGGAATGGCAAGTGTTACTTTTCTGGGCAATTGACTATTCAAATGCCATTATATCAGCTCAGACATCAAATGTCAGAAGCTTTATTACATCATGCAGTGCTGGCTGGGGAATTCTGGACGAGGTCCACGCATCTTAACATTCCCAAGGTTGAGAAACACTGCAGTAGAAGTTTGTCACATATTTGTGGAAGAGTGGTAAAGTTATAGGGAAAGTTTTATTACAAAACAAACAAGCAAGTGTGTGTGTGTGTGTGTGTGTGTGTGTGTGTGTGTGTGTGTGTCTGTGTCTGTGTCTGTGTCTGTATGAAGTTTTCATTTTAGAGCATAGAAGCAGAGCTAATTTTCTTCCTTCCTCTTTTTCAGCTGGCTAAGGCAGTTACTCAAATGTATACTGTTACTATAATATAAACACATATAGTAGCCTTAAGGAGTCCAAAATCAGTGGTAAAATACTGTTACTATACAGAAATGAAACACTAATAACAAACTGAAAAACATATATTAAAACAGAATGAAATGTGGAATGGCAAGTATGAAATTATATTTTTTCAGTGCTGTCCTGTAATTATCTTATTATGTGTTTTTTTGGATGTTCCAAGTTCAAATTTTATTTGTGTTGCATAAATGCCATGATAAAAAGGTACAAAAACCAAATTATAATTGTTAAATGTGAAAGAAGCTATATGTTTCTAAACAAGAAGGTTGTACTGGTGCACCTCTTTCTTCAACACATTGCAATTTTTTCCAATGAAGAACTAAAAGAAAGTAAAACTAAAAACACAAAAAAGAAAAAACAACATAAAAAGCTAAGAAGCAATCAAATGCCAACAAAGGTGATAAATGAAACCAAGTAATCAGATCAAATGAAAACAATAAAAGCCATGGCAGGAGGGTTTTTTTTAAGGAAATAAATAGAATATTAAACATACATAAAGTGTTAAAAAGTGGGGGAAAGAAAATTAACTACAAAATCTTGGGAATACACACACACACATACACACACAATGTTAGGGAAAACATTAAATTTTACAGTAAATATGATATTCAATCATTTTATTTTAATGCCCCTCTTGGGCATTAAATAAACAGATGAATGAATGAACCTCTAGTAGAGCCTTTCCAGCAGTTTGATTCCATGCAAAATCAAATGCATCTAAGAACATGGCTTACAGCTACACTCACCAGTTGCTGTCAAATCTTCCACAAGAGCAACAGGCAATCCTAGGCCCCAGAGTCACATTTAACCTGGCCACCTTTTTTGGAATCCCATCACTATTGCTGAAAATCAATGGAATAGGTGCCCACTATTCCAAGGCAGCAATAAGCAAACTGAGATGGGCCTAAAAAAGGTAAAGATGTACTAGAGTCGAGCTTGACTCCTGGTTCATTCATGCAATTTGCTTGGCAGCATTATAGAAGTGGTTGCAATTCTGGAACTTTTTTTCTTTTTCTTTTTCTTTTTTCCTACTTCCCAATCTAAGTTATAATTTATAATTTTCTATTTCCCAATCTAATTTATAATCCTTAGTCCCCCATCCAACCGCTAAATAGGATCAACCCTGCTTAGTTTTCCAGGTCAACAAACCTCGTCCAGGTGCCAACATCCACTGAGAATAAACTAGATATAAGATAATTTAAAGACTAATGAAACACCCTAACTTCTCTCCCCATTGAACTGAGAGGTGTCAGAACCTCTGCAATCAAGCAACTGTCCTGCTAGCTTGCTTGCTTCGATTCTGCCATTATAATACTAAGAGGACGAGGGGAGAGCTGGTAGGCGCCAAGGGATTGTCGTCTAGTTCTCAGCGGGAGACCAAGAGATCATCAGGGACAGGCATGAGATGACCTGAAGAGCAGGAAGGGGATCATCAGCAACAGGCATAAGACAACCCAAGAGACAGAAAGGGGGAAAGTGCAATGGGGGGAGGAAGGGATAAGTGTAACTTTTGGCACATGTCGGCTTCAGTCTCAGCAATGCTCCTGACCTGTATACCAATCCTTAATAAACAAACTCTCCTTTGAATCCACAGTGGTGCCAAGGGGAGTTGCTTGCATTGGGAGCTGTGCAAGGCAGGTGTCAGGTTTAGCCCGAAGAACTCCAAGAGACAATGCAAATTCAGTTCTGCTGTGTTTATTAGCTACAACCTCTAGAAAGAATCTCCCCAGACTAAACCCCAGCTCCCAAGCCAGCCAGCCACAACACCGTGAATTCCTCAGGGAGGTGCCAGCCTCATCCTCTTGAAGTTCCCACACTCCTGCGGCGACGTAAGAAACCGCTTATCTCCCTGAGCCTGGCCTTCATAATTCCATTCCATCACATCAGGTGATTACAAGAGGTGAAACAAGGAAAATCCTGTTCCTGCTAATATTAATGACACAGCAGTATCCACTTTGTATTTTTGCTCAGTCCAAAACAGTCTTCCTCCCACCCCCATGCTAAATGAGGTCCATGGTCACCCCAAAATGGCCCTTTTGAAGAAAATGAGCAGCGCTAAACTTTTAAAACTTGTGAATGTTTCTATAACATTGGTTTGCTCAATAAAATATGAACTCCTACTTTAACTTGTGAGTATACACATTTAGCAATGAAAAACAAGCACTAAATCAATTGGATTTTTGTTTTATGAAGAATGAATATTTATGACCACCTCTGCATAGAGCCAGCTTGGTGTAGTGGTGAAGGTGCTGGACTAGAAGCCAGGAGACCGTGAGTTCTACTTCTCCTTTTGGCACAGAAGCTGGCTGGGTGACTTTGGGCCAGTCGCCCTCTGTCTGGTCAACCCACCTCACGGGGGGTTGTTGTGGGAAAATAAGAGGAGGGAGCATTATGTATACCACCCTGAACTGTACAAAATAAAGGTGGGATATAAACCAAATAAATAAATAAACCCAATGGCTGGTTTCATGCATTGTAATGTGTTGTTGGTTTTGGCTTACTGTAATATAAAAACCAAGCCACTGATATCAGTGGGCTTAGGCACCATCTGAAACTGCATCAACTATAAACACCATAAGTCTAACATCTTTATGATATTTGGAGGTCCCATTGGACCAGGTTGTAGGTATAATCTGAAACTGTACCACTGTAACTGTTGGCATGGCAACAATTGTGATATATTCATTAGCAGTTCCCAGGCAATGGACTACAGTATATGCAAATGTACCTTTCATTCAGAAAGATCAAAAGTCCTTGAGGTGAGGTGGGGTGAGAAGGAGGAGCAGAAACAACAAGAAAATCTGGGAGAAAAAGACATCAATGCCTTACATCTCAAATGGTAAGCAACTGTTACTCCAAGTGTAAGAAGCCTTTCCCTGCCCTGTTATTGGGGAATGGTGGGAACTGTCTTCCAATATATCTGGATGGCTGATAGCAAATTGGAAAAGCTGATATGAAATAGAAAGTCAGTCAGAAATCCCCCTAATATCTGTTGTTTTAGACTCAAATGCATGGGAGGAATACATACATGCATGTACACACATGTGCCCACCATGTTTTTCCCTTTGGGAGTAAGCAAAGTGAAGACAAGAAAGAAATTAAAGATGTAAGTTAAAGCTAAACCTTGCTAAGGCTACGGTTGTCATCAGGTATGCTCACAGATATTGGCCTCTGCCCCACATTATGACTTTGATTAATTAAAGTATTTATTTATTTATTTATTTTAGTAAGATAGAAAAGGTGTGACTAAATTGCTGGCCTTAGTTGTATCTCTGCCACATGCAACATTTCCTGCTAAAGGTAAGGACAGCATTGGACAATTCTGGCACATTTTGGCCAGTCTGCCACAAGTGCATCTGAAGCCCTGCTTTGTGCTAACCATGCCCACACCAGAGATGTGGTCTAGAATATTTTCTAAAGTGTTCCACTTCAAACAAGTTTGGCAGTTTCAGACTTGTACAATGTTTGCTTTTCAGGTGATTGCTTTAAAAATGGAGAAGCAGGATTTCATCTCTCTTCTCTCCCTTCCCAATAATGTACCCAAATATCTATGCAGGTTAGGGATATTGAGATGAATATGCTAATTGGAAGCATAATCAGATGCTTCAGAAAGTTTTCCATTTCAATTTTTTTAAAAAAACTCTCTACATCTCACAGTATTCTAGGCAGGCTAAGATCCTTCCTTAGCAATCACCTTACAAGAGAATTTACTGCTGCCCACAACGTAGTACCACAGAGTGATACTGTTACAAACTCAGGACAGAATTCAAATATTAAAAAAAAATCCCCTCTCACCCCTATGGGTGGTATGTGTCTTCCTCAATCTCGGGTCCTCTACCACAGGCCTGGGAGTTTGATGGTTTTGCACAGTATCTTAGCTGTTCCTAGCACTGCACTCTTCTGGACAGAGACGTCTGATGTTGTTCCTGGGATCTGCTGGCGCCACTCTCCCAGCTCAGGAGTCACAGCCCCAAGCGCTCCTACCACTACTGGGACCACTTTGGCCTTTACTTTCCACATCCTCTCTAGTTTCTCCTTCAGGCCCTGGTACTTCTCCAGCTTCTCATACTTATTCTTCCTGATGTTGCTGTCACTTGGCACCACTACATCTATCACCACTGCTCTATTCTGGTCCTTGTCTACTACCACAATGTCTGGTTGGTTGGCCAGTATCTGCCTATCTGTCTGGATCTGGAAGTCCCACAGGATCTTAGCCCTGTTATTCTCTATCTTCTGTGAAAACTCCCATCTGGAGTGGGAGGGTCTAGCCCATACACTGTGTAGATGTTCCTGTACACAATGCCAGCTACTAGGTTGTGCCATTCAGTGTATGCTGTTTCTGCCTGCATCTTACACCCTGCCACTATGTGTTGGACTGTCTCTGAGTCCTCTCTGCACAATCTGCATGTTGGGTCCTGTCTAGTGTGGTAGACCCCTGCTTCTATGGATCTGGTGCTTAGTGCCTGTTCTTATGCTGCTATGATCAGTGCCTCAGTGCTGTCTCTTACTCCAGCCCTTTCCAGCCACTGGTAGGATTTCCCAATGTCAGCCACCTCAGCTATCTGGCAATGGTCCATCCCATACAGGGGCTTGTCTTGCCATGGCACTTCCTCTGCTTGAACTTCCTCCCATGTCTGCTGCTGCATTCTCTTAGTAGCTCATCTTTGGGCGCCATCTTACTGATGTACTCCTGGATGCTCTGGGTTTCATCCAGGACAGTGGCTTTGACATTCATCAGACCCTGCCTGCCCTCTTTCCAGTTGGTGTACAGTCTCTGGGTGTTGGACTT
Source organism: Liasis olivaceus (assembly GCA_030867105.1). Taxonomy (NCBI): domain Eukaryota; kingdom Metazoa; phylum Chordata; class Lepidosauria; order Squamata; family Pythonidae; genus Liasis; species Liasis olivaceus. The sequence continues at coordinate 48,511,801 of CM061348.1, forward strand.
GGGGTGGAAACCGTACATTGTGAGGAGCTTCCAGGTTTTCACATCAGCAGCCTTCATGTCCTGCTTTGGCCAGCTCACTATACTGGCAGGGTATCTGATGACTGGCAGGGCGTACGTGTTGATGGCATGGATCTTGTTCTTCCCATTGAGCTGGCTCTTCCTCTGGTGGTACTTGGATGTTGCTGTCTTCCTTGCTTCCTCCTCATGGTTCCCATGTGACTATGGAATACCAAGGAATACCTTGTAGCTGCTTGGTATATGCCTCTGGTAGTTCCACCCCATCAGTCTTAACTACCTTCCCTCTCTTAACTACTATGTGGTCACACTTCTCTAGTCCGAATGACATCCCAATGTCCTCACTGTAGATCTGTGACAGGTGGATCTGTAAGTTGATGTCTCATTCACTCTTAGAATACAGCTTGATGTCATCTGTGTAGAGGATGTGGCTGATGATAATTCCACTCTTGAACTTGTATCTGTATCCAGTCCTTGTGATTATCTGGCTAAGGGGGTTCAAGCCTATGCAGAACAGCAGCGGGGACAGTGAATAAACTTGGTATATGCCACATTTGATGGCCACTTGTGCAAGCTGTCTTGTGTTGACTTGCGGTGTTGTCCTCCACAGTCCCACTGAGTTCTTGAGGAAGGTCCTTAGTGTCCTGTTGACTTTGTGTAGCGCCAGGCATTCACAGATCCATGTGTGTGGCATTGAGTCATAGGCTTTCCTGCAGTCAATCCAGGCTGTGCTCAGATTGGTCTGTCTAGACCTTGAGTCTTGTGCAACTGCTCTATCTATGAGTGACTGGGTTTTTGAGCCTCTGGTGTTGTTTTCAATGCCCTTTTGAGCTGTACTCACGTACTGGCCCACATGGTCCCGTAGCTTGGTGGCTATGATGCCTGATAGGACTTTCCATGTTCTGAGGAGGCAGGTTATTTGCTAGTAGTTGGAAAGTGCTGTTCCCTTGTGGGGTCTTTCATGATCAGCACTGTCCTTCCTTGCATTAGCCAGTCTGGGTGGGAGCCTGCTGCTAGCAGCTGGTTCATCTGTGCTGCTAGGCGTTCATGCACTGCTGTTAGTTTCTTTACCAGTAGGTAAAAGAGATCATGACTCTCTTAGTTTGTGTATCTCCTTAGCCTGGCAGGCAGTGCTGTGAGCCCTTGTCTGGCAGTCTCTAGGGTTTCAGATAGAGTCAGGCCCATGTACTTTTTCAGTAGCTGAGTCTTACCCTTAATATTCACACCCTTCTGTACTTCCACCAGATGACTAACTTCTCTCCAACTTGCCTTGATCTTCACCTCCAGCCTCATTTTCCAGGGTGGGGGTGGGGGTATGTACTGCTGTTCTTCTTAATCATGTAGCCAAGCATCTCCAGGATTACAGCAGCTGTAGCGTATACCAGTTCATTGGTTCGATTTATGGTGGGATTGTCATGAGGGTTCTGTTGGCATCTTCTAGCATACCATCTGATGGTACTTCTCCACTGAGCCTTGGTAATCGGTCTCAAGGATTCACTGTAGCCAGCTTATCCATGATCTTATGCCTCATATCAGCTGCTGTGCTCTGTAATGGAGGGGGTGGCAGTGACGTTCCAGCTTCAGGTGTTGGCTGCACATCCACTTGTTCTTCCGGGTCTTCTTGAGTCCGGGATGTAATATGTAGTTGGTCTATCTCAAGCTGTGAGAGCAGCTTCCTCTTCACCATGTTGAAGCATTGGGTAACTAGTTGTATCTCAGTAGTGTGGATGTAGGTCTTCCGTCCATCCATAGTTTCCTCATACGTTTCATATATCCCCTCTCTTTAGGTCTACTGTTGAAATTCCATCAATTTCAGGTTCTCTTGTCTCATCCATGTATGGTTTATTCCAGTAGCCCACTTATCGTCAGATTATCCTGGTTCCCCGACACCTGGTGTGGACCTTGTTAATCCGGGCGATGTCCGAGTCGGCATGACTCTCTTAGTTTGTGTCACTCTCATATTTGAGGTAGGCAGGTGAAGCATTAGGGGGTCTTTGCCCAAAGACCCCTACTGCTAAGGTAGGTACCAGCTGGGATTTGAACCCCGGTCTCCTGCGTCAAAGGCAGCGTTGTAAGCAGTATGTTATCTAGGTGCTACTATACTCTTCCTTTTCAGAGAGAGAGGGAGGGAGGGAGGGAGAGAGAGAGAGGAAAAGATGAAAGAGTGGACATTACACAGTTAATCAGAACCAAACTAATTCTTTGATTTCTTTTTTTTCTGATATTTCTGTGAAAATAGTGATGCTTCTCAGATGTATTAGTAGTTAAACTGTAGAAGTGAGCTGTACCATTATATTTTCTATTTTTTCTGCCACTCATAAACTCATCATAAGTACTCTCCCATCCCAGTAATATGAATGCCTATGGAAGTTGCTGCTGCATCGGATGTCTGTTTTGTGGAGACATGATGTTGACATTGCTTTGAATGAAGTGTTTCATTTCACATACGGTATATTTGATCCAAATATTGGTAGGTTCATGTTGAATAGCAGACAACTTTATCCAGTGGAAAGAATGTGTGAAGAGAGAAATATTCAAGTTAGAAGTATACATTTTCTAAGAAGGGATTCCTAAGGGTGTGTGAAAGAAAAATAAAGATTAGTTTTATTTAGGAAATAACATGGCAATACGAGTTACCTGAGTTATTTGTCTGTTTATAGCTAAGAGCCCATAGCATGCTCTCCGCCTTTGAGAGCAAGAGAGGTAAGACCACATACAAAGAGCACCATTTAAGTTTATACCCCTGACTGTTCACTTAGCAATTCTAAACTGGATATTTACAAAAGGTTCTTGTTATTAACACAGAAGTCTTCAAGTCACTACAGTATTTCAGAATTTAATAGTGGATGAGTAAAAACACTTTTTTTTACACTTAACATTGCAGTTCTGTCCCTTAATTGCTAGGCTTCCTGTTTTGTGCTCAACAGTACAGTTCTAAGTGGCAGCAGTCAGCACACTGATTTACAGTGCCCACATACAGACTTTGGACAGCAGTTACATGCATCAGTACAGCCAATATTTGCAGATAGTTTCACTGACACATTCCCTAATGTGGTCCTATGAGTATTTTTTTCAAAACTTATGCTGAGTTCACTGGCACTTATTTCCCAACTACTGTAAAGTGTGCAGAAGATTACAGTCCTAATGTTTGTGCCACTCCAGTTTTTGACTATATTACGTGGTGCAAAAAGTATCCCCATCTACTCTATTTAACCTAAAATTAGAATTGAATGACTGTTCTTCAACAGCTTCACCAAACATCTTAATAATAAAGTACTCCTTCAACATCAGGAACAGATAGATAGATAGATAGATAGATAGATAGATAGATAGATAGATAGATAGGCAGGCAGGCAGGCAGGCAGGCAGGCAGGCAGGCAGGCAGGCAGGCAAGCAGGCAGGCAGATCTCTCCCAGATAAAATTTTGACAACAATTACAGACAGAAGCAATATGCTTCTAAGGTCTTCTTTAATTCTAGATTGACTCCGGTGGTTTCATGAGCATGGTGATATAATTTTCTTGGCATGATAAGGAAGTGCTAAGGGATTCTTTTTCCTACTTTCCCAGTCTAGCCTACAGCCAGATACTGTCACCAGCTGAGGCTTGACTTGCATACAGATGCGACATAAAAAAACAAATTGCAGTTAAATCCTAGATTTCTCCATCATTTTACTTCAGCTTTCATTTCTGCCCTGTGGAAACACACACACACACAAGAAAAATATTTTGTTTTGGGCATTATGTGTGGTGGGCAGTTCCGCAGGGAGATTCCCAGATGGGAAAGTGTTGCTGGAAGACAACATGATGTTTGCTCTTAAATAATCTAGTCATGGAATATAAAGAAGCAACATACTTGGCTAAAGATGCCAGCAATGCTCAAACATCCACATGAATGGCACCACAATATATACTGAGAGAAGGAAGGTTGTGGAGTTTTTCAGGGTATCCAGGCAAAGAGAGGAATCAGAAGTGGAAGACTGGATAGCATCAGCCAAGTCAATGCTGCAGATGTTATGGATCCCTGAAGAAGGCTATGTGGACATACTGAAAGAAAATATCATCGGGCATGCCAAAGTCACAATTCGTTTTCACTTGCCAGGGGAGATTAAAAAAACGTAGGCTATCTATGATACTTTGTTGAAAATTTATGGTGACAAAGTACCAGTTGGGATCTAGTTACAAGAATGTTATGATTGAAGGCAAGAGACTGTGGATCTTTTCTCTATGATCTTTTTAAGTTATCAAGGTTCAGCAAAGGGCATCACCAAGAATTCCAGACATGGAAGAACCACCTAAAGAATAACTGGCAACCAGACATTCAGGGAGATGTCCTTTGCTGAGTGGTATGTAGGCAAATTAAAGAACACCCTCAAATGAGTTTTTCAGGATTTGATTCAATCTGAAGTTGATTGTGCGGAAGAGGAAGAAGCACCTCCTTGTATTAACCAAGGCTCTAATAGAAAGAAGATTTAGGAGGAGGTATATGTTGTCACCTCCAAACTAGAGTCTTAGAGCTAGCCTTCCAGTCTGTTAAGGATGCCATCCAGAGAGAGTGGAATCTGCAGCAAATGATGAGGACTCCAGAACAGCAACATGGGCATAGTGATGTCATGAAACATAAGTCACGATTTTGCATTACTATGTTATGAAGTGTTTCATCACTTGCCTGCCTCCCATGGATGCCCATGGGCCCATGTCCAGGGAGTAGCCATGGAGAAAGACAAAATTCTGAAATTAGTTCTTGGAGAAAGTGGTTTTTGCTGTTCATTTCAAACATGGCAGTCAAAAGACTCTCAAGACACATGCACAGGGCAGGACTGTGTGTATAATTGCAAGGAGCCTGGGCATACCAACAGGAAAGTCCCAGCTGGAGTGAGCATGTCCTGAAGCTGAAAGTGGGAAGTGAGAGCTGTGTTTGGTTACAAGGAAAAGTATTTTCTCAAAAATCTTGGTTTAAAACTAAATCCTGGTTCACCTTTACCTAGGATTTTCAGACCAGCTCCACTTTGTCTCTTAACAAACAAAATAAGAATAGATTACTTTGTAGGGCTGTTGTACCTCCAATTTATGCACAGGATGCTTCCTTTACAGACAAAATGGGGACAATGGAGCGTGTAGTCATTACTATGGCACCTTTTCAGAGCTTAAAACCCTTTCTTACAAATTTGTATGAAAAGGGTTTCATCACTTGCCTGCCTCCCATGGATGCCCACGGGCGCACAAATTTCTATCCTTGGTTTTAGCGTTTTCTCCCACTTGGCACCTTGCTCCAACCACTGATACTCTAACACTCCGATCTCTCTTCGACCACGCCTTGAACAACTCTTCGTTTGGTCACGCGGAGATACACTACAGTGGTACGAACATTCTGCAGCGGGCATTCGAATCTCCTTTCCTAACAAAGCAATACCCCTTCTACATTTCTAGCTCTATAGTCCTGAGGCGAGACGGCGAGGGGGTGGGAAAGGAAGCGTCCTTGTCGAAGAAAACGGCAATGACGCCACGGCCGGTCCCAGAGCTCTCAGCCAATGGAGTCTTCCCAGCTCTGACTTCCTCGGTGAGGGGGCGGGGCAAGAGAGAACACTGTGGGGCCGCTTCGGGGACCCGCAGGCGCTCTCTGGCCGGAGGCGAGGCGGCGTCGCCGCGATGGTTTACATTTCGAACGGTGAGAGGCAGAGGTTTCGACGGAGGGGGGGAGCCCGTGTCCTGGGGAGGGGGAGGGGAGCGTCCAGGTGTCTCAGCGTTCTCTTTTGCCTGGCTCTGATCCCGAGGGAGGGAGCGCAGCAAAAGCGCGACACAGCCTCGTGGAACAGGCTCGATCCGTAAAACCGGCAGCTGCTGCCAGCTTCCTCCTGGGTGTCGAGTCCGCCCGGCAATGCGCTCTGAAAGGAGTTCCCGTGGATCCGAGGGCAAATGGGTGGAAAGACCACTCTTAAAGGGGCGCGGTGGATGATCACTCTGTCCGCAGTAAGGAATTTAAATCGGAAAAGAGAACGAAATGAGGAACCGTTCGGACATCTTAAGTGCGTATTTTGCATCTGGAGTTGTTTGTAAATAGGATGCTCAGACCTTGGCGTCGGTGATTTGTTCATGGGGGGGAGAAAAAGGCGGCCTGCGCAGGAGAAGATCTGTGTTGGATTAGGGAGTGTTTATGAAGCGGAGAGCTAGCTACTTTTGCCGTTCTCTGATGTGCTCTTTTCAAGTACTTTATTCCTAGGATTTTGGGCTGGCTATAAAACAACCCAGGCATAAAAGGATAGTTGTCGATAGACTAGACAGGCCGTTTTATGCATCTTGTCTATAATTAATACTTCCCATTGATTATTTTGTAGCAATAAAAAGCGTGCCGGCCCAAAGGCTAGGCCTTGGTTGTTCACTTCCCTTGGGAGTGAACTCCACTGAATTTGGTGTAATTTTTCAAAAAATGCATAGGACCATGCTATGAGCTATTTTCCTTGGAAGGATTTTCAGTTGCCATACCTGACCCCACAAACCATTATGTAGGCAGCCTAAATCATACTGACAGCAAGTCCAGAGAGATTATTAGATTCAGCACAGGAAGTCGGAAAGATAGAACTAGTGGTAAATTTCTAGATTTTCATAAATTCTGAAGTGAATGGTCAGGATGCTTTTTCTCTAAGTGCAGTCCTATCAAATGCAGAGTCTTGGCTCCGCAGAGTGTTCATGCAGTTTCCTTGGTAGCAGCATGGAAGAAGTTTGCTATTGTCATCTGGTTTTATTTATTTATTTGTTACTTCACACACTAGCCTATGCGATTGCATACGGTATTACTTCTGGAATGGTAGCAGCAATCATGTGTCTAGTTACAGGGAAGAAAGCATGATTGAACTCAATAGGCCTTATTTCTGAATATACACATCTAAACACTGTTTTAGAAGTGGGTGATGAGATGACATGGGTGTTCTGCTGCTATAAGGAGGTAAAAGGCAAACCCAAAAGCTTGATGGGTCTAAATTCCCATTTAGATCCTGGCCTTTTTATTAAATGTCATCAATTTATTTTAACTTGTCACTTCTGAACTGTAGTTGTTTTGAATGATAAAGGGAATGGGTACAGACCGTGCTTGTAAACAAACTTTGGATTAATAATATGACTTTCTCTTTCATTATAATATATAATGATTATTGCCATTATTATTTTGAGATGGTAGTCATAATTGTTGTCTGGGTTGTAGGACAAGTTTTGGATAGCCGGAGTCGGGCTCCATGGAGTTTGTCATCTATAACTGACTTCTTCTGGGGAATAGCAGACTTCATAGTTATGTTGTAAGTAAAGTTTTTCCCTCAAATAAAAACTTGAATTATGCAGTTTCCCCTTGAGACACTTCAAGCTTGAGCAGATTAGCATATATAATGGAAGCATTCTACAGTTAAATTCATTAACAAAACTCCTATAAAGTAGAAGGATCTAGTTCTTATTGCTCTTGTTGTGGAGTCTTTTGATTAAAATTGATAAATACTGTCTATACAGTGAATATCTTAACAAAAGATGTGAAAGGAAATGAAACACAAGGCTGAATTTTCACCCATAATATTTGTTTATACTGGTATCTAAGACATAGGGTTATTTAGGTATGTTTAAATGAATACATACAGTTTCTCTGTGTACAGAATTCTTTGTATAATAGAATTTTGGGAGAAATTAACAATTTTTGCAAACTTCATTGGAGTATCTGTGAATATCTGGAGAAGGCAGAGCTAACAGTTGTTTCTCAAACTGGATAGTGTTTGTAACACCTCTGAATCCATATATAATTAACAGACTGGATGGATTAAATAACTCTAAAATAAAACTTCTAACATTCCTTTGTTCAAAAATATTGGCTGTTCCTTAAAAGGCCAGGCTTCTGCCAATAGGCAACGTGAGAGTGCTTCCCGGCATCAGAGAGTGGCTGGAAACAGCAGTGAGATGCTGGGGGCAAAAAATTGAATATTGTAGCTTGGTCTGCATCACCTGAGCATGTTTTCTGACCCAGTGGATCACATTCCCTCACCAGCTACAAAGTGGGATTCAGCTACTACTATAATCCACGTACATATGGAATGCAGCGGTAGCATTACCTTGTCCTCCACAGGCAGTGAAATGTCTTGGGCTAGCGTGTGATCTACCAGTCTGTAATACCATTTAAATATTATACATCGTAAGTTAAGTCTTTGGACATTTTGTCCATTCTTTTTTCATGCAGCAAATGAAGAAAGGGATGATGTGGTGAAGCATTAGATAGTTCCATCCAGAAAGAACTGTAGGTTAGCTAATGCTGGGTTCCCCAAGTTTTGATAGATATTGACAGGTTTCAGTCCATTGTTGCACAGTATTGGAAAATAATGATTTTGTACAGGATGGCTACGTTCCTTTATTTAACCCTTAAATTATTTTATAGAATTTACTTAGCTGATCGTATCACATTTAATCATTAGCTTATAAATTTTGTATTTGGCGGGGGCAGGGGTGTCTGCTAACAATAGCATTTACTTTCAGTTCTATTTCCAGTTCTATTTTTGTGTTTGGAAAAGGAAGGTAGAGCAACCAATTGCTTGATCCTTAGTATTTGGTTATTTTTAAAATGTTGCACCTAGTTCTAGGAATGCTGAATATTTCAGATCATTTTTATTTCAGTTAACAGTGTTTTTCACTTTAGTTTTCAGAGCATTATTCACCCAGATTTGAGGAGAGGCTACACATCTTCCTCCTCTTCAAGATACGATGATGGAAGAGGGTATTGCTTTTTTCACTTTAATTTAGATGAAGTACACAGTGAGAAATTGGGCTGCAGTGGTTAAAAGTCATTGTGTTTTGCCAGAGTATGTACATGTTTTTAAAGCTCAAGCTCTTCTGTACAGGTGAAACTCGAAAAATTAGAATATCGTGCAAATGTTCATTTATGTCAGTATGGCAACTCAAAAGGTGAAACCAATATATGAGATAGACGCATTACATGCAAAGCGAGATATGTCAAGCCTTACTTTGGTATAATTGTGATGGTTATGGCGTACAGCTTATGAAAACCCCAAATTCACAATCTCAGAAAATTAGAATAGTGTGAAAAGGTTCAATATTCTAGGCTCAAAGTGTCCCACTCTAATGAGCTAATGAATCCATAACACCTGCAAAGGGTTCCTGAGCCTTTAAATGGTCTCTCGGGCTGGTTCAGTAGGAATCACAAGCATGGGAAAGACTGCTGACCTGACAGTTGTGCAGAAAACCATCACTGACACCCTCCATAAGGAGGGAAAGCCCCAAAAGGTAATTGCAAAAGAAGTTGGATGTTCCCAAAGTGCTGTATCAAAGCACATCAATAGAAGGTTATGTGGAAGGGAAAAGTGTGGTAGAAAAAGGTGCACAAGCAGCAGGGATGACCGCAGCCTGGAGAGGATTGTCAGGAAAAGGCCATTCAAAAGTGTTGGGGACTTTCACAAGGAGTGGACTGAGGCTGGAGTTAGTGCATCAAGAGGCACCACACACAGACGGATCCTGGACATGGGCTTCAAATGTCGTATTCCTCTTGTCAAGCCGCTCCTGAACAACAAACAACGTCAGAAGCGTCTTACCTGGGCTACAGAAAAAAAGAACCGGTCTGTTGCCCAGTGGTCCAAAGTCCTCTTTTCTGATGAGAGCAACTTTTGCATCTCATTTGGGAACCAAGGACCCAGAGTCTGGAGGAAGAATGGAGAGGCACACAATGCACGATGCTTGAAGTCCAGTGTGAAGTTTCCACAGTCTGTGTTGATTTGGGGAGCCATGTCATCTGCTGGTGTTGGTCCACTGTGCTTCATTAAGTCCAGGGTCAACGCAGCCGTCTACCAGGAGATTTTGGAGCACTTCATGCTTCCTTCCGCAGACGAGTTTTATGGGGATGCTGACTTCATTTTCCAGCAGGACTTGGCACCTGCCCACACTGCCAAAAGTACCAAAACCTGGTTCAATGAACATGGGATTACTGTGCTTGATTGGCCAGCAAACTTGCCTGACCTGAACCCCATAGAGAATCTATGGGGCATTGCCAAGAGAAAGATGAGGGACATGAGACTGAACAATGCAGCGGAGCTGAAGGCCGCTATTGAAGCATCCTGGTCTTCCATAACACCTCAGCAGTGCCGCAGGCTGATAGCATCCATGCCACGCCGCATTGCGGCAGTCATTGCTGCAAAAGGGGCCCAAACCAAGTACTGAGTACATATACATGCTTATACTTTGCAGAGGTCCAATATTGTTCTATTTCCAATCCTTGTGTTATTGATGTCATGTAATATTCTAATTTTCTGAGATTGTGAATTTGGGGTTTTCATAAGCTGTACGCCATAATCATCACAATTATACCAAAGTAAGGCTTGACATATCTCGCTTTGCATGTAATGCGTCTATCTCATATATTGGTTTCACCTTTTGAGTTGCCATACTGACATAAATGAACATTTGCACGATATTCTAATTTTTCGAGTTTCACCTGTAGAATCTCCATTATGAGTTAGGTTTCCACACTTAAGTATAGTTGAGTTTGAGTGCAAAAAAGATAAAGGATACATTGTTGATATTTATCAGATTATGTCTTCTAAGATTCAGGGCTAAATTCATGAAAGACCAGCCTGCATAATTTTTCTTGTTTAGTTCCTTCAACCAGGAGAATTTCAACTTCAACTGCTCTGTTCATAGATTGTTTATCATCACACGCATACTGGAATTCTGATTTATTTTCTAATAAAGCAGTTATAAACCATGGGTTATTTGGGTTTATTTTGTTTTAGGAAAGAGATCGCTGTTCTTGTCTAATGGTAAATATGTCACAGATGGAGTCATCCAAGTACAATCATATCTGTAACCAGTTGAATAGTACACATGACTATATACGTTATTCACATTAAGTCAGTTTTTAATCTAGATTACTGTAATGCCCAAATGTGGGCACAGAGGTAGGAATTGTTGCTTTTTTAAATTGATCTTTGCTTCTCTTAGACCTCCAGGATTTCCTCGTCGTAGAATGGGTCGAATAAACCACTTTGGAGGTCCAAGTCCCCCACCAATGGCTGGTGGTGGATGAGGAAGGTAACACATCTTTTTCTTCATAAGATGCATTGCCCAAAAGTCATATTGAATTCAGCTAAGAAAAATTATAATACTCATTACAAGAATACCATATTTTTCCGACAATAAGACGCCCCCATGTACAAGACGACCCCCACTTTTCCAACCCAAAATTAAGAAATCAATATTTTAAAGATAGTGCAGAACACATTTTTATTTAGTAATTAGTTAACATTGACCTGATACACTCGGTGGGAGGAGGTCCAAACCGTCTCTCTGCAGCTCTGTTTCCAGGCTCTTTTGCATAACTGATTACATTCAAGCACGAGTGAAACTGCCGATAGCTTGTCTCTGCAGGCAGACTTCCTCTAATTGGTTTGTTCAGCATCAGCTGACGTCAGTTACATCAGGCTCGTGATTGGAGGAAGTCTGTTTGGGAGACAAGCTATTTCACTCATGATTGGAGGCTAGCAATAGGAGGAAGCCTGCCTGCAGAGACAAAGTATGGGCAGTTTTGCCACTGCGCGGTTCTCTCGTCGGCTGACTTCCTTGAATAAGACGCCCTTCAATTTTTAGGGTAAGGATTTTAGAAAAAAGTATCATCTTATAGTCGGAAAAATACGGTAATTTTGCAGGATTTTAAATACTTATAGACCAAGTGGGTGAACTTTCCTGTTTCATTTGTGTCCTTATTCAAAAAGGTAAATGTATACTATATAAAATAAGATTTGAGATTAAGAAAAATGGGAATGGATCTAGCCTAGATGTGTAACATCCTAGATTTCCTAGTACAGGTAGTCCTCATTTAGTGACTGCCTCATGCAGTGGTTGTTTGTAGTTATGATAATGATGAAAAAGTAACTTTGCGACCAGTCCTCGCATATGCAACCGTCACAGGTCTGTAAAGCAAAGGAAAGCTGAAGTAAGATAAGCACAGTTGCAGTTTCACTTAGCAACCACTTCACTTAACAACTGAGTTGCCGGTCCCAATTGTGGTTGTTAAACGAGAACTACCTGTATTGTGTTTAGTAAAATAAATTGACAAAGAATTGCCACTGTGTATTATTTACTTTTGAAAATATGTTGAAGCACATTGCAGCCCTGACTTCTACGATCTTCGTTGCATTATATATTACCCTTGTTAGAAAAGGACAGCATCTGGAATGTACTTAAAGCTCTTTAGTAAACAACACTGTTCTAAAATGAAGGTTAATCTTTAATCCTAATCCAGTCAATTTATTTAGAGAACTAGCTACTTCATTTTAAAAAAAATCTCATATCAGAACCATTTATTAGAATTCTTCCATTATGGGAATTCTTAGAATTCCATTGTATTACAGTGGCATAGCTAATTCATGTTGAATACCATAATACATGTTCGGTTATATGTCAGATAATATTGGAGATACAATTTAAGCATATTTTAGTCAACATTAAGATTCCTACTTAGAATGATGTAAGATCAATGTGATTGTTTTTCTCCTCCTTTGAAAGTTTATGTCTCTATCATATTTTGAAAGACTTTGTTTCAAATCAGTTTTATCAGAAAGGATGTAGAAAGTGCATTATTATATAAAGTAAAACAAGTTTAAGGTGTATTTTTTAGGTCTTGGAACAATTTATTAGATAACAGCCACCACTAACCATGGCAAAGGAAACAAACAAACAAAAACCTTAATCAGTTTCTCTTTTCTTTCTCCAAAGGTAAAGGCCTGCTTTAAGAAGCAGGCATGAGACCATACATATTTGCAAGACTAAAAGAACCTGATATAGAATGCACCAAAGGAGTCTGAGGATTGCAAATGTGTTGTCTAAGTGATTTGACTGCTCTGTGAATTAGCAGAACAATGAAGTTGTACTGGGAATTCCATTTTCTAGGATCCAGTGTAACTGAAGTGCAGTTCTATTAAATTAAATGCACATGTTTACTGTCTGTTTTAAGCCTTTTGTATAGCTGGTGGATATTTTGTTGTAGTTGTAAAGTTACGGAAATATATGACTTTGCAAAATACTGCCTTGGGATCATTTAATTGTAACCAATATATTTTAGAATTGACAAATTGTGTACATGGAGACTTAAAAAAGGATAATCTGAGAATATATATGTCAAGATCAGGGAGAGACTGCTACAATTTTGACCCACTTCTAGCATCACACTGGATCTAGATACCTTAAAAAGCTTTTAATCAGATTATTACAGGTTCAAATTCTTTTTTATATAATTTTAATCTCTCCCTATATGGGTATCTCAGTTAATCTGTTGAAGCAAAAATAGTGTCTCATGTTTTGAAAACTAATTTATTCTGTCTTAAAGTCAGTAGACCATCTGTGGACATCTAGGTGTTGCAGAATTACAATTCCCGTTTTTTCCCCCACTATCTACACCCATTATCTGTGTTACTTATAGTTTATGACGTGTTTCATTTTGACCTCATCATTGCCATGTTAAATCCTAAATGTAAAAGCTGACCTTATTGCAATTTATGTTAATGTATAAATAAAAATACATTTATGATGATAAATAAATCCTGGCACTAAATCCTGGTAGCTCAAGCCATTTGCAGTATTATGCCCTTTGCAAAACCTGATGCCATTCAAGAGTTTTAGACTTCAACTCAGTTCCCCTTAAGTTTCACACTGTTTATGTATGGGAACCAAAGTCCAATTCATCTATAAGTACCACGGTGCGGGAAGGTCTAAAGGCTTGTTGGGACATTTTAATTCAATTTCATGCTGGAATCTCCCTTCTGAAGATTTTATTTTTCAAATATGTTTCTTTAACAGAGTAGTATATTCTGAGATTTTTCTGTATTTTTCTGCCAGTTTCTGTATATTGCTCTCTTTTTTTATGCTGAATACTGTATATGACCAATTGTTTGGAAGTTGACTGGATCTCTAGGAAAGGCTGCTGCTGGCAAGTGATGTCATACAGCATTGCATTAGAATTAGCTATATTTAAAAGTGGATTTAAATCTGATGTAAAGGGACCATTAAAAGGGCTAGATAAAGCATTTGAAGAGGGCTTTGCAAAATGTAGTAGCAGAAGCAAGACCCGCCCCGATGCCCTCAAAGTGCTAAAGTGGTCACATCTTTGAAATAGCTGTTCCAAAAGCTGCCTCTGGCTGTTTGCACACATGGGTGCGGCAGCCCCAGAGGAAATGTCTGCATACAAATACCAGCTGGTCAACCAGGGAAGCAGCCTACCAAGCTTTCCAAAGGGGACAGCTGTTTTAGCGCTTTAAGGAAAGGAGCTTCGCTAGTGTTAATGCATTTGTGAAATACTTCTTTCAAATGCGTTGCACCACCTTAGGAAACTTCATAAACTTCAACAAGGATCTCATGATTTTTCTCCTCTTTTAAATATAATAGCGCTAAGGATATAGGTGCTGTTCCTTCAGCAGTCTTTTGTTTTATCTCTTGCAGCATTCCAGCTTTTTATTTATTTTTAATTACAAATATTAAAAAGTGGAGCAGGGAAGCTGTTAGGTACTAAAGAAGGTAGCTGTTGTTACCCAAGCAACAAGAGAGTCCACCAGCTTGAAAGAATGACTGACAGAAGAATTTCAGGGTTGGTTCTTTTTCCCTTAAAAGTTGCATGAAAAGCTGCTTATTTTTCTAAAGCCTGAAACTCTATCATTTGCTCACAGCTTGGTTCCTATTGTCATTACAAAAATCATACGGTGTTAGCCTTGTTAATAAAATTGCCTTGTGAAATAAAAGAGGTACCAAATGATGGAGGGTGACTCCTAGCAGGAAGCACCTCAGCTCAGCAAAAAAGTGTCTGGGCTGAAATGCAGCCAAAACAGGGATCTGATTGAGGTATTTTGTTAATAGGGATGTGCCAAGCATCCTGTCCATGAGCCATTTCATGCACAGAACAACTAACAGACGGATACAAGTTTTGGTTATGCATACTGTAGAACAAAACAGGGCTGTTTTATTCTGGGTGGAGGGGAAGGGGGAAAGTCAAGAACACTGGTGACTGAGAGGCACTGGAAAAATGGGTGGGTGGGCAGGAAAGGGCAGGCCAGTTGGACTTGCTGCACTGGGACACTGGAAGTGTTGGTGAAATGAAGGTGCTGGGAGCAGCCATCCAGTGGGTTATGCTACAGGGAGGGTGTGCCAGCCTTTGGTACTGACAGTTCAGTAGAACGTCCAGGATGCTGTGGTTTGGTTCGAAACAAAACCATTTCCCCATTATGGTGCACGCTCCTACTTAAAAATCTGTTTTACTTAGCAAACATCAGAGGCCGAGTTCACGCTATAAGGCAAAGCCAAGTAAATCAGATTATAGCTTAGTGCAATCGATGAACCTAATCGCTGCAGGCCAGGAATGAACCCGTTTTTGTGCCTCCCCCAAAATAAACGAGGCCGAGCATTTGTGTTTGTGGTTTTTCCGCCCCCGACACCCCATTTCAGGGGCCCAGTGAGTCTCTTAAGCCTTGCAGCTGGCGAAGGCGCCAATGGGCTCTGGCTTCACCCACTTTTAAGATAAAGCCCTCCCTGGGGGTGGCATTAGTTATGCACGCGGCCATAGAAGGGCCGCCCCTTGAGCAGCCCTTGCCGTTTCGGTGTACCTGAGGGGAGGAAATCAGAGCCGGGGAAGGCATTTCGGGGAAAGCGGCGTACCGAGGCCCTTAAGAGAAAGCCGGCCACCATCGGCGGCTCGTTTCCCCGTCTCCGGAAAGCAGAACCGCCCCGGTTCGTCCTGGTCGCCCGGAGGAGCCGCAGCCCCGCTCCCCCAGGGCACATCGCGGGCGCGGCAGGGGGCGGGCGCCCGCTCGCTCGCTCTTGCCGCCGCTTCTGTGCGGAGGCGGCGGCCCGGCCGGCCTTCGCTCGCAGGCGCCCGAGAAGATGACCCAGGCGGAGAAGGGGGAAGCCGCGGCGGCGGCGGCAGAGAACGGCAAGGACAAAGAGCGCGACAAGGAGAAGGAGCAGCGCGGCGCCAAGAGGCCCATCGTCCCCGCCGCGGTGCCCGACTCGCTGCAGGAGGTGAGCCCGGGGCCGGGTCGGGTCCAGCCGCGCCGTCGCCAGGCCGTTTCCGGCGCCGAGGCCTCGCAGCCGGCCTTGCCTCCTCCGAGGCGCGGTGCAGGAAGCCTCCTGCGTTTTGGAAAGCCTTCCCCGCTCCCCGCCCGAGGGTCGGCAGCGCCTGGTGATTCAGGCTGCTTTCTCTGCCGCCTCGGCGGGGAGCCCCTCGCACCCGACGGCCGTCCTCGGGGTCGGACCGGGCTCGTATTTCCCCGGGAAGCCAGCATCAACCCGGAAGCAGGCGTGGGCTAACCCTTAACAGCTGGATGCGCCCATGGAGCCTCCAGGAGTTGAGCTCAGTTTGATCAAGTATTCCCCTTACTTTAGTTTGTGTATCTGCAGGATTGAGAGCTGAAGACTTTCTTGGACTACAGCCGTTTATGTTGGTAACCCAGATTTGAGCGTGTCTTTTAAAAAAATATATCGAGCATAGAGCCTTAACCGAGTCAGGAGGAGAAAGGTTTAACTTAATGTTATTGAATCATTGCATGCTTCCCCCCCCCCCCCCCCCAGTGCAGGGTATTTTTTCCCCATTTCATTTCTAAGTACTGTACAGTGACTATATTTTCTTGGAAAAAATAAAGGACAAAGATGAAAAAGGTTCATAAGGATAAAAAAATTGTTTATGTTTATAACTTTGCTTTACAAAGGAAAATTCAAGAGCAAAACCAACAAAATAAATAATTAAATATACCTAAAGGACAGCTTTCTGAAATACAGGATTGTCCTTTATAATAGAGGACATATGATCACCGTATTTATAGTTATATTGTACATTGACTTATTTTGTGCCCATACTTGTAGCCTGAAGTGACACTATCCAAAGAAAGCTGTAGCATTTGGTAGAATGTGTCCATTATATAACTTGATGAGTACTAAGAGTAAACTCCACTGAGACTGAGCATTAAAATACACATAATCTCAGGAAACCGTTAGCATAAGACTTATGTTTCCTATGTAAATATTGCATGGGAACCCTTGCAGAAGAGAATCAATGGGATTTTAGAAATACTTATTTTCTCCAGTGCTTTTGATTCTACCCTGGAATTCACCAACTTGGGAATCTCATGTTAAACCTGTGTACGTGTTTGCAGTGTTACAGTGTAAGACCTACTCAAAAAGACTTATTCAGTAGAGCCATTTCTAGATAACTGTGCATAGTAAAAGGTAAGTATCATTCTGCTCTCCCACTCCCCCATGTTTAGACACACATGTATCTCTTTTACTGAGCTTTGAATAGGGAGGTGTGCAAATACAACATACTTCATCATTTCTAATAAGTCAGACACTTTTTATTGATATAAAGTGAGTCTGTAATAAAACTGCATAATCCTAATCAAATCCAGTCTCTACTTGACTCGTCCATCTTCCTCTGTGCTCAGGCAGTTCCATTCTTATCACTACAGTAGGTCTGACAATAAAATATACTAGAGGTGTGGGAAATGTTTCAGGTTTGAAATATTAGGAATTTACACTCCCTTACATTTTTAGCAAAGAGTAGCTAGCTTACAGTGGAATAAGTTTAATTTATAATATTGTCATAGAAAATTGTTTCCAAAATAAAATATGGACTATTACTTTTTTTTTCTTTTCTGTTTTTAGCAAATCCAGAGCAACTTCATTGTTGTGATACATCCTGGCTCAATGACTTTAAGGATTGGAAGAGCCACAGATACGCTTCCTGTTAGTATCCCTCATATCATTGCAAGAAGACATAAACAACAAGGACAAATCTCATACAAAGACAGCTGGCTTCTGAGAGAAGGACTCAATGTAAGTCTTCAGTCATTTGGGTCTTACATGAAATTGAAAGTTGTTGCTTATATGAAATACATCACTTTTATGTCGTGAGCCAGATACGAGTTAAGAGGTTACAACTTTTTTATAAACACAGAGGATCATTCTGGAGTCGGGCAGTGCCTAAATCAAATAAATTAAATTTGTCAAAAAAGCCCTTTGCTGTAATAAAGTTTGTGTCTATGTTAGTGTGTGTGTTGACTGTGTAGATTGGCTGAATTGCTTAATAGCTGGAATAACCAACTAGGTGCTAGGAAAACACAATGTGCCAGTTGGCACTCCCCCAGCACTCACCAGGCTCTTGTATTTTTTCACGTTATATTTTCACGTTAAAAGAGAGGGAAAACCTCCAGCATCATCTTAGCTATACAAATGCCTCTACGTCCCATAAGCTTTCACACAAACCAAACAAGTGGCTGCTGTATCTCACTGCTTTATTGGAAAATGCCCCCCTTTGCTCACAAAAGGAGAAAGGTAAGTAGGGATGATGGAAAACAAAAGTGAGAAGGTAGGGAGGACTAAACTAGATGGTAAGTAACTTTCCATCTAGTTTAGTTTCCATTCTTCATCTTCCTGGACTCTCCTTTTCCTCTTTTTTAGTAATGTTTTTTAAATTTTGATGTTTTATGTATTTATACGTATTTATGGTTTTAATGTTTTGTGTGAGTCGCCCAGAGTCCCCCATTGAGGGGAGATGGGCGGGGGAGAAATTTAATAAACTTTCTGGCGTATCTATGCTTTGTAAGGAGCGTGTTCAACAGATTGTGTGAGAGTACCTACAACACAGTCCCAATTCCTTTTATGCCTACCAGCCCAAAATATTTGGGATCCCTGCTTAATAGGCAGGGAATTGGTTGGCATGCAAGGCTTGAAACTCCCAGGAGTCTAAAAAATCAGTAAGTCAAAGAGAAGACAAGAATTACAGTTGAAGGTTGTACGTGGATGGCATTTAACCCAATACAAATAGTATATATATCTAGCAATTATTCAAAGAGTCCATTGGAATTGGGCAGCTAATAAATTCAAGTAAATAAAATGTTGGAGGGGATGTGAACAGAAGAGTACATTTCCACATATGTGGTGGATCTGTGAAAAAGTTGCACCATTCAGACAGTCTTCTGAGAAGGATGATTGATAACTAAGCAAAAAGTAGAATGAATTGGAGTTGTTATACATATTTGAGGGAGAGAGTCCTAAACTGACTAATAAAGGACTAATTATATTTTTACTTTTAGTTACCAAATCTATAATAAGTCAACAATGGAAATGTTTAAATAATGTAACAATTGAAAAATGGCATTCAATTGTTGCCTGCTTTCTTTTAGCCTAGATATCAATTTACCAGCCAATTGATAGTTTAAGCTTGTTTTTTGGAAATACAATGAAGTATAAAATGTGGAAGTTTGGATTTTTATATAATGATATGGGTTTTTTTAAGAATATGTAATAGATTGTTGTTTGTATATTGATTTCTGTAATAATTGATATAAAATAACTAATTCTATGCCTGGAAGCAATATGAATTACTGATTGATTTTATTTAGAAACCGGAAAGTACTGAACAAAGACAAAATGGCCTTAAAATGGTTGACCAAGCAATATGGTCTAAGAAGATGTCAAATGGTGCCAGACGTACGCCTGTATCACCTGATCAGGTATCTCATTTATAAACTGTGGTTAATACTAATAGTGTATTTTAAGGAACATCAGTAGAGTCTGATGGATTTTGAAGGCTCAGAAAGAGGCAGAGCATGGCTGTGGTGAGGCTGAGTCCTATGTAGAGGAATGGTGATCAAATCAACTTTGCAGTAGTTCAGCACATTAGAAATAGAGTCTATTAAATATCACAGATAAATAAAAAACCCTTTGAATGAAAAGATATTTGAGATTAAAGACTTAAAAAGGTATATTCCAAGTGGAATTCTGTGGATTGACGGTTCAGTTCAATAGCTGTGATTATTGCCAAAAAGACCACTCCCAAGTAGTGCCTAGTAACATACATAGATTTTTTGGAATATGGGCTAATCAGATATTATGGCCCCAGGCCATGAAGGATTTTACAGGGTAACATCAGCACTTCAAATTTGGCTCCAAAATTAACTGTGAGTCAGTGACAATAATGTACTGCTAGCATTGCAGGTAGTCCTCACTTAACAATGGTAATTGGGACCAGAATTTCTGTCATTAAGTGACATCGTAAAGTGTGACATCACGTGACCATGCCGCTTAGTGAAGGAAATTCCAGTACTTCTGGTTGCCATCATTAAATGAATCCCACACCACTGTTAAGCGTGATGTCACAAGGTCGCCATATGCGACCTCCTGCCAGCTTCCCCATTGACTTTGCTTGTAAGAAGCTGGCAAAGTAGGTTGCAAATGGCGATTGCGGGATACTGCAACTGTTTTAAGTACAAGGACCAGTCATAAGTACACTCATTCAGCACCGTTATAAGTTCAGACAGTCACTGAATGAGTGGTTGTTAAGTGAGAACCACCTGTATATGATCATACTTTATAGTTTCAGTCAATATCCAACCACCATAGTTTGGGCTAATTGAAGTTTCAGGATTGTCTTCAAGGATAGTGGAAAACATTTAGGAATGTACATGACCTTGGATTTCAAGTGAAGACCTCTGCATTCTTAAAGTAAAGTAAATATTATGTTTTCTCTATAGCATGGTGTTTTAAGTGATTGCTTTAAATATTTATTCTAGGCCCGATCTTACAATAGACAGATGCGACCTGCTATTTTAGATCACAGCTCTGGGGCAAAGTGGACAAATACTGCCCATCACCCAGAATATGTCATTGGTGAAGAGGTAGGGCCTCTTTTTTTTTTCGTTATGCTAAAGTTATACATGTAATTTTGATTTACAAGTTGTGGAACTGTATGCGTCTTTCAGAGGTCTATTTAGACTTGATACAATCATAAGCTGCCATTGTTTCAAGGCCAATCCCTGCTCCTATAAGGATAAATGATTGCAATCTATCTTCAGTGAGACTCCATAGTTCTTTCAAGGACATTCCTTTGATCATATCCATCCAGCTTATCCATTGTCTTCCATTTCTTCTATTCCCCTCAAGCTTTCCAAGCATAGCCATTTCTTCTAATCCATCATTGCAAACACCACATTCCCAAAGTATGTTAATTTCTGCTTACTGATTGTTGCCTCAAGGGGGCAGTTAGTCTTCATCCTGAACAAGCTGATTCTACAAGCAGAATTCTCCAAAACCATAATTTAAATAAATATATTTCAGCATGTCTGTCCAAAGAAAAGACACTCCTGCTTAAAGAGTGGCAGACAAGTGCAACATTCATGCTATTGTGCTTTCTGAAACAACTTTTTGGAGGCAAATGTAGTGTTGCACAACACTAATATTTTTCAAAGAATTTCAAGCTCAATGATTGTCAGTTCTGCTTGGTTTTGGTTTTGTGACAGTTGTCATCCAAGAGTCTGTTGAGTTTCCCTTCCACCAAGGACAGGCAAAGACCATGCAATCAAAAATCATGCTTTCCCCGTTTCATCCCTGCCTTTCTCATTTTCTTCCTGCTCTGTTCTGCCTTTCTGGGGGAACCTTTCATGGTGTCTCTGTTCATTTTTGTTTTGTCTCTCCCTTTATTCTTTCATTTTCTCATTCTTTTTTTTTTAAATGCTCCTCCCACTAGTTTTTCTTTCTGCTTCTCTGGCCATTGTGGCTTATAGCACTAGTGGCAACATAATTGCTGTCTAGATCTGGAAACAAAAGACTCTTATTCACCGAGGAGACTGAATAGGCAAGATATGATGCATTTTTAGATAATGTGCAATTAAGCAGTGGTCATTTGTATGTAATCTATTCCTTTCTATTCTCTCTCCATATAAAAAAGCAAATTAGTTTTTTTTTTAATTGGGTAGGTAGCAAAATTATGGTTTGTTGGTGTATGTGATTTTAGACTTAATTTCATGTTGAGTAGCACAAAGAAAGAGAAAAAGGCGATATGCCACTGTTGTGGAACTTTTGCCAAAGACAGGAGCACAACATTGAGGAGAGCAACCATGTTTATTGCAGTGATCATTGGGTGCCTGCTTTCAAGAAAGAGGGACCCCGAACAATAGAAAGGCAGAGTTTCTTACACACCTTGGGGTTGAGAGGCAGGAAATCCTTGGGATCTGATTGGTGGGCAAGTTTTAATAGGTGTTAAACAGGGGGATAGGTGTTAAACGGGACAGATGGTTTTTTTGTGCGAGTCAAGGAATCTGTTGCAGAAGATAATGGAACCTTGCGAAGAGCAGGCGCATGTTCTTCGTAAGACTGGAATTCCTGCAGTTTCTCACTTGTTAACAAAGGATTTCCTTATCGGGGTTGCCTCTTGGCAAGCCTTTAAGCAGACAGGTGTTGGCCCTCTCATTGTTTCAGTGTGATAGAATTAAGAGGGCTGTTTCAGCAGCAGAAACGTGGTCATCCTTGGGTCATGCCATAGCTTGGAACTGATTCTGTTTTACATGTGCAAATGGGGAGGGCAAGAAACTGCAGAGGGAAATGGGGGAAAGAGTTGCAGGAGAGGCAAGGGGGAGGGGGACAGAAAGAGAGGCAGGGAAGGGGGGAGTAAAGAGTTTGCTGCAGGAGAGCCAAGGTGGGGGAGAGTTTCCAGCGTTATTTTATTATTTTTCCATCACAGCCACAAAGGAGGGAAAGATGACCAGAGGAATGGAGCATGTAGAGATAGCTGTGTAATACTGCAGTTTCAGTCCATGTTGGCTTTGCCTCCTTCCCGTATGAGCTGCACCCTGAGTTGACAATTCACCCATGTTTAGGCTAGCACGCTGTGCAGAAATTCCAAATATTTGTGATTAAATTTTGCATAAGGAATCATTTATTTATATTTCTTATGCAGTAGAACATTAAAAAAAATGATATGCTAATATAGCATACGATAACACCATCAGTAGAATTAAAACTGCTCCTAGTTAATAGAAATCGTGTTTTGTTTTGTTCTTTTTATCCTTTTCAGGCCTTGTACGTTAACCCTTTGGACTGCTACAGTGTTCATTGGCCTATTCGACGGGGACAGCTGAACCTTCATGTAGGACTTGGGGGCTCCCTTACTGCGGTTCTTGCTGATCTTGAGGTTATATGGTCGTATGCAATTCAGAAATATCTAGAAATACCTCTGAAGGATCTGAAGGTGAACCATGATTAATTTCAAATGAATGTGACAGTGACAGCCAACTTTGTACCATTATTACTACAAAGAGAAGTGACCATTAATATACCTTGTAGCCTTATACCGCATTTGTTGGCATCACTTTCTTACATATAGCTCATTCTTAAGATTATCTATAAAATCTACCTACCTACCTACCTACCTACCTGATTTATATAGCCGCCTGTTTCACATATATGACTCTTAAGTGGCTTACAGTAAAATAAATAAAATACATAATATAAAAATACACAATATAAAAATGATTAAAAAATAGCAGCTGAGCACCATAAAAACAACTATCAGCAAAACCAAGAGATGGGCTCTGTCACACACTCAGGGCCCCAGACCCAGGCACAAAACCAAGTTTTCAGGGCTTTACATGGTCAGGGCCAGTCTAATTTCAGGTGGAATGATGTTCCACAGGGTGGCACCATGGTAGAAAAGGCTCTCCCTCTGGGCCCTGCCAGTCGACACTCCTTGGCTGACAGGACCTGGAGCATGCCCCTCCTGCTGGATAGGCTAGGATGGGTAGAGACAATTGGGGACAGATGGTCCTGTAAGTAACCCAGTCCGAAGACATGAAGGGCTTTGAAGGTGACAACCAGCACAGGGAAGCTCACCGGAAGCCAATGTAGCTCATGGACCAGTGGTGTCACATGCACTGAGTAACCAGCATCAGTAACTGCCCCTGCTGTCACATTCTGCATCAGTTGAAGCTTCCAAATATTCTTCAGGGGCAGCCCCATGTAAAGTGCATTGCAGTAGTCCAGTCTGGTGGTCACAAGGGCATGAGTGACTGTGAGCAGGGCCCCCTCCCAGTCCAGGAAGGGGTGCAACTGATGCACAACCCAAAATTGTGCAAAACCCTCCTAGCCACAGCTGCCACCTGGTCTTTGAGCAGTAGCCATGAGTCCAAGAAGGACTCCCAGATTGCATACCAGGTCTGTCTGCGGCAGTGCCACCCCATCCGGAACCAAAGATGGAAGGTCCCTGGAACCAGGAGGTCCAGAAATCCAGAGCTACTCGGTCTTGCTTGGGTTTTGCTGAAGTCTGTTGTGCTCCATCCAGACCCCCAAGCCTTGAGAGCAATGAGACAGAGCCTCCATAGCATTACTCAGGCAACAGAGCGAGGACGGGGGGGAGATATAAAGCTGAGTATCATCAGCAGACTGATGATACCTCACCCCAAACTGTTGGATGACCTCACCCAGTGACTTCATGTAGATGTTAAACAGGAGAAGAGATGGTACCGAGCCCTGTGGCACCCCACAAAGGAGAGGCTGCCAGCTGGATCTCTTCCCCCCCACCATCAACACCGATTGGAACTGACCATTTCCTGATTGTCTAAATTATTTATTTACTTAAATGATGTTATTACTAACATTTAACAAAGAATAAACTTATTTCAGCTGCCTGTATTGTTTTGTTGTTCCCATTGTTCATTCTATCACATGAAGCAGTCTTCTTTTTCCTTCTCTTTTTCAGTATTACAGATGCATTTTACTAATTCCAGACATCTATAATAAGCAGCATGTGAAAGAAATAGTAAATATGATTCTCCTGAAAATGGGCTTTTCAGGTAATAAATTACTATAATCAGCTACCCATGATGTTTTAAGTTATCTTAATGTCTGCATTTTAATCACAATTTTTTGTGAATTTAAATTATCTTTGTGATTGTTGCATTCCGCCATGCATTCACCAGGTGGTAAATCCATCCTTTTCAACTGCCAGACTGAATTGTGAATCTGGCTATAAAAATGGAATTATATTGATTTAAGCCTATCTAGAGTGTATCTAGGCAATAGAAACTTCTTTTCACTGACTTGACAGAGCCTTCCCTTTACTATTCACTTACACTACAAAAGAGATCAGAACTATTTTCTACGTTGCAGGAAAGGGTGGGCAGTAGTTTCTTATGGGCCTCTTTTTGCTATTCCAGTAGCCTCTTTATACGGGTTATCAGGGGGATGGTTGCACAAGCACAAGTTCCCTCCCCTAGTTATAAATCTTCATTTGCCAAACACTACTATTTACCTTCCCTCTGGGCCCATCCCCTGCATTCAGTACAATGGGGCTGTGCATAAAAGCAACTTCTTATTTATTTATTTGTTTAGTAAACAAATCTATATGGCCACCCAACTCACACACACTGACTCCAGGCGGCTTACAGAATTAACTTGTACCTTGTATTAACCAACCAGCCCTGTTTGTGGGTGGGAGTGGCCATGAGTATCAGGAGACTCAGCGTTCCTTTTTTGTGGAGTCCTTGGGGTGCTCTGAGCTTGGCTGTTTTCTTGCAAACGTTTCATTACCTGGCTAGGTAACATCTTCAGTGCTAGAATGGAATTGGGTTTGCTCTCTGTTTGTATACAGTGGCTTGCCCTGCCAGTGTTGGTTTTTTTTTTTTCCTGGTAGTTCCTTGATTAGGGTATTGTTTACTGCTGATTGTGTGTCTGGTGATAATCTTGGTGTTAATCTCTGCTTATCTGGGTGATGATTGCTGGTGAGGAGATATTCTGGTCTTTTGTTCTGTTATTCTCTTTTGAATAGTGTGTAGATGTTGTTTATCTCTATGGCTTTTGATGGCTGCCTTGTCTGAATACCAAGCTTCCAAGAATTCCCTCGCATTTTTGGATTTAGCTTGGTCTAAGATGCTAACAGTTTCCCAGTTGAAACTATGGTTAAGTCTGTCCATGTGTTGTGAGATGAAAGAATTGTCATTGTGTCTTCTGACTGCTAGTTGGTCCTCGTGGATACGCTCTGCTAGCCTTCTGCCTGTCTGTCCTACATAGTGGTTGTTACAGTCCTTACACTGTATGTTGTAGATGACTCCTGTTTTTTCTTCTTGGGCTGCTGGGTTTTTTGGTTTGCTTAAGATGTTTTGGAGGGCTTTAGTTGGTTTGTGTGCTACAGAGATGCCATGTGGTTGTAATAGTCTGTTGGTGATCTCTGAGATGTTTCTGATGTATGGCAGTGTGATCCTTTTCATAACTTGTGTTGGTTGTGTTGTAGTAGGTTGAGTGGCCAGGCACTTTTTGATAAAGTTGTGTGGGTATCCATTTTGTTGGAAGATGTTGTATAGGTCTGTTTCCTTTTTCTGCTGTTCTGGGTTGCTGCAGTACATTTGTGCTCGTTTGAATAATATCCTTACACAGTTCCTCTTGTGGGAGGTTGGGTTGTTACTTTGGTAATGGAACCACTGGAGGGAAAAAATAAAACTAAAATAAAACAAAACAAACCCCCCACCAACACTGGCAGGGCATGCCACAGTATATAAACAGAGAGCAAACCCCATCCCATTCTAGCACTGAAGATGTTACCTAGCCAGGTATTCAACCCTGAGCTACACATATTCGCTTCTATTGGTTCCTTTTTGTCCTAAATAGGAGGGGAAAGGATTGAGCAAAAAACATAGTCCAAAGCCAATTCCTCCTTCTGGCGCACTAAGCTGTCAAAATCCCAAATGCAAAAGTCTTCAGCAACTACAGACTTGGGAGCAAAGTTTAGCCCAAATGTTCTGGCAGCTGGAAGAGGCATGCAGATGTAGATCTTGTTTCACGTGTTGGAATATCTCAGTGCAAGCTTTATATCCCAGGCTTTATGCCTCAGCCCAGAGCTGTATTGTACCCTCCAAATCTTGGTGTGGTTCTCAAATCCAGTTCCAAGAATAGAGCTGAAATACAGCCTCAGACCTGAAAAAAACAGCACATCCTTTTTTAACAAGTTATACTTGAGAGACAAAGCTTATATAAATGACAGTGGTTAATTGGGAAAGAGAATAATGAAACATAGATAATACAAATCAGAGTTTTCCTGGATAAGTTGACCAATTTGCAAAAGACATGGGCAGAGGTAAGCAGATTTCTTATTTCTTCTATGACAATGGATACATAAATTGAGAGTTTTATAAAATGGGACTTGTAAAGTGTTCTGTAGCGCTGTGTGTATGACAAATGCAAGGCTGTGTTTGTACAATAGAAATTGCATATAACAGTTATGGCACCCTTTTTTTAGGAATAGTGGTGCATCAAGAATCGGTATGTGCTACTTTTGGAAGTGGTTTAGGCAGTGCGTGTGTTGTTGATGTGGGGGATCAGAAGACAAGCGTTTGCTGTGTTGAAGATGGGGTTTCACATCATAACACCAGGTAACTATCAAAAACTGGGGACAAACATTTTACATACATTTAATATTTTTAGTAAAATTTAATATTTGTCCAGGCCAAGGAATTCTATACTTTGTAAAGGTCTCTTAACATATCTTAGTCCAAAGTATCTTTTTAAAAGCTTTCTGAAATATCCTTAAAAATTGGTGCATGTTTTGTGCTGGTGAATCAAAGATTGGTACCACTTGTGTCATTCCCAGTTGCTATAGCAAAGTTCATATTGGATCAAATAAATTATTGTATTAATAATCATGGGTATAATATTTCTTCTAAATGCTTTTAAATTTCTTTCTTCAAGGTAAATAGCTTCTTCTGAAAAAGCTAATGTTCTCACAAGTGTGTGTGGATTTGTTTGTTTTTGTTTTAGGTTATGTCTTGCATATGGCGGTTCTGACATATCAAGATGTTTTTATTGGCTTATGCAACGAGCTGGGTTTCCTTACAGAGATTGCCAGTTAGTTAAAAAGACAGATTGTCTTCTCCTCCAACACCTAAAAGAAACATTTTGCCATTTAGACCAGGTAAGATCTAAAACTGTCAAGCTCCACACTTTTTAGGCCAGAGTCTGTTATTGTGATGGAATGGAATTATGAAGGCCAGACTCAGGGAGAGAAGCATCCTCTTTCGTCTCCTGAGGGGCGAGGAAGAGATAAGAGGATGAGGCTGGCACCTCCCTGAGGAATTCACTCTGTTTTGATTGGCTGACTTTGGGAACGGAGGTTTCAGTCTGGGAAGATTGATGTCAGGCCTAGCCCAAGCAACTCCAGGAGACCATGCAGATTCAGTTCAGCAATGTTTATTAGCTACAACCTCTAGCAAGAATCTTCCCAGACTGAAACCTCAGTTCCCAAAGTCAGCCAGTCAAAACAGAGTGAATTCCTCAGGGAGGTGCCAGCCTCATCCTCTTATCTCTTCCTCGCCCCTCAGGAGACGAAAGAGGATGCTTCTCTCCCTGAGTCTGGCCTTCATAATTCCATTCCATCACAGTTATGATTGACACATTTTAAAACGTATGGAGAATGCGTCTAGAAGTTTATAAAGCTAACATGTATAAAATCTATGATGGTGAATAGGGAGAAGTAAGAATTGCTTCGTGTAATGCTGCACATGTCACTGCTATTGAAGATTATCTTGTTTAGAAAGAAATTATGAAAATTCAGAGAATGCTTCTTTTAAGAACAGCATTCTAAAATAACTAAAATGTGAACTTCTCTGGGATTAATTTGCTTCTGCTTATAAGTTATCAGGCACAAACATTGTTGTTGCACCCATTTTTTGAGTTTCACAAGCACATTAGCTAACTATAATTAAAAATACACTGCAGATTAGGTATGTGTTTGGTTTTATCCAGTAATGCTATATTTTTATTAAACAATTTCCTATCCTGGTGTTCTTTAGATATGCTGGACCACAATTTCTGTGACTTCTAGCCAGCATGGCCTTTGTGGTGGAAATACTACAAATTTGGAGTATATCAATTGGGGAAAGTAATTGTTCTTAAACCTCAGATTTCCTAAATTAATTTGAAGTAACTTCATGGCCTAAGTTTTAGATAGATAATTATTCTTTGGGTAAAAAGTAGGGATAAGGAAGCTGCAGTGTAGGGAAGCACATTCCACCCTAAACCCCACTTTTGTGATTTCTGCCCCAAATCATGCTGCTGAAATTCAGTATAAAAACTACTAATTTTCCACTGATTTTAAGCAAAATGGGTGCAAAAAAGTCATGTAAAACCTTTGTAACATATTTTGTTCCTTAATTCTTTCCCTCAAGATATAATGAAAATTCTGTCCAGGCGACACCACTAGTACCTGTGGCCCTCAGAAACTGGAAAAGTAACAAAAATGGAAGTGTTGGCCCCCAGCTGCAAAATGGTTGCTAATGTATTTTTTAAAAATAATGTTGTCAAAAGTTACTGACATCAGTGTAACAAATAGAAAATACCTTTCACAAGACTGATGCAATCTTTAATAAAAGAGTAAAAATGTCTTCTTTGGTTTCTTTCCTAGTAATTTAGCTTAGCTTCTTGAGAAATCTATTAGCTGTGGCTTTCCCACAGATTAATGAAACACCAACCCTTAGTTACTGTTCTGTGGAAATTAACAAAAGCACTTGGGAAAAGCTAAACATTCACTTATCTGGCTAAGATAAAAAAAAACAACTAAGACTTGAGTTAGTTTTGAGAGAGCTGAATTTGTTTAAGCTACACTTCAGAGAGCCAGTTTAGTGTAGTGGTTAAGGCACTGGGCTAGAAACCGGGAGACTGTGCGTTCTAGTCCTCCCTTAGATAAGAAAGCCAGCTGGGTAATTTGGGGCCAGTCACTCTCTCTTAACCCTAAGAAAAAGGCAATGGCAAACCACTTCCGAAATCTTGCCAAGAAAACTTTAGGGACTTGTCCAAGCAGTCGCCAGGAATCAATGCTGACTTGAAGGCACCAGAAAACAAAACAAAACAGTAATACTTCAGTGTGCTACTGCAGAGTATACACACACAGAGTTAAATCTAGATATTTATACCTTCTTTTATTACTAGGATTTATCTGGACTGAAAGATCATGAGTTTCAAGTCCGTCACCCAGATTCTCCAGCTTTGTTGTATCAGTTGCGCTTAGGAGATGAAAAGCTGCAGGTAAGACTATGAGATGTATCCCTCATAGTGTTATGCACAAAACATCATGGGGTTTTTTTGGTGAGCTTTAAATGAAACAAGCTCCGTTAGAAAATTTCCATCAAAATGTTCTGAGTTGGCTCAAGCATTGTATATTATGAAGGTACAAAACTTGAAATTCTTTGAATATTCCAGTTATGGGAAATAGTGGGAACTCAGAAACAGCTACTACTCCCTTGTTTATCACTAGGGTTGCAAGATCACATTGGGTGGTAGTCCAGGCCAAACTCTGTGCTACCTACCACCTAAACTCTGCATAATTTGGCCAAGGACTATATTTGTATTTTTTTTGAAACATTAAAATAAACTTCCATGGAAATAATGGGAACATAGCTCTCTTCTCACTAACTAGAAAAATTATCTTCTTGTCCAGTGTTCTTCTTTTCGGGGGATAGTTTGCACATAGGGGAGATTGCTGGCTGCAAAAAAGGGCTGCTGGTGCTTCTTAATTGTGGGAATAACAAAAACATTACAGCAAGACATGAGAGCACGCATGGATAGCGTATGTGCACCAGAGTTCTACAAATCAACATTGTCTAGAAGTCTGTACATTTATACATTAATCAGCATTAACAGCTCTAGTGTATGAAGCAGACTAGTGCACAAGCTTTCTTAACTTCTTTCTTCATTATCTGAGAGGTTAGCTGTCTCTGTTTTCCTATGCATTTTCTGAAACCTGCCAGTTTCTCTCTCCATGTATGTCTCTATTCTTCCTTGTTTACATAAGAAATTAATACAATGATTCTGTGTTTTGTGAATTCTGTTTGTGTCTCCTTCTTTGGTAAGTGTACATCGATCTTTTCCAACTTCTAAGTCATGCCTTTATTGACATAGAACTGTTTATGACTGACTCTTTTCGAAAGAATATTGATATCTATTTTGAAAGAATATAAGTACAAGTAGTTCTTTGTTAACAACACTAATTGAGACCGGAATTTCCATCATTAAGCAATACGGTCATAAAGCATGATATCACAGGACCATGCCACTTAGCAACTAGTTACGGCAGTCTCTGGTTACCATCATTAAGCAAATCACCAAAGGTAGTTCAGCAGGGACCTCATGTGATTCTGCTGGCTTCCCCATTGACTTTGCTTGTGAGAAGCAGGCAGGGAAAGTCGCAAATCATGATCACGTGATCCTAGGGATATGGTGACAGCCAGAACTTTGAGGACCGGTCTTAAATACCACTTGTTCAGCAGCATTGCAAGTTCGAACAGTTGCTGAACAAGTGGTCATTAAATGAGGACCACCTGTAAAAAGAATGTAAGTTTAATAAAGTAAAAAAGTACAAATAACAAGTATGGGTGGGTGAACAATGGATCTAAAGTATCATAAAACTGTAGATGTTCCAGTATATCAATCAATCACTTTGTTACTGGTCACAGACCCAGTATATTGTTATGGACTTATGATATTATAGAAAATTTTATAACATTTCTCTAAACGAAATCCCTATGTCCCTACTGAACGTTAAGCTGAATGTATTTGGTTAACATACAAAAAAGTGTGATTCTGTTGCCACCCTTTGGTGAGGTCTACGCATAGGAACTTCATTTGTGTTGCTTAAAGCAGATGTTGGCAATAAATAAAAGAACTGTCTTTGCAAATCTCTGTTAACCTATCTCCTTCATTACTGTGTTTACCCAGATTAAATGATCCTTTGATTCCTGTTCTTCCATTTCTTCAGCTTTTGAGTTTCAGTTAACCTTTGACAGTAATTCATAAATTCTTGGTGTTGCATCTATCACTTCTTTCAGTTTACCACAGAATTCCTCAGTGTCTTCCTCTGCTG
Source organism: Liasis olivaceus (assembly GCA_030867105.1). Taxonomy (NCBI): domain Eukaryota; kingdom Metazoa; phylum Chordata; class Lepidosauria; order Squamata; family Pythonidae; genus Liasis; species Liasis olivaceus. The sequence continues at coordinate 48,543,501 of CM061348.1, forward strand.
CATCTGTAGAGGTGCATAAAAGTTTATGCCATCTTGAGCATTGAGTACAAAAGGTGGGCTGTAAATCTAACAAATCTTAAATATTTCTACCTACATATTCTGCTGAGAGGAATTATGTAATCATAGGTTGTTTAATTGTAACCCAAGTGCAAGTAAGCCTGGATGAATCTATAGAGAAATATTTACAATAATTTGGAATCCTTCCTTTCTAGGCTCCAATGGCATTATTTTATCCAGCAACTTTTGGAATTGTGGGTCAGAAAATGATAGTTTTACAACAAAGGTCTCAAGGTGATCCTGAGGACCCACATGATGAACATTATCTCTTAGCTACACAAAGTAAGCAAGAGCAGGTGTGTGCGTGTGGCTTTCTCTTTCCTCTTTGTTTTTTCCCCTTATGCTATGACACTCAGTATCTGTGTAGGTCTAATTATATTTATTTAAAGCTTTCTTTCCAGAGAATTGGTAGATGAATTCTACTGATATGGCTGGCTTGATCATAATGCTAAACCAGGCATGTTCAGGCTGGCAGTCTCAGCCAAAATGGGCTAGAATTTCTGGCTGCCCCTAGCTCTGTTGACTGAGGATAATATAGAGCAACAGATCTGAAAGGTATCAGATTGTGAGGATGAGAATGCAGTGAATGAGATCAGGGCTTCTCACGTACATATGGCGGTTTTAATTTAAGTTAGTTGCTTGTTCAACTAACAATTGTAGTTTATAAAGCTGGATTGTTTCAGTTATCTATAAGAGTAACTAGTGTTTAGTAGACAGATGTCACAAGAAACTGCACATAATTTAAAATCGAAGCAGAAATTTTGGATTTTCTTGCAACCATGTCAAAGAGGGCAGGAGACAGCTATTATATCTGACACACAGTCTCTCTACACATAATTGTGCTTGTGTGCTTACATGCACCTTTATTTAACTATCCTGAACGATGATCAGTATGATGCTTTAATTCGTTTTTGTTACCTAGATAATTTTTGAAAGCGCTTCTTTTTCAGAGTTCATTTGTTTTACTAAAATCAACGTTCCAAGCATAGGATTTCTATTTCGAAGTTACCAAATTGAATTGAATGGATGTAAATATTGGCTACATTGAGGAAATCCAATACAGGCAAGAAGAACACACCATATTTACAGAAAAGAATATCCTGAATTTAAGATAGCCTTCCCAAAAAGAATAGGCAGAAAAAAAATGATAAACAGAGATAAACATTCTTTGCAATCAAAGAGTGTCTGTTTTGCAAACCTAACATTGCCAATTCCAGCTGAAACCAATCCTTGAATTTCCCCCCAAAAAGTATGTGTGTGTGTGTATATATACCCCTGCCACAAGCCACACAAAAAAGGTAGGGTATGGATAAAAAACACAAATTAATATTAAATGAATCATTTAAATTGTAAAACAAAGTGTCCCTATGTATAAAATTAATTGATTCTCTACTCTCTACCAACTATTTTCTCTCACAAATACTTAACAACATAGAAAAATAGAGGTGCAAATGCACACAGTCACCCAGTGGCATTCACAAGTATGGGGAGGTCAAAATAGCCAAGATGGTGAGCACCGCTTTTGTAGGTGAGTCAATTTTGCACACGTATACAAAAGGATATGTCCCATCTGTTCTCATGCCTGTTTTGACCACCCCTTGTAGACGCTACCGCATTCTCTCTCCTTTCAGTACCACAATGGGATGAAAAGGAAGGACGGGGAAGGTGCAACTGAACAGGGAAAGAAAGAAAAGGAAGGAAAGCCTTGTTTAGGTGTTAGCAAAAGGGTTCCCATTCACTGCACAAACCTTCCTGCCCAGGCAAGGGTTAATTGTCAGCTCATTTCCAAAGATATCCACCACTTTGCAGTTCATGCCATTTCCTTGTTTTCAACCACAACTTATTAGTGAATATGAAAAGCTTGTTAAATTGTTGAGATAACTTCAAATTAATAGTTTTTTAATGTTATTCTGGATTTTTTTGGTTGGCTACCTTAAGGTATATAAAAGAATCAGCAGAGTATGAAGTATTTCACAAAATAATACTTCAATTGTGTATTGTCGGTTCCCCTCCTAATCATATAGATGCCTGTGGTTTTGGATGGGAGGGTCAGTTGCAGCAGTAAATAGTTTCTTGGGCCTTTTACAGTAAGAACTGGGTATGAGTAATAAGAAAGTAACAAACTGGGTGGACAGAAATAGCACTGAGCCTTTATGTGCTTTTCAGCCCCAGAGTTACGGGCAGGACTTGTGCTTGCTTTCTTTGATAGACAATCTTATTTTGCTTTTTCCAGTCTGCAAAAGCAACAGCTGACCGAAAATCCATAACCAAGCCTGGTGGATTTGAGGGAGACCTCCGTGGCCAGTCTGCAAGTGTTGCTGAAAACGTTTATCCTCCTGAAGTGGAGTTAGGCACTTCTCATAGTGACTGCATTATTGGTGGGAATGAATCTGAAGAAACATTAACAACTCACATGTCCCGAAAAACTGCTGTATCTCAGTTTGAAGGGAAAGCTTTAGGCCTTGACAAGGCAATTCTGCACAGCATTGACTGCTGTGGTAAGAAAACTATTAATTTATGTATGTCATACTAATATTTCAGGCAAGATTTATGATAGTATTAGTAGATTTCATCAGTGTGTATAAAATACTTATTTTCCCAATTATTCCATTAATTGTAATTTTCTGATTAGTTTATTATAGTTTATTTACAGTTCTTTCCTGTGCACTTTTCTAGCATCAGATGATACCAAAAAGAAAATGTACAGTTCGATCCTAGTAGTAGGAGGTGGCTTGATGTTCCACAAAGCTCAAGAATTTCTTCAACACAGAATTCTCAACAAAATGCCTCCCTCTTTCAGGAGAGTTGTTGAAAATGTAGAAGTCATTACAAGACCAAAGGTATCTTTGTATGGATTTATGCATGTTTTCAAATAGCAGAGTAGCTGGAGATAGCATTAGGAAATGCAAGGAATTAATTATGCAGTAGTGAAACACACTTTGAGATGATGAATAGGGCTCTCCACACCATTCAGAGGAATGCTTCACCCACAATACAGTTGAGGTGGCCACATCTCCCAAAGGCTCAGCTGGGCAATTTGAGGGTCTTCTAGAATTACCTGCCCATGGCATTTGTATGCACAGAAGTACATTTCCATGGGGATTGGCAGAGTCTTCTGTGCATAGTCCTTATAGTTAATTATCCCATGTAGCACCAGTTTTATTATACTAGTACATATCAAATTGAAGTAGGCTACGATAAAAAACATGCACTGGAGTCTGTTTAACAGTCAATGACATTTGCAAAATATTAGACTTTGGCCGCTGAAAGTTGCCGGCCAGAAATGGCTGACGCTTCGGCGGTTCGAGTCCAGCCTTCGCATTAACAGGGTGAGCTCCTGTTTCCTCCCTAGCTCCTGTCAGCCCAACAGGTCGAAAACTCACGTGAGTAGATAAATGGGTACTCTCACTCCGGTGGGAGGAAAAATGCTGGCAGCGCCTTGCACAGAGAGACGGGACCAGTTGCCGGTAAGCGCGAAACCGCGCTCGCCTGAAAAGGGCGCGAAGCAACGGAAATCCCGCCTCCTGCGCTCGCCAGCTGGGCTATGCTCTAGGAAGGAGGCTCTGGCAAACCACTTCCGAAAAACAATTGCCTTGAAAACTGCAAGGATTCGTCCAGGCAGTCACTGCAGGGTCAGTAATGACTGAGCGCAGACAAAAAAAAAAAAGTAAAAAAACATTGTCCAAAAGTGAATTGGGTTTTTTCTGCTCTTTTAGAGCCTTTAGAATTTAGCCATATTTGTAAGAGGTCAAGGAGCTGGCCATGGGGATTGTGTTTAAGTTTTAACTGCATGGTGTTTTTGTATCTATTTAATATTAGGACATGGATCCACGTTTGATTGCTTGGAAAGGTGGTGCTGTTCTAGCCTGCCTAGATACCACACAAGAACTCTGGATTTATCAACGGGAATGGCAGCGCTTTGGTGTCCGTATGTTACGTGAAAGAGCTGCGTTTGTGTGGTGATCCAGTATTTTTTCAAAATAATAAAATGTTTCCTTGGTCCCTAGTTTTGTGTTTTAAAAGATTAAACAGATTAAAGTATGTTTCTTCTGGAATCATTTAAAAATGAGGCATAATGGTATTAAAGATTTCTCTAAAACCGTTCCTCTGGTTCAGTGGTTCTCAAACTTGGCAACTTTAAGATGTGTGGCTAGGGAATTCTGGGAGTTGAAGTCTACACATCTTAAAGTTGCCACATTTGAGAACCACTGCTCTAGTTGAATGTTTTATAGTGATCTCAGTGAAGTGTGTGACAAAACAAAATTAACTTTTATGGAATCTTTATAATAAAAGTCTTGCCTTACCTGGTATCCTCATCTTCCTTAAACTCCAACTAAGGTAATTCTGAAGTATTAAACAAGTCTGCAGAGTGCTAGGTTGGGTACTTGGAATGACTGTAAGATTTTGGAATAAATTTGCTGGGCTGAACTGAAGAAGCATTGGGTTAAAAAAATTTTTTTTGTTGTACTGAATGCTTTTATAGCATCTGATTTATTTATTTATTTGTTTATCCAATTTACATGGCCACTCATCTCAAGTGATTGGGCAGCAAACAGAATTAAAATTAAATAAAATAAATTACAAATGTTAGAAACATTAAAATACAAACAGCCAAGAAACAACAAACCCAAGTCACTAACACAACCAAGATGTGGGCCCCTGCACACATTCAGGGCCCCAATCCCAGGCACATATTGGAATAATGCCAATTGGCAGAACTTGTACAGAGATTACACCTTTCAAAGCTTCCTGGCTACTGAGCACCTATTGTACAAGCAAATGCAAGCCACTTTCTTTATTTCATTAGATTTAGACACTGCTTGACTCCAAGGCAACTCCAAGTCGCTCACAATTATAGATCTATCTTTCTTTCATATACACACACATAGCAAAGACAATATATGAAATATATTTTAAAAATCCATCTAGACAACACACTCTAATTCCAAAAACCTATCTGACAAGGAGACCGTATCACCCTACCCAAAGGCCTGGGACAATGCCATCAGGGTGGGAGCCACACAAATCTCTGGAGGAAGGGGGATCTTATTCCAGAGACCGATGCAGCTTGTGAAGTAGTGGTGTCACACCTGCGCTGTGGCAGCAGTATTCAAGGGCAGCCCCATGTAGAGTGCATTGCAGTAGTCAAGCCACAAAGTGATTAGGGCACTAGGAGTGAGTGTCTAAAAGACACTCAAAATGGAGCTCAAGATGGAGCTGCGCAAAGGCCTTTTTGGTTGTAGCTGCCACCTGCTCTTCAAGCAGGAGCTGTGTGTCAAAACCATCCAGACTGTGCACCAGTCTTGAATATGGAAATACAACCCCATCCAAAATAAAAGATGGATCTGGGGGACGCTAAAATCCACAGCTACTCAGTTTTGGTAGGATCGAACCAGAGTTAGTTTCTCTCCATCCAGACCCAGATAGCCTCCAGGCACCGAGACAGGACATCAACAGCACATTTGGCTGGTTCAGGGTTGAGATGTATCTATTATTGGCATACTGAAGATACTGAACCCTGAACTGATAGATTACCTCAGCCTGAAGTTTTATGTAGATGTTAAACAGGGGGGGCGAGAGCATTGAATCCTGTGGCACGACACTGGAGGGGCTGAGGGAGCAACCTCTCTCCCCAATGGAAAACAATTTGTGTATATTTGTTATTCACATTTCATTCAAAAATTCAAGGCTGTTTAATTTTGTGAATGAGAGAGGGGGAGGAGATTGTTTTCTGTCCAGCTTCTACAATAAAGTACCCTAAAACAAAACAAGCCACAGCTATTATTTGTAAATAGTTCTGACTAAAATAGTGCATATTTAGCTGTCAGCAAATCACGAGCATGTGATTCAGTAGAAGGGCTTGTGAGGAGGAACCAATAGATGTTTGCAGTCATCAAGTTTTATATTGTGCAGCTGAAACACTGGAGAGAATCCACATCAGACGTAGGAAGCAGAAACATAATTTCTATCATGGGCCCAAACCATGTAGTGATTTAAACATAATCAGCAGCCCTTTTGTTCCCTGGAAATGCAACCATATCTGTTATGAAATTGTTACAATTCACTTTCCTAAGTGGGCACACAGGAATCCTACCCTTCACATTCTGGACTGACTAAAATTTCATGACAATTTCCAAGGCAAATCTTTGTAGTTTGTTTCAGTGACCTTATCCTGGTATCTCTGGCTTGTATTTAATCTTTAGTAGGGGGCCCATTGTAACAACCTGATTTTTCAAAGTGTGTGTCTCATAACAAGTTCCTTTAGGTAGGTAGGCAGCCATATAAGTTTATTAATTAAATTAATTAAAAGCATACCCTTCGTTTGCTCTCTTTCATAGTCAGAAGTACCTCTCTTTCTGTATTAAGCTTGGAGTGCTTCAAGACCCAGCCTCAGCATAATATTCTGTATTGATTATTATGAACAATAGAGAATTGACCTTTGACACAGGTACAGTTGCAATGGCATAAAATATTAGGCCCTATGAAAAGTTCCTGACTTAGCTGGAACTAGGTCTAGCTGCTGTTCCCCCTCATTACTACCAGTGGTCAACTCAGGTTGCTGGTGCGTTCATGCATGTCAGATCCCAGAAAAGTGCAAAGAACATGAGGTGATAACAAAAACAGTGCAGCATCAGTAATTTGGAAATAATTATTTTTATTGGCTAGTTCTGAATTATTCTAAACGTATAGTTCATTTGCATAGACAATTGAGTATCGCTAAATTAGATATTAGCTACTGGCAAGAAATATGCAACAGAGTTGGAATATCCCATATGATCAAATCAATAGTGCTTTAAGGAACATTAAATACATATCTTACAATATAAAGATATAATTAATTCAAGAAAAGACTTCATTGATTGAACTCTTAGTGAGTTTGGCACAGGCTGGCTGTCAACTTCAGTACTCTAATTTGAAAGTGCAGTGTGGCAGAGTGAACACCCTGGACATGTTTTTAGCTAGTTTCCTGGTTGTCCTGTTTTGGCTTGTTTTTTCTCCATTTGTTTATATGGTATTCAGAAGAAAAATAAGTTTCAAAATGTGAAGGTCATGCTGAATTATATATGACATTTGGCATTTATCAATTTATTGGTGGATGTGTAGCCAGAAATATGTTTTTACTGGCATGGAGTGTAGCCAGAAATATGTTTTTACTTCTATGGGAAGAATCTACTACATTTAAAATCCTGGATTGGAGATAATTGCTTCCTTTCCACCTCTCTGTTGGCTTGCTACTGATATATTGGATAGACCAACCAATATTATTCCATGTGGTCATGGTTTAATCTACTAGTTAAAAGCAGTTATTTTATTTATGCATTTTACCATTCACTGTTTCTTCCTTGTTCTTTTTTTATTAACTTTTGTTCCAGTATTTTAATGTTTTGTGTTGTTTTTTTATTCTTTTCGTTTGTATATTAAAGCAGTAAAAATATTAAAATAGTCCACAAATATGTGTGTGAAATGTGTGAATATTACTAACTTACAATATTAATTCACTTTTATAGCTAGAGGAAAAATTTGAGAAACAATCTCATTTTAATTCTTCACCTGCAATTCAGGTTTAATCTTAAATCTCCAGTTCCACTTCTTTGCAGCCTTATCCTTCAGACTCTGAGAAGTAAAGGTCTCTACAAAAGGAGTCAATATCTTTCATTAAAAAATAGCTTGGGCAGATGCTCAGTGGTCTTGGGAGATCTGGGCCTGGACGTGTTTCATTGAAATAAACAACCATGTACTTGTGGAGAGAAGAATCTATTTTCCAATCACCGCAGAAGAAGTGTAATGCAAGAGTGAACATGCTTTCAGAATTCTTGTTACGGTTTTCTATGATGCTCTTACAAGCTGAATCACATGAAGGACTTGGGTGACTCGGGCAAAGAAAAATTATTTTGTCAGCAATTTCTTTCTGAGTAGCAAACCACTGCACTGGTCCTATTTCAGCAATTCTCCGTTTTTGCCATAGATCTATTATAACTTTACTTCCACAGTATTTCTGTAGAAATTCAGCAAAACCCAGGACAGTGTGCTGAAAACATGCTTCTTGAGAATATATAACAAGAACTGTAGTAGGTGTTTGTGCTGTTTCAGGATGGAAATGAGCCAGACTGCTTACTGTACCTGTTTAAAAAAACAACACACTGTTAAAATAAAACTTGGAGCAAGCAAGTTCAAATTTAAGTAAGCTAAAAAAACAGTATTTGTTACCTTGGGAATATACTGTGGCATGTTTTTTTACAATGCAAATTTAACTTAAAAACATACAGAAAAACAGTATGCTGAATTCTTATGAATATGGCACAGATAAATTCCTCTTTCCAAAACAAAATAACTAAACTCTGGCTAATAAGACCAGATTACTCAGGAAGAGTACAATTGTTTTAGCTGATACTTTGGACTGTATCTAAAAGATAAATGAGCAGTTACCATGGATCAGCTGAACTATATTTAGAAGGGTGAGAAGTAACTCTCCAACACATTTTCAGACACCACATTTTCAGACATTCTCATGCTACTGAGGATTACCAAAAGTAAGCATACAACAGAATGAAGGGACTGCCTTTAATCTGAAAGCATTTTCTGTCTGCCCAGTGTACACGTAGTAATTGTGAATGTCCTATTTGAAGAATCGACACAATCATAGTTGGAATTTCTTGTTACTTGGGCTGCATTTCAGACTTCCAGACCTTATGTCACAAAGTCTTGAAGTTGAATATACAATACTTCCATGGATGTCCACGTAAGGGGGGACAATGAGGAAATGTGTCACAACGTTATAGGCAAACATCATGACACATAAGAGAGGATTAAGCATGCAGTGTGACATCATGGCACACATTTTGTCATTTGGGTATCATTGTGGTTAGGAACAGATGCCAATGAATACTTTTGAGGACACTACAAACCACCAACAATCTCAAAGAAAACACTACCTTAATTACCATGGAGGCCTAAGCCCCTTACAGCTACATTCTCAACAAAGGCAGCCCACAAGACATCAGGAATATCATCCCCAAATTTGCTATAGCATTTGACCACCAAGTTCTATGACTCTGTACTTACCTACCTTAATTTCTAGGAGAACGGATATTTTAAAATGAACAGTACATTCAAAAGCACATTGTCTTTGAAAGAGCAATACTTCTTATATTTTGTCCCCACAACTTTCTTCATTATCTGAGATACATATACAGTGATTTCTCATCTTGATTCATGGAAAGGAAGTCCTAGCAAAGTTCTATCAATATCGGTGTTTGATAAGAAGTTGTTTCAATAAAGGTAATTTCCCAGACACTGCTATGAAATCACAGAATGGACTTACCAGTACCACCTTATACTGGAAACCAACTAACCACCAAACTGTGGAGTCCTTGGTGCTCTCTGAGCTTGGTTGCTTGCAGATGTTTTATTACCCGACTAGGTAACATCATCAGTGCTAGGGAGTGTGGCAAGCAAACAACCAAGCTCAGAGAGCACCAATGACTCCACAGTTCAACCCTAAGCTACATATATTCTATTGTAACCACCAAACGGTCTTACAGGTTTCCCATTTTCATGCACAAAACCCATGATTCTATAGTCACAACACCAACCTGACATCAGAAATAGCAATATCCAAAAATTGGTAGACTATTTCTAATCTCCAGGACATTCTGTCATTGACAACATGCTTGTAATTCTTTCACTTAAACATTCCATTGTGAGAAACAGCTGAACTAGAATTCATTAGACTTAACTCTATTTCTTACAGATTAAAAAGAAAGTTTGTTATCATATCATATATCAAGAGTATGCCTCATGTAAACACTTCCTGCGGCAGCTACTTTCTATGAGTAATTTCCACTGTCTACGTCTTTTCCACTCAATTTTTGTTCTAATCTCTTTTTAATAATTCTCTCCCTTTCTTTTGGTCTCCCTACCTCCCAACTATGGATGTGTCATACTCAGAACCATTTGCATATGCTAGTGCTTAAGATACCGCAGGATTTGTTATTTTCCCAGTGAAGGTTACAGAATACATGGGTATTTTGAAATCCTGCATTTTCTTTGAAATTAGACAAAAATCTGGATTCAGAGTGACAACTTCCCTTTCTTCCATTCCCCCTCATGGCACAGAATTGACAGGGAAAGGCAAAGTAGCACCTAGCATTTCAATGTCCTGAGCCTTCTTCATTTTCTGGACGGAAGGTAGAGGAGGGACTATAAACAAGGCAATTTCTGTGGAATAAGAAAAGCTCTTACCATGCTTGCACCTGAAATAAAGCACAGTAGCAACTATGCACACTATAAGAAATAAAACGATGAATATGCCAGCGTAGTTTTTTTCCACATCTAAATGAGAAACAAAGCAGTCAGATTTGTAAGATTGCAAGATTCTTTGAAAGTCTAAAATTAGCCTATCTAAATTAACAAAAGACATGAACAATTACCATTTTTATTTCTCAAATGACAGTAAAATGCATTCCCATATATGCAGGTGATGATACAGCACAGATGGAGATGAGTCATTAGAACTTAAATGAGGAGTAGAGAAGATGTTTAGATGGCATCTAAAATATGCCAAGGAAGCATGGGTGCTTCAGTCCCTAAATTCACAATGACTTGCAGAACAATCTTCTGATAGTGCTCTAAATCAGGAATTGGCAACCTGAGGCTCTCCAGTCCCCATTTTGTAGCTTTGGGGCATCCTTCTAACCATGATTGCTGAAACCTGCCACTTGGCTGGCATTTTGAGGTGCTAAATAGGTAAATACCGTAGTGTAGGCCCTAAAACAGGAGTATCACAGTTAAGAAATGCAACCTGAAACCTTCTACCAAGAACAAAGTCCACCTTCTTGTTTGGTACACCTACCCCTACATTGTAGTCCTGAACCTCCCCAAAATGTAAATGTTGACTTTGGCCACAAAAACTTTGTTCGTTTTACCACCATTACAATCACCCACTCAAAAGGTATAAAAGGAAAAAAGCCTCAGAGGTAACTAAAATGGTAGTCAGCCACAATATAGAACTAATAGCTAAATAGAGTTTCCATATTCTTTGACAGACACACACAAAGGTCTTTCTTTGGCAACTGATGGCTGCCTGTGTCAGACTGAGGGGACCTTTATGACATTTCCAGTGCTGCGGCTGCTGCTGCTGCTTTTTCATCCAGTGACTTAGAATGCATAGAGCCAAATGTGGGTGTAAGCTTTTATTGCTCACTTTCCAAACTAAGACTCCATGCACTCACAGGTCCATACACCTTTGTCAATAAGTAAGGCTCCTCCTGGGACCCTTCTCCATGTTGACTGGGGTCTGTAACATCCAGAACAGTAATTTCCCTTCCCAGGACAGTTTTACAGTCTGTGTTGCTAAGGCAGTCCAATGTTTCTTCCTTAGGGATTTTTTCTCATGGTCTGATCTTCTGCTGCTCAAAAAGGCACTTTGGCCCATCTCTTATTACTGTCAGAAGCTGGTCATAAATAGGAAGATTGCTGAATGTGCAGGTAACAAACAGTTTTTAGCTGCTATCTCCGGGTCACAATCAAGACAAGGAGTTTCAGGTCTCTCTTCCTCGCCAACATCTAACCGCACTCTCCCTTCATAGGATATTAATTCTTTACTCTCTTTATCTTCATTTTGCTGTCCTTTTTCATACTGTTACTATTTGCATTTCCCATCTTCAGTCACAATGCCCTAAAAATAAATTTCCTCTAGATTCAAAACCCTACAAAACTCTCTTATTTCTTCTTTTTTCTGAAAGAGAACTGATAAAATACTAAGTATCCGAAGAGAAAGGCTATCATGGTGTGCTTTAAAATTCAAAGGTTAAGAACAAAAGAACTAAATAAGCAATTTAGAGACCATTCCAAGGAGCATATAGAAAGGTGTATTTTTCTGCTGTCATCTTGTCGTAGCTTAGCATATGGTGTGCCCCAAAGGACTAGAGTTCCCATAAATTTTTATAACTTCCAATAAGGCTTGATCAGTCCATTGAAGCTTGACCATTCCCACCTTGGCACTTTTCTAATAAATCCTGACATTTTTCTATGAAAGTGCTATTATCTCATCCAGTTCATATGGAAATCATCTTTTGTTGAAAGAACTGTCTTCTTGATGTGTCTTCCTCAATGTGTTCCTTCTAGTACTTTTCCACATGCTGTATATGCTGAAATCTTCCTGGACAATTCTTTCTGTTTCTATGGCCTCCTTTGAATGTCCATTCACAATTATGCAAATGCATGGCATAAAGCTACTCATTATCACTATACCACAACATAATACAATGATTGGCATCGCATACTAAAGCTGAAAATGTAGCAGAACATTACACCTATTTATTGGCTGTTTGCCATCAAAACTGTAGCTTTTGGTTCTGCAGAAAACTGGGGGATTCAGAGATGGCATGTGTTAACGATGTATAACCACATTTATACCACATGCCATTTGCTACATTTTCAGCAAAAGCAACCCACAAAAAAACCCCAAACCTGAATGAAGATGCCTTTATTCAGGTTTAACACATCAAAACAACAACTATCTTTGCCTCTCTCACCCCCCACCCCCACCAAAATCCAACCCAGGTCACATTGGGGCTATCACTGAATTGCACACTATGGGTCCTGGCTGCCTGCACATATCTATTTCAAAAGGGTGCTTTCCATCACCCTTATGTCTTGCTTGTAAATAACTCAGGGACTCTTTACTGCTCTTATTTATACACCAAATTATTATTTTATCTCTTGCTATTCCTCTAAAACTGTTCAGAGTAACTAATGTGCTTCTTCTCCCTATTTCCAAGCTCTTTTATTCTCACATCCCTGTAAGAAAATATAGGTCGAGGGACAGTCTGAAGGTTCCCGAATGAGCTTTATGGTCTCACTGGCCAATCTTAGGCTTGCACTAACAAAATGAGCATACAGAGCTTAATGTTGCCTTCCATAAATAAACATTTGAAAATCTCAACTAACCAGGGATAGGTTTTTCGCTGCAAACTGTTTGATAATATGAGTACCTTCGGCAATCATTTTGACATCTTGGAAAATAAGGAATTAGCTGGAAGAAGAGAAGCAAAACAATAATACTGGTATTATTATTAAATACAGTGCTTAAGTAGTGGTTTTATATTTTATTTTGCACTGGGAAATTCTTTAATAACAGTGAAGAAGGTAGCGCTATGAGAATAGGGTTGTAGAAGAGATCCACTCTGTACTTCTCCAATTAAAAAAAATGGCATGTTCCATCAAAATTAAATCCATTATGGCTAGACATACTGTAGATTCCATTAGCATCAACAGTTGTTGGAGAAACATCTGTAAGAGAGAATTTCTAAATTTATTTCCATCTGATTTATGATTTACAAGTTTTCTCTCCCTTCTCAGTTGGCCATGCAGGGACCAGTTGAAGTTCATTTTGTCTCCTCAGGCAGGATGCTAGAGTACTTCAGTCAATAAAGACTTTACTATGGATTTGCAAAGCCTGGTCAAGCACACATGGCCACTTTTAGTAACACTCCATGGGCAAGACATCGATACAAGGAAACAGGGTGTATTTAATCAAGCAACAAGTAATGTGATTACAAAAAGTTTAACATACAGTAGATTCTCTATGCTGCGTCACATCTGTTAAATGTCAAACCACAACTTTCCACTAGTTCTAATTGTCTGACCAACTTCCTCTTGAAATCTAACCACTAATACAGAAGTAAAGCTATGCTAAAAACTTGCTGTACTTAAAACTCTGGCCATGCTCAGGAGCCCTATGCTAAAACATTAATATTCAAATTGCTTAAATTCTTCCACACCATCTTGTCAGGAATCAGTAATAAACAACATTAAAAATTACATTCAAGAATAGAGCAGCTACCTTTAAACTGATGGAAATGGCAGAAAATGATAAACTGACCTGCTTATTAAAAGAAGACTCAAATAATTATTACCTTAAAGAATGGAAACCATTGATGGACTATTTGCAAAATGCAGGTGGGGCGAAGCTTACATGGGGATTTGAAGATTAGATTATAAATGTAATGGGATATGTTTTGACAAAGAATTATTCCTACTTAATGCATTAAAAACTAGCACTTATGATACTCTTATTATTCCTAAGACCAGAGATAGATTGGAAGTTATCTATTTTTCATATCTTTTTATTTTTCTTTTACTTTATCTCACCTTTTCTTTTCCTTTTCTTTATAATTTGTATTTTCAATTTTCTTTTTCATTTCTAACATTTAAGTTTGTAATTTTAAAACTCCAATAAAATAGTGTATTAAAAAAAAAAAGAATAGAGCAGCTACCAGAAACAGTTTGTATTTTAACAAATGTACAGTACTGTGCAAAAGTTTTCGGCAGGTGTGAAAAAATGCTGTAAAGTAAGAATGCTTTCAAAAATATATATTGTAATTGTTTATGTTTATCAATTTACAAAATGCAAAGCGAGCGATCAGAAGAAAAACCCAAATCAAATCAATATTTGGTGTGACTACCCTTTGGCTTCAAACCAGCATCAATTCTTACACTTGCACACTTTGTACACTTGCACAAAGTCAGGGATCTTGTAGGATTAGAGTCAGGTGTATGATTAACCAGTTATACCAAGCAGGTGCTAATGATCATCAATTTCATATGTAGGTTGAAACACAGTCATTAATTGAAACAGAAACAGCTGTGTAGGAGGCTTAAAACTGGGTGAGGAACAGCCAAACTCTGCTACTAAGGTGAGGTTGTGAAAGACAATTTCATGTCACAGGTCATACACCATGGCAAGACTGAGCCCAGCAACAAGACACAAGGGAGTTCTACTGCATCAGCAAGGTCTCTCCCAGGCAAAAATTGCAAAGCAGACTGCGGCTTCAAGATGTGCTGTTTAAGCTCTTTTGAAGAAGCACAAAGAAATGGGCAACATTGAGGACCGTAGATGCAGTGTTCGGCCAAGGAAACTTAATGCAGCAGATGAAAGACACATCATGCTTACTTTCCTTTGACATCGGAAGATGTCCAGCAGCGCCATCAGCACAGAATGGGTGGAAACCAGTGGGAACCAGGTATACCCATCTACTGTCTGGAGAAGTCTGGCCAGAAGTGGTCTTCATGGAAGAATTGCAGCCAAAAAGCCATACCTCCAACGTGGAAACAAGGATAAGTGATTCAACTATGCATGAAAACATAGGAACTGGGGTGCAGAAAAATGGCAGCAGGTGCTCTGGACTGATGGGTCAAAATCTGAAATATTTGGCTGTAGCAGGAGGCAGTTTGTTCACCAAAGGGCTGGACAGCGGTACAATAATGAGTGTCTGCAGGCAACAGTGAAGCATGGTGGAGGTTCCTTGCATGTTTGGGGCTGCATTTCTGCAAATGGAGTTGGAGATTTGGTCAGGATCAATGGTGTCCTCAGTGCTGAGAAATACAGGCAGATACTTATCCATCATGCCATACCATCAGGAAGGCATGTGATTGGCCCCAAATTTATTCTGCAGCAGGACAATGACCCCAAACATACAGCCATCTTCAGCGTAAAGAAGAACAAGGAGTCCTGGAAGTGATGGTTTGGCCCCCACAGAGCCCTGATCTCAACATCGAGTCTGTCTGGGATTACATGAAGAGACAGAAGGATTTGAGGCAGCCTACATCTACAGGAGATCTGTGGTTAGTTCTCCAAGATGTTTGGAACAACCTACCTGCCGAGTTCCTTCAAAAACTGTGTGCAAGTGTACCTAGAAGAATTGATGCTGTTTTGAAGGCAAAGGGTGGTCACACCAAATATTGATTTGATTTGGGTTTCTCTTCTGTGCGCTCACTTTGTATTTTGTAAATTGATAAACATAAACAATTACAATATATTTTTGAAAGCACTCTTACTTTACAGCATTTTTTCACACCTGCCTAAAACTTTTGCACAGTACTGTATATTGGGGTCATGACCTTTAAAAAGCATTCATTAAACTCCTTGTTCTACACTATGCTGAACCCCCCAGAAAATGCCTCTTAAACTATAACCTCTTGTAGCAAGAGAGTACTGGCAAGGCTTATTTGAATCACTACCCCTTCCCACATTGGTGAGGAAGATAACATTAGGTGTAGCTTGACCACTGTAGCCAGTCAGTGTTTGGGCAAGAGTTTCTGTGCTGCCAGGCCTTGGCAACAAGTCTTGTAATGGAGAGCTTAGTTGTGTCAAAATTTGCTCTTTGTCCCTGTTCTTTTCTTGAAGGACTAAGTAGGTAAAAATGCATTAATTCATTGGATTTAGGTGTTTCCACAGCATGACTCTGTGATGGAATTAGTGTAACACTTTGCATTACTGAATCTGTGTTGAGCTAAATTTAACACCTTGTGGATTACCGACTGGTTCAAGTGACCCCTTTTTAGTATACCCACACCACATTAACCTCCCCTTTCTATGTTAAGCTTGTTGTGGGAACAAGGCCTACAAACAAATGCACGCAGAAACGTGTGCATTACAAAACGGTATTTGACATCTTGTGTTTTTTAAAAATTTAATTGAATGAAGTAATATATCAACATCACTGATATGAACTTGTTTTATTTATTAAAGTCAGCACAGTCTGTAGGGGGGAGAGAGGGTCAGACTGACATTAGCAAGGATAATAACGAGACATTTATTCCCAGATTAAGAAAGCTTTGTGCAGAAAGAGTTGCCAGATAATAAAGGACCCAGTGAAATATCTGGGACTGTATTTCATAGGCAGCAGCAAAGGTGTATTTTAAAATAATTGCACCAAATTATGGAGAGAAATTGTAAAAGATCTCAAATGGTGGAAAAATTTTAAACTCTCCTGATTAGAATCCATTGCAAGTGTTAAAACGAATATATTACTTAAGGTAATTTTTTAGGTGCCAATTCCAATCCCAGAAAAATCTTGCAAGATTGGCAAAGAACAGTTAATACATTTATTTGGAAAGGGGGAAAAAAAGAGTAAAATCAAAAATGTTACAAGATTGAAAAGGAGGGGTTGACTTGCTCTTCTAAATTTTAAATTATATTACTGTGCAAGTTGTCTGTCATGGATAATTGAGCGGATAAAATCCCCAAAAAGCAGAATGTCAATATTAGAAGGTGTTGGCCTGACTAATGCCCTTCACAGGTATTTATGGTATAAAGAATGAAAAGAAGAGAAAAACTTTAAAGGACACATTAGAGCTGGACAGAATTGCGGTGGAATTCTACACAAATAATAGTAAGCCTAGCAATCTCACCGGTAGCCTCACTTGCAAATACTTTTTCTTCTGGAGATAATTATTGCAAGAAAAGTGTAATTATATATACAGATATGGTACTTATCCAGATTCCAGAAACAGATTAAAGACACAGCAAGAATTATCTGGTGAATTATCTGTATTTGCAGGCTGCTGGAAGAATAAAAAGTGATCTTAAGAAAGAAGGAGGGTTTCTGACAGAATTTGAAACACTGATACAGAACCAAGACCACCTATAGGATGTTATATGAATTGCATTAAAATATGACATGGAGACAGAACTAGTAAAAAACTTAATAAAATATCGTAGATCAAAAATTTAAAGAAACAATTACAACAATGTGAGAACTTATGAATAAATTAAAAAAATTACCCTATCTTATAATTTAAGAGAAAATTGGTACAAAATGTTTTATAGGTGATAGCTAACTCCAATAATTGGAAAAATAGATGAATCATATAATAAAAAATGCTGGAAGTGTGATACCGTAGGAACATTTTATATGTAGTAGCATGTAAAAAAAATTCAAAAGTACTGGAAAGAAATACACAGCATAATTTTAAAAAATGTAAAAACAAAGTTTGAATTGAAACCTCCATTTTTCCTACTAGGAATTTTTCCAGAACAAATTTAAAAAATACAATTTATATATGTTGATGGCCATGAGGGCAAATTTGGCTCAACACTGGAATTGGGAAACCAGATTGGGAAATCAAACCTGGAAAATAAGCAGCAATGGAAAAATTAACAGTATATATTCAGAAGTTTGACTAAGCAAGACTAACTCCCCTATATATAATACTTCACACAACAAGGCAAACTGAGACACTTAGAGTAAGGTTTTTAAGGGGGAAATAATTGACATAAAGTAATTAGAAACAATTTTAACGTTTAAAAATATGCTGATGTAATAGTCAGGCACAATGGGAGGGAATTTAAAACTATGTAGTTCCCCAATATTGTTTTTACCAATTTTTCTTTTCTTTTTTCTTTTAATTCTTCTTTTTTTTCCCTTTTTTGTTCGTTTCCCTTTTATGTGCATCTATTTTTGGAACAATGGCATATAGTGTTGATAACAATATTAATATCTTGTTCATAGTTTTATAGACACTTCTAGTTATTTCTTAAGATGACATAATAAAGTTAGAACCCTATAATTAGTTAATCAATTAATGAAGTAATGGAATAATGAATATTACATTTTAAAATAATTGTAAACTCTTTGTTTAATTACTGATATTTTATTCTTATCCACTATGTATCTTTTGAGCTTCTTTTCTTCTTTTACGTAGCTATTTATTCTGTTCCTTTAAATGTTTTAACAAATAGATTATAACCCCCCAAAAAAGAAGAACAAAAAAGACTGACATTAGCAGCATTGCAATGTGCTGTGTGTATCATGGTGTCACAGGCACACCCAAAAGGGGTAGAGCTTGTGACACAATGGACCCACTCATCACTAATTAAGCTCCTGTTTTGATACTGAAATGTGATACATACATCTCTGAAAGAGTGAAGGAAAAATTGGTTAAAATCATTTTCCCTTGTTCCCACCTATATACAGTATGAACAATCTACTATGCATTGCAGCACTAGTTAAAAGAAAACACATTAGTTACAGATTAGAAACAGTAATATTGCTCTTCTAATTTGACATTTTTCCTTACTAGAGAAAATAAAATATTACCTCTTTAAATATTATGTTTCTTCTTTGATCACTCATTCTTATTTTTTCAGAAACTCTATTGTTTCCCTATTCCAAGAAAAATTCCAGATAAATGTATTACAGAACTTTTCAAAATATTTAATTTTTAAAAAAGGAAAAATTGAACTTTTTATTTCTTATCTATCCAGCTGTTAATTACATGATTCTTTCAAAAGCCAGTATTTACATTAATTCTGACCTTTTCCAGCCTGGTGTCATCTGTTCAACTCTCATCAACCCTAGCCATGTAATCTGACAATTATTCATCATACTCATTCCTAGTCTTGTATCTAAAGAAGAAAAAAATATACCTTGGTAGTAGGCACAATATGAAGAATTGGATTATTGCATTCATGAGAGTCACAAAGATGGATTTTATACTTGGAACAAAAGTGACTAGGTGTAAAATTCACTTCTAATTCCAATTCCCTGTTACATATTGTTATATTTGGATCCCACAAGCTCCCTGTGAAATGAAACAAATCCAGATTAAAAACATGACTGAAGTTTTAATCATTTTACTTTAAATTATACATTGCTTTGCAGATCCTGGACAGAAAGTTGGAAATAATTATAGAAATGATTAACAAATGCCCCCAAATCACTGCTCCTTCAACACTGGCATTGTTTTTTATTACTGAACTCTATTTCAACATTTTCCCAAGGAGATTAAGACAATATGGCACTTCCTTGCTCTCATAATAGTTTTTTTAAAATATTTAATTTAATTACTTTTTGTTTTTATGTTCCAAAGTTATCCAGAGACTACTAAACTAGTAATTCCTTCATCTAAAGACCTACCTTTGCAAGTAATTTGTAGGCAACTTTTAAGTGACAGTTGCTGTATGAAAGGTAAATCTGACATTTTAGACTAACCCCTAAAGATAAGAGTAAAATAAGTCACAACTACATTATATAAGATAACCAGGAGCTCTGATTAGGTGAGAGCCAATGTAAATGGCCAAAAGCCCAACCTGGTGCCTGCCACATGTGTTAGGAGGACAGCCCCAGAGTTCCTGTTGTAACCTGCCCAGAGTCTTTTCAGCTGGGCACGCCATAAAACTGCTAAATAAATGCTTAAATAAATGCTTAAATAAATAAACAAACAAACAAACAAACAAATAAATAAATTCCTCGACCAGCTATAACCAGAGACTGTGTATTGGTAACCAGGTGCACAGCAGCAAATAGGAGAAAAAAGGAGTGAAATTTAAAAAAACATAGTAAGTTCTATTTGAAATCTTACAAGGAGAGAATTTTACATGCTAATGCTATAACAATCGGAAAAGAGCTGAATAGAAAGCCATGATCATATCCCAATGGGATGCACTATTTCTTGGGATAGATCCCAGTTCTAGCAGGTTACAAAGGTGCTCTGCATACTGTAAACTCAAAAAATGCGTGCAGGGTTGTTAATTAAGACCAGGCAGGAAAAGGAACATAACCAAATGCTCTTCTGTAGTTAACCAAAAATATTCATCCTTTTGGCGCCACTGGATTTATGAGTCATTGCTTATGGTCATTGTCACTATTGCATTTAATATCTTGAAATACTCTTTATAATAACTTTTTAAATGTCCCTTAGTGTAAGGAATTAATGAAAATAACTGTACTCCCCTTTTTCTTTTTTATATAATTCCTATTAAAGATTTTTAAAAAGGAAGATAAAAACTAATACAAACTAATATAAAGTAAGAAAAAGAAAAGAAAAAGAAAGAAGTCGAAGAGAAAGCTAAAAGTGCAAGAAAGGAAAAAAAAAGTAAAAGAAAAATAGAAAAGAAAGAAAAAAGATACAAAGAAGTAGATTCCGATCTTCTTTACAACAGTTATAAGCGCAATTATAAATTTACCTCTTACTCTATGGTTACAACATAAACCTCTTCTTTCTATAATCTATCCTGTCTAATCATCAGAACTATAAATCATAAGTTCATTTTTTTCTGTTTCACACAAAAATTCTACCAGATTTCCAGTCTGTACTTACCTTTTTCTATACAGTTTTGGCAATATTTCAAGCTATTGTCCTCACAGTCTGAAATTAAACAAGAGTTTTTGTATTATAAATTATGAAAGATTAAAAAATCTGAATCAATGGGCTCAAATTATGAGAAAAAGCTTTTAAAATAAAATAAAAGTTAGGAAAAACTGCATGAAAGTACAAGCTGTTCCAGAGCAAGTGAACACCTTGCCTTTTAAATCTATAGATTAGATACCATGCTTGTTCCATTTATTAGACGAAGCTCGGCTGGATCCATTACTTTTATTTTAGGTATATGTGTAACACCTATAATTTTATTTTATTTATTTATATATAAGTAATATATATAAGCCCTACATTTACAGAAGTTATTTTAAGGTAAATCAACACTCTTTGTTCACTTACCTGGAGAAGTTAGCTGTATGTTTATTTCTGAATAATCTTCATTTATATTTGCAGGTGGGAGGTTATAAGCGTCAATGAAGTAATCAATATTTTCGTCTACAGAAAATCCAATAAAGCTGAACTGCCACTGTAATTAAACATATTTGAAGATTACATGATTTTGGATATGAACCAACCCACTCCCTTTCTCTGAAACATTTCTTTTTCAGAATGCAAGCAAAGCAGAAGCATATACATTGCCACAGCTCTCTTATTCCATTTTCCATGGCTGACTGGGCCTGGTGCATTAATGAAACACTAAGCTTTAAATATTACCAAAGAATTTATCATGGGACTTTCTAAGTGTGGGTTTACTGGTCCAGGACAGGAAAATTAGGAATCACTTGCTTCCAAAGATCATACAAGATCAGCCTATACAGTCTAAAACCAGCTTATATCAGGCACTACCTTGTCAGAATTAAATCTGCTGTCTAGTCAAACCATCTTGGGAAGGCCTGTTAAGAGTTCTCCCATCATAAATCTGACACAGAATTTAATTAAAATGGGAAACCATTTTTGCATTATAATTCTATATATCGGCTTGTACCACATCCAAAATTTGGTTTTCTCTTAACATAAAGCTTTAGTATTCTAATTTTCAATGATCTCTTAAATAAGGATACATCTTTCAGTGTTTGGATACAAATTACTATACCATAATTCTTTGTGATTTATAGTACAGTGCACTGATTTATCACCATTTATACTTATATACTAATTGGATTTTAACAATGACCTACAGTTTTTAAAACTGATACAAAATATTATGTTATTTTATTTATGGAAAACTAATGAAATATTGAACATTCTTATCTAACAAATTTAGTCCTTTGATGCTTGTAAATTTCCTGTTTATTCATTTTGTAGGTTCTTTTTCTTTTTTGTCTCTTTTTGTGTCTTGTCTTTTTTTTCCTTCTTCCTTTTTTCAAAAATGTTTCCTGATAATAATAATAATAATAATAATAATAATAATAATTATTATTATTATTATTATTATTATTATTTACCTCCATCTGAAAACAGGGAGACATGGACTAGATGACAGGCCTTTTCTGCAGCAGACCGCACACTTTAGAATTCTCCACTCCCGAGGTCTGTAAAGCTGCTTCCATCATGGATTTTACATGAATTTTAAAGACAGTTTTATTTCACTGGACCTTTAACCCTAACTTTCATTGGCATCAATCTTGGGGGAGGATTAATTTATTATTACTATTGCTTTTTATTATTCTGATTTATTTCTATTGTTGCTTTTGTAATCTGACATGTTGTAAACTATGTATGTAAACACTCAGCCTTTTGAGTTGAGTGAGCTATAAAAATATTGAATACATACGTACGATATCATATTTTGATCTATAATCTGAGTTCATTCAAAGTTTAGCTTGGGTTACCATTTATTTATTTACTGGCCATTATCGTTTACTGTCATACGCCCAACATAGTATTTGGTAGGATTTCAAGTGTACCAAAAAGTTCAGAGTAACTGTGTTTTTATTCAAACAAAACAGAAATCCAATACAGTAGTTGAGTTCATTTTACATTTCTGTTGAAATATCCACCAACCAGAACCAGTTGCAAAAACATTAAAGGGTAGGCTACCTTTGAGAACATTCGGAGCACTGGAATTTATTTTCATGATTTTACACAAAAACCAGCTTTTTGTTATGTCAGCTCAGAAGCTTGATATGGGTAGGAAAAAGTCATATGACTAATGCTACAATAAACAACAGGAATCAGCATCAGGAAACCTTGTTGATTTGCTGATCACTCATTCATTCCACTGTGGTTGCTGGCTTTGTCATCATTTCTTCCCCAGAAGTCTGCTTACTTCATGTATCTTGATGACATCATAAAACTTGCAGACCTGGCTACACTGTTTTTGCTCTATTACACAGTATCAATTATTGGTCTATTTCATCATGTTGCATTAAAAGAAATAATTTACTATTGCATTACGTCATCAGATTGAATAAAATCACATTCTAGCAGCCCAACACAATAACAGCACAACACAATACTTTAAAAAAATGCTCTTACTTTTTGATTCTTAGACATGCTTTGATTTGGAAACCTTTCTAAGTAATTACATCGAATACAGCCTAAGTTTCCAGAGGATACGCATATCTTGGTTGCCTTCAAGTATTTTATACTGGCTGCAAGAAAAGAAAAAGTCCTTTTGTCAAAGAAATCTAGTTTGTTTTCAAGATGTTGTCCGTAACAGGGCCTTTCCAACTACTACAGGTCTCCCAAAGACATACAGTGGCAGATCCGTGTTTACTTTCACCATCTTATGCCAATCTCTGTACCCTACCCCATGTATGGTATTCAATACTGAAAATATGCATTTGTTCTCTTACTGCTGGATTTTAGAGTAATCAAAAGTGTTTTGCATATCCCAATCAGGCAGGAACCAGAAAACAGAAAGGAATAAGAGCAAGGCAAAAATGTACATAATTGTACAACATAATGTACATAATTATACAATAAATATTTTTAATCCTCCCGCCCCCAATTTAAAAAAATAAGGAAATATCTGTTTGCATGCACTTCCTATTTTTATCATTTGAATATAAATTTTACAATAAATATATATTCAAATTTTAAAAGCTTTTTGTTCACATACACATAGCAAAACAAAAAAAAAAAGTTAAAGGTGCTTTCAGTTACCCTACCACCACTGAGCCAGGAAAAAGCCTGCAAAAAGAAGGTTGGGTTGTCTTTTGTGATTTGATATTTTTATCTAGAATGGGACAGCAACAAAGAGATTTATACCCTTCTAATAACTATTCACATTGTTCAAAGAATTATGTTTCATGCTCTGTCAGTTTGCCATCTCATTACTGTGCATTGTGATTAGATTATAGAAAAATCTAAAACAAGTATTTCTTCAATATACATGAAGAATATATATATATATATAATATATATATATGATATACATCATCAATATATATTTGATATACGTCTTCTAGTAACTCATATTGTTCTAAACTCATTTGCCAAAAAGACATTTTTATTAATGAAATAAATCATGACACAGAAAATTCAACAAGAGAGATTATTGTTTTCTAATAGCTGCCCACAAAGAGCAATTTCCTTCTTGTGGCACCATCGGAGCACAGGGTCTGACAAAGATGTATCACAAACATAACAGCAGTTTGTAGTTGGTACTGTAACAGATCCAAACAGATTTGGGGGAGGGGGGATGTCTATAGTGAGCATATATGTTTGTTACCACTTGTATATTAAAATTCAGCAAATATTATAAGCACACTATTATATCTCCAGTTATCACCAAAAAAGGAAATTAAAATATATTATCAATAGGAAGTGAAATATATATTACTTCCCCTGGAAATTCTCGCCACTTGAGAATTTTACATTACATTACATTACATTACATTACATTAATTAATTAATTAATTAAGTCATTCGGGCTTATATGCTGCTCCAATCCCAAAATGATTCTGGGTCACTTACGTACCCTCTTACAGTTACACATTTAAAAAGTTTAAAAAAAAAAAAATCCAAAAGGAAAATTACATAAATCAGCATTGATTCTATTTGAGATTATTTCTCAAGAACTTTTATTTTTGGTCAGTTTTACTGCTTTCTACATTCTGAATTACAATTAACTGAACTTAACTATATAGGCCAAAAGCATAAATACATTTCCTTACTTTTTTTATTACTGGGTTTATTTATTTATTTAGTAAATTTATATGGCCGCCCATCTCACATAACGTGACTCTGGATGGCATACAAACACAGCAACAATTAAAACAATATAACCAATCTTAAAACATTGAACATAAATCAAAACAAAAACATGAAAAAGCCAAAATCGTTGGAGAATAACAATCACCTAACATCATACAACCACCTAGCAGGATCCCCATAGGACCCCCAAAGTTGCTAGAAAAAAACACGCTTTAAGGGCTTTCTGGAATATATATTCAATATACTGTATACCGTATTTTTCCGACAATAAGACGCCCCCATGTACAAGACGACCCCCATTTTTCCAACCCCAAATTAAGAAATCAATATTTTAAAGATAGTGCAGAACACATTTTTATTTAGTAATTAGTTAACATTTACCTGATACACTCGGTGGGAGGAGGTCCAAACCGTCTCTCTGTAGCTCTATTTCCATGCTCTTTTGCATAACTGATTACATTCAAGCACGAGTGAAACTGCCGATAGCTTGTCTCTGCAAACAGCCTTCCTCTAATTGGTTTGTTCAGCATCAGCTGACGTCAGTTACATCAGGCTCGTGATTGGAGGAAGTCTGTTTGGGAGACAAGCTATTTCACTCGTGACTGGAGGCTAGCAATAGGAGGAAGCCTGTCTCCAGAAACAAAGTATGGGCAGTTTTGCAACAGCGAGGTTCTCTCTTCAACTGACTTCCTTAAATAAGATGCCCTTCAATTTTTAGGGTAAGGATTTTAGAAAAAAGTATCGTCTTATAGTCGGAAAAATACGGTATATACCTAACACGGATGTGGCCAACCTCACCTCGGGGGAGGGGGGGATGATGTTCCAGAGGGCAAGAGCCACAGCAGGGAAGGCACGTCTTCTGGGTCCCACCAGATGGAATACCTTAGCAGACAGGACCCACAGCATACCCTTCCTGCTGGACCTGATGGGGTGGGTAGATGTAATCGGAAAGAGGCGGTCCCTCAAATAACCTGGTCCCATACCATGTAGGGCTTTAAAGGTCAAAACCAGCACTTTGAATTGTACCCAAAAGCAGACTGGAAGTCAATGCAGCTTGCTGAGCAAATGTGTAATGTCTGCCACCCTAGGGGCACACACAACTGTCAGTGCAGACGCACTCTACATCAGCTGAAGTTTCCGGATGCTCTTCAAGGGCAGCCCCATGTAGAGCATGTTACAGTAATCCACTCTGGAGGTGACCAGGATGTAACTGTGAGTAGAGCCTCGTGATCCAGGAAAGGGTGCAACAAACACACAACATGAAGCTGTGCAAAGGCCCTCCTAGGCACAACTGCCAACCGCTCCTCGAGCAGGAGTCGTAAGTCTAGAAGAACCCCTGTAATGCGCACTGGGTCTGTCTGGGGTAGTGCAACCCCATTCACTACAAAGATGATAAAGTCCCAGATCCAGAAGGGCCCAAAAGCCAGAGCCACACAGTCTTGCCAGGGTTCAGGTGAAGCCTGGGGTCCCCCATCCAGACCCCACACAGCCTCCAGGCACTGGAACAAAACATCCACAGCATAGCTTAGTTCCCCATTAAAGTCAGAGCAGAAAAGCCACATCATAGGAAAGCACTGCACAATTCATTATATATGAAAGTATTTGTTACTTTTAATACAGAATGTTTATGGGCCTATTACTCCAATAATGAGACTTACCATCTTCATTAAGGATCCAAGTTATGTTAAACTGGCAAATTCCTTGTATGTCAACAATCTTGGTGCTGATATTAAAAAGAGCTGCTGGTGTGAACCTGTGTTCCTGTCCCAATTCAGGAGAAGGCCCTTGCAAAGAATGGAAGTGAGGAGTTAGTACATTTGTAGGGGAAACCTTCAGCCTAGCAGGCTGACCCAACTTGCCTGCAAGGCCTTCAAGCCTTGAGTGAGGCACCCCTCTCCCTCTGAATACCACCTCTCATCTCCAGTAAAAGCCACACTAGTGGGCACTTTGTCTGGAGTTCCCACTGTCTCAGCCACCTTTCAAGAAAGGGTACAGAAATGCCAACAGCCACAGAATCAACACCAGTAGGAGCCGGGCTGGAGGGTCTGCTAGTAAAAGTCCAGCTGGAACATGGCTCTCTTTGGGCTCCCTACACCTTCCTCCAAGAGAGAAGATGTAGGGTTAAAGATCTCCTGATGGATTTTGGCAACCATTTTACCTCACACCTTTTCTGAAGGAGAAGATGTGAGGAGAACCAAAATCACACAAAAACGTGTATATACTAGTTTAGCCTGCAGAAACATCCTAGCTACAGTCACAGCCAAAACAGTTTGAAATCTTATTCCCGAGAATATTTGCTTATTGTATTGTCTGTTTTAAGCTCTAATGACTGCTAAAACTGCCATCAGAACATGTGCTGATTCAGAACATAAACAGTTTCTCTTGTACTGGGATGACATTAATTAATTTTAAAAAATGCTAAATATTTACACCACTGAGATTTAATTGTTCTGCCATCAAATGTTGGCATTGTAATCAGGGGGTCCTGGAATACAATGAGGTTCATGCAAAGTCCAAACCCCAACCTTCCTATGCATTATTTTGTACTCCTGATGCATTTCAATAAACCCTTCAGCAACTATGAGCGTAACAAAAGTCTTCACCCCTCCCTGCCAATCCCTTGTGTTTTCTTCATTCACTTCCCCACCTACTTATGCACAACTGGGAATATTAACAGTAATACTATCCCAGGCAGTATAGCATTAAAAAGAATATCATGCTATAAGACTACTCGTTATACCTCTCTTGAGAAAGCCACTAGTATTTACACAGTGACCAAACAAATTGTGTTCTTTAAGCATTATTGATTTAGTTTGCCTTATCCAAAAGCATTGGAACAGAGAAGTTTAAACATCATCTCCAGGAATTGGAGCTGAGTCAGCTGAACTCAGATATTATCCAATTCAGTGGAATCCAGAGAGGGCTTCTTCACAAGAGGTTTTACAACAGACTTAAGGCTGGAGACTTCAGTTCCTTCCTTCCTTCTTCTAGCAAGGCACTGACTGCTTTCTGAACCCCCTTGGCCAAACCTCCTTCGCCTGACCTAAGGAAGGGCAAGGCCCAGCCTGCCAGTAGTGAACATGCTTGTTTTTGTGCTCATTGATTAAAGAGGCCATAAAGACTTCATATGTTGATTACATCTTAAAAGACCTACAACAGCAACGAGGTGCATAAATATCCGATACATGCAACAGAATTTTAACAATTTTTAACATTTAAAATAATATGTTATTTATACATACCATCTTCTTTATAACACTTGATTGGCTGTAATGAAAAAGGAAACCAGGGTTAAAAGAAAAGGAAATGTAATAAACAGAATGTTACTTTCTAGAAAAAGATGTCAGCTTTAGAGCACTATAAACATTTTTAGAGGCCGATTGATTATTGATTACATTTATATCCTACCTCTCCTCTAAGGTGCTCACAGTTGTGTAAATGGGTCATTCCTCTTTCACCCTCATCATAACAATCCTGAGGGAAAAAAATCACTGGCAAACAGTGCCAGCAAAATGGATGTTAACCAGTCAGCCAAGGATGGCCTCAGACCAATGGGTTAAGTAGCTAATCTATGGTTAGCTATGGATCTGGCATTTTTTAAAACATTAAACTGCCGGGGAAGCACTGGCAGGAGATGGACTATATCAGGCTACGGGCAGAGCAGTCAGAGAGTTATGTGCCCTTTTAAAGACACATTAACTGCTTCATGTGATCATAGCATGAAGGAGGGAGACACATCATAATTGTGAAATAGCACATGTGGAGTATTACTGGCATTAACAGGTGTGGTGGCAATGCACCTAACAATTTAGAAGGCTAGATATGAGAGCAAGAGCAATTAATATATAGCATTCAAAAGATCACTGTTAACATTTGTGAGACTATGAAGAAAAGTGTGATTTATGCTGTAGTATCAAGAAAGCCGACTTTCAGTTTACAAGAGATAATATCTTTACGTCTGATTAAAAGGGCCTTTTTAAATGTGCTTAGCATTTTTTCTTATAAGTAAACAAAATCTTGTAATAAAGAATATGGTACCTATTTCTTGTGTGCTATGTCATCTCTGCCATGACAAGATTTATATTCTTTAATCATCTTTAGTGCATACATGCATAAAATCTGCACATTGTATATACAAATGTCATCTGCAACAGGTTTTGCACCCAGAATGTACATAGATATACTGCATTATACCTACAACTTGGAATGCAGATAACAGTATGCCAGTGATAATAGAAGAAGAAGAAATGAGTCTGGGGAAAAATTGTAACAACATTCTGAATAACTGTGATCCTCATGAAAAAGTTACTGTGTGTTTTGTTTTTTTTTGAAGGGAATCATCAAATCTCTGAAACCTTTTCTGAAAATAGACAGGGAGAGAATGATAAGAGATTACTATTTGGGGTTTTATTTGGAGAAGAGACTGAAGACTGAGTCTTCCAAAAAGAAGAGAAAGGAATTCAAAGTGGATCTATCAGATCAGGATTAAATTGTCTATGTTTTGATCTTGGATTGTTAATATTGATTTTTCTTCTTCTGACCAGAACTGTAAGACAATGATTTATACCTGTAAAAGTGATTTATTTGGTTTAGTTTAAAATACATATGTTGTTGTTGTTGTTGTTGTTATTGGTCTTCTGTATGCTTAAGCAGAGAGATCTTTTAGGTTTTACTTTTCAGAAAAAAATTAGAAGTTAAAATGCAAAATGGACCTATTTGTTTAAGCTTAAAATACATAGTTGTGGATATGAACATTTTTCTTATTTTGGTTATTTTTTAGGGATGAGAAAGGGGATGAAGAGGACTTTTTTCAGTAATATTAGAGAAGGTGTAAAGTTACTGTTAATGGATATACAGTACTTGTTGGGAGGGAGGGGGAAGTCACCTTTTATATTTCTTTCTTTCTTTCTCTTTCTTTCTCTTTTTTCTTTTTGTAGGTCTCTTATTTTGTATTGTATTACTTTTTTGTATTACTTTTTATATACATAAACTTTAATAAAACTTTAATAAAATATTATTTAAAAATAATTTTAAAAAAGTTACTGTGTTTAGGTAACACGAATGGGTGGGTTCAAGCAAGACAAGATAGTAGGAAAAAAGTGATTGGGTTATTCAGAAACCCAGGAATGAATGGAAATGATGACTGTTAAGTACCTGCTTGGAAAAAGATCTGTTAGTTTCAGATATATGTCTGTTTATATGTACATATAGCAAATGGATAAAATCTAAAAACATGATTGATTTGGTTGCTTATGATGAAAGATTGAAGTAGTGAAGATACAGGGGTGATGAGAGGTTCTGAATGTGGCACAGATCATTATTTGGTAATATCAAGAATGGATCTTAGGAAAAATGAAGAAAAAAAAAGCAGTGAAAGAAATTACAGAGGAAGGAGAATGACTTCAGGAAGAAGTCAATGGTTGAACAGTAAACTGCAAGACAAGGATGTCTGATGTCCCCTTGGTTGTTTAATATATTTATGGATTAATGTATATGGAATGCTTGTAGTAGTATGTCCTTGGCTCAGAGTCCAAAAGATGCGCAGCTAATATAGAAAGACTAAGTGATGCAATAAGGACCATAGATCATAATAATTTCCGCTTTATTTTTTATGAAAGTTATAAGGAACTGTTTGTGGATATGAGATTTTGTCACAACTCTTTAAACGTTCAACATTTTGAGTGCGTTCATTAAAATTCACTTTAAGCTTAGCACATTGATCCAATGGTCCAACACAGATAATATAAATCCACAGAGAAACGTATTTTTTCCAAATGGAAAGAAGTGCTCTGTAAAAAGTGAATCTCTGTTCTCTCCAACATCATTGTTATGCTACATATTACCAGCAGTGCAAGACTAAAACATCTGTCTGAACAATTCTAATTACATAGAATTCTTCCTAATTCCAACAGCTTCCAGGTTCTTCCTCCACAGAACTGTAATCTGCAACTTTGCGGGTGTGATGTCTACAATTCCTCCTGCCCCATTGCCCTTTGGCTTGGTGAATTTGGAATGGAAATATTCAGACAAAGTATATAAAGGAATTGTGTGCAGTTTGTTAAAGCAGGCACAACAGCAGGTCAGAGATCCTTCATTGTTCAAGGAGGTGAAAGTGTGGTAAGCAGGGAGGGAGTCTTGGCCATCGATTTGGACAAAAAGCCAGAAAGTCTTCCAACACCTTTGGAAGATTCTGATGAAATGAACTGGGACCTACAAAACTTAGGCGATAATAAATGCATTCAGAATTGTTTGTTTCATTATGGCAGCATGACCAATCTCTTTGGAAATCTTTTAAAAGGCAGATTAAAAGTTATTGTATTAGGAATGTAAAGTTTTCTTTAATGGTTAGAAGTGGACAATCTGTGGTTTTTGTCACACAAAACATCACTTTCCACATCCAGCGTGGCCAGGGAGCCTCCTGTGGGAAACCCAAGGGTGTAAGCAACACTTATTATCGTCTCCCTCAACCTACAGCAAGTCCAGCCAGAAGGTAAATTGGGATCTACTGAAGAGCAGTTTAAAAGTGGAATCTTAGACGCTCCACGTCTAACAACAACAACAACGCATTGGAGTTTGGTATGAAAAATCACATCCCCAACCTCTTTTTTTTAAATATAATTTTTACTGAAGAAAATTTTAACAGGATAAAAACAATACGAATATTAGAAAAGAAACAAAGAAAAGAAGGAAGAATAGTGAATATGAATGAAAAAAAGAAAGAAAAGAAAATATTGTAAAGAAGTGACATCTGATGTTTTTGAGTGATTATAAATGCATTTATATTTTACCCTCTCTCTCTCTAAAGTTACATCATAATTTCCTCCTTCCATAAGCTACCCTTTCTAACCTTCAAACCCATAAATTACAAGTTCATTTTTCTCTTTTTTCAACAAAAAGTCCATAAGGGGTTTCCAGCCACTGATAAATGTAGTTGTTGATCCTTCTCTAATCAGACAAGTTAATTTTGCTAGTTCTGTCATTTTCACCAGCCATTCCTCCGTTGTGGGTATTTCAGAACCTTTGCATTTTTGCACACATAATAGCCTCGCAGCAGTAATCAGATATATAAAGTAATCTACCATGGCTCTTTTCTAACTGGCCATCCATTAATCCCAGCAAGAAAAGTTCTGGTTTCAGGTGAATGTTGATCTTCAAAATTCTTTGTATAATTATATGTATTTGAACACAGAAATTTCTGGCTTTTTTTACAAATCCACCAAGCAAAAATCTCATCCTCAACCTCTGACCACTTATTGTACTCAAAAACAGGACTTGATTTCAGAATTAACTCTTTCATAAGTTTATTTGCACCAGGCTGCAGGTGATCACTTGTAATTTTTCAGGTAGTTTTCCTAAGCAGTGCTCTGCTACCAGGGGCTTCAACCAAGGCAGACGGGATAAGCCGCAGGTCTCTCTGCTGCATCTCCCGCTCCTTCCACGACAAGGGCTCTCTCAAAACCCTGAGTGGCAGCGCGGGCGCCCCGAACCTTTCCAAGCCACCTTCCAGGCAGAACGTCAAATGCCTGAGGCTCTACGGTAGCCTTTTTCAAAGCCTCCTGGGGTCCTGCCTACCGGCCTGGAGGCGACCAGGGGAGGGGCAAGCTCGAGGCCGAGGCCAACGCGAGGGAGAGAAGGCGCAGCAGTTTTGGCACCGCTTACCGGCTGGGCTTCTCCCTCGAAGCTCTTCCCGCTGAGCACCGTGCCCAGCAGCAGCCACGCCGCGGCGTTCATGCTCGGCGGCTCTTCTCAGAGCTGCCTTCTAGCCTCCCGGCTTGGCTCGCTCGCCCGCTCGCCCGCCCGCCCTCTCTTCTCGCCTAGGCTCTTGAGGACGGCTCAGCCAGCCCTTCTGGCCGCTCCCGCCGCCACATTTGTACCCTTCCTCCGCCCCGCACCGGATCACAACCTACAACTCCGCCAGGAGCTCACTGCTCAGAGGCAGCCCTGCCAACTCGGGTTGCAGGGCGAGGAAATAAGAATCGCGTCTCACACGCTGCCTTTCAGGAACGGAAAAGCCGGAACGCGCAGGCGGCTAGAGGTTCTGGCCCTTCTCCCTCCGCAGGCTGAAGCATCAGCGGCGCCTTGGGGCAGCGCCTCTCCCGTAGCCCTCCTCATTTTCCGAGGGTCTTGAGGGGCGCCGGGGTAATTGAAATAAAGCGGTCAAAATTATTTACATGCCTTGACTTTATTATTCACTTTCCGGCTGGAAGGCAGAAACGCAGGGCGAGGGAAAGCAACTCAGAGCAAGCAGGATGATCATCAGCTGCCATTGGAGCCGGCTGTATGTTTCCTTTATCACTGTACTGTTGTTATTATCATTCTTCATCCCAAAGGAATGTAATTTCACTATTTTTAAAATTAGCAGTATTTTTTTAAGACATGGCATATTGTAGCATATAGATACAGATATTCTCGAAGTTGAGTTTTTATTATCCCTGGTCCACAGCCAATATACTAACATGTGCTGATACGCTTGCTAGTGATTTGGCTGTAGACTAGGGCTACGTGAAAGCCCAACTTCAAAATGTTACTTACTTGGCCACTTGCTTTCTCTCACCCTAACCTACTTTACAAGGTTGTAAAGAAATTCAAAATCGGAACCACTTATGCAATCTTTAGCGTGGAGAAATAAACATCTAATTCTGTAAAATTCTTAATATTATACATGTTGGTCGAAAACTGCAATACAGATTTAGCTACCTACCTTAATGTTACAGAAAAAAAGATGACAAAAAGATGCAATTGCATCTGATGAAGTACACCCAACCCCAAAGTTTATAACACAACATATCTGTCCATCTTCACCACGTCACAATATGTCTTTTTAAGGAATGTTTAATGAAATGGCTGTATCTCCTTGAATGTTGTAGAAATACAAACTGGCTTTAAATTATTTCATCTCTTTTATGAATGAACTACCATGATATATAACTCAAATGAGAACTAACAACTTATCATTTTGTGTTTAGGTAATACCAAATATCTGTTCAATCAGATCTGAATAGTACAGTGGTACCTCGGGTTACGAACGCCCCTCCTTACAAATTTTTTGAGATACGACCAGCTCCGGCCCCAAAAATTTACCTTGACATGCAAACTCCACCTCGAGCTACAAACCGGATCCACGGCCATTTGCCCTGCTGCCACGCGGTCGGGGCTTCCTGTGGGCGAGATCACGGTAGCAAGGAGGCGTTCGGTGAGGCTTGTGGTGTGTTTTGTGGCGTTTGGAAGGTTTTGGTGTGCTTGTCAGCATGGCTCCAAAGAAAATGCAGAGCAGGCTTGGCAAGAATAAGGCTTTGAAGAAAAAAGTGACGATCGAACTGAAGAAGGACATTATAGAAAAGCACGATCGTGGTATTCGTGTGACTGATCTGGCCCTGGAGTACAAGATGGCAAAGTCGACCATCTCGACTATTTTGAAGAATAAAGATGCCATCAGAGCAGCTGGTGTGGCAAAAGGAGTAACGATCTTAACTAGGAAGAGGACACAAGTGCTGGAAGAGGTGGAAAAGCTGTTGTTAGTGTGGCTGAATGAGAAACAGCTGGCAGGTGATAGCGTGAGTGAAGCTATCATCTGTGAAAAAGCCAGGAAACTACACAGTGATTTACTGCGGACAAACCCCTCTACCAGCACAGTAAGTGAGGAATTTAAAGCCAGCAGAGGCTGGTTTGAGAAATTCCGCAAGAGAAGTGGCATCCACAGTGTGGCAAGACATGGTGAGGCTTCCAGTTCTGACAAGGCTGCTGCAGAAGCCTACAAGGAAGAATTTGAGGACTTCATGAAGGCGGAAGGATACGTCACTCAGCAAGTGTTCAACTGCGACGAGACAGGGCTCTTCTGGAAGAAGATGCCAAACGGAACCTACATCACGCAGAAGGAAAAGGCACTGCCAGGGCACAAGCCCATGAAGGACAGATTGACCCTTTTGCTGTGTGCGAACGCAAGCGGCAACCTGAAGATTAAGCCGCTACTGGTGTACCATTCCCAGACCCCTTGTGTGTTCAGGGAACACAATGTGAACAAGGCCAGACTGCCTGTCATGTGGAGAGCCAATGCGAGAGTGTGGGTCACAAGGCAGTTGTTCATGGAATGGCTGCACGAGGTGTTCGCACCCAGTGTTAAAAAACATCTTTCCGACAACCAGCTGCCTGAAAGGTGCCTTCTTCTGATGGACAATGCCCCGGCACACCCTCCAGCCTTGGTGGATGATATGGACGCCGAATATGACTTCATGAAGGTCAAGTTCCTCCCCCCTAACACGACACCTCTTCTGCAGCCCATGGACCAGCAAGTGATCTGCAACTTTAAGAAGCTCTACACAAAGGCGCTCTTCACCAGGTGTTTCAATGTCACTGAGGAAACATCCTTGACTCTGACAGAGTTTTGGAAGAAACATTTCAATGTCCTCCACTGCATCAGCCTCATTGACAATGCCTGGCAAGATGTCACCTGCCGGACCTTAAACTCAGCCTGGAGGAAACTGTGGCCAGAATGTGTCGCTGAACGTGACTTTGAAGGGTCTGATGCAGAGGTAGTGGAGGAGATTGTGTCCATGGGCAAGAGCATGGGTCTGGTTGTCGATGATGCAGACGTAGAGGAGCTTGTTGAGGACCATGAGGAGGAGCTGACCACAGAAGAACTTGCTGAGCTCCAGAGTGAGCAACAGAAAGCGCTTGGCCAGGAGCATTCCACTGAGGAAGAGGAGGACGGGGAGGAGGTGAGCAGTGAAGTGATACAATCCATCATGGCGAAATGGAATGAGTGCCAGGATTTCCTTGAGAAGCACCACCCCAACAGAACTGTGACAACCAGAGCGTTGAACATGATGAACGACAACGTGTTCTCTCATTTCTGGAGGGTTATGCAGCGCAGGAAAAAACAACTGACTTTAGACAGGTTTTTCCCCAGAACTGAGCCTGCAGCTAAGAGGCAAAGAAGAGAGGAAACCCCTGAAGGAGATCTCCCCAATGTCCCTTTGGAGGGGGACTCTCCTTCCAAACAATAACTGCCTCCCCACCCCATTCTCCCTCTTTATACTGTGCTGTACTGTACTTTTTTTCATGTTTTTGTGGTTTAAAAATAAAATGCATATGTTTCAGAACTGTTTAACCGTATGTATTTACATTGAACCTTATGGGAAAATTTGCCTCGTGGTGCGACCAAATTCAGAGGGCGGAGTAGCCGTATTTACATTGAACCTTATGGGGAAATTTGCCTCGTGGTGCGACCAAATTCGGAGGGTGGAACGGATTAACCGTATTTACATTGAACCTTATGGGAAAATTTACCTCGAGTTGCAACCAACTCAAGTTGCGATCAGAGTCACGGAACGGATTAAGTTCGTAACTTGAGGTACCACTATATATGGATATTGTTGAAAAAAAATGCATGGAGTATGATTGGGACCTTTGATCCATGTATTTAGAAATAAAATGGCAATTTAATAAATTATTAAAACTTATTTTTATGGGATGGTAGAGGAACTTTACCTGATTAAATTTTGCTGAAACCTCATGGCTAAGAGTATTTATATCTTATCTCATTGCTAAATGAACACAACCAAACTGGTCTATTTTTGTCTGGACAAAGGTTCAGATAGTAAAAGTTAGGGTTAAAGTCAGAGTTAAATTAAGGGTAGTAAAGTATACATTGTAATTTTAGGTAATCTTGATGCACAGGAATGTATCCTTCAGCTGAAGATGGCCATTTTCATAGTATGAAAATATTTTGTAATAGCTCTCCAAAACAGAAGTCAACATCGCAAACTTGTTTTTGTCATACTTCAGGGTGTGGGTTTAGACTCAGAATTTACCTATCTGAATGTTCCTCTATGCAAAATGTGACTTTGCATATGAAAAAAAATGCAAATGAAAAGGACTGTAGTATCACAATATCCCTAACATTTAATTTTCTGAACACATAACTTGGAGTGCAGGGGGTGTGAGAAAGGAACATTAACTGCTACAATCGAGAGGTAAAAGTTTATGTCCTTATTTCCTCTTTCTCTATAGTAGACAAGGATACCCTAACAGTAGCAGAAGTACTATTTTTTCATGATTTACATAACTAGCTTAGCTCAAGGATAGGCGCAATTTAATATCTGTTTGAGTAAAAAGAGAAACTATGTTTGATTTTTCTCAGTTTAGTTCTGGTGGCAGCTGCAGAATCTTTCCAGTTGATAGGAGAAGTAGCAGGGTATTTTTCAATTTGATGTATATGTTCTTCATCTCACATTGCCAGAATGGTCTCTCTTGCTTTTCACTCAGCTAACAGTTGTGTGGCATATGTTATGGCAGAGGCAGGAACTTCTACCTCTCCAGATACTGTTGAACCAGAACGACTGACATCCCTCACCACTGCCCATGCTAACTATAATTTAATAATATCTGAAGGGCCAAATCCCCAAATTCTGCATTTAATAATAGAAATCTGTATCTTTTTATCTATATCATATCTAGATCCTTCATATAGTGTGTAACACTGGATAAACACTGGTTTGCTAAGTTGCCAAGACTTGAACTGGATGTCTGAAGAATGAGTCCCTTTCCCCATTCAAAGAAAGAATGATCTAGAACAGGGGTCTCAAACTCACAGCTCTCCATGTCATTTGGAGTGGTCCATATTTCACTGACACATAAAGCGGGAAAAGAATAGCAGAGATGGCTGAGCTGCTTGCTGATCCTGGCATAAAACTTTCTGTGCCATTGCCAATCCCTGTCCTGCCCCGTACCATCTGTTCTGGATTGCTGCCAAATGATGGTGTCCTGATTCTGAATATGTAGAGGGCTTGGCTTAAAACAAACAAACAAAATCAGACACAACTTGTCAGGCTTGTTTCTCTGGAATTACTAAATCAAATTACTCTTGTGAAAGTATTACTGTAGTATGGAAGGGGAAAGGAGAAAAACTGAAGGAAACTCATGCTTTCAGCTGGAAAATCATGCATTTTGATGCAGATGAGGTTGAACTGGAGAAAAAAGAATGCCATTCATTCGAGAGAAGGCGCTTCTGTGCCTCCTCCCCTCGCCTGGATGGACAAGAGTGACCTGCTCCCAGACCCGGAGGCCTACAACACTACAAGAGGCGTTGCGATCACTGCACCCCGGAGGGTTGGCCCGCCTATAGAGGCCACCTCACCTCGCTCCTTTCTCGCGCACTCCTTCCAGGAACTGAAAGGGGGAGGAGAACGATACGCTTCCATCTCTCTAATTTGGACGCAAGGGTCCTGGCAATCCAGCCCTCGCAGGAGCCCGCCTCCTTCCACTGCTCTTTGGACTGGGCAGATATCCGTCAGCAGAGCCGAAGTCGGCGCTCGAAAGCTTCGCCCCTCATCACGACTGCGCGAGGACTCCGTTCTGCTGGGGTTTTGGGTGGGGGGGCAAACGCAGCTCCGGGACCCGCAGCAGACGGAAGGGCGCGCGCCGAGCTCAACTTGCGTGAGTGAGTGGGTGAAGCCAGCACGTGGCGCCGGGGCGGGGCTGCGTTGACAGAGGACATGATCGAAGGAGGCACAGTTGGGTGGAGAGAGAGAACGCTCGGGACGGCGGAGTGGGTCGGGTTGCCACGGAAACTTTTGTCCCCGCCCCCGCCCCCGCCCGCGCCTCGCTTCAAAGTTCTTTGGGCGGCGCCCAGGCTCGCAGCTCTTTGCGTGATCCAGCCCGTCCTAAAAGTAAGCCACTTTGCGAGGAAGAGAAGAGTTTTGAGAGGGGCGTAAACGCTTCTTATGCAGCGACCACACATCCCTCTAACCGTGGATTGAGTGGAAGCCCTCAAGGAAAGGAAGGCCAGCTTCCTAAGCATGTGGAGCCGATACCGGGAGTCTTGCACTAGGCAAAGTAGGATGGGAGATGTGAACGCGAGGTTTGCTGGGGCAGAGATCTTATTCTTCTGTGAAATCAGAAGCTTTAGCCTGAGAAAGAATCCAGAACATATAGGAATCTTTGCTAATATTCGCGGCCCCCGCTTCCCCTTCATTTGTCGGAAATCATTTAAGATTACTGTATTGCTAGTCCCTTGTTAGTTTGCATGAACTTAATCTCAGTTCTCCTGCATTTCTGAGTTTGCCAGTTTGGGTTGTTTAAACTTCATGTCTCTTTAAACAGGACTTTAAACGTGCATCTTCAGTGTTTAAAAACTAAATATTTAAAGGTGGCTGCAATCTCAGGGCCAGTGTACTGTACTGTACTGTAGTTAGATGTGGGACACAGACTGGTCAGGCACAGGTTCAAATTCCTGCTTGATCAGAGAGATGACTCTCTCACCCCCCTTCAGTCCAATTAACTTCACAGGTTGACAAGGGGATAAATAAATAAAAGTGCCGTAAATAAATAAAAATAGTAGCTTCTGCCTCATACAGTCATCAAGGAGGAAGCCTACATGTACACTGCTGCTTTTCATAGTCTTCTGAGGGATTAGAACTACTGCTTGGGATGACCTTTCTCCATGGTCATAATACGGACATTTGAATCCATAATTAATGGATTTAACACATACTTCTTAATACATATCAGAAGGAACAGTGTTTAAAATGGGGGCAGGAGAAGGACGTGGGATGGTTTGAAAGTGGAGGGGGGAAAAGTGAAATATATAAGACATTTTTGTCTTTTTGAAAGAACTCTTGTCACTCCGCCTTGCACACTTCCAGTCCCCTGATACCCCACAGTTCCCTGAACAGCCTGTAAAAAAGAAGAATACAGCTAGTGAGTAAGAAGTAAAGTGGATTTGCTTTTGAGAAATGCAAGATAACAGAAGAGTTTTGTCACAATAAGATGAAAACTCCTTTGCTACTTCCTTCAGTGAGGAACTACAAAAATATTTTGTTTAACAACCCACAAAATGAACAAGTTCTACAATGTCAATAAAGTTCCAAAGTAATGCCTGCAGTGACCTAGCAAGCATTAAAAGAAATTCAAATTTTATCTCTTTTATATTCCCTCTACCAATATTTCAGTTTTTGTGCTTAAAGAAATGTATGATTTAAGCCATTTTTAAATGATACAGTGATTTAAATATAGTTTATATCGTACATTACTTTATATTAATCTTTTTGTATTATATTTCATTTTATTAAGATCATTTTTCCCTTTGTAGGTCAGAACATTTGGATCTATATTGAAGACATCTGAAGTCACATATAAGAAATTATGTCTTTCTTAATCAAAGGTGCTCAGAAGCATGGTTTTATCTGTCAAATGCACAAAGAATTATTATTTAAAAAATGTCTATTGAAGAGTTCGGAAGCCTTGAATGGACAAAATATGAGATCTTCACAAGCATTCTCTCCGGTTAATTCCAAAAATATGGACTCCTTCAGTTATATAATAGTTGGAGCTGGGTCTGCAGGATGTGTTTTAGCCAACCGATTGACTGAAGATCCTCACAATACTGTGAAACTGCTTGAAGCAGGGCCAAAAGATACTGTTTTAGGTAGCAAACGATTAATGTGGAAGATTCACATGCCTGCTGCTTTAAGTTACAACCTCTGTGATGAGAAATATAATTGGTACTACCATACAACACCCCAAAAACAAATGGATAATCGAATTCTGTACTGGCCAAGAGGAAGAGTCTGGGGTGGTTCTTCATCCCTCAATGCCATGGTGTATATTCGGGGCCATGCAGAAGATTATAACAGGTGGAGTAAAGAAGGGGCTGTTGGATGGGACTATGAATTTTGCTTGCCTTATTTTAAGAGAGCACAAACTCATGAGTTGGGTGCTGACCTTTATCGAGGAGGGAATGGCCCACTTCATGTGTCAAGGGGAAAAACAAAAAACCCTCTTCATTTTGCATTCTTGGATGCAGCTCAGCAAGCTGGGTACCCTTTCACAGACGATATGAATGGTTTTCAACAAGAAGGCTTTGGCTGGATGGATATGACAATATACAAAGGTTAGCTTCTATATGTTCAGTTCAGAAACCATGTTCTGTAGTTGCCATAAACACCATTCTTTGTAAACTGTTATAATGGATTGCAAACCTTGGAAATTTTTCAAGAGTTTCACAATTATAGACATAATGAAAAAACCTGCCTTCCCATAATTGCCGATGCTTCCTTTAAGGGCCTAACACAGTTGCATGCATTGAGAAAGGGGTCGGACTAGATCAGAGGTATGAAACTTTTGGGGGGACAAGGGCTACTTCTGGCCTTTGCATGGAATATTGAGGGCTATATATAAAACCTAAATATCATTTAATTTTTTAATTTAAATTATATTAAGTAATTAAACTATTACTCCCCATATATTTAATAATATTAAGATTACAATTCAACAACAACTTTGGAAGAGGTTTTGGGAGCTGCATTCAGGATTTTGGGAAAGAGGCACAGGTGACCCAGGGATGTAGGTCTTTCATTTCAGTGCTCACTGGCTCCTCATATCCCTTCTGTCTCTGTTAATGTACCTGCAAGAGAATTGGATGTATTCCTGGTCATTCTCAATTCCAACAGGGCAACAGTGGAAACTTCGATCTATGACAAGTTTACAAAAATAAAATATTAGGGAAAGGCTCCCCAAGTGAAGAAAGCTTGCTGTAGCTTTTCTTAATAGAATACTACACATGTTTCTCAGTTAAGGAATAATTGCCTTGTGAATGCTTAAACATGACTGTGTGAGAGCATGGAGATACAGTGGCAGTCTTCTATATTGGTAGCCAAATGCACATATATACTTTTATGCCTATATATTGCATTTATAGGCATAAAAAGGTGGGACATGGAGTCTTTCTACATGATCTGTGTAAGGGCCCAGTTCTAGGACTGTAAATTAGTACTACATCTCTAAGGGGCAGGGATAATTTGCAACTAGGATGTTAAATGGTGTATAAGCTGGCTATCCTAATCTTTTCTCTCATTTCCTGAAATCTGCCCCTTTCATAAGCCTACCAAAATAAAACGAAATTAAAACATATTAAAAACTAGAGTAAGTAATTCATTTAACAATTACAGTAATAAACTTGGAGAAATGTGTGTACTATTTAATTAATGTAACCTGGAATATTCAAAATTACACAAGGGGCGAACTGAAAACTTTTACAAATGTAGTTATTAGAGTCCATTAACTTTTCAGTGTGAAGCTTAAACAGTGACTGGTATATTTATTCTTGGCCTGAGTGTTGATAACATTAATCACAGTTCTTCCTCAACATGCATTCTTTGAAATATTAAAGCAGCAGCTTCCAGGAGAATGTGTCAAAACAGACAAGATGGCGGAAGTGATGTTGTGATGCAAGCCTGTCCCCTTTTATGCACACATGCGACATTGACGCATGTACAGAAGGAGCAGTGGTTGTACCACAATGCTGCTTCCACCATTTTGCCTGTTTTGATATCTCCTGCAGACGCTGCTGTATTCAAGTTAACCCATCCTTTCAAAGCACAACTGTAAATAAAATGAATGAATTACAGCATAAACCTTATATCAAGTAATAATTAATTTTAAATATTCAGTATGGAAGAACAGAAATTGCAAGATATATCATAAAATTAGATGAAGTAGTGTTCCTGATAGGTATCTTTGTCTTGTGAAATGCTCTGGAGGAAAATCAAAGTTGAAGTGTTCCTCCTACCAGAATAGTACCTACACGTATATCTTAATAAAACTCCCCTGAGGAATTGCTTATCAGCTTGGTAAATTAATATGAACATGGGATTTTTTTGAAAACAGACCCATAGCCAGTATTATGTTCATTAATTTGCTAGTTCACTGGAATTGTTTATTTTGGCTGACAGACCAACTTCTGTCCACATTAAATACACAGTAGAACAACAACTGAATGATAACACATTAACCATTTGGTTTTTGTTTAACCCATTTCATTTGAAAGGTGGTGTGGAAAGGTCAATACTTCTTTTTCCTGGGCATGGGGTTTGGCACACAAGTCCAGAATTGCAACTTAAACTGTTCCCTGCTCCATCCTTAGATGATCATAACTGGTCACAATAGCAGCTGTTAGGATAGAAATGGATGCCTGAATTAGACCCAGTATATAGCAACAATGTAGAATTAGGGCAAGAATTACATGCTAAACTTAAAAGACTTTACAAGCAATAAACAGCTATTCTACATGAGATATATTATATAAAATCATTACAATTCCTTGTGCATTTGGATGCATGTTGATTTAAGACCATTCTGATCACCTTGGTAGATTTTTTGCTGGGAGCTGAATGGGTCAAGTGCAGCCCTACTTGAAACCTCTTGTTGGCCTTTAATACCACTGACATGCTATCGTTAAGGACTCTCCAATAGAGTTGGAGTGTAGAGGCATTATTTATGGTGATTCCAGTCTTTCTCGTTGGTAAAGTCCAAAGGGAGATTTTTTGGTTCAGTGAATACTGATACGTGGTGTTCTGCATGGTTTTATCTTGGCCTTTTAAAGTTATTTAGTATCTCTATGAAATTGCTAGGAAGAATCATTCAGAATTTTAGAGATATTATCAATATCACGTCTGATATTGTGATCTGACTGCAAGAAAAGGCTCAGGGCCCTTGAGCATTATCTTGTTCAATACCAAGCTAGATGAGCAAGCCGAACCTAAATCTAGGCAATGTTAAACTTACTTTCAGTCAACTGAAAGGGTAGACCGAGAATTGCGGATTACATTGGTTTCTACCTGCACACCCAGCAACAGGAAGATCAGGCTTGTAACTGATGTACAGTATCATGATTGGATCCCTCTCATACTGGTTGTCATTTTTGTGGGGGGAGAGGTCACAGTTCAATATATTGATCTCCAGCTTTGGAACAGGCTCATTTGGAGTTGCAATTAGTCTTCACTTTCTTTCTCTTTGTTGGAAAAAGATTCAAAATGTTGTTTTTTAATTTATTTTGTATGTTGTTTTAGCAATTTCTTTGTGTTTTATATATGTTATTAATGTTATATGTTATGGTTATTTTTATATTGTTTGCATTATTGCTCTGCTTTGATGGAGCTTCAGTTGCTGGACTGCAGTAATAACTTCAAAGAATTTTAACATATAATGACAGAACAGATTTGG
Organism: Liasis olivaceus; assembly: GCA_030867105.1. Lineage (NCBI taxonomy): Eukaryota > Metazoa > Chordata > Lepidosauria > Squamata > Pythonidae > Liasis > Liasis olivaceus. Next base: position 48,587,604 of record CM061348.1, read on the forward strand.
TATTTATTTTATTCATTTTTTAAATTCAAAACCAGGTTTTTACAATACTGAGATAACACAGATTATTTGTACTGCAGCTGCTGTTAAAATAAAAACATGTATTTTGTAGGTAAAAGGTGGAGTACAGCTAGCGCCTACCTTCACCCTGCATTATCACGTCCAAACTTGTCTACAGAAGACGGTACACTTGTAACCAAAGTTTTATTTGAAGGGACCAAAGCAATTGGTATTGAGTATATTAAAAACGGAGAAAAGAAAAAGGTAAGAATGTACAGTATTGTTTCTCCAGCTACAAAAAGAAAATCAATGTTTGGTTGTACGAACATTTCATTTTTGGCTCATTAGAGTTGTAGCAAAGATTATTATATTGTTGGAAATAAGAGAGAAATACAGTTGACACTTAAAATCCACGTCATGTATTGATCTCAAGAAAGCACTGAAGTAGCCTGGTCAAAAAATAATGGTTACCTCTCCATTCTGCAGATAGCTTGAGTTTTCCATTTATGTTGGCTGTTTAGCTTTTGTTCAAAGTTTCCTCCAAAATTGGGCCTAATCCATTTTTAAAATTACAGATATAAGGTTGTAGTTTTCTTTTCACATTTAGAAATGAATTCCATAGTGTTTTGAAAATAAATATTCCTTTCATTGACAGTCTCGTCATTCTAATGCTTTAAAGACAGAGGAAGAAAAACAAAATCTCTTTCTATATTAACTAAGTTCTAATACTTCCTTCCAAACTTCTGAGTAATTTTAATACAGAAGAAACTTGAATAACTTGACCTTTTTAGTTGCTCTTTTCCATAACTTACCTGCTGTGAAACGTGACCCTAACTAGAGCACAGGAGAAGAAGGAGTCAGAACTTTATATGGCAAGGAAAAACCCAGAAGAGCAGAAACAGAAACAATTTAGCTTTTGTAAAAACCACAACAAAAAATTACTGCTGTTTAAAGGACTCACAAGCTAGATGACAAAGAACAAATATTGTGAAGCTCTATAACCAGTATAGTAAATGCAACTACATCATCAACAGATTTGATGATACTGTGATTCTTCCCGTTTTATCTTCAGTCCTTTTCCTTTGATAATTGGCCTTTTGTTGCCTTGAAACCTCATTGCTGCTTTGAATGCCCTTTCACTCAGTCTGGAGATATTAATTTGAAGCTTTCATAGGTACTTTGTGTTTTCAGGTATTTTATTTAGTAGTATCAGCAACCCTGGATACAATTCTTTCACCTCTGTGTCCAGCTCATTTATTAATAAGTTCATATGCATTAATTCCAGGATTAAAATTAGGAAATCTTGATGATGACCTCTTGTCAGTTATGAAAATAGTTTATTCCTGCTCTTTCTTTTAAAAAAATTCTTAGCAGTTCATAAGAGGAATTGTTTTCCCAAGCTATAATTGCAGTACTATGAAACAGTAGTGTGAAAGTTTTTGAAAGAATGCATTACGTCATTAAAACAATACTATGGAGTTAGCCACACTATAAATGGATAAATCTAGCTAAATCCTTCAACACCATATTGTTTTTAGTACCACTGTTCCTCATATACCACTATTGTTCTTTCAGGGATTAACTGGAACTGTAGTAAAATACAGTAAAACTGAATTATTGTGAACTTCAAATGAGAAAGGATGATAACAGATGTCTGAAAAAAAGAGAGTTATCATCCTGGGATAACTCATCTTTAGAGAAATAAAGGATATAATTAGTCACTCACAGATTTATGTTGCCAGATGACTATTCAAGTAGAAGAATGTGGAGCCCAATATTCTCTTTGATCTGCAGAATGTGGATTTCGTTTGTTGGTTAAATAGTTCTTTTGGTTGATGATACAAAGCAAAAGTTTAATTTAATGGGATTATTCAAGTAACATGAGATCCAGTTTATGGGGAAAAGAAGCAAAAGAAAAGCAGTTGTAAGAAGGCAATATATTATTTGAAGTAACAAAAGCCTTTTATTCAGTATTACATTTTGAAGAATAGTAATGAAGAAAAGAGAAAAGTTTAGGAAATGAGTTTGGATTGACAGGAAATATTGGTATTGCTGTCATGCTTAAGAGAAAAGATTACTTAAAAATAAACGATAGAGCAGGTCTGAAACAGTTATTTCAAACTCTCTAGATTACAAAACTTCTAGACATAACACAAGGAGTATGAAAACTGGCTGCCACAAATCCAATAACATTATTTTATATTGGTTTTAGTCTATCAAAATTTAGTCTAATTAAATTAATATTATTTTATTTCAGGTTTTTGCTAGTAAGGAAGTTATTTTAAGTGGAGGTGCCATAAATTCTCCACAGTTACTTATGCTATCTGGAGTTGGAAATGCAGACGATCTAAAAAAATTAGGAATCCCTGTGGTCTGCCATCTTTCAGGTGTGTATGATAGATTCAGTATAGTTCCATATAAGGCTATGTTGGATTTGAAAGTAAAAGGTGTTTCAGATGCTCACATAGCCTCTGCCAAGAACGCCTTAAATCAGCTGTGTCTTTTCCTGGTGTGAGAAACAAACCTCAAGTTCCAAAGAATTATGACAAAGATCCACTGAAGCAGCAAGGTGTGGCCATTTATTGAAAGAGTACGTTGTTGCAACAGCGGGTGTCCAACAAGTAGGCACACCCTGTGATAATATGCATGCACTTTTTATTCCATATGCCCGAGCGAAAAGTCCCTCCTTCATTTCCCCATTGGTTGGGTACTCAGGAGTTTACAACCTATCCGAAGCGCATAAACTGCCCATGTGAATCTCCGCCCCTGTTTATATCTCCCATTACCCTTATTTTAGAAGCCCCTTTCCCATATTTATTTATTTCCTTCTATGGCAGTTTTCGACATTAGCAGTACGTGCTCAGCTAGGTGCTTTCAGATCTTGTGCAACTGTTACAAAACCAACTCAGGTCGGTTTGTTAGCTCTCTATTCAGAGACTCCCATACACAGGCTTCCTTACATATTATCACATCTTCTACATGTCTTCTGCTCATTTTAAGCAATCCAGTACTTCTTTACACTAAGACCCCCCTTGTGCAATTGAGGACCAGTAACTTGATTGTGTCACTATATATGTTTTGCTTAGAAATTCAGGGGCCTGAGAGATCCCCTTTCACTACTAGTTGCTCATTAGAGTTTATTTTAAAGCAGGGGTCCTCAAACTTTTTAACAGGGGGCCAGTTCACAGTCCCTCAGAATGTTGGGGGGCCGGACTATTTATTTATTTGTTTGTTTGTTTGTTTGACTTGTATGCCGCCCATATCCCGCAACAGGTGACTCTGGGTGGCTCACAATAATAGTTAGAAAAAAACATGAATGAATTCTTATGCACACTGCACATATTTTATTTGTAGTACAAAAAAAAAACCAGGGAAAAAAATACAATAATTAAAATAAAGAACAATTTTAACCAACATAAACCCCACCCTGCATTGGTGGTCAGTGTCAGTAAATGTTATCCGCCCTCCGCATTATTGGTCAGTGCCAGTGGCCATTCTACTTGAGGGGCAACCACACAGCCCAAACTGAGAAAGTAAAAGGGCGCCCTGGACCCCACCAATCACCCTGCACAGAGGATCCCTCCCGCGGAGTATGAGGAAGTATGAGTTGAAGTGCCCCTGTGGTTGTAAGTGTGGACGGGCTGCCAAGTGCCCGAATTTTGATCATGTGACTGCAGGGGTGCTGCAACAGCTGTAACTTTGGGGACTGAGCATAACTACTGAATGAATGGTTGTTAAGCGATGACTACCTGTACAAAGAATTTGAGATGATAGAACAGGTCTCGGCAAGGAAGAGGAGTTTGGATATAAATGCAAGGAACAGAAGAGAAGAGAAAGTGAAACAGAAACTGAGTACAATGCTTTCTGCAGTCCTGATAATTTGCAAAGAAATAGGCTGACCTGATTTCCAAAAATAAAAACTTGGATATAGAAATATTAAAAAATGCATACATGTATACAAATTAATCTACAAGTAAATTTCCCCAAAGTCACAGGCAAAAATTACCAGAAAAAAAAGGACACAAAGATGTTTAGAAGAGCTTCTCTGGAATGAAGCAACTTTAAGTAGTTCCAAACATTCCTGTTCCCTGTTGTGCTTTTACACTCTGTGAAAGATTATTTCCAGGCCAAATTAATTTAATAAATGACTAACAATCAATTGACCACTCTCTCCATCATAAGGCTATCAGACCTGATTTGCAAAAATCCATTAGTTGTCAACAAAGAGATACAGGAAACACTAACTTTGCTTCTTATTCTGGATTTCTGCAGACTAGTACTAATCAAGCAGCCAGTAAAATGGATAATGGAATAGCTTCATTCCCATGTTCCCTTCCACCATAAGGTACCCCAAGACTTGAGGAGTAATGGAAAGACATCATTTCTTTGGCTACTTGTTCCCATACTGTTCTGCTTGCTCTACCTTGAGCCCTCCCATTAGTTCGAGAATGCCTTCCCCAAAATCAGGACTGTCCCTGTAAAACTGTAATTTAATCTTGGAAATAAGTTTCAGGCACTGATAGTGCCTTCTGTTGACTAAAACCTAGACATGGCAGCAGGTTATTGGGAATATTTTAATGACATTCCCAATGAAATCCATTGTGTGGGTAAAACAGGAAGGAACATAAAATGCAAACCCGAAGCACCATGAGAACGGAGCTCCTGCCGTTCTCCAAATAGGGCGCCTCTACTCATGAGACCTGGGGAAGACCAGGTGGTTTCCGAAGGATTGCAAGAACGGGAGAAAGAATGAGACAAGCAGCTTGGAGAACGACACACTGAGAGGAGGAGAGCCGCAAGACGACCCGGTATACCTGTAATGTAGAATAGTCCGGCTCTCCAGTCTCCCTCCTCGTGCATCGCCTGCAGCTCCCGACACAACCCCGACAGATAGCAGCGGTGGCCAATCAGGCGGGCAGGCCGGATAAATGACCCTGGCAGGCCGTATCCGGCCCACGGGCCGTAGTTTGAGAACCCCTGTTTTAAAGCATATACGGTCAAATTAGCTTACTTGTAAAAACAACACCTTTATCATTTCTCACACTGGGATGACACGTCTCCCCTTCTTAGCAGTCCCATGATCCCAGGAAAGACCAATTTCGTTTAAGGAGTTGCAGAGGTGCTGCATATGCACCCACATGCACTCTGAAGCACCTTTCTACTTTTGAAAGCGAAGTGCTACATAGTCCCAATTTCATATATTTGTACATATAGTTTACATATATTGGACATTTTTGTCATTCCTACTAGGGGTTGGCCAGAATCTCCAAGATCATTTGGAAGTGTACATACAGCAAAAGTGCACTCAACCTCTAACACTGTATAAATCACAAAAGCCTCTTCAGATGATCAAAATTGGTCTTGAATGGTTTTGGAAATTTACAGGTATGATTTTAAATTATAGTCTGTTACGTTCTCATTTTGATAAAGATATAAAATTGGCTTTTAAACTAAAATATTTAGTATGCATTCATCATACTTTTTTCTTGCATATGATTCTTTTTCCAAACTTTCATTCCATGTCAGGAAATCAAGTGTTTTCCAGAGTTTCAGACTATATTTGCAAATAGCTTTACCCCTGTGGATTTTTTAATGCATAGTTGCTAATCTCTTGTAACAAACAGGAAGTTAGCATTTCTGGAAATTTTTGAGAATTCTAAGATTTGTTGCAGCAACACAAAGATTGTTTAGAGTAGAAGCACAAATAACTATGTTAATTTTGTATAACAAGAATACAGTGAAGTCTGCATTGCAAGAGGGAATGCAAGCAAAAACATTAAGCAAATAAAAAGTAAAACATTTATGTGGAAATGAATGATTGACTTCATTCCATGCTGCATGTTTGAGTGAATGAATCTTTGTTCTAATAAGGCTACAGAAGGGTTTTGTTATTGTTGTTTTTTGCTACCATTTACCTACGGAGCAAAGATTGACACTTGGTTTAAATAAGAATAACAAAAGGATAGAAAATTCCAAGTGCTTTATGAAAGATTTTGTCAGAATTTTTAGAATGTTTCAACAAAAATCAGAATTTCAGAATTTCTTCAGAATGTTTTCAGACAAATGTCCTTCCTCAGACTCTATGAATAAATAGAAGACACACATATGTAGAAATAGAATAAAAATAATTAAAATATTGTTCAAAAACCTTTTGTAGAAAAAAGGTTTTGTAGAAAAAATACAATTGTAAAAAGAAATGACTGTTATTATTCCATACTAATTGTTAATTGTTAGTATAACAATTAGTATAATTCCATTATGGAATAATTGTTAGTATTAATCCATGCTAATTCCCCATGGGCTTGACACTGCTAATTTGAAGCAATGACTTTGTTTCATCTTGGGGTAGGACATTGCACAAGAAACTGAAGTGCTTCCTTAACGCAGTCCTGATGATGGATTATGAGTGTCCAATGGCTGCCCTCTGCTCAGATCTGGCCAACATACTCAAATATGTATTTTATTTATTTATTTATTCATTCATTCATTCATTCATTTAATTAATTAATTTGTATGCCACCCATCTCCCCCAGTGGTACCCAGATGGGCGGCATACAATTTAATTAATTAATTAAATGAATGAATAATAAATAAAATATATATTTGAGCTCTGGGCAGCTCACAATGAAAGTAAAACCCACAAAGAGTTAAAAAAAAAATCCCCATTAATTAATTAACATTAATTAATTAATTAAAAAGTCGGACTAAAAAAACAAGCCCTGTACATAAAAAACTAAAATCAAGATGACAGAGTAAAATCAATTACCCAACAAGCCACTTCCACTGGTGTGAGCCTCCATGCGGCCCCCAGGCCATCTGGCATAGCCAAGATTTCACGCTTTTCCTGAAGGCCATGAGAGTAAAGTGCATTGTAGTAATCCAACTGGGAGGTGCCCAGGGCATGAGTGACCGTGCAGAGGGCCTCCTGATCGAGGAAGGGGCATAACTGACACACAACACAAAGTTGTACAAAGACCCCCCTAGCCACAACTGCCACCTGCTCTTCAAACAGGAGTCATGGGTCCAGGAGGACCCCCAGACTACACACCGGCTCTGTCTGGGGTAGTGCGACCCTGTCAAGAACCAAAGATGCTAACCTCCCAGATCCTGAGGCTCCCTGTACCCACAGCCACTCCGTCTTACCAGAGTTCAATTGAAGCCTGTTGTCCCCCATCCAGGCCCCCACAGCCTTCAGGCACCGCGAGAGGGTAGTCACAGCGTCACTTAAGGCACCTGGGATGGAGATGTATAATTGGGTATCATCAGCATACTGATGATACCTCATCCCATGGTGCCAGATGATCTCACCCAATGGTTTCATGTAGATATTAAATGGAAGTGGCAAGAGCACCAAACTCTGAGGCACCCCACAAAGTAGGGGCCGTGGGTTGGACCTCTCATTCCCTATCAACACTGATTGGGTTCGGCCTTGGAGAAAGGAGCTGAACCAGCACAGAACTGTGCCACCCAACCCCAACTCCTGCAACCAACACAAAAGGATACCATGGTTGATGGTATCGAAAGCCGCTGAGAGGTCAAGAAGAGCAAGTTCCTGGACACATATGTCTCCTCCATCTTTTTTCAAGATATGTAAGCCAAAGAACGGTTCCTAAATTCAGAAGAGCCCTATCATTGGCAAAAATTAATGCCCTCCCAATAACCGTTTTTGAAAGGAAATTTCAGGGTATTCCATTTGAACAAAGATTTTGCTCCTATCGTAAAAGAGTTCCTGAAACATTAAGCCATATTTTGTTATATTGTACTTATTGTAAAGATACCTGGCTGCAGCTAATAACTCCCCCTCTAGCAGATTTCCAGGTCACCTGGATCCATTTTATTTACAGTTATTATCTTATTACTGGGATTTTATTTGTCTTAATATAGCCAAGTTACATTTTACTATTTGTAAAATATGCCATAGTTTGACCACTCCTGTATTATAATTATTGAGTTTTACTGTGGTTTTTATTTTCTGTCTCACAATTTGTTTTCTCTTTGTTCTTTGAGCTGGTCAGTGACTGTAATAAAGTACTACTACTATAATTCAGGTGACCATTATATCTACTACTGTGGGCAAGAAACCCTTAGAAGAAATGGAGTTGCACTCATAGTCAATAAGAGAGTGAGAAAGGCAGTAATGGGGTACAACCTCAAAAACGATAGAATGATCTCAGTCATGAGAAATGCCAGGCTGGAAGAATCACAAGCCGGAATTAAGATTGCAGGGAGAAACATCAATAACCTCAGATATGCAGACGATACCACCCTAATGGCAGAAAGTGAAGAAGAACTAAAGAACCTCTTGATGAGGGTGAAAGAGGAGAGTGCGAAAGCTGGCTTGAAACTCAACATTAAAAAAACTAAGATCATGGCATCTGGACCCATCAATCCCGGGCAAATAGAAGGGGTAGAAATGGAAGCAGTAACAGACTTCATTTATTTGGGCTCCAAGATCACCTCAGATGGAGACTGCAGCCATGAAATTAAAAGACGCTTGCTCCTTGGGAGGAAAGCTATGGCAAACCTAGATAGCATATTAAAAAGCAGAGACGTCACCTTGCCGACAAAGATCCGCATAGTCAAAGCTATGGTTTTTCCAGTTGTAATGTATGGCTGTGAGAGCTGGACCATAAAGAAGGCTGAACGCCGAAGAATTGATGCCTTTGAACTGTGGTGCTGGAGAAGACTCTTAAGAGTCCCCTGGACTGCTAGGAGGTCAAACCAGTCAATCTTAAAGGAAATCAACTCTGATTGCTCATTGTAAGGATTGATGCTGAAGCTCAAGCTCAGATACTTTGGTCACCTAATGCGAAGAGAGGACTCTTTGGAAAAGACCCTGATGCTGGGAAAGATGGAAGGCAAAAGGAGAAGAGGACGGCAGAGGATGAGATGGCTAGATAGCATCACTGAAGCAATGAGCATGAAATTGAGCAAACTCAGGGAGGCAGTGAAAGATAGGAAGGCCTGGCGCAATATGGTTCATAGGGTCACGAAGAGTCGGACACGACTTAACAACTGAACAACAACTATAGTAGTATTCCATATTGATAACTAACATTCTCAAGTGCAATAATTTTATGACAGATATGACAATTTACAAATCAATTAATATGAATACATTATTATGTATTTTAAAATATTTTTAAATTGTCAAATCACATATTAAAAGCAATTATATCCAATTATAAAGTAAATTTTGTACTACAAAGTAACTATTTCTAAAGTGAAAAAAAACTATTTCAATTGAATGATTCCATGATAAATGAGTCATATTCTTTATTTCACAAGCTATAATGTGATTTGGTTTGTTTTGAATAAGCATATGTGAATCCAAGACTCATGCTTTGTAAACCATATTTTGTGTTATGTTTTATGAACAAGGCCACTATGGCTTGTTCAGCCAATTATGGCTTACATGAGGCATGACCCAACAAATGCAATCCAAAAAGTACCTATGCCCTGTGAGCTAGACCCCAACCACAAAGCTGCATGCAGTGAGACGTAGGCACCACTTTTACTGTCTGTGGTGAATGTGCATAGCAGAATGTAATATAAAATGTAGGGAATGGAAAATGATATTTTGAAATCCTCAATCTTCCATTTTTCATTATTTATCTGGTGTTGGGTGTTCCACCTTTCAGGAGATGGAGCCACTGCCCACTTAGAGAGTGGTGGATTTATAAGGAGTTGCCCAGGCGTTCCTCACCCAGATATCCAGTTCCACTTCCTCCCTTCTCAGGTGATTGACCATGGGCGTGTTGCTTCACAGCTGGAAGCTTATCAGGTGAATAGTGATACCAATTACTATATAGAATGTTTACTGTGCAGAAATAATACATGTTTTCCTGGAATGTTGTTCCTTTTCTTGTAGCATATAATTAAAGAAGCATATTGTGCTTTTGGAAATAGTTGCTAATCACTTTGCCTTCATTGGTAGGCAGAAGGTTCAACCTTCTGAGGTGACATAAGTTCTCTTTCAATAAGTATACAGATAACATACCGTATTTTTCCGACAATAAGATGCCCCCATGTACAAGACGACCCCCATTTTTCCAACCCCAAATTAAGAAATCAATATTTTAAAGATAGTGCAGAACGCATTTTTATTTAGTAATTAGTTAACATTTACCTGCTACACTCGGTGGGAGGAGGTCCAAACCGTCTCTTGCAGCTCTATTTCTATGCTCTTTTGCATAACTGATTAAATTCAAGCACAAGTGAAACTGCCAATAGCTCGTCTCTGCAGCCTTCCTCTAATTGGTTTGTTCAGCATCAGCTGACATCAGTTACATCAGGCTCGTGACTGGAGGAAGTCTGTTTGGGTGACAAGCTATTTCACTTGTGATTGGAGGCTAGCAATAGGAGGAAGCCCATTCGCAGAGACAAGGTATGGGCAGTTTTACCACCGCGCGGTTCTCTCCTCGGCTGACTTCCTTGAATAAGACACCTTTCAATTTTTAGGGTAAGGATTTTAGAAAAAATTATCGTCTTATAGTCGGAAAAATACGGTAATTCATCCAATACCTCTAAAAGACTTCTTGACATTTTAAAATAAAAGGGCTTTGTGAATCTTTTGTGTTCAAGTTTGTTAACCAATATTAAACAAGACTATCCTCATTTGAATATAAGAGCTCTAGTTTAATACAAGCTGTGATTTTCACTTCAGAGCCAGTGAGTAATGAAAGTAGTAGAAAGAACCAAGTTATGAAACCTGGAATAATTGTCTAGATCAACCATGCAGTGTCTGAATAACTCATAAAACTCAACGTTTCTATGAATCCCATTAGTTACTTTATAATGTGCCTCTGGATACCATATACCATAGATCTTCTTGGGTTGCCACAGGTCCATATTGGCCCCATGCGGAGCACCAGCATAGGAAAGCTGACGCTGAAGAGTTCAGATCCTACTGAGCATCCAATCCTTGAGCCTAACTATATGTCAACAGGTAAATGCAGAATTATCTGTATTCTCTTCTTTGTTTTTTTTCAGCTTGTAAGCTAAACTCACCCATCCACAAAATAATTACGCCTTGTTCAGACAATGGCATTCTGCACCGGTAGTATTACTTTCATGGTATTTTCTATTTCTTTGTATTTTTTCCTTTTCCATCAGTCCCAAACTGTGTCAAATGTGGAATAGTGACCACATAATCTAGTAAAGATTCTCTTTTGCCACATGTGTAAAAGGAGTCCAAGCAACTATTTTCCCATTATGCCTAAATTTTCTGTTAACTGGTAGATTGTCAGGATTGTCAGAAGTGAGCTAACACACAGTAATTCTAATTAATTCAGAATTTAACTCTCCAGGATAATTACGTTTACAGAGCACCTGTTTAGGTATAGTAAAACATCATATTTTTTTCTGCAAGCGTATTTAGTGCTTACTGGCTGATTGTTCCTGCTTTGCTTCTCCTATCAATGCTGATGACACTCAATTATACATCTCAATCTATGGCCAGGAAGTCATAGTTTTGTCCCATTGCCTGGAAGCTTTGGGAGTCTGGATGGGGAGGAACAGGCTCAAGCTCAACTCTAGCAAGACTGAGTGGCTGTGGGTTCTTGGACTACTCAGTTCCTGGGATCTTTCATAATTCAGGACCGGTGCACCTCATTCAGGACTGGTGTGTATCTTGGAGGTCTTCCTGGAATCTCAGGTCCTGCTTAAGAAACAGGTGGCAGCTTTGGCCAGGGAGGCCTTTATAAAGGTTTAGCTTGTGCACCAGTTGCACCCATTCCTTGACCAGGAGGCCTTCCTTACAGTCACCAGTGCCTTGGTGGCTGGCGATTGGGAATGTCCTTGAAGACCACTCAGAAGCTACAGCTGGTATAGAATGCAGCAGTCCAAGCAGAGGCCCTAGTTACCTGAGGGACTATCTTCTATAAGTGTCTGCCTGATTCAGGTGATCCAGTGGAGTCATCTTGGATGGGCTCATTCAGGTCTCATCAATTGAGCAGTTTCATCTAATGGGACCCAGAAAGTGAGCCTTCTTTGTTGCTGCACCAGCCCTGTGGTATACAAGTAGTCCTCATTTAGTGACCACCTTGTTTAGTGACCATTCGCAGTAAAATGTCCAATCCTCACATTTATGACCTTCACAGGTTTGTAAAGCAAAGGAAAGCTGAAATAAGCACAGTCACGGTTTCACTTAGCGACCACTTTGCTTAAGAACTAAGTTGCCAGTCCCAGTTGTGGTCACTAAATGAGGACTACCTGTAGCATTGCTCCAGAGATTCGTACAACCCTCACCCTACCACTTTAAACAAGCTTTAAAAATCTGGCTCTCCCCACAGGCTTTGAGTTACTGTATGATCAAGCCTTTTTAAGTCAGGGAATGGGGTCAGTATTCTTTTTTATTTGCTTCTTCTGGGTGACTGCTGTTCTTTTTTATATGACATTGTTCTTCATTAGTCTTTAATTATGAAGCCACCCAGGGTTCTCCTGGAGTCGGGCAGCCTAGACATTTGACAAACAAATAATGGTGCCCTATTAGTGGTTTATATAATGTAATATTTGAACTCAATCTCTGTTGCTCCCCTAACTAGCCAGGATCTGAAGCTAGTTTTTATTCTTGGATTCAGTTTTTCATTTGTTAGGGTTGGAAAAGGCAGTTATGCCAGTTTGGATAGAAACAAACCAAGGACAAGCATTATTTCCTGGTTTTTAGTTCTGTTTTGATGAATGATGAAACATTGTTCTTTGTTTAGTTTATGATTAATCAGGACTGCTCAGCTAGTCTGCATTGGTGTGTTTGTTCAGTCTCAGACATTTTGAAAAATGCTGGCTTACTGCAATGTCCAAACGAAGTCAGAGACTTCACCATGCTGGAGTTTTCAGACAATCCAGTTTAACTGGGTTTCCTCAGGCAAAAGGTTGCATGCTCAAGCCCAGCATCTCCTCTGTGCACATAGAGGTCTAGTGCATATGTGAGAAACTCCATTTGTTTCTGTGGGAGAAATAATGCACACATCACAAGGCTTAAATTGTTATCTTGTGCCATTATGATTTTAAAATACAGAATTCAATTATAGTGATGACACTATCAATCTTAACAGTCTTGCAGATTTTAAAAACAAACATTTTTATGGCATATACTTTTGTGGATTACAATCCATCAGATGCATAAAATAAACTATTAAATTTTAAAGGATGAAATGAAATGCAGAAGATGCGGACAGCAATAATTATTTCATTAACGGATAATTCACAAAGCACTTATTGCAGAGATCCTTGCATTGGTGATTAACAAGGATGGGATGATGAGATCAACAAAGATGGGATGATGAAAAGCCTTTGTCTACTCAAGGAAATAGAGCTAAACTTTTAAATTATATTACAATAAAACTATATTTATGGGCTTTTGTCTAGTCATTGCCATTTTTAATTTCATTTCTTCTTATCTTATTCTTGATCCTTCTCCAATTGTGTGTATGTGTGTGTATATTAAAAAAATCCCCTCTCACCCCTACAGGTGGTATGTGTCTTCCTCAATCTCAGGTCCTCCACCAGAGGCCTGGGAGTTTTAAGGGTACTACACAATATCCTAGCTATTCCTAGCACTGCACTCTTCTGGACAGAGAGCTCTGATGTTGTTCCTGGGATCTGTTGGAGCCTCTCTCCCAGCTTAGGAGTCACAGCCCCGAGCACTCCTACCACCACTGGGACCACTTTGGCCTTTACTTTCCATATCCTCTCTAGTTCCGCCTTCAGGCCCTGGTATTTCTCCAGCTTCTCATACTCCTTCTTCCTGATGTTGCTGTCACTTGGCACCACTATATCTATCACCACCACTGTCTTCTGGTCCTTGTCTACTACCACAGTGTCTGGTTGATTGGCCAGTACCTCCTGTCTGTCTGGATCTGGAAGTCCCACAGGATCTTAGCCCTATTATTCTCCACAATCTTCTGTGGAATCTCCCATCTGGACTTGGGAGGGTCTAGCCCATACACTGTGCAGATGTTCCTGTACACAACGCCAGCTACTTGGTTGTGCCATTCAGTGTATGCTGTTCCTGCCTGCATCTTACACCCTGCCACTATGTATTGGACTGTCTCTGAGGCCTCTGCACAGGGGCCTGTCTAGTGTGGTAGACCCCTGCTTCTATGGATCTGGTGCTTAGTGCCTGTTTTTGTGCTGCTATGATCAGTGCCTCAGTGCTGTCTTTTAGTCTAGCCCTTTCCAGCCACTGGTAGGCTTTCCCAGTGTCAGCCACCTCAGCTGTCTGGCAGTGGTACATCCCATGCAGGAGCTTGTCTTGCCGTGGCACTTCCTCCACTTGAATTTCCTCCCATGTCTGCTGCTGCCTCAGGCATTCTCTCAGTAGCTCATCTTTGGGCACTATCTTGCTCCAGGTTTCATCCAGGACAGTGGCTTTGACACTCACCAGACTTCACCCACCCTCTCTCCGGCTGGTGTACATTCTCTGGGTGTTGAACTTGGGGTGGAAACCTCCATACATTGTGAGGAGCTTCCAGGTCTTCACATTGGCAGCCTCCATATTGTCCTTTGGCCAGATCACTATACCAGCAGGGTATCTGATGACTGGCAAGGCGTACGTGTTGATGGCATGGATCTTGTTCTTCCCATTGAGATGGCTCTTCAGGACCCATTTTATCCTTTGGTGGTGCTTGGATGTTCTTGTCTTCTTTGCCTCCTCCTCATGGTTCCCATGTGACTGTGGGCTACCAAGGTACTGGTCTGTATGACTGCTATGTGGCCTGCTGGTAGTTCCACTCCATCAGTCTTAGCTACCTTCCCTCTCTTTACTACCATCCGGTCACACTTCTGTAGTCTGAATGACATCCCAATGTCCTCACTGTAGATCCATGTCAGGTGGATCAGTGAGTCGATGTCTCATTCACTCTTAGCATACAGCTTGATGTCATCCATGTAGAGGAGGTGGCTGATGGGAGTTCCACTCTTGAACTTGTATCTGTATCCAGTCCTTGTGATTATCTGGCTGAGGGGGTTCAAACCTATGCAGAACAGCAGCAGGAACAGTGCATCACCTTGGTATATGCCGCACTTGATGGCCACTCGTGCAAGCTGTCTTGAGTTGGCTTCCAGTGTTGTCTTCCACAATCCCATTGAGTTCTTGAGGAAGGTCCTTAGTGTCCTGTTGACTTTGTATAGTGCCAGGCATTCATAGATCCATGTGCATGGCATTGAGTCATAGGCTTTCCTGTAGTCAATCCAGGCTGTGCTCAGATTGGTCGGTCTAGACCTTGAGTCTCAGATGACTGCTCTATCTATGAACAACTGGTGTTTTGAGCCTCTGGTGTTGTTCCCAATGCCCTTCTGAGTTGTGCTCATGTACTGGCCCATATGGTCCCGTAGCTTGGTGGCTATGACACCTGATAGGACTTTCCATGTTGTAGGGAGGCAGGTTATTGGCCTTAGTTGGACAGTGCTGTTCCCTTGTGGGGTCTTTCATGATCAGCACTGTCCTTCCTTGCATTAGCCAGTCTGGGTGGGAGCCTGCTGCTAGCAGCTGGTTCATCTGTGCTGCTAGGCATTCATGCACTGCTGTTAATTTCTTTACCCAGTAGTTCATGACTCTCTTAGTTTGTGTATCTCCTTAGCCTGGCAGGCAGTGCTGTGAGCCCTTGTTTGGCAGTCTTTAGGGTTTCAGATGGAATCAGGCCCATGTATATTTTCAGTAGCTGAGTCTTACCCTTAATTTTCACACCCTTCTGTAGTTCTACGAGATGACTAACTTCTCTCCAAGTTGCCTTGATCTTCACCTCCAGCCTCATTTTCCAGGGTGGGGGTGGGGGTATGTACTGCTGTTCTTCTTAATCATGTAGCCAAGCATCTCCAGGATTACAGCAGCTGTAGCGTATACCAGTTCATTGGTTCGATTTATGGTGGGATTGTCGTGAGGGCTCTGTTGGTATCTTCTAGCATACCATCTGATGGTACTTCTCCACTGAGCCTTGGTAATCGATCTCAAGGATTCACTGTAGCCAGCTTATCCATGATCTGATGCCTCATGTCAGCTGCCGTGCTACGTAATGGAGGGGGTGGCAGTGACGTTCCGCCTTCAGGTATTGGCTGCACATCCACTTGTTCTTCCGGGTCTTCTTGAGTCCGGGATGTAATATGTAGTTGGTCTATCTCAAGCTGTGAGAGCAGCTTCCTCTTCACCATGTTGAAGTGTTGGGTAACTAGTTGTATCTCAGTTAGTGTGGATGTAGGTCTTCCATCCATCCATAGTTTCCTCATACATTTCATATATCCCCTCTCATTAGGTCTACTGTTGTAGCAGCATTCCATCAATTCCAGGTTCTCTTGTCTCGTCCATGTATGGTTTGTTCCAGTAGCCCACTTATTGTCAGATTGTCCTGGTTCCCCGACGTCTGGCGCGGACTTTGTTAATCCGGGCGACGTCCAAGCCAGCGTGACTGTCTTTGTGTCACTCTCATATTCAAGGTAGGCAGGTGAAGCGTTAAGGCGTCTTTTGCCCAAGGACCTCTACTGGTAAGGCAGGTACCAGCCGGGATTTGAACCCCAGTCTCCCATGTCAAGGGTAGTGCTCTAACCACTATGCTATCCAGCTGCTTTACATCAGAATTATATGTCATGCATCTGAAGTAATTTTTGTTATTTTTGCCGTAACAAATCATTATGGCTTTCTCTTTGGGAGTAAAGAACTACATGGGTGAAGGACTAAACATGCAAGGGGCTAGTTTAAACTTGATATGTTAGTAAATAGTATGTACAGAAAACTTGCCACTTCAATTATCTTTGTTTTATATTCAGATTTCTATTTGTCTTTTATGGTGAAAAGATATCAAAATGTAAAGCAATATCCATTTTACCTGCCTGTCCTGTATCTTGTCTCATTTTATTCTAAATTGTTGTCTGTGTAGAAAAGAATGTAGCATTAATGTTAGTATTGGTTGTGCACAGAATCATTGTGATTTTGTTTTGTTTTGTTTTGTTTTAACAGAAGTGGATGTCTGGGAGTTTCGCCAGTGTGTGAAATTAGCTAGAGAGATCTTTGCTCAGAAAGCATTTGAAAAATTTCGCGGACCTGAGATCCAACCAGGCGAACATATTCAGTCTGACAAAGAAATAGATGCTTTCATAAGACAAAAAGCTGATAGTGCCTATCATCCTTCTTGCACTTGCAAAATGGGACAGCGTTCTGATCCTACCGCTGTAGTTGATCCTGAGACCAAAGTTATAGGCACAGAAAATTTGAGAGTAGTTGATGCCTCAATAATGCCTAGTATTGTTAGTGGGAATTTAAATGCCCCAACCATCATGGTAGCAGAGAAGGCTGCAGATATTATCTTGGGATTGCCATCGCTTCAAGAGAAAAATGTTCCAGTATATAAACCCCAAACTCTGGAAACTCAGCGGTAACTTTCTGTTCTGCACCTGGTTTGCCTCCATAGGAGAATCTTGGCCTACTTTTTCCATAGGAATATCTATAAAAAGTAGCATCAATTGGTATGTTGCCTAATAACACTAAACCAAAAATCCACTTTCAGTTTCAGGAAAGAGGATGTTCAATAGAAATGATGCTTTACTTCAGCTAATATCTGTTAATAATAGATTACTAGAAACATCTGATTAACCACAGAGTTGTTATATCTAGACATTTGATGATATGCACAGTAAATGTTTACCACTGAATGGAACTTAGATTTTGTACAGTGCTACAAAAAGCTGAAGGAATAATGACAAAAATAGAGTGTAGCTTATGGCTTTTGATTTTATATAATAACAAGTGGATGGGCTGGTACATTTAATATTTTACATATTTTCCACATCAGATCTAAAGGTAAGAAAAAATACCAGCAATGTATTTTTTCCAGTAATGCAAGGTACCATTTAATCTCAGAATGAAATAAAATTACCATTCTGTCACCATTTTGTAGCTGAATTCTATTCAGGATATTTTTCTTGGATATTCTAAATAACTGAATCAGAATTATGTTCAAATTAGATCTCTTTGATCTATATTCTGTATTTTGTACATTTTAGACAATTTGTTTTTCAATTGTCACTAAGGAATAGAGAAGAATGGAAGTTGAAATGAAGTTGAAGCATTCATTTTAGTAGAAATAATCATGATTAAGTTATGCTGCTTGTGCTTTGCAAAATATATTCTCATGTTTCTGGAATAAGCAAATTTAATACGATTACTATGTTTAGCCTCAGATGTTTTGTTTTTGTTTTGCTATCTTTTACTGTGGGCACTACTATGATTTATTTTGTCTTACTGTTTAGGTACATTAAGAGAGTAATAAAAGCCTTGCCTTGAATTGGTCTCATTAAGCAAGATTGTTTGCATCCTTAATTGACATTAAGGATTATTTGCATCCTTAATCAACAGGGCAACTTTCTGGAAAGTATTGGATTGTTTTTCAACAACTGAAAGCCAGCAGATACAGCTATCAAGGCAATTACTGCTTCAGAAAAGTGGGAAGAGTTTTTTTTTAAAGCTGCTGATTTGGAAAGCTGCCTTGAGACATAACTGCAGATGCTCTGAGTGTGTCCTGATGGCTGGTATTGCTGCAAAGCAATGAACATTGTGGAGCTTTGTAACCTACAAGGGAAAGGCATGAGATGTTAGAATAAGAGTGCTCTTGAAGGGTAAGGTAACTGCTGGGATACTGTCTCAAAAGGAATTATGAAAAATGTTTTGTCATTAAATTGCAGCCAATGTGATTTAGTTAGCATGGTATCAGTCTAGAAGGTATGAATGTAAGAGTTTATAAAAAAATACAGGGAGTCCTTGGAGCCTTTTTGGAAGGCTTTTTAGTAGATAGTGCTGTACTGAAATTGGTATAGCTTGACTGTCATTGGGGCCTTTAGGCTGCAGAGGTCTTCAAAATCCTGTATGATTTTCAGTTCCATTATGATATGATTGGGAGCACAAGTTTAAATGCTACCCTGTATGGAGATAAATGCTACTCTATAACAATGATACTTAATGGAAAATAAGTTTGCATAATTTTAGGTGAATTTCTGCCGTATTATTTAATGTATATAACCTTGAAGGCATTTCATATTTATGTAGTTGATTTATATCTGCCTTTATTTTATACATTTCAAGATGACATACATAATGTTTCCTCGTATTTTCCCCACAACTAAGCCCTGTGAGGTGAGATGGGCTGAGACCGCGTGACCGACCCACAGCCACCCAGCCGGCTTCCGTGGCTAAGGGAGAATGAGAATTCGTAGTCTCCTGGTTTCAAGTCCAGCACTTTAACTACCACACTGGTTCTCTTTCTGCTATGTCATATGGGGTTTTAAAAGGTCTTCAAAACCTTGCATCACATTTCTTGGGTGAGGTTGTCTTTACTTCCTCCTTTGTTTTTGATTGCTCTTAATGTCAGAATAAAAGCAGCCTTTATTCCACTGGTGTGCCTAAACTTGCAACATATAAGGCATCTTAGTTAAGTGTTTTAGAACCATCATTAGCAACATAAAGTGACCTCAACTTTTGTTATTTCTCTGCCTATGAGATTCAGAGAAAATTTCTCCTGAATCAGGGCTTGTTAGGAAGCTAGCTGTGAAATCCTTTGAAGAAAACAATAGAGAGGAAAACTTAGATTTGCAAATACAGCATAATGAAAGCAAGTTGGGAATATATTCTGAAATAATACACTCTGGAAATGAAACAGCAGCATAGGAAGAGTACAGCCAACAATCCAAAATAACTGACCGAAAATGTTATTTAGGTCATTAGATTGCAGGAAGATTCTTGAATTGCCAGAAATAAAATTTTCTGAGCCAGCAAATTATTGGAAATGAGCAAATTGAGGCTAACTTGAACTGGATGTGGGCATCCCCTTTGTAAGTCTATGAACTGATGGGCTCTTAGATAGTCTCTTGCCACTGGAAGAAAAGCAAAGGTGGGAAGGGGAAGAAAAAATGATTGATATTTCTAGCAGATTTGAGAGAGGAGATAAGCCTCCTTTTCCTAGGAATAATGAAATGTCCAGCCTTGAATGGAGAGAAATAAAGCCTTGCTGGTTACATTCTCTTCCTCTACTCTTATGTCTCTTGCAAGGGAAGCTGAGAACGTATTCACTACTGAGTCACTGTAGATCTCTGCTTATGATGGGATAGTATTGTTCACAGTTGATAGTATTAATGATGTATATATGGAACGCTTTATGAATTTGTGTGTCATCCTTGCTCAGGGGCCATGCTAATCTTTCCTTGACAAGTTAACTTAAGTTTAAAATAAGCAGGTAGTGTAAGCAGCCATTGAGTATTATTGGTCATAGTAGTAGAAGCACTAAACTGCCTGGATTAATACTTTTTTTGGCAGATGTTTCTTCAAAATAAGCCAGCATCACATTTTTGCCTTTGACCATCAGTAACATGCTTGCAACTGAGAACAGTTTATTTCCAGACAAAGGACTACAGCCAAATAAAGACCCAGAGTGAAACCTTGATTTAGTGGACCTAAATGCGATGGGTACAATGCATGAAACTCCCAAAGTGTTTACATCATTTCACATCAATTGCATTATGAAAATGAGATAATTTGCATTTTTTTCCTAATGATGTAATCAGGTAAATTGATGCAAATGATGTAATTGCCCCACACAACATACCCTCTAATTGGGGCGGTTGGTTATGATGGAATACCTCCTCTCTCAATTAGTCCAAGAAAACAAGATTTTATTGTATAATTTTCAAAGGAAACTAAAATGGACTGGGTTGAATTTATTTAATAGTACGTGATCTTTGGAGGGGGAGGTACTTCCATTGAAACAATTTTTTGCCTTTTTTGTTTATTTCAGCGGAGGTATGTAAGGAAAAGTTTTTGTAGATTATGCTCATAATTACTGCTGGTAAGTTTTCCAAATCATATCCTATATACTGCCTAGAGTGATTTACAAGAGCAATGGAGATGATGAGTCTTAAATACTCTTAAACCATTGCAAATCTTAAATCACAATAGTACACCAAAAAGAAATCAATCAGCTAGCCAATCAGCTAACCCTTAGGAGGTTGGTTGTAAATTGATTCAGTCATTTTATTTTATTTATTTATTATTAAATTTAAATGCCACCCATCTCCCTCAGAAGGTGATTTACAATTAAAAAGCAAGACAAAAACAATAAAAATATAAATACCCCTCGATTAAATCACAATTAACGAATCTTTAAAAGCAGTATACAAATCAAGAAGATGGGGGAAGCTGTATCAATCATCCCATGAGCCAGTTCCAGCAATGCGAGCCCCCATCAAGCCCCCAGGCCATCCAGCATAGCCATGCTTTACACCTTTGCAGAAGGCTGGAGGGTGGGGGTAGCCCACACCTCAGCTGGCAAGCTGTTCCACAGGGTGGGGGCCATGGCAGAAAAGGCCCTCTTCCTAGACCCCGCTAGCTGAAATTCCTTGACTGGCGAGGTCCGCAACATGCCCCTTCTGCCGGACCGAGTGGGGTGGGCAGATATAACGGGGGCGAGACAGCGCCTCAGATAACCTGGTCCTGTGCCATGAAGGGCTTTAAAGGTGATAACCAACACCTTGAATTGGACCCAGAAGCAAACTGGCAACCAATGCCACTCGTGTAACAGTGGTGTATGTGCCGCCCTAGGGGCATTCAAGTCATGCAGAAGATTAAGCTAACCAAGGAGTTGGGTTATAGGAACTTCTAAACTCCATCTGTTTTTGTATACCTTGGCCTCCAGAAAAAGAGCTGGAGAGAGAGCAGCTGAATAAGCAAGCATCTCTCTTACAGAACTTACTGCTAAAATGTGGAGCACACATCCCACTCTCTGGCTGAAGTGGCCATGCTATGCCTACTGCTGCCTGCCTGGTCAGCTGGGGAGAAGCTAGTGATGTAATGAAGGCTTACACAAGAACACATGGGATACTAGGCAATTCTTGGGTAGGGACTCCATGGTTCCAAAATGATGATTTTTTAATTCTCTCTGTGTAATTGTGTGCTGCCAGAACCACCAGTAAAGAAATTGCCTCATCCTCTTATTACATAAATGGATGAACACTCATGTTCTCAATTCTTTTCTAAAAAAACATGTGGTGTGGGCAGCTGAATATCTTTCAAAAAAGAGTCAATTTATTATGTAGGTATTTCTGTACCATCAACTCCACAGAGACTTTTGGCAGTTTTCATGTATCAGTAAAATCCATCATATAAAATGAACCACATTCCCTTTAAATATATGAAAAAAATCCCTCCCATTATGACCATTCCTGGAAATACGACAACTTGTCTGTTCTTTGGAACACTTCCATTTTAATTACCTTTCTATAGGGAGGCTGCCATCCAGGTCTTTGGGAGAAGGCTATACCATAGGAATGCAGCATATACTGGAAAACAGTTTCCTAACTCCCACCCCCTTCCTTGGATCACACAGAGGAGGAACCCTCAACCCATCTAATCTGAACACATGCTAGTTATGTTGCTTCTACTTGAAGCAGATGGTTCTAGAGGTATATAAGCACTAAGCCATGTGTACTTCAAAGGTAAAGGCCAGCATTTAGACTGTGCCAAGAAATCTATTGGTGAACAGTGCAACACTTGCAAACAGTGTTCTAGTCTAGTGGTTCTCACCCACTAGTAAGTGGGCTGATGCATTTTGTATCAATTACAGGTTCCAGATGGTTTCCAGTTCCCCCATGCAGGGCCTGATGAAAGATATCATCCAGCGTAATCAATGCAATTTCTGTCCCATGCCCGGATCTAAAACATGATAGGGATCCATTTCATCTAGAGCACTCTATAGTTGCAATTCCACCATGTGATAGTTAACTAAATTGTCTGGATTTCAGAAGGCTCTTTTCAGGACAGACCACATCATCACCAGCAAACAGCATCACCCCCCCCCACCAAATCTTTGACCACCTGCAGTTCCAGCCACTATCCCCTCCCTAGCTTCATTAAAAAGCCAGACTGAACAGGAATTAAGCCCACAGATGTCAGAATTCATTCCAGTGGTCATTCTACCACTTCCTCAGATTCAACAGATTGGAATGAATCCTAGGTAACCTTATATTACCTCATTTGCCTCTTCATATCCTACCTATGCATTTCTGAGCTAATTTAAGATTTTATAGAAAAGTGAATTATCAACACCTAGTGGTTCTCAGGAAGATCTTCCTATATTCTACCACTCAAAAGAGTAAATCGCCCTAAATACAGCCACTGATTTAATAAGGGCAGAGAAGTAAAAGATGAAAGATTTATACACTCTGGAGAGAAGTCAGGTGAGCAATGCACATATCTGTATTCTTACATGTTGAATTATTAAAAGTGTTCTTGGTTTAAAAAAAGTAAGAACACTGTTCTGCCTTTTCAGCCAATGTAGGCTCAATGTGAGTTCTTATCCATGCTTGGTCAAGTTCATTTCTGGCTTTCCTCTGTGAACACTCCAGGTGTCTGTTTTGCTGCTTCCTCTCCTGGAAGTACTCAGTCAACCAAGGCATATCCTGGGATAGGTAGACCAAGAGTGGCTACTTGGAAGTAGTCTCAAGCATTGTAGCCATCTCTGAGTTTCAGAACTCAACCAGGCACTCTGTAGAACTGCCTGTCAAATTGTGGGAATCTCTCAGAAGCTTTAGGAATCCATCTGGATCCATAAGGCTCCTGAGGTAGACCATTCTAATTGGTCTTCCAACCCTGTGGAGGTCCATGGCACTGGTAATTATGATCAGGGTGCCATCAGACCATGATTCATGTGAAGTTTCTCCAGTTTTAAATCATATTCCAATTGCTGTGAGGTGACGAATTCTAATGTGCAACCACCTGTATAGGTCAGGCCAAATATTACTTAAGAAAAGCTCATGGTTGTCCTGAGCAAATGGGGACATAGAATTCCTGAAGGCATGGAGACTGAAGTACTCCAGCATAAACAGCCAAGAGGGTTCCAAATCCAACTCCACAATTTCTGGAAGAGATTGGCCATGCAGCCTTGCAAGTGGTACACAAGCATTATCCCCAACTTGTTCCTACACCCCAAACTCCATACAGATACTAGGAGCATATCACCTTAGATATAGTGCCCCTGATTGCCATCAAGATTTCTGCAAGGATCATAACCATCCTCCTTCCCTTCCCTTAGGATCATGGATAGTAGAGGACTCAAAATTTTGGAGTTCCTGTCTCCAAGAAGGCAGTATCTGTGCCTTCACCCAGCCAGGTTTTAGTAATATGTACCAATTTGCTTGTTCATCTGCCATCAGAATTTGAATGAAAGGTTCAAGGTCCAGGGATCCAAACTGTCTCCCTTTACTAGAATGGTTTGCCCAGAACCACCTGTCATATCTTCCCTGAGTTGACCTGAAACTAGCAGGATGCATTCTCTTCTTCCTTCCCCCTCAAGTCACCTACGTGCCATCCTCTGTCTTTCAGCCAACTACAGACATTGTCTCCGTGCTAATCTCATCTTCTGCTGCACTCTCCAATTGGCAATGACCTGCCTAACTTCCTTGTCAATCAAATACCATTCTCCCTTCTCCATTCCTTCCATTTTTACCTCACCCAGTTTCTGCCCCACTACAGACCCCACTCTCACTGGGAACTTTAAAGTAGAGGATCGACCCCAATTGTCTCACTGTAGGGGAGTGGGATGTTGTCTGTCATTCCCTGCATCTCATTCAGAGAACTTGTTACATAGTCTCCAAGGGCTTCAACAGCTTTGACTGGACCAAACCTCTTCCCATTGTTACTGGTTCTTCTATAGCTTGCTAAGACTCCTCTGCATTGCCCAGATTCACTGGTGAGATCTGCAGACCAGACTTCATCAAGGCCCCAACACTCTGTGCCCATCAACTGCTGGCAGCCCTGGCCTCACAACCCAGGTTCTGACACCAGCTCCTTTTGCTACCTAGCCATGACAGCCATTGCAACTAGTCCCCAGCTGAGTTCCCCTGCATCATGACTCCCATCTGGTGTGCAGTTTCATGACTCTAATCTTCCATCAACATATCCAACACCTCCAACAGCAGTTCGGAAGCAGCAGCAACCCAGTTCTCCATTCATTCTGAAAACCTCCCTTGGATAACAGACCTCAGAATATGTTGCCTGTTGCATGATGTTACCCTCCCAAATTGAGGTTGAGAACATAGCAGTGACAACAATCCTTAGATGATTGCTCCCTGTAGTTTCATGCAGATCAGTAATTAGGGAAGAAAGAATAGAAGCCTGTAGAACTCCATAGTTCAAATACAGAACTATGGAGCAAAAAGAAATCACCAATCTTTAGAATTCCATTTGTTAGTAAGAAGAGACCAAGTATAATAACATTATTACACATTTTTATTCTCAGTAACATTTTGCATTTATTTTCATACAAAATGATGTAGGTCAGGAAATAATGTACAAACCTTTAAATTCTCTCCTGACATTTGAAAGAAGAGGTTGGTAAGGTATCCATAGCAAATTGCCACTGTGTACAAAATGGTTATATTAATTTCAGCTGTGTATGTCACACTTTTAGAAATGTGACAATTGCTACCTATTTTGTTAATACAGATAACCCTGATAAAGTTGCTTGGTGGTGCAAGTCCATTTATCCAATGTTAATAAAATAAACTTTTGATATTTATTGATCTCCAAAATCTTATCATCTTCAGTATCAGGATTTTACTGCATCACAAACAACATTGAAGCCCTCCTTTGATTGCATAAAAACAAATCCTGAAAACATTACATGTAGAACATCAAAAAAATTCATCAACCATGCCATATTCTCAACATTTTAGGAATGTTTTGGTTATGTAAATCATCATTTCATCACACATTCCACCTCAACCTGTAACTTGTTAACTACCCACCTTTTAAATTATAACTGTGTAGGAAGTCTCTACCAAGAAGAATGGTTTGTGGTGGTTCAATCCTATGTACCTTCATTAAGAAATAAATCCCATTTTATGCAATGGGGCTTACTACTGGGAATTTGGTATAGGATTGGAACTTTAATCTATGCATATTTCAAAATAAAAGAAAACCTTGCCAAAATGGATTTTTTATTAATCTTATCTCTAGCTGTTATTGCAAGAGTTATAGTAGAGATAAATCCAGAGTTTGTTTTCTGTCAAAAAGACTATAGATTCCAAGTATCTTTCCAGATGTAAGATTGTAATTACTAATTTTCCATGTCTTACATTGTAAAGTGAAAATCCAATTGACTCAAAATATTGTATAAAATCTCTGTAGCATCAAGTTTTTTAAATCTTTACTTCAAAAACATTTTATAATGAAGGTGGCTCTATTTAAATCTTTAATTCTATAGTGCTATACAGTCCAAGTAAAAATACTTCCATTTAGAATTCAGTGAAGAGTTACAATGATGAGGCTCCATAAATATTGCTGCGGTTCAATTACGGTACAATAATTACAAAATATAGAACATCTCTTTACAAATACAAATTATGGTAGATTAGAATTTATTTACAATAATCTCTGCTATATAGTTTTTAACAAACTGTCCTATCTAACTCTACTTAACCTGGTTGCAAGTGCATTAGTAAAAATGCAATTATTCCAGTGTATTTTGCCCTTGATGTGATAGTCATAAAACAGACTATTTTTAATGATATTCTGCTATGTAAACTGCTGTTACATATGAGAGAAATGCTTTCAGCAGCAGTCCAATGAAACAATCTCTTGCAAAAAGAGTTTGACAAACTGTATTAAGGATTTTTTTAAAAAAAGGATAGGCAAATTTTAAAATAATATATCTGAGCTGAATGCAGTGGATTTTTGATATGCTATGTAATCAGAGGTAATGACAGCTTTGACTGTCATCACCATAACCTTCTGAAGACTTCTTTAAAAGTGCCAATCTTTTTTCCACTGAGAATTCTGAACACTCTGAAGGGCAGCAGAACACAATTGGAAGACAGCAATCTTTCCACTTTTTCTCTTTTTATTTGAAAACAAACAGGTTAGAATCTTCTTGGTTCTAAAGATCCACCTTTGTTCCCTGATGAGCTCAAGATTCTGTAGCAAAGGCCTTGAAGAAATCATTCGAATCCTGATTCATTATATTGGAAACACGTACTAATAAATAAAAGTATGGCTTCCTCACAACGTGACAACGTTATCACTCATGCAAAGCTTGATTCCTTATTGATTCCAGCTAGTGCCTAGCATCGTAGAACTAGGAGGCACTTCTGTTTATTTAAAATCAAACATTTTTCTCACTAAATACTATAAGGTTGTAATGCATATCATTTCATCAGATAAGTCTTCTTCATATTTTCCAGTATCCGGCTCTTCATCACTATAGCCAGGACCAAATTCTTGAAGTTCGTAATCTTGTCTATTTAAAATAGGGAACATGTCACCATTAGTTCCATTGCTAATGTTTCCATTGAGAAGGTGGCTCGCAGCACTTTCCATCTCATCAATAGTCATATCACAAGCATCTGCAATCTCATGTTTTGTTGCAGAAACAAATTTTGGGTCCCTTGCATAGTGTCCTAATCCTTCAGATATAAGCACCTGAAAAGGTAATAGCATAAACATTATGTTGGCATTATGGTATCAAAAGGAATAGTGGCAAAGCAGAAGCTTGTATAGCAAGCCTGGGTCTATTGCTCAAGAGATTCTCAAAAGAAGCTAACTAAGGTGCTTATTAGAGTAAAGCTTCTTAGAAGCCTACCGTATATTCTGACTCTCTGTTTTGCCCATGATGGATGGGAAGCATGGGACTACTTTTGCTGCTTTTTTCCATAATCTAGTAAGGAATCTGACAGTTCTGATCTGTATCTGCTAGGCAACCTATTACTTGACATAGATCCAAAGGCTATTTACACGTGGAAACAGGTATTCACACATGTATACAATGTACCAAAACTTGTTTTGAACTTTTAAACTGGATCTCCCACATCCAATTTTTTGACTGTACATTTAGAACAGAATGTTAAGAACGCACATCTGCTACAGTGCATTCGGAAAGTATTCAGACCCCCTTCACTTTTTTCAATTTTGTTATGTTGCAGCCTGAGACTACAGTTGTTCAAATTCATGTTTTTCTCATTAATCTACACTCAGTTCCCCATTGTGACAGAGTGAAAACAGAATTTTAGAAAAGTCTGTAAATTTATTAAAAAGAAAAAACTGAAATATCACATTGGCATAAGTATTCAGACCCTTTGCTCAGTACTTTGTTGAAGCACCTTTGGCAGCAATTGCAGCCTCGAGTCCAGAGCTTGAGAGGATTTGCAAAGAAGAATGGCAGAAAATCCCCCAATCCAGGTACGCAAAGCTTGTTGCGTCATACCGAAAAAGACTCAAGGCTGTAATTGCTGCCAAAGGCGCTTCAACAAAGTACTGAGTAAAGGGTCTGAATACTTATGCCAATGCGATATTTCAGTTTTTCCTTTTTCATACATACATTGTTTTCACTTTGTCATTATGGGGTACTGAGTGTAGATTAATGAGAAAAAAAAGATGAATTTGAGTGACTGTAGGATCAGGCTGCAACATAACAAAATTGAAAAAAGTGAAGGGGGTCTGAATACTTTCCGAATGCACTGTATGTTCATCGATACAGTTCCAGAGTGCTCCTCTCATTCAGATGAGAGCTGTCAACTAGGGCATGCAGAATTCACAGTAGCAGCCATTTGCTTACTAGACAGATTATACCTAGTATTCTACACTTGTATTTTGAAACCTCAGGACTGGACAAACTAGTATCAAAATGCACAAAAGTCATGGGATAATATTTAATGCTTATATATGTTGTTTAGTGTTTGAGCGTCTTATGTTCAATATAATACTGAAGCATTCTTTTTGGGTTTATGGAAAAAATATAAATTCAGATCCAAGGTAACTTAGTAAATGAAGCTATCTTAACCTCTGTACTTCTGGATAAACATGGAATGTAAGAATAAATCTTCTTTACTTGAATTTGAAAAGAACAATATAAGCATTAAAAATAACTGCACAATTTTATCAATGTAAGGAGATATTTTATTTTGAATACACCACTTCTCATAACATATGATAAAATGAAGTATTTGTAATGTCAGATAATACTCCATTTTCAGAGGTTATTTCATTACCAGCTCAAAACAAAGGTTTGAAACACTTACCGCTTCTACCAAACTGTCAGCACTTCTCTGTTTGTCACTATGCTTATGCCTAAAGTCACTTGGTACAGTCAAATTAGCTGGTGTAAATGTCCGATATGCAATATCAGGGTCATCAGTATACCAGGAGCTCCTATGCAGAGACGGCAGGCTACCATTCATATACTCTGTAGAATCTGCTTGATCAACTTGGATAAGAGGTGTGTAATAAAGAGTGCGGTCCCGGTTTGGTGGTGTAGCCCAGGAACGTGTTGAACGACTCGGGGAATGTCTATGAACTTTAGTGGCATCCAGACCTGCAACTGCCATGACCTGAGGAAGAGATGAAAAGTTCATATTGTCCCAAGCTTATGGAGGCACTAGTACCTTAAGCATTAACAGTGAGAGGTCACCAAGCTGATCTGTCATTCCAGTTGTTAGGGTTAGTGAAAGAAGGGAAACGGATAAAGGGACAACAAAGCATCTCCCCTCCTTAATGTATTCATACAGGAAATTTTCATTTATTTGTCTTCTCTGGTTCATATAATAAAGCATATTAAAACTTCCGTTACAACTGTTTGGAAATCTAAAAAACTATTGGGAATTTTGATTAGTCTTAGAGGTTTGCCGTATTAGGATACTGGCCTCAAAACCTATTCGTTACTTCTATGCACGCACGCATGGGAAAGTAAGTTATATTTAGAATTGATGGGGGCTTTATATGCATCTTCCACTTAGTTACACAGATGTTTATGCTCAGCACACACACAGAGACACAGGTGTGTGTGTGTGTACTAATATTCTCCATCTCAGTATCTATCTCTGTGTAAGAATTATTCTGCCTTCGTTCTCTGACATATCAACATCTCCAGGGCAGGGTTTTTAAGTGTAACATTTCAAAGTATGTTTTTAAAAAAACTCAACTACATTCTTGTAAGCAATTTTCAATATAATGCCTTCTTTCCAGATGTGTTTTTTAATGGACATTTGATCTGGGAAAGATAAACAGGAGTCAGACTGTATTTGCTGTTAGTGTTTCTGCTGTGGCAAAATCTAGTTGGAATACCCAAATTCTTTCACAGCTTCATTGGTGAAGGAATCATTTTACATCCTGAGTGAAGACCTCTCGGTTTCTCAGCTTGCCTTACTGGGGCCACACAGATGTAAATACTCAGGACCTGACAAAGTTGGGCTTCTCGCTTTCTCTCTCCTTGGAACTTCTCTACATTTAAAAAAAAAACCTGGGTAAGCTTTCATCTGATTCTTTTTAATACTTCTGATGTAGGGAACCTAGACTGTCAATTCCAGGCAGCCAATATTCACTGGCAGCTAGTCTTGCTTCTCTATGCCTTGCCTAGCAGGTCCATTATAGCTCCTGAGACTGAGCTGGTAGCAAAGTTATTTGCCGTGTCTTTCGATCTCCTGAGGCATCCACACCATGGAATACAAGTAGTCCTTGCTTACCAACCACTTATTCACAACCGTTTGAAGTTGAGATGGCACTGAACAAGTGGTACTTATGACTGGTCCTCAAAGTTCTGGCCATTGCAGTGCCACTGCAGTCACGTGATTGTGATTTGGGTGCTTGGCAACCGGCTCACACTCACGACAGTTGCAGCATCCTACAGTCACATGATCACTATTTGTGGCCTTTCCTGCTGACTTCCCACAGGCAAAGTTAATGGGGAAGCTGGCAGGGAAGGTCTCAAGTCACTCTGGTAAGTCCCCTCAGCTTACCTGTGCTTGCGCCCCACCATATTGCCCATCCCCCAGCCTTCCTGCACTTGTGCCCTGCTGTGCTGTCCATCCCCTGGCACTCACATCCTGCCATGCTGTCCATCCCTGGGCTTTCCTGCGCTCATGCAGAGCCTGTGCCAGGCCTCCCAAGCCCTCCCCTACCCCCTCACCATATCCCCCATGGCACCTCCATGCTTCTTATCTGGGACTTCCACCACTTCCTGCTTAACAACCCGCATGTCTTGGGGTTATGATGGCAATTGGGACTGCCGGGATTGCTGTTGCTAAACAATGTAGTCATGTGACATTGTACTTTACAACCACATCGCTTAGCAACAGCAATCCCAGTGCCAATTGCTGTTGTAACCCGAGGACTACCTATATCTGCACGTTTCAAAACAGTGTTACAAAAGTACACATCCAAAGTTAGGTGTACAGTTTGCTTTCACTTACCTGCTGTTGCATTAAATGCAGAGGTAAAGCAGTGCGTTGATGAAAGGTAGGGGATGGTGGTATTTCATCATGACTGCTCTGCCTGCGGAGGCATTCAAAATTAAAGGAAGAGCGGCGATTGGCTGAAATATGAAAAGGTTGAATGGGTTGTTACTGCCTTCTAGAGATGTTATAGGAGCAGTTGGGATAGTCTGTTACAGGTAGAGTGTTTCAACGTTAACCAGCAGTGGGCAATTTCTGCTGGGCTGCAGCTCAACCTCCTGACCCACTGGTTTGCAGCAGGAGATCAAACTGGTGATATCCCAGGAGGGGCTGGGCTAAATTTGCTTGGTTCGTACTTGTGTGGATGTGTGGGAGGTTAATTACTGGTGGGAAAGGAGTGGTTCACCTTCCAGAGGCCTCTTGCTTTGATGCTCCCTCTTAGTTTCATAGACTGTAAAACTTAAAAATTGTGCTACTGAAATGTGGCCTTGTTGCTCCTGTATTTCAGCAGTTTAGTTTTGGTCTGTTTGGGGATTGGCCATGGAAGGGTTAAGGGAAGGAAAGAGAGTGGTTTGCCTCTCAGAGACTTTTTATTATTGTTTCCACCCTTAATTTTGCAGACAGGAAGGCATGCAGGAAGCAAGCAAGCAAGCAAGCAAGCTCACGCTGTCAGCCACCAACTTCCAATCTGGGCAGTACTGGAGTGTTAGGGAGCACAAATGAGATGCTGTGGGGCTTTGTTAATTACTGCATCTATTAAAGGTAGAAACTATATGGAAGCGCAAGGAGCATTTTAAGTGGTTTTTCTCTTATTTGCTCTCAGAGGCTATATTATCAGGAAGTTTCAGTTTTTAATCTCACCATGTAGAAGAGGATGTCACTCCTTTTAGACCTCGATCTTATAAAAACCAGACCATCTTGCTAAAGAGTGTAGATCTTATTTCCCCTTGAGCAAGAAACTATTTAAACCAGACCTTTTCTGGTACACTTAGAAGATGGCTATTACATGCCATTTCTTGCTCAGACATTCTGACAGGGAGATTCCAACATATTTGTGACATTCACAAAGCAAAGATCCAACAAAAGGTATTATATGTTGGCAATGCTGCAGTGGAGATGAGGCATTAAGAGGCCACTGCCACAACACCTTCCATGGGCCTCATTTAAGGATAAACAGAGAACACGCTATGTCTTGGAACCTACAATGCTCCTCTGATCACTTAAGGGGGACAATTTCTCTGTATCACATTTTTCTTCTCAATGTACAATTCTTCCCCAACATTCCCAAGGATGCAGGACACCACCGGAGCACATTTGGAGCAGGCCAGGTCAGGAGAGAAGAAACAAAACAATTCTATAGACTCCATTCATAAACAAATGTAAAACTGGTTGACACATTTCGGATATTATTTTACAAAGAGGACATAATTTCTAAGAAATGTTTGTGCCTTTACAGAATATCAAAAGTAATGTAGAACTGAGTAAGGTATGGGTCAGGTTTCCATTAAAATCAGATTTCTAATCATTACAGTCTCTATAAATTACCACATCTGTGTTTCATAAGGATAACTTACATACTCCCCTGAACCCCCTCCTTTTCCTTAATGCGTAAGGGAGGACTAAAAGTTTCCCCCAAACTTTGAAGAACTGTGGTACATGAATGAGCTTTGTGCTTATGTGATCCCTATGGTTTCAAATCATGGTTTGTTAAGAATTGATGTTTTGAGTAAGACTCCCTTCTTGCATTTGGATGTAATAGGAAGTAACTACATTAAGCACTCTGAATAGCTGCCATTCTACCAACTCATGCTGATTTTCTATTAACTGGGAAACTTTAATGAAAACTTTGTGATTATTCCCAGTAGGTCTGGTTTGCTGGGCTAAAGAAATCAAAATGTTCTGTGACACCATAAATAAATAGCAAATCCCCCCAAATTTAAATATTAAAACATCTGGATCAAATAATTTCATCTTGTCAAATGAGGATGATCTCCTAATGGAGTATTGTAATTTTTTGCAGTCTTAACCTTAAGCATTATTTAACAAATGTCCATTTGAATAGTGCATTGCTTCCCAGTGATTTGGACCAACTCCCAGCATGCTGGCTGGGGAATTCTGGGAGTTGAAGTCCATAAGGCTTACAGTTGCTGTGGTTGTAACACCTGCATGCACACCTTTATAGCAGCTGCAACTTTGCCCAGATAAGACTTGGCTCCTTATAGATACTGCAGAGAAGTGTTATAGTCACACTCCAGCATGCCCGAAAGCACCTTTCAGAGATCAAATTTGATTCACTGCACAGCCTCATATCTTACGATGTTATTTTGTTATTTATGAATATGCATTTGTTTTTTCCCAAGTTAATATTACGTAAATGTTTATTGTGGGATATGTGCATTTTTTAACATGTAAACTTGAGTTATTAAGTTCTCTCATTTTCAAAAGACATCTTTGTCGGGGTATGTGCTATTTTAGTAAGCAAAATTAAATTTTAAATGGCATTTTGAAAAGTCATCTGAACTAATTAAAGTATACATCAACTCTAGTTTTGGCTATTGGGAAAGACTAGGAACGCATTTCCAGTAGTTTTGGGTAGTGGCAACTATTATAAGCAATCCAAACATAAAGGTAGTTAGTCCACTATTCTTGATAATGTTGTTATGCTGTGAATGAGCTCACTCTGCTATTATACTTGTGTAAGGAATCCTGTAGTGATCTTCTGCTATAAAAAGGGGGCATGAGAAGCTACAGGAGGCAACAAAATTTGCTTCCTTTCTCTTTAGTTCATTTATCCCTTTGTACGGTATTAAATCAAATAAAGTTTAGAGCATGGGCAGAAAATATACATGTATGTAACAGTAAAGCAAACATGTCCATGAAGCCAACTTTTGTAGTGAACTCACATGTAGGTGTCGGAGGTAGCAACCGTCTTCTAGGAGATCTTTTTGAATCATAACACATTGGTGACTCATCTTCCTCAAAAAAACCATGTGGGTGATGATAACCCTTTGGCCGTTCAAAATCTAAATCATTACAGTGATATGTACTATGACAGTCATGTGAATGCCTAAGGGTAAAGAAGCAGATAGTTGTATCACAATAGCAAACCAAGGGCTCCCAAAATTTGTAATCTGCCCAAAACCAACATGAATCACCAAAAACAACAACAACAACCCACTGAAGTAATTTTTAAGAAGGAAAACAACAGTAGGGATTGGTACCTAGCATGCCTTCCTTTTCAGCCAGGGATCCAGAATTCCCCACCAACTTGGGCCAGGA
The DNA here is from genome assembly GCA_030867105.1 of Liasis olivaceus. NCBI lineage: Eukaryota > Metazoa > Chordata > Lepidosauria > Squamata > Pythonidae > Liasis > Liasis olivaceus. Next base: position 48,622,074 of record CM061348.1, read on the forward strand.
CATCACAAACTGAAATTTTAAATCTTAGACCTCAGTACATCTGGAGAACATTCAGTTGAAGAAACCTGATTTATAGCAACCAACTCATTCTCCAGCAAATTTATTTTGGAGTTAGCTTTATATTTCAAGATCAATTTTCTGTTTCTAAATACAAATGAGACGATCTTACAGGAATATGGGCAGGGAAAGTGCATGATACAGCAGGTGGTGTAAGTAATTACTTCATTACATTTTGGGTGGTCTTACTCTATTTTTTATCCTGCAATTTTGTAGCTAGTTCTTGTTCCAAGAACCTCCTCCTCTTAGAGATTACAAGATACTCCAGTTCCAACCATCCTATTTCTCTGAAATACAGAACTCATATAACTCATTGGGAATTTGATAGGCCACTTTTTAAAGCAGCACACAAATGGTATCACTGGGGAAACTGGATTGGGCAGTGATTGGTCAATAAGGAAACAGAGAAAATTGCACTGGTAAAATGAGTAAGTCCAATGAGTCTGATGAAATGATCTACTAAAAAATATGGACCAGTTAGATCTCGAGCATCACCAAAATACAGGAATCAAATTACACCATGGTTGCAGTCATTTTGTTATTTGAAATGAAAATTATTCTTAACTAATGTAATAACATTTTGTCTCTAAAGTATAAAACCAAGCTAAGACAGAGGCTGATAGCTCAGTATGAAGAGTAGATTATACATCTCTAATATTATAGATGCCTAAAACTGAAAAAAAAAAAAAACCAGCAACATCTAGCAACAGTAATTGAATGAATAATCAAATTTCTCTTCTCTATATCCTACTATGAAATATGAAATTTAGTATAAGATATACTTTTCTGTCATTCCCTGCTGATCCATTATTTCCCATTTTCCCTTTCTCACTCCATTCTTTTGTGTTTGGTACAGGTAGTCCTCGACTTACAACCAAAATAGGGACTGGAAAATTTATTGTTAAGTGGTGCAGTTGTTAAGCAAATCACATCATTGTTAAGTGAATCATGAGGTTCCCCATTGATTTTGCTTGTCAGAAGCTGGCTGGGAAGGTCGCAAATGGTAATCATATGACTCCTGGTCACTGCATTTGTCATAAATGCATGCTGGTTGCCAAGCACCTGAATTTTGATCACATGACCACAGGGACGTTGCAATGGCCGTAAGTGCAAGGACTGGTCATAAGTAACTTTTTTCAGCGCCTTTGTAACTTCAAATGGTCACTAAATGAATGGTCATAAGTTGAGACTACCTGTATAGAATTCTATTATTATTATTATTATTATTATTATTATTATTATTATTATTCGCATCAGTCTATTATGACTCTGGGCAGCTTACAAAATACAACAGTAAAGACACAATAAAAACACAGAATGTTAGCATTCACATACATTGACTGTTGTAAGGCTAAATCTTACCCTCACATACATCGAATTCAGTGACACCTACCTCTGAGTAGATTTGTATGTGAGAGGAGAAGAATGGAGGTTCCTCAAGGCCCCCAATTGCTATTCCCTTCTTCATGCTGGAGGATAATGGAAATCACTGTTCCTTATATCCTCTTAGAAACAGCAGGTCTTTTAGGGCCCTTCTTTTCCCATCATAGGGAAAGGGACTGTCGGGACCCATGCCTGAATCTTGTCAGTCTCAGACATGCTGCTGCTCTTCCTTTCCAGGAAGGGAGGTAAAGCATGGAAAAGGCAAACCTACTGAGGGAGTTCTGCCAGGAGCTCCAGCAGTGGTGATGCCAGGGAGGTGGGACCCACTCAAGGTATCACAAGCTGAATAAGCTATCCGGAGGTATTAGAGAAGGGCCTCATCCCTGGTGCATGGGAGCTGTTAAAAGATAATCTTACCAGTTTCCTGACAACATACTGTCTTCTTCATAATACTCATCACCGCTAAAATATTCCTGATCATCCAGATAGCAATCATCATTATAATAATCTCTAATTTCATTATCTTCTCGACAAATTGTGGGTAGATGCCTATCACCCGATTCTGACCTACAGTTAGAACGTAGAGATATTTTTATTACTTTTCATATAAACACTTATATGAATCCTCCCTACATTCCCTCCCTATATTTTCTCAAGGCTGATTAGAAAGAATTTAAACCAGTGCAACAGTAAAAGCATTTAAAAGAACAAAAGTAAGATTTAAAGAATACCAAAAACATATAGTAAAAGTCGACAGAGCATGTAATGTAGTCAAGTAGACTTTACTACACTTCCTGTAGAGTGAATGCCTTCCTAAAAGAAAAAGTTCAACCACTGACAAAGGGCTACCAGAAAGCCTCCCGAGGTTGAGGAGTTCCACAGCTGAGACAGGCTGAGAAATTTTACTCTCCTTTTGCCTCTCTTTATCCATCTGCCTCTTCTTCCCCATCTTTTTTCTTTTTTCAAAACACAGTTGTGACTTAGAGGTGGATGTTACTCATCAGCTGGATAAAACTAATTTGATTTACAGCTTCCCCATATACCCCTCCAGTGATGTCAAATAAAAGAAGCCCATGCTGCAGTTCCATTCTATTTCTCATTTCAGTAAATTGGCTGCCACTTACAGGGAGCAGAAGATTAAATGTGATGGTGTCATAGAGACAATCTGATAGATGCAAAGGGAATATAAATCAGTGGTGGGCACATGAGGTTATTGGATTTTAATAATTACTGGTTTTAGCCTAATTCTAGAAGGGCCATAATGTTCTGCATAATTTCTAGAAGCATCAAAATACAAAACGGATTATAGGAATGCAAACCATTTGTCCAACTTGTCTATTCTGCTGAAAGTTGGTTTATATGGTTTCAGACAAGAATTTTCCAGCCTTATTTGGAGATGCCCTCTGCTACCACTATGACATTCCTTCCTGAGTCCCTCACAAAAATGTACATTAAACTCCTCTGGTATTATAAGATCAAGAGGCAGCCTTGCAATTCTAGTCCTGACATTGTGTATAAGGATGCATCCCCAACTATGACTACAGAGGAGCCAAGCTCAATGTTATGCTCAACACATGGGTCAAAGCTACTTACATATCATATGCTATGCTGAAGGCCAGGGTACATATCCCTAAATTTCATGCTTTGACATCATCTGTTAAGATAATGTCTGAAATGGCTTGTATGATTTGTTTCTGATGTAAATTTTATTGAAGCATAAAGTGCTGTTTTCCACGATATGACCTTGTATATACTTACCTAATGTAAGTTTCATAATAACGAGATCTATTACTGTAGAAGAAAGAATATGGAGAAAAAAAATACAATGAATTTTAATGAAATGATGAGAAAGTAAATTCTATATTGTACTTATCAATAGATATGTTTGTATCAATATATCTACCAAAAACCTTCCCACAGGATTTAATTCATCAATCAGTATGATGAAAGAAAGAAGCAATGATTTGTCTTTATTGATTTTTAGCTTATCTCCTTTAGACAACAACTTTCTAATTGTGCAACATTCTAACCATTAATTTTGTTGAATTTATCTGATTTTATTAACTTGACTCTAATCATGAAAATCAACAGTCTTTCACTTAGAAGTTCCCATGGAAATTTGTTAAATCTGATGGCCAAGAGAATGACAGTAGTTGAATTAAAAAAACATGTAAACCATATCCTGACTTGTAAGCTACAAGTGGATCAAACCAGTTATGTTAAAATTAAACTAGACAATGAATAAAGAAGATAATCAAAGATATGTGTTCAAGATGTTAAAAAAAGGAACCCAAGGATTGGAATTTTCAGTGAAATATAACATTTTAATTTATATTATAAAAATATATATTCTGAATATAAAAGTCAGGGAATCAAAGCACATATTCTCATATCTATACATATATTGGGATTTACCTCCTTTTGGATGATCGTCTACGTTGCTCATGGTGATCATTTCTGGAGTATGAATGGTTCCCAGTTTCCAGCGTATGCTCGTGACTTCCAGTGCTTGTATGTTTTCTGTTAACCACTTTGGATACGTTTGCATTATTGAGGTTAGCATTTGTAGAGTTTGGAACTTGTTTCCCTGCTGAGTTGTGGTTGTGATGGCTATGATGATTATGGAATAAAGAGTTTCCTGTTGGAGGATGCACATTTTTCTCAGTAGTGTCCACCATACATGATATCAGTGGCCTTTGGACATGCAGAGGGCGATGTGTAGTATTGATCTGTTGAAATGAATCCCTTGTATCAGTGCTAACATGATTTATATGGTTTCCAAACAGGGTACCATTTCTCTGTAATATAAAAATTAATAATGAGTTAATAATATAATATTAGCTTGCATGTCTTCATGTGTATATGAAGTGTGTGGTTCACTCAGCATCCTCAGATCAGGCAGTTACATAGTCATAATACCCTGTTCTAAACAGCTTCCCATGATCACAGCAACTATATCACAATGCCATTGAAAACATGCCAAGAAATTACTATTTTGTTAAACTATTCACACTCATTATGCCATACATAACCAGAATAACATGCCTGCAGTTAACAGCAAAGCAAAATTTATTACTCCAAAACATAACTAAAGTGTTTATAAGCTATATTATAAACAGCATGGAATTTGTTGTCACTTGTTATTACAACTATATGATAAAGTCATTCCATAAATACAGTGACAGAGCAATAATTTTGGAGTTCTGCGATTTTGTTCTCAGAGAAGAGGAAGTTATCCTTAATGCCATCTGCCAATTGTGTGGCTGTAGCTGACTACCCATGTAGCTATATCTATATCGAGATATGACGGTTTGTATAGTTAAGTATATGACTTCCGTTAGAAGAAAGTTTATGAGTTTTTTTACAACCAACCAAGAAGGTACAGTCTAAGCAGAGTTAAAAGGAAGATAGGAGTGGTATTTCTTAGAACTCAATCTGGAGAAGACAGAAACAGCAATAAGTGGCAGAAGGAACAGCCTTGAAGGACTTAGTCCTCATTAGTTCTAACAATGATAGCTCTATTCTCAGTTAAATGGGAAGAATAATTTCTGTTCAGTTGTCAGAATAGCACTGCTGGATTACTTCAGCTGGATGCCTCTGGAAATTCCAAAGATAAACATGGAACTTGTTTTATGCTGGGTTTATCCCCAGCATTGTCTTCAGATACTTACTACCCCTGTACTTAGCATCCCCACGTCTCCTTATACAAAGCTTGTGATTTAACAAATCCTCAGTTTAACAGACCTTAGTTTAGCAGACTATACAGTAGATAACGTTTTCATTCAGGCAGCACCCTGAAATAGCAGACTTGCCTATTATTTGGGTAAGCAGTCCAAACAGTGACTGCTACTTCTCCTAAAAAAAGTGGGCATGGGCCTATGCATACTTCATATCTGAATTCATGATGAGAGAGGGAAAATTCTAGGAAGATTGGGAGTGGAAGATAGCATGACAGGAGAAAATATGGACCAATGTCATTGTTTTGAGACTCCTGGAATATCTTAAACTACAACAAAGGCATAAAACAGTCCCTATTCTCTTAATCTAAAGATGCAACATTTAAAAAAAGAATGGAAAGGAAAAAGCAAAACAAACATAGGGTACAATTTTTTTAAAGTTAAATAGTAGAACCTGAAGTGACCAGCTGGAATGGAAACAATCCAGAGAGATAAGCTGTCTTTTAGCAGAAATGCTCCCATTTCCCACAGATGCTGTCTGATGGAAACATTGCTGCCAGGTGACCATCAAGGGAATAGTTTAACAAACCTTATAGAAATCATAGAGTCAATCTGTAAGCGTCTTGTCAGCTGCAGGTACAGTAATAGTCCAGCATTTGCAGCTGACCAATGGGTCCTAGGGAAGGACAACTTCCAGTGCCAGAAAATCCACTGATTACAACTGTAGACATACTATTAGCACTGAAAGCTGTTCTTCCCTAGGTATGGGGCAGGATCATTGGGACAGTCTGCATTTAGCCACAGCTTCTTGCTGGCTATTCACATATCCACTCAGACACCCAAGCAAACATTTTGTTTTAGTGAATAGATAAGTAGAGGATGAGAGTAGAATTTCTCATAGGAAAATGTTGTCACAGGAGAAGGAGGGGCTATTGAGCTGACATCAAAAGTGGAGTCTTAAAAAAAAGAGGATTCTGGAAAGAACTGAAAAGAGAACTTTGACAGAGGAGGTATAATGGCTGACATCTGAGTCAGAACTAGATAGTGGTTGCTGAAAATTTGGACTGTAAACTTTGTTGTAATATTGGCTTGTGCATCTACATTGGATCTGGCAGCGTTATAGTGCCGAAGACTTGCTGGTTTAAGGACAAGACTGGAGAAGATTCTTGAAGAGAGTTGTTGGGTGAGATCCAGAAAAAGACTCACTGAAGAACCAAAAAGGAGAATGTGCTGTGAGACTTTTTCTACTCAATACAGATTTAAAGGTTGAAGAGAGATGGAAGAGGTCAGCAATCAGAGATGAGGAAGGAAGCAAGAATGAATGCGGCCAATATATTTCTTGTCTTTGAAGTAGGAATAGCTATGTGTACATATTTGTCAGTTCAACATTATAGCTTGAAAATATATGCAGTTAGAGCAAACTCAGGCTACAATGTTGAGTACAGAAAAAGGTTGTGTTACATCTTTTTAATCACAAGATGTTGCAGGTAGGAGAAGGAGGGAGAGTGGGAATGGCCTTTCTCATAACTCTTGCTGAGAAATGTGGTGAAATCCAAAAGTACTTTGCTTGCTTTGATGTGTTTTCTTAATATATGGTAAAAAATCCAAAATAATTTGATGTGCCTTTCATCAAATCCTGGGAACTCACAGAAGCCTTATAAGTGCTTATAAACATTATCATCCTAGCATGATGCTCAGTTGCCAGTTGCCCATGTGGGAGATACCATAAGCATGATGATGGATTGATTTAGTTGGCAGCCCTTTGAGCAAAACAGAATGGAGACTATGCCCCATCTTCTGACACTTCTGTAAAGGGAACACTAGTTCAGAAGTAGCTTGCATTCACTAACTAATTTCAATTTCAATTAGTTTTAGTAGTATAGGGATTACTGCTTCCATATTCCATATCTATTTCACTTGTGACATTGTTTCTTACTGATGACCATGTTTGGAAACCAAAGGAATTCATTTGCCAAAAGTAGAAGACTGCCTCAAACTAGAGCCTTCAAGAATCTAATATTAGTTAAATCACAGGAGATTTAAAATGCCGTATTAACTGGTTCGCACGTAAGACATCTATAATGAAATAGCTGGGAAATGAATGGAATGCACTGAATATTTTGTGGGGAAAAACTCTTGCATTTGCTTAGCAAAAGAAAAAAGTCTATTTTATAAATTGAAGGCATCCTATCATATAGCCATTTACTTTATATACTTCCTCTTCCTCATGGTGATTTTGTTCTGGTTCATCCTCTTGCAAATCACAGGATATAGCTCGCCGAATTTCAGGTCCAATATCATGAAGAGTTCTAAGCCCAGCCTAAACGTGTAAAACATAACCAAAGCATATTAGAAATGAAACACCTTCTTCTTTTAAATTACTCATTTAAAGGATTTACACCAAGAGGGTCTTGCAAGCAAATGGGGCTGACATGAAACTTATATTGTTTCCATGCCAGTCCAGGAACATGCAAACTTTTCCAACTACATAGTTCTACTTTCCTGGTCTAGAAATCCTACTTCTAGATTTGTAAACATACCAGAACAGAAATAAATTGGAAATCTTTATAATAAAAAAGGAAGCCTTTTTTAGGCCTGGGGCCATATTTTTACCCTTTTTTTTTTTTTTTTAATATATTGCTTCTAAGAATCACAGACATTCTGGCATCATTTCATCCTGTTTTGGGGATGGGGGACTTTTATAATCAAAATGGGTGTATTAGCTTTGCAGACCTATTATCACTGCCATTTTTACAAAAAGAGACAGTGAGCCTGCAAAGATAATGCTGCTAAAACATATTCTGATACCAATTTCTAGTAGCATACTCTTATGCTGGATGACTGCATATGGCTCACAGATGACCATCTCTGCTTTTAATATAGTATAACTAGACTAGCATGGGATCAGTCATGGACATTGCATCACGCTAGTAAAATCTAATGATGCAAGCCTCACAAACCAGTATTAAATTAAAATTCAAAAGAAATTGGAAGACTTCTCAATTTCAGCTAAGACATAGCACTTCCCGCACAAATTTGAAATCCTAGACTGAGAATTTGAAAAAAAAAATCTTGGCACAGGCAATGGCAAAGCAGTTTTGTACTGCTGCCAGAAAAATCTTCATGGACACAATCATCAAGTGTAAATTTCAACTTGAGGGAATCTTCACTTTTTTTTAACCCACATATGTATCATACTATGCTGGAATAGGCATAGTAATAACATGAGTAATAACATGAGTTCCACCAGACATAAATCCTATTCAGGCATTCCAAAACAAAGTGTGAGCATGACAGAGATGCACATTCTTCCCCCACTCTACTCTCACTAGCCACGTATACTGTGTGTTAACAGGCACTGTCTAAGTGCAAGTATAACCCTATTTAACTGTACATGATTGCAATGTTTCATAGGGTTATCAAAACCTGACTGTGTAGGTTTCCAATTGCATGAAGCATCAGAAATATGCCCAGTGAATACATGTTTTTTTTCTTATAAGTAATAGCACATACATATCCATATATACTCATCCTGCAAAATAAATGCTTAGAACTTATGTGATTGCTTAAAAAAGTAGATTTTACCCAATTGTTGCATTTCTAGAGGGATTACAGAATACTTCTATAACAGGTTTATCAATAAGAGTAAGAAGTAATGATCAGTGACTCATAACATCGTATGTTTCTTGCATAATAAAATATGATGAAATAACCATACAGCATCACACTACATTCCTTTTTATCAAGAAAGCCAACAGTTTCATAATTCTCTCTTTTCATAATATATAATTTCCATTTGTTTTATGTATCTGCTAAAAGAAAGCTTTATATTTATCTTAACACAGATAGAACTTTCCTTGTTGGACTTCTGAACAGTTATAGTAAAAATAATTTTTGGTTGGTTACAAAGGCACCACAATGAGTATCACCACCTTTTTTAGAATTGCCTATAATGGAAAGTAAATGTGAGGTTCTTTCAACTACTGAGCAGAATAAGAATATGGATATCTATTTTCAATCATTCTTCAATAAATCCATGAAAACTTACATAAATGGCTGAGCACATATATCACCCACAACCCCATATTCAAGGGGATCTTTTAAAACTGGAACATCTTCAGTCTTGCATTACTTTATCATTTATTCTTCCTGATTCTTTGATAAAAATAATGCTACCAAGATCAATCAATAAATTTTTAGAAGCAAATAAGGAAAAACATATTCAACACCTAACTTCCAAGGGTTCAAAAGAAAAAAGAAAGCTTCAAAAGCTGTTTTCAAATAATTGACAAGAAATCATAAAAACTCTGTGAAATAGCTTAGTTTTTACTAGTTACCCAAGAGGGAGGGCACCATACAGATCATCAGAGGAAGGCTATTTCATAATGAGTAAAACATTGACTCTGCCCACCCATGTCAAAGCAGGGGAGGGGGGTGTCTCTCAACATCCTATTGGGGATCTGTAGGCTGGATGGATGGCATGGAGACATTCCTAAAGATATTTGAGCACCAAACCTTGTAGGGCTTTATAGATGAAAGCCAGCACCCTTTGAACTGTTCTTGGGAGCCTATTAGTAACCAATGCAGAGCCTGAAACACTAGTATTATATGAGTACAAAGTCTCTCATCTGCCAAAATGCAGGGTGCTGCATTTTATATCAACCACACCTTCCAGGTAGTCTTCAAAGGTAGTATATACTCTATACTTTTAGAATATATTTCAGTTATCTATTCCAACATGGGATGAGTTACTGTTGCCAGGGCCTGTTTCTACTGGCACACCAGCCAAAGCTAGGCAAAGTCTTCAATAGACCCAGGTTCCACCTATTTATCTAGCAGTAACTCAAGTCTAGGATAACCCCCAAATTATTATTCCATGGTATCTTGAGTAGGCCTCTGCAAATCAATCCTGTTATGATTTGATTTGAAGACCTGAGATTCAGGATATGAGCCAGTTTGAACTTATAATTTGATCTTCTTCAAGAATTGATTTGAGGGGAAAAAATCAATAGTCTATAGGGAAGCATCAAAATACTTGTAACACTAGTCATTTGTCAACAGAATAGGATGAAAATAAATAAGGATACTATATCCCTTGGATCATATTAACCATGCCAGGTTTTAGCTAGATGTCTTCAAAGACTTGACTGCATTGTTTAAATATTCTCCCTGTGACTCTTTTAAGGAAGAGGTAGCCAGGATAAGGAAAGGACATCTCAACCAGTCTCCAAACTGCCCAGCAAACAATCCAAGTTAACACAAATAAAGCCATCAGGCTGCTAAAAAAAAGTTGGGCTGCTCCAAAACAGAAGCATTTTCAACTTTCAAAGATTTCAACTTAATTTGATAGCCATAATTACTTTATCAGATCAGGGTAGGTTGTTCTGTAACACACAAGATTATAACTTAAAACTGACATGATAATTCAGTGCAGCTGTGCTTTGGAAGCATCATGTTACCAACAATTTACAATGATATTAATCATTAATACACCCACGCTCTCCCAACACAACTTCTGAAAACACAAATATTGTTTCTCCTTTGAAAAATAAAATAGCAAAATAAATACACACATCTATTCTTTTAAATTTCCACAGACAACTAAATACCCTTCATAGATAAAATGCATTTCATTATTACCAAATGCCATGTTTACCTGATACATCACTAATAAGAAACCATACTAACTCACACAGATTTACAAGAATTATATTTAAACCCTAATTCAAACAAGGCTCTTGCAATTATAAAATCTAAATTTTAAAAATATGTATGCGTTTGAAACCAGGTTTAATTACTGCCAATCCATTTCCTCCCCCTTCTGTATAAAGATAAACAATTAGATCTAGGTAGGTGATACTTGTTAATGCACTCATAATAAAAGCTAATAAACTCACACATCTCTTACAGGCAATATAGATTGTTGAACTTACTTCTACAATAAATTCTTAACCAATATTAAGGATCTATATTGGTTAAATAAAATTGGTTCTAATTGCTACAAACGGTGTAGTTTATCAATAACAGTGAATCTTAAGCTGTCAGATTTTATGGCTCAACTCACACAATTGCTGTAGAAGTGCAGTTTAAAAACAACATTCAAATAATAAAACTCACCAAAATGTTAATATTCAGTAACTGGAGAAAATGCACATAACATTTAATCCTGATGTTAGTGAATATTCAGGAGTCTCCTACCCTTTCACTAAAATAAATGCTGCTTGGTTGACTGTTTTTTAAAAAATACTATTCTTTGTAAATCTGAAAACAAAGTAGAAACCAATCAAGCAACTGGTGATACAAGTTTACAACAAATACAAATATCTTAAGAGAAAGCTATTCTAATACTTTTGGTTTCACTTACCTGAGCTGCTTTATACCATAGGAAAGTTTCTTTACAAAGAATCACTATCTAATAAAACACTATAAAATGCAGTATTAAATCAGTTAGGACACCCACAATTCTGGATCACACACAATCAAAACATTAAAACATGGGGCACCTACACTGTAGCAGTGAATGTAAGAAACGTAGTAGTCAAGTCCAGAAACCGCCGTGCCATTAGCCTTCACAGAGCCCATCCTATCTCAGTGCCTAGAAGCTGTGTCCCCTTCACGCTTCTTACACAAAGGAATCTGTGTTCTATTGTTAAACCCTGTTCAGCTGAGCCTCAGTGTGAGCCCAGTATGAACGGTGCAGGCCAATGAAGTAAAAGCACAATGACGTACAACCCCTTTTGCCTTTGACAACCATTGAAAACCGCTTTTGAATGTCATCATTATATGTTATTACTGTTATGGTAGCTAATTGAGGGTTATAGATACTTCACAAAAATAGCAAAGCTTTGTTAGCTAGAACTGCTTTTTTGATATTTTACAAACTGCAACGCCTCTTTCTTTTATTTTACTCTGCAATCAACCAGGTATTGATCATCTGTATATACTTTCTCCGGAGAAGTCTAATTAATGGACAACTGTCATAAGCACTGGCCATTCATTTATGCTCTGCTAAATGCTAATTTTGCAAATGCCATTATGAATGTTGAGCATTAATTTAACTTCCCTTTATTAAATTGGCTTGCTTTTTAAATAAGATAAGGAACAGAAACACATTGAGTCAAAATTAATGAGGGTAGATAATACTTCAGGCCTAATTTATATCATCAAAAATATCCTCCCCAACTCAAATATTGGACCACAATTTCCTTTAGCCAGCCAATGGCCTAATTGGTTGGGACTGACAGGAGCTATGGTCCAACACACTTGGAGGGCACCAGGCTAGGAAAACAAACAAACTAATCATTCAAACTAAAGCAAAAGATTGCCAAACTTCCTAGCCACTGGAAAATTAATTTTGATGCCAAATTGTGAGCATTGTCACAAAATGACTTCTTGGCAGATATGGCCAGTCTCCAAACTCCCAGTCAGGAAAACATGCTGGTGAAGAGACCTTTTGTCCCTCCCTCAAACGATGTTTCCTATCTCCCAATTTATCATTGATCATTGCCATTTCCTGAACAAACAATACCTCCAAGCAAAGTACTGGGCTATGAGAAGTCAAGCGGGGTTACTTCACAAGGCTTGAGAGGTTGCTTGCTTTCATTTGAAAATAGATTAATAGTTTTTGATTTAATGCATTTCCTGTGTGTTCTTTAGATTAGAGGTTTCTGTAAATCAGTGGTTTGGAGGGAATCTCAAATAGCATATCAGAAATGGCCAATGCTATTCTTACTTTAATTTCTTCTATATTTTTTTTCCTTGGCTTCAGTTGAATTGCAGTTGACATTTTAAGATGATTTTCTTCAGAAGTACTTTTCACATTTCATACTCTTAAGTATCATTACTATATTGAAGGAAATGTATTACATAAATCATTCAAAAATTCCCTTCCTGTATCTCTTGGAATTTCCCCAATCTCTCACACTGCTTCATTGAGAAAATCTACCTCCTACTAGGCTAGATCTCTTTGTGTGTAGGTTTCCCATGCGTCCCATAGGTAGCGTTTCTCAAAAGGCTTTTGGGCTGTTTCTCATTTCACAGTGGCTGTGTCCTTTGATGGCTCTGGAAGATTTCTGCTGAACTGACCCCACTCGTGAGTCTCTAATCTTGATCAGTCTGGCATTAAAGCTAATCTACATTCTCCTTTCACCTCAAATGAGCTTTTATTGTGAGTGCTGGTTTCCTACATGGTGGAATTATGTGATCCGTATTGTAATCCATTCCAGCAGAAAAATCACATTCAACCTTGAAAGGTATAAAGAGGAGGGTCTTTCAAAAGGGTGCTTCACAATGTGCAGGAATGTTTATAAAGCACATCTTTTTGGATTAAAAAGTAGCTACATCTTTTTCCAGGCTCATGTGACTGCTTACCCAACTGCCTCTGCATACATTTAGAGCCACAAGCCTGGAAAAAGATGTGGTTGCTTTGATGAGGTCTTTGAAGACATCACCACACATTGTGAAACACATTTTTGAAGGGCGTGTTCAGCCCTAACCAACAGTGTAGGTTTGACCATCTAAATATACCAAGATAGGCTAGTCCTTATTGAGTGGCAGGAAAGTCCTCTTCTTCTTCTGAAGGTTCTTCTGAGGTTTTGCCTCTTTTTTTATATAATGGATCTCTATATTTCTAAGTATGCATATAGTGTGTGTGTGTGTAGAGTGTACCCAAAGTCAGTCCACATAGGCCAATCACAATATGTTTTATTCTTTTTCAGAGAAAATGTTACTGTACTTAGGAATCTTCAAAGGTCATGTGTCAAACAAGTAAGGAAGTATACTGGTGTAGGCTTTCACAGCCAGTATCTGTTGGACAGTGCTGGGCTTCAGGGTTTAGTGATGGTGGCCTAGACAACAGATTTCCTGACATTTTTCTGACAACTGTGTCTGGACCTTAGAGATTACCTAGTCTGATCCTGTACCCAATGCAGGAATCCACTACAACAGCACCTTGAAAGATGACCATCCAACCTCTAAACACCACTATGTTTAGAGGTGTTTAGCAAAGGAGACCACTAGCAAAGGAGAATTCACCATCTAGCAAAGGAGAATTCACCATCTATTGAAACAGTCCACCCCTCTTATCATTAGTACATTCTTCCTGTCTACTGAAAATCCAATTCCTTTGTAATTTAAACCCTTTTCCTGTTTTCTGGAAAACTCTGAACAATTCTGCTACATCCTCTCCATGACAGCCCTTCAGATACTTGAATACAAGTATCACGTCTTTCTGCATTCTTCTCTTCTCCAGGCTAAACACAGCCGGTGCCTCCAACAATTCCTTGTATGTTTTTCTTTCCAGACCCTCTATCATCTTGGTTACTCTCCTCTGCTCCAATTTGACAATGTACTTCCAAAAATGAGATATCCATAACTGGACAAATGTTCTAGATATGGGCTGATCAACAGAGAATAGACTGAAATAATTATTTCTCTCGATCTTGACACCATACTTCTGTTGACACAACTTAGGATTGCATTTGCTTTTGCAGCTCATGTTCTGCTTGTGATCCACCAAGGCACTTAGATCCTTTTTGCATGCACTGCTGCCCAGTAGGGTTCCCTGACTCTCCACATCCTACACACATGCCTTTGATTCTTCCTACTTTTGCTTTGCTGTTGAAATTAATCTTGCTGATTTCTGCCCATTGTTTCAGCTTGTCAAGGTCCTCCTGAATCACCCAATAAGGTGTTTGCCATATTCTCAACCTGAAAATAATCATATTTTCTAAACATTCACCTTAGTCATTTATACATACAATGAGCAACACAGAGTCTTGGTTAGAGTCTTGCACTAAACCACTTGTTTAGTTTGATGTGGAGCCATTGATATCCATTCAGTGGCATAATTGTTCAACCAACTTCTATCCATCAAGTGGCAGCATAGTTCAGCTTGCTTTTTGTCATCTTGTGCACTAGAATCTCATAAGAGACTTTGTCTCAAATTCCTGTATCTTATGCATATGTACTTCTTTTATATATAAAATGCCATTTCTCCTCTCATTTTGTCTGGACTATTTCATTAAGTTATCCTAGGTGAAAATCAGGTTTCAGCAATGGCTACTAAACCATATTTTCTTTCCTGCATTAGATTTCTCACTCTTCCTGTTTGTTTTCCATACTCTGTGCTTTTGTACAAAGACATTGGAATTTTAAGGTTGTAGAACCTGACCTACTCCTTTCTATATTTGCCTTCACATTCTACACACACCCAAGGCTAGTTCCTTTCCCAGTACATGGCATCATGCTATTTTCTGAGCTTTCTTCTCTCTCCCTGACAAAATTCAGTTCAAATCCCTCTGGATCAGTTTTGCAAGATGATTCCAGAAACACATTCTTCCCAGTTCTCTTGAGGTTCTTCCCACTGCTTACCAGAATTATTTCATCTGGAGAACAATTCCCATTACCAAAGATTCTATTTTCTGAGAGGTTTCTTGGTGGTATTATCTCTCGGTGGGTTCTCCCTGTGCATTTGTAGCATGTAAAGATTTTGTTGTCTTCAGGGAGAAAACTAAAAATGGCACATTTCCCTTCATCTCCATGTTCCAACCCTGCATCAAGTCATGAAGCACCTTCTTAGCAGCTTGAGTCTTTTTCATTAAACTGCTTAACAATTCTTTATTAATTTTTGATACTGTGTTGTAACTTCACTGAATCGGACCAAAGCTGTCTATTGTTTTCTTTTAATGATATCTCTAAAGATATTCAATTAATCCAACTCACTAGGAGGATTTAGAAATCGGACAAGGTATTATCTTAACTTTGACCCTTCCCTCTTATAACCAAATTCAGTTTGGAAAGGGAGTCTGTGTTCAAATCATAATTACCATTCTGGATTGAGCAACTGACTTCTATTCACATAAAGAAGTTAATCTTCAAAAAGCCTCTGAGCTATCTATTAAAAATTATTGTACAAAGCTGAATGATAATTTGCAGCCTGATGACATTACAATAGTTAAAGATAAAACAAAATTTGATAAAGGCATAGGAACAGGGAAGAAATGCATGACAGAAATAGTGAAAGCAGAAAAGAAAAAGAAAGAAAAAGAAGTAAACCATGTCAATTCAAATGTGTTTCATACTACCTGAACCAACCACACAGATAAATCAACTGGTCCTACAGATCATATTAAATGAAATTTATAAAGGAAAATTGGACTCTTGCTAGGCTTCTGTTTTTACTGAGTTGTCTGCACTGTTTCATGTATGATAGTGATCTGGAAGATGTTATTGGTGTCTCCTGGCCCCACGGGAGAATGCAAAAATTTGCTGATTTTGTTTTTTATTCAACCTTTCCCTTAGTATTAATTTGGATTAGAATCCTCTTTAAAGTAATCCCAGTTTGGCATTTTTAAAGGTGATGCTTGATGCTTACAATACATTATTTTGACAATATTTCAGACAGGATGTATTCCAGAAGCTACTGAACATAATATACATATTTCTGTGAATCACACAGAAAACTCAGACAGATTGAGCAGCCTTACTTCTTTCTTCCTTCAAGGTTATTGTTAAATATTTGATTAACAGCAAAGGGAATGAACAGAAAAATGGAGGAAACATCATTAACTCATTTATGAGTCACTTTCAGAAAGAATAAGTAGAAATTATACATAAATTAGAGAAATTAAAACTTTTGATCATTGCATATCTTGCAACACTGATTTTTCTAAAATCACAACTGGTGCCAACTTCTAGTACAGATCTAAATGTCCAAGCAGATATACAATCCAGCTTAAGTATTATAGTGTCATAAAAGCAGCTTTTGTTTTAAATGAAAAAAATCTGAAATAAAGGAACTACTAGGAAAAATAGCTAGTTATTTTTAGTTAGAAAAGAAAAAGATAGCTAGAAAAGATAGCTATTAGGAAAAAAACCACTATTCATCTTCTACATCTCCACTAGAGATATTATTATGGATTAATCATTTGTAACACTGTCTAATCCTAAACTGTCTATTCTTCAATAAGATCTGGTGAAGGAAGCATTGTTCACTAATATGCTGTGTGTGTGATTCAGTCCATATCTGTAGAGCAGTGTTTCTCAACCTTGGCAACTTTAAGCATGGCTGGCTGGGAAATTCTGGGAGTTGAAGTTCACACATCTTAAAGTTGCCAAGGTTGAGAAACACTGCTGTAGAGGCTCCATTTTAGCCATCTCTCAGTGTTACTTGGACTCAGCTGATGCACATCCAGTATCCTTTCACCTCATGGGGATGTTTCTCTTGTTAATTCAACTGCACTGAGAACTTTATCTTTTAAACTGCCACCATTAGAACATCTTGCAATGGTTGTGGCTATAAAATGTAGAAACTTCAGTATCTATCAAAAACCATTCGTTCTGAGACACAGTGTTCTGTCTGGATTAGGGATGTCATTTACAAATACCAGTTGTAAGGAAATGACAGCAGAAGAAAAATATGTTTCCTTTTTCTGTCTTGGAGCACCCAGAAGCATTTGGCTGGCTGCTGGGCCTTGGCTTAATCTAGCGGGGCAACTTTCTTAGACTCTAACTCCTGTCACCTGTTACTATAGCCAATAGGATTTAAAACTGGAAATGTTCAGTATTAACTTTCAGAGTTTGGCAATCAACCATAGATCCAGGAGGGGGAAAGGAGAATTAAGTAAGAAATTCAGGTCACATGCACATGAGTATCCATTTCTACAGCATTCATGTAAAAATAATTATATAACAAGATCATTATCCTACAGGTCCAATAAAATGTTTTTACACCCTACTAATTCCTGGTTCAGAAAAGAAAACTCAGTCTTTATCATACTGAACTTTCTTAAATAGCTTTGATCCTAGTTCAAATAATAATTAAAAAGCAAGATGTGGATCCCCAAAATGACTGAATATCCTTTAGAAAAGTATTTGTCAAAGAAGGCGCAGGAGATAGCTGAATCATCAGGTTTCCAGTTCTGAAGCATACATCCTGATTGTGCTCTTTATATTACACCAATTGGATGGTATAATTTAGGCACATCCCCAGAATGATACCTTTAATAAAAGAAATAGATCAAAGCAATAAAGATAGTCCTGAACAAAAGTTGCATCTGAACAAGAAATATTAGCATATACAGCAAGGAAGGAAATGTGTGTGTAGGCCTGTCCCTAACGTTCCCCTTCATTGCCTTCACATTCCTGACTTTTCTCCAATATGCAAGGTATCAGAAAGGGGCTTGACCATGTGAATGAGTTAATTTGTTATGGCCATTATAACAAATGTTCTAGTGGAGGGGGATAGAGAAGCTGCACTAAATGGTGCAAATAATCAAACTTGGTGGCATTATGTCATACCTGTGGGCAGGGCAAAGATTTTCAGTTTTTTAGATTTTTGGTTAAGAGTTTTAAGTTTTATTTTTTTTAAATGTAACTAAACCTATTTAGGGCTTCTACAATTCACAAATGTTTCTTGCCTCAAAATAGAGGGAAAGTATCATTAATTTTCATCAATAATAATCAGAATGA
Organism: Liasis olivaceus; assembly: GCA_030867105.1. Classification (NCBI taxonomy): domain Eukaryota; kingdom Metazoa; phylum Chordata; class Lepidosauria; order Squamata; family Pythonidae; genus Liasis; species Liasis olivaceus. Next base: position 48,640,661 of record CM061348.1, read on the forward strand.
GATACAGGGGCCACAAAAATGAGCCTAGGGGCCACATTTAGCCTGGAATTGTAGGTTGTTTTCCCATGCCACAGAGTCACAGTTCATTGAAAATGTGACCTTGAACATCCATCTTTAAACCTGTATTACTTCCAACATAATATGTAAGTTACCAGATACTCTTTGGTCATTACAAGCCTAGTTCACACTATCAGCATCTGGTTTGCCCCATGCACCTTATGGATCCAATTGGTTTCCAGCAGGCATTGGGGAGTTTCCCAGAAATTGGGTGAGCAGTTCTGCTGGGCATCTAGTCAAACTCTGGAATCTGTAGACAACAAAATGTTTGACAGGATCATCCCTGAATAGCCTATCCCTGCATAATGACCCTGGGGGGAGGGGGGGGTTCCTTGGTTTACTGAGGAGCTCCAGGAGATGAAATATCAGAAGAGGCACCTGGAGCAATGCTGTCAAAAGACAAAGAATGAATATGATTCATTGCTTGTCAAAAGACAAAGAACAAATATGATTAAACACAGATGCAAGCCCAATTTTTGGTCTACTCAGTGGTAGTAATAGGGAAGTGTCAATACTTCTCCACCCTTACTGTACTCAGAGATTGCCATTTGATAGCCTTGTTTCACAGTCACAACTCCCTTTTGGGGAATTGTGAGCGAGAAGAACTTTCCGTGGGCCACTGCAACCTTTTTGTGCTGAACTGTGGTGGTGGTGGTGGGGAACACTATATTTGTTCAGAGTTAGATGCCAGCTGGGCAGAACTATTGAGATGACAGAAGTAAGATCTTCCAAAGTCATGGGATTTATTGTGAAATTTGTTCCACAGCCATCTACTTGCTGACCAGTGGAACCTGATACATCAGGATAACACCTATGTTGTATGAGGTGCATTAGCATTTTTAGGGTTCCAATTCCAATTCAACTAGTTAGTTATCACCTATAGTCTTTTATGGCTTGGACCTCCTGCTTCATGTAGAATCTGCTCTCCCAATACATGCAAGGTGAGAAAGGATATTCCAGATTTTGCCAATGTGGAATCTTAAAGAAGCAGGAGCCCAAAACAGGGTTCCTTGGTTATAACTCTGAGGTGAAAGTGGCACCATCTTCATCATCTTTTTGAAAAGCATTTAAAACAGAGCTTTTCAAGAGACCCCTCAGAGAAGACAGTGAAAGGACTGGTAGCAACTAGGAGATCTGTGAGGTAAATGATCAGTTATTTTATTTATTTGTATTCACAGAGTTATATTTTTATGTTTTATATATATTCTGTTATAAATTGCCCAGAGTTGTTTGGCATAAAATATATTTAAATTACTTACTTACTTACTTTTTTTTTTTTTTTTTAATCCGCACTCAATCGTGACCGATTCTGTGGTGACTGCCTGGACGAGTCCCTGCAGTTTTCAAGGCAAGGTGTTTCGGAAGTGGTTTGCCATTGCCTTACTTACTTCTTGGCTCTTATATTAGAGCAATTCTCTCAAATACCTTGTTAATTTGTGTAGTAACATAGAATACCCATGTGTGCATTGCTTGTATAGTGAAGCTAAGCCCAGAATGTATATCACATCTAAATATGTTTAAGGCTACAATCCAAGACATATTTACATGAATTTGATAGGGCTAACCTCTGAATAGACATTGATAGCCTTGTACAATTGTTTCTAAAAATAGGACTTGATCATGAGATTGCACAATTTGAAGAAGAAGGGAGTTGAGTTTTTTTGCTTGCCCAATTCTCTTTAAATAACTCAGCCATAAAAAGTCCCCCCACCCCACCCATTCTGGATTTGCTTTTGAGACCACAGAATAGATGGCCTCGGTGTTTCTACAAACAGGTTTTGGCTACAATATTTTGCTGAAACAAAAGTACTTCCCTCCCCTCATCCTCCCATTTATGGTTGCTGGCTGGATTAGTAATTAATATCATCCCTTCATCCCTGACAATGAACTAGAACTTGCCATTTCCTTTAAAGAGAGCAGACTGTCTTATGAACTGCAGCACAAGCTTCCTAATACAATCTGACATTTCATTCAGGATTTGCTGCCTGAGGGGGCTTCCTCATTCTGCCCAAGAGTAGGACCAGTTCTGCTTCTAGCAGACCTTCCATCCAAACTTTGCCTTCTTTGCCAAATAATGCTTCATAAGGAGCTGTCTTTGTGTCCCTATCTTTCAGCAAATGGGAATGGGACAAATGCAGACCAGCTGATGATCCTGCACATAAACTTCACACATTGGGGTGGTGTGTGTGTGTGGACAGAAAACATGCATTATGTTCATATGGATTTAATGAATGGGATGCTTTCCTCCAGCCTCTTATAGTATACCTGTTATATTGCTGTTTAGGTAAGAGTGCAGATGAAAATAGAAAGTATGATAATTGCATGCACATTCACAGTATTTGGAGGTGTTTGTTTTCCCTCAAGGAACACACTCAAGCTTCTTTATTCCTGTATTCAATGTAGATTTCTAGCTCTTCTGAGATCTTCAGGTATGCAGAAGAAGAGAGAGTTCACATAGAAAGGTCACATACCATTTAAAAACTCACGTGGAGCCTGACATTCAGACACAATGTTGTGGAGATCGGCATCTTAGTGTCTACATCTTAAAAACATAAACCTACCTTTGTCCCGCCTGCTGTTGCTTTTACAAGATATTCTTCACTTACCTTTCAACATACAGAAACATACTTCTCTTAATGTCGAAGGGCCCCAGGCATCTCTACAAAGTACAGTCCTTGTGGCATTGCTGACTGCACCTACAGCCATTTACCTGTGGTTATTAATAAACTTGCAAGATGGTTAGTTAAAGTGTAAGATAACAAAATCACCTGTAATGCAACGGTGGTGTTCTTTGCAGGGTATTTTCCCACCAGTCCTTGTTCTTTCCGTTTCTTGAATTTCCTAAAGTAGTCCTGTATCAGAAAGGTGGCATAGAACTTCCCCACGGTTACCTCATCATCTAAATGAACAGACCAGAGAGATGTCTCCCAACTCAGCGCATTTCATTAAAAGCCAATATATACTCTTTATCCAAGTGAGAAAAAAATGTGATCGGTGCTTTGTGCATTAAGGTTCTGGCTTATAACAAGGCAGCCTAAATCTAGCATAAAGCAATGTTTAACAGGCAAACTAGGCTAAGCAGTAGAAGCAGGTAGGTGAACTATGTCTTACGAAAGGAAAATAAATTATTTTATCAGAATTCAAAGAGGAAGCAGTTCTTTTAAGAGGCTGATATTTACATGGACCTGAAATACTTTAATCAGTTTGAACCAAAATATTACAATAACAGCAGCCTGGGAAAGTCTGAAGTTTATTTGGATTTGGTCTTTTTAAAGGAGGGGTATGCAACATTTTAGGGCATTATATAAAATAATGTGTCAGGCATCAGAAATCAGGCTTTGGGGCAAGTGCTACAATCTTAAATTGATCTCCTTACACTGGAAGCCTTGCTTGATGGGGTCTTTAGGAAGGTTTTACAATGGAATAGGAAAGAATTTACTCTTTTTGGCAGATGTTAGTTCCTAGTAACTAGATACGTTGAACAGCATTCTGGCTTTGACCATTAAATGCACAGGTATAACTCAGGAGTGATCATTTCAGGAGAAGGAGCTACACTTGACTCACAGTGAGAGATTCCCATTGCTCTACTCTTACTCCTCACTCAAATCTTCCAGATCTCCTCTCAATGGCCTTCCACACTTTGGTGACAATTTGAAGGCACATAGGGGGTAGTTTTTCTGAAAACTGTTAGGAGTTCCTTTTGATTACTAGTGTTATATAATCAAATACTCTGTTTCTCTACTAAATATTGTTCTGATTTGAGAAAGGAGGAAAAAATAATACTTAAATTTTTTTTTCATCCATATTACTTTTTACATTATGGGCAATTACAAAGAATTTCATTATAAGGCTGCATTAAATGTCTTCCTGAAATAATTTTATTATTCTGATTAGATTAATAATACTACAGATAGAGCAAAACTATATTTGATAAAATATTCTATATTATGCTCTGTGAGAAGAGTTTTTAAACAAACAAACAAACTTTAAAATTTAAAATAGCTTGGTTGGGAGTCCAGTCTGTTCCATGCTGTCTCTTAAATAGCATTGTTGAGCCTGAGTTATGATGTAACAAAATGCCTTTTTAAAATGTCCTCAGCTTCATCAACCTCCATTTGTAACAATGCATGCTTAGAGGCCCTAGTATTTCAGAGTCAAGTTCAGAAAACAAAACTAATATTTTTCTTTAAATCTTCATAGTTATTTAACTATATTTGAGGATGAGAGCACTTAATGTATACTCTGTCTTGGAAATAATTTTCTTCAAGTGATTCTCATTGAGAATACACCTTAATTAACTTGTCTTTTGCACCACTAAATGCTCATACAACAGTTGTACTGAATGTTCCCTTGTACATATAAACAGAATCCTTCAGAATTCAGCATCAGTGGAAGATCATGCAATCAATAAAGATGCATTTTGAGTCCACTGAGAAAGGAATTCATGAAATTTTAAGAACTGGATTCTTTGATTGGGCCAACCGCCTATATATTCTATCCTGATCAATGATTCCTGTATTCTACTGTGAGACACCAACTGATGGTACACACATTAAGGACTACCTTTGATTAAAAGTTGGTGCTAAAGCTTTGCTGTCATAAAAGTAATAAAAGAAAAATATATCTGCGCACAGATCTGATATTGGTGAACCAGGAGGACTGGAAAAAAACAGAGAATAGGGGCCAAGATTTATTAAGGTAATTGTGGCAATAAGCTTATGACAAAGCTCCTTCTCAAAAAGTTCTCAAAAATATTATGAACTTTAAATAAAGGAATGATATTTAAAATGGATTTCAGAGGGCAAAGAAATAAACAAACAAAATGGGACAAAATACTTCATATGTTATAATAGACAAACTGACAGCATGCCTTAAGCTGGCCTATCATAATATACAAATATTTTTCCTGATGTATAAGCATGTTTGAAAGTGGGCATTCACAAATTCATATTTGTGAATCACCTGCCTTTGCTTGCAACTTCTTGCTTGCAATAGAACAGCAGAATATGCAAAAGGGGACAGACTTAGAGCATATTTCACAGACCAAACATGGACCAGTTCTTAGCTTCTTAATTTGGGCACAGTACACATTGCTAGGTACGTGAAGGAGAGCAGCTAAGCAGAAGTGGCCATAGAAGAAACAGAGCTGATATTGACATGAAAAAAGATTAGAGGGAATGAATTTCAACAAAATGAAGTATGGAAGAAGACAGAGAGTATGAGATAGGTTTCAGTGTGCTCAGATGAGTTAAGAATAGGGGCTTTAAAGGAAACCTTGGAGTAAAACAGGCAAATGGATTTTAGTGGTTATTTTTTTCCCCATCATCATTCATTTTGAACCACAGTTTTGCAATGTAATTTGACATTTGGCATTCAAATCAGTCTCTTTCCAGGTATTAGCAAATTGAGAAAATTAGTGGATTTAAAACACTTTCTTGGGTTAGTAATTATTATTCTGTAGCTCTGTTTGTTATTGAGAAATGGTGAGATGGCCATAAAATTTAGTTTGTTTAGGTCTTGTCTGAGAGAGGTAATGTATATTGAAATTAATGAAATAATGTGACCTAACTTAAGGTAGACATAAACTTTGGTCTGTCTAATACATGGACTACATACACGCATTTTCATTCTAAGCCATTGATCTGATCTGAAATATAAACCAGCCTAATTTATAGATTCTTCTTCAATTATGATGTTGGTTAAACTGAAGCTATATCATCTTGAATTTATAACAGTATATTTCAGGCTCATAAGAATCTGCAGGCATGCTTTTCTTTCAAATTCCCAAATTATAACAACATCCTTTCCTTCTTCACAGTAGCTTAGGCTCTGTAAAGATTTCCCTGTGCTTGTGAATTTAGTGTTGCACTAAAATTTGGCAGTCTTCTGTTTCCTCCATTTTAATGGCAACTTCTTTGCTTTGGCTTTAGGCAGCTTCAGCCACTTAACTTGTCACGATATATTGATATCATTTTATACACAGTGATGCAATTGTGCTAAACTCTCAAACTCCACTTTAAAGAACGCCTGCATTATACGTTAAGTCTAAATCATATACTCAGTAAAAGGCTCTTCGTGATCAGTTTAGACAGGCGCGGCTCGCTATTCTGAAGCATGTCTCTGTATTGCAATAAAAAGAGGGGAATGAAGCTGGCCAGAGGCAACCCTGATTCCATGCCACCACCCTAAAACAGAATTGCTTCAGAATATTCTGAAAAGACTGACAGTTGAAAGGAAGAGAGGCTGCAGAAAAAGCTCAAGCACATAGTTACAACAGTAACAAAAGCAATTCATCTAGGCCATGCAAAAACTCAGCTGTGAGGCTAGGAAAAAGCAGAAGGGACACAGAAATGTCATTTTAAATGTGCAGAATCTGTTCTCTGGACAGTTGGCATTGCTTGGTATTGTCCCAGCCCAGCCCAAATCTGAGTTGTCAGTTGCCAGTGGCTTCTTCTGGGCCAGGCTGAAAAGTAGGGCAGCCAGACGTGCTCTCTCTCTCTCTCCCTCCCCTGAAATACTAAGAAGGCCATCTTTGGAGAGAGAACAGGATTCAGTACCTTCAGGAATAAGTCATTTTTCCAAACCTAAACCAGAGTGATCCTGAATGCTGCAATAATGTTTAACGAGTACAGTAAAGTATAAAAATTCAGGAAAATGGACTCCAATAGCTGGTGTCTCTTGGATGTCTGAGAACGGCCTGAGATGTTTTATAAGCATGTAATAGATCCTGTACTTTTGAAATGAAAAAAGCAAGTCAGAACATCACCTGCAATCAACACTTTATCACTGTGTGTTTATCAACAAGCAATATAAATGTCCATATATGATTAATGTGTACATCTGCATTTAACTTAGATACATAATTTTATATAAATCAATCATAACTTTCCTAGTTACATAGTTCTAGCTAATATACTGTAATTAGTGGATTCTTTACTCTGTGTTTCTTAATACAATTACTTACTCTTGATTAACTATTTTCTTAAATTTTGGAGGCAATTTAGCTTATGTAATCATTTCATGCTAAAAATGCTGAAGAAAAACAAATGATAAAGAATGGCCCCCAAATTGTAGATTAAATTCCAAATTCAAATTGCATTAGTGGAGATAATAAGAAGGGCTTCTTATTAACAAATCATTATTCTGAAGCTTATAAATTGAAAGGTTTATGTATAAATGAATAATTCACAACAGCAATGTTTAAATTCTTTATTTCAGAATGCTATGTTATGTTTAACATAGATGTGTTTTTCTGTAAATGAATATCTAAAATTTTACTATTTTGTCACTTAGTTAACATTAGCATTCTGATTGAACTGTTGTAGTATTTTTCTGTGTCTTGTACTTAAAATGTAGATGCTATAGGAAATCATGTTACTGACCACCAGCAGGAGGAACAACTTGGTCCAGGAGCTTCATACTAGTTTTCTTCCAAATTTTCTTTATAACTGCCCTGAGTTCTTCATTTGCTTGCTCTAGGTTTCCTGGGGAGAGGGGGAGGAAGATATTACATGTATCAACATGTAACTGAACAGCAAAATAGCAATACCTTTTCACATGGTTTGGATCTCTACAGCTAAGCCAAAGTTAAAGGAAGTTTCCATAAAAAAGTCACTAGCTATGGCACTAGCTTACTCTGCTTTTGCTTTGGGATAACTTCACATAGACAAATCTGTTTGCCTCAGGGCTTCTTTACAGATTCAAGAGAAGATCCAATTGCTTTGTGACATTGTCCCACAGCAAATCTGGCAGGTTGTGATTAATTGATTTTGAAGTGGTTCCTGACAGGCTCGGACTGCTTCAGGAACACCTCCTCATTACTGCTGCTTTACTTTTTACATTACTGTTTTCATGGCAGGGGAAGGTATTGACCAGGGAAACAAACACAGTGGCCACCTGGATGCATTTGAGAAGCTCACAAGCCTGAATTGGAGGGTGATAGTTGGTTCCACAGTCCCTTCAGCAACCAGTACAGAAGCAATGCTGACTAGGACTCGGAAGGCAGTTAACAGACATCAGCGTTAGTACCACTGACAGCCATTTCAATGAACAAGTAGGATAAACAAGGATGACTTTACATGAAATGCCCTCCATCATAAAACAAATTTATATCTTAAAAATATAGAGTAGTTCAAAAAGCTGTCTGCTGTACTGGCCATATGCAAAACTTTATCTCATGACAATTAATTCTCTGGATGTCCTAAAGCACCTGTCAGAAGGAAAACAAAGGTTATGAACAATTGGTTCTCTAATCTGCAGATACCAAACTGAAGCAGGGGTTCAAAATAAAGAAGCTACTGACACTGATGAATTACATTTTTGATGAAATATGTTATCTGATTGCATGTTACCTTACCAACAATAACACATTTCTTTCCACTATGTACACATTTTTTGTCTTGGTCCTGTTCTCAAAGGGGAAGGGAAGGAGTGATCTTGCATCCTTCACATGTAAAATTAAAATTGTGTGTGTGTGTGTTTGCACATATATATATATAGATATACCATACCACAAACAGCATGTCCAAATATGTAAATGCTGCATGATGGCTGAAGGGCCTCATTTTAAATAATAGACATATGCAACTATGAAGTAGCCTTCCCAAGTCTATGAAGGAATCCAATTGTTTATATTTCAATTCCCAGAATTATCATAAAGGGGAATTCTGCACAGTAGCATAAGCTGCATCTCTCCTATGCTGCTTCCTGTTGTTGCTGTAGCCGACGTAAACACTTCTAGTCTGGATTGCAATGGTTTACACTGTGGGCAGGCCAGTTTGGACACATGGATGCCTTTACATCCCCTTCCCTCATTCTGTCCTTTGACACCAATGCAGATCCTTTCCCCCGCTCCTTATTGTACCATCACTGATTTGATGCCACAATGATCAAATCAAAGAAGACATGTTGTTCCTTTGTTCCACTGTGGATCCATAGAAACTCTGTAGCACAGAAGAAATGATAGCTCAGTTTTATAGTAGCAAAGAAGTAATATTTGCTGAAACACTGTAGCTTTGTTCCAATGTGCTATATTGCACCTGAATCATTTTAAAAAAATGAAAAAGAACCATTGCAGTACATGGGGCATGGGATGGGAGAGAAAGGAGAGTATGCTCTACCCAACTTGGGCAGAAACTGAAAGAGTGTCCACTGGGAGCTGTATGATTGGAATGGAGGTGTTCTGGCCGGAGATGTGGAGAAAACATGGTGGCCAGGAGACTCCATGGTTTTAATGAACTATTGTTGGAAATTCAGTTAGAAGGAAACTGCTGACCAGCTGAGAAAATGGTAGCCCATCATGAAATGGCTGCACACAGCAGCAACCAGCTGCTGGAGGGAGTGGGGTGTCTGGCACTGTAGCCAATGAGAGCTGGAAAGTCAGTAGAGTGTAATGAAATGTAGAAAACTAAGTGCTCAGCAAGGTTTAAGATGACTCAGGTTGGAAAGCAGCATTTTTGAAGCAGAGATTCAAAATGCAGGCAGGGGTACATTTGTGGTGGGCTGGCAGTGGGTGGAGGACAATGTCATCCAGTCCTCCACTCAAAAAATGGTATATGACCTATATTGGCAATAAGGCAAGCAAAAAGTGTGGATCTGGCCAAAATCATGTATCCTTATATCTGGAAGAGTTTACATTTCCAAGAGGATCAGAGATAATAATTCTAATTTGATCACTTCAGAATGAAAGTCAATATGCATTAATAATTACAAGTAACAGCTTTATAATTATAAACAGCTCTACAATATAATAATCAAATTTATTTGAGGAGCTTAAGGAGGGAGCCCAGGTGAGGCATATTCACTCTATTTCCATGAACGCCCCAAAATATGGGATGTTCAGTAACATGAAGCCATCATGTTAATATTGCCTTTATACCTGAAAAAGGTGACTTGGCTTTAGATATTGTTTTAGATGTAGCTTGCTTCTAAATTATCAAAAGTACACCACTTAAAATTTATGAAAGGCAGATGGTGATTCCTGTAAAGAAAGTTTAAAGTTTCAAACTAGGACTCAGATATAATGGATAGTATGAAAATACACTCATCAGTAATAGATGGCTTGGGTTAGGCTCTCTCTTCTACATCTGAGAAGAGAAATCAAGAGCAGCGTATATACCAAGTTCAGAGTGCAACTGATCCCCTCCATCTATCCTTTTTGTCAGTAAAGGAAACTACTGTCCCACAAAAACTGAGATTTGGGCTAAATAACATAGCTGGAATACTATGAGAACCATGCATGCAACCTTTTACATTTAGAAAGCCTCCAAGGTGGCCACTACACACATCAAAGATAAGTACTAATTATTTGATAAGGAGAAACAACGAATGATTAAAATATATATTGTAGGCTCCTACCTTCAGTTTTGATTTTCAAGGCTGTTCTTACTAAAGCAAATAGAGTAGCATTAAACATAACTGTTCCATCACTGTTTAGGGGCATGTTCATGGCTACCAACCTCTGCAGATATTTGAGAAATACACAGACACAAAGAAGGTTCAGTATATGTTTATCAGATATTTAAAAAGTGCATGCACAGGAAATTCATCTGAAAAAATGCATAGGAGGACATATCACAGTCAAATGGTTATTACTTCTCAAAGGTGTTATGAGCAGAGTACTACTACGAAATAGAGGAATTCTGCCTGACACAAGTAAGAGTATTTTCTAATTAACACAGAAAGTAACTCATACCAAACATAGCTTATACATTAATGGGAGAAGATAAATATTTGTCAGAAACATACTATAATTATTATAAAAGTCTCATTCCTTTTTATCTGATAGCTTCATGTTTATGTTTAGTTCTCTCATAAAATCAATGGGAAATATTTACAGCTGCAGGAATAATAAAAAGTAAATTCCATGGACAATGACTCTAGATATCTTTGAAATCTCCATTGTTTAGAGATGAGACTTTTTTTAAAAAATAACTGTAACTGTTTTATTTATCAAAGAAAATGGGATGATTCTTTCCATCATATTCTCCTCATGGGCAGTTTAGAGGCATTTGGCTAATCTCAGCTAATAGCAGAATGCCAGTTTCATGCTATGATTCAATTACTTATTTCTTATTTTGTGCAAATATTAAGCTGTGTCTAGGCATTACCACAATGCTGCTGATCTGCTGAAGGCAGGATGGCATTTGTACATACAGCTACAGTATATACTCCACATGACCCAGAACCTCCCCCCCCCCCCCCCCCGCTTATATTCTACATCAGTAGGCAACTGATGTAGGCAAATTGATCAAAGGGACTCAATTTGTCTTTTTGTTCTGCTTGGGAGTCACATGAGGTACAGCCATGTTAAGAGCAAAATTCATGCCATGTACTTTTTTAAAACTGAGAACTATCAATCCTCTTGCTTTAATTATGGGAAGCTGTAGACGTATATGGGGCTTATTCACCTCCTTTCTAAACTGAATAGGGAATGAATAAAAATCCTGACTATTTCTGGATTCTCCAAAACATCCTTTTACTACCAGCCCAAATACTATTCTGTATCACTGAACCAGAATGAAAGAAAGAAGTAGCATTATTGTTGTAATAATATCCAAAACAGCCTAGAGAAAACACTAATAGTTAACACTGTAGAATTGGGTGCAATGAATTTACAGGCATCTCTTCACTAGAAAAGTGCATTACATAGAGGTGTTCAAAGAATCAATGACCTAAGCCTACCTTGCAGGCAACTCTGTGAGGACATAATTTCCCAAAACCAAGGGGAGGCTGGATGCGTCGCAATAAAGTAACAACATCAAGGTGTTTTATTCTCCCCCTATAAAAGAGATTCAGGAAAAAAAAAAAAAAAAACTCCAGCTGACTTACATTAGGCATTGTTTTGTTTTGTTTTGTTTTGTTTTGTTTTACTCCTTTGATAGGAACATACTGTAGTCCAATCGTGAGTCTAACTTACTTTGCTTCAGGATCATATTCTGACCATATTCTTTTAAATTCATCTAGATGATGTGGACCAAGGATAGACCAATCACGTGTCAGGTAATCAAAGTTGTCCATGATGACAGCCACAAAAAGGTTGATAATCTTAAAAATAATTGAAGACAATATTAACATATAACTCAGGTAACAATAAAAAAAGAGTACTATAAAACTTTATTTATTAAATTAGACTTGGGCTCTGAGATAGATATATATTTTATATCTATCTATAAACCCATATGCCCCATTTATCTGGCTGTAAACGCCACTGCTTCTGAGTAGAACAAATACAGGATTACACTGCTAGCTCCTTTTGGAAGGATGTCCCATGGAGAAGGCCATGTTCTTTATGTCCACCTTCCATTCTTTAGATGGTAAGCAGAAGTGTTATTAGAGAGGAGTTGGACAGATTCCTATGACTGGAAGCTAATCTTAAAATGGCTTTGGTCCCACACCATTTACTGCTTTAAAGATTAAAGTCAGTGTAAGATATTCATAAATATATTAGAATGTCAGCTTCCTGTGAAACTGGAAATGGTACACCAACTCCGGGGATTTAAAATGTTAACTCTGGCTGGACTGCAAACATTTTATAATGGAAACTGCCACAGAAAGAAAGAAAGCAGACTATTAAGGAAATGGAAATGCTATGCTGAGCAAACATAATAGTACTGAACACATCCATTTCAAGGAAAGAAACATGTTTCCATTTATCAGAATACTATTAGAAGAAAATATTTGGAGGAAAACAATAGAACTATGGACATAACATAGACTGAACCTGATAACCCTTAAGTTATGGCATATAATACTCATGTACAATACATGAATATTTACATGACACCAGCATACTATTTGATTACACTTTGACAATAAAATATAGGATTAAATAACAAGTAATGCAACTTGTCATGGTTACTCTCTAGTTTCCATGAATTGGCACCACAGATTTCTGTGGGGAGGAAGAACCTATGTCATCAGCCCACTCCAGAAGCCTAACTGGATTCTGCTGGTTTCCAAAAGGCACTTGGGGAGTTTCTCAGAGGCACGGCAGGCAGTTCTGTTGAGTGCCTGGTTAACCTCTAGAAAAGAGGGAGGCAGTGATACTTGACAGGATTGTTCCTGAGCAGGCTCCGTCTAGTCGCTAACCCATGGTAACTCCTTGGTTTACTGAGGAGTTCCAAGAGATGAAGCAACAGAAGAGATGCCAAGAGCAATGTTGGCATAAGATGAAGAATGAATGTGACTGAACATGGGAAAGAGCTCAAGTTTGAACCTAACTGTGGCGATAACAATGGCAAAGCCATCTTACTTCTCTGTTTTTATTGCATCCATGGATAGCTGTCTAGCAGCATTACTTAACTGACTCAGTCACTCTACCAGAAAACTTGGCTAGAAAATTGCTGAGCTGTTGCAGTAAATTTGCTAAGCATATGGAAGATAAAATCACTCACATTTGCCTGGTTGGACACCAGCTGGACAAATCCAGCTGAGATGACAAAGGTATCATTTTATAATCTGAGATTCATTTGAGCCTGTGGATGAGGATGTAGACAAGCTCTTCTGTGCTATTAGCTCTACTATTTGTAGATTAAATCCTTACTCTACCTGGTTGGTAAAAGCTGCCAGGATGGAAGGCTGAGAGTGGATGGTGATAAATGTATCCATGAGTGAAGGGGTGGTAGTGTATCCTTTCCTCTAGAAACCACCTCTTGACATGGCAATTTTAGACAACTATTGACCAATCTCCAATCTTCTCTTTTTAGCAAAAGGTGGTTGAATTACAGTTACAGGGACTCCTGAATGAAATGGATTATCTAGATCCTTTCCAGCCAGGATTCAGGCCTGGGTGTAGGACTGAAACTGCATTAATAACTCATGTTGATGATTTCTGACAGGAGAGAGACTATCCTAGTTCTGCTGGAACTCTGAGTGGCTTTTGATACCATGGACCATGGTATCCTGGACTGACTATAAGGAGGGGGGAGAAAGGCACTGTTCTTCAGTGGTTCTCCCCATTTCTGAGTAACCAGTGGGGAGAGGTCAAATGCTCCATTATGGAATGCTACAAGACTTGATCACCTCCCCACTACCACTCAACATCTACATAAAGCCACTGAGAGAGATCATCTGCTGGCATGAGGTGAGGTATTAATATGCTGATGATATCCAATCATATATCTCCACCATGGGCCAGGTAAGTGATGTGGTGGAAGTCCTACTCAGTGCCTGGAAGCTGTTTGGGTCTGGATGGAGAGAAACAGGATTTCACTGAAACCTATCAAGACAGAATCTGACTAAATGCAGAGATAGTTCATATTTGATTCTGGATAAGATACTGCTTCTTCAAATGGAGCTGGCCCATAACTTGGGAGTCCTCCTGAACTCATGATTTTTGATTGAATAGCAGGTAGAGGCTGTAGGCACAAATGCCTTTGTACAACCATTTTGCTCCAGTTGTGGTCCTTTCTGGATCCAGAGGCTTTCCTCTCAGTCACTCACATCCTTAGCACCTTGCAACTGGATTATTGCAATGTGTTCTATATGGGGCTGCCCCTGAAGACTATCCAGACATTTAAACTGGTGCAACATGCAGCAGCCTGAGTATTTATGGGAGCACTGAGCTTTGCTCATGTAACACCAATTCTATAGGAACTTCACTGACTACCAGTTAGCTTCCAGGTACAATTCAAAGTGTTGGTTGTTATCCTTAACCTTTATATACCTCAAGGCCTGGATATACCCATGACTGCCTTCTTCTTGAATCTGCCAGTCCAGTAAGATCTGGGACAGAGGGCCTGCTGAGAGTCCTACCAATGAGGGAATGTCCTCTTCAGGGATCCTGACTTGAGCCTTCTCATTGATGGCCCCCTCCTTTGGAACAAACAGTTTACCCCCAGATATTCATATCACCTTCTCCTTACTATATTTTTGGAGAGCCATAAAAACATTGCCTTTCAGAAAGCCTTTTGGGGAAAAATAAGAGCATGTTATCTTGAATGGTGATACATTGGACTGATGGATAATAATTGTATTAATTGAATTTTGTTTTTCATCTGATATTAATACTGCAAGCATTCAAAGTCTCTGAAAATGGAGCACCATATAAGTAATAGCAATAAGGAAAGGAAAGGAAAGGAAAGAAAGGAAAGGAAAGGAAAGAAAGGAAAGGAAAGGAAAGGAAAGGAAAAAAGGAAAGGAAAGGAAAGGAAAGGAAAGGAAAGGAAAAGAAAGGAAAGGAAAGGAAAGGAAAGGAAAGGAAGGAAAGGAAAGGAAAGGAAAGGAAAAGGAAAAGGAAAGGAAAGGAAAGGAATAGGAAAGGAAAGGAAAGGAAAGGAAAGGAAGGAAAAGGAAAGGAAAAGAAAGGAAAGGAAAGGAAGGAAAGGAAAGGAAAGGAAAGGAAAGGAAAGGAAAGGAAAGGAAAGGAAAGGAAAGGAAAGACTAAACCAAACCAAACCAAACCAAACCAAACCAAACCAAACCAAACCAAACCAAACCAAACCAAACCAAACCAAACCAAACCAAACCAACCAAACCAAACCAAACCAAACCAATATGCTTTTTGGATTAATAGAATTAATCTTTAGTGCATTTGCCTGCTTAAATTTTATCCATTCAGAAATTTTACTTTCTAGACTCACCAAAAAAGCACACAACATATAGAAACTGATGAAATAAATAATGGCAAAATTGCTTCCACATGTATATTCTTCTCCAGGGTTAAAATCAGATTCTGGGTCACAACGTTTTCCTGGCATGCAAGCCAACATAATCTCTTGCCAAGCCTCTCCTGTGGCACACCTTTAATGTGGAAGAAAGGAAGATAAAATGAGGCAAATAATACTGTTTCCACCAGAACATTACTGCTACTGTTTCCTAATAATGGTCCCAGGCAATGTAGGTGAGGGGACAGTAAGGAGATGTCATGTTATATTGTTTATTGAAAAATATATTCAACCTTCATGTACTGCTTCCAGTGAAAAATCTTGAAAGTATAGGTGCATTGATTTTATCAGTATTAAATGTACTATG
This sequence comes from Liasis olivaceus, assembly GCA_030867105.1. NCBI lineage: Eukaryota > Metazoa > Chordata > Lepidosauria > Squamata > Pythonidae > Liasis > Liasis olivaceus. The sequence goes on from CM061348.1 coordinate 48,656,690, forward strand.
CTGGGGGGTTTTTTGTTTTGGTTTTTTTTTAGCAATTATTTTGTTGTGTTTCAGCCCACATACATTTAGGGGTTACATGAATAATAAGCAGCTCAGAAATACAAGAACATACAAAACTTCTATTACACTATATCATTAGGTAACCACTGAGAACGACACACTCAGTGCCAGAAGTATCCTAGCTCTCCTAAGTTCCTGCTTACAAGCAATGCATTAATCCATTCCCTGCACCAGTGCAGGCTACTTATGGCAAGCAAAAGCAAAGAACTGCCATGAATCCACTGTGTGAAACTCTGTCAGACAAAGAGAAGGAAGAAGGGCTAGAAGGGGAGTTCATGAAGCCTGAGGGCAATGTCTCTCCTGCAGCCTCAGAAAGAGTCAGGAATTCTGGGACAGAAGCAACTTCTACCCTATCCCTGAAAATATTCCACAACCCCAAACCACAAGAATAATATTGTGGGACAATGACCAGAGTGATGCAAAAATGCAAGTCTTCAAGGCCAAACTTCTTACAAGTACAGATTTAGTTGGGAGCCAATAATTTCTTCTCAGGAGATCTTGTTTTCCAACATTTGGTAAACACCAATTGAATCTGGATGGAGTCTTCTGTTGCCTATGCATAAAAGCCTTGGGCAAAAGCTGCACTGGCTCCCAGCATGCTTCTGTGTGCAATTCAGAATGCTCGTTATCACATTTAAAGCCCTGCATGGGACAGAGACAGGATACTTGCAGGACCGTCTGTCTCTGATGGTCCCTGTTCATCTGTCAGCCCTTTGAGGTTGATCAGATCAGGAAACCAACTCCACAAGATGACTAGAACTATACTTTATTGAGATAGGTTATTTAACAGAATCTTGAAAGCCTGCCTATGTTTTCCCTTCCTTCCCTCTTATACTTCAGGGAGTCAGGGTAGAGCCAGGCTGAGCCTCTTCCTAATGCTTTCCTTGTTTCACAAATTTAAACATGTTTTTGCACATGTTGTAACTGTCTCTGAACAGTTTCTTCAAGATCATCTCTGTTGCTCCCTACCAGATAGAACAGGGCAGGTGTGCTCTAAGTCCCTTCTATTAAATAATGTCATCTTGTTGGAGCGAGGACTCGTGCCTTCTCTATTATGGCACCTACCCTATGGAACAGTCTCCCGCAGAGATCTGCAGGGCTCCCACCCTCCTGGCCTTCCAGAAGCTTGTGACAGCTTGGTTTTTCCCCCAGGTGTTGGGCCAGGAAGTTAGATGAGCCCAATGTAAGTGTGGTTTATGTGGTTGAGCCTGTTATATGGTGCTTGACTACTGTGTTATGAATATTTTAATTCTGTTTTTTTATTTGATTTATAGAGGTTTTATTCTATTGCATTTGTTGATTGTTGTCAGTCACCCAGAATTCATATACAAGACAGATAGCCATACCATTTTTCTTAAATAAAGAAAGCCAATTTCAAGAGAGTATTAGCTACGGTCTTCCTTTGCATAGGTGTCTGGGAAAAAATGTGTGGATGAAAAAAAATTGTATTTGCATCCCAACATTGGGTGCAGATATGTAAGTCACATGGTTTGTGTTGTGTTGTCATAATGTAGGTTTCATCATTTGCTCTCCTATGCCACTGTACCCAGCCCCTGGCAACCTGTGTAGAGAAACTCTGATCAAATTTTCTTAGTCTGAACTTTAGTCAGCTGCTTAACTAGCTTATATATTTTCTAATCGTACAGTATGACCTATACACAGGCTTTCTTCCCTGCTTTTCCTATGAATGTCCCAGCTTTTAATCTGTTGACAATGTTCCCTGCCACCCCATTGGACAGTACAGGGATACAGCAGCTACTGAATGTATAATCTCAACACCGAAATACCTAACTGTACCATCATGTTATTTGGGACAGTAAGGGAGGAAATGTGGACAGAACATGATTAGGCTACCCAAATTGCCTTTTAGCTCCCATGCGATTTCTACTCATATTCAATTACAAGTTCTCACATTGACCTTTGGCAATCAACATATTAATTGGAAGTCACTGCAGGGTATCTCCTGCCAATCCTTTCTCTTTTTCTGTTAGCCACTGATGACCACATAAAATATATCTACCCATGGACTGGCCTTTTCTGCTTTCTGCAAAGTAGAAAACATGACAATAGTTTCAGGCTGTTTATAATGTAGTAGAAGTTAAGGTGGATATTTTCACTTCTTTTAAAGTAAAGCATCGGAAATCTGAAAAATCATATCTCTTTAAAAATCACCAAATAGTAGTGAACCAAGAAACAAACAAGAATATGGCATTTCTTATATTCTAGTTTCTTCTCCATTGCTTTTAACTTATTGGGCAGACTAAACATATGTGGATTACTCAGAAATTCCAGCAGAAGCACCAGAATGATTCACCTGATGTCCCATCTTAGATTAAGATACACTAAATATTTCACTTGTTTATAACCTATAAATTATCTATACCTTTGAAGGAATAGGAGATTAGTTACTTATGCTAAGTATAAGGAAGAGTTTTATCACAACCTACCACAAAACCCCCCCACACATTTTGAATTCTACACCAGTAACAATAAACAAACCAACTCTACCGGAAGAGAAGCAGCACTGCTTGGGGGAAGGTTTGAAAGTTGTTGTTCCTGTTAATTTGACTGCCATCTTTCAGAGCAACTTTGCCAAATACCTGAAAGAGAAGTAACAGCTTACCCACTGTAACCTTTTGCAGTTCTGATAAACCCAACAGTTGGTTTTCTGCAGTGCTGAGTCAGATGATTCCGGTATGCTTGTAACGATGAGACCTTCCCTATTTTTGAACCCCAATAATTAGAATTTACTGGCACATTGACCATTAGACATAATTGTCAGGTTTCACATGAGAGGTTGGTAGTAAATCTCAGCTCTCCAGGTGCTTAATCCCTTATTCAGGAATATTTTATCCAGCAGAAGACTTTTAGATATGATTCAACTGGATTAAACTCTATTGCAGACAAAAATGAAGCTATATAAGTGTAGATAATTTGCCCTCTGCAGTGTAAAGAAGTCAGTGCCTTTATATAGGTCTATGCTCCAGTTAAAAGATTTATCTAGATGTTTTCTTCCCATCTTTCTTAGTTAACTGATGCTTGGGCAGCTTAGACATATTTACATACTGGTTTTCTCTAGTGTGCAAAACACTGGTTGCCACCTTGCCACATTCGGCCCTTGCATCACCTCCTTCTCTATTTTCTCCTCCCCTTCTGTGCCACATCTCTTATTCCCTCCTGGCTGTGGGTGGCTGGAGGGCATTTCCATTTTATCAGCTGGAGCTGAGAACCCTCCCCCTTTTAGGCCTCTCCATCCCTCTTGCCTAACTGAAGATAGTAGGAAGTGAGGGGAAGGAATTTCTATTTCTTCTTCCATTGAAGCTGATGTCATCTATACTCTCATTCAGACCTCTCTACCTCTCCTTCCCCCTAACACTGAGCAGGAAGGGGGAGTATTTCCATCCTTCCTATTTCTTCATCAGGAACTTCCCATTCCAGAACTTTCTCTCATCTTGGAGTACAGTAGTTTCTGGTTAGTTGTACAAACCTCCCTCCCCACTTACATTCATACAAGAATACCTTAGACTGGCTTCAACAGGCTGGCAATGAGAAGGAATCTATAAGCAAAACCACATAGCTTCATTGCCCTGGTGAAAAGACAGCCCATCAACCATTTCCCAAGCACATCTTCATGCCTCCGCCTGTATCCCAGTGTCATACCACAGCTGAGGCAGCCTAAGGACAGCTTAAGGTGCTATGCTCTGAAAGTGGATGCTTCCCTAATATTGGTCCTCAAGATGCTGAGTTTCAGCTTTGTAGGGCTGGTTTTGTTTGTTTCATCATGCTGCCAACCCATTGGTTTATTAGCAAGCAGCCAAGAGATTAAATTTTAAATCTTTGCTGCCACATTGTAATCAAGTAGTTGACCCACAGCTTTAAGATTTTTTAAAATTAATTAATCAGTTGATGAGTGCATGGAGTAGTCACCAGAACACTGTGCATGCCAACTGGAGGAGGCATTTCACTGGATGGATGATGTTGGGTTGGGCTGGAATTTCAGTCTTAATATGATATACAGACAGCAGTATAACACAGACTCATTCTGGTGCATAGCATCAGCCCCACTAGGTAGACCAGAACAGGAAATCAACTCCACAGGAAGGCCAAAATTATAGTTTAGAATTAAGGACACATCTGCCCGAGCCAATTCCAAATGTTATCTGGACATTCTGGACTTAATTCTTTGGCCAAGGTAACAGTTCCTACATATCTCCGTCAAAGGCATCTTCCTTACTCTCTACACTGGGAGGCATATATTGTGGGGGCAGCAAGTTTTATAATGGCATGATTTCCTGACAGGAGGGGAGCACAGCAAAGCAGCTGTTTAGTTGTGGCCTATATTGTGAAGAAATATCCCTAAAAATGGTTTGTGGGGCATCTTTGTACTATGACAAGCAGGCCCCGAGCAAGACTGAGTGAAGGAAAGTAGTACAGTTGTAAGAAGTAGGAAAGGAAACTGAAATAAGATGGAGAAAAAGTAATGGAAAATAAAACAGTGGACTGAAATCCTCACCCCACCAAGCAATCTTTGAGGACTTACTTATAGCTTTTATACAGTCTCGTGTGCTTCATTTTCCCCAACCTCTGAACTAAAAAGTGCCAAATGTTTCTGCCTTTTGTTAAGGAGAAGTTAGTTTAGTCCTTCAAAAAGTTTACAGTATTATATTTTTCTGCATCTTTTCTAACTCTGTAATAGGTGATATTTAAAGAAAGATCCTATTTATATTTACACAGTGTGTGGTGCTATCTTCAATCCTAGTTCCTAACATGTAATTTTTCTCTTTCACTGTTATCATGCTTTAATTAATCACTAACTATTTAATTGGTGTACCTATCACTATGTCAATTGCCATGTTATTGCCTCTTTGCAAGCTTTCACCACCCAGAATAATGTGTTGTAATATACAAACTTCACTGCCCATACCAATTCCATGTCATTTATGAATGAATTAAATAGCATTGGCCCCAATTCAGTGGAGGTATTAAAAAAAAAACAAAACGTATCCTATAACTGCTAAGTTTGCCCAGGAGTCTTAATGAAAGTGTTAGCACCAAATCAGCACATTCTCCATGTAAGTAAATATTCTAACACAGATTGGCAAGAGAGTATCATGCCCCCCTCCCCACAAGTATTCTTCAGCACAGTTTGTTCTTCTACATGTTTAATAACTGGCTTTCATCATACATTTCTCCATCAGGAAAAAAAAATGTTTTTTAATTACCTGCATTCCAATAACCGCATAGATGAAAAACAACATAGCTATCAGAAGAGCAACATATGGTAGAGCCTAAAATGAAAAAAAGTTTTAAAATAATAACTTGCATCTATTTTTGAAGCTGTTATGCATGGGCTTTATACATTTTTCTATTTTTAATTTCAACTCTACAGAAATATACAACGAGTAGCAGGGAAAGCTCTACAGCTATTTAAAATGCTATCAACACATGAAACTATGTTGTACTAAATTATGCTCATTTGTCAGCTTAGTTCAGTGTTGTCTGCTCTTTTGGATGGTGACTCAGCTTAAAGCAGAGATAATCAGAGTGTAGACTGGAATCTACTGGCAGATTTTGAGCAATTTGTAATAGGTTACAGCAGATTTTCTTAATAATAGCAACAATTAAAATATTTTTTTGCCGCAAAATACAGTTGATTAAAACCCAGTAGTAGAATTTTGTGGGAAAGCTGTTGTGAAATTTCTGGATTAAGAACATAGAATCTGTTTCTTAGCTCCTAGTGATGTGCGCCTGTCTGCCAGAGCTATTATTTTGTAGTTGGTTCCAGTAAGTGGATCTCAAGGTTCATAGCCATGTCCAACTATTTCATGAAACACAAAGTAGATGCTGTAAAGCTGAGGTTTGCTCATTTCTGATCTAAGGTGTATAGTGGAAATGTATTTTCCAGTGTTGTTACCTATAAGGCTGGGCATTACACACTGTGACCTCTACATATCTTTATCACTTGTTCACAAGTTCTCCAAGAATTGGCAAAGGTGGGATTCAAGCAAGCAAAACAGTGGACTGAAAAGTCATTGTCTCACTCACTTGACAAACTCACAGAAAATGCATTGCAAACAAATGTCCATGGCTGTTCCCAAATAGACTTGAACTACCTATCCAATCAGTTCAGCCAAAATACATTGATCTACTGAACTGCAAGTTATATCCTTGAGAAAACATACTGATTTAAGCTACTTGGTCTGAAAGTACCTCAGATTGGTTACTTAATGTTTTTTCATCCAGGTGGCTACACAATATGGCTCTGTAGTATTTAGGAAAGAGGACACTTCAGGAGGGGAAGCCTGTAATTCCAGCTGTATTAGTTGAAATATTCAATCTTGAAATGTGCAGAAGTACAGATCTTATTTGTACCTGGCTACCACTGGGTTATGCCTTTCGGTGAATTCTTAAAAAGTAATTACCAGCTATTTTAGAAACTGTTACCAGTGCATTTCAGAGAATGAGAATGTATTATTTAGTTATATGCAAATTGGAAAGTATCAACCAACCACTTCCTGCTCCCAAAGACATTAAAAACCTCTAACTATGCAGTTATACTGTACAAACTGCTAGCAGTCACATTAATTGGGGGGGGGGGGCACTTTGAAACTATATTTATGTTATAGCTGGCAGATTATTTCCACTTTACCACAACCAAACATTAAGTGAGATTGGAGAGCTGAAGTCACATTAGGTTATGGCCACTAATCACATTAAATTTTCTTTAGATGTAAAGAATTTTTTGTCAGCTCAAACTGAAGACAAAGAGTCAAACTTCTCAATATACTTTATGAACAGTTTATACCTTGCTTTCCTTTTAAAAGTTATTAATTGGATAAATGCAGGAAGGATGTGATGTTTACCAGGAGTCAGATATGTGTATGAGGGTGGGGGTGGCCTTCCTCAGGTAGGTCAGAATTTATATCTGTTCTTCATGTTGCATAACAATTAAGAAAAAAGTCACTATGAGAACTTTTCTCTGTATCTTACATGCATGAGGTGGGGGGGGGGGGGTTGTACAAATCATTGCCCTCAGTGATTCACTATCCCAAGGCCTACTTGGAAATACAGTTCTTTAAACTCAATGCATCTAATTTTAAAACAACATATATAGGATTACACTTTATGATTAATAAATGCTTCTGAAACTAGTATCCCAAAATTACTAATTGTTTTAATTAGTAATTTCCATCCTGTTGAACAATTAGGGAATATGATGGCAGAAAATCTGAATGAAGAATTAGCATAGTTGGAGTAACAGCAACAGTTACAAACCAGGTTATTATGCCCAGTCTGTAATCATGGGCACCTAGAAGACATGCCTCACTAGGTTGTTGTAAAAATTAATCAGAACTGCAAAGCAATGGACACAATTTAAATGCTATGTAGATAATGATTATTCAGATCCATACACATAATAAGATCCTTGCAGGTACTGATAATGCAAATATATATCCCAATCATTATGATGCAAATATAGATATACATGTATATGTATGCATACACACAGACACATACATATACTGTATACACCAACAGAGACAGACAGAGATATTGAACCTTCTGATATTACACATGACCATTGACTATAGTTTCTTCTGGATCCCTGTACAATTCATACTACATTGTATTTTGACTCCAATAGAAGCTATGATTTTAAATGTTACACATACCTGAAATGATTTAATAAATGTCCACAATAAAGTTCGTATTCCTTCTCCCCTGCTGAGGAGCTTCACCAATCGCATAACTCGGAATAGACGGAAAAATGTGATGGAGATTCTAGCAGTGTCTTCACTGTTCTATAAGGGTATTATACAGAAATCAAACCATGTAAAAGACAGAACACAGAACAATTCAGGAAAAGAAAAACAATAACAAATGCAAAGGTGAAAGAGGTAAGATCTGAATATGTGTTTCTGGGTCCTTTTCAACTTTATAAGCATGATATGACAGGAAAAAATTACATGCTAGTACATAGAATCTGTAGAAATGCTTCACACATCACATGCATTTCCAAGCTTTCCACATTGTTAATAGGGTCAAGTTGAATTTGTCTGTAGTACAGCTTGATAGGTACACTGACAACAAATCCAAATCACTGCATACATTTTTCTAGGAGAACAAATACAGAAAAACCAGTGGAGAAAAGAATGGTAAAAAGAATAAACTTAAGTAGAGATACAATCACTGGGGTTAGTTTACTATCTTACCCCAGATTCATCAGTTGTGACAGTTTCAGTTGGCTTTGGCTTTAAAAAATTAAGAACATTATATATTAAAATCAAAGTAAAGATGCTGAAAAATAATTCAACTTGACAATAAAAAGGGGGAGGGGGAAAGAATTCAAATTAACGTTTGATAATGTGATGCTGATTAAGAAAAAAAACAGAAAAGTTCTTTTTAACATAGTTATTTACATTACTGACAAAACTGTGCAAAATGCTATGTTCCACTGTGGTAGGATAGACTACATTATTATTGAATGATCTGACCATACTAAGATTGAAGATCATAATAGGCTTCCCTCTAAATCATCCTTCCCCCAAATAATGCCTTCCATATCCGTTGGGATTACAGTCTCCAAATTTCTTACATGTGTGGTAATTTGCGGAGTCCCAACGCATCTGGAAGCCCCCAGGTAGGAAAAGCTCCACCGATCCATTAGTCTTCATTGGTGGGTTGCAACTCATAATTGAATTGGAAGCTGATATTATAGAAGTAACACTGGCAATTTTTTTTGAAGATGAGAAGTTGTAAAGAGAGGAACAAAGAAAAACAGAAAAGAATGGTGTCTCTCTATATAAATTATTGTCCTTTTTACTATAAAACACAGAAGTATTTGAAACTAGTTGTTTTGCATTTGATATCTGAACCCTAATACTATTGTTTTAGTTATCATAATGCTTCATAACAGAACAGAATTTGACAAAAGGATATTAAGTTACTTGTTGGCTGTGGATATTCCATTGAATGGTTATTTTACAGGTAGGGGTGTGGTCTGAGATGAATACTTGGCACTCTGTGTGGGCAAAACAACATTGTGTTGGTAGCTTTAAAGGCACACCTGAATTTAGATGTGACAATAAATAATGGTTTATACAAAGTTATGCTTCAGTTTTCAGCATTCTTCTGATCTTCTCATAGTACAGGGATCCAAATGCTTAGCAACTTTGGATAAGTCCCCATTTTGCAGTCTATCCCTGCCTTTCCACCCTCTAGATGTGATAGAACTGCAAATCTTCAAATTCCATCTGGGAATCATGCACACTGTGATTTGGGTACATCTGCAGGGTATGAAGTTGGAGTAGGTTAACCCATCCTATCCTACAAGAACATTGGAGAGAGCAGTAAATGCTGTTCTATGCTCAACAGCAAGATAAATGAAAGTTCAGGTGAAGGTCTGTTAATAATTTCCTCTCTTAAGAGACAATATGGGGCTGAGCAATTTTGAAAAATCTTTGATTTTACTAGTTGTACCATCATATTTTTAAAGAGAAGAGAGGAAAAACCACTTATGCAACAACAAGGGGGCAAGAAATACACTGTTTGTATAAAAATCTTTACATGTATTATCAGATGAGTATTGGTCACAAAATCATAATGAAATATAAGCAGCATATTGCCATAGATGCACTACTGGCAGATACATTCTGGGATGATAAGGCTAATAGTGCCTACTACCCATGAGGGCTTTTCACTCTCTATGTATCTCAAATTACCACCTGCTTGGGAACAGCTGACATAAGGGGTTGTTTTAATATCCTGCTTTTGAGTTTCCCTGAACATTTGGTTGGTTCCTGGGGGTAGCAGCAGAATACTGGATTAGATAATGTCTTTGACTTGATATACGACAGCTTTTCCAACATTCTTAGGAGAGAGAGAGTTCACTGTTGCTCTACCATTACTTAGTGAGAGCAAATGTGATATCTTGCACTGAGAAACACAATTAGATACAGGTTGGAGAGGCGCAGGTCAAGTTAATTGCATGGGTGGTAAAGATAAAGCCAAAACAGCATGAGAGAAATCACCAAAATCCTTACTTAATATGGCCAGCCACCTGAATATAAATTAATAGAGCAGTGAAATTACAATCTGGTCTACTCATATTAGAAAACATCCCAAAATATTTTCTGAAGGTAATAAAGCAATATTTTGACCTATGTTCTTTGCTCAAATAAGAGGCAATACTTTCATACCCAGGACAATATGCAAATTAATGCTGGCAAAATCCTAACATTTAGGCTTGCTAAGGAAATGGGCTGTTTGGTCCTCACCTTATTAAAAAGTTTCACCAAAAGAAGCTTGGTTACTTTGTAATCTGACTACATCAATGTTTAAGTACCTATGTATGTCCACTGAAAACTGTTTGGCATACCCCACAGGCAAGCGAAAGACTAGCATGGAATTTGATCATTTGGGTTTTTTTTAGACAAATATGAATATTAATGCATGTTTACTCAGGGTAGTCTTATTATGAACAGTGGAGATTACACCACCTTTCTTTTCCTGCCAAGGAATTATCAGGAGGAGTCTGGTAGCACCTTTTCAGGCTAACAAATTTTATTTAAGCTTTTGTGAGCTGCCTCCTTCTGATTTCTGGCTACTGTAGGTTAATATGACTCTCCTTTTACTACGTCTTTAAAGGAATGAATGCACCTAAAGTATGTGGACAGAAGAAGAGCTCTATCCTGGACTTTATTTGAATGTCTAAATATCTGTCTCCCATGACTCTTTCACAACTTTTTTGCATTTGTATATATTATGTATATTAACATCACAGCCTATAGCTCTAGAGGCCAGTATGCTGAAATGTCCTTTTATGTGGATTTTAAGAACGCTTATAAGCCTATCTTTAGAAACAAAACAAATACGACACATTTCTTGCATGTCTAGGCAAAAGGCATGAGAGGTGTTTAGGAATACAATAAGTTTGTTCTCTTGTGTAAAGGAGGAATGATTACTTGCCCCTGCCCTGTATCATCCATCTCTTCCCCTTTAAACTATAAAGTATTAGTCTGCTACTGCTGGGGGGAGTATTGTGATATCACAAACATGGTATTTATTGTTTAAGGGTAAATGCTATTATCTGATCTCCACATTTGGCTTTACAGATAACAACTGATATCAATTTGAGTTCTAATGAAATAGCTTGTATCAGTTGACATTGCTAGTGCTACATCCTGTTTTCACAAGTTAGCTGTAGCTGCTAAACTGCAATGGATTTCCTAAAATAGTTTTATGTTTTTTAAACTGCTGGGTTTATAGATATCACATAGGTACATACATTTGTTTGGAAGGACAGACAGACAGACAGATATGCCTCTAGGTGACCAGCCACCTATTCTGTGTTTTTTTTTAATTTAAAATATATAAAACCCCTCTTCTCCAATCTGGTGTCCTATTTTACTTTTGATTGAATGTATATATTTGTAGCTTCTGTTTTCAGTTTAATATTAGATTGAATTTAAAACCTTTGTCGTTTCTCTGAATAAAACATTTATTTCCCTGAGTGTAGAGGCCTCTGTGGTGTGTGTGTGTGCACGTGAAAAATGTCAAGGTGGCATTTGCAAATATGTAACCAAAACACTGTCCTTTTTTCTGTGAGTTGTGAATGCAATGCATGTATAAAAGGGCAGGACTTCTGTCATAGTTGCAGCTGCCATCTTGCCCCTGCCTGAGTGCACTCTGGGTAGAAAGATGGGATATAAATTAAATACACAATCACAATATAATTTTGAAAGATGGCACAGAATTTTTAAAGTTAAATAAATCCAGAGCTGAACATACTTGAAAGGCCTCAGCAGAGAAATAACACACCCACCGTAATCACTGATTCTACTGTTTAACCTCTTATTGCTACTCTTAACTTTCAAATGAAATCTACCCTCCGGTAATTTAGCCCATGAAATCTAGTCATGTCCTCAATGCAGAAGAGAACACTGGAAACAAACATAAAGCCTATTTATTTGATTAAAAGATGTCATTGTTCCTTGGTGTTCCACATTGTTCAGACCACATGTTGAATAAAGTTCTGGCCACTACATTTTAGGAAAACACATATAAAGTGGAACATGTCCAGGAGAGAGAAATCAAGAATGATGAGGATCCTGGGAGGAAAAAAAACATGAACAATGGTTGGAAGCATCTAATCTGGAGAAGATTATGGGGAGACACAATAATTGTCTTCAAGTACTCAAAGAGGTGCCGTGTAGAAAACAGTCCATGCTTTTTGGAATAACAGGCAGTCAAGCACCATGAAAGATCATCACCCAATTGTGACCAAGGAAGAAAGAGAAGAGAAATGAATAAAACAAGAGGATGTTTCTTGATCCTGATCACATGATATACATACTTTGGGACTGGGGTTACTTGCTGCCCTGTATAAGGAAAAAAGTCTGTTTTTGTTGGCAATGAACAGCCTTCCTTTTGATTTCAGCTTGACAAGAATCATGTCTTACAGCAAACAACCCTCTCTGTTTTATGAAGTGTTGGTAATCCATCAGTCAAAGTAAATAGCATTAAAAAAAAAAATGAACCTCCTCTTTCTTCCATATCACCTTGATTTTAAAATTTGTTCCTTTGAATCAGGCACTGTAAATGCATAATGAACATGCTCCTGAAGCACCCTACAGTAGCCATCCAAATTGGTTCTCAGTTATAACATGTTAATTTTACCGTAAGTTCTTATAAAGATAAGTATGCTCCATAATGATTTTTTTTCAAAATGCTTGACTAATTTTTCCCAAGTGATTTACTAATTGCTAATACTAGTTTCAGAAATCTGACACAACCAGAGCTACTTGGCTGTCCAAGAACAAGAGGGAAACAGTGTAAAATAAATTTTCTATTTATTATACTTCTCAACTTTAGAACATAAAGTTCATAAATAACTCACAATCATAAGCCTGTAGCGTATAATCCAGAATGAATCATTTAGATGACTAGAACTAGGGTCTGTACATGATGAGAAATATCTTTCAGTCAAAATGTAAGCAAAAAAAGCAATGTTAGGGGTTTTAACAGACATTTTGTATTCACTTGCCTTTAAACACTCCTAAAAATAAAAGAAACATGAAAACCAGTGTCCGCCCCACTAGATAGTCCAAACCAGGAAATCAACTCCACAAGAAGGCTAAAACTACTTTTATTGAGAGTGGCTATAATAACAATCTCACAAGTCTGATTGTGCTATACCTTTTCTTCCTCCTTACAGTTCAATGAATTAGGGAGGCTTCTGTCTGAGTTGCTTCTGAATGTTTTCTGGCTGTTATGGACTTAAAAAATGTTTCAGCCCATTCTGCCTATGTAGCTGTTCCTGCATTTCTCTGTCAATGTCATTTCCTTACTCCCTATAGCCACTTAAGTTCATTATTGCTTGATCAATTATATCAAATAAGCAGTTGCCCCAAATAAACATGATACATTTTTCCTCAATAGATCAATGACACAAGACCACCTTTCCCATCTAATCTCTGATGAGCTGGGACTGCAGCTTTCTGAATTCCAAGACAACATGGCCATTAGATTGACAAAACCGATATCAAGTTGTTAACTGGCAATGAAAATTACTGGGTGGCTGAAGGATTGGTTATTCTCATACAAATTTACGTCATAGGGTTGTTGTATAATTAGACTGTCTGCCTCAGTTCATACAAATATATCTAACATTGACATATAAATACCATACAAATATATATAACAGTACAAATCTAGACCATGCAAATGTTTTCCAAGTTTTCAAGAGCTTCCTCTACCTGTTCCTTATTATATCACCCCAATTTTTCTCTGAAGGTGTTAGCCTTTCAGGATAGATCAGATCAGGAAACTGATTCTATAGGAGGACTAGAATTACACTTTATTGAGTACACAACAACAGTGCTTTATAGGTAGTCCTTGCTTAGCAACCACAATCAGGACTGGCAACTCGGTCGCTAAGTGCCATGGTTGCTAAGTGGAAAATCATGTGACCATGATGGGCTTACAACCTTATTTCCCATTCAGTTGTAAAGTGAAGTGCTGTGGTCATTAAGCAAAACATCATGTGACTTACAATTTTACTTCTTCCTTCTCTACTAACTCTATTTGTTACAAGCTGGTTACAGTGTCCAAGTGGCAATCGCATGGCTACGGGATGCTGTGATGTTCATAAACACAAGAACTGGTTGCAAAAATTTTTTTTTTCACCATTGTAACTTTGAACAGTCGTTAAATGAGGCAGTCAGTAAGCAAGGACTACCTGAACTTTTCCTCCCTCTTATATCCCAATGAATCAGGGAGAAGCCTGCCTGAGTCTCTTCTGAATACTATCTTGCTTCCCAAGAACTTAAGGAATGTTTTAGTCCTCTTTGCTTATACAATGGTTCTTGCCTATTTCCTTTAAGATCATCTTCTTCATACTCTACACTAGGTCAGTATCTTCTGGACAAGCTATAATAAAGTGAAATAAGAACCTCTATGTATGGCCAGGTTTTGTACAGATACAGATTTTTAAAAATTGTAAGTGTACATCTTAAGGGCAACTGAAAGTATTGGAAGGATTTATCAATTGGCAGCATGCCAAATGTACAATCGCAATAACTCTTCAGTATATCTCATCAGTTGATACAGAGTATATTTTCCCCACTCTTATGCACGTTTACTATGTCTAGGAGATACTTTTCATTATTCACGTTTGTACAACTGCAAAGACATATGAAATTAGGCAAACATTTAAAGACTAGTTGAATTAGTCAACTAGCACTTGGAGAACCAAACAGGGGTTCCTGGAGCCATATGCATGGCTCATGCCTCTTCATCCATATTAGTCCTCTAGCTCCTTGTTGCCCAGCAGAAAATAATCTGAGATCAACTTTCAATACATATAGACTATACCCTAGATGTTCCTGAATCTCTTTCAAGAGCAGGATACAAAACTTTAGGGGCTTTGGGTTTAATACTGGATTAATTTGAGTCAATCACAATATTTCAGTCACAACTATCTTTACAGTATGAGGATAAAATAATGAAAGAAAGGACGTTCACACAATTTTGAGTTCTTTGGAAAAACATAGTGATAAAAAATATAATAGATAAATTGTATCCACACTTTATGATATGTAGATGTGTACAACACTGAGTTCAGAAACTAATGGCTGATCTTGCTTCTTGATGCAATAAATAAGAGATAAAAAGAACTCAAACTTCACAAGATGGGCTACTTCTGTTCAACAAACCAGCTAGTTCATTTGTACAAATCAGCTGCCATATTAGCATGCCTCCAAATCCAGATATAGTTGAGTGCTCCTGAAGCTTTAGGCATTCACTAAAGAAAATTTCAGGCACTACTGGATCAAGGATGAAGCAAAGAGAAACTAAACAGCTTATCCAAAATTGTATCTATACTAAGATAATTACAAACTTAATATTGTGAATTTCCCACATATTTATATTTTAAGATTAGAATAAAATAGTATTATAACAGAACACTTAAGAAAGAGGGTTTTTTAAAATATATAATAAAGTAATTTGGAGCTCCCTTAGTACCCCTGCCCTTAGTACACTGCTCCCCTGGAGAATGGTACTGAGGTATTATAAATAATTAGATACTATCCTTAAAAAAGAAGGCATTTATGTTGAAAAACTTACAGCTGAGCATTACACTCTAACAGTGAGCAGGCTCTGCTGTATCAAAGAAAGAATATTTCATTCTGTATTGATAGTGAAATCTTCAAAAATTATGTACCTGTTGTGCAAAATTAGTTGTGACTTTGACAAAAGCCGTGCTGGTGAAGTATTCTCTATGTGCCTCTTGAATACAAAAACAACATATATGCAAAAAATCCAAGTCTTGCCAAGATTAAAAAATGAGTCAGAGTCCAAAGCTGATGTTTTTATTCCCTGTTTGGGGGACATACTGATGGAAATAGAGGTGTTTATATCTGGCAAATCAAAGTATTTCACAGTATGTCAACTTTTTAGCTTTATCACCATTAGAGCACTTTGACAAAGCATCAAGGTAAAGGAGATTTCTCACCAAGGAGAATTGCAAGGATAGATGTGTCCCTCTATCTATGAACCACCTTCTTTTCAACTGAGCAGAAGAGAGATTGGCACTGTTTATACCCTCTGGGATGTCCACCCAGGGACTGTAGGACTTAAAACCACAATTGCACTAAAGATATAGCCAAATCTCCCAAAGGGAGGGAAGTGTCCCAAAGGGAGGGAAAACTGCTTAAACTAAACTAAACTAAACTAAACTAAACTAAACTAAACTAAACTAAACTAAACTAAACTAAAGGATTGCACTTTTTATAACCCTTGAAGCCAAATCTAGCCCAGAGATGTCTGCAGGAAGGTCAAAGGGTAGGAGGTAGGGGTGAAGGGAAATTATGAAAGCAGGATTGTGCTTTTGCACCACAAGCATCATCCCTTTTGTACAGGCACTGTGACATTGCACAGATGTCCAAAAAGAATAGAGTTTGTGTCACAACAGTACAATGTTCCTTTCATCGTTTTGACAAAAGCATCAGGTCCTGTGGAGACTATTAGCCACATGATTTAATTTAAATTTTCATGAATATTCCTAATTCTTAATAATACTTCATGATAAATTTTAAAATTCTAGTTATAAAACACCTTCACTGAATTTGTAAGGTAGTTGGGAAATATGATTTTTAAAACTTGGACAATATATACATCATTTTTTGTATTTGCAGTACAGCCTACAGTAATTTTCTTGGCCTTCTTCCACCCTTGCCCCCAGTCCCAAATACAGCTCTCTGCTTGTGATACAGATATCTCATGGATAGCAGCTTAAACTGAACCAGGGCTATTCAACCTGTGACCCATTGAACAGATCACTTACTGTGCCCAAACCAGCTGCAAGGGATAGCTAGGTGCTTTAATGCTTGAGGAAACCTATGTTGTCCAGTAGTGATCAGTACGGTCTTTTGAATGTGATATCTCAACTTCCATTAGAAATCTTTGTCATAGGAATGTGTGACTAGGATTCATGATGCCTCTTCTAGTTTTGGGGCACAATCCACAGGTATTACTGTGTGAATGATAGAACTGCAGTTTTCACACAATACACAAACAATCCATCTCTTATTAGAAGGAGAAAGGATGTATAAGTCACTAATTTTAAACTACTCTTTTCTGCTCTAATGCTAAATGGACAGCCATTACTTTGTAGTGGGGAGAACAGGGTTACTTACATTAACTTCGGTTATAGCAATATCAACGACGCTACCAACAACAATTAAGGCATCAAAAGTGTTCCATGCATCAGTGAAATAGTGCTGTTAGGACAAGCATTCAGAAGCACAAGAAAACAGAAACAGAAAAGAAAGAGAAGAAAAGGACAGTGTTATAACACAGATACACAATGTACCAGTACTGCATCTTTCCATCTCAAATCTGAGAAAGTGGGAAGCAAACTATGAATTATGACTGGCCTGCATTCGGAGTTAAGAACCATATCCAAAGTTCTGTGACTTGTCCAAATAACAGAGTAAATGGGGGAAGGGAGGAGAGAGATAAAGAAAGAGTGGGGGGGGGGGGAGAAAAAGAAAGAGAAAGAGAGAGTACAGTGGGACTGCAGGTGTTTTGCTGGGGGATACTCACATCAGTTTCACTGAGAACGATGTCTATTATGCTGCCAAGAACGACGAGGGAGTCAAACGAGTTCCAGGCATCACTAAAATAGCCCTGAACAGAGCAGGCAGGGTGCAAATGTTTGTGATTACATATGAAATGTCAGAATATTTGCATACTTCTGTTTAACTTCTTCATAAACAGAAATTACATCAAACAAAATTTTTGTGATCTTATGAGGAAAGAATAAACAATATTGCCTACTGAAGGGAAGGCTTATATGTGACATGATTCCACTGCCATATGCCAACAGAATTCTGCAGCAGATGGTTTATGTTGTAAATATGGACACAGAGTACTGGCAGTATGAGCAGAGAATATCTGCATGCCACACTGCTCCAATGAGACTTCACTACAAATTAACTTCATCTTCTAAGGTAGTTATAGTTATGGATGACAACTATCACAAGCCCCATCCAACTGACGTGCAAGGGCACCAGTTTGCCTACTCAAGCTTAAGCTGTTGGGATACACATTGACACCTGATAGCTTCTCTCACAGGTCACCTTTCACTGCCCTAATTCAACTCTCATAACCACTACTGAGAGAATAGCTACCTATGTAAAATCCTGGTGGGCATGACAATTCAGGGGAGAATCTTAAAATCTAAATGTAAATTTATGCTTCTATGCAGTTTACTTCTGCTAAGTAATAGGTTGAAACACCAAACATAAGTAAAGAAGTGTTGAATAACCTGTGTGTAGAATTCTACTTTAAGTAGAATAACCGCAAATCTCACCATGTAGATAGGAACACAGGAAATAGGCTTATACAGCGTCAGACCATTTTCCATCACAGTATTTTTTTTTTAACCTTGGCTGTGTTCACATGGCATGCTTAACTCATCATTGTTAGGGTTAATGGTTAATATGCTGTGAGAACACCTAAACTCAGTCAGCCTTGAGGTTAGAAAGGGGAAGCTTTAACCTAAAGCAGAGCTGGTATATTTGGAGTTAAACAAAGCCCTCCAGTCTGTTGTATCATGTGAACATGGAATAGATGGTTAGCCCTTTCTTCCTGCTGCTGGCACAAAGTCCATATGTGGAGAGGCATGCAGAATAGAGCTTTTGGGGGAACTCCATTCCTCTGACATTTTTACTTTAAACTCCCACTTGCTGCAGACACACAGAAGGGGGTGAAAGGGCAGGGGTGGATAAGCCTTCCCCAATTATTTCTGCCAACTGAACTACAGGGGATCTTTTTTTTTTTTTGAACATTTTTCCATAACATTAAAAAAATGTCAGGGACTGACAGCTTCAAAGACACTCTTGTGGTAGCTGACCTTCCTAAAGATGGCTACTCTCTGGGTAGAAACAGGTTGGGTCAGTTATGTGATATGAATTTAGCCATTGTCTAACCAATAGCTTTGAAAGGTTTCCAAGAGGAAACTTCTCCAGCCCTATCTAGAAGGGCTAAGGATTAAACCACAGATCTTCATGGAAGCAAGTATTCTAGCACTAAACTATGGTCCTTCCCATATTATATATGATTAATGCCCAAGATGAATTAAAAATTAAAGGAAGTCAATCTGACATACAATATATGAATTAATAAAGATGAATGTGAAACTAATGGGCAACACTCAAACACTGTGGCAGTTTAAATCAGCTTGTATGGGCTCATTAAGAGTCTTTTTTTAAAATGACTCCAAATTGCAACATGCTATTGGTCTTTAAATCCTGAAAATAGGAAATAAAATAAAAAACAAGCCAGCAGAACTGACATTTCCAAATAAGAAATATCTAAGTTGTTTAATATCTACAGTCTCAGCAGCATGTGCTTAGTGACTGAAACAAAATGTATTGTTTGCTCAGCACAATTCAGGAGAAACCAAAAGCCAGACAAATGTATACAAAGTTGGATCATGAGAAGATCACACTAACATAGAGGGAACTGAAAAGCACCTCCAGCAGAACATGGGCCATTACAAGGGCACTCTAAAATGTTTGCCAATCCTTAACCGAAAAATACTTGAATGAGTCTTATTGAGTTACTAGAAGATTACTGGAATTTTAAACTGCAATCAGTCAATCAATCAATCAAACTGCATGTCACATATTGATTTCTTATGGCATACCTTTCCCAACAGCATGCTCAATATTGTTTTCAGCAATGTGTAGGGGCAAAGCAAGCAAATACAAATAAAAACACAAGTAAAAGAAATCAAAATGATTCTGGAAAAGGGAAAATGCAATATATGGACAAGTCACAGCAAGTAAACTTGCATCACACGTCTCATAGCCTTCATCACTGCAATAACCCATGATAAAATTACTTACTAGGTATCTTTTCTTTTTTGGCACACAAATCTGATACAAAATGGCAAGGGAAAATAATTCCATATTTGGTTACATAATGCTTGGTTTTCATGACCTCACAAACTTTGCAAATAATCTATGGTATTCAAATATTTTTTTATTGGAAAACAGATAGTGGAATGGCTTGAAACATAAAGAATGATGTTGTCCCCCACTCCCTTAATTGCAAGTTGCAAGGTTAAACCCACCCACTGATATCTGTGAACTGAGCATGTTCATCTGGAAAAGAATTCCTAGGTTCAAGCAGCTACTGACAAAGCTGAAACTCTTGGCTCAGCAGACATTCAGATTGCACAGGTGCCGTTATGTGGAACAGTGTGTCTTCTAATGGAGGTCCTCTTCCATTCAGCATGTGGATACTGGAAGACTGGATTATCACTGGTTATGAGAGATGGCATGGTCTCACTCCTTCTTCAAAGTACAACTGACCACATGAGAAATGGCTGAAACTACTATGAATCTACAAAGCCTTGGATTAAATTGGATCCATAAGAAAGATCATAGTCTGATAGCTTACATCCAAATATTGGTATATTTGAATAACAACTGGGAATGTTAAACTACTGGATTTGAAAAAAAAATCAGTCATATTAAATTGCTGGAACCCATTTGTTCATCTGCAAACTGTTCTTAACCTGTACTGCTCCCAAATGTGTCAGTGCCCACCTACAAACTAATTCTCTGAAATACTTGAGACAAGGACACCACATTGCTTTGTGTTATATTACTTCAGTGGTCAAACATGCCTTGGGATCGACATTCAATATGTTTGGGAATATAATATATGTTCAGAACTAGCTGAAGAAAAAGAAGTGAATTTATGACATTAATATATTCCTTACTTGTATATTACCAAGCAATACATTTTTTAAAAAAATAATGCTTCTACATTTTATTTGCTGCAGTTGCATAAAGACTGTTATCAGATTTAACATTTCTGTGAAGATATTTCTGATAATTTGCCATGAAAACTTATGCTATCTTACTTGTGTGTTGATCTAAGCAAAAAATACTTGTAAATTAATAAGAAGCAACCAAAAGGAAATGCTAATTAAACCATACATAACCTCTTACCTTCGGTTTAAATGCAATGAGTTTCAGAACCATTTCAACAGTAAATACTGCAGTAAACACCATATTCAGAATATCCATTGCATCATTAAAAAGTTTAGACTGTCCATAGTGCTACAAATAAAACAAATGAGAAGAATATTAATATAACTATTTCTTTCAGACAATCAGATAAACAAAACAACATATCTCTATCACTTCCCAAATCTTCTACTAAAAAGTTTAGTATGAAACCCTGTGTTCTTAATACTTGATAAGGAGAATCTATGGCAGTCTCTTGCTGCCCAGCTATCCAGCTTGATAAAGCTTTTATTATTTGTTGTCTCTTTTTCTAATTTTTCTAAATTTACTGTGAAATAACATATTGACATCTTAGTAAATTATTGTTCCCAATAGCAGGATGTTATTTCTCCCAATACTAGGAAATAATTGCTCCCAACAATTTATTAAGACACCCCTATCTGTGATTAAAATACCCTTTTTCCTGGATCTAATTTTTCTTTACCTCCAGCTCCTTAAAATGATCAATAACTACTGACATTAAATATGATAAGCCAATTAAGTTTGCTCTCAAACGAGATTTGTAGGCAGTTCTCAAAAGCTAGTTTCACATTAGGTCATGATTTCTTTTAACCAAATCATGTTGTTTGTTAAAGAAACCACAATGCCTGGATTTACATATCAATCATTTAGAAACCATAATGACTGCATTCACAAAAATGCACCAAGCTAAAACCAAATGAATAATGTTATGACTTGGCATAGCATGTGAATTCAAATAAAACTAGTAGAAAGGAAACTGACTAGCTTCGACCAGTTAAACTGGATGCTGGCAATTGGCTGGATTCATACGTTGTGCTAAAATGCAGTTTCTTTTCATTTTGGCTTGTGGAATAAGGCACAGTGGCCTGATTCACACATACTTCTAAGCCATAAGCAATGGCTTACAAACCACAGTGGCTGAGTTCACTGGTGCCTGCAGCTAGCCAAAATGAGGCAAAATTGACAAAGTATGCATTGTGACATCACAATATAAGCTCTGCCCTTTCATACTTGTGTGGTAAGGATGCAGACAGGTATGCAAAGGATAGATTTTGCGTCATGACATTGTGATGTTAATTTCAGTGCTTGTTTCCCTTGTTCACCCATGGATGGGTTCACAGAACATGCTAACCCCAAAGCAAATATGGTGGCTTAGTATGAAATGTGAACCTGGACAGTGTATCTCACTGTAATGGTTAAGCATTTGTTCAAGGATGGGTTGAAGGAAGAAGCACACAACTGAATGTTGGCTTCAGATGCAAGGATTAAATACATGCGACTGCTATTATGTAGGGAAATTTAAAAGGTCCTCATTACGGGTACTCAGGCTTGTAATTTTGTTTCCATGTTCTTGTGCAAGAAGACTCTCACTTCAGTTAAATGTCCAGTCCTGAATTCTAGTGAATGAAGGCAAGAAGGTTTTATTGGAAGTATTTTATTTTTTAAAAAATTCCCTTACAGAACAGACTTTCTGAAAAGTTATAGGGAAGCCTGGAGAATTCGATGACAATTATAGAGTACTGGTACCCCTCCACTTTTCCAATTTGCCATGAAATAAGTTGAAACTGATACAAGCAAATGGCATCCACCCTTCTTTATTCCATAGTCCATAGAGCAGACACTTTGATTCTGATGCATGACTTAACATATTCTTGTAAATAATAAAACTATAATTAAAAATAATTTTCTTAAGATTTTAGTAAAAAATGGTAATTCCAAAACCACAGATGAAATCCACTGTTGCGTGCAAGGGTACTTTCTGCTCTTTTCTCTGTGCCATCTTGCAGCATTCCTAAATCTGATCTGGAGGAAATGCCTATAACATACAAGATAATACTAAATAAATTCTAAATAAACAAATACAGGGTAATTCTAAATAAGTTTATTAATCTTAATTAATAAATAAATAAAACTAATTGTAAAATAAAATGGCCATACCCAATTTCCTTAGGATAACTCAGAAGTGGCACTTTGTTTCATTCCTACCTGCATAGCCAAGCAAAGGGTGTTGAGCATGATGAGGACAAACATGATATATTCAAAGACAGCAGAGTTCACCATATACCAGAATTTGTACTGGTAAGGGTTTTTCGGAATGTATCGACGCAGCGGCCGGGCTTTCAAAGCATATTCTACACACTGACGCTGAAAACAGTAGAAATGTCAACATCATAAACAGGAATTGCAGTGTAGGCCAGAACTGTCTGTCTGAGATTCAAGTTTTTATTTCAGAAACAAATCCATTAGTGGACAGCTCCATTATATGAACAGTTACATCACATAAGCAGAGCCAGAAGGAAAGATGCCCTCCAAACATATAGTGGAAAAGTCACCTAGAACTAGACTGTGGTTAAGCATTGTTAAATTCAATGCTTAAAATTGGCTTTCCTGCCTGTAGCTCTGGATCACCAGAATCTAAAATTAATAACTATTTAGCAACTACCTCATAATCTCTCTTTGTGCAAACACAGTTTTATGTACCACGGGTCTAAAGACAAGCTCACTTTGATAAATATGAGCAAGTATTAACTTAACACTTTCCTATTAAGATAAGTAAATCAAAGCAAAGTTATCTGCCACTTGTTGAAGGAATGGACAAATGACTTGCCCTCAACCCCACTCACTGTGCCACAAGCAGAACAGAAGCAAATTAATAGGCAGGGAAATGCTGAATCCCTAAAAGCCACAGTGCTGTCATGGTCAAGGGAGACAGGAGGGAGGGAGGGAGGGAGGGAGGGAGATAGGGAGGGAAAGGCTCCAAGGCCTTCACAGCATATCCCTTAGTGTCCCAGCAAGATGGGATACCTAACTACAAGCACCAGGATTCTGAGCTGAATGAGTAGGAAAGAAGAAAGGAGCCTCAATTTTTTTCTTTAGGTTTTTTTATCCCACCTTTATTATTTTTATAAATAACTCAAGAGGGCAAACATACCTAACACTCCTTCCTCCTCCTATTTTTCCCACAACAACCCTGCAAGGTGAATTGGGCTGGGAGAGTATTTTAAAGGAGTAGGTTGGTGATGACTGAATTCATGGGGAAAAACTGCCAACCCAGATGTTCCTGCACATACTCAAGTGAGATGTCAACAATCTTAAAACTGCTGTTTAAGATACAGCCTTTCCTGCCTGAAGATAAGGCCTTTCCTTACCTTCTTTGACACTAAGTTAATTTCCTCTAGTGACAGACAGGAATGGAAAGCTCTTCCTGGAGTTTTTGGTTTTCCCCTATTTTATCACCTGATCCTCAGGTTTCATGAAAGGATAGGTAGCAGAGATGTTTATTCTCCCTCTTCTAGTAAAGCCTAGGGCTGAAAAACTACTTTGGCTGTTTGTAAGAGAAGGACTCCCAGCTCCTGGTTATAAACAAAACAAAACTTTTCCATTCCACAGAGATAAAACTAGTATTCTTATTTTAAATCTTAAAATAAATGTATACTGCAATGTATTAGGAATCAGAAACCTATACCCTCCAAATAGTGTTTGTCTGTTTCTCTCATCACCTCCTTTAGTATGGGAGAGGGTGAGAAATTCTGCAAGGACTAGAAGGATCAAAATAATGGGATTAAATTTGGAAATGCCTGATACGTGGGGAGAAAGTATCCAGCTAAGTACTATGATGTGACCTTGTGCAATGCCCAACCTATCCAAAATAAACTAAAATAGTGTGAAACTTTGTGATAGACCACATACTATGTAAAATTTCAGCAAAATCTCATCTGATTTCAGTAATTTTTGGAGGGAGTATATTGGTTCTTTTTAGAGGTCCCTTGAGACTCGTGGGCTCTTTGTTGCCACCTGTAAACTACTCCTTGTAAAATTAAACACTGTCTAATTGATGGTCAGAGGATGTATTATTTTATGCTTATACTAAACTTCATTTACCCATCTGTTGCCCTCTTTGGAGGCAACTTGAGTTTTCTCCATCTTGAATAAGATGGCTCCAGACTGGGTAGCTTCTATGCCACCTTGCCTGGAAGTACTTCATCCAGCGTTGTGGGAGAAGGGTCTCACAGTCTTCCTTGCACTGCTGTCTGAAGAAGTTTTTCAGCCCTTTTATGACCTTGGCCTCTTCTGACAGGCCTTTCATCAGGTAAGGATATATGCTTTCCTATTGCTGGCCTACCTCAACTGCTTCTCAGTGTGGGAGAAGTTGGGATAGTCCATCAAACTTTCCACACCACAGGCTACTCTCAGCTGGGTGAGCAGGAAGGATTCTCTGCAGCTTGCCCTGGAGCTGTCCAGCAACTTCAACCTTCTCCATACCATAAGCTTTGTGGGAAGAAGCTAAGAGAGGCTCCCAAACACTCCAAAACAAAGCAACATATTGATTCTTCACAAAGCAGCTTTGAAAGGTCACTTTGTTAAAGTGAAATACTTCTGTGAAACTTTGCAAAGCCTTATCACTAAGGTAGTAGACGTTCTTGTTTCTCATGGCTGTGTGCAGCACATTCATTTTGCCATTAAGCTAGGCCTGTTTGTAGAAAATTTGCTTAGTAATGGAAAGCAAATGAAATATTAGATTCTGAAGATCATTACATAACAGATTATAATATTTATATAGGTGTTATTTATTACCTGATTTTTGTCAAGTTCACAGTTCTTGTATTCTTGTTCTCCCTGTTCTTGGAATGTGACAATGACAAAGCCAACAAATATGTTCATCATGAAGAAAGCAATAATAATAATGTAGATGATGAAAAAAATAGAGATTTCCACTCTGTAATTGTAGATTGGTCCTACATTCTCTCCATTTGAATCTATAGCTTTATAAAGAAGCCTGCATATTGAAGACAAATGAACAATGGGTTGTAACATCATGAAAACAGCAATTTCTAATTCTGGTTTCAATATTGAAAGGTATATTTTGTAAAAAAGGTCCTTTTCTGGTCATGGAACAAGAGGGCAAGATGCCTGTCACTATGGTTCTCCTTGTACTCTTCAAAGCCTGTTTCAGACTGTCTATCAGGCAGGGGGAAGGAAAATAAGGGGGAGGCCCTGCTGCACAAGCAACTATGGAAATTGGAAGCACAGTTAATTCTAGAGGATACTAGGATGAGGAAAGCTGCTGTATAGCAATGTTAAGAATATTGAGAGGAGAGGGTAATCTGCTACAAGACAATCACGCAAGGTTTTATAAGCCATTATTGAGGAATCCAGGAATGAACATAAGGCTGAAGCACACCTTCTCCACTCTATCTTATAAGAAATGTGGTTTCACCAGAAAAATTCTGATTTGCATTAAGTCAATGTTCTCTGTTACTTTCTAATTGGGGAACTCCAGCTTAATACTAATTAACATACTAAAATTATGGCAGAACTATACTGAGAAGTCTAGAAAAAAAAGTTACACAAGATTCCAATGCATAACATAGGAAGAGACTTCCACGAGCACATAGAAGAGGTTAGGAGAAGAAACAGAGAAAAAAGGGGAAAGTAAAAGGGGATGGCTGAATACCTAAAAGAATGAGAATATAGTTTGAATCTTCAATAAATTAATCACAGAGTGCAAATGTTTAATGTAAAGTAGGTTTACTGGTAGATTATTTTAAGGCAAGGGAGAATTACAAAGATCAGTATTATTTGTAAAGTGGAAATGTGAAGGACTAGTAAACATTTTCATCAAATCTATAGCCTGTTTAAAATTTTGTCATATCCCCTGCTCCATTAACTGTATAGCTCTGTAACACATTATGCCTATAAAATGGTACATCCTCATTAGATCAAGGCAACAGTATTTCTAAGAATCATGTTCCCAGTCTTAGTCCTCCCAAAAAGAAATTGATCAACTCTGAAAAGGCCAGTCAGAACAGGACAGGACAGGACAGGACAGGACAGGACAGGACAGGACAGGACAGGACAGGACAGAACAGAACAGAACAGAACAGAACAGAACAGAACAGAACAGAACAGAATAGAATAGAATAGAATAGAATAGAATAGAATAGAATAGAATAGAATAATAAACTCTTTTGTAAATGTTACACTTACGCAGGCCAGCCCTCAAAAGTAGAAACAGTAAAAAGAGCCATCATAGCAGTGAGGACATTATCAAAGTTGAAATCGCTGTTCTGCCATATTCTCTCTCTCACCATTGGACTCTCCACATCTCCATCTTTATACACAATGAATATTCCCCTATAGATGAAAAAAGCAAACAGTTACTATGGTAATTGTCAAATATCTTAAACTTTTTTTTCTATCTTTCTTAAAATGCACCTATAACACAATCCTGTGCATGTTTTAGTAAGTCCCAATGAATAGCAGGAATGGGGAATCTTATGGCCCACTGAAATATGTCTAACATTAATAGTATAGTTATTTCTATTGCATTTATAGCCCAGCTTTCTTCCAAGAACACACACAGACATCTCTCCTGATTTTATTAACAGGTCTCTGAAGTAAATTGATCTGAAAAAGTGATTGACCCAAACTATTCAGTTAGCTCTGTGGTCTACCGGGTACTTGAAGCTGTATATTCCCTGTCATAGTCCGACACCTTAGGAACTACACCATGTTGCTTCTCAGCAACATATGGAGAGCCAAAAGCTTCCCATCTCTTTGTTATTGTATTGCCATCTAAAAAATGCAGACAAGAAAATGTTCTTACCGGCAATCCACAGGATTTTGCTTTGCTTCATCTGTGCACCGATAGAATTTTCCCTATGCATAAAAAAAGCATAGCGATAGAATCTAGAGCACCACTCCTGTTTCATAATTTTTCAAGCAACTCTGGAGAACTTCAACAAGCCTCACAAAGAATGATTTGCCAGACCAATATTTTATTTATCATCCAGTTTTACTATGCTCTGGATTTTTTTTTCTTGTTCTTACCTTAAAGAGCTGGACACCAATACATGCAAACATGAACTGGAGTAGAGTTGTAACAATCATGATATTACCAATAGTTCGAATGGCAACAAAGACACATTGAACAACATGCTGTAGGGAAGGAAAGAAAAGAAGATCAGTTCAGTTTTCACCTGGTGAGTAATCACTACGCTTATTAAACTAGCACTTAATTTTTAAAGTATTGATAAAAGGTTTCATTTCACATTTTAAATTATGCCTTACTATTTTTATTCTCAGAATTGGCACACAATAGGAAAAAAGACATCTTATATTCCATAAATTCAGTCTCACTATTAAGCAGCCACAAATAGCATATAAAGAAGCTAATCATGCAATATTAAATATGTCTAAAACAAGCTCCATTGAACTTGAGCTCAGTGATGCTTATTCCCAAGGAACCTGATTGGGACCTCAAGCATTGCTAGATGAAAGAGAGGTTTTCATTCCTGGGTAATCTCAAAATTAGCGTCCCTTTTAGATAAGCTGAGATCAAGGAATAGGATGAGGTGATGGGTGTAAAAACAAACCACTGCTGGAACTCAGAAATGAGAATTATGAAGAAATTTAGACAAAAGAGAAAATCCAAGAATACAGCACAAAGCATATCGGTTAAAAAATATTTGGAAAAAGGCATCATTAAAACCAACTGAGAAAGATGAATCTCAAAGTGATACAGAGAGAATCCTGGACTTATTTGAGCTCAAAGTCTCTAAGGCATTCTTAAGGTAATCTCTGTCAAGGCAATTGACATTTTAGACTATTACTACAATTTTGTTTATAAACAGAATATACAGTTTGCAAAGAAAATTCAAATAGAGACCTTAAGTCCTTTTGCTCTGTTAATAGCCCTTAATGGCCTTAAGACTCTTAAAACTCTCAGAATCTTCACAACTGATATAGCACTTGATCTAGATGAAAAGTAAAACAAATAAAACATTAGCTTGACATGACTTCATGCTACTCAACTACTATGATAAAGTTAAGTAATATTCATGCACATAACAACACATTAATTCTGAAATTTCATTTGTTTCCAAGAAAAAATAAATACTGATGCATTTTTTGTGTGTTGCTGTTTTCCGTCTTTTCTGAAGCAAAAGGATCTCTTGGGATGGATAACTCTTCAGTAAACCGTTCCATAATGTTTCTTAACAAAAGTTTTTTAAATGAGTTTAATGCTGGTAAGTAAAATGAATAAAATAAGGTGTACGGCAGCAGACAACTTGTCCCATGCAGATTTTTAACAGCTACAGAATGTGTTTTTCCCCCTCTAGACTCAAAAAACAAAACTAAAAAACTTCCTCAACTTTTGTAGTTATCTTATTTATTTAGACAGTTTATATAGAAAATAAATAATAAATACATACGTAGAGTAAGCAGTATAATTTGTATACTGCTTACTCTACACATTCTAAATGACTTAACAGTAATAATAAAAACCACAAAAATATTAATATTTTTTGTCTGTTCTCTTACAGTTGTAATTCATCTTCCTTATTTGTCTCTCAAAGGAGTTCTACAATAAAATATAACTAAAATGCTAATAGTAAAATAAATAAAATCCCTAAATGACAAAATATTGTGAAATAAGACATAGGCAATATCTAGTACAGTTGAATGAATGTGATAAAAAAGGAAAATCTACATAACAGTGGTTTAAACAGCCTAAATATCACAAGCTAGCATAGGATGATGATAGAAAATACACAGAAGTTTATTGTATCCCATCCTTACTGCCTAGAATACCATGAACATGCTTGTGCCAAACGTGGGCACTGGTTGCCCTTGTGGCATCCCAGCCAAAATGTGCCTAATCTGATCAGTTCTATCTTTACCATTATGGAGGAATGCTGATAGTCTAGTCTAAAAATGCTATTAGAAAGTCTGCCTTAACCAAAGCCATGCTGGGTGGTGGAAATTAGGATCTATTATCTATAAAGCCATGTAGTTACGACCACAGCAAACGAAAATTTGTGACTTGAAATGTCAAAGGACTAACTAGTAAAGTAATAAAGAATATGAATGAATGAATGAATGAATGAATGAATGAAAGAAAGAAAGAAAGAAAGAAAGAAAAAAATATGTTGTCTGCTTGTGAAACTAAGAGAAAGGAGAAAGATGTAACAGAACTTAATGAAGGTGATCTGATCTAGGGGAGTGGAGGTGATGAATACATGCAGGAAACTCAAGATGTAGGTTTGATTTTAGAAGAGTAGGCTAAAATTTATGTCAGAAAATCTGAACTGGACTCATCTAGATTATAAGAATTTGTAAGTTATTGAAATAGAACTCTAGGTACTGCAAAATACCTATCACATTTTTTTCTCAAAATACAGAGAAAGGGAATACAATCTGTTGGTCATCAAGGTTGATGTAGGATGCTAAGCCCACAAGGTATGACCATTTCTGTACAATGGGGAAATTAGTACTCTCTATATTCTAGTCCCCCTTCATGGATCACTGCCTTGTCGTGGCGAAGGGGCTTGTGTAACTCAGTGAAGCCGGACAGGTCATGACAGAGAGTTCTGACAAAATGTGGTCCACTGGAGAAGGAAATGGCAACCCACTCCAGTATCCTTGCCAAGAAAACCCCATGGACAATGTTAAAAGGCTAAAAGATATGACGCCGGAAGATGAGCCCCTCAGGTCGGAAGGTGTCCAATATGCTACTGGGGAAGAGCGGAGGGCAATTCCAAGTAGCTCCAGAAAGAGTGAAGCGGCTGGGCCAAAGCCGAAAGGACGTTCAGCTGTGGATGTATCTGGAAGCGAAAAGAAGGTCCGATGCTGTAAAGAACAATATTGTATAGGTACGTGGAATGTAAGATCCATGAACCAAGGCAAGCTGGATGTGGTCAAACATGAGATGACAAGATTGAACGTTGACATCTTGGGAATCAGCGAATTGAAATGGACGGGAATGGGTGAATTTAATTCAGGTGACCACTATATCTACTACTGTGGGCAAGAAACCCTTAGAAGAAATGGAGTTGCACTCATAGTCAATAAGAGAGTGGGAAAGGCAGTAATGGGGTACAACCTCAAAAACGACAGAATGATCTCAGTGCGTATCCAAGGAAAACCATTCAACATCACAGTAATCCAAGTCTATGCCCCAACCACTGATGCCGAAGAAGCTGAAGTTGACCGGTTCTATGAAGACCTACAAGACCTTCTAGAACTAGCACCAAAAAAAGATGTCCTTTTCATCATAGGGGATTGGAATGCTAAAGTAGGAAGTCAAGGAGTAATCGGAATAACAGGCAAGTTTGGCCTTGGAGTACAAAATGAAGCAGGGCAAAGGCTAATAGAGTTCTGTCAAGAGAACAAGCTAGTCATAGCAAACACTCTTTTCCAACAACACAAGAGACGACTCTACACATGGACATCACCAGATGGTCAATACCGAAACCAGATTGATTACATACTTTGCAGCCAAAGGTGGAGAAGCTCTATACAGACGGCAAAAACAAGACCAGGAGCTGACTGTGGCTCAGATCATGAGCTTTTTACTGCAAAATTTAGGCTTAAATTGAAGAATGTAGGGAAAACCACTAGACCACTCAGGTATGACTTAGATCATATTCCATGTGAGTACACAGTGAAGGTGATGAATAGATTTAGAGGATTAGATTTGGTAGACAGAGTGCCTGAAGAACTATGGACGGAGGTCTGTAACATTGTACAAGAGGCAGCATCTAAAACCATCCCAAAGAAAAAGAAATGCAAGAAAGCAAAATGGCTGTCTGATGAGGCTTTACAAATAGCTGTGGAAAGAAGGAATGCGAAAAGCAAGGGTGAAAGGGAAAGATATAAGCAACTGAATGCAGATTTCCAGAGAATAGCAAGGAGAGATAAGAAGGCCTTCTTAAATGAACAATGCAAAGAAATTGAAGAAAACAATAGAATGGGGAAGACTAGAGATCTCTTCAAGAAAATTGGAGATATCAAAGGAACGTTTAGTGCAAAGATGGGCATGATAAAGGACAAAAAAGGCAGGGACCTAACAGAAGCAGAAGAGATTAAGAAGAGGTGGCAAGAATACACAGAAGAACTATACAAGAAAGATCTTAATGTCCCTGATGTCCATGCTGGTGTGGTCACTGACCCTGAGCCAGACATCCTAGAGAGTGAAGTCAAGTGGGCCTTAGGAAGCATTGCTAACAACAAAGCTAGTGGAGATGACAGTATTCCAGCTGAGTTATTTAAAATACTAAAAGACGATGCTGTTAAAGTGCTGCACTCAATATGCCAGCAAGTTTGGAAAACGCAACAGTGGCCACGGGATTGGAAAAGGTCAGTTTACGTTCCAATTCCAAAGAAGGGCAATGCCAAAGAATGCTCAAACTATCGCACAATTGCACTCATTTCACCTGCTAGCAAGGTTATGCTCAAAATCCTACAAGCTAGGCTTCAGCAGTACGTGAACCGAGAACTACCGGATGTACAAGCTGGGTTTCGAAGAGGCAGAGGAACTAGAGATCAAATTGCCAACATTCGCTGGATCATGGAGAAAGCACGAGAGTTCCAGAAAAGCATCTACTTCTGCTTCATTGACTATGCAAAAGCCTTTGATTGTGTGGATCACAACAAACTGTGGCAAATTCTTAAAGAGATGGGGATACCAGACCACCTTACCTGTCTCCTGAGAAATCTGTATGCGGGCCAAGAAGCAACAGTTAGAACCGGTCATGGAACAACCGATTGGTTCAAAATAGGGAAAGGAGTACGACAAGGCTGTATACTGTCCCCCTGCTTATTTAACCTATATGCAGAGTACATCATGAGAAATGCCAGGCTGGAAGAATCACAAGCCGGAATTAAGATTGCAGGGAGAAACATCAATAACCTCAGATATGCAGACGATACCACCCTAATGGCAGAAAGTGAAGAAGAACTAAAGAGCCTCTTGATGAGGGTGCAAGAGGAGAGTGCGAAAGCTGGCTTGAAACTCAACATTAAAAAAACGAAGATCATGGCATCTGGACCCATCAATCCCTGGCAAATAGAAGGGGTAGAAATGGAAGCAGTAACAGACTTCATTTATTTGGGCTCCAAGATCACCGCAGACGGAGACTGCAGCCATGAAATTAAAAGACGCTTGCTCCTTGGGAGGAAAGCTATGGCAAACCTAGATAGCATATTAAAAAGCAGAGACGTCACCTTGCCGACAAAGATCCGCATAGTCAAAGCTATGGTTTTTCCAGTAGTAATGTATGGCTGTGAGAGCTGGACCATAAAGAAGGCTGAACGCCGAAGAATTGATGCCTTTGAACTGTGGTGCTGGAGAAGACTCTTAAGAGTCCCCTGGACTGCTAGGAGGTCAAACCAGTCAATCTTAAAGGAAATCAACTCTGACTGCTCATTGGAAGGATTGATAATGAAGCTCAAGCTCAGATACTTTGGTCACCTAATGCGAAGAGAGGACTCTTTGGAAAAGACCCTGATGCTGGGAAAGATGGAAGGCAAAAGGAGAAGAGGACGGCAGAGGATGAGATGGCTAGATAGCATCACTGAAGCAATGAGCATGAAATTGAGCAAACTCAGGGAGGCAGTGAAAGACAGGAAGGCCTGGCGCAATATGGTTCATGGGGTCACGAAGAGTCGGACACGACTTAACGACTAAACAACAACAACAAATATTCTAGTCACCAATGAAAACAGTAAAGAAAAAAAGCAATACTTACTGAATGCCAAATGAGACAAGAGAAACACCTACTACCAACAAGTCCAGCAAGTTAAAGTAATTCCGGCAGAAAGACCCCTTATGAAGGAAGGCTCCAAACACTGTCAGCTGAAAACATAATAGTCACAGTTTACTCCTTGTTTCTTCTCAGTTTGAATCATTTATAGGCTGTTTACAAGATTTCTGTGGAGGATGAAAGTTGCTTTTTATAACAATCAGAATGCAGAGAAAAAGGGGCTCCTTCTGTTAAGATTAAAAGTTTTGATTTAATATGAAGTCACAGTATTTTCAGATATAGTGCATCACTAAATAACAATAGAAAATACAGGGTTTTTTTTTTTACAACATCTCAAAAACAATCATGGTTCACTATCAGTAGCTTTCATGCTTACATAATGCCTTTGCCAAACATTCTAGTTTTAGGCTTTTACATAGCACAGCATTCTTAGAAGAGGGTTACACAACTTGTGTTTAATAAGGGAGAAAACTGAAAATATATCATAATCATACTCTCAACTGGGTGAGCAGGAAGTCATATCATAACTTTAATCAATAAACCAAATTCATTTTTTTTCTCTTGGTCCTATCCACTTTTTTGCAGAGATGCACCTCAAAGGCCAACTGTAGTCTTTGGCTGCAAAAAGGTTGTATACCTCTGTACTAAAATATGGAAGAATGCTGTTATGCTAAAGCAGAGTTAACCAACTTGAAGTTCTCTGGATATATTTAAGTATCATTCCAATTTTGGTTCATCACCATGAAAGCTCCAATTCTATACACATAACAGGCATTACTAGGCCAGAGAAGGCTGCTCCAAATTTTCTTCTTTGCTCAGTACCATCCCTTTATTTTGATGTTCCTACTATACTGAGTAATCTCAATGCACTGGAAAAACATGCCAACAGGATTGGGCTCAAGAGATAGAGGAGATCACTGCATGATCTCTGCATGATCTTGAACTCTAATGAAGCAGGGTCCCAGATCACACCAAGTACTGCATGTGTGCTCAGAAGAACAGGAATTTCTAACCTGAATGCAATGAGGTCAGACAGAATAGGGGGAGGATCCCAATAGTATGGCTTATCTTCTACCCACTTTCAAGCCCTCACACATTCAGGTGAATGTCAGAAAAGAACTACATTTCCCCAAACAGTTCCATGTTCTAGAAATCCATCCCAATATAAATAAAAGTGCAACATTTTGCATTCAGAACTTTTCAGACTATGTTAAAAATCATTGACTCTCTTGGTTTTTCATCTAAATGAATTGTAAAAAGATGCTTTTGCTGATTCAGAGCATGAACACCAGAAAACTGGCTGTAAATAAAAGCAAGTGAAAACAAAAAGCATATCTTGTAAACTGAGCATATCTTGTAAACAGCCTAGTCCTAAACTGAGCATATCTTGTAAACAGCCTAGTGTTACAATATTGTATGAATTAAAATGCACTGCCTTAAAATGCACACAGTAAGGTAGAATACAGACTTGTGGTCATGTTTCATACACAGTTGGAAATGCAAAGTTTATGTACTGATTCTAATAAGCAATATATATAAATATATATCCAGTAAGTAATTTGAAACTGATCTAGCTACACTAGATATTCCCAATCCTGTTGGCAGTAAAAGTGTGTCAACATATTTTATATGTCCCTGGTTTTATCCAACAGTTCATTGGTTCAGTTCCAATATTAATTATATTTCAAGAGGATCAATACTACTAGCTCACCACACTGAACAATATATAAGAATTCTGATGGATACCTTCTGAAATCAGTACACAGACTATACATTGAAATACTAGTTCTGAATTCATGCATTGGCAGTACATTAAAGCAAGCACACATATGTCTCCTTGTGTACTTAAATTTATACCCAAGATTGTAACCTTTAAAAGCGGCAGAGTGTCTTTCAGAGCCTTTGTAAGAAAATAGTGATCTACTATTTTAGCTCTATGTATACCTATTTCAGAAAAAAAGTAATGAAAAATAACATGCTCCTCCTCTGAAAATTTAAGATCTTCTAAGATCTTTCTGTTTAAAAGGGCAGAAAAGGGAGGAGGAAAGTTCATGCATAGGGAGGTATTTTTTCCTTCTTCTGACAGACTTAAAATAGCAAAATAAACTATCAGATTGATGTGATGATAAAAAGGTAACTTCTACATGCACTCAAAGGCTTAAAAAGTGTATTAAAACATTAATAAAAAGTATCCTTAGATTTTTAAAAAATATATATATACATATTTGATTATTCAGTGAAAAGGTGAACACTTTTACCACCTTTTCTTGGTAGGTGAGAAACAAAAAATCCTTTTCAAAAAGCTTCTTTATAAACCTGTTACCTTCAAAATGATCTCAAATGTAAACATACTAGTGAAGACATAATCTGCATAACCTAGGATCTGGAAGGTAAACACAAAGTTACAAACATTATTACTAAAGTTGTGTTTGAGTTAACAAGGGTCAATGAACACTTAATTACCTTTAACAGGATTTCAACAGTAAAGATGGCTGTGAAAGCATAGTCAAAGTAACCAAGTATCTGCAAGGCATAACATGCCACAATGAGACATTTATTTACAAGTGCCATTCTTAGAACTTACAGTTCTGGTCGCATATATATATATATACATCCTAGAAATTTTTAACATCGCCTTCTTCTGGGATATTTTCCAACTTCCCAGTCTACTATACTCCTCTACATTTCCTGACAGTGTCACATCCAAGTGCCAACCATAATCAAACCTTTTTTTTTAAGATCAGCCACATTCACATACACAGAATCATGAAGATGCATAGTTGTATCTACTAGGATCAAAACTTGTACAACTACATGTCTTCATGATTATTTGCAATAAAATTACACAATTTCAGATGGATGGAATTACTTTAATTATTTCAATGTTGACTACACTGAAGATTCTTTTTCCTTCCCTTGATATGCATATTTAATATCACTATGGTGACTTTTTAAAAAAAGTGTTTCTGAAATCATGGCACTAGAGACCTTTTTTCATTTGTATGTATGCTTAAAGTGAAAGTGAGTAACTATAAAAAGTGACATTGCCAAACAATTATTAGATGATTTTAACAAACTGGAGAAATAAGCACCTTAAGTTATTACTTAAGGAAATAAAGCCTCCCTTAAATTGCATTCAAATTGGTTGAATACATAGACACGTCCATGTTATTTTCTTGGCAGACGTGGTTTGCCATTGCATTCTTCTGTGATATTTTGTGAGTTCCCAGTCTAGTGCATAGTCCAAGAACTAATGAGGTTGACTCTGCTTTCAATATCATATATTCCAGAAATACCTATTCTACAAATATAGAAAAAAGGAACTTTATTCCGTGTCAATTTCTTGCATCTACCTTTATGTAGTGACACTTGAAATAATCATTGAAATGAAACAGAGCAGTGTGAGTAAATCTAAATGTAATTTGAACCACATCTGATTAAAAAAATACTAGGTATATGAGAAGCAGGTGGACTCTGCTTTGAGATGCTTTGCACTGCAGAAAGAATATACACCACTTTGGTGTTTGGATTAGAAACATTGAGATGGAACTCATCTTTCCTGAACAGCCAATTTGTTTCCAGAAAAGAGTTTCTTGTTTCAGAGACCATAACAGTTGGGGAGATGTGGAGTTCTTGGTGCTCTCTGAGCTTGGTTGTCTGTTTACAGATGTTTCATTTCCGAACTATGTAAAATCATTCACTGATGATGTTACCTAGTTGGGTAATGAAATATCTGCAAGCCAACAACCAAGCTCAGAGAGCACCAAGAACTCCATAGTTCAACCCTGAGCTACAGATATTTTCTTCTATTGGAGTTGGTGGGATACCAATCACCCAAATTTTATTAATTCCCAGGCTAAAACTCAAGATCCCACACATGTATATGCACAGAGAAAGAACCATTTGAAATTGCTGGTCCAAAAAGGAAGCAATGAAACAGATGAAGCTACTACTGTAAAGTGGTCTGAGCTCATAATATTCCCAGGAAAATTTATACTGGTGGCAGGGTCAATTAATGCCAAGAATGCAAAGCTGATTCACAAATTATAGCAAGAGTTTATTGGATGATACTTGTGCCATCATACTGTGGCAGATTGAAGGGGTATTAATTTAAGTAATGTAAGCCTACATTCCTGAAAGTGTGAAGCAGTACCTCATCTAAACACTAACAAGGGCTGACCTTGCTAACTCTCAGGATCAACTAAATTCAACTAGATGGTGCCACCTCATGAGATGTTCATGTACTAGCCCATTTTGAAAGGCACATTTAAAGAAGGTCAAACATGCAGACTGTTTGCAAAATCTATTTTTTCTTACATTATTTCGAAAAGAATGATTGCGAATAGGGTCTTCAGCTGCAAGGGAAGCACTGCTGAGCATGATGAAGACAAGAATGAGGTTGGTAAAAATATGGTGATTGATTAATCTATGACAACCCACTCGAATCCTGAAGAACAAGAAAAGAAAATGGAATACTACTGTTACAACTGGTAGGTTAATTACACATGAAATACAAACAACGGCATTTTTATTTTTTAAGAAAATGCTCATCTGAAAATTGCTAAAGCAATTATTTTATTAACTATGCTGATAATTCAGCAAACCTATACATATAATAGAACATTACATATAAATATTCTATGGAAAGCTATTATATGTTGGATAATATTAAAGCACAATTTGCAGCATTCTCTATTTAAAACATCCTCTTTAAACAGTCATCATCTGGCAAGTAGAAAACACAAATGTTTCATAATCCTGGTAGGAGTTTGATTTGAAAAGAAATTCCACATTAAAAAAAAATAGTTATTCGTTCAGTCTTGTGCTAGATGACATCAGCAGAAGCTTTAGTTGTTATGTCTCTTATCATTTTACTTAAAAAAATCAGTTCAAGGAATATACATTAAAAGGCTATTTACGGGTTTGTATTGCTGAAAATAAAGAAGGAGCTGCCTTCAGGAATTGGTGTCATCTTCTCCTTCATATTAAGTTCAGATATCCTTCGTGGTCGAGGACCTGCAGGTACTTCTGGCTCTTCCTCTTCTTCCTCTTCACCTACTTTATAGTGAAACTTTATTTATTATAAAGTAAATTAAAACATGTTATAATTCTGAGCAAAGTGAGTGTTCAAAATAGCCAGCAAGACGTTTACAACAATATGTAAATATTAAATATAAATATATTTGTAAATATTAAATGAAAGGACATTTCTGGACTTCTCAACAGTACCATTAAATTATCATGCTGAAAAATATGGAATTAGCTCTATAACATCTCTATAGTTTCTGGCTGACAGCAGTGTTTTTAGGCTATCTGCTCCCTTCCTGTTCTGAGTTTGAAGCTAGCTAATTAGTTTATTAGGGTAGCTGACCGGAATTCTGCAAGTTAAGAACTAATTAAACAATTTCTATTTCAAGTAAAATGAAAAACAAACATAAAATTCTAACTAGATCATCAAAGCCATCAAAACAATGTATAACAAAATTTTGCCATGTTCAGGGAAATCGAGTCATACTGGTCTGACAGGAGTAGCTGTACCTGAAATGAATCAGAATTGTCTGGGAACTTCACCAAGCAGGGAGCTATGAAACAGACACTTATAGAAGGTGCAAGACAATCAATTCAATGGGTCCTTTTCCACAAGGGCACAATCTTAGCTCATAAGGAACTTTTTTATATTTGCCCTTGAGAATAGCTGTTGGAAGGGCACTGAAACATGCTAATATTAGCACTCTTTTGAGTTTAGGAATGGTTAATTGATTTAAATATATTGCCATCTTGAACGACAATCTACAATCCCTTCATTGGTAAACTGTTAGGTTGTAAATAAGTAATTCCATGCCTCCCTAACCACCATGGAACATTTGTAAATCCTTTGTAGATGCCATTGCAACTCTGGCCCTTACATTATATTTTAATTAAGGCTATAAAAAGTGCCAGAAATATATTTTAGCCATTTCCTTTTGTTTCTGAAACCAACAGGAACAATGGTCTTGCTGAGGGGAAGAAAGATCTTATTTCAGGAGTAGTTCCCATGATGTTCTTGGCTGCATCGTTTATCCAATTTAAAGATACGCAGAAGATACAAGGTTGGATATAAAGATTATGTAAAAAAAGCTTTTTTAAAAGTCAGGGGATGCTTCAGGATAGCATGGGACTGTAGTGGAGGAATGAAATAATTGCCCCAATTCAAGTGGAAACTGTTTGCACCTCATAGAGTGAAAATGAATAGCCTCTGGATAATATTTATATGTGTGGATGTGGGTGTGTGGGTATGTATATACACATTAGATTTACTATTCAAACTACATAATCTTATAATTCTACAGTTACATATTTGATGCAAACCATTTTCTTTAAAATCATGTTAATGAAATTGGAGTTGCTTTGAGTTGTGGCACATTTGACCCAATAAGTCTTTCTGCCAGTGTACAAAAGGGAGATGGTACCTGGGATATCACAAGGTGGATATGGATCTTTGTCTTCATCATCTTCTTCTCCATATTCATCAATTGTAACCTCAAGTAAAGAAAAGTAAATGTTTCAAAAAGAGAGAAAAGTAGTGCAGTAAACTGGTGCATCTTGCTAATTCCAGCCCACTTCTTTATCTGTTTCTTCTATTTGAAAATGCCCAACATTACCATTTTTTAATCAAGAATTCTGGCTGAATAAATAAATTAATGAAGTCAACATTATGCCAGTGTCTCACAGAGTCTATACTCTGTGAAATATATAATCTAATACCTCTATCGTTAACTCAAATAATTGATAATTGTTTTTAAACCAAAACCTTTCACCTAATTATTGTTCTAAAAAGACAGTTGATATCCTACGAACATCTAGCAGATCATTACTACAGAGGCAGGATCCAAATGGTAATCAAGTCTTCATCTAAACATGCATAGAGAGGAGGAAATCAGGGGCAGCTGTCATATACATCCATTCTACCCACTGGAGTCTCACAAGGAGATCCAAGTAAGCACGAGTCAATGCAGAGGATTAGGTTGTTAGGATTAGATGGGTGTCTGTGCATTCCTGAGTTTAAGAGCTTTCTTACAAAGGGGAACAGATCTCAAGTACCTTAGTATCCTTGGCCTTCTTTGGTTCACCTTCTGGCTTGTCCCCCCTTTTAGCATCCAAACTCTCCTTTCTACAAGAATAATGAAAACAAAACCGTGGGGGAAATGATAAAACAATTAATGTGGTCAACTAATGATTCTAATAAAACTGGAAACATAAAATTTACAGCAGAAGGGACTTGAAAATAAAGACAGAATTAAATGTTATCTACACAGCAACAAAGCAGCCTTATTTGATTTTGCATTATGTCAAATAATATTGCACAATTTAGGACAGTTTCATATTTATTATTCATATAAATAATAAATATGAAGCTGTGCACTCACCTACATCTAGGTGAGTGCACACAGATATAGTAAAACACTCACAAATATACCCATAATTTAAACACTGTAATGTATAAAATAATGCCTGTACCTATTTTACTATATGTATACATGATAGCAATCATACCATTAACATGGTGCACTAAAAGATATAGACACTGAACACAAATGCAAACTCTACCTTCATGCATGGAAGAGTACATTTTCTCCTTAATACTCTTGATGGGAAAACGTAATGACCCAGATGGCCCTGAATTCAAATTACACAGCAGACTGTGTCAACCCTAATTCTAAATTCCTCACCAGTATCCTTGTTTTGTTCTTAAAATCCTATTCTTGTTCCAGATGGATAGATAAATGAATGGATGGTCAATGAGGCAAACTTTGAACACATAATTGCAGCAACATTATTTGTAGTTTGTGCCTCATTCTTTACAACTATTTGTACTTAAAGATTCCCATGAATGGATGAATTTTGATAGAAATTCTTTGGTAGAAAGAATAGAGCATGGACATTTTCTATGCCTATATGTTACTTGTAAATTGAAGGTATACCATTCTAGCAGTGTAGTTTGCACCAGTTTTCTACTCTGCTTATACCGTCCCAATTTCTTTTTCAAAACAGTGAGAAGAGAAAATGAAGAAAGCTACAAAAATGTGTATGTCTTGTGTGATTTTCTCTGTACCTGGCACTCTTTTTTCTCTCCTTTTCTTCTGCTTCTTCTTTCTGAGCTGTGTTCAGACTTTCAGCATCTGCCAGGTTATCAACCGCAATAGCCAAGAAGACATTTAACAGGATATCTGATTGAAATCATTTTAAGGATACTAAATAGGCAATGCAAGATCTCACATTAGCTGGTTATTCAACAGTAACTATCCGATGATGACAATTATTTTACAATTTTACTTGGAAGTTCCTTGCACAAACTAAACTAAGAGGACATTTTCTGTTTTATTTTTATTTATAAAATAGGAGAGAAATATGAATATAAAAATTCTACAAAATTCAAAAAGTAGTTGTTGATTTTCACCCTAATTTGCTGTTCTAACACACAAATATTTGTTTCACTAGTTTTTCTTCCCTGGCATGGAACATCCCATCAAATTCACATACACTAATATTGTGTGTGTGTGTGTGTGTTCTTTTTTAATCACACAGCCAAACAACTTAAATTCCATATATATTCCCAAGGGGAGGGGAATTCCTTTATTTCTCAGGTTCAGAATAGATGATATTTTATAAAAAGATTAAAAATTCTGCCTAGTACCCATATCTACCTCTCCTCTATCTTTCTTTCTACCCATCACACTATAAGTTGTCCTCATTTACCAATGGTACTTGGAGCCGGGAACTCCACTGCTAAGTGACACGGTCATAAGGTGCAATGTCATGTGACTGTGCCAACTTATGATGGCAGTTCCAGAAGTCCCAGTTGCTGGCATTAGGTGAATCCTGCATGGTTGCAGTGTCCCACCATCACTGGATCACCATTTGCAACCTCCTGCCAGCTTCCCCATTTACTTTGCTTGTTGGAAGCTGGCAAATGGTGATCACGTGACCATGGGACAGTGCAACATCATAATTGCAAGCCAGCTGGCAAGCACCCAAATTGCAATCATGTGACTGTGGGGACACTACAACAGATGCAACTACAAGGACCCATTGTAATATCCTCTCATTCAGTGCTGTTGTAAGTTCAAATGGTCGCTGAACAAATGGTCATTCAATGAGGACTACCTGTACTTCCTTTTGGGTTAAGCAACATTATGCCAAGTGAAGCACTAAGAAATAGTATACCAAAGAAATAAGAGATAAGGGAGAGAAAAGGAAATATAGCTAAGTCTAGTTTACAGCAACATCAATCACTATACTTCCCTATTCCTTTCTATCCTTGAAAACCACATTTGCTCCCACCATGTCCGAATACCACTTACAGTGCCTTTTGTTCTTTAAACTTTTCATCTTCCATTTTGAAGGATCTCATCAACTGCATCCAAATATGAATTTCTTGCACTTCCTTTCCTCTCAATCCATTTACTCTATCTTCATACATTTGTTTTGCAATTCTCATCAATTCTCTCTATAATTCTGTTAATATACTTTCATATTGGTTACTCATTTTTGTATTCAATCCATATTCATTCAGCATCCATTCATTCTTGACCCAATTTCTTGTTTTACCATTTTCAAAGTTAGTGGAATTGTGCTCATATACAGTTTTTTTCACTTCTTTCAACATTTATTCATCACTACAAACCACATACTCCCCACTACCTTTCTACCAACATTTGCACATTTTGAAAAATTTTGATTATGTGCCATCAAGTTGTTTTCAACTCCTAGTGACCACATAGATAGATTTTCTTCATGACAATCTATCCCTAACCTGTTCTTTCAAGTCTCCCAATGATGCACTCATCGCCACTGTAACTGAGTCTGTCCATCTTGCTACTGGTTGTCCTCTTCTCTTTCCTTCCACCTTTCCCAGCATTAGAGCCCTTTCCAGAGAGCTGGGTCTTTGCATAACATGCCCGAAGTAGGATAATTTGAGCCTGTTCATTTGTGCCTTGAGTGAGAACTCTGGGTTGCTTTTGAAAAATTCCCTATTTATTTTCCCATCTTAACTGAATGTTCTATCAAGGTACACAAATTAATCTAGTTATTTTAACTTTTTTCGCATTTCATGTCTAATTTGCAATCTTTCACTTCATTTTCCATGTCAAATACAAGTACTTGCATCTTTGTTACATTAATTTTCAGATCTTGTTACATCATATGAACTAATTTACATCTAATATTTACTTGAAATTACTCATGCTCTCAGCCATCCTCTCCATATATGCACATTTATATTCCTAAACCATATACCTC
The DNA here is from genome assembly GCA_030867105.1 of Liasis olivaceus. Classification (NCBI taxonomy): domain Eukaryota; kingdom Metazoa; phylum Chordata; class Lepidosauria; order Squamata; family Pythonidae; genus Liasis; species Liasis olivaceus. Next base: position 48,700,644 of record CM061348.1, read on the forward strand.
GAGGGAGAAAATGGCAGCGTTAGAGACAGACATGTACTTTGAGCATCATTAGCTCTTTCACAAGTATTTCATCTTGGTTCATATTGCGGTTGATAAAATTGTTTTAAGTTGTATGATTATTAATTGCTTGAACAAACAAAGGTAATTTAATGCAGAGGCTTATCTATTTGATTGCTTGCCAACATATGGCTCAGCGTACTAATTACAATACATACTAGAACATGGTTTCCACTAGAAGAGGATATAAAAAACATGGCTTACCTCTTCTAACTACAGATTTTAATTGCACTGGCAGAAGAATGAAGGAGAATAACCAGTTTACTCAAACTAACTGGTTATTTATTGTTTTCCACTAATAAGTCAGTAACTGACTTATTTACTGGAAAACAATCAACAACTTATTTCCCTGTTGTCGCAAGCCCAGTAATACAATCCTCTGTTTTGGACTGGTCATTAGGCCCAACATATATTTTTACAGCTGAACATACTGAATTAAATAGCTTCTTAATCTCCAAATTAATTCTGGCAGAGAAACAAACTTCAGTGGGATTTTATTCCACAGTAAATATGATTAACAATTGCTCAAAGAACTTGATTTTACAGTGAAACTGTAGCTCAACTTGGTGAACAGCCTTCCAAATCCACAATACAAGACTTACCATCTGAAAACCAAGATTCAGGTTTATTACTGATCTCTCACATGCCAAGGTGTAAAGTGCTGCTAACTACATTGACTGATACAATCTCAGAAAGCCTGGAAACAAACCATTTGTCAAACTTCTAAGTAACTGGGCTTACAACTTCCTTACAATCCTCAATGCAGCATACTACAATCCAGTTTGTTCAAATTCAGCAGAAGGAGGTCAGGCCTTCACATCAAGGTCTCTTACAAAAATTTACTGGAAGTGAAAGGAAAAAACTATGAACTAAAAAACCTAAAAATGTAAGAGATTCAGATTACCTAAAGCCTAAATTAGGTAATTCAAAGGCTTTTAAATATTCTCTAGAGTAAACATAGGAAAAGCCACACGTCAACCATTAAGAAGAAACAGCACAAGAAAGACACATTTCTAGATGAATTCTATCTACGCCAGCAGCACTTGGGACTCTATCTCAAGAAATTAACTCTTATGAACCAGCTAAAGCTGATCCTATGACTAACACATTGGCAATAATTATGACAAGGATCCAAAGAGTTTAAATTCTTTGGCTTTGGCTTCCATTTGTCCTCTAGAACATTTACAAAATAGGGATTGGAATTTGTTTCTCATTTCTAATAAAGTATCTTTTGTTAATTTTCCTAAGCTTATTTATCTCAACTACAGCACAAATTGTACTTTGTAAAACTGATTGTCCCTTTTATTTCATTCCCATTATGAGTGAAGGATATTGTTAAAAGAGAGTACATAATTTTTTAGTTACAATCAGCAAGGGCACTAGTGACCTTTACCTCAGAAGCTCTAGTGGATAAGATCTTGCAATTGAAACTCAGTTTTGTACAGAATAATATAAGATTCCCCAGATTTTTCAAGAATTATGATTTGCTTACATATAAGGATGTACAAAGTAAGATGTCAAGTGTATCAAAAGGGTCTATTGTAAAAACTAAATCTTGCAAAGGGAAGATACCTTCAGGAAGTAATCCTGCTTTAAATCATCTAGCATTATTGCAGCAGAACTTTGCCTTGACCTTATAGAAACTTTTTTTGATAATAGCAACCACAATAAACATGTAACAGAATAATCAGAGACAGAGGGAACCGCTAAATCTACTTCATATGTTCATCCGCAAGAAGTTCTGGTATCAAACAGGCATTTACTCACACAAATTTGGAATTCCACAATTTTGTCTCCTCCCTTGTACCATACCTAAACTCATTAGAGAATATGATTGCTAATGTTCTTCCCATTGCTGGTTTCAGAAATGGTAGTGTTTTTAAGGACCAGTATGGTATGTTGAATTCAATAACTGCTTGTGATTGATGTTTTGAGTTACAAAATCCCTCCAGCCTGAAACTGAACTCATGGAACACGTGGCAGGCTAGGAGGGTAAGAAAAAGGATAAATTGTTTATTAATTATACTGATTCCTTTGACATAATTTTATTACATGAGACTTGGGCTATAGCTTCTATAAGTCTAGAGCAGTGTTCCTCAACCTTGACCACTTTAAGAAGTGTCAACTTTAACTCTCAGAATTCCCCATCCATCCCTGTCTAAAAATATTTGGTCTATGCTCAAATCTTATATTTCTTTTTCATTAATGAAGTGCCATAAGATTTCCCCAGTAATTTGGGGGAGGGGGGGCTAGAACAGGTTCAGATACAATTGCATTGGGAAGTAAGTATCCTGTTTTATTAGGATTTGAAAAAGGAAGAGCTTTCCCCCAAAGAAGTTCTAAAGACCAACACTTAAATTTTGCTGGGTTCTGTCTAGCACAATGATAGTACAGACTAGATTGTATAACTTTAAATGGTGCCTTTCCTGGGGATAGTTCTGGGAACTGACATTTGCTAACTCTCATGGTTCAAGTGTAGTTGATTATTGTTTGATTTGAATAATATTATATAAATTTGTTCAGTTTGCATGTTGGATTAAGGACAGAGCATAATAATATTCCCTTAATTCTCTCTGTGTTACTACCCCATAAACTGCTGTTTTTAAGTTCTATCAACCGGTCATACAGTAGATTGTTGTAGACCCTGTTGAAAATAGTCTGATAAGTGGGTAGATGCATTCAGTTGCCTCAGATTCTGAGAAAGCCAGTACTTTAAAATATATAATCTGCTCCCAAGAATCATTTGAGTGTGTTTTAAGGACCTATCATAATTTAATTTCACTGTTTCAGGATACATTTTGTGGCCACCCAAAGAGGAACTATATCATGATTACCTAATAGGCATCCTTGGTTTGATCTGGAATGCCACCTGGCCAAAAAAAAAAAAAACCCCAGAACCAAAAACCCCTAGAGAAGCATATTTAAATTGTAGGCAGTCTGGCCTTAATAAAGTTCCAGCCTCCTTTGTTCAAATGAAAAATAAGTATAAATTCCATTTAGTTCACAAAAAACAAAAGAATGGTCAAGAATTTAAATGTGTCATGAAATAGCAGCTCTAAAACCTTTTGGTCCTTAGTCTTTAATGCACTGTGTGATCATTTCCAAGTCTCGGAATATGGTATAGGAAAACTATCAATTCCATCACCCATTCATTTGGTGATACAAATTATTCCCCAGATCTGAAGGCAGCAGATTTCTATCCCAAGAAATCTTTTACGGCTAAAACTTGAAAAATTCCCAATAGATAAAAGGCTACTTTTTAAAATTAAGGCTCTACATAATGATAATATTCTCCAGTTTTGATGTCATGTCAGCTCTACAAAGTAGACCAGACCAAGAAACAGATGCCATGTAGACCTAAAACTACTTTTATTAAGATTGACTATAGTAACAGAACCTTGCAATGTGCTTCTCTTCCTCCCACTTTTATATATCATGTGAATTAGGGATGTGCCTGTCTGAGACATCTTCATAAACCTTCCCCCTTGTCTGAGCTTAAGCAATGTTTATCTATTTGTTGCCTTGGTAACAGATCTTCTCTCTCTCTCTGTTGTCATCCTGTTTACACTCTACAGGTAGATAAACTTACTAAAAATATTTTTCAAAACAATTTGGAAAACTTCATAAATGAAACCGAAGGACATTTTCCTAAATTTCAAGATGGGAAAGTGAGCATTTTATTATATGATGATGATGCAGCCATACTTTTGCAGCCTATTAATTAAGTTCTCAAAGTATTCTGATATTAACTCTCTGAAAAATATTTACATTAAATCAGAAGTATTGGTTTTTGAGAGGAGTTATAAATTACTGTCATGGCATATAGATGAACACAAGTTGGGTCAAGCTAAATAATTTACATATTTGGGGATGGTATCCTGCCATTCTCTTTCATGGTCTCCCCACACGTATTTTGCTAAGAAGATATCTGCCTCTAGTTCAGCAATTCTTCCATTCCAAGGGAAACCAACACCCCTCAACAGTAATTCAAGTTTACAAGACTAAATCGGTGGCTCAATTTTTATATGGGGGACCAATCTGGGTTAAAGGAATTAAAGATAATTCTCATTTCTTACAAGCTTAATTCCTACATACTCTGATTTATGTCCCAAGTTGTGTTCCCAAAACAGTTCTTATTACTGGAAACAAGTTTATGTCTTCTTTCAATTTTAGCTTGGTTAGCCACTAATAAATTATGGTTGAAATTCTATATTTTTAGATATCTGGTGGCATACATCAGTACCTAGATAACTTTGTCAGAAGATAAGAAATGGCAAATTTGACAAGGTTATTGAGTTTAGATCATTCGTCAACAAACACTCAAATTGAACAGTGGCTCTTAGACATCGCCCACTAGGATTTGCAAGCAACAGCTAAAGTATCTTGCTTCTCAGTATATCTGAGAATAAGATATGAGAAAGCATTTTACCTTACACTAAAAATCTTTCAGTATTTAAATATCAATGGGCTTTTGGCATGGCTAAACAAAATGTATTCCCCTCCCAGGTGTTATACGGAAGATGTAAGGGAATCAGCCCCTCCAAAAGAGTGTGTCTTTGAAAGAACCATGATATAGAGTCAGTGGAACATATGTTCTTCTATTGCAGCTTTTATCTTAGTTTGCATAACAACCTGATTATTTCTATTTTAACATACTTTCCTGAACATTCCAATCAATTTTATGTTAAATATCTTCTCTGTGATCAAATTCCTAAGGTAACTTTAGCAGTGACAAAGTTTTTAACTGGTATTATTAGGATAAGGAAGTAAATTTATGTTAATGCATGTAATGACATCAAGGGTTATGTTTAAGAAAGATATATAATCTTGGATTTTAAAATAATATAGTATTTTGTTATGATCTGTAGAATGTTTAAATAAACTTACTAACTAAACCCATACACTTCTAACATCACCACAAGCATTGATTATAACTTTATCCATAAATAAATCCAGCAATCAAGTGGACATCATGTATCTTTGTCTTACCTCCTGCTCAAGCTTGAAACATTTGCTAAACATTCTGTTTGTTCTCTCATATTGCATGCTTTATTTCCATCTTCTTCCACTTTTATCGCATTCAGCAGCTAACTTTCAAATCCAGCTCAAAAATTCCATAATTCACGCCAATTCAAGCACTTTCTCTATATTAACAAATGCATAATAAACTTTCTTTTTCACATTCATACTCATATATTGATACATACTTATATTCATATTTTGATGATGTTTAAAAAGTAAATGATACATTCGTGAAACTTAGTGTGAAGAGTAATTTTACTGGAAAAATATCGCTTTTCTGATTCTCACCTTCACCCACTCTTTACTGAATTCCATTTCCTCTCAGTTCTGTGCTATTGAAGTGAGTACCATTACTGTGTAAAAAGCAACAGTGTGAGTAGCATCCTATACTTTAGAAACAAAAGGGAAAAACAGGTAATTTTCTCTCATTTTTGATAGCCTCAAAATTTAAAGCATAGCTGATGATCTCAGGCTGATGGTGAGTGACTTTCCCATAACCATTTCTCAGTTAAGAAAAACATGGGGAAAAGAGCTCCTTTCCTTTTTTTTAGAAGCAAAATGGTATGTTAACAGGCTCATGAGGCAGAGTCGTCAGTCAGTCAGTCAGTCAGTCAGTCAGTCAGTCAGTCAGTCAGTCAGTCAGTCTATCTATCTATCTATCTATCTATCTATCTATCTATCATCCCTCCCTCCCTCCCTCCCTCCCTCCCTCTCCCCTAATAACATGCTTTGTTAGGCCTGAGTTATGGCCACTTCTTTCACATTGCAGAAAAAACTATGAAATGTGAAAAGTGGGAGGACCTCAATGAGGATTAGGCATGCTCAGGGGCTATAGGATGCAATGTGTTTCTTGTTCCTGGATCTGCAACTCACAAGAAGGGAAATCACTGAGTATTGTAAGAAAAAACAGCTGTCAGGCAGTCTGGAAGACAGCACAGTTTTTTTAAAAGTTTCCACTTTAATTCCATACTTCATCTTCTACATCTTGCTCTATAATTGTTAAGTACTTTAACCAGGATTTGAATTATAAATGACTGATAAGAAGACAAGAATGTATCTACATATTAATTTGAGAATGGAGGATGAGGAGACTTATCTGGAGTTAGAACATGGAATAAATATATTCATGCCCTTTCAATGTCCATTCTGTGACTTGGAAGGATGGATGCAGTTTTAAAATGAAAGGATACAGTTACCACAGATGAAGAGGATGATGAAGTATATACAGACTACCATTCCTGATGAGGATGGGCCTCCATATGCCATAATGCCATCATACATAACAGCATTCCAATCTTCACCTGTTAGAATCTAAAAAGTGAGTTCCTTATTACTGAATTAGTACAGACATTTAAAAAAATAATTTAATAATAGCTCCTTTGACATCAGAGGAAAACAAATCATTAAAAAACCTAAATAATTGCATTTTAATTAATTTATAAGATTGATGACACTCTTTATTCTTGATTGCATTATTTTATGCTCCTATAAACTAAGGCAAACCTTTGTTTGAATTCCTTTAATACCCCAGAATACTCCCCCCCCCCAAAAAGAAGACTTTGTTAATGAAGGTAAATATTTCAAATGGTTTATCTCAGATTGATACTGATAGCAATATATAAACATTCCACTGAGTTCATGAGGAAGAATAGGTATTAAAATGACTGTCACTCTAGGATTGCTATATATTGCTATATATTACAACTCTCATATGAGAATTTCAATTTTTCACCATCAGTCTTAAATTTTGACTTCTTTTTCTTTGTAGACTTTAAGTAATTTACCTCAAAAACCACAATAAAATCATTACAAAATTATTATTTGACCCAGTTGATATCTTGACTGGGATTTGGGTCATGTTTGCTTATAAATTGGTTGTTTTTTTCTGTATATTAAAGACTGCAAACATATCACGTGTTGGAAAGAAAAATTAATTTCAGTCATTGTTTTCATGAGAAGTTGATACTACGGCTTATCTTTAACAAAAAAATTGTTTTTACTCTGTGGAAAAACTTTTTAAATAAAAATTATATTTATATCTATATCCATATATAAAGAAATTGACACTAAGGGATAATCCCAACCTGAAAATTGCTGGTAAAGCACATCTTATTATTAATTCGTCTTTTATGTCTTATAAAAAGAATTTGATTGCTTAAAACTTCTGAATTGTCATATATTAATTTAAAACATTTTTTTGACTTTATAATTTGGGCCCAATTCCTTAGGAATATCTGAAACTCTGAAATGATTATTATTTATAATTCAGGTATCCTAGAAATGGAGGTTTAATTTACTAAATTTTATTGAACCAAGGCTCTTTTGGCATAGCTTTGTCTATATATTTTGGAAAAAAAATTTTTTTTAAATGTGGACATTTGGGACTATTTTTATGACGTTGTATTTCCTATCAAGATGAATTCCAACAGATGCATATATTCACTTGCATGTACAAATGGGACACACTGGCCTGGCATTTTTAACATTTATTTAGTACAGTCTTTTCCAAATTGGGTGCCATTCAGACATGGGGACCTTCAGCTCATATAATTCCTAATCTACATTTTGAAATAGCAAAGTAGGTAGTTACAGAAATTAATCCAAAGTAAATCCAACCTAAAGTAGAAACCCAACATAACAAATCTTAAGCCTTTAAAACTCCCTGCATAATTATCTCAGCAATTTTTACAGCAAACCTGGAAGTTGGGTTTATTTGCTAATAGGTGTTTCATGTGATATCTGTATTTGTGGTGAGACTTTGAAATCTTGAAAGATTTTGTCATTTTCTTTGTATAAGATCACTCAAAACCAACCTGGGCCAAGAGACCTAATGTGGTGGGTTAAGGGTATTGAACTAGGACCAGGAAGACCCACATTCAACTACACTCTCTGCCATGGAAGCTTACTAGATCATTTTGGGCCAGTCCCAGTCTCAGTGTAGCCTACCCCGCAGAGTTGCCGTGATAAAAATGGTGGAGGGAGTACTATGCGTGTTTTGCGGAAGAAAGCAGACATATAAAAGGGGGCCTTTTCGCAGTTCTGGCTGGTATGCCAACTATGACGCAAACTTGACAGGAAGCCTTGGCAACATTTACACCCTGATCACCACCTGATTAGATTACTGTTATGTGCTCTACATGGGTTTGCTTTTGGAGATAACCTGGAAGCTGTAACTAACACACAATGCCGAAGCAAGACTGCTAAGGAGGCTATCCTGCCAGTATAGAATAATACCTATTTTGAAGTTAGTGCACTGGTTATCAATATGCTTCTGGGACCAATTCAGAATGTTGGTCATTACCTTTAAAGCTTTTCACTGTGCAGCACTGGGTTGTATTAGGCAATGCCTTGCCAAAGTCAAATTGAACCATAAACTGTGGCTGATTTTAACTATTGTTTCTTCAAGCAAGTCAGTTAATTAAACTGAAGTTTGGAGTTATCTTCCTCCAACAACAAGACTAATAATTGTATATCTGGCCAAATACAATGACGAAGTTTCTACTCCTCTCATTGCGAAGAGCTGAAATGTGAGAGCCTCAGTTTACCATTACATCCCAAAACAATTGCTCTTGGCAAGCAATTTGCCTTTAAACTTGGATAAAAATAATTGCACATCAAATTGATTATGTGCCATCAAATTGTTTTCAATTTCAAGCAACCACATAGATAGATTTTCTCTATGACAATTCATCTCTAACTTGTTCTTTCAGGTTTCCCAAAAGTGCACTCATCGCCACTGTAACTGAGTCCATTAAATAAAACTGTGGATGTTCTCATTAAACTGAGCACATTAAAAACTTCTGAATGGTATTTCTAAGAAGTAGCCTACAAAATGAGTTCAGGATCCTGAATTCTAAAACACTGGTCCTTCAAGAGTTTTAGGAAAGTTAACATACTGTTGTTTTCAAATGTTCAGATTACATTCAGTGTGATAATTTTTACTTGTTTTCTCCAATAATTCGTAGTATTTATTTTTCTCCCCTTTATGGCTTGCTTTGACTGTGGAAGCTCACACAATAAATATAGGAGTTCCCACTAATTTTATCTATGCAGTGACAATCCTTTGAGGTAGGTTACGCTGAGAATCATTGGCCTGAAGACACCCAGTAAACTTTGTGATCAAACAGGGGCTTAAACTCTCCTCAGTCCAGGTCCAATTCCTTATCTATAATACTACACAGGTTCTCAATCAGAATACTGACATATATATGAATTTAGGGGAGAAAACAAGAAGTGAGTGGACACTGTAGGCAAAAATGGATAGCCCTAGATTTTACTCAAAGCAAACAAACAAAGCAGACCTGTTGCATATGAAGAAATGAATTTTTGACCTCAAGCTCTGGATCATAAATAGGGATAACTTAACCAAGATACAGATTTAGAATGTGCAGAATATAAACAGTTGCAAAAAGCAATTAACCATAATGGAAGAATTTTACAAGCAATAACTTTTTTGTTAGCTGTATTTGGATGAACAAAGACAACTTAATATTAATGATGTTAACATAAAAGCTATGCTGCATAGAGAGATTGAATACATGATATGAACAAATGGTACAAAATGATGCAAAAATTACCAAAGATTGACTTTTAATGGGCAGAATGCTATTTAACATAAACAGAAGGAATAATCGTTGTGATAGTGATTTTTATTTTTATTTTAGGAGACAGGATTACTTAGACAGTGTTGTTGTTCACAGATTTTTAAAAAAAATGTTTTATAGTGGGTGAATAAAGTTACCTGGAATACAGTTAAAAGGGCTTGTGGGAAATTATCGAAGGTGCTCCGTTTTGTTTGAGTTTCATCAAAATTAAATTTGCCTCCAAACAGCTGCATTCCAAGCAATGAGAAGATTATGATGAAGAGGAAAAGCAGAAGCAACAGTGAAGCAATGGACTTCATTGAGTTTAACAAGGATGCTACCAAGTTGCTCAGGGATGTCCAGTGCCTACAAATTAAAATGTGTGTGTTAACAGAAAAAAAAAAACCGTAAAAGAACAGTGCATGATGAAATATTACAAAAGAGCAGCGGGTCATACAAGGGTCAGTAAAACTCAGCACCAAACAAAGGAAGAACAAGTTTCTCTTACCTGGTTACTTTAAAAATACGGAGGAGACGAACACAGCGGAACACTGAAATTCCGAGGGGAGACATAATTTCCAGCTCTACCAGGATGGTTTCAACAATGCCGCCACAGACCACAAAGCAGTCAAAACGATTAAAAAGGGACACAAAGTAAGACTGCAGTCCAAGACTGTACATTTTTACTAACATTTCGCAGGTGAATAAAGCCAGAAGGACTTTGTTTGCAATATCTGGGGGAAAAATATTCAAGAAATTAAATCAATTGATGAGTTTCAGGTTCAATGTCACATCTTGTATCAAAAATGAGCAGTGACTTTGTTTCTGTTTTCCCCTCATTAGACAAAAATCCCAAATTAAGATGATGTAGTCTATACCAACCAACACATGAATTAATAATAGAGGCATTCTGGCCATTATATTGTAAAGTTAATTTTCTTCTTACAATGTATTGAACATTAACCTTCAATATGCACATGATTTTAAAAATCAAAAGATTAGATATCAATATGTACAAGGTTTGCCTTGTTATCTCCTACAATTAGAGTCTATTGGAGCACCGACCATCTAAATATAGCCAAGGGACAGAACCAAACAGGACGGCTCATAAAGAAGAGCTCTGCAAGTTAACTGGAACTCCGCCTTATAAACTGGAATCTGGCTCATAAATATGAGAAAATATTTCTCCTGCTACAAACCCTGACTCAGCACAAATACTGTACTAGACCCAAATAAATCTTTTTGCCGCTCATAAGAGATGTCATCCATTAGACCAGGGGTCAGCAAACTATGGGCCATCGGCCACATCTGCCACACGACCTGTTTTTGTACAGCCCGCAAGCTAAGAATGGGTGGGCAGCAGATCACCAGGCCCGAGCCTCAGCAGAGCTCCTGAGGCAAAGGGTGTGGCTGTGGCTGAGGCGCCCCGGGTGGTGGCTGCAGCCTATCAGCAGCCTCCTTGCTGGCGGGCTAGCACCATCCAGCGGCTGCTACACTCCTGAGCCACAGAGGCAGAGAAGAAGCGGGATCTGGGCCTTTACGGAAAAAAGTTTGCCTACTCCTGCATTAGACTATGATTAAATAGACACTAATCTACAATAAATGCTCAGTAGAACTTGGCTATGTTCTGCTGTAGAAGTGGGCAACATACAGCCTACATGTAGATTTTTGCATCCCCCCTCCCCCCCAACCCAAAAGGGCCTCCAAAATTGTGCTAATGAAATCTGGCAAACACACACACACACACAAAATTGCTATGGTATAATTTCCTCAGGATTTCAGTGAGAAATTGGCTTAATACACATTACTAATAATAAAAATGATGGCTGTCCTACCACCTCTGGAGGAGGCCATCACTGTCATGCCTCCTTTGGCTTTTTGCTCCCCACCACAAAATAACACACATCTCTTCATTACTACATTAAGAGTCTCCCAGTTTCCAGTCCAGCACCTTACCCACTACACCAAACTGGCTCATGCCATCTCACTGGCTTCTATCATAACATTTTCAAAGCTTGAACAACATAGACTGAGTGCAAGATATAGAAAAAGAAAACTACAAGTGTTTTCCATTGATTATGATAAGAAACAAGAAAATATTTCATTTTACCTTGTATTTGTGTTAGCCAGTCAGGCTGATTATAATGCTCAGACGAGATAGTTAATGTGTTTAGGAAGACCAGTACAATGACTAACCAATAAAAGGAAACAGATTTTACAGCAGCTCTGCATCGTCTTCGATTGAAACGGTTCCATCGACGCCAGCGTCGGCTAAAATGACAGCATTATAATACAGAAGCATTACACTACGGAATAAAATTAGAAAAATGAGTTCTGACTTTTCAACATAGGCCCACTATTTTGGTGCTATCAAGACACCTATTCTTATGCCCAGTAGCCATAACTGAGATGATGGAAAAGGAAGGCTTGTGTGTGAGGAGGATCAGCAAGTTCTTAATACATGTCAAGACCGGGATTTGGCTGGATTTCTACAGCTATAGGTAGTATGACTATGTAAAGCATTTTAAAAGAGTACTTTGCAAAGCAGACTGGCAGGACCGAAAAATCCTCTTCTTTAAGTGTCAAAGCAGCAGCAGCTGTAAGGGTTACCCAAAGGCTGCAAATGCTCCCGGCTGTCTGTGTATTCATGTGGATGTCAGCCACTTCGCTTGGCTGGTAGTCCCATAGAAAGTGCTGTCCATGAATGCACATGGACACACAGGTAACTAATGACAACCTCTGAGGCAGCTGTACAAGTCTTCTTGTGGACATGGCTGCTTTGATGCCCAAGGGCAATGCTTTGCTTCTGGCAACATGCTTTAAGTGCCCCCTTTGAATGTAGGCAGGGACCTAGTAAGCAAACTTTAAACTCTCTGACCTTACATCGGATAAAGACAGAAATGAACTGTGAACTTCTCCAAAAATGACTGGATAGCTAATGCAGATTATAAGATTACTGCAGTTAGATACGTTGACATGTCCTATCTAATACACAATCTGGCAGTTTCATTCAAGAAATTTCTAAACTGTCTTCAAAGATAATTTACATAAAGCTTATTGAAATAATCCAAGAGCAAAGTTGCCCAATCCACATAGGGCAGATTTTGCACTCCTTATTTTGACAGCTCCATAAGATGTTGGGAGAACTTTTTTTTTTTTAAATACTTCTTTCCCACATCCTCAACAAAAAACAGTGTCATCTGTATTTTTGGGATCCTCCATAAGCCACAGTAGGGATGGATTCCACTATCCCACAGAGAGGTTTTTGGACAGGAGTCAATACTGTATTTGTGTGTACATACATGTGTTGGTATTTATTTTTTTCTCCTAAAAATTATGCAAATGAGAATGAATTTCAAATTAGTTTGGTTACATTTATGACCCAATTCATGCTTGGTTTTACTAAGGAAGAAATGCCCAATTGACACTGTCAAATGATCTAAACTTTTCATACTGTTTTCTTACAGATTGTACCCGCTCCTCTGACATTTTAACTCCCGAGAGCATAGTTTTTTAAAAATGAAGTTTTATGACATTTTCAGTGTATAAACATTTGTTTTGTAATCAGCTACATATACATTGATACAAGACAGCCAGTCCAGACATTGTGAGACTTGGATAGCACCAGTAAGGTATCAAGCTTTATATTAATTTCATTTATTTATAGCATTTTATATCATTCTGCAATTTAAAATATCAAAGTGATCTGCAATAATTATAATAAATGCAATACAACATAGAATAAACACAGGAAAATTAATAATATAACCAAGGATTTAAAAATAAATAATCATTCAGGGAGCTGATGAAATCAAGGGAAATTTGTGCTTTTAAATTTCTGACAGAAGCCCTCCCAGGAGAGGCCCACTTAATCTCCATTCTACCAAGTGGTTGTTGCTACAGAGAATGACCCCACCCCATGCCAGCAAATGTGGTACTGTGACCATGAAAACCAATGTAGAATTAGGCTGAACCTTAGACAGGATTTCTTTCTCTTTAGGATCAGCCATTTCCAAAGTGCAAACACACTTTTTGTTCTGTGAGTATTTCTAGATTTGGGGAGTAGAAAATGGTTCAAATAACCAGAAAAACTGTCTATATCCATATTATGGTTATTTCTGGCCATGTGAGTAGCCCAGTACTGTAAGCAGAGCTAAAGATAGGCTTAATGTTCCATCTCACCTTGCTGAAAGGCAACAGAGTGAATATGGGCTTTATCATGCTTTACTATGATAAGGATATCCTACAGCCATACATATTCCAAGTTAAACAAGTAACGACAAAACATAACAACGTCAGAGACTGTTGACCTAGCGCAGCTGCAGTGTACTAAGCAGTCAGATTTACCTAGAAGGGGATTCAATTGTTCACACCAATCAGGACACCAGAATATTGGTAATAGAAAATTTTGTGAATGTATCTCCCCCTAAGGACCCGGAAGCAGAAGAGATAAGTTGGAATAGCAGGAATAGATTCCTTTAGCTTCCATAATATTAAAAAGAAAGCAGCTGTGACAGTTACACTGGTAGCTAACGTGTAAAGGAAAGTAGACCTGGCCTTGGGGATGGAGAAGGAATGTGTAAACCATTAAGGGGACTTTCAGAAAAGATTACTCAGTCCTGAGAAAGAGGAAAGCATGAGAAAGAAACTCAAATTAGCCCCACCTTGAAGATGGAGCAGAACGAAACTCTAACAGGCTGTCAAGGTTCAGCAATAAAGAGCATTTGTGGAATCCCTGCTGTGCTGTTCCTAGAGCTGGCCTACCTCAAAGAATGGACACAAGGCCACTGACTTGGAAAGCAAGACGCCTAATCCTCTCTTGAAGGGCAGCTGCATCTTCAGCAATCAGGGGGTGAGAGGAAAAACAAATGATGAATCACAGAAAGAATGGTAGACTGCTGGGCCACCCAACATTTTTGCACAAATTGTACAAACAGCAAGGTGAAAAATGTCTCCATTTACTGCTACCCTTATCCAGACATAAAGCATCTCTTTCTCTCTGGAAGAATTCTTGCTTTAAATTGTGTGGGAAGAACTCTTGGCGCAAAACAAAACACCCCCATTATGTGCTAAGGCCATGAGTGAAACAAACAGGTATAAAAGCAACAGTTTAGGCAAATCAAGCACATGAGGTACTGTGACCATGAACAAAACCATGGAGGGCCTTGAATTAAGCAGGATACTCAGAAATCGGTCAAGATTGAAAGTCCACAGGGAACTGATCAAGTTTCAGACTGAGCATCAGATATCAGGAGAGATCTGTTGCTTACATCCAGAAAATAATACATCTTGTGACTGTATCCAGAGGTAAACAACTTTGTGGTCTTCAGATAGTTAGGATTACAAGTCTCATAATCACAGGCCACTGACCATACTGGCTGGGGCTTGTAGGAGCTGTAGTCAAAAATATCAGAATCATTGGTTGGCTACTTGAAATATCTCTGCCTCAACCGAAGGTGAAATGTCTAGCCATCAGTGTAGCTGTAGCCATAGTTTAACCACTTCTGTTATCAATGTATTCATTTCGGAGTCCAGGGAGGAAAATCACAGTATCTACCAGGACAAATCCAAAGCCCAGTTAAAGTAATATTGACAGTCTGAATTTTAAAGTTTTAAAGATTAAGATGGACAGAGTAATGAATGCATCGGGATATAAAACAGAAGCAGTAAAAAAAAGCTAGAGATAATTTTGGAAAGCTTTCACAAAAGAACTATATGTATATAAGTGTATATTGTATGTACGTATGTGTGTTAGAAAAAAATACTAGTGCTTGCTTTAACATTTTCAGGTTTTAATGTGAATAAAGACAAAGTTAAGAAACAAAGCAAGAAGCATTGAGAATATGACTGATGTTTTATTGTGCTTGTAAATATTTGCCCAAAGAAACGGAGAAAATAACTACTAATTAATGAAGTAAAGTTCATTAATCAGAAAACAGAAAACACTACTTGAATGCATTTTTTTAAAAAATCAAAATATTTGGCTCATGTTTTTGACACATTATTGCAAAGCTACCTCTTTGCAATTAGGTATAAAATGTTTGATTTGCATTTATAAAAAACAGTAGAATTAAATCCACTTATCAACTGCCATACACAATTGTCTTCATAAAACATTATTTTAGCAATTGAAATTGTTTTGTATATAGGTTGAGAGAAAAGGCTGAACTTTGAAACATGTCATAACATTCAGCAGGTTATCTTTTGGTTGAAAAGAAAAAATGAAGATGTCCAGCAAGGCTTTAATTCAAGGATTTTTCATGAAGAATGTTTAAAAACATACACGTTCCCATTAAAACATAAGTTCTGGATAAAAATCTTCTGCATGTTAGGTTTCTATGTCAATCAGTGCCTACAGAGATTAGATCCTTATTTCTGAAAAGAAGAATCACTCTTCAGCAGGATTTTAAAATCAACTTCCAAATTACATTTGGAAACAATGGCAGAAAAACTACAAGCCAGGGATTGAAAGGAAACAGCTAATATAGAGCATCAAAAGAGGAACCGCAGTTATAAATCAGGAAAGGACACTTCATTTAAAAAATATGTCACTCTTTTTATCTTCAGTTTTTCACAAGGATCATTGGTTGATACACCAATATAATTTTTTGCCACATAAATATGAAGATATGTTCTGCAGGCATTTAATTCCTTTTTTCCTCGTAACATAGAGCTAAGGCAAGATGGCAGAGTTCACTTGACTTCTACTATTTCTAGATAAATCAAAGTTTTCTTTCCAACTCCCAACTCTTTTCCTTTCTCTTTGTCAGCAGATGAACCAGCAGATTGTTTGAGTATTTGTAGTTTGCCAGTTTGAGAGAGAAAATATTTTGGAAAGGAAATTCCCTGCCCATGAAATTAATGAGGATATATTAAATTTTGCACTACTGCAAGCCCCTTGTTTTTTTATCTATTCTTTTGCACATAAGACATGGAACATTCTGATATAAACAACTCTACCCTAAAGGAAAAGCAATAGAATTTAGCAATCCTTAAGATTATCCACTAAGCAACCGAGGACTGAAGTCATAGTATGATAAAAAAGATAAAACAGGCTCAAAAAAATAACCCATTACAGTCATCATATCAGATTCCTCAGTAAATATATCTAAACTAAAAAACTGGCTTTCATGGATCAGGAAACAATCAGAATTCCCTTCTCCAAACCAATGTGATTATTTTCTTGATAGTCTCTTGATAGAATGCTTTTATGAACAGTGCACAGTTGAGCAAGCTAATCAGTAAGAGTTCTTGCTCTTTAAGATGTATAATACACATCATGATATTAATCATCTGCCATCCCAAAACTGAAACACAGAACAGCAGCATTTCAGTGAGTCACATATATTGTCTTCTACATTGACATTGTCAATGAAATAATCGGAACAGCACTTTCAAATTAGGGCTTATGTTGGCATCTTAAGAGGATATTGTTAATCACTTATGCAATTAGGGCATGGAATTGAGGTTCTCCAGTTCCTGTCTCCTCTGGATACCACCCCTAGATGATGCTTTGCCTTGCTGCCCAGAGGAAAACTTCATTGTCTGTTGGATGATGGCTTTGATCCAAGCTACACCTTAAATGTAATCTGATGTAACAATAAACTGCTGGAGCTCTTTTTTCATGAAAAGCAACACTGACAAGAACAGGCAGAGAAGTTGAAGATGTATAATCCTTTTCCTGCATGCCAATTCCTGTGCAAATTGCTCTGCTATCTCTCTGCTTTGTGGCTTTTTTCCCCTTGAGGAATTTCAAATGCACAGATGCCTTCACAAAGTCATATTTTCAACCATGTGATGAGCAAAACTGGAAAAATTAATTTAGAGTAGAAAATCAGTGAGCAAGAAAACAATTAATTACTCTTCTCCATTCACTTCTTTTTTTTCCCCCAGAAAAGAGGGTTGCGTGCAATAGTTATTTTGTAGTTCTTTCTTTAAAAAGAAAAAAGCATATTGTATAGCTATTTGAACAAAAACAATGGTAAAGTAACTGTTGTTGGAAACAGTAGAATGTGATGAAGCATATATTCCTTCTATATTTACTAACACAATGTTAAAAATCAGTCATATTCACCCATAATATTCATAGATAATCAGCACAGAATTATGATATATAGCAGGAGAGTGAGAGGGAAAGAATACTGACCTGAACTTGGATTTTGAGATAATTTGACTAAAAGAAAAGGAAAACACATTTTAAAGAAAATATAAAACAAGAATGTACACACCTCATTTCACCTTGAAACCTGTACTGGTATCATTTAAATGTTAGATGTCTGCTAGATCTGGATATATTCAACTAGCATAAACTGTAGAACAATGACCTTGTTTATTGCTTTTACTAAACCGACATCATAATTAACCATGTTTTACATGCAAAGCAGTTAATCCCGTTTTGAAATAACTAATGCACATTTTCCTTGAAGCTCTTACCCAACAGTCTAGAAACAGATTTTAATCAAACTACTGGGATACAAAATAACGTCATAATTCTAATCCAGCACTCCTTCAAAAAAGAAAAGAAAAGAAAAGAAAAAAATGGAACAGATTTTCTTCTTCACAATAAGCCTACAAGATAGGCCAGGAAAGAGTATTTTACCAACACTGTCCAATGGATTAGAAAGATGCGTGGGAATTTTGAATGGGGATTTTAACATGGACTTCACAAGTTTAAATCTTGCAACCTTGCCAACCTACCGTAATTGCAGAGTTGTAATGTACTTATTAGGAGCTTATTGCAAGCATGAATTTAGACTAGGTCTAAACAATAGATGCCAATTCATGGAAATAATATTCATATTTCTCTGCAATTTCAATCTGCTAGCACTCCCTACAAATTGTTATATATAAATTAAATAGCATACAAATGCTAGCCTTCAAAAACTCCAGTCTGATGTATGATACAATATGCTTAACCCCTTTCTTAAAAAATCTGTGTTTCAGAGAACTCTTTCTCAGAATTTGTAATGAATAAAGCAGAGCCATTATTAACGTAATTGGATATGTTAAGACTTACAGACAACTACAAGTGAACCCTGGTTGAGAAAACATGGTCTAGCCCATTGCTCATTAATTGTTGGGCTAAAACTTTCAACAGTTCCATCCTATACTCACCACAAATTTCCACAGCATGTGGTCTCTCCTTCACCACCCACATTTTCAGTATTCACTGATTCTGTCTCGCTTGCTTGCATGCTTGCTGTTGTGAAATAATGAAAATATAATTAGATTTATTGTTGAAAAACAACACAGGAAAGTATCTCAAATGTTTTTCAAATATTGTTTTTAGAAGTGAGCAGTGGGAAAATAAAACAAAAGAAATAAACAATTTATAATACGTCTACTTTCAATCACTCCTGTATTGATTTGTAGTTCAAGCAACACAAAGAACACATGGATCTCACCTAAAAGGTACAAAGAGACTGTAGTTAAGGATGCTAGGCAAAGAAGATCCTAGTGCACGAACAGAAAAACATAAGTATACCACAGAATTTGATTACTCTAGGCATAATCAATAGTGCAAAATTATTCTTCTGCAAGGCACAATGAAGCTATTTACATTTTTCTACAAACTGACATTTTCCCCTATGCTTAGATTGATACGATGGTAGCTATGAGAATCCAAATATAGCCGCAACACCTGGAACAACTTCTTACTGAACTCTTCTAAGTGACTTACTTCTGAGCCGTCACTGTTCTGAGTTATAAAGTTGTTAATCCTGCCTCAGTCCTCAGCTCAGACAGCATTCTTTATCTCCATCTTAGCAACATGGGACCAATGACACTGGTCTACCCTACAGATGCCCTTCCACGAGTATAAGCTCCAATTACCAGATTTAATCCATGTATGGATGGGCATGGCACAGATCTGGATCATTATCCCTATCATGTATATATTGGCTGTACTTACTTTAAGAATGTATGGGCTGACAGAAGCAAAACTATTTTATATTGGTAGCACAAATATAACGAATACTACTCTTGAAAGTCAACTCATAATTATTATGTGTGTACATATCAATTCAGATGAAAGGATTATCTTAGCATCCAGAATATAAATACACTTTCTTCTCTGTCTACAAAGACAGGCTGTCACCTAAAGCAGAGCAAGCAGTAAATTAACTTTTAAATTGCAGCACAAAGTGCCAGTTGCATTTCTTCTTTTAATGACTTAGCAAGTTTTGCCAGGGACAATTCTGACAGCTTTTATTATCTTGGTCCTTGTTTTAAGTAAACCATTTCCTCAGATGTCAATGGTTCTGTAAGGTTTGTCCTTGTGGATATTTTGAAGAACAGCTAGATTAAAAATGCATTGTTCACAGTTTGGCCCAAGCTGCAAAATTTATGAATCACTAAATTGAAGGCTGCCAGCTAACTACACATTTGCCAGGCTTAGGACTCCTCCCTTTTTGAGTCCCAAACAGAATAGCAAGGAGAGGACACATTGCAAATTCCCATGGGACATATTATACAACCAGAGTGGCCACAATGTATCCAGGCATGGTTCAACATTATACATGTGGACCAAAATCTTACAGTTTTAGGATTAACTCTGCAGGAATATGATTCTGGTTTATATTTGGACCCATGAGACTTGGAGGTGAAAGCTCAGTGCTCCATGCCACCTCCACATGCCCTTTACTTCTGTTCCTTGGGTCCTTTTCATGTTGCCATTGTCATCTGAAAGACTACTCTAACCACACATGCAGAATTAATGAGAAGGAGCTTGTGCAGGAACACTGACATAAGAGTAGAGGCTGAGAACGCTGGAGGAAACTTCTACATCTCAAAATCAACTGGGGAGGATATAATGTGAGTGTCATCTAGCCCTTTGAAAACCTTGTGAACACTTCAAACAAGTTACCTTTCATTCCTAATTAATTTTGGAGGCTACATACTCCTCCTTCATTAAAGCAAACATTGCCCCAGAGTAACCTTCCAATTTACTCTTGCAATAAGTTTATCTCCACATCTGTTATGTTGAACAATATAATATGCTTTTCACTAGGTTCAGGACTAGCAAAGAATGCTGCTAAGAGGGCCAAGAAAGAAATTATCACCCAGAAAGGCTCTTGAATTTAGTTACAAGGGAAATCATCTGAATATTGCATACATAGATTTCTCTGGTTGCTAGAGCTGCCAGACATTGATATTTCTCAAGAAACTACTCCATTAAAGGTGCCCTCTGATTTATCTGATTTCCCTTTATTCTGGAATGGATACATAACTATTATGTTCCTAAACACAGAGCAGCTTCATCAGCTTGGCTTGTTCCTGAATGTTACCCTGTATTTTAAAAAAGAGTTAAATTTATCTAGTTCTTTAATTTGTAGAAATACAGGAGAAACATACAGGGAGTATTCTCCTCAGCTACTCAGTCAAAGGTAAACTTTTGAGGCTTCTTTTGAGTGTTCTGACCTAGGGTCCAAAGATCTGGAAATAACTGATGAGTATTTGGTAATAAATATTATAAAATAAGTGTGTTTTTGCTTTTCCCTAAGCAGATACTCTACTTAAGGGATTAGAAGACAAAGAGTTGGAAAGAAGCAATATCATGATGCAAGTGTGGGTAAGGAAAAGCCTACCCTTTTTATACTTTAGACTCTGCTTCAGTGATATTTATGTTAGCTAATGATTCCTTTGGACTAGCTAATGAGGGTTTCTTTTCTTGCAGGATTCAGTCTTTTTTCCACTTTCCACTGCAAGGCGAGCACTGTTCACAAGCAGCAAAAAAATTACATCATGAAACTTTGCAAGAGACATCATGAAGTAAGCTAGAAATGAATTTTAGCAAATCCAGATTATACACATTTTAACAACAATTTCTTAAACAGCACAAGAAAGAAATAGGTCATATTTATAATCAGCTAGGAAAGAGCTTGTGTTAATTACCTTAGAGACAAAATGTAAAATTTTGTCTCAAATTAGAGACAAAATGTAGCATACATTTATCTTCGAAGGGACCAGTCCCTTCTACCTTTACAAGGCTTGTAAATTATTCTTATTTGTATTTAGATTTATATCCAGCCTTTTACTCTGTGTGTTCAAAGCATTGCGAATAATACTGTCTCCTCCAAGTTTATCCCAAAATGAGAAAACCTAGGCAGAGAGATCCACATTCATCTCACACAGGATGAATGTGGAGGTGGGCAGTAAGAGAATCCTGGAAGTTGAGCATCTCGGAGAGAAAAGGAACACGGCAATTGCACCAGCTGCTGCCCAGCTATTTACTGCTTGCCTGATACAGGGGGAAAGGGCAACGACTATGTGGAAGAAAACACACAATTAAAAATTCCAATTAGAACATGATGTTTTCAGATTTCAAATGTTCAAGCATTAAATATATATGACTGCCTGTACCTGCAAGCTTTGAAATATTAAGCCCGTGTTTCTCAACCTTGGCAACTTTAAGATGTGTGGACTTCAACTCCCAGAAGTTGCCAAGGTTTGTATTAAGCTAAATGTGGCATTAGAAAAATAAATTAAAAACAATAGTACGCACTGAACAGTTCTCAGCCAGTAACTCATTATACGATGAGAGCTTTTCTAAAGATTCATAGTTTTATCACTTTGGAATTAAAATAATGTACTCGTATCTTGCTCATTTGCCTTTTTAGACCCTATACAGTATGTTAGCTTGATTGGGTGTACTTGTATATGTTTCCAAAGAACAGCAAACAAAATTTCAATATTCTAAGCTATTGCAGAACAATTTCTCAAAAGCATGCAGTCAAGCAGCAAATCATGTCCATGCAAAACATGTGTGTTCATGCATTTTGGGAAATAAGTGTTTCTCTAAATGTGTGTACATATTTTGAAAAGTAGCATTCAAAGCTCATCATTTCAAATAAAATGTCCCACTGCAAAAAATTAGAGATTTTACCATGTTTGTTGGACCCACGACAACAGCTAAATCTGCTTTTCTTCTTGTCCTCTAATAAATCAGCCAGTGTAACCCCTTCATGTTAAGTACATGCAATCCCATCCATAATACAGTAGATGGCAGCAGCAGAAGTGCAGAAGACAATAAATTAGCCATATTCAGAGCAAGCAAGCTGAGAGGTGATACAAAATGTTAAACTTGGCTTAACTATCAATAATACTTGCAAACCTATGCCTATGTTCGTATAGAAGAGGTGGTCAGGGTGGTTATTAATGGACTTCTCTCTCTCTTCATAGTTTGATCGCTAGTAACATTTCCAAAGCCTAATGATATGTGGTCAGTGATGGCTAGGTATGTAGCAAGGTCAGATAGATGCTTGATGAAAAGACTTCCCAGTGATCTCGGGTGAAATTCCAGTGCATTGCTCCCTGACTCGCATTCGAATAAGCTATGACAGCTACTTCTCTGTACCTGATATGGGGTACAGCTAAGTTATAGCTTAATGGTGGAATATGTCTTTTCCATGCAAAATGTCCTAGATTCAGTCCACTGCATTTCCAAGAAATAGTGAGAAAGAGTTTTGCTGAAATCTGAAGAGCTTGTGGAACTTGGTCTTTTGAGCTAAATGATCCAATCATAAGACAGCTTTTTGCAATCCAAACATCAGCTCTTTTCAGTGTAATATTTTACTTGTGGATATTGATGTGGATTAATACAATTTTCCCTAAATTAAATTATTCTATAATTGTTGGCCAAGATGGGATTGGAATCACAAAAGATTCTGAGAGAACAAAGATGAGTCACTTCTAAACAGTTACATAGATCATTCAATGCCTTCTGCTGAATAACGAATAAGTAGCATCCAAATGGTTTTACAAGAGTATCACATGGAGTAAATAAAAATTAAAGCTGAATCACAGAATCACAAATTGGGCTTCTCTTTCAACTTAAGATAACTGTTTTGCCTGCCTGGTTGAGAGTGTTAATTCCCTCAAGCATAAATTGAATACGGATATTATCGCTCAGCCTCATGATGGGCAGTGAATCCAGAAAACTCTGTTTGGGATAACTGTCTGCCAAAACATTCTTGCCAGGCTAACAAACCTCTTAGTGCATTTTATTTATTTATTTATTTATTTATTTTATTTCTCTCCCGCCCATCTCCCCTACAATAGGGGACTCTGGGCAGGTTACAGAGAGAATAAAACTATAAATATACATAAAATACACCCCATATATACAATTAAAACAATACTAAAAACAAAAAATCCAAGCAGATGGAAAATCAGGGTGGGGACAGCCGGCCACTACGGGGCTAGCCATCCCCCTGCTTGAGCTCCCCACCCCAGGCCAAGTGGCAGAACCAGGTCTTCAAGGCCCTTCGAAAAGCCAGGAGTGAGGGGGCCAATCGCACCTCCAGGGGCAGAATGTTCCAAAGAGCGGGGGCTACCGCAGAGAAGGCCCGCCTTCTGGACCCCACTAGATGGAATTCTTTTACTGAGGGGGTCCGAAGCATGCCCTCTCTGTGCGATCGGGTGGGACTGGTTGAAGACATAGGGGAGAGGCGGTCCCTTAGGTAACCTGGTCCCATGCCATGTAGGGCTTTAAAGGTGATAACATACTGTGAAACCTCCCTAATTTGTATTTCTACGTCTCTGTGTAGTTTTTCTAAGGAGAGAATGGTGGACTTTGATCTCTGACTGAGCCTGCAATTCAAAGCACGTTAATCAGGAAACAGGCCTGACTAAACATAGGGTGACTTTCTCCCAAGTAGATGCATCAGTGTGGCCTGTGCATAAATGAATCATCTTATCCACAGATTCTCAGCAGAGAGCTAGAAGAGTCCAATCCAGTCCATATCCAATTCTAATTCATCCAAATATTCCAAAACAAAACAAAAAAGTAAAATAATGATGGCTATTCAAGTTTGTTGCAAACAGTAGGAAGACTATAAAAACCCTGTGATAGATACGTAAAGTATTAGCAATAATGCAGGATTAACTTCAGTGGAATTTGTATATTAAAACTGGTCCTTCTCAAGACATAGTATTCTGCAATCCTGAAAATAACAATCCTGCTGCAGCAAATGTGTAAAAATATTTTGTCATTTAGGAGAACCCATGTCACTGGTTGCACTCATTAAAGAAATCAGTTGACAAAGAGTGTGCCATTTTCATGGAAGATAACAAGTGCTTAATTTTCTCTTACTTATCAGTAGTTATCACACAATGGCATTTTAAGTGGCAGAGTCTTTGTGAGAATTAAAAGAGATATCTGCACAATTTCACAGGCATGCTAGATTGTGTTTTGGGAAACATGGATTAGCAGAGGCAAAAAAAAAAAAAAGGCAAAAGAAAAACCCCAAACAAGCCGGCAATAAATAATCATATGAAACTTTAAAGTTTTAGTTTAGATTAATTTTAAGCTGTTCTGAGATATCACATCTAGTCTGACTAGCTACTCTGAAACATATCCCCTAACTATAGCATTAACATTAACATCTTGTTCTGTTACAGGATGCTGTCTGATATGTAACACAAAGTACTGCTTTAAGATGCCATTAACAATAAGCCATAAGGACACTAGATGCTTAATCAGGAGGAAAGAACATCTCTGCAGACAGAGTTCATAGTGTGAACGCTCTGAAAACCTGACATGCTTGACTCTAAAATTAGCTGATGAACTGACTGGAATGCCTGTTCCCCTTTTGCAAGCACTATATGCTCCATCTCCAGGAGGTCAATTTTTTTCCTACTTCCACAAAATGTTACTATCCTATTTCAATTGTTCTATAGTTATCATTTATTTCTAAAGGAAGACTGAAAACCGAAGGGATTTTCCAGCTATCCAATTCTGCCTTCTTTTAACACATCTATGGACTGACTGCCCAAAAGAGTCAGTGAAGACACAGAAAATCCCAACAGAAGAATTTTGGAGTGGTGCAAGAATAAACTCTCATGTCAAAGATGTCTAATTTGATGTAATGCTTAAAAACCCCTGTTTAGAAATCGACATATATTTAAAGGGCTCACTATTACACACACACACACACCATTTTTTTTAATGGAACATTTCTACATAGTATTGACAGCTATCCGTAATAATTAAATAAGCACAAAAATGCAGCCTGACATTTTGGATTATAATAAGCATATCCAACAATCCACTATACATATCTCAGTCCTGCATGTATCTACATAAATGTGCATGTTCATCTTTCCCCAAAACTGAGGAGTTAAAATGGGATCTACTGCTGCAAATGCTTCAGATAAAGAAATTGTTCTCAGTCATGCCAAGCTACTCTGGCGCTCACTAGACGGTTCCCAAATGACACAAGCCTGCTAAAGCTCAAACCAGCCCTTTTCTATACTTTTGGAATGTCTAAAATGTATGGCAGGAGATAAAGTGGAGATAGCAAAACATTATATCCCTTCTGCCCGGAAAACTTAAGCTTTATACCCCACAATATATTCCATATTATAAATATGCTATAAATAAAATAAGACATAATTGTCCTGAAGAAGGTAATTCCCAATTCCCTCTTTCACATAAAAGGGTACCTGATTTTTATAAATAAAAATTAGAAAGGTAACCATTGGTCTGAAAACCAAACCCTAATATGAGTTAATGAATATATCCAAATTACTTAATTTATCTCTTGAATATGCACATCTCCTAATTAGTGGGACATGGACAACAGTATTTTGGCTTGCAACGTATTACTTAGATTAAAGATCATGGTTTGCACATAAGAGTATTAACATGCTTAGGTAAAACTGGGCTTTGGTTCTGCTTGTGGCCTACTGGTCAAAATTGACCAGTATAGTCCTACTGTTAGCAGAGAATGCTAACCCATGTGGCATGGGTGCAGCTAAGGCTGGTAATCCAGTCTATACCCTTTGTACCTTGCAAACAAATATGAACGCCTTCATAGACCAAAGCTAGGATAATAGTGGAGGTCATTGTCTGGAGCGGGGGAGGGGGGCGATCTGGTAACAATCAAGGCATATGAAAGATTGCAGCTTTGAATGTAAAAGGAATAAATAGTAAAGAACATGAATTAAGAAGTGAAATAAAAAGATATGCTGTGTGTCTTAAAACATAAGAGAAAGGGAAGGCTGCAACAGATCTAAAAGAAAGTAGCCTAATTTGATGGAGAGGATTTGATGAATACATGCAGAGAAATGAAAGTTTAGGTTTAATTATGAATGAAAGGACTTAAACATACGGTGGAAAGTATGTATTGGTATCTAGGCTGTTTTGAGGGCATACGAAAGTAAGAATCCATAGGCTGATGACTGAAAGAAAAAGAAAATGCAGGCCAATTTTAGTGGAAATAAATAATGGCTTTGGAAGTGGGTGAAAAGGGGTAAACTAGGAGTCTCCACCAGAATGAATGGAATTAAAAATAAATGTAATAAAGTGATTTAGAATGAAACCAAACTGAGGGAATGTGGGAGACTTTAGAGATTTGTATAGGAAGAATAATGTTAGTATCCGAGAAAAAAAAACTGGGAAAGAAAGTAATAAATGTTATGAGAATGCTGAAAAATAGTCTGCAGTGTTCGTGATAGAGCTGGAGAAGTGTTAAAAAATGAATGGGGTTTGCTAATGGAGTGGCTATGCAATTTAGTCAACATATGTATGAAGACTGCATTTGTACCTGATGATTAGAAGAATACTGTTGTTCCCTTATACAAAGGGAAGGATAGAAAGACTGAATGCAAAAATATGTTATGTGGGCCTAGGAAAGCATTTGGCAAAATTCAGGTGGATAGGGTTGAGAAATGAGCAAAATTTGGAAAATGCAATAGGGCATTATGCTGGGCAGTGAGTGAGCAGACCAGATGTTGGAAGGAGCATATAAATCTGAGAAAGTTGATTGTATATCCATTGATTTAGAGAAACTATGATAAAGTAAATAGGCTTGAATTATGAAATATTCTGTGTGAATATTCTGCATGAATATAGAATTGATGTTGATTGTTGAATATGATAAAGTAGTATATGATGAAAGTAAAGCATGTTTGAGAACAAATGGAATGCTTAGCAAATGATTCAACATCTAGAACAGAATATGTCCGCTTGGTTGGATAAATATATAAGAAATACTTCTGATAATGTTAGAGGTGGGTTGATTGAGGACATGAATGTTTGTGTGCTTTTGCAGGCAGATGATGTTGGGATACTGGGTGAGAATTGGAATAATTGGCAGTGAATATTAAATTGTATGATGCAACAAAAAGTTCAGACCTGAAAATCAAAGTATCAGTCAAGGACCAAGGTGTTGGTTATGGAAAATGAATGAATGGTGGCAAGGTTTATATAACTGGGGAAAAACTAAAGTAAATGGATTAATTTGTATACCTTGATAAAACGTTTACTAAAGGGAGGGAATGGACAAATAAATTTTAACTGGTAGAATGCTGGTGGAAACACTGCTATGTTGTGAGGAATGAATGTTTTAAAAGAAGTGAAAATGGATGTTATAACAGTGAGCTTCAATCCACTTTGTTATGCAGAAGTGAGAAGTGGTTAAGACAGGAGAAATTTAAAGGTTGGATGTCAAAAGAACAGGCTACTAAAGTGGGTGTGGTAAAATAATAATAAGGAATTAATGGGTGCTGAATACACATGGATTGAATAGAAAAGTGAGTGAGCAGTCTAAAATTAGTATGTTGGTGTGGTCATATAGAGCAGGGTTCCTCAACCTCGGCAACTTTAAGTTGGGTGGACTTCAACTCCCAGAATTCCCCAGCCAGCATGCCCACCCATGGAAAAGTTGCTGAGGTTGAAGAATCCTAATATAGAGAGAATGAAAGAACAGAGAAGTAATTACTTTTAAGTACAAGAGACAATGTAAGAAGTAATGTATGAATATGGTGGAAACAAGGATGGTTTTCAAGTACAGAAATGTATTGAAAGGGGCAGTGAGATAGATATATTCCCTTTTCTTTTTATCTTATTAATTTCTTTGGCTTACTATTCTTTATTCCCTTTCTGTGGTTTGCATAATTTACACCAAAAGAGAATAATATGTGTGTATGTATGTATGCATATACTTTACTAGATCGATTCTCAATTTAGTTTTCTACATACTTTCATTATAGATATATTCTTGAAATTGTCATTGTATTACTAGACTGAGCATATATAGAAATGTGATTCTACTTATTCCGACATAAAACTTGTGTTTTGAATGTTACGTGAATTTTTACAGTATTAAATACTACAGTCAGCAATCTGCTTTCAGAATTCCTGTATTTGAAGGGATTCACTAATTAAATATAAGGTTATTCTATAGTGTGTAATCACCTATATTGTAATCTGCTGCTTCTCTAACCTGTTACCCTCTAAATGTTGGGAACTTCTAGAATTCTCAACAAGCTTATCCAACAACTATTCCTCAAAGCCATGCTGATTAAGAATTCTGGAATTGCATTCCCAACACATTTGGAGGAAGCCAGTTAGAGAAGGTCATTATAAACCATTTCTAGAGCACAGAGTCTTCTTTTATTGGTTATCTTTAATTGAGGAGCTTTGACATACTATTTCGTTTGCCTTCTCCATCACCTTCCTCTTCATTCTCTGGGTCAATGTCTTCTGCTTGGGTAATCCAATCCAAATAGCCTTTGAGATCTTCTTCTAGCTGTTGTTTTTCACGCAGCTTCTGAAAGTCTCCCCTGGCCTTGGCTTTTTCTCTTTCCTTGGAAAATTCCCTATGGGATTCAGAGAAAACACAAGATACTGATTTATGAAGCTGCACAGCTTTCCAACAAAAAATTCAACCCCCACATTTTCTCTTTTCTCTCTTGACAAGATTACATACAATAAAGAAACTTTACAAAAATGCAAACAGTTCCCACATATCACAAAGCAATTCAAATAATTTGCCATGCTCCATTCTTTATGCATTATACTTTTAAGTACTCATAAAAATATGAATTCCAAACCTTCATCTACCAGACTTGCACTGGCATCATTCTGGATCTTCTCTGGATCCTAAAATGTGTGACGGTACTGAAATAGATTGGATATAATACTTTCTTTCATCCTCAGAAATGTAATTAGGATCCTAGGTGGCACTGCCAGCTATTTTATTTTTTTCTCAAATTTATATGGCTGCCCATCTCACACCAAGTGTCTCTGGGTGGCATACAATAAAACCTACTATTAAAACATACTGCAAAACCAATTAAAAACACTTAAAAAAAATAAACATAGATTAAAAACAAGACTACAAACAGGAGAATATTACACATAATGCAGCCAACACGCAAGCTCCCTATTGCCAGGGGATCCCGAGGATTGTTGAAAAAATAACATTTTAAGGGCTTTCCGGAAGGCAGTAAGGGTTGCAGCTAACCTCACCCCGAGAGGAATAATGTTTCAGAGGGCAGGTGCCATAGCAGAAAAGGCTTGCCTCCTAGGTCCCGTCAGATGGAACTCTTTTGCAGACAGGACCCACAGCATGCCTCTCCTTCTGGACCTGATGGGACAGGTAGATGTAATCAGGAAGAGGTGGTCCCTTAGATAGGGCTTTAAAGGTCAAAACCAGCACCTTCAATTGGACCCAGAAGCAAACTGGTAACCAATGCAGTTCACGGAGCAGAGGTGTAATGTGCGTCCTCTTAGGGGTACACGTAACCACCTGTGCTCCTGCATTTGCACTAGTTGAAGCTTCCAGATACTTTCCAAGGGCAGCCCCATGTAGTGTGTAGTACCACAGTTTGATGAGTCATGTTTCAAAGGATTCTAGTTCCAAACTCCAAGTAAATACTTTCCAGGCACAAAACCTACTATACCTGTCTGAATTTGACAGGTGTTTTTATTCATTGCCTAGAGAACACCAGATTAATAATACAATGAATGCATAAAAGTGTCCTCAAACAATAGACTGAGCTGGTAACATCTGGTTACTAATACCGTCATCATTTTTGTGACACCAAAGATAAATGTTGTTGGACTCAGAACCATGTCTTCTCAGTGGCAGAACCTGCCCAATGAATAGCACCCCCCAGAGATTTCCCCCCACCACAGAGGTTCAGATGGCCCCAACCCTGCTAGTTTTTCACAAGGCATTAAAGACCTGGCTGTTTCCCCAGGCATTTAGGTCAGGTAGTTAGATAACCTCTGCTGTTGTCGGGTTTTTTTTTTTTTTTGGTGAGTGGTGATACTGCTTGTTCTTGGGTGCCTGGGGTTATATGTTGTGGGGGTTTTTTGTGTTTCTAATCCTTGTAAGTCACATAGAGTCACTTGAGTAAGATGGGTGGTATAGAAAACATATAAATGAATGAATGAATACATAAAATGTTGATTTTATTTTTATTTTTGGTTAGACTCTTCATGTTGGAGAATGAAAAGCTTTTATGTTCGCACTTTGTTCTCTTCCTATTTATCCTTAGCTCTGCTGAGAAAAGGAATACTGTCAAAGCGTCTTCATTTGCTTTTGCCAGGAAACTGAAACTGACAGTTCACTGCCGTTTGCTATTTAATGCATCATTATTTAAATGCCTTTTTCTCTTAATCCTGCATGTGCTGTGCTACAGCTGTTTTTAGGGATGTGTCCACATAATTAACTGAACAGTTTCTTAATAAAGGAATCCAAGGGCACCCTCTGTAAGAACAGCACGGCTGTAGGAATTGCCAGGAATATATACGACTGAATAAAAGTATTACTACAAACCTGTAACTTTCCCATACAGAAGGGTCGTATAGGGACATGCCAGAACATTAGTCGCTTGCTATCCTCAAGCAGGAAAATACATTCAGGTTATAGATATAAAGTATGTTTGAAAAGGTCTCATTTGTTCCCATGGCTACCCAGAGAAATAGCAGCGCCTCCAGTAGAATCTGTCTTCACAGAAAGCATCCTCTAGTGGTTAGCACCATTCCCGAGGAGCACATTATCCCGCCTCATTAAAAAAAGTTCTTCCACTTGTAAATAAAGAAATGACTCTCTTACAGCTTCAGGTTTTCTATGTTAACAGTATAATAACCCAGGAATGATTGAAATGTTAAACAAGCCATTTTACAAATGAAACCTTTGTAAAAAAACAAAACAAAAACAAAAAACCTTTTTCTATATGAATCATTCCTGCTCTACAAGGGGGCTGATTTTATAATACCAAGGTAACAAATCCACTGGGTCCTAACTCTCATTTTGAATGGCTGCCTTGAATACATGGGGCCAGAACCAAGGTTGTCTTGACTGAACCAAAAATTCAACAGCAAGGAAATTAATAAAACAATGCTGAAAATCAAATCAAATGTCATGAAAATAATAGTTTTCTGCTGCTTGTTTTCCTGACAGAAATTCTGCTGTTTAATGTTGAGGGTGAACCTTTGGTTGATAGCCCTGATACTTTTTTCATACTTTTGCCAGCAGGACAAGTAACCTTCAATGACCTAGCCTCGTGGTTTGCTTAATTTTGGTTTTGTAGGTTGTATAGACCTAGCCATTGTGTTTTATAAATTATAAAATATAGTTTAGGATGTTGTATGAATCGAGCCAATTGTGTCATGGAATATGGGCTGTTAGTAGGTTTTCAGGTGCAAAAGGCCTCCCATTTATTAAGCCTCTGGAAATGGAAATAGCTTTTTTATAGAACGTGCTTCACTGAAGCAGCTTTGCACTAGCTGTGTAAGAATTGTTCTCTTGCTCTGTGGTCTTGTGAGATCCAGAGAGCCAGGACAGCTTGATGCATTTTGTTTACACAGATTTGTCTGACCGAGGAGTTGCTGAAAACAGGTAAAAGCCCAAACTCCCTATAAAGAAGGTGTGGTGGTGAACTATAATGGAAGAGGAGGTAAAGAGAAGCAGTGCTTTGCTTTAGCGTTCAAGGAGTATTTCAATCACATCTGCTTTATACTGTTCTTGAATGTAAATATTTTAAACCTCTTTGTACAAGAGAAGAAAATATTGTTTAAATAAACCTCAGTACATCTTTAGAAAACACACAGGTTTCTCCAAAGTTCTGAGCCTCATTCAAATAAAGTTACTTTGCAAATTATTGTCAAACAAATACAGTAAATAAAACTGTTCAGTGACTCCCCACATGAATTCTCCTCTTTTCCCTATCAACAGGTGAATGGAAATGGAAGCACTTAAAGTGAGTAAGATGGTGAGGAGATTAAGTGTCTTAACAGCTTATTTAATAAACCATGATTAAGGAAACTATAATTTAGCACAACATGTGGACTCAGGTTTTTTAAAGCTATCTGAACTAGTGGCAATCAACATATTATTCATACAAGTTCATACAATAATTAGGTGCTTGTATGTTCAATTATAGTAACCTGAAACTACACCATTAAGAGAGTCATTAACACCTGAGGTCTAAAATAGCTTTAAATATAGATTCCTTTAATTAAATCTTTAAAATTTTGTAATTGCAAACAGTGAAAATCCTATTCTGAAAAGATAATAAATGGCAGCTCATTAAAATATTTTTCATCAATTAATTATTCAGTTTCAACTAACTGCACCTATTAATTAATTGCTTGATTTAATATGCACACTGCAAGGTTCCTTGTCTTTTTTTTTTTCTTTAATGGACTCATGTGCTCAGCAACAGCCCCTTCTCACACTTACAGCTCAACTCTATAAAACCTTTTCCTTTCCTTTACTGGCTGCATTAGTGTTATGCTTGGCTGAGTGTTAAATTGTAAACTGGTATGTCCAAGTTCACATTTCACCCTAATTGCAAACTCACTGGGTGGTTTTGAGGAAATGATTCACTTCATTCTGTAAACTCAGAACTGTGCCTCATAAGGGCATTTTGAAAGTAAGAGAGAGAAGATTCCAAAATATTCCCTCAGTTATTTGGAATGTTAAATAAGAGAAAATGTCCTGATACTATCTCATGTACTGATTGTTATTCAGAAGACTGTATCTGGAGTATGTACTGATAAATCTGACTTAGATTGAAGCATGCACACATATAATATTTTGGCCAATATAAGCGTATTAGACAAGTTTGCATCAAGAATATGTTCTAAAACTGAAATAACTATTGGAAGAAAATCAAGTTTGATGCAACAAATCCATATAAATAATGACAATAGATGCAGGTAGATTTTAACCTGAAATATGATTGGAGTGGACGGCGGTGACTGAAGTGAAGTGTTCCTTCTGGTTCCTTAAATCAAAGTTTGGCAACCTGGTGTCTTCCAGTGTTTTGGGCTATAACTCTCATAAGATTAGCCAGCATAACCAATGGCCAGATTTAATAGGAGGTCACATTCAAAACAGGTATGCATCAGGTTGCCTAAATCTAACTTAATTCTATGAGTTAACTAGAAATTAATTACTAACAAGATGGTCTTATTCACTAAGAGACTGATCAATTGCCACCACTATTAGAAAATCAATGGCATCCAAACGTCCCTGTTAATGCATGGGACAGAGAAAGTTATGTTAGAGGTCAAAGAGAGACCTTCACTTGGACCTGTAGAATGGCAAATCCAAAGCTCTGAATTATTTTTATGGGAGCATCTGTTATAAAACTTTCACTATTCCTAACTATTTTACTAACATGACTTCTAGAAAGGCATTTACATTAGCAAAGTTTAATGCTCAAAAATGTTGAAGGGCAAGTTCAGAAACATCCCATATTTGGAGTCTATGCTTGGACAAAGCCACAGAGACAGTCTGGCATGTTTTGCTTAGTGCTTTGGATTAATATTCTCCATCTTTGCTAAATGTACAAATTGTCCTGAAGTAGAGGTGGTGTGCTTTTTACCAGCAGATCCATCTGCTGAAATGTCTATGAAAATTGCTAAATGCTGCTCAATTGTAATTGCCATCAGAAACTGCTGGGTTTGGATCATAATAGGCTTGCATGCTTTGGCTACTTATTTTGGGCTTAGATGTTAGATAATTTATAATATGTGCCACACCTCTAATTTCCTAGCATGTGAATGCCTTACTCTGATTACAATTTTATACTGTATCTATGCATACTTTTGGTTCATGACTGTAAAATTAAAAAAATAAATGGGTATGCAGTAGAATGCATACTGATTGGGTTTACATATTATACTAAGCTATTTTGTAATTTCTTTGACGCTGGCTTGGCATACAGTATGCATCTAGGCATTTGTAAAGTCTGTAAACCAAGTTTGTAAACCATGGCTGCTGTAAATGTGGTAGTCACACAGTTCACACCAGAATGCAAACTTCTGACTTACAATCCACTTCCCCATGAGCAAGAGGTGGCTGTCAGTCACATACACCCACAGAATGAAATTACACCAGCCCTTTAGTATGTTGGAAAAAGGGGCTATGTTTTGGTCCAACAGAGAGAATTCTGTTGCACCCTGTGAATAAAAGCTGGAAAAAGCATGGAACTAGCATCATTCCCCATAGCCTCTAATTTAAATTGGAATTCTCCAGAAAGCTAGGGAAAGTCCAGGGAATTGAAACTATGGAACAGATGACTCAGGTAGTTTCTATTTCCATAGAAACAGGTAAACCACTAGCCAGGAATTTGTGCATGGTGTGCCTTCTGTTTGTTGCATAGTGCTGAAATGTCATTGTCTTTAATTTCCAGTACATATTAAGACTTTGAGCGTTTATCTTTGATTTTATTCTTCACTTCTGGCTAGGCCTGAAGATATCAAATTTCCCATCATTTTCCTCATGATATGTAATAGTAAATTGAAGCTGCCCTAGTATCTCCCCACAGATTACAGCAGGAAGTGCTCCAACTTTAGTGGTCTAACACCACCATCTGGTCTGTCTTGAACAGTTTATTTTTCTTTGTGGTTTTCCTTTCAGACTAACTTGTAAGTGGCTGACCATGATATGGATAATTCTATTTTTTTTTCAACAATGAATATTTGCAGTTTGGTGTTTAAAGAGAAAAGGTTTTCTTACATCTCATCTTTCTTTTTTTAAAATAAAGTTTGATTTTATTTACCTCCTGTGAGATTGGTTTATCTCCTACAGGGAGAGAGAAAAATCTGAATCATCTAGCTACCACATCTCTGCCTTACGCGACTACAAGGATCTCAATTTATTGAAATTATTTCACGTTTTACTTTTTAATCTTTTAATTGCCAGAAAGGCAGCACAGAGTGTGATGGTTCTTTCTCACATATAATGTAATTAGAGGATGGATGCCAGGTGCAGCAGCCCCTGGAAGATAAGTGGAAGCAGCAAGAAATATCAAGCTGCTATGTCAAAGTAGGAAGAGGGACAAGGGTAGGAAGACCCAGAGGACTTCTCAAATGTGTGTGTGTGGGGGGGGGGTTGTGATATCTTCAGCCTTCCACTTTGCAGACTGAGTCAATCTGCTGCAACGGTCTGTGGTTTAACATTCTGTGAACACTCACTCAATTGTACTTTATTCAAAAAACTATGGCTTAGTGCAACCTGTGAATAATGCTGCTCTGTAAATGGAAATAAAATCCAGTTCCAGCATTTTTCATGAAATGGATTCATGCAGTATCCATATTCTGAAAAGCATATAATGAGAAAAGGAATTTATGACTGCTGACAAATAGGAGATAGCTATCTAATGTGTCCTTCAGAAGCTTAAATTAGATCCACTGCTGTCAACAGACTTCTTAATTTAAATATTTACTTTAAATATTTTAAAGTATTCCTTTTATATTATGAAAAATTAACTGAAGATAATCATAAAACTAGCCTTTTCAACCAAGAGTCATGCCTTTTTTTAAAACAGCAATTTCAGTATTTCCTATTTACCTTCAGAAAAGACCAAATGTAAAACAAATTATCTCACAAATTAGGTCTTGCCTACATCACTCTAACAATACATTAGTCAGTCATGCAGTTCAACAAAGAGAAAGCAATGCAGAAATACAAAGATCAAAACATATTTCAATGTCATATTTCATAGACATATTGAGCATAAACTAACATTGCATAAAAATCATATGAAAATAACTATATTTATTTATTTATTTATCTATCAAATTTATATGCCACCCATCTCACTATCCAAGTGACTCTAGGTGGCTTACACATAACTATAGCATAAATTCCAGATTTTATCTAGAGAAAAAAATGCAGCCATGCTTTTAAGTCACACAGACCATATACAACTGGACAGTCTGAAATTTTACATGTTGCAATATATGAATATTACAATGTATAATCTTATGCATTTCTACTTAAGGCCCATTGACTTCACTATACTTACTCATAAGTAAGTGGTATATAACTACATTCTGAATCATTTAATATTTGACAATGATAAGATTGCTATTAATACTATAAGTAAGATCAAAATCTGATATAACTCCATGCATATCTGCCTGTATATCTTGAGCAATGTCAGATTTTTTTTAGAAGAGCAGGATATAGGAAGCAGTGTCCCCGCGGTCACATGATCAAATTTCGGGTGCTTGGCAACCAGCATGTATTTACAATGGGATCATGTGACCACTATTTGCGACCTTCCCACCTGGCTTCCAACAAGCAAAATCAATGGGGAACCATGTGATTCACTTAACAGCTGCAGTGATTCACTTAACAACTGCCACAAAAAATGTCATAAAATCGGGTGCAGTCATGTGATGCCTCACTTAATGACTGCACTGCTTAATGATGAATTTTCTGATCCCTATTGTGGTCATAAGTCAAGGACTACTGGTATATTTTAATGGGGTTCTTAAGTTATTTTAAGTTCTTAAGTTAAGTTACCTTACACTGTTAAGTTCTTAAGTTAAGTTACCTTACACTGATTATTGTTGACTGTTCAAAGTGCCACTGTTAGGGGAAAAGGTATAATACAATAAATAAATAAATAATTTAAATAACATGATAAATTAAAATCAGAGGGCATCAGAACTGTTTCATGAAAACAGTGCCAGAGGTTGATTGGAAATTGTAAATCAAAGTTAACTAACAAGCTGAAAGGAACAGAACTGCTTCTTTAGCCATATTCTGTAAGGTTAGGAGTAAAATATGTGGTAAAAGACTAGTCTCCAACTAATTCAATTTCTTAGCACATCTGGTCTGAAAAAAATATGGCCAAGTTCAGTGAGTCTTAACCTTCCTAGATTACAGGCACATTGGCCTGACTTATAGTTAGGTAGCTAGTTTATAAAACAAAAAACCAAATCAGAATTAATTATTTCTATATTTAAAGTGATATTCTTCTGTCTTTATTTAAAATAATTTGTAATCTAAAAAAGCCATTTTCCAGGATCCTCTTAGAAACATGTTTGTACCACTCAAACATGTAATAGTGTACAAAAGTTTAGGTACCCCTGGTCAAATTGTGTGTTTCAATGAATCCCTAGTAAACAGAAGTTGATGCTACCTCTACATGGTACAAAGTTAAACATGACCTCTTTCTGCAAATTCAGATGCATACCGACTATTCACGCACAGATTTGTTCTCAATATTATTTATGTGTTAACCATCTCCTACAGATAATGAATTTTAAAAGCTAGCAGAGTTTAGAAATATATTTCCTAGTTTTAAGTTCATGAAACAATAGCATTCCTGAATGGCTTAAGCATAGATTATTGTCATATCTTCCAGAGGATGGTTTCAGAGAATAATGTCTCTGTCATTTACATTTCTAATAATGTATACTGACTAGCATATTCTAGTTCAGAGGTGGCAGTAAGTTGTCCTCTAGATGTTGCCCCCCCCCCCCCCATCAACCTTTACCACTGCATCCTTCAAGGATGATTTTCCATTTCCCAGCCAAGTCTATAGCCTGGTAGTCCTCCATCCAAGTATTATTCAAGCCCAACTCTGCTTAGCTTCCAAGGTCAGACAAGGTCAGCCAGGCACCTGCTCTAATTGCCTACAGATGATAATCAAAGTAACGGGTCACATTCAGTTTAACAGTGAATGTCTGTTTCCCAGTGGTGACTTTGGCTGAAG
Organism: Liasis olivaceus; assembly: GCA_030867105.1. Taxonomy (NCBI): domain Eukaryota; kingdom Metazoa; phylum Chordata; class Lepidosauria; order Squamata; family Pythonidae; genus Liasis; species Liasis olivaceus. The sequence continues at coordinate 48,739,061 of CM061348.1, forward strand.
TTGCAGGATAAGGCTGGGAAAGAAGAATATGTGTTTTATGGTTCCTGGTGCAAGCATTTTTTTAATGGTTTTATGTTACAAGCATTTTTCTGTACATTAATATACAAATACTAGTTTGGTGACTTTGAGCCAGTTACTCTCTCTCAGCCCTAGGAAGAAGAAGGTAAGGGCAAACCATTTCTGAAATTTCTGCCAAGAAAACTGCATGACTTGTTCAGGCAGTTGCCAGGAGTCAAGACTTACATGAAGGCGCACACACGCACACGTGCACACACAGACCCAGAGGATGTGAAAAACTCACTAATTTGGGAACAGAACACTTCAAAGAAGTCCAAAATGGTCTGTTCCCCTCTGGAACTTTGGAGTGGCTTGGCCTTTTCCAAAGCAAAATTTCCAAATTAGAAGAGACTGGAGGTCTCTCAGGTAGGGTCTGGCTCTGAAATAGGAATTTTTGGTCTAAAATACAGAAAAAAATTCCTGGTTACCTTAAATTGGTTCCATTTTGGAGGAATTACTTCTGAAAATTGCCAAATGGCTCCTAGAACAACACATTCTAGAGGAGATTCAGCATGGTGTGGAGGGAGAAAGAAATGTTCGGGAGTTTTCCAGAATGTTTCATTTCCAAATTGTTAAGTTTTGCACATCTCTAGCTGACACCATCCGGATAGGAAGTCTGCCAGTATACCATGTTCTTTTTTTCAGTACAGGCAACAAAACTTCTGGAACCCATGATGGTGAGATGACAAACTTTCCCTTTGGCAATGATGAGATGGCTTGCCCTGATAAATTACTGTTTTTACAGCTTATGGCAAAATGAGCTATTTATACTATTCCCTAGATTAAATTTCATGTCTTTAGAAAGGATGTTTCCCTCAATGTTGAAGGAGCATAAAATATTTAGAAAAACTAAACAATGGGCAAAAATAGAAATAGAAAAATAAAGCGCCTGCTAAGGTACATTTTACAGATCATTTACATGATAGGTCTGTTTGCTAATGTGAGTGTTGCATTGTTGTAGGTGACAGTCAACAATGGCCATTATCCATATTTAAAAATATACGCTGCTTACTCAGGTGTTTTAGATCACTCGTGTCTGCAAGGAATTCAGTGGTGTAGTGCTGGTGGTGTTAGTTCTTCATTTAGCGAAAGGAGCTGGCAAACACCGTAAACGCGTCACCGACAGGTACAAGCATAAAATTCGGGCAGTCAGAAGAGCAAACATTCATAAAACGGCATACCAATCCAAGGCACATGCAGAAAAGCCAGCACTGTGAAACTTAAGCAAATGCATAGACCATTTTACACACTGTGGTGTGAAATACAAGTTTAATTCAACTGCTTACCCACTAAGTACACCAAGAACCAGGTTAAGTACGAAAAATGAGCCAAGAATGATAAGACTAACAAAATAGATCCATGGCCATTCACATCCTATTGCATCATTTACCTGTAAAATGTAAGGAAATACATTATGATTCAGCTACTCACTATATAGCAGAGTCCTTTCACAATTGACAGATCACACAGGTATTTGGTGTACTAGCACCATCTGCTCATTTTAGCAACACGGTGCTTCAGCATTTACCAGATTTACCAACACTCTAGCATTTACACACGATGTGTAAGATATCACTTATTTAGTGATGAAAATGTACGTAATCCTTTTGTATCTTTATGCCATGTGGAAATAGGCAATTTTTAAAGGGTTGCACGCTTATTTTATTTGCACTGATCTCTAAGTCGCCAATTAATTTCTAATTAATGGTATTTTTTCATATTTAATGCTATAGTTATATTTAAACTGATTTTCTGGAGGAAAAAAAATCCTCTTTGTTTTTAGAAAATGGCCTTGCATTTTGTTCACACTATTTATCTTAGAGAAACTCTGGTTCGCCATGTTTTAATTTTGAAATCTTATTCCCAATTTTTTTATTTAATCTCTATACTCTACCTATGTGATCATGGCAACTGAAACCTGGACTCTGCTTCTAGGATGAAAAAGGTGTGTGCTTACCCGCTCAATACACCGAGAACAAGATTTAGAACGAAAAATGACCCAAAGATGACGAGACTGACAAAATACACCCATGGCAATTCAAATCCCATAGCATCATTCATCTGTAAGAAATAAGACGATCTTATAGAAACATTTGCTTCCATCTGTAACAGTGAACAGTTGGTGACCGAAAACATATGCAAGAGAAATAAATACAGTCCCTTTTATAATTACGAGATATAAGGGGGAAAAGAAGATTAAAGGAACCATTTTCTCATCATTTCAAATGTATATTTAGAAATAGCAGGGAAAGATACAAAAGCACCAGAACTCCATAGGTTTTATATGATAACAATTCTTTTACATGCAAAAATGGATAGAAGTGAATGGCAATATGTAAAAAGAAACTTCTAGATTTTGCCAGACAGAAAGTTATTTTAATTGTAGCTCTTGCAAAGCCCAAAAAATTATAGCCTGGCATGGGGGGAAAAAATTTTAGCATGAGTAACATCCAACATTTAAGCAAGTGCACTTCCATTCATGTAATCAGATAGTCTGTGCCCTGTATAGGTGCTAAGGGATTCCCAATTCTCACAAGCAGGATAATACAGGAATTAGTACACTCCATCAGTGGAATGACACCACTAAATTCAATTCCAATTATTTACATGTGCAGTCTCAGTGTCATAAAGTATTCCAGCCTTTCTGTTTTGTATGCATCAGTTCAAAACCAGGAACTTAGTGTCGGAAATCCTGAAAAAAGATACAATGCTGATATATATATATATATATAAACATCCCCTCTCACCCCTATGGGCGGTGTGTGTCTTCCTCAATCTCGGGTCCTCTACCAGAGGCCTGGGAGGTTGAGGGTTCTGCACAGTATCTTAGCTGTTCCTAGCACTGCACTCTTCTGGACAGGAGCTCTGATGTTGTTCCTGGGATCTGCTGGCACCACTCTCTGAGCTTAGGAGTCACAGCCCCGAGTGCTCCTACCACCACTGGGACCACTTTGGCCTTGACTTTCCACATCCTCTCTAGTTCCTCCTTCATGCCCAGGTACTTCTTCAGCTTCTCACACTCCTTCTTCCTGATGTTGCTGTCACTTGGCACCACTACATCTATCACCACTGCTGTCTTCTAGTCTTTGTCTACTACCACGATGTCTGGTTGGTTGGCCAGTACTTGCCTGTCCATTACCCTAAGTCCCACAGGATCTTAGCCCTGTTATTCTCCATCACCTTCTGTGGAATCTCCCATCTGGACTTGAGAGGGTCTAGCCCATACACTGTGCAGATGCTACTTGGTTGTGCAGTTCAGTGTATGCTGTTCCTGCCTGCGTCTTACACTCTGCCACTATGTGTTGGACTGTCTCTGAGGCCTCTGTACACAGTCTGCACCTTGGGTCCTGTCTAGTGTGGTAGACCCCTGCTTCTATGGATCTGGTGCTTAGTGTCTGTCTGTCTGTCTGTCTATCATCTATCTATTATCTTTTTTCAGGATTTCAGACATATAGAGAGAGAGGGAGGGAGGGAAGGAGGGAGCACCAGTTTGTCTAGTGGTTAAAGCTCCAGGCTAGAAAGCAGGACACTAGTCCTGCCTTAGGCATGAAAGCTGGCTGGGTGACTTTGGGCCAATTACTCTCTCTCAGCCCATGACGTCAAGCTTGGGTCACAAGCCGGTTGGTCAATTCCTGTCACAACCAGTGGATAACATTCGGCTGAACCAAAAAAAGCGGACCCTGCACCTGTGGAAAAAACACTAGGAAGAACACACACACACACGCACACAACAGAAAACAGCAATGGTGATAGAAGTAGCAGTGCCAAGTGACAGCAACATCAAGAAGGAGTATGAGAAGCTGGAGAAGTACCAGGGCCTGAAGGAGGAACTAGAGAGGATGTGGAAAGTAAAGATCAAAGTGGTCCCAGTGGTGGTAGGAGCACTCAGGGCTGTGACTCCTAAGCTGGGAGAGTGGCTCCAACAGATCCCAGGAACAACATCAGAGCTCCTGTCCAGAAGAGTGCAGTGCTAGGAACAGCTAAGATACTGTGCAGAACCCTCAACCTCCCAGGCCTCTGGTAGAGGACCCGAGATTGAGGAAGACACACACCGCCCATAGGGGTGAGAGGGGATGTTTATATATATATATATATATATATATATATATATATCAGCATTGTATCCCATAGGGGTGAGAGGAAATTTTTTAACTCTCTCTGTATGTGTATATCTGTGTGAGTGTGTGCGTATACACATACAGACACACATACACACACACACATATGCACACACATACATACACACACACATACATATACACACACACACACATACATACGTACATATACTTAATGCTGACTGTCCAAAGAACAGATCAGGTTATAATGGGGACAGTTTTGCTGTTGAGTCGAAATGTCATCATTCTACCATGAATTCTCTTTTAATTTGCAAAGATGCGTTATGGAAAATCAGGCACAGAAATTTAAAAAGATTACCAAATGCAGTGTTATAAACAACTCCTCAAAAACGTTACTGTATACTCAGTTAAATGGGTGCAGTATTTAAATTTAATAGACAGTAAGAAATATGCTTGAGAAAAGTAAACTGTATGAAATAAATAATTTATCAGAATAACTTTTGTTAATGTTATGGCAGCCTTTTCAATATAATTGAGGTTTAGATGATAATAACAGAAAGTAACATTTTTAGAATATGCGTGTTGATGTTTAATAGTCCTCAGATTATTATAAGAGCAAGAAAAGAGGAAAAAGGAAAACTATATGTCTATATTTAGGATAAGACAGTGAAAGTTACTTTAATTTAGCCTGAAAAAGTCCAAAATCCCATCAGATTCACAAACACCCTAACTTTGCATCTATGTTTTTAAAAGCATATATGTAAAATAAAGGAAATGACTATGGCAAGATGTGCTGGGTCCCATCCAGTGGGGGCTATTTAATTTTTGGAAAGAAAAGGAAAAGATGGCTGCTAATTCCCCCTCATCCTATATTTAATTGCAAGCTGGGAAGAAAATACATTTATTTGGGAGGATGTAGGTGGTGCAAATGAAAGAGCCTTTTGTTTTGTGTGTGTGCTTAAAGATGAACCAAGCAGAGGAAAAAAACCTTTTACTCTGGAAAAATTCAGAAGCATGATATCTCAGATTCCAAAAGAGAGAAAGATAAGGATAGATGGAGACATCGCATGGGTAAGAGAAAGCTTTTGTTAATATCCCAAAATATGTTAATGTAATGAAGATTACATATTATGAAACATTTTTAGAAGCCTCATTCTTCATCTTTCTCAGGAAGGATAAAGAAACCACAGTACTGTTTCCCAGTACTTTCTATCCGCATGAAAAGTTTCATGGTTAAAAAAGTACTTTTAAAATTTTGCTTTTTGTTTAACTAATTTTCTAAGGACATTTCATTACCACTACCACTACTTCCAAATCTTTCAAAAGCCCTTCAATGACACACCAGTCATCTTCAACCTTGCCAACCTAGCAATGCTGAAGAGAAGCAAAGAAACTCACCATCTGCCCTAAGCTGCCACGAGTCTTGCAGTAACACAAATCGCATCATCCCCCTCCTTATAAGGGAGGAGAACTTTAAAAAGTCTTACACACAAACATTGCAGCTACATCTTTACATTATGTTGTCTCAATGGTTCTATTCAAAAGATTCCCGGTGACTTCTGCAATGGAGGATCTGCAAAGATGCCAAGCTTCCTTTTCCCAGGAGCTAGCAGACCTGCCTACATTTGGGGAAACAGACCATTCACCAGTTCCACACAGCCACAGCATTAAAAATAAAGTTTTTACAATGGGTTCAAATACTACACCACAGCTGTGCCAGAAATAAAATGGCCCAGCTCTTGAACACAGGCAGTCTGAAGATGCTTTTGAACTAGCACCAGGTGCTTCTGTGGAAATGCTCTTAGTCCAGAAAATAGTACAATTTGTTTTACATCATTTCTTGAGAATAATTCCCCAAATATTTCATTCCCAGGACGGGCTTTATGCCCAGTCTGTTTGTGTGTGTGTCATTCTCAAGATCCTTTCTTATGTCAGTCAATAAATTATCAATAAAAAATGTATTTATTCAAATGCCTGATAAAACATACATTTCCCTTCTTCGGTAGGGGGAAAAGCCTACTATATTGTATCATTGCATAACTGCATACTGAATGGAGGTTTTGACTGGCTTCATACTAGTGCTGAGCCGAGAATTTAGCCCACATATTTTTTTATTAGTTCTCATTCAGTCTGATGAAAGAGAGTTTCCTTTGAAATTTTTTCAAAGGAGAATAGAATTTCTGAGAAATTCTTATTTATTCATTCATGACATTTATACCCTTCCTTTCATTCAGGAGCAAAAAGCAGCACACCAAGCACTCCTTCCTACTATTTTCCACAGAAGACCAACTCTGTGAGATAGGCTGGGCTGAGAGAGATGGAGCAGCCCAAAGTCACTCCGTGAACTTCCATGGCTGAGGATGGATTAGACCCTGGATCTTACTGCTCCTAGTTCAATACCTCAACTACAATACCACACTGGCTCTCTTATATGCTTTACAAATGTAGTCAATTTGCACAACCTGCTAAACAAGGAACAAAACAGAACTGAATATTTTGTGGGAATCCAGACATCATATTAAGCCATAATATACTTATTTTGGCCATTGTATGTTATAAAAACACCTCAATGGTGTTTTCTTAACCCAGATTTAGGGTTTAGTTATTATATGAAATGAGCCATTTAATTGGGAAAAGTAAAAAATACACTGTCCTTCACTGTATAATCATCCCTTCAGGCTCCCAGGCTTTGATTAAATCCCAAAGGAAAACATCAGGAAGGAACTATTCCAATCGGGATTTTTCATTAGCACTTGGTGGTGCCATCAGCACTAAGGTGCAGTTCTGTCCTTGAAAATTTGTCCTTCGCTTGGGGAATTTCTTTAGAAATTGTCCAATTTCTCTGTCTCCAAATTTGGTGAATATAAAAAGGCCATTTGCACCCAGCTTTAGTTTCATATATCATGCTAAGCTACAGACTGAATTGTTTGGCTTTGGTTCTGCATGTAGTGAGTTAAGCCCACCATACTTTAATGCCATGAATATAGCAAGCACATTCATTTCACCATTTAAAATGCTGAAGCTTGTGTTTTGCTTACCCACATTCCACTACCTGAGGTATTCTTATCCCTGTCTGGATCTAGTAGTGAAAGTGAGCTAGGCTACAAATGTTGGATGTTACATGAGGAAGGAGACAAGATTTAGATCCCCTTATTTGCATCTCCAACTTCTGATAAGAGAAGAAAGGAGGAGGAAGAGAGGGAGGGAGACATATTCACCTCCCTGGAAGATGCAAATTGAACAGATAGGGGATTAAGTAAATGTACTCTTTCCTTTTACTTTTAAAAAGAGACAGAATATGTTTAGCTTCTCTCCAATTCTAGAGAATGTCTCAATATTTCATATATAGTACCAGAATAAATCAGACTGATTACCCTAATACCTACCAATAAGCATTTGGGCTTTAGGGTGCCTTCTGTCTCCCTTATTTCTCTTACCAGATGCACGGTCTGGAATTCCTTTGATTATTTAGAATAAGAACAATTTCTGCCCAAGGCTGTCCCATTATTGCCATATTTAGGGCTGTGTAAGAGATGCCTGTGGTGTTCTTGCTATACCCCTAGTATTTGGGCTCTATCAAGACTTTTAACAATTGCAGTTTTGGGGGGCATGAGGTCTGGCTGAAAACATTATTTTTGAACACCGGAAGATGAAATCTACAGCTGATTTGCAGGAAAGAGAATTAATATTTGCTGCTTATCAACATTTTTTTTCTGACAAAGGGTAATGAAGAAGATTTTCAAGCAATATAGTCATGTTTTGGGAAGTTGTTCTTTTTATAACTTAATTTCCCAGTTTTTTTCCTTCCTAGGTTACCTGTTTTATTCATAATGTTATGTTCATCGTGCTTAGACATGAAATGTCTAATGAAAGTAAGAGTCTGTGAGTAAATCCCACTATATTTCTGGCTAAAAATTAATCATCAACACGTCTTCTGGCGCACACTGCTCTCTCTCGATCCCTTCTGTCAGCAGGAGCAGCTACAAATCCAAAAAAGCTTTTTCAGTCTTAGGCTCCTGGTCTGTTAAGAAAGGATCAAGTCAGAGATCCTGGTTAGCTTTTATGTACCAACTGCTTGTGTATTCGAAAGATTAAAACTAGCAGTTTAGTTTTATCGAAAGAAGAATTCAGTGCAGAAATCAGGGGCATTGCTGTTGTACTGTATGATGTTCCACAACTACCCCAAAGTATCATATATTTTCTCTTGCATTAGTTCCATTGAAGATAAATTTTATTTGCTGAGTAATGGATCTATGATATTTTGTTTCTAGAAATGTATGGTCCTTCTACCAGCTAGATGCATGGTTCAATAGTCAGGCCCTTCTGGAGAATACCTCTCTTACAACAAACCTTATCAGTGCAAATATTGAATTTTGCCAGATTTTAAAAGTTCAATCTTTAATTACTGTGGATAGTCATTTTGTATTATTTCTTAGGATGTATAAAACTATTTACTCTATTACTGTAAATAATATTCATGCTTATCAACACTGGAAATAAACTTCCTTTATAATGCAGCAATCCTGTCTATAACCGGTTTTGGCATCTTTTATAATTCCAAAAAAATATTACTACATTATCTATCTATCTGTCTGTCTGTCTGTGTCTGTCTGTCTGTCGCATTTATGCAGAGTAGAAGTTACTTTCTGATGTTACTGGATTAAAGAATGAATTTGCCATTTCATTTCACTGTATGGTTCCTGTTCTAGAAGAATGTGATTTTTACTCACACAACTATTTGCCAAACTTTATTCATTTCTACTATTGCTTCTTACACACATAGGTTTTTAGTTAAATTGGCTTTAAAATTCATTTCCATTGGTATAAAGACATTGATATTTCAGAGCAAATACTTCCACCAGAGGAATAAAATAAGCATTTCTGGTTGTTTTAAGCTTCTTAACGTAATACAGTCAGTCTTTGTTAACCTTCTGAAAGGCCCTTAAAACAGTTTTTTTACCAGCCTTGGGGATCCCAGAGAAAGCCTGCAAGGTGGTGATGTTTGTTCTCCTGCTTTCTTGGGTTTTATCTGTTTATTTTATCTATTTACTTTATCTGTTTATTTTACTTAGTTTTGATTATTTTTAGATTGCTGTGAAGTTTTTAACCATTGTGCTGTACACCGTCCAGAGTCACATGTTTGTGACATGGGTGACTATATATGCTAAATGAATAAATCAATCAATAATCAACTGATTAATGCACCAATTGTATTAATTAATACATGTCTGTTGAGAAGTAAATACCATTTATTTCAATGGGCCCTGCCCTTAAATATACATAGAATTTGCTGCCTAAGCATCTCTCCACTTTAGTCTTTTTAAATACTTTATTGTACCTGCTATACTGCTTGAAATTTTACATACATACATACATACATATAGTGTATGTTTCATATTTTAATTGGAATTTAAGATACTGAAGCTTTTATCAGCATCTAGAATAGCCTTGGGAATCAGGATTTTCTGAAACAGTGCAAGCTGTTCTAGCAGGCTTTGATGTCTGAATAGTAGGTCAACCAATCCTTGAACGCAGACTTCTAAGTGGCTAGCCAGGATGACATACAGTTTCTCAAAACCTTGCTGATTTCAAAGGCTCTGCTCTAAGGTCTCAGAGGCTCATATATCAAGCAGGCTTAAAAGGGAATGCCTTTCAAATCTAACAGCTTACCAACAGCTTATCTGTCAGAAAAACTGCCCTGCGTTCTTCCCTGTGCTCTCTGGATTTCAGAACACAAGCACACCACAGTCTCTCTCTTATCTATATCCTATATGCCAAGTGCGATGAGGGAAGATATAGTTGCTACAAGAATCACAGCACTGGCATCATGTGCCTTTCACTTGTAATTTAATATAATAAAAATAAACCAAGAATCCTGGTATATTGTGAATAATTGTTGTACTGCTGCAAGTAGCCCATTCACTCCTAAGATAATAAGTAAACATAAAGTAATTTGTTGAGTGCATTGACTAAAGTAGGGGTTTGGCTTTGTGGCTTCTCTTAGAACAGAACAGGCATTCTGACAAGTTAACAGCAAGGTAGGATCTGCAGTTCAAACTAGACACTAAAAAGAACTTTCCTGCTTGGTTTAGTGGTGATTTTATGTATGTGTATGTGTGTATGTGTAATTTGTTCAGTGCCTCAATCCAACTAGACCATAGGGAGTTTGCAGATATTAATAATGCATAAAGCATCAGTAATAATATTAGTGAGGATTAGGTTCAAGCTCCTACTTGATCATAGAACTCACTGGATTGTAGAACCCTTGCATTTTCACCCAAGCTATCTCACATAGTTGTTACAAGAATAAAATGGAAGGACTCCCAGGTTTCTTGTCTTGAGCTCCTTAGGGGAAAAGTTGGATATAAATATAATAAACGACTAAAGAAATAGAGACTCAATGGGCTGAACACACACCAGTATTTATTTATATTATACTAAGATTCTTTGGACTTCTGTTTTCTTGTTCTGTGCAAATATCTGATGTCATCTCTGCACTTTCTTATCCACACTTCCCAAAACCAATAGCATAAGCTGTACTAGTTTGGTTCATTATATATGGTAGTTACCAGAAGTTAGGGGAGGGGGGTTTAAAACACAGGGTGGCTTGACAAAGCCATTACAATTATGTCACATCACACCTGATATTATACTCCACATTTCTGGGAAAAATAAGAGTGTAAGAATTATTTTTTTGGTTGTTTGTTGAATGTTCATTTAATTATTCCCTAATATACACAGTATTTCAATTCTGAAAGACCAGGATATAGAAAAGCATGCACTTCTACAGAGCCAAAACACTAACCATTACTAATTGGGCAAACTCAATTAGTTCATTACACATTAACAAACAGCTAGATTTTGAATCTAGACATCTCCAAAGAAATCACATTGACTTTTATACTCCTAATCAATTATGATAATCCAGTACTGTGATGACATCTGCTGCATTTATATGTTATTTTTATTGTATGACATATATGGGGTTAAATAAATGATTATAAATAATTTATAGAAAGCCTTAAAAAATTAAGAAACAGATTTGTTTATAAATATTCCATAAAGGCACAATGACAGGTTGTTACAGACAACACTCAGATCAAGTTACCCAGTTACCTATTGAACTCTGAAACCTTACAATTTATTGCAATCAGCTAACCATTGATTCCCCTTCATGGATCACTGCCTTGTCGTGGCGAAGGGGCTTGCGTAACTCAGTGAAGCCATGAGCTATACCGTGCAGGGCCACCCAAGACGGACAGGTCATGACAGAGAGTTCTGACAAAATGTGGTCCACTGGAGAAGGAAATGGCAACCCACTCCAGTATCTTTGCCAAGAAAACCCCATGGACAATGTTAAAAGGCTAAAAGATATGACACCGGAAGATGAGCCCCTCAGGTTGGAAGGTGTCCAATATGCTACTGGGGAAGAGTGGAGGGCAATTCCAAGTAGCTCCAGAAAGAGTGAAGCGGCTGGGCCAAAGCCGAAAGGACATTCAGCCGTGGATGTATCTGGAAGCGAAAAGAAGGTCTGATGCTGTAAAGAACAATATTGTATAGGTACCTGGAATGTAAGATCCATGAACCAAGGCAAGCTGGATTTGGTCAAACATGAGATGACAAGATTGAACGTCGACATCTTGGGAATCAGCGAATTGAAATGGACGGGAATGGGTGAATTTAATTCAGGTGACCATTATATCTACTACTGTGGGCAAGAAACCCTTAGAAGAAATGGAGTTGCACTCATAGTCAATAAGAGAGTAGGAAAGGCAGTAATGGGGTACAACCTCAAAAACGACAGAATGATCTCAATGTGTATCCAAGGCAAACCATTCAACATCACAGTAATCCAAGCCTATGCCCCAACCACCGATGCCGAAGAAGCTGAAGTTGACCGGTTCTATGAAGACCTACAACACCTTCTAGAACTAGCACCAAAAAAAGATGTCCTTTTCATCATAGGGGATTGGAATGCTAAAGTAGGAAGTCAAGGAGTAATCAGAATAACAGGCAAGTTTGGCCTTGGAGTACAAAATGAAGCAGGGCAAAGGCTAATAGAGTTCTGTCAAGAGAACAAGCTAGTCATAGCAAACACTCTTTTCCAACAACACAAGAGACGACTCTACACATGGACATCACCAGATGGTCAATACCGAAACCAGATTGATTACATACTTTGCAGCCAAAGATGGAGAAGCTCTATACAGATGGCAAAAACAAGACCAGGAGCTGACTGTGGCTCAGATCATGAGCTTCTTACTGCAAAATGTAGGCTTAAATTGAAGAATGTAGGGAAAACCACTAGACCACTCAGGTATGATTTAGATCATATTCCATGTGAGTACACAGTGAAGGTGATGAATAGATTTAGAGGATTAGATTTGGTAGACAGAGTGCCTGAAGAACTATGGACGGAGGTCTGTAACATTGTACAAGAGGCAGCAACTAAAACCATCCCAAAGAAAAAGAAATGCAAGAAAGCAAAATGGCTGTCTGATGAGGCTTTACAAATAGCTGTGGAAAGAAGGAATGCGAAAAGCAAGGGTGAAAGGGAAAGATATAAGCAACTGAATGCAGATTTCCAGAGAATAGCAAGGAGAGATAACAAGGCCTTCTTAAATGAACAATGCAAAGCAATTGAAGAAAACAATAGAATGGGGAAGACTAGAGATCTCTTCAAGAAAATTGGAGATATCAAAGGAACGTTTAGTGCAAAGATGGGCATGATAAAGGACAAAAAAGGCAGGGACCTAACAGAAGCAGAAGAGGTGGCAAGAATACACAGAAGAACTATGCAAGAAAGATCTTAATGTCCCTGATGTCCATGCTGGTGTGGTCACTGACCCTGAGCCAGACATCCTAGAGAGTGAAGTCATGTGGGCCTTAGGAAGCATTGCTAACAACAAAGCTAGTGGAGATGACAGTATTCCAGCTGAGTTATTTAAAATACTAAAAGACGATGCTGTTAAAGTGCTGCACTCAATATGCCAGCAAGTTTGGAAAATGCAACAGTGGCCACGGGATTGGAAAAGGTCAGTTTATGTTCCAATTCCAAAGAAGGGCAGTGCCAAAGAATGCTCAAACTATCGCACAATTGCACTCATTTCACATGTTAGCAAGGTTATGCTCAAAATCCTACAAGCTAGGCTTCAGCAGTACGTGCACCGAGAACTACCGGATGTACAAGCTGGGTTTCGAAGAGGCAGAGGAACTAGGGATCAAATTGCCAACATTCACTGGATCATGGAGAAAGCACGAGAGTTCCAGAAAAACATCTACTTCTGCTTCATTGACTATGCAAAAGCCTTTGATTGTGTGGATCACAACAAACTGTGGCAAATTCTTAAAGATATGGGGGTACCAGACCACCTTACCTGTCTCCTGAGAAATCTGTATGCGGGCCAAGAAGCAACAGTTAGAACTGGTCAAGGAACAACCAATTGGTTCAAAATAGGGAAAGGAGTACGACAAGGCTGTATCCTGTCACCCTGCTTATTTAACCTATATGCAGAGTACATCATGAGAAATGCCAGGCTGGAAGAATCACAAGCTGGAATTAAGATTGCAGGGAGAAACATCAATAACCTCAGATATGCAGACGATACCACCCTAATGGCAGAAAGTGAAGAAGAACTAAAGAGCCTCTTGATGAGGGTGAAAGAGGAGAGTGCAAAAGCTGGCTTGAAACTCAACATTAAAAAAACTAAGATCATGGTATCTGGACCCATCAATCCCTGGCAAATAGAAGGGGTAGAAATGGAAGCAGTAACAGACTTCATTTATTTGGGCTCCAAGATCACCGCAGATGGAGACTGCAGCCATGAAATTAAAAGACGCTTGCTCCTTGGGAGGAAAGCTATGGCAAACCTAGATAGCATATTAAAAAGCAGAGACGTCACCTTGCCGACAAAGATCCGCATAGTCAAAGCTATGGTTTTTCCAGTAGTAATGTATGGCCGTGAGAGCTGGACCATAAAGAAGGCTGAGTGCCGAAGAATTGATGCCTTTGAACTGTGGTGCTGGAGAAGACTCTTAAGAGTCCCCTGGACTGCTAGGAGGTCAAACCAGTCAATCTTAAAGGAAATCAACCCTGATTGCTCATTGGAAGGACTGATGCTGAAGCTCAAGCTCAGATACTTTGGTCACCTAATGCGAAGAGAGGACTCTTTGGAAAAGACCCTGATGCTGGGAAAGATTAAAGGCAAAAGGAGAAGAGGACGGCAGAGGATGAGATGGCTAGATAGCATCCCTGAAGCAATGAGCATGAAACTGAGCAAACTCAGGGAGGCAGTGAAGGACAGGAAGGCCTGGCGCAATATGGTTCATGGGGTCACGAAGAGTCAGACACGACTTAACGACTGAACAACAACAACAACAAACCATTGATTAAACTCTATCCAGGGCTTTCAACATGAGGCACGGGCTTTCTTACAAAATGCAAACAGCTATAGTAGCTAGAATAAACAAGGACTCATCTTCTCACGCAGGCTCAGCTTAGTATGTGTCCTTCAGCTATTAATAAAAAGCAATGAGTATAAATTTAAAAGAGAAATACTACACTCTAATATAAGATGACCAGGCCCTAAAACATGGGTCTAGGATATCTCAGAGGGGTCTGGATGATCATGAAGTGGCAGCAAAAGCTTACAGTTTTCTGTATTTTTTTGTTGCCATCTAATGATTGTGTGGATTTTTGCAGCTAGATATGGTAGCTGTAATCATGGTGTAACAGAACTTAATGTAAGACAGTCATTTCCAATAGGTTCTACAACTGAAACCAGATTAGCTACAAAACTCCTGAGGCCTTTAAAATAATCAAAGTTTATAGAGTGAAATCCAGACAAGTAAAGATAGTTCAATTAAAGATGGTTTAAAACCATTTATTTACTTGCCAGATTTATATCCGGCCTTCCTTCCAGGAGTTCAAGGTGGCATACATATGTAACATTCCTTCCTCCACCTTCTTCCCTGCAACCACATCCCTGCTGAGAGAAAGTGACTAGTCCAAAGTCATCCAGTGAGCTTCTATGGCTGACGGTGGACTAGAATCTGCTCTCCCCGATTCTAGTTCAACTGCTTAAGCACTACATCTTACTTGTTCTTTTATAGTGAGAAAAACATCTTTCAAGCCATCTTCTGAGCCAAGAAGATATGTAGCAATTTCTTACAAGAGAGTATTTTTATGCTTTTCTGACACTCTCTGTTGGGTACATTATAAAACCTAAGGTACAAAGAATTATGGCAGATTAAATTTTGTTCTGTTGAGATAGACTTTTCCTGCAAAGCAGATTCAGATAATTTCTCTCCATGTGTGATCATCATGCTACATGGTTCATTTAAAACTCTGACATTTAACTAGCATGCTTCAAAGCTCTTTTCTAAGAGAGATACTTCTTAATGGACTCCCCTTCTCTGGATGTGTCCAAGTGGAAACCAGACAGCCATCTGCTGGACACGCTTTAATTTATATTTCTGCAGTAAACAGATGGTTGGACTCAGTGGCTCAAATCAGTGGCTGGGAATTCTGGGAGTTGAAGTCCACACATCTTCAAGTTGCCAAGGTTGAGAAGCAACGATATACAGTATAGCCCACATATAGTAATGCGAGATATTTAACTAGCTTATAATTAAATGGCAGTGACAGAAAAGAATAGCATCTATGTCAATTGTTTTTGTTGTTGAATATGTAAACACAGAATAGTTATTTTCTGTTTCCATGGGTGGCAGAAGTTACTTTAGGAATTAATCTCACATGGGAGATATTAATTAAATCCCTGCTGGTTGTAGACAAACTTAATATTAATGGTGTTCTTCTGCCACCTTCAGTAGGAAAAGGTCTTTAGTTGAAGAAACAACTTTCTATCCATCACAGTGGTTAAAATCACTACAATATTTGGTTTTGCAAACTTTGAAATATTGTTGAAGGAAGGAATATATATTCCAAATGTTTGTCATTCATCTGAGACATGACATTACATTTGGATAATTTTCAACATAATTTTCAAAATCATACATCAGTGCACAACATGGAATAAGCTAGTATTGTGAAGAAAATAGATCAAGAACTCCAGATAGGACTTTTTGACACCCCCACCTTTTTTTTTTTTTTTAATAAAGACAACAAAAATGACTCCCCCATTCAAAGTTATGCTGCTGAAATAAACAAAGTTGAACTAACCAATTTGTGTAAGTGCTATTGAATTCTGACATTCAGAAAGAAATTCCTGGGCCCAGAATATTTTCAATCATCAACCAGTTTTCAGTTATGTAGAATATATATCTATAACATCTGGTCCCCACATCTTTGCCTGCTATCTGTAGAAATGGCTACAACTTGTATCAATTTCTATTTCAAATAATGAAATGACATTCATGTTACTCCCCATGTCTTTTTCATTTTGATCACATCAAACATTACAATTTAGTAGCATTTTAGAAAAGTATCAGGTCTGCAACCAAAACCTTTGGGGATCTTATGTAGTGCTGCATCTTTATGAAACATACTAGTGGAAAGCCCAGAAACATAAGATTTTTTAAACTGCCCACGCTGAATTTGTTTTAACACAAGAAATCCAAGAAAATTTGACAAGTGAGATGCAGCTTCTTACCAGGCTGGCTCACAATCACAGAATAATTCCAGACCCAGAAGTCTTCTTTTAGATGAGAAACCTTGTTTTCAAATACACAAAAAGCACCACTTACCCAATACAGCACATCTGTCCATCCTTCCATGGTTATACACTGGAATACAGTTAACATTGCATAACCAAAATTATCAAAGTTTGTTATGCCTCCATTTGGTCCAGGCCAGCCGCCCCTACATTCAGTGCCATTTAGGGGACACTGACGTCCACTCCCTGAGAATGCACAAGGTGCAGGTTCATCTTCAGCTAATATTTCTAAAAGTGAATCAAAAACATTTCATGTTGAGCAGTCTTCAGCAACTGGCTTAGAAAAGACATAACAGTCAGAAAGAACATGCATTTGAATGAAAATTAAAAGCTTGATCTGGTTAGATCCTGAATACTGGTTTACATAAGCCATTCTTCAAAAAGCCTTACTCAGGTACATGTTGTCATCCATCTGAGGAGGTTTTTATGCAAACTAGGCTATACAGGGAGGTATATACAGCAATTCCCATGCTTGTGGGAGCTGAAGAAAATTTAAAATGTGGTAATCTATGTCAATATTGGACATTCTTCTGCATATTGGGTCTAACCCTGAGAACAATAGAACTCAGTAGTCATTCATTTTTACATCTGATACTACAATCATGTGGTAATTTAATCCTGATATAAAATGGCCTTGAAGATATCTATAGTTATACATAGATATTTATACACACACATACAGACACTTGTATATACATATACATACATACATATATGGCATTATATAATGTGCCCTTACCAGACTACTCTCTAATAAAAATCAGGTAGAACAGTACTTTACAAAGGGCAGAAACAGTATTATATATTTAATTAATATGAAATATTATATCCCATCCTTCTGTTGCAGGTCATCCCTTTTTTATATTTATGTTTTATAAATATAAATTATATTTTATATTACTATGCCTATAGAAAAAAAATAGTATAGGGATTAACAATTACATATTTTCCTCAAAAAAATAAACAAAAGAGTATTGACCTCTTTAAGAAGAACAATAAAACTGTGCTTGATCTCAGAATCATTATATTATTCTGACTATTATAGCTTTCAACCAATGGTTTATGATGCAAGTTCAATTCCAGTTAAACATAACATTATATTGATATATATTAATAATACCTAAATCTAAGTCAGCAGACTTCTGTTTTGAACATACAACTATTTCTTTGTGAAATGGTTAGAATTAACCATTAAGAATTAATTTTTAAGGAACTATATTCTTTATGAAAACCTAAAGACATAGAATCTGAAAGAATATTATTTTTCAGAATACACTAACAGGAGATCCTTTATGATACCACTAGATTTCCTACCTCTATTAATCATCTAGTACTGATTTTTACTTTTTGGCAGCAGGACTCAGCACCGGTCCTATGGTAGGATTTACAGTACACTCCTAGATCTGGAGACCATTTACCAATGGTTTTAATATTTTCCCATACTTTCTGTTCTCATGTAGGGGAACTTGAACTGATGATTTTTACTGAATCTGTGAATGCCACACTGAATGATGCAGAAAGCCACAGATGTTTCCCATTCTTCTATGCAAGATATAATTCTTCCCCAAATATAAATATAAATCTGATTTTTCAGTAAAAAGCAATATGAAAATTAAAATGTAATCTGTTTTTGTTTGGTGAGGACTATTATAGCTTTCAACCAATGGTTTATGATGCAAGTTCAATTCCAGTTAAACATAATAATTTCTTTACTCACCTGAATCTTCAAAATAACATGATTTGTGCATTTTCCCAATAAAAAGTTCCAATCCTATAATAGCATAGATTATGATTACAAATAATACCAAAAGGGCAATATGGAGTAAGGGAACCATGGCTTTTATAATAGAATTCAGGACAACTTGTAAACCTGTAAGACAAAAAGCACTGGCTATATTGTTTTGGTTTTTTTGTAATTACAATTATCAAATGCAAAAACACAAATAGGCATCAGCCCTAAACCCTCCCAACACCACCACCCCCACACACTTTTTTTAGCACAGCCTTTACAACCTGGGCCACTGCAGATCTATTGGACTTCATTTCTGATGATCTTGCAGTCAGCATGATTTTATTGGGGGTGGGAGGTTGCACAGATAAAATAGAAGCACCATGCACATACACAATACTTTAAGATGCATTTGAGCATAATACAAGCTTTTAAAAAATCTCATTTTGTTAAGGAAAGAAAAAGAGCTAACTCTTACTTGAACTGAGATTTGTACACATACAAAATTAGAGGTATCAGTCTGCTGCCAGTGAAAATTTTGCATCTTACTAAAAGGCTTTTTCTCCATTTATGGACTATCTCTGACAATTGCTTGATCTTCCATTGAAGTGATTTTCCTGAACCACACCAATTGCCATCATTTCCATGGCAACAGATTATGGTGTGATAAACATAGCATTATGACCTTGCGTATGGATGAAATATTAAAAGCAAAGAGATTAAAAGAACAGACGCTTCATTCAACCCGAAATATCCTCAAAGAGAGAGACACAGAGAGAGAGAAAACAAAACCAATGAATGCTACTGAAATATAAAGGATTACATGTAAATCCACCTGTTATTTTATTGAACTATGTGTTCCAGTAGCCTTCCTGCTTTTAATACACCCACTTTCATTAGCTAGAACCATAGTTTAATAGGCTACAAACTGTTTTTCTTACAAAACCTATTAGCATCTTAGAAACCTTTTTGGAAAAGGGGAATCTTCTAGGAAAATATCATGAAAGTAGGTAAGTGATTTTGTATGACCAATGTGTTGGGCACAGCCTAAAGTACGAGCTCCATTCAAGCACAACAAGCACTTCACTCATCAGCATACAATGGCTGGGTTCACAATCATACTCCACATTTCAAGGCCTTTTTTTGACTTTCACCTGAAACATTAGGTGAACCCAGTCACTGCTGACTACAAGACATGTTTTATTACTTTATTTCTGTGCTAACACAGCCATTATTGCTGCATTCAATAAAGTATGTTTAAATAGATCATGGCTTATCAGAACATGTTGACACAGTGATGAGTATGTGCCATAGAATGCACCATGAAATCTTGGTGCTAAACTGTCAGTTACTCCACACCTGTAACCCAGAGCTGCTTGGAAAATAAATTATTTCTATAAGGCAGAATGTTTAAAAACTGATACTCAGAAGAATGACGCTATATGTTAGTCACATTATATGAAAACTGGAAACCAAATCAATCTGACTGACTGGTGTAATTACCTTATTGACTTAATTTCTTGACAAGATCCCTGCAAAGGTTATTTCCTTCCGGAAATACTTTTGGGTCCTACTAGATCAGTCACCAGTCATCAAAACTGGCAGCCATGCATCCAGTTCTCTTTAAAATTTAGTAGAATTTATCTATATCCTAATTTTATATACAGTAGTGCCAGCCAATGTGATATAATATTCTGATACTAGGACACAAGGTGAGTTCAGCTAGGCTCTGCAGAGGCAAACCATACATGCAACAATTGTAATAATTCATCTGATTTTACTCTGTTTCTAGGTATTCAATTTTATTTTAGATAAGCACTCTGCCTTGAGTGCTTACAGGCAGAAGGGTATCCATCACCTCAGCAGCAGTAATAACAATGCCTTTTTTAGGGGCAGACCAACACATGTGTATTAAAACAGTTATTTTACTACCTAATGTATAAATTATGGGTTAGGCCATGAAACACAATAATCTAAACTCTTTTGGCTGCTTTGTGGACTTGAAATAGGTCCTTATTCAATTTGAAATCTCAGATTAGTATATCTAAACAATCAGACAGGAGTTGGTGCTTACAACATGTCATCATGTTTTACCCTAGAGAGAAAAGGAGAAGGGGAAGATATTTCTAAGATGGCAGAAAAGCTTATCTGGGTAACATGCAGATGTTTTTGTTTGTGTTCCCATATATTAATTACGTGGTGACTTACTGGGCACTCCTGATACAAGCCGGAGGGGTCGCAGGACACGAAAGGCCCTCAGAGCTTTTACATCAAAACCACCTGGTTTGCCACCAGAATGGCTACCCCCTTCTGCTTCTTTGGTTAATTGTTCCAAAATTACACTAAACAATCTGGTGAACAAGAAATAAAAGATTATATATTATTGTTACTATAACATGAAGTAGTAAACTTTTTCATAAAGTAGGTTTAAATTTGGAGACTCTTTTAGCGACTTATATTGTACATGTATTATTTAAAACATAAAAGATAACCATTACAACATTAGAAAAGCATGCTTCATAGTTAAAGAGAGAGCTCAGAGTAGTTCATATGCTTCATCCTTAGAACCTCAGGGGCAAGGTATCTTTCAGGAGTCAGACACAAGACATCAAATTCAACTCAGAGTTACCACCACTATCCAATTCTTTTCTTTATATTCAGACAGAAATGTGTTCATATCCAGATGTTACAGAGCTTTATGCACACTTTTATATTTAACTAATGCTCACCTCTTGTGATAACACCTCTTGTGATAAGTGGCCAGGACAGACTGCTAGAGATGCTGTTCAGTCATTACATTGGAATAGATATATTTTGCTGGAGGATAGTTCAAGTGATGTTTATCTTTTGGAATGGAGTTTCCACACAAAAGAATAATTCAAGCGAAATTACTCAGAATGCGGCACAATATTTTGAATTTTAAATTTTTGCAAACTATTAATTGGTGAGAGTCACAGATGTAATTTGTTTCTTATTATCTCCCCTTTTTCTGCCACTCTTAACCCACATTAACACTCTGAAAACAAAAGTGGGACTTACTAATCAGTCTGACACAGTATTCCAAGACAATGTTGCTGAAATTATTTCTACCAAACAGAAATCACATTGTACTTTTCCTGAGTCTTCCCCTATGTCTTTAAATTATCAGAGGCAGCTTTAATAATTTCTGTTTTATTTTTCTGGTCAAATCTATATTTTTCATATTTTCCTATGGCAAAATTTACATAAGAGCCCTACATTCATCTCATATACTATGTATTTTCTTTGGAGTGGAGGAACTTGTCTTGTGCTACATTTCATACCATAGAATATACATATGTGGCTTTCTACACAAATATTATTTCTGTAAAAGAAAAACATATCATATAAAATAATCCTAAGAATGTGTTTATATAAATCTTACTGAAGGATGTAGTGATATAAAATTCAATGATGTCCTCTTAAAGAACAATGGGAATATATTCAAGTGATTAGATTTCCTATCTGGAAAATCATTGCAAAGCAATGAAGTATTTGACAACACTAAAATCTCATAAAGCTGAAGAGAAGGATAATTATAGATTCCCTGCTTGAATGTTACAGCATGTATATAAAGTAAAAACATTTTCAGTATGTTAACTTCTTAGAAAATTTAAAAATTGGACTTACCCTACTATAACTATTACAAAATCCAGTAAATTCCATCCATTTCTAACATATGCATTGGGATGTAATAATAATCCATATGCTACGATCTTCAAAAATGTTTCAATTGTAAAAATAATCAGGAAGGCATATTCTACTTTTTCCTGTAACACACACATTAAAAAAAAAATGAACAAGCCAGTCATTAATAAACTGAGCACTGAATCTACTTATAGAATACATTAATGAGTTGTCTCTTCTAGGGCTTGAGTGTCAAGCAGTCATTAATAAAATTATCTGGTATGCTCTTCCTTAGCTTTCAGAGAACCAGTCAGGCTCAGACACCACAAGCATATGCACAGTATCTGAGTAAACTTCAAGTAAATGCTTAATCCCTTTTAAACTAGTGAAATTGCACACAGATTTCAGTGAATGATTCCAGACAAATCGCTCCTTAAATCACAATATAATGTGGAGTTATTCCATCTTTCCATTCCTTAAACAGAAGAGGGAGAAATGGGTTGTTTATAAATATAAAACAATCTAAAATGAGTTAGAGTGAAGCGTAATAAAGATTTTAATTATAAGCATCCTGATATTCCTTTAGAATTGTACCACTGTTAATGCAAATTGTTTTCCCTATAATCTAATGACACATTGAAGGATCAATTGTATATTGCAATCTTCCCCAACCAGATGCTCTCCAGGCATGTTGGACTTCAATTCTTACCATCCTCTGTAAGTACTGGTATGTAATCAGAAAGACATCAATCAGAGATCCTCAGACTGACATTAAGTTGTGTTAAACTTTCTCCAGCTCGTCAGCTTGGAGCCAGAAAAGCCATCACCTAATATTAAAGCATAATTTGCTTATTGCAAGTAATGCATCCAGCATAATCTTGAGAAATGACATCATATCAGCATTGCACCACTCTCATGAAAGTTCCATAAACTGATATTTACAACTGCACAGTTATTTAGAATTTATATGTAAGCTTTCTTTCATTTCATTTAAACAGTTCTGGGTGAGAGTAGGTATTGGGAAATTTATTTTTACTGCTTTCTAACTGGCCAAGAAGATGGGAAAGGAGGTTAACACAGTACATGTAACTGAAACTGGAAAATAGTAGGAGAGTGCTACTGATGAGTTTAGAAAAGAGAAAGAAATAAGAAGAAACCCAGATGAAGGGTGTGCAGAAAACCCATGGGCTGTAAGAAGCTGAACTGAAAGTTAAAAGGCTGTTCTTCTGAAGGATTGGGATGAGCTGAAACAGGGTTGCTGGGTTTTTGCAAAGCCTTGGCTGCACATTAAGAAAATACCCCTACATTAAAGTTTAAATGGAAATATTTTCTTATGTTATCTCCACATCCAAACTACTATTATGGTCAACTGTAAAAATGGGCTTAATTTTTTTCATATAACTATCAACATAATGTTAATTTACTCCTTTTTTAAAAAAATGTTCAGTGACATTTCAATTTTTTGAGATGCCTGATGCCTTCATTTTCCTCCCATACTAAGAATGTGCAAAACATTTTATACACAGATTGTATATAACACACGTAGAATAGCCATTTTGGAGTGGTTGAGTTCAGACTGAAACTCACGTGATTTGACTAAGCATGGTCCTGAAACATTCTGTTCTATCAAGGCACCGAACTGAAAAGGGTGTTCCACCAAAAGTGTTTCAAAGAGGAGAAAGTGGGGAAAAGGCAAGGCCATTAGAGGTGGTATGGGGGGATAGGATAGGATTTAGAACATCAACAGGAAGGACTTGGAAACCAGTAGGATAGTTTTGACCAACTTGCCCTATAAAACCACTTCATAATTTGTCTCAGCTGAAATCTGGAACAAACACAATGTAATGAGATTCTATTCAGGTAAACCACAACCTACTCAAAACAGTTCAACCAAACTTCCAAGCCATAATTTATTTATTTATTTAAGGTGTGAAACAAAACACATTTTCTTTTCTATGCACATCTCTATCCCATACCAAATTGACTTTCTGCATTCTTATAGTGATGGACCACCAAAATTGGCTCTTTGTATGGTTTAGAATCAATACCATACTTCTTACATTGTTGTCTGTTTGGCAGCTGAGCTGATTTATTTCAAACTCTACCGCAGTGTAACCCAAGCTGGAAAAAAGCAGTATTTCTGTTTGCAGCAATGAAGCTCTGTAGAATTTATGGCTGATGTGTTTTCCATTTATCAGGAATTTTTCCTTCCCCCCTCTTCCACCTCCCAGACTTCAGCTGACCATATATTCACTTCTCATGTTATTGGGGACTGGAAAGTATAATGTGGAAGTGTGCTTAGCTCAGTTACTCAGACAATT
Organism: Liasis olivaceus; assembly: GCA_030867105.1. NCBI lineage: Eukaryota > Metazoa > Chordata > Lepidosauria > Squamata > Pythonidae > Liasis > Liasis olivaceus. The sequence continues at coordinate 48,763,566 of CM061348.1, forward strand.
ATAGAGTTAAAAAGGCTGTTAGACAAATAAAAGTAGAGGAAAAGAGGTGTTAATATTATGACAGTAGTGAAAACCATATGAAGAATAATCAGTTGGTTTGCTTGCTTTGACTCCAGATCCTGTAAACTGTATAGGGACATCAAATGAGTGTGCAGATATCAAACTTCAAATAGTGGCTGTGTTTGCACAACATGTTGAACATGGCTATTGAATTAATATTTTTTCTTGGTTCTCACAGGATATATTGAACAATAAACTAATCAAGGTGGCATCATTCATATAATACAACAAAAAAGAAGCAAGATTAAAACTAACCAAGTTTGTCATGTTCTGTGAATGGGACAGGTACATTTTTACTGACCCGGTTGGGTTATAAGAATCCAGACCATAAGTCACTGGTTTGAAAAAAAACATATAACCACAACCCTATTTTAAAAATGGTCTCATTATGCTTACACAGTATGTGTCTTTCCTTTAAAAAAAATTTTTTTTTTCCTAATATTTTTACATTTCAGTAAGACAAAAATCTTACTGATGATTGATTTTTTTGTATTTTTTGCATTGTAATGATTTATTTCATGTATTAAGGCATTGGGAAGATTAGACTGGGTTAGGATCCATGCTCAGGCTTTCTAGTTTGTTTTGATTTTGGGTTACTCTTGCTTTGTTATCTGTCTTGTTTATTTTGTCCTTCTCTAGAGATATGAATGAGGAGAAATCCTTAGAGGACAGCCTCTATAAAGGCAATGAGCAGAAGGAAAAATGGTGGAGGCAGATTACTGGAGAAGGGAATGTTCACTTTGCCTACCGCTGGTCCCACAGCTTTTTTTGATGGCAATCCCTCACTGTGGATTAAAGATAAAGTCTCAAGATAAGCTTGATTCCTGCTGACTTCATTGTCACATATCCATGTCATTTTCTAGGACAAATATAGAAGTGATTTATTACTGACTTCTGAGATTTTTTTTTAAACTTTTCGATTTAGCCTCCATCAAAAGATTAATCAGACCCAATCCTGAGGTGGCTCCAGGCCCAGGAAGGTTAGTCTTGTTTGTTACTGATCAAAACAGAGGCTACGTTGGTCTATTGCCCACCTTGCTGCTCAGATAGACTCCCTGTGCTCCAGCAAGACTTTAATGGCTGCCAGAGCAGCCATGAAGCTGTCCCAAATGATATTGGGTTCCACAACTTACTAACTTTATTCTACTCTTAACACAATTCTGAACATCTTTTTATTGCTGACATGACCCAGTGGACTCACTGCCTCTCCACTCTGGCACTATGAAGCGGCAAGGATTACAACTCAAAGAATGATGGAGGAAATCTGAGGCAACTCCTACTGGATAGTAGCTAGAGCTATGGTTTTGATAATCTCAAATAAAATGTACATTTCTGTCATAATTCCTTTGGCACATAATGATCTAGCAGAACTATTCCGTGTTCTGAAATATTCATTGTATCAAGAACCAGTGAAAATTGAGGAAGACAGCTTGCTTGTCGGCTATCAAACTTCTGCCAGATGTTTTGTAGATGAAGTTGCATGCATCTACCCTGTCTGGGATTCCCTGATTATACCAATTTATCTAGCTATAATGAATATGTTTCACATTATCCAGTCTTGGGAGCATGAAATCAATCATGTGTACAATTGTTTGTTGCCCCTCCTGGCAGATTAAGGCAGCCTCTGTAAATCTGGTAAAGTAATCCATCCTCAGACTGATGTATATGATTGTAGCTAGAATCTCCAATTTGAATCCTGCTTACTGAAGCTAGTGGAGTTGAGTGTAAAGCACATAATCATAGCCAGATCCATGGGTTAGTAGTAAGAAGACCAAGAGCACACACTAGACAGAGACAAAAATTGTATGCAAACAGTGCTGTGCTGCTAAATCTTTAAGAACTGCTGCTGTGTGGCACCGCTGGCTGCAGAACAGCTGATTGGCATGCTATGCATGGAAGCTCACCTCTGCTGTCAACCACCTCACAAAATTCCAGAAAATTTAACAATCAGCTTTGCAAGCCAGTGCAAGCCAGCTCCATCACGCCACTGCATGCAAGTGAATTGCTAGAATGTGAGTGCAGAGAAAAGGGTTATAGGAGTGGTGATGTTTCAAAGAAGCAATTATTTGAAGCCTCATTTGTCTGATATAACAAACACACTGCATAAATTGAAGCATGAAAAATAAGATATGCAAAACAAAGGAAGTTTGGGTGGGCTGACTCTATCAAATATTATCACAAAAGTACTATCTATAGGTCATGTTAGCCTGCTTCAGTAGGACCCTTAGAGTTGAGAAAGAGGCAATTAATTGTAAGGTTTGAATCAGCTCTCAATTCCTTTCAGACAACATTTAAAGTATTGGTGAAAACTTTTAAAGCCTTAAAGGAATCCTAGATCACTAATATTTTGTTGGCCTGTTATATTTTCTTTCTATCATATTCCTTCACCAATGTGAACAATATACATTGTTCTGAGCACTTGTGTACATGATATCTTCAAACAGTACTTTTCAGAGTAGATGCAGCTATCATAAATGACACAAATATGCATGGACACAACTAGACCAACATGTTTCTTGCAAAAAACAAAATGTAATTAAAAGTATAAACTATTTTTGGGGTTACCAAAAATAATCTCTATTGTACACAACACTAGCAAGCAGTATACATTGTAAGAGATCCTGAGCAGATAGCTAAATATACCTGAGAAAATCATGAAAAAAAAGCACCATTTTTTTACCACTCCATACCCAGTTTCTTGCATCTGTTCAAGAATGTTACTAATCTAATTCCACAGAGAAATTGTTGTAATGCCAATCTCAAAAAACTGTCAGAAGATATTAGAACTTCATTTTCATAGTAAAGGAATGGGTTTGGTTCCTTCTTACAAGCAAATCAGCTTAGCAGAAATTAAATTCTCAGTAAGAAATCTTTATTTCCCAGGCAGATGGTATATATTAATCATCATTTATCTATGTATTTCCAAAATCATCAGTGAAAATATGCAAAGCTGTTGTTACATGAAATAAGCACTGAAAGTATGTTAAGATGCTTTTACAAAAAATGGTTTTGAAATAAAATATGCATACTTTGCAAAAGTCTTTCTCTCCTCTCCTACATATATTTGCTGTATGGACATCTTAGAGCAGTACCAATTTGCCTTTAAAAAAAAGATCAATCAGTTGCATAAACAGAATACTAATTTTGAAAATCCACAAATGATGATGGGGAAATCTTCTGAGATATGAAGCATCTTTATGAGACAATTCAAGACAATAAGGAAGGAAGTGGCTAACAAAACTTTCTTATGTTAATTGATGCAAAACAAATTGCAAGTGATATAACTCAGAGGAAGGTTTTATTATTAGGATTGCTTTTAAAAAAGTATGATGCTTTTGAAATCAGACCAGTGTGTTTTTGGCATTTCACAATCCATCTCATCCATCTGCAGGTTCATCATTCAACCTCAGTGTGCAGGTGTGCTGAATTTATAGCACTTTGATTGTGCTTTTTCCCTTAGAAAATACTTTTTCACTTGGTTTGGATAAGTTTACTGCTATATGTTATTACGTACGTTATAACCACTTTTATACTTTATACAGTAAAAGCAGTTTGACATTGGAACCAATAACCTAGAGAGGTAGTGGGTTCTCCTTCACCAGATGTCTTCAAGAAGTGGCTGAACAGATGTGAGAGGTTGTGAGGAGGCTGGGAAATGGAAGGGACAAAGATATCAACAATCAAGTGATAGTGATCAAGTTACAAATACATACATCAGTTCAGAAGATTTTAAAGGTTAAGGTACAACTGAAACCAGAGACTTAGCACAGGTAAAAAGTACTCTAGGAATAAGCATTTCAAAGCATTCAAAGAGACTTCCTTAATTAACTCATTATGAATGAAGGTGGGAAATTCCTATTACACTTTCCAAGACTCCAGACTAACATTAAAACTACCTCACTGAAATCTGCATAGTTCTTGTTTCTTGATATTACTTAACTTTGGAGGGATGAGGGGGTGACCAATGACCATCAACTGAAGAGGCTTTAATTTGGATTTCTATACTAAGTGGAGGGTTGGATTTGAGGATTTAAAAGGTCCCAGTTCTTTAATTCTATGTACTGAATTTTATAGGCACCAAAGCACCTTGCTTGCTGACTATCTTCAAATCAGGACTATACTCCTACACCACTGCTGTCTTCACAGTGCCATCAAGTAAAACTCTTTGGAGTGGGGAATCAAGTACTAGAACTAGCCTCTTAACAAAAAGCTTAGTTAAAATTTTAGATTTCAGAAAGATTTTAGATTTCAGAAAGGCCAATTTTATAAACTAAGAGAAATAGTAAGGAATGGGTTGTGGGAATAAAAGTTTAAGACAAAGGGGTTGTAGCTAGCTGGAAATTCTTGAAAGGAAAATTAAGGATAGAACTGTTATATTATACTACCTCATTAGTATAATATAATTAGTATATTATACTAATGAGGAAGAAAAGTAGGAGACATCTAAAGGAGCCAATGTGGTTGAACAGACAATTAGTGAAGGAACTCAGACTAAAATAGAAAGGAAGACAAACACAGAAAACAAGGTAAGGCTAGTAAGAAAAGGAAAATTCAGGAAGAACAGCTTTTTCAAATATGTCAACAGCAAGAGGAAGATAAAGGAGGTGGAGGTTTCACTGTTTACTGCAAATGGAGAAATCTTGACAGATGACCAAGAAAAAGTAGAGAAACTCAACTCCTCTCTCTCTATATCAAAAAGGTGCCTTGAGTATCAGAAACTAGGAATGAACACAACAAGGGAGGGTGCAGGTCAGGAAGAATGTGATAAAGGGTATTCTAGCTAATTTTAATGCCTCCAAGCCTCTAGGCCCTAATGAAATACACTCTAGAATCCTGAAGGAATGGTGGTAGAACCCTTAGGAACTCACTCAATTCCTCTGAAGAGTCTTGAACTGGGGAGGTACCAGAGGACTGGAGAGGAGAAAATGTGGTCCCCCTTTTCAAGAAAGGAAAAAAAGAGGATTTCCGCAATTATTGACCAGCGAGCCTAATATCAATACCTTGCAAGATGTTATAGCAAGTAATACAGCTTTTTGTGAGCTTTTTGAAGACAATGCCCCAATTGCTCAGCATAGCTTTTTCAAAAATAAGTCATGTGAGACAAACCTCATCTCCTTCTTTGACAAAGTAACTACTCTAGCAGACAAGGGAAATGCTGTGGACATAATTTATCTCAATTTCAGCAAAGCTTTTGACAAGGTTTCACAGAACAGTCTCACTGACAAGCTGTTCAAATGTGTGTAGAGAGTAAGGAAGATCACCTTGACAGAGATATGCAGGAACTGTTGCCTAGGCAAAAGGGGCTGAAGCATTTTTTAAGTCCAGAACTATGAAATAACATTTGGAAGCAGCTCAGGCAGATACCTCCTAATTCACTGAACTATAAGAAGGAGGAAAAGTTACAGCATAAAGAGACTTAAAAGAATCTGTTACTATAGCCAATCTCAATAAAAGTAGCTTTAGCCTTCTTGTGGAGTTGATTTCCTGGTCTGGTCTACCTAGTGGGGCTGATAATGTGGTTGGGATGGCACTATATTTAAGTGGTCTAGAACTGTCTGGCTAACTGAACTCAGAAAGTCAGCATTAATGAACCTAAATTAATCAGTAACCAGTGGGGTCCTGTAGGAATCTGTCTTGAGGCTAGTATTATTCAAGATTTTATTAATGTCTGGATAATGGATTGAAGGTGCTTATCAAATTTGCAGATTACATCCAACTGGGAGGTTTGGCCAACATCCAGGATGACAATATGAGACTGCAATTTAATCTGGACAGGTTAGAAGACTAGGCTGAGAAGAACAAGATGTCCTTCTACAGGGAGAAATGTAACATATTATATCTAGGGAGGAAAAAATATAGGGCAGATATACAAGATGTGGGATTCATGGCTTGGAAGTCCTACATTGGAGAATGACTTGGGTATAGACACTGACAACAAGCTGAACATAAGTGAGCAGTGTAAGTCAGCTGCTAGGAAGGCTTATACCCCCTCTGGGCTGCATTGAAAGAAGCACTGCATCAAAGACATGTGAAGTCTTTATTCCCTCTACTCTGCACTGGTGAGATCACACATGGAGTTCTATGTACAAGTTTGGACAAATTGCAGCTACCTAAATTTAATTTAAAAATAAAGATTTTTTCCTGATAGAACAGCGGAACAGCCTATCTAGGGAGGTTGTGGGTTCTCCATTTCTGAAGATTTTTAACAGAAGGTTGCACAGCCATTCTTATGGTTTAACTGATTTTCTTGTACACTGCAGGGGATGGAACTAGATCATCCTTTGGTCACGTCCAGCTCCACAATTCTATGATTCTACAAATGTGCTATAAGTAGTACATTTTACATATAAAATAATTCATATCTATTCCAATTTGGACTATACTTTTTAAAACAAGATTTTAAACCCAGGATACTATGGTGCCACTTGGTCAAATCCCTCCCATTATCTCTTATACTACAGGACAGTGAGGATGTGGCACAATCAAATTAAATGAGGCCCAAGATTCTCTCTGGACCAAGACTTAGCCATAAATAATGTGGTTCAAAGCACAAAGTTTAGTATCTACCTCTGTCTAAAGGCTCTAAGGGATAACACTTAGGGAATTGATCATGCAACACTAGATATGCCGCCAAGTTTACTCTCAGGGGATTTGATTTACCTGCTCACTTATAGAAAGAGTATGAAGATGTGAAGTAACAGAATGAAAACAATGTTGAGGTTTGTCTAGATGATTTGAGACCTGTTTATCTAGTCCATTTAGTATATGGGCAGAAATTCCAGAGTGTTATAGTCATATGCCAGTTTGGGTTATTCACAGCTCTCTCTCTTTCCCTCGGACATTCCATCATTCACTTACACAACCCATGCCTACAAGAGATAACAAATCTGTTGTTTTTCATACTGTGATATATGAAACAACATGTTCATAGCTGGCAGGTGCTTTTGCATTCTCATAAATCACATCAAGGGTAGCCTTTGTTGGACAGGTTTGTTCTACATTTCAAAAAGATGAAACTGCTGGCCTGCCGATCGTAACATCTCATACAGGGTCTAACCAGGGAAAGTCAGTTTCATCTTTGCATTTTTATTTGTCAATTAATTCAAACACACCAAATATATTAATTGTAATTGTTTCACTCCTATTGCATTTCAAAATGAAAATCCTCCAAGTTATTTTTTCTTGACAGGTCAGTGTAACAAAACATTCAAATAAGAATGATGGTATACTAATATTGGTAAATATTTTCTGCATATGATCCAAAGCAAATGTCAGATTTTTAAAATGTGTTCAGCTAAAAAGGAAAAGAAATTTTAAAAATCAAAGATTTTAATTACACAAAGAAAAAGGAATGGCATGAAGGTCATACATAGGTCTTTCTTAGACTGGTGCCCCAAACTGTGCTATAATAAAAACCATACTTAAGGCCTAATAAAAAAATTAATTTGAGCACCATGGCCAAGCCACAATAATTATGGCATACAATTAGGTTACTGTTTTAAAAGTTAAAAACATTAAGTATCCTTATTTAAACCTGTATTTTATACATACCTGGTGCTTAATTCCTATTTTGCATTTGTCCTTTTGCAAAAGAAAACTGTGGTCCAACCTATCAGGAGCTAAAATAGATTTAAACATTGATGAGAGATTACTTAACTGAATTTAAGTCTTAAGGATCAGATGGAGTACATGCCAGGGTGCCAGTGGAACTGGAGGACGTGATCTCTGAACCCTTAATTATGATATCTGAGAACTTCTAGAGTACAGGGAAAGCATAAGGAGTTTGGAGAAGTGCTAATGTTGTGATCATCTTTAAAAAAGAGAAAGTGGACCCAGGAAACTACAGATTGGTCAGTTTGACATCAATCCCTGGGAAAATCTTAGAAAAGATAATCAAGCACTGGGTTTGTAACCACTTAGAAAGGAACAAGATTATTACTAGAACCCATCATGGCTTGTTAAAAACAGGTCATGTCAGACAAATCTTATTGTTCTTTTTAACAAAGTGATTAGATTAGTAGACTAAGAAATGCTGTAGGTACAGTATACAGTATTTAGAATTCATTAAGGTGTTTGACCATAGCTTCCTCCTTGATAAAACAGAACAGGGTGGATGACTATTCCACTACCAGACAGATTGACAGCCAATGCACCTGGCCCATGATCCTTAATGGTTCTATGCCATCCTGGAGTTATTTATCCAGTAGGATATTTCAAGGATGTTCTGGGTCCAGTGCTTTTCAACGTTTTCATATATGATTTAGAGGGGGATAGAAGGATGCTCATGAAATCTGCAGATGACACAAAGCTTTGGGGAATGTTATTTCTTAAGGTTAAAAGGATCTTGATAGATTTGAATATTGGAGGCTATTAAACAAAATGCTGTTCAGTTTGTAAGAAATGTAAAGTTCTGCACATAGATAAGAAAAACCAAAAGTATAGTTACAAGATAGGTGGTACCTGGTTCAGGAGTAATACTTCTGAGAAGGATTGGGGCATCCTGGTACACCTCAGATTAAACATAAGCCATTAGTGTGCTGTAGCTGCCAAAGAACTAATGCAATCTAGGGTCGCATAAACAGATATATAGTACAAAGATCACGGGAAATGATAATTCTGCTGTATGTTGATCAGACTGCACTTGGAGTACTGTGTCCAGTCTGACTGGATTTTTTGTTTGTTGTACTGGCTAAAGCAATCAGTAATATACTGTTTTTCTTCTGGAACAAATGAAATGTTAAAACAGTGTTTCTCAACCTCAGCAACTTTAAGATGCAAGTTGGGGAGTGCATCTTAAAGATGCTAAAGTTGAGAAACACTACTTTAGGATAACCTACCAAATATTTTAACTTATAAGTTTGTTTAAACAAAGAACTTTGATTTATATTGTATATTGCCTACTTTTTCTACTTGCCTTATATTGCTATTCATCCACATATCTGCTATACAATTGTCAGAATTCCCCTAAAGAGTTTGTTAAAAGTTATCCAGAGTGAATTTAAACTATACTGACAGTTGTGATTATGTTCTTTTTTTCTCAGTTAAGCTTTCCTTTCTGTTTTAGCAATCAATAATATCTTCTGACAGTATGTACTATATGTGTTTTGCAGCATTTTCTGAAAGAGCAACAATATATGTTAAAAATACTTCACTTGATTGTTGCTTTCTTTTTTTTTAATGAAGATATGAAGATATGTTGAAGGCTGAGTTTTACTTGTATTTTAATGGGATATTTATCACAGCATGAAAGAGATGGCATCTCCTTCATAACAGAAATGAAAGGTTGACTTTTGCCTTGAGTATCTTTTATTCTCCACTGAAAGCTTCCAGCTGGAAATTGAAGCATAACAATTGGACCTGCAATGAACAGTAGTGACATTCTAACAACTGTTTCTTTCAAGTAATAAATGTTGTGATAAAAGCTATTTAGAATTAAATGGCCGTGTGATTAATAGACAAATTAAGGGAGGAACGGATTTTGAATAAAGTATCAGGAAGTGATCCACAATAAAGTGGCATGGCTTGATTTTTAGGAGAGCTTTAGAGATGTTCAGAGCTACATCTGTGGCTTATACTGCTACTGATAGGGATGACTTTTGAAAACACATTATAAACCTGCTCATTCACTCAGATTAGCAGGGAAGGCCCTCTTGAAAAACCCCCTGCTGCCAAAGCTTGTCAATTTGCAATAAGGGAAAGGACTGTGTTCTTAAGGAGTACATTCGGAAAGTATTCAGACCCCCTTCACTTTTTTCAATTTTGTTATGTTGCAACCTAATACTACTATTGTTCAAATTCATTTTTTTTCCTCATTAATCTACACTCAGTACCCCATAATGACAAAGTGAAAACAGAATTTTAGAAATGTCTGTAAATTTATTAAAAAGGAAAAACTGAAATATCACATTGGCATAAGTATTCAGACCCTTTGCAACACTTGAAATTTAGCTCAGGTGCCTCCCATTTCTCTTGATTGTTGCTGAGCTGTTTCTACACCTTGATTGGAGTCCACCTGTGGTAAATTAAATTGATTGGGCATGATTTGAAAGGCACACACCTCTCTATAGAAGGCCTCACAGCTGACAATGCATCCTGTATCAGAGCAAAAGCCATGAGGTCAAAGGAACTGCCTGCAGAGCTCAGAGACAGGATTATTGCAAGGCACAGATCTGGGGAAGGCTACAAAAAAATTTCTGCTGCACTGAAGGTTCCCAAGAGCACAGTGGCCTCCATAATTCTCAAATGGAAGAAGTTTGGCACAACCAGGACTCTTCCAAGAGCTGGTCACCCGGCCAAACTGAGCAATTGGGGGAGAAGAGCCTCAGTAAGAGAGGTGACCAAGAACCTGATGGTCACTTTGACTGAGCTCCAGAGATCCTGTGTGGAGACAAGACAAAGTTCCAGAAGGACAACTGTCACTTCAGCCCTCCACCGATCTGGGCTTTCTGGCAGAGTGGCTAGATGGAAGCCTCTCCTCAGTGTAGGACATGAAAGCCCGCTTGGAGTTTGCAAAAAAGCACCTGAAGGACTCTCAGACTGCGAGGAACAAGATTCTCTGGTCTGATGAAACCAAGATTGAACTGTTTGGCCTCAATTCTAAACGTTATGTCTGGAGGAAACCAGGCACCGCTCATCACCTGCCCAATACTATCCCAACAGTGAAGCATGGTGGCAGCAGCATCATGCTGTGGGGGTGTTTTTCAGCAGCAGGGACTGGGAGACTGGTCAGGGTTGAGGGAAAGCTGAATGGAGCAAAGTACAGAGATATCCTCAATCAAAACCTGTTCCACAGTGCTCAGGACCTCAGACTGGGCTGAAGGTTCACCTTCCAATGTGACAACAATCCTAAGCACACAACCAAGACAACACAGGAATGGCTTAGGGACAACTCTGTGAATGTCCTAGAGTGGCCCAGCCAGAGCCCTGACTTGAACCCTATTGAACATCTCTGGAGACACCTGGAAATGGCTGTCCACCAACAGTCCCCATCCAACCTGACTGAGCTTGAGAGGATTTGCAAAGAAGAATGGCAGAAAATCCCCCAATCCAGGTGTGCAAAGCTTGTCACGTCATACCGAAAAAGACTCGAGGCTGTAATTGCTGCCAAAGGTGCTTCAACAAAGTACTGAGTAAAGGGTCTGAATACTTAAGTACATGTGATATTTCAGTTTTTCCTTTTTAATAAATTTACAGACATTTCTAAAATTCTGATTTCACTTTGTCATTATGGGGTACTGAGTATAGGTTAATGAGAAAAAAAATGAATTTGAACAATTGTAGTATCAGGCTGCAACATAACAAAATTGAAAAAAGTGAAGGGGATCTGAATGCTTTCCGAATGCACTGTACATTTAGCCACCCTCCCAGTTTTGAAGCGGCTGGTAAAAACACATATTTGTTTTTACCAATCTCCTATAAAATTCTCTGCTCTCAGTTACAGCCTTTTTGCTGTTGAGCTACTATTTTGGGCAAAGGACTGGATGATATCAATTCAGAAAGCTGATGTATATAGTTGTAGCCCGAATCACATTATACGAGGGGGAACCCAAAAACACCCAGAATTTATTTATAAAAAATTGTCTATTTTTACATGTTCAAACTTCAGTCACCTTCAAAGTATTCTCAATTTGATGCAATACACCTATCAAGACATTTTTTCCACTGCTCAAAACAGGTTTCGAACTGGTCGATTTTGATGCCTTTTAGTGCTTCTGCCATTTTTGTTTCACCTCCTCCACATTGGCAAAACATTCCCACTGAGGACTTCTTTCATCGGGGGAAACAAGAAAAAGTTGCACGGGGCAAGATCGGGTGAATAGGGAGGGTGGGGCACAAAGGTCATGCCGTTTTTGGTCAAAAACTGCTGAACACTCAGTGCAGTGTGTGCAGGTGCGTTGTCATGGTGGAAGAACCAGTCACCTGTTTGCCCCAACTCAGGATGTTTCTTCCACAAATCGTGATGCAACCTTCGCAAAACTTCCAGATAAAAACTTTGGCTGACCGTTTCACCCGGAGGAACAAATTCCGAGTGCACAATCCCTCTCACATCAAAGAAACAGATGATCATTGCTTTCACGTTTGACTTCACTTGTGCTTTTTTGGGTTGTGGGAATGTGGCAGTTTTCCACTGGCTGGATTGCTGTTTCGTTTCGGGGTCGTAGGCATAGCACCAAGATTCATCTCTGGTTATAACTTTCAAAAAAAAAATTCAGGGTCAGCCTCCAACTGCTCCTTCAAAGCATGGCACACAGTCAAGCAGTTGTCTCTTTGTTCAGGCGTGACCAAGCGAGGCATGAATCACTCATCACGAAATAGGCAAAGACATTGAAAGTGTCTCTAAAAAAAAACCTCACTGAAGCCGAACGCAGCCTCTCACAACAACCCAGCTGGTGCACTGATGCTAGAACACTCACCTAGCAGGGGAAGCCTGTACTACAAGGGGCCCGCCCTCCAGAAGATAATTCTGGGTTTTTTTGGGTCCCCCCTTGTATCTGACAAATAAAACAAACAAAAATAAAACTAGACATGGCTGCACACACATGCTTCCATATATGTCCCAGAAAAAATGAGGGAAGGTAAATTTTATTATCCATATATATCCCAGAAAAATGAGGGAAGTATCATTATTATGGTTGGTTGCACAGTCAGCCAGACATTTAGACTGGATTTGGCATTTTTATCCACCTATCGAGTCCTTCCCAAGGACCTGGGATAGGCAGATGTTGTTTGATGGTGTTAAAGGTATCGTTGCAAGATATAAGCTGTTCCAAGTAAAGCTGCCTTTTGTAATTGACTGATGGTGATTTTGTCAATGCCGATGGTCTCCAAGTGATGCTCCAGATGTTTTGGGATTGCACCGAAAGTGCCTATATAACTATTGGCACTATCTTTGCTTTCTTTTCCATAGTCGTTCTTCTTCTATTTGCAAGTCTTTATATTTTGTGATTTTCTCCAGTTCTTTCTCTTCTATTCTGCTGTTTCCTGGTATTGCATGTCCACTATTGGGACTTTTTTGTCTTTCTGATCAACAATTATTAAGTCTGGGGTGCTATGTGGCAGGTGCTTGAATGTTTGAATTCTAAAGTCCCAGAGCACTTTAGCTTCTTCAGTTTCTATTACTTTGTCTGTTTGTGGTTCCACCAGTTCTTGCTTGCAGGCAAGTGGTATTTCTTGCAGATATTCCAATGCACCATTGTTGCTACTTTGTTATGCCATTGTTTGTAGTCAGTCTGTGTGATCTTCCTGCAACAGCTAACTGGTGGTCCACTGTTTCTTCAGCTTCTTTGCAGAGGCGGCATTTGCTGTCTGTTGCTGTCTTCTCAATTCTGGCTTTATATGCATTTGTTCTTAAGGCTTGGTCTTGTGCAGCCAGAATTAGCCCCTCTGACTCTTTCTTCAATTTTCCAGCTCTTAGCCATTGCCAGGTCTTGTTGTTATCTGCTTTGCCTGCTAGTTGCTTTTGTGTGTGTGTGTGTGTGTGTGTGTGTGTGTGTGTGTGTGTTTACTGGCCATGTAATACTTTGCCTTGCCCATATCTCTTTTCTGTTCATCATTTGATCTTTCTTATAGGCCAGTTTGGATTCTCTGGTATTCAGTAAACCTTCATGGTATACTAGCTTCAATGCATCTTCTTCACCGTCAGAATATCTTCTTCAGATATTCTTCCAATGCCCTTTTTTCTTCTTCAACTGTCTGATGTACTTGTAACATTCCACGCCCATCAGTGCTCCTAGAGTCTGTCAACATTGCTGCATGGATGAAGGGCATGATTCATTGTCATTATTTTTCTGGTCTTCCTATCCAGGGCTTTTAGTTCAGCTTGAGTCTAGTCCACTATTCCAGCTGTATATCTAATGACTGGAATTACCCAGGTGTTAATCGCCTTGATGATATTTCTGCCACTGAGGTTGGGCTTTAACATCTTCTTCCCTCTTCTGATGTTTTCACTACTAACCTTTTTTTTTACTTCTGTGTGCTTGATGTTGTCAGCCTGAAGGATGCCCAGGTATTTGTAGTGATCTTCTTAATCCAGACTTTGATGTTATTTCCATTGGGCATCTTGATTCCTTTTATTTTCATTATTTTTCCCCTGTTGATGGTAAGGGTGGGACATTTGTCCAGTTCAAACTCCATTGCAATATCTTGGCTGTATATTTGGACAGTGTTGAGTGGCAATTCCATTTCAGATGGTCTTTTTCCATACAGCTTCAGATCATCCATGTAAATGAGGTGGGATAACCTGGCAGGTGTTTTTGATGTTTGATAGCCACGACCTAGCTTGTTCAGTATTGTTGACAGAGGAATCAGTGCAACGACAAGCAGTAGTGGTGATAGTGAGTCTCCTTGAAAGATTCCTCTCTTGATGTTAACCTCTCCCAGTCTATCACCATTGACCAACAACTGTGTCTTCCACTGTGCCACTGATCTTTGCACAAAGCTTCTGATGTTTTTACTGACTCCTGTTATTTCTAGGCACTTGATTATCCAGTCATATGGCAGGGAGTCAAATGCCTTCTTGTAATCAATCCAAGCCACATTCAAGTTGGTCTTCCTTCTCTTACAGTTTTCCAAAATTATCTTGCCAATTAGGAGCTGATGTTTTGTCCCTCTGCTGTTTGAGTGGTCCTTTCTGCTCAGATGGAAACAGCATGTTTTCAACTAGATGCTGTTGGACTGCATCAGCTACCATACCAGTTAGCAATCTGAAAGTTGTTGGCAAGCAGGTAATTGGCCTGTAGTTGCCAGGTGCTGCCCCTTTTGCTGGATCTTTCATTATCAGGTGGTTTTGCCAGATGTTAACCAATCTTCAATTTCACCTCCTTGCAGTATGTTGTTAAACTGCTTGGCAATGAGTGGGTGCAGAGCAGTCAGTAGTTTCAACCAAAAACCATGCAGTTCATCTTCACCTAGTGCTGACCAATTCTTGATCTTCCTTGCCCTTTTCTCCACCATTTCTGCTATTATTACAAGTTCTTTCATTTCAGGTTTTTTTTTATTCTTATCCACCTCCTTTATCCAAGCTGTGTTCTTGTTGTATTTCTTTGGGTTGTCCCATAGCTGTGCCCAGAACTTCCCTGTTTCTTCTTTGTCAGGTGTTGACTGGTTCATTGCAGTCTCTCCATTGATGGACTGGCAGGAACATTTCTGATTCAAGTGAAACTGGAGATTCTGCCTGCAATGCGCAATTCGAGCTTCATATCTGCTGATCTTCTTAGCTATGGCTGTTATTTGCTCCTTTATTATTTCCAGTGCTTCTTTGATTTTCCTTGTTTCTAGGTGATCATTCTTGATCAGGCATTCTTTGGTCTTTTTGTTCGTCAGCTTCTTTTCTTTCATTTGTTCTAGCTTGTTTGCATCTGATCTTAGAACACTGATCTTATTTTCCAACCTGATCTTCCATTTTGGTGGTGTACTGTTTGGCTTTTTTTCTTGTTTGTTGATTTTGCACCAAAGGTATTCAGTTATAACTGCAGCTGTGATGTACATCAGTTGGTTTGTTTCTTACAATGAGCTGGTACTTATATTTGATATTACAGTATTGGCATCATCTAATACTTGTGCTGTTTCTTTGCAACAAGCTTCAATGCAGGCAACCTAATTCTGTTGTTTTTGTGCTGTTCTAGTTGTTCAGTTATTCTTTGTTTCAATTCCTCTTGTTTTTTAGTTAAAGGGCTTTATTCTTTCTGAGGAGAAGGCTCTACCGTCTGAGCTACTTCTGGTAAGGCTTTGATTTCTTTGCCTTGGGTGGACCTTTGCATTTCTTCCAATTCTACTTTTGTGAATACTTTATTTTGTGTTATAAATCGATGTTGAACTGCTAGCCTCTGTTCTCTTATTTCTGATTCTGGATGTAGTTCTTTCCAGAACTGGTGCATTCTTTTCAGATATCCTCTTCTTGTTGGACTTGATTTGTAATAGCAGATAATTACTTCTTTGTTTTCAGTCTTTGTATATTTGCAAAGGGTAAACAACTTTTCTTCCAGTAGTTCTGCAGCTGCTGGCCCTGGTTCCTCAGCCAACAGTCCCTGAGTCCTGTAGCCCTCTTGTCACCAGATGTCCAGGAACTAGAACACCTAGTGCAGTCCTTGTTGACCCGGGCGATGACCGATCTGGTATGGGTTTCTATAAATCACATCTCACCATATTGTTTATGGGAGAGACACTCTTTGTTTGGCTCTTCTGATGAGACCTGTCCAGTATGGTTGAACCTCTGGCATAGCTCTCATCCTCCTTGGAGCATGCAAGCCCCACAACCACGTCAAGATAGTGCCTCACTGGGGGATGATGATGATGATGATGATGATGATGAACATCATTAAATCTTTTGTATTTTAAAAACATGGCTAACTTTTTTGCCCATCAAATACCTGGATGCAAAAAGGCATATTTTCCAAAGCATTTACAACATAAACCTTGGACAGTGAAACACATGCACACACACAAAATTAGATAGAGGGTGCTGTATTATTTCTGGTGCAAATATACTTGTAGGCTTAAAAGAAAGCCCTACTTGTAGTATAATCCTATAAATAACCTTCTGCACCTGGGTGGAAATTCCCACTGCCACTGGTGAACTTCCATTCTGAATCAAAAAGCAGCTTCAGAAGAACAATTTGTATTATGATTGTAGAGTTAAGATTGGCCTTCCCATGCATCCCAGATTTGTCATTTTAAGGTCACGAAGAGTCGGACACGACTTAACGACTGAACAACAACAAATGCAACATTAAATTATATAATTGAATGTCACAGATAATTCAACTCTTAAATACTGATGGACTAACCTAACCTAGTAAGAAACATTCCACAAATCATCATTTAAGGACTAGGTCAGAATAACACAGATACAATCTGTTTGTGAAAAAAAAGGAATGCAAACCATACTCCAGCTATGAATGTCTGAAAACAAGTACTTTATTTGTCCTTCCTCACGTATTTCTGCTTGAAGCTGTGCAGAAACTATAGAAGTGACAAAATACTCGTTTCTGTTTAAAAAGAAATGCCAAAGAAATAACTGTGCAAGAATAAAGGCTGAGCCTCATCTATGCTCCCCAAACAATTCTGTATTACATAAATGCTTGTTTATTTTCTAATGGAAGAAAATGGAAATTCATTCAGAATGTACATCAGCTCTAATGATTTTAGACTGAAATAATATATTTCATATCTGAATGTGAAACACTGTGATATGATCCTTATTGTGCTTATCTTGAAGAAACTTGAGTCAAGAATGTGGATCAGTGGAGAACCAGGAACAGCACCCAGAAGACTGAACAGGAAGGCCTTCAAATGCAACATAGCTACTTTAACACATTATGAAGTCAGTAAAACAATGTAATTTATCGGCAAAATAGCATTGCTATAAGACATTACATCAAAAAACGTACCTGGCTGCATCAAAATGCCCCTTAAAAGCTGCACTATTTTTCAAGCACTGCTCTACTTGGTAGCTTTCAGATAGGCTTAGCTCCCATAATTCTGGTACTTATAGATCCCTTCCACACCACCTCTATTTTCACCCCTTAAGACTTCAGGAACAGTTTAAAGCTGACATGCATTTGTCCTCACTGCAGCTGACCTTGAAAAGCTGGGAACTCTGCAAACCAAGTAGTGCTCCCACCAACTGATGAATTGGAGAGTTAAAAGTAGAACCAAACCACTAACCTGTAACCTTTCATGTTGTGTTTATTTGTGAAAGGTCACCACTTTGGGTGTAGGGTAGGGTAGGGTAGGGTAGGGGCTGAAAACCACTACAACCTTACCCTTTCGCAACTGAAAAAAACAGTACTCAAAGACAAGTGAAATTCTCATATAAAGCTATGGTGCTTACTGATACGAGAAGGAGGTGAGCCTAGGGACCAGGAGAAAGGAATTTTTGCCAGTGGAAAAAAAATATTCCACAGAGCTCCAATCTTTCAAATGAAAACCCAGATTCACAGCAACTTCTAAAGCAGAAATAAATCAGCAGAGATGACAATGTGAGGTCATACAAGATTGAAGCCAGCTGAGGACCAGTACAAATGCCACCTATGAAAATGGCCAAAGTCCCAACAAACCCCATGGGCACCACCCTTGAGAAGCTCTGTTAGGAATCAGCATATTCATTTTTGAGGCCAATTTGGATTAGCATATTAAAGCTTATTTTAGGCATTATAGATCACTCTCCTTAGCAGTACAATACTGTGCATTTATGAAAGGAGATACTTCATTGTGCACAGAAGGGTAAACTTCTAACTGCAATTCATTCTTGTTTTTCTAAATATGCAACACATACAAGAGGATTTGCTCATAATCTCTTTTTAAAAATGTCTGAGAAAAATCAGACAAGACACATCACTAAACCACATGTAATGAGAAACACTGCATGTATTGATGGAAAATTTATTTTGCTGGAAATGTAGGCTTTTGACACTTTCTGTGATGATACATGGCGTCAATTTCTGTCATCATATATCATCACCACCATCACCACCATTATCATTTTGTTTTTTTCTATCGAAGCTAAAAGAATCCAGTGAGGTGTGCTGCAAGTACAGCAGCAAAATGAAGTGCCTCATAGCTGAAAATAATTTATGCTGTAACAAGGAGTCACATCTCATATCTACAAAATCTACTGATAATAATTGTATCTGATACCTATTAAGAATGTAAGAACATAAGCAGTGCCCTGCTAGTTGAGGGCCTTGGCCCATCTAGCCCAACAGTCTGTCCTCACAGTGGCCAACCAACTGCACAAGGAAGCCGACTGGCCTCGCAGCAGATGGCCTTCAGTCATGCTACCATCAAGGTTAATAGCTATTGATCCCCATGACTTCCATGAATTGGTCCAACCCTTTTTGAAGCCAGCCAAGCTGACAGCCAACACCTTATCTCATAGTAGCAAATTCCAAAGTTTAATTACATGTTGTATAAAAAAAAAAATCCTTTTGTCTGTCGTAATTCTTCCAAGATTCAATTTCATTGGGTGGCCTTTGGATCTAGTATTTTGGGAAGGGGGAAACAGCTTCTCCTTGTCCACTTTATCCACACCATGAAGTCTTCAACTATACTACATTGCTAACTTACCAAGCTTTATAACTACCTGAAAAAATAGATATAAAGAAAGGTAAAGAAAGACCTAAAATATCAGTACCAATGTTATTTACTCAAAAAGTTACCCACTTCTCATTAAAAGCAGGGACATACAACCTTTGAAAAGTCAGAAACCAAAACTTACCCCCTGATCTTTCATAAGGTCACAATAATACTGTGACATCCATCACTGCAAGATGTGAACCATTTCTTTCCCTCTTTTTCCTTTGGAGGATATTATTATAGGAATGGGAACAGGAAGCCTCTGGGAGACACACTACTCCCATTTCTACCCTACCTCCCTAAACCTTTCCCAAACAGCCCATAATTATTCACTGAAATCTTGCTACAAAATTGTGGGATTTCAATATGCGATTTTGGACCTTTGGTGACATGATTAAGAAAATAAATGAAAGTAACTTGCCTCTCAGAGGCACCTTGTTCTCCTCCAACACTGGCTACTTCACAGCCAAATTTCTGTGGTTATGAATGAATTTAGAGCTGACCTTGGGGAAGTTATGAGACAGCCGTTATGGAGAGATTTGGAAATAAGTTTACACAGTCCTGACATAGCTGGAAGCAGGAGAAAGAAACTCAAAATAATCCTGTCTGGATTTTGTTTAGTATAAATGGGACAGCAAGAAATTTGGACAGGCATTTAAGATTCTGTTTTTCTACTTTACCACAATAAAAAGCAGTCCTGAAATCCCTGCCATGTTTGTTTCTTGACCTGGCCTACTTCAAAGGGCTGTTGAGAGGTACTGTGGGGAATGCAATGGTGGGCTGGCAAGGGACATCCAGTCCATGGATTGCCCACCCTTGATTAAAAGCAATCCCAAAGCAGGATTATTCTCATAGGATGGTATTCACTGAAACCTGTATCTACAAATATTAAGTGTTGTCTCAAAAATGTGATTCTTATTACTGGGGGTCTCAATCAAAGACCAGCTTTAATTACAGAGTTGTTGGGAATATGCTCTTGGAGCATTTCTTTTTTATGTAGAATGGATACACCGTTCCCACAATTGTTGGAATTGCTGTGGTAGTTCAACAATTCAGCTCTACAGTCCATGCCCAGTTCTTTGAAAGATGGAAGCAATGTCAATGTGTCAAAAATGTCCTCATGAAATAAAGTAGATATTGGCACAAACCCACTGGGAATCTATCACACTGAAAGTGGTAAGTAGACACAAAAGAGGGAATGGGCTCCTTTATTTCGTTGCAGTATTTGTAAAGGAAGGAAATAAAAGTGCAGTTCATAACATTTGCCTCAAAGTATTCTGAAAATGCACAGTCTTGTGAAGGAGTTCTGTCACGTTCTCCAGCTTTCTTTTGGAGGAGTAAGGAGGTCACAATCCCAATGGCAAAAGGCAAAAGAGATTGACAAATGAAAGACAACATCAAAGAACTTGCAAAGTAGTTTGGATAGAAAAAAACTTCCTTTTCTTTTACTGAATCCTGAGTCACCTATCTTAAGCGAAAATGCTGCAATAAATATCATGACAAAAAGGAAGATAGACACCTGGTCTTCTGACAAATTTTATACATTTATTTGGGGGGAAAAGTGATTCTGAAATCTGTTATGCTAGTAAGACTGAAAAAGTCCAGACTGAAGACTAAAGAAAATTGTTCCTGGGTAAGATCATTATCAATTTGATAATGCTGCTGAAGTACTAATGATGAACATCTTATTGCTAAAATGTATAAGCTTTTGTTGAGATTTGAAACAGAAGATGAACAAGTTAAAGACTGCATGATAAAATAAGCTAATTTTTGGATATAATATACAAATGGGACAATGGGAAAATATGTGGTTGCAAGGGTTAAAATTTACACTGTGTTATAACTTGAAGAAGAATTTCTATAAAATGATGTATAGATGGTATTTGTCACCGGAAAGATTATCAACAATGTATAAAGGGGTTTCAAATATATGTTGGAAATGTGAACAACAAGAAGGGACTTTTTACGGGGCTTCTGGGGAAGAAATGGCCGTTTGAATACGGCTCTGCTCTTTGTGGAGCCGACACCCACAGCAATTAGAGGAGTTGGCCTTGGTCCAGCTCTTTGGAGTCATCTCCAGATAAAGGAGATCAACAGGATCACCCACAGGTACTCCTGGCAGAGATTCCCTGTGAAGAGATTGCAATCTAGCAATCTCTAGCAGGTGGAGTGCTCTAGGAGTCGAGGGAAACATTGAGCCCAAGCCGTGGTGCGGAGCCTTCAAACAGACACCAGATCTGCTTTACCTCCTCTTTTAACTAACATCGTAAACTGCCTATTTGTGATTTATTTGGCAATTAAAAACCTCCTGAAAGACAAGTTGCTGTACACCAGGAGAATTTCCTATTATCCTGGGAGAAAGAAGACCAACATAAGTTTAAAGATCAAAAAGAAATATTTCAGCATTTGGAAACAGCGAAAGGGGATTAAGAATGTTGATTGGGGACAATTAAGAGGCTAGATGGATTTGAAACAGCTTTTTTAAGGATTGTTTTAAATGTTTAAGAAAATACAGTAAGTGAATTTGGATTTAATTGCAAGAAAATCTGCCCTGGGAAAGTTTGGCTTTTGAAAATAAACATAAGATATGACAGAACCTTCAAGGTCAGAAGGAACGGACACTAACAATACAGGTGAAACTCGAAAAATTAGAATATCGTGCAAATGTTCATTTATGTCAGTATGGCAACTCAAAAGGTGAAACCAATATATGAGATAGATGCATTACATGCAAAGCGAGATATGTCAAGCCTTACTTTGGTATAATTGTGATGATTATGGCGTACAGCTTATGAAAACCCCAAATTCACAATCTCAGAAAATTAGAATATTACATGACATCAATAACACAAGGATTGGAAATAGAACAATATCGGACCTCTGCAAAGTATAAGCATGCATATGTACTCAGTACATGGTTTGGGCCCCTTTTGCAGCAATGACTGCCGCAATGCGGCGTGGCATGGATGCTATCAGCCTGCGGCACTGCTGAGGTGTTATGGAAGACCAGGATGCTTCAATAGCGGCCTTCAGCTCCGCTGCATTGTTCAGTCTCATGTCCCTCATCTTTCTCTTGGCAATGGCCCATAGATTCTCTATGGGGTTCAGGTCAGGCGAGTTTGCTGGCCAATCAAGCACAGTAATCCCATGGTCATTGAACCAGGTTTTGGTACTTTTGGCAGTGTGGGCAGGTGCCAAGTTCTGCTGGAAAATGAAGTCAGCATCCCCATAAAGCTCGTCTGCGGAAGGAAGCATGAAGTGCTCCAAAATCTCCTGGTAGACAGCTGCGTTGACCCTGGACTTAATGAAGCACAGTGGACCAACACCAGCAGATGACATGGCTCCCCAAATCAGCACAGGCCGTGGAAACTTCACACTGGACTTCGAGCATCGTGCATTGTGTGCCTCTCCATTCTTCCTCCAGACTCTGGGTCCTTGGTTCCCAAATGAGATGCAGAAGTTGCTCTCATCAGAAAAGAGGACTTTGGACCACTGGGCAACAGACCAGTTCTTTTTTTTTTTTCTGTAGCCCAAGTAAGACGCTTCTGCCCTTGTTTGTTGTTCAGGAGCGGCTTGACAAGAGGAATACGACATTTGAAGCCCATGTCCAGGATCCGTCTGTGAGTGGTGGCTCTTGATGCACTAACTCCAGCCTCAGTCCACTCCTTGGGAAAGTCCCCAACACTTTTGAATGGCCTTTTCCTGACAATCCTCTCCAGGCTGCGGTCATCCCTGCTGCTTGTGCACCTTTTTCTACCACACTTTTCCCTTTCACATAACCTTCTATTGATGTGCTTTGATACAGCACTTTGGGAACATCCAACTTCTTTTGCAATTACCTTTTGGGGCTTTCCCTCCTTATGGAGGGTGTCAATGATGGCTTTCTGCACAACAGTCAGGTCAGCAGTCTTTCCCATGCTTGTGATTCCTACTGAACCAGCCTGAGAGACCATTTAAAGGCTCAGGAACCCTTTGCAGGTGTTATGGATTCATTAGCTGATTAGAGTGGGACACTTTGAGCCTAGAATATTGAACCTTTTCACACTATTCTAATTTTCTGAGATTGTGAATTTGGGGTTTTCATAAGCTGTACACCATAATCATCACAATTATACCAAAGTAAGGCTTGACATATCTCACTTTGCATGTAATGCGTCTATCTCATATATTGGTTTCACCTTTTGAGTTGCCATACTGACATAAATGAACATTTGCACGATATTCTAATTTTTCGAGTTTCACCTGTATATCTTTTTTAACATAATGAAGGAGTATTCTTTCAAAGAATTTTTAGCCATTTGGAGTCAGTGTGTCCAGGAACTATTTATAAAACTGGGGCTAACAGGGGCTGTAGAAGAAGAAAAGATTTTACTGGACAAAATAGCAGTGGAGGACAACTTGAATAAGGATTCTAAAATGGACTTTAAAGAAATGCCAGATTTCTTTAAAGACATGGAAGATATGGAAAAAGATGCTGTGGATCTGAAGATGGACTCAAAATTGCTTGATTATGCGAATGATATGGAGAAAGACGTTGTAATGAACTGGGAAGAGTGACTTTGAGAACTATCCTATTTTAGACAGAGTGAAGGGAAATACCAAATCTCTGAAACCTTTTTCTGAAATCAGATAGGAAGAGAATGATAAGAGATTGTTATCTGAGATTTTATTTGGAGAAGAGACTGAAGACTGAGCCTTTCAAAAAGAAGAGAAAGGTATTCAAAATGGATTTCAAGGTTAAATTGTCCATGTTTTGATCTTGGATTGTTAATACTGAATTTTCTTTTTCTGACCATATAAGATGATGATTTATACCTGTAAAAGTAATTTTAATTGGTTTAGTTTAAAACATATATGTTAATATTATTGGTTTTTTGTATGCTTAAGGGGAGAGATCTTTTAGTTTTCACTTCTCAGAAAAAACTTAGAATCTAAAATGCAAAATTGACCTATTTGTTTAAGCTTAAAATTTATACTTTATTATTACTGGCGCTCTTAATCCTTTTGCTGATTAGATTGTTGAATATTTTTTACAATTCGGTTATTATTTAGGGATGAAAAAGGGGATAAAGAGGGGTTTTTTTTAGTAATAATAGAGAAGGTGTTAAGTTACCATTAATACATATACTGGTTTGGAGGGAGGGGGAAGTCATCTTTTATATTTCTTTCTTTCTCTTTTCTCTTTTTCTCTTTCTTTCTTTTTTTGTTTGTTTGTAGGTTTTTTAGTTTTGTATTAGTTTTTATACATATAAACTTTAATAAAAATATTTTAAAAAAGAAGAGACTTTTACCATCTTTGGTGAACACGTAATAAAGCTAAAAAATTTTGGACTCAAATTCATATATTAATCCAGAAGATTTTGAAGGTTAATATACAGTCAAAACCAGAGACTTTCCTTTAGGGACTGATGGACAAACAATTGGAAAAAGCTCGTGGACCTTCATTTTTATATATGATAACTGCAGCTAGACTTTTATACACTCAAAGGTGGAAAGACTCAACATTACCCACAAAGGAAGAATGGATAGTGAAGATGATGGAGTTAGCTGAGATGGCAAAATTGAC
Organism: Liasis olivaceus; assembly: GCA_030867105.1. Lineage (NCBI taxonomy): Eukaryota > Metazoa > Chordata > Lepidosauria > Squamata > Pythonidae > Liasis > Liasis olivaceus. The sequence goes on from CM061348.1 coordinate 48,788,266, forward strand.
AGCTTTGCTTAGAGAAAAAACATTGACTAACTTTAATGCCAAATGGAAGCCCCTTTTGGACTTTTTGCAGGAGACAGAAAAAAAATGAAATTATGATATATGGATTTGATGATTAGTTAAATTAATAGGTAATACAAAATACGTTAAGTAGTTTTAGAATGAGAGGTTATATGATTTATCTATAGCTTATCAAAAAGTAATTCTTTTTGTTGTTGTTTTTACTTTTCCCTTTCTTTACTTTCCATCACTTTTGTATTCTTTCTCTGTTTCTTGTCCTCTACTTTTCTCTTAGATCATTAGTTTTTGTTTGCTTTTACCTGTATGCTTTTTATAACTTAATAAAGTTCTTATTTAAAAAAGATAATGCTATTGAAGTAACTGTAAGGATCTTATTATTGAGTTTTCTTTACAAAAATAAGAAAACAAATTTTATTTATTTACTTATGTCTCTTACATTTAATAGACAGTGTTCTGGACATTACACACTATACAAAAGTTACATTAGTTTACATTAGTAAAAGCAGACATTGTTAACAATACAGATACTAAAACATTTTTAAAATCAATTATTTATTTGGCTTTTAAAGGCTACTAGTGAAGTGTCCAGTTGGCCTTTCTAGAAAGGTGAGTCTTCTGCAGTTTATTGTTCAAAGGAAAACTCACTTTAATTTTCCTCCCTTTTCTTTTTCTTTCCCTGTTAACAAAAGTGCTGCAGAAAAGACTTCATTTCTAAAATGGGAACATTTCAAAACCAAGCCTAAAATTTATCCTTACTCCTAAAATATTGCACCTCCTACTTTGTTAAGTTTAGGTTATTCATCTGTTAGCTGTTACTCTCTGGATGCTAGTTAGCTTAATGGGACATCACATGTATGCTCCTATGTGAAATATAATGATCATACAGATTTTCAATATCTTTTCAAGAAATGCATCAGGGGGAAAAAAAGCATAAAGATACAAAACAGGATCTGACTTGACAAGAAAAATATAAGGCACTTTCCAGGGCATAAGAGAAGTGGAAGAGCTAATAAGTGTTCGGCAGAACAATTCAAAAGGAGGAGGAGAAGGGAGTAACTAGAAAAGTAGTGTGCTGTGAGGAATAGTATACTCAGCTAGTGGAAGATGAAAGGGGGGGAGCCCAATGGGGAGGTTCCTAATACATGTGGGTTTTTTTCCACTGCTGGTACCTTAAGAAAGGTGATCAAAATATATGGACAGGACTCTTCAATCAAAGCCTACAATGCTTATGGCATGTTTGTATTCGTGTCTAAAACCAACCTAGAATATATTTGCAACAAGTGCATGCTTTTAGTGGTGCTTGAAAGCCACTAAAAGGTTGGAGCAGTAAATGGTCACACTTTTTTTTATGAGATCACACCAGGGAGGCAGCAGAACAGGAGCTGACAAGAAAGCAACTCTACATAAGGTAGAGAAACTAAGGAAGAAACCTAGTGGACCACCCAAAACCAGAGTTGTAAAAGTTATACTGCACTACTTGTATTCAAAAAGGCCCTCCCAGAAGAAACAAGCTCTGATTTGGTTTCTGGGACCACAGTCTGGATTATCTGGATGATGGACTGCTAGTGTGAAATAGGTTGCACCTCACAAGGACTCAGAGGCCTCCAGCGTTGGAGGAGTAAAAAGCCAAGATGGTGGATGTGACCATATAATCAAAGCCCCATCCCTTTGCATGTGCATCAATGTTGCAAGCATGAACAAAAGGGCAGGGCTTCAATCACTGGGTTGAGCCCATTATTTGGCTCCCCCTCCCTCCCCCCAGCAGAAACCCCTGCAATCTTTTTGAGTAAAATCTTGGTTTAAGGGATGTTTTTCCTTTTTCTTTTTAATATTTATAAACAATAACATAGTGGAGACTTCATTACTGAGCTCAAAAATTCATTTTTTTCCTTTAGACATTATCTTTAAAAAATGTGAAAAATATTTATTTGGTATTAAAAACAAAAAAAATGTGCTATAGTTAACCTTATCATATGCAAACAGTGCATGTATATTCATATGAACAGCATAACTTAGAACATAATTATTATACTATGCCAATGCTTCTGGAAACTGGATACTGACTGAATACTTTTTCTGTGTGTACTTACTAATTCTGTCCATTCTTCTGTAGAAAAAGAGGAAACATAATTAAAGGGGGCTATTGTTTACTTGTATCCTGCTCTACTCTTTAGCTAAAAATATCAGTCCTAGCACAAAAAAAACTAAGGACATCTGGTTCTCTGAATGAATTTGTTTTATCTTTGTTTTTTAAACTTTTCGTACTACTCACAAGGAATTGAGAAAAATTAAACCCTGAGATTAACAAAGAGTGTAAATGGAAGCAATTTCATGGCATACTAACAAAGCACATGAAGCTTTTCATTTGTCCAAAGTCTTGTTTATAAGACCTGCAACTTAATCTTATGCCTGCTTATTTGGAAATAAGTTCTACTAATTTCATGCTCCTTAGAACGTGGATATGCACACTTAGCCATCATTAAGTCCCCAGTAAAGAATGGAAGACATATTTCCAAGTTAATATTCAGTTGCAATACTATATGTATACTTACCTTAGGATCAGTCCCACAGAACTACTAAACACAGGAAGAAATGTGATCATCTACCTTCATTCACTGTTCAGTACAATATCTGCAAAACAGCTATAAAATCCTTGACAGATGGCTATCCAGCTTTTATTTAAATACCTGCAATGAAGAAAAGCCCACTACTTTCCAACACATCTCTTCCTTATCAGAAACTATACTGACATTTCCCCTAATGTTTAGTGGCCAGACTTCAGGCAAATTTGCTTTGCAACAATTTGCAATTGATGGTTCTAGTTCTACTCTCTGAAAATGGAATAGGTCTTCTATCTGATAGTCCTTTAGCATTCATTCATTCATTCATTCATCAAATTTGTCACCTTCCATTTCATTAAAATATGACTCTGGGCGGTTTACAGAGAATTTAAAGATCATCTCTCCTCTTAAGCTTCTCTTTTCCAGGTAAACACACTCAGTTATTTCAATATTCTCCATAGGCCTCTCATCAATTTCCAACCCCTTAGAAATGGAACATTAGAGGTGGAGATGAAGTACAGCTTTCTTAGGTGGGACATCCTTTCCCTGGAGGCCCCAGCAGGAATTGTTCACAAACCAAGAAAACTCCAGCAATAGTTTGTTTAATGTTGTGTCCAAAACAACTACCAATAAACTAAAATTCACAGCAACTGCAGCTTGTTATATGAAACTGATCCATTACATCCTCCATGCCATGAAACCCTGTACAGGTAGTCTTCAGTTAATGACTATTCATTCAGCGACTGTTCGAAGTTGCAATGGTGCTGAATGAGTGGTACTTACGATCAGTCCTCAAAGTTCCAGCCATCCCAGCACCCTCGCAGTCACGTGATCGTTATCCGGGTGCTTGCCAATCACCTCACGCTTACGATGGCTGCAACATCCCGTGGTCATGTGATCACAATTTTGTGACCTTCCCTGCCAGCTTCTGACAAGCAAGGTCAATGACGAAGCCAGCAGGGAAGGTCACAAGTCACTCTGGTAAGCTGCTCCCGCTGCTTTTTCTTTTGAGAAGCCTGGCTACAGAGTATGAGATTTATTTATTGACTTATTTATTTATATTTCAAATTTGTCACCGCCCATCTCACTACAGAGGTAGTTTACAGTAAAAACAGAATAAACTTTAATTAAAATAAATATTAATTAATTAATTAAAATATGTTAAAAAACAAACTTCCTATATGATACTTCCAACTTGTACTCTGTAGTACATGCCTGCCTGCAGTACCCCCGCCCACATTCCATAGCACATGCACACTCGCATGGCACCATGGCAAACACCTGTTCACGCTCCCACACCCTGCAGCAGCCTTCCCCAGCCCAGCCGTGCTCACATGGCATCGCAGCAGCCAGTTGTGTGCCCTCCTGTGCCCTACAGCAGTCACCCTTGGCCCAACAGTGCACACGTGGCACCCCACCATGCCCTCCTGCACCCTGCAGCAGCCACCCCTGGCCTGGCAGCACTTGCATGGCACTGCAGCAGCCACTTAACCACCCGCTGACCTGCTTGCAAGCCGCCTGGAACTTGCGACTTCCTGCTGGCTTCCCCACTGACTTTGCTTGTGGGAAGCCAGCAGGAAGTTGTGAGGAGGTCCTTGCTTAATGACCCATGATCGTTGCTTAACGACTGCAACGGGGGCAGACAGGTTTGCTGTCGCAAAGTATAATGGTATATGAGAAAGACCTTAAGAGAAGGGGCGAAGAGATGCTGCCTAGGGAACGGTCAGATAAGAGACCGTTCTCTCTCAGTCCTGGTTTGCCACTGACTCCTTCCTAGGGCTGAGAGAGAATGACTAGCCCACGGTCACCCAGTGGCTTTGTGCCTAAGCCAGGACTAGAACTCACGGTCTCCTGGTTTCTAGCCTGATGCCTTAACCACCACACTAAACTGTCTCTCTTAGATTATCTGTAGTAGATTAGAAAATAATGACAGAGAATAAGTAAAGCTAAAATTCATTCATGCAGAGGAGCAAAGGAGAACCGACTATACTGAATCCCAATATTACAAAAATTAGTCTGAGAGTCCATGAGCGAAGGTCCAAAGCATCTAAAGGACAAACTGGAGAAAATATTAAATAGGTTAGATCTGTTATTTAAACAGCTGCTAATGGGAATCTCAATCAATACTGGGACCCCGGGGCAGAAGGAATAGGGTCAACCTTCCCTCTGAACGACTGGGCCAAGGAAAATGTCTTCCTTCTTCCAGAGTGGCTATTTCCCCTGTAAGAGAAAGTGCTGTTGATGTCAAAGGCCACTTCTCTCACTGTAAATAACAACTACATGGGAGGAGATTTTTCATTAGGACTATGAGACAGAAGGATGAAAAAAGTTAACCAACCCTTACTGCAGGGCTTCCTGCTAGTGGGGTGGGAAGTCAATTCAAATTTTCAATAAATTAAACACCATATAAATGTCTCTGTTTGCATTCTTTAAATAATAACCTAATTTGAATACAAGTTACCTGAGTGAAAATTGCTACCCAGAAGAACAAATAGAAATATGAAATAAATCCTGATCCAAACTATCTTTTTTGGGGGGAAGGCGGGGCGGGGGGTCCAATTCAATATCTATCAAATGTTAGATTGTGTAATGCAATGAGGAGCATGAAAATTAATGTCCACATTAGCTGTGATTGACAGGGAAGATGGAGTGAATTATTGCAAGTGACAATAAACTATTGTAAAAAACTAAATCAAGTAAATTTGTATGTCTTGGTAAAATGTTTATGCTAAATGGGAAAATGGGAATAGAAAATATGAAAAAGATAAATTTCATGATGCCAATCAGTGAAAGCATGGATTTGAAGGAGAAGGGGAAGAAAAAAGGGAGGGAGGGGGATCTTGCATTACCAATGTCCTTCCTTCCCAGCAATTAAAGCCAGTCTTGATATATTAATGCCAAGAGGTTCAACCTCTCTATTTGAGAAAAGAAAGATGATTGTGCAAATGTCAAGAAGTTAAATAGACTTCCCCCCCAAGGATCAGAAGAAAGCATTTTTGGAACTGGCATAAATCCATAAACCAGTAGCTGAAAAACCACAGCAGTAGAACATCTAACAGTGATGTTATTATCATTAATAACTTATAAATAAAAAGAAATGTTATCATTAAATGAATGTTCCTCAATTATCATTTGATGTTATATAATAAAATCTGTGACTGGGTTAACCACAATGTGATTTGTTCAGTTTTGGCTCAGCACAATGAGTGAAACTTGCCACAATGGTTTATAAAAACGTTATGGCTTAGTGTAATGTGTGAACCACATGTTCAACAAACTATGACTGAAACAAACCATGGTTTAACTTGGTATATGAACCCACATTCTATTACTTCTTAGTCTTTTAGATTTTCCTTATACTGTAATTGAACCAAAAGAAATTAAGTTTTCATACATTTAATTAGAAGAGAAAGTAGTGTTGATGCCAAACAAACTTACATATTGAATTGATCTATTCCATTCCTTGCCAACAGCCTTATAGACATCCTGGTAATTTTGTATATCATTTCAATGAATTTCAATACAGTTCTCAAAATAAAAACATTCTTTAGGAGAAACCTATATTAGAAATCTATTAATTATCATTAGCTCTCATCAAAAATTAGGCTTCTGAAGTCAATGGAGATACACGCTGTTGCCCCAGCTCCTCCACCCTCAATCACTCTATTTTGATAGGGAGGTCCACAAGGGAAAAAATAATAATATTCCATTTTTATATTTGCAGTGATTTATGCATTCAGAAAATGCATGTTCCCTGAAATGATATTTTTTGAACACCTGACAAGGCTATACAGTATTATTGCTTTGAATGGCTGACCAATTTCACAGCAGAATTGGTTGCTCTTAATGCATCTGCTGTTACTGGGTAATGGACAAAACCTCAGATAGGGTAGGAATGATATCAGGAGAGCAGTCCAATAAATAGGCAGTTGTAGATAAACATTAGCAGCAGCAGCAACATGGAGAATATTAAAGCTGCTTTCTTAAATCACAGCATTCTTTTCAAATAAAACCTATTTGGGTACACATATGTATATAAACTGCCTAATCTTCCACTGTTGAATTACAGGTACTCCTTGCTTAATTACCATAACTGGGACCAGAATTTCCATCACTAAGTGAAGTGGTCATTAGGGAAAACAGCACATGACCGCACCATTTAGCGACTGCTGTTCTGGTAATCCCAGTTGCAGTCATTTGGTGAGGACCACACCATCATTAGGTGAGGAGCTCATGCTTCTCCTGCCCTGCCGCACTCACCTCCACTTCAACTGACCTTCACTATCTTCTTCCTCTTGTTGCTGACAAGGCATGCCTGGCTGAGGCAGCTGCTGGCCCCAGGAGAAAAGATAGGTGGGCTGGAAATGTGGGCAAGCTGCCAAGTGCCCAAATTTTGGTCATGTAACTGCAGGGGCACTGCAACACTCATAACTTCAAGTACCGGTCATAACTACCATTCATTCAGCACCATCATAACTTTGAACAGTTGCTGAATGAATGGTCAATAAGCAAGAACTGCCTGTACTGTTATTAGTGTTATTGTTTTATTGTAGTTTCTTAATACAGTAACAGAACTTCTCAACTCTTAAGAATCACAGAATCCAATTATTTTCAACTATATGAAGGAACTGACTCCTTTCACAAATACAGCTGCTATTTAACAAGGTAGTTGGTGTGGACACTATCCTATTTATCCCAAAGCAAAGGAAAATTACCTGAATTTAAGACTTTTTCACATCCCCAAAAGAAAATTAAACAGAACAAGCTCATCTGTATCTTTCACTGTATCCTTTGCTTAGTAACTCTAAGAAGACCCTCCCATTTTAAGGTCAATTATTTTAAAGGTAAATTATTTGGGGGAAAAAGTTGTCGTCATTTTAGTAAATGTGGTATATTGATCTGTATGGATTGGTAGGAGATAATGAATCTGTAATCCAAAATGTATACAGCACCATTTTGAGGAAAGCTATGCTTTATGTCAGCTAAAGGTGAATACCCTACGTGACTAATGTGTATCAAATACAGTAGGGTGTGTAGTTACAGAGTTAGGACTAGGACAGATTAAAATCCACCCTTGGGCATAGAGGCTTACAGGGTGATTTTGAACCAATCTTGCTTTCCACCCCAATTGTCTCATAGGATTGCTGTTGTAGAGAAAAACAGTGCCTTGTGAGGAACAATGGCATATAAATTTAACAAATAAATAAACATAAAATAATGAGTACATGGGAACCAACTCTACTAAAACCTAGCAAACTTGCAGTGGTCACAGTACCACTGTATTCTCAAGTCTCCTTATCTTACACAATCCAACAAGACCAAGGGACGTACTTACAAACTGGATTGAACTCTCTTAGGTTACCACCATTATCATTTTTACTACGCAGGCATGAGTTTTATTGTTAATGTACATCCTGATTTTCCCATTGTGTTCTTCAAACCCCAAAGAACCCATATGCAGAGTTGGACATTTTTCATTATTTATTTTACTTTACTGCCCTATCTACAATGAAATCAGAGGAAAAATTCTGATGATAAACAAACTTCACTAGTTGTACAAGTGAACGTCTTGCAGATGTCATTCCAGCTGTTAGCAGTCAGGTCTCTGCTTTTACCATGCTTTCTCTTAAACTTAGAAAGAAATGTTTAAGCTCTCAGTTGTAGCAGTGGTTCCACTTTAACTCAATTCTCTTGTATGTTTTTTTCTTTGGATGATGATGATGATAATTCTTGCTACTATTAATTTTATTTCTTCTTTTATGCTATGACATGTTGTTATAACCTGCAGTCAGCACAATAAACTTACCGATTGACTGGTGTCCTTTCACAGAGTGTACCCCCTTTTCACAGAGGTATATTTTACTCAGTTACAAAAGCTTATATCCTAGTGGCCAGGCTCAAAGTTTTCTTCCTGACCAATTTGTCTTTTCTAGCACTCAAGAAGTGCACCCCTTTTCTTTCCTAAACATTTTTCAACAATATGCACATGAAGGATTGGGCATTCCTGCTGTTTTAACTATGTAATCTTTTAGTTGCTATTCAAAAGCAAAATAAAATGTGTTTCTTAGGAATTTAACTAGATAAAGATGATTCTTACTTCAACAATGCTATACTTCCCATTACATTTTGGGCTATTTTAATAACTACAGTAATAAAAGAACATAAAAATGTCAGTAAATTATATAAAAACAGGACATACTTCCTGAAAAAAGTTAAAAATAAATAAAATTTGTTCATGGCAGTTTCTCAACTACAAAGGCTGTCTTAGCCTTTTGTACTAAACTTTGCAAAACTGTCAAGAATTATTTATAGACAGAATGATAAAAAGCTAGTTTATTTCCCTTGATCTTGAACTTGAGGCAAAAAAAAGTTTTAAGCTTCTCATAGAGACTGAAATATCAGGAACCCTAATTAGAAGAAAAGTTGAAAATAGTAATGTATTTATATATTTTGACTGCTTATATTTAGATGCTAATTCTGGGCTTATCTACTAGAAATAAATCTTGTTCAGTTCAATGAAAATATTTTGAAGGAACTTAGATTTTGAGTACATGTAGTTAGACTCAATAGTTTATAAACAAAGAGGACAATGCTGGAAAATAAAATTTGTCCAGAACGCAGCTGAGCCCATTTAGTTTTAATAGTCTTTATTTCTGGTTTCTGCCACTAACTAGATCCTTGTAGCAAATAATTGAATTGAATTGAATTGAATTCAGAATCAATTTCACAGTACTTTTCAACTTTCACTTGCTCCATAGGTGTGTCAAGTCAAAATGCTATCCTGATGCAGAAGAATCAAATTGTGAATTTTTCTTTCCGTAAAACCTACTGTATAAAGACTCAGGAGCTTTCTTAGGGCTGATATAACACCATGCACCATGATACACCAAGCCTTTCTTCAGAACTTCATCTCTTTCACAGATCCTTACAGAAATCTTCAGATTATTACTCTATGACTTTTCAGGTATCCTATCTCTATGTCTTTTTGTGGCCATGCCCTTTAAATCTGGCCCACAAGAAACTTCTTCCATAGATCCTACACAAAGTTTTAATCTGAGAGGAATCTACAGCTCTTCCTAGATTTCTCTAGTTCTCAAAGAAGCTAGATAACTTGTTTCTTTATTATTTAGAATATTTGTGGACATAGTGTGGCATTGGACTTGCTTAAGAAGCTACCATCCATAACACAATATACTATAGAAGCTACAAATTAACCTTCCAAATAGTCTTAAACATCTATTATTGATTAAATTGTGCATACTATTGTATGTAGCATGCCACAAGTAGGGAATCCCATTCCAGAAGTGAATAGTCAAAACAAGTGATGTGGATCAAAAGTTTGAAGTAATAAGAACAAGGAATTATTGCAACAGCACAACACACTACAATCACCAAAGACTCGTTTTGGAGAATTTTAGATTCTCTGCACAAAACAATGTTGTGCAGAGTGCAGCAAAGGTCCGAAAAATCCTGCTCTCAGGAAAATTACACATCAGCATGAGAGCTTGCAAAATGCAATATCCATATTTTGCTTTCCAAAGAAAATCCAGTCAGAAGATATAAACTAACTGGTCTTTATTGATAAAAATGCAAAACTTCATAAAATACAAGTTGCATACAAAATATAGGATATAACAAAGACTTCTTCTCCTCTTAGCTTCCAAGACTTATCTACAACAAAGTCTCTAGCTAAAATACACTCTCAAAGAAGAGGTACACTACTTGGTTACTAGGTATGACTACATAACCCATAAAACCTACATGATTAAACTATACAAGACAACACTGACAGGCTGGGCATCTAACCCTCCCGTTATATTGCCAGCATGTACCCCCCCACTGAATAACTAACATACACATTACAGTAGGTGGCAGTAAAAAGCATAACAGAGTCACAAGATGCTTTGTTTACATTAACTCATAGAATAATCTCAACACCTGTTTTTGTATAGGGAACGGGATGACCTTCTTCCCATGAGAAAATCCTGATAAACAAAGTTAATTACTAATTTAAGTAATTTTTAAAAATGGATGTATAAATTGTTTTCAAACAAATCCTGATGTGCAATGTAACTGGCACTGTTTCCAGGTCACCTCCATGTATGACTTCATATTACAACCAAGACAGGGAAAGATCAAGGGATCAGATGAAAATGCCACTGAGTTAGAGCCCTTTAATATTCCCAATAACATGTTGTTAGTCAGTTTACACTAGCCTAGGATTAAACTATGATTATATTATTGGTTTCAATTAAGTTACTGGAAACACCATCTACAAAATATAGTGTTAAAAATAGCACACCCATTTTACTTTGCTGAACTAGGCTGGATTGCTGTAACAGCTGCTATCTATTAAACTGCTCAATTACCCTGAGATGCTAAAAATACAATAATAAAAAGACAAAAAATATTCTTCATTTGGGTTTCAATTCCACTGACATTTGAATGGACAATAAAGAGTACAGTTCTAACCTCCCACACAACTACAGTACACATATCACTGAATACTTCAGAGTAAATGAACAAATATCAAAAAATTAAATGGAATTCCATCTAAATTAGATGGAATCTTACATATCACCTCATTCTTACTATTTTACACTCAATGCAAAACTTCTATATTATGTATTTATAATATGGGGAGAATTGCCCAAATTCTTCCTTTAATAGCTCTTCGCATGCTAGAGGCCTTTATTATGTCTTTCCCTAATTTCCCATATATCCTGGATTTTTCAGTATGAGAAGGGATGAGAGGTTGGCACACTCAGAGGTAGGTAGGTAGGTACACACACACACACAAAGGTAGATACTTGCTAATCTAGAGATTATTCACACAGTTAATGTACTCACACATACAAACACTGATATGTGGTTAAATGTATAAGTGTATGACTTTCACTTAAAATAGTGTACATAAGTGTACCATTTTCTTCATCTTGTTTATGCCTCCAGATACTGGGAGTAGAATCCTGGTTTTCTCTGCTAACAGAGAAAAAGAAGGAGAATATAACTTGCTGACAAAGAAATCTGGCTATGAGAGGGAGCCAAGTTAAAAAGAGGGTTAATTGAAGTCTGAGGGCACTTTTTGATGAGGGCTCAGATCCACTTTCACAGCAAATTAACCTGCAGTACCCCTCTGTTAAGCTGACATGGTTGCTGGACACATGCAATTGTGCTAGATCATGGCTTCTTCTTGCTCCAGTTCAAAGGGGATTTTTGTTGTTGTTTTTACAAACTAAGAAAATCCATAGTTAATGCATGTTGTTAAAAAACCAACCAGATTTTTCTCTAATCTCAGTTACTGACCAATTGCTGAACACTGATTGTCCGATACATCTCTACTCACTTGGGTAATCAGATTATCTTCTGGAAGTACCCCTAAATGAAATGTATAGTTAATTAAGAAAGGGAAAGTACAGGATAGGAAATCTCTATCCATTCAGACAGAAAGTCAGTTAAATCAGATATATTGATGTTCTACACTGAATTTGGGATATTTTTTAGCAAAGCCATCAAAAATCTGCAATATGTTTTTCCAAGCCTCTAGAATTTCTCCTGGAACATACAACTTTTTAAAAGTAGGCAGTATGTAAAAAGAAACCTGAAACTGTAGGCTGACAACTCACTAATTCATATAGGAATATAAGAGCATGTCTGATGGGAATCTACCAAAGTGGTCTGTCTGTCTGTCTGTCTGTCTTTTCTTTTTTATTTTATTTTATTTTATTTTCATCCATCCATCCATCTATCTATCATAGGTTATTAATTAGGAAGCCTCTGAAACATGGAGGAAAATGCGAGACACAACCTGAGGTATTTATTCTCCTTGGAACAAAGTGTTTTTTATTATAAGGAAAGACTAAACAATTTAGAAAGGAAGCTGGTAAGATTTTTGAGGACATTTTTAACACTGCCAGTGGAAGCTATGTATCATCAAAGATGAGACCTCTACGTTGCTTTGAAGTGTGATATAAATTTTCTTACTCTACCTCTGAAAGAATGCAAAAAGAACAGCTTGGAGATCTGAATACAAAGAGGGAAAGCACAGCAATGCTTAATCATAAGAGACTTGCTCCAGGCCCTTGATCACATTGGATGCCCTTTTCAGCATCGTTTCTGGCTTTACACAATCTTGTCTGACGTGTAACTGGAACTGAAATTAGGGTTTGCTTTGGTGAGGAGAACAGTATCCCATGGCCTCCAATTACTAGTCAAATGAAAAACAAAGCAGTGGTCTGCACCTTTCAATTTTAATGTTTTTCCTCTTGACCTAAAAACCCCTAGGTTTCTCTGTGTGTGTGTGTGTGTGTGTGTGTGTGTGAGAGAGAGAGAGAGACAGACAGACAGAGAGAGACAGAGAGAGATACACACATACACATACATATGGGTTTTTTTTCAGTTTTCACTCAATATGGGTTTTTCCTGGAATATACTGTACATGTCCATCTAAAAAGTGGCAGATATTTACCAAACTGAGCAAATTAAAATCCATAGTTGTTTTTTTTTTATAATAAATTCATATTCTTTCATACAAGAAAGTCCTTTTATTTGTGGGATGGGTTAGTCAAGCACACATCAGAGGAAATTCCAAATCTGCAAAACATGTACTAATTTTTATCAATAAGTACAGAAAACATCTAGTGGAACAAAAAATAATCAACTCGGATATTTTTAGCATACTTGTTTTTGAAAAACTTTCTATTTGGGCCATGGATCAGATAATAGTGGTTGGGGATTTAAATAAAAATGTATGTCCCTTATTAGATCAAAATATCACCTTACCTAAAACTAAGTATCATATATACTAGAAGTTCATATATTAGAGTTTAACCTAGTTGATGTATTGTGACTTTTGAAACCTTGACAACAAGAATTTACTCTTTTCAGTTCCAAATTTGTTCTTGAGTGGATTATTTTTTGATATCTCAAATTGAATTGATTTTTTTCAATAAATAGTATATTGGCACTATTGTTATATCAGATCATTCCCCAGTAACACTATCAGTTATGACAAGAAATAGTTGCCTCTAGATGGTATTTATTCAAGATTCTTTTTTGTAAAACAGTTACACAATAGTTTGAAGAATTCTTTCCTACAAAGATACAAAGTTGCTTGGGGTGCTTTTAATACTTACATGCATGTTCAAATACTGTACAGTACAGTAAAAAGCTAAACAGGAAAATCTAAACAACTTTTAATTAGATATACAAGATTATCTACTCCAGAACATTTTATGAGTGATAAAAAGGAACATAATTCCCTTTACATACTTGAAACAGAATATTTATTGAACAGTGCAAAGCCAACACTAGGAACAAAGCAAAAGATTGTAGATAATTTGCCTCTCAGCTGAAACAATTGCAAGAATGTAATGATTCAGATTCCATGTAATTTTTTTTCCTGTCAATTTTCTAGTTTTTTATTCTCACTATTAAGTAAAATATAATATAGGAAGAAATTTATTTTTAAAAAATATAATATATGATGATCAAGCTATCTATTCAGCTAATAGGCTCAATCTCTCTCATCCACAAAACAGGAAAGGCTCCTAATCTGGATAGTTACTGAATGGTATAAGAGCTGCATCAAGTTTTTTGCCCCATTATCAATAGTCAGGCATTAGTGACCTTTCTAAAACAAATTTGGGATTATTATGGATTGCCTCTGGCATTCATTTAATGAATCAACATGTGATACTCAGCTACTTCTGCTACTTTTATTATAAACAGAATAATTTCCTCATTCATTAAGATGTCTTGAGAACTCATCAAAGATGACCCGCATCTCCTTGTATTTTTAGTTTAGTGCTGGAAGAAATGCTAGGTTAATTCTGAGAAACATGAAGGTGATCTTAAATATAAATGCAACAGTAACTGAGCGTAAATTTTTATTTTAAATTGATATATATTGGTTATTGATAATTATGTATTTTTATATGAAATTTTGTAATCATTTAAGTTTGTATTTATTTATTTAAAAGATTTATATGGCTGCCCATCTTGTAGCACACAACTCTGGGTGGCTAACAACTGTGATTAAAAACATAAACAATAAAAGCAAGCAAGCAAGCAAGCAGGCAGGCAGGCAGGCAGGGAAGGAGAGAGAGAGAGAGAGAGAAAGAAAGAAAACGGGAGGGGAGGGGAGGGGAGGGGAGGGGGAGAAGGAAGGAAGGAAGGAAGGAAGGAAGGAAGGAAGGAAGGAAGGAAGGAAGGAAGGAAGGAAGGAAGGAAGGAAGGAAGGAAGGAAGGAAGGAAAACCAGGCACTCATCCCATAATGATACTCATTCATCTGTTCACTTCTGAGCTCCAACCTTAAAGTTCCAGTGCCTGGGGCAAAAGCCATCTCCTCATCAATTCATGGAAGGCTAAGAGGGTGGGGGCCTGCCAGATCTCATGGGTGTTCCACAGGTCAGGGGCTGCTATGAAAAAGGCACACTTCCTAGGACCCACCAGATGGCAACATTTAAGGGAAGGGTTCTGGAGCATGCTCACTCTATCCAATCCAGTGGAATGGAGTTAATTCTCAGGGAGAAGGTATCTCATTCATCCATTGTTGTTTGAATCATTTTAGAAATGTGTGAACAGTTATACCAAAAAAACCCTTGTGGTTTTAAATATGTGGGGTTTTTTAAACAGAGGAAAATATATGTAAATAGATTAATAATTCTATTTATCTTATAGAAAAGATAAGAATAGGAAAAAAGAATATAACTTCAATATACTTACTTAGAGGTATTGCTATAGTAATACCTTTAAACTTATTGGCAATTAACACTTCAATCCTATTTTAACTTCCAAAAATCACAATTTGTGACGTGAGCAGCCATATAAATCAAATAAATAAATAAATAAATCCATCCACATGTATCCTTGCAGGTGAAATTTGGATTATCTACAATCCTAAAACATTGATATATATAATTAAATGTACAGGGTTTTTAAAAAGAAACAATTGAAGATTGTTGCTATAATAGATACTATTTGCAAGAATTCTGGAATAAGGAATTGGAGAAATCTATATTTGCAAATCAGTGCAATGGATCTTGAAAAAAGTTAAGTATGCATCTATTGTGATCATGAAATTAATAAAACCAAATATTATTTTTAATTTTTATTGAACTCCCCAGAAAACATTTATGAAGACCTGCATTGGAAGTGTAAAATGGATGAGGGGACACATACTCCTGTGATATATACTTGTTCTGTCAATGCTCCATTCTGGTTTGATATCTATTAAATTCTTAACATGGTGACACAAAGATCATCACAGCTTAATTATGTGAATGTACTTTTGAAATTACCAAACAAATCGGAACTCATCACTGTATGAAGAACTGTGGATTTTTCAAGCATGGGGGATAGCAAAGAATGTCATTCTTCAGTGTCAGAACCTAGATAAAAGATAGGTGTTTGTTAACTGCTTATAAGCTGACTTATATTTATTGACTTTTTATTATTTATTTATTTTTATTATTTATTGACTTATATATATAAATTACTAATTTAATGCAAGGACTGTTGAATAATAATTCACTGTATGTGGTGAAGGTTTAATGATTTAATGACTAGGTTAAATTTTATGTAATTATGGGGTGTTATGTGTTCTTTTTGCTTTTTT
Organism: Liasis olivaceus; assembly: GCA_030867105.1. NCBI lineage: Eukaryota > Metazoa > Chordata > Lepidosauria > Squamata > Pythonidae > Liasis > Liasis olivaceus. The sequence continues at coordinate 48,804,464 of CM061348.1, forward strand.
TTTCTTTTAAATGCTCTATCTGGGTTGGGGAGGTTATATTAGAGCAACAATAAAAAAGACAAGCACCTTTAATAATTATGTAAAATAAAGAAATTCAGCAGATTAACTTGCCATGAAAGCTAGACTCTCTCTTATTTCCTTTGATGTGGCAGTGTTCTTGTTGTCTGAATTTTAAGATGTTATAATTCCATTGTTTGAAGTGTAGTGATTTCATGGTTTTATAGTTTCAATCCTATTTCATACTGCCTTTACAGTTATCATAAATAACATACTCCTCTAATGAAATCCACACTTTAAAAAACTATTCATAAGATACAAAGATGCATAAAATAATATATATAGCTTGGTGCTCTATAGACTTAAAATTTAAAACTATAAAATTTTAAATACAGTGGTACCTCGGTTCACGAACTTAATTCGTTCCACGACTCTGGTCGCGACCCGAAATGGTCGTGAACTGAATCAAATTTTCCCATAAGGTTCAATGTAAATACGGTTAATCCGTTCTGACCCCAAATTTGGTTGCCAACCGATTTCTGGTCATGACCCGAGTCAAATTTCCCCATAAGGTTCAATGTAAATACAGTTAATCCGTTCTGAACCATATGTTTTTTTTTTTTAAAACCGCAGAAATATGACATAAAGTACAGTACGAAGAGAGAGAAAGCTAACCTTGCTCGACGCGACTCCTGGCGTGGAGGACAGCAAGGCGGGTGGGGAGGCGGTTACTGCTTGGAGGGCGAGTCCCCTTCCCTACAGGAAGCCGCGACCACATGTCACGGGAGGGAAAATGGCCGCGGTTACTGCTTGGAGGGCGAGTCCCCCTCCCTACAGGAAGCCGCGACCACATGTCACGGGAGGGAAAATGGCCACGGTTACTGCTTGGAGGGAGAGTCCCCCTCCCTACAGGAAGCCGCGACCACATGTCACGGGAGGGAAAATGGTCGCGGTTACTGCTTGGAGGGAGAGTCCCCCTCCCTACAGGAAGCCGCGACCACATGTCACGGGAGGGAAAATGGCCGTGGATCCTGTTTATCACCCGATCCGGCGTTCGCGAACGGAGGCAAATTTTTGCAGCCGGAGCTGTTCATGAACCGAATTGTTCATGAACAGATGCATTCGTGAACCGAGGTACCACTGTATAGTTAAATTGTCCCTTACTAATATGCTTATTATAATTGCATCTCTTTGCCAAAACTATGCAAGGTCTTGGAGTCACAAAGGCTGTTGGTAGCAGTGGCCTTCATACAAATCTTCTATACTGAAAAATACTGAAAGTACTGTAGAAGTTACCATATAATAGCATATAGTACTTAAAGCCAAAAAGCCTGATTTTTCCAGGATATAACACATTCAGCAAAGGAAAACAATGAAACTGTTTATGATTAGGAATTGTCTGGCATCAATGCAGGAAGAATTTTCAGTTTAACTTTTTCAGTTGTCCAAAGGCAATCCAGGAACATATGGAGTTCCAACAGAAGAGAATATACGTAGTTCAGGGTTGAACTGTGGAGTCCGTGGTGCTCTCTGAATTTGGTTGTTTGTTTGCAGACATTTCATTACCCAACTAGGTAACATCATCACTGCACTGTTGTTACACAGCTGGGTAATGAAACATCTGCAAGCAAACAACCAAGCTCAGAGAACACCAAGGACTCCAAAGGTATGGAGTGTTTCTCCCAGCATAATCCACCCATGCATGATTGGCTGGCTGGTTGCCTGTGCCAGCATTTGTAGCCCATCTCTTCAGTATGGACAAATAGCCAGTTGGCAACCATGTTTTTGCCTATGATCCCAATTGTTAATCTCCTTTGACAGATCAAGGTAAGACAGTGAAATATTCCTCCTTTGACTAATACATTTGGAAGGGGTCAATTAGGCCATCAAGTCCAATTGCCTAACCATTGCAGGAATCCAGATTAAAGCATCTCTGTCAGAAGGCTTTATAGCCTCTACTTGAGCATAACCACAATGTCTCTGGGTAATTGTTTCTCCTATATCTCTGCTCTTACTGTTATGAAGTTTCTTCTAATATGCAATCAGGATGGTTAATCCTTCCACTATTGGAGGAATTGCTTTGCAGCTCCTGCTTCTTTTGTTACTTAGCACTGAAATGTTCATTCTGCTGATGGTTCTAATGTTGCCAGTCAAAAGCCATGGCAATACAGTTGTTCCAGATTTCCTCCCTTAGCAGATTTTCTCTGGTATTAAACAGACAAAAAGACAGAAGTAATGATGGGAAAACATGCAAGGGTTCCAGACAGAAGGAAACATCAGCTGGATGTGCACCTGCATAATAGCGTTCTATGGATGAGGTGGAGAGTGAGACCCTTTACTTTACCATGCTTACCATCTTTTATCTTTATTTTTTATTGATTTTATTGTAATTCCTTTGATTGTTGTGAGCCACCCAGAGTGTTGAGAATCAAGCAACCTACAAGTATAATATATTATGGTTGGTCTCACAGTCAGCCAGATGTTTAGACTGGATTTGGCATTTTTATCCACCTATCGAGTCCTTCCCAAGGACCTGGGATAGGCAGCTGCTGTTGTTGATGGTGTTAAAGGTATTGTCACATGATATAAGCTGTTCCAAGTAAAGCTGCCTTTTGCAATTGACCGATGATTTATCATCGTCGTCGTCGTCGTCATCTATGCATGCCAAGTAAAGATGCTTATATTTAAATCTTTAAGGGTTTTACTTACAGCTCAGTAAATGGACTAGATTCAGAATACCAATTTGTTCCGTAAAAGATAACCAGCAATTTGATATAATGAATATGTAAATAAGCAAAATTTGTGATATTGTTTACATATATCTATTTAAGTAAGATGATTCTGTTAAGTAAGATGATTCTATTTTTATTTTGTTTTCCTGGATTTTTTCTTTTTATTGTTGCTGTAAGCCACCCAGAGTTGTGTTCTTAAGATGGGAAGTCATATAAGACTTTTAAATGAATGAATGAATGAATGAATGAATAAATATCCATCTTAACTGAACACACAAAAATATGAACCTTAAACTTTGATATGATTACAGCATTTATATGCTTTATAAACAGGCTTATAAATTGCTTATCACACATTCAGTCATTTTATCCATATTATCTTTTATTTTTTAACTTACAATACAGTAGATCCAAACACTATTTTTGAATTATTTTTATCATATCTGATTGAACAAGACTGAGGCTTCAGACCCATCAACCTCATGAGGCTTTTGACTAGTTGTTCCTCAAGATTGTTCCCTGTGAATGTGAAGCTGCCTAAATCCGAGAGATTATTTAACAATAAGAAATGGGTTGTTATTTTGCAACCCTATGGAACAAGAAATAAGACACTACATTTCAGATTGTGGATTTTGCACATGTAAATATAGTGGGCTGCAGTACAAACATATGTGAAGCACTAAGCAGCACAAATAATTATGAAAGCTTGCAATAGCTTATTTATATCTTGATTACTCTTCTGTCAGTTTCCCCAGATTCTTTATTTCTAGATTCATAAACTGGTCCTAAAAATTGCTGTGAATACTTCTGTTATATTCATAATTTGCATCTACTTCTGCTTCATTGACTATGCAAAAGCCTTTGATTGTGTGGATCACAACAAACTGTGGCAAATTCTTAAAGAGATGGGGATACCAGACCACCTTACCTGTCTCCTGAGAAATCTGTATGCGGGCCAAGAAGCAACAGTTAGAACCGGTCATGGAACAACCGATTGGTTCAAAATAGGGAAAGGAGTACGACAAGGCTGTATACTGTCACCCTGCTTATTTAACCTATATGCAGAGTACATCATGAGAAATGCCAGGCTGGAAGAATCACAAGCCGGAATTAAGATTGCAGGGAGAAACATCAATAACCTCAGATATACAGACGATACCACCCTAATGGCAGAAAGTGAAGAAGAACTAAAGAGCCTCTTGATGAGGGTGAAAGAGGAGAGTGCAAAAGCTGGCTTGAAACTCAACATTAAAAAAACTAAGATCATGGCATCTGGACCCATCAATCCCTGGCAAATAGAAGGGGTAGAAATGGAAGCAGTAACAGACTTCATTTATTTGGGCTCCAAGATCACCGCAGACAGAGTCTGCAGCCATGAAATTAAAAGACGCTTGCTCCTTGGGAGGAAAGCTATGGCAAACCTAGATAGCATATTAAAAAGCAGAGACGTCACCTTGCCGACAAAGATCCGCATAGTCAAAGCTATGGTTTTTCCAGTAGTAATGTATGGCTGTGAGAGCTGGACCATAAAGAAGGCTGAACGCCGAAGAATTGATGCCTTTGAACTGTGGTGCTGGAGAAGACTCTTAAGAGTCCCCTGGACTGCTAGGAGGTCAAACCAGTCAATCTTAAAGGAAATCAACCCTGATTGCTCATTGGAAGGATTGATGCTGAAGCTCAAGCTCAGATACTTTGGTCACCTAATGCAAAGAGAGGACTCTTTGGAAAAGACCCTGATGCTGGGAAAGATGGAAGGCAAAAGGAGAAGAGGACGGCAGAGGATGAGATGGCTAGATAGCATCACTGAAGCAATGAGCATGAAATTGAGCAAACTCAGGGAGGCAGTGAAAGATAGGAAGGCCTGGCGCAATATGGTTCATGGGGTCACGAAGAGTCGGACACGACTTAACGACTAAACAACAAAAATCAACAATCTCAATCTGCAATCAGTCAAATATTTGTGGAAGAGAAAACTGGGTTCAGGAAAGAAATAAAAATGACAAGTGTTTCACATTACATAAATAGACAAAATGGTTAAAGGTAAAATGGTTAAAGGTAAAATGGTTAAAATATCTACAGACCCTTGTGACAGTCTTGCTTTCTGAGTTTGTAATAATAGTCCTAATCTATCCCACCAGCTGAATATAGCCTAGATCCACCAGCAAGTTTGGATTAGTTGTTGTTTATTTATTTACAATGCTTATAACCCAGCCCAATACCAGAGGATTCTGGGTAGCACGAATCAATATAACAAAATTAAAATGCAGTCATAAAACCCAAAAATTAAATACCTAAGAGGAACTCGAAACTCTTTATCTATTCGCCAAAGCCTTGGTGAAACTGTACCTCTTTGGCTTGCATATGAACTATTTAAAAAGTAATGGCTGAAGATAATGGGGAGAGAGTTCCATAAAGTGAGGACTATCACAGAGAGTCCTTCCCTGTCACCCTACCCTACTTCTCGATTACCTGATTCTATCCTAGCGGATTCTATCTTGCCAATGTGTTGCCTGGCATATCTCAGTGCTGCACTGTGATGACTAGCACTTTGAACTGGTTCTGGAAGCAGTCTTAGTATCAATTTTTTTGCTACTGTGTTCCAGGTTATCTCCAAAGGTAGCCCTATGTACAATGCATTGCAATAGTCCAACTGGGTGGTGATCAGAGTGTCAGTAACTGCTATCAGAGCATTCTGGTCCAGAAAGGATAATAACTGGCACACCAACCAGGGCTGGGTGAATGCCCCTCTGGATTTTTTTTTTTTAATTATTATTATTTTTCCTTCAGAGGGGGAATAACCCTCTCTAGAGTAACTATCAAAACTAATGTCACTGGATGCTTACTATAACCTCTATCTTGGCAGGATTTTGTCTGAGTTTGTTTCACCTCATAGATCCTCATAGCCTCCAGATACCAATTCAAGACTTCCACAGCTTTTCCAGCTTCACCTGGGATGGCAAAATGTAGTCAAGTCCCAAACTGACGGCCTCTCCCAGTGGTTTCATGTAGATGTCCAATAATATAGAGCAAAATACAAAGCTTGGTGGAACCCCACATTAGAATTCCCACAGACTCAAGCACTTCCCCCTCTCCATTAACACCAACAGGAACTGGCTACTCAAGCAGAACTACTATAAAAAGGTGACGTCCAACTCCCAACACTTGTGTTCTGAAGGAGACCCTGGACAATAGTATCAAAAGCTGCTGAGAGATCTAACAGGGTCAAAATAAGCAGCCACCACCCAATCTAGGACCCAACATAGAGCACCCATTAGGAGGCACAATGCTGTTTCTGTCTCATGAACAGAATTCCAACTGAAAAGAATCCAAATAATCAATTTCCATTAGGATCCGCTATAGTTGATTCCCCACACCTTCTCAATAACCTTACCCGAAAAAGTCTAGGGTGGAGACTGGGCAAAAGTTGTTAAACAGGACTCATTCCAAGGATGGCTTCTTCCATTGAGGATGCACTGCTGTTTCCTTTCTTCCTTCATTCCCTCTCCCTTAAGGAAGTGTTGATTATCCCCCAATGATAGCCTTTCACACTCTTCCTAGCCACCTGAAGAAGCCAGGAGGGATATGGGGCTAGCCCATAGGTGACTGAGTTCAAATTAAGACAATATTTCCTGCTTTCTTTGGTTCCATGAGCTCAAAATAATCCCAGATTACACCACAAGGTGCCACCTCACATATCAGGATGGGCTCTGCCCAACTGGCATCCAGAGCAAAAACAAGCAACTTTATCATTTGGATTTATACCTAGTTCCCTTTATTCCTTTATAAGACCTACATGGAAGTCATCCTAACAGACATGTTGCTAAGTATTACCTGCTAAAGGTTATCCCATCCACCAAAGCAGTATAACTCAAAGTAATCAGAAGCAGTGATAGTCTCATGAGTTTTTTGTTTGTATGTTTTGAGGAATGAGGAACTATCACTTATTGAGTATATGGCACAGTGATCAAATATACAGATAAAATAAATAGATATTTGCTCTCAAACAGTTCCTTTAACAGACCAACCGAATGCTTTTTAACTTCTATGCTAAGCCCCATTAGCTCAACAGCACACAAGATGATAGCCTAAGTGCTGTATCTCAAACATTAGGCGTTAAATGCCTTTGACCATCTCTCATGCTATTTAGAGCAATTTCTAATCATGTGGAAAAAAGACATTTGTAATGCAAATGAGCACTGTGCTCAGCTGGGTTTTACAAGCACATCACACAGTAAATTGAAGTAGACATCTTCTTTGGGATACATACCTAGCCCACAATCTTGCACTCATTCTAACCTTCTCCAACATGGTATCCTTCAGATGTATAGTACTACAATTTTCACCATCCCTAGACAGCGTAGCCAAAGACTGTATTGCCTGTCAATGTTATGGGCTTCAGCCGAACACATCTGGAGGGCACCAAATTCACAATGGTTTGAGTTCATTACACAATATTACTTATACAGTATTATACAATAATACTGTTCCCTCTTACATACAAATTCAACTTAAGGACAGACCTTGGGAACGGAACTTGTTCTTAAATTAGGGACCACCTGTACTGTATTGTGGTAGGGTTACAATTAAGATGTAGTACCAACCTCAGACCAGGAGGCTAAAAAAATATACACTCCTAGTATGTTGCAGCTATTATAGACAACTTATCTACCTATTTGTGCTTAATGCTACAAGTGACACATGACAATGCTGTAAGTGACAGGTGACAGTATTTAACAAGGTTACAAACTTCCTTTTTACCCGGTGTTCTTAACTGCCCAAACTTCCTAGCAATAAAGGCAGTACAGGTAGTCCTCAAGTTACAACGGCAATTGGGACTGGCTAAGCGATGCGGTTGTAAAGTGCGACATCACATGACCACATAAGGCTGGGTGGGAGAGACCTACCCAAGCAATTTGTGACCTTCCCTGCCAGTTTCCCCATTGACTGTGTTTGTGGGAAGCCAGCAGGAAAGGTCGCAAATGGCAATCATGTGACCATAGGACACTGCAATCAGTCATAAGCACGAGCTGGTTGTCAAGTGCCTAAATTTTGTTTAAGTGACTGTGGGGGCATTGCAATGGCTGGAACTTCAAGGACCAGTTGTAAGTCCTGTTGTTCAGCACCATCATAACTCTGAATGGTCACTGAACGAATGGTTGTAACTCCAGGACTACCTGTAGTAGCACCATTCTTTCTCAAGGCCTCTCCTTTAAGGATTGGAATTCTGTTCATTTTACCCAGGGCTTAATGTTCTTTTCATGTAATTTAGCCCTATATTTTCCTCCACCCTCCATTCCCATACTTCTCTAGGTCCTGCTGTAGGCTGAAGCTAAATGCTAAATGCTCCCTTTTACTGAATTGCTTCTCATGCTGTCAATCCTTATCAGTTTATAGGGGGGAGGGAAAACAATTACTTGTTGCTGGCTTGCTCTAGTCTAAGTAGTCTGTGTCTTTGGAAGGCTGTTAGGCTCTGCTACTCTTTTGCCAGCTGTATTAGCTTCAGAGTCTTGTTGCACACTCCACCAAACAGTTGATGTTCAGTTTCTCCTCCTCCACGCACGACTGGCTTCTCCTTCAGCTCTCTGAGTCAGCTTCCTTTCTCTCTTCCATCGACACCCATACCCCATGCCTTCAGCATTTCTCTTTTTATCTCTCTGTAGTACAGGTGTGGTTCTTCACTCTTTTTGTTAGAGTTTTTCCTTCCACATATGTGATACAAAGCAGTTCTGTGTTTAATTTTAGCAGCAGCATTGTATTTCCAAATGCATGAATAAAACCCGGAGAACCAATATCTCAATGGAAAAGTGGCAAACCAAAGAAAGTTGAAGATTATGTGCAAGTATAATGCACATATACATTTCTCCCTTTCAAATATCTTCCTTATTAAAACTGGATCTGTTCTTTTTTCTTTTTAGAGTTTCTTTTTGTTATACACAGTTGCTTGGAACAGGTGATCAGGTCCCAGTGATCTGAAAAACACATTTCTTAAAGTAGCTTTCACTGACCTGGTACTCCCCAGTTAAACTGAGACCTCCATTCTGCATAACCTTGGTTAGCATGGCATAATTAACTGTATGATAGTTAACTGAATGTTCTCTTGTATGCTTTTCTGCCATTTTTTAAATCTTGTTTTTAGCTTTTTAATTTAAATCGGTTTTTAATTTTTTTTTTATGTATTTGGACTGTTTTTACTATGTATGCTGCCCAGAGTGAGATGGACAGCTATACAAATGTGATAAATAAATAAATGGAATTCTGGGATTGGCAATCCCAACACATCTGGACAGGTTGGAAAAATCTTAAAAACTTCAGGCAATGAATTAATCCCATTCAGATAGCCCATTAAAACACAGTATAATTCAAACTAAATCATTACCTTAAATTTCAACTGTTTCCTAACCCTATCCTAAACAGTTAGATTGAAAAATATCTTAAACACACAGACCAACATATTTTTATGCCAATGAGTTGTTTTTAATTGGGTTTCTGGCCCTAAATCAGGCATACTCAAATACAGCAGGGTTAGGGCATCGTCTCAACCTTTAAATGTTTTTTTACACTTTTTTAAATGTGTAGGAGAGAATTAGAGACAAGCTTCTCTGCCTGACTTCCTGAAACATTGAAATACTGAATGAAAGAGATTATAAAGGTTATAAACTGACAGAAAATTGTCACTGGGGACAGTTCTAGATGCATATCTCTTCCTTGGATTCTGATGGCTTGCTGCGTGGAGCACTAGTGGACTCAGAAATGGGAGCAGTTAAAATAATGCAAACACAGTGTTGTAAAAACTTTGTGAAGTGGCTTGAGTTTTTTTTAATCAAGTACTGTGTTTGGGTGGAAAACGCCAGTCCTGCTATTTCAGTTCTAACAGACATGGGGAGACAGGCAGTGAAAATGGGTTAGGCTAATAAAAAGGGAGAAGAGAGACCTTAATATTGTTTTCCCTTCTGATTTACAGTCTAAATGATGGGTTCTTGACAGCTACTAAATGCTGCTATTCAGTACTAGTCAGTAACTGAGAAAAGGTTTTGATTCAAAGTTTTATCCTAGAACAAAAAAATTATTTCCATTCCACATTTCCTGGCATACCGTATGTAGCTTCAAAGGTACCTGAGGACTTTTCTCCTTTGATGGAATCCATGACAGAAGTTAAACCCACAACAAAACTTTGACCCAAAAGTTCAAGAATATTATTAAAGTGGATATAACTGGGATATACCAAACATGGACTAAAGAATTGAAATCTTTTGATAATGCCCCATCAATGGTTGCAAGCCCTTAAAAACGTTGAAATGGTATTGATGGATTTCAGACTAAAATTTATTTTAAAAAATGTATTATAAGTTTATTGGACTCCCCAAAGAATGTATTCAAAAGATAGACATCAGATTTTCTTTGTTGGAGATGTAAAAAAGTGAGGGTTCCTTGACCCATATAATTTGATCTTGTGAATTACTGGCAGTTTTTTGGAATAGCATGTTAATGTACATACGGAGATTTGTGGGGATGTTAAAGATGTTAATGTGATGCTGAATTATATGTACTCTGGAATCTGAGTGTCTTTGAGGAATTATGGTTGCATTGGGTACGGGAGGTGGCAAAAGAATGATATTGAGGAATTGGAAAAGTGTTGTTATTCCAGATGTTAAGCACTGGCTTCTAAGTGTTAAGCACAGTAATTTATCTGTCTGGAAAACACAATATTTTCAACTCATCAAATAATGAAGCAATATGGTATAAATTTCATGATATTTTACAATAATGCAGTGGTGTTTTAGGTGATAATTGTATCTTTTTGTATTTGATAAGAGTATAAAGTATCTTTTGTAAACCAGTGACATTTATATATTTACCATATGTTTTACATGTTTAGTATTGCAATGTACTAAGTTTTATTAAGGTCTTTAAAAGTTTTGAAGGGGGCTTTTTCTCTTATTTCTTGGCTTGGCTTAGTTTTATTTTGTTGCTGCGTATTAATTGTATTTAGTTTTGCATGGCCCTTTTCTATTGGTTATCTTCTGTGTTCTGGTACTCTATTTTTGTAACATTCTTATAATAAAAAATGAAGAATATTTTAAAAACATAAAAGGATATTTTTGAAAGAAAATTGTTGTCACTGATGAGTATCTAATAGGATTTAGAACTGCTGAGATTCCTAGCTTTTACAGGGAAGTGGGAGGACTTACTAAACTATTATACCTTTGGAGAATACAGAGTGCAGAGGAGGTTCCTGAGTGATTAGATGATATGTGAAGAAGGATGATGACTTAACTGGTATACCAATCACTTAAAAATTGTTGGATGGCATACAAAGTACAGGTTCCTTGATATTCTTGGGAATATATGGAAAACTGGATAATGAAATTTGAGCTCCGTCCCTCCAGCCCCACCAAGGATTTCCCCTCTGTTCACGGAAGGGAAATCCCTTGATAGTGTGAAGGAACCTAAGATTTGAGGTCCATTCCTACCCACCACTGACAGGGGAGGGGAAGTTTCAGTTTCCCCTCCTCTCTCATCAGTGGGCAGGAATAGAGCTCAAATCCTGAAAATTTAAGCTCTGTTCCACCAGCCCCAGGAAGGATTTCCCCCATCCCTGGAGAGGAGGGTAAACCCTTTGGCAGGCTTTAGGAACATTTGAAAATGAAAGGGCTACCTGCCGGAAGGATTTCAGCTCTGCGCTGAGCTGAAATCCTTCAGCAGATAGCTCTTTCGCTCTGTCCACTTAACGACCCAGGAAATCGCTTAATGACCATAACCAGGAGCACCCAGATTGTGGTCACTGAGCGAAGCAGTCATGTGGGTATCTCACTTAATGACCGCTTTGCTCAACGACCAAGATTGTGGTCATTAGGCGAGGACTATCTGTACTTTCACTCTGTGGAAAGGTTTCATAGGTGCAAACCATAAGATATATTTCCAGATGTGTAAATTATTTCTTAATTCTTGATCTCAATCAACCAAATATTTTTAAAAAGAACATTAACCTCATGCGTGTGATTTATTGTATACTATACCCCATTTAAAATTGGTGCCTTTTGAATTATGATGCTGGAGAAAATTGTTGAGAATACCTTAGGCTGCCAGAAGAACAAATAATTCAAAATTAGTTGAAGTAAAACCTGACTGCTGACTATAACAAAGAATATTTAAGCCAAAGCTTAAATATTTTGTACAGATTATGCAAAGTCAACAGAAATCAGAGAAGACTGATGCTTGGAAAAACCAAAGGCAACTGAAAAAGAGGACAACCAAAGACAAGGTAGCTAGATATTGTCCCTGATGACACAAACATGAGCTTACAAGAATTCAAAAAAGTAAAATGTTTATTGGCTCAAAAAAAGTTGGAAGGGATTGAACAACAACAACATACTCCAGGGAAGAAAAACACTGCAACTGAAAGTGGAGCAATGTAGTCCAATATTGTTATTCCAGTTCCTGGCATTTGTTGTTGTTGTTTTAAAAAAATGAAGTCCAGGAGGAGAACTGCAAACTTGATTGTGGCAGCAGCACCAAGGGAAGGACAGGCTATGGGACTGATTGTCTTCTCGCTCAAAAGAAGAGTAAGGCTTTCACACTCAAGTGAGAAAACAGGGGACTCTGGCACTGAATGAGTTGATCTTGATCACAGAAACAATCTGAAGGACTATTCCCCTTTCCATCAGGGCAATTTTTGCAATTAACTTTAATGTTCTTTGCCTCCATTTTTCCTCAATCAATTGATAAAGAACTCAGCGCTGGATTGTTATTAACATTATCTTTTCCATCCCATCTGGTCACTCTCTGACCATAGTTTTTCAGCCCAAAATATGCACACACAGAGGAAAGAATGTATTAGTTCAATGGCAGGTTTCTTCCATGCCCAGACACTACACTCAGTTTCACCCCAAAGCCTCATTTGGATGCTCCACTGAACCATATACAGATTCCTGCTCGCTTCTTATCTCTGCAACCCAGATTGTTCTGTGGCACTACTTTACCTGAAAAGGTCAGTTCTTCACTATGGGCACGTGGGACAACTGATGGCCATCACTGCTTCATCCTATGTCTAAAAGTACCTACATTTGCTTAATTGCTTATTATGCTGTCCTTCATTGGATAAGATTAAGGTCAGTCTACAAGTGTTTTTATCCTACTCCTCCACATAATACTGAAATTTAAGGGGTTTTTTCCCCCATGTAATAAAGAAGAGTACGACCTTTTCAAACTGTCAAAAGGAAGTCAGTGTTAACTCTGGCATGGCAGGGCTGGAATAAAATTGGAGGCAGCAAAAGCCTGTGAGCTTTTCCCTCACTCCTGTTGCTTGATCTGCATCTGACTAAGCCAGGGGGATTCTCCTCTTCTAATCTTGTTTTGCAAATTTATGTAAAGAAAATGTTGTTTCAGTTATTCCCAATTACATATTCAATACTGTGCACATATATTAGCAAAATGCAAATATGTACTTTTTCTAGTATGGCTTATCTTGGTAATTAGATGCCTAATGAGTTTTGAACAGAGTTATATAATGAGCATTCTCATATTATGAAGCAGACATTGCTATGTACAGCAGAAATAAGATCAAAATTTAGTTAAAAAACAAAATGCCACTGTCTGTCACCTGGTCCTTCTGAACTACTCAGTGGTGGCCTGCTGTTCATCAATGGTTATGCTACATTAAATACTGTAATCATTGTGAAGGTAGCTCTTTGACAACAACAAACTAACATGATTTATCGTTCTGGAGACAACATTTTCTGGAGGTTATCCAGCAGCAAAGTTAGAAAAGCAGTTGTCAAAAGCCCCTTGCTTTACTTATTAAGTTCATTGTTTAAATTAAAATAGCAGACCCCAATAGCTCCAATGATTTCAGAAAATAGTTTTATTCAAGGCAGAAATAAGTGATTTGGAGAGTCTTTCTTTTCAAATAGATTTGGGAAGATTTGCATGCAGAATGTTAAGAGGAGCCCTATGGAATCATACCAAGCACCTACCTTGTTTAGCCTTCCTAAGCACAGTGAATTCAAGGCAATCTGAACTTTAACTCTCATAAACTGGGTATCCTGATTAGGCTTATAAAAGTTGAGATACAACACATTTGAGGAAAACAGGGAGGGGAGGCTGAATAAGTCCACCATCTTATTTCCAATCATGGCCATCCGGATGTGGCAACATTTATATCTTGCATCTGAACACTTGCAGTCATGGCCAGTATCTGCTGATTTCTCCATCCTCCGTGAAAAGCCTAAACCCCATTTTAAGCCATTTAAATAATCTGCCCCCACCTCACCAGAAAGGGACTTCTTTAAAAGGGTCTCTCCTACAGATCTTAACAGCCAAAGAGGTTTGTAGTAGGAGAAGCAGTCCTTTAAGAGGGTCAAGCTGTAAGAGTTCAGGGTTTTAAAGATCAGAATAAAGACTCTAAATTGGGTACAGAAAGCAATTGGCATTATCTGTTTTGCTCTGAAGCTATCTAAAATGTTAGCAACATAGCTGCCACACTTTGCACCAAATACAACTTTATGTAGAGTACATTCCAATAATCAAACAGGATGTAAGGAAGGCTTGAATAACAGTTGTTAAATCCAGCTGGCTCAGGAAGGGTTGCATTTGGCGCACCAGGCATAATTGCGCAAAAGCACTGCTTGCCATAACTACCACTTGTGAATTCAGTGACAGCTGAAGATCATGGACCAGTCCAGACAGTGCCCTTGCTCTTTCAGAATGAATGCAACCCCACCCAAACCAGTCTCCTATCAATTAACATCACACCAAATTTAATTTCAGCTTGTTCTCCCTCATCCAGTCCTTTATCATATTTAAGCAATATTTGAGGGTACTAATTTCTTACTTGGAGGTGGATGGTTAGAAGTAACAAGGCTGGATGTTATCAGCATCAAGATCTATCAGTGCATTCACACTGGCTTCTTATATAATGAAACTGTAAATTTAGGCACATAGCAATAGAAATGTTCCACATTTGTTTCATAACTGTTACTGTGATTGCACTGGGCCAGACACTTCATGTGTTGCTGAAGTATGTGTATGTGTATACATACATACGCACACCACACAATGAAGAATATTTAAAAAAAGATGCCTCTGCAAGCATAAAGTAGTTAATTATTTCTCTTTTCAAATCAGATTTTTATTCCAATCTATTGTAATTTTTTAAGAAAGGCATTTAATTCAGATTTCAGGGTACTTTGTCATTTAGTCCAATACAATCTGCCAGAAATTAGGACAGCAAAAAATATTGGTTTATCTATTTGGGAACTGCTAGGTTTAGCATAAAAAGCATAATATAGATTTGAAGAAAAAGATTAGCCTCTCTATTTTATTCCAGAAAATATTCTCTGTCCAAATATCTATTTGCAGGACACTAAATTTCCTTTTCAAACACTTTATCAATTTTTTTCTCACGCCTGAGCAGATTGAGCTCTAAAACTAACTTCCTGTCAAGCATTCACCATTTTAAATTCTCTGCTCAGCTGGCAGGTTTTTAAATTGTCAAAAGCCTCTTTAGGCGGAAGTAGCTTCATTTATGGTATGTTCCCACACAGAGAGCCTCAACCCCTTTCAAAACCTTTTAAGCTTTTTATGTATTCTGCATGACTCATTTAAATCAAGGAACATCCATGCCATTCTACTTTTTCCCTTAGAATAGGAATTAATTTCCATTTAAAAGTAATATAATCAAATCATCATCATTCTTTATTCTAGTTATAGACCAGTATAAAATATATAAAATTACAATCATTCCAGGAATAAGAATTTAAGGTATAGAATAACAGATTAATAACAAAATTATAGGGATTACTAACATAAAACTGTAAAACTTTGTAACACTAAGATCTAACTACAGGAATTGTACTTATGCTGATGTTAAAACTATTATAATAATTATCATTATATTTTTATCCCACCTTTTTTTTTAAAAAAATTGGTCAACTCATGGCAGCAAACATACCTAAAACTCCTGCTTATTTTCCCCAAAACAACAATCCTTTGAGTGGGTTGGGCTGAGTGACTGATCCAAAGCCACCCAGCTGGCTTTCATGCCTAAGGGAGGCCTAGAATTCACAGCCTCCTGGTTTCTAGGCCAGCACCTTAAGCACTACACCAAACTGGCTCTCACCAAACTATAAACTATATAAACTATATTTATATTTATAAAATATTGCTATACAATATAGATGATAAAACAAAGTAGCATAACATAAAATAAATAGAATAGAATAAAAAAAACAGATCAAATAATCTAGAATATAAGGTATAATAAATTAAGAATTTACACTACGAGTATTACGCTGTAGATTTTATTTAGTTAGTTTTGTCCAAGACCAAAGATCTGGGAAAGAAACAACAGACAGACAGACAGACACAAACAGCAAACACTGAAATGGAAGAAGAAAAATCAACATTATCAGACAAGTCCTTTATGTTGAATCACTCCATCATCTCCATCATGTAAGAGACAAGGTACAAGCTAATAGATATAATCCTGTCCATTTAAAACCCATCATCAAAGTTCAAAGCATTGCCCTGAATTGATTCCATAGAAAATAAGCCAAAATACTCTAGAAAAAGGAAACACGATGCATCTGAAATTACATTTTCAGTATTTTAGGTCTATATTTTTCATGAGGCATAATCTGTATCTGCAAATCCTGTCCCTGCAACCTCCACATTAGAAAACCCATCTGGACTTGTATATAGTCCACAGAGTACTTCTTGTTCAGTAAAGAAGAAAACCCTTCTTAAGGCAGATACAAGGCCACAACATGCTGCTTTTTTCCTAGGGAATTGACTTCTGTCCTGGTTCTTGAAGATAACAGAGGGCAAATTTGGCACAATGATTTGTTTCCACACAGGAAGGACATTCAGATCTTACCAGCAGTTTAAATATCATATAGATCAGAAAAAAATCTGAAAAGATTTGGCCACATTCAAGCGGCATTTGTTCTACTTTAATTTTCCCTAAGTGATGCATTTTCAGCCTTCTGTAGAACCTCTAAAGTCACAGATTCCTCAAAGTACCCTGAGACATTTACTCCATTGATAGCATAAAAAGCACAAGGCAGGCTAAACGAGAGATTGGCCTGTTTCACTGCAGAAACTATTATCTGTTCAAATATTTATTTGCATGACACTACATTTTTTTCTTCCATCCTTTATCCAATTTTTCTTACATCTGAGCAGATTGAGCTGTAAAATTAACTTCCTGTCAAGCATTTACCATTTCTGTACATTTCTATCCAGACATAAATTGCTTTCGTTTCAACGGGGTTAGTAGGGATTGGACCAGAGCTTACCTGTTCTACTCTATGACCCTGCATGAGAAAGAATGAGCACGGACATTGTGGAGCCCACTGACTCCTATTTTCCAAGGAGCACAAAGGACTTGACATTTTATATACATGGCCTTCCTAACTTCCTGGTTTTTGGAGATGCAGTTCTCAGAATTCCAAACATGCATGGCCAGCTGCATTGCCCAAACATCTGGAAGGTGCCAAGTTGTAGAAGGCTGTTCTAATGCCTTCTAAATTCATATTAATAAAGCCACAATCTATCTTGTTGCAGAAGATACGGGTGTTTTGTTCAATCAAAACATCCAAAATTGGATGGTAGCTATCCTGGAAATGAGAATCTTAGAATTCTTACAAGTAAGAAATGAGAACTGAGAAATACTGCATTCCCTCCTGGAACAGAATTGGGCACTGATGAATTATTCAGCAATTCACCATTGCCCCAGTTATTTAGAAAGTTAAAGTACAGAGGGATTTTTTTTCCAAACATAAGAACTCCCTGACAAAATATGAATCTGTGTTTACTCCCAGCAGATATATTTGGATACATGTTATGAAATCAGTCACTACATTTTTTAAAAGAGGTTTATAAGAACAGCTTTAGAACTTCATCAGACCTGTCCTCCTACATTTTCTTTGAGGCCGAACAAAAAACCTATTTCCTTAACGTCCTCCAGAGCATCCACAGGGTATGGTAAGAAAGTCAAGATGGCAGCCGTGATGGTGCAGTTGAAGCTCTGTCTGTTTTTATGGGCATCACACATAAAAAAAAACAAGCAGAGCTTCATCAGCACCATCACGGCTATTTTGTTTTTGTTGTTTGTTTATATATTTATTGTTAAAACACTGAAATACAAAGAAAATAGAAAAAAAGCAAATGTCGAAATACAAAGAAGGGGGGAAAATAATATATAAAAAAGACTATTTGAATTTTTTTTTTAAATGGAGATGTAGCAATCTTGATTTTTTTTTACCGTACCCCGCAGACACCCCTGACTTCTCACTGACTAATCTGCCTATAGGCTATTCACTAACACATTCATATTTGTGTCTCTTGCACACAAGTCAGAAAAAAGATTTTATAACTTTTACCAGCAAACATTTTCAGCTAGAAGGAACTGGAGAACATTTTCCAGCAAATATTTCAGCTGTAATGTTTCAGAGAGGTAGAAATTATACCTCAACCTCCTCCATCCTCCTGCACAAGTATTTACATATTTTCTGTCTCATTCTCTGTTTTTTGCAGCTCCTCTCCTCTCCTTGTCTGACTGAATATATTCGTTTGGATGAGTTTTATTCCCCTCTTTTTCTTAAAGTGAATCCAGAGGCCCCACTGTAATTATGATGTGCAACACATTGATTAGAAACAAGTATGTATTGTTATAAACGTAATTCAAATGAATACCCTCATTTAGAATTGGCTTCATGTGACACGATATTGTCAATTCAGACTGAGGGCATATAATATTCTGCTTAGGTGGACCTGATAAATGAACTGTGCTCTCAAGAATTTTGCTTTTTTTTCTTAACCATCCCCCAGCCTGTTAGAGAGATCTTTAAAGAGAAGAGGAAAATATTTATAAAATGCATTCCCCATTTGAGTTTGACTGATTTTAAAGTGCTTGGGTCTGAGGGTTCTTTGCCTTCCAAGGACTGGATATACCACAGCATAGCAAATCTGTACACAGTGCTTTATTGCAGCACCCACCTTCCCCAACAAAAGGCGATTGCTGTGGGTCAGCTCCACCCATCTACGACTTGCAAGTTGCTGTTGCTGTGCAAATATGTCTTTAATACTCAGTCCTTTATATTCAGTTCAAACAAAAGTCTCATAGTCTATAAAGTAGCATACAACATTTGCCTTTTCCTAAAAGTTTTTGCACTAGTTGGGATGAGGTGCTGCCTTCCTTTTCTAGTTGGAGATCCAGGCCAAGCTCCAAGCTCTGCTCTTAAGCAGTGTTGCTTTTGAGCCCTTCAGCTGAGCTCCCAAGCCAAGCTCCAAGCAGGAATCCCACCAGGATATGTTGCTTACCATAGCTTGTGGTCCTGGCAGTTGACTGATAGTCCTCTTGCCCGCCTGTAATAGCTGTCAACCTCCAGACATCGCCTCCCGCTTCCACGCCTGCTTGCTGTTTTCCTATCTCCTTTTCTCCTACACACCCACACACACTCTTAGTGTTTGCTTTTGTAAGCTAAGAGCCTGGGTGGGGTGAGGCTGCCTCTGGATGTCAGCATGTCCTTGAAAATGCCAGGGTGTGGTTCAATTAGCCAGGCAGCTGGAACACTGGTCTGGAAGCTCGTGAGTAACTTTGTGAGCGAATGCATTCATGCATGAGCCCACCTCTCAGGTTTCTGGGGCTGTAAACTTTTACAACCCTTTGAGAAAAAAACATGAGCTGCGCTGAGCCTTGGGGAAGTGGGGTGGGAAGCGTTTCTGCCTGGCTGCAGCTGCTTTTCCCAAGCGCAGACAACAGTCCCAGCTTCACTTCCTCACACTGGGCCCTTTTTATTTAACCTCCGTAGAAGTCTAGCGGTCTTCAGAACCACTTCAGAGATTCACATTATGTGTGCTTTTTCTCACCATGGACTCATATTCTTTCAAACAAAGTGACAGCTGTATACACCCTTCGAAAAATCTGTTTACCCTTTACAACATAAAATTTGGAGGTAAAGGTAGTCAGAGATTTTTGCCTAGATATTGTTAACCAGTTTAGGCTGTGAAAATCTTTCTGAAATTTTATATTGCATTACATTATATCCATTTATACAGCTGCCCATCTCAAGACTACTAACTCTGACATAGGATTAAAAGCCCAAACAAAAAACAATGAAAAAAGCAACAATTATAACAAAATAATGGCGCCTAAGGACAAAAATGACTGAAACCATAAAAAGACACAGAATTTTGGAGCATCCAAGTCTTCAAGATCTTATGAAATGCTAGCAGGGTCAGGGCCAAGAGAGCATCCAAGTCTTCAAGATCTTATGAAATGCTAGCAGGGTCAGGGCCAAACGAATCTCAGAGCATGGAGTTCCTGAGAGCAGGTGCTGCTACAAAGAAGACACGTTTCCTGAGACCCACCAGATATCACTGTTTACTACATGGGACCTGGAGCATGCCCATTCTGTCAGATCTAGTGGGACAGGCAGAAACAAAGAGAAGCAGTTCCACAAACAACCTGATTGTTATAGGCAACAATAAGCACTTCCAGCTGCACCTAGAAACCTTCTAGGAATGACTTGTTCCTTGGTGAACAACTACTTGTTCAATGACTGTTCAAACGATAAAAGCGCTAAACAAGGGGGACTTACAACAGGTCCTCATAGTTGCAGTCATTGCAGCATCCCTGCAGTCATGTGATCGCAATTTGGGCACTTGGCAACCGGCTCGCAGTTACAATGGTTGCAGTGCCCTGTGGTCACATGATCACCATTTGCAACCTTCACTGCCAGCTTCCAACAAGCAGTCAATGGGGAAGCCAGCAGGCAGTTGCAAATGGTGATCATATGAATGCGGGACTCTGCGACCATGCAGGATTTGCCTAACAATGGCAACTGAGTTTGCCACAACTGCCATCGTAAGTTGGGAGAGTCACGTGATATCATGCTTTATGACCACGTTGCTTAGCGACAGAGTTGCCAGTCCCAGTTACCATAGTTAAACAAGGACTACCTGTAGTGCAGCTCATGGAGCAGTGGTGGAACACTGGTATACTGAGGTATACCTTTACCTACCCCAGCTGCTATATTCTGAACCATTTGCAGTTTCAAGGGTAGTCACATGTATAGTGCACTGCAATAATCCACCCAGGAGGTAACCAAGGCATGAATGATTGTGAGCAGTGCCTCCCAATCCAGGAAACAGTGCAAGATAAATATGGGCAAAGGGCCTCCCGGCCACAGCTATCACCTGTTCTTCAAAAAACAGCTGAGTCCAGGACCACCTCCAAATTGTGCACTGGTTCTGAGTCAGTGCTACCCTACTGGGAACTAACAGTGGAAGATCCCAAAGCCACTCAGTTTTGCTAGGGTTGAATTGAAGCCTATTCTTCGCCATCTAGATCCCCACAGGCTCCAGGCACTGAGAAAGAACCCCAGGAGCATCACTTGGTTTGCTCAGGATAAAGATGTATAACCAAGTATCTCCAATGTTCCCTTCTCTGAATTGTGTCCAGCCGGGTTCTGGGTATGGCACCAGCCAAGACTCCAGGGCTGGGGAGGGGGTGTAGCAGTTGTTATCCATGAATCTCTGTTGGCCTTCAGGGGCATTGCTCCCCAAGTTACTGGTTGTGAGACACTGTTTTTGAAGATAGGCTCATGGGATCAGCTGGGATTGTTGCTACTGTACCAGCCTCCCTGCTGCATAGCAACCTCCCTGCCTGAGCTGCTGGAGGCCATCCTGGGGTTGGCTCTGGAGTTCCCCAGGCTTATGGTCTTGGGGGACTTCAACCTGCTATCCCTTGGGCTGGTCTCAAAAGCAGGTCAGGAGTTCATGGCCCCCATGGCAGCCATAGGTCTGTCCCAGTTCATTCGTGGCCTCACTCAAAAGAGTGGTCACCCATTGGACATGGTTTTCTTGTCAGAGCAACGGCAATGCAAACTGAGGGAGGAAGTAGCCTTGTCCCTTTTGTCATGGTCAGATCACACTCTGGTGTCCTTGAGATTCTCTTATGCTGTCCCCCTTTACAGGGAGGTGGGACCTATCTGATTGGTCTGCCCCTGGTTACTGATGGACCCACTGGAGTTCCAAAGGGAACTGGGGGTTGTGTCCGAGGTTGTGCTGCGTAGTCCTGCTGAGACGTTGGCTGCTGCCTGGAAAAGGAAAGCGGCTGAGGCCTTAGATAGGATCGTGTCCATGCGACCTCACTTGACCCATCATTCCCGTCACTCCCTGTGGTTTATGGAAGAGTTGAGGGAATTGAAAAGGATCACAAGATGTCTAGAGTGCCACTGGAGGAAGACTAGGAATGAATCCGACCAGACACAAGTTAGAGCCGCTTGTGGTGACAAGAGTGGCCAAGTGCCATTATATCTCTGCTCTTATTACATTTGCAGAGAGCCGCCCAGCGGCCCTGTTTAGGGTTAACCAGACTCTTCTGGTTAAAGGGATCACCGAGGTTTGCCTTCAGGACTGCGTAGAAGTATTTGCTGAACATCTGGTGGATAAAATCGCTCAGATTCATTCCCAGTTGGATGCCAAGTGCGGTGCAGATCCTTCCGAGATGCCTGGGGAATGGATTTGCCTGGTTATCTGGGAACAGTTTGATTCTGTTGGGCCCAAGGAAATGGCCAGGGTCCTTGGGTCTGTAAGCGCAGCCACCTGTGCATTAGACCCATGCCCCTCCTGGTTGGTCAAGGCCACCTGGGAGGTGACATGCGGGTGGGTTAGCCTAGAGTGTTTCGACTGGCGGGGTCTAGGAGGTGTGCCTTTTCTGCCATCATCCCCACCCTGTGGAATATCTTGTCCCCTGAGGTGAGGTTTGCCCCCTCTTCTGGCCTTCTGGAAGAGTGTTAAGACCTGGCTCTGCTGACTAGCTTGGGGATCCAATGCGGGCTCCCAACACTGGGGGTGGTTGGTGCCTTGAGCATGTTCTCTCCGCCTTTTAACTTTGTCTGTAATCTTTTAATCTGTTTTGTAGTTTTTAAATGTTTTTATGTTTCTTATTTGTGAGCCGCCTAGGGTCACTGATAGTGAGGTGGGTGGCATATAAATTTGATTTATAAATGTAAATAAATAAATACATAAATCAATGTACCATATTTTTCCATCAATAAGACGCCCCCATGTACAAGATGACCCCCACTTTTCCAATCCAAAATTAAGAAATCAATATTTTAAAGATAGTGCAGAACACATTTTTATTTAGTAATTAGTTAACATTTACCTGATACACTCGGTGGGAGGAGGTCCAAACCGTCTCTCTGCAGCTCTATTTCCATGCCCTTTTGCATAACTGATTACATTCAAGCACGAGTGAAACTGCCGATAGCTTGTCTCTACAGACAGACTTCCTCCAATTGGTTTGTTCAGTTTGACGTCAGTTACATAAGGCTCGTGATTGAAGGAAGTCTGTTTGGGAGACAAGCTATTTTACTCGTGATTGGAGGCTAGCAATAGGAGGAAGCCTCTTTGCAGAAACAAAGTATGGGCAGTTTTGCAATTGCGCGGTTCTCTCCTCGGCTGACTTCCTTGAATAAGATGCCCTTCAATTTTTAGGGTAAGGATTTTAGAAAAAAGTATCATCTTATAGTCGGAAAAATACGGTATGTACTGATATTTAGCCCTGCACTAGCAAATGACTTTGCCCACCAGGTTCATGTAAATGTTAAATAACAGCAGGGAAAGGATAAAGGCCTGAAGGGTTTTGAGCTACATTTATTTATCTCTCTTCCCCATCAACACTGCCTGGAACCAGCCCTGGAGAAAAGAGGAGAACCACCACAGCACCGTGCTCCTGACCCCTAACCCCCTGAGCCAGTCCAAAAGAATACCATGGACAATGGTACTTAAAACCAGTGAGAGATCAGGGAGAGCCAGGATGGACATGCCACTCTCATCCCACTTCAGCCAGAAGTCATCCGCAAGTGTGATCTCTACAGCTTTAGTCCCATACCCAGGCCTAAAACCTGACTAGAAAGGATCCAGATAATCCATCTCCTCTGGGGCTCTCTGAAGCTGCATTGTGTCCATCTTCTCAAAACTTTTCCTAAAAAAGGGGAGATTGGAGACAGGATGAAAATTGTCCAGTACAGTAGGGTCCAGACACAAGTTGTCTTCCAGAGGGAGGGACGTAGCTGTAGTAAGGAGGAGGGACAAAATCCCACGAAGCCTGTGTCCCTGGATCACTTCTGAACAGCACTCAGTGACCAAGATCCCAGGCCAGCCCTCCCTCCAATCAATCAATAACCTATACACACATATACACACACACATGCAGCACACATGTACACAATATGAGGAAAATATGGACTTCTGATGTTTGGGCAGGAATGGTATTCAATACTTATAATGTCATAAAGGCTTCTCTCCTCTCCTCCAGCTTAGCTTAAAACTTTAAAAATCTGATCCATCACCTGGTTGCCAAAAACTGAAGGCTGGCTGTCCACTGTTTTTAAAACCTAGATGAAAAATCTACAGAGAGCAGGACTATCTGATTACCTAATGTCATTTCCAAAAACACTAGACTTCCATTTCCAAGAATCTGGATGGCACATTATCTCTGAACTGAGCTCCCACTTTATGCCACCAAACCATTCATTCCTAGAGCCCTTCTTCTGCTGTTTCCAAAGCTACTCAACAGAGAAGGAAAGCGCTGGGTTCTCTTCTGGCACATTTTTTTCTTATACTCCAGTTGCAGTTGCTTCAGGACAAAGAGGATGCAGAATCCTCCTTCCACTTCCAAAGCAACCATGAAAAACAGAAGATTGAATGGAGAGGAATAATTTCCCCTACCAAGGATAACTTGCTGTGAGGAAAGAGGGAATAGGGGACTAAAAGAGTCTTTTTCTTTTCTGTCACTGCACAAATGACTTACAGACTTTTTTTGCTCCAGAGCTTTGGAAAAGGATATCTCAAAACTAAAGCTCTCAGCACTTGGGAACTTCCAGTCACACCCTCAAGAATGACAGTGGCTGTCCTTCTTCTGCAGCTTCCATTCTCCAAGTGTGTTGCTTATTCAGCGCTTTCTTCCTCTGTAGGACAAAACTGACTCCTAGCCTGCTTTTCTGTCACTCTTGCTCTGCACTTAGGCTTGACAGCCAGGCTGGCTCATGGAATTCACTAGAACACCAGCTAGTTATGGAGAACAAACATATCTCCACCTCTGCCTTTCTTCTGTTAGAAGATCACTGATGACTTACATTTAAGGTAAGTCCTAAGTGCTCTTCGGCTAACCCAGGAAGTTTATGAAATGCCAAAAAAAAACCCTTTCAGATTTCTATTTA
Organism: Liasis olivaceus; assembly: GCA_030867105.1. NCBI lineage: Eukaryota > Metazoa > Chordata > Lepidosauria > Squamata > Pythonidae > Liasis > Liasis olivaceus. The sequence continues at coordinate 48,829,425 of CM061348.1, forward strand.
CCTGGCTTTCTGATTTGTTTTGGCTGGCAGAGGACAAGGGATGCTAAACTGCCAATTAATTTCATATGCCTTTTCCTGAGACCTAGAGAGGTACATAGTAGTAGTTCTATTAATTAGTGCCTTACAACCTGGAACCCATGTAACACTACATCATTCTATTCTTATCTCACATGTAATGTCTTCCCAGCACATTTTACACCTTGTCCTTCTTTGTTTACTGTTTTTGAATCTAGATCTGCCTTCCCCATTTGGGACTCTCTAGATGTGTTGCAGAAGCAACTGCAGTTCTGGTATATCTGGAGAATATGAGGATGGAGAAAATCACCCTAAATAACTGCTGATCAAACTGGATCAGGGGAAACATCTGGCCAATAAAGAGATATTAGACTGCCAACTTACCAACCAGAAAGTACCGTGATGCTTCTAACAGCAACATGAACTGTAGCAATAAGCAGGAATCAAGCTTTTCCCTCTAAACTGTAAAAAGCTTCACCTACTAATTCCTTCTGTACAAGCTGCTATTAAAGAACAAGCCAGACCTCCCCCACATGCATACACACACATCAACAGGCAGTCCTAGAGACACCTACTTACCAGCAGCCTACGACATTTGAAGAACCAGAGGAAGATCATGAAGGCTTTCAGCAAGGATTCTCTCATCAGATCAAGACCTTGAGCTAAAGGAATTTGGAGGGGCCCTATGCTACCCCAGCACTGAACTGCTACTCAATATTTGTGTATGTGTGCACTTACATAGACATACACACTCAAAGAAAACTAACCATAATAATGCAAAAGCATTTTATTTATTACATATACTAATGGAAATCATCTATGCTTCTCAGAAGCCCAAGATTAATTATTTGTTCTTGCTGGGGGAAAAATGGAAGCCTGTATTTTCTTAATCCTATACAGTTAATCCTTCTTAACTGTAGTTAAGTTCTATAGTTTACAGTTATACAAAATAAATATACACAGATATAAGAAGCATAAAAGTACAAAGAAATTATCTTTTACACACACACACATATATATATACACACACATATACACTTTTACCTAAAGATAAACACATGATGCCTTGCCTTAGATATGACCGCCAAACCAGACCAGAAAGAAGTCTTGCTCAAACAACCTGCTAAGTTTTAGCTTTGTGTAGTGTGGAAATCCAATCTCATATCCAAACAGACAGGTAAGACACTTTTTTGCTTGTAAAATGTTCTTCCTTCTGAATTCTCAGTTGATTCTTTGGGACCTCACTATATGAGGATAAGCATTTGAATATTTTTACTTCTGGATGGAAGACAGAACATAAGCACAACAAAATCTCTCTCATACACACAAACACGCTAAACACAAAACTGTCTTTTCACTATATTTTTAACATTTTAAAGTAAAATAACCTCCTTTAGCATGTAAATAGGTAGCTATGCACTGCATGGCATTTTGTTTTTTACAAACATTTATGTGTAATAACACATAACAAGATGCATCCAATATTATAGGACCCAAAGGAAGGAAAGGAAGTCCCTTGGTTTTCAATAACTGTTTACTTTGGAGGAAATATTAATGCAATTGCATTATTTATTTACTTGTTTATTTCACAGTGTATATATATGCTATTCCAAAAGGACTCTGGATGGATAACAACAAAATAAAATTTAAAAGCCAGAAATAATGCTAGTATTAATTCAGTATTGGCATTTCTTTTAATAGAGACCCTTAACTTCACAAGCTAATTCTACATCACACACTGACCACCTTGACACATCTGGAAGCTCCAAAGAATGGTTAGGTCCTCATATTCTTTCAAACAAGCCAACAAAAGCCTAACACATCTACAGTTGGAACAACGGCTCTAGATTAGGGTCATGATATGCTACTATTGAGCCTTCCTAGCAATAAGTCATAACAATTGGCTAGTTTGAATGATGAATGTGATTGAGTGCCATCTGGGGGAGATGGGTGGCATAAAAATTTAATAATAAATAAATAAAATAAAATAAAATCTTAATACATATACAACACAGCTGAAATGGTACTCGTGGGCCTCGCAACTTTAAAGTGTTTTGTGTTGTTGTTCAGTCGTTGTGTCCGACTCTTCGTGACCCCATGAACCATATCGCGCCAGGCCTTCCTGTCCTTCACTGCCTCCCCGAGTTTGTTCAATTTCATGTTCATTTAAAGTGTTTACAGACATATAAACAATAGTTATTTTGTTTTTGCCAAAAATTAGACCTGAACTACAAAGAATATAAATTCCAGATATTGCTACAAATGTAGTTTGGGGATAAATTGCAAGTATGTTAACATTTTGGATTTTACCATATTTTTAATGGACATTATTCATAATTCCAGGCAAATAAACAACAACAACAACAAAAACCCAGACTCAAAATGAACCGTGAAGACTTTTTACAAACAACTTGTCACTCAGCATTTATTTCTACAGTAGGCATTGTTCACCAACAGCCAGTTATAGCAATAATGTTTTTTAGATATTTGTCAAAAGGTGTTGGTTTCTTCCAAAGCAGTTGGACACAACTATAAGCTGTGACTCAGCTTGTATCAGGTAGGGTTATCGTATCTCAGATACAAAAATCCAGGTGACAGTATTGACAATATTCTTTCAGCCTAGGTCTGATAGTCCTGTTATAAGGGCTAGAGCAGACATAGGCAACCTGTTCCTTCTAGATAGTTTGGATTACAACCTGCATCAGCCCTATCACTGATCAGCAGGGCCAATAATTATGAGAGTTGTACTAATCTAATCTGGATGGCATCAGATTTTCTGTCTACAGTAGGGGTTCTACAATGGACTCCTTTGACAGTCTGATGAAATCTACATACCCCTTCTCAGGAAAAAACGTATTTAAATGCATAAAATAAAATACATACCAGTTGTATTACAAAGGAAACTAATAATGCTTAGATCTATCCAAATACTGAAAAATAACAAATATATACCTAGTAGTATATGTGCTTATTTATTAATCCATTAAATTAGTAGCAAGACAATACCCTTTTTAAGAGTATAATCATTTTAGATAGATTTATTGAAATTAACAAACATTTTTGGAGTCCAGAGACCATACATTTATTTGTTGCCTGCATACATTATTGAATGAAAAGCTAAATTGCAATTAGAGGTTAGTGGAAATAAGGTTGTAATTTGGAATCTGGACCAGGTTGTTTAAAGCTACTGGGTCTGGACTACAAAAATCCATACAATGTATCATCTTCTGCAGTTCTGCAGATCTGGTACATCTAAACAAGTTAGTATGCATACTGGAATGCTGAATTGGAGATTTCAGCCCTTTGAACACAAGGATTTATCTGGAATTGTGTTTCTCTTTTTACTCTTAATATTAGAGTTGACTTATACACTGTAAATTGCCAGAGTTAAAAAGAAATAAGCTGCCTCTTCTTTAGATCCTGCAATCTTATGAGATTTGATTTATTAATCACTTTAAAAGCATGTATTTCAATTTCTTTTAATTTGGAAAATCAAGAGTTTGTATCAGATACCATGCTTAATTTGGTATTTTAATATCTCTATCCAGACCAACTGGATTTTGCCCTCGGCTATTTCAGCACTATGTCACAAGGCAATCTCTGCAGGAACTATGCCTCGGTGTAAGCAACTTCCAACCCTCTTAGTTACACATAGAGACAAACTGAAAAACCAGTGCAGATCACGGCATTCAGCTGTGATGTGGCATGCTTTTAGCAAGGAGCCTTTTATCAAACAAGAAATAACATGCATCACAGATTGAGGTTTCCAAGGAACTCAGTAGAGCAGCTCAGTATGGAAGCAATTGCAAGCCAGTTATTTTTCTTCTGAAACGCTGAGTTATATATTGTTTATTCAGCCACTTGCTTATTGGGGAGTAAAGCCTGCAAGGTTGGTGCTAATATCAAGTTAGCCTTTATTTACTCTCCCTGATAGCTACATTTAGTCAGCTTATATTATCTTCCATATGGGTTCATGGAAAACAGGGAAAGGAAGGTGCTGTTGTATTAAATAAGAACATTTGTTTTTCTATATTTCTTTGATTCACGGGAAACTTAATCTTTTCCCCTTAATGCTAAGTGATTGTCTTGTATTTTAATGCAAAGACAGTTATTTCCTTACAGAATCAAATAGTCCAAAGAAAATTAGTTAGAAAGTGTATTGTAAAAGCTTATAAAAGCTGCGTGTGTGAATATATCCATTTTGAGCAAAGGGTAAAATGGGGCAAGTTATCTTCCCTTGATGTGGACAACTAAAAAACTTCAAAATCCAAGGCAAAGCCACCAGTTTAGTCTACTTAGGATAGTTGGTAGATTTCATTGTCCATTCCCTGTTGTGGTCTTTTGTAGTCTGAAAGGGAATTTTCACCTAATCATACAAGACATTAGTATTGAGATTAGGAGAACTGTAGATGCCTTGGTTTAAAATATGGTCTTTCTCAGAAACATTTTTCACCAATTCAGTTACTAAAACTAAACTGCAAACTTGAACTCAAGAAACATTGGCTAGAGGTGAGGGCTTAGGCTAGAGCAGAAATATTACTAAGCACTGTATGTTGCTGGATGTCTCTCCAACATAGATCTACCTACCCTGCATTGTGAACCTGTCACTGCAACTCTTTCTCAGATTTATCTGCACTATTAGTACAAGTCTGCCAGAAGGTATGTGGCAGAATTGACCTTGTAACAGAAAAAGAGCAGATAATACCAAATGCTACTGTCCCTAAGATCAATATTCTACCCCTGGCATTGAGTCTGGCCAAGTGCAAGAAATTAAAAATTACTCATTGAATTCAACAGCCAAGAAATCCTAACTTACCGCTGTTGATGACATTCCAGCAAGTGGTTGGTAGGAGCCTCTGGGATTGCTACAGAGGTTGTGAATTGGCTAGTAGTGCTACACCAGTCTGTTTTCCCCCCACTCAACTTCTGTGCTGAGAAGATACTGAACACTGTCTGAATTATAAAAACTGAATTTGGCTAAGCGGCCCCGCAAAGTGGCCAGAGAACTGTCTAGCTCCTAGGCATCATAATTTACTTCCCCATTATCAATGCACAGAAAAGAGACCAGCAGTCTCTCCCTTTCTTCAAGTATAGAGAGGCACAAAGTTCCTTCATCAAGGAACAAAATGGCACAAGCTTTGCTAGGCAAGCCATCTGGCCCCACCAGCAAAGATATTCTAAAGTTTCCTTCCTTTTGATATGGTAACCAGGGAAAGATCAGTGTTTTTTCCTGAAGAAGTCATCCCAACACCCTTAGACATCATCTTGAAAGATATCCACACAGTACCATTTAACTACTTGGCCGAACTATTGAGATTATAATTTCCATTTCCAGATGACCACTAGATAGCAGTGAAGAGTTAAAGTTGTCTGTATCTCTTTACTGCCATCTATTGATCGTCCAGATTTTGCAGCCAAGATAATGGTAGCTTTAATATGGGAAGTTTCAAACTGTATGTGGTGACTCTCTGGGGATTGCAAACACATTAGAGGGAGAATCACAATTTTTAAAAGACTGATCAGGCTTCTGCAGATGAAACGGGAGGAAAGCCCAGAATGAGTTCTGAAAAATGGCTCAACCCACAAATTTAGCCATCTGTCAAAACCACACTACAGTCAGCAGAACTATGACTGGCAGATGGCTTCCTGCTGGCTGGTGACTTCCATTCTGGTATGTGGTAGAATATCCATCATGTTTGCACTGTTGTGGAAGCATACACTTTAATGAAGTTCAATATCTCTGTTACTTAAATTTCAGGCCTTTCAAAACTGAATAGCTTTTGTGGAGCTCTCTGAACTTGTTTGTTTTCTTGCAGACACTTCATTACCCAACTAGATAACACCATCAGTGCTAGTGAGTGTGGGGTTTGCTATCTGTTTATATACAGTAGCTTGCCCTGAATAGCTTTTGTTGGTGATAAGATATTACCAGTGCAACCCAGTGTTGATAACAGTAAGCCAAAGTCAAAATAGTATAATATGTCTAAGTCAAGAAGTCTATAACTCTGGGAAAGGTGGAAGGGAAGAGAAGAAGATGACCCCCAGCAAGGTGGGTGGACTCAGTTATGGCAGCAATGGGTGCACCATTGGAAGACCTAATGGACCAAGTTGGGGATAGAGCCTACTAGAGAAAATCTATCTACATGGTCACTAACACTCAATACCGACTTGAAGGCACATCATCAATCAATCTCAGGAAAGTATGGGGAAACTTATGTATTGCATAGTAAGAGTCATATTTCCTTATGGTTCAACAATAACCCTATCAAATCAATAGTTTGATTTATGAGAGGAGGTGTGATGGAATGGAATTATGAAGGACACACTCAGGGAGGCAAGCATCCTCTTTCGTCTCCAGAAGGGCGAGGAAGAGATAAGAGGATGAGGTTGGCACCTCCCTGAGGAATTCACTCTGTTTTCATAGCTACTGTGGGAACAGAGTTTTCAGTCTGGGAAGATTCTTGCTAGAGGTTGTAGCTAATAAACGTTGCTGAACAGAACTTGCATGGTCTCCTGGAGTTCCTCGGGCTAGGCCTGACAGGAGGTCACATAAATTCACACAGGACTCATGACCTAATGGAAAATGTTGGATGGCAAAAGAAACCCATCACTGTTCCCCTGATCTTGATGGATTTGGATGACACAGGAGAAACACATGTAACTAAAACAAATACTTGTTGGGAACCAATAGCGCTCTTGTATTTACTTTTCTCTGATACAGTGATGCTATCTAATACCTAAACTTGTCTGAGAGAAAATATGCTTGGTGGAGATGCATCTCAATTATTTTCCATTATTTTGGAAGAACAATCAGAATTGTTTGTCAGAACTGACAAGCCTTTGTAAAATAAAAGGCTTATATTTGTTTCTGAAGAAAGGACCTAAGATAATTTGAAGAATTGGTTTAATTTACACCGGTCTGAATATTTATTGCCATTCAAACTTACAGTGTTGTTTTATCATACACAGATAGGAAGCTGCTTCAGGTTTTATTTTACAAATTTTATGGGATATATACATATCTAAACATTGGTACAATTAGAGTTTATTTGTATTTGGAACTTAGTCAAAAAGTGGCAAGAAATGAATGGCTCCAATACCAAATTTTGATATAGCACAGAAGTTATAATCAAGATAACTGCTGTATGTCCCCTGTTCAAATCTTAGTTTGGAGTGAAATAATAATAATAATAATAATAACAACAACAACAACATCATCATCATCATCATCATCATCATCATCATTATTATTATTATTATTATTATTTGAAGTTGAAGAAAGAGACAGAGGGGCTAATTCTGGCTGCATAAGACCAAGCCTTAAGAACAAATGGCTTATAAAGCCAAAATTAAGAAGACAGCAACAGACAGCAAATGCCGCCTCTGCAAAGAAGCTGAAGAAACAGTGGACCATCTAGCTAGCCACTGCAAGAAGATCGCACAGACTGATTACAAACAATGGCATGACAATGTAGTGACAATAGTGCATTGGAATATCTGCAAGAAATACCATTTGCCTGCAAACAAGAACTGGTGGGACCACAAAACAGACAAAGTAATAGAAAATGAAGAAGCTAAAGTGCTCTGGGACTTTAGAATTCAAACAGACAAACACCTGCCACACAACACCCCAGACTTAACAACTGTTGATAAGAAAGACAAAAAAGTCTGGGTAGTGGAGATTGCAATACCTGGAGACAGCAGAATAGAAGAGAAAGAACTGGAGAAAATCAAAAAATATAAAGACCTGCAAATAGAAGTAGAACAACTATGGAAAAAAAAAAACAAAGATAGTACCAATAATTATAGATGCCTTAGGTGCAATCCCAAAACCTCTGGAGCACCATTTGAAGACCATCAACATTGACAAAATCACCATCAGTCAATTGCAAAAGGCAGCTTTACTTGGAACAGTTTACATCCTGCAACAATACCTTTAACACCATCAAACGACATCTGCCTTGGGAAGGACTCGATAAGTAGACCAAAATGCCAAATCCAGTCTAAACATCTGGCTGACTGTGCAACCAACAATAATAATTTATTAAATTTATATGCTGCACAACTCCCAGTGACTCTGGACAGTTCAGTGCCTAACATTAAGCAAGCTATCATCTCTTTGAGTTCTTCTTTCCTACAATCAATGGTGCTGTATATGAAAAACAGAGATAATATGAAGAATTATGCGTATTTCTTTAATTCACTTTGGGTGCTGCCCAATGCCAGAATGACTCTAGAGCATAATATAAAAATACTATATTGATGCTGAATGCAGTTATTATGACAAGTTCATTGTGCAATATAGATATCGCTTATTTTTGCTTAATAAGAGTCAAAATCTTACTTTATTTTTTTGTGACTGTCATAAAAACAATAAATTGCCTACATCCAACATCTATATTTATTGTGTTTGAATAAAGCTACTATTATAAATAAATGTGATACTGAATCTAAGAATATAAAATGGGAGAACAAATACTTTAGGCTGTAATTATATGCACATTTACCTGCAAGTAGCCCACCAATCTCAAATAGACCTACTTAACAGTAAACATATAGTGTTGGCCTATAATCCATATTACTGGGAAACACACCTTATTAAACTCAATATAATTTAGTTTTGAGTAGACATGTACAGAATTGCATTTTAGCCCACATGTTTTTATCAAGGGTATTTCCAGACACATCTTTTATCATGGAATCACCCAGCTTCTTCTATGAAACCTCATGAGGGCCAGGTCCCGATGATAGTATCTCCATTTATAATTTTCCAGTGTTTGCATGCCATTTCTTCTTTTTTTTCTTAACACAGTAGATATGAAAGCAACCCAAGGTGATAGACAGTACAACAAAAATTATCATAACACATTTTACATGAATATAATGTGCATGAAGTTTCTTTGGAGGTGGTCTCTGCAGAAGCTGATCCTACTAGCAATACTCTAAAGTTAATTAGGCTGAGATTTGCCTAAACTCATCTAGGATTTTCTGAGTAAGGATTTGAACCTCTGTTTCTTATTTCAGATTCTAGACTAAATACAGATAATGTGTGGTGCTTAGATATTGCAGGACTACAGCTCTCATCAATCATCATCCTTGGGCATGCCAAGGATGGAAGCTGAAATTCAATATTGCCTGTCCTTACTAGTATCAGTATCAGATCCCCAAGGGCCCGAACCGGATGGAATGGTTCCTTAAGCTGATCTTGGAAAAATAACCCTCCATCAAATAATGAAAAAATATCATTCTGTATATTATTGTTTCACTGAAGCAAGACACTGATCCCAAAATTCCTTTTATTACAATCAGCATATACCTCAGTGACACCATGATGCAGAGATAATCCCTCCTGAAGAGCCAAAATTTATGCTCCCTATGATTGCAAGTTCCAAGAAACAGAGCTATCACTTCAAAGCAGAACAGAAGGGAGAGATAATAAGCCTAATAGAAGTCAAGAAAGAACCTAAGGTGAGAAGCACAAAGAGATGTAAGAAGAGGCATATGCTAAAATAATACAGCTAAACAGTGTCTGGGAAGAAAGCCAAAGGAAACAGAAACAGAATGGAAAAGACCATCAACAATGCTCATAAACTAAAGTTAAGAAGCAACAGACATTAGATTCATTTGGATTCTGATTTGGATTGTACAAAGAAAGAGAGAAAGGAACAATTCTCAAGAGAGTCCTGAACCCTGACATGGCATTGTTCCAAAATACAATATCAGGTACAAATTGAAATATCTTTTGAGCGAGATCTAATACAAACTTTCTGAAATCTAATCAAAAACAAGATGATGATGATGATGACATAATTTGTATTCAGTCATCGAAAGCTTGTCCAGATTTAAAGAGTACTGATCTTCAAGATAAGTTGTAATAAAATGTTACTAATAACTCCAGTGGGTCTATTCATCAGGCAGGTCAAAGAGAAATAAAGGGAACAAAATGTCTTGTCCTCCTATCTTGCAAAAGCCAAATCACAGGAACTAAAGTCTTTACTAAAAAGGATTTTCAAACTGTGATACTTTTACAGTATTACAAGTCACATTTTAATTTTTATGTTTTCTAATGTCAGAGACCACATCTGTTACATCAGTGACCACATCTAATTTATTACGTACTCCTGAAACACACAAAAATTCAGAAACTATTATTCTGAAAAAGGGGCTAGGAATTCCTAACAAAATATTCAGCATTTTCACATAACAATCCTTCCTCTGGTTGGTTGGTTATTTATTTATTACAATTATTTATCTCCCAGCTTTCAGGATAATAATGGCTTAGAAGCAATATATTGAAATATTTTATATTTATGTATTAGGCTTATTCCCCATTAAATGTATTTGTTAAGTAACAGTGACAGTAACATTTATTCACTCAATGACCAACAACATTTAAAAATATATGATACGAAAGTAAAATCAAATGGGTGAGATAAAATACTAACATAATAAAAGTTAGTATTATTATGTTACACTTTTATTATAGTCTCTATAATAAAAGTGTAACATACTCAGCTATAATGGTATGTTAATTAACTGTGCAAGTATAAATCTAAAATCCATGAAATAAAATACATATCACCTAAAACAAGGTAACTAAGATATAATAAAACCAAAGTAATGAATAAAACCAAAGTGGTTATTCCTGTGACCAGTTACTTGGGCTACTGCCCAAGTAATGAAAGGTTTCAAATCTACATTTGTTAGATTTGTTATTGGTTTTCTCCATGAGTTTAAGTTGGTTTACACGGGGATTCCCTCCCTTTTATCTCCACAACATTTCTAACGCTGAGAGAGAGAGATTGGCTCCAAGTCACCCTGTGAGTTTCTCTAGCTGAAGATGATCTGGAACCTACTCTTAGTCCAGCACCTGAACTTTTACACCAAGCTGGGCTTGAGGATCTTTCCCACAGGCTGGTGGGTAGAAGTGGCTTTGTTGGGAAGGAAGAAAGGGTCCCCCTGGGGTGGCTTCTTGGTCTTTGCAGCCTGCCTTCCTTCTCCCTCTTTTTTCTATCCATAAAGAGAGTGTATGAGTTTTCTTTAAAAAAACGGCTCCCTTTTTTCAAAATCCATCACCTTGAAACTGTCAATACTACAGGCTGATTTCTTTTCTTCCAGCAATTCACAGTGGCACCAGCTGGGTTTTATTTAAGACTTCAGTGCAGCCTTCTTAAACAGTTCTCCTCATACTACTTATTAATTTTATGGAATGTAATGTCTGACAAACAACCATAGAGGAAAACAGATCACAGCCACCCAAACTGTTCCTCCTGAAAAATCTATCAGCAAACAACTAATATGACTCACTAGAAAGAGCACCTGACCTTCATTATATTAGGAAAAAACAGGGTTGTCAATTAAACAAATTTTTGCTGTACTGCTGGAAACATATGTCATGGCCTTAGATGGATGATAGATTTCAGTTATAAACCTTACCAGTGCCATTCATACTACTGTAATTGTATTAATCTAGCTTTTACTGTGATTTTTTTAAGAGATTGTACAATGATTGGAAGACAGATTAAATTTTAAAGTTTACTGTATAAGCCACCTAACAAAGAATCTGACAGATGAATATTCTTTAGTAAAGTGAGCAATTCACTGGCAGAATGATCAATTATATCGTTAGTGCTGCATTGCCTGGACAAAAATAAAAATTGTTTCTTCAGTTGTTTTAAGAGAATGTCATCTTTTCTGAATGTAGACCAAGAAATGACAATAGACAATCAAACTGAACCACAACTATTAAAAATGCATTTTTCATCTTTAAATTAATCTAAAACATACTCAGAGCCTTTTAAAGTTTAGAATCCTAGAAATCCTGCCTTTAAAAAAATATTATACATAGAAGGCTATCCAGAGACTATACCACTTAAAAGCCAATGCAGCTTTAATCTGAAAAAAACTGCCCCCTGATTTAAAGGTATAGGCACAGTCTCTGGATTAAATCTGACAATGTAAATGTATGCATATCCACAGTTATTACACCAGAGTAATTAAGTACTGTGATGCACTGTATATGTGACTGCTGTTGAAACAGATGGAATTTTCTGGGGGTAGAGAATTCTGCTGCATCTTTTTTCTAACAAGAAATTTATAACAATTCTTTCTCAGCCAAATTGTACAAATCCTTGCTATCTGTACCTTTGATGAACAGCACTTTCCTCATTTACAGTCAGTCAAGTTTGCTGTACAAAAAATATACAATTAATGCTGCAGATGCAATCAATTATAGTTTTAAAGAAAAATCTTATTTATATTAATTGTCCCCAAAAGACACAATTAAAATACATGTTGCTCAAATTAGCGTAAAGTTCAAAATAATCACTGAGAACCAGCATGTCCACAGGAGGCATCGAAATTGGCAAAATGATGGACACAGCATTGTGATCCAAGCCCTGCCCCTTTGGTACATGTGTTGATGTCACACATGCATACAAAAAAAAAGGTTTGTTCACATCACCACACTTGCTTTCTTGTTGACACCCATGATAAGGATTTACATGTGTAGCCAAGGTACAGTGTGAAATATATATGTGCAACTGCATGCATATACATAAGATGCATATGCAAAAACTAAAAAGAACTCTCATTTGCTGGTTCCAGGGAAGCAATGTAACTCTGAATTTGTCCAAACAAAAGATTTTAAGGACTGAAAGCATGTTTTAAAGGAATAAACCCTCAGATAGAACAAAAAGAACCTTACTCTTTGCTAGAAAACACACATATGAAATCTAAACGTTCTCTAAAATGACCTATCTTAGTCACACCAAGAGCAATACTTGTTATTAGCACAGACTTCTCAATGAACTGATAGCAAGGTGGAGATCTGAATTCTAAAGTTCTTTTTAATAACTTTATTAAATTTTAAAAACAGAAAGATAAAAACTAACAAGAACTAATAATCAAGGAAAAGAATAGAAGAAAAGGATAAAGAGAAAGAAGGAAAGCAGAAATGCAGAAAAGAAGAAACAGAAAGACAAAAAAAGAATGACTTCCTACTTCTTTTACAGCAGATATAAGTAAAACATACTTCAAAATCTTACTCTAAGATTACAACTTAACATCCATTTTTTATAATCTATTAATTTTACTAATCATCAAATCCATATATCATAATTTCATTTTTTTTTCCCCACAAAAAGTCCTAAAGGGGCAGTTTTAAAGTTTTGAAAACAAAGCAGTCCATTAGGTCAGATAATTGATCCAATAGACTGTTCTTCTGCCAGTTTTTATCTCAGGAAGTTCTGTATTATCTTGAAGAAATGAACTTATATAAAACAGACCAAATTATATATGCAGCATTCTCTAAGAAAACAGGTAACAGTTTTAAATGGCTTTTCAAAAGTCTCTTTTCTGTACAGAAATATACACTGACAAATCTTCAATAGACCAAACATAAACTATTTTTTATGGCCAGCTTTGAAGCATTCCCTATATACAACTTCCAAACTATGATATGAGTATGAAACACTGCCTATCAAGAATTCCTGGATGCTTTTTCTTTGTTTAAATGCTTCTTACAAGTATTTAATATCCATACAGATATATCTGTACTTGTCCACATTGCAAATAACAGAATCTCCCTGCTCCTTAAACACTAGTGAATGTATTACCGCATAAGTGTTTGTGAATATAATGAAGTGCTTTCACTATACTCATACAGTATTACCAGCAGCTTTACCTGCATATCACTTTATGCATCCCAAGAAGGAGGTAGTAGTCCCAAAGGCTTATGCCAAAAAAAATATAAACAGTTGTCACACAAGTATTATACTTAATATTGCAGTTAAATGATGTAGGAATTGGGTGTACGATAGATTCTCCAGAAAACAGCAATACAATCAATAAATCATGACTATCAACATGTTAAGGATTATTCAAATCTATATATTTGAGGTAGCAAATATGTGCCTCCTGCTCCAACTCAGAGCTCCCAAATCTGGCCTTTAAAAATCTGGATGACCGCTACATGGCTCAGTCAGACTACTAAATGGCTGCTTTTTAATGATGATGTGGACTGTTGCAGCTGTATTTTAGATCCTCTCAATTTTCAACTACCTTCTACACAAAAGTTACCACACTACATAGAAGGCATTCAAAAATTGAGGTTTTTCATCTTAACTTTCCAGAAACAATTCATTGTGTAACTGATAGTTACACATGCCCCTAGAACACGCCTTTGAATTAGTGCTACATCACAGGTTTTTGATCATTGAATATTCATGGTTACTTCCATTGTCTTAGGATCATGCCTGAATCCAAAGCAATGGAAGAATGAAATAACTGTATTATTACAGTTCTCTGTATGATTACACACAAATGGATTTTATGGATATAAATGGATATAAAGAAACTGTATATATTGTAAAACCCAAAATCTCAAAAGTTGGGCATCTTTTACAGAAACATGACAAATAACAGTGCAAATCTAACTACAAATAAGTCCTGTTAAATTCAGTGAAGATTACTCCCATCTCTGTACGTACAGCGTATCAACTCTGGTTGAAAGGCATGGCCATTTTGCTCTTAGTTGTGCATGATTGTTATCACACATAATTGCTTTGTTTTTCCATTGCCATGTCAGCTGAAAATGGCCCAATGGGCTTCTTCACAATGGACCAAACCACAAAGAAGAACTTAAAACCAGCCATAAGTTCCTTCTCTGGCACACTGCAGCCAGAAGAAATCATCATTTTCTACCTGGAAGACATAGCAAGCTAAAAGCAAGCCATGGGTGGATACTTCGCAACTGCATTCCTGATGAGAGAAGACTTTAGGCAAAATTCCAGTGAAATCCTATTTGGCTACAACCGTATCATATGAATGTGCACAGAATTGGTGCAATCTCTGGAAAAAATGTTTTTCATCCAAGCCTTCTCTGTTAAATGGGAAACCAGAAACCATCCTTCCATGCTTGGAAAACGCTTTCTGCTGGCAGAATCCAAGTCCATAATTTTAATAAACATCTACTTGTATGAATACCTTCCTGCTAAAAAACCTCCTTTAAGGCAACAGCATTCTTGTTATATTACTTATATTTAAATATGTAAACCCTCTTCAAAATGTAACTGACACCTGATTATTTGATTGGGAAGGCAATTGTGTGTGTGTGTGTGTTATTTTCTGGAATATTATTCCAGTCCTTGGAGTAATATATTCAATATAATCTACTGATAGCAAGAAAGTAATCAAAACAAAATGAATAGAGAAATAAAAGTTCATGTGAGGGCCAGATATAAAAGAATAAAGAACACTGACACAGCAAACAGCATGTAAGATTAAACAGCAGCCACATATAAATCCAATTATTATTTTCCTGGTAATGCATCTTATTATTTCAGAAACCAGAATATGCCTATCAGAACTGACAATCAAAGTAGTAATGTACGTGCTTAAATGTTGTATCACTTTTTTCACCTGACTAAATAAATAATTCATTCTAATTTTTAAAGGCTGCCTGAGCAAATTAAAAAAAAAACATTTTAAATATTTAAAAGACATTTTTAAACATAAAGGTAAAAATGCTACTTACCAAATCATGGTTTGTTGAATTAGAATCATCTTCTGGAAATGGGATGTAAACAGCTAAGGCCACACAATTGGCAAAAATAGCCAGTAATATAAATATGTCAAACGGTCTTAAAGATCTTGTTAAGGAACATTCAGTTGTGGGATATAAAAATATTAGCCATAGTACTATTCTGTGTTAATTTCTGCATTATATACAATAAACTTCTTTCTGAAGTTAAACTGGCATGCTCTTGTCATTTTGTTTTGTTTTGTGATCGATGGAAGTGACATCTACCTTCCATAGGCAATTATGTTCCCATGTTAAACTGCCATTAAGCACCAGGGCCCTTTCAGTATCTTGTTATTGATAATAAACTCCACATCACATCTTGTTATACGACATGCATTTCATATTAGATTTTCAAAAATAGTCTAGGTTGTATATAATATTGAATCAATAATGCTTAACCATCATAAAATGCTTCAAATAATCTTGCTACTCCATGTCTATCCATACTTACCATTAGTACTAATGGAACTTGGATGCAAGTAACAGAATAACAACAAGCCACAGACTTTCTATATCAGGCTACTCCCACCTACTTACCTACAAATATATTGAACTTTGGTTCCCATAATTCCCATCAAACACAAGGAAAGAGGTAGTACAAAGCAAATATCTCTCTTCCTCATTTCCACCCTACCAAAATGCAGCCAACAGAGCAATGTTTCAGAATCCTCAGACATCTGGGTATTTCCAATAATAGTGGAATTGCTCTACTATTCATCCTTACATTTCACCCTCACAACAGCTGTTCTGTGAGGTAGATTCAGCTGAGAATCTAACGAAGGGTCCAAAATCACTCTCATGGCTCAGGGTAGACTTCATCATGGATCTCCTTGGCCCTAGTTCAACAACGTAATAACCACACCACACTTGTTTTTGAGATAACAAATACTAAATCAAACTGTGTACATTCTCCATCACTGAGAATGAGCATGGTAGATCCAAGGATATATCAGTTACTATCAGAGCCCCTGCAGGATTCAGCACTTTTGTCAATGACAAAAATGGCCTCAGGGAAACATGATGCAAGCTCAGCCCCTATCAGATGTCATAACACATTTACAAAATGATCAGAGTGTGCCTCATGGTGTGATGCCATTTTGATATTTTGCATCCTGTTGCGCCCCCCACCCACCCTGCAAACACCTCTGGTTACTGCCTTATCCTAAGAAACCACATCAAGGTAACCAGTCTCCTTCATTATGAATATTATTACCTGAGATCAAATTCTTAAAATTGGAAACAGAAATACATTAACGTTGCCCTCTGACAATATGCAAATGTGCCCCCTCTCTCTATAACTTGCTGTATAAATTTTCTGAAATTAATTCTAAAGCTTTCATGCTGATAATAACAATAACTGAATCAGTTCTACTGACTTAGAATTCTGGGAGGCATAACACAACTGGAAAAGTTGGGTAAGGCTGGATTAAGGATATATTTTAGATTTACAAAGCAGAAGTGGGACACATAGGACATCAGGAAAGGCAAACCTAATTTGTGAGTAGTGCTCCTGAATATGTAGCCTTGAAGGCAGGGATATTTTGGTGTAAGATTAATATCAAACAAGTCTACCAAATCCCAGAAACTGAAAAATAGATCCTTTTGTGGAAGACGGGAGCCAGAAATTGTGAACATAAAACAAAAATGGTACCACAACCAAAATAGCTGCTCTCAGATTGCATATTGATTACTCAATATTTAAAAGTACTCAGTCATGTTCTATCAAGTTCAGCACGGTAAACCCTGACATGCAATGGACCTTTAGATTCTTTAACTGGAGATTGCAAAGAGAGATGGAAGAGCAGATGATGTCATGAGCATTGTGACATCATCATGGAAATGACCCAGCTTGTGTAATATTTGTTCTATGTCATAATGATATATGTGATATCATTCTGACTTGTACTGGACACCAATGAACACAACTAGATGCAGGAATAAAGGAACTGAAGACCTCTAAGGAAAAAAAAGCAATGTGTTCATGAAACACATTGTGAGAGGAAGGAAACAGTCATAATTCCCATTTGTTTTCAAGGCCATCTTAATTTGTTGGACTCAATAAGCAATCTGCATCAATAACACTTGTTAAATACTATCCAAGTATTTTACTCAATTACCAGTGATTATCATCTCAACAGCTGGGATGAACTTTGTGTTTTCAGCAACTCTAAAGTTCACCCATCTCTGTAAATTAAATGTACAGAAATTCTTAATCTATTATAGTCAATCTTTCTAAGACAAAATAAACTTCAGAAACCTCTATATATTCAAAGGCTCTTTTCCTTAGTCATATATTTCCTTCATTTATAAATCCATCAGGTAATCTGTATGAAACTATATGCAATCTTATTTGCACATATTTTGAAATGCAGTGGAGCTCATACTCATTTGCTCTAAAAGTTATTATCTCATAATCAACCAATTAAAAACTTTCAGTGACATGGGTTGGAATTTGGAACCTAATGTAACACAAATAGTATTGGATGATAGCTGAATCAAAGTAGTTTAGAAGGCACTTGTACCAGTTACTGTCAGAATTATAGCTAGAATATAAGGATATATTATTGGTACATAAATGTTAAAGTGAGGATTTCATAGAAGTAAATACACATGGTAATAAACAAGACAAAGGCCTAATTTCCATGGTCTAATTTCAGAAGTCCTACAAGTGAGCTCACATACTACATCTGGCTTTTGTCTCAGGGCAGATAAGATGTGATCTAAAATGGTAACATTTAGCTTCACCCCTTGTCATTGTCTCTGATCCCTGTGAAGTTTTAAGGGGATGGATCCATTCGATTGGTCTGCCCTAGGTGCCTAATGATCCCATGAGTTTTCAGAGTTTCCCAAAGATGTAGCAGGCATTTTGGGAAATTCTGGTCACCCATTGGAATAAAGGGGTCACAAAGATCCTTGACTGAATTGTGCTAGAGCAGCCTCTCCCATCCTGCAGATCCACAGCAGTTCCTTGGTTTACTGAGAAGCTGAGGGGGATGAACCAGCAAAGGAGACACCTGAAGTGTTTCTGGAGGAAAACCCACTGGTAAGAGCTTCCATTAGACTTTACAAAGTGACAACTTGAGGAACATAAAGGAGATATTTTACTGCACTGATTGCATCTGCCAAATGCTACTCAGTAGCACTCTTCAAAACAACTGACTCCCTCTTGGGAAAGATGATCACCAAGATCATCTGAAGGGCAGGTGTGAAGAATTTTTGTGGCACTTGTCCAATAAAAGCACACAGATTTAAGAGGATTTGGACTCCAGCTGGATAGTGATAATAGAAATGACTGGGTTTTCATCTTGGGAAGTGATCTGGAATTATCTGAACCTGCCAATCTTGAGGAAGCAAAGAGGGCTTTCTGTAGTAATACTTCCACCATTTCTCATTTGGATTACTGCTCCTCATGGTTGATTAAATTCTCCCATGAAGTGGCAGGAGGTTGAAATTGAGTAGTAACCAATGCTTCTTTGAGTGAGGAGTGTTCCTGTCACCTTGCTTAAGAAACCTTCATGCAATCTGACTGTTTTGCATACTTTGGGTAGCCATCTGCCGGTGGCTCTGCAATCCTAGAGAGCCCTAGAAGTAGCAAATTATTTGGATCCTTGGCAGTCAATTTCATGCCAGGGTACACCATGGAAAATGCACTGGTCATGCTTGTGGATAACATACAGAGACACCAGGCGCACAACCCTTCTGATCCTCCTTGATATCTTAGCAGCTTTCAATATCATCAACCAAAGTATTCTTCTGGGCCATCTTTGAAGTACTGGAGTGGGAGACTGTTTTGCAATGGTTCCCCTACTTCTGAAGGAGGCAGTTTCAGCTGAAGGGGGAATTCTTCCTCAAAACTCTACTTTGTGCAGTGCCTCACAGCTCTGTGCTCTCCACTTCTCTTTAAGATCTACATGAAACTGCTGGGGGAGGTCATCCATTGGCATGGAATCCAGTATCTTGAGTACAGTGATCATACCCAACTATATATTTTGATGAGCAGATGGCAGCTGTGGCTAGGAAGGCTTTCACACAGTTATATCTTATGTGCCAATTGTGGCCATTCTGGGATCAGGAAGCTACGCTCACAGTAACTCATGCCCTAACCACCTCCTGTTTGGATTACTGTAATTATTACCTAGGGCTGCCCTTGAAGAATTTTTGGAAGCTATAGCAGATACAGAACATGGTGACCAAGACAGTGATGGGCATATCTTGGTACACCTGAGTGACCTCACTGTTTTGGGAGCTAAAGTGGTTGCTGGTTGGCTTCTTGGTGTGATTTAAGGTTCTGATTGTCACATTTAAGGCCCCACATAGCTCTGGGCCTGGTTAACTAAGGGACCACTTCCTCCTGTATTTATCTGTCCATCCAAGTTGGTTGAACAGGGTCAACTCCTTCCAGGTCCCATTATGAGGCTGCCATCTGACAGAGCCTTAGATTTTATTTTATAGCTACTCCCACATTTGGAACTCCCTTACTCTATTTGGTCAGCTCCATAGCTCCCAAGCTTTAGGAAAGCTATCAAGACCTATGTGTTCTGTCCAGCACAGGATGAGGTTATATTCTGTTTCTGGTGTTTATTTTGATTTTGAAATGTTTTGGGGTATATTTGGGGGTCTTTCTTTTGGAAGGATGTTTTTATTAACTTCCTAGAGTCCATGGGATTGGGCAGCATACAATGTTATAAATAAATAAATGGTGATTGCCCCAAAAATATGCCCAGTAAATGCTGTCTCAGTAGAAACAATATCCCACTACAACATAAAGTACATTGGATTAAATCCAAAAGTTCCATTCCACTGATGGAAATGCTCCTTCTTCTATAGAATTTTTGGATCTAATCCAATTTGTGTACACCAATTTTACATATGCACAAAGCGATGTGTTTTTAGAGGAGAACAATCTAAAAAAAAGCTATGTCACTTCAGTAAGAAAAAGTAATCGATATTTTATGCAGGATGCAATCCATGCACAAAATTCTACTGAAAACTCAATACTAAATGAATGCATGAGTTAATTCAATTGAAATTAGAAGCACAAAGTATGTTATTTACAGTTCTTCCAAGAAGTAATTGCCACTTATTAAATGGGACTTACTGCCAAATCATTGGATATAAGAAAAATTAGCTTGGAAGGGCTGATATTGGGCTGAACTTCATTAGAAGAGGAAAGGGTTATTTATCATATTTATAACCCACAAATTCTAGCAAGCCCACCATGGCAGCTAACAATAAAGACTGAAACAACACTTAAGAAATCCAAAAATAATGAAATATTTTCAAAAGCTTCAAAACAGACTTTAAAAGCTATAAATTACAATACCCCAAAACACCACAGTGCATAATGTCAAGTGTAAAAGTATAAAATCAGCCATATTAAAACCAAACTACTAGAAAAGGAAGGATGGGTGGAAATAAGTTTTTTAGACTCTTAAAACAAGGCAGGGATGGAGGATTCCAGACTTCAGGGAGTCAGGAACTCCATACTGATGGGTCCATCACTGAGAATGCCCCTGTCCTAGTCAAGGCTGATCAGTCAGCACCTGCAATAACCCTTTAAGGACAATCTGAGCTCCTGGTTCTTAAGATAAGCTGCCCTTTCAAATAGGAAGAGTCCAAGCTATTTAGGGATTTATATGTCTAAACAAGTCCCTTGAATTTAATCTAGAAATCTACAAGTAACCAGTTCAACTTTGCCAAAACAGGGATCATGAGCTCCCACTGGAAAATACTCAGCAGAAGCCTGGCTACTCATTTCTGAAGCCACTGTAATTTCGGAGGTGCTTTAATAGTCTAACTGGGAAGTAACCAGCACATGGTTAATAGTGGCCATATCAAACTTTTCCAGTAAAGAACACATGATCCTTTGCAGCTGGCAAAAGGTGCTCTTCATACTGTGCCAAGGAAAATCAGCACCCCAAACAGCATATTACTTCTTCAAGGGAGAAGAAACTCCATCTAGTGCAGCTAAAGTCTCATCCATACCACCAAACCTTCTGTTTTGTCTGAATTCCACATTTGCCTGTTATACCTCATCTAGTCCGTAATTTGGCCCCAGGCAGGAACCCACCAAATACACCTGGTATACCTGATAAAACTGGAAACAAGTATCCTGCATGGCACCCAGACCTACACATCACTCCTAGCAGCTTCATATGGATGTTAAAAAGCATAGATAGAATAAAAACTTGTAGTACCATCAGCTCCCAAAGGCAGTCAAGAAGGATACCATGGTCAATAGTATGACAGGCTGCCAAAGCATCCAGAAGCAGAAGAAAGGACATATTACCCTTGTCACACTCTCTCAACACATTGTCCATAAAGGCGACTGTGCTGTCTCTATGCTATACTTCGATCTGAAACCCAACTGAAATGGATCCAATAAATCAGTTTCAGCCAGAAGTGCCTCTGAAGCTACCCAGCCATCCCTTGCTCAATCCCCTTGGCCAGAAATGACAAATTCAAAAATCGTCTGTACTTGTTAAAAAGCAATGGTTCCTTCAGTAGGAAATGTACCACCACTTTCTTCATGGGTGTGGCACTAACTTCTCATTGAGGGAAATCTTAATAATCAAGCATGTTACCTCCCTCAAAAGATCCCAGAGCCAGTCTCAGTCAAGAGAGAGACAGATCTAAAGTATATGAACTCATCATCATCCTGCCCATGTCCTCACAATGCACAGGAAAACAAAGCCTTTCTCTGACCAGAATTTATTCATGCTAATTTGCAGTTTGCCCAAGTTGATGTTGGTCTAAACAACCACTAAGAAGCACTGAACTCCTTCTGTTCTACAGTGTGAGCCCAAGTCTGTCTTTCTGATATGGAGCTCAAATCCTCAGAGAATTGGAGGTAAAACAAAATTCCAGTGAAAGGATACTTCCATTCTACTATACTAATGCAGGCTCTTCGGAGTGGGTTATTGAGGGACAGACAGAAGAGAGCATGGGCTGGCCGACTATTGGATGTATTACCCTGTTTTTTGCTCTTGGCATATTGCTGGCGCTTTCTTTGGGACAGAGATCCTACAGGTTGAGCTGGAGCAGTGCTCATGCTTTGGGCAGCCTTGGCTTGTCTAGCAGCATCAATTGCAGCTTGCCAAGATAGCACCGTTTGCTTGGAAGGTGCTGAGCTGTTTGGCTGGAGCGCTGGGCTGTCACCAGGAAGAGGAATTCTGGTGCTATTTGCATAGCTTGCTTCTGTGGAAAAACAAAAGAGAAGAAGAAAATTAATTTGCCTTTTTCTGAAATAGTCCAGTTCTTGAAAGGACTAGGCTTCAGTGAAGTTTAAAGCCTTTTCTTTAAAAAAGAACAAAAATCAACCAACCCTTTCTACTGAGATTAAAAGGTTCAGGAATGAGCATCACAGACATCAGTATCTGTGGGACAGATAAAAGTTAGGAACTGAGTTTTGGATATTATTCACCCTGGGGCGGCCATAGCATTAAATTCCTTTGCTTTTTAAAAAAAAGTCCTTTTCACTGGTTACGCATATATATAGTACTGTACACCATTTGCATAGTAGACACCAAGACTGATCCTAACCAAAATTTATGCACTGAGAGCAAGTGCAGAAAGAGTTTCCACATCTATACAGTACATGTTCCACTGTATGACTGGAAATCCTGCCCATCATGTGACCATCATCCATACAGCTATAAGCACTTGGCTTAAAAGGATCAATCCCCCTTTTCTCTTCATGATTTCAGAATTCACATGAGAGTTAAAATTATAAAATTTTAAATTAAAATTATCATCCTTTATAAAATTAAATGCTACCATTAGATTTTGCTTCTGTGACTACCTAATCATATATAGTTTAGATTTTGTTTTAAAATGTAGTAACATTGAAAAACTGTGTCCATTAATTTGGGAAAAAATCCAATATGAGGTTTAAAAACTCTCATTTTAAGCAACCATGTATCTAAAAACAAATTGTTTTTATTTATTACACTGTTATCTTATCCTTCTCCAGAAATACAGAGCAACCTGTATTTCTGAATCACTAGGCAATTGGTTGGCCCTATAAATAAAATTAATAAATCAAGTTATTCTCCTGCTCTCCCATTTTATCCCCATAAAAATATTGGAAGGTACTGGATGAGTCCAGATCTGAATCTGGGTCAGCCTGGTTGTAGTTCAACATACAAACCATTACCCTCTAACTGAGACTCCCACTGGTGGCACATCTCCTCACTCCAATGACTAATGCCAGATTAAGCATTTTCAGCCTAGAAATGGATAAAGGAAAGAATTGTGTTGCAGGTGGAAAAAGAGCTGTTCTTCCATGTGTGTGCAGTGAAGATATTTGGTGCTGCTGTGGAAATAAGGTTGCTGCTTTGTATATGAAAGGGAGTCAATCTCTGAACAAATCCACACTTCCAGTATACTCCAGTGCGAGCGCAACCCACCCACCATTTCCAGAGGGCATGTCATCCTCAGTCCACCCCCATGCAATGCAACCTCCAGCCATGTTTTCTGGCTTTGTGCCAAAAACTGTTTTCCAGCTGCATTACCTGGTTTGCGTGCTTTGTAAGCAACCCCATTCTACTCCAACTGGCTATTGCAGCCTGTGCTAGGGATATACCTCAATCACAATGTGGTTGTTGCTCACATTGTCATTTTCTTTTACAAGATCACAGGTGGAAGGCTCCTTCCTTCCTTCCTTCCTTCCCTTCTTTCCTTTCCTTTCTTCCCTCCCTCCCTGCCTCCCATTTATCAGTGGAACAGCGGAAGTCTAGACCTACCTTTGCTTTTATTTGTTTGTTTTTAAAATAGGTGAAATTCTGTCACTTTCCCCTTCTAGTCAAGTAGTGACAGGAAAATGGCAAAACTTATTTTTTTTATACGTCAATGCTAGGCTGGTGGGCTGGCCAAGGAAAAAGGGAACCCACCATTCAGAGGTTGTAGTAAACCCAGTCCAGACAGAACAATAAGCTATTAATGTATAGTATGAATTATTACAGAACCATAGAAAAGCTTACAGGTATCCTCATTTAGCGACCACAATTGGGACCGGCAACTCAGCTGTTAAGCAAAGCAGTCACTAAGTGAAACTGTGACTGTGGTTATGGCCTTACTTCAGCTTTCCTTTGCTTTACAGACCTGTGAAGGCTGTAAATGTGAGTATTGATCATAAAGTTATTTTTTCATCACTATTGTAACTGTGAACAGTTACTAAATGAGGAATACCCGTACTACAATTTAGGACCATGTTGAAAGTGTTTTTGTTAATCTCATCAATGGAGATCACACAATGGTTCAGCCATGACAATTTTTGTATGATGTGTTTATTACTATACTCTATTTTAGTTCATGTATTTCTATGATCATTTATTTAATTATATTTAAATGTATTTTTAATTTGCAAATACCTGAAAATGCATTGGATAAGAGGCAGCATATAAATAATTGGAAAAAAATATTTAAAAGGTGATTTTAGTAAACTAGGACTATAGTGTCCCAGATTCAAGCCCACATTTGTCCACAGAAGCTCACTGGATAACTCAGGACCAGTCAATACCTTTCAACTCAAGAGTACCTCTCAGAGTTACTGAGGTGGGGATACAATTGGAGGATGTACACTATTTTGAGCTCCTGGGTGGATGTAACATTAATGAGCAAATAAAGAAAAACTCCATTTGTCAATAAATACATTAAAAACAAGAAAAACATTCAGTTAAAAAGTGTTGGTAGTTACAAATTCACTTGTGCCCTTAAAGCATACTCACACACACTGTATATCAGTGGGTCCACTTTACCTCCACCACTATCTAAGCAGTAAGTACCCTTCTCC
This sequence comes from Liasis olivaceus, assembly GCA_030867105.1. Classification (NCBI taxonomy): domain Eukaryota; kingdom Metazoa; phylum Chordata; class Lepidosauria; order Squamata; family Pythonidae; genus Liasis; species Liasis olivaceus. The sequence goes on from CM061348.1 coordinate 48,854,816, forward strand.
ATTCTCATATCTAGTGCTACCTCTCTAATTCCCATGTTTTTGGGAGTTTTTCATTGCAGTCCTCCTCCTTTACAAGTTGAAGCTCAGGTCATCAGTAGACCTTCAAGAATTACTATATTTTAAACATCTAAACACACACATGTTAAACTGAAAGTAAAAGACTAACCTCTGATTTTAAGTAAAAAATTAATTCATTTTAAAGAGAACAACCTTGTCGCAAAATAACCACAACAACAAAAAAAGAGATAATGATTACAGGGGGAAAAAGGGGGGAAAAAAATCCTAGACCTATATGAAAATCATATACTATTTTTCCCAATATGAAATCTAATCTCTTTCCCTAATGCAAAATTTAACACAATGGATATTTGTTTACTAAAAATACAGGATTCATCTCCATCTTTTTTCTTATGGACAATGAGTTACATTTTGGTTTCTCTTCAAATCATATAAATCTTTCACACTGCCTTATTATACATCAGACACTTGTCTCTTTCTATGCCCGCTCTACAGTCTTCCGCTATCAGTTTTATTTCTCTACCTCACTCCATCTACTGCTAAACCAATTAAGGCAATAGAAATAATAGGCAGTCATCCTACCATTAAGTGGTCACTACCCTGGAAAATCAGCATTTCCCTAATTTGCAAAGGAAGCTTTGAAAGACTAAAAGAAAGCACAGGTGACTGAAACTGAGTTATAAGTGAGCAGAATGTGAGAAGACTGTAAGATGTGCTATATGACATGGGTCTCGAGGCACTATCTTAAGTAGGTTTTTCCATGGCATCTCACTTATATACATCTGCAAGTGGCTTGCCCCTTAAAACAAATCTTATGAAAAATGCTAAAAACAATAATACTGAACAATGAAACTGAGAGTCCTTCTGAGCTTATAATTGTGCCAAAGTTACAAAGGAGAAACAACAAACCATGATAAGCGATCTTTAGTATTTGAAATATACATGAAACTACCAAGTGGACAAGACCTTCTAACCAGGCTTTAAATTTGAGGTTTCATGTGGTGAAAACTGACGGAAAGACACAAGAAGTTAGAAAGAGACTCTGTCAGAAATCACGTCCAGGTGACAAGTAGTTTACAATCTGTGAAGATTAGACATAACATAGTAATAGAATAGCTTTCCTTTACAAATATAATTTCCCCCTCTGTTGGTGCAATAATAAAAAAAGGAGGAGAAGTGTGTTTTGTACTCCTTTCCATATTATAGTGATGAGAACCAAATATTATCTTCCCTCCTTTCGACACCTCCAGAGCTGCACACAAGAATGCACGTGTACACCTAGTTACGGAAAACAGAGACTGAAAGGGTGGAGGGGAATGTTTAAGATGGCTCCCTTAATGTGCAGCTGAGAAAAGGTAGCTCTGAGAAGTAGCGGGCATCTTTTTTTACTGACCAAGGAACTTAATGAATCTCACTCAGGGATCTCTTGAGAGCAATCCAAGGGGTGGAGAGCTGATAACTCTTCTCACAGCAACAGGACCAGGTTATTCAAGGAGCAGAGCAACTCCCTCACCTGTAATCACTCCCTACAAGAGCAAACACTGTCAGATGCACCCGACAATGGTTTCTCCTGAAATCATTTCATCATTTCTCCCTCCCTCCCACCCCAGTGTTCCATCCGTCCGTCCGTCCTGCTAGCTTGCTAGCTTGCTAGCTTGCTAGCTTGCTAGCTTGCTTGCTTGCTTGCTTGCTTGCTTGCTTGCTAGCTAGCTAGCTAGCTAGCTAGCTATTTCTGGGCCAGGAGGCCACGAAAGAAGGCAACCGGCCTCTTCTCCTTTGCAAGGGACCTCTGAAAGTGAAGCAGGTGGGCTCCAGAGGGAGTCGCTCTTTTTTGCCCTCTGGCACACGCGCACGCACACACGAGCTCAAAGCGCCCGTCAATTCAAGCAGGATGAATCACTTCCACGCAGCTCCGAGGAGCCGGGGGGGGGGGGCGCGAAGGCAGCAACAGCGCCTCCCTGAGCCTGTTTGCAACGACGAGGAATACACACGAGCCCCATGTGCCTCCTTTCCCTTGATGCTTCGAAGGCGGGTGAGGAGGAAGGAGAGAGACGGAGCGGGCTCGCCGTCCCCCTTTGGTCACCCCGTGCTTCTGACAATATAGCGCAGCCCGGAGACCACCACCACCCCCAGAATGTCGAGGGCAAGCGCCACATCCCTTCCTCGCCCTCCCACCCTCAGCCCAGCCTTGAGGCGAAAGGCAGACGTGCCAAATCAGTGCAGCGCGCTCTCAGGGGAAGGCGGCGGGTTGAGGGCGGCATTGGATGTGGCGCGCCCAGCTTCACCTCGGAAGCTTGCCATAACCCCTGACCTCATCCCTCGATCCCTCTGCTTCCTTCCTTTGCCTTTAATCCTCCCCGCGACCCCCTTCTTTAATCCCACTCCACTCCCGGTTTTCCCACAATCCGCCGCCGCTTAATCCCGCACGGTGGTGGCGGCGGCGGCGTTTGCTGCTTTTTCGAGGAGGGAGCAAGCCCTTCGTCCAGCGGCTCTTACCGTCAGGGAACTGCTGCTGCAGCAGCTGTTGGGGCAGCATGGTCACTTTCGCGAGGGGCCCGAGGCGCGGGCGCTCCTTCCTCTGCTGTTCCGAACCGGGCGTGCGATGATGCTCCCCTCTCGCCCTGGCCCTTCCCCTGACCTGGGTTGCCCGCTATCCGGCGGTCCTCATGATGATGGTGGTGCTGGCTAGCAAGAGGCGAAGGCTCGGGGTCGCTGGGTCTACCACCACCGCCGCCGCCGCCGCTGGATCTTCCCCTTTGCCGCCGCCGCCGCTTGCAAACCTCTTCGAGTTTGGGCCAACATGACACTCACATCCGGGTGACACGGGCGCCCTCCATCCCTAGCAACCCACCGCCCGTTGCTGCCGCCGCCGCCGCTGCCGCCGCCGCCACAGCTGCACCCTCGGTCCCCGGCTGCCGCCTCTGTGTTCCCACAGCCGCTGCCTAGCTGCCTCCCGCACAGTCGCGGCCGCGGGGCTAACTCTCTTGCGCCTGCCGCCGCCGCCGCCGCCGCCACCTGCTGCTCGGGCAGGAGGAGGAGGAGCGCGAGGGGGCTGCCCAGGCGAGCACAACCGAGGGGAAAGACTGCGTACAACGAGCAGCCTCGCAGCAAACTCCGAACCCGACTCCCCAAATAGAAAAGTACGCGTCGCGGCCTTAACCCATTCCTTCCCGATACCACTTAAATGCTTCGAAAGAAGAGACTTCAAGGCTGCCTGGAAGCCCCGCCCTCCGACATGCAAATTGCTCCGACATGCAAATTGACCTGACCCTGGCGCTGTGATGCAAAAAGCTAAATTAATGAGCCTCCGGATTCGGAGACAGACCATCTCCGATAGCCAGATGCCTGGAAAATGTACCAAGGACTTGTTTCATCCTGCTTGCGAATTTCCAGCAGCTTGTAACTTCTGCTACATGATACAGTGTGAGAATTCTTGGCCTTAGGTGTAAGAGCACTTTTCTCACAGGAGATAGAGATAGATATTAGAATATTAAAAAGCATACTGTATCTTTTTGCACACCAGTTGCACCACACACAAGTGTTAACAGTGCAGGCCTGGAGGATCTATACTGGAGTTTCTTGGATTTCTGAGGCACTGTTTTTATTCGTTTCCAAGCACAAGTCCTACTCTGTGGCAGTTTATCAACTATTTTAATAATGCATTCAAGTAAGTAAATAATTTTCTCATTGTGGGAGAAGTGGAGTTTGAAAGGTCCTATGAACGTAAGCCATAAACCACAACATAGCACTACACTTGTAGGACAAGTAGGCCTACTGCTATTTCAAGTTGCTTTAAAACTGCATGTACATCTGTACAACTATGCAGATATTTATATTTAAAAATAACTATGATGTGGTTATTCACAACTATGTAAGGGTGCAGTGAAAAATAGCCTGGGGTAACCATGCCTTGCAAATCCTTTGTGTGTGTATGTGCGCACATTCACGCGAAGTAAAATTTATAAAACTACTCTCACCAATAAACATTGCATTTTTGTTGGACTGGAACATATAATTTAATAGTGCAGCAAAACAGCAGTATATCTTGTATATGTAGGCTATGGAAACAAATATTGAAAAAAATATTTCAGTACTAGTTGAGAGATACACCCTTTGCCACATAGGTGAGTCAGAATCACAAATGTTGACAGCCAGTTCTAAGATGGTTGCAAGCCACCTGATACTAGATACTAACCTGATACTAGATCATCCCAGTTCCTGAGGGTCGTAGGGTATTTGTCTATGCCTGGGTCACTGACTACCTATCTCCTCTTCCTGCTTAACATAAGCCACCCTTAATCTTCATCACTCATGTCTTTCCTGCTGCTTTGGCCTAACATGTTTCTTCTTCCTACACAGCACCATGACGTGACCCTGAAGCTAAGTCTCCCACATCTAGGTTGGCTGTGCTTCATTCCTGGATTGAGAGGATCAGTGAGACCCTCATTTGCCACACCAAGAAGAGGCAAGCACAGCTGCTAAGGCTGTGTTCTTTACTCCTCTGCCATGTCCACATACCCAGAAAACATTTTCAATAACTTAGTACACTGTTTTGTAAATCTCTATGGGGTTCTTCAATTCTGAAGATATCTTTTTTCAAAGACAACCTAGATGCAGTTGTCAATTAAAGATGGGGTTCTGGTTTTCCACATGTTGAACTGGAATGGTCCATACCTTCTGACTACTACACGATTCTGGAAGTCTTCACTTATTGCAAGTTCTCCTTCCTGGCCCCTCTTGGAAAAGTGTATATAGCACCTTTATTTAATTGGATTTTCTGTCACTATTGTGTCAGTCTGAAAATTGTGGAATATTCTTTCTGGAAAAATTGCTTTGATTGTTTTTCTCATGCTAAATTGCTATGGGGTAATCCAAACTTCAAAACTTGAAGTTCAGATTTAAAAAACTGGCTTTAGAAAGATCTGGATGAATGCTGGATTTTTACATTAGGTCAACTAGTGGATGATAATGATTTTTATTATTTCTTATGTTAAAAGATTAATACCATTTGTCAGTTGCCATCCACTGGTAGTGTATACAATTACAACATTTATTGACATCTTAATAAATGTACCAGTGGCATTTATAGCCTCAGGGACACCTAAGGTATTAGAAGGGATCACTATATTGCATGAGACCAAAAAGCCTACATTTTTCATAAATATCTGTTATTAATTGATATGCAAATTTAAAGACCAAATAGAATAAGGAACTGGAAACCTCCATTTTGTCTAAACAATAGGAAAACATTTTAACCTTAATACCAAATCTAATTAGATCTCAGATTAAGGCTGCCACAAAAAAAAGGGGGGGGGGACTTTTCAGACCCTATTGTTTTTATGTAGAAAAGGAATTAGTAAATCATCATGTTGTTAAAGATGCAACCAGAATAACACTTTATTAAAACGTATGTTTTTACAAATTCCTGAAGTTATTGTGTTCTGGGAAGGAGTAATTATATATACATTAATTTGACTTTGAAAACAAGTTTAATATTTTCAGACCCGCTTATTGTTTTGAACTATGTACCTACTACATGGAAATTGACAGCAAGACAATGGAAGTGTATACTCCATGCCCTGATTATTGCTGCCAAGATAGTAGTTTTTCAACAGGAAAGACAAATTTATGGCCCCAATTGCCCAGTGGATTAAAGACCTGAAGATTCTTGTGATGTATGAACAAGTTGCTTATAGATACAGATTATCTATGGATAATTACTACATTATTTTGTAGATAAAATTTAATTGTATATGAATTGAATTTATATACAATTTGATTTTTCCCCCTCTTTTTGGTAATGTTTTATATATATTTTTCCTTTTATTTTTTTTTCCTCCCTGGTTTTTTAAAATAAAATTCCTCTGCTGTGGCTGGGATGGCATATGTGAGACCAAATGGAGACATGCATCAAAGGAAAGTTCTGCATTGGGCTTTTGGGGGCAAACGGAGGTGAGGGATGGGGAAGTATAGCATGGTCACAAAGATGGGGAAAGGGAACTAGGATACCTCCCTGAGATGAGCCATGGCAGGGTTGGAAACACAAGGTTTTGCTAATGTCATGCAGAGAATGGATGGCTTCCTGCATTGTGAGTACAAACTACCACTTATTGTCCATTATCGCAGCTCCTCTCCTCTCCTCTCCCTCCCATTTTTGGTTGGAAGAGTAGCCAGTGAAACATAGTGCTGCTTGAGAAGGCTTGGTCTATGTGCCTCGTGCTGCCTTAAGCATTCCTTCTGTCAACAGTGTGGCAAAGGGAGCCCTCCCTTCTCCATGAGTGTTAAATAGCCTAGAATGACCTTAACTACACTACTAGGCTATTCAGTCCACAAGCTGGGGATCGGGGGGGGGGGGGGAGGGGGGAGGGGGGAGGGAGGAAAAAGAATCTTCTCCTCACTTGGGTATCATCAGTGATGTGGACTCCTTAACACAGGAAATGTTCCCTTATGTGCAAAATATGCAAAATAATTAATTAGTCTATTTCCCACTAAAATTCAGTCATTCTGCCTTCTCCCTGAAAACTGCACAAGCAAATTGCCTCTTTTGGGTGTCTTTTGTTCATTGCCTGTATAATGAGATCTAAATCCACACTGCCTTCTATTACTGAAGTACTGCTATATGGATCACTAGCCCTTTCTGTTTTCTTCTGAAGGGCACACTAGTTTTACCTAGGTAAACATGGCATGTACAACCCCAGTGCTCTAATTATGATAGATCCTGAGCTTTCCTTCTCTTCATATAGGAGAGGATATTTTATAATAGTTCTCCCTTGCACTGGCAACCCTTTCCCTATAATCTACACCAGTGTTTCCCAAACTTGGCAACTTCAAGATGTATGGACTTCAACTCCCAAAATCCCCCAGCCAGCCTAGCTGGTTGGCTGGCTGGCTGGGGAATTGTGGGAGCATGGCATGGCTGGCTGGGGAATTCTGGAAGTTGAAGTCCACACATCTTAAAGTTGCCAAGCTTGAGAAACATGACCTACGCCATCAAGAGCTCAGTTCAGAGAAGGAGACTTATAGGGGATACAGGGGAAGGCAATACAGAAAGAAAGGGGAAATGCCCTTCTCCAAAGAAAAGTCAAACCAGTGTTCTTAAAAATTGTTACACTGTATTACTTTTGCAACTCAGGCAAAATACAGTTCGATAAATGCATCCAAGAACAGAGTATATTTGTTTACTGTTTGCTTTGGCATTTCAAAAATCATCATCATGATCATGGTCATTATAGTAATAGTACTAATACAATTATTTCATCTGTAACTCAGTAACTTATTTTGACAAATTGAAATGGGATGTGGAAGATGTTAATTAAACTATTCTAGTGAACATAGATTAATGCACTAATTCATCCTGAAAAAGCTGGTTTGGCAAATAGTGATATTCAATTATTTTGCTAATATCTATTTTGATTGCATTACTGTAATATGACAATGACAGACCTGTTGGTTAATATATTAGATTTATATTCTGCCTTTCCTCCAGACATTCAAGATAGTATGCAGAGCATACCCATCTCCTGCTGTTTCCCCTCAGCAACAGTCCTCAGCTGTGAGGGAGGCTAGGCTAAGAGTTACTTAGGTTGGTCCTGGCCACCCAGTGAGCTCTGTGACTGGGGCTAGACTTGAACATGAGTCTTTCCGGTCCTAATTCAACACCTTAACAGCATGTGTTCTGTGGATGTGGCTATTTTCAGTAGCCAATGGGGTAAATAACAAGCTTTGCAGGACACATGGAGCTAACAAAGAAACAGTCTTTTTCTTTGCTATGTTCCACACCTAATATGACTTCATACCCCAATGAAACAATTCATTTACACATTTACATTAAAGACATGGGCAGATGAAAGATTCCACACCAACACCATGAATAATAATAAATCAAAGATGCAAGTGATAATTGCGTTAAGCTAAAAATTTAATGAAAGGATGCCATGGCTTGCCTCAAAAGCGCTAAGAGTTTTTTTAAGTGTTCAGTTCAAATACTCCCAAAAGCTCCAAGTGTTAATACTCTTGGCAAAATACTAACATCTCCTCCCTTTATAGCTGCCCCCTCTCCCTCTTTCCTGTGTCCAAAAGCCAAACACCTTGACACTGGGGCAGGGAAATAGGAAAGTGGTGATAGGTGCTCATACAATCCCATCTGTCCTGGTGGGCTGGAATGCTCACTTAGAGGGGACCTCCCCTCAAGGATTTCATGCCAATTCAGAAGAAGACATCTGCAACCCACAGTGTTGGCTATGCTGCATTGCTGAGCCAGTTTATTTCTGTCTCAACAGCAGTGCATTAGAAACCACAGTAAAAAAAAAAATTTTAAATAATAATCTGTGGCTGTGTGGGACTTGTGGATGGTTCATTTTCCTGTTTGCAGAAATTGCTATCTCCCCAGTCTCCTGGCTCCTTGGCTTCAGGTTTTTCAGAGGAAACAGTAGCTTGATATTTTTTAAGCATCCTCCCCTCATAGACACAACTGTTTTTTTTTCTTTTCATTTTTACAACCAACCAAATACACACAACATGCAATATGTTTATGGATAAGAGTGCAAGAAACCATGGCTGAATTTAGTGTGTGACTCTAACCATTTTTCCCCCTAGGGTCACAATTTCAGTATGCAGGATAGTCATGACAATGAAAGCGTCCATGTCTTTCTCTCACATGCTCTCATCTTTTAAGGGCCCTGCCCAGGGAAGCAAATGAGCCAGTCCCTTTAATAATGGGTGTGGCTGCATTGGTCAGACATAGGGTGGTGAAGATGGAAAAGAGAAGGTAGCATTTGATGTTCAAGCAAAGGAGGATACAAGCTGGCCAGAAAGGAAGAAACCAAAGTGTTCTATGGTGGCAGAAGATACCAAAGAGCTCCAAGACAGTATCTGGAGAAAGGTGGTTTCAGCAGCAGCAGCAGTCCAATGGCAAGGAGGGGCTAGCTCTGAGGAGTAGGTAGAGTTGGAATTAACAGTGGTAGAGTCAGCAGCAACAGCAGCAGTAGAAGAGTTGGTTCTAGAGGACCTTAATGGTGCTGGTGGAGGACCTGGAGGCCTGGAACTATAGGAACACCACAAGCAGCACTCAGCACTAGCAGTGCCACCAGGCAATAGAGGTCAGCCCAGAAGCAAAGGCAGAAAAGGAAGAGGTGGCTAGAAGTGCCTGGGACAGAAATTTGATTTTTCCCCACTCTAAAGAATGAGAGAATATTCAGAGCCAATTATGGCCCTGCTAATACCCAGCAAGTGACTATAATAAATATGGATATTTTTAATATAGGGTTTTTTTCTTTTACCTTTTTGAAAATTGTTGAGCCAATTTCAGTACGAGATATAGCTCTAAATTTGAGTTAGAAGTCTTTCAAGGTACGTTGATCCCCATCAATAAACAGTTTACACTTAATCAGTCTTGATAAGGTGTATTCCAAATTTTGGAGAAGCCTAGCTTCTGCAGATGTAATTAGGTATTATGTCAATACCTCCCTCATCTACAAATCTAATATAATAGACTGAGCCTATTTACTCCATTTCAGAAATGCTAGCTTACAATTTACAGTTAGGTTAGCCAATTAAAGCCTTGCTTGTACAGATTTGAGGGCTTTTTTTGTTAGATAATTGAACCTGTACCCTGGACAAACTGTTCCAATCTTTGCAGTATTTGAGGAAAGCAGAACAAAGCTGTCAATCAGGCAGCTGCAGTCCCATAAATAAGAAAGTTGAAATGCTAAGACTGCGGATTGACAATTATAATAGCGTAAGAACAAGCTGTGTTAGATTTCTAGTCCTTTTACTATGCTAACACAAAGGACTCAGTGACCTCTATCAGAAAACATATATTGTGTCCTAGAGCAATGATAGACTGGATATTTTAAAAGGCTGAAACATATCAAATCAAGTATCAAATTAACCTTTCTGAATAACAAACAAATCACTGAGGTATCTTCTGACTTCCTACAAGTTGCCCTTGAACATAATAGAAGTCCTTTGAGAATAACCACATCTCTACAGTCCATAATCACTGACCTTTGAAAAGTACCAAATCATTACAGTGGGAGTATGGTTTGGAGCCAAAGGTGTAGTCCTGTTTTTCAGAGCCTGGAAATTTTAGGTTGCAATACAAGGTTCTGTTTTCCTAAAAAGTTTGCATGTCGAAATGAATAAATGTTGGTGGATCTATCATCACGGTATAATAAGGTTGTTCATTATTCATGCAAAGTAAAACAGGCTCAGGTTGACTATGCCTTGAGGTCTTTCCAGTTTGCTGTTCTGAAATGTTTTTTTAAGCAACTCTGTGCAGATATCTACTCTGGATATTAATCTTTTCAGTCATTTAATTTGCATGTTGCACTTTATTGTCCTCGAGTCGTTTCTTCTCATTAACCAAAGGCGTAATGCTTCAAAAATGATTCTTAGTCAATCTGACATTTCAAAAAGTATTCTTATTCTTATTAAATTAATTGCAGTATGAGAAAGGTCTGATTTCAGATATGAGATCCAATGAAATTGCTGTGAAAATATGCCAGTAGATGGGGGAGGGTGTGAAAAATATGCTGGTGACACTTTTTAGGAAGACTGTGTAAATACAAATTTTAAAGTAGGGTTTTGAAATGTCATTTTTATTTTATTACTTTTTCAACATACTCTCAACATTTTATTAACAGTCTTTATTCCCCCAGCAATGAATGTTGCTCATGCGCTGCCTTGAGAAGTTTATTTACATGCAATCCTGTATGTGTTTACTTTGAAGTAAGCCTCACAAGCAAGATTCATATATTGTGCTAAACAGTTTTGTGGTCTATTTTACTGTGACTTACTATGATGTGTTTAATAGCCATGATTGATAGCCTAAAGTTATGTATGAAGTCAGCCACCCAGGCTTATTTAAAACACTTAACTCAGTGGGGTGTGTGAACAAAATGCACACAGTGTTGTAACTTTATTCTATCAGTTATCCTGGAATAAAAAACCATTCTACCTCTTGACAAAAAAAAAAAAAAAGGCTCGTAATCCATCTAATGATATGAAATAGGGAAATTCTTTACAGTCAATACTAACATCTACCTTTTGGGCCAGTAATTCATTTTCTTTGAATAATGAAGTAATATTTCATTGGGGACTATAGGAGTATGGAAAAATGTCTTTATCTACCTGGTTCATGTCCCTGCCTCTCCAACTTCATTAGAGTTGAGAAAGGTATATTCAGTAGCCCTGGAGGAGGCACAGCTGGCCAAAGATCCAGCATCATAGTAATATCTAGGAGATGAATGTACTTTCTTTTGTCTTGGATTTCAAAAGCTTCTGGCCTTTGAATTCAAGAGGCAGACATTCCTGTATGCTTCCAGCACAGCATCCTCAATACTGCTGGGTTATGATTCCCATCAATTTCAGCCAACTTGGCCAATGACTAGAAATTAGGGGAGCCACCCTCCAGCAGCCTATGAGGAGAACTCTTGCCCCCTTGCTGTTTTGCATCTAGCTTTGCACTAATATCTTCAGTTTGCAAACAAGTTGGCTAAGGGGAGAACTGAGAGCACTCTTCAGATATCTAAAGGGTTGCCACCCAGAAGAGGAAGTGGATTTGTTTTTTTATTGTTCCAGAAGGCAGAACCAGAACCAATGGATTAAAACTGTATGAAAGGAGGTTCAGGGTAGATGACAGGGGGACTTCATGGCTGTACAAGTTATGAACCAATGGAGCAGGCTGGCCCCTGATGTGGTTGGAATATATGACCTGTGATCCCTTCTGATTCTATGATTCTAACAAAAATTAAATCTTGGAGGAGGAGGAGGAGGAGGAGGAGGAGGAGGAGGAGGAGGAGGAGGAGGAGGCGGCAGCAGCAGCAGCGGCAGCAGCAGTGGCAGTGGCAGTGGCGGCAGCAGTGGCAGCGGTGGCAGCAGCAGTGGCAAGGAATTATTCCACAATCAAAATAAAAATTAAACAGGTCACTGAAATGCATACCAGTTGAGAATACTTTTCCACAGGGTTTTGAGCTGTAGCATTATGGCCACTATGACTTGGACAGGATTCCTATATTTAGCTTTCAGTGTGTTTACTTCACAAGTGTTAAAAATAAAGTTTTCACACTTACACCAGGGGTTTCAGCCACATCTGTTCAACAAATTTCTAACTTAGCTATTCCTTATTCACCATAGCTTATTTCCTATAGTTAACTACTATTAATGTTACTCTGTACTCTATTCTACATATATAGCCTATGTTTTTATCGTGTATCTTGTACTGTACCTCTGATCTCTGGTACTAATCTAGTTTTCCATACCCTTCCCAACCAACATGGATCCACTGACACCTACGTTCGGTGGTATAGATTCTTGCTGTGGCCTTTGCTGATACTCTGGGCTGGGCCCTGGGTCCTCAAGCCCACTCCCTGAAACTGCTAGCACCTTGGGTCTTTAAGGAGTTATGGTGGCTTATGCCTTAACCTTTCATCTGAATGCCAACATTCTTGTCTGCTCCATAAGTGTACATGTCTGGACCACTCAATCTTGCCATCAGTGAAGCAGCGTGCAATACGCTACCACTCAGTGCTCCTGTGACTTGCCAAAGCTTCAGCCACTCATGAGGTCTGACATCTTCACGGGTGAGCCACAGTCAACACTACCTTCAATGACTTGTTTGCTCTGCCCCATCTCTGACACTACTCTAGTACTTTCTCAAGAGCTTTGCTCTTCTCTTCCTCCTTCTTTTTTCTCACTTCTTTCTTTGTTTTGCTTGGATTCAACTTTCTTCTTCCTTGATACTACCATACATAGTGCCAGCTCAACCAATCTGTAAGGGCAGAGACCTTAAAAGAAATGGGGAAGGAGACAAGGAGCCACTTCAGCCAACATTCATCCTTTCTTCCTCATTATACCATTTCATATAGACATGTTGCTTTTTGCAATTACAAGTATAACTAATTTTTCTGTTAATTTTCACTCACTACCTGAACGTTTACTTAGCACTTTCTTCCTCCTAGAACATACTGTCTTTCTTATGGCCATTCTCTTTCTTTAAATTCATAACTATTGAAGACACCTACCTTGAATACATTATTCTGCAAACTGCATAGGAAAGCCTAGCAGAAAGTCCATATTAGAGTCAAAGTTTCAGTAATCTGAAATCTCCACAAAATAGCAACAGTTTTCTTCAGTATATTTGGCTAGTTCATATTCAGTGCAACTTAAAGAATATATGCGTATTTGGGTATGGATAGCAAATTCCAAGAAAGAAAGCACAGAAAATTTATAGTTTCCTGAGCATTTCAAAGGACTTCAGTTGGTGTGCGTGTATGAACATTTCTTAGTCTATGCCTTAAGACTTCAGAAAGATGCTATATCTGGAAACTTTCTTAAAATAATCAGGTGATGATAAAGTATTGCACTGTCGCAATAATCAGAAGAGTTGGCAACTTTACAGCACTGTCCTTCTGACAGCAACCAGGCACTCCCTACTGATGGTTCCCTGTATTTATCTGCTGCTCGAGAATTCTGTTAACAATCTGCCAAGTCCAAAAGTGATTTCAGAATAAAATTAAAAATCCAAGCAACAGTAATTGATACGGCACTGATTTACAATGCCAGCCATAATAAGCCTCACAAAGTTGACCACACAACAACCTCAAGAGGAAATTTTGATGATCCTCCTCTCTTCAGTCTGAGAGGAGACAGATAGACACTATTGACAAAGAGCAAATCTACACTTTCTATATAGCCCAGCATCAGTCCAGGCCCACCACCACTTCCTGAATGCAAGAACAGATGATCTCCTCCTCCTCCTCCTCCTCCTCCTCCTCCGCCTCCTCCTCCTCCGCCTCCTCCTCTTGCAATGGCACCCCTTGCTTATGTTTTCCAACTTCAGTTTAAAATAGTGTAGCTGTTTTTTGACCCAAGCCATCTTAAGCCCTTCGGAGAAGATGGTCTCCAGCACTTTGTTTCAAACAGCAGCCCCAGCTCTGGTTGGCTGCAGTGTCTGGCACACCCTCTCCCCTCCAATAGATGCTCACTTCCTACACAGCCAAGTTGTTCTGAGCTGCTGTGTTCTCCACGTTTTTTTTTAAACATAATCTTGTGGTTAATAATAGCTTAAGTCAATATATCCTCAACCCTAGCAGCTTGTTCTCCATCCAAGTGTAACATCCTCCAGTGGGCACCTCTTCCATTTCTGCCCAGGCTGGATGAAGCATGTTCTCTTTGCTTTCCCATTCCCTGTCTGCAGTATCGCAAAGCTTCTCTTCCCTTTTTCCCCTCTTTAATCAAAAATCCAACCAGTAATATAGGACCGTTGCTATTTTGTTTCTATGAATCTGAATTTTCGGTTCTCCCTCGCTACAAAGATGCTATGGAGCTTCAGAGGAAGATAAAAATGAAAGAACAATCTGTTCCCCTGTTGCTTTGATTGTTGTGGCACTGGAGCAAGGAAAATGTTGTAAAGGGAGAAAAAGAAAATGAAAGGGTCTACTTTAGTGTCAAAGGAGATAATGTGGGAAGGGCATGTGAAGGCACTCACGCATGCAAACATCTGGGGAAGCAAAGGAAATGCACAGGGACTGGTGAAGAGGGAACAACCCCTAAAACGAAAAGGCAGATACTGGTAGACCAGTCCTCATGAGGACCAGCCAGTGAACTTTGTTGTCCTGCAAAAAAGGGAAAGCCAAGAAGCAGGGGAACAACCAATCAAGTATTGAGGTAGCCATGGGCACTGAGCCCAATTTCATTGCCAGCCTACTGCAAGGTGGACTGGAATTTGTGAAACTGGCTTTAAGAACAGCTTGGAGCAACATGGGAGACAAGTAGCTTAAGATTCAGTGTGGAATTGCTTTCGAGTCAGCCTTTATCAACAGGCTAACAATCAGACAACTTCTGTCCCTGCAAACCATACCTGGTTAATAAAAAAGAACAGTTTCATATGGTTATGACACCACCATGCAGATCAGGGCTATACTCATTCCCAAATAAGCCTCCACACGATTACAATTTTATTTGTTGAAACAAAGAGTCAGGGAAAGTCACTAGCTCTTATGGCAAATGAACTGTTTGCATCATGAGCTATGCTTCATTTTTTCCCCACTTTCCTCTGAGAAATCTACAGGATCTATTCACAAAACATTGTGTCTAACATAACTGGATGGGATGGTCAGGATAAGTGAGATGTTGCTTGGCAAAATAATAGGTAGGAATAAAGCAGGTTCTGGAAGGAAGATTCTGAAGGGAAAGCTACTTTATCTGATGACACTGCAGTAAACTCAAAGAATGTATGAGTCGGAAGGCAGTTTACAGGTCATCGGATCTAATCTCCTTTTCAGTGCAGGAATCCAATAAAGCATCCCTGACAAGTGACTATCCAGACCTGTTTGAAAATCTCCAGCAAGGGGGAGTCCAATGTTGGTCTAAACAGCCCGTCCCAATGCTTAACCGTTCTTACCATCAGGAAATGCCTTCTAATGTTAGTGTGAGTCTCCTTTCTTTTAATTGCAGTCCATTCAGGTCCTTGTCCTGCTCCTGGTCTCAATAGAGAATGTCTTTTGCACATGAATGTCATTTAAATATTTTTTGACTACTATAATCTCTTGTCTCATTTTTTTTTCTTTTCTAAGCTAAAGATGCCCAGCTCCTTTAGTACAGTAGTTGTTAATTGCACTTGGCTTTCAGTACTTATCATCCTAGTAGCTCTTTCTAACTACCAGTCCAGTTTCTCCATATCCATTTTAAAATGTGGTGCCCAGAAATAAACACAGTATTCCAAGTACAGGCTAACAAGCACAGAGTACTATAAAACCATTACTGTATCTCCTGTGATCAGATATTTCTGTTAATGCAGTCCAAGATTGTCTTTGCCTTTATAGCTTCTGCATCACACTTCTTGCTCATAGTCAGCTACTGGTCCATTAGCAATTCCATTTTACTATCTCCCCAGTCCTGTAACTATGCATTTATTTTTACTGTTCAGCTGCCAGACTTGTCACATTTTAACATCATCTTGTTAGCCAATCCTCCAAGTTGGGCATCATCTGAAAACTTGATAGGCACTTTGTCAAGCCTCACAACTGGTCACGTATTAAATCACAAATTTCCAGACACTTAAACCCTAACTCAGGACATTATTAGTCTTGGCAGTAGACTCTCAGATATGACTCAACTAGAGTATAAACTGTATTGCTGACATGTATGAATACAGCAGTTGATGTCTACTGTATATAGTGGAAAGAAGTCAGATTGTTATTATTATGGTTGGTCACACAGTCAGCCAGATGTTTAGACTGGATTTGGCATTTTTATCCACCTATTGAGTCCTTCCAAAGGACCTGGGATAGGCAGATGTTGTAATTTGATGGTGTTAAAGGTATCATTGCAGGATGTAAACTATTCCAAGTAAAGCTGTCTTTTGCAATTGACTGATAGTGATTTTGTCAATGCCGATGGTCTTCAGGTGGTGCTCCAGATGTTTTGGGATTGCACCTAAGGCACCTATAATTATTGCTTCTGTCTTTACTTTCTTTTGCCACAGTTCTATTTCCAGGTCTTTGCAGTTTGTGATTTTCTCCAGTTCTTTCTCTTCTATGCTGCTGTCTCCAGGTATTGCAATGTCCACTATCCAGACTTTTTTGTCTTACTTATCAACAATTGTTTAGTCTGGGGTGTTGTGTGGCAGGTGCTTGTCTGTTTGAATTCTAAAGTCCCAGAGCACTTTAGCTTCTTCATTTTCTATTACTTTGTCTATTTTGTGGCCCCACCAGTTCTTGCTTGCAGGCAAGTGGTATTTCTTGCAGATATTCCAATGCACCATTGTTGCTACTGTGTCACACTGTTGTTTGTAGTCAGTCTGTGTGATCTTCTTGCAGTAGCTAACTAGATGGTCCACTGTTTCTTCAGCTTCTTTGCAGAGGCGGCATTTGCTGTCTGTTGCTGTCTTCTCAATTCTGGCTTTATATGCATTTGTTCTTAAGGCTCAGTCTTGTGCAGCCAGAATTAGCCCCTCTGTCACTTCCTTCAACTTCCCTGCTCTTAGCCATTGCCAGGTCTTGTTGTTATATGCTTTGCCTACTGCTGTTGCCTATTATTATTATTATTATTCCAATTTATATAGCTGCCCATCTCACCACAGGTGACTGGGTGACATACAGGTGAAACTCGAAAAATTAGAATATCGTGCAAATGTTCATTTATGTCAGTATGGCAACTCAAAAGGTGAAACCAATATATGAGATAGACGCATTACATGCAAAGCGAGATATGTCAAGCCTTACTTTGGTATAATTGTGATGATTATGGCGTACAGCTTATGAAAACCCCAAATTCACAATCTCAGAACTTAGAATAGTGTGAAAAGGTTCAATATTCTAGGCTCAAAGTGTCCCACTCTAATCAGCTAATGAATCCATAACACCTGCAAAGGGTTCCTGAGCCTTTAAATGGTCTCTCAGGCTGGTTCAGTAGGAATCACAAGCATGGGAAAGACTGCTGACCTGACAGCTGTGCAGAAAGCCATCATTGACACCCTCCATAAGGAGGGAAAGCCCCAAAAGGTAATTGCAAAAGAAGTTGGATGTTCCCAAAGTGCTGTATCAAAGCACATCAATAGAAGGTTATGTGGAAGGGAAAAGTGTGGGAGAAAAAGGTGCACAAGCAGCAGGGATGACCGCAGCCTGGAGAGGATTGTCAGGAAAAGGCCATTCAAAAGTGTTGGGGACTTTCACAAGGAGTGGACTGAGGCTGGAGTTAGTGCATCAAGAGCCACCACACACAGACGGATCCTGGACATGGGCTTCAAATGTCGTATTCCTCTTGTCAAGCCTCTCCTGAACAACAAACAACGTCAGAAGCGTCTTACCTGGGCTACAGAAAAAAAGAACTGGTCTGTTGCCCAGTGGTCCAAAGTCCTCTTTTCTGATGAGAGCAACTTCTGCATCTCATTTGGGAACCAAGGACCCAGAGTCTGGAGGAAGAATGGAGAGGCATGATGCTCGAAGTCCAGTGTGAAGTTTCCACAGTCTGTGTTGATTTGGGGAGCCATGTCATCTGCTGGTGTTGGTCCACTGTGCTTCATTAAGTCCAGGGTCAACGCAGCCATCTACCAGGAGATTTTGGAGCACTTCATGCTTCCTTCTGCAGACGAGCTTTATGGGGATGCTGACTTCATTTTCCAGCAGGACTTGGCACCTGCCCACACTGCCAAAAGTACCAAAACCTGGTTCAATGACCATGGGATTACTGTGCTTGATTGGCCAGCAAACTCGCCTGACCTGAACCCCATAGAGAATCTATGGGGCATTGCCAAGAGAAAGATGAGGGACATGAGACCGAACAATGCAGCGGAGCTGAAGGCCGCTATTGAAGCATCCTGGTCTTCCATAACACCTCAGCAGTGCCGCAGGCTGATAGCATCCATGCCACGCCGCATTGCGGCAGTCATTGCTGCAAAAGGGGCCCAAACCAAGTACTGAGTACATATGCATGCTTATACTTTGCAGAGGTCCGATATTGTTCTATTTCCAATCCTTATGTTATTGATGTCATGTAATATTCTAATTTTCTGAGATTGTGAATTTGGGGTTTACATAAGCTGTACGCCATAATCATCACAATTATACCAAAGTAAGGCTTGACATATCTCGCTTTGCATGTAATGCATCTATCTCATATATTGGTTTCACCTTTTGAGTTGCCATACTGACATAAATGAACATTTGCACGATATTCTAATTTTTCGAGTTTCACCTGTACAACAAAGCTAAAAGCATAATGATTTATTCCAAATTTATTCATAATTTAATGAATAAATACATAAAGCATAATGATTTATTCCATAAAAGCATAATGATTTATTCCAAATTTATTCATAATTTAATGAATAAATACATTAAAATATATCCTATTTATACAAAACCACGCTCTAACATTTAAACACTAGGGTTTTTCTTCCCACCTTTCTGAATCAATGGATTCCTGGTCACCATCTTGGTGGCCTTGGAAGACACCTGGGAAATATTTGTATAATGGTTCTCTCTGACTTGGGATCTGCTGGTTTCTGCCTTATTAATCTCCTCCCCCCCTTCTATTCCACTGTCTAGGTACTTCATTAAGTGTTTGAATAGCACTGGACTGAGGTTGGAGACCAAAGGATTGTACTCAATGCTTCACTTCATGACAATGTAGAACCATTTATGAGCACTTTTTGGATGCAGTTGTTCAACCAATTGCTAATCCACTGTACTGTAGCACTAACTTCCATTTATCCTTCTAGTTCACAAGACTTTACTAAGTACATCCGTAACATTTCCTTGGATTTTGAGTCATTCTGCCGTAGAAGAAGAAAAGGTTAGTCTGAAATAGCTAAACCTGTGTTAGTTCCTGATAAGGGTAGTATTCCTAAATGCTCTCACATATGCTTTTTAACAACATAATTTAGGACTCTGTCCAATTCAGATGTAAATAATTAATCTGTAGTTTCCCAGAGCTTCCCTCTTCCCCTTTGTGATGATTGGGCCAGTGTGTTTTTTCCAGTGTTCTGACTAGAAAGTCTTCTTTGAGTAGGGTGGCAGTAAGGCTTCCAGTGAACCAATGCAAAATTCACTACCTTCCTGCTTGATTAACAAGGGAAGTCACCTGATCCCCCTCCTAGCAGCTGATCATGTGGATCAACTTCTAACTGGGAAATGAGGATAAGCTGTGTTTCTAATTCATATATGTTAGAGTTGAGAACTCCATGCAGTTTGGGGATTATGGGTTGTTTGCCTCTACAGAAGCTGAAGGAGAGACTTGGGAAATCTCAAGAGCCTCTGTCTTCTACCTTGCAATCTTGTAGCTTTGGGATGAAAAGAGTGCCTTCCTTCTCTTTTTTCTTGAAAAACATCACTGCCTTTGAGCCTCTATTCTTATTTTTATTCAAGCTGACCTGAGAAAGTTTTACTATCATTTGTTCTAGCTTTAGATATAAACGGGAAATACATTTCCATACTTGAAGACAATTTCTGGATGAGTTTTGACATGTTCCACTTCAGTTTGATAAAATACCAATTACAACTGTAAATTGAAGCTGAACACCAGATTTTGAAATATTAACTTATCAGGATGCTACGCTGTTATTAGCTAGTTTCAGTAAATGCACTAGTAGGTGGAAAAAGGGAAAAGTTGAAAAGAGCTAGTCCATTCATACCATACTTCGACTAGCAGGGTCCAGAAGGCGGGCCTTCTCTGCTGTAGCCCCTGCCCTTTGGAACATCTTGCCCCCAGGGGTGAGACAGGCCCCCTCACTCCAGGCCTTTCGGAGGGAGTTGAAGACCTGGCTCTGCCATTTGGCCTGGGGCGGGGAGGGAGGATATCAGAAATGGGGTTGGCTGGCCCCTTAGCGGCCTGGTGGGGCCCTATTGCCCTCTTGGAGTTTTTAGCTTTTTATTTCTGTAAATTTCTAGTTTTATAGTGTATAATTTTTAAACTTTTTTAATTTAATTGTGATTTTAGTGGTTGTAAGCCGCCCAGAGTCCCCCATTGTAGGGGAGATGGGCGGGGACAAATTAAATAAATAAATAAATAAAATAAATACCAAGAACAAGACCCTGCTATACCTTTTTCCTAACAATGCCACCCATGCTTGGTTGTTGGATCTCAATGATTCTGATGAGGACTTTTTTTTTCTTGTTTAATTTCAGCTGTTTTGCGGGGGAAGAGGATAGCTCTTGGCTGTATCTGTGTTAAGTTCAGGATCAGTGGAAACAAACAGCAGCAAAATTCCTGGCCCAGAAAAAATAGTGTTGATGCAGAAGAGGCTGATTTGTAAAATTGGTCCCCATGGCTGTGCACAAACACAACCATGCAGGGTCTGACCAGGTTAGTGCTTGGATGGAAGGCAATCAGGAAATCCCTGGGGTATACTCTAGACTGGAAAATTGAAGACAGTGACAAAGCAACCTAGGCATGACCTTGCAATCACCAGGAGTCAAATTTAAGAGAGACTTTACTTTTAAAAGAGGTGTTTTATACTTCCTTCCTCAACAATTTTCTTTTACAGACCTGGATGAGGATACCAGCCCAGAATTATTTATGGAAACAGACGGGCACTGTCTATTGAAAGATCTGTTGTTGAATTGCTCAGACCATTATTTTTTTCCATAAGCATCAAAATCCCTCTCTTCATTTAGGACAGGCACATGAAGGATACCTGTCAAAGTATGTCAAAGGAGCCAGCAGTAATGTAATGGCTTCAAGCACTGAAGTTAATCAGCCACCCCACACAGAAAAGAAACTCACAACTATGGCCTGTAGGACATGGTTATGGCTTGGTTTGTTGTATAGCGCCAATTGTCATCATGCATATTTTCAGTCATTCCCATTACACAGTTCCCTTTTTAGATAAGCAAAAAACTACGTAAAGTGTCAAAGAGGACTAAGGAATAGTAAGTCCAGAAAATCCATGAGATAAGAAAAGGAAATACAGCTAAGCCTAGTTTATACCAGCATCATTCAGTCTGTCCGTGCCCTTCTGTCCTTGCAAACCAGTTTAGCTCCCATCAGGTTCATTCACCTATTCAAACACTGCATTTTCTTCTTATTTCTTTCTAAGGATCTCATCAGTTCCATCTATCCATGACTTTTTCAGTCTCTCCCTTCCTTTCAACCCATTTGCTTTGCAATTCAATTCTCATTCATTCTGTCTATGTGACCAAACTATACAACATACTTGTTTTGTACTAGTCACCTTCCTTTATATACAATCCACATTCATTCAGCAGCTAATAATTCTGGACCTCTCTTCTCTCACCGCTTATGATTCTTAAGTATCCCATTCCCACAGCATTCAATTTACTTTTATGTTAGCTTTGAGATACTCAACTTGCACTTCAGTATAACAAAGTTAGCAGAAGTTCTCTTGTACAAAACTTCTTTTGGCAAACGTTCATTCCTAAAAAATAAACCAGAAACTGCTCACTACAATATGTTTTTACCAGCATTTTTACATCTTAAAATTCTTCTATACATTTCCTAATTTTTAGTAAACATTCTACCAAAATTCACAGATTCACTTACTTCATTTTTAATACCATTTATGTGTTCCTTGCAATGATTCATGCTATTTTCCCTGTCAAACACGAACTTCATCCAACACATTAATTT
Organism: Liasis olivaceus; assembly: GCA_030867105.1. NCBI lineage: Eukaryota > Metazoa > Chordata > Lepidosauria > Squamata > Pythonidae > Liasis > Liasis olivaceus. Next base: position 48,876,923 of record CM061348.1, read on the forward strand.
TCAGATCTGTATTCCTCACTGCATCACAAGATGTATCTAACATTCACAACAAATCATTTAACTTCTCAGCCAACGACATAGCATCATCTGCACACAAAGGTACATGTACATTCACATCCCAAGCAACATACCTCTAACATCACCACAAGCATTCCTTATATATTTATCCATAAAAATATTAAATGAACAAGGGGATAGCACACATCCTTGTTTTACTTTCTGCTTAATGCTGATCCATTTGTTAAGCGTTCCATTTATTCTAAGTCATGGTTTAATTCCATTATTTGCCCCAACTGTTGCATTCAGCAACCAACCTTCAGTTCTATATTCATGCAAAACATTCCATAATTCAGGCCTATTCACTTTATCATATGCTTTCTCTTAACAAACATTGAATAAGCTTTTTTCTCACATTCATATATTTCTCAATTATCTGCTAAAGAGCAAAATCTGATCCGCATATCTCTTGTCCAGAATAGCCACACTGAACATCCCAAATTTTTCTCACTGTCATGTCTCGAAGCTTTTTAATCAGAATTGTGCCAAACATATTCTTGCATGCATTTGTTCTTATCTGCAGTTTCTTTTATTTTATTGTTCCACAAAACTTTCCATTAGTGAAACCCTACATACTTCTGCTGCACACAGTTAAATAATGTTCTTCACTTTGTTTCAAGCAGCTTCCACATCCTCTTTTCTTATATCCACTTTCCACAAATTCTATTGGGAGATTATTCTATTTACTAATAGTTTTTACATAGGACTTGTACTTTCTTTTCCCCATTCTACTTTCACTGTAATTTCTTTCACTACTTTTCTTCCTTGTTCATTTTCACCCAAGAGCCACTTTTAACTCTAGCAAAAAAAACCCTATCCCACATTAAGAACCACTCATCACCCTTGTACCCTTCACAAATTCTCTCCAGCAAAAACAGTCATATCAATCATGCTTTTAGATTTATACTATTTCCCTACCATGTGAACATGTGATGGATGATACATAAAGCTTTTATTTGAAACAAACTACCCTTTTTCTAAGCAGTTACTCACTAAAAAGTCACCATTCTCATTCATTATTGGGTCTCTCAATGGCCCTATCACTTTTTCTGCCCTCCCTCATCTCATTCCCACCCGTCCATTCATGTCACCTAACAGAACTGATTTTTTCCTCTTTGATAACATCCATTTAGAATGTTGCACATTTTTTTCTCAAAACATACCACTGCTTCTTCCATTGTTACCATTCACCAGAGTGTAATGTGCAATTAAAGGATTCCTATTGTTATACATACAACCTATTTTATATGCACAACCTAAGTAAACCATTTCATATTTTCTAGCATACATTTTAGCCCATTCATCCATAACTGAATGTACATTTTCATTTTCCTGCCTGAATCCATTCCACAAGATCTGACCACTTCATTCAGATCTATTACAACCTACCTCTTTGGCTTCCTTTTACAGACATACATGTCTATTTTTCTTTCTCACATTTTATCATTAATTCATACTCTTCACCACTGACTCCTCTTCAAAGTCTCAATCTTCCATATGCCATGGTTATCCCCAGATGGGCTCCTAGATACAGACCTCTGCCATGCATCATGACTTTGGTCAATTGAGGCTCTCACATAAACCTTTTTAGCGAATTTTATTGGTTGATTCATTCATTCAAATACCATCTAATCATACCCGTTCACAATACTCTATCAAGTAAGGATCTCTAAATCTAGAGACAACAATGCAAGCCAACATACTGTGCAAGCATCCCACCAACTAGAATGTATATGCAATACACACACTTGTGATATTAACAGAAAATGTAAACATAAAATGGTGGTTTGGAGAGACAAGATAAAGAAGAAATGTAAGTGAAAGTCGATATAAATGAAAAGACCGAAATAGATCAGAATGAATGGGAGGAGGAAATATGAAAGAAGAAAACAGTTGAAAGTTATTTACTGATTTATTGACATGGCTAAAACCCATATGCAGCAACAAAACATAACTAAAAATAGAACTGAAGAATAAATTATCAAATATCTTTAAGAATTCATGAAAATGATTTTATAGTATACTTATTTTTTGTAAAAATGTATACAAATACTTCTGCAAATGAATTATTAACCACAAATATTCTTTACAACAGATTTGCCTTTTTTACTTAGTATATGCTTCTTTTAATGCAATAATGTGGCAGGTTTCTGTTTTCTATGGAGAGAAACATATAGGATGGATACTGCCAATTTTTATTTTTTTTTTTGTCTGCGCTCAGTCATTACTGACCCTGCAGTGACTGCCTGGACAAATCCTGTGCAGTTTTCAAGGCAATTGTTTCGGAAGTGGTTTGCAAGAGCCTCCTTCCTAGAGCAGAGCCCAGCTGGCGAGCGCAGGAGGCGGGGTTTCCGTTGCTTCGCGCCCTTTTCGGGTGAGTGCGGTTTCGCGCTTACCGGCAGCTGATCCCGTCTCTCTGTGCAAGGCGCTGCCAGCATTTTTCCTCCCACCGGAGTGAGAGTACCCATTTATCTACTCACGTAAGTTTTCGAGCTGTTGGGTTGACAGGAGCTGGGGAGGAAACAAGAGCTCACCTTGTTAACGGCGAAGGCTGGACTCGAACCGCCGAAGCCGTCAGCCATTTCTGGCCGGCAACTTTCAGCGTCATTAAGCCGCTGCGCCACCGCATCCCCGTCATACTGCCAATTACTAATATATAATTAATGCACCAGCATGAGGTGGTGGTGAAATGCTGATTCAGTAAATTAGAATGGAGAATGTCATTCCAAAGTACTAGTTCTAGCTATTATTTCTATAGAGGTCCATATGAAGATTCCTTTTAAGTAGAAAACAACCAGATCAGTGGATAACGTTCTAATGCATCTCTCTTTCCATACTAGCCAGAAGCATTTATTTACAGAAGGAAGCTTTTAAGAATAGGATTCCCCAACTTCAACTCCAACTGGTCCAGTCTATTGCGTCATCTTAGAACACTTACCTCCCCCTCACTGTGATACGTGAACCGATTATTCTGACAAAATCTGGATCAACCGTATTACAATCTTTCTCTTCCAAATCATCTTGTATTTAATGACAGACAAAAATATGTATTATGAGAAACTCTGATTAATTCTTTATTGAGATAATGAAAGAAATTAAATTTAGTCCTTGAGTTAAGCATTAATACTTATCTGAAGACTCTTTCTGCCTCTGCTATTTCAGAGCTAAGCTGATAAGACAAATTATGCTTACATTTTCAACCAAAACTATTTATTTCTTAAATTTATGCCTATTTAAATTCAGAGTTCAAGAGAACAGAAGAAAAGCATTCCTGGTAGCTGCCTGATATACTGAATATAATTTGAAAATGTTATAAAATAATTATATCACTGCTTAGTTGTTGATGCTGGTATGTGTAGGGTTTTAGGTACTTTTCTGTTTTAAGGGATTTCATAGATGATTTTATATGTGTGTGTGTGTGTGTGTGTATGTATATATGTATGTATGTATGTATGTATGTATTTCACCTGCTATTCCCCATCTTTGGGTCCAAATAGTTATTACATTCAGAGGAAGAACAAACAGGAAAAGCAATAAAAAGAATATGGATTTAAGCCAATTGCTGTTCACTTGCAATTATTTCATTAACTATTAATTCATTGATTTCTCCTGAGTAAACTGCTTATATCTATGACTGGATTTTTCAATATATTTTCATTTTGTAAACAGTTGCTGTGGTGTGGCCCAATTTAGACTACCTGGGGCAAGAGAGACAACCTTGTTTTTGTCCAGGACATTTTCCCACAGGAGAAATCTGCAGGGAAGTACATATGAGAGGGCCCCAAGCAAACAGTGGGTGGAGCCACAAAAAGGTTGGTGGGGAGACTCCTTTTCTTGCTGTTGTAACCTGTCTCTCTCTTTCTCTCTCAATCCTGAAAAGCAGGCAGATAGAAATTCCTAGGCCTCCCCTGTGATCTCTTGCACAGGGAGGTATGAAATTAAAGAAAGGGTAGATTTAACTTAGTACAATTTCTCCTTTTTTTTTCCGAAGGTGGTGTTAATCCTGGATGAGAAAATACGCAGCAATTGTAATATGTCTTCCCTTCCACTGCTAGCAGCAGGCTGGGAGCCGGAGAAACTTGGCATTAGAACTTAGTGCTAAAAACATTCTGAAGGAAAGCATTAAAGCCTCCATCTCCCTAATGCAACAATGGCCCTTTCTCAACACCCTCTCCAAGAGCTGAGCTCACCTTGAAGGAGAATTTACTTCTTAGGTAAGATTGTCAGAATTAATTCCTATCACCTATACACATACATAACTAGAAACAGCTGGAGCTTGATACCTGAAAAACTTGTTTTAAAAATCTATCTGTCTGTCTGTCTGTCTGTCTGTCTATCTATCTATCTATCTATCTATCTATCTATCTATCTTTTAAACATATAGAAATTTTGATCAAATTCTAGAATGCATTTGATTAACAACAACAAAAAAAAAGGCTTTATATCCAAGAAACTACACCTATACTGCCTTGTAAAGATATATAAATGTGTGCAATTATGGGCACTTCCCTCCTGCCCCAAGCTGATACAAGTCCTGTAGTAACAAAAATTCTCAAAACTCTTCCATAAAAACTTCCATGTATTTTTTTTTCCTTTTGTTTAGATTTTTATCCCACCTTTATATTTGGTCAATGCAAGGTGGCAAACGTACCTAATATTCCTGCCTCCTATTTTCCCCACAACAACCCTGTGAGGTGAGTTGGGCTGAGAAAGAATAACTGGCCCAAGGTTACCCAGCCAGCTTTCATGCCTAAGGTGGGACTAGAACTCACAGTCTCCTGGTTGCTAGGCCAGCACCTTATCCACTACACCAAACTGGCTCTCATAATTTTTCATGTTGTGTGCATTTTGTCTGGCTCCATGCAAAAAAGTTTAAGAAGTTCCTACAAGAAGGAGATAGAAGGATGTCAAGCCACCTTTTCTTAAAAGACCTGAAACCCAGGACCCATGAGCCATAATGGGCATCCTGCAAAAAGGCAACAAGGTAATTTTACTGTGGTTTCAAATACTTTGCAGCTGAACTAGAAATGCCTCATTTTTTAAATTATAGCCAACATGGTAAGAACATACAGCTACTTCTGAACTGGCACAAAGTCCTTGTACAAAGTTCTGTGTATATATGTATGGATTATAAGTAACTGTTGAACTTTTACTGCATAATTGAAGTGCTAAGATGTCTGTGATACCATTTCTCATTTTTCAAGAAGCTAACCCAGATTTTACTTTTGATTGATTGATTGACTGATTGATTGATTATATGCCATCAAGTCAGTGTCGACTCTTAGTGACCACAAAGATAGATTTTCTCCAGGACACTCTGTCCCAAACCTGGTCCTTCAGATCTTCCAAATGGTACACCCATTGCTGCTGCAACTGAGTCCATCCACCTTGTTGTTGATTATCCTCTTTTCTCTTTCCTTCCACTTTTACTTTAATCTCTTCCATATGTGCCACATAACACCACAAAGAGTGGCCACCATCTCTGGAGCTAGGGGACAATAATCAAGATTATCTTCTGTATTCAGTTCCTTTTGACCAGCAAAAGGCTTGAGATACCTATAAGGACTAAGCTATTCATCATGCAAACTGACCTTTAAAGAGTATGTGTCATTTCTCCTTGTTTTCATGGAACATTGCTGGCTGGATATGCAAAAACCCTGACACTCTTTGCATTAATCATTTAAGTAAGTTTGATATTGGGTCATGGAAAGATTGAGCTAGATGGATATTGCTCACATTCAGTTAGCAACAAGAAAGAGGGCAAATCTAGGGGTTTGGTTGTCTCCCCAGGCCTGCAAGCAAAGATCATAAAGCTTACCTCCCATGTACAGTGGGCTGGTTACAGCTCTAATGAAGTTTAAATACTGAAATCATCTTTAAATTAATATTTATATGACTCCATGACACCCGAGTTCATTAAAAATTGCAGCATGAGTTAACACACTAATTGTTCAGCTGCCCATCTGGCTACATATGTTATCAGTATGGACACTTGAATGCTAGAATGGAATTGATAAGGCCTTACATGCAAAATATGGTAAATTTGTTTAATATTGTATGCCCCTTAGAGTCTGATAAGTAGGTAGCATAGTAATAATTGTTACACATACACACACAAACGCCGCCCTCTAACTACTAAGAGTGGGTGTCCTTACTTACGTGTATTTCCAAGGATGCTAAATGCAATTTACCAGGATTTAAACTGGCCCAGATGGCTAATCAGCTGGTTCTATTTATTCTAAATAGCACAATGGTGGGTGATAAGCCAGGAGACTTTACGTTCTGTTAGAGATGCAAAATGTCAACCCTTGACTATGCTAATGGCATCCTGCAATCTAGTAAGTTATGTCTGCCACTTAGAGGTGGATCCCCATCCAGATAGCAATCATCTGTCACTTGCCTTAAATGTTAAGCTCCCTAATGGACCTTTTTGTGCAGAGGCAGTATTTAATTTCAACACTCAGGCAGATTCTGGATTTGCTCAGATCAAGTGGAATGAGCATATCAACAGAGCTCCAGGCAATCTGCAATTCTGTTTTGTGGACTAAGAAATATTATTCTTGACCATTATGGTACAATCATCCAGAAGCTACTAGAGTATCTAATCAATAAAAATAAAATAAAATATATTCAGGAGCTCTAGCAAAGATTCAGATCTAAAATGAGGATTGATCAAGAATTATATCTATAGGGCAAAAACAAAAAAAAAAATCACAGTTGTTAACTTCTATAGGTTCAACCCATTGATAACTTTTCTGTATTTATTGGAAACCCAATAACCTCCCCAGATTTATTGGAAAGGGAAAGGCATTATAAAGCCCTTTTGAATGCCAAAGTGAAGCTTTAAAAGCTACTTGGCAACAGTTAATACAGTCTGTTAGATTAAGGGACTCAACGAATTTCTGGTGTAACATTGTAGGCTATTCTAATGCAAGTCCATCCTATTCACATGCCATATTCCCCCCAAGGTGTAGAAGTCCCATTTTTTTAATGCTTTAAAATATCTGTGATAATCCTTTGGCTCCTACTAACTTCCTTGTTAGTCATTTACTTGACTGGCTGCTTTCCCAGCCACAGATATTCAAGAATTGACAAATCAGCTGCAGACTGACAAGGCCCCAGGATGTGGTCGTATTCCAGCTGAGCTCATTAAAGCAAATGCTGGGGTTCAAATTTTGACATCTCTTTTTATTTCTCTCAAACAGCCTATAATTGTAATAACTTAGGCTTGACTATCAATATCCTAATTAAAAACAAAACAAAAATGGAATATCTAGAGTGATGCAGCAAACAGCCCATAAGCCTTATGCTACCAAACTCAAAGTATCTCTAGGATTTATCCATTTTAAAGTGTGCCTTTAAGCCTATCTCTAGAGAAGTCTTATAGGAAAAACAAAGCTTCCTCCATACACAAAACTTATGAATAAGGGCAAATCCAGACTTACCATTTAACCTCCTCTTGTCCTGTGCTTCTATCAGCTTGACTCTAAGATCACTTAAGAATATCCTGTCCAGACTGAGACATTTTGGCAACAGCTTGTAAGGAGTTCAGTCTGCCCTCCATTAGATAATTTTCTTGCTGCTGTGGTCTCCTATCTTTCCATTCCAGGAAAGCAATTGCCAATCAGATTTCTATCTATAAGAAGGTCTTCCTGGACATATATACATACATGTATATTTGTGTGTGTGAGTGTGAAATGGTACTGAAAACAGAGATACCAATATTATAATGCCCTAGTATAAATCAATGGTGTGACTGCATCTGGAATATTATGTGAAGTTCTGGTCACCACACCTCAGAAATAATATAGTAGACTAGAGAAGGTTCAGAGGACAACTAAGATGATCAAGGGTCTGGAGCAGCTTCCCTATGAGGAAAGGTTGCAACATTTAGGGCTCTTTAGTCTAGAAAGGAAGCAAATGAGAGAGGGCATGATCGAGGTGTACAAAATTATGCATGGTGTAGATAAAATAGACAAGGAAAAGCTATTTTCTCTTTCCCAAAAACGAGAGGTCACCCAATTAAATTGAATTCTGGAAGAATCAAGTCAGACAAAAGAAAATATTTTTTACACAATGCATAATTAAACCTTGGAATTTGCTACCATGAGATGATAGTGGTGCTCACTATCATCTTGGTTGGCTTCAAAAAAGGGTTGGACTGATTCATTAAAGTCATGGCTATTAGTTTTGATGGCAATGTAACTGTCTCTGAAGGCCATCTGCTGAAAGACTAGAGGGCTTCCTTGTACAATTGGTTGGCCACTATTAGAACAGACTGCTGGACTAGATGGGCCAGGGATATGATCCAGCAGGGCACTGCTTATTTTCTTAAACCATCAAAATGCACATACATGCAGGCAGAACAAGCAGCTTAAAAAAAAAAAAACACTTTTCTTACCACCCTACTTCTTTCTAATGTCTCTTAGAGCTACCTTTCACATGAATGCTACATGAGCATAATAGTTATAGTGCTTGCCTTTTACATAGAAGGTTGTTGGTTCAAAACCCAGCAGATTTTCAAAAATTACTATTACTATTACTATTCACAAGGCAGCTGGGGGTAAAACCTTTCTACCTCAAGTGACTAGAAGGACAATGAAAGGGTGCATTGCTGACCTTTAACACACACGTACATGTGCAGGGAAAAGGAGGAAGTTCAGAGAAAGTAAAATAGTAATTTAGAAAAAGTTCCAGCCAGATTCTGAACTAGCAACTGTCCATTTGCAAGACAAGAGTTATAGCCACTGTGTATTACAGTATTCAGTGTAAAAGTAGCTGTAAAAGGTATTACAGACTATAGTAAGCATGAGCTCAGCTGGAGGGGTGTTCCTGCCTCTGTAAATTACCCAAAAACCTGCTGGGGTTAGCCTGTAACAGACTGAAGCATGGCATCTGAAATGAACAGGAGCACTCAAAGCAGTATAGCTAAGTAAAGTATACTTTGAAAGCAGAGCAGAACAATGTATATTCAGGTTGCTTTGCTGGTGAGTGGGGAATTTTTACTCAGCTATGTTGCTTTGAGTGGTCCTATTCCCTGCCCATTCCAGTGATGGGGCAATCAGGCAGTATGGATAAGCTCTAATATGCAACCCTCAGTCATGACACACAAATTGTATTCCCACTCAAGGGTTAATCAGAGCTGTTTACTAACCCATTTCCTTTTCAAATGTTATATCTCCTTGGGTTGCATCATCTGGACTCTCACTCTCTTAAAACAACTGGAAAAAGTTACCCAACACAGTAGTACTTTATGCAGATGACACTATGATTTATTCACAGATTCTAGTCACCTCAGTAGGGCATTGAGGACCCCTTCTCAGTGGTGTACTGATAACTATCCACTGATTAATTAGAAGACAAGCCACAAGATGAATAACTGGAACATCCATGGCAACATTACTGAGCAGATTAAATACTCTAAATCACTTGGGGGTGGGTATTTCATGCCTCCTACAGGAGAAGGGCCCAAGCTGAAAACAAGGCACTAACAGCAGAAAGAAAGGCTGCAGCTATTGTATGCTTGTGTTTTGCTGTTACTTGCTTAAAAGAAGGCAGGCTCATGTCTGGGGCCATCAAAATGTTTGAAGCTAACTGCTCTTTCTTACCTCCCACTAACCATGGCACGGAGATGCCTCTCTGACCATTTTTAAAGGACTTGGCCTCACAAAATTTTTGAATACAATTTTTTTTTAGTATTTATGTATAGGGTTGTTTTTATAGTCTGATTTTAATTGATTAATTAATTTTAACTATTTATATGGTATCATTTTTTTAATGGTTCTTGGGTCTTTGGTTTTAATTGGGAGCCACCCAGAGTCATCCGTTGCAGGAGATGGGCAGCATACCAATTTAATAAATAAATAAATAAATACATAAATACATAAATAAATAAATAAATAAAATTGCCGTTATCCTGTCCCCAGCCCTTCATCTTTAGTCGTTCCTGTTTAGGAGAAGTGCTGTCCCGCTTCTCCCTGTATATCAATGCTTCCTCAGTGATGTTGTTGATGAAAATATTGGGGACTGGGATTTGCCTGCTCCACTGGCCATTTTAGGCTGATGTGGACATGCCCTTTACAGGTGCTCAGTGCTGTGCTCCATGGTCTTGGCTTGGGCTTGGCTGCAGGAAAGACCAGCCAGCCTGCCTTATGCAGAGGCAACTGAGGGAAGGGGGAGATGCAAAAAAAAAAAATCCTTGAACTCAGTTCACTGCTAAGCAGCCATGCACAGCATTACATGATTACACATGACAAGCAAAGTTTGCCTGCCCATGTTATAAGCTTGTAGCCTGGGACCTGCTTCTACTTTCTGAAGCCCATCTTTCATGGAAATCAAAGGAGCTTAGTCCCAAGTAAATTCTTATTTGAATGGCACAGTTACAGATTAAATGCCCAACAGCACTGGTATAAATAAACAGCTTGGTTCCAGTTGGTGGTTATTGTTTTAATAAATGAATGAATTGATCAATTTCCTGATAGCTACAACCACGGTCATTTTGTGTAAGTGGTTTGTCCATTGCAGTGGAAAGCAGTTTTCAAAAAGAGGGATATGCCCACCACCTGCTATGTTATAGCTGAATTCTGCATGGTGGTGTCTAGAGAGTGACAAGTTAAACAAGTAATTCAGCCTCCTTGCCAGCTGTAGTACAACAGTCTCTGTTGCCTCTATGATACTGTCTGTTTCAATTATGTACTGCATTGCTGTTTGGCCTTTGGGGTTTCTGTGGGGTATTTTTAGTTGCTGGTCTTTGGCCATAATAAGGATATCTATCTATCTACTGAAGCACATACACACAGCATTAATTTACCAACCATAAATCTAAAGACTTGAGGCAGAAATATATCACAGTGCCCTAGAAAGGCTTGTGGCAAGTATAGCAGCTCTGATTTCTTATCCTTGGCTGGAATAGCAACTTCATGTATAAAAGCTACCTGAATAATTGTACCCTTTGATCATGCCAAAAGTTCTTTTTTGCATCTATATTTTATATCCCAGTGAGACATCATTTCTAAGTGATCTGAAACAAAGCTTGATCTCAAAAATGTCAAACATGCTAAGAGAGAGGTGGGGGGGGGAGAGGGAGAGGGAGAGCTGGGTACTGCAATCTTCATAGTTCCTACTCTCAAAGACTCTGCAGTTTCTTTTAACTCCATTAATTAAAGCTGACTTAGAAAAACAAGTTACCACTTTTGTGCTGTACCCAACTGTACCACTGGTGTGTGTTCCATTAGAATAATATGTCTTGAAGAACATGCTGTAAGCATATGCTGCTAGGGTCCCAGCTGATCTTTATCCACTGAATTTTATTAGCACATATCATATGCTATGAACTGGCAGTCCTACTCCTGCCCACCACCGTGGCAGCCTGGACTCCAGCCGAGATCCTGCAATTCACCACAATAGATTTTCCCCCAAGAAGGACAAAGTTCCAAGCCTGGTGCAGTGAGCTAGCTGACTGTTCAAAACTGGGAATGGGGAGTCAGAAGGAATGTGCTCTTTCAAGTGGGCTTCTGTTTTGAACACAAACAGGAGCTCATGAAACGTCAGCATCTTGCTCTCCCCTTTTGTTACCTTAAGACAATTTCCCCAAGCAATATATGTGTGAAAATATGTGTGCAGATGTATTGAACTGGGTCCTGCAATAGTGAGCATGTGAAATGAAAAGGAAGCGAGCAAGAAAGGGAGTGATGGGGAAGGGCTGCCTTGTTCAGTTTTTGCCCTTTAGTATCCTTTCTTGGGAATTAAATAGCTAAATCAGTAAAGTCAAAAACATAAAGCACATCTTTGGAAAAATACTAAAATAATGCTGTGCTTGGTAAAGAGAAGATGTGGCTCATCTTTAGTGGACATGACTAACACACAGCTATATAGTCTACAAAGCACTCCATTCACAACCTGGACAAATCAGGTTAGCATTGTGATTTCCCCAATTTAGAAATGCTTGCTAGGGAAAGACTGCTGGATAATGAACTATAATAGCTTAGTCACAGTTCCATGGCAGATCCACTATAATTTTGAAGAGCTGCAGTCATACCAGATAGCAATAACCCAGTGCCTTTCTCAGCATCCTTAGAACTGAGGCACTGTGTTTTATTAAGGGGCATCTAGGTAGGTGTACAAATGAAACAACAATTGTCTATGTAGTTCCCTTGGCAACTTATCACCTATAGTTTACATAACAAAAGGATGTATCTAGCGAAAACTGTCCAGGAGATCTAATCAACTTTAACCAGTCCTGCTGGTACATTAGTGCTCCCTTATAATGCGAAATTATAGGATATATATATGCAGATTTTTTCAAGACAATATGATTAGCCACAGTCTATAGCTAATACTTACTCATCTTCGTAAATCTAAAACGTTGGTGCGTGGCACAGCTTCCTTTTACCTCCATCCAGTTATTTGCTCTCCAGAGAATATATGTTGCTAAAAGTGTTTTGTTGCAACTCTTCAGTCCAACCATTTCCTTTGTTAGGAGAAACATTCTGCTACGTGATTTAAAGATTTATTTTTAAAAAATAAATGAGGAGGTCTGCCTCACAAGCCTATTAGGACTTGCTCTTTCAGAATAAATGTCTGCACTGTGTAACAGATGGGGAAGAGTTTTCAGCAATATGTAACTGCTGGTGGGTGGTAGACTGTTACAAGCATATAAAAGTACCCCTGTCTTTTATTGGTGAAATGTTGGAGGACATGTGCAAACCATAGTTGTTCATTAAATCACTGGGAATCCAAACTAGGTGAAAAAGGGCCCACAAAACTAAAGCTCAGCAACAATGACATCCAGCATTTGGAAACCATGGGAACCAGCCATGGGAGGGGAGAGCACTGCAATTAGGCTTAGGTTTGATACACTCTGTAGAATTACATCAACGTAGGTACCAAGTTAACCAAAGCAAGTTCAGATGAAATGAATTGGGGAAAGAAATGGCCGTATCATAAGCTTTTGTAGCTGTAATCCAGCAGAGAGTACTAGAAACCATTTGGGGTCAGACCAAAAGCCATGACATGCTAGAAACCCCACTGAGCTGCAATTTCTATTTGTTCTAGAAGCTATTGATTTCAGAGTTCAAAAAGAGCCCTCAGAACAGTAATAACAGCTTATTTTATTATTTGTTAAAAGCTTGGTTTACAGCTTCACTTCGGGTTGGGGGGAGAAAGACATTTTGTGACCTAAAAGGCCAGGTGATCGCTCTGGGATGATAAAGTGATTGTGTGCAATTCCTCTTGACCCAGATTCACGAACTTCCCATTCTGAATAAAGGATGAAATCAAGAGTATTTTGTGTTCTCTGAATGAGATCTAATGGGCAGTCACCTGGTTGCCAAGAAGGCCATTGTTTCAAGTGATGTTTCTAAATTTTTAGAATCAGGCAGCAATTCCATAAAATACAAGTCCTTGATTTAAACAAGATGGCTTCCACCACCTCATTCCAAAGGCACTTCCACATCACCCCACTTCTGTGCACCAGTCCTCAAAAATAGTTTGAAGATGATTGGCAATTGTCTTCAATCCTAATCTACTGATTTAGCAACTCTGAGAAAAAGGAACAAAAATCACTGACCTGACATAAGCTGCCAGAGGTTCTGCAGCAACAACAATAATGAAATATCCCTATCCACCAAATATTCCTAGCAAATGAGAAAGAAATTGCTTCCACCTTTCCCACCCCACAATTGATGTCTTGACTCATAACATGTGCATTTGTCCAAAGCAGAAAAAAATGAAGCTAGGAAAGCATCAAGCCATCCTTTCTCCTGAAAGACCTGAAGCCCAAAAGCCAGAAATTCTGGTGAGGCAAATGGAAAAATGGACCATAGAACCAGTATCCAAAAAGTGGAAAAGTTTTCTAGTGGTTTCTAACACACTGCAACTGAGTAAATTGCATCTTTGGTAGAGCTCCTGAAGCACAGCCATAACTGTGGAGTTGCAACATTCAGAGCTGCTTTTGAATGGTGCTGAATCCTCATGTGGAAGTGCCCTATGTGTCTCTCTGCATGTGTATGATTGAAATCTTTTGCCACCTTAATATTTTCTTTCCAAAAGGGCAACATTTCAAGTCAACATCAGAAAACATTTAGCTTCGTAGACTGAAGAGATCCAAATCACACCATTTACAGTTAAGCAGATGAATGGAAGGAGCTGAGAGAAGGAACAACAAATGGAGATCTGATCTTACTACATGTTCTCTGAACATCTAAAAAGAATGATTTTTTCTGATAAACTGGAAAAAAAAAAGCTGTAAGATACCTAAATTTCGATTTCCTTACAGCGATTTGGTCTGTGCTGCAAAGCTCTGGATTACCAGGTAATGGCAGCAGAGTAAGAATTTTCTGTGTCTCTTTGCTGCCATCTAGCGGCTCTCTGGATTTTTTGTAGCCCAGATCTGACAGCCCCAGTACATTCTGCCTTTTTGTTTTCAGTACCAACTTTCCAAGAGTGATTAACTGAATTACCTTTCACTGTAGATTGAAATGCAAGGGGAAACACAAAGCAAATCACAGTGCACTGTGTAATTAAGATGATGCAACATTGCAAATGATGTTGACTCAGGGAGAAATCATAACCCAGTATGCAGAGTTGGAGCCCAAAATATGCTGAAATTGAAGGTATGCCACCAAGCCCGAGCAAATCATGTGTTGAAAGAGAACTCACAGAGGTTTTGTTTTCTGACCTTTCCCAAAGAGATAAAGACAGAGGTTCTGAAGCCTGCACTTCTCCCTTTGTCTTTTTAAAATAATTAACAATTGACTTTCCTGCACAGAAAAAGACAGATAGGAACTAGATGTTCCTTTTTCATTCCAGGTGTTTAGAGAAAATGACAGGTTAACATCCCAATTTTCTGCCCCAGATTGCAGATACTGCTGATAGTTCTCATTGATTCTCTTCAGAATATGTTGCAAATTTATTTATACAGCTAAGCTGTGAGAACAAAGCATGAAGAGGGTAGAATCATTACCATCCTGATGTAATCCCCAGCTCTCTTGTCAGTGTGAGATACTGAATACATTTTAGGAAAATCAATTATATAATAACTACAAGTTCTTCTCACTTACACCCACACAGTTCCAGTGACGTCAACATGAACTGGAGAATTCAGCCTTCCTTGTTCACAAATTCATTGCAAGACCATATATCTTAGGAAGCCTCACTGCCTGCCTGAATAATTTAAACATGGGCATCTGTGTAATTAAATGAATGATCAAGCAGAGATAGATTGAATATTGTTTACTTCAAACTGCTTGAAATTAAGCATCAGCTTAACAAATAAATGGACAGATCTGATAATAGTGTAGGCTCCTTGACTACAGGGCAGAGAAGCACTTAGAAAGTAAAAGAGACAAACAGAACTATCTGATATTGCTTTTGTGCCTGATAAAAAAAAAAAAAACACTTTTTACAAGCATGCAGAGAAAATCAGTGATCATGAAATACTGGATGTCTTGAAGAGTGTTGATGTAACTAACTACTGTTTGGAGTATCCTGTAAAGGGGAGTTGTGTTTGAAGGAAAAGCTTGAAGAGCAAAAAGTTCATACACTGCTGGTTTGATTTGTCTTTGTTATTATGGGGCTACATCCTTCAAGATGCAGATGATAACTTGTCACCTGCTGCTACTGTCCTGTGGTTTGGAACTGAACCGCCTGTACAGGAGATGCTGAAGTGTTTGGCCACCTGAAGAAACTGGGGAGCATTTGGACGAGCTGACTCTTCAGCTGCAAGCAACTGAAGCAAATGTTTCAGACAAAGAGTGACTGCTCAGGTTAATTTGGATTCATTTATATTTGCTGACTTATGACTCTAGTGAAATTTGCAATCCGAACCTCTTTCTTTTTGTGTTGGACTTTGTAACACACTTGAATTCATAAAAATAAAAATGTTGGTTTCCTAGCATCTCCAAGTTTGGCAAACAGGCAATAATTCATGGAGATCAGGGAGAGTAATAATTAAGCAGAAGCTACTTAAAATTACAGCAAAAGATGATGCAAAATAAAACTAAAATGTTTTTAAAAAGGAACAAAGATTCTCAAATTTCAGCAGTTCTGTCACTAAAACTGCAGTGTAACAAACAAATCTGTTGAATCTAAGTGTTAAAACTTTCACAACATTGTATAAGCTTTTTACACTACAGTTGGAATATTAATTGAATAAATATATTAAAATAATAGGCTAATAATAATAATAATAATAATAATAATAATAGGGAATTCATAATAAGCAACAAAACTAAAAAAATCTGGCCAGGCATAAGATCAGTTGACATGCTGGGGCACATCTAAATAGTATTCTGTAGTACTGCTAAAGAGCAGAAATTTATACTACAATATAATTCTGTATCAGGATAACAGATTAATAATGCACCAAGAATTGCATGGAATCTATCTGAAAAGGAAAATCAGCATTTGAAACAGATTTTAAGATCAGTACGAAACTTGGAAATTTACTTAACTAGAAACAATAAAGATTTATTCAAAAAAAATATTTACAGATCTGAAAAATGATAATGCGTTAAGATGGAAAAAGCTGAACCTATCCTGCCTAGGAAGAATATTGGAAGCAAAAATGAACAATTTACCAAGCATTATTTTTTAATTCCAAAAATGATCCCAGTAAGAATGGAAGAAAAGACATTGAATGAGTGGCAAAGGCAAATAAGTAATTTCATTTGCTTAAATAAAAAACCAAGGATCAAATTCAGGATTCCACAAGATGCACAAGAACAAGGCAGACTGACTGTTCCAAATTTTAAGCTATGTTATCAAAATCATTGTTTGACCTGAAATACAGATCACATTATATCAACATACGGTTGCGCTATTCCAGTGGAAGGAACAGGACTCTCAGAATGCCTGTGCAAATATTCCTGATCTGATACAAGTAGAAATATTAAGTGCGTAACAGACCATTCAATTATAAATAGCCTATGAAAAGCATGAGGCAAATATAAAAAAAGACAATTGCTTGAAATTAATGGTATTTTTATTCTCAGTTTAAAACAGGATGATTGTTGATGGGTGCAGTGTTCTGTGTGTGAGTTCTCCTGAGAACACAAAACTATCCTAAGCAATGATGAGTGAAGCACATTTTATAAACTGTAACCAAAATGAGATTTATTTCCATGGAATATAGTGTAGGGAGAGGCAAAGCTTAGCACCTATATCCTACCAGGAAAATCAAAGATCATGTGCTCTGCTCAAAGGTGCCTGGGAAAGAAAGGCAGAAAGAAGTGACCTCAGGTAGTGACAGGCAAAGAGAGGATGCAGGGCGCATCCGTCACTTTCTATCTATACCCCACTGACCCTGCATGGTTGGGAGGTCATGTGGTGATAAGGAGTCTGTGCTGCTAGATTCACACCTCCAGCCCTAATCGCTATTTTTTTGTGAAGGCAATGGCACAGCTAAGGGTTAAAATGTAGTCATATCCCCCCCTCATTCTGCCTCTCTGGGCTTTAGTTTGCTAGTTAATAGACTGAAAATGAACTACTGTATGTTTTAGCATGGGCCAAAAAAGTTGATCTCTACAGGGCAACGTGAAGCCAGTTACGTGTTGTTCAGGTTAGGAAAGTTATTTTAGTTAATTTCCAGTTAAGTTTGCACACTCCCAGTCAGTCCCTATATCCAGATAAGAACCACTACACACACTACTCAGTTCAGCTAGCAAAAACATGGTTGAAGCTTATTTATTAAACATCATCAAACATCAAACTAATTAACTGGCAAAAATGAGACAGATGTAAACAACGGGCAACAATTTACATTATATATCAAAAGGCTCAGAACTTCCAGAGGCATTGGAAACAACACTGTGGGTAATTAACATGGATAGTCCTATAAGGCAAGGTTCCCCAACCTCAGCAACTTTAAGATGGGTGGACTTCAGCTCCCAGAATTCCCCAGCCAGCATGGGAGCTGAAGTGCACCCATCTTGAAGTTGCTGAGGTTGAGGAACCCTGCTATAGGGAGTACCCTTTGATTATTCGAGCTTTAACTCTTGTATGTGCATAATGGCAACAAACAGAGATAGAAAGCCAATGAGTTCTCCCTTATTCTGCTCCATGAAGGAAACATTTTAGTGGATAAGGATGATGCATCCAATAGCTCAGTTGCTTCCAACTTTTCATGACCTGATGGACCTCATTTCACCCCAGGGGACTGTCGGTACTGTAATACAGGGTTCCTCAACCTCAGCAACTTTAAGATGGGTGGACTTCACCTCCCAGAATTCCTCATGCTGGCTGGGAGGTGAAGTCCACCCATCTTAAAGTTGCTGAGGTTGAGGAACCCTGCTGTAATAGCTTTTTTTTCTTGTACGCTCACATTTGTGTAATCAGTGATGGTGGTGAACCATCTTGTCTTCTGCTGGACTCTTTATTGCCTTTGACTTTTCCAAGCATCACAGTTTTCTCCAATGACTCCCACCTTCAGATTACGTGTCCCATTATTTAAGGTTTAGTTTCACTGTTAGTGCTTTCAGTGAGCAGTCTGGCTTTATTTCATCTAGAATTGAACAATTTGTTGTTCTCGCAGTCCAAGTCATTCAGAATAATTTTGCCAGCATCGCAATTTAAAGGGATACATATTTCCTTTGTTCAGCCTTTCTGATGATTCAGTTTTCACAGCCGTAGGTTACCACAGGGAAAACCATAGCTGTGACAGTCTGTATCTTTGTATTAGTCCTATGTCTCTGTACTTTAATATTTAATCTAGCTCAGTTATATTCTTTTTCCCTAGTACTACATTTGATCTTGGCTGAATAGACCAAAAACAAGCTTTTGAGCCTATGAAGTTAAAGTCTGCTGGTACTTCCACTTCTCTGCCTACCTGCATTAGGTTGATACTGCTTGTTGACATAATCTTAACTTTGCTTTTTAATACTGAGCAGCATATTGGCCTCCGTACCCTCCTTTTTCACCTTCAACAAGAGATTCCCTTCCTCACTTCCAGCCACAAAGTGGTAACATCAGCATATCTAGGGTTGTTAATGTTTCTCAGTTTTAATTCCAATTTCTATTTCTTCTAGATCAGCATTTGGTATTACATATTTTATACCTAAGTTGAATGAATAAGGTGAAAGGCACACTCCTTCCCAATTCTGAGCAATTTAGTTACTCCATATTCTGTTCTTACAGTTGCTTCCTGGTCATCATACGAATTCTTCAGTGGGCAGATGAGATGGCCTGGGGTAAAATCTCATATTTTAAAGGCTATCCATAATTTATTGTGCTCCACCCAGTTGAAAGCCTTTATTTAATCAACAATTAATAATAAATAATAAATAATAATTTCTATAGCATACAGCTTTTTAATCATGGGCTAGTATGCTGATACCACTGGCAGGCTACCTCTAGTTTGTCCCTCCCTTTCATTCTTAATTATAAATGGGAATTACGGAGATCACCCACCCACTCTGACCAATGCCATATACATCTCTTAGTACACCGATACCATTGCCAGGCTACTCAGTCTACAGTCATCCAGAACTTGAATATAAATAGACTCTGGGATATAAGTTGAGTTTAATGTGTGTGTGTGTGGTTTTTTTTAAAAAAATAACAGTATGAGTCCTATTCAGAATTAGCATCAGAACACCCACAAATCCTGGCAGAGTTCATGATTCCATGGGATTGTGGTGTAAGAATTCCAAAGATGTAGTGCTTGTTTACATATCCTCGTGTATTTGTGTTCGGTTATACATTCCAACCTTCCTTATTGCCTGATGAACCTTCTAGTGAGACAAAACTGTGCCCCTCGATAGAGTAAACAGAAATAACTTATTGAAAGAGATTTATGTAGCTTCCTGGATGTGCCAGACAATCTGAAGACCAGTTGGCCTGAGCCAAGAGTCAGTGAAAGCTTAAGGAAGGATTTTAGCAAGGAGAATAATACACAGTTAATTCTGAGTTCTTAAACGCAGGTTGTCACGTCTTAAGAATGTTGGCACCTTGCACTTGAACGAATTGTTCTGAAGCAAGTTTATTTTTGCTAAGACAATGTTCTTAAGTGTTCATATTAGGCATATTAGTGGAATTACAATAGTAAATAATGTACTGCAGCCTTCCCTGAACTTGTGGCTTTCAAGTATATTGGACTTCAGCTCCTATAATCTTGCAAGCAGCATGAGACATTATCTAGCAGCTAAGCCGCCAGGAAGTCTTCCCACTTTGCTACAACTTGGCAAACAGAGGAAATAAAAATCCCAATTTACCTCAAATAGCACTGTATAATCACTGAGCATCATTAAATATTAGAAGTGTCTGCTCTCAGAATCAGATCTGAACATTTTGGATTAGTCCCAGAGTCTTTGTGCTACAAACATCACTATTAATAACAGAAAGCCTGATTCTGAACAGATTTGTTAGATGTCCCATTCAGTCCAGTTGTGCTCACTCCCAAGCATGGATTGCAGCCTGAGTCTAGCACCATCAATAAATGCGGAAAGTAAGATTGGGGATTCTGTAAGTGGACTATAGGAGCTCCTATACTTTGTTAATAAAGAGTCCGTTTGGTGTAGTGGTTAAGGCATCAGGCTAGAGACCAGGAGGCCCTGAGTTCTAGTCCCACCTAGGCACAAAGCCAGCTGGGTGACTTTGGCTGGTCACTCTCTCTCAGCCCTAGGAAGGAGGCAGTGGCAAACTATTTCCAAAAAACCTTGCCAGGGACTAGTCCAGGCAGTCACCAGGAGTCAGCACTGACTTGAAGGCACATGCACACATGCTTTGTTAATGTATTGTCAGAGGCACATGGGATGGTATCCTACATCTTTATGAAAGAATATGCTAAAGAGACAACCTAGCCTTCTCCATAAATAATTTCCCCAAAATTATTTCAATAGTTCATGTCTGAGAGATGCAAGCATTATAGTGTTATTTCTACAAGATTATCTGATAACTGTAATTATTTAAAAAAAGATATAATTATGCAACTGAAAGAAAGGATTGATTTATCACCAGGGCTTTGAAAGGACTAAAATAATTTCTCAGGTAAAATGATGCCAGTCTTTAAATTGCTTTTTTGGTATTTCAATAACCAGTCACTTAACAGAGGGTACCACCCTAGTAAAAGGTCCCAACAATGTATTAAGACTGATATGGTAAGGATAATGTCAGTTCAGAATTCTGCTCTGGGAAGCATAGGCATATGCCATACTGGACCATTAAAATTATATAGGAACATTTAATATATTTACCCGTTACTGCTTTTAAATTTAAGTGTGCCCCTTCCAAACAAAATAAAATTATTTGGAAATATTTGTATATGTTGCATATATGCATGTGGTGATGTGGAAGTGTAATCAAGTATACATCTACAATCAGTTCAATCTTCAGATCAAGCACAACATAAATGCTGTTATATTGTAACAGAGTAACTAGAAAGGGAAGTGTTTATATAGATCCCTCTAGCAATCATCTGAATAGTAATCCATAAACAGGTAAACAGAGGTTTCTGTATACTTAGGAATCCTCTCTATTGCATACATACAAGTAGACTTAAAAAAATAGATGGAGAACCCCATCAAAAATATTCTGGACAGGTACAATAGGTGGGAAAAGAAAGTTGAATGGTTAAAAACCTTTACAGTGACAAAACAGGGCATCATTCCAGGAATGCCAATATTCTGATTCTCATTCAGCAAAGATATTTCTCCTCTCTTTAATAAGAAAAAAATGGACTTGACCAGAAAAGTTGGGATGGACCCTGAAACTTCCTATTACCAATACATAGCATAAAAGCCATTAGATTCAGGGCTCAACTAACTGATCTTTGCATTTCCAAACCTTGAATGTTTTGATATGACATAGGTAGAAGTTCAAACATCTTTCTTCCTGTTATACTCAATGGCTGGCAATCTGCAGTTAACTCTCAAAATTTAAACTCCCAGCTATCCAATTTAGGGCTTTCTTTCATCAAACATGACAGTTCTCTGTAATGCAGAGCATATGGCCACCTTAACTTGAGAATCCATGTCAAGTTTCAGTCGTCGTAACAAAATGTAATAAGCAAAATTGCATCAGATTCTGAAATACTCCAGACCCATCAGCTGAATTTAAGTGAAAGGCTATTATGAAATACTATTTGGCAAACTAGAGACTTAGTGTTATTCTGCAAGGTTTATATCTTCATGACAGTCTGATATGAAAATAGGTTAAACAAGTATACAGCTCTTTGCTAGAGAATCTCATTGAGTGAATCTGCCTATTTTGTAAGGCTCATTAGAACACAAGTGAAATCAAAGATAGATGAAAAATTCTGAACACGGGAGCATAATTCTCCACGCAGGATTTTAAAAATAATTACACTTTAAGATGTAATTATCCTTACAAGATGTCTTTAATTCAGCATGTTGTGCTACACTAGGAATTTCCAAATGTTAAACTGGAACTGATAAGTATTTTCTGTAGGCTTTTATGAGCATCATGCAACCCTAAATATAGGGTTTATGGCATAAATCAGGGGACTAGCGGACAAAGTATACATGATGTTAATTGTGGTTTTTTTTCCCTGTAGGTTGTTTAACACTGCCACTTTTATCCTGAAGACAAAGCAGCAGCTATGGGCTGCAATCCAGCATTGTGCTTTCAATCTGGATCTGAGCCAGACACTGGTTTGCGGTCAAACAGCGCTATTAACCTGAAGGTGCCACTTCTTATAAACAGTCTAGGGTCGAACAAAAGTGAACAGCCCACAGTTCATTTGATCATTTTGGATGTATGTGTCATTAATTTAAACGAGACTTTCTTTTAAGTAAGTACACATAGACTTGTCATGAAATCTGAGGTGAATCCCTTAAAAGTTCAAAAACTGCTGCTCTCAATAATCAAACATCATGTTTGAGATTATATTTGTTAATTTTCTATTGATAAAAATGTATATTTACCCTTTATC
The DNA here is from genome assembly GCA_030867105.1 of Liasis olivaceus. NCBI lineage: Eukaryota > Metazoa > Chordata > Lepidosauria > Squamata > Pythonidae > Liasis > Liasis olivaceus. Next base: position 48,899,865 of record CM061348.1, read on the forward strand.
TGCAGATACCTGCATCATTCTGCACAGTATCTAATACACAATCGCTGAAGCCCTATTTACAGCAGTGGAATTACTCCCAAGATAAATTATATTATCAGTTACATTACTTGTATCTGAACACTGGCAACAACCAAGGAGGTTTTGTTTTTTTTTTTAAATCTTCTTGCTGTGCTAATATCTGTCACTTAATAGATAGCACAGAAGTATATCATGAAAGCACCAGAGAGATTAGCAGCTCTCTCACCATGCATGTAAAAAGAAATAAAGCATAAATTCAGATTGCACATCTAATTGCTTATTTGCTTTAATGATGGAATGTCTCCTTCTCCTGCTACCTTCAGAAAGAGATCCTTTAAAGATAAAATGGTTTTCCAACAATGAGCAGTCCATTTGTGGATGACAAACACTTTACCTGTGCTATGATACCGCTTGCTGTCCTCAAATGGAGGATGTCATATTGATGAAGCAAATTCCTGCCATTTGTCCATCTCCAGCTGGCAGGCTGGCACTGCCTTTCCAGCAAAGTTGCCACCCTTGCACAGTCCCCAGATGAAATGGCATCCCCTGTCAGAAGGATCCAGGCGATTAGATTACCTGTCTGTACCAGATCATTGTTCTGAGGAGGTAATCCATCAATTATTAATCTCCTAATGTTCTTGAGCAAGGTAAGGAAGGCTGCCTCTGACCTATTTCAACCTTTCCTACTGCTATTATAAGAACAGCCTCGTCATAGCAATACAATTGGCTAACCTCAGCCCTGTTCTCATTAGACTATCGTCTTAGTGTGCAGCCATTTTCTTTTGACAATGGCCACTTCACATCCATGATGGCAACTTAAATTTGCAACTGGGGAGCGGGGGGGGGGGGGGGAGACACAACAGAAAATTAAACAGTTCCTTTACACTGTTTGACCAGTACTTTATTACATTACGTGTTTTCGATTATTCATGGATTCTTTAATGCTTCCTACTTCACATTGTTTCCTCAAGGATTTCACCAGTTTTACAGTACAGAACAAACAGCATATTGATTCACACTAGCTTTCCCACACTTTATGTTTCCCAAGAGGCCTGGAGGTATGTCAGAGATGAAATAGAAACAACATATATTAGATAATTAAATAGTGTGGTTAAATCAGATAGTAATTCTGAATATAGAAAGCTATATTCATCATTTTCCCCCTTTATTATTGGAAGTGTATTCATTGTAAAAACTGCAAATAAATACTGATTTATATTAATCCTCAGCAAAAACAGCATGAGCTTTAAACATACAAAGATGGAAGTTTAAACAGAAAGGCAAAAGGCTTTTATAGTGAATTCTAAAAGTAATGTAAATATCATCTAAATATATCTAAATATGTTTCTTGTAAATGTGAAAAATTTCTACACAACTCAAAAGAAGTGGATCAGAACCACTTTGGGAAAATGAAATTTTGCAATGTCATGATTAAAGACTTTCATTCAAAGGCAAGGAAGTTCAAAATGGTTTCATAAAGCACTCTATTAATTAACAGAACAATTCTACAGCTCATTTACAGTAGAAAACCCTTAGAAACCAAATTACCCTGTGTTGGTGGATGCTGAAGATAGAGTATCAAGAATCCTGTATTAACTGATTACTAAGGATAATGTAATTAAGGTTCCTTTATAATAGTGTAACCCCATCAACTATGTGATTCTGCCAGCAGAAGAATGGGGAAAAAGTGAGATCTGAAGCACATCTGAAATGTAAGTTCTGTTAGTAACTGGATGCAAATATCACTTTAAATCATGAACCATGTTTTACAAACCACAAAATCCAACAACTATATTATGGCTCAATTCAAGGCACTTTCACACAACCAACATTTTCAACAACCAATCCCTCATGAAGCAGTTTGAAACTGAGATGGGATGTCTTGACTTCTGCAGACCCTGAAACACAGAGAACGCACAACAAACACCAGGGACTAATCAGCGCTCATTCCTCAGCTGACTAACAGGAGAGTGCAAAGAACAAAATCCAGTCAATGTCCCATCTCCTGAATTACCATTGGTCACGAAGTAACAAAAATCTCCACAAATTACAAATCTCCCCTGCACACTTCACCCAAAATAGAAATAAAACTAACTACTACCACTCACACTGATCCATATTTTTCTGAGAGATGACTATGCAAGGAAGCTATCCGCAGGAAGATTAATTTAAGTAATAGGGCTTTTATTTATTTCAAAGATCAGATTATGCAGCAAAATCAAATTTAAAAACAAAACAGTAAGTTTGAAAACAGCCAAATGAAAGAACATCATGCATCAATAAGCAATAGCATAGACTAGGTTATTTTAATAGCTTCTGACTCAATGCAATAAGAATAGATAAAAAATCTTATGACTCTCCTAGAGATCTTAGGCTGCTGGTCTGAGAGCAAGAAGTTGCTATAATCTTCTTCTCTTTTACCAAATCTATTAACTATGAGGGAAAACATATGGTCAGAGCATGTATCCTATAAAGAGGGCAACACAAAAGTGCATGGTCTGGAACTTAATGTTCATTAGGCACATTTGCTCTTGTGATGAGAATGTTGTTATACTTTCTCTTGAGTACCTCCAAGGATAGAGCTTTAAAGCAAACTAGGAAGAAACCTCTGCATGGCTTTAAGCACATAATATGATGCAGATACTTTACCAGAGTGATCAGCTTTCTATTAATCCCCAACCTGCAAAGGCTTACACAGGTTCCTTGATCCTTTTGGAGGACTATATCTAGGGCATGTTTTTAAAAATTCAGTTTTAGCCTTATTGTACCCCAGTACTCTCAGAAATTGGCTTGAAAAATCACACTGATAAGCATCCTTCTGGAGCTGGATCTTCCAGGTCAAATTGAAATTATCAGAAAGAATCAAAGCAGCTAAAACATCCCTAGTAAATTTTAGTTGAAGCCAATAATTAAGTTAACAAATACAGCCCTTCACTATAAAGGAAACCAATTCAGATTCAAGTTGAGTGAATGCATTAGCAAGGAAAAACAGGGTTTTTAAAATTTAGATTGGATGGTTTCCACTTGATTTAACTTTTTGCAGGTGCTCACCTGGGAAACATTAAGCATCTGGGGAAATGTTTTTGCTCTGAAGCTTAATAGCCTCCTCATGAATAGAAGAAACCCAGTATAGTTTTTGCACTCCTGTTGACTTTTTCAGTGGCTGACCTAATTTGTTCCCTTTATGTTCCAAAGGAATGGACAGCAAGTCTAAGGTATTTCAAAGACCTGACTTGCTTTTTTAATCATCCATTTATTTGCAGGAAGAACAATCAAAATCTTCCAAAGGTTTCCCACCATTCCTTACATTTAAAAGTACCTATATGCTGTAAAGGTAGAAGAATAGGATGTTGGCAATTTTATAACCAGGTGCTTTTCCAATCGCTCTGATGTGATGATGTGTGTTATTTAAAATGGCTGCCCTGGGGAAGTTGGAAACAGAAAATCAACAGTGCATTCAAGAACAGGATGCTCAACCGCTATGGATATGTCTGTGGAGAGTAATGGCTGATTTGAATGCAGAAGCTGGCAGAACCATACAGTTCAAAGGGAAATACCAGCTTTGCCATACTTTGCAATAAATCAGAGCAGAGTCAGAAATAAATGGACTCCATGCCCCCAAATAACTATCACTGTGAGATCAATCAAGTCCATGGCTCATCTTGAAGTGGTACAAAATACTGCAAATGGAAATGTTCTCAGCATTTGAATCTAGACATTGCTGTCACTTCCTAAAATAGCATAAAGCTGGCAAAAGAGAGTGTAAGTTAAAACACTCCTATTTCCACTCAGTGCAAAATGGACTTTTAACTAAAACGTAAAAATCCACTTGTATGCATACACTGCCACCATAGAAGAAAGGATATTAGACTTTTAAATTCTGTTGTATATTCTACCATGGTATTGTAAGATGGGTGGTATAAAAATATTTCAAATAAAGAAACAAATACATTTACAGTCAATGCAGTGCGCCAACAAAAGATGATTCCTGCCAAGGAATCCATAAAACAAATCATCCTGGCATAATCACATTAGTAGTCTAGGGAACATTACTGGTGAGATCTGTGCTGAAAGAGGACTTGGTGTTAGCTGGAAGTGCTTTGTACAAGAGTTTGGCTCAAAAAGAGGACATACCAACATTTGTCTTCACAGATCTCCAGTGTGAACTTTATTTCAGGACCACCCTTTGCAAATACAAGTCTTAACTCCATTATTTCAATTGAGACGCAAGAAAGCATATCCTGCTCAAATGATACTGTTAGGTTTCAAATAGGAATACTGAAATGTGTCTTATGTTGCACACATACATTCCTTCTATAATACTGAAAACTGGGTAGTGCATAAGTAATCCTTTCTGTCACAATAGACTCTTACATAGGGTACAGACAAAATAAAATACGTGAAGGAAGGGAAGGAAGAGGACTGGCAGTTGTAGATCCAGACATGTAGATGAGTTCTCTTTTGGTGGACAACCCTTACTACCCTAAATTCATGTCACTTCTGCTTTGTACAAGCAAAGAGGTGGCACCCAGAAAAGAAACAAACTAAAGTCAGAGTTTCATTGCTGACGTATAACATGGGCTGAAACAGATGAGTCTCCAAGAGTGAACAGCGGAGCATCAGCAGTGGAAGAGAAAGACCAAGGAATGGAAAGCAAGATGGCACCCTTCCCTTTTCCTCATTTGCTCATTTCCACCTAAGGATTTGATTAGAGTGTAAGCAGCAGGCAACCCTTTGGTAGCTGAAGGTCATACCCAACGTTTCAGAGTGGGTGATGAAATGATACAAAGTGTTTAAGCTATGTCACACGTGTGGGTGGGACCAGTATTCTCTTTTATTTTCTCCCTCAGGGTTTTTGGCAGGAGAGATCTGGGGTTCTTAAAAAGACGATTTAATGACTACACTATATTTTTGTGCACTTACCACTCCAAAATAGTGGAAAACCTTGGTGCTGGTTCTCACTGATTGTAAATAGAGGGGGCTTTTGAAAAAAATGTGCAGAGGCAGTACATGGTCCTGGTGTCTCAGATTGTACTCTTCTGGCTTGGAGGCCTTATGTACAGAAGGGTCTATGCATATTCTTTCTGAGCTGCTTATCTATAAGCATGCATCCAGTGTCATGTTCAACCGCTACACCAAAGCCAACAGCAAGAACCCACCAATATATATTTGACTATTCCTCTGTGGGATTGCCAGCCTTTTTGTGCAACTTGTTCTAGCATTTTTGCAAGCTGCTTGATGAATAAACATAGAACCATAGAATGTAAGAGTTGGAAGGAACCTTGGAGATTATGTAATCCAACCATCACCCAATGTAGGAACCTATTGTTACAGCACCCCTGACATATGACCATGCAACCTAGTAAAAGAGACCATCACTTCCCAAGGCAGTCTGTTCCATTGTTGAACAGCTCTTACCATTAGGGCTTTTTCTTGATTTCTAACTGAAATCTATTTCCTTGTGATTCTGCCCAGTCTCTTATATTAGGAATCTTCAGATACTTGAAGACATCTCTCATGTCTCCATGGAATCTTCTCTTCTCCAGCTAAATATCTGATTGCCAACTGTTCCTCATACAATTTTTTCCTTCCAGATCTTTATCACCTTGGTTGCTTTCTTCTGGATATGCTCTAGTTTTTCAGCATCCTTCCTAAAACACACTGGGCAGAGATGGAAACAGCATTCTAGGTATGATCTGACCAAAATAGAAAAGAAAGGAGCTATGACTTTTCTTGATTTTGATACTATGCTCACATACTGCAATGGCCTGCAAACTGAGGTTCTGAAAGGGAGATTCTGGAGAATCACATAAAATAAATGATTGTCACTTTAAATCAGGAGACATTGAAGCAACAGCTCACTATCTTCTGTACTGTCAATCCTACCAAGATTTGCAACACAAAATTATCACACCACCATTAGCTCAACATCCAAGCTGTACAGACTCTTTTTATTTCAATTATCTTTTAGCTGACCAGAGTGATGTACTCTTATAATGTTGCCAAGTTTTGATTAGTTTCAACATGACTTCAGTAAGAACAGTTTGTCTTGATTAAATCTGTTCCAAGTTTAGCAATAATAATAACTGTGAACCCTCCTGTTTATCCATTTCTAGTTATATTTACAATGGTCTTTTCACTAAACCCTTAGCTCAGTGTTCAAGAAAGTTTCACCTATGCTCGCTGTGTTTAATTTATCTTTTATTCCATTTTATTATCTTTTATTTTTATTCTATGTTTTATGTTGTGTAAGGCTCAGCAATGACCAAAATAAAGTACTTTGACTTTGTTCTTGACACTCTACTTCTGTTGATACAGCCCAGGTCTAGGAGTCTTGGTGCCACCCAGAATGTTGACAACTCTATTTGTGTATTACATTCAGATTTTACCCCATTTCAGATGTATCATTGGTATTTGTTGCCAGGAAAATTATCTAAAATGTATAAATGTACTTCGAATGTATGCTGGAAATGTGAAGAAGGGACATTTTATCATCTCTGGTAGACTCATAAAAAAGCAAAAAAAAAAAAAAATCTGGAATGAGATACATATTTGTATACAGATGGTTTTAAACATTAATATTCAATCAAAACCAGAGACTTTCCATTTGGGCTTGATGGATAAACAGTTGGAAAAAACTCATGGAACTTTGTTCTTATATATAACAGCAGCAAGATTTTTATACGCACAGAGATCGAAAGATAAGACCTTACCTACAGTGGAAGAATGGATGGTTAAGTTGATGGAGTTGGCTGAGATGGAGAAATTGATGGCTTTGATTCAAGACAAGACATTGTGTAATTTTAATGCTACCTGGAAACCTTTTTTGGACTTTTTGCGGGAAACAGGAAAAATGAAATTATGTTGTATGGATTTGATTAGAAATAATATGGGTTAATAGAAATAATGGAAGTTATGTTGTAAATTTAGAGCAAGAGTTTGATGTATATTGTTACTTATATCTATTGCAAGGAGGGTCAGAAGTCAATTCTTTTCTTTCTTTTGTTGTTTCTCTTTTTTCTTTTGTGCACTTTTGATCTTCACTATTTTTTCCACATTTCTTCTTTTTCTTCTTCATTAGTTCTTACTGTTTTTTAAAAACTTAATAAAGTTATTTAAAAAATATATTTTACCCCATCTCTGATGATCTTTTAAAACATCTTGCACTTTCTTACAGCCATTGTTTTTTGTGAATGTGGGAGTGTCTGCACCTCTGATTCTACTTCTTTCTCACTTCAGCAGTTTTGCCGTTAGTTCAACATCTAAGTAGGTATCTAATATCTAACCAATGTTCTCATTACTGCTGGTGTGAAAAATGATGCTGTCAGTCTGTATGGGATGAAGGAGTTAAAGCAAAAATAACAATTTATGATGAGATACAGTCCCCATTGTTGTCTTTTGATTTCTCCCATGCCTGTGGATGAAGTTGGGAATGCCAGTATGTTGAGTATATCTTTACTACTACCATACAGTAGAGAGATTTCTGTTTTTCTTTGCTGCCATCTAGTGGTCTCCAGATTTTTGCACCCGGATCTGTTACTCTTACCAAGGATACAGCATACATTCTGCACGCAGGTCCTAGGTTCAATATCTTGCATATCCTGGAAGGGCAGAAAAGTCTATGGGTACAGCTAGACAGCTATATTAAAGTGCAACCCAGCAGTCCTTGAGATAACAGAAAAGTATGCCAGCATAAATGCCAAGCTCTATTCTGGCTTAGTGACAAAGCTAGCTTTTGGATCTAGTGTTCTTTCAAAAGAGTGCTGGACTCGTGTTCAAAAATAGCCTGGCAGGTCACAGACACAGAGAAGCATCAAGTGCACTGTCTTCAGCTTCACCTTGTAGCCCTCTTCTGTGCCTGTGACTTGTCAGCTGGGATGACAGATATGGAGAAGGGGTGGGAGGGGTAGTGGGAGGGAGCAATCAGTAACAAATGAACTCCATTCTTGACTAGTTCATACTTTTTCCACATCTAATGAAGCCAACAATGCTATTTCAGTATTGTCAGCATATAATGCTAGATGTCTACCAATAGTCTAATATTGTCAGAGGTGTGACATTGTTTCATAATGCTATTTGTATCAGATAAATTATTGTAGATAGTACCTCTTATCATCTGAATCAAAGTGTCAAAATCTTTGCCTCTACAATTAAGAACTAGAAGAAAATGGCCATTACTAGCAGGCAGATCCTAGCCCCTAATGATTTGGTCATTGGTTTGGTCATCAACCAAATAATTAATGAAGTATGCTAGATTGTATCCATGAGAGAAACTGTGCTGAGAAGAGGGAAAACATTACTTTAAACTGGAACAAAGCTGCCTCAGCTGTGGGCGAAGATGAGAAAAAACTAACATGCTGAGGACATGTCATATAAACACAGTTACCACACCAATGTTCATGCCCAGTTAGATGGACATGAGGATGACCATATGCTGACACAGAAATTAGCCCTAGTCAGTATTAGACAGGTTCTTATTGATGCTGCTACATTTGCACATGATATTACTCCAAAATATAATGCATTAGTTTGGGTATGTTGGATTACCAACAATCCATCAGTATGTTGGATTACCTCAGCCATTATGACTTATTCTATAAGTCATGGTTAAAACAAATTACAGTTCAGTGTACATCTACTACAACATCTACACACTATTCAAAAGAGACAATAAAAAGGAAAATAAAAGACCAGAATATCTCCTCACCAGCAATCATCACCCAGATAAGCAGAGATTAACACCAAGATTATCACCAGACATACAATCAAGCAGTAAATAATACCCTAATCAAGGAACTACCAGAGGGAAAAAATAAAGCAAAACAAACCCCCCACCCCCACCAACAATGGCAGGGGATGCCACAGTATATAAACAGAGAGCAAACCCCATTCCATTCTAGCACTGAAGATGTTATCTAGCTGGGTAACAAAACATTTGCAAGACAACAGCCAAGTTCAGAGAACCCCAAGGACTCTACAGTTCAACCCTGAGCTACACATATTCGCTTCTATTGGTACTGTTCAGTGTACTATATGAACCCAATCTCTATGTAGTTTGTGGCTTCCTTTTAAATTTAGTACTTGGAAATGCCTTAAATGCTGGCTAAACAATATTGACATTACACCAGGCTAAACAGGGTAATGCTGGATCCATTGCATTATCAGGATCAGGAAACCAAATTTCCAGCTTCCATGGTCCTTTACCCAATTTTATGGAATCAATGGTTCTGAAATATTTTAAGTAACATAATAGGTTAGGGCAGCCTTTTACAACTTGATGCTTCTAGAAATGTTGGGACTTCAACTGTCAGAATTCCAATACTGACAAAATTGGGGAACGCTAGTTAGATAACATCCAGACCTCCCCAATCTTATGAGACAATTTAGCTATTGTCTATATATTTTAATGGTATAAAAATATAAACCACTGAAACGGACAGAAAAGAAGGAAGGATAAATTTCCTACTGCAATTTATAGTATTGTATTAGATAAGCAAGGAAGAAAATCTATTAACAAAACCAAGCGACAGCTTGTTATTAAACTGTTTCATATTTCACCTTCAGTAGTAAATGTACTGTCCTCTTTCAAGGTTATACTATTTCTAGTACAATACTTTCAGAATGACCTGCCTTGAGATGAGGACACATTCTAATGACAGGTTGACACCTTCCAAGGCAAGAACACTTTGACCTCTGAACATCTGCACATCTCTACTGATGTGGGTTCAGTGTGTTAACAGCTCAGGTCTTCCTTGGCATGTTTGTAGAGGGTTGCCAAGTAATAAAAGTACTACTCCCCCGACCGTTTAAGTAGAATCAGAGACTCTCCAGAATGTAGCCTCCAGCCCAAATAACAGCAGTCTCTCCTGCCAGCCTCATCAGTTTTAGATTTCAAGTGCTGGCAATCTTATCGTTCTTGCCTACTTCGTAAGTATATTGTAAGCATTATACATGCAGTTGTAGGCCTTTTGATATGAGCAATAAATTAACTCAGAGAATGTCTTAAAAACCACCCTTGTTGCACTGGAGTTTTTAATACCCACAAATTTCTTCTTTTCCTCTTATTGCTGCCTATTAAAAGGACTTGGTCATTACTTCTGAAATGCTAATTGCTCATTAAGATCCATTACTGCTGTAAGCTGAGTATCGTATTTGTATACCTCTTCTAATTTATATTGAATATTGTACTTCTTATTTCTACCTTGCTTTTAAATACTTGTAATCAGCAATACAACACTCACGTTAAAAACAAACCGTACTGAAACTGTTTTAAGAATTAAAAGTCGATTTTTGAAATCTACACGGCGTTATCTTTAATTGAACATGTCCTGGTTGTAAACTAGCCAGTAGCAGATAAGCAGGTATTCCAAACTTTTTTTGTAGACGTCAATTCGAATTTTTGCTGGTAAAGATCGGAAACGAAAAACGAGGAGAAACGAAAACACGCGACCACTTCTCTGACGTCCGTCCTGCAAGGACGGAACGGACATTCGGGGGTAGCGATTCCCGCCCGGCGGAGGAGGAAGGTTGCGCGTAGAGCGGAATATCACTGCGTTCCCCGGGGTTTCCGCTCCCTCTTCTTTCCTCTTCCTTCCTTTCTCCGCCGTTGCCGAGATCCCGGATCCAAGATGGAGTCTCTGAGTAAAGCGGGGCAAGAGATGAGCCTGGCGGCCTTAAAGCAGCACGATCCCTACATCACCAGCATTGCCGACGTGACCGGCCAGGTGGCCCTTTATCGCTTCAGTCCAAAGGCCAACGAATGGGTGAGTGGCCGCGAGGCAGAGCCGGGTAAAGGGTCTTAATAAATGCGTGGCTTCCAACACCGCTTCCCACCGCACGCCCGAGTTGTTCGCGGGGCGCCTCCTGTTCCTTGCTGCCGCCCTCCCTCGGCGGAGCGAATCCTCTTGTTGGGTGGTAGAAGGAAGGAGGGCGGCCCTTTCCAGCCCCGTCCCTGCGGCACAGAACTGCTTCTCAAGGAGGAGAGGGGAGCCCAGAAACACACCCACTTTCTTAGGCAGCTGGTTGCAGTTTATCGTTCCGCCCCTTCCTCAGGATACTGTGGGCTTAATATTCGAGTAATTTGGTTTCTTGCGTAACAGCCATCACTGCATTTTAGTTATTCCACAGGTTAAAATAAGATTAAAGCTGAGCGGTGGTGTCAGAAGTAACAGTTAGCAATCACTGTTTTTGATCACCTCAGAAGTGATGGTGTGGTTGGCCTGTTCGCAGATAAACGAAATGGCTGCTGGTATACCTTCAGTGGTCCTGTACATTATTCAGTATGAATGCCAAATGTGAAAATCTTTCACAATTAAAGAACAGCTGTGATCTGTGCAATACTGTTGGTAAAGGTACTGTATGCTGATATGTGCGCTCTCTGCATATGGAGTACAAAAACATTGTTAAAAATACCTCTTTTTAACTTAAATGAGTCTTCGGAATTTACTGGATTTTGTTTTTCTTTTTCTCCCTTCCCTGCCCTAGCAGGAATAATATTCTTGGATTAAAATTTGCATTAGTTATTTCTAGTTAAAATTTGCATTAGTTGTTGCAGGTATGGAACTGGAAAATGTTGGTTAATGTGATATTCAAATAGATGAAGATACATTTTGAAATATTTAATCTTTGATGGGCATCAAAACTGGATCTGACATTGATTTGATTTCTGTAAGCCGCCTGGAGTCACTGTGTGTGAGTTGGGTGGCCATATAAATTTGTTTAATAAATAAATAAATAAATAAATTTGAACCTTGTGTACACCATTCTTCCTTCCATTCATTAGTCATATCTAGCCTAACTTTTCCCTCAGATAGTTGAGGAAATTTTGAGCATGTAGCACAGCTGTAGAGGTCATAGGGAATGGCCTTGAAGGACAGGAGGAAGAACCACTACCAATGCAATGATCAAACAAGGGCTTAAGCCCATTCCAAGACACTAACGTGAGTAAACTTCTCAGACAAGCTCCTTCCTAGTTCACACGAAGATAAAGTGAGGAAGGGGGAAGAAGCACATTCAGACTTGCAAGATTCTATATAGCTGTTATAATAAAAGTAATCCTGACCTATATGGTATTGATTTCTTAGTCTGGTCTTCCTTATAGGGCAGACAATGGCTAAGTCCATAGGGTAAAAGGTTGACAAACTTAAACCTCCTCTCCCAGAAGGCCTCTGGGTCTACACCTCCTAGCTCTTCTTCTTGACTTAGTGCAGCAATTTGGTAATTACTGCTGCCACTACCTATCTTTCAGGGAAGCAACTCACCTGGTGTCTTCTCTGTAACCCTGTTTTGTGAGAGGGATGGGGCTCCTACAACTTGAGGTACTTTTATGGCAAATTAAATGGGGGAAAATGAAATAAATTCTATAGTGCCAATTCCTGACCCCATAGCATTGAGATACATAGCTGGGGAAATCGGTACCCCAGTTCCCCCATCCCTTTCTGGGAAGATGAACCAATCTCAGAAGAGCTACGTAAATAAAATCAAGCTTAATTTAAAATGAAAGAAAAAGAGGGAATATAAGATGTCCTTTTTTTAAACTTATGTGGAATAGATAAAAATATAGAGCCATTCTAACTACAGATAGCAATTTGAAAAGGATATCAAGTAGACAAAAAAAGAAAAACAGAAGGCTCTGATATACCAAAAGATGATACTGTTCTGCTTCTAATTTGAGTAATTTCTGCTGTAAATAAATTCCAAGTGACATAAAGCAAAGCAAACAGTCATTGAGTTTGCATAGAGAAACTAAACATTAGAGGAAAAAATTGAACTTAAATAGCACATGCTGAAAAAGGAATGAATTGGACTTAAAGAGCACACATTGAAAAAGAAATCAAATTTAATGCAGTTCTTGGCTAACTTTTTCTTACTCCTCTAGAGCAGTGTTTCTTAAAGTGTGGTCCTAGGACCTCTGGGGGTCCCCAAGACCTCAGGGGTCCTCAAAATCAAAATTATTTGCCAGCCTATGTTGAAAAATAATATATTAAAATCCCATCAAACAATCATGAGAAGTAGTAGTGGCAGCAAATGTATCAATTTTAATTTTTAATACAAATATTGATAAATATAAGCCATACAAACAAAAGCTCTTTTGGGGTCCTCCATAATTTTTAAAAGTAGGAAGGGGTCCTGAGCAAAAAAAGTTTAAGAAACAGTGCTCTACAGAATAGATTACCCTTGGAATACCTCTGTACTAATCTGTTGCCTGGAAAATTATCCTTACAGATTCTATCTTAAACCTGAGGCTTAAAGGTGATGTTAAATCTTTCTCATTTCCAATTTCCATTCAACAAGTTCTGCCTCAGTTTTTTAAAAGACAAAATCCATTTCCTCTCTAGCAGAAAGGGGTTTCTGCCTAAATCATCCAGCCATGCCTCATTTTGGAAGATGTGTATTTATCTGCACTCTGTCTAGCATACAGCTCCCAATCTAGAGTACTGTGAATGTCAGTTTTATTTATTTATTTATTTATTGGATTTCTCCCCCGCCCATCTCCCCCACAATAGGGGACTCTGGGCGGCTTACAAAGACATTAAAACTATAAATATATACAAAATACATACTATATATAAAATTAAAACAATACTAAAAATGGAAAAATCCAAGAAGATGGAAAATCAGGGTGGGGACAGCCGGCCACTATGGGGCTAGCCATCTCCCTGCTTGAGATATTCCCTTCCCACCCCAGGCCAAGTGGCAGAACCAGGTCTTCAAGGTCCTTCGGAAGGTCAGGAGTGAGGGGGCCAATCGCACCTCCGGGCTTCGCAACATAATAGTTGGAAGAAAAATTATATATTCCACCTTGTGCCTCTTGAAAAGAAGATGGCAGAATCTACTATTTAAAGTCAGAAGGCCTTAGTTTATATAAGTGCCTACTTATCTCTAAACTCTAGGGAGATCATTATTGTATTGTTGGATGTTATGAAATTTCACTTGGCTTCTCATGTAGGAATGAGAGATACATGCCTGGATTTATCTCGCTTTTAGATAGTCCTTACCATTTAGATTTTTTCAGTAGCTCCCAAATAGGAATGTAGCGGGTTCCATATTAAAGACTACTGTGTATTCCAGTAGTCCACTGAACTGAGCAAGTTGTCCACTGAAAAAGATGGTATATTGACAGTGTTGTAAGCCAATTTTGTGTGGCTGGTTTGGCAAACTTAAAATGCTGCAGGAAGATTGAAATCTAATTGTTTCCTCCTTTATACTGCTGCTCTGAACAAAGTATGTTTACATGGAAATTATATAAATATATAACAGTGACTTTATTTTAAAAATGAAATAATTGCATTCATTTAATTCCCTGCATTTTTATTTTTGCCTAATTATTGCCTAACATTTTTATTTATTTATTTATCTATCAAACTTGTATGCCACCCAATTCCCAGTGATTTTAAGTTATGCCATTAGAATCTCTGCCTTCTCTCTATCAAAACTGCCTTGCTTGAATGAGAGCAGCCTCTTCTCTTCAAAACTGGTATGGGACTAAGGTATTTGAAGGGCTGTCAGCTGAGATGTTTTTGTGCTGCAGCTTCTTGATGTTGGAAATCAAGAAGACCTTTTACTGTAATAATGGAAACATTTTTTGTTCTGGTTTCTTAGAGATTCTTGTTCCTCAATTTTCCTGCTGACTAGTTTCAATGTGAATGCTGTCTAGCGAACCTTGACTGATCTCAGAAGAACTAAGCAGGGTGACATATTGTTGATGGTCTCTTAGTTTTACACCTACATTTTTCAACCCCCTGACTTCTTAAATTTACATCTTCTCCATTTCTACCTATACACCTTATCCCTGCAGTGAATAAAATTTGAGAGATATAGTATGGTCACTGACATATTAATTAAAGTCTCAATTTTGAAAGCATGTATTTTCCATGCGTGAGACTTTAGTATGCATTAAAGTTTATTGTTCAGAGATGTAATATTGTATGATAGAAACTTCTTGAACTTTGTAATCCAGGAGTGTTAGCATTTTTACAGTGCTTTTGCCTGGAAAAAAACAAAATTGTCTTTTATATTTAACTTTGCTACTGGTGGTGTGTTTAATATTAAAAATTAGCCCACTTTCTCTCTCTTACTAATTTGCTTGCAGAAGTTGCTAGACCAATAAATAATGTAGCTTCATTTTAAAAAAAAAGTGTTACTGTTAAAAAAAAATGACTTCATATCATTAACTTGAAAACTGTAATTATAAACATTTGTAATGATATATTTTCCAAGTCTGCTAGTATGCAATCAAGGTTTTTGAGATTATTCTAGTATAGATGTTAATGAGTTACTGTCTGTGTGAATTTTCACACTGAGGTATAATAGTTCAGTCCTCTGCTGTTGAATTAAATCAATCCCATTCATTATGTCATATAATTTCTTATTTAATGAAATGTAGGAATGCTTCAAATGATCTTTTGCTTGAATTAATTTGTTGCTATTTGTTTTGTCTGTTATAGGAGAAGACTGACATAGAAGGTACCTTATTTGTGTATAAAAGGTAATGAAATAACTTCCAGGAATAGTTTGATTAACAGTATATTAAAACATAGCCTGTGGCATTTGTCTCTTGCAGAGATAAAATTGTATTTGCCTAGGGCAATTAAGCAATATTCCATTATTCTTAAGTTGATTAATCAGTGCTATGGTCTGTACAATGTGTTGAAATGGATCCAGAGATGTTGTGTATCAAAGAGAATGGTGGTTCTGTATGGCAAAGGGCATTTTTTTAATTTGGTTCAAGATCTTTGAAACTGTGCTACTGTTTGCATAAAGCACTCCACAGTCTCTTGCAGAAAGTCTCAAGAAGTGTGCTTATGCAAACTATTGCTAATTATCTTGCACTCTGTCTTCAGTTTTCTTCATTATTCAAATTACTCTTCAATGGCTTTTTGTAGAATGCTGCTGTCAAGCTTTCTTCTGCTTGAGCATATCTTGTACTAACTCATATTTTAGCTGTGATTATGACATCACTTTCTAACTTGGCTAAGTTGTCATTATCAGTTTGCTGATGCTTCTTCTGGAAACAGTTTATCCATCGTTTGTTTCCCTTGAAATAACAGGTCTGCTTCACCTTACCATGGCTTTACAATTGTAAATCGATTGAACATGCATAACTTGGTTGAGCCCGTAAACAAAGACTTAGAGTTTCAGCTTCATGAACCTTTTCTTCTCTATAGAAATGCCAACTGTAAGTATGTATTTGAATGTATTATTTAGGAGATCCCATTTTTAGAAGTTTAGAACATTTATCCTATTTAAGTACAGTAAATCTCAGTTTAACACCCCTTATTTAATGGATTTTGGATTTAGTGTACAAAGTTTAAGTTTGACTTCACAAAGGCTACTAAGTATGAATTCAGTCTGAACAATTGACGTAATCTATGTAATTACACAGGTGATGTAAATGTATGCAAATGACATTAATTCATGTCTAACAAACATTTACATTTAATAGACAACCTTTTCTTCCAAAATGTCTGTTGAATCAGGTTTTACTGTATATGTGTGATACAATGCAAACAAGTTAACACTCAATTTGGGTTGCATGGATGCAGTTAGTTAACAAAAATGCAGAAATTTGAAAGTATTGTTACACAGTTGGTAAATAGCACATACTAATATATGGTATTATCTCTTTTAGTAACATACTCTTGGAGACAGTATTCTCCAGAATCAATTGGAATTGCTATTTTAGTCAGTTCATCAGTCACTATTGGTCTAATGTTTCAAGAAGCCATGATTCTGAGTATATGTCTGAATAATTGGTTTGCTGCTTGTTTATCAAAGTGCCTTTAAAACTGATTTTTGCTGTAAAAAGCTGCTTGTACTTTGATTTATTTCTGTTTCATTTCCTAAAAAATGCACATTAACATAAGCTGACACTGAAGTTCCAGGATAAAAGTTAGAGGATTGGTTCTAGATCCAGTAACACTTAGAATAAACTAGTAAAAATAATGATTCCAATAGAAGAGACCATATATAGCTCAGGACTGAGCTGTGATGTCAGGCCTAGCCCAAGAACAATGATGAAACAGCCCAGTCCAGTACAGTTCCTTTATTAGCTTACACCTTATAGACAGAATCTTGCCAAACTAAATCTATACTACAGCAACTAATGGATATACCCTGTGAGAGTCTAGGGAGTGGCTATCCTGAACCTCTTTCGCTTCTCACGCTCCTGTTGTGGACTCAGCTGCCTCTTGCCTCCTCCTCTCTCCTGGAATGCACTCCCTCCTTCCTGACAGCCTTGATCTCCCACATCACTCTCCTCCTTGTAGATACATTCCATCACATGTGGAGTCCTTGGTGCTCTCTGAGCTTGGCTGTTTGCTTGCAGATGTTTCATTACTTGACTAGGTAACATCATCAGTGCTAGGGAGTGTGTGGTTTGCTCCCTGATTATATGTAGCTTGCCCTGCCAGTGTTGGTGGGTGATGTTACCTGGCTGGGTAATGAAATGTCTGCAAGCAAGAATTCTACAAAAATAATTATTCTTAAATAATTTATGATTAACTCTTTATTTCAATTTATTTATCAACCAAACAATAAACTCTGTTCTGTGAATCCTTTTTAATTAAATAATCCTTAACATTGCCTGCAGTTCTTTGCACATTATATGCAAGTAAATCTCACTGAAAACAGTGGGATTTATTTTTCAGTACCCATTTATGTAGGGTTTTTTTTAACATTTCTGTCCTAAATTTATGCAAAATATTTAAAGTTAACTAAATGGATACACATTTAAAAAAAATATCATTCTACAATTACAAAGATCCATTTGGAGAATGCATTCACACAACCATTTTCTTACTATCAGAGACCAGTCCGGCTTTTCTTTTTTTTTCAGATAATAGTAACATTAAAAATCTAGAATTATTTATTCCATTTCTTCAAAGTATCAAACACTTCTTGATTTTCATTAGGAAAGCTATTTAAAGCATAAGTTTGTATGTGTACACACTATGCCACTGCTACTTACTTGCTACTTGCTATTATGCACTGCTATCTCCATAAAGGAGTTGGTCTAAGTGTTCTTTGATAAGCCATATTAATAAAGCATTGTGTGTAAATGTATTGAAAGCATTCCAGATGCTTAATTTTAAAAAATCAAATAAATTTTAGCTTACCTTTAAAGGTCACTAAGAAGCATGTTTCCATATCAGTTTCCCTTATAACTTTCCCTTTGTATCTGATGTCTCTATCTTGAGGTAAAGAACAAATATCCATGATGTTAAAAAGATTAATATGGATTAAATTTGAAATAAGGATTATGTCTGATCTTTTTCTCTTTCTTTTTACTGGATTTCTGATTGCCTTTGTCCAGTTGAAATGCAGCAGCAGATATTTTGTCCTGTGTCTATACTTGAAATGCTCTTAGAACAATATATTACATCTTTCTAGCAGAGGAATCCTATTTCTGTTTATTAAAAATGTTAAAGTAGGTTCAGCAAGTGGAAGAACAGCTACTCAGGAGATTGGCAGTGTTGTTAGGACATCATGTGTTTGATTGTAGAAGAGGAATGAATTAGCAGCTGTCTTAACTCAGCTTTCTCAGCCAAGATAAAGAGTGGGACTGTTTTGCTATTTCTCTGGACAGAAACAGTGGAATTGCATTAGGGTTTTTATAATGGAGTTTAAATTGAGAGCAGCCAAATATGTACAGTAGTGTGATAGACTGAACTAATATGTCAGCAGCAGTCACTTGTTCTGCAATCTGTTGCAAAGTATTTATCTCTCTTCTTTCTTTGATAGCTTTGTTTGGGACAAATCCATTAGTTCTTGGCTTTGATATCCACTTTAGACATACGTTTTATTTCATCATGTTTATACCTCCAGAGTAATTACTCTTCATATTGAAATGCTTGAAATGGCATCCAGAGAACTTGGGATTCCATATTCTGATACCTTTACCTTCCAGTACAGCGCTTCATTTCTGCTTCTCAACAAGATATTAGTAGGACAGCAAAGATATTATGGTTCTGCCTAAATCTGGCCTAAAGGGTTTTTCTTTATTGTCCCCTCATGCCATTGCTCTTCAGAATTCTACTGAATCCCACAGGGATTCTATAACCTCCACATTAGCTTTTGTTCAGCTTCTGACTGTGAATTAGTCAAACCAGATAGTTCTAGTCTTCTTAGAGTTGAGGGCCTCGAAATGAGCTCATCTGTTACTTGTCCTTGAATAGGTGGGTTCACACATATAGAAGTTATGTCTCTTCCAGGTGCTGGATTTAGCTCTTACACTATTAAGTTCTTGCTTTTCAGATCATAATGATGCTGGCCATAATACCTAGCAATTTAGCAGCATAGGGGAATATCCTAGCATCCTCAGTCAAAGAGATATAAACCTTAATGTTTCTAAAGACTAGTTCTGCTAAAGATAAATCTCTAAAGTAGTTACTTAATCCTTAATTCAATATCTTCACCATGATTTGTAATACCAACACATTCTCATCTCTGCAGACAATTATTTCTACAGTCCTTGGAAGGGATCATCTAAGGTGTCACTTGCTGCACTTGGATATGTACTGCTTTTTCACATCCATAAGCTAAATGGCCTGCATAGCAGAAATTCTGTACTTATCCATACATTCTTATTTCCTTTGAGCAAAAGAGGCCAGCAAGATTTGCCCCTGCTTTAACTTTTTTTCAAACAACCAACCAGTTCATACTCAGCCTTTGGTTATTCTGGTTTCTGCTACATAATTTTTACTAAGTATGTAAAAACATACTTATAGAGGGTATAGAGAGAATAGAGGGTATCTCTATTCTAAGAAATCCATAGAATCACAGGGATAATATGCTTTGCTGGTCAGAAGATAGGAAACCTTGCCAAAAGACAAAAACCACAAAATAACCTTTTTTTCCTGCATGAATGTCACAGTAAAACATTTGACTTAACAGTGTTGAAAACAAGCCTCCAGTTAACAGCAGAACTGTTTGGAATGCAGTAAAAATGGCTAAAAGATTACCTGCTCCATCACAGATACCCACAACCAGTTACAAAAGTATAATATGAACATTAGCTCCCGCAAACTTGTCCTCCATAAATCCAGTAGCAAACCCAATTCAGAAACTCTTGAATCATTAATCACATGGCCAGCAGAGCAGTAACTGCATGGAGAACTAGCTTGAAAGTGAAATTTATTAGACTCCAGACTTGGGAGAATGAAACTACAAAGGGCAAAACTGTAAATCTCTCCAAGAGAAAACCCAAGACCAACCTTTACAAAAAGGACTCAGTTTCAGATCTGAAACTGCAGACAACCCATACTTTCTTGCAGAGTTCAGAAAGCTCAGGGTTTTCACAGGAAATACAACAAGGCATCGGATTAAGCATCATCCCCCAAATGATCTAAATTACTCACCCAAAACAGCAAGCAGGAAAAGATAGCCATGAAGAAATTAAAAGCAGACCCTATCATTGTGATCCTGCCATCAGATAAAGGAAGAATCATAGTTATCATGAAGACTGCATCCACAAAGCAGAAACATTACTTGGAGATAGCAGCATGTACCAAGAAATTGTAAATAACCCCATCACAAAACTACACAGAAAAACAAATAGCTGCCTCCCAAGAACCACACAGAATGAGATCCAGAAATCCCAGTTTAGCTAAGTTTTACAGATGCCTTCAAATACATAGACAGCCTTCTGTCCTATTGTTGCACTTACCAATACCACGACTTGCAGGATTTCCAAAGAACTCCACAGGATCTTATGCAGCTCTTATACCAGCTACAAATACTGCATGGCAATCCCCACTTCTGAACCGTTGCACCGAGGAAGTGTTACTGGGATGCAGGGGGAACTGTCTGCGGGAACCCTGATCAGTACCATGGTAACCAAACCAGTAGTCTGGTTCTCCGTAATTCTCCAAATTACGTATAGTTTTTTGTACACTTAGTTGGAAATATAGCTCATGCTTCAGTGGGAGAACTTCTCCTCTAAAAAGAGAATGGAAACTAGGGCTATGACCCAGAAATTGGAGTGTGATAACAATATTGTCATATTTGGCAAGCCTTGATTTGCTTAGTGGCTGTACTTCAGTTATTTTAGTAATATATTTGGCTTGGCCACCACATTTTTTATGCCTCTCTGGTTTGCATCTGAATCACCTGCCTTTTGCAAGCGATTTTCTCCTGCCCTTTGTTTTATTCGTCCTTTTCCTTGAGTCCCTGCATTTTGTTTTTGTTTCTTACCCCTCTTCCTCCAACAGTTATGCCTTCTTAATGTCTCATCTTTTTCTCTTTTTATTATTTGACAAGAGGTAGAATGACAGTTTTTAAATTTTTAAATTTAATTTTTAGGAAAACTGCTCTTTTGAGTTCATGATATTAATCATGTTAAATGAGAGTTCATTTTAGTACTATTATATATGTTTACCTAGAAGTAAGTCCCATTAAACTCCCTGAAAATTACTCCCAGATAAGCGTGGGAAGGACTACAGCCCTAGTCTCATTTAAATTGTTAATTGGCTTCTAGACAACCATAATTAGGGTTACATACATAAGTTTATTTACAGCACAACATTTTAGATTCTGTACCAGTTCAAGTGTTTATTTCTTCTGGGTTACTACAAATTAACTTGTCATATTTGGAGATAACAAAGTCTTTAAGACTTTTTTGTAATTCAAGAATAAGGCTTTTCCTTGGTCATAACAGGTTGTTAAAAGTGGTGTGTAAGCATTTTGAATGTGAAACGTTTTGCATTTGAAATGCTCTGTTCTGAGCTTGAAACAGTTGTTCCAGCTTTACCAGAAGTGTTCCAACACTGTTCTGGCCTTTCCATAAGCATTTTTTTTTTTTTGCTCAGAATGACCTGCCTTGAACTTAAAATACTTCAGGAATTATCCAAACAGTGTCAGAACTTTTCTGGGAAAGTTTGAATAAGTAGATTGCAGTCTGATAATTCTGCTGCTTTACTTTTATATTTAGATGTCCGCTGTAATAGTTGATTTAAAAAAAAAAAATAACCAGATCCTTTTTTTAATATCTTCTAGTGTTAATTTATAGTATTTGGTTCTATGATAAGAATGACTGTCATCGAATAGCAAAACTCATGTCTAAGTAAGTACTTAATTTTTTAAATATATAAATTGAATGAATGAATGAATAAACAAACATTGTTTGTATTATTTTTAGCTTTATAGCATCTCACTGCAAAATCATGATTCTTTTGTTGTCACCTACCTTCTAAAAATACATTATGACTTAATTTTATATTTGGAAGAAATATTCAGATTGTAATTCTGTACTCCTCATTTGGAATTAATACCAGCAGATTTGGGCTTCTGGAGATAATTTATAATCACAATGAGAGGTAGCACTGATAACTTTAATCGCCATAACTTTGTTTAATTCCCTTTTAATTCTGTGGAAATTTCTTAATATAGCTATGTGTTGTGTGAAAAAAATATCCTTTTACCTATGTTACATCTTGCCTCTTCTACTGTTCATCCTTTGGAACAGTTTACCCCTAGATATCAAGACAGCTCCCTTCTTTCTACTGATTTGAAGAGCTGTATAAACATAGCTGTTCAGAAAGGCATTTGGTGTATGAGTAAAGTTATGCTACCCTGAATGTTGGATTGACTGTTTATAATTATATTGATTTTTGTTTTTAATCTTCATATATTTGTACTGCAAGCCTCTCATAGTCTCTGAAAATATAAATTGTGGCTTATAAATTGTAGTCATCAATCTTCATTGCATGCACAACTTTAAATATCTTACTCTTAATAACACCAGATGTAAACATTCCTCAAAGGTGCACTTTTCTGCATTGTCACAAGGCTTTGAATTCTCAGGAAACGTTCAGACACTCAGCACATGAAGGTTCTTGGAATTTTTTTTTTAATGTGTAAACTTAAGAAGTATTTCTTCAGAAATGCCAATTTCTTTTAAGTCAAAAAGCATTTAAACAACCATTGCTGTCAGTTTCTTTTCTGCCTTGCTACAACTTTTGCAATAAGTGTATAGTAAAATAGTGAGTTGATCTTTGTGTGCCTGTTCAAGCATTTCCAAGTTGTTGTTCTTGTTGTTATTTAGATCCAGTTAACTGTTTTCTTGCTTGTAATGTGAATAAAAGCATGTAGTTATATGCCTGTATACTTGGTAGCCATTTCTATCCCATATTATTCTATTTGTTATTGTATTCTAGATTTATCTATAATCTCCAAGATGGAGTTTGCCTTTTTCAAAATAACCTCAAGTATTTTTATCAAGCTATCCATTACAATCTGTTTTTGTAGAGAGACATTATGAGCTGAGATTCCTGTCCAGTATATTCTATTCCATTTATATCCCAATGCAATCCAAAATTAGTGGGATATAAGGACATCTTGTATTTATTACATTAAACAATTCATCATTTTAATGCCTGCTTAGTTTTATGAGACCATATTAAAAGGTTTTGCTCTCTTTTGTATTTTTACCATCCTAAATAATTTGGTGACATGTTCATCCCCAAGTCCATATATTTATAAAAAACTTAAAACCCAGTATAAATCCTTGTATGTTTTCTGTTTTGAGAACTGTCAGTTTATTCTTACACTGTTCTTTACCTAGAAAAAAATATGCTTGTAAGTTTTTGGTGAAGGAATTTGCCAAAGGCCTTTTGAAAACAAGTTACCTGATTGTACCTTATGACTATGTATGTTGAGGTTTTCAGAGATGTCTAAAAGGTTAGTGAGGTTGGACTTATTGCAGAAGCCATATTGATTTTTTTCCAGAAGGATTTGTCTTTATGTCAATTTTAACTGCTTTTCACCAATGTATCTTGAACTGCCCTGCAATTGATTGATTACGTGCCATCAAGTCAGTGTCGGCTCTTAGTGACCACATAGATAGATAGCTAGAACAGCACATAAAGGATCTTCATGTGATTTTTTTCTTTTATTTGTAACTTAAGAAATGTTTCTTAATAGCTTCCTTTATTCTTGTTAGCAATGCTGGTGACATCTTGGATAGCATGTTACCTTTGCACTATATATTGTACCTGACCTTTTATTTTAGATTTGCAATGGAGAAAGTTAATCCACTTGGTTTTCTCTTTTAGATTCCTTTTCACAAGTCCTTTGATTTTTTAGAAGTGTTCTCTTTTGAAATCAAATATGACAGTATTAAAGTTCCATAGCTTTTTTCCATCTGAACATAAATTAAGTAGATAGAATCATTATCATTGCTTCCAACGAGTTTAACTAAATATGCAGTTTACACTGATTTCCTTATACTAAAGATTTAAATTCAGATCACTTCCCTCTATTTATTTCCAATAGCAAGTTCTAGAACACAGCCCTATAGGATACACAGTTTCTGTTTTTGTTGTAAACAGAAGTCTGTAAATATGGAGGAGGTAAATAAGGTAGCAATCTTGTTATCTGTCACCCTAATTGAAGAACCTTTTGGATTCTTCCCTGATTCTCTACCTCAAGATCACCCTTAGCTTTATTCAGGAGGACAGTAATATAACCCCAATAAAATATTACTTTGAGACCTGGAATAGTTATTCACAGTGATTTTATCAAGGTGCCTGCCCTTTTTGCAGTTTCTCATTTGTTTGATGTTATGCCCTCTTTGGTTTAGATAATAACACCCCTACTAGTAATTGGTGGATTTGGTACGGGGAATTGGTGAAAATACACATATACATGTATTCCCATGACTGTATTTCAATCCTTTAATCATAGTTTCAGTGTTGGAGATACTATACTGATCTAATGATATACAATACCTACAGTGATATAATGGTATACTAATCTAAAGTTGTAGTGGATTTATGTAATGGTCTAATCCAGATTAAATCTGAGTGGTATAAATTAGAAGCTTTATGCAATTTAATATCTGTTTGCATCCCCTGATGGCAGTTTAGTGGCTATACTGCAAAATATGTTAAGTAATTAGCTACATTAAATTTAGCTAATGTAAATTTAAGTTTCAGAAGATGGATGTACTCAAATATTGTTTTAGACTAGGGGTAGCCAATGTGGGTCTTACAGACATCAGTGCTCCCACATTTAGTGTCACTTTTAGTTAAACAACATCTCTGGAGTCCACAGAGGCCCACAGACATCCTTAGAAAATGCAGCCTAGTGCTTTGTTTGCTTTGCCCACTGCTCCAAAAAAGACAAAGACATATTGATATAGTAGAGATAATTGCTGAGACTAGAGGGTGTGGCAGGAAGCATCCTCTTCATGACAGTAATAGGCAAGCCCTCTACCATCGCAGCCATTTTGTGAGAGTGCAAAATATTTTTACCTTTATTACTTCTTGTTGTTATTATTTTAATATTATTTCATATACAGTGGTACCTCAAGATACGAATTTAATCCGTTCCGTGACTCTGATCGCAAGTCGAATTGGTCGCATCCTGAAGCAAATTTTCCCATAGGGTTCAATGTAAATACGGTTAATCCATTCTGCCCTCCGAATTTGGTCGCATCCTGAAGCAAATTTCCCCATAAGGTTCAATGTAAATACGGTTAATCCGCCCTCCGAATTTGGTCACATCCTGAAGCAAATTTCCCCATAAGGTTCAATGTAAATACATACGGCTCTGCATTTTCTTTGGAGCCATGCTGACAAGCACACCAAAAACCTTCCAAACGCTACAAAACACACCACAAGCCTCACCGAACGTCTCCTTGCTACCGCGATCTCGCCCACAGGAAGCCGCGACCGCGTGGCAGCAGGGCAAATGGCCGCGGATCCGGTTCGTAGATTGAGGCGGAGTTCGCATGTTGAGGTAAATTTTTGCGGCCGGAGCTGGTCGTATCTCGAAATTTTCGTAAGGTGGGGCGTTCGTATCTTGAGGTACCACTGTATTATTACATATTCTCACCATTTCAAATGTGCCCAAAATGATTGGCAGTGTCCTTTCTTGGCTTTGTTTTTAAGACTAAAATTTGCACCATTGTTTTCTTTGAAAATAGATACCTGCTTTATGACGGTTATTATGTCATACTAATTTGATTTATATCTTGCCTTTCCCCCATTACAATTTACCTGGGGATCTCACTTCATTTTATCCCCATAGCAACGTCTCTGTGAGATGGGTTGGACTGAGAGAGACTGTCTAGCCCAAATTATCAGTGAGTTGCCATGATTGAAGGTGGACTTGAACATGGGTCTCCCCAGTCCTAGTTTAATATCCTAACACCTACTTTATATTTTAATTACAAATTGTTTGAGCCAATTTGTTTTAAGTAGAAATGTTCTGAAGCAATGAAATAACTGAAGGTTAAACTTTGCATTTCTTTTTATTTTATTCTAAAACATTGCTTATATTTCTGTGCAAATGCATTGTCAAAGTAGTTTATAGATTTTTAAAACAAAGGTAATATAATAATATAGTCAGTTAAGTTGTAATGGAAGTAACAAACACAAATGATTGGAAAGTCCCCAGTAAAGAAATTGTGAAGAAGGTTCATTCATGAAGTTTCTAGTGCAGTGTACGAAACAAGCAGTTAAACTTTGTACACAGTGACTTATGGCTTAGTGTTATAAATCAGGCCACTGGTCCAAAGCTGCAGCCGCTCTCCCATTCCAGGCAGCTACCAAGGCTTTGGCAAGACCATGTAGCAGACCTTCTGGAACAAGCTCTCTCTAGAACCCAACTGGGTCCATCGGTTGTCTGGGGCAGGCCAATGTAATAGACCAGCTTTCCTGCAGAGGGGGTTGGGGCCAGAGAATTGGAGGCTCACCAGGGAGCAATCTGACCATGACAGGGGATACACCAGTATCTCCCCCAATTTCAGAACACCCTGCCACTGCTCTGACAGAAAAACCAGGTCAGGTGTATGACCACTATTATGTGTCGGGCCCTGGATGACTTGGGACAGGCCATGGCTGTCATGGTGGCCATGAACTCCCAAGCTACCTCCAATCCCAACCCCAGGGAAGGCAAGTTGAAGTCTCCCAAGACCATAAGCCTGGGAAACTCCACTGCCAACCTGGCCATGGAGTCAAGAAACTCAGGCAGGAAGGTTGCTATATAGCAGGGAGGCTGGTACAATAGCAACAGTCCCAACTGATCCCTCTTAGAGCCCAGCTTAACAAATAGGATCTTGCATCTGGCAATCTGAAAAGCAGCACCCCTGGATGCCTCCCATGAGTCTCAGTTGACCCTCACCACCCCTACCCTGGGGCTTGGCTTGTGCCACATCCAGAACCCAGCTGGGCATATCTCAGAAAGGGGACTCCCCCCTCCTCTCCCAGCAACAATGTATACTTTATAGTGATTAATCTGTATTCTCTATTACATTGTAATCTTGTTGGTTCTTATTTGTATGGTGTGTTTGCTCTTCCTCTCATTAAAATCCAAGAATGGTATATGTTGTTACAATATATTCTAAATATAAGTAGTCTTTTCTTCTCTTTTATGATAGGGTGGTACAGGAAGAAACTCAGAGATCCCAGCAACAATTACAGGATAGAAAAAACGTCAGCCGGGTTAATGGTTGTACAGATATCCTAGAGTTGCTTAGTAAAGCAAAGGTTGAATATGAACGGGTAAGGAAATTGTGCATGTTAGAATTCTAAGACCAGGTTCTAATTTTAGGATTTCTGTGTATTTTAAAGGGAAATAATTACCCACAAATATGTTAAATACTTATTCTCTTTTATCTGCTTCTTGGTATGTTAATTCTCTTGATTTTCTAGAAATTGAGATAAATGCTACTGGAAGTTTTATTTGCTATTACTCAGAGTTTATTCTTCTTTAGAAACTTGATTGCACTGCAAATAGAAGTAGACAGAAATCTCAATATTTCAGTAGACCCTACTAGTACTTCATGCTCTCTGGATTTATTATTTTTTTTTTTACAGGCTTCTATATTATTATGCTGTTTATGGGTGAAATACATATTCAGTAATTGATTTAAATCCTTTTGTAACTTCTTGTTCATCACAATAATATAAAGCTGTCTACATTTACATCTACATTTCCCTAAGCCTTTTCCAGCATTGCATGTGTAGCACAGAGCTACTATTACCTAGGTTCTAAAAATGAATGGCAGCTACACCCTCACCAGCAGAAAAAACCCACAGACAAGAAATATCCAATCCATAGGTCCTCATTTAATGGCCAGCTCTGTTGGATATATAGGTAGCTCATAAAAATGGAAATGATATAGTACATTCCCATTTGCTGGTAAACTTAACCACTGTAATGGGCTTCACTTCCTTGCATTTGTTGTTCATTTTTTATGTTTATATTTAGGCTATCTTTATAAAGTGATGTAAATAATGAAGTTTTTCTCTGATTGCAAATTTTGTCAATTCAGTTCTTCTGAAATAAATGTTTTAATTTTGCAGATCATTTGAGCCATGAAGCTAATTCATTTGTTTTTAATGTTTAATGCATAGAAACATGTCGGGCACGTGCTGGAGTAATTTTATAATGGTTTTTCACCCACCATGGCATGTATTTTTGGAAACAGTTTTCTTCAGTTTAGAGTAGTTCTGTAGTTGGAATTGATGTTTTATTTTGTTTTTGAAAACTCACATAAAAGCTTGCATTAAACAATGGGAAATGCAGAGAGTTTTTTTGACGCATTGTGATAAGACACAACCTAGTTAACTCATATTTTGTATGAGCATGTTGTGTGCAACCAGCCACTTATAGTGTTCATCTTACCATGGTTAAACAAACCATGTGATGTGTGAATTCTGTCAAGGAGTTATGGACCTCTAACAACAGTTAACAACAACTAGGAGAATAACACCCAGAATCCATAGTGGCAGGATCTTTATTAAGTTTTACAAAATTGCCATAATTTTATTAGTTTAAAGAATTTTTCATCAGGCAAGATTGTTAAGGAAAAAAGAGAGATAAGAAGGGAAAAATGGATGAGTCTTGAAGTTGTATCTGTATATTTGTATAAGGTTACATTTTAAGCAGTAGGGAGCCTTCAGATATGCAAATTGTATCATTTGGATACAAATAACCATGACATTGTGGTAGGACTATCCAAAAGCTTGCTGGAAAAAAGAAGTAAGCAGGTGTTTCCAAGTCCTCCATTTGGGGAAGTATAAATAGAAACCAGAAAAAGTTAATATTGTTTAAGCTATTGTACTAGCTTAGGGTTAGGGTTAGCTTAGGAACTGGAAAGAGCGCAGAGAAGAGTGACAAAGGAAGTAAGGGGCTAAATCCTACGAAGAGCAGTTAAAAGAAATAAGTGTGTTTTACCTAAAAAAGAGAAGCCTAGGGGGAGACATGATAATAGACTTCAAATACATGAAGGAATGTCATAGGGAACAGGATGTGGATTTATTCTTCAGAGTGCCTGAAGGTAAGACAAGAACCAACAGTTGAAAGCTTTATTGTGAGAAATCCAAAGCTGAAATTAGAAGGAATTTCCTGAGAGCTATTAAGCAGTGGAACAGCCTCCCTCCTGAAGTTGTGGGTGCTCTATCACTGAAATTTTTTTTTTTTTTTTTTTAAGTTTAGACAACTATTTGTCCAGGGTGGTAACAGGATTTCTGCACTGGGCGGGAGGATGGACTTAAAGACTTCCAAGGTGCCTTCCAACCCAATGGTTCTGTGATTCTATGAAAATTCGGTCAACGCCAAATTGTATAGGATTATATAGTGACAGAAAGGAATGAAGTCTCAAATCTTTTATGTTGTCGTTCTTGTGTGCAAGACTTAATATTTTCATAAAGATATACCATATGAACAGTTGAGTACCTAGGATAATATTAATGTGTTTTATAACATGAGTAGTAGCATCAAATCATAGTACCATGTAGGATGCCATATTGTATAGCTGGCCATTTATTAAAAGTATGAGTGGGGAGAGGGAAAAAGAGAAAGTAAGGCAGAAAGCTTGCTGAGATCTGCTAAAGGTGTTACATAAATCATATTATCTCATTCAGTCCAAACTGGAATAAAAAAAAAAAAAACCTTCCCTTTTTATTTTTTTAGAATCAGAAGAGTGACTTAATTTTGGGGACACAAGAAAGTAGAATTCTTATGAAGACTGAAAATACAGAGACATCCGAATATGAATCACCAGTGTTACAAGTCCAAGATCATGTATGTTAAAGTTAGATCCTAAGAGATCCACCTTTTTATCTTTATAAAATGCTATTTTAATTGGAAATAATACTTTTGTCTTCATTCTAAACATGCACATCATCTATATATTGAAAGAAGAACTGATTTACACCTGCAGAATATCAGATAGTACATTTTCGAGATAATCTAATGTATTATGGTTCCCAATTTTAAGGGAAAAGGTCCTTTCAAGCATGTGTGGATGCTCATGTAGCACCTACCTTTTCCTGGGATTGCATGGCTGCCCTCCACAGCTACAGCACAATCAGGGAATTTAAGGTTCAAGGAGTTGCTGGCAGATCTTATGTGTACACACATGCCCACTTCAAGCCCAACTCAAATCTGAAGTGCTGCACAATCATGTTTGTTTGTTTGTTTGTTTATTTGGCTTATCTACCACCTCAATCCAAACAGGCTGTAGGCAGTGTAAAAAAATGAAAGAAATTACTGGGTCATAATCATAATAGTAATCAGATTGTCACAATAACGCTAATATAATATGGCTTAATAATTAAACTAGAACCTGGGCCAAAAACCGGCAACAGAGATTAATTACTGATTAATAAATAATAAATAAAATTGTGTTGCAGGTTATAATAAATCAGTCTTCCAGGATTATTTTATAAATGTTGCTTTCTAGTAGTTCTGTTGATGGAGAAAAAATTGGCATCCAAGTTAATCTTGGAGAATCTACTAGAAATAGGCTTCAGGGCTGATTTGTGCTATTTGTACTAATGATGGTCCATTCTGGTTTACTTTACTGATGCTATGGCCTGTTTCTGTACAAATGAAGTAAAAAAAGTCTGAACAAGAAATTATGCACATTTTCCTATTTATTTTTTTAAAGTAGGCATTATACTGCGTTCTTTTTCTAGTGATGAGCTTTTGGCAAACAGGTTTCCCTAATATTATGCATTTTTATAATAGTTTCTCCAATATACAGCTTTTTGCCTATATTTTTCTTTAATACATATTGTGTGTATTTTGGAATTATAAATCATAACAATAAGTAATGGATTTTGGGATATTGTATGTATATATCTACATAAATATATGTACTTGCACAATTAGTTTTTGGATTGTATGTGTATTTGTGGGTATACTGTATGTATGTGTGCATTTGTGTGTGAGAGAGATAGATGGATAGACAGACAGACCACACTAGGATCCAAGAATTGACTGTTAGTGAAATAGGACTCCATCATATTGGGAAAATGTGCTTCATGTAAATACAATAATACTTTTGCAGTACTAGATGGCTCTGAAACAAACTTTTTTTAAAAAGTAGTGCTTTAGCATTTATTTGTATACAAGGAGGGAAGAAAAAGTGGGTGTCTGCATGCTATATTAAACTAAGCTTCTAAACTTTTTTTTCCTAGTCATGTCAGTCTATCCCTAAACATCTAACGGTGGAAGAATTATTTGGAACTTCATTACCAAAGGAACACTCCACAGCTCCCATTTCCAATCCAGAGAAGATAGAGAAAACTAATACCTCATGCAGAGAACACAATTTACTTTTACCTTTTTCATTTGAACAATCAACAGTGATCCATCAGCCTTTGGGGAAGCTGGATGCTCCAAGCCTCAAAAATAACTCTTTGACTTTATTACCACAGGAATGTGTACCATCCGTACTAACTCCAGCACCTTCAGTTTTACAACCTGAAGTAAATAAAGCTTCAAATTATAATGTGCATTTAAGTCCTATCCTTAATTCAACCTTGGCAACAGAAGCACCTTGCGGTCCAATGCTGCAGAGTATCAATGCAAACAATAATGTAATACAAGTTATGCAGCAGACTGCCAAGCAAATACCTTCAGTTGTGAATCAGCCATTGTGCGATATGAACCATGGTACACAAAACGTAAGTTCTGGTCAAAACCAATTCCTAACATCAATGAATTTGTCAAGTACAGGAGATGCTTCAAACACATCACTTCCCAATGTAGATCTTCTTCAAAAACTCAGGTTGACACCACAACATGACCAAATGCAGCAATCTCTTAATAAACCCCCAGTAGCACCAAATGCTGCTTCTGCTGTTAGCCAGCTGGCAACACCAGACTGTTTCAAGGAATCCCACATCAAGCAACAGGCTCTGACTGGTAAAGTCATTCATCCCTATCAGGTAGGTTATTTGTAGGCGAACAGACTTCTTGTGAAATAATCTGTAGGTCATTGCTGAAAATGCCATCATAATTTCTTCATTCTGGATGAGTGGTGCACTTCTCTTGACCTTTTATGTCAGCCACAAGTTCAATTAATTAACATGTTGTTCTAAGCTATAGAGTTACATAACTTTTGAGTTGGGCTTTGGAAATTCTCATTGAACGTGATTCTGATTTAGTCAGAAAAACATGATTATAAAGACATATACTATGTTATTGATAATATAACAATATCAGTGTCTGTGATTTGGATAGAATAGCAAGTTGTGCTCTCTCTGTCTCTGTCTCTGAGATAAATATATGATATATAATATATAAATATAAATATATAAATACAAATATATGATATATAAATATATCAACAATATATGGGGGGGATTTCAGAATACTACTGTTTTTGCAGGGAAGAAATTGTACATAAAATGCCTTATTTTCATTTTAAATTTGTAGGTTACACAGCAAAATAAGGAGCCTGAAACATTTCCAAATCCTAAAGTTTTGTCAAAAGCAAGCCAAGTATGTATTAAAAACCATGCATTGCAACATTGTCTTCATGGAAAAACTCCCCCATTCATCCTCTCTTAATTAACTAATCAGTTGAAGCTGCAGCGTACAAAACAAACTTATTTGTCAGCTTGGATTTTTGTGTTCTAAAGAATATCTGATTCCATCAAAGATGGATATGTTGTTACAACTTATTAGAACAGTAATACACTTATCCTGGAGAGAGTTTCATATCTTGCTAGAATCATTTGCAGCTCATAAAAATTATTGCAGCTAGCTATATTCATAAATTTTTCTACCTTAACACTTTCTATCATTGCCTGAGCATATCTTAATAGCCTTTTATTTGTTTATAAGACTGAGTCTGTCCTTTGTTTTTTTACAATGAACCCAAGAAAATAAGAAAACCCATTTTATTATAAATGGCAACATAATGGTTTTTAAACTAAAGCATCCAATATATAAGAATAAACTTTGAATAATTTGGGAGTCATTATTTAATTATTTCCTCAAAGAGGTTCTTTTAATCTTGATGCAATCTTTGATTGTCCTTTCTTTCAGACCAGTCACTTGACATTTCTCATTTTAACTGGGAATCTCTGCAACCTCTTTCTGTTCTGATAATAATGAAAGTAATGGACTTGACGTTATAGGAACTGGATTTATGCAATGTTCTTTGAAACAATAAATAAGCATTGTTGAAATTGTTTTCTTTTTTAGGTTGCTTCTACACAGTTTGCTACAACTGCAACTACAATTGCACCTTCTGTCCTTCTTTCACCTAGTGTTTTTGAACAGTCCACTATGAAATCCTCTGAAATTGAAAACAAAGTTGGCTCATCTTCTCCTCTTACACTTGGTGCAGATGTTCAGACATTACCTCCAACAGTACTCAGTAGATCTCAGCTTCAGCAAACTTTGATACATCTAATAAAGGTACAGTTACTATCATAAGATAACAGCAGTACACAGAATCCATTGTTGATGGAGCTGCTTCCATAAATAGAAGTAGGAAGAGGTGGTTTCCCTTGACTCCCAGAGGGGTAGATTCTGGACTTCTGGAAGTCCATGGGGGAGGGAAAGTGACTTGCTTTTGGAAGCAGGCAGCAATCATAAATCACTGATATGTTAATACACTGTCTGCAAATTACTTTAAAATATAAGCTTCAAGTGAGAAATGAATAAGGTTATTTTCAATACTAAAAATATTAGTATCATAAAGAAATGTGCATAAATACATGATTCTTGCTGGATCAGACCTAGGCAGCATTTTGGCCCAAAGTAGTGAACCACTCTATTTTTTGTTTTCTAGTAAACAGTATTAAAATGTACATTACCTACAATTATAGAGATAATATATCGTTTTTATGAGCGGTAGCTAATGATAGCTTATCTCTGATAAACGTGTCTTATTTTCTTTTAAAGCCAGAATGGCAATGACCACTGAATCAAATTCTGAATTAAATGTACACTATTGAAATAAGTTATTTTTATCTGTTCTTAATCTTTTATCATTCTATTTCTTTGGCCCCATATTCACTGATTACAGGTAGCCCTCGACTTACAACTACAATAGGGACCAGAAAATTTGTTGTTAAGTGCTACAGTTGTTAAGTGAGGCAGCACATGACCACACCTGATTTTATGACCTTTTTTCACACAGTCATTAAGCATATCATGTGGTTATTAAGCAAATCACATGGTCATTAAGTGAATCATGAAGTTCCCCATTGACTTTGCTTGTCAGAAGCTGGCTAGGAAGGTCATAAATGGCAATTACGTGACCTGGGACACGGCAACTGTCATAAATACATGCCAGTTGCCAAGCGCCCGAATTTTGATCACATAACCACGGGGATGCTGCAACAGTCGTAAGTGCAAGGACTGGTCGTAAGTCACTATTTTCAGTGCTGTAATAACTTCAGACAGTTAGCAAATGAAGGGTCGTAAGTCGAGGACTGCACATGAGATGAGAAAAGTTAATCCATGTTTTCTCCTCACCTTTTGTAATTTTGTACAAGTCTGTCATATCCCTCATTTTGTTATATGTTAACATATGTTATATCCTTAATAATTTGTGTTAATTTTCTGTGTTTGTTGGAAATGTTTCATTTGCATATAAATTAAATTTGAAGGCAATGTGGTCACTACTTCCCAATCAGTCCAACAGTACTTTCATTTCAGTCTTGAGACTGGACATCCCTTACAATTTAAGTATTAGACATATCTCCTCTAGTTGATTTCAGGACCAAGTAGTCCTGAAGGTGGTAAGTTGATTTCAGGACCAAGTAGTCATGAAAAAGGTAAAATGTTTTAGATACTTTAGATACAACAACTTGACTTAAAGTTGTTGTATCTAAAGTATCTAAAACATTTTACCTTTTTCATGACAATGGAACATGCATTTAACCAACCCATATGAGGGCAGTTGAATGTTTCTCAGATTTCATTTTAACATGAACTATTCAAAATCAGCTTGGGGTCCTGATATTGTCAGCTACAATGATTGCATAGATGACTCTGCTCCTTTTGAGATTTTTAATGTGGTACTGTGCTTTCTTTAATATTTAGAGCAGCCCTGGTCCCATTGTGTCCTTTCCTATTGTATGCCAGCATTTTGTTTCCATTCTGTTCAAATGGAGCCTGCTCCTTTGGTAGTGACCTGGTCCTAATGCTTTGTAAAGATTGCCTATCCTTCTTACACCATTGCTTCAACCATGCACTGAGATTCCTCAGTCTTACTTATCTAGTTGAACCAGCTAGCATTTTAGGGAAAGCTGCTTAGGAGGTTGAAGCATAGGCCATCTATCTCACAACCTTACTTTGGCTTCCACCATTTCACAACTATGTTTCCTTGTGTCATTATTGTTGATGTGTAGCACACCCAGTCTTTGTTACTGTATTATCTTTGTGATTCACATGTCTTCCAATAGATCTGAATCTACTTATGCCCAAACTTGATCTTCTAAGGTATCTAGGCAGTGCATTCCATGTGCAGCTTTCCCACCATGCAAACAGTTCCACATATCTTTAATGCTGTAGTGCACCATGAAGTGGTTATTGTTAGTTTGGATAAGCAACAACATTTCTTTCTAAGGAAAGTACTGATTTATATACCATATATTGAGCAGGTTTTTGAGTACTCTGAACTACACATTGGCCATTATCTTTTGGAGTGTCTAATGATACAATCAGTGATGGAAATTAGTTGATAATAAACCAGTTTTAGCCACAAATGAATGGGTACTTCTACTCTAGAATTCTGCTCCAGTTCAAAAGTAGTTCTGGATTTATATAATCCTAGGACATCAGGTGAGAGCAAAGTTGATTGTGGTATCATTGACACTGTAGTAAAGCTGTCCTTTTCTAAGATGCAGCAGCTCCGTGAAGCTTTTGGGTGATGCATTTTCTCATTTGCAGAAACTTCCATCTCATGTCTCCTGGGCTTCAGGTCTTTCAAGGAAAGAGGAAGCAACCCCTTTTCAACCTTCTTCATAGGAATGGCTGGGACTTTTTGTGCATGTGACTGAATACAAAAAAGTAGTGATGTAGATAGGGGAATTCAAGCCATTTTTTAAGTTTAAATTTTTTTTATATCAGCTTGGATTCAAGAGATTTTTAATACTGCAGGAGCTACAAGCAGAGCATTTATTAAACAGTATTGTGTGATCTTATTCTCAGTGTTTCTAGGTCAGCAGGTTTTGAAAACAGTGATGGATCATCTTCCAACTGCTTTTATTGGGGGAATTGGGGGAATAGAAATGGTGGCATTATGAAAGTGTCCAAAGTGGATGAGCTGATGATACTCAAAGAAGAATGATTTGTTTAAGGCAGAATGAGGAAGTGTTATATGCATGCAACTTGAAGTGGGCATTAGGAGATTCTGTGGGCGTACTGTGACACCGTTCCACAGTAGATTGCTAGGGATATTAAGGCTGACCGTTATTTAAGTTATTTCAGCCCTGGACTTTCTGTCTGATTCAGAAATGTTTAGGTTTCATTTGTTCCAAATGATGCTGCTGAAGCAGAATGGTTGGTGATCAGAATTCTTTATTACACTTACCAGTGTTAGCTCAAGTCATTTATTACACAGAATTTGTTTGAAAAAGTTTTTGCTCTGGAGATATATTCTGAAAGGGTTATGCATACAGATGATCTTGACTTGTGAACAGTCCAGGTCATTTATATGCAGGTGAAAGAATTAAATGCTGCCTATATTTTTAGGAGAAACTTTGTACCTCTCTAACATCCTTTAGAATGTATCTAAATAGCAAGTTTAAAAGGATGGGTGGGGAAAAAGGCCTCCTGAAAGAGCACAAAAGTATTTGGTTAACACGTCTGTTGTTAATTCCCAATATTAAGTTTTGAAATACTTACAGGTGCATTTAGTTCAAGGTTATTGTTTCTCTTAGTTTAAAATGAAAACCAAATTAACTGATTTACGAAGTTTAAAACTTTTCTCTATTTTTTTTGTCTTATATTTATAAACTTTATCATCTGTTTAAGTAGCTTTGTAAATATGTCAATAAATGCAGTAAATTTCAAATTAAGTTTTTATACTTGGGCTTCTACTAAGATTATTTATCTGTCTGTCTGTCTATCTCAATTTATATGGCCACCCATCTCACAAATGTGACTCAGTAATCCATTCAGAAGGTGGCCAAAGCATAAGTGACCATGCACAATGCCTCCTGATCCAGGAAGGGGTGTAATTGGTACACAACACAAAGTTATACAAAGGCCCACCTGGACATGTCTGCTATCTATTCTTTGGAGCCTTGAGTCCAGGAGGACCCCCAAATTGCACATCTGACTGGGGTAGTACAACTCCATCCAGAACTAAAGGTGGAAAACACTAGACCCAGGAGGCCCCTAAAATTCAAAGCTACTCCTTCTTGCTAAGGTTGAGCCAAAGCCTGTTCTTCCCCATCCAGACCCCTACAGCTCCCAGGCACTGAGACAGAATCTCCACAGCATCACTCGGCCAGCTAGGGGAAGAGATGGCAGTTAGATAGTGTCAGCAGCAAACTGATGATGCCTCCAGTAGCTTCATGTAGATGTTAAACAAGAGTGGGGGGAGAGTTGAGCCCTGAGGCACCCCACGCGAGGGGTCATGGGGCAGATCTTTCCTCCCCATCAACACCGACTGGAATTGACCTTAGAGGAAGGAGGAGAACCAGAATAACACTGCCTCCAACTCCTAATCCCTAGAGCCAGTCCAGAAGGATACCATGGTTGATGGTATTGAAAACCACTGAAAGATCAAGGAGAGCAAGGATGTATGCACTACCCCCATCCTGTTCTCCACAGAAGTCATCTACAAGTGCAATCCCGTTTCAGTCCCATACCCAGCCTGAAACCCAACTGGGTGGGGTCCAGATGATCCAGAATTGTTTTGTCAACTTTGTCATCAACAAAGATACCAAAGTATTGTGCTACATTAATACATTCTAGGTGTTTTGGTTTTTTTTGCACTGATATTGATAAACTTTGCATACAGATTTAAAAATAGCAAGCCACAGAAATACAGTACCCTAGTAATAAGATTGAAATGGTCCCATATTAGCTCATATAATCAATGTTGTGGCCTGTAGCAGGCTTTGTTTATAGCCTGCTGTTTCTTTTTTTCTTCAGTACCACTAGTGAAACAAACTTGCTGACTTTGAAGGGAGAAAGATTCTGTGAACACAGGCTGAACTGTCA
This sequence comes from Liasis olivaceus, assembly GCA_030867105.1. NCBI lineage: Eukaryota > Metazoa > Chordata > Lepidosauria > Squamata > Pythonidae > Liasis > Liasis olivaceus. The sequence continues at coordinate 48,938,313 of CM061348.1, forward strand.
GCAATTTACATTGTAATAAGAGGAATATTTTCAGATTCCTGTCAGTTGTTTTGAGGATGTACTTTGCATTGCTTTGAGATTTAGACTGCTTGTTTTATGTGTTGTGTACCTTTTTTTGTTCATCAAAACCCTACTCTTTTTGACAGTCAAGGCTCATGGAAAAAACAAAATATTTTCTGTGTATTTTCTGTGTTCTCTGTTTCGGCTTAGAATTGTCAGTCTAGGATATACAAGGGCTAATTACGAATATGAATAATTGAGGGAATGTTTATTGTTGAAGCTTAATTATAATGCAGTAAAGATGGCAGGTACAGAAAAAATATACGGTGAATAGATGGTTTCTCTGGATGTAACAGAACTCAGTGGATCTAGGGTACAGTAACTAGAGTGAAAGAATGTGTGTATGTGTAAATAAACCCAGTCTGGATTATAACTCAAAACACATATGTTGAGCAGATATAAAATTGGCCAAATGTAAGAAGGTAAAATCAAATACATGCAGGCACTGGGGTTTTATTTCATTTCTACATGATTTAGAATGGTCATCTAAAGGAAGCAGAATCTTGTCAGTTACACTGCCCTTGTCAGTTACTCTTTTGGTTTCTTGGCCATTTTGGCTTGTAATTCTTTGAGTTACCAATAGAAGAGAATATGTGTAGCTCAGGATTGAACTGCAGAGTCCTTGGGGGTTCTCTGAGCTTGGTTGTTTTCTTGCAAACATTTCGTTACCGGTCTAGGTAACATCTTCAGTGCATCTAAAGATTTCCAGGTTAGAGAGAATATCATCAAAATACTGGTAGCCTTTAAAAGGTCAGCCTGTGTGAATGCATAGTAGTCAGTGTACAAACTGTAATCTCTGATCCAAAATATCTGTTAAAATTTTAGTATCCATATTTACCAAGACAATTGTTCTAATTATTAGAATTCATAGTGGGATCCTGGCCTGTCTTGGTAATACTTGTGTTACTGTAACTAAAGAATAGGAATTTATTTGATAAAGCTTCACTGTATACATATATTAAAAATTAGGTAAGTGCAAAATTATCCATCTCTACAGAAAGAGCATTCTAGGGAGTTCTAGAATATTCCATTTGTTCTCTGGATGAACTATGCCAATCTGGCCATTCTGGAGAGGTCCAGCTTTTTTTTTTTTTTTTAAATCTTCTGGAAGAGAAATTTAATATGGCCCAACCTGGAATACCATGAACTTATTGGAAAACTATCAAGCCACTCCCTCTTCTGAAATGGTTAATCAATATAATACAGATGAAGTATATAGTGTATGTACCTAATAAAACACCAACATGCTTTATATACCAATCTGTTGAAAAATCATCAGGGCCTGAAGTCCTGGATTGATAAATTTATTTGTAGTGACAATTACTTGAACAAAAGAGGTGGACTAAGTTTAGTGATGTGGTGCTGTGATAACTGTGGTAACCACATATTCTGGGGGGGGGGAGGGGAAAATTGATGATGATTTGGTAGTGTAAAAAAATTGATTATTATAGATCTAAAATCTGTATATGCTATTCCATGTGTATCCCAAATAGATATTTGGTTTGAATCTGAAGGCCAGTAACTTCTCTCCTCCTTTCTATAGTAGTATTGTTGCCTGGAGTATTATAGTAAAATTTCTATTTTGCAAGCATTTAGCAGAGACCAAATAGCAATGCAATCTGCATTGCTCAGATGGATAAATCTTCCTCTAAGTATTTAAATGTAATTAACTGTTGCTTCTTTATATAAGTAGCGGATGAAATAACTGAAACTTGAATAGTATTTGAATTTAGTAGTGTCCCATACAAAAGATAATAATAGTTGAGTCCCTCTACAGTTTCCTGTTCCATTGCCTAAATAAAGTCTTTAAAACAAAGAAACGTTCTAAAATGTGTGTTTAAAATTTTGCCAAATAAATATCACAGGAGCATAGACTGAAATTGTAAAAACTTGCATGTGGCTTGTTTTAATTTTAGATGCTGAACAACATCAGGAAATAATCTAAATGAAAACAATTTCTGTGCACACAAGAAAAGAAAACTTCATTTGGGGAAGGATTAACAGAATTCAAATGTTCTTTAAATCTTGCAAAATTTCATTCATCCAAGAATATAATTTGGGTGATGAGCTATTAAGATCTAAAAATGGATCTAAACCTTGATTTTGATCTAACTATTATGGCTTTCTGATCAGGTGTACAAGATACTGAAAACAATTATACATTTGCTCTAGAGAATCACTGGTTGAGCAATATAGATTCAGGAATTAACAGTGTTCCCTTTCTGTTATTTCTTTTTCAACCATCAGCTTAGAAAAGCTACTAACCAAAATCACATCATATCTTGCACACTTAGAATCTCCCCTTACATAGACCTTTCCCACTCATGCTCTGTAAAAGCTGTTTACCTTTAGGACAGATATCATTTTTCAGGGAAAAAAACAATTATCACCTTTTAAAACTTGACTAATAACTGGAGATCCCAACTTTTAACATTTCATGTTACAAAGGAGATTGCCATTAAAAATAATTAATAGTAGAACAAGAAAGTAAACAAGAAAGAACTCATAGACTCTATTCTTCTGAGTATACATAAATATTGTTTTATTTTTGAGTTTTGCATTTTGTATAATGTTAGCTATTCTGTGACTGGGAAGGAAAGATATCATTTGAACAAATAAATATATTCCTATGAGCAAACCTTTTACTGCTGCAAATATATTGGATTTAATATTCTGCATGTGCTTGCATAAGCCACTGCTTTTTCATAACTCATTTCAGTTTCACTTGCTAGATTTTGTTTATTTGTTGTACAAACTATTGACCAAGTGCTAGTCAAACATTGGTACTTCTTGTACTTTCATGAGTAGTGTAACATCGATGCAATTAAAGTAACCTATGTGATGCGTGCTGAATTTGCAAGCTCTCCTACTCAGTTGAAGGATGGATCTTGTGCTTCTGTTCCAAAGTGGAGTCCTGACAGCATTGCTATCTGTCATGGCTGGTAAAAGCTTTGTTCTTGTTCCTTTCCTCAACTCCCTGAACACCTGGATTTTTCAAGGTTAGCTTTTTCATTAAATGTGCTTCCTGGACCCTCCAGTGCAAATATGTATTTATTTACAAGTGATATTATGAAGTATTTATCTCATTGGCCTGATCATATTCTATTTTTTTTCTCTCAGAATGATGCAAATTTTCTTAGTACCCTACATGAAGTCTATTTACAAGTCTTGACCAAGGATACTGATAGCATCAAGCTATAACTGCCGTGAATTGAATTCTTCTGACCACCTATCTGCTTCAGAAACATTATGCCTCTCCTGTACAACTGTTACATTTTAAAGACTTTTTTTTTTGAGTTCTTGAAGTCTTTTTAAGCCTCCAAGAAATACTGTTCCTTAGAAATATTGTATAAATAATGTTCTAAGAAGTGGTGTAGGTTTCACTGTGACCAGTCACCAGCAGGATTTTATTTCTGTATAGGGAATATGGTCTTACGTTTAACAGCACATTTTTCTTATTGTTTTAAGCAGTGTCAAATATTTGGTCTAATTCTTCTTTACCAAACACACCCTGAATGATCAGGGCAAGTAGATGAAGAATAGCAACAGTTGTGAAACCAGCTTCAAATATAAGGAGCCATAGAAGAACTTAAGAAGATAATTCTAAGGCTTTGCGAAAAAAATGGATGTGCAGTATAACATTTCTGCTTTTAGCCTTAACATAACAACTGAATGACCCCTGGGTCATATCCACCACAAATTGGCTCCTCTATATGCAGAATACATATTCAGTTTTACTAGAGTATATGAAAAACTGATTATCAAGTTTCCCTTGAACAATACATTCAATGTGTTTTGTCAGAGATATATATTTTTAAAAAGAACATTTTTAAAAAATTATTTCAGTGGAATATCATTTTTTTTTTTCCTATCCAGGTCAAATGCCAATTTTGGTAAAGATTTTCCTGTAGAAAGGATGAAGTGTTTCTAGAGAAGCTGTTCAGTTATTGTTTGGTATAAAATTAAGAACTCCCCCTAAACTTGCATTATATACTGCTGTAAAGATCAAACTTCTTCCCAAGATAAGTCAGAATCTGATCTCTGTTTTATATGCTGCTATTGGTCTCTTTGTGATTTCTATTTATTTCATTCTGGCATGTTATAGTAGCTAGCAATACTTCAGTGATAACATATACTCAATTTATTCAAGCAATAGCAATGTAAAGGATAGCATTTTTAAAATTATGTCTTTGTTTTATATTGTGAAATGTAATTTTGTAGTCAGTTTAGCCATTCAAGTTGCACTGCTTATTTTTCAAAGCATGGTTGAAATGGAGGAAGAGCATAGTCTTCACTCTCTATATTACAGTATATTTCTGTGTAAGCCATTAAAAAGGTAGGACAGGCAAAAAAGTATAGCCTACTGTATATGCCCCATTGTTTCACGAGAACCTGTAAACGAAATTCTGGAGTAAATCTTACTGGTCACTCTCAAAGTATAAGTGCGATAGTGAAGATGGCATCATTATCCAGTTGATATTTCTAATTCATCAATGAAGTTTTGATTATTGTGACTCCATCACAAATCAGTGTTTTTGATATAAACAGTGTGTTGATTTTTTTTAACCAATCAATATGTATACTTAGATTTTGAGTGATTTTAGGTGGAAGTTTTTATGTTTAGCAAACTCTGCCTTCTGAAAGAACCTCTTCAGCCTTCGAAAGTGTTTCTAATAACATAGTATTTTATATTGGTTATATGTACAAAATTCAGGGAAATATGTGAGTAGTGACACACATATTTGACAGGCTTTAATAGTGAAACACAAAAGCATCTTTTCAGGCTTCGTAGACTTTTATAGAAAACCAGAGAGCTCTCTGCTTGTACACTGGATCTGTTGTAGCACACCCATGTATGTATATCAACAAAAAGTTTGCTTTAATGTGGCATTTTTCCATATATATTTACATGATTACATTATTAGGCCATTAAAACTGAATTTTGTTACCCTGTTTTTTTTTTATGAACAACGAAGACATATATAGTCATAAATTATTGCAGAAAACAAAACTTCTCAGCCATAAATGTGAGATTGGCAATAATGACGCATATGAAGTATGATAACAGTGAATGCAAGTATTATATTAAAGATATATAGAAAAGGGTTCTCTGACATTGAATGTACTGTTAAGTTCCTCTGTCTTCAAGAATTAATGAGAAAGGGAATATTGCATCAAACAGCAATGATATATCCAGGTATGTTTGTTCCAATACACTTTTTACTCTCATTTACTATTTTGTATTGTAAAAGCAGTGCAAAAATTAATACCTGGCAGATTAGAATTCTCAGTCTTTAGGAAGTATATAAGCATCACAAAATAATTCTGTTTCCAAAGAGAATGTCCTTAATTAGAAGGTAGAATGAAAGTTCACTGATTTTTGACACTTTTGCATTGATACTGAATCCTACGCACATCAGTGTTACAACATTGTAATATGGCTGGGAGAACAGGGGTGTACTATGTAATACAAAGCACTGTTGGCAGCATTCATTGTTATCACACTGGTGCTCTTATTGCTTGTGGTCATGTGACAAAATGAAATGCTTTTTAAGAATTGCTTTGACAAATTCAACTGCAGAGTAAAATCACAAATGTTTACAAAGTGTGGAATCACTGGACAGCTTTAGCCTGATTACCTAATTTTTTAGTACAGGTTTCACTTTATAACCTCTCTTATTGTTCTCTGCATGCATCAGTAACAAATGCTTAAATAACCAATTTAGGCTATTAATTTTAATTCTCCTGGCAAAGTATCTCTTGAAAGTAGCTCATATTTTAGACTATATTCCAAAATGAATATACACTATCTAAGCATGTATTTTTCCACTGCCTATATGCAACTTCTAGAAAAGTTTAATATTTGTCTAAAGTGGCTTTCAAATATGCAGCTTATCGAAGACCTGATTGTTGTTTTGTAGGTAAAGATATTGTCTTTGAATTGTGCCTAATAACTATACATTTGTGACACACTTTACAGCATCTAAATATTCTGCAAAGGCCTAAGGCACAATGTGACATGGAAAAGCAGTTTGTATTTTCAGTCTTGAAATGGAACTTATATTTCAAACTGATTAAATTTTAATTTTTCCTATATTTGTTTGCTTGGGTCTATTGCATTCCCAGAACTTACTAATACCCTGTGTTAGCAAGGATATAATTATTAAGGAACTTTCAGTAAAAGTATTTCATGTGGTGTTTGGCACAAATAACACAAAACCAAAAAAAAAAAAAAAAAAGCCCACAAAAAACTAGCAATCTCTTCTGGCTATTTAGTTGCTCTTAAGCTTATCTTAAAAAGAGGAAAGTGTGCAATATATATATACATATATATATTTCACCTCAGTTTTTGTCATATTTGCAAAAATGTTAAGATGCAATATCTTCACCTTCAGTGGGGAAAAATTGCAATAATCCTCCCCTTGTAGTTTGCTTTTGTACCAATAGCATGTCTGTTTAAAATCCATATTATATTCAATATGTGGGTTTACTACTACAATTTGCACTCCCATGCTTACTAAGTTTGAGGAGCTTCAGATCTTTATGATCTTAATAACATTTGGGAAATCACTGGGCATAATAATATCCCAGTGGTATAGCACCTACACCTGAAGAATTGCAATAAACAAAATATGACCTCAGTTTCCTAGGTCTGTGGACATATAGAAAACACTAAGGGCCATTAAGGAAGAAATACTTGTGTGTATAATGTTCTCTTCCCAATCTCCTTGACTGTGTAATATAACTTGTTTATGACCCTATGCACAGTTATTGGTGGGACTGCTTGTTCAAATACACATGTTGGAATCCTTGACATGTTGACGCTCCTAGGGCAGACTGGAATGTGCCTAGTGGTTTTCAAGCAATTTTTAAAATGTCATCACAATGCATCATTAACATTTCAATATATGGGTATGTAATTTGTGCCATCATATTAAGTTGGCAAATATTAAGTTATTGCATAAATGTTTAAGAATGAACATTTTCAGTGGAAATTTTGTATGTTTGCAAATATATTTTTGTAATAAAAACTCAAAGACAAAAGTTTCCATCTGTCCTGAAACTTTCTTGATCAGTTCACTTTGTGAGAAAAAGCTTAGGCAGGAGACCTATTGAAATTCTATCAATTGGCTTTATAAATGTAACAATCTGGAAGCTGAACAAAGCATTTTTCGTTTAACACACATTTTAAGTATCATTTCCAGTGTCTTTTATGGAGTTTGACATAAAAAGTACTAATTTTCGTTATCTGATAAAATCTGTTGGTAAAAATATGATCTAACTTCATTATACTTAATGTGCTGAGCTATACTAGGTTTTATTGATAGGCCATTATCCACATCACTACAATTACTCCTCATGAGAATTAAGAGCAGCTATACCATTCTTTTTCCTTCTCTGCTTTATTTTCTGCATTAAAAAGACAAAAGCAGCACAGAGAAAGGATAATAGGTTTGTGTGTGAAATACCAATAAAATGCTAATAAATGGACCATTGTGATTTCATGATGGATTGTAACCAACTGCACCCTTCTGCCCTCAAAATGGAAACTAGTTAAAATCCCTTTCTCCTGTAATTTCCTATACTTCTCTACAACCCTAACCCTAACCCTCTGGAAGGTTGCAAGGGAGGAATTCTGTTGAGTTGTTTATGGTGTGCAAATAAGACTGCAGAAATTGTTTAATTGGAATTATACACTTCTCACTATGGTTACATAGTGCATTGCATCTGATAAAACTTGCTGTAAAAATAAACTAATATGGAGCTGGCACAGAAAGAGATCATAGTGAGGGTATAATAACTACTGTTAAAAGAGAAAGGGGAGAATTGACAGCTTTTAAAAGACCTCATTGTGAAGTGAGTATAGAAAAGCAAGGACATCAGCCTGGCAACTAAATGCAGATTAGTCCGCACTACTGTGTTTCCCATAACTACCTATGCTTGTGAAAGTTGGACCATGGAAAAACTAGACAGGAAGAAAATCAACTTATTTGAGCTATGGTGTTCAAGAAGGTTCCTGTTCATTCCATGGTCAGCAAAGGTGACAAGCAAGTTCTGGAGCATAGAAAACCAGATATGTTGCTGGAAGGCAAAATCACAAAATTTCACCTTATTCCAGCCATGTTATGCAATCAAACTCACTGGAGAAGGCAGTTATGCTCGGAATGGTCAGCGGTAAAAGGAAATGAGGCTGCCAGAAAACTCAGTGGTTAGATACCGTTGAAGCTGACACCAGTCAGAACATAAAACAACTAAAAGAAGCTGTACGAGATCAGAAAATGTGGAGAGAGCTGGTCCATGGAATCACTGAGAATTAGATACGATTGAATGGATAGCATCATCATCAAAAGATCCCATTGGACAAACAGTGTGGTCAGAAGTGGGGGGTTTTGCTACTAATGGAGGCTGGGGTGCCCCATTCTGTAGACAATGAAGGAATTTTATCAATCCAAGTTACATTAATTATTACAGCTTATCCATTGATACCTATGCAGTTCTTTCTTTTTATATTATTTTTATTAGATTTTATATAAAAACTAATACAAAACTAAAAGACCTGCAAACAAAAAGAAAAAATATATATAAAAGATGACTTCCTTGTCTCTCCAAACAAGTATATGCATTAACAGTAACTTAACACCTTCTCTAATATTACTGAAAAAAGCCCTCTTCAGCCCCTTTCTCATCTCTAAACAATAACCAAATTATAATTGCATATAATACCTGTGCAGAGTTCTCAATTCTCTGTATGGGAACATAAATCAGTTTCTTAATATAAAGCAGGAAGTGACCAATTCAGACAATATGGATTTCTCTTTATTTTCCTTTTTCTAAGGCTCCTAATTCCAAACTTTGAGGTTGCTAGTTAGTTTCCTACTTTTTCAAAAATTATTGTGTGGAACTGGTAGGGGGAGCAGACCATGACGTTATCAATTCTGCCAAACCGAACCTTATGTCACAAAAGTTTGTTATAATAAATGCTTAAGTCTTTGAAGCAGGGGTACACAACTGTTAGCGTAAGGCTATGCATGTTAAGTCAAGGGTTGTACCATGTTTTATAGGGCAAGTCAAGAACTACACTCCAGAAATGAGTACGGGCAAACATGGATGGAGGCAATTTTTTTTCTTTAATTGTTGTTCATACTGCACTGTACTTGCAAATTCCTCTTCCCTCCCCCAGAAAGGCTACATTTTTTTTCATCTGTAGAGGGCACTGTGACACAGACCCAGCGTTAAGAGCCAGCAAGCTGCAGAGATGGTTATTTTAGTTTATTTCCTTGGGCTTTAAAGAACAAAATATTCCTTTCCCACAAAATTGGGGAAAAAAATAGTCCAAGTATAAGGGCATTTGGATGTAACCCTCTCACCAAATCTCCAAAACAGATCTGAAATATTAGGCCCACCGACTCTAGGGAGCCGCATAAAACGGGGTTCATTTTTCCTGCATCAGGTTGAGCAAGAAACTCCACTGCATGTGAATCGTTTCTCCTTGGCTGCATCAAGTTGAGCACTGGAAGTTTTTTTTAATCAGTATTGATCGTTTGGGAGGTGGTTATAGAGAAAGTGAAAGAAGAATCAAGCGGCGGCATTTTCGCCTTTGAAATCCTTGCACAAGCAATCTTAAAAAAAAAAAAGTTGGCCACTTTCAAGAACTACATTTCCCAAGATTCTTCGAGAAAAGGAAAATGGCAACAACCGGAGCGATCGATACGAAGATTCTGAGGCGCAACTTCCATCTGCTGCCCAGGGAAATTAGCCGCTGAAACCGGCATTTAAATCTAGGCAAGAGTACAGCAAGCACCAGCCTGTTGTCCTGAGGGGGCTACAGCCCACGTATCTGCCCGAAGCTAAGATCACTGTCAGCAATGGCACCTGCGAATGAACGCGCGCTGCACCGATTCATAACACTGAAAGAGGGCCGCGGGGACGGAGAAAACCAAGACGTCGCTGCTCACTAATTCACAGAAAAAGAAACAGCGTGTCTGTGTGCCCGCGGGTTTAAAAATTACCCCCCACACACACACACACAAAAGCCCACCAGGAGAAAAACAGGCGCTATAAAGCGAGGGAAAGCACGCCAGCCGGAAAAGAAAGCGGCGGCCTCTCCGGCAGCGGCCTCCCCCGGCCCAGTCCCCCCTGCGCCGCTCCGCCGGCGCCGTGGCAGGCCCCGCGCCGACCGCGTTCCGGAAGCGAGGCCGCGCTGCGCGGCTCGCTTTCCCGCCACGCGGGCCCCGCCCATCGCCGAGGCGGCCGCGCTCTGCGGCCCCTCCCGCTGCCCGGCAGGACTTGGCCGAGCGGCTCCGCCTTCCCTTCACCAGTCGCGGAGCCGCCCGCTGCCTCGCCAGCTGCTGCCTGTAACCCGAGCTCGCTGCCGGCCGCGTTCCTGCTTCTCCATGGAGGATTATCACAAGCCCGATCAGCAGAAGCTGCAGGCTCTGAAGGACACGGCTAATCGCCTTCGCATCAACTCCATCAAGGCCACCACGGTGGCCGGCTCCGGGTGAGCCGAAGGGCGCTGGGGGGGCCTGGCATCTCAGGCGCGGGGCGTCTGGGGAGGGGGAGACCCTGTGCAGACGCTCGGGCGCGCCCCTGGGTCGCTCTCTCGCCCCCTTGGCACGTGCTGCGGAGAGGAGGCTTGCCCAGCCCTTGCAGAAGAGTGTGAGAGGTGGGGGCGCCGTTCAGGTTACACGCAGGCGGCGGGCGGCGGAAAAGGCCGTGGCGAAGGAAGCCTTCGCCTTTTGATCGCCCTCCAGGACCTTACGGGAGCACCAGCCTGCACCGTTGCCTGGCGAGATATTCCTTGCCATCATCCTCGTTCAAATAGATGTTCGGAGCCGTGTGGCTGTTTTCCTTCCTTTCTTTCCACCATTCCCACCCCTAACAGATCAGACACATCCAGCATCTGAAAATAATAGCACTAAGGTTTTGTCTCTGTGACCAGATAGTGCTATTACGCACGTTTGTCCCTCACTTCTGCAAAACCCTCCCCTCCCCCTTGTATCTAGATTGCTGAGTATTGATGTATGAAAGAAACGTTGCCATCTTTTAATTGCTCTTTTGAATTCCTCTGCCACAGTGGAACTTTACAGCTATCTAGGAAATTGTTAAATATTAATGCAGAAAATCTACCCAGTCAGTTCAACTGTGGGTTTGCCCTTAAACCAAGTATCTTTAGATTGTAATCTGGCAATACTGTCATTTTATTTAATGGGGTATGTCTCAGAGAAATCATCCACCTTGCAGCGTGGTCGAGTTACAGTATTTTCAGAATGGACTAGTGATCTCTAGTTTTACATCTGTCACTACTTCTTTCTTAAAAGCAACTGGACAAAAATAAGATAATTTAGGAGATTTTGGATTGAACAAAAGCTTCAAGGCTGCCTGTGAGGTAAAATTGTATTTTGCAACATAGCGTTGAAACAGACTTTAGGTGTTGCTTACATTTCATAATACCTGCAACAAACAAATGTTTGGGAACCTTAAACTGTCAGTTTCAACTGTCACTTGCTTCAGTAGATGGTTTATTTGGGCATAAAAGTAGATGAGAAAGTTACATATAAAGCAAAGTTGCATCTAATTTATTAATTATTTTGTTTCTGTTTGCTTGTGTGATGGAATGTCAGAAGAATGTGGAACTGTTACTAAAAAGATATCTCAGTCCTGGGAAAGTAGAAGTGTGAAAAAGAAGCTCAAAACAGCTTTACCTTGATCTGGTTAACCACAGGTGGAAACAAAGTGTTTGACAGGCTTTGAGGATTCTGTTACAATGCCTTAAGTATTTTTTTAAACTCCTAGTGACTCCTAGTAGACTCCTGGTCTACCTTAAAGGACTGATATCAATCTTGAAAGGATGTCAAAGCCCTTCTATATTTCAGCATACATCTAACCCAGTCAAGTCAAAGTTGTTTTGAATCGACTTCGCATGCTTTCTACTTTCCCAGGACCAAGATAGCTTTTTTTGTAACAGCTCCATGTCATTCCATCACAGCTTGTGAGCTAGTTGTAAAAGAAAACTAAGGGGCAGAACCTGGGTCACTGTGGCTGCCTCTGGGTGTAAGAGATTCATTGTGAAGAAGAATGGCTCAAGTGTAGAAACTGCCTCGGCAATCAGTCTCTACTCTAGAGGTCAAGGAGACACACACTGGAGTGCCCTGCTAGGCACCACTTGATCAAAGGTTGTTGGAGTTCCCCTGGTAGGGTCATCCTAAGGAATCAGGTGTTGGGGTAAGTCAGGCTTGATCCAATACTGGTCTAGCATCCACCTCCCCTTCACACTGTGGTGCAAATAAGCTATTTGTTTTTAACTCAGGGGGCATCCACTATCAGCTTGACTTTGTTTCTTTTGTCTGTGGGTGGGAGGGTAGGCAGGGTGAGATAACTGCTTAGGCTTCCTGGGATCTGGCAGATGATGCCTTCATATCATCTTATACAGGTATAAGCACATACTTATACAGCTTTTCCACATATCCACTTTCCTGCACAAGTTTGCAGACATATAATTTTCCTGCACAAATCCATTTCCTTCTCGTTCCCATTTAGCATTTTTAAACACCTCACAGAGCACCAGAAAGCAAAATAATATTAAGATGCAAACCCTTGCAGCACATTTGTCGTCCGTTTGGTGCCTGAAAGGGAGATGCATTCTGCAGCCACTCCTCCCCACTGGCAAAGTCCTCCTGTCCTGCTCCCTTGTGGCATTAAAGGAGGGCTCTTCCAGTTTTGCTCTAGAGTGAAGCTGCTTTTGTGGGGGAGGAAGATGATGAGCCAATACAATACTCTAATAAGGAACTGATGGTAGCAATAAGTTTTTCTGGGCTGCTGACATGTTTCCCTTTCTCTTGTAACTTTTAAATCCAGTGAGATTTTCCCTTTCCTTCCCCTTTCCTCATGGCAGCTCTTTGGAAAAAGTGAAAAATCCATTTTCTCCCAGACCCCATTGTGAAGAGAAAGCTTGTCTGAGAAGCACTGACAATGAACTTTTGCAACAGCCTCCTTCCTAACTATTAAAATGGGAGAGAGGCAGTTTGGTTAATGAAGAACTTAAAACATTCACCTGCTCAACACCCTGTGTTTTAAGTAACAATAGAAAGGATCTGGAGAAATATTCAGTATCATCTTACCCAGAACAGCTTTTCACCAAAACAAATCCTTGCCAGTTATTTTTTAGGTTGACAGCTTAAAAAAGAAAAAAAAAAATGCAGAGCTAAGGTTGTGATCTTCCCCTTGGCCATTTCAGTCTGTGGAACAAATATCCAAAACCCATCTTTCAGTTTTGGCACGGACTACTTAAAACCGCATGTTCCATGTACAAAAAGCTTTGTCCACAGAATGTTTTGCACATCCATAATAGGAAGGAAACATAAGAACACCAAATTAATACAAAAAGTGTGTGTTTTAGGCTAAATTATTGCTAATTTTGTGTTTCTCAGTGAAAACTGCCTGTAGAATTATGAATCATTTGAAGTGGGATATAAGCAAAATGCCCGCAGTCCCAAATGAGCAGTTTATTCAGGCTTCTGTTCTGAGTGAGGTTATTTTCAACTCTTGACTGCAGGTTCTGGAATAAGCCTAGTTTTGACTGCATTCAGTGGGTATTTGTTTTTTAATATATACAAATAAGGCTTTAAATATAAGATTGAAACATCCATATTTCTTATCCGTTTCACCTTTTCCTAAAGTAAATAAATTGGGTGAAGATCTTAATATTAGAGAGAAACATTATTTATGTTGAAATGTATTTGTTTAGCATATTCTGTACAAGTACTAATATTCCAAAATGAAATCTTACTATGCCTTAGGGTTTTTGTATTGTGTTTTGTGATGATTTTTCATATGAAAAAGTGGGACATATATTTTACAAATAAGATTAAACAAGCAATTTAGCTTCTAATCAGTTTGCAGTTTGACAAGGAAATAGCTGCCAAGGGGTAGATTGTTACCTCTTTACTCTTCCCATTACAAATATGCATACTGTATAAAATATAATATTGAACTATTGACACAATTCTTTTGTAGAAGATATTACTTACCTTGTGAGAAATAAGGTGAGTTACCTCGGAAAAATGAAGAAACAAGAAATTACTAAAATAAAACCACCTCATTATGAAGCAGAATTATGGTGTTCCTTTGGAGGAGGTTGTACTTTGTACTGTTAATGTGTTGTTGCAACAGCTGTATCAACATGGTATCCATTTTTTCTCTAAAGTCAGATTTCTACGGTTGTTAATGAGGTAACATGACAGATTGGTAATTTTTGTATGATTGAGCTGCACTGAAGGCAGAAGGCTTTGGGAGAGGAGTTAAGAACTCCCCAGCAGGACAGATATGGGAGTTTCAGGAGATTCAGTCTGGCTAGAAGCACCTACTGTAACTGGGTGGGGGGCTTGGATAAGGCTTTATCAGAGCCTCAGTGTTTTTGTCAGGCCCTTATTGGTGTGGCATCATAGGCAATCTCAATTGTTGCTTCCACTGCTAGTGTCTGGAATGATGCACACTTGCTGCTTGTCGTAGGTGTGCAGTTTTAGCCAAGTTTGTGATGCATACTTGCAAATACAAGCTCTTATAAAAGTTGTGATTACTTGCTGTATGCTTTCAGGTTATTTTTCATTTCCCTCGGCCATTTTTGTCTTAGCAAAATTCCCCCTGCATCTGGTGGATTTTTGCTTAGTGTGTGCTGAACAGGAGTCTTAGTATGCAGCTCTGTTTGATTTGGGTGGGTTGAAAGTGCTTTTGTGTTAATGCAAACAGTTTTGGTGTCCTAGAACTAACAGAATTTGATCATTGAGTGACTGTTGTTTTTCCAGAGAGAAAAAGAACAATTGATTAAAGGAGTATTTTAAATGAGAATTTCCTTTTAAGATAATTTGGGGGAAAAAAAAACCCCAAAAAGACCTATCTTTAGAAGTAGGTTACATTTTTAAAGTTCATTTTTACATATGTAAATTGAACATACATAAATCATAATTTTCATAAGAACTTGTGATTTATTAAGTTTCAAAGCTTATAGCATACATTGGTTTATAAACTGGGTTCCAGTGATGGGTGGAGGCTAAAATAAAATCCATTTATTCTAAGGTATGGGTTTTACATATCTCAATTCATTTGGAAAACCTTGTACAAGGTAATAGAAATTGCATAGCTTTTTTTTTTGGGGTTACATCAGTTTTCCTGCAATCAAATTCTGAACCGGTAGTTCAGCCCACTGTATTTAATGGGACTTGCATTCCTAGTAATCAGAATTATAAACATAAACATTTATTTCCCAATGAGTAAATTAACTAGTTTTCAGTATTTCTTTTTATTACTAATTCAGCTTTATAATGCTGTCATTTGAAATGTTAGCAATATTGTAGAAGTCTTCTACCATAGTCAAATTTAAAAAATCTAATTATCAAAGTATAAATGTCCAAAGCTATATTAGTTGCTTATAGCAGTGCATCTTCAAAAGTGAGCTCTACTCCACAAAAGCCTGTGCCAGAATAAATATATTAATTTTTAAGAGTTGATACTGGCCCTGAGTAATGTCTGTTGCCTGATTTTTTTTTGTAAACTGTTTTAATCTGTTTCTTTCCTTCTACTTGTTCACCAATAGGTTTGTTAAAACCTTTTCCCCAGAGCAGCAGTTCTTTAGAAAGATGGTTAAGTATAAAATTTATAAGATTTAAGAAATGGGCATTAAGCATGTCAGGATTATTGATTAACTGCCATGTATAAATATACTTTACTAATACGTGATGATCCCTGTCTTAAATCGAATTCCTGTTGTGCAAGTACTTACCAAGGGATGGACACTAATCTTTACTTCATGTGTTTCAAAAGTGTCTGCATGTGTTTCAAAATTATTAGCATGTGTGATGCTTATAAAGGGATTAGTCTTAGGATATAATATATAATTGATATTTTACAGAGTTATGTTAATGTCACGTGACTTGTATAACATACATTTGATTTTTGTAGTGTTAAAATGCTAACAAGTAAAAGAAATGAAATTATACTATGTGGTATAGTTGACTTTATTTTATAAATAGGGTATTTTACTAAGACAGTACAGAGTAATATTTAAATCCACTAGCTGATCTGCAGTTACATTGAATCATTACAAACATGTATTGAAGTATTTATTTTATACGCAACAAATAAATCTGCAACCTGCAGCATGCCTTTCCAGCAGAAGTTATTGGAGAGGTAGATTTTACCTGGAGCAGACAAATCTGAAGGTAATGAGGACCCAAGCCATGAAAGGCTTCATAGAAAATAACTAGTACTTGAATTGGACATAGAAGCCAGCTGGCAATTAATGTAGCTTCTGCAAAATTGGTGTCACTGTACTGTTTCAGTTCTTCCCAATCAACATGTGGGCCACTGCATTTTTGTGTCAACTGCAGTTTCCAAATCACCTTCAGGGGTTGCCCAATGTATACTGAGTTGCAGTAATGCAGATGAAAGATAATAAGGAAAGGCATTACTGTTGACCAATGTTTCCAACAACTGGAGACCTGGTGGGGTGCAACTGCAAGAATACTATAAATGTAAGGAAATAAATATGTAAATGGTGATAATGTTTAAAACAGAGATAGAGTTTAGAAGGTGAGAGAATATATTCATACTGGGTGTATCTTTTGCAAGCCTCTGTCGCTGTGCTTTTCCTGGAAAGCAACTGGAGAATTAAATAGTTTTTAAATGAAAAAGTATGCATGTATAGGTATCTATCACTGTAAAATATTTATATATTGTTAGGGATTGTTGTGTTCTTTAAAAGAGAAGAGGATTTCCCCTACTTAAAATATTACAGAAAACAGGTTTAACTATTTGTTAGATAGACTTCATTAACATAGCAATTGCTGATTCTGATGGCACTTAAAAAAGAGAAGTGTGCTTCTGTCTATCCTGTTAATAAAGGTAATATTTAAATATATATTTTAGATAAAAGAAAACAATCTGCATTCACTTAAGATAGCACTAATACATACTTCATGTGACATATTTTCTAGCAGAAGACTAGAAAATGAGCATGCTGGTATTTCAGTTATGGAATGTTACTTGACAAGAAACCGCTGTTGTAATATTTCATGTACTTTGACTTCCAGCCACCCCACATCATGTTGCAGTGCTGCCGAAATTATGTCCGTGCTGTTTTTTCACACTATGAGGTATAAACCACAGGATCCCAGACATGCCAGCAATGACCGATTTATTCTCTCCAAGGTGAGAGCTAGAACTTCTTATGCAGTATTTTCCCAGTTTTATAAAGGGTAGTTTTGATTGAAGATTCAATTTCTTAACATTAGTGGAGGAAAATAAATTCCTCTGCAGAATTTTTATATAATGGTATAAACAACATGAAAACATTTCTGCACTGACTTCTGGATTTTTGACACCAAAACTTTATTGATCTGTTTGGGCATTCATTCAAATCCAGAAAAATTAGCCATCCCTTAATCCAGTTCATATAAGGCAAACTGAATGACCTTTACATTTCTCTGGCAATTCATTGTTGCTGAAAAGATTAGGAATAGTCTTATTCCTTTTGAAGAGAAATAAATAAACAAATCGGAAAGTTTCATGGATTTTATATTAAGAGTTATATGGGATTCTGTGTAAAAATAAAATGCATGATTGTTATGGCCATTATCTTCTCCTTAGCTGCTTTTGAGTCAACCATCTTTGCTGTTACAGATGCTACCTCCACTGTTAATTTCCTTTATTGCTCATTAACTCTAGGTAGGCTTTCCACTCTCACACTGGTATTGTTTTTCTGTTCTTGTTTCTGAGATATATTTCATCATGATTTCTAGAACTACTGTGCTCATTTTCTGTCAAGCCACTGCCCTTTCCTTTGGTTATTAGTTTACTTTCCCCTTTTCAAACTTCTTCTAAACTAGCCTACTGGACAGGAAATGTGCCATTTGTGGCTTTTGTATATTGTTTTGCAGATTATTCTAATCATTAATGTGATATAGTTGTTTCATGTTTCATTCTTCTTAAGATGTTCTGAAAATCCTAGAGTTTTGCTTTTGCTTGTAGGGTCATGCAGCACCAATCTTGTATGCTGTTTGGGCTGAGGCAGGCTTCATTCAGGAATCAGAGTTGCTGAACCTGAGAAAGATTGATTCCATTTTGGAAGGCCATCCTGTGCCCGTAAGTGTTTAAGAAAACACAGAGTCCCCTTATAAACTGATGTTTCAGTGACTTTTACAGAAGTTTCTATCTCTATATATAGTAATTTTGGCCAATAAAAATTAATTCACAAGTGCAAAAGTGGTTTGTAAATAAGGGAAATTAAGGAATTTTCAGTAAATTAAAGCAAACAAAAAAGACTATTGCAAAACCTTGTTTTAATGGACTAATTGTGGAGAAGAGGTTCTTGTTATTTGCAAATGTATGTTAAATAAAGTATGTCATGGCAATTTACATAATTTACTTGATAACACCAGAACACAAATGACATCATTTACATCAATTTCATAGTAATGTCAGTAAGCAAATGATGTGAATTGCCACAATGCCAAGTTGGCCATTGTCAAACTCTCTTATTTAGGATTCAGGCTGAGTTAGGGTTTTCTGTATTACTTTGCTGCCACTGCATGGTTTTGCAGTCCAGGTATGGTAGCCCTACTACATGATTCCTGATGTTTTTATTCCCTCTATATGCTGTCATTGTTTAATCTAGTTTGATCTTTGGGATACAGGTAGTCCTCGACTTATGATGTCAATTGGGACCAGCATTTCCATTGCTAAGCAATGTGGTTGTAAAGTTTCATTTTGTTGTTGTTGTTGTTTAGTCGTTAAGTCGTGTCCGACTCTTCGTGACCCCATGAACCATATTGCGCCAGGCCTTCCTGTCTTTCACTGCCTCCCTGAGTTTGCTCAATTTCATGCTCATTGCTTCAGTGATGCTATCTAGCCATCTCATCCTCTGCCGTCCTCTTCTCCTTTTGCCTTCCATCTTTCCCAGCATCAGGGTCTTTTCCAAAGAGTCCTCTCTTCGCATTAGGTGACCAAAGTATCTGAGCTTGAGCTTCATTATCAATCCTTCCAATGAGCAATCAGAGTTGATTTCCTTTAAGATTGACTGGTTTGACCTCCTAGCAGTCCAGGGGACTCTTAAGAGTCTTCTCCAGCACCACAGTTCAAAGGCATCAATTCTTCGGCGTTCAGCCTTCTTTATGGTCCAGCTCTCACAGCCATACATTACTACTGGAAAAACCATAGCTTTGACTATGCGGATCTTTGTCGGCAAGGTGACGTCTCTGCTTTTTAATATGCTATCTAGGTTTGCCATAGCTTTCCTCCCAAGGAGCAAGCGTCTTTTAATTTCATGGCTGCAGTCTCCGTCTGCGGTGATCTTGGAGCCCAAATAAATGAAGTCTGTTACTGCTTCCATTTCTACCCCTTCTATTTGCCAGGGATTGATGGGTCCAGATGCCATGATCTTAGTTTTTTTAATGTTGAGTTTCAAGCCAGCTTTCGCACTCTCCTCTTTCACCCTCATCAAGAGGCTCTTTAGTTCTTCTTCACTTTCTGCCATTAGGGTGGTATCGTCTGCATATCTGAGGTTATTGATGTTTCTCCCTGCAATCTTAATTCCGGCTTGTGATTCTTCCAGCCTGGCATTTCTCATGAGTAAAGTTTCATGCAGCTGTATAAATACAGTCCTGGTTGCCATCATTAACTGAATCCTACGGTCATTAGACAGTGCAACCTCCTGCCAGCTTCCCACCACAAAAGTCAGTGGAGAAGCTGGCAGGAAGTTGCAAGTCCCAGGCCAGCAGGCAGATAACTGGCTGCTGCTGGGTGGAGGAGGGGGTGAGGGGTGTGATGAGGGTGCAAGGGGGTGCATGAGAGGGTCATGGAGTGTGCATGAGGGTGCAGCATGGGTCGAGGAGGGTGTGTGAGTGGCTGGTGTGGCATGAGTGCAGAGGGGTTGGGGGAGGGTGCGCGGGTGGGGAGACTTACCCCAGCGACTTGCAACCTTCCCTGCCAGCTTCCCCATTGACTTTCTAGGGAAGCCAGCAGGGAATGTTGCAGATGGCGATCATGTGATCGTGAAGTACTGGAACTGATCATAAGTGTGAACCAGTTGCCAAGCGTCCAGATCACAATCACGTGACTGAAGGGGTTCTGGAAGAGTCGGAACTCCAAGGACCAGTCATAACCTTCATTTGTTCAGCAGTGTTGTAACTTCGAATGGTCATAGGTCAAGGACTACCTATAATCCTATTTCTATGTGGAAGTCATAACCTTCATTTGTTCAGCAGTGTTGTAACTTCGAATGGTCATAGGTCAAGGACTACCTATAATCCTGTTTCTTTGTGGAAGAACAAACACAAGGAGATGTACCTCAGCTTTGTTCTGCTTTGTCCAGCATCATCTGCAAAACAGCATTGTGAAATTGCAGTACAAACTCTGCCCCTTTTGAGTATGCATGCAAAGCCGCAATACATACAGAAAAGAGTCAGGGCTTGTGTTGCAACACCACAGTGCTGCTTTCATTATCTAACTCCTCTTAGTTCATGATAATATAGGAATATGACGAGTGCAACTGGCCTGTTTTTTTATTATACTTATTAATAAATATATTCTATTAGTATATTATATAATATTGGCAGAAAATAGAACTATAAATATTCATCAAGTATTCATGGCAAAGGATCAAAGTCTTAGTATTTGTAAATTGGGGGTTCTGTTTGTTGTATTGTTGCCTTCTTGTTTTTTAGAAACAAGCTTTCACTGATGTGGCTACTGGATCACTTGGCCAAGGATTGGGTGCTGCATGTGGTATGGCTTATACAGGGAAATACTTTGACAAAGCCAGGTAATTTTATTTGTAACTTGCCTAAATTGCATGAAATTGAATAAAAATGGAGTGTAACTGCCTTATGATCAGTAATGATGTTTCCTTTCACAGTCCACTTCCACTTTTAGATTTATTTCTAAAATTGCAGATAATGGTAACATTTTGAATAGTAGAAATCTGAATGAGCTTTTTTGGTCTGCCTGCAGCTCCTTTTCAGTTGCATGAATGAACAAACTTCAAAGTCTTCTATTAACTCTTGGTTACTTGTTATTTTAATATGGAAACTATGATTAATATATATCAGTTCTTCTTAACCAGTTATCTCTGTGAATACCAGGATGGCTTTGCTCTTAATTTGATTACAGAACATAGAAATGCTAAAGCTAGCATACAGTCCTCAGATTGCAATGATATTTTTTTCTCTGTCTCTGTCCAGATATACTGTATTTCTGTAGGAATGTTAGTATTAATTGTAAAATGACATGGTTTAGGCAAAAGCAGTCTGTAATCTTTAGTTTGCATGATAGGACTTTTGTTCAAAAGCTGTTATGGAAACATGACGATGTAGAACAAAAGTGGGTGTGGAGAAATAATAGAGCTTTGATTGCTCAAGGGAAGGAATGTTTGGCAATAAATCATTATTGGCATGAAACTCTTCACGTGTTATAAAAGAAAATGGATATCTAAAGGCATGTCTGCACTGGAAAGTTAATATATTTTACAGTGTTGAGTAGATGTAATTTTAAACTGTACATTTAACTAGCTTGAAAGCATTTCTTTGAACAATGATTGGCTAGTCTTAATATAGTCTGACCGGTGATAGAAAATGTTTTTCTGCTTATCATTGTTGTTTCTTTGCTATTTCCATACAATGCTGAAAGTAGCTAGCATTTGGTAAGTTTGTAACTTAACTGAGCTTAAGTTGCAAATATTTTTAATTTCTTCTGCCATTTTAGTGTATTCATGTTACACCCACACACACCTGTATATAATTTGTATACTGATGTTTGGGCAGATTGACAAATCTTGGCAGAAGCAATGCAGCCTTCTAAAAATGGAAAAAATATGCATGCATCCAAACTATCGCTTGTAATTTGCTTTAATTCATGAAATGCTAATGCTATGAGAAGATCATCTGAGGTTGCCAACTTATTTACTCTGTGTGAATATATTAAAATTGGTGATGCCTTTCCCACAAGAAGGACATGACTTTTGAATTTCAACCAGTTTAGTATGGAAGTTCTGCCAGAAAAAAGAAGTCGGTTTTGTTCCAACCAATACTTGCAATAGCAACATCTGCCTTAAATAATGCTGACTTCACATTAGCACTCTAACCTTTGCTGCACCTACCAGTAGTAGATACAATATGTAGGATTATGCAGAACATCAGAGGGTACCTGCTTTGCCAAAGTTTTGAGCAAAGAATTCCCTTTAAGTTCTTTATGAAGCAATATGGTCTCCTTATTTCGAACAGTGAAATAAAACAATCATATAGAGGCTGTAGAGGAACCGTTTCCTGGAGTTTTGGCCAAAATGCTTTCAGACTGAGATGCTTCAGCATTGCTGTGCTCCCTCCCCTGGTCTTCCAGAGTGGGCAGCTTTGGCACATGCTGACCAAAGCTGTTCAATGTGAAAATACTTTGGCTAGTCTAAAATCTACCTTTTCCCAAAGGAATGACCCAAGTGGTTTGGGGATAATGAATTGCCTTGTCAAGTTGAATCTTGTAACCACTTTGGTCAAGGGAATCCTATTACCTCCACAGTGCAAAGCTCTTCATGAAAGTGAAGCTCAGTCACTACACACAGGCCTGATAATCTTTATCATTTTGTAATAAAGGTGGAGAGAAAATAATGTATGCTTCCTTTGAACATGTTCTCCAGATGATTCATGCCAAGTAAACAAAACCTTTTACTATATTAAAAGACAAACCTGGAGGGAGTATTTCTTCCCAACCCAAAGTATAACAGGCTATTATCTTCAAAGCTTTTGAGAAGCATGCCCTTTTTCCTTTGAAGTAGGGCTGATAATTGCTTTATTGTACATGAATAATATATTAATATAACAAATGAATTAAACAAATACTGCAGCCCTGCAAGATTTTGTACACATTGTTGGAGTTCAAAGTCATCCTACACTTGTTTGTGGTAGGTAATGGAATAATTAATATATTATATTATAATAACATAATATGCATTATATTTGTAATAGTATAATATATTGTAGTGAATTGTATGTCTCCTATTCTCAAAACTCTAGGCAGCTTGCAAGTTTGAAAAAGTCCTACCACTGCTGGCCACTTAAGTGGAGTGTTTCACACCAAAGACCCAGCAGAAAAGCAATGCTCTTACAGATTTCCTAAATTTTAATAGGGTGGAGGCCATCCTGAACTTGGGGAGGCAAGCTGTTCCAAAGTAAGGGGACTGCTAATAGGAAGATGATCCTCCATGGCTCCTACAGGGTGCCTCCTCAATGCCATGTACTGGCTGGGCAGATTGTTTCTGGAGAAGATAGTCTCAACAAATAGGTTTTGTAAGTAACAATTAGGCTTGGAAGCCTACTGGCAACTAATAATGTATCCAAAGTATAGGTGTTACTCTACTGAACTGGTTAACACCAGTCAGCAGAGGGTCAGGCAACGACGTTTTGTGCCAGTTCTAGTTCCCAGGTCATCTTTAAGGACAGATCCTTGCAGAACAAATTGCAGGAGTCTAATCGACAGATGACAAGAACATAAGTCACTGTTGTCACTACTTCCTGGTCTGGGAAAAGTTGCAACTGGCAAACCAGATGAGGTGGCTAAAGGTTTTCCTGGTCACAGCCTCCACCTTAGATGGAATACAAGTTTCTCGACCAACAGTAATTCTAAGATACTGGGCTTTGGTCACATTAAATAAGAGCATTTTGCTGAAGCAATAGGTACAGACAGGCACTGATGCTTCATTGTTCTAACCACCACAGTGTAGGCTCAAACTTGGGCTCATACCCATATCTAGTCATCTTTACTCTTTGTCTTTTGCCAGCATTGCTGCTTAGGCACTTCATTTGCTGAAACACTTTGAATCAGCACACCGTTACAGGCTGCTTGGGAGCAATGCTAACCATTACCCTGGAAGGTCCCCCCATCTCCACTGGAAACTAGTTGGTTCCATAAGGTTCTTGGGGCAGACCATTTTAATGGCTCTGTCCCCCCCTTTGGAATTTGGTGGTGGCTGTGATCCTCAAGGTGACGAGTTACCTGGCCATAGCAAAGGACTGATTTAAATCTAATCAACCATCAATAACAGTTTGCTTCCAAGTGCAATTCAAGGTGCTGGTAGTTACCTTTAAAGCCAAACATTGCTTGGAGCCAGGTTACTTACAGTACTGTCCCATCCCAGGTGTTTTTACCCATCCTGTCTGATCTGGCAGGAAGGGCATACTGCAAGTATCATCAGCCAAGAAGAGTCTGCTGGCAGGGCCCCATAGGAGAGCCTTTTCTACCATGGCGTCTGCCCTCTGGAATATCATTCCTTTGGAGATTAGGTTGGCCCCAACCCTGCTGGCCTTTTGCAAGGCCTTGAAAACCTGGTTCTGTGCTCAAGCTGGGCCCTAGGAGTGTGATAGAGCTTGTCTCCTGGTTATGTTGAAGGCTTTTGTATGATTCTCTGGCTGCTGTGTGTTTATTCTTTGTTTTATTTTGTATTTGTATATATTTTTTATTTATTTTAATGTTGTGAGCTGCCCAGAGTCATGTACTTGAGATAGGTAGCCATATAAATTGATTTAATAAAATAAATAAATATACTGGTTGCTGCAAGTTGAAATGTAGTTCATAGTCCCTAGTGTGGATTAGGGCCATGATCACCTGGGACAAGCCTGGACCATAGCAGCTCCAGACCCCACCCCTGAGTACACAAAGCCTAGGTGAATCCACCATCAGCCTGGCAATTGGGTCAAGCAGCTTGGGAAGGAAGCTTGCTGCACAATGTGGGCCAGTACATGAGCAGTAGCCCCAGTTAACAAATAGGGCCACCTGAGGAATGATACACCTGGCCAATGTCAGGTTCTTATAGAATATTTTTGCTGCCCCTTGTCCCTAGCCTTGGTGTTGAGGCTGCTGTATCACCTGAAACCTGGCTGGGGAGATCTGAGATAAAGGAAGCCCTCCATTCTTGCCCATCCAAGTGTTTCCTCCACCTCTACATTCTAGAACAGCAGGGTTTTATTACATATGGGCTCGGCATTCAGCTGAACCAAGCTCAGGCTAAAGCCTTCAGTGATTCTGTATCCAGAACCTGGGTTGAGTCTGGGAGGCCAGAAGAGAGGGTTGAAACCAAATTTCCTATAGCTCTTTCATTGTAATGCCCACCCCACTTCTAATCATATTTCCTGTGCCTGCCACTACTATAATCCTTCCCCCGCTCTCCAGCCCCCATCAGTCCCTCAAGCTTCTCCCAATTTCATCCCTGACATCCTTTCTAATGGCATCGCCCAAGTGGTCTCTCTGGTGTCCACCAAGAGGCTATGTGGACATCCCCTCACTAGCTATGCCCTCTTCCCTGCTCTTGCTCCTAGACTCCCTGCCCTGGGTTCTCTCTAGGGGGCTAAGGGGCCACACGTCCTCCCTGTCTGTTGCCCAAGCTGTGATCTTCCTTCTTTCCTGCTTCTGGAATTGTCCCTCTACCCTGGCTGCCTGAGCTGCTGAGGATGGAGTCCTTTTTTTTTTTTTTGCTTTTTAGAGGCAAGAATTGCCCCAGAGGAGAGAGGAATGTTTATCTGATAACCAAGAAGGGTGGTGCTTCTTCCCACAGCTGATAGTAGCTGAGGGGTTTTCATTTGGATGACAATAAAAGGAGGGAAAGATTAAAGCATTCTTTGAATGGAAAGAATGTCACAGCAGCCTAAAACCAGTGTCAGGCAATTAGCATTGTATCTGTTTTGGAGGATAAAATTAAAGGTGTCATTTCTCTGCTGATAGGAGGAAATACAGATACAATTTGGCATACTGAAATGAGGAAGTAAGCTGTGCTTGTTCTGTGGAAATGCTGCAGTTTCTCAATAGTTTTGCTGAGTCACTGTGATGGTGCTTTAACAGGCAGCCTAGCTTTACAATCATTGTTAGAACCCCTTATTTCCTAAGCTTTTCTTCTCTAATTGACATCAACATGTCATAACCGCTCTGTAAATATTCATTGGTGTTATTATAAGATGGGAGTTGTAAGTAGGAAATAATTCAGATTTCTGATTATTCTTGATGCCCTTCATTGATTTCTTCACAAATGGTCAGGACTCTTGAGTGCAGCGCTGCAAGGGAAGAAAGAAAGGAAAGAAAAATATTAACGTTAGCTACTCTAGAACGGCTTGAATTCAGTTCTCCATAATCCCTGGGCAGAGCTGAATTATATTTGACCACAACTTGTTTCTATTATTGTCAGAACTGAATTAAAATAAATGTCTTCGTAGGGCAAAATTTGGGGGTCATTCCTCATTAAGGATCCTTAGCATAATTGAGCTTTTGCAATAGAGATGCAATGTATTGCTTGCTTCCTTGCTTTGTTTGTTTGATTTATATCCTGCCTTTCATACAGGAATTTATACAGCATACATATTAATCTCTCCTCCCATTTTCCCCTACAACAACAACCCTATGAGGTTGATTGGGTTGAGAGTGATTGGCCCAAGGTCACCCAGTTCACATCTGCAGCTGAGAGTAGACTGCTGGGTCTCCCCATTCCTAGTTCAACCCCTATATGCTGTTGTGACTCCCCTTACTGTTATGGCTAATAATGTACTGTATGTGCCTGTGTGCGTGTGTATGAGAACACCATCTGATCAACGGCATTTCCTGTCTCTGCTTCTAAGATACAGGCACCTTCCCAAAGTATCTTCTTATGACTGACCCAATCATATACTTGTTTGTCTAAATAAGACGCACTATATATAGGAATGTTTGAATGGTTTGAATTGATTTTTTTAAAATTTGAATAAGCCATTTTTAAGAAAAGTAATAAATATGATATTAAAAAAACGACTGATCAAGGTGGGTTTTGTCACAGGAGTGGAACTCCCCCAAAGTAGAGCAATTAGGTCCTGGCTGTCAAAATCCAGATGGCTACCAGATTCCAGGGAAGAATCAGATTTTTCTGCATCTCTTTGCTGCCATCTAGTGGTTGCAGCCCAGATTTAGTAGCCCTGCCAAAAGGGGCAAGTGGAATACCGTAAAGGTTACATAGCTTGTTTCTGATGGATTAAGCAGTAAAAGCCATTTTCTGGAATTTGCAAAACTGGTATAAGGCTATAAACTACAGATGTATGTTATAGAATTAAAATTAATTGTAAGCTGGGTTACTTCCATAATACCCTTGCTTGATAAGACCAGAGCCCCAAGGTAGTTTTCAAGTAGTTAAACAAATGTTTATTGCAAGTTTACACACAGTCGGGGCAAGTTTTCTTTTATTTGTAGCAGACTAGCACCATTTTGTGGTTTAGCCAGAGCATTGCATTTACCTTCTCTATTTTTCCTTTTTTTGGTAAACTGGTGTTTGGGAGCCATCAGTTCTGTCTTCTAAGGAAGGCAAGCGTTCTACATAACTCTAAACTACCTCCCATTATAGAAGTAACTCTCTCACATACCAGGATTGAGGAAGGACATCAGGTGAGTCACCCTCTGGTTGATAGGTGGTGGCAGCAAGACCCACCCAACTCTTATCTCAAAGCAGGAGGCAGAGCTGGGGTGTCATGACCCAGAGGGCTTATGGGAGAGGAGTTTGAGATTTCTAGCCTTCTAGCCTAGCTAAGCTCTTCCACTGCACATTTTTCAGTAATTTAGGAGGTAAAATATTGTTGCTCTGCCTTTTATTTTATATTTAGCTATCGAGTTTATTGTATACTTGGAGATGGAGAGTTATCTGAAGGCTCAGTCTGGGAAGCAATGGCCTTTGCTGGATTCTACAAACTGGATAATTTGACTGCTATTCTTGATATTAACCGGTTGGGACAAAGTGATCCTGCTCCTTTGCAGCATAATGTAGAAACTTATCAGAAACGTTGTGAATCCTTTGGGTACGTAATCATATAATACACTGTACTTGTTTTAAATCTGTACTGAGTTGTGCTGATATAGGTAGTCCTTGACGTATGACCATTCAAAGTTACGTCTGTTACAAAGTTTAGTCCTCAACTTACGATCATTCAAAGTTACAACTGCACTGACAAAAGTGACTTATGATGGTCCTCATACTTACAATCATTGCAGTGTCCCCGTGGTCATGTGATCAGAATTAGGGTGCTTGGTAACTGGCATGTATTTATGATGGTTGCAGTGTCCCATGGTCACATGATCGTCATTTGTGACCTTCCCAGGGGGCTTCCAACAAGCAAAGTCAGTGGGGGAAGCTGGATTCATTTAATGACTGTGTGATTTCTTAATGACCATGGCAAAAAGATCATAAAATTGGGCACGACTCACTTAACAACCACATCACTTAGCGACAGAAATTTTGGTCCCAATTGTGCTTGTAAGTCGAGGACTACCTGTAATTAAATACAGATAAATGATTACCAGAATGATCTAAGAAATAAATACTGATAAAGATTCTTAAATATTTCAGGGGATTAGTCTTTTTTGTTGAATCTGAAGAGAAAAATATGGTTAGGATGGTATTTTATATGATTGCCTAACTATTGACAGTCATGTCTTCCTAGAGTTTTACGATATTAACACATTTAGAAAACAAGATATATTGTGATTAGGTGTGTCATGTGAACCCAGAGCAGCTCCATTGCTCCTGCTTTGTTTTTTAGCCTCTGAATATTTTGTAAGTGAAGGAATTGAGGAGAAGATTGGCTTTTCCCTATCCCATGTACAATGGCTGTAATTGTTAGCTTGGCTTGTTGATTTTTACAAAACAAGACAAGAACAACAAATCAAGAAATGCCCTCCATCCACGAATGCCAAGGCGGTCTAAGACCTTTGATATGTCTAAAATGATTCTTTGGAACTTGATTATTTTGAACATCTCACAACAGTCCCATCAAAAAGAAGCCCTTATATGTTTGGTATGCGTAAATATGCCTATTTATATCTTTATAGTTAACAGGCCATATGTACTATATCATACTTAAAAGTGTTTATTTGGCTAGCTGGTCTTATTTCTGTAAAGCTAATTGACTGGTTTGCATTCTAGCTGGCATGCTATCATCGTCGATGGGCACAGTGTGGAGGAGCTCTGCAAAGCCTTCGGCCAGACGAAACACCAGCCCACTGCAATCATTGCCAAGACCTTCAAAGGCAAAGGAATAGCAGGTAATGCCAAGCAGCTGGCTCCTCAGTACAGCTGCAGCCACTGCTTGAGGATTACATTTTTGTTTCATTTAATAAGAAGCTAGTAATAATAAGTAATTCTATAAGATCTTTGTGTGTTGGAGTACTTTGTAAATCTTGTCTTGCAATGGTACAATTTTTGTAGATTACAGTTTTCCCCACAGGACAGATAAGGATCTTCAGAGGGAGCAATATGTTTAAGCATAAGGTAAATGTGAGATTTCCCCTTCATGGATCACTGCCTTGTCGTGGTGAAGGGGCTTGTGTAACTCAGTGAAGCCATGAGCTATACCGTGCAGGGCCACCCAAGACGGGCAGGTCATGACAGAGAGTTCTGACAAAACGTGGTCCACTGGAGAAGGAAATGGCAACCCACTCCAGTATCCTTGCCAAGAAAACCCCATGGACAATGTTAAAAGGCTAAAAGATATGACACCGGAAGATGAGCCCCTCAGGTTGGAAGGTGTCCAATATGCTACTGGGGAAGAGCGGAGGGCAATTCCAAGTAGCTCCAGAAAGAGTGAAGCGGCTGGGCCAAAGCCAAAAGAACGTTCAGCTGTGGATGTATCTGGAAGCGAAAAGAAGGTCCGATGCTGTAAAGAACAATATTGTATAGGTATGTCGAATGTAAGATCCATGAACCAAGGCAAGCTGGATGTGGTCAAACATGAGATGACAAGATTGAACGTCGACATCTTGGGAATCAGCGAATTGAAATGGACGGGAATGGGTGAATTTAATTCAGGTGACCATTATATCTACTACTGTGGGCAAGGAACCCTTAGAAGAAATGGAGTTGCACTCATAGTCAATAAGAGAGTGGGAAAGGCAGTAATGGGGTACAACCTCAAAAACGACAGAATGATCTCAGTGCGTATCCAAGAAAACCATTCAACATCACGGTAATCCAAGTCTATGCCCCAACCACTGATGCCGAAGAAGCTGAAGTTGACCAGTTCTATGAAGACCTACAAAACCTTCTAGAACTAGCACCAAAAAAAGATGTCCTTTTCATCATAGGGGATTGGAATGCTAAAGTAGGAAGTCAAGGAGTAATCGGAATAACAGGCAAGTTTGGCCTTGGAGTACAAAATGAAGCAGGGCAAAGGCTAATAGAATTCTGTCAAGAGAACAAGCTAGTCATAGCAAACACTCTTTTCCAACAACACAAGAGACGACTCTACACATGGACATCACCAGATGGTCAATACCGAAACCAGATTGATTACATACTTTGCAGCCAAAGATGGAGAAGCTCTATACAGACGGCAAAAACAAGACCAGGAGCTGACTGTGGCTCAGATCATGAGCTTCTTACTGCAAAATGTAGGCTTAAATTGAAGAATGTAGGGAAAACCACTAGACCACTCGGGTATGACTTAGATCATATTCCATGTGAGTACACAGTGAAGGTGATGAATAGATTTAGAGGATTAGATTTGGTAGACAGAGTACCTGAAGAACTATGGACGGAGGTCTGTAACATTGTACAAGAGG
Organism: Liasis olivaceus; assembly: GCA_030867105.1. Taxonomy (NCBI): domain Eukaryota; kingdom Metazoa; phylum Chordata; class Lepidosauria; order Squamata; family Pythonidae; genus Liasis; species Liasis olivaceus. The sequence goes on from CM061348.1 coordinate 48,968,970, forward strand.
CAGCAATTAAAACCATCCCAAAGAAAAAGAAATGCAAGAAAGCAAAATGGCTGTCTGATGAGGCTTTACAAATAGCTGTGGAAAGAAGGAATGCGAAAAGCAAGGGTGAAAGGGAAAGATATAAGCTACTGAATGCAGATTTCCAGAGAATAGCAAGGAGAGATAACAAGGCCTTCTTAAATGAACAATGCAAAGCAATTGAAGAAAACAATAGAATGGGGAAGACTAGAGATCTCTTCAAGAAAATTGGAGATATCAAAGGAACGTTTAGTGCAAAGATGGGCATGATAAAGGACAAAAAAGGCAGGGACCTAACAGAAGCAGAAGAGATTAAGAAGAGGTGGCAAGAATACACAGAAGAACTATACAAGAAAGATCTTAATGTCCCTGATGTCCATGCTGGTGTGGTCACTGACCCTGAGCCAGACATCCTAGAGAGTGAAGTCAAGTGGGCCTTAGGAAGCATTGCTAACAACAAAGCTAGTGGAGATGACAGTATTCCAGCTGAGTTATTTAAAATACTAAAAGACGATGCTGTTAAAGTGCTGCACTCAATATGCCAGCAAGTTTGGAAAATGCAACAGTGGCCACGGGATTGGAAAAGGTCAGTTTACGTTCCAATTCCAAAGAAGGGCAATGCCAAAGAATGCTCAAACTATCGCACAATTGCACTCATTTCACATGCTAGCAAGGTTATGCTCAAAATCCTACAAGCTAGGCTTCAGCGGTACGTGAACCGAGAACTACCGGATGTACAAGCTGGGTTTCGAAGAGGCAGAGGAACTAGAGATCAAATTGCCAACATTCGCTGGATCATGGAGAAAGCACGAGAGTTCCAGAAGAGCATCTACTTCTGCTTCATTGACTATGCAAAAGCCTTTGATTGTGTGGATCACAATGAACTGTGGCAAATTCTTAAAGAGATGGGGATACCAGACCACCTTACCTGTCTCCTGAGAAATCTGTATGCGGGCCAAGAAGCAACAGTTAGAACTGGTCAAGGAACAACCGATTGGTTCAAAATAGGGAAAGGAGTACGACAAGGCTGTATACTGTCACCCTGCTTATTTAACCTATATGCAGAGTACATCATGAGAAATGCCAGGCTGGAAGAATCACAAGCCGGAATTAAGATTGCAGGGAGAAACATCAATAACCTCAGATATGCAGACGATACCACCCTAATGGCAGAAAGTGAAGAAGAACTAAAGAGCCTCTTGATGAGGGTGAAAGAGGAGAGTGCGAAAGCTGGCTTGAAACTCAACATTAAAAACACTAAGATCATGGCATCTGGACCCATCACTCCCTGGCAAATAGAAGGGGTAGAAATGGAAGCAGTAACAGACTTCATTTATTTGGGCTCCAAGATCACCGCAGACGGAGACTGCAGCGGTGAAATTAAAAGACGCTTGCTCCTTGGGAGGAAAGCTATGGCAAACCTAGATAGCATATTAAAAAGCAGAGACGTCACCTTGCCGACAAAGATCCGCATAGTCAAAGCTATGGTTTTTCCAGTAGTAATGTATGGCTGTGAGAGCTGGACCATAAAGAAGGCTGAACGCCGAAGAATTGATGCCTTTGAACTGTGGTGCTGGAGAAGACTCTTAAGAGTCCCCTGGACTGCTAGGAGGTCAAACCAGTCAATCTTAAAGGAAATCAACTCTGATTGCTCATTGGAAGGATTGATAATGAAACTCAAGCTCAGATACTTTGGTCACCTAATGCGAAGAGAGGACTCTTTGGAAAAGACCCTGATGCTGGGAAAGATGGAAGGGAAAAGGAGAAGAGGACGGCAGAGGATGAGATGGCTAGATAGCATCCCTGAAGCAATGAGCATGAAGTTGAGCAAACTCAGGGAGGCAGTGAAAGATAGGAAGGCCTGGCGCAATATGGTTCATGGGGTCACGAAGAGTCAGACACGACTTAACGACTGAACAACAACAAAATGTGAGATTTAAATCAGGAATTTATTATTTTGTCACTTAGGTTTTTCTTTTTTAATCAGTTGTTTCTGATTAGCCCTTCCCTCTTACGAAAAGGATTCTATCAGCCAAACAAGAAAGAGGCAATTTCCTTCTACAACTCCGATGCATATTTCTAAACTAAACTGTTTGGTGATACTGCCCCTGGGGGAGTGGGGACAAAGACCTTTTTCATTGAAGTTTTGCCTATAGTATATCTGGACTGTAGTAGCCAAACTTGATTGATGATCTCATCATACAATTTAAAAACCAAATATTAAGACTAATACGAATCATCTTTTTCAAATGGGTTATTTTAATGAATGGGCTATTTTAATGAAGTTAAAATGCTTGCTTTTGTTTTGTTTTGTTTTTTTGTTCACATCTTCATTGCACCTGATTATATTGTAAGGACAGTGAAAACTTTCCATGCCTCATGAGGGCTTGCATCAGAACATTTGAACTGAACACGCACCCTTTTTGTTTTCCATTGAACTTTAGCTGTAGTTGAACCTCTACGCAATCAAAGCCTTTTACTGTATCTGTCATTGCTACCAACATGCAGTTGCAACAGTGCTTGAATAATAGTCTTTCTCACCATTTTCTTGAAATGAGAGAGTAAGCAAAAGTAGAACAAACGTTTTAAGTCTTTTTGTACAGTATTTTTGCTACAATATTTTTGAGAGCAATAAAATATGCTACAAAAATGACAAGAATTTTGCTAAGAGTTATTTATTTAAAAGATGAATAGAATAACAATTTAGAGTCAATCCAAGGATGAGGAAAAGAGAACAATTAACTAGTATATGAAAATGTCAAATTCCATATTCTCATACACCAGCAGAATACACGCGCACACACACACACGCTGAAGAGTGCAGTGCTAGGAACAGTTAAGATACTGCACAGAACCCTGAAACTCTCAGGCCTCTGGTAGAGGACCTGAGATTGAGGAAGACACATACCACCCATAGGGGTGAGAGGGGATCTTTTTTAATAGGAATATATACTCTAGGGATTGCTTAAATTTCACAATTTGTACAATAAGGAAAAGACAGAAGGCAAGCAAGAGACCAACATTGGGGAGGGCTATCACCTCCATGAGTTTTCTGGATGAAACTGGTTGGCCAGCATGGAATGCTGGAGCAGAAAGTATTTTGGTGTTCTTCAGTAGTCTTAAGCCTTCTCAAAAATAGGTAAATAAAGCTTAAGATGTTTGTCATTTTTCAGGAACAAATGCTGCCACTCTGTGAAGCTTTGGATGGAGAAAAGAATCCAGTATTTAGATCCTGTTACAGTGAGAGCTCAGTCTGCCTGATGTTCTTTCCTGAAGCACAGAAATGTTTCATGCTTGCACAGAGGGCCTGTTTATTCATACCCTTAACTACAGAATATCTGGCATGTCATTTGTTCAGTTAAGATTACTGATACGCTGACTAATTAATTACTATAACCCACCCTTGTCCATGGAGTCAGGATTTGCAAGAAATAAAAATGATCGTATGAGCTGCTGAAACTCATTGTATAAAGAATACAGATAGGCTAATGAGTGAGGGTATCAAATATATACAGTGGAATTAAATGGATGCAGATAAATACATTTCTTGAAGTTTTTTTTTTTTTTTTAACCAATAGAGATGCTTCTAGAAATGAATTATTGAGAAGATGCTTGGGAGAATGATAAAGTCATTGATTGGTTCTTTTTTTTATACTTCTATATTTTTATCATATCCTCCCTTCTAGGTATTTAGGGTACTTTACATAGCTCTTCCTTCCTTAAGCACAATTTTATCCTCAAAGCAACTCTTTGAAATGGGTCAGGTTGCATATTCCAGGACTGTGCCATGAATTTAATGGATGAGGTCCCTAATCCTAGTCTAGCCATTGTATCACTGAATAATGCTATTGGAATATACTTTGACGGGAAAATAAGGAGAATGAGATAAGGTATTTGGGATTAGAGAGTGACTGTAGTACCCAGCAGCAAAACATTTCAGTTACAAGAATGAAACTGCTGTGGCAGAAAATGCAGACTAAAATGCACAAATCTAATAAGTCTTGCAGTTAAGATACTGTTGTTATGGCTTTAATTTCAAATATGCTGAAAAAATGTGTATAATAATTCCACAGGGGTTGAAGATAAGGAAAACTGGCATGGCAAACCTCTTCCGAAAGACATGGCTGAGCAAATCATTGAGGAGATCAATGGCAAAATCCAGAACAAGAAAAAGCTTTCCCCAACACTTCCACAAGAGGATGCCCCAGCAGTTAACATTAAAAATGTCAAGATGCCATCTCCACCAAACTACAAGACAGGAGTTAAGGTACTATGATGTTTTCAAATAATATGTTGCTTAAAGATAAAGGAGAGCAAAAAGGGCTTTTCTTTTCAAGGACTGCATGGTTTATGGAGGTAGAGTATGAGAATAAGTGGTGTTCATTCAGTAGTTGTACTGTTGTTCATTCAGTAGTTGTTATAATCTTGTAAAATATTCTGGAGTACTTTCAGAAGCCTATCTTCAGGAGTTGCCATTGTAACTGATTTTTTATAGTAGCATAATTACCTTTCCAGAACAGCGAAAGTTACTCTGAAGCATGGGGCCAAACAGATTTTTTTTATATATAATTGTCTCAAAACAAAGATTTCTCCTTATAATTACTCTTCTTTCCTATTAAATGGCCAGCCCAGAATTCTAGAGGAAGGCCCTTGCAAGATAACCAAAATGGAACCTTGTAGATTTCACAAATAATACGTTGCAGAGTGTGCTTAGGATGATGAAGTGAGATCTTCTTTAGGCAGTACTTCTGTAAAAAGCTTCTGAAAAATTTCCAAATCATCCCTGAAGAAATTTAGGGAAAATTTCAGGCATTAAGTTGCCTAGATCCCAAGTGTTAATGAAAGTCGAGATATGTTTGTAAAGATTGGGAAGGGCACATCCTAATAAAATTTAAATACTAGCTTATCAGTTTTGGACCTCAAGAGTCTCACTGTGGTTGATAAAATAATAAGGTGTCCCAATCGTGTCCTTCACTTGCTAGTGCTGGGTTGAGGTCCCCAGCATGATGTGCCCAGGAGCTCCTTGGCTTACCTGATATGTTAATGTTTTCAAACAAAAGTTAGCATGCTGTAAAGCAGATGTACCACACTTTGCCATGATTTTTGATTTGTAAGAATGGACCTCACATAGGACTCATAGACATTCTTAGAAGATAAATATGAAGATTGCTGCAGTCCAGTGCTTTGTTTGGAAATGTGCTCACTTGTCCACAAAAGGATAAAGTTTAGTAGATATAATAGAGAACCTCTGCGGGAGAGAGTGAACTAGGTGGATGGCTGCAACATGGGAATAAATTGGTGCTTTATAATTGATTGTGTCTCCCATGTGTATTGTATTTGTGAGGTAGATCAGCCACTTAAGGCAAATTAGCCTGCCTCAAATTTTCATCAGTGCTTTCACGAAGTACTGGGCTACATCAAAGCAGAATAATATGCCTTATTGAGTCATGCATCTAAGTAGAGGCATAGAAATAATTTATCAGAATAATATCAAAAGGATATGAAATTTGCTAGAGTTTTTCATAGATATTGCCTAGATATGGCAGAGTATATGTTTAGGGTCATCAAATGCTAAATTTGAAAAGTTTCCTAAGATCAATGCCATAGAAACCTTGCTGTTCTGTAACATAAAAGTTATGACAGAGGTCTTTCTAAACTCTTCAGTGGAGTAGTGATTATTTGGATTTTTGTCACTAAACATTTTTATTTGCAAGAATTATGGAGTATTTTTAAAGGGTGCACCTTTGTTCACTTCACAGTTTGCAACCCGTAAAGCTTATGGCGTGGCTCTTGCAAAACTAGGCCACGCCTGTAACCGTGTGGTTGCTTTGGATGGGGACACCAAGAATTCTACTTTCTCTGAGCTATTCAAAAAGGAACATCCCAGCCGTTTCATTGAGTGCTACATTGCTGAACAAAACATGGTATGTTCTTGTGCTGCATACAGAGTGTGATATGTACAATATAAGTTGATTTGTCAGTGCTGACCTGTCATCATTACTGTATCCGTGTCATTGTCCCATTTCATAAATAAAGTGCCTAGAATTGAGAGGTACAGTACATCAAACGATGGTGAAGTTGATTTAAGGTCCTCACATCTGGGTCTACGTATTTCCTAATACTATAATTCTCACATTGTCCCACCATATCTTCTCTTTCCCATCTTTTTTTTACAGCACACTTCCCTTCCCCCAGCCCTTGGATAATCTGTCACTTCTCTACCAATATCCAGATTGCACAGACCTTGAGCTAGTATTTGTTGCTCAGCAGCCACATTTATTTCAACCAAATCTGAGCATTTTATAAATATACATAAACAAAATTAAAATAAGAAAAATAGCTAAAAATAAACAGTATACATAATAAGAATAGACATGGGCCTGAAGTTTCTCTTCTCCAAATTTTGGCAATGCCTGATAGTGATGGAAAAGAAATGAGGCGGGAAAGGAGAAGGTCATAGATAACCTGGGCCTCTATATGGTGCCTGGTAAGTTACAGCTGCTTGATAGGAACAGCTAGAAATTTGTGAAGGAGTGGATTCTTTTGAGCAGATATTTCAATTTAATTTAATTTAATCTGAATCCCCTTTTCCTCCAGGAGCTCAAGGCAGCATATATAGAACTCTCTCCTTTTTTAACTCACAACAATTTTGTGAGATATCAGAGCAGGAACACTTCTATCCTAGTCCAAATTTGGGGGATATGGGTGGCATATAAATTTAATAATAAATGAATAAATATAAATAAATAAAATAATGAAACATTACTTTCTGTTAATTCACTGTGTAGGTCGCTAAATATTGTGTTAAAGATTGATGAATTTCTCAAAGCCAAAGGTTCCATCATTTCCTTCTGCTCCTCTGTTGCACACCAATTTCATTATTCAAAACTGCTTGTAGTTAAATTGTTTGATTATATTTACATACTTTTTATTTTTAAAATGTTAGGCTACCTTTAAGGGTCAGAAACTTCCCAAGGTGTCTTACAAGCAGGGGTTTCAGTCTTTCTTAGGCCGCAGAACCTGTTAGTTCTGATCAAGAAACAAAGCACTGGTGATAGAAAAATGGCAATAAAACAAAAAAGAAACTATTAATTATAAATGCAAAATTAACATTTCTGCTGAATAAGAAATAAATCTAGAATTTCACGATTGTTTAGGAGGTTCATGCTTTAACCAAGCAAATCAGTGCTCAATGACAGGGACATGATTGCTTTTCCTTGGATAAAAGTTCATTATTTGGAGCAATTGGTGTTCCTGGAAGTGGAGATGATCTTCTTTATTTAGCCTATTTCTATACTGGTTTTTGGTTGCTGCATGTAAAGAGAAGGTTCTCCCACAGAACCTAGTTTGAAACCCTCTGTTAATACTATAGTGAAAACACTTTTTATTAATAGAAAATCCCACTATAATATTAAATCAGGTGAAACAAAGATTATGTTGTTGTTGTTACTACTACTACACTACATTATTCTCTTTCTTCTTTCCCTTTCTCTTTATAATGCATGGTGTGCATTATAATATGTTATTTTCAGTAAGATACTTCAAAGGTCTGATGAAATGAATCGTAACAAACAAAAGCTTGTTTTAGAATATTTTTTTTCTGAAGCCCTTCCCCCCCCCTTTTTTTTTTTTTGCAAAAGGCAGAGTCTTTGGAAATTTTTATAATCTAGCTCAGTTACAGCTGAAAACCCAGAATAGAATAGTAAGTCCCATTTAGGGGAAGGTGTAAGAATATTAAGTCTCTGGAGGTTTCTTAAAACCTGGAAGTGATGGGACCTGACAGGCCCCAGCTGACAAGCAGTCTGTAAGAATGAAATCACTGCAGAAAAAGCCCTCTCTCTTATATTAATTAGCTTAACAGTCAAAAGAAGACAAAATGAAAAGGGTCTTCTCTCTTAGTCTTAAGATGTTGTTGAGTTGGTGCAGAAGGTAGGGAGTTTGGGTTCAGTGCCTCGCTCAGCCATAAAACTCAGTGACGGATGACACCGTTTCCCGTGTCTCAGCCTAACCTACCTGATGGGGTTGCAGGCTTGCAATAAGGGTGAACTAGCTAAGGAGAAACAGCCTGTATACTTCCCCAAGTTGACTGGGGGAGGAGCGGGACATAAACATAGCTATTTGAAGACTCAGCATTTCTCAAAACATGACAAGCGCCAGGATGAATTTAGTCCTTTTCCTTCTTGGTTTTGCAGGTGAGCGTAGCAGTCGGTTGTGCCACCCGTGACAGAAACATTGTCTTTGCTAGCACCTTTGCCACGTTTTTCACCAGGGCATATGATCAGATACGTATGGCAGCCATTTCCGGGAGCAACATTAATCTCTGTGGATCTCACTGTGGTGTATCCATTGGTAAGTATCTTAACATTTTTTCACCAGATTGTTGTAGTCCTCCAGGGGATTAATAGTTATTGCATTTATATACCTATAACTGAAAAGTGAACACACTTGAGGGAGTCTTTACCATTCCTTTTGTAAACATACCAAACCCAGGGAATATTTATTGTTTTTTTTAATCACTTTTTTAGTTTTGAGGAATGCCTTCAAAGAGCAAGTCCACCACGTACAGCCTTTGTTTCCTTTCAGTAATAATATTAAAGGCCATATGTTCTCTTCTATTAGTATTAAAGGCCATATTGTGAGAGTCAGAACGAGAGGAATCAAGAACGTGCTCTCATCACCAGAGCAACGAGGAGGAGATAAGAAGATGAGACTGGCCCCTCCCTAAAGAATGCAAGGGAGGTTGGGAGGGTGACCCTGGAAATTACTCTCACTCTGAGAAGATTTCTGTAACGGGACTGGAGCCAATAAACCTTGCTGAATTGAATCTGTACTGTCTCCTGGAGTTTCCTGGGCTAATCCTGACATCAGTCTTCTCAGAGTCAGAGTAATTTCCAGGGTCACCCTCCCAACCTCCCTTGCATTCTTTAGGGAGGGGCCAGTCTCATCTTCTTATCTCCTCCTCGTTGCTCTGGTGATGAGAGCACGTTCTTGATTCCTCTCGTTCTGACTCTCACACATATTATGCTCATTCCAGCAATATAATTTCAATTTGATTAAAGCATTAAAACAGCTTTCGCCAGTCTGTGCACCCTCAAGATGTGTGGACTTCGTCTTCCTGAATTTTCAGTAGTAATTGGGAATTCTGGGATTTGAACTCCACACATTTGGCAACTGGGGAGAGCTGCCCTATATAAGATGGCAAAGTGACCTGAAAAAGACAAAAAGGGCATGCACCAGTCAGTATGGTGCCAAACCCCCCGAGAATGCTCTACCTCCACTGTCCAAAGGCCAGCTCTCCTGAACAGGAGAGGTTTTGTGATTATAACTATCTGTTACCCCTTTGTGGTGGGTCATGAATTAATATAATGGGTCAGACAAATCCTGTGGGAAGGTCCCAAGCAGAGCAGGAGTTTTATAAGAGTCGACTTACATTCCTCGGCATCTGGCACCGTGAGAGGCCTTTTGGCTCTTACACCAGCAGTGATCAACAGCCATCATGAGCAAGATGGAGTCCACCTGCATGCTTGGCTTTTTCTTTCTTTTTGCCTTAATTTTAAGGACAGCGCTCACGTAGTAGCAGCATACGGACTGCTTCCACTCTTTCTGCCGCATCCCAAGGTTATATATGCATCTCAAGGGCTTCTGCTCTTTGGAAAAAAGACTTGCAGAATTGATGGCTTGCTTAATATTTTGATTGAAGTCTGCTTTTTAAATGATGTATTTTAGACCTGCTTCCCCATAGGCCAGTGTTGTCCAAACTTGGCCACTTTAAGATGAGTGGACTTCAACTCCCAGAATTCCCCAGCCAGCATGGCTGGCTGGGGAATTCTGAGAGTTGAAGTTCACTCATCTTAAAGTGGCCAAGTTTGAACAACACTGCCATAGGCCATCCATGCATGAATTAAGAAACAAATACTGGAGTTTGTAATTGTATTGAGAAATGTTCCAGCTTGTGCCAAGTATTGCTGCTTAGTTTCCAATAGTTTTAGCATCATTTTAATATGTGGGAGAGATTGGCTGTACCCAACAGAAGTGAAACAGAAAAGTGAGGTTTTAAAAACACTTTTTCTTTATATGCTGTATAGATAATATCACTATTGTTGTATCTGACAAAGCCAGCCAGCCAGTTTTAGCCTCATCTCCAAATAATTTTGAGCCACACAGGTCTTCCATAGCTTATGAGAAGTATTTAGAACTGTAATGGTTTCAACATTACCAGATAATTATATTTTTCTGTAAAGGAAAGCATATTCATTTCAGGAATATAATTTCAAATTTCAAGGCTAAGAAAAACCTCTGTCTTTCCCATTTTTAAACCTTGCAGATGTAGAGCAACTGTGGAATTTTCTGCAATATATGCCGTTGATTTTTTATTCACTGAACTACTGCTATAGAATTATGTGCAATTTTCATATCAATTTTTACTGAATATAGAAGATATTACTTGTTTGTTTTAAACTCTTATGGCACTTTAAAGAAGCAAGTAATGTTACTAAGTAGTTTAATCAAGTGGGAAGTGGAAAAAATACATTGCCAAGATTTATTCTAATTTCTTCAACAACAGCCAAACCGTACAGTAACTTTTCCAAATGGTCTCCCTGGAGGAAGATGTCTTGTATGAAGACTATATTATCTGTTGCCATATATAAAGAGCACATTCCTGTTGATTTTAACTATTATTAGTTTGAGAGCCAGTCTTATCTAAAACATAGGATATATCAATTTTGCTGTGATTTTGATGTTCCCTGTAAATGATCACAATGGGATGCTCTTCTTCATTCCAATTATCTTTATTTCATTCTGTGCTTGTGTGTGTGATGTGTACATGCACACTACTTTTTTCACCACTGTGCTTGCTTTAGTTTTTGCTTTATTGCTTTATTACTGCTATCTTATCCTTGATTTTTCTTTTTAACCCAGGTTTTCTTTCTTTTTAGTTCACTTTTGTCTTCTTTCTTTGCTATTTAGAGGTTTCCAAGTTTAAGGACAAGATGGAAGGTAGTCCGTGAGTGTGTTATATTTATTTTGGATACTTTTTGCTTTAAGAAGTACACAGAGAAGCCATTTGCTCAATGTTATAGTTACATCTTCTTCTAACTTTCTCTTTCCAGGTGAAGATGGGCCTTCACAGATGGGCTTGGAGGATCTATCCATGTTCCGAGCCATTCCTAATTCAACTGTATTTTATCCTAGTGATGCTGTAGCCACTGAAAAGGCAGTAGAATTGGCTGCAAATAGAAAGGTCAGCAGCTCTTCTTTAGTTTCTTTTCTTTAAAGAAGGTGTGAGCAGTCTTGAATCTCAGCTCCCAGCCATCCCAACCAGTGTTGCCAAGCGGGGGAAGCTGGGAGTTGTAGACAGCAACTTTTGGAGGGCCATGGCTTGCCTACCCTTGTTTCAAATTCTTGTTTAAAACCCTTTCTGAACAGTGTGGAAAAAATGTTGATCTTGCTTCTTAGTGGATGGAAAAGAAGACTAACCCTGCCAGGACAGCTGCTGAACATCTTTTTGAAGGACAAAGGAGTTCAGCCTTCAGGGTGCCAATTACTAGGAATCAGTCAAAGTTTATTTGGGAGACATTTGCCACTATTGTTTTCATTACCTAGAAACAGCCCTGTTCACAAGTTTGAGCTTGTCTGCATTAAACACAGAGAGAGTAGAACAGGTTTGTGCCTGTTAGCTTCACTCTCTCTCATCACGCACGGAACAATCAGGGTCTAATCCATATATATATGCAGTACCTCTGTAGAAGCTTAACTCGACATCTCCTCCTCCTCCTCCTCCTCCTCCTCCTTCTCCTCAATTCACCCTTTGCTCCTTTGGAAGTAGTCCATTTCCTCTTCTTCAAACAGTGCAATTAATCTGGAAGCTTTCAATTAAAAAAATTAGTCATGCTCAGTACAAGGCAGTCTCAAGTCTGTTTAAGAACCTGGGTGGTTCCAAGTTTTGACATCAAGTTTTCACATCCAGAGCAACTGATTAATTGAAAAAGTCCTACTTATTTCAGTGTGTCGAAAAGAGAAGTTAGTGAAAGGATGGAGGAGGCAGGCAAAAAGCTTATTCTATCTCACTTCCATCTGATAAAGCTGAGATATGATCCTCTGAATGCAATCCTTGTATGAATAAAGCTACAGTGGTACCTCGGTTCACGAACTTAATTCGTTCCGCGACTCTGGTCGCAACCCGAAATGGTCGTGAACTGAATCAAATTTTCCCATAAGGTTCAATGTAAATACGGTTAATCCGTTCTGACCCCAAATTTGGTTGCCAACCGATTTCTGGTCACGACCCGAGTCAAATTTCCCCATAAGGTTCAATGTAAATGCGGTTAATCCGTTCTGAACCATATGTTGTTTTTTTTAAAAACCGCAAATATATGACACAAAGTACAGTACGAAGAGAGAGAAAGCTAACCTTGCTCGACGCGACTCCCGGCGTGGAGGACAGGAAGGTGGGTGGGGAGGCAGTTACTGCTTGGAGGGAGAGTCCCCCTCCCTACAGGAAGCCACGACCACGTGTCACGGGAGGGAAAATGGCCGCGGATCCTGTTCGTCACCCGATCTGGCGTTCGCGAACGGAGGCAAATTTTTGCAGCCGGAGCTGTTCGTGAACCGAATTGTTCGTGAACAGATGCGTTTGTGAACCGAGGTACCACTGTATGGTCTGTTGCGTTTGTGCCATTAATAAGGTAGACAGGACCTTTCAAAACGGATAGCATAAAAAACCTAGGGTTTCACATTTTTCATTTATATCTCCTATTGCATCCTCACTCTGGGGCAGTTCTTTAAGCAGTTGTAACAGGTTTTTTTTTTTTTGAGTGCCATAGCGATAGTTCATCTCATCTTGATAACTTTTTATAGATTATATAAGGTCTCTTTTGAAGTGGCTGCCCAGATTTCTTTGAAGAATGTTCTCAGGGTAGTGAGTTTTTATGTTTAAGTTTAGTACGATGCTCCTGGACATCATCTGAATTTAAATTCTCCATCTCTGTTTGAAAAGAGAACATGACTCTTTTCTGAAGGTGAATTTTCCTGTGGATTCAGATAAAAAAGTATTACAGCTAAGAAGTAGACTTAATTAAAAATCATGTTTGTATCTCAATTCTGAATTAACTTTTTTTTTTTAATTTTGAGGTTTAAATTCATAGCTTGCAGTTGGTTTTAAAGTTCATGCTATGTTCATTTTGAAAACAGGGCATATGCTTCATAAGAACTAGTCGTCCAGAAAATACTGTAATTTATGACAGTGGTGAGGACTTTCAAGCTGGACAAGCCAAGGTGAGTGATTTCAAAAGTCACCAAAATAATTGAATTACAGGAATGTCATTATGAAAGATTGTGTCTTTAATTGTAGCACTAACAATCTCTGCAACAAATTACCTAAACATATATCTGATTTTGGTTTAAATGTTATTATTAGGTGGTGTTCAAGAGTAAGGAGGATCATGTTACCGTCATTGGGGCAGGAGTGACTCTACATGAAGCACTAGCTGCAGCTGAACAACTAAAAAAAGGTGACTATACTGAACTGTCTTGGAAAATGTATTTCAGGCATCATATAGAAAACAAAGGGTTAATGAAATAGGGCTGCTATACAGGCTGTGATGCAAGAGGACAGCAAGGAGTTAAACATTTAAAAACCAAGAAGTTGTCCCAGTGTAATGCAATTATTAGTGTTTATCTTTGGAATAGTGTCCAAATCAAGGAATGTTGAGTAATTTCAAACTCTTACATGTTCTACTATGACTGGATAACATGACTTCAGATCCAGGTTCCTCCTTAGCTCTTTATAGACCTTGTATAAAATTAACATTCCCAAGTCTTAATTATCAATATCAAAATGGATTTACATAATGTCATATTTTCCCTTCTACTTTTTGAAAGTGTGTTTTACAGCATATTATGGCTGAACTGATAATTATATTTCCTTTTAACTTGAACTTGTAAATTGTAAAAATTTAGTTTCAAATTTAAGCCATCATGGTTAGCATGGTGGCAGGCTATATTACAGCTACATTTGTGACTAAAAAAAAGAAAAAGGGGAGTGGGGAAGAAGTATGCAAACCTGTAAAGACACATGATCTGCAGTCACAGTTAGAACTGTTGAATCTGTAGTATATCTTAATAGATAGTTTGAATAAGTCAGTCCTCATTATTCCATCTGTATAAGGTCAATAATCCCAATGTATACCACAGATGATAAAATAATAACAATTCCGAAACATAGGACCAGGTACCATTCATTGCAGACAACTTGTGTAAGAGCAGGACGTTGGGATCCATGTAGAAGAATGGTGTGAAACATTTAAATATTTTGACATTTGCCAACACTGAAAAGTCCATGTCTCTGTCTTAATTAAATGCGATAACAAAATATAGTACTAGGAAGGCAATTAAATTCTTAAAACCAAGACAATACAGTCTTAATACATTACTAATAAAGATGGTGTGTAGTCATTATCACCAAATGCTCTCTGGAAAAGCTTTGTTTTTACTACCTCTGGAAGGCCATTCGGGTTGGTACCAATCTGACCTCAGGGAGAAGCTGTTCCATAATATGGAAGCTCTAGTAGAAAAACATTGCCTGCAAGCCCCTCCTCTTCCTCAGTTTTGCCAGGCACCATGCTCGGTTGAGTTGATGCCACTCAGAGAAATGGTCAATTGGATCATGACTTTCCCATCTCTGATTTTATGTTGTTTAATACCTGGACAAAGTCAAGAAAATATTTGGTAACATAAAAGTTGGGGGGGTGTGAGAATTGGGAGATATGAGCATCCTCTTTCAAAAGTATGGAGAAACGCAGAAGATCTGATTTACATATTTGAAAAATATAGAAATATAAAGACATTTAAGCTTATTCTGGGTATTCAGTAGTTCCTCCAGGCCTCATAATTAATGTGATAAAGCCACTTGTGGTTGAATGAAGTTTTATGTTCCTGATTTGCATTTTGTGAGGCACATGCTGTATTACATGATTGTATTTTTATTCCTCATGTACAGAAAAAATTTCTATCAGAGTGATTGACCCATTCACTATAAAACCTCTGGATTCAAAAACTATACTTGAAAATGCAAGAGAAACAGAAGGCAGAATTATCACTGTGGAAGACCATTACCCTGAAGGTAGGCTGGAATATAAAAAAGAAATGTCTTCACTATTCAGTTACATTGTACAATTTCCAGCCCCTCTTCTACCACTCTGCATCAACGCTGCCTTTTTATTTGCCTGAGACTGAAGGTGCTGCTTTCCACTAAGGAAAGATCAAAGACCACTGAATGCTTGTCCACTTGGAAAGCTCTTGCCTCAAGCTTAGCTCTACTGCCCAACTAAGATCTTGAGATTCAAACCACGATCTTGTTTTAAAAATGTTTTAAGGAAAGGCCTCTTATGGGACCAGTAACTCTACAACCTACTGACCCCTCTAAATCACCCAATTTTTCCCCCTCAATTTCTAAATAACTGTGTTTAGCTGCTTACCAGAAATAAGCTCTTCACCTACCGTCTTCTGTACATCATCCTTCTTTAGGTGGCATTGGAGAAGCTGTCTCTGCTGCTTTGATTGGAGAACCAGGGATTATGGTCCGTCACTTGGCTGTCTCTCACATACCAAGAAGCGGGAAGCCCATTGAACTGCTTAAGTTGTTTGGCATCGATAAGGATGCCATCATCCAGGCAGTGAAGGAGGTAGTGTCCAAATCAAGGAATGCTGAGTAATTTCAACCTCTTACATGTCGTATTATGATTGGAGCTTTGGTTGGCAGATTTTTTTTTAAAAAAAGAATACTGTAACATTTGAATACATGTTTAAAACTATATGCAACAAGTTCTAATAAAAGTAAACATTTTTGGAGAAAGCTGTTTGATTGTCTTGCCAAAAAGAATTTTGTATTAGAGTGCTGGAAGTGTTTGGAAACCTGCATGCTGTATAACCAGTAGCATAAAATGTGAAACATTATCTTCATCCTCCTAGAGTATTAAATTACCATACTTTGATGGTGTTGTCCAACACACTGAAATGCTTTATAAATCTTTCTTCTCCTCACAGTACTGAGATGGTAGGCTAGACTGAAAGATGGTGACACTTGGGACTCTATTTAAAGAGTTTCATACCTGATAAAAAAGAAGTAAAGATGTTTCTCCAGTTGATAACTGTCTTTGAACTGTTGCTGTTTTCATCCTTATGGAAATCTTTAGTTTCCCAATCTATGCACATGAATTACTTCTTGCAATCAGTTGCAGTGTCATTTCTTAGTCTTGCCTGTTTGACATCAGTGCTGTCTAAACTGTGAATATCTGCCCATAGTTCCTAGCTGACCCATTAATTGTTTCAAGTAAGCAGAATCCACAGACAAGCCTTAGGTCATAGTTCAGCTTTACAATGTATTATTAGCCTATTCAGCCATTGATGTTTAGAACAAGGTTGAACAAGCAGTCCCAAGAGAATGGAAAAGAAAACAAAAGTTTGCAAGTATTTTTTCATGGCATTTCACTGTTCTTTGAGAAGTTCAGAGAATGTTCTTTCCAAATAGTTTCTCATTCAGAGAGATTTGGATTTTACTGCCCTGAGTATAGTTCACACCAAGTATTCATGTGTGGCTGCAATGTGTTACAATGCATTTTTGTAAGCTCTAGGATTTTGTTGCCTATATGTAGCGTCACTTTCCCCCCCTCGTATGCACAAAATGAAAGCAAGCAATATGGCACCACACTTTGTCTTCAGATACAAATCAAATCTCAGGGTCTGAGTTGTCAAACACAAGAAATAATATTATAGTTTGATCTGTATAATTATTCAAAAATAAGTTTGGCTGAATTGAATAATGCTTCCTTATATATAAATAAGCATAGGAGTCTATGCTAATTAGATTTAGTGTTGTTTTGTTTCCTCTATAACTTTTTAATCTGAAACAATGTTTGTTTCAATAGGTTGAGAAACAATGCAAAGCATACATGGTCTCCAGCATTAACTTTACAATTTCATACATTGATGAACTATATTATACACCCTTCATTCACATCAGCCTACAGTGGAGCAAGAAGTGGCACAAATTTCCAGTGATTTAAACCATTTTATTTTACAGAATCTCTTTGGGATATTTTTTTCATTGAATCTGAAATACTGCTAGTGGAACAGTTATGCTGTTATATTTTTGAGTCATACCCATGGCATCTCTAATAAGCCACACCAAAATGATGTGTGTCTTGATTCTGAAGCAAGTACCTAAATTGTGTCATTTGTGTGATGATGTGATGCATGTGTTGTTATTTATCCCCTTTACAGATACCTCTAATACCCAATGTGTCTATTTCAAATTACTGCAAAATTTAGTACAACTATCCTATATTATAGGCTCTTCCAAATGTAACTTCAGCTGCAATTTTATGGAGACTTACCCAGGAGTAAGCCTGCTGAACATGCATAAGTTATTACTATTCACTTCCTTTTTTACAGTTTCATTCACAAATAATCTGGTTTTGGAAAAATAAAGTAACCAAAACAGCAAAATTGTGTGCGTGTGCATGCACGCCCAGGCAGCAAACCTCACATTCATTAGCACTGATGATGTTACCTAGTTAGGTAATGAAATGTCTGCAACCAAACAACCAAATTGAAAATGACTTGATGGCACATAATCAACATAATCAGTGATGACATCATCATGATGGGGGGAAGGTGTCCCAATGCCAAAACTCCACCCTCGTCTGCAGCTGTAGCTGGTGCAGCAGTTAAGGCCCATCAGAAAGGCCCTGAGGAGGCAACTGTGGGGATTGCAGGAGAGACCTCCAAAAGACACCCCAGCAACAGTCATCCACTGAAGAGGTCTAGCAACGGAGAGTGGCCACCAGTGGCTTCACAGGCTAAAAGTAGCTGGGATGGCTTCCTGGGGGACAGAGGTGTGACGCTGTAGATTGTGATGGAAGGAAGCTGCAGAATAGAGAATTCCCAACTCTGCATTGCAGTTGGTCTCAGTGGGACTTTGGCTGGCCGAATGGACCATAGCAGGACTACAGGAGAAATACGCAGTGTAGACCTAAACCCTTATAATACAGCTTGGGTAGAGAATCACACTACCATCTTTTAATCCAACTGCCAATAATTCATCGGGACGCCTCACAGAACCTGCAATGCTATGCCCCCCCCCCACCCGCCACTGAGTTGAACCATGTTCCAGCAGCCTCAGGCAATAGTGCTGAAAAGTTTAATACATCAATGTATGAAAGTCCACAGGATACCCATTGCTGCCTTAAGTAAATGTAAGCAATCAAAGGAGGAGAAAGTACAGTGCCTGGTTGAGGAACTAATAGTGTACAATTCAGTTCCAAGCATGGGAATTCAAAATATTGAATTAAAGTTTTCAGGAATGGGTGGCATACACATAAATAAATAGATAATACTAATTTATTAAACTTGTATGCCACCTGACTCTCAACAACTCTGTTGCCAGGATTGTTCATTGAGACTGCCAAAAATTTGCATAAATTAGACATGCTTCTATTTTTACCCTGATGGATTAAGATTTCCATCCCTCAGAAATCAATGACTATTTAAATGCAAATGACACAGAACTATTATTCCAGCAGCAACAAATCTCAGACCATTGATCTGGCTGCATTATTGTCTAGATTTTCCAAATTAAAAGTCACAGTTTTATTTCACACATCCCACTACGATATGGTTTCCTGAATAAATCCCATTTGGCTAGTTTGACTTATCACAGTACTGTTAAGCCATAACGTTATAACCCATAATGAATGAGTTCACAGACATTAAGTCAAATGACACCCTTGTCCCAAACTGTACTGCTAGTGTTTTAGTGTATCTGAACCAAACCAAGAGATATTTTGTTTTGTCACAATTATTGTACTGTATTATTGTTGAGGAACGTGGGAGCTATGAGATAGTTCCTCCTTAGAATGAGTAAATAGAAAAGTATTGATTTATATCTAACTAACTATTGTGTTAATCATATTGTGGCCATCTGAGGAAATCCCAGTTGCAGGATTGTGCAAAGCATTCAAAGGCCATTTCACAAACAGCATTAGTGTACACAAAACACCCTTCCTTGAAGCATTAAAAGAGCTATTTCCTCTGGACAGCTTGTCCAACTGCTTCAAAGTTTCTCCACCAGACAGGCCACACTTCCACTGGACAAGGAAATGAAGTGGTTGTGCACCCACATGCAGAGGCAGACAGCCAGTGAGAGACACAAGCAGCCTCACGTGCATTACAAAGGTCACGGCTGCTTTAAGGCTTCCCAGACAGGTGCTTTGTTCACGCTAACATGACTTGCAAAGCATCTCTTTCAAATGCTCTGAAGAGCCCTGCAGTATTTAATTGTTCTCAAGAACCTCATAATAAATGTGCTCTGCGAAATGTTAAAGCCACACGTGTCTGAATGTGTGCACTGCTGGTAATTTGAGCAGTTGCAATCCTTAGTTATGGAAGGGTTGCCAGGTTGGGGAAAGATGATACTGTATTAATTTTAGGCTGCTTTATTTTCTGTGTAGCACCCACTCCCCTAACTTACTAGGGGAACAGGGCAATATGGTGATTAGGGCAACCTTTCGTATTTCCTGCAGCTACAGCTTTGGTCACAGACAAGGTCAGTCTTCATGTTCTGATCTACCTCTACCTCTACCTCTACCTCTAGCTCTTATTTCTCCAGCATATGAAGCATATCAATATAGACAGGTAGGTAGGTTTTTGGTTTGACATCCTTTCTATCGGGCAATAATGAGTGATGGTTTTGTAACTGGTGCCATGTTTAAGCATTCTTGTCCTAGTCAGATAATGAATACAATACATGGCATGAAAATTAAAAGGCATAAATTCTACAGGAAAGCAAAACGCTTTTAATTCCATTATATTTACCAGATGCAGGTATACTTTATTGCTTCTGGAGCTCCGGAAAAGAACAAAATGTTGTATCAAGAAAAATGTTATTTCGCTATTTGGAGGGGCTAATGGCAGTGTAGACAGGAGCTTTCCTGTCCCACTCTTGTGTCTTGGTTTCCTTTCTTTCTTTCTTTTTAAAATCTCCAGCTTTTATACTGGAGGTTCTGCTTAGAAAGCGTAGCTGTGGGGGGGCAGAAACCCCCCACCCGCGGCTGCCCATTTCAATTTAACATCAGCAACCTGAGTAAGCAGAATTGTAAAGCCGGCCAGCCCATAATTTATTGAACTTTTCTTCCCCACTTTCTTTTTCTCTTCTTTCAAGCTAAAGATTGACTTCTTTGTCTTTCTATACTAGTGATTGCCGGGAAGCTAATTGCTGTGCAGTTTTGGGGAATAATTTATTTTATAGGATTTACAACCAGCTGACTTTATGATCATTTTTGCTTTCTGTTTGCTGGATTACAAGCAGCCCAGCTGAATTGGATTTACAACTCTCCGATTGGATTTACAATCGTCATGACGGCAGGAGATGGAAGAACTTCAAAGCTTCAGAAATTTTTTATCTTAAGAATTATCTTAAAGTGAAAACTGCACCTCTCTAATTGAATTTACAGTGGGGTGGGGGGAGACTAGATAAACCGAAGGAGACTCCAGGAGACCTTCAAAACTTTTCTAAACATCTTTAAGAGAAAATTGTGGTGATAAGTAAACTTTTCTTTCCTGGATTTAATTCTAATTTGTGCATAATATATATCTTTTACAGGAGCTAAATAATAACAAGAATTACAGTTGGAACTAGAACTTAAGTATGGATTGTAAAGTATTTTGTAGAATGAACTGGGGTTAAAGGGACCAGCACTGATTATATTGAGGCTTGTGAGCCATTTGTCATAATATCTTCTTCAACGACCATGAGAGCTGGGTGCATTTCAAAAGTTTGTTTGGGTAAGACACCTTGAGAAAATTGCACTTCTCTAACTGGATTTACAATCTTCAGGCAGACTGGAAAACAGTAAAAAAAAAAGGGGGGGGGGGACTTCAAAGGCTTTGAAAATACTGTTATCTTGTTTATCAGGTTTCTTTTATAGGGGATAAATAACAATTCTAACTGAATTTAGGGTGGATTGCAATATAGCTTGTGTAGAATTAAACTTTGGTCAGAGAGACAGGAGTCAAATGTGATGAGGCTTGTGATGGGACAGTAACATGCTGTAATATCTTTGAGCAATGATTTTCTCTGAGTTTGTTTGGGCTAGTTACTGACCTTGAAATTCCTTGAATGAACTAATCACTTATTTTCTAAATACACCAGAACATTGTACAATTGTTATAGGAGTTATGGAAGCCACAAGAGGGAGACAAAGACAATATTATATTTACCAGATTGGCAATTTTGCAAAATGTTTTTTTTTCTTTTTTCCTTTCTTCTTTCTAAATACACAAAGGGAAAAGTCTGTGATTCCTCAGTAAATATATAAGTAGAAGACTATAACATGTATGGAGAGCATGTTCTCATCCATTAAAGATAGAAAAGATTTTAAAAAGTCTGTTGAAGGTAGGAAGAGAAATGGGGACTCAAAAGGATCTAAAGAATCAGAAGAATCCAGGGAATCTAAAGAATCAGAATTTGACAGAATCAGTCAGATGTTTGAAACATTATCCATGCAAATGAGCAATCAATTTCAGCAATTACAGAACAAACCAAAAATTGTATGACAAAATGGCTGCAAAATTTCAAAGAAACAGTTACAATACAACAATGGGAAGAACTATGGACTAAAACTATAAAATTTACACCAAGTTATAACTTAAAGGAAAATTGGTACAAAATGTTTTATAGATGATATACAACTCCATCAGTAATATCTAAGACGGACAAATCATACAGTAATAAATGTCGGAAATGCCAAGATACAGAAGGAACATTTTATCACATGTGGTAGACATGTAGAAGAACTCAAAAGTTTTGGAAAGGCATACATAGTATAATGCAGAAAATTTTGGAATTTAAATCTGAAATGAAACCACAATTGTTCTTATTAGGTATGACCTCAGAAAAAATTAACAAGAAATATTATAGTTTAATGAGATATATGCTTACAGAAGCGAGAATAAACTTTGCTGAACACTGGAAGAAAACACAATCCCAACAATATCTGACTAGGAACTTAAACTTGGAAAATACACAGCGATGGCAAAACTAACAGTATATACACGCACAGAAGTTTAACTAAATTTAAGCAAGAATGGTTCCCACACATATAACACATCATGCAGCATGGTAAATATAAAATATAATTACTTACAGTCTGGCTTTTAAGACGGCCTGAATGCCAACAAATATTGCAAATTAGCAAATGTATAAAAAGGGGAGGCAGAAATCAATAGATTTTTTTCTTTTATTATTATTAATCCCACCCCCACCCCCACCCCCATTTTTAGGTCTTTTAAATTTAGGTATCTTAATTTGCTTCATCTACTTTTTATTTCCTTTTATCAACACATAAACATATATACAAACATTCACACATACACACACATTGAGTAACAATATAATGGATACCTTAATAAGTAAGTTCATTACTGAAACAATTACCATATAACTAATACTTTGATGTAAATTGCAGTGGCTCTTTTTTTATCTTATATTTAACTTTGAATGGAAAGTTAACAAATTTTATGCTTGTAACACTGACATCCTAAATGGCAATTAATACTGATAGAATTTTTATTTTTCTCTTTTTATTCTCAATACTTTAAGCTTTTTAAATACTAGAATGTTAATAATTTTCAAGTATATAAACATTACTTCACTGAAATCTGCATTGTAATAATACAATGTATCATAATTTACAACATTACAATAAAAAAAGGAAAGTAAATTGTTATTTCTTTCTGCAAAAAGGAGTTTCAATTATATATGTCATGTTCATTAAGAACAGAAGGTGGCAGGCCTAGAACTATTGGCTGATTTTCAAGGTTTTGCAAAGATTTTGCCTCCCAATAATTTAACTTAGTTGTAATAAATTATCTTGAACCACCATTTCGTCCTAAATTATATTGCTGGCCAAATGCTCTACCACCAGCCTATAGAGGGAGATACAACAAAGTATAAGCTGATAGCATCTTATCACAACAAATTTCTGATAAATGTTTTAATAGTAAAAAATACTAGGAAAATGGTGAAAGACCTGGTAGAATCTTGTCAAACTATTTGAAGCAAAAAAAAAAAAAAAAGTTTTTAGTTGTTATAACATTAAATATGGGAAGAATAATATAAAGAGCTCCCTGGAAGTCACAAATTCTCAATTTTTAAAATTTTTTAAAAATATAGTAAAACTTGAGAACTTATCTGATGAAAATATAGAAGCAATTTTAGCTAAAACTGATTATGATTCACTCCTTTGATTATGGTTGAGTTCAGATAAGCGATTTTGAATATGAGTGATGGTAAATACCAGGCCTGGACTAATTTCTTGTGGAATGGTATACAACATTTATTGATATACTGTACTTGCTCCTAAAGTCTATCAACTATACAAAAAGATCTATGAAAACAGAATTTTATGTTCTCCATTTAAAGAAGCATATATTACAGTTATAATGAAACCTTGTAAAGATCATACATTGTATGCTAATTACTGGCCTATATATAGATTAGCATAGATATTTAAATTATAGCTGCTGTTTCAGCTAATAGACTTCAGCAAGGCACAGATCAGATAGCATTCAGCTGGTAGTAGATTTGATTGATTTGAATAAAAATAAGGAAGACAAAGCTGCAATTCTATTGCTAGATGTAGAAAAGGGCTTTGATAAAGTTTATGGACAATATATGTACATTTTCTTAGCCAAATTTGGATTTCCGGAGAGTTTATAAAGTGGTTCTAGGTTCTCTATGAGGTTCCCAAATCTAAATTGAAGGTCAATGGGTTTTTTAACCTACTTTTTCACTCAGTAAAGTTGCACATTTTCCTCTTGATTTTTTATATTTGTTTAGAACCCTTAGCCTGTTCTTTTAGACAAGATTATCATTTCCATGGTTTCTCATATAATTTATTATATGATAAATTGACATTATATGCTGCTAATGTATTAATCATTTCTGAACCTCACACTTCAGTTCTGGCTTTGATGCACCTGATTAATGTCTTTGGCTGAACTGAAGGATATTCAATTAGTTGGTCTATGACGGAACTGATTCCATTAGGCAAAGCTTTGTTTAGTCATACATTACAGGATTTTCATGTTCATATAAGTTCTAAATTTATTAATTATTTAAGTATTCTTATCCCATATGATATTTCTCAAATAATTACATTAAATATGAACAAAATATATAAAAACATTTCTTTGGAATATTCTTTGGATATCAATCTTACCCTTTGGAGTAATCACTCTTAAAACGAATGTAATTTCATGGATACTTTCCATTTTGTGCAGAATTTATATAGTAAATATTTTTTAAAAAAACTTGATACATTGTTGCATAAATATCTACGGGTTCTTCAATTCTGAAGATATCTTTGAAAAAGTTGCAATTGTAAATTAAAGGTTCAGGGGTTCTGAACCTGTGTTATCTTTTGACTAGCCCCAAATTTTGGATGCCTTCACTTAGTGTAAATTCTCCCTCCTGGGCCCCTTTGGAATATTCATACATAGCATTTTTATTTAATTGGACTGTTTTAGGTTCAAAATATAATTGTTCTGATATACTTCCTGATAATCCATATATTGTGGTATACGATATCAGGACAACTGTGTTTTGATCCTTTTTCTCATGCTCAATTGTTGCTAGGGGGTACAGGTAGTCCTCTAAGCAATGAAGTTGTAAAGCGCAGCATCATGTGACCACACCACTTAGCGATGGCAGTTCTGGCAATCTCCAGTTACCATTGTTAAGTGAGAACCACATGATTGTTAAGAGAGAACCTCATGTGATCACAACTGCTGACTTCCTGCCAGCTTTCCCATTGTCTTTGCTTGTGGGATGCCAGCAGGGAAGATCAGAAATTGTCATCATGTGACTATGGGACTGTGATGGTCAGAAATCTGTGCCAGTTGCCAAGTCTCCAGATTGCAATCATGTGACCACAGGGAGCACTGCAATGGCCAGAACTCTGAGGACCAGTCATAGGTATCACTTGTTCAGCGCTGCTGCAAGTTTAAACGGTTGCTGAACAAGTGGTTGTTAAACAAGGACCACCTGTAATTCAATCCTTGAAACTGATTAAAAACTGATTAAATGGATAGATGCTGGGATTTTTACTTAAAATAACTGCAGGTAGTCCTCACTTAATAACCACAATTGGGACTGGCAACTCTATCACTAAGCAATGTGGTTTAAGTGAGACATCACGTGACCATGACAGACTTATGACCTCACTTCCACTGCAATCATTAAATGAATCACCCATCACATGACTGCAACTTGCAATTTTATTTCTGCTTTCTCCATTGGCTCTGCTTGTTGGAAGCTGGCTGTGAAGTGTGCAAATGGTAATCACATGATTGTGGGATGCTGAAATGGTCGTAAATGCCTGCCAGTTGCAAAGTGCCTGAATGTCAACTATGCGACCACAAGGGACACTGCGCTGGTCATAAGTGTGAGGACTTGTCTTAAAGTTACTTTTTCAGCACCATCATAACTTTGAACAGTTGCTAAACAGGACGGTTGTTAAGCAAGGACTACCTGTACTAATGCTAATGATGAGTTGTTATCATTTTTAAATAAATGCCCCTTATCACTCTCTGGCAGTACCGCATTGTTCCAAGTCCCATCAGGGGAAGAGAACAGACACTGTAACTGATAGAGCTGCACCACAATAAATCCCTCTCCAGTAACACAGACACACACTCAGAAACTTAGCAAAAAATTCAAGGACAAGTCTTGGACAGATAAGTAACTTTATTGCAGGTACTAAGCAGCTCTAGTAATGACAAAGAACAGCTTCTAAAGAGTCTGAAAGTCTAGCTATATTATATGCATGTCCCAAGGTTTAAATCCTGAGTTGATTTCTCCAGCCCTTTCCTTGAAGGGCTCCCAGGTTGTTGGAGGTGTTGATGGCACCTGCCCTGTGTTAGCTGGCCCCAAGCTCTTCACCTCCATCTCGCCAGCTGCAGTCCTCAGCTCAATTCTTTAGCCCAGACATTTATACTGTTTGCATATTATTACAGTTGTCACTGCAGTCTCGAAAACAAACAGGATTTATTCAGTGGTCTTGAGATTTCTGGCTTAGTTAACCTTTCTGAACCCTACAAAACAACAACAACAACCAAATGGATCACAAAGATTAATTTTTAATTACTTAGTAATATATCTTTGCCAAAATGCAGCAAAAGTGAACATTTAGATGTTCATTTAGTAAGCATTTCACTTAGGTTGGGTTTCTGCATTGCTCTAAACTGAGGTTTGTGTAGCCAGAGTTTATGGAATAAACTTGGTTGAATCTGCAAACCAGCTAAGGCATAAACCAGGGTTTACAAACCACAGCGGCCTTCTTTATAAATGATGCTAAATCCAATCCAAACAAATCATATTTGCATTGTACAAAATGGGAATTCATTCATATTCTCCCAATATTTCTCAAAGTAGAACAATCTTTTGTCTTAAGGGCTGAAGCTAGAACACTGCAGTCTTTTGGTGAATTTGTCCCTGGGCTTCTCTGCTTGCTCTCTCACTATTGTCAAGGTGGAAGGGACTTGGTTTTAAAACGGAAGCATGTTAAACTTAAATTATAGAACCATGAACTTCCAATCTGATTTACAGAGTAGTCTGTCATATGAATGGAATGTGTAGATTTATGTGGGGGTTAAGATTTTAGCAGATCTCTGTTTTCTTTGAAGCCATGCAGAAAGGAATCACACGCAGCCTTTGGATGCAGCGATGGGTACCCATCCCTTACCCTCACATGTGGTGGGGTTTGCACAAGGGGCGTGTGTGTGTGTGTGTGTGTGTGCCAAAAAAGTCAAGGTGGGGGCCACAGCCATGCAGTTGGAGCTCCACCCCTTTCCTGTTATGTGTCACATCTGCCCCTGACAGTGGAAGACATTTCTTCACCGTAAGGCCTTGTTCTCAGTATGACCCTGAAAGTTGTACAGGGTTTCCAAAAGAAACAATAAAAGAATAGAATTACCAGGCATTTTGACTCTTTGAATAAGGGGGATAAAAGCTTCCAGGACGCTTCGAATGCGGTACACTAGTGGAAAACAAACAAGAGTCTGCTGTCAGAAAAGCAACCAAGTAGGTAAATAATATCTCTCTCTTACAGACAATTGCAGTTGAGTTACTGAACAATTGCTGTTTCAATCATAGTGATATCTTAAATTATGAATATAAGCCAGTTGGTTTTACTATTATATGACCCAATACAGATGAAACACTGACCAAGGCCAAAATATATTCCTATTGTTTCTAAGGCTGCGAAGGTCATCAAGCCGATTCCAGAGGAAACTGTCCAGTCTGAAGAAAGAAAAGAAAGAAAGAAAGAAAGAAAGAAAGAAAGAAAGAAAGAAAGAAAGAAAGAAAGAAAGAAAGAGATTAAATTTTGCTCCCTCTTTCTCCACATGAAATCAGTAGATTGTAATATTAACTTACTGTTGTATTTGTAATAGCAAACTAATAACATTCCAGTGGCGAAACAAACAATGACAAAATGGAAGAATTCATCTGAAAAAAAGAAAGAAAATAATATTCAAGGCTCTAATTTAATGGCTATAATTTCAGATATTCCTATGAAAACAAAGGCCTAATACTGGAACTTGTATGAGCACATACAGTGTGTGTGCGTGTGCATGTGTGTACACATGCACACACATGCATACAAACACATACATATATGCATAATATATTTTCATAATTTAAACAGCAGCCAATAACTTAACTAACTTTATTCAGTGTCAACAAAGAAAACACTTTCCCATGTACATTAAGCAGAAAAGAACTTGAGTCAGGTGATCAAGATTACACAGTATGGGAGTATATTCTGTTGACACATAGGTAGGTAGCTTGAGCTGCAAACATTAAAAATAGGATATTTGCTGATCAGTTGCTAAATGTTTTCAGTCTAAAAATCTATGATTATTTAGTTAGGGAAAAAGCATCTTTGCATGGATGTGATTTGCACTTTAACTATGATAATGTTGTATATAGGGAAAATACAAGATATCAATGTTCTTATTTATTATTTAGCTATGCCACTCTAGGATAGAAATCTAATTATCTGGACTTTAGCCTTGCCTCTTAGTGAGAAGAATTTGTGATTTAAGTTTGCAATCAGTTCAATTCGTACCATCTTTCCGAATCCCTGGAATCCACCATCTTGGTTGGTGGGTTGGGTGACAGATACCATTTTCACACACTGTGAGAAATGAAATTTGAATTAAAATGTATAGTTTGACACACCCACCCAAAAAAACCCACTTTTACTTCAATTAAGGCATTGAAGCTGAGAAATATCTGTTTATCCGCAGGTATTGGATAGGAACAAAACAATGTGCTACACATTACAATGAAGATGCTGCCTGGATTTATCAAGTAGGCTCCACTCCCTGGAATTTCTAATACAGGAAGAGGAATTATTGTTAGGAACTATTTTAGAATTTTAGACATCAGTGAAGCAAAGGCAGCAACTGAACCTTTCTACTGGCTTCTATCAATTACTGTACAGACTCTTTCTGTTCCTATAAATCAAGAGGATTCACAGAGCTCCCTTGGCTAATTGGGTGAACAGCACTAAGAACAAACTTCTCTATTTCCTATGGCTGCACCTGTGGTCACAGAGAAGGTAAGTTGACGAATCTGTCCCATCAACTGTTCCTCCAAAAGAGCCAACAATTGGGATACATACAATATTTTTGTTTTTTTGTTTGATGTCCCTTCTGATGGGAAACCATCAGCCACAGGTGCTTAAGCTTTCATATCTTAGACAAATAACTAACATATGATACGAAAGAAAAATACATATTGTGCAGAAGAAAACATAGAATTTTAAACAGTCATAGTTACCAATTGCAGGTGTTCCTTCTGTCCTTGTATTCTCTGGTAAACAACAAATGTGCATTTTAAAAAGGCATTTCTTTGTTCAAAAAAGGATTCAGTTTTGCATATCATGTTTATTACAGTAGAGTTGCAGAGCAGAAGATGGTAGTTCTCTCAGCTGCCTTGAGCTATTTGAAGTAAGGCCATATGACATTTTTTGCATAAATAAGAAACAAAGAAAGATCTGGAGAGATTGCTGATGGTTTGTAACGGATCACCAAGGATCCCTACTATTGTTAGAGATCACGCTGGAGTTTGTGACCAAATCTTTTGCAGAATATACCCAGCAGAAATAGGTTTTCCATCAATAATCAAGACTCTAATCCTGCAAAGTCTGTCTACTCAAAAATGTACAATAATTTCTTCTTAATGGCTTGAGATCCTACTGGTCAAGAACACCGACAAAATCTGAAGAACGATGTATATTCGCCTCATTTAAAATCAGAAGAACTTATTCATATTCTACAAACCTCTTATATAAAAACAGGCTCTCTTGATGATCTTTAAAAAGTATAGGAAAAGAATTTGAAATTGGGTTTTGATGAGTCATTATGGAATAAAACTCCCTTTAAATTGATTTTTGACTAGTCTTCAAGAATCACCTATTAAATAATTCCTATATAGTACTACACCCTCTTATGAATGCATTAATTACTTTTTCTTAGATTCTTTTGGAGGAATTATAATCAAACTGAAGTATATTTCCATCTAGTTATTCATTCTGAATATTGGGTGTGGTATGTGTTTTTCATTATATATTATTTTTATTTTCAGTGGTATTCTGTTTACTGCTTTCTTAAATAAAATAGGTTGTTTAATATTCACTGCAACAAAATAATTCCAAATATCATTATATTGGTAACATTAAACAAAAACCTTAGGCTACCTAGAATTCTTGTGTTGGATGGCCATTAGCTTTCTTTAGCTTTGAAACACAAACTTTCTTAAGCTCAGAATCTTTAGTTTTGAAGGTATGTATTGTTGGAGCTCAATAATCTAGGCTTTTCCTCAAAAAAACTGTTTAGAATCCACAAGTCTGATATGTTTAGAATGTGTGCGTCCCAAGATGTGTGGGTTATATAGAAAGTTTTTTCAACCACTAAGATTTGATAATTGTGAAATATAACTTTTCTTGTTCATCAACATGTTGTGATTGTAACTCACTGACTCATATAGCAGTATTATCTTTTAAAATATGCAAAAAGCAAAACAAAACCTTGGTTGCAGTAACCACTAGAGGGTTAACACCAGACAAACAATCAAGCAGAAAAGCAATACCCTATTCAAGAAACTTGCGAAGAGAGGACTCCTTGGAAAAGACCCTGATGCTGGGAAAGATTGAAGGCAAAAGGAGAAGGGGACGGCAGAGGATGAGATGGTTAGATAGCATCACTGAAGCAATGAGCATGAAACTGAGCAAACTCAGGGAGGCGGTGAAGGACAGGAAGGCCTGGCACAATATGGTTCATGGGGTCACGAAGAGTTGGACACAACTTAACAACTGAACAACAACAATATTCAAGAAACTACCAAGGAGAAAACCACATCTCCACCAACACTGGAAGGACAGGCAATTGTCCTCCAAATAAATAGGGAGCAAACCTCACATTCACTAGCACTGATGATTTTACCTAGTTAGGTAACAAAATGTCTGCAAGCAAACAGCCAAGCACAGAGAGCACCAAGGACTCTTGCCTTGCTTGCAGACTAGAGGGAGCCATGAGAGACTTGAAGCAGAAAGTTAAAAAATAAAATAAAATCTAGCTTTTATAATGCCTTGGTTATAATACTTATGTGTCACTTTCATATAAACAAATAAATGACAACCTCATCTTTTATCTGATCTCAGTTGTCTGCCAAAAACATTAAACACTTTCAACTAAGCAGTTCTGTAATCTGTGATGAAAGTCTACATGTGCAAAACAACAACAAAAAATGGCAATATGTGATTTGGTCCTTAGTTTTTAACTCATTCTGGATTTTCACCAGATGCTTAAGACATTTTATGGTATGTTATGGAATTATGCTGCCTGTGGATAAAATGAATTTTTAGTTCTTTTGTAGGCTTCTCACAGCTTGGTTGGACTTGATACAGAAGTGATATGACCATGAGTTAAATGTTTTGATGATAGAAATTCATGAGATTTTGTGAACCTCCTGCAGGTTCATGTTCAATTTCCTCCCTCATAAAAGTGTACTGAAACCATTCTCCCAACATAATTAGACTGGGTTCTCAGCAGCTCTGCAAACTTTTCTTTCTACATTGTCCTTGCATCTCATACCCTCTTCTCCCAGGAAGCAATCCTGCCTTTCATCCACTGGTTGGGCTGCAAAGCCACAGATTCATTAGCACCATCACAGATCCTGTATAGCAGTTGAACAGCTCAGTAGAGCTGGGGTGGAGGTTAGTCCTTTACCCATCAGCAACTTTTCTGCTCTGAATTCCACTTTGCTGCTCTTTTCTTTTTCATTAAAAATAGCTGTGGTGGGGTTTTCTTACACTTATTTAAGTGAATGTGCCCAGTAACAGAAGGCTGTGATCGGGGATGGTGTCAAGAATTAATACCTATTGGGCAGCTTTCCCCAACTTGCTATCTTCCAGATGAGCTGTGGCTTAAGTCCCATTGCTCCAGGGCCAAGCTGAGGGTGGGAATAATTGTAGTCCAGTATCTTTAGAAGGCGGAGCATCTTTCCAGAGCCACACCCCTGCAGGAGATTCAGGGCTGAACCTTTGAGCTTCTGTGCTATACTGCTCTTCCACCTTGCTTTGCTGCTTGCTTATTCACATTGGCAGAGGGAACAGGCAACCAGAATTCACTTCCAAATGCCTTCCCTTCATTGTTCTCTTGGTCTGTCAGCATTGTTCTCTTGGTCTGTCAGTTAAATCAGGAGGAGATGGGAGATGCCCAAAAATGAGAATGCCAAAGGTGGCAAGGAGGAGGTAAAAGGTTGGGCTTTCTTAGAAGCCCTCAGGTTCTTTAACAAACAGCACAGCTGGAGATTTGAGCCTCATACCTGTTTCAGTGTATGGAATAACTTCACTGGACAGATCTAAAATGACAGAAATACACAAAATTGACAAAATGAGTGCATGTTTGTTCAAATTCAAGCTTGCTCCAACTGATGTTGGTATTAAAGCATGGAGGCTTTTCGAACAATGAGGAGTTGAGAAGTAACAGAAAGATTTTCATATGAATGAAACTGTATTACTCCAGTCATCCTTTTTTTTCTTTTTTTTAAATTTGTTCAGCCTTCTTAAATCTTCAAAACGTAAGTCCTCATGATGAGAAGGATAGAAATCTGGCCTGTTTTCAGAGGAAGCCCATTTGTGGAAGTGCTTGCTAGGAAAAGCCTGATTTGAAAATGAAGAAAAAGGATTTCAGCAAAGCAGCAGCCATCTGGACTTGCAGAAAAGATGAATCCTTCTGAAGTGCTATTTAGGGCCAGATTCCAGGAAGGGAAAGAATGAATATGCGTCTGGGCCGTTCTAGCACCCTTTTTGCAAGAGTGTATGCAAAAATATTTGAGACAGTTCCCATACGGCTATGAGCTTATGTGGATATGACTTCCCTGCCATTTTCAGAAAGGGCATATGTATGTGTGCATGAATGCATATGTGTATATTTGCACACACAAGTTCTCTGCAGAAATGATGGGCACCCCCTTTTCTACATAGTCAACAGCCTGGAAAGGAACAGACTATGTTTCTTTCTGTTGTTAATCACAGCAGGAAACCAGCAACCCACAATATATTGCTCAAAAGGGGAAGAAACCGCTGTTGCTTGTTCCATCTTCTCAGTCTTACTACTCATGATTTTTGATGTTGAGTTGGGGGGGACTTAGGCTTCCCCTCCAAATGATACCACTGAAAATTGCTGCTTTCCACCCGCAGGGAGCTGATTGTTGATTTGATAGCCATGAGGAAGGAAGTTTTTGTCCCTTTTCTCTCCCTTGGCACAACCCTGCTCTCTGGGAAGGGAGGGAAGAGAGATGAACGTGAGTGTGAATGAGTCCGCTCACTTGTACCTTGCCCCTGAACTCTGCTCTGCAATCTGTCAGCTAAGGGCGCCCATTAGGTCTCTGAGGCCTCACTCTTGGTAAGATAAACATAAGGACCAGTTTGTTTTACCTTGTTGCTGACTCTCTGTTAATTCCCCCAAAGAACTTTCATCCTCACTTTCTTCTTGCACTTCTGCTTTTTTATTCCGTTTTCGTTTCCTGCCTTTGAAATGATGGGAGGAAAAAGTATCTTTAAGAATGTACTTATCATAAAGCATGACAGAAGACGGGCAGTTTTAATATCTGCAACAGCTGCCAGTGAATATCAATAACATGCTTCTGATTTCTTGCTCAGGTTGGCTATTTTTTCAGGGCTTTACATCTTTAATAACATAGAATATCCTAAGCAATGAGTACACAACCTTCTTCAGGCCACAGGCTGTTCTAGCACAAGAAGGTGGGACCAAGGCCATTTTTAATTGTATTAAGGAAATGTAATTAATATGAATGCACGTTGTCATTTTCTTCTTCTGTTACATTAAAATTACACTTTTGGAGGGGTTCTGGATATTGGGCTCAAGGCTTTGGGCCTTAGGTTGTACTTTCTTGCCTCAAGCTGACTATAAAATCCAAAGCCATCCTGTAATTTTTAGAGTCTACAAAAGTGGACATCAGTGGAATAAAACCACAGGAGACACAGCCATTGGTTTCCCTGGTTTACTGTGCAGAATCCACAGATCACTGAACTCACTTTCACTCAGATTGGACTTGCAGATTTGTGATACTGCTGACATCCCTAAGGACAAAAGTAATTTTTCATGTGGCTGTTTAATTCATTTAAATTTTGACCTGTTCAGAAAGCGATTTACATGCAAATATTAAAAGGAACTAATCGGGCATGTCTAACTTTAGAATTCCAAGGGGACGTCAAGCTATTATCATATCGACCTGACTCAAACTATGGTTTAAAATAGCCTTTCCCTTCAAACGCTCATGGAAAAAATTGCTGAAACAAAATGGATGTCTGCTTTTTGGAAGTGTTCATTTTAGCAAAACCAGTCCCTCAGTATATAAAGTTTGCTTACCTCTTGGCCTGCCTATCTTTGTATGAATATGTAAGGAATGTGTGCGTGTAACTACACTGGTGGATGGTTAATTCAAAAATATAAATAGTTCTATTTGTTCCCAAACCAGTTGCTAATAATTCTGTACTGTTTGTATTACCTTGTTGTTGTGCTTCATGAGGTGAAGCAGCAGAATCTGAACCATTCATTGTTGTGCTATAGAAACAGAAAGAGATTTTGCAAAACAGGTTAAGTCCCTCAGTTCTTTTTCATTCCCCTTAATAGCAGCTCAGGACAATAGTCTTGCATTTCATTTCTTTAAGGCCAAGAGTTCCTTTGTGTTCTTTAGTGCTACATGAAGCTACTCAGGAACACTGATTAGGGATTTGGATTACATTCACTCTCATATTAAGAATTTAGACTATTTTGATTTCGTTTTCTTATATAATTGCTTTTGTATGTAGAAAGTCAGTAGGCTATCAAATGAAGACCACAGCCCTACATATCTGGGAACAAGATCCAATTAAATCAGTGAAGTTTACGCTGAGTGCAGAGTTACTAGAATTGTTTGGGCATCTGTGATTTGAAAATGCTTTTAGACATCCATCTAACAGTCCCATGAAGGAGCCCCATCCATGACATTGTCCATAACTAATGCATTAGATTCTTTCAAATGATCTGTTTTCATCCTACCAAACGATAGAAAATATTTATTATACAAAATAAGTTGTATATCAATCTATTTAGCTATAGAAGTGCCATATTTTCAAGTGAAAAACTACTGTGTGAGTAAAGCAAAACAATTTCAGAAAGAAAATCTGCAACAGTGAATAAGCCAACTAACTAGTAATGCTACTGTGTAAAATTGTCTTGTGTTATGGGAATCCTCCGCTGGCCTTGCTTTTTAAAGGCAAACACTTCAGCCGGAAAGTCATAGAGAGAGCTAGTGAATAATCTTTCTCGGAGCTTTGAGAAGTGGGTGTGCATCTTTCTGTGTCAGAATATCAATCATACAGCAAATATGGGGTGGGGTGGGTGGAGTGCAGCAAGTCAGAACCAGGTTATGGATGTTGTCAGAGAAGTTGTTCCAGGCCACCTGATTCCTATTGTGAAGAACAGTCCCAACACATCACCTCTGTTGTAGGCCACATGGAAGTGACTCTGGATTGAGATTGAAAGGAAAAGAAACTACACTTTCACCTTCCTGTCAAGAGAAATAGTGGCCTTTTAAAATACAGTATTCAGTTATACTTGGCTTGGGTCTATTCACTTCTTTTCTGATCTTTGAAAAGCAGTTTATTCCTGATTAAGAAAAACAAAATCTCAAAGGCAGGTCTTATTTAATAGTACAGTTCTCAACTCTCACCTTTGACCAGAGGTTTTAGGATTTTAGACACCTTCCAGGGTCCAGAAGACATTAATTCCTAAGGAAAG
This sequence comes from Liasis olivaceus, assembly GCA_030867105.1. Lineage (NCBI taxonomy): Eukaryota > Metazoa > Chordata > Lepidosauria > Squamata > Pythonidae > Liasis > Liasis olivaceus. Next base: position 49,004,421 of record CM061348.1, read on the forward strand.
AACCAGAAACAATTTTGTAACAAGCTGGGGCCATTTTTATCTTTTTTAAAAACATTACACTTTCTCTCTGCTCATGTGTGAGGGACAGATGTACTGCAGGCAATTAGCATACAGGGAAAAGACATAGAAAGGACTCATAAAGTATTAGAAATCGGTTGGAACAGCCTTTGCCAACTTGGCATTTTCCAGATGTGTTGGAATTCAAGCCCTGACAATCTCGTTGGCTAGGAATTATGGGATGTGAAGTCCAAAAGATCTGGAGAGCAGTGGACTGGCAAAGCCTGAAGTAGAAGGAAAGACTTGAGCTTGTCTTTGGAGAAAAATATTCAAGGGTTGCCAGATGATTCATTGACAACATGACAATCCTGAATGTCCATCCCCTTCCTCAGAATCAAACTAGATGAGGATGCAACCAATCCTATACCTTCAATAAAAGAGTGAAAACTCCATTGAGTGTAATTTCTGGTTACTGCATGGAAACATTACTGATTATGATCAAAATCTTCTTGCCTTATTTCCTTTAGTTTGATCACCTTGGATGTATTCCTGCCATCCTGGCTTGCTTTTATAGTGGGATTGTGCTGGAAAGACAAACCTTAGCGGACCAATTACAGAAAGGAAAGATAGGTAAGGCTGAAATTCCCTGCCCTTGTTCACCAGTTACAATTCAGAACTGAGGACAAGCACACAAACACGTGAGACAGTTTCTCTTCACATCTATATTGGTATCGAGTCTAAGGTTGGAGCCTCAGGAGGCCTGGCTACTTAGTCAACAGCCAGCTGACTGCATCCTGTGATAACAGAGATTTACTGTAGTGTGAAGTGAAAAACATCTGACTCAGGGGCCATTTCCCCATTAGAGACTTAAAATGTCTTCTAGTATCAACCAGTCATTAGTGACACAATATAAAATCTGCCTTTTATTCTTATTTAGAGTCTGTATGTTGAGTGCTGCTGCCAGCCCCCTTACAGGTAGCAAGTTGCTTGATTATTTATCAGGATCCCAAGGCTATCAAATGCTTTATCAGTTAGTGATCTATTTCTTTGCAGTTTTTTCCTGCTTGGGTCCTATTATTATTCCCAGAGAACCAGTTTGGTGTTGGTTAAGGCATCAGGCTAGTCCTCCCTAGGCACAAAGCCAGCTGGGTGACCTTGGGCCAGTCACTTTCTCTCAGCACTCAGAAGGAGGCAAGGGCAAACCACTTCTGAAAAACCATGCCAGGAAAACTGCAGGATCTAGTCCGGGCAGTCACCAGAAGTCAAGGCTGACTCAAAGGCACAAAAAATAAAAATAAATGATTTTTCCTACTTGTTGCTCATGCTTCTTATCAGTTTAGTTTTAATTGTTTTGACTTTAATTTTTGGCTATAACCCAGTTCGGCCAACCAGAAAAATATATAAGAAAATGGAAATGAGATGAACAATAAGTTTTATGGGAGATGCTAAGGGGTGTGTCAGGGTAGGGATCAAATTACATGATGCATCCGATGCAAGGAATTCTAGAAAGCCACCTTCTCTTTTGTTCTGAAATGTTTACTATCCCCTAAAGATCTGGGGTTCGTCTACCTTACAAATTTATACCACCTTGAATTGGTTTGATTGGCTGTGTTTGCAGATTACTAAACAACAGTTTGCTTAACCATGGTTCACAGTAAGACATTATTTACTTAAACAAGGTTCACTGAATAAAATTCAGCTAGATTTACAGACAGTAATATGTTACGCCATTAGCCACGATTTACATGCCACAATGGCTGGGTTCAAATCACATGCTAAACCAAAGGCAAATAAATATGGCATGTGAACCCAGTCATTGTCTTTGATTATCCCTGGATTCCTTGAAATCACATCTTTGTGAGGGCAGTCGAAATGAAATGTTAAAAAAGCACAATTTCCTTCCAGAAGTCCTGCTGATTCAAAGTAATTAGCATTAAATAGTTTTAAATCCCGGCAAAACATGTAACATGTCAACCTGCCATGTATCCTGCTGCTGCTTATGTAGAAATCAGCGCAAAAATCAGCACAACAGATTTCCATTATACCTTAGTTTCCTTCGTTGAGATCAATGCAGATGAATTTGAAACCTTCCTTAACTGAACAGAAGTCACATAACCCAAGAAAGCACTAACCAGATCATCTTTACTGAAGACAAAGACAGAGAGCACAAGGAGAACCAAAAGCTTTCACTGGATTAGAAAGATCTCAAAAGAAATCACTTACCAGTAGAAAACTCGGACTTGCATCAGGGAGTCCTCCAAATATATCCACAGCCAAATAAAAGCTTGGTTGAAATAGTAACACAGAAGGCTAGTAAACTCCTATAGGAAACATCCCATAAACAAATCTTTCTGGTCTGATTAATTATACTCCTCTTCCTGCTGTAGACTATTTGACCAGATGTAGTTATTACTCATAGGTTTTGTTATGAATTGCAAAAGCTGTATGCTAATAGCTCATGCTAATTGTATTTAAACTTAGCTGTTTCATAATAATGTGATGTTATAGTTGTGTAATGTAATTCTTTCCTGCTTATGTTAAATGTTGCTCCAGAAAAAACTTCCCTTCTGTGTTCTACCAAGTAGCTGAAGTCTAGTTCTGGAAAAATTTTAAACATTTTCTGATTGAGGACTTGAACTGAGTTAATCTTTCTGACTCTTCTAGTGTCCAAAATTTCAGTCACTGAGAATATGTTTGCCATCTGCTTAAACTTATCTTTAGGCAAGTATAGAACATTTAAAAGTTTATTTATTTGAGAGTGCAGTTACTGTGTTTGTGAGCAGCTAGAAGATGACCAGTCCAAATTTAGAGCTTTAAATTCCCCCTATAACTATACTTTGGAGTTTGTATTTCATAACAATCATTATTCTGCAACTTTGTCTTGAACATCTAGTGCTAAGAAATAAGGATTGCATTCTACTCTAGCTAACTCATTGCCCCATACAAGTCCTCATCGGATGTGACACACATCATTACCTCTAATGCTTTGGCATTCGCTATGTGCTGTTCTTTGCAACTTCAAAGCAAGGGGCTGTACCTGCATCTAAGTGCGTGTATGTGCTAGAGATGCCTTTGGCAGGGCAGCCTTTCAACAGAGCAGAAGGGATCGTAGATAGCAGACATTCACATTGTAAGGTATCTCCCTATCTTTTCCTTGTGCTGGTTATAGGGAAGTGGCTTATTTCTAAACACCCATATGATAGTTTGATTTGTACTCTACAAATTGCATGTAAGTAATCTGAGTTTCCTTATCTAACATTTCAACAAGGAGAGGACTCTTGCCTGGCTGTGGGACTTGCAATGATGATGTGACAGTGTCGGCAGAGCCAACCAGGCAGAAGGCAAAATGGCATTACTCCACAGACAGCAGCCGTGTGATCCAAGTCTCAAGAGTTGTGTGAGATTTCCTTTTGTACACAGATTTGTCTGCAAACAATAATAGCTTTACTATGATTCCAGCAGCTGCAAAATATTCTACATAGTTTGGTTGTCCAGACTCTAACCCTCCAACCTACTATAGATCTTTTTTGATAGCTCCACTAGCCAGTTGTAGAATTGGCTTTTTTGGTTTTCATATCTTACCAACTTTGGTATGTTGCTTCAGTCTACTCAAAACTTCATTTTCCTTTATAATTAGAGCATTTGTAGCCTTACCATTCAAGTACTAAGTTAGTTATACCATTGACCGGTGTTTGTCTCCTGGTGACTCTATGGACTCTTGATCCTGGTGATTCTTGCTATCTTTATCTGACTTTAATAATAATTTGTAATTGTCTCCAAAGAGATCTGATTAATCCCTTGGATTCTGTAGAGAAGATGGCAAAATGTGGGCTGGACTATGCTCTCATTAGATGGACATAGTACTTGTTAAACAATTATACTGTCAACAGTTTTGTATTGAGCTTGAGGGTAAGTATTGCATGGCAAATCATACTGGAAGGATACTGGGCAGAAGTAGAAATAAAAGGATCCAGGAATCTTGGTGGATAACAAGATGAATATGAACCAACAGTGTGATGTCGCTGCCAAAAAAAAAAAAAAAGCAAATGCAATCCTAGGATGCATCAACAGGAATACAGTATCACGTTCAAGAGAAGTTAACACTCTCTCTGTTTTGTCTAGTTCAGATCACACCTGAATAAATGTTGCATCCAGTCTGGACAATGCATTTTAGGAAGGATTTTGGTAGACCAGAGCATGCCCAAAGGAAAGCAAACAAGATGATAAAAGGCCTGAAAGAAAAACTTATGAGGGACATTTGGAGGTATTGGGCATTTTCAGTCTGGAGAAGAAAACACTCTGGATAGATATGATAGCTTTCTTCCATTATCTGAAGGATTGTCATGTAGAACATGATGCAGAATTGTTCAGGGTTGTTCCAGAAGACAACTGTACAAGAAACAATGGATTTAAATGACAAGGCAATAGATTTCAGTTGGAAATTTTCCTCACAGTAAGAGCTGTACCTCTGGAGGTCATGGACTCTCCTTTGCTGAAGGTCTTTAAGCAGAGGTGGGATGGCCAGGCTGTTGAATAATCCATACTAATCCAGTTCACTAAAGGCATTCACCCAAACCAAACAAATCATATTCTGACTTGTGATCTTTGATGATGTGGTTCCAGTCAATCTATTTTAATGGAGAGTGTTCACTCCTTCATATTAGGGAGTCACTTGTCCCTTGCTGAACCCCTGATGATTAAAGGCACAGGAGGAGGGTTTCTGTGCTATTACAGAAGATGCCATAACTACGTCAAGTGGAGTTGTGAAATGTACTATATAAACTCCTTCAGTTCCCTTACTAAATTCCATTACCATAAATTGTGAAGAATTGTTGCTGCCTTGAGGTCTCCTGTTGCATGCTATCTGCCTCTTTTAAGACATGTCTAAGTAAATACAACTCATGTTCCTTTCAAATTAAGCTGAAACCTGCATGTAACTTTCAAAAGAGTTTAAATGCACACAGAATTAAAGACCATTCTCTGACATTCAAATGATAACAGGGAGTGCTAGAATATATCTAAATCCAAAACTGTGCCCTGGTTAAGAAAATGTATTTTTAATAGTAATTTTATTATAAATTACACTTACAACAATAAAAAACGAATGCAAACAAACAAACAAAAGAATAACAAAAGAATAAAAAGAAAAAATAGAAGGTGCAGAAAAAAGAAAAGAAAGAAAAAATAAAAATATAGTAAAGAAGAAGAAAAGAAATATATAAAGAAATGACTTCCCCCTTCATCACAAGTATAAACAATTTTAGTAACTTATCACCTTCTGTTAAAATACAAGTGATCTCTTCTTCCCAAATCCCATCTCTCATCTATAAACAAATCCTTAAAGCCTCATTGTTTAGTATTGATCAGCAAAAGTCCATTAAGGGTTACCAGAGATAACAACATATCTATTTTAACCTTGATCAAATAAACCAAATTTATATTCCTTCCATTTACTTTTAACAATCTTGATCTTTAGTCCCTTCAAATAATGTCCTAGAACTTGATTTCCTTTCATTTTTTCCTTGTCCTTTCTCACAAAATTCTTCAAAGTTTTAACAAGCCTCTTTTGTAAATCCAATGTAGGAAAATTATCCAGGTCACTCTCTTGGTTTGTTATTTGTATATCCCTTTTAATTATTAGGACATCAGCAGGGTTTTTTGTTTGTTTGCTTTTTGTATGTCCAGTGTAGCATCCTTTTCCACATCATTCTTGTAGCCTGCTATTTTTAAATCCACTCTCAGATCAGTCTCAGTCTTGTCCAGTAAAACTTGTTCCTCTTCTATAACATCTTTTAAACACAGTCTATCTATAGAGGCAGACACTCTTAAAATTAACTTCTGGGTTCATTGTTCAAAAATATCCTTCAAGATGTCCAATGTTAAAATATTTTGCTCCATTCTATATTAGTAAGTCAAATTTAAGTGTTCTCCTTTAACTGTAATATTTAGTTCCTTCTAGTTCCCTCTAGTGTCCAACCTTCAAAATCCCATTATCATGTTTAAAAAAAAAAAAAAAAAAGAATTCAGAACAAAAGCATTTTCCCATGGGAATGTCAGGCCCAGTTCAAGAACAACAACAAAACAGTCCAGTCTAGTACAGTTCCTTTATTTGCTTACACCTTATAGACAGAATCTTGCCAAACTAAATCTATAGTACAGCAACTAGTGGATATACTCGTGAGATTCTAGGGAGCGGCTATCCTGAACCTCTTTCGCTTCTCACGCTCCTGTTGTGGACTCAGCTGCCTCTTGCCTCCTCCCCTCTCCTGGAATGCACCCCCTCCTTCCCGACAGCCTTGATCTCCCACATCACTCTCCTCCTTGTAGATACATTCCATCACAGGGAAGGATTCTTATAATTAATTCCAAAATCTTATGTCAAATGCATCTGAACTCTTAGTCTGCTTGTAACTCTCTGAAATCAAAGTTCTAATCACACTTTTGCTGTTTATTCCCCCCAGCCCCCATTTTTTTAAAAAAAATCTTAAACTTCTTTTTAAAATTTCTTTTGCTAAGGATAGAAGGAAACTCACATGGTGTTTTCAGACGTGTCAGTCCAAAGGTCCCCTCGTCTGGAGAGGAGTTATGAAGAGTCAGTCTACCCACTGGCTCTTCATTCTGCCACGATCGTTGCCTCCACTTTTAGCAGAGACGTCTTCAGTTCACCATTTCTTCTCCAGAAGTCCTGGTTAGGAAAATGTATGTGCACACAATTTTCCTAATAGCATGGGCATTGGGGCGGGGGGGGGGGGGGGCAGAGGAGAGGAGATATCATGCATATTATTATGTCATTGTGCAAATGATACAACTTATGTAATTAGCAAATTGCATAATTAATGTCATTTGTGTGATGATGTCATGGCATGTGTGGCATTACCAGATGCCTATGTCTAGCAAAGCCAATAGCTATTTTACTTAATGATGGGGTTTATACACTATGCAAAGCCGTAGTGTGGTTACTTTGGTTTTGCCTTGGTGTGGCATGAGAAATCCTCCATTGCATGTTTTATGGTGAATTGAATGAATCCTGCCAACTGTGGCTTATTCAATAAATCATTCATTTACCAAATATACCATAAACAAATGAAGACAATTATGTGCAATGTCTGGTTTTCTTCAGAACAGAACATTCATCAGAAAAATGGTACAGAGAGTAGAGAATAACAGAGGTGAGCTTGACAGAAATATGCAAGAACTGCTATCTAGGCAAGGGGGATTGAAACATTCTTTAAGTCCTGGGAAGCAAGATAATATGCAGAAGTGAATCAGGAAAATGCTTCCCTGATTCACTGGAGTATAAGAAGGAGAGGAAGTATAGAATACTCACTGGAGTATAAGAAGGAGGGGAAGTATAGAAAACAGATTTGCAGGGATCTATTATTATAGCCAATCTCAAGAAAGTGTAGTTCTGGACTTCTTGTGGGGTTGATTTTTCAGTCTGGTCTACCTAGTGGGGCTGACAGTTCCTCTCAAACTGTGTTCCCATATTTTAAAAAAGATGTAAATAGCAACCTTGTGAAATCTAGTTTGGCTCCCAGGAGACTCTGGGTCTAAGTTTAAGGCTGCCATACTACAGCATCTGCCGCACTGAACACCATTTACACCTGAGCAGAGGTGAGTCGAATTGCATGGGTTTGGAGAAGGCATGAAAGAGCTTCCTCTATTCTATCTTTCAACGTTTTCCTGCTGAAAGTGAAAAAAAAGTTGGAAAATAGGTTGGATCAAGTAAATGGCTTCCTGAACAAGGGGTATTCTACAATCTCTTTCAGGGACTACAGGGATGTTCCTCTATGACTCCATGAATATTTTTCCATCTTATTTGACTATCTTTTTTTTCCTAAAATATTCTAAGACAGTTCTTAATAGCATTCCCCCACCCCACCCCTTTTTGGTTTCCTGCGCATTCCTATTTGCTACAATGAGATGATGGACTACTTGCTCCTGATTAGTTATGTAAAAGCTGGTTAACCCTTTTCAAGGAACCTGGCATTATTTTGGGAGACATGTCATGGTTGTTGACATTCTAGATAGTTACTTTCTTATCTTTCTCAGTTCTTGACCATCATCCTTATCTTTGTGAGCCTGCAGCCTTTCCGCAGAGTCATTCTGGACTTGCTTCAGCCTATTTCAAACATTTCCCTTAGCCTACCATACATAGTAAAATGGCTACCCAAAACCCATAGTTAATATATGCTGCCACAATATTTTGTTAGTTCTAAGTTGTTATAGTATGCATAGGTTAACCTAAATTCCCAATATTATTCTTTACATGCTTTCATACCAGCTATTTGTAAAGGTCCTCAAAGACAAAGAAACAGACAGGGTTTTCTGTAGTGTTACTTCTGCCACTTCCCATTTGGACACCTGCCGCTCACGGTTGATTAAGGCCTCCCATGAGATGATAAGAGGTTGGATTCAGGCAGTAGGGTATGCTTATTTGAGGAATGAGAATGCATTTCTGTCACCTCTGGAAGAGGTTGTGGTGTGGCCCTTGCTCAAGAAGCCTTCACTCTGTCTACCTGTTTTGGATCATTTTAGACCTGTCTTCCAACTTTCTTGAAAAGGTTTTAGAGAGAGTGGTGCCCTGCAACTCCAAATATCCCTAAAGAAAGTGGATTATTTGGACCTGTGGCAGGTTTCAGGCCACTGTGTTCTATGGAAACTGCATTGGTTACACTTGTGGATCACCTATAGCAAGACCAGAGTCAAGACAATGTAACCCTCCTGGTCCTTCTTGATCTCTCAACAATTTTCAGTACAATCAACCATCTCTGAGAGATTAGAGCTAGTGGCACTGCAGTGGTTCTCCTCCTTTCTGAAGTGGCAGTTTCAGTTGGGGGATGGAAGTTCCACCCAGAAACCTATATTCTCTTCTTTCCCCACTCCTCTCTAACATAAAAAGGCTGGGGAGAGGGGTTATCCATTGACACAAGGTCTGGAACTATGAATATGGTGATGATTCCCAGCTATATATCTTAGTTCCAGATCAAACGGGCAGTGTGGTGGTAATGCTAACCAGTGTCTGGAGGCTGTCAGGGACTGGATGTGGAGGAATAGATTCAGACAGAATCCCTTCAAGATGGAGTGGCTTTGGAGCTGTGGGTTTAACAATTCCAGAGAAATACCATCTGTGACTCTGAATGGAGTTGTACCCCCCCCCCCCATTTAGTGTTGGTTCACAATCTTGTGTTTCTCCTGGACTCACATCTCTTGCTTGATGAACAGGAGGGAGCTATAGCTAGGAAGGCATTCACACAGTTACATCCTGTGCGTTAAATGCAGCCATTACTGTCTTGGGAAGCCCTGTTCACAATCATTCCTGTCTTAGTCATCTCATTTTTGGATTACTATAATGCATTCTATATGGGGCTACCCTTGAAGAAAACAAACAAACAAACATCAACTGACACAATTTCTGTAGTATAGCTTAATCTAGACCCAAGTGCCTTTCTATACTGTGGCGATGGTAATTGGCAGTGTCTGGCTCAGGAGTCCAAGTTTCTTCAACTATGAATCCTTCCCATTTCTGATTCTAACATGGTAGTTTGTGGGACTAATTTAATTTGCCTGCAGATCTATTTTAAACATGAGGTGAATAGCAAACTGGTGATACCTGTGTGACATGTGCTGAAGGACCTAGGGATATTATGAAAAGGCACACTGTATCCTGGGCTTAATGAATGTAACTGCCTGTCCTACATCCTGTTTCCTCAGTATCAGTGATGCTTCAACCTTTGCTTGGCTTCTAGGCTTCCAAGGGTATTCAGTTGATGGTTTCCAAAAATTATGTTATTATCACTGGCATCGTAATTATCTCATACCAAGGAAGCAAATTAGGGCATGTGGAAAGGCTCAAAGAAGGAATTGTACATGCCTACCCACAAGATTATTCTGCCCCTGAGCAGAAACTTTGCTCAGTCATTACTCACCAGGTAGCCTGGCATGTATAGCCAGTTGCTACAATACAGGCATAAACAATATAGATAGCGCATAACTTCAAGCTAGAATAGACCTCTGCCGGCATGGTCTATGACCAGGGAGAAAAATTACTGCTTACTTTGTTACTATTTGTAAATTATTATTTATATTTGTAAATTATTTTCAAATTAGGCACCTTTTATTATTTAGACATAGTTGGGGAACTGCTCTTCTTTCACTCTTCACACAGTTTTCTATGTTGCTTTCTGATGAAATCTTCCAAAGAGGGATGGGGTGGGGGTGCAGGTATAAACGGTCCAGAGTTGCTGGGAGTTACGCAGCATTTAAATGTTGTTCTTATTCTTATTATTGCACCACAACCATGTGATTGAAGCCCCACACATAAAAAAGGGTGAGGCTTTGCATGGTTGTGGCTGCCATCTTGAATTTTTGGACCCCCCTGCAGATCCCCCCATTTCCAAAGCAATATCAATTTTCTGGACTTATGGCTGGCTCAGATTTGGTGGCCTGCAATAACTTTTGAGAAGTGTTAGAAAAGGGACAATCCAGTAGCCAACTCCCCTGCCCCTCCCTCCCAGGGAGGAAGTTTCAAAGTCTGGATACCACAGTGAGAAAGGCTGTATCTTCATAAAGCTAATAATCCTGCTCCAGATGGCCAAATAGGTCCAACATTTGTTTGGGTCACATTTTAATCGATCAAACAATCTATTTATTAGAGCTCTGCTTAAAGGATGCTTAAGATAAAAGGCACCTTTTGTTATTTAGACATAGTTGGGGAACAAAGATGCTTAAGACAAAAAAAAAAAAGTAAAAAGCAAATTTATACCATTCAGGCATGATGTAAAATGCACACTAGGGCTGTACAAAACATTGAAAAGATGGTGCTTTACAGAGCATATTAGCACAAACAAAACACCTCTTTTGGACGGGCGCAACTGCTCTGCCCTTCACATGGCTCTCACGGCTGCTTTGCAAGCTGTCCCATCTGTCTGCAGACAGCTGCCTTACTCCACTGATGGTCCAAGTGGAAATGCTTCCTGTGCAGACAACCAGGGACAGCTTTTGAAGCAGCCACACCCAGCTTGCAAAGGAAATGGTTGCAGTCCCCAGAGAATCCTCAGAAAACCTGGGTGGAATGGGGGGCTTGATAAGTTGTAAACCTCAAAAAAGTGGTTGTTTTACTCAAAAGGCAACACATTTTATCTCCACTCACTCTAGCATCAGCATGAGATCACCAGGCATTGCACATACCCCCACACCCCCGCCATGGCCTTTGGAGGCCAAACCAATTTAAAATAGGTCTCCAGCAGCAAGAATATTGTCCAGCCCATGCTAGCCCAGCAGCCATGGTTTGCTGACTTAACCCCATTGCCTAGATTCACACAGCACTTAAGCCAAATCACACTTGTTTGGTTTATGCAGTATACTAAGCCACAAAATATGAGACCATACTTTAGCCTAGCATGTAGCCTGAAGATCTGTTTATCCCAGTTAGTAGCCGGACAGTCCCCTACTGCAGTTTCCAGACTGTTTTCAAAGCTAGCCCTGCGCTAAGCAGTCTAATCCAAACACTGTGCTACGCTCTGGGCATACAATGTGGCAAGGTAGAAGCAGGGCATTGCAAACGATGGTGGTTGTATTTGCATCAATGGGAGAAGCCCGAACCAAACAAACCCTACAGTGACTTAGTGAGACATGTGTATCCTGCCACTATAGTGCAGCCATCTAAGTAGACTATCTTCAAGGTAGATGCCGCTCTGGCTAAATCTGGAGGTGTCCTCTCACATTTAGCTTTTGAGGCACTGAGCTTTAGTAGTTCTCCATGGAGATAGTTTTTTTCAGAAAAAGAAAAGAAAAGCAAGAATGAAAAGGCTAGCTTGCGTTTATTGGGGGAAAAACAATAACAATATCAGCTAATATTAACGTTCAGTCTCCATTCATCTGCCCTTTTCTCTGCCAAACAGAAGCTCATTCACTTTATGCTATGTTAAAATTGCAGTCTGCTTTCACCGTTCCCTAGACTTCACAGTTTGCAAATATTAGCCATTACATTCTTCAGATCAAAAGCATGGTTCTAGACTTTCATTCCTCAGCCAACAGAGTAGAATCATGATCACCGAGCAGCAACTGGCCAGGTTCAAAGCATACACAGAAACAAAAATAAACTAATCACTTTTAGGTTTAGCATTGTATGTGAACCTACTCAGAAGTGTTCTTATGGTTGTATAATCTTATATTATTTTTCTTGTAGGGTGAGGGAATAGGAACAGGCTGGTTTAATTTCAGTCTTGAATATCAAATAATTTAGCTTGCCTTGGCATGCAAGGAGGGCACTATTTGCTTCATTGCTTCAGGGAGCATGATTTCTTGAGCTTCTTTTGATAAATGGAGCCAAATGACAGTTTAAGCCATGTCATAGTTTAAAGAAAATCACGTTCATTATCTAATAGTCAACACTATTAGAAGAACATCTAACCACAGAATCTATTTCTTACCTTCTTTTTTTTTTTTAATGCTTGGAGGACCTCAGTGTATAGAAGGTCACATAATTTTGCTAAAGCCATCTAGAATTCTGTTGAATTCTACACTATATACTACAACCTTGGAACATGACAACCACAAAAGATGTCAAAAAATCCACATGGAAACTGTGCCTGCTGGAGTACATTAATTTCCTTATTTTGCCACAGAAGCATATATGATTTCAATTTTTTTAAGCTCCTGAAACATTGCACTGAAAGGCTTACAAAAAAGTCAATGATCATTCGATAAGAATTTACTTGACAAGTTAAGTGCAATCTGGCCTTTCAAGAAACAGAAATGAATATTGGGAAGTTCTTCTGTTGCACCATCAAATTATGCACATTAGTGAAGTATATTGGAATTGCTTTCCTGCTTCCCAGATAGAATTCAAATAATCTTTTTCGTCAGCCCTATGTCTATCCCAACCTTCCCCACCCTGCTGTCATTCAACAATACTGTTGAGCAATATCTCATCCTCCCTAGGCAGCAGAGTTATCAGCCACAACATTGCAAAAGGGTTGGGGAGCAGGCCAGCATCTCGTCCTTTTGAAACCAGAATTGGTTCAGTGAAGAAGTCACACTAAGAAGCTCATGGTGCATTTATTCCTTCCATGAGAACTAACCAGAGTTTCAGCAGGAGGCAGCATCAGACTGACCTTGCCTGAGCCTTGTCTTAGCTTTCTAAGAAGCTAAGCTGGGTTGACCAAGGTAGTATTTGGATGGAACTGCCAGGAAAGAACAGTACTGCAGGGTAGACCTGGAAATGGAAAAAACATCCACAAGAAGGCAATGGTGAGCCACTTTTATGTTCTTGCCAAAAGGCCTGCAAGGACAGCTCCATGAAGTTACCAGAGACTTTACATCCAAACTTAAAAAAAATAAGTACCATCATGCAGTAGCTTCATGTCCTTTCTGCAATGAAACAGAATTAAGACAGTATGATTGTTTGTTTCTCAGCGGAACCAAAAAGATGCAAAATGAAATCAAAACCAGCAAACTTGTCTTGCTACTTGCCTACTGCTGCTCCTGCTCTTGACTCATTGCTCCATGACTCACTGATTCATTTGACCATATCTAGCATTTCCTGGGTCTCATTGGTTATGTTACCATCACAAAGGCGTTTCTTGCTTGGATAATAGTAGACTCAAAGAGAGAGAGAGGGTCCCCCTTGCTCACGGTGTGGGTGGGAGAGGAAGATCAGACAGGTGGGAGGAAGGCCATTTAAAACCTCTGTGTGAGTCATCTATTCTGGACATTGATTATCCCTGATTCCTGCATCGTTCTATTTTTAAACCATTTTTAAATATAAATGAATGTACAAAATCAGGAGTTGTACAGGAGACCTTATGGTCTCAGAAGCTTCCATAGATTATAGTCTATTTTATCAGATTTCTTACAGATGACCTATTTCTACACAACCAATTGTTCCTTGGGAAAGGGGGAGAGGGAAAAAGCCAGGTGGGGAGCTCAGAGACAGAGAAGTGGAATTAATTTAGAGGTGAGAGACAGGGACAAAATTACTTATTGAACATAAATAAAGTAGTAGTAAGTAGCAACAAAAGTCTTGTTTCCTATAATCATATCAGTAAAAGGTCAGGGACACCTGTGACAAAATGCAAGGTTGCCAAAATAATGGCACATGTTCACATCCTGATGTCTGACACAAATATGTAAGTCAGGGCATTTGCATGAAGATTTTGCAGCTGGAAGAGTCATATGAAAAATGGCGCATTTTAGCTTCCATAAAAATTATGCCTATTTTGTAGAAAATCATACAAAATAAGATCACAGGTAAGAGCAACTTCAATCCCTATGATTTTCAAAGACATTTGTTTGATGTAGGCTTCAGTTGTTAGGCTGCAGTTCTCGAAAGACTGTGATTCTTTGCATGCTTACCTGGTCCTGATCATAGAAGGACTTCAATTGCATAGAATTGCACAGATGTTTATGAAATGTCTCTGGGTTCAACCTCTTAGATATTATGAAAATTAGTCAAGGAATATTCTCTTCCCCACACACAAAAAGGACCACAGCAAGAAACCTCATATACAGTACTTAACAAACAGCAGTAGCTGTAATTGCTAATGATATAAAATGAACACTAATACTTTGTGCTCTGTTTTGACATGATATGCCTACAGAGAATATGTCACAGGAGAGGAAGCATTTTCCCATTCCTGTTTATTTATTCAATTTTTTAAATAACTCCCTTTATGAGTCCTTAGGCCAACTGACAATAAAATCATAAAATGCTTAAACTAATGTTTTTAAATAACTAAATCAAAATAGATCTGTATTCACCAATCTGTATCACTAATCTGATACAGTTAACCAAGGTATTCTTGTGGCATATCGTATGAGTTGGAGATTGGGGGCACTTTGTTACAATAAGTGTGCTCCTACTTGCAGGGACAGTCCAAGAAAGCAGTCTTGAATGAATTGCCTTTATCCCCTGGAAGCTCTCCTGCAGGTTGTTATTTTATCCCCAGTTCTATTTAACATCAGAGGTGCTCATCAAGGGCTTTGGAGTTGGGTGTCAGCAATATGCAGATGACACTGAGCACTACTTCATGAATCAGGAAAGGATGTGCATGTCTGGAACAGTGTCTGAATACAGTGATGAGGGTCAATAAACTAAAAATGAATCCTGACAAGATGGAGGCCTCATGGGTGAGGTTCTGAACCTGGGGAGCTTACCTTTTCCAAGTAGGATTGTACTCTCTCAGAAAGAAGAGGTACAGAGTTTGGGAGTGCTCCTAAAAACAATGACATTGGAAGCATAAGTGACCTCTGTGGCTGGGAGTGGCTATTGCTAGCTTTGGTTGACATGCTATCTATGCCCTTTCCTACCTAGCTATAATTGTTACAACTGTGATGTCCTCATCTTTTAGGTTACTGAAGTACGTTCCATGTGGGACTACCCTTGCACTTGGTCTGGAAGCTGCAATTGGAGCAGTATGCAGTGGCAAAGTTGCTGAGTGGGGCACCAGGTTGAACATGTGTTTAATCTTTGTTAAAGCAATTGCACTGGCTATCCGTTACCTAGTGAGCCAAGTTTAAGGCTTTGCTTATGACATATAAAGACCTAAGCAACATACAACCAGAATGTCTGTCAGGTTGTCTTTGCCATGATAGATCTACTCAGACACAAAGATCATCAGGAGAGGTCCTGTTAAATGAAATGAGGACTGCTGAAGCCTTCTAGTAGCTACTAATGGCAGGCCTTAACTGTGGTTGCCCTACCCTTGGGAATGTTCTTCTCTCTGAAATTCGGGATGTACATAGCAAGCTTTTAGGTGCCTCTTGAAAACTTGCTCTTCACCTAAGCTTTCTGGTATTAAGGGAACTGCCTTTAAGTGAATGTGTCATATTAAACACTATTTTATATTGCTTTAATTTTTTGAGAATGTATTTTATTGCTGTTTGAACTGCTCTGATCAAGGTGGAATGGTGCTTCTAAGATCCAGTCTAGCCATGCACACTGGCAGGATATTAAATATAAGAGGGATGCTCCCACCCCATCTGGCTCATGGCATAGGCTATCTACTAAGTTGATCAGGTGGCTTCCACTCCAAAATCAAGTATGAACCCAGACTGAAAAAGATCCAGATAATTCTGTAATAAGGATTTTTAGTGATCTAGAGTACTTGTACATTGGATACCAGCTTTGTACATGATGAATTATTAAAGCAAGTCACTTGATGAAATTCAAATATATTGTATGCAGAAGAGAGTTTGTAAGTACTGTGAAGCCAAGCCATAGAAATGAAGATCCAAACAGAGTTTCAGAAAAGCAGAAATTGATCTTATATTTGTGTTGAGAATTATGGTTTTCTTGTGGATAAAAATGAAGACTCAGGTGTTGGCTGATGTTACACATCATCCTAAACCATGGCTTAAACAGGATTTGTTGAAAACATTACAATTGGGCAAAAGTGAAACTTTGGGCCCTGTTTTGAAGCATTTTGGAAGTTTTACAGGATTTTGAGATGACATTAGCACCCTTATTTTAATTTTAAAAGCAAGGACAATGCCACCCAAACTGAGCTTTTTACCTGCTGAATTTTGTTGGTTTGACTTGGGGGTAGTCTTGAAGCTGCAGACAAGGGAAGCTGTACATAAGCTGTGGGCGTGTGTCCCAATTTAGGACATAACGCAATCTCTCTTCCTTTCACTTCTTTAAAAGAAGCAGAAGAAATGGATCTGCTTTAGAGCATCCACAAAATATTACTTGTGGTCTTTTTCTGTGTGTTGAACATATGGCCTTTGTGATTTTGCAGCCTGTTGCTGTAGAATTTGCTCCTCTGATTTGCATGCAACCATGTCTAATGGCAAGAAATCCTGGGTCACAACAAGAAGCAGGAGTCATTTTGCACTCTTTATATGCAAGGGGAGCCAAGTAGACACACACAAAATATTTCTACAAGCCCTTTAAAGGCTTAAGAGACAAAGGGTAGAAACAAGAACACCATATTTATATGGGTTGATGCTGAACGCCTGGATTATCTATTAGCAAAAATTATTTAGGAGAAGACCCCTGGAATTTTGAGTGGAGGTCA
This sequence comes from Liasis olivaceus, assembly GCA_030867105.1. Classification (NCBI taxonomy): domain Eukaryota; kingdom Metazoa; phylum Chordata; class Lepidosauria; order Squamata; family Pythonidae; genus Liasis; species Liasis olivaceus. The sequence continues at coordinate 49,021,439 of CM061348.1, forward strand.
GGGATAAGAAGAGCTGATTTAAAACTTATTTGCTATAGAAAAATCTCCTTCTTTGGTAGGCAAAAAGAAAAGCCCCTTTGGCTAAAAATGTTCCTTTTTTGAGTAAGTCAGGGATAAAAAGAGAGCACATATGTTTAATCCTCCCCACGCATCACTCACATAAAACCATTCCATTTGTACTAATCATCCTAGTCTAAGCAATGGTTGAATCTTTGTACTTTGTTTTAGAAAGCATACAAACCATGGTATAATATAAGAGCAATGAGCCATGTTCTACGCATGATAGCTCCTGTAGGTTAAGCTACGTCCTTGGGAATCATTGATTCAGTGTTGCCCCTGCAAGCTCCAAGACCTTAGGCTTCCCCCCCCCCCCCCCCCCCGGCTTGCCTGCTGCCGGTCGCCTCTGCGCACTCATGAAAGCACCAGATCTTCCAGTCAAAGCCGTTATTCCACAGTCTCTTATTCCAGGGGTCTCTGAGTCTCGTTTATTGCGCTGTAAGAATATGTTTTGGGGCAAGAGCATGAAAGAGATTCCGGTTGTAAATCTGATAAAAATGGGACAGGTGTCTAAGTTGTTGCTGGGCTTCTGCGTTAGGGGGAGATTCTCCTGAACAGGTTGCTAGGGAGGGAGGAGAAAGCTGCCTTTTGCTTCTTTCGGTGTGCTGCAATTTGGGTCGGTGACTGAAAATAAAAGCTTTTTATTCACTCAGCTGCAATGTTCCTTGTGGTTTTTAGACTGTGTTTCCCCCCAAGAAGAAAATTGCACTCTGTAGTATAATGTCCACAATTAAAAGGAACAGGGAAGGAGTGAATGCAGTAGGCCGATTTGAAGCAGAGAAGACTGGAAGAAAAGGGAAGCTTTAGCACAATAATTTTTTGAGCGAATCACAGGGACTGTTTGCCCGTGGCATTCAGAAGCATTGTCTCTGCAATCAGGGTGCTGCTTCTCCTGCTGGCTGAGCGTGCTACTAATGGTGGCTGCAGAACAGCATCAGGCATCTGGAGTGACTTCCAGGGGAGTGGAACCATTTTGTTCCAGCTCACTCTGGTGGAAATATCGGGGCTTGGCTGCCACAGAAAATTTGGCTCTTCCACATTGCATTGTTTTTACCCCCATCCTTCACAAAACAGTCTGAAGCCCACTGATGCTTGCCTTTATTCTGGTGACCTTAAAACACTGAAGACAGACAAAGAATAACACAAGTCAATCCCTCTCCCTCTAGCTGACCAGGAGGAGCGTGAATGATGCTCAGCCATCCGCCTACATTCCTGGGCCCCTGCAGCGGGTGGATAACCAAAAGTCTCACTCCAACTCCATACAAAAAGGAAATGAATATGTTGGTCTAACTGCCCATCCTTCATCCATGTTGTTATGATGACAAGCTCTGTGAGGGAAGGTTGTTTGTTAAAAAATAAAAAGGAAATACCCAATCTTCCTTACCATTCTCCCTCTTTCCCTAGCATAACAACAGTTTTGCAATCAGAAGCATGGGCAAAAGGGGAAAATATATACCCAAAATGCAGAAAGTCACCATGAACAGGACAGCCTGGGTGCCAGGAAGCAGGAGTTCTTGCTGGTAGTAGGACCAGGTGGTCACGACTTCCACAGAACTGCAACATTTCAAGGAAAATGCCAGCTTTGTCCCAGTGAGGGTTAGGGGGTGTAGCATAGTGGTGCTCACAGTCAGTCAGCCCTGCAGCAATTTTTCTGCTGTTCTTGTATTAAGCATGGATAGAATTGCATGTTGTCTTGGGAAAATCATCATGCAAAAAGAAACATTGTGCAGTGCAGTCAAATCTGTCCAGGGCTTGGGGAGGAAATGTGGGATTTTAAAACCAGGCTGGAGGAAACCAGGCAGTTGGCTGAGAAGAAAAGCAAGAGGAGACCGGGGAAAAAAGAGTTTCATTCTTGCTGCATCTCTTCTCTCACTTATTAAACCCATCTTCTTCTTCGCATATAGATATGAAACAAAACAGCGATGATATAGAAGAAAACCCCATGAAATCAAGCAGGACATTAAAGGAGCAAAAATGGCCAATCACAACTCGATTCAACAGATTTGCAAATCAGATTATGGCCCCGAATAAAAAAAATAAAATCTCCTCCAAGTCAGCCTGTTGACTTCACGGACGCTTTCACATGGTTTTCCTGGAAGTGTTATAGCTTTAGCTTGCCAGCATTTTCCTCTGATGTGTGCTTCCCAGCCTAACCCACAGCCCCCCAAACTTCTGGTGTATTTCCTCCATGTATTAACTGACCGAGTGCTATTCTGAGATCAACTAAATTTGGCTAGATATTTTTCCCTAACAAGGGAAAATCAGTAGAAATGGGAACAGCTGAACTTAACTTCCTTTGGAAGGAATTATGTTAGCAGTTTCTAAGAAAGGTTGCTTTACCACTCCAACATTTTTTTTGAAAGTCTACCCATAATACACCCTATAATCAAGATGATTTTTTAAAAAAGTCATGTGTGCTGAACTTCAACTTCACCACAGTGAGGAGTGTCCACATCTTATGGTCAAAAAAGTCAAGATGTTGGCCATGTTGGTGTGACTGAAGCTCTGCCTGGTTTTTGTGCATGTTGCAATGTGCATAAAAACCAAGCGGAGGTTCAGTCACACTGTTGTGGCCACCATACTGACTTTTTTGACCACATTCTGAAGTCAGGCCTGATTACAGCTTTTTAAGAAGTCTTTTTGATTATGTATAAAATAGGATTTTCCCTGAAAAAAACTTTAAAGGAATACCACAGATTACAGATTGTGTTAAATCATCCCGCATTTGATTCGATGTTTAAATTTTTCTTATTGTTAGTTAAAGGAAAATATACAAGTAATCTGTTCTGTATATTATTCTATTACCTTTAGCTGAAAAGATATCATAGAAAACAATATACATACATACATACATGCATACATACATATCCTTTCCGAGAAAACAACCTTATGTAGAGTACTCAAAAGGTATAAAAAAATAATGAACCAAAGCAATTAAAGGTATGAGATAAGAAAAAGAGAAGGAAGCACTGCTCAGACTCGTTTAAACCAACACCATTCACTATACTTCTCCATACCTTTCTCTCCTAACCATTTTTGCTTCCACCACATTGACTTCATACCTCTTTGGTCTTTAAATGTCTCACTTCTCCTTTTTTCAGGATCCATCAGCTCCATCCAACCACAGCTTTCTCAGACTTCCCCTTCCTCTTGACTCGTTCACCTTTTCTTCATATATTTGTTTTTCCATTTGATCTTCATTTGTTTTCTCTATAGGACAGATGCACCTCAGACACTTCTTTGGTGCTGCTCACTCACTTTTGGCATTCACTCACGCAGCAGCCATTCATTCTTAATGCTGTCTCAATTTCCTTTGACGTTTCTCCTGACAAAGCCAACTCTCACTGACCTGTTAACAGAGAGGGCAAAAGAACACTCTTATGCACAGCCATTTTTCTTCCAACAGATCACATAGTAATCACTACCTTTCTATCTGCATTGGCCTGCTTAAAATTTCTCCACCATATTTAATGAATATTCTATCAAAATATATACATTTATGTACTTGATTTTTTTGCCATTTATGTATAATTGCTCACTCCATTTTCTTTGTAAGATATTTAGTCTTCCATTTTAGATCCATATTTCTTGTTCCATCATACCATCTATCTAGTATTCACTACAAATCATTCAGTTCTCAGCCAACAACACTGCAGCATCTGTATACAATAGTTCACGTAAGTTATATTCCCAACCAACACACTTCTGATGCCATCACAAAGATTTTTCCAAGTTGGTCCAGAATACACCAAATGACCAAGGAGACATCATATAACCCCATTTTACTGTCCTCTCAATGTTAAGCCATTCACTAAGCATTCCGTTTATTCTTGTGAATGATTTATTTCCATCATGTAAATCAAGGGTTTTCAAATGTTTCAGGCCGTGGAACCTGTTAGTTTAAAAAAAAAATTCCCAGAATCCCTGATCAAAAGGCAAAGCTCTAGTGATAGAAAATTGGCTGTTGAAAATCCTAATTAATATAAATGACAGTACAATTCCATATTATAATCATATTTTTCATACGTCAGTAATATACCAAGATTGTTTCACATGGTTAGCATGTCTTTACCTGCTTTTGCTAAATTCTATCATTATCATTAATGAATTGTATGTCAGAGAAATCAAAACTCACCAGACTACCTTGTACCCAAATGCATATTATTTGGATTAACATAAAGCAAAAATGATGTTTACAGTAGAATTACGAGATCGAAGAGATGACTCATTTTCCATTGAACTTTTAAAAGAATCATGAATAAGATAGCCATTACTTTGAAGAAAACCTTTGCTTCAAAGCTTTGACAGAACTTTAGACTGTTTATTGTGGTTAATACTGTGCCACAGACATTTCCTCTTTCTGGAAATACACACACCAGTTGGTTCTGTCCTATAATGGCTACACAATAGCAGAAAGTGCTTGATCTCATGTAAGTAAACTTTTTTTTTTTACTTTCTGTGTGTCTGCCAGAGCTCCCCACAACACAGCAAGCATACCAAAAGCCCTCTGCTCCCATGAGTTAGTGGCATGTAGGGTGAGACACCAGAACCCTCAATATATTGAATTGTGGTGTGGCCAGTGAAGCCTTTTAAAGCAACATATTTATCAATTGTTTAAAGTTCTACTTGTACTTTTCTCAGTAGGTGTGCCTTCTCTGTTTCTCTTTTTCTGGGCATTCCCACAAATTGCCTTTGAGGCATTTTGAAACTACTGTGGATCAGCTACACTTTGGCTTGTTTGGAGAAGTAAACTGGCTTTGGCTCTAAGCCCACTTATTTGAAAACAGAGCTAAATTGGAGTCTTTTCTGCAATCCTTGGATGAACAGGGCTTGTGGGCAGTTTGTGTTCTCATTGGCAGGAACTCCTGCCTTACCCCCATAGTGTGCACTCCTCTCTCTCACTCCAACCACCTGCAAACATAATGTAGTTAGAGGTACTGGGCAAAGTGCTCAGCTCTGAAATGACTTGTGCTCCACTCTCAGCTTCAGATACGACAAAGGAAAGGTATCCAGGTCTTTGGGTATTTCCATCTTGCAAAACACTTTCCAATGCATAACTTCCTATCACGATGATGTGGATGTAAGGGAGAAGGGAAGAGTAGCAATTTTTACACAGGAGAAGGACTTCCTCTAGCTCACTGTTTCTCAACCTTGACAACTTTAAGATGTGTAGACTTCAATTCCCAGAATTCCCCAGCCAGCTTGTCTGGCTGAGGAATTCTGGGAGTTGAAGTCCACACATCTTAAAGTTGTCAAAGTTGAGAAACACTGCTTTAGCTTAATAACTTGATCTTTTTTATATTCTATCATCGGTCAGCTGGAGGAAACCTGGACTGGCTCATAATCTCTGCATTTTCTCAGTATCCCAAGGGAGTGAAGGAGTGAAGACAAAGAGATTGAGCAGTAGAAACAGTGTCACGCCTGCATTATGGAGCAACACTCTTTTTTCTTTTATTGGGAACAGTGTTTTCCACTAGTGACTTAGGAGATCAATCTTCGCTACTATTATGAATCAGGTGGCTCAATTATTTAACTTCATATAAGGTTTCTCCTTGACTTTAAATATACTCAACTTACCTCTATATTTACAGCTATGATACAGAAAGGAATATTTCAGGTGTTCAGACAATACAGGGAAAGGCCTTACCAGCTCACCCATTTTGCTGATTGAATTCAAGCATAAGAGAGCTGCTAATATTTAATACTACAGAAGAAACTTAAAGTCAGGTTGATTTTTAAAAACCATTCTATCTTAATATATCATCATTAACATCAGCCTCTTGGAAGTATCATATAGGAAGTTTGTTTTTAGCATATTTTAATTAATTAATATTTATCTATTTTAATTAATGATTATTCTGTTTTTACTGTAAACTGCCCAGAGTCATTCTGTAGTGAGATGGGCAATGACAAATTTGAAAAATAAATAAATGAACTTCTATTAATGTTAACATTCAGAAATGTTTTCCTGTCACTCTGAAATTGGAAGGTGAGGCTACATCAGATCTGAAAAGATTCTTATGAAGATTAGCTGAAATGGCGCTATGGGGTGGATACTCTTTCATACCCACCTGCAACTAAGTTTTGCATAGTTTTAAAGTTTTTATAAGATTCTGCAAGAATATGCTTTCAGCTTATTTGGCAAGTCCCCATTTTAACTCAAGTATGTGAACTTAATCTATGCCTGCTTGAACCTCTTCATTATGTATACCACTTCTGTATAATTGCCAAGAAAACAACATAGACGTGCTTTTGTACTCGCCAGGAGCTAAGCTGTGACTCAAGGAAACCTTTATCTTTTATGCCAGTTTGGGAGACTACAAACCTTAAATAGCGCCTCAAAAAGTTTAAATAAATACCCTTTTTGTCTGCTAGGCAATGTTTGTTTCCATATTTCTCTGCGCTCTCTCAAATTCTTAAAAAGTAGCAATGTTTTATTGTGCTCCAACAAAGACTTGGGAAAAAGCTGGTGATTATGAACTGAAGCAGTCATGCATGGGTAAGTGAAATAAAAGTATTCCCTTTTAAAATCACCCGGTATGTTATTCTGTGCATATCAGGGCTAAGGTTTAGGGTAATGGATGCATTTGTATGGAATGATTAGCCAGAGTGCTTCATTCTTATCCTTGAACATGCAGAGCACTGGAATAAACTGTTGTAATTGCTCTTGCTGCTCCTTCTCCCGAAGGACATGACTAACAAATGTAGGTCAAACAAACTAGAAACCATGTTCAGAACCAAATAGGCATACATACATACATACATTTTGACCAGGTATTAGGTTACATTCTTTTCACTAATGATTTATTATAATACATTCTATAGATGAGGCTGCCCTTGAAGACTACCTGGAAACTTCAGTGGATCCAAAACATGCTACCAGACATTCCTGGTACTGATATATTAGCTGTTATTGCAGAAGCCACATCGGTGACCAGCATATTATCAAATGCAATTCAAGGTGCTGGTTGCTACGCATAAGGTCCAGTGGGAATCTAAGACACCACTCTTTCCAGATAGAGTCTCTCTGCCTAGTTTGGATGACATGAGAGTGCCTGCTGAACATCCCTCCTTTTGCATGATAGTCATTCTTTGTAGGGGTTCCCCTCCTATGGAACAGCTTGCCTGACAAAGGGAGGGTGACTTTCCCAGGACTAATGGAAACCTGCCTTTTTCAGAAAGTCTTTGGAGAATGGTTGTATACAATCATCTACACCAAAGTGCTTGTATTATAATTATTATAATTATAATTATTTTATTATGTGTAGACCTTCTAGAGTCCCTTGGATGACTGATAGACGGAGCAGCAATAAGTGAAGCTGGATAAACACTAAATGGAAAGTTGTCTACCATTTCCAGAACAGTGAACATGGCAAGGAGGTAGATTGTTTCAGAGGGGCATTTGGCCAGGTTTCTCCCACAAAACCTAAAATGAACAGTGGTCTTCTGAAACTCCACATTCAAGCAAAATATATCTGTAGTTAGCGGTGCTAAGAAGCTAATAATAACAAACATGTCATCTTCCAAGTCTTCTGAGGCATGGAGCTGTCTGCTCAGCAAAGAGATAACTGGATATGGCTAGGCTGATCCAAACTACCTCTCTGCCCAAGACAGAGGAGGAAAAGATAACTATCCAATCTCCCCTTAGCGTCCTAATACAGCACTTGAGATTAATTAAATTATTTTGGCATTAGAGGTAGTAGATCCCACAAGCACATCTCTTCTTCTCTTGTAATAGAAGTATAATAGCAACCATTAACACTTCTACTCTTCTTGCAACAGCCCATTGCCTAAAGCAGATGTCTTTTGTCTAGGTTGCCCAGGGATGAATCTTGATCCAGTTCTAGTACCATTATTGTAGTACAATAATGAATCAATAGAAGCAATGTTCAGTCAGTCCATGGCTCTGTGTGACCACATTAAGTATAAAAAGCTTGGGTTTCAATTATAAAAATATCACTTAAAACTGTCCTGCCCCAGAAATTCAGACACACAAAGATACTTTTGTGTGTTGTGTGTCTCAAAGTAAATAGAGTACACACTGGTACACTATGCTGTTTCCATCAATTCAATATTCATATTTTTACTTAATAATACCATTGCAACTACAAGCTTCTTTTCTATGATAATAATGGACCATAATTTCCATACAGGTTTCAGTCAATATCACAAAATGCATTTAGGCACCTTCAGCCAAAAGTGCTCTTAACATTTCTTTCCTGGAATGTCATATATTTGAAGAACAGCTATTCTGATGATATCACAAATACACTGACTAAGCTGCAGAATATATATATATATATGGAGCTTTGTTTAAACAAGTCTTCTGCTGTTCTTGACTCTGTTCTCAGTGCCTTTGATGAGTTCCACTTACCTTCTCTGGGGAAAAAAATATCAGTTGCGTTGGGTGTGAGACCTATCTATAAACATTTGTTGTTTGCTTGCATATATACATACATTTATAGCTCCAAATAGGTATGCAGCTAACCACATTTATTTTCTTTCTTACAAATGTTGGGTTCCCATCATAGTTCTTCCAGCGAAGCTCTTCCTTGGTCAGAAACCTCGCCTTGCCTTGTTTTGTGCCTGTTGAAACAAAATCTGTATTATTTTGCATTTGAGAGAGAAAAAAATGAGACAACCTGGTTGGAATCTTTCAACCGCTGGGGTTCAAATTCAGCAGCACATATGCGGGAGTGGCGCCAAATCCATTAAGAGTATCTAGAGACAGATGCTTAAGGTCTGAAAGGGCAAATAAGGTTTATTGAAGTGTGGCATGCTTTTTGGGGGGAGAGGGGAGGAAGGGTGGAGGTGATCTGGGCTGCCAAATCCAGATGGTCACAAGATGACAGTAAAGATGGAGAGTTTCCTTTGTCTCTAGTGGTGGTCTGAATTTTTGCAGTCCAGATCTGGTAGTCCGAGGAAAGAGGAAGACTACTTGTCCCTTTCTTCTTTGTCTTTTCTGTTTTGGTTTTTCTTCTTCCTCTTCTTTTTTCCTTCTCTTTCTCACTCTCTCTCATATAATGAAAGCAATACAATTGTTTAAAAAGGAAGCAAAAAAGTCAGGAGGAGTCTAGCAGCACCTTTTCCAACTAACACATTTTACTAAAAGGCATCCGTTTCATGAACTGCACCTTGCTTCATCGGTTGTCTTAGGACAAGAGCCGTGTTAAACCACTAGCAAAAAGGCACTGCAAAATAGGTGCTGGGTGGCTAAACTTCCCCCCTGCAAAAAGCATAGCCCCACCTGCTCCAGGGATGCTCTGAGCTTGCAAAGGGGGGCTATAGGCAGATAGTGGATAGCAAGCTGCATACATCAACTGAGAGGGAGTTTCTTTTCATATTTGACTAAAGGGAGTCAGTTCTTATGACTAAAAATAAGAATCACCTGGCTGCTCCATCAGACCTAAAGCCAGATGGCCCAGCATCCTATTTCCGTAGTAGGCCACCAGATGCCTATAAGACGACCACAGGAGGACATGAGTGTTATAGTATTTCCTACTCATGTTCTCTACCAACTAGTACTGAGAGGGCTACTGTCCATAGGACACCTTTTTCACCATGATTGGAGAGAAGTCTTTCTGTGAATACCTGCAGAAAAACTTGAAACTGCCATTTTGAAGTTCACAGCTAGGAACAGAACAATACTGAAGGCAGAAGAAGTCAACAAGAAAGATGAACCCTTAAGTGTGTATTTGTTAGATATGCACGCTGAGATAAGAAGGTGAGAAATTAGATTCAACTCCACTGTTAACATTCTCTCCCCTTTCATTTCTCTTCTTTAATTTTATGTACTGCCAATCAAACTGTTTTCAATAGCATATTTTCTACTCAAAATTGAGTTTCTGAAACTACAAAATGAACTGCGGGCTGTTGTGCTTTGAGCTATCAATGCCGTAGAAATTACTACAGAAAAGGTGTCAGTCAGCTGTCAGAAGGAGTATAATTTTCAAATGAAAATGCATCCTTCTTTTATTAACTTCTCCTGTCAGATGTCTTAAATCTGTGAGATTTTAGCTGTAAATTCTTCTTCCAGACCATGGCTTTTAAGAAATAAATTTATGCATTATTTATTAAAAGAAAACATTTTGCTTTGTACTCTTTCTAGGCCTTTTCTTTGTCTCTTGTGCTCTCCGGTTTTAATCAATTTATATGGGGAACCTGTGGACAGAAAAAGAGGCAGGGCTTCAGTCACATAGTTGTGGCTGCCATCTTCACTTTTTGATGCTCCTGCGGACACCTAGCACTTTGTCAAATGTTATTTGCTAGTTTATACCAATTTAAATGGCAAATAGTGCAATCTTCTGCATCATCACTCAGAAGTATATTTCACTCAGCATAAAGACCTCAACTTCCTTTGTTTGACGGTATTTGTATGTTAATTTTGTACTCAACAAAACAAATGCCTAAAAACAATATAATTCTACCACAATCAATACCAATAAATACAGTAGCATTTCTGATCATTCACTACATTCATTCAACTGATTACGAGCAGTCCTATCACCCTCCTCTCTGAAGACATACTGCTTTTTGTGCTTTTAAGAATGATAGGAAGGAAGGGGCCATTCTAACCTGGAGGTCGGGGGGATGGGGCAAGCTGTTCCAAAGAAAGAGAGCTATGACCAAGACAGCCAGCTTACAGACTCCCACCCCTTTAAAATCTTGGGTGGAGGAATCCACAGCATTCCCTCTCAGCTTGTACATGTCATGCAATGCAGATTAGCTGGAATGGACCTCTCAGAGCCTGGGAAAGAAGATGGCCATCTGAAAAATGTGATAAATTCAGAACATTTATTCTTCCCTCATGGGTATCCACTTCCTCACTGCATCAACAGGTTGTTAGTAAAAAGGTAAAGGAATCTCTACTCTAACAAACTTAGAGATAACTAGGGTGCTAAAATAAATATATCCAATTGCCAAAACTTCTGTAATGTAACTGCCTGTAATCTTAGTTAACAAGACTCTGTAAGAATATAACTTTCTTAGTTGAGAGTAATTGCCATTTACATTATGTCTGGAGTGGGCAGTCCTGCAGATATCATGGACCTGAACCATAAGGGTTTCTTTTTGTGGGGGGTGACTTTGACTCAATCTTAACTCCTAGTGACCCCATGGACAAGTCCGGGCAATTTTCTTAGCAACATTTTTTAAAGTGGTTTGCAATTGCCTTCTTCCTAAGGCTGAGGGAAAGCAACTGGCCCAAAGTCACACAGCTAGCTTTGTGCCTAAAACAGGACTAGAACTTGGGCTTCCCAGCTCTTAGTCCACTAGAGTGGGGAAATTATCTCTTGTAAGGGGCTATATAGATGATCCCATATAATCCTATGTAGGTTATAGCTCTTAATGCTAGGTGAGGAAGACTGCAGGCTTAATTAATAAAATATATTGGATTACTGTAAAAAGTTCTACATGGGGCTGCCCTTGAAGACCATCTTGAGGTTTCACCTGGTCCAGAACATAGGGGTGTGAGCAGTGATGGGGTTGCCATGTTATACACGTGTGACCCCACTGCTTTTCCAGCTGCACTGGTTACTGAGAAATGTGCATTTCAACCTTTCTCTGGTGCCTTATTTGGGTGGACTGATGTAGGAGAAAACATTTCTTCTTTTCACCATCCAATGTTTACTGAAGAATTGAATAAGCTGATTCTGTAATTTCCTAACTTTTCCTTAACATGATCGAGAAAGCTAGCTGTAAGAAATATTTGCCTTTAAACAGCAAAGCACAAAATACAAGAGGGGATCCATTTCAGGACTCCTCAAAGCAGCTAACAGGTTAATAGAGGCTGGGGAACATATATCAGGGAGTTAATTTACAATGCAAAGCTTCTGCCTTAGAACAAACACTTATCACAAGAGCCTGCCTAACTGCTGATGGACATTTAATCCATGCCAGGTTTCCTAGTAATTACAGAAATGGCAAAATGTAACCAGATGAGGTACATATTTACTAGAACAGCTGTGGCAGTTTCATCTCCACCAGAAAATTCCATCAGGGGTGTTATAGAGTCTGAGAAATCCCTGTTACCCAGAAGAACCATCAGAATTTCACATATTTCGAATACTAGCTGACAAGGTTTGCCTGTGATAAGGGATATTTGCATCATTTGAATTTGGATTCTTCTTAAAGAGCTGCAACTTGCCAAGGAAGTATTGTCATCTAATTTATCACCTTGCCACACTCAAAGACAAGGAGAATAAAAACCCAGAAAGCAAATATATGCTTAAAGATTCAGAATGGGGTTTGAAAGGGGATATAGTTACCACTTCTTGAGTAGTGCCTTATTTAGCTGGCTTATGGAAAAAGGCTGTTTGCAGCACAAGGTGAACAGCTGAAGATTAATTTTCTTCCCTACCTCCTATATACAACCATTCCACCCTGGCCGCAGCAGGCCCTGCATTTCATGTTGAGTATGCACACTCAAATCTACTTTGCAATATGCACTAGCAGATGGCATGCCAGACATACTGGAATAGGGGCTCTCTAGTCATTCCTTCTAGGCAATGAGCCAAGATCTGCCGTGACAGGAGAGAGAGGCAGGACCCTTTCTACTCGCTACTTAGTTCTAGTTTCCTGAAATTCAGTAAAACCAGCCTGTCCAGATTTGGAGCTGAAATAACAGCTCTCTGCATGATGCTCTCACAGGTTTTAGTTGCAAACACACCTCATTATTAGCATATATAGAGTGGAATAGATTTCGTTCTGAGCTAGTTCTTGTTTTCACTGTGATGCTTTGTGAATGCCAGAGAGTAGAAAGAGAATGCCAGAATTAATGGGTGAGGGTTGGATAATGGGTAGCAATGCACTGTGAGTGCATAGTGTCATTTTTCAAATGCAGTTCCAGGTCTGAACAAGTAAAGGATAGAAGCCATGCAGCTTCTTGATGTGGGCAAGTGGGGAGAGCACTCCTTCCTTGCATCTCGAGCAGGCTATGATCCTTGGCTTGATAAGTCAGAGTTGCATCTGCAAAAGCAAGTCTAGCTTATCTCTTTGCTTTCCTAAATAGCAGTAGCTCATGGTGCTTCGTAGAAACTAGACTACATCACTGTCTCTATTAAATAAAAGCAGAACTGCAACAAGAAACTCATCATTCAATCTAAATTAACTAAGTGCAGAGCCATCTAATGACTAAACCATTTAATGACACTATCCATGCAATTAACAGGCCTGGGAAACAAGAGTAACTTCTCCTTTATTCTCCGCCTGCTGTCCTGTCAATCATCAAGATTAATGCCATTATCAGATCCAGCTCTGTTGTAGGTTACAATGAACTACAAAAATTAATGAAAAGGGTTAGAATGATGAATGGGTGAGGAAATGCTGGACAATAGTAAGCTGAATCCAAGAGGTAGAAATGGATGACTGTGCAGAGTGAATCAGAGCAAAGGAAGGACAATGAGAGAAAGAGAGACAGAGTCTTCAAGTCCAACCTTATTTATGCATTTCATATGTTTTCAGCTAGTAAAAATATCTATTGTTTTAATTAAAGCAGTTAATTAATAAAAATAAAGATGGCTAACAGCAATACTTCAAACAATAAAAGTTTTGAGTTAATTGAACAAGAAATTTTTAAAAATCAAGAGCAGACATTAAACACACTTTGATCAGTAGTTGAGATTTAATTGTCAGCACCTGGCTAATCTTGTCTGGCCTGTTAATACATGGATAAGTTCCTACAAAGGATTTCTTGGGCTGAATATATCCTAGAAGACTGCAATAGCAGATCATTTCAAAAAGTGCATAAATGTGCCCATCAGGAGTCAACGTGATGGCTTGAGGGTAGAATTAAAGTGATAATTTTCTAACTTAGCAATCAACTGAGTACAATTATTCAGCTCACAGTTATTTGTTTTCAATTGCTCCCTACACTTGCTCTGCAAAACAAAATGGTCTTATTCATTTCCTTTTAACTTTTTAAATTCCATCCCTTCATCAAAGGTGATCTCAGGGTGATGAATTTAAAACTGTAAAACATAACTGCAAACATTAAATACTTGAATTAAAAACAAGCACTAAAGGCATTAAAAAAATGCCAGTATAAAAGCTTGTAAGGACTACTGAAATAATATGTGCTGCCTCTGAGTATTCAAAATTCATACTGCCAATGCTCAGCATTATGATGGCTCATGTTATAATTAACATGCTGGTAACAGCAGGTCAGAAGGCAAAAGTGGGTAGGATTGAACAGACTCACCACTTCCTGACTTGCAGAGATAGAATTCCCAAGAGATATGTTGGATAATTATGGCTTGATGCAGGTGTGGTGATTTTGGACTCCTGCCAGGCTGGACATAAGTCATTACGAGCTTTTATTATGCTAATCACAGTCTCTTCCTCTCACATGAATTCTGTCATTGGCAATCTGCCTTTTTTTTACATCCCACCAGATGTTCCTGTAAAATAGCAGTTGCTGCCGGCTGATGATTGGCCTTCATGTTTTTGGCAAGGGTGCTATTAAAACAGATTTAGGAAGGTAAAGGCGGACCTGAAAATGCAGTATCATAATAATTCATGCCAAATTTCAGTTTGCTCACTATGTACAGGTGAAACTCGAAAAATTAGAGTATCGTGCAAATGTTCATTTATGTCAGTATGGCAACTCAAAAGGTGAAACCAATGTATGAGATAGACGCATTACATGCAAAGCAAGATATGTCAAGCCTTACTTTGGTATAATTGTGATGATTATGGTGTACAGCTTATGAAAACCCCAAATTCACAATCTCAGAAAATTAGAATATTACATGACATCAATAACACAAGGATTGGAAATAGAACAATATCGGACCTCTGCAAAGTATAAGCATGCATATGTACTCAGTACTTGGTTTGGGCCCCTTTTGCAGCAATGACTGCCGCAATGCGGCGAGGCATGGATGCTATCAGCCTGTGGCACTGCTGAGGTGTTATGGAAGACCAGGATGCTTCAATAGCGGCCTTCAGCTCCGCTGCATTGTTCGGTCTCATGTCCCTCATCTTCCTCTTGGCAATGCCCCATAGATTCTTTATGGGGTTCAGGTCAGGCGAGTTTGCTGGCCAATCAAGCACAGTAATCCCATGGTCACTGAACCAGGTTTTGGTACTTTTGGCAGTGTGGGCAGGTGCCAAGTCCTGCTGGAAAATGAAGTCAGCATCCCCATAAAGCTCGTCTGCGGAAGGAAGCATGAAGTGCTCCAAAATCTCCTGGTAGATGGCTGCGTTGACCCTGGACTTAATGAAGCACAGTGGACCAACACCAGCAGATGACATGGCTCCCCAAATCAACACAGACTGTGGAAACTTCACACTGGACTTCAAGCATCGTGCATTGTGTGCCTCTCCATTCTTCCTCCAGACTCTGGGTCCTTGGTTCCCAAATGAGATGCAAAAGTTGCTCTCATCAGAAAAGAGGACTTTGGACCACTGGGCAACAGACCGGTTCTTTTTTTCTGTAGCCCAGGTAAGACGCTTCTGACGTTGTTTGTTGTTCAGGAGCGGCTTGACAAGAGGAATACGACATTTGAAGCCCATGTCCAGGATCCGTCTGTGTGTGGTGCCTCTTGATGCACTAACTCCAGCCTCAGTCCACTCCTTGGGAAAGTCCCCAACACTTTTGAATGGCCTTTTCCTGACAATCCTCTCCAGGCTGCGGTCATCCCTGCTGCTTGTGCACCTTTTTCTACCACACTTTCCCCTTCCACATAACCTTCTATTGATGTGCTTTGATACAGCACTTTGGGAACATCCAACTTCTTTTGCAATTACCTTTTGGGGCTTTCCCTCCTTATGGAGGGTGTCAATGATGGCTTTCTGCACAACTGTCAGGTCAGCAGTCTTTCCCATGCTTGTGATTCCTACTGAACCAGCCTGAGAGACCATTTAAAGGCTCAGGAACCCTTTGCAGGTGTTATGGATTCATTAGCTGATTAGAGGGGGACACTGAGCCTAGAATATTGAACCTTTTCACACTATTCTAATTTTCTGAGATTGTGAATTTGGGGTTTTCATAAGCTGTACGCCATAATCATCACAATTATACCAAAGTAAGGCTTGACATATCTCGCTTTGCATGTAATGCGTCTATCTCATATATTGGTTTCACCTTTTGAGTTGCCATACTGACATAAATGAACATTTGCACGATATTCTAATTTTTCAAGTTTCACCTGTAAGTGCAGTTTCTTTGTTCATTGATCAGTTTGGATCCTTCTATTGCTTTTTAATGTGCATAAAAAATTTCCCTCTCACCCCTATGGGTGGTATGTGTCTTCCTCAATCTCGGGTCCTCTACCAGAGGCCTGGGAGTTTGAGGGTTCTGCACAGTATCTTAGCTGTTCCTAGCACTGCACTCTTCTGCACAGAGAGCTCTGATGTTGTTCCTGGGATCTGTTGGAGCCACTCTCCCAGCTTAGGAGTCACGGCCCCGAGTGCTCCTACCACCACTGGGACCACTTTGGCCTTGACTTTCCACATCCTCTCGATTTCCTCCTTCAGGCCCTGGTACTTCTCCAGCTTCTCATGCTCCTTCTTCCTGATGTTGCTGTCACTTGGCACTGCTACATCTATCACTACCGCTGTCTTCTGGTCTTTGTCTACTACCACGATGTCTGGTTGATTAGCCAGTACCTGCCTGTCCGTCTGGATCTGGAAGTCCCACAGGATCTTAGCCCTGTTATTCTCCACGACCTTCTGTGGAATCTCCCATCTAGACTTGGGGGGTCTAGCCCATACACTGTGCAGATGTTCCTGTACACAATGCCAGCTACTTGGTTGTGCCGTTCAGTGTATGCTGTTCCTGCCTGCATCTTACACCCTGCCACTATGTGTTGGACTGTCTCTGAGGCCTCTTTGCACAATCTGCACCTTGGGTCCTGTCTAGTGTGGTAGACCCCTGCTTCTATGGATCTGGTGCTTAATGCCTGTTCTTATGCTGCTATGATCAGTGCCTCAGTGCTGTCTTTTAGTCCGGCCCTTTCCAGCCACTGATAGGATTTCCCAATGTCAGCCACCTCAGCTATCTGTCGATGGTACATCCCATGCAGGGGCTTGTCTTGCCATGGTATTTCCTCCGCTTGAACTTCCTCCCATGTCTGCTGCTGCCTGAGGCATTCTCTCAGCAGCTCATCTTTGGGTGCCATCTTACTGATGTACTCCTGGATACTCCGGGTTTCATCCAGGACAGAGGCTTTGACACTCATCAGACCCCACCTGCCCTCTTTGCGGCTGGTGTACAGTCTCTGGGTGTTGGACTTGGGGTGGAAACCTCCGTACATTGTGAGGAGCTTCCGGGTCTTCACATCGGCAGCCTCCATGACTTCCTTTGGCCAGCTCACTATACCGGCAGGGTATCTGATGACTGGCAGGGCATACATGTTGATAGCATGGATCTTGTTCTTCCCATTGAGCTGGCTCTTCAGGACCTGTCTTATCCTTTGGTGGTACTTGGATGTTGCTGTCTTCCTTGCCTCCTCCTCATGGTTCCCGTGTGACTGTGCATACATACATATATACATACATACATATATATATATATACACACACACACACATACATACACACACACACACACACACACACACATGCTGTTGTCCATCTATTGAAGGGGATTTAGCTTACAAACTGCTGCGAGGAGAATTTAAAGCCTGAATTTATTTAGCATTTGCATTTTTAAAAACAACATTGGTTCTTGACATAAAAAAAGTAAGATATTGTACACTGTAATCTCCTAAATCTAAGTATAGTTAATGACCTTAGCCTTTGGCTCACTTTGCGCACAGTGATGCATGAAATGACTGAACATGTTGTATGCTGATGTACAACTTCCTTTACAGTATAATCTTCATGTGCAGGAGATCAGCTGAATCTTGTTTAGTGATAAAGATTAAAGAATGTGCTATATAGTGAGTAAGAATGAAGCTGTAATCATGAAATTGCTTTATAGATTGGGATAAATGCTATTTGATGGAAGGGTGAGTATCTGTAAGATTTTAGGCACAGGATTAAGGCTGAGTTATATTTTAACTCACTGAAGTTAATTTTACAGATTTGATTTAGATCTTTTCTGCTGTATCTCATTGTCATGTATCCAGAAAAAAAGCTACACCCTTAATGGAGGTTTCTGAACTTCTATTTCAGTAACTGAAAAGGACAAGAATTGAATGATTCTTCCCAGCCCATTGCTAAACCCAATAACCCCCTTTAAAGGGCTGTCTTTAGAACAGCATTTTCAGGATATTGATATCTGCTTGTTTAGCAATAACATACAAAACGTCTGTAGCACTGGAGAGCTTCTTATATTAATTTATCTGGTTTTCAACTTCTGATAACATTTTAGATTTCTTGTATGCATGTACTCTTTTCAGATTAAGCTCTTGCAGTTTTTCACTTAAGCTTAGCTGGATGAATTAGAGTAAGATAATCAAAATAAGAGAGAGAGAAATGGGAGGAGTAACAAAAAGCCAAAATATGATACTGCCCATTGCATCTAGAATTGTTAACATTTAGGTCTTTGCTGGAAGTCTGCACTTCAAAAGGGGGTAACTCTTACACAACCATTGTTTGGATGAAGCCCTAGAAGAGATTCGCGATGCAATTTGCTGCTCCATGAATGGATAGGTAAGAATTCAGAATGGCATACCCGCTGCTGTGCCAGTGTAACATCAAAACATTTGTGTTTAGCGAGTCTTCCAGGAATAGCTACTACAAATATGTCATCATGGTTTATTTTGTACCTGGCTTATTGGAATAGCTGTACTTTGAATGCTAAGATACCTATATAACAGTGGGGTCCTTGGTCCTCTCTGAGCTTGGTTGTTTGCTTGCGTATGTTTCATCACCCAACTAGTTAACACCATCAGTGTGCACTGATCTAGCACTGATGATGTTACCTAGCTGGGTGATGAAATGTCTGCAAGCAAACAATCAAGCTCAGAGAGCACCAAGGACTCCACAGTTCAACCCCGAGCTACAGATCTTCTCTTCTATTGAAACGTATATAACAGTAACAAAGAGGGCCCCAGATTCTGTCACCAAGGAACTAAACTCAAGACAGGTTCAGAAACTAGAGCTGATGCAAAATACAGTGGCAAAGCTACTAACCAGAGCAATACACAATGCCTGTATTGAAAGATCTCAAAATCTTTCTGCTGGGCATTGTTTAAGATGTTGCTGTTGACCTTAAAGACTCAAAGTGGCTTAGAACATGATTATCTGAGGGATCTCTTCTCCCAGTATGAACCTGCCTCATTACTTAGATCATTAGGAGACACTCTTCTGAAGATGCTTTTGTTGCCAGAAACGTGGCCATTTGGTACTGTGGAAGTGGCTTCCTTTCAAGCTATAGAAAGTGCTTCCCAATATTTAAGGAACATTTCCATTGACTCCTATAGAAAAAATTAAAAAGCAGAATTTGTGGATAATGGGAGGTGGGAGGCCTGATCATATTTTCATGATGGGTGATGATTCCATCAAGGTGAGATGTATCATAGTATTGCAGATACAGAACTATGCTGTACCTTGTTGTCTCTGTTATCTCTCTCATATGACCAAAATACTGGCTATTTTTCTAGTTAATAGTAAAGAGTCCATGTGCAGAGTTTGCACTGAGGGCAATGATGTGGCTTTTAGTTACCTTGAATCCCATCTTCTCTTCAAAATTAACCATTGACTTTAGGGCATGCAACAGAAATGCCTTTCATATTAAATTAAATTAAATTAAAACTGGGTCATCAGATAAGAACAACTAACTGATACAGGGAACAGAAGAAAATACACAGGGACAGCCCTTATAACAGGCTAAAGCAGTGTTTCCTCAACCTTGGGAACTTTGAGATGTGTGGACATCAATTCCCAGAATTCTGCACCAGCATGACTGGCTGGGGAGTTGAAGTCCACACATCTTAAAGTTCCCAAGGTTGAGAAACACTGGGCTAAAGTGAACTTTTTTCTGGTCATGCAAGAGAACAAAGCAGGAATGAATAGATGAATTATGCTACAAGAGTTTTTGAAATGTCTGCCCTACCTGGGAATATATAAGGTAGCCCTATTTCAGACACTAACATGTCTTGAGCCAGCACAGGGAAAGGAATCTTCCTGATTGAAATGGAGACGGGGCCTTAGCCAGTTTCCCCCCTGTTCTACTTCATTTAGCCACTGTGTAGCAGGGGAACCATAAGCAGGAGCTTTTCTCTGCACCACACAAGGTTAGCCCAAGAGGGCTGTGCCTAAGGTAGAACTAGCCTTTACGGTGCCAAGTGATTTTGGCACCTGACTAAAAAAAAATCTCAAGACAGCATCTTATTGAGAATCAAACCTCTAATAAATGAAGTAACTTGCAATCTGGTCTACAAGCTCAGCTGCTAGAAGCTGCCTTCTCACACTGTTTAATGAGATGGCTGGTCCCTAGGCCAAGATAAAGGTGCAATGATCCTACAGTTGCACTGGACAATATGAAATATCTTGCACTTTATGGGGGGGCAGCAGTGTTTCTCAACCTTGGTAGCTTTCAGGTGGGTGGACTTCAAATCCCAGAATTCCCCAGCCATCAAGGCTGGCTGGGGAATTCTGGGAGTTGAAGTCCACCCATCTGAAAGCTGCCAAGGTTGAGAAATCCTGGTCTGGAGGATGGGGGTGAACAACAAAAGCAGCACTGGGCTGATGCTAGGCAAGTTCTGCCTCTTTGTACATATGCTGTGACATCACATACACAAAAAAGGGGGCAGGACTTGCACTATGACAGCCCAGTCCTGAAGATGCCTGGCTGGGGAGGGCTTAAATTCATGTACCTGCTAAGAAGTCTTATGTACAGTACTTGATAAGAGGGAAACTCTGTTGAGGTCACCGAGCTGCTGTATAGCATGCTAGGAAGCTGGATTCTAAAGATGCAATGATGAGGAATAAAGTATAGGAAGCTTCTTAAAATTAAGGACATTTGTTAAAACAAGTGCTCTTTCAAACTTAATGCTATGAACTTTACTAGTATATACAGAACTTTTGGAGACGGGATCAGATTCATACTAACGGAATAAAATAGCAGCAAATGGCATCGTGAATCAAAATGAGTTCTCTGGGTTAAGAACGCCCGGGTTACAGACGGCCCATAGTTAAGAACGGAGCTTACTGTAGCAAAATTCGAGTTAAATACACAATGGTTCAACAATACAATAATACTGTTCCGGCTTACATACACATTTGATTTAAGGACAGACCTTGGAAACGGAACTCATTCTTAAACTGGGGACTAACTTTAGTTACATTTTAGCCTAGCATATTGTGTATTTTGCTTATAGTTAGTTGAATAAACTATGGTTGAATTAGACATAGATATATATGTTGCAAGAACGCAGCTTTTATAATCAAGTGCAGGGGCTAATCACAGAGTGTTTGTTTCTCAATTATAAATCACCCTAGCCAGGAATGGGGCACGTTTACTGCATTTTTCCATAGTTTTTAAAGACTTCATGCCTGTTGAGCACTAAGCCTGTGTCTTTCCACTCTAATTTTCCCTGATGGCTTGAGATACAATGTGCTTTTTTCACAGAGAAAAATACATACAGCCAGCAGAGATGCCTACGGGATTTGCTTCGTGTCTTGCCCCCTCCCTGCTTACTCAGCTTGCCCTGCTTATTGCATTGTAAGTTCTTGGGGGAATAAATAATAACTTCAAAATGGAATAAAAATGAAAGGAGTCACAAAAGGAAGAGATCAAGTACTTGCCCAAACAATCAGACCATGAGCAAAGCTGTCTTCCAGTCCTGCTGCTGTGGCATTGCAGCTACCTTACAAAGGCTTCAATAAAGCTGCTTCCGTATGTAGCAAGATTAGTTCAACTCAGACATTGTGCTACGTGAAAACAAACTATGTTGGTTTAACAGGACGTGTCAATCTAGCTACTGTCTGGTCGGTATACCCCCTCCCCTGAATTCCTGATGCTGCTTCCACTTGGCAAACATGATTGCAAAGGAGGCATGTGAAAAGTAGCATTGATCGTAACAATTTGATTTTTATACTATTTTTCCCCAGATGGGTGCCAGAGCAGCGTACAAAAGAATAAAAACCATCAACAATGAAATAACCAGTGCTAAAAGACACTTAAAACAAAGTTAAAAAAGCAGTGTAAAGTTGCTTCTGGAGTAATCATCCCATAAATACTCAGGTGAATCTTTTATACTGATATTTTGTTTTTCAGCAGAACCAAAGAAATGTTGCTGCTGGAGGTAAAGCAGCAACTCTGTTACCTACCTGCATTGCACAAGGAGGGTAGAAAGTAAGAAAAGTCAGGTTATTTTAGGGCTTGATAAAAAAAGTGTTAACTTTTTCCTCTCTCCCTGGAATTTAAAATAAAATAAAATCTGAGATGTCCTGGCCACATTCTGAATAAGGGTAATGTTGGACAAGCCAAGATTAGCCTTTAATTGGAAGCCAGTAAATCATATTCTTGTAAACTGCTGGGAGAGACTCAGTAGTCAATAGTATAATATATTTAAAAGGCATAAAATATGCTGGTGGGTTCCTTCACTAAGGAAGAAGGTAATAGCAAGCCACTTCTAAAAATGTTGCCAAGAAAATGGCAGGAACTTTTCCCTGTTAGCGACCAGGAGTCAGAGTTGACTAAACAGACCGTAACAATGACAACATGCTGATGGCAGAACAATCTTTTTCGATCCCTGACCAGTTTAAATTCATTATTCTTTCCTCAAAGAACAGCCTCAAAAAGAAGCTCTGTTTGTACAACATACTTGCCTGAGTTCTAGAATTTCCTGAATTTGCAAGTCACACTTTGGCTACCTGAGGGTTCAGCGCACCATGTGAATTCAGGCTTAGGGCTTGGATAATGAGATGTCAACTCACAGATGCGGCCTTTCTGTTGAAATGGAAAACCTCCTGCTTGCTGATATACTTCCTGGACACTTAGTAGGAAGGGTAAGGGTAGTTGGTTGGAATCTGGCCACAAATGCAGATGCTGAAATTTACCTTAGGAGGCTTTTGAGTGGCTTCTGTTGAGCTTTCAACTTTTCCCTACAAGGTTTACTTTCAACCTGCTTATTTTCAATTCCCATTCATTGAAGTCCAATGAAAACCTTATATGAGGTATCAGAACATCCCAAAGTCTTGAATTAAATCCAAGCAGGTGAGCCTGAAATGCATACTGGAGAAATTAACTGAATACCTACTAAGATGTTAAAGGACATGTGAGCCAACTGCACAAGTACATTCTGAAAAGATCAGAAAACAATGTTAATTAAATACCTTGGGGTGGATTACATCAAACTTTTTAATATTTTGGTTTCAGGCAGGTTTAATAAGAAAGAAAAAATGAGGGTGTTACCTTTATATATTCACATGATAAATGCAGTCTCATCATACATGGCACACTAAGAACATCCAGTAAAGTAAACGAGCCAAGATGGCTCATGACTCTGAAGACCATTTTATTAGAGGGAATGTTTTAAATGTTTGGATCAGTTCGGATCAAAATGGTTGAAAGGGGGAAGATTAAAGTGTTTTGTAAAGGCCTTGGGCAGGGGCAGGGCAGAACAATTGTCACCTGATCTAATCTTCAGGTGTGCTTGTTTTGATTTAGTCAGCATTTATCTTCTCAGTTTCCTAGCAGTCCTGAGAGTAGAAGAATGGCTGTGCTGAACCAGACCAAAAGGCTGATTCCTTGTCCAGCATTCGGCCCCTTCAGTGGCTAATCTGATGTTCCTGGAAGACCACAAATAGGACATCAATGCAATAACATGCTTAGCCTTCTCTTCTTCCTTCAGCAAATGGAGTTGAGAGGCCTACTAGAGACAATCAATAGGTCCAGTTTGTAGCCTTATCTTTTACAAAGTATTTACATTCCTTTAGAGCTGCCATATTTACTAACTACTGCAGTAGCAAACTTCTTAGCTGAACTTTGTACTAGGTGAGAAAGAACTTCCTTTTAGTTGTCTTGACATCTCCCACTGTTTACTTTCATCGAGCGTCTCTAGGTTTTACCATTTCCATGACATGGGACAAAAACTGCTTAATTTTTTTCCCATGCCATGCATAATTTGAGGTACTTCTTTTGTATTTCCTATTTCCAAACTTAAAAATTCCAGATGTTGATTTTTTACAAGGGCTGCACCCTGGATTTTCATCAAATGTTTGCTTATGTCTGGCTGATATAACACTTTCAAGGCTTAATATAGCTTGTTCATACTTAGTATGCTATGTGAAACTAGGCAGTGTGATTCCTTTATGGTTCAGTGTGCCACGTGAACCTAGAAAATTGGATTCAGTAAATAAACAATGATTTCATTAAGCAAAGCCATTGGTAATTCCAGAAGCATTCTGAAAAAACCAACGTGATTGGCAGCTGCAGTCACCCTGGTGATTTACTTCATAGCCGAGAGCTCAGTGCTACAAGCCTGTTCTTTTATTGTGTGTGCGCGCGCGTGTGTTTAAAGGCAACCTAATCCTGGTTCTACTTAAATTAGATATAAACTAAGACTTTAATGATTTTGAGCCCCCCCCCCATCTCCGGCCACTAAAAAAACATGTGCAGCCGTTTAAGCGTCTGCAGGATTGTAGTTTAATTCTTATCCCAGGCGGTGCCAGTTACCACTACAACGAAGGGAGAATTGATAGGCATCCCTCAGTGAACCCGATTCCTCGTCCCCACGTCTCTATACGCGGCCTCTTCTAGGGAAGGCCTCCAGGGGTCAGTATTCAAACGGAAGGCGCTTTGCCACAGTCGCACTTGCACTGAGGATAACAACAGCGCCGGCTGCCAGATTCTTCCTGTACAAAAAATTCCTTAAAGAGGACAGAGCTAGCAATCCGTCTGCGCTGCCTCCCTGTGCATTATGGGAATCGTAGTCTTCAAAGGCTCCAGCTGGGCTTGGCTGCGAGGAGCCGAGACTACAAGTCCTACAATGCCGCGGGGTGATCGGTTGGCCGTTCCTTTTGAATGATTTCACTGCGGTTTACATTCCCAGGGAGTTTCGCAGCCGCAGCGAGAGACTGGGGCAGGAATCATGGTGTGAGCGCCGGGCAGCCGGAGAGCCACGGAGCCTCCCCGGTTAATGGCACGCCGGGCAAGGGGCGCGGGAGAGGAGAGGGCCATGGTGGCCGCGGGACGCGCGGGGCTCTGAGGGCTGCCGAAGGGGCGGAGGGTGCTGCGGGACCCATCCTTCTGCTCGCTTTCTCTGCCGCATTTCCTTCCTTTTGCCGGTCTGGAAACCCCCCCGCCCCGCACCCCGCCGCCTCCGCCGCCTGCCGCAAAGATGTCTCTAGCCATGGAAGAGGAGGAATACGCCAAGCTGGTGATGGAGTCGGAGCCCGAGTGGCTGCGCGCCGAGATCAAGCGGCTCTTCCAGGAGCTGGGCGAAACCACCCGGGAGAAGATCCAGGCTGCGGAGTACGGGCTGGCCGTGCTGGAGGAGAAGCAGCAGCTCAAGCAGCAGTACGAGGAGCTGGAGCTGGAGTACGAAACCATCCGCACCGAGATGGAGCAGCTGAAGGAGGTGAGGGCGCCCTCGGGGTCGCCGGGCACGGCCGCTGGGCTGGGTCTCTGGGCGCGGGGGCGGCAGAGCGGGCTCCTTCTGCCGGAGGGGCGGCGGGCACGAAGGCCGGCTGCCCGCTCTTGGGGAGCGGCGGGGGGCGCGGGCTAGTGGTTGGAGCATTTCGCCAGCCGAGCCTGGCCGATCGCGCGCGTGGGCGTGGGGGGGGCAGGCTTCCGTTTCGGGCACGGATTTCTTGAGTTAGAACGTTTGCAGGCGAAGCCGTGAGGATGGGGACTGGACACGTGAGAGGAGTGCCTGGACAGTGGGGTGGGCGCCTAGTGAGGTTTGCAAATCCTGCCCCTGCTTGGGACGTCCGGTAGGCAGCCCTCACCGGAAAGCAGCTGCTGGCCTCGTTGTCGTTTGGTTTATCCGGCAGACCCCAGGCATATCCCACACACCCCCCCGGCCCGATGCAGTGTCACAGGAGCCACTAGGAGCTGGAATCTTGACCCCCCTCCTCCTTCTCCTCCTCCTGCTCCTGTGCTCTGGCGTCATGCCGTGTAGTCCCCTTAAAGGGGCAGTTGAGCGTTCCGTTAACGAACCGTGCCCTTCCCGTGACAACTGCTGGGTCTCCTTGCAGAGCTGGGAAATGGGCTGCGACAGGATCCTGGAGCTTGAGCTCGGAAGACCGTCTGCCCACCAGCAAAGGTCCTCCTCTCTCTTCTCTCGCTGCAGAGCGCTCAGGCCTGTTGGCAGAGGCATTCCCCTCGCTATTTAAGGAGCACAAACCCGCAAGGAGTTCTCTCTCAAACTGGCTCTCTAGAATTGCCAAAGATTTATGCATTCTGTTTGTTTTGATGTTTGGCATGTCCTTAAGTGGAGAATCTTGGGAACTCAGATTTCCTGGTCTGCATTTCCTGCCTCTAAGTGCACAAGAAAACTCAATTTTGAAACAGGAGATCATATTTAAGGGTTCATTTCAGAAATGTTCTCTGTTCAGAACTGATAATTGTTTGGGTAGCGAAAAAACAAACTAAACTTATTGATCTGAAAATTACACTTACCTTTCACAAAGCTACAGAATTTTTTTTAGGTTTTTTTTAATCTCACCTTTATTATTTTCGTAAATAGCTGAAGGCGGTGAACATACCTAATACTCCTTCCTCCTCCTGTTTTCCTCTCAACAACAACCCTGTGAGGTGAGTTGGGCTGAGAGAGAGTGACAGGCCCAAATTCACCCAGCTGGCTTTTACGCCTAAGGGGCTAACTTGATGGCTCAGATTTTGACTTCAATACTTAAAATTGGAATATTCAGCATTGTGCAAGGTTATCTCCAAAGAATTTGAGTTTTGTTAAAACCTTTTGGCTTAAGTTCACATTTTGTGCATGTGCAAAATATCCTTTTGGTACCAGTAGAAAAGAATATATGAAGCTCAAGGTTGAACTGCGGAGTCCTTTTGGTTTCACTGTTTGCTGAATGGCGAAAATTCTCTTTTTCAGTTTCCCTGTTTAGACAACTTTTCTGCATTTTCATTAACCCTACAGAAATGATAGAAGAGTGAAACCTTACCCTCCTCCTTTGATTAGGTGATTTTCTGTATACCTGATTCAGTTCTGGTTTTCTAGATTTCTGTCCTAGAGCATCAATTTTTACCATTGGGGGCATGACATGTAGCTCTTCCCCCAGTCCTTTTGGGGGCACTATAATTAAATGGGGGGAAAGAATAAAAGCTTCTTTGTGTTCCTCTGTCTTGTTCAGCCACTAGGTAGGCAGGAGAAGGAGAACAGCTGTAGTGGAGGGCTGTGAGCGTGTGAGCTAGGATAGCAAGTTGCATAAATGCTGACCCTTTCCTTTGTATATCAGTTGTAGTGAATTATGAATTAGAAAGTGAGAGCTTTGGATGTGGCTTGAAAAATAGTAATTGTCACAAATGCAGAGGGAACATTGAAGGGAGGTGAAGAGCAATCATACTTGTATTGTTGCAGAACATATTAATAATTTGCCAGCAACGAAGGCATTAGCAGAGGCCCAACTTAAAAGGGAAGAGTAAAAGTTAATTTAATGTAATTAAATAATGTAAGCCTCTGTGCTAGCACAGTTTAATAATGATTTCTTTTTTTAGAGTAAAGCATTTAATATTATTCACTGTTTAAACAGAGTTTTTAAGGAGGGCACCATTAATTAAAGCAAAGTGTTTTTCAGCCCTTATTAAATGTATGTCTGCATTAGTATGTCCAGAAATACTGTTATGAAGTCATGGGAAGAATTCTTAGAGGGCATATGGTTGCCAGTACAGTATCACTAATGGCTTTCTCTCCTCTTTTTCTCCCCCTCCTATCTACACCATGTGTTAACATTCACATCTGCATTGTCAGCATAAGTGCAAATGTGTGGCCTTTCTGAGATATAGAGAAGGAGGTAGAATTTCCACCATCAGCAGAGCGGGTGAGGATTTAATATCCCTCCCAGGACTTGTGGCCCCATCCTGTAATGACTCTCTGAATTGAAATATGTTATTGCAAAAAAATGTAAGCAGACATGCAGTGAGATTTAAGCTGGGTGTGAATGAGCATGTCTGCCAGGGTGGGAAACCAGTTTAGAGACACCTTCCTCAGAGAACAGAGTCTTAAATGCTTGGTGAGGGGCCTCAAGATACAATTGCTGGTGATTTCTTTGAGGCCGTAATATCACTGTGGGTCAGTGAGTTAAGAAGGATTGATGCTGCTGTTGCTCCAGAGGCCCGTCTCCGTTTATGGTGGGCCCAGAATGCCCCTTGGTTTTCTGAGCAGCTCTAAGCATGTTTGGAAGAAATCAGTTATCTCGATTCATTTCACTGAAACTTCATGGATATAGCACAGAATCAGCCTTACTTGCCCCAACTGAGATCTTAGATGTTTTACCATATAGATTCTCTGGGATTATCACTGAACTTTGATGCTACTGATCACAGCGTGTTGCTGGAACAGCTCACTAAGTTGGGAATTGGAGGTTCAATGAAGTTGTTTCATTCCCACCTGCAGGACTGATATCAGTTAGTAGTGATGGGAGATGACGCTTGAGTTTGGGTTCCCACAGAATTCTGTTCTTTCTACCTTGCTGTTCAGTATCTAAGTGAAATGGTTGGGAAGGTCTGGAAATTCATCGTGCAGAATCATCAATATATTGATACTGTTTGACACTTCTCTGAAAGTAATGATAGACTAAGGGCCAAGAAATTGAAATGGACTCCATACAAGTTGGTGCAATACTTGGATGAGTGTTTCTCAGGGCTGGCATTTAGGAAACTGGCTTATATTGGACAAGGAGCACTTCCTCTAAAAGAACACCTGTGTAGTTTGGGTCTTCTCTTTGATTGTAACTGGTTACCAGGGGCTAGGTAGCAAGAAGCTTTGGCTGGTGTGACTGGTGGGATTCTAGCTGACTGGATCCATCCCCTAATAATATCCTGATTGAATTCTTTATCTGGGGTTACCTTGAAGACTATCAAGAAGCTGCAACTAGTATTGGATGCAGCTTCTTGATCTTTAAGTGAGGTGACTAAAAAGAACCATGTAACACTATTGCTTGTGAGCTGCCAAAACCAGTTTAAGTTATTTAGTTTATAGAGCCCTAAACAGCTTAGGATACATTTTATGCTTAAAGTGTTGTTTCCCTCAATACCATCTAGCGTGTGCATTAAGATTAGCCAGGAGGATTCAACTCATAGCGTGGTGTGGCCAGGCAAAGCATCTTCGTGGGAACATCCCAGTTATGAAATTCTCTCCTAAAGTATGCTTGGCTGATCCCCGTGCTTTCTTGGAGAAAACAGTTGTGAAGGGTATGGGTGTTCACCAGCAATTTGTATGATAGTAGGGCCAACTTGTATTTTAGATTGCCAGTTACTTTGCTTTTCTGCTTTTTTTTAAATAAACATTTTAATTTTTGTATCTGATGTGTTTAAGTATTGCTGTTTTTGTTGTGAGGCTATTTAAGATAGCTTTTATTGTCCTCTTGTAAACCTCTGGGTGGGATAACACCTAAATAAAATCTGCACTTTTTTCTCAGTCTATTTAAGTAACAAAATTCTGTTTATGTAGAATTTTAACTTGACATTCATTGAAAGACTGGATATAGGCTAGGCTATGGAAAATTATAGTTCTGTAGACTTTAATGAAGTTGTGGAGTCTGTGCCTAATCTTTAACAGATGTACACTGAGCAATCAGCAAAAAAAAAAAAATTGGATTTATGATGTAGCTTTTTTAAAAAAAACACAGACTTTGTTTTGTAAGCTTACTTGGAACATTTCAGTCCTCCCCTGTGCATGTTTAGTCAGAAGTAGTTCATCTGATTCTATTTATATAGTATATGCTTATGCTACATTATACAGTAATGTAAAAAACATCTTGAAACCATGTGAACTGTTCCATGTAGCTTTGTGCTATATTTTCAGTTACTAGAATAATATAAGCATTAGAAGCTAGCTGATATTCTATAATTACAGTTACTGAGGGCATGGGGTAAAGGAATGTTTTATTTACAATATTATTGTTTAAGTTGCCTTGGAATCAGTGTTCAGATTCTCCATCACATGGCACATACTGTTATGTAATACAAAGAGCAGCGTGTATTTCACTAGGTCTCATGAGGTTGTACAGTAAGAGTTGAGCCCTCTATGTGCAGTAATGCTGTATATATTGAAAATGGGAACCTATGGAATTGGATATTTTTGTGAGGTTTGTCCACATTGAAATTTAAATTGACCCTTACAGGGAACAGGCCTGTAGAATAACAACTTTGAATCTTTAGCAGACATAGTTAAACTGTGAAGATTTCAACTTACCGTATTTTTCCGACTGTAAGACGATACTTTTTTCTAAAATCCTTACCCTAAAAATTGAAGGGCGTCTTATTTAAGGAAGTCAGCCGAGGCAAAACTGCCCATACTTTGTCTCTGCAGGCAGCTTCCTCCTATTGCTAGCCTCCAATCACGAGTGAAATAGCTTGTCTCCCAAACAGACTTCCTCCAATCACGAGCCTTATGTAACTGATGTCAGCTGATGCTGAACAAACCAATTAGAGGAAGGCTTTTGCAGAGAGAAGCTATTTTGCAGTTTCACTCGTGCTTGAATGTAATCGGTTATGCAGAAGAGCCTGGAAACAGAGCTGCAGAGAGACGGTTTGGACCTCCTCCCACCGAGTGTATCAGGTAAATGTTAACTAATTGCTAAATAAAAATGTGTTCTGCACTATCTTTAAAATATTGATTTCTTAATTTGGGGTTGGAAAAATGGGGGTCGTCTTGTACATGGGGGCGTCTTATTGTCAGAAAAATACGGTAAGTTATTTGGACAAGCTGATCTGAGGGAATTAAAACAAATTCTTCAAACTTGTGCATAACTGGCAACATTTTCTTGATAGTTAAGTCCATTAAAATGAAAAGCAGACAACAACAACAAATAGCCCCAATCTGCCTTTATCCACATCCTGTTCCATAATATAGTTTCCCCCAGTTTGATGTTCTTTAGATGTATGGATTTCTGTAGGAATTTAAGCAACTTTTCCCAATTGCTCATCAGCTGGTTTTGGCCAGAAATCTCAGATTATGAAACATTAATGACCCCAACAAGACACACATAAACACAAATGAACAAAGCAAATCATGTTATTAAAACTATACTGGTTAAAAATATAGCAAAACTTACATCAAGGTCTTACACTCTCCACAGGATAATATTTATGTTCCCTTGTTACAAATAGTCACAGACAAAAAAACTATAAATTGGCCTGACATTTTCAATCAGGGTCCCTCAACCAGGTAAGATGAGCCCTAACTGTGACTCAAACATTAGCCCATCCAAAATCCATCTCAATTTTGCATAGGAGTGTATAGCCTTAGAACATGCACTGATAAGGGCATATCTGAATTGCAGAATCCATTCTTTTGTTGCATGTGATCATTTATTTATTTACTCATTTATTGCACTTATATGCCACTTTTTATTCAGGAGCTCAAGATGATGAACACAGTGTTCCCTCCTATTTTTCCTTATAGATACACTTCTGTGTGATAGGTTGGGCTAAGAGAGACTAACTGGCCGAACGTGAGCTTCCATGGTGGAAGTGGATTCCACAGTCCTGGGGTTTCCACTCCTAATCCTACACCTTGCTATGGCAGTGGCTAGGAACAATTTTAAAGTGATAATACGTATGTTTAGCATTGCACATGCAGAAGAAAAGTGATTCTTGTTTCAGATGAACCAAAGCTGCGGATCAGAGATGGTACTAGAAGGTTATGCTTCCCACTTGGGTAACTATGGATTTTACTGGAAAGAGAAAACACGGAAGCACAAGAGTATTTTAAAACTACAAGTTAGCAGAATTGATTAACAAAGAATAAAAAGTGATATTGAATAAAACATAAAAATTACCTTTTGAAGCATAGAATATAGCCTTGTGGACATATTTAATACAATTCAAGTAGAATTAAAATTTCAAACCCGAGACAATCAGAGATTGTAATTAGTTTGGAAAAAATGACATGTCAAGGTTAGCCCCGAGCCCAACTAAAGTATCTCAGGATATGAGCTTTCACCACAAGAATCTATAACCTGGTGAAATAGATACAATGGACATAAGTAAATCCCTAAGAAAAAAGGCAGAGAAGAAACTGCTAACACTGAATAAAAAGGAGAACGGCACCTAGCACAGACAGTAGATATTAAGTTGGACTGAGAAACCATATTCAAAACAGCCTCACTGAGTTGCAGTTTGATTTGCAGCATGGTCACTGGAAGATTGGGTGCACGTAGTTTCATAAGAAGAGGCAAAAGTTGAGGGAAGCAAATGAACTTAGTTATGCTGATCAGAAAATCAATGATAAATCAGACCACTAAGGCCAAAAGTTTTTGGCACTTAAATTTCATAGTTCCCAGCTAACATAGTCAAAGGCCCATATTCGAAGCATACCCCAAGTTGGAGAAGAATGTCAACAGTCTCTTCCTGAAAGTAGTCACTATATTCCCATATCAGAGGTACTCCTGTGCAGGAGGTAAAGCAGAGACAATGTTGCTTGCTACTGACCCTCCTGCTCCAGCTCACTTATTGACTGATGTGCTAAAGCATTACACTGTTTTCTTAAATAGGTTTTTCCTTGTTTCAGTCAGTGAAAGATTAGTTCCAATAGAATGAATTGGAAACAGAACTGTAGGAACCCAGCTATTACATGTTACTATACCTCAGCAATTCTGTTTAGAGTAGGCTTGCCCAGCTGGGGGTAGAGTAGGCTTGCCTATGGTTGTGGAGAGATGGAATTGAAGTCCAGTGTGACTGGAGAGCATGATGTGGGAGGGTGGATTAGACAAAGGAGAGCAGTGTGTTGATTTTGTAAGCATGCTCTTTGTTCTGTTGCTCTAGTCAAGGCAAACAGTTTAAAAGGAAAATAATAGTTCTTAATTTTTCTGCTGAAATACTTGTAGTCTTTGTGTTATTAGACTTTGAAATTATCAACCTCTGTGGCTCTGGAAAAAAAATCTCTTGGTTTTCTTTCTATTTTCTCTATGCTTTAGATTTGGGAATATTTTTTCAATTATTAGTGGAAGCTGAATCTGTGAAACAAAACTTTGCTAGCTGGGGAATTCTGGGAGTTGAAGTCCACACATCTTCAAGGTGCCAAGGTTGAGAAACACTGATGTAGTCCAATCCCCTGCCCATGTAGGAATCTATTACAGCATTCCTGAGAGATGGCTCTCCAGCCTCTGTTTAAACATCTTCAGCAAAGAAGAGTTCTCTGCCTCCCAAGGAAGTCTGTTTCATTGTTGAATAGCTCTTACTGTTCAGAAATGTGTTTTGATGTCTAACCAGAGCCTATTTCCTTGTAATGTAAACTGATTGTTTCTTGTTCTGTCATCTGAAACAACTCTGGACAATTTAAATTCATCTTCTTAAAATACTAATAGACAACTATCAAGTCTCCCTGCAGTATTTTTTCCTCCAGGCTAAATACATTCTGAATCTACAAGTATTTGTCCTAAATTTTTCCTTTCAGGTCTCTTATCATCTTGATTGCTTTCCTTTGGGCATATTCTAACTCTGTCAATGTCCATCCTTCCACATTTTAAGATTGACCTTGGAACATGACCCAGTATTTGAGGTGCTGTCTAATTTAGATAGTTTCAAAGCTGTTCTCTGTGATTTCAGGAATTCTTTGCCTATCCTATTTGGTCATTAGTGAGAATAGAAAAGATTGATGACATAAAAAGCATCTCAGAATGGACTTGGAAATGATAATAAACTGTGTTGATTGTAGGAAAAATGTGTCAGCTCTTAAGAGCTAGCTGACTTATTATCAACTTCTGTGCCACGTCCTGTGGTTTGGATAAGTTATGAAATGTTGTGTCAACTGAAGATCTGCAACAAAATCTTTCAGTACATCCCTGTCACGGAATAGCAGCTTTGTATCTCTGGAGGTGAGAGAAGTCTTTTCCCCAAAGGATAAAATAATTCCTTTGTATCGTCTACTGTGCTTTTCTGCTCTAGAGCTCAAATACAAAGTGGGCCTACTTCCTTTTTCTTCTTTCTGAAATCTTTATTTAGCAATTTTCTCTGACCTTATATTCTTTATATATTCTGGTCTGCAGCTCCTTTCACCCCTGACCCCTGACTTTGCTTTTGATATAGTTGATAGAATTGTGCCCAGAAGATGTGGAGGACACTAGAGGAAAGGATGTTGTATAAATATAACAGGAAAAGGAGAATTCTTACTATTATGGTACTGATCCATCATGTCTCTAGAGTGTTGTATCTGGTAATCTGTCTCCTCTTCTCCCTTGCCCTCCTAAGTAGCTGGCATCTTTTACATTATATCACCCTGGAAGCCAATGAACTTACAGTAGATCATGATTGGGCTATCAGAAGTTTTTTTCTTTTTAATTTTTAATCTATCAGAGTACATAAAGAATCTCCCAGATATTTAAAATATTTTAAATGGAAGAATTTTGGCTATCAGGTATGGGCAAACAGGCTACGCAAGTTCACTATTAGCAAGAAGGATGATATAATCTATTTATGTTTGTGTTGTTCCTTGGTCAGGACAAAGAAAGGACAAGGAACAAGAAAAAAAGGAGAATGTTTCTAGGTGAGAGGATTGTAGTCAGCAGTGGCAAAGGGACTTGAGACCAATCTAAAAAGCTCACATATGACTATAGCCTCTATTATTTTCTTACTTCCTCTTCCTCCCTCCCCCAATTTAGGTGGACCTAATTTTCCCCTGCTTCCTATTTTTGCTTTTGATTTGGGGGTAAGATCTGGATCTTCAGGAAAGCAGTCTTTGGAAAGATATGCATAACCCTGCCTTTAGTCTCCTGTAAATAGTGCTATTTAAGATAGCAGTACTGTTATAAATCAGGGATAGTTGAGATTTTGCAAAGTCAACTTTAATTTAAAGACAGAATCTAATCTGCAGAATCTAATCACCCTCTGTCATAAGGGAAAAAAATCAGGCCTTAAAATCTGTATTTCAAAAGAGGTTATCTGTTTTGCATGGTTCTTTGATGTGCATTGTGATGTCAGCTAGATGTATAGCTCCCTGCAAACTTAAAATGAGACTAGCCGCTATCTGGAGTTACTTTTAATTGGCTGGGAGGCAGATGGGGCAATTTTCATGCTTAAATTCTTTAGATCATACAGAGTTGGTGATACTCTGAATTTATTTTTTAAATAATGTGCAGAATAAACTATAATACTGGACCCCCCATTTCAAAAACCTTTCATGTGTAATGTTTCAAGTACTGTAAGCCCTATTTGCTTTAAATCATATTTATAATTGATATTTTCCTACTAATATGATTTACATTGACTGTTAGGAAAATTTTGCTTGCTTACTTTTAATTGTTCTAATTCACTTATTATTACTTAGGGTAGCACCTGATCTTGGATTACTGTTCAAAAACCTCATTTGCTCTGGATATTCTTTGAGTTTTAGGTGTTAGGGCAATGTTTTGTTCTGTGTCTTTATTTTTGATCAGTTGGCTCCAGAACTTTGCTTCCCACAGGACATTTTTGATCAGCTGGCGGAATGGAACATGAGAAGAAGAATTGGGCAAACTCTTTGCAAGGCCAGCTGTGGAAGTATTCTGTTTTTGGGATGTTAGGGCTGGGGAAAGGAAAGATGGGATCCAATGCAATATGCAGTTACATTGATGCTGTGAATGTTGATCTTATTTGGTGCAGCTGCTTGTTAAATTTTTTAAACAGCATTTTATTTCCTGAGATTATAGTTTAAATTATGTATTTTAATACTGTTGATTGCTGTCTAATGTTAATTGTAAGCCACACTGAAAGTTTTTGAAATATAATGCACTTTATCAAACAAATCAATAATTAATATGGAGCACAGTATCCTAATTACTGGTAGATTATGCCTATGTTTTGGCAAAAATGAGAATTGAAATAGTATTTGCTACATATTATAGAATCGTTGTTTTATTTATGCATGGGTAGCTTTATCTTAGGATGCATCCATTTCACTGAAACTGAGACTTAAGATTGAAACTTCGTTTTAAAACACCTTAGCCATCTTTGTGTGTTTAAATCTTCCTAATAATATAAATATAACTTGTCCTCATGATGTCTTTATTTTTAAAATGGTCCACACAGAACTAAAGATTGGAGAACAGGAAAAAACATACCTAAGCCTTTACGATGGGGGATCTGAATCACGATAACTTAATTTCACAACATAATATTCTGATATATTGTCTTTAAAGGATCGCATTTACTCAGTAAATCTTGGTGATTTGAAAATGGTCTTCTAACAATTGGGGAAAGGGAAAATAAAGTGTGTGGGTTCAAGTGAATAGCTTTATTCTTCTTTTTTTCTGTTCTATCCTATGTGAAGTAATGACTAATCAGTGACACTGAGGGGGCATAAGGCTACTTCCAGGGAGTGACTCATTCTCCAAGTATTCCTCTGTGCTTTCTCTCTCCACTTCTGGTGGAATCCAGAGATGTATTTCTTCAGTGTTGGCAACTTAGCAACAGACACATATAATTAGTTCTGAAATATGATTTATGGAAACCTTGACACAAAGAAGTGATAATATATTTCTTAAAATTTAGTGTGTAAAAATAAGAATTTTCAAATACTTTACAGTGCTACATTTCTGAATTTGCCAATTTTCTCCCCCTACCACTTTCTAACTTTTTCTGTTCACTGATAAGGTTTTTATGCAACCTACAGGGTTATAAAGCTTTGTTATCCAGCACCAAGTCTCCGTCAGGGTATCCATAATAGGGGATTGCTGCATATGGATTATTTGTGTTAATTTTAATTCTCTTTTTTCCCTCTTTTATACCTTTTTATTTGCTAGCTAAAGGCTGTAATAAAATTGATCTAGTGAGACACAACAAGTTAGGATGACGATCTTTCCATATTTCGAAGCCTGCCTGCCTGCCTGCCTGCCTGCCTGCCTGCCTGCCTGCCTGCCTAGATGAAGGATGAATTTTCATGTAAAGCCTTTTTTTGGGAGGTGGAATCAATGTTCACATTCTCTTGGGACATAATTAGATTTGTCCATAGAAATCATGTAGTAATATAAATTTTTCTGTAAAAATACTGTTCTGTATAAAAGGTCATTATCAGAGAATATCTGGGCATATGCCCTAGTGAAAACTTTTTATGTAGCAGATGAATGTCATTAATCCATCTTCGTTCTTCATACACTGTGAGTTGAGACACTGCATCCTGGGACATGCACTGTTTCAGGATTTTTCTATTTTGATACTTTGGTACATTGATATAAACAAAGATGTTTCATTTCCAGTGAATTTTCTACATAATTAGAATAAACAAAATGCAAACTTTTGCGTAGCGTATTTCTTTTTAAATGATTGTGTAATCTAAAATATTACATTTGTGAAATAAATGCAGTGCAATTCTACCAGGTTTAGTATGAATCCTTGCTATAATTCTGGAAACAGGCTAAAACTGTTTTATTTCAGCATGCCTTTGGTTCCAGCTGACTGACTGTGGGTGCCTATCATTTGGGGTTTATCTTGAATTTTTCTTATTTTTTTGTTTTTGACATGGTTCTGATTGACATTATTATGGTTTTTGCTTTCTTTTTGTTGCTGTTGTATGTTGCCTGGAATCTTTTGGGATTGGACTGGGTTAAAAGTACCATACATAAACAAAGCAACAAATGGCTGTTGGCAAATAATAAATGAATCACTCTCTAGAATGGTTCTATATATCTATACATATGAAATGTCATCAATATTATTGCTTCCAGTATTAAACACTAGCCAAAATCATACTTTGCATTAAACTAAAATAAATCAGCTTGGTTTGCCTCAATGTAAACCCATCCAGCTGTAGTTTATTCAGGAAACCATCGCTTAGCATGATGTGAAAATGAGATTATAGACTGGGGATGTAGCAGAGTAAGAGGATTACAGAACTTTAAGGGAGAGGACGTAGTAACAGTGGGAGACTCTTAAGTACCTGGGCATCTGTTGGAAAATTAAATCAGCTAAACCTGCAAGGTACCCAAAATTCCTCAGTGGTCTTGCTAACCATTTTCCAGAAGGTTGAAGAAGAGACAAGAAGATCAGCACTAACAGGGAAATGCTGGCTGAAGAGATGAAAGCACTGGGAACCTTGAGAAGAAGTGACCATGCCATGTTGGGAGTCAAGACATTCCAGAAAGACAAATAAGAGTCTTGCATGCAGAGTAGATTTCAGGAGGACTAGTTTCAACAAATTAAGAGAAATACTAGGTAGAATATAGCGGGCAGAAATTTTCAGGTTAAAGGGAGCACAGAAGAGTTGAGAACTAAGAAATACAATATAGAAAGTACAATTATAGACCATTGGAATGAGTAGAAAAGGGCGGGGGGGGGGCACTTAGGAAGCCATTATTGGATGCTAGGGAAATTGGAGTCAACTAAGAAAAGGTCATGTATAGGAAATGGAAGACCAGTATTATCACCAAGTAGCTGATATTGGCAGAAAGAAAGTTAGAAAAGGTTAGAGTTAGGTTAAAGCACAAAAGGAACTTAGACTTGCAAAGTAATGTAAAAATAGCCAAAAGGGCTTTTTTCACTGTGTCAGTAGTATAATGGAGAAAAAGAAAGAAGAACCTGGGAGTGGGGGTGGGATGTCACTAAGGGGAGATGGTAGGATAGTAACAGGTGATGGGGAATGGGCAGAGCTCTTCAACTCCTACTTTGCTTCCATCTTCTCCCCAAAGGGGAAATGGCTTCAAAGGGACATAAGCAGAACAATTCCCCAAAGTGTTGTTACTATGTTTTTTATAATGCTTTCAACTTTTAAAAATATTTTTTCCCATGATCTTTGAAAAATCATGGAGGCTAGAGAAGGGCACATGGTATACCTATTTTCAAAAGGCAGGGGAAAAGAAAACCTGTGTAACTACAGACAAGTCAGCTTGAGGTCAACGGATTACTAAACAGTTACTTTGTAAGCAATTAGAAAATAATGCATTGCTTGGCAGGACCAGCATGGGTTTATCAAGTATAAGTCATGCCAACCAATCTGATCAGTTTATTTGACCAGGAGGATGTAGTGGACATATGGCATTTTGACTTCATTCGACAGTGTCCCGTAAGATTCCAGTACAGAAGATAAGAAAAAGTGGGCTGGACTATGCTACCATAGTGCTGGTTGAACCATCATACCAAACAAGCATGCTTCAATGCTTCGCATCAGGCTGGAGGAAGTATTACTGTACTGTAAGGCTTTATTTTAGGCTGAAGCTCACTTCATCAGATGGTGCTGTTGGTGTAGATGTGGGGGCAAAGTAGACATATGGGTTTATTGCAGGGTCTGGTTCCCATGTTGGCATCATTAACCTGTTGTTTCTTGTTGCTTGTGAGAATCTGCTTCAGGTCAGGTAGTTGTCTGCATACAAGTATGGCCCTGCCACCGAGTGCCAGAGAAAGTGCAGTGACACTGTCCAGCATGGGCTGTAGCTTATTAATAAGGAATTTGAGTGATTTGAATTGTGAGCTACAGGTGACAGCCAGTGGTGTCCTGTTCTGTTTCTGTTGTCTGTCTTTTAATAGGTCCTCTCTGAGAACTGATCTGATTGTAGGGTAGAGCCTGATAGATTTGGTGGTGTGTTCTGGGTGGAATCAGGAATTTGTTGGAGGTCAGAAAAAATTCTTAGCGCTGTGCACTATGAAAACTGGATACGAAAACAATAGTACATTATTTTGATGGAGATATAAATAAATATGTGCAACAACCAGACAAATATCAGTTCAGTTCTATGAAAGTTGGCCTTTCTTTTTAGACCACATTAGTAAATCAGGGAGAAAATGGACCATCCATTTGTATGTGATCCATTAGAAGTCTGGCCCAGTGCCTGAAGACTGTCAGGATCTGGATGGGAAGAAACAAGTTGAAGTTGAATCCTAGCACATCTGAGTCAGTGTGTGTCCAGAAACCACCTGGTTCTTTGCTGCAGTGATAATGCTGGACAGGGTATCATTCCTCTGAAGGAGCAGGGGTGCACCTTGGGGATCCTTCAGCTACTACTAAACAGGTAGATTGAAGCCAGTGCTAGAAGGGTCTGTGCCCAGCTATAGGTGGTGTGCCCACAGACTCTTCTTTCTCCAGAAGAGGCCTTGACAACAGTGCCTTATGTCCTCATCACCTCCTGTATAAATTACTGTTATACAATCTATATGTGGCTGCTTTTGAAGACTACTTAAAAGGTGCAGTTTGTACAAAACACCCCATTTGTAGAATCTTAAGATGAAATGACCTTTAGGACTAGAACCTATCCACCTGCTTTGCACATTCCACATGGAGGTGCCAAAGGTGAGAGATTTGAGGAGAGGGGCCAGAAGTCAATGCTTCTATGTGGCAGACCCCACCTTCTGGAATGTACAGTGTCCTCCCTCCTGATATTTATGAAGATGCTGGAAATGGAGCTTTCAGGAGAGTTTTTAATGGTAAGATCTTGTCATTGGGAGATGAGATCTAATCTAATTATACCTGTGCTGGTATAATTCTGGTAACTTAAGATACTGTTGTATAATTTTTCTCCTGTGTTTTACTATATATTTCAATGCTGCGCACCACCCAGAATCCATTAAGAATGTGATGGTGTAGCAGTGAAGTAAATAAATAAAGTCCTTTATGGTGAGAGCTTTAGGGATAATGAATATTTTCAATTATTAATGCAATCTGATGAATTTCTCCTTTAGACTATATAAAGCAAATTACTTTGTACCTGGTACTATAGTTGCTTCTGTTTCTTAGATCTTGTTCCATAATTCATTTAACAATTTCGTAATAGTTGAATACAGATATTTTGCAAATACTTATCAGAAATCACAAGCAGTTTGGGTTTCTCAGTATTCTCTCGTCTGTACTTAATAAAATCCTCCATACTATAGTCTACCTTTTAATTCTCCCCCCACACACACACACTTTGGTTTTATTGAAGGACTGCTTTTTTATTTCCAGAATTAAAGGGGGTTGAGACTTTGTCCAAGAAAACAAATCCTCTCTGAAAACAGAATGGAAGAGGACCAAATTTAATGTTGGGGAGGAACCAGATGTAGTTTAGGGCTGGGGACAAAAATCTAGAAAAAATGCTGCATAGGCTTCAACTACTCTATTCTGTGCCCCCTCCCTCCTGGCCATGGGGCTCCAGGCAGAAGGATTATTAAAAGGCTGGCAATTATTCAAAACAGCATATTCCACATGCTCTCCAAATCTTCTTTGTATTATACATTTTAAACCTGTTTATCTTTGTTTTTAATTTGGAAGCCACTGCAATTTTTGAAGAATTGAAAACAGGGTAAAATGGATATCTATTACAAAGACCTCAGTTTTAAATAAGTGATACAGTAGAACTGTGCAATGACCTCCTTCCTGCATGTCAAAACCTTGTGGATATAGTCTGGATGGGAAATATATTTAAACCAGCTGTGAGTGAACCAGAAGGTCCTATTTTCTGGCCATAAAATATTGCTAAATTATTGGAAAAGCAAAGGAAAAAAAGAGCCAAAACAACTTTAAAAACAGACTGAACCTAAACTTGAAAAACAGTGTTTTGCTAAGAACAACCAATGCAAAGAGTCTTCTTCATCTTGTCTGTTGCATACAGAGATGTGTTTCAGTGTACCATGCGGGGAGAATAGTGCATTTGCCAAAATTTAAGATAAATGGATCCTTCTGCCTTCCAAGTCATTAGGTTTCAGACTCGGTCTTCCATTAAGTCTCTAATTTTGTGAGTAATTGGAGCACAATGCTTTTTTATTCTTTTTAGAAAAGATTAAAAAACAAAGGCAGTTTGAATTCTGCAAGAGGTGAAACCACACTGTTTGTACTGAAAGTCCCATCCATACAAAAGGTTTAGCCCAAAGTCATATTCAACAGAATTGGCTTTTGAGAAAATATAGCAATACAAGTTCACCCCAGAATATAGAATTGGGAAGACTAGATAAATACATTTTCTTATATATTTTTTCATGCTAAATGTGCATGAGGAGCTTGTTTTTAGGAGATGTACAAATTTTAAAATTATTATTGGATCGTTTGCTAGCAGTATTTTAAGAAGTACTGGTCTTCTTAAAGACTAGTAATTCTTCTTAAGAAATTTAAGGGAATGATTCAACCGATATCCTAAAGTTATAGGCACAGAAAGACTAGGACACTGTCTTTGAATCTCAGGCTAAGAAGATGGTAAAAGGCAATATGTCAAAGTAAAATTCATAGGATTTTGCTCTCAACACTGCATTTACTTAGTTAGGCAAAAGTTCAGGTAAAATACAGATACTGATATCTTTAAAAAAATATCAAGCTCTGAAGGTAAGGGCTTTCTTTTTATTTGCAAACTCAGTACTACCTTGCTTTAATTTATGTTCATCTATAAAGAAGAGGAATTCCTCCAAGGAGCTGCACTTTGATATTATAGGATGGTGAAAAACTTAAGAGTTTTCCAAATGTTTTTTGACTCCAATTCATTAATTTCATCATAGAATCAAAGTGTTGGAAGGGACCTTGGAGATCACCTTGTCCAACTCGCTACCCAGTGCAGGAATCCACTACAACAGCCATCTGGACAGATAGCCATCTATCTTTAATGAAAATGAGTCTACTGTCCCCTGAGGCAGTTGGATGTGCATCACCAGTGTACCTGCCATGGAACTTAAGTGAGGTCTTGATGCAGAACTGGCCCTTTCTGCTTTGGATTCTGGAAATGGGTTATTTTCAAGACTGCGAATCTGTGCTTG
Source organism: Liasis olivaceus (assembly GCA_030867105.1). Classification (NCBI taxonomy): domain Eukaryota; kingdom Metazoa; phylum Chordata; class Lepidosauria; order Squamata; family Pythonidae; genus Liasis; species Liasis olivaceus. Next base: position 49,064,199 of record CM061348.1, read on the forward strand.
GCAAGCATCTCTTACAGATTATTAAACAGTATGCTTGTAAGCACACACTGAAATTAATAGGAGCCAGCAGGGAGTTGTCACAAAAAAATTGTGCCAGAGCAACCTGAACTCCTCCTTTGATAGAATTACTGGCTTAATAGGTTAGGGAATGCTTCAGAGATAGTATCTTGGATCTCAGCAGTGCCTTCAGCTAAGTACCTCTCCTCCATAAAATGATAAAATATAGGATTGATGATACTACTGTTTCATGGATTCACTGTTGGCTGAATGACTGCATCCAAAGTGTGTGTGTTAATGGCTCTGAAGATGAGTAGTTTGACGATGAGTAGTCAGTGGAATGGCACAGGCTTTGTCCTGGGCCCTGACTTGTTCAACATTTTTAATGACTTGGATGATGGAGTTGAGGGGAAACTTATAAGTTTTGCAGATGACACAAATCTGGGTGGGGTGGCTAATACTTTAGACGAATGAGAGGATTCAAAAAGAGCAAGACAGGCTTAAACAGTAGGTAGCCTTTTGAATAGTCAATTCTGGATACCACTGTTCAAAAGTGACAGTGACAAATTGGAACAAGTTCAGAAGAGGGCTACCACAAGATGGTGAGGAGACTGAATAACAAGCCCTACAAGGAATGGTTAGAGGATCTATATACGTTTAGCCTACAAAAAAGATGAGTGAGGGGAAATATGATAGTAGCCTTCAGATATCCAAAGGGCTGTCACACAGTAGAGAGAACAGACTTGTTCTTTATTGCTCCCAAGAGTAGTGGTTAAAACTATGAGGAAGCAGGTTCAGGCTATATGTCAGGAGGAACTTCCTGACTGGGTGTGTAGTAGAACAGACTGCCATATGACTAGATGAGTTTTCCCTCACCAGAGGTCTTCAGACAGAAGTTGGATGATCATCTGTAAGAGATTCCCTAGTGTTGGATTAGATGGTTTTTAAGATCCCTTCCAACTCAATGATACTATGAAAAAGAAAAAAAAAAATACTTCAAAGCAGCTTATGATGGTTATCCTTGGATTTGTATTACCAAACAGTTATATATTGTATTAGAATGTTGCTATCCATTTACTGGTGATGATCCTAGCTGGAATGAAAAGTGAATGGTTGCCTGCCAATTTCAGACCTCACTCTCTTAGCCATTTGTTGATACTCAACTCTACCAATGGCCCAAACTGAGTTACAATCTAACTGGGAATGGGTCAGCACCCTTTATTCCAGAACATCTCCTTAGACAACACTGGGTCACCATATTGTGCCTTCCTTAAGATTATTATGTTATGAACTTTTAAGTGAAGAACAACATATGGGCAGAGTACTGACAATAGAGGGCTAGAGTCTAATTTTCAATATGATCAAACAAACAAGCCTCTTTCTAAATATTTCAGTGACTAAAAAACAGTTCCTTATTACGCTGGTAATAGTGTAAATTGAGGAATGTGGATTTTGATGCATATGGGTGCAGTGCTGGAGCATGAAGCTAGACTTCTGCTCATCCATATACCTGGGTTGAGAGATTATAATATTTAAGTCAACGATTACATATGGAGAGATGTTCATTGGCAGTTGTAAAAACCCACATTTAGAACAAAACTTCTGTGAAGTGATTCCCTAAACCAAATTCTATTAAATCAGCTCTGGGTTATAGGTGGGGAGTCCCCACCCCCAACATCTGCTATAGAGTGAAGGTAATTAAACTCTGCATGAGTAAGCTTAGCTAATTTAATGTGACCTTGATGTGAACTATATTAAGAATTCTCTTTGAACATAATATGAAACCTAATAATTTTAAAAGCATCCATCCCTGTGACACACAAGTGGAAGAACATGTCATTTTAAAATCTGTTGGATGTGTGATTATATAAACTGTTGGAAATGTTACAGCTAAGGATTTAACTTATTTCTGTGGAGTTTGTTTTTCATGTTTTGGCAACATTCCTGGTACTCTGAACTTGTATTTCAGATACAGATTCAGATTGAATTTTCTTTTGTCTTTTTATATAACGTTCATGTGGGTGGGAATTATAATGCAAAACATAAGTTTGTACTTAAGATTTTTTGTTTCTGAATTTAAAGGACACCTCCGCCCCCCCCCCCCCGCCCCCAGACAAAATTGAATTTAATAGGACTGTAAATTAATTTTTGGTGGTGATGCATGTGAGTAAGTAAACTTTCTTTTGGGAAGGTGTAAAGCAGAGGCAGTAACTGTTTCTGTATTTTGACAATTTTATCCAAATTGCAAGGGGAAAGCTTATGAAACTGCAGGTAAGTAATCTGATATTCTTGCTATTGTATGTGACATAGGAAGCAGACAAAATGTATGTTCAAGGCTAAAAATATACAATAGTAAAAAGTTATAAAGCATGAAATGTATTTATATGCCCAGCTTCCTTACAAAAGCCAAAAAGCATCTTCTTGTAAATGCAAAGAAACTTTTTGTTGTTACTGAGGAGGAAACCAGATTTTAGGGCAAAATCAGTCTTCTGTGTTTTTGGTTGGCATTACTTATTAACAGCCCTATGTATGAAATTTGGAGAAGTGGCAGTGGTTGGTGACAGTGTCTAGTAATCTTTCCTCTAATACTTTTTTCCCCCAATAATCAAGTGAGCTGTAGTCACGAAAGCCCTTTTAATAAAATTTGTTAGCCTGAAAAATGTGCTACCAGTCTCCTTCTGATTTTTGGCCATTATAGACCAACATGGCTCTCCTCCTACAATGTTTTCCAGTCTGAGCTGTCCTCTTCTCTGTTATGGAGCCTGCCCTCTGGAATGCCTCCCCCCCCCCGCCACAAAACCTGGCCCAATTGAAATGAGCCTTTAAAACCTGGCTGTATCCCCAGACCCTGAGTCAGAGTGAGTGATGAACCCCATGTGTGATGCTTTGGTCTTTTGAATGGTCATTGCTGTTTTTTTCCAGGCTTTCTGTCTTTGATGACATAATGCTTAGTTTTTAATCTTTTGCTTTTTATTGTTGTATTTGTAAGCCACCCAGAGTCTTGATAGATTGGGGCAGCTTATGAAAGAGGAAGGAAGGAAGGACGGACGGACAGACAGACAGACATCGTTGTCTAGCTTCCACTTGAAATGCTTTAGAAGCATACTGAATAGCGTGAAAAAAAGAATAGACTTTGGAAAAGAATATAACTTGGGGGAGGGAGAGTGAATTTTATTTATTTACTTGGTTGTTAGATTTATATCTCGCCATTTGTTCAGGAACTTAAGGCAACATATCTTATACCTCCCATTAAAAAAAACAAAACAAAACAATATCCCCCTGATGAAAGTTTTGCGGCTGAGAATGGACTTCAACCTGAGTCTCCCCTTTTTCTCCCCTGAAGCGCTAATATGTCTATCCAATGTGAGAAGAAGTTCTTTCTGAATTCCTCATTCTGTTTAAATTATTCCTGTAAATCTTATAGATTGAAATCTTGTATACACAGTTAAACATTCTGTTTAAATTATTCCTGTAAATCTTATAGATTGAAATCTTGTATACACGTACATATTTGAATCCAGCCAGTTCTTTGTTAATAATATTCTGTGCCTGCCTATCCACCTAGCAGAGACTTTCTCTGCAAATTAACACAATTTGTATAAGAACAAAACCTGCTGATACAAGAGAAAATCACCTTCTAGTTTCTATACCTGTTTCTGCCATTATTATTTTCTGTATGTGCTAGTTGGTTTGTTTGCTTTGGTAAGATCTAGAGAATAAGAATGTAAGAATCTGAATGGCCATTACCTGGACAGAGACATTACTGAAGTAAGTAAGCTTCTGCATAAGAATGCTCAGCATTGTAGGCTGAATGGATAATGCAATTTCAGTTTGCTGAGTAAATGCCCTATATTCTGTCCATAATATGTAAGACAATACTAGAATGGGATGATTCAACATCACCTGATCAGACATTGTTCTGGTGCATCAGCATGTATCACTGGATGTGAACTGCTAGTCAGCTTTGAGGAAGTCCTCAAGTTTCCAATTTGTTTGATTAGCCTGCTGCTGAATCACATTGATTAGATGTTTCAGCATGCTGTGAAAGCAGCCACAGGCTACTAATAGTGAACCATTAGACTTTACTACCACATTGAGGTACTGGTACCTACTGCAACTGTCAGATCCTCCACTTATTTCGTGAGGTGAGGTTCCTGGAAGGAAATAAACAGTGTATTATTTTGTTGTGCAAATCATATTATGGTATTGTTACAAATATGTATATAAAAATATCAGTCTGCAACCAATGTTATTATATTGCCAGACCATGTGTGTGAAGCATATCATTGGGGTGGACCAATAGCCCAATCTCCTCTCTTGCTTTGCTTTTTTAGAGCCAATGACTTGAAAGCACACGTGTGTGCACACAGACACACACACAGAGTTAACAATGGATGGATAGTGATCGTGAATTTACACTGCCTGGTTTAGTTTGAATAACTGCATGCAAATTGTATATTAGTTACTTTGCATTTGAATCAGTCAGTGAGCCTGGATGTAAGGGTTTTATTTTATTTCTTTGCTGTGTTTAATCCTGCAAGGCTGGATGCTCTGAAATATTTATTTATTTAATTTGTACGGCCACCCATCTCACCAAGTGACTGTGGGCAGCAAACAAAATTTAAAAAATAAAAATAATTATATTAATACAAGCATTAAAATACATCAGAGCCAAGAATAAAGCACCAAACATAATGACTAAATTAACCACGAAACAGGTCCCTGCACACACTCAGGGCCCCAGGCCCAGTCACAGAGCCAGGTCGGGGCTGTCCTGATCGCCGGAGGGAGAATGTTGCATAAGGTAGGTGCTACAGCAGAAAAGGCATGTCTTCTAGGCCCCACCAACTGGCATTCCTTAGCTGATGGGACCCAAAGCATGCCCATCCTGACTGATCCAATCGGATGGGTAGAAACCACTGGGGAGAGACAGTCCCTCAAGTAACATGGTCCCAAGCGATAAAGAACTTTAAAGGTGACAACCAGCACCTTGAATTGCACCCAGAAGCACATTGGCAACCAATGTAGCTCAAGGAGTAGAGCGTCATTTACTACCTGTGCTGCCACATTATGCACCAGTTGAAGCTTCCGAATGCTCTTTGAGGGCAGCCCCCTATACAGCGTATTGTGGTGGTCCAGACAGGAGGTCATGAGGGCATGAGTGACAGGGAGCAGGGCCTCCCAGTCCAGGAATGGGTGCAACTGGCACACAACCCAAAGGTGTGCCAAGGCCCTCCTAGCCATGGCTGCCACCTGCTCTTCTAGCAGGAGCTGTGAGTCCAGGAGGTCCCCCAGATTGTGTACTGGGTCTGTCTGAGGCAGTGTCACCTCATCTAAAACCAATGATGGAAAGTCCCTGACACCAGAGGGTCCAAATACCCAGAGCCACTCAGTCTTGCTTGGTTCCATGGCATCACTCAGGCAGCCTGGGGTGCAGATATAAAGCTGGGTATCATCGGCATACTGGTGATATCTCACCCCAAACTGTTGGATGACCCAGCAGCCTCATGTAGATGTTAAATAGGAGGGGAGAAAGAACTGAGCCCTGAGGGACCCCACATAGTAGGGGACGTGGACTGGACCTCTCCCCTCCTCTTAACACCTACTGGAACTGGCCCCAAAGGAAGGAGGAGAACACAGCACTGTGCTGCCCATCCCCAACTCCTGGAGATGGTCCAGAAGGATAGCATGATTGATGATATCAAAAGCCACTGAGAGGTCAAGAAGAGCTAGGATGGATGCACTACCCACATCCCGCTCCCACCAGTGGTCATCCAAGAGTGTGATCAATGCTGTCTCCATCCCGTATCCTGGCCTGAATCCTGATTGAAAGAGTCTAGATAATCTGTTTCATCCAGAATATTTTGAAGCTGCTGTGCAACCACCTTCTCCACAACCTTCCCTAGAAAGGGAAACTGGATGAAACTGTTCAGGCTGGTTGGGTCAAGCAATGGCCCCTTGAGGGAGCACCACCACCTCCTTAAGAGCCTTAAGGAAGAATTAACCACCTTCTGGACCCAATCACATCCCCTCCCGGGCAGCCTTGGCCAGCCAGGAGGGGCATGGTTCTAATATAGAGGTGGCTGAACTAACAGCATCAAGAACCCTGTCCACTTCCTCAGGCTCAACAAGATTGAACTCTTCCTAGATAACCTTACAAGACTGAACCCACATAGTCTCCACTGGCTCTGCTTCAAGGCTGGTATCCAGCGCAGAGGAAATCCAAGCAACTTTATTCATCGGATGCCTAGCCTATTCCTCACAGCAACCCTGTAAGTAAACCTTGGAATTATCCCCTCCAAGGAGAGTCCGGGTTACCTGAAATAGGGCTGCTGGGTGGCTCTCTGCGGATGCAATAAGGGCGGAGAAATAATCACGTTTTGCCACCCTTACCACCATGAGGTAGGCTCTAACAGTGGCTCTGGCCCGTGTCAGGTTCGCTCCTTGTCATCCACCAATGGTGTTCTCGGTGTCTCTTCACCTGCTTCATTTCCCTTAAGACGTCCATAAACTGCAGAAAGTTCTGGGATCCATGGGTGCAGAGAGGCCGCTCAAGCACAATCCAACCCAAAGCCTCAGCTGCCTTCCCATTCCAGGTGGCCACCAGGGTTTCCGTCAGACCATGCAGCAGACCTTCAGCAACAACCCCAAGCTTCCTCTGGAAACTGACTCGGTCCGTCAGTTGCCTGAGGCAGACTGATCTAATAGATCCAGTCTCCCTGCAGAGTGGGGTGATGCCAGAGAACTGGAGATCACCAGTGAGTGATCTGACTGTGATAGGGGAGAAACCAATTATCTCCCCCAAATTCAGAAAACCTTGCCACTGCCCCAGTAGAAAAACCAGGTCAGATGTATGACCACTATTATGCATTGGGCTCTGGATGACTGGGACAGGCCCATGGCTGTCATGGTAGCCCTGAACTCCTGAGCTACCTCAGACCCCGCCCCCAAGGAAGGCAAGTTGAAGTCCCCCAAGACCATAAGCCTGGGGAACTCTACCACCAACCAGGCCATGAAATCAAGGAGCTCAGACAGGGAGGTTGCTATGCAGCAGGGAGGCTGGTACAGTAGCAACAGTCCCAACTGATCCCTAGAGCCCAAATTAATAAATACGGTCTTGTACCTGGCAATCTGTGGGACAGCGCCTCCCAGGTATCTCAGATGATTGATGATGATGAATGATGTATATTGGATGAATATCAATGGATTACAGTGAATCTGAGCCAATGTATTTTTTTCTTGCTCATTCTGACAAGTCAGTTAGTATAAAAATTGGTTTGATGTTCCTTGTGACTTTCCTTTTATTGGAATTTGCAGGGAACATAGTAAGGCATTAATTCTTTTCTTTTTCTCCTGTCAGTTTGTTGGGCTGCAGTTGAAGCCTGGATCTTGTAGTCTCATGGTCCCGATGTCTCTTGCAGAGCGATTTCACTACTTTAATTGAACTCAAAGACTTACTGACACTTGGGGGGGGGGGGCGGGCAGAGGGCATTTACTAACCATATAATCTAGTCTGCTTATTTTGCAGAAGGCTCTTGTTTCTCACCATCCCAGTCATACTAATTTTTGTTCCCAGGAAAGCATGGGCTACAGTTAAAGTTCACGTTGCATTTTAAGAGCACCCCCTCAAACAATGTCCTTCCTCTTCGGTTACCTTTTGTTTTCTATTGCAGACAGCCCATGGTGGGGCTCCCTCTCTCACCCTTTTTGCCTTGGGCTTTAAGACTTGCTGAGTGGAGCCATGCTGTCTTCGTTTTGTCATAGTTTTGTGGCTCAGTACATAATGTCAACTTTTGTTTCCCATGTATGTGCCTTGCACTTCAATAAATGCTGAAATGGTTCATTCTCTAGGACTCATGGAGGCATCCAGTGTGTATGCGTGTTTTTTTTCCCCATTATTGGACAGCTGAAAAAGAATTCTTAGTTGTTGATGCTTGCCTGGACAAGCAACTGACTGCTCATCCTCTTTGCTGCTGAAATAAGGATGTGCGTTAGTCAAAATTCTGAAGATTTCTCACTGTTTTATTATCACTTTGCCCATTGGTATCAGTATAAGATATCTTGATAAATATTTCAGATAGTAATCATCCCCTAATTAATTGTATATGCTGTGCTATTTTTAGCTGATGGAATACACCAGCAATATACTTCTGTATCCTTCATGGCGATGAAACATTTGGAAGGTCTGTGGCAAAAGTTTCACAGCAAGGTAGTGGTTTGCCTGTGAGGTGAAGTAGGTTCTTGAATGTTGTGAATGGGAAGTTTCTCTTTCCTGCCACCTTTCTTTAATGAGGTCTTATCTTGCACGGTATGCAGAAAGCATGGCTCTCATTCTTTCTCTGATTGCTCAGATAACTCTTGAAATAGCTACAGGGTTTTATCAGTTTTCCTCTCTCAATGCAAGTGCGCGGACCAGTCCTTCCACATAACAGGTTCTTTTTCCAGTCCCCTGCTCTCAGGCCCTCTTGTATTTCTACAGTTATGTTTTGTTCTTCTTTGTGACTTAGTACTCTGTACCTTAGCAGTGTGAATTATATATTTATTTATAAAACTGCATTCAAACAGAAAAGTGTTGGTATATGTTTTGTTCCTCCTGACACGTGAGAAAAATGAGTGCATTAGAATCTTCATGTTGGTCTTCAAACGCTTTGGGATGGTTTTGAACTAGATTTCCCCTCCTTTATTTCACCTAGATGACATACTGAATAAGAAGATATGCTGAACTTGAGATGAAACAAGGTACTATGTATTTGTTAGGTTTGCAAAACAATTTCACACTGAATTTTATAATGATGGTCTTTGAGTGATTTGGATATATTATGTAGCAACCACCCTAAACTGCCTTAATACTGCCTCTTCTGTAAAAGCTCAGTACCGGGCTACCCCATCATACCGCACAGTGTATGTGTTCAACTACAACTTGCATCATCTCAGCCAACATGGCCATGACAGGAGTTGTAACTTTAGGCATCTGGAGAACTCAGTCTGTGTTTCCAGAGGGAAAATACCTTTGTCAGCCTTGCTGCAAGAATTGTTTGACTGGAAATACCAGGACTGAATTTGAGACTTTTTGTGCTCAGAATGTACTTTAAGTTATAATCCCACCCAGTTGAGTTTTTCTTCCTTTCTTTATACCATAAACTGGCACAGGGGGTAGTGCTGTGGAAACATATTATGTAATAGACCCATTCACACAACATGCTAAGCCAGAATTTGCTTTAACAATTGTGGTTTGAGTAAGCTTCTATTGACCTGTCTGGAACTGCATTTAAATACCTTGGAAATGAGGCCAATCAAGGTCAAAAACAGTATATGGAAGTGACTTTTAGCATCTTTGCAAGATGGGAGTATATCAGCATTCTTGTTTCAAGGACTTGCCAGCAGACTTCAAAGTGGGAATGTGGTGTGAGTGCAGTTTCCAGTTTCTACTGACAATTTTAGTTTCTGGATCCGGTCTTTCAATCTCTAGAAGTTCATGCAGTCTTCTTAAGAAGGACTTCCTTCTCGCCTACTTTGCAGTGAACATTTTCGGGAAGTGGTGTTTTGGTCTTGAGACAGTGCCACACTGTCTCAAGTGTTTGTATAGTTAGGTGGCATAACACCTTTTACCATGCAGCCTGTGGAAAGCCCTTGCTATATGCTGCCTGTTTTGCAGAGTAAAAAACCACTCATTGTTTAGTTGCAATAAAGCACCTCCTTTGTTTTTACCTTCTCTCTTGTTAAAAACCCTTCGCTTTACATCTCTTGCCTTCAGGAGTCCAGAATTGTTCCCTATAGGTTTTGACAACTTCTCTTGTCTTGCCTTCACTTGATTTGCATGCTGATGAATGAAGAGTTTGTGCCTGAAGTGAGATGGTGATGTATATACAAGACAGCCAGCAGCTGTTCTTAAAGAATGCAAGTTTATTTTTCTCCCTGTAGTGTGTCCTTTGCCTTGTAGAGGGTGGGAGAGGAAAAGGGTTTCATGCTGATAGCAGTTTTCCTAGGTAGTATATTATTAACATAATAACTAGGCTATTATTATTATGGTTGGTCGCACAGTCAGCCAGATGTTTAGACTGGATTTGGCATTTTTATCCACCTATCGAGTCCTTCCCAAGGATCTGGGATAGGCAGATGTTGTTTGATGGTGTTAAAGGTATTATTATTATTATTAACATAATAACTAGGTACTCTTATTAACATCTCTTCGCCTATTATTTTCTTTTTCTGTTTTAGTTCTGTTTTTATAGTTTTTAATGTTTTTAATAATTACTATATAATGGTTTTACGAAATGATTGTTTATATATTTATTGTTTTATTGGATTGTTGTACACCGCCCAGAGTCACTTTTTGTGAGGTGGGCAGCCATATAAATTTGATTAGTAAATAAATAAATAGTCCACTTGATTTCTCTTTCAGCTATGATATTTGATAATCCAGAAAGATACTCTGCAAAACAGCTCTGCATTGTTGCCTGGGTCTGCCAGCTTCTGATGCAATTAAGAAGTAATATTTGCTAAATAGCACTAAATTAAGCTTAAATCCCTTTCCCGTGCCACATAAGACAGTGAATTCCTAGTTTTCTAAAAAGAGTTTATTGTTATAGACCAACCAATCCAGTAGTACAACAGTAGTCTTCAACAGCTTGCTTTATGGGTAGATTGATGAAATGTCTTTTCTAAGTAAGGAAGAAAAACAGTGACTCTTCCAGTGCAGGCAAAAATCTGTGTCCTTACTAGAAGATTTCACTGGGATTTTTGTCAGACATTTTTTCAGACTTAGAGGAAGGCAGATTTGCACAACAAGACTTCTTTTAACTAGAGGTATGCAGACTTCTGTGCATGAACTGCTCTCTGCATGGAATAACCAATATTGGATGGTCTATGTCTCCATCAAAACATGCATGTTTTGCTTGGGCATGGGCTCAGAATACATGGTCTGTCTAGGCACGGAGTGAAAATATGTGTTTGATCCATGCAGAAGTGTTTTGGCGTGGGGAGAGCAGGAAAGAATGGCAGCAGTTGTAAGAGGAGACAGGGAGAGGAAGGCACTGAGAATATTTGGGGGGAGGTAGGCAGGGCAATTGGATATGCCGTGTTTGAATTCCAGGGCAGTGGTGACTAAAGGAAAGTGGGGAAAGGCAGGCACTGGGAAAATTAGGGGAGGCAGGGCATTCCACTACCACCCTTGATATATACAACCCACCCACCTTTTTCTGAACCTCCTAGCTTTCCTTTTCCCCACCTTCCTTTAGCCCACTGATACCATACTTGAATTCAAAGGCAATGGTGGCTAAGAAGTATGGGAAGAAAAGGGCCAGGCAGATTGGCTGGTGGGCTGGCACACAGGCCACATGGAACAGGAGAGTTTGCCCTCCTTGTTTTGTAAGATCCTTCTGGAATTGGTTTCAGCCACACTCTTGAACAACCAAATGTTCTGGTTGTTGATTTTGGTTTTCCTGCCTCAAATAAATACGAGCTTTTGTGTGAGGGTATCTCAATATTTTATATTTAATCAGCCAGGGTTTTACTTATCTGGTTTGATTTTTGTGAAAGGTGGTAGCTGGCATTCCCTTATGCTAGAGCAGGGTGTGCAGCATGTGGGTAATGATGTACAGTATGACATTTGTACCCCACATTACTGATTATGCAGTTTTCCTGATGCAAATTGATCAGAACTGATGCTGCAGTTTCAGTAAAACTAAAAATTACCTCATATAAACTATGCTATGCAAATTAGATAGTTCAAACTTCCTGGAAAACCCACGCAACTTGTTGAAAGCTGCACTTTGCTTTTGAATGGCATGTTTGTTCTACTCAGCATCCGGAATTCCTGGCCATCGTGGTACACATTCTTCAGAAGGACACTATAGTGGATGTGATTGTGCTAGATATTAAGTCTTTTGCACACTCAAACAATGATTTGGAAGATGTGTTTCAGATCTTGTGTGAGCACCACACTACTCTGGAAAAAAGGTACCATTGGTTTAAGCAACATTATATTTTCTTGCAGAAGGTCCAAAACAATTGTTCTGAATTATTATAGAAATATGTATAGCCCTACTAGATATTGCCCATTAATTCCTTCTGGGTGTTGCACTAATCTGAACCTTCTTTTCCACTTACATGATTACACTGTATTATTGGTCCACTTATTCCATTAGCAAATAGGCAAGCAGGTACTCAGTAATTATGAAAGGTTTACTTGGTTTGTTTGTATTATTGATAATATTTTCAAATGTGTACGTGCTGATATCACATGATCAGAGAACAGGTGAACATCAAAATATAGTTTCAGATTAAAAAGAAAAGGAGACCATATTTCAACCGAATATGTAAATAAAAATATGCTTATTAAATACTTAATAGCAAGTCTCTAAGGTTGCGTTACTGAATAGGAAAATTAATCCAAAATGTTAAAGTGGTCATTTATGTAAGAATATTAAGAGAGAAGCATGTTCAAATGAACTTACTGTGGTGATGGGATGGTAGGATACTTTTCAAGAAACTTTTTAACAGTTGAGAAAGAAGTTTGTAAAAAAAAGGAGGAAAGCATGATGTGATAGTAATAAAAGTGTCAGCAGGTCATGCTGATCAAGGAAACACTGTTTTTCCTCTGAATTTGCTTTGTGGCATGGCTGTGCAAACAATCTGATTGTGTTACTGTCATTCTGTCGCTCTATGATTGATGAAGAAATTGCAACTGTTTTGTCAAGAAGAACCTGTGAATTTGGAGTAAAATGAGATGCAGTTGCATGCTAAACCCCTCTTGATTTGGTGGATCACTGCCAGAGAAAAGATAAAGGTAGTGGGACTCTTCTTCAGGATTTATTTTGTATGGAAAATGTTACGTGTGAAGATTTGTTATAGTTCTTAATGCAAAGTGACTGCATGGTTGACGGTGGGAAGGGCAGAGAAGCACTTTTGTTCCAAAGATGTCTAGAAAGATGACAGGAGACACATGAGCAAGGCTGGCTCTTGAGTGAGTTGCAAACAGAGCTTTAAAAAGAGTTAGCCTTACGTTGCTTCCACCTTAAGTATTTCAGTTGTGGTGGTGTCAGTTACTTAGACTGAGAAGTTGAAAAATGTTCCCATAAGAAAGCAGTGGCAAACCGCTTTCATATGGTTGCCAAGAAAATGGCATGGATGTGTCATAAATTCACCAGGAGTCAAACTTGACTTGAAGAACATTATCATTTTATAGTGACTGGTGGTGTAAAGAACTATATTGAAAAGACAATCTTTTGTTGTAAGCGCTGTGCAGGCAAGTAGGGTCCACAGGAGGGAGATCAGATGGGTCGGTCTGACAAAAGCAGTGTTGTGCTGTCATGTTGCAAGCCCCTCCCCTTTTGTATGTGCATCGTGGCATTACCCATATGTCCAAAAGGAATGGAGCCTGTGGGGTGACTGGGCAATACAGCTTTCACCATTTTGATGAAGGCACACTAAAAAGTGATTTGGAAGGAGAGCTTTGGAGCTCAAACAAGCACAGTAAATCTCTGTTAGTCATTAAAGTAGTCTACCTTTTTTTCAAGCCTCTATGTCAGTGTTGTCCAAACTTGGCCACTTTAAGATGAGTGGACTTCAACTCTGGGAGTTGAAGTCCACTCATCTTAAAGTGGCCAAGTTTGGACAACACTGCTCTATGTGATTCTTTAAAAAGGGGGCATTATCAGTTTAAGAGCTAGACTTAACATTAATGCGTAGATTTTCTAAATCAGGGACACTTTTCTTCTGTTTGGTATGATGTGGCAGCTACTTAATGAAGAGAACAGAAGGGTTCTGCTTCTGAGAAAGCCAGAACACTTCTTCACCATCTTTTCAAAGCATATAAAGGCCTATTCTTTTTATATAGTTGTACCCAAGCAACTAAATTTAGAGGACCCTCGTATGCTGAGCATCCAGTTATGGAATATTGTTTGCAGAGAAGTCTGCTTCAGAATTATTTTCTCTTGGCACCAAACCCATTTATTTTCTTAGATCTTTTCATTCCTGAATCGTTATTTATGTGCAGTTTTTAGATTCACTTTGTTTGTTTACTCTTCAGTTTTCTCTGAGTTAGGGATTTACTTTTTTAGTTGCACATTACATGTAAACTATTTGCTCTGGAATGACTGATCCATTTATAAATGAAATAACAGTACTAAGTTTAATTGAGAAGTACTAAATTGAGCATTCAAATATGGGAAAATAACAGTCTAATCTTTGCCACAAGCCGTGGTTAGAGTTATTGTCTGTCCCACTTGGAAAATAGCATTATTTTGTTCTGGCATATTGGCAAGAAGGTTTGAATCAATAAACCTCAGGCTCTCTGTGCCATTTTAGTCCCTCCAGAACTCCTATGGCTAATTAAAATACAATTGTCCTGGACTTTTTATTAGTTGTGCACTCTATCAAGCAGTGAGGTCTTGAACTGAGTGTTGGCGGTCTTGGTTAAATTTAATTATCAGCAGTTTTCAATTAGTATCTCCCACCTATGGGAAAAACAAGGAATTGGTGGAACTTGTACCTGAAGATAATACATTAACAACCTTTCAGAAGAGCAACAGAAAGCTATGCATCAAATGGAGCTTACAGTTGTAACAAAGCAGCATGCTTTTTATTATTTATTATTTTTTTAATGTAATTATATGCTCTTTCCCCTGAAGCACTTTTGCAGTCTGTCATAGTACCAAATCTGAAGAATAGAACAGTACAGTATGAATTTATATTCCATTTAAAAATGGAAAAATAGTGAAAAAAACAAAACTGAAAAACCATACGCAATTATATTAATACAGGGGGAGGCTTGGGTGAAAAAAATAGGTATTTTTCCACACCTGCTGAACGATTTGATCAGTTGCACTTACTTCAGGAGGGAGGGCATTTCAGAATGAATGAGAAGACTTGCTGATGAATAACTGCAAGATAGTATTTTGCGGTTCTTGCGTACCTAGGATGAATGCTCAGGTAAACTTGACAATCAGCTGGTTTGGTGTGTAATAACAAAGGACATGGCACAACAGGGATGAACCTAGGACCACATTCAAACTATATAAATATTCTTTTTGGATGCACACCCATTTAGAATACGCACTCTCTACAAATTCCAAACCAAAAAAAGGGCTTGTCTTCCCAGGATTCAGTTTCAGCTTATTGGCTGTCATCCATTCCCTCGCTGTGTCCACAACCTGCCTTGAAGCATGCAACAGCTTCTCCTGAGTCAGGTATTATGGAAAATTAGAACTCCAAAGTTCCTGATGATCAGTCCCAGCAGTGTGATATGTTAAATAAGATAAACAGGGAAAAAATGTCTTGTGGCATCCCATAACTTAGCTGCCAGGGTACAGAGGCACTATCACGCCATATTGTGTTTTGGGGACCATCCTCTCAAGTGAGAACAAAACCACTGTAACACAGCACTTCTAGCCCCAAACTTGAGGAGATGATTTAGCAGAATACCATCAAATGGCACAAAAAAGATAAACATAAACAAGAGATACACTCCATGTCTCATATTGTATATGTCTTATGTCTCTTTCTTGTAGAAAGTATCTGAAGATGACCATGGTTGAGTCTGATGCTTACAATTTTATCTTATTTTGATTACACCAAAAAGTTTTCATTTTGTAAAAAACTTTACAGAATTGTAGTTTAATGATATTGGTTGGCAAGGATAATATCGAATCACCAAGCATGAACAGTATTTTAGTATAGCTAAAGAATTAAAGAATTATAAGAGGGGATGTGGTGGCGCAGTGGCTTAATGATCCTGAAAGTTGCGGGCCAGAAACGGTCGACACTTCAGCGGTTCGAGCCCAGCTCCGCGCAGCAGAGCGAGCTCCTGCTTCCTCCCCAGCTCCTGCCAACCCAGCAGCTCGAAAACCTATGTGAGTAGACAAATGGGTCCTCTCACCCCGGTGGGAGGAAAATGCTGGCGGCGCTTGCACGGGAGACAGGAGCAGTTGCCGGTAACGTGGAAGCCGCGCACGCCCGAAAAAGGCGCGAAGCAACAGAAACCCCGCCTCCTGTGCTCACTAGCTGGGCTCTGCTCTAGGAAGGAGGCACTGGCAAACCACTTCCGAAACACCTTGCCTTGAAAACTGCAGGGACTCGTCCAGGCAGTTGCCGCAGAATCGGTAACGACTGAGTGCAGATAAAAAAAATAATAATAAAAAATAAATTAAAAAAATTATGCAGCATTGGCTGATTACATGTGTAATCTTTGTAAATGTTTTTTTAAAGCAACAGCAGGCTATTAATGTTGGAAATAATTGAAATAGGAATGACCAGTTTGAAAATGGGTTGGTAATTTTACACCCCCATTTTCAGTGGTTTCAGTATTTATATATAGAGGCTTCTTTAGACTGATGTCTTCCAAAGGTGTTAGATTGAAATTAGCATCATAAAATGAATCTGGAAGGAACATTAAGAGCATAAGTGAGAAGTCAGAACACTGATTTAGAATAAAATGCTCTTCTATATGAAGAAACTCTTTGATATAAACATTGAATTTTGTAAAAAGTAAAATAGCATATTTTATGCTATGCTATATTATATTATTATATTAATATATACTATGTTATATTAAAAATGTTCTTGTGTGAAACTCTAGTTCCCAAGTAATCAGAACTGTAGTGGAAGCAAGATATCTTTTTCCCAAGCAGGTAAGCACTTAATGTTGAACTGTGATAATTTTAAAATTGCATGCCAGACTTCTGACCTGAATTACTAGTCCAAGCACGGCAAATCTCTTGTGCAGTGTATGCTGATTTAAAAGTAATTAGCATTGCTTTTGATAATTATGTGCTTTGTCTTTGTTTTTAAAACCTAATTTGATCCTCCTTATTCAAAAGGTTCCTCCTATTTAAGTCATAGGGTGTGGTGGCATTGAGATGGAAATCAGGATCTGCTATGATCCCAGTGCAGGCTAAATTATGGTTTGGGGTAGGAATCGGTATATAAAGGTTCTCAAATGATAATGCTGATAGAATGAGAGAGCTGAAGTTACCAATGTTGTAGAAGATATTATATGTTATGTTATGTTATGTTATGTTATGTTATGTTATGTTATGTTATATAATATATATAAAACACAGAACTGTGTTTTTTTCTTTTTTATTGTGAGCCGCCCAGAGTCACCCATTGGGGGAGATGGGCGGCATACAAGCCGAATAAATAAATAAATAAATAAATATTATATTATATTATATTATATTATATTATATTATATTATATTATATTATAGTAAAGAGTGCTGGGTAGAATTGTCTTCACAAATGTGAATTAGGATCATTGTTCTACAGTACTTTATTAGTGGATTGCAACTTTTGCTTTTTCTTCTTTCCTCCTTAGTTTATATTATGCTGCAGATTCCCCATATGAATCACCTCAAATGTTTATTTCCACACCTCTCAAAGGGATATATTTGGGAAAGTGAGGGCACTGTGGTTCTAGTATAGAAGCAAAGCTGGTAAAAGGTCCAATTGAATTCTAGTTACTTTAGGTAGAAGCTTCCTTCTCTTAGAAGTGAAACCATCCATGACAATGAACATGAGAAGAATATTGTGTAAAAACTCAGGATTCCAAACTTACTTTAATGTAAGTTTAATGAACAGAAAATAAGGACTTGTACTGAACAGTGTTCTTGTTGATGGTCCTCTTTTTGCTTCCTTACCACATACAAACATTTCTGACTTGCAAGTCCAAAAACAGCAGTATAATATTAAGTAATGTCTTACGACCAAGCCGTTTCCTTTTTCTTGCATGCATTTTATTTCTAAATTATTCCTATTCGATAAAAATAAGGATCATATAAAGAAACCAATTCGTTCCTGTTTTCCATATTGTAAGTAATTATTGGCACTGTTTATTCCTTGGAGATCTCTGACCAAATATATCTGTAGAGAGAATTTTCCATTTAGTGTAGTTGGCTTCTTTGTTTAGAATGACCTTGAATCATTGTTGACCAATGACATCACCAGCAACTAAAGTTTATAACAAGCTACAAGTTCTCTCATGCAGTTGCTTTAGATCTCATTAGTATTCATTTGGATTTATTTTAGATCATATTTTTTCTAATTGTTTCAATACAAGGATGAAAAGTCTGTCGATTTTAGAGACTATACCTGACATAAACGGTGGCTGTTGGGTTGCTATGGGAGTTACCTTGAAGGGTCTTCAAAAGACATGAATAGGCTGGGGTAATCTGAGTTTTTCAAAATAGAAGCAGAAAGTAAAGAGAAATGACAAATCCAGAAAGAGTGAAGAAGGGGGTGAGAAGGCACTAAGTATTTATCTGCTCTTCGAGAGATAAGTAGCTCAGGAAGATTGAAGGAAAAAAGCAGAAAATAGAATGGAGTAAGAGATTAAAGAGGAGCATCAGAATCTCTCTGAAAAGATTGTTTTATAACTGAGAAACCAGTGTGTAAAGGCTCTCTGGTGACTACAGTGGTACCTCAAGATACGAACGCCCCATCTTACGAAAATTTCAAGATACGACCAGCTCCGGCCGCAAAAATTTACCTCAACATGCGAACTCCGCCTCAAGCTACGAACCGGATCCGCGGCCATTTGCCCTGCTGCCACGTGGAAGTGGAAGAGGAAGTGCTAATGAAATCTGAGCGGGAGGACAAAAGCCCAAGGAAAGCAATGCAGAAAGAGGAACTGCTAATGAAATCTGAGTGCGCGGGGGGGGGGAAGCTCCCGCTCCCGGCTGTGCGTGCGCGCTGATATTGCTTTCACTGTGCTTTTGTCGCTATGGAGAAAGGAAAAAGGAAAAGGAAAAGCCATTTGCCCTGCTGCCACGTGGTCAGGGCTTCCTGTGGGCGAGATCGCGGTAGCAAGGAGGCGTTCGGTGAGGCTTGTGGTGTGTTTTTTGGCATTTGGAAGGTTTTTGGTGTGCTTGTCAGCATGGCTCCAAAGAAAATGCAGAGCGGGCGTGGCAAGAATAAGGCTTTGCAGCTAAGAGGCAAAGAAGAGAGGAAACCCCTGAAGGAGATCTCCCCGAAGTCCCTTTGGAGGGGGACTCTCCCTCCAAACAGTAACTGCCTCCCCACCCCATTCTCCCTCTTCATACTGTGCTTTTTTTCATGTTTTTGTGGTTTAAAAATAAAATGCATATGTTTCAGAACTGTTTGTATTTACATTGAACCTTATGGGGAAATTTGCTCTTTCCTTTGGCCATAGCCCTTGGCCTGGTGATTGCTTTCACTGTGCTTTTGTTGCTATGGAGAAAGGAAAGAGCGCGGAGGAATGGGGGGGGGAAGCTCCCGCTCCGCTGTGCATGCGCGCGACATAAGCCTTTCCCCCCAGCGCGCTGATTGCTTTCACTGTGCTTTTGTCGCTATGGAGAAAGGAAAGAGCGCAGAGGAATCAGTGGGGGGGGGAAGCTCCTGCTCCCGGCTGTGCGTGCGCGCGACATAAGCCTTCCCCCCCATTGCTTTCAGTGTGCTTTTCTCGCGCGCGCCAAGGGCTATGCACAGAGGAAAGAGCGTGGAATTAAGCAGCAGCACGGGGGTGGGGAAGCGCCCGCTCCGCTGTGCGCGCGACAGCCTTCCCCCCCATTCCTTTCACTGTGCTTTTGTCGCGCGCGCCAAGGGCTATGCACAGAGGAAAGAGCGCGGAATTAAGAAGAATCAGCACGGGGAGTGGGGGGGAAGCTCCCGCTCCCGGCTGTGTGCGCGGGAGCCTTTCTCAGATTTCATTAGCAGTTCCTTTTTCTGCGCTAGGGCTGACTAAAGCGCGCCTGGGGAATTTCTTAGCGTGCAATGCCGGCTGACACATTGAACCTAATGGGGACATGTGCTTCAGGATGCGACCAAATTCGGAGGGCGGATTAGCCGTATTTACATTGAACCTTATGGGGAAATTTGCTTCAGGATGCGACCAAATTCAGAGGGTAGAACAGATTAACCGTATTTACATTGAACCCTATGGGAAAACGTGCTTCAGGATGCGACCAATTTGACTTGCGATCAGAGTCACGGAACGGATTAAATTCGTATCTTGAGGTACCGCTGTACTTACTTTTTCCAGTGGAAACACTTGGAGCAGGGCTTTTGACCAAGAGTTTAAGGCAGGAATGGAGAACCTAGGGCTTCCACTATTTGCTTATCGGTTTCAGCATGTGGATTTCTTTGTAAAAGATTTAGCCAATCTGAGATCCATTTGAGCCCTTGACTATACGTGATATTCCCAGAAGTCTTCTCCAACACCAAAATTCAAAAGCATTAATGCTCTTTCTATCCTGCCTCTTCAAAGTCCAACTTTTGCTCCCATAGAGAGTCACGTTGCCTGCACAATTCTAATCATGATAGATAGATAGATAGATAGATAGATAGATAGATAGATAGATAGATAGATAGATAGATAGGCAGGCAGGCAGGCAGGCAGGCAGGCAGGCAGGCAGGCAGGCAGGCAGGCAGGCAGGCAGGCAGGCAGGCAGGCAGGCAGGCAGACAGAATGGCATTTAAAAATCTTTTCCAAGACCTCCATAGGTATCTCCCAAGTGCTGCTCTGTGGCATATTTCTTGACTGCAAGTTGCTTTACTGTTGATTCTAAAAGGAAGAAATTGTCTACCACTTCAGTATCTTCACTATCAGTTCTAAGGCTTGTTGCTGTACCTGTTGTCATTAGTTTGGTTTCCTTTATGTTTAATCTTAATCCCATTTTTTCCTGTGCTCCTTGACTTTCATTACCAGAGCTTCCTGATTATTTCCTTTGAACTGTGAAGGGCTGACTAAGAAATGCCTGCTTTTGGCAGACTAAAAGTATCAATATACTGGGAATGATTGTTAAATTTGGGGTGCAAAAGTCCAGATAATCTAGATATAAGCAAAAAAATATAGAAAAAAATGTGTAAGTTTTGCTGCCATCTACTGTCATTGATATTCTTGCAGCCCAAATCTGGTAGCCCTACCCAGCACTTTATAATGATTCAAAATACTGGTTTATAGGAGGGAACATTTTTTTTACCTCAACACACAATTCAGAAGACTTCAAAATTACTACTTAGTGGGTCTTCCCTCTTTCTCTTCTTTTTCATTCTCTTTTAAATGAATACAAATACTGTAATTATACTCAGCAAAATTATTTGAGGAACCTCTAATTTTTCTTCTTCTGCATCTCATTTCCTATTTTCTCTGAAGATCTCTGGATGGCTGCCAGGTTTAAGCCACTTAAATACATCTCAAGACAGCTGTTGTCTACGAGTTTACTCCCAGGCAATCTTTGTGCTCAGCAGGATAGCTTTTTTCCCCATAATGAATGTGATTGCAGGAAGGGAGTCACATTTTGTCACAGGGCCTTCAATTAGATTGTCTTTTTTCCCTCTTATCCAGCTTTATTTCCTTATCCAAAATATGGGGCATGAGGAGGCTCCTTCCCACCTAAAAAAGAAGAGTCAATATTTCTTGTTTAATTTTCAAATGTATTTGGGCATGAAGAATTTACTTGACACATGTGTCACAAGCATTTTGTTTCCAAAGCCATGAATAATGATCACACCCTTCACTGTGGGAAGCAAAACCATTACACCTATGAATTGGACAAAGATGTCTTCATTTTCTGCTTTGTGGCCAAGAGTTCACGTTTATTTAAAGTTGGAAAAAAAGACAAGGCTGACAGTGAGGTGCCCTCAATGAGTGTTGGTTATTGATGCTTTGTAATTAATCTTAGAATCATCTGTTTCCTTACATTGCAGAAAGTGATTAATATTTCAGTTATCAAACATTTTGAACATAGGAGGGGGTGTCAGCTTCTTTACTTACACTGCCTTCCGGGGACTCTGTTTCCAGTTGTATGCAACCTATCTGAGCCATATCAAGATTTTTGCAATTCCTTACATGGATCCTCTTTTTGTCTCTCCCTCTCAATTTTTAAATCAAAGCAAATGGCTGTGTGAAGTTAGTTTAGCACAGATGCCGTTTCTTTCATTCTACATTACTTGGCCTGATTGTTGCAATCATGATTAATTAATTATTTGTGTATTCTACAAGGAGCTTATGTGGCATATGTGTGCTATAGCCTCATTTGTATCTTCACAATAACCCAGTTAGCTTTGTGGATCTGAATCTGTCCACATTGCCCACTTCACTTCTTTTTAATGCATCTGGGTTGGATCAGGTTAAATGGTCTAGGAAGATCCCAGGGTTACCAAGTAGATGTCACTAGTAGGATTTGAGTGTGATAGCAACTCCAATCAGGTTTCTCAGCTAGATGGTAGAGAATATCTATAGCTGTGACTATTCTTTGCCATTAATAACCTTGTCCTGCGTGAATAAGCATAATGTTATGGATGGAAACTGGTTGCTGCTTAAATTCTCAACCATAAACTTGAAGCTGGAAGGTAAACTGTAGATAACTGGATTTAGCCAATTTTAGTCTCTCGGTGCCAGTGATTTCTCTCAAAACGTATCCTCCTCCTACAGGTATCTTGTATGTCTGCTTGGAGCACTGATTTAACATACCTTTTTGTATTTTGTTCCTCTGAGTTAGCGCTGACTCCTGACAACTGCCTGGACTAATCCCTGCAGTTTTCGTGGCAAGATTTTTGAAAGTGGTTTGCCCTTTCCTTCTTCCCAGGGCTGAGAGAAAGAGTGATTTGCCCAAAGTCACCCAGCTGGCTTTCATATCTAAGACCGACTAGAATTCACAGTCTCTTGGTTTCTAGCCTGGTGCCTTTAACTCTTATTATACCTTACTGCTAATGAATATTTGGAACTACTCAAATTCAGTATGAAAATACTTTATGTACCATATTTATTTGAGGGACTGTCTACCCAGCTGATACAAGCCAATGGAGTTGGTGTGCTTTGGGTCCCTTCAGCTGAACAGTGTCATCTTTCAGGACCCAGGTGTTGTGCCTTCCCTGTTGTG
This sequence comes from Liasis olivaceus, assembly GCA_030867105.1. Lineage (NCBI taxonomy): Eukaryota > Metazoa > Chordata > Lepidosauria > Squamata > Pythonidae > Liasis > Liasis olivaceus. The sequence goes on from CM061348.1 coordinate 49,087,036, forward strand.
ACACCCACCCTCTGGAATAAAGTTTCCCCAGAATCTGGGTGGCTCCTGTGCTGATAGCATTCCAGAGGGCCTCGAAGACCTGGCTCTTCTCTCTGGCCTTGGGTTCGGGTGATTGGAGCCCCTCGTGTGTTTTGTTGTTGATTGGAAGTGCCATCTTTTTTTTCCCTATCTGCTTCCTTATCTTTTTGCTTTTTGTTTCTGAATTGTCTTACATTATATTTTTTGTTATATTGTGAACTGCTCAGAGTTGTTTGGAATTGGGTGATACCTAAATTGAATTAATTAAATAAATTAAATTAAATTAAATTAAATTAAATTAAATTAAATTAAATTAAATTAAATTAAATTAAACCCGAAAGGAAGATGACTCTGGATTTAAGAAAGAAAAAAAGAGAGACACCAATAAAGCTCTTGTGCAATGTCCAGCTTCCTCACTTTGTCCTGCTGAAACTAGTCCTGAGGTTTTCCACCTCCCCCACCTTGCCCTGCCAATACGTGCGTGCATAAATAAGCATATTTATATATAGGCAGCACTCCAAAAAAGGGCATGCGGACTGGGGAATCCTGGGAGTTGAAGTCCACACATCTTAAAGTTGTTACGGTTGAGAAACTCTGATTTAAACCTTGTTTTTTGCTTGGTTTTCAACAGTTTATCCTTATCAATGAATGTCAGACACCTTCTCCTTCACAGTCAGTTCATACGCAATTCTTGGCAGGAGAAACCCTCTCTTCCAATTTCAGTTTCCTGTGACATTTTTATATGGCTTCTTCAGACACAGTACTAGGACCTGCTTCCTAATAGCAGCAAAGCCCCTCTGACTGTATCAGTATCCAAAAGCATTTGTAGGACAAAAGTAAACAATACTGGAATACAATTCCACTAATTTTACCTAAAAGCTTTTCGAAGTAAAATTGTTTTACCGTGCCAGACCAAGGCTATAAACCTATAATATGTGCCCATTCATACAGGAGGAAATTTCTCAACTCAGTGGGCCTGTATAGGTCAAGGCTGGCAGGCAAGTCTTGTAAAGTTACATATCTATCAAAAATTTATTATTCAGTATAAAGAAAGTTGAGACAGTTGCAAATATGTCTAGAACACTTGTTTCCTCAAACATAGATTGGAATTGTTTAAACCCAACTTGGGTTCCTTCTTTTGATTTCTCTGTTTAAAATGTTTAAAAATATTTAGTTATATTCTTTAACCACCATTTGATTGATGTTTTTTTCAAAATATAATAATGTTTAATTTTCTATTTTTGTAAATTGGAAATTAAATAGTAAAAAAGAAAGAGAAATTATTATAACGTGCATGTTAGAATTCAAGAAGCACAAAGGATGACTGGAAAACTTTGCTTATCTTAGAGTTCACTGAAAAAGGTGCCATCACTAAGAAATATTTATCTTTGTTGTCTTTGATATAGTAGTAGTGGAGGAGCTGTCAACAGAGCATATTTGCATGCTTTTGACATTTATTTATTTTATTCTGATCAAAGTACAGAATTGTATTTAATAAATCCAGTCATAGAAGAAAGAGGATGGAATTTGCATTGTAAATAAATTCATGTGACCATGATGGAAATCAAGACTGGCCTATGAATTACAGGTATGGCCACATGGAAACTACTTTAAATTACTCCATATGGTGGTAGTTACAGCATGATGTGTCATTTGTAGTCTGCAAAGCTCATGGGGTTGAGGTGGTTTCTCTGTGCCAAGGATTTGGAATTTTGAGAGCAATTGGTGGGTTTTTTTCAACTAGAGGAAAGGAGAAGTTTGGAAAGTGGTTGCCAGAGTTAGCACGGGCAGTCTCAAATTATGTTCACCAAAATAAAAATTGGTGAAATTTCTCCTTCTAGTATCCCTTAAAATGCTCTCTACCAACTCAGATTCTTTCTGGCTAGATGGGCACATTTAAAATAAGGCAGTACCCTGCAATCATCCCCTATTTCCATATTTTAAGAATTACTTATGGAGTCTGTTTGGAACTGAGACCTTCTTGTAAATCAAGTTTATGCTAAAGTCTGGCATCTTGTTTTGCAGCATGCCAGTTTTCTGTTTAGTTGCTCAAATTTAAAGTCCCTTAATGAATTAAAATCTGGTGTGGCAGGGAGCCTGGACGGATGCCAATGTCATGGAGGCCCACAGTGACTGTAGATATTGTATTACCTGCACCTGCTTTATGTCTTTGCAGCTTGGTTGATCTCTACTTTGATGAAGAGGCAATCGTATAGCCATGCACTGATGCTTTGTACACAAGTCGCTTATATGGCATCAGATGCCATATGGAATAATTTAATGCTTCTTTCTGGCTGTTAACATTTAGGTCAGTCATTAATCTTTTCTCCAGAAGCAATCAAGTGTATGTTTATTCATTTTTAAATTTAAGAAAAGTTTATTGATGACTGAATTCTTAATACTTTCCGTAACTTCCCAATGTTCTATCTTTATTTTGTGGTCATGTAGAATGTACAAACAGCAGTAAAAATGCTCTAGATGTATTCAGAAGGTGAAAGATAGAGGAAGGCCTGTTTTTTTGGTTGTTCCTATGATTTGTATAAGTATTCCTGTAGACAAAAAAAATGAAACAGTTCATTTCAAAATGCAATTTAACCAGTCAGCTTTTTTTTTTTTTTTTTTTGCTTTATGGACTAAATTAGTGACTCATTAGGAATGTGTTTTATTTTTCTTACTTTTTGGCCAACCTCCCCACACTTGCTGGAGCAGTGCTTTGAACCGAATGAGAAAACCTCTCATTTAGTGAGGGTGGGAGGAGGGGAAAGAATCCCTTGTACGCATCTGTTAGCTTCCAAACACAGTCTTATTGTGAACTGAGATGCTATACATGGTAATGTAAATGTGATAATTCAAGGGACTGGCTTCTCCCTCGCCTCTGAATGAGTGAAAGCAACAGTTAATGCCTCAAGTTGGCTCATCTGTTAAGTACAATTAGCTTCATCTATCAGCCTTTCAATTCAGAGAAAAAGACAGTGTGGCATTTATTAAAGGCTGCCTTGTTTTGCTTGACATTTCAGAGGCACATGTCACTTGGGTGCCTGGGTCAGTGGGATGGTGTGAGGCTGTGGCACTTGTAGGCTTGATTAATGCTGACAGTGATGTGGAGACGTGGAAACAAATGTGGTTTTGCTTTAGAAAGGATGGTTAGTAGTGGGGGTGAGGGGAATACTGCAAACATGAATTCTTCTGTTCCCCAGTCCACCTTTTGTCACATGCAGAGCTTTCTAGGAATAATTTGCCAGGCAGATTCTCCTCCCCTCCTTCCCTGCCTCTCAGCTGAGTGCCAGCATTCATCCAGGTCGCCCCCTTCTCACACCTCCCGCAGAATGGTTTAATTGGTGCCTGCTGGGAGAAGAGCTCTGACTCCAAGACACACACAGCGTGCCAGGGTTGCATCACTTCCCTGCCATTCTAGTCTCTGTTCACATGGTGAGCTCTTCCCTTTCCTCTTAATGTTTTTATAACAGCTTTTGTGAGATGTGTATAATTGCTTTCCCCCTAAAAAAAAATTTTTTTTGTGTGTTTAAAATAGTCAGCGAAGCCCTCTCTGTAAACCCACAAGAAAGAAGGATGTAGTATAGTTGATCGTGTGGCTTTTCTGTGTAATAACAGCCTAAGTGATGCTGGGGTTTGCTAGCCTTTCCTGTCAATAATCTTGTTATTTTGGCTATATTTTTGGATGCAGTATCTAGAATTAGCAAGTGTGCTGATGTAATTATTCAGCTGCTTCCACTTTCTGCTACTGGAAGTAGGTACACAAGCTAGGCAATTCAGTCCATTTTTTGCTAACGTTACAGTTGAATTAGAATCCCCATTTTGTTGTCTCATGTCAAATCAAAATGATAAGCTAAGGTTTTCGTTTATGATTCTGGCTTGTTAGGGATTTTGCAAGGGATTTTGATTTGCTAACCAAAATAAGCAAGGGATTTTGGTGTGCTACACAAATCACAGATAGACTCATTCTGGTTTATATAGCAGGATCCAGTTAGCAGGATCAGCTAAAAGTATCCTTGCTTGTTCCTGATCGATGTGTGCAATAGCAGCATTGAGTCTAAGAGCTTTATAATTTCTGAATAAACCAGTAGTTTCCTGCAAATAGTCTAGCCTGACTAGATCTGGGGAATTTATGGCTTTCAGCACCCCAGCATCTGAGATTGCACCACTGAAATTTCGCAGCAAAATGGCTGAATGTCAGGGATGTAATTTTTGTGTTTTGCTATGCTTTAAAGGAAATGGAGAATCAGCTTAATGTAGGAGTGCATAGAGTTTTTCATTTGTCTGAGTACTTTCTCCAGGAGGTGATGCTAGCAATCAAGCTATATTTAATTTCATTTCCTGAATTACAGTTAACTTTCTTCAAAAGCAGCTTTATCATGCCTTCTTTTTAAGAAACTCCTAAAAAAGAAATTTACAACTTGTTGGACATATATTGTGTATTAGACACAATAGACACAATAAGTTAGAAGGAGCAAGGATTGAACATTATAGCAGTTCCTTTACCACTGGAACAGCCCCGATGGATATTGTACCTCTGTTGACAAAACAAAAGGGAAGTCCGCTTTGCTGTCCTCACCAGAAGACAATAGACTCAGTAATGGGCTCTGATCTACATCTGGAGTTTTTTGCATTTGTGTTGTAGCTGTTTTTTCAACTACTTTATCATTCTTATCTTAGAGATAGAACAAAAGACTGTTCAGACTTTTTGAAAAGGATAAATGCAATTTAATGAGCAATTTAATTCTACTGAATTCTGAATAGAATAAGGATGAAAGAAAAATATCTAGATACTTGTTTTTTCCCCAGATTGTAATAATCTTACAGTCTGTAGAAGTTCTGGTAACTCCTTTTGGATAGGCTGTTTCCTTATATGTTCATGCAATTTTTTTTTAATGCTCTTTTTTCCCCCTTCAGACTCTTTCCTATCATTCTTATTTCTGCCAAAGACAGGAAGCACAAACAATAAGTGATTTTCTAGATTGATCAAGCATTTATAGCAGAGTAGTAAACAGATTCTGACAATCTTTTCTAGGTTATATTTTGAAATTAATAATTAGAGGTATTGAGTAGTTAAAATAGCTTCTAGTTTATATTGATACATGTCATTTTGCCACTGACCATTGCCATAACTGTTTCAGTGGAGTCCTTGGGGTTCTCTGAGCTTGGTTCTTTTCTTGCAAACGTTTCATTACCCGGCTAGGTAACATCTTCAGTGCTAAAATGGGCTGCGGTTTGCTCTCTATTTATATACTGTGGCATGCTCTATTCACCTCTATTGGTATAACTGTTTCATCCTGCCAGGGAAAGATATGGAAGATTCCTACCCTGCTTCTTCTATGGATGATGTATATACTTCTGTCACTTTAGTATAAACAATGCCAGACTGAATATCTGCAACGGAACCCAAAGTAATTTTGGATCTGCATTATGGGGAAAGAAAATAAAATTTGGCTCTGGATATTCAGTTGACTGCTGTGATTCTGCAGATACAGATATCATGATCTTGTCAAGATCAGCACATCTATTTTTTTTTTTTTATAAGCAGATCAAAATTTTGTCTTTTAACTGATTAAAGAACTGCAATTTCAATATTTAAATGAAGCACATCTTAAAACAAACCAAAATCAGATTTGTAAGTTACCTAGCCTGTATCAGTTGACAATCGCTGGCTTTGACTAATGGCTTTTCCTCTGTCTCCTTTCCCTTGATAAGCTGGCTTCTCCTAGAGACCATATCATATTGTAGATTATTTTTGTAAGGCATGTCTTTCCTGAAGGATTTTAAGCTCTGGCTTCAGGTGAGTCCACAAAATACTCTGGATTGCTGCAGGTAAGGCTACAGCAGGTATCCTATTGCTTTTTAGATTAGTTGATCCAACTTTTGCGTTTGTCTCTTCAAATATTCTTGGAATGCTCATGTATTGTTCCATATATGAACATTTATTTTGCATGGCTTCTTTTGCAGATTTTTGAAAAATCAAAACTTTACTGGTTTTTTGTTTGCCATTGTACATGCATGTGTGAGTGACATATGATTTAAATATTTTATTTTACATATGTAGGGGAAAGAGATGGCGTGCAACCTAGCCTATTTTCATAAGATAAACTTCTGAGAAGCACTTGGGAGAGCAGAACTAGAAAATGCATTGTTACTATTTGTTAATGTAGTGCTGTTAGAAGGGGTTGGTCGTTCTCCTCCCTTTATCTGCAGATACAAACTTGCATTGTAGTAAACTGCTTCTCCTTTAATAGTCCACTAAGAGTGGCCACTGCTAAGACCCATAATTATCTACGTATATATTTTTTTATTTCACTATGTCTGAACGTGTTGTTCTGATCCCTTCCATACCTAATCCAAGATGTGTATCTCAGAATAATACTTGATGTGTTTGATGAAGTATAAAATAAAATGTTGCTGAACAACAACTTGTAACATCATTTATCATTGCATGTGCTAGGTGGAGCTTCTGGCAGTTGCAGTTCAGCAACCTCAAGCAGGATTTTTCAAACTTTTTCAGCCATGGAAGCTGTCAGCTAATCTATCTGTCTGCTTGTCTATATTGGAACACCCAACAAAGAGGCAAAGGTCTTGGGATAGAACATTTGTTTCATTGAATAATAATAATAACAACAACAACTATTACTATTACTATTATTCTCTTAGGGTCTCACCAAGACCTATCAAGTTCTCACCAAATCCTAGCCATAATATATTAGCTTTTAATTTTTATTAAACTACAAAAGACTAGCGCACCTTCCTCTCTGGAAATTATTCCAAGGATCTGGAGCAGCTTTCCTCAACTGGGGTTCCATGAGAGACTGTGATTGGGGTGGGGGGAACATTTTTTTTTAACTTTGCATGCTGCACAATGCAACTTGAAGTGGTGGGAAATTTTATGTGTCGCAGCTCAGCTTACTGATCATGCTAATGAACTGGGAGCTGTAAATACAGTAATTTTTATAGAGGGATTTCCTGAGAACTGAAAATTATTTCAAGGATTCTTCCATGGTAAAAGGGTTGTGAAAGGCTGATCTATAACTCTGTGGGAGAGTAATGCTATAACATTCCATGTTATGAAGAACTGGGGGAGACTGAAAGGTTGATCAGTCATAACCCCCATACAGATAACCATCTTAAACATTTTCAAAGCTGTAATCAATACCATAATGTACCCCAAGTTAAAAAAATGAACCTTCAAGGGAGAAACCCCCCCCCCCCAACTCCATATGATTCAGATCTGTTGAACCAAGTTTCAGGAAATAGCATACCTATATGGTAGACAATAAGATCTTGGGCTTCAGTAAAATCTATTACATTTTCCTGAAGGGTTGGTTTGGTTTGATCTGGTTGGGGGAGGGTGATAAGTAAGGGAGTACTGTAGCTACACACCGTTTGAAAGTAAAAATTAAGATTTGCAACTGTTTATATATCAAGTATTAAGGTTTTAGTTTTTTTAAATGTTTTTTATTCTTTTTGTGGGCTGCCCAGGGCTATGGTACATAAGATGGGCAGCCATATAAGTCTTATAAAATAAAGTAGTAAATTCCTATACTCTGCCTGCTGTACTATACAGATAAAGCCGCTTCTTCCTTTGACTCCTGGGTTCATGGCATGATTCTGTTAGATGGGCTGCAGCTAGTAAACTGGGTCATTTGGAAGCTCCTGCTGTGAAGTACTGCAATATCTGGCTTCACCTTCACAAATCATGTGGTGGTTGCTGTTATGCATTATGCATGATAGCCCAGCCCATGTGTTGGCAGATACGTTTGGAGGGCAGGACACATCATGTGCTGTCTGTGGGACTGTGTTGACAAATCAAGCCTCTAGCCTCGGAGGTGCTCAGAGCACTGCTTGACATTACTACATGTCTGGTGTTTAGTCATTAAGAAATCATTGTTGTCATAGGGTGAAGGGAAACATGGGAGAATATTGGAAGTATTTATAGCAATAAATCGGTAAAGCTTTCATGCTGTGTTCTGATCAGTTGACATAATAAAAATAGAACTTTCCTTTTTTTTTTTAAGCTTTACTACCAGAGGAAGCTATGTAGTTAATACAATAGCTACTTGTCACTTTTCAGAGATACAGAAAAACCCAGTCTACTGCCAAATTGCTAGCCACTTTAAATATAAAAATAACAAAATAATATCAAAACAAAACAAAGGGGAAATGTACTGTGATTATTTTTAAATAAAAAAAGTGGGTGCTTGAATTTGAAGCTTCATTTGAGGCTGAGGCCAAATGATCCCTAACCCTGGTAAGTGTGTGAGAGACAGACAAAACTCAATTGTTTTGTTTCATCATTGACTTACACTAGTTTTATATCTCTGTTTTGTACATTTTAGGGAAGACTAGTATCCTAGTGCTCAGGACTATGCAGGTCAGTGAGAAGAAAAGTGTCTTCTGTACCACAGTACAGCCTTGTCATGATATTCTGTAAGACAACATTCACAAATGTAAAGTCTCAGTGGTATAGTCCAGCATACAATTGACGTAATTTTGCTTATATGGAGATGGGGAGCAATAGGTCAAGACTTGGCTTAGAATACATGCACTAAATCTGTTTCTCTAGAGATGCCAACATGTCAGAGTAAGAAAGAAGTACTACAGCTCTTGCTTCAGCAAATTGAACTTGTATACCCTGTGTTAGTTGGCCCACCACCTTCACTGAGATGTTGATGCACTTCTACTTTTTGCTACTTGTAATGAAATGCAGTAATATTTCTCTACAAAGCTGGGGTTACACATCATGCTACTGTTGTCTGTTTGCAGTTTAGCTTGATATGTGGGCTCAGCTGTTATGGCTTAGTCAGCAAACATAGCTAAGCATTGTGTATATAACCATTTTTAGAAACAGGAACACCTATGCTTGTGATCTTTGTGCAATGAGAAAAGTATTTAATTATTGTACTAATAAGCAGGACAGGACATACTCAGAAGATAGATTGTTAAATTCTATCCAGATCAGTTTGTCTTTGGTCATCAGAGACCCAAAGTAATTACTAGTTGATGGATGGCTAGTGGCTTATGGGAGTGAAATAAGTGGCTTGATGAAAGTTACTTATGGACAGATGTCTACACACAAACTCAGGGGATTAAATTTAATAGCAATTTGACCATCTGGGGTCTCTGGGAGCACAGCCAAAAAAATACAGGAAGCCCAAATGACTGAATGATGCTGTATTGCTTCTTCCAAGTTGTCCAACCAGAAGATCTGGGAAATCATTAAAAAAAAAAAAATCAATCCTTTGGAAGTATGTCAAAATCAAGTTTGTCCTCCATCACATCATTCAGATAAGCTCTATTCCACCCCTACCCCGTGTTTGCTGTAGGAAAGTGATTAGAGTTGTGCTTTTGAATTATATTCATTTCTGATTTCCCTCTATAAACGGACTAATGATGTGTGGTGGAGCACATATTCTTCATGCAGAAGAACCCAGGTTCAACCTCTGACATCTCCAAGTAATTCCCAGTCTATACATACTAAGGGGTACACTGGCTAGGGATGATGGAATTGCAGTCCAATACACCTAGAGAGAGGTAGGTTGGGTAATTTTTTATTAAAAGATCTCAGGCAACAGAGCTACGAAAGATCCCAAATCTTTGCTTAGCTTCTGCCAGTTAGAATAGATTTATTAGGCTGGATTTGCTATTTAACTTAGTAAGTTAAACAAATGCAAATTATACTTTCTTAAAACAAATTAATAGTCTGATTCAGTTTCTCTTCCAGCGTGGCTTTGTTCTTTGGGCCAGTGCTTTTCGTTTTGAAATGTTTAAAATGGTAAACACTGTTTTTAAAAAGAAATACAACAGTACTGACTTGGACCTGGAACGGTGTGTGCTGTTTCCCTGTGCAAATTTTAGAAATTAAAATAAATTAGCACATTGAACAGTTTTTGCTTATACTTATATAATGCAAACTCTGTTTCCTGCTATAGGTTTTAAAGAGTCGTCAGACCCATGTGTCATCAGTAAGATCTAGTTATTTGCCTTTTGAATGAAAGCTGAAATTCTCACTGTTCTCCATATGCAAGTTGCTGTTACTGACACAATGCAGATCCCAGCTCTAGTTATCGGCAAGTTGAATCACAAAATACAGTACAAACATGTACTTTTTTCCCCCTTGGATCTTGATATCTAATTGTCAAAAAACCAACCCTAGATGTTATTGTGGGCTAACAGCTATAATTATGTTCTACAGCTATGCAGAAATAAGAACAGCAGCAAAAAAATCCTGTTCTAGTTTAGCTCCACTTAGTTAACTGTTAGCCTATTAAGCCTTTTCTGATTACTGTAATGATAAAACATACCAATGATTTAAAACTGTAAGCTAAACAAGTTCTACTCATTGAAGAACTATAGTCTACAATCTGAACTACAATGCCTAATGTAATCTAGGCTACATTTTATCTTTGGCAATTTTTTTCTCTAACAGATGCTGAGCAGACGTCACGTCACAGTTATTGTTGTTACTCCTCCTCCTATTTATACAACGTCTTTCAGTAAAGCACTTCAACATGCCTTTTTAAAAGTCTCAGTATAGATATTGCCCCCTTCCTCAGTCTGGTGTGCTTTAGATTTGTTCATGTTGGCTGGGAATTTGCCCTCCCAAATTCCCAGCCAACATGATTGTCAGTCCCAACCATCTGGAGAGGGTTGGGTTAATGGAAAGCTGAGCTTCAGTGACATTACAATACTAAGCTAACTGAATAATTTAATAACTGAACCTCAGGAGATGAGAACAACGTAATAGAAGAATATGTTTCTGCTACAGTGTTTCTCGCATTATTGAATTTGTAGTTTCACTAGGAAATTACATTAGAGTTCAAGACTGAATTCAGATTGTATATCATAGTTTAGCTTTGTGAGAATAAGCGTTGACTCTCCCTATATTTGTACATGCCCTCCTTAGGTGAGAAGCAGGCTGCAATTGCTTCTTTCCTAATTAACCACAACTTGCCACGTCAAGTAACCCATGGCTAATATTAGGTAACAAGCCACTCTTTAAACTAGAGATCACACAGATGCATCAAAACTGAGTTCTCTTTTGAACATAACCACATTTGTTACTGTTTGCTTATTTCAGTATCACTATCTGTTTTCATTACTTCTTTATGTAGGCCTTATACAATGTTTGTGTAATTGGTATTGTAGTGAATTCCTCTTGTGATGGATTGCATATTTCCCTTCTTTTAATGTGTAAATGCAGTTTCCATTCATGCTTAATGCCTTGGTGGTTAATAGGTTTTTAGTGAAGGTGTTTATGGGGAAGGGTTCAGGTATTGAGAATGGAAAAGAAGTAGAATACAAAATACATATTCAGGAAAGAGAATGGTTAATATTTTAGCATCAACTTAGTGTGCTAAGGCTGAGTATAAACTCAAATGAGTTGTTTCCATGATACACAACATAAAGGGGAAAGACATTTACATACTGAGAGCTCCACCTGAGTGCTACAAGGCCATAGCAGGATGCATAAAGTATTTCTAATCAGTAGTTAATTGCTGCATTTGAAAACTTATTAAAATAAGCTAGTAGGAAACTAATAACCAGTTCTTAATAAAACAATCACCCAACACCAGCCCACTGAAATGTCTAAAATGATGTTTCAGTGATTTGTTATTAAATATATAGGTATATTACATTGATTCTTTGGTTAACAGTATGGGATTAAGAACAAGTGACCTGAGAGTTGCACTCTCTTTTATGTCAATTGACTCACTTGAAAAGTTCCTTTAACATTTAAAAGGTTTTAAAACTTTGTATTCCATTTTTAACTGGATGGACAAAACATCACAAGGTGTTTTAGGGTTAGAGTTAAATTTAAAAAAAGAATTAAAAAAGGTATATAAAGGATTACTTTGTAGTATATATTGAGACATGTTAGGCATCCATATTTAGTATGGTATATGAACAAAGTTAAAAAAAAAAAAAAGGAAATGGTGAGCGGATTTGAATAAATTGCAGGATTTTTCAAAATACTTTGTTAATTTTTACCCAAGTAAATTTCCAGAATATTAAATACTGTTGTTCCAGAGAAAGATGCTTTAGGTTTTAAAAAATACTTTGCAAAAACAAACTTTGTGATTAACAACAGTAATTGAATAAATTTATAATGTTGCATCTATTTATATGGATAAAAATGGAAATTACATGATTGCAGGGATTATTACCAGATTGTTGAAATACTTTTCTCAAAAACATTTTGCCAAAAGAAACTATTTAATTGTGGTTTGCACCATACTAATACATACCAGCAACACTACTGTATATAGAAAGCTAATTTTAGCAGACTGTATGTAATGCTACTGTGTATCATCTTATAGTCAGTACTTGACACTTTGTTGAAATTACTTAAAAAGAAATTTGAAATGCAGTGCAAAGCATTCCAGTAATATTCAAGAACTTTAAAGATTTTGATATTACAATTTACACATGTTGTTGAAGTTCCAGTAACTTTCTGTTAGCCCTTTAGGGTAGACCAAACTAGGAAACCAAAGTCATACATGCTAATGCTACTTTTATTATAAGTTTAGGGTAACAGAAACTTCAAGTCTGAAAATGCTTCCCCCCCTTCCTCCCTTTATCTTCATGAAAATTAGAGAGAGTCTTGTCTGAGACACTTTCTCAGGTTACAGTTCTGGCCCTGACTCAGATTTCCTTTATCTGACCGTTGACTTGGTTGTGGATCTTCCTCCTGTTCCTCAAGGTTATTCCTTCTTCCCTTTATACTTTCTCATAAAATGCAAGATAATAATATGCAGTTTTTCTAGGGGTAAGCAAAATGGTTGTGCTTAAACATTTGTTGTCAATCTGAAAATCCATAAATGGAATTAGCAAAAAAACAAAAGAGTAAATATGCAATGTTTATATTGGCAGAGGAATCAGTGTTCTGTTATCACAGTTGTCTAATTATCTTAAGATACAGCTTATCATTTCTCTCCTAGGCAGCCTTACCCTTCTCCAGATGTGTTATATAACGATTCTCTTTAATTATACTTTTCACGGCTAGTGATTAAGGATGACAAAATTGTAGTAAAAAACATCTGGTGAGGGCCAGATTGGGGAGAAGTATAACTTGTCCTTTGTTTTTACTTAGTAATGCATAAAAAGACATACATACCTTTAAAAAGGACAAAATTTCCATATAATTTGCATATGTTTTATATTTATATATGCTTATTAAGAAAGCATAAATTGACTTGAAATTTAAATTAATTCTAATTTGCTATTAAAATCACCCAAAATAAAAGAAATAATTTAATTTGCCCACTGACCCATATAATATTAAAACAATTTATCTTCAGTTAATTTATCTAAATTAATTTTTTTACCTCGGTTCTTGTACAAGATGTTACACCCATTCCTTTTTAACATAATCACCAATCATCATCATGTGTGTATGAAAGAAAGATGTGTGTATGCATATATGCATTGTATACAAATTTTCAACTGACAATTCACATTTGTATATCACAGACTAAAGGATCAAATAGATATGGAAAACTTATTTACAGTATGGAACAAAAAATGACTGTACCTGTGGACCTAAAAAGGATTGGGTTGCCCCTTAAGATTTGTTTTTAACAATAACAGATTAAAAGTGCATAAAAACAAATAAAAGAAAAGGGAGCCCATTTCTTTTTCTCTACTACATGTGTGATTCTTCAAAACTATGGCTATAGTATAAGGGATCTGCTGGTCAACTGATGATTGATTAATTGTTGAATTGCTCTGATGACGGTGGGGGTGTCTCACCTTCCAAAATCAGTTGACCTTGTCTGCTTGTGAATGTAAATTTGATTTTCTGGACAGAATACAAGAATGATTTGCCATTTCTTTATTGGGTTCTGATGCACTGATGATGTTACGTACCATGGTAATGAAATGTCTGCAAGAAGAAAAACAAGCTCAGAGACACCAGGAACTCAATAAGTCAGCCTTGAGCAACGTGCATTCTCTATGATTGCCTTTTTTTTTTCTCCCATGAATCATATTTAATCTTTCCCCTCATCTATGAGCAGCCCATCATTGGTGACTTTCCTGGGAGCATAAGCTCTCAGTGATATAGCTCATAGCGTAATTGGGATGCACAAGCTGCCAGTACAAGGTAATGATCCATGAAGGGGGCCATCTATAATAATAGTAGATAAATATGGGAAATAGGAGACAGTGCTAGAAGTACTAAAATAGTATGGAAGAGAATACCTTGTCAGTAAAAACAGTGTGGTAATATGTATAACACTGGGAGAACAGGATTCTGGTTGGTGGAATATTTGATTATGATTATCTGCCATCGAGTGTTGTTGACTCAGTGACCACATGAATAGACTTTCTTCAGGATGATCTGTCCCCAACCTGGCTCTTCAGGTCTTCCAACAGTGCACTTATTGCTACTGTAATTGAGTCCATCTGCCTTGCTGCTGCTAATCTTCTTTTCTTTCTACCTTTCCTAACATTATGGTCTTCTCAAGGGAGCTGAGTCTTTGCATAATGTGTCCAAAATATGATGATTTCAGCCTGGTCATTTGTACCTTGAGTGAGAATTCTGGATTGTTTGTTTTGTGACCAGTTTGTTTGTTTTTTTGGCTGTTCATGGAATTATCAGGTGGCTTCTCCAACACCAAACTACAAAAGTATCAACACTCTTTCTTTAACGTCTGACTTTCCCTTTCATAGACTGTCACAGAGAAAACCATTGCCTGAATGATTCTGATCTTTGAAGATGTAGACACATCACAACATTCGAATAAATTTTCCAAAGCCTTCATGGCTGCTCTATCTATCTAGTCTGTGGCGTATTTCTTGACTGCTTGTTCCTTTACTGTTGATGATTGATCTTAAAAGGCAGAACCTATCTACCATGTTGATATCTTCATTGTCAAGGCTGGCTGTTTTACCTGTCATTAGTTTGGTCTTATTTATCTTTAGTTTTAGTCCTGTTTTTTCACTGTGCTACTTGACTTTTATTACTAGAGCTTGCAGATCCTTTGCATTTTCAGCTATCAGGTTAGTGTCATCAGCATAGCTCAGGTTATTGATGTTTCTTCCTCCAATTTTAAAACCACACTCACCTGCCAATTCAGCTTCTCTAATATATATTCAGCATATAGGTTAAATAAATAAAGAACATATAGCCTTGTTACACTCATTTGCCAACCTGGAGCCAGTCCATTTCACCATGTTCTGTCCATACCGTGGCTTCCTGATGTGTATATAAGTTTCTCATGAGGACAGTAAAATGTTCTGGGATTCCTGTTTTCCTGAGCACTTTCCACAGCTTGACATGATTGACACAGCTTGAAGGCCTTTCTATAATCAGTGACTTCTTTTTGGTATTCTTTGGCTTTCTCAATTCTCCAGCAGGCATCAGCAATAATGTCTCATGTTCCTTGGCCTTTTCTAAAGCCAACTTGAACATCAGGCATTTCTATTTCTGTGCAGGGCTGTAATCTGCATTTGATGATCCTGAATAGTTTTGCTACCATGTGAGATTAAGGATATTGTACAATAGTTTGCACATTCTTTAAGACTCCTTTCTTTGGTAATCTGTTGGCCACTGTATCATTCTCCAAATTTACTGGCATAATTTGCTTAGAACTTTTATGGTTTCTCCTTCTGTTGCTTGCCATATTTCTGTAGGCACCTGCCCTGTGGAACATTGTCCCCCCTCCAAAGGTGAGAGTGGCCCCATCCTTGACATCCTTCTGGATGTCCCTTAAAACATGGCTGTGTCAGCAGGCCCTGGGGATCTCAAGGAAATTGCAATTTGATAAGATGGCTGCATTGTTTTTAACATCAACTCTTTCCATGATCTTGTTATTAATAATATTGTTGATGTCTTTTATTCGTAGTTTTTAACATTTGGATTTTATTATTGTTTTTATTGTAAGCTGCCTAAAGTCACTTTATTGTGAGATGGGTGGCTATGTAAATGTAATAAATAAATATTCCGACTTGGTAATGAACAGAGTGCTGGTCTAACTTAATCTTTTAGTACTAGAAGTTCTTGTAAACAGAAAATATCTTCTAAGGTATGTTGACATCTCTACTGTATAGAATTTCAGTATATGCCTTTCATTTTCATTTGATTTTTTTTTAATCAGTTATTATCTGTCCTTTCATGTCCTTTTCCATACCAATTCCTTTAGCATAACAATACCTCCTCCAGAAATCTTTCAGGAGACTTCTCTTTTTTTTCCATGTCTGTTTCCATCTTCTATGTCTTTAAAGATTTTAAAACATTTTAAAATTGTTTCTTGTCTGTCTCTGAAATTCTTTGTTAAGTTCTTTCTTGAGATCTTTCTCCTTTTTTGCCTTCAGCTTCTTTTCTCTTCTTGACAATTTCTACCATTTATTATGACATCCAGTTTGCTTTCTTCTGTTCCTTGGTCTTTGGCATTCTGTTTTCACATCCATCTTTAACAACCTCTTTTGATTTCAGTGCACACTTCTTCTGGTTCCTTATCAATCAAGTTCGTGACTTAATTCTTGATGTTCTCCTTGAAAATGGTGGGTATATGCTGACTGGCTTTGTTCTTCTGCTTTAGTTTGACTTGGAATTTATACATGATCAGTTCATGATCTGCTCCACAGTCAGCTCCTGGCCACATCTTTGCTGAACTGAACTCTTCCACCCCCTTGTACCAAGAATATAGTCAATTTGATTTCTGTGTATTTCGTCTGATGATGTTCATGTACACAAGCATCATTTTGGTTGTTTGAAGAACATATTAAGTATGAAGAGATCATTGGATTGACAGAAACTGATAAGTCATTCTCTTAATTATGATACATTTTGTACGCTTGTTTAAATAATAACAATTAAAAGGACTGTTAAAAAAAACTGCAGCACGAAATTTGAGGTGGCTACACCCCAAATGCATTTGAAAGGAAGAATGGTAAGTGAAAAGCCTCAGATAACTTGCTTGTCATGGCAACAGTTTTTTACAAGTTCAAATGGGTCAATAGAAATAAGAAAAGAAGCTGCTTATGATAAATATATGATTTAAGAGATTAAAAGGAGAGGCAAGGGTTCAGTCAGCATGACATCTTAGAAATTGAGACCCTAGATGCCTTTCTACAAGACAGAAATCCTTTCAACATCGTATTGATTTGAGAACAAAAGCAAGAGATCCTTTCAGAATGAGTTGGATTGGGGAGCAATTTTGCTTACAGCTTGTGTTTCACAAATATGACTGAAGCCATACAGCAACTCCATTTTTAAAAGGGAAAAAAATGACTTTGTTTTGGCCAAAATAAAACAGACAGATATTCTGTTGGATAGCTGTTCAGTATTCTGATTAAATTAAGACAGGTGCAAAGATTATCTCTTAGAGCGTCATATGCCCTGTAGCAATATTTGGTGGACACTTTTTTATTTACACACACACACACACACACACACACACACGGAGTGTTTTCGATATGGAAGGTGCAGTAGTCTACTGATAGAAGTTACACATTCCTTTATTAAGTTCTGTTAGTTAAATGATTGCATTTTGGAGTGGAGGGACTACTATTAAACTTTTTATTTCTGCTTCTGTGTTGTGCTACATTTTAGGTTTGTTATATGTTCAACACATGGTGCCTGCAGACATATGTACAGTATTTTCACTGACCATTTCTTTATGGGTCATATTTTGGAAGATCCAGTATAATAACTTCAAGGCTGCTTTTGAATGTAAATTTCTGTTTATAAAATGACTTGAACATTGACTCTTAATGCATATTGTTTCATACTGAGATTACAACCAGTAATCTTGAAATTAATAGGTGAATCGTTTTTAGACACATTTTGCACTTGATTATGTGCCATCAAGTCATTGTCAACTCTTAGCGACCACATAGATAGATTTTCTCCATGATGTAGGTCTATATGCCTATATTGTGTGTGTGTGTGTGTGTATAAATAATTTTACAGTGGGACATTTTAATCTCACTTTCAATGATAAACCCAGTGGGTAAAATCCAAGGTTGCATGAACAAATGCTTGTTTATATGGTAGAGCTTTTTGTGTCTTTTTCTCATACTGCCCCATGTCATCTCCCATCTGCTCCAAAATTTTCCTCCCAACCAGAAAGCATAGTTAATAGGTGCACATGTGACTGTGGGCAGCAAAAGGGGAGGGAGGGCCAAATTGATCTGGCAGAAGCAGTCAGTGGAAAAGCTGCCTTAGATTTTATTTTAGATGGCCCATAAATAATAGTTCAGAACAGAATTTATTCTCTAGTTTGTGGCTTAATAATCTGCATGTTTTCATAAAATAATTTTGGGAAGTCCTTAACCTAGAGTTGGTATACTGAGAACAAGTTTTTTCCCCCTTATCTTTTAAAATGTATAAAGTTTGAGGCATTAGGCTTTTAAGCTTTTTATACAGTTTAAACTCATCTGACATACATTTGTACAGATGGCATTTTATTTTCTGCCTGAAAAATGACACTTGCTAATTTAGTTCAGGATTAAATTTAATAATACAATGTACTCAGTAGGTATTTGTTGCTGGTTTCTCTTATATGCTTGCTTAGAATCAAACTGGATCTATTAGGAATAGGTGCTTTAAGCACAAGATGGAATCAAATTGTTCAGTTAAATGTTTCAGTCCTACGTTATTCAATAATGACTTTACATCTTTGGTTGTCATGGCTTCTCTGGAAAATCTTCTTGAGAGGAAAATGGAGAATCAGATGGGGAGAATATTGATCTTGTGGAAAGAACATGTACTATATAAGCCTAGAATAAGACATAGAGCTGAGTTCCTTTTCTTGAAGAAACAGTGCGACTCAAGCACATGAGAATTGGGACTGTGCCAAGTGGTAGAATAGTACATTGAACCAACCGACTAACCAAACATACATTTTGCTTATAATGCACCCTCCACCGGGGCACCGTTCACCCATAATCCAAATTAACAAAATTAATCAGTTAAATTTACCTGAATTTTCAATAAATTACAATAAATCAGTGCATACCATGATACCTTTACAGTCACAGTAAAATAACACTTATACTACTATAAAATCCTAAACCTATAAACCTGATATCCCTGCCATCTAACTTTGCCAATAAGATACAGTGATACCTCGGTTATGAACGCCCCTCCTTACGAATTTTTCGAGATACGACCAGCTCCGGCCCCAAAAATTTACCTCGACATGCGAACTCCGCCTCGAGCTACGAACCGGATCCGTGGCCATTTGCCCTGCTGCCATGCGGTCGCGGCTTCCTGTGGGCGAGATCACGGTAGCAAGGAGATGTTCGGTGAGGCTTGTGGTGTGTTTTGTGGCGTTTGGAAGGTTTTTGGTGTGCTTGTCACCAAAATAAAATGCATATGTTTCAGAAATGTTTAACCGTATGTATTTACATTGAACCTTATGGGGAAATTTGCCTCGTGGTGCGACCAGATTCGGAGGGTGGATTAGCCGTATTTACATTGAACCTTATGGGGAAATTTGCCTCGTGATGCGACCAAATTCGGAGGGCGGAACGGATTAACCGTATTTACATTGAACCTTATGGGAAAATTTACCTCGAGTTGCGACCAACTCAAGTTGCGATCAGAGTCACGGAACGGATTAAGTTCATAACTTGAGGTACCACTGTATATGGCAAACTAGCCCTACCATCTAACTGAATACCATTCACAGTATCTGTTCACAGCCTCTTCCACCAGATTGCTTTGTTAAATAAGTACATTTTCAGATGTTTCTTTAATGCATCCAAGGAGGCATGGAGCTGGAGTAAGCTGCACCATGTAATGGGGCCAAGAAAAAAAAGCTTATTGCTTGTTCAAGGGTCACTAAGCATCCAAATTGCCTTACAGAAATATAATGCATGGATAAATCCTTATTATTTAAATTGTATAATGTAAGCCATACTGATAGAGCCGTTTTACATAAATTAGCTGTGCAGATATCAGCAACATTTGCTTCTGAGTCGCATTTTTATACAAGTAATATATTTTTAAAATGAAAGTCAATATTTTGACTACTTCCATGTGTTGCCACTATAATCTTGCTCTACCTTGCAAATTGTTCATATTTTCTCAAAGACTTAGAAATAGTTAACCAAATGAGTATATTGATGTTATCAGTAAATATACAATTTTTATATAGGGCCTAATATAGGAATATGTAAAAGAAATATAATAATAAAACTAAATCTATATCATAATAATGCTTTATTTTAAAGCTCCTAGCCCCAGTATTTAATTATCTCACCTTTTTTCTGATTTATACGCTTTTTAAAAAGCCGTGGTGTTCGTAGAATTTTATTTTAGAAGACAAAAATGCATTTATATTTAGCAGGAGGTTAGTTCTCTTTGGCATGGTACTGATGTAATACTCAGAGTGACTGTTCATAAGGTTAGGTTTCATGATGAAGGAAGCTGATTTAAAGTAGAGAAACTCTTTAACTTGTGCATTTTTCTATGCCTGCCTTGAAGCTGTTTGCTTGATAAGTTGATGCTTCGCTAACACTTCATTTTTATACTGGAAGAACTTCATGATGTGCTTCCAATTAAATAGGAATCATGAAAAAATGTAACACCATTGTCGTAAAGTATCACCAATAAAATCTGGCTGTGTGACAGTGACAACAAAAGCAACTAAATCTCTCCATTGGCCTTTGCCTGAATGATAGGAGCAAGGGGGACTCATCATGTTTGCCCTGGCACTTGGTTGTCACTTTCTGTCTTCCCAATCTGTGTTAGTCTATTCCAGCTCTGGGCTTGTGTAAGTTCCCTACATAGTAACAGGGGCTCTGCCTTCTGCTGGCCTCCTTCCTCAGGGCCAAGCTGGAGCTCTTTCAGGTTGTATAGCAGAAGCAACTTCTGATAGTGTTCTGGTCTTATATGTACACTTATGCAGACAAAACAGGAGCTGCTTGTGCAGGGAAAATGGGAATGTGTTTCCCCCAAATTTGCCACCTCCTGCGAATGTGCTTGCATTCCATCGTTTTAAGAACTTCTGCTCTAAATTATTTGGGAAAAGATTTAATTATTTTGTTTTATCGTATTTCCCTCCTTGCATTAACTCTATTTATTGGCATGTATCTTTAGCCAAAGAGTTATATTAACTTGCCAATTAAATTAACCATAACTGTCATTTAAAAGACATAAAATGTTGAGTTAGTTTTGCTTTTATCAACAAAATTGATTTTTTTGGTACATCTTTGTGCCAGAGAAATTTTGGATTGATGGGTGCCTCTGGTGTGACTTAGTGGTCAACATAATGCTTCAAAGGGGACCTTGTGGATTCTGTTTATTGCTGTTAATGTTTGACTCTTATCTTAGTACTATATCCATAAATGGAAATCAGAGTGACTTAATTGTAAAGCATATTGTGAAGATATAATAGGACTATTGACAGTAGTCCATAAGAATTTATGTGATTTGCTAATCTTTAAGGTGCCACAAACCCTGAAATGGAAGTTTTTTTGTTAGCTCAGATACTGCTTTTATACAGTATATGCCATTTTCTCCTACCTAATCTCTCTAGAAAAGGAAATCTGTCCCTATATATCTGTCTATCTTCATAAAGTACATTGTTGCCTTTTCATGAATAGAGACATTGGCCTGCTTAAATTCTTTCTCAAGGTACAATAAACATGCATTCTGTAAAGTATTATTTTTAACTTTCGTAAAAAAAAAATCTGCTTTGATTTCTGTTCCAGGCTTTTGGTCAGGCGCATACCAACCACAAGAAAGTAGCAGCAGATGGGGAGAGCAGAGAGGAGACTTTGATTCAGGAATCTGCCACAAAAGAAGAATACTACATGAAGAAGGTCATGGAACTGCAGACAGAACTCAAGCAGCTGAGGAATGTCCTTGCCAATACCCAGTCTGAAAATGAACGCCTAAATTCGGTTGCCCAGGAACTGAGAGAGGTGAGCATTTTTAAACAGTGACGCTTGAATGAAAAACCTTTGAAACTGAACAGTTGTGTTCCCTTGGAAGAGGTATTTATGTGGTAGGCTGTTCTGAAATTAGAGCTATTTGGAATTATTCAGTAACATTAATTGTTTATTACTTTTATGATTTGGCTT
The DNA here is from genome assembly GCA_030867105.1 of Liasis olivaceus. NCBI lineage: Eukaryota > Metazoa > Chordata > Lepidosauria > Squamata > Pythonidae > Liasis > Liasis olivaceus. Next base: position 49,109,095 of record CM061348.1, read on the forward strand.
TCTGCCCTGTAGCAGCTTTGAAGATAGCTGATACATGAATATAAGCCTAACACTGTTAATAGGTATCCTTTCTGGCCCTAAAGGCCCATCAGTACAACAAACTTTTTCATTGCTTTTCTGTGGAAAAAAGAAGGGGTCTAATGGGGGTGGGGAGACATAGGATTTAAAGGGTTGGTGGGTCAAGTGAAGGGGTTGAAGGGCAAATGTGCATCTGCCCATTCTATACATATGGGAATGAGATTTTACATCTGTATATTTTCTGTATGTTATGAATGGTGTTAAATGGCAAGTGGGTTTTTAATTATACAGGTAGTCCTTGTTTAGCGACCACAACTGGGACTGGCAACTCGGTGGTTAAGTGAAGCATTCACTAAGTAAAACTGCACCTATGCTTACGACCTTACTTCAGCTTTTCCTTGCCCTTTTCCTTGCCCTGCGAAGGTTGTAAATACAAGGATTGGTTACAAAGTTACTTTTTTATCACCGTCATGACTGCAGACTGTTGCTAAACAAGGCAGTAGGTAAACAAGGGCTACCTGGGTTCAGAAGTATTAGTGTATGGACAGATTTTATTCAGTGCATCCAAAATCTGCTAAACCAAAGGCCATTAAATACAGGTAGTCCTCGACCTGTGATTGCACTGAAGCAATCTGGGTGCTTGGATCTGGGTGCCCCATGATCATGTGATCACCATTTGCAATCTTCCCTGCTGAAAGTCAGTGGGGAAGCCAGCAGGGAAGGTTGCAAGTTACTGGAGTAAGTCTCCTCCACCCACGCACCTTCCCCTAGTCCTTCTGCACTCATGCCGCACCAGCCACTTATCCATCCCTGTGCACCCTCCCTGACCCTCGCCATGCCTCTCATGCACCCTCCCCACGCCACGCCTCTTGCACACCCTCATGCACCCTCTCCAACCCGTGCGGCACCTCTCATGCACCCCCTCACACCATCCCTGACCCTCCCTTGTGCAGCCTTCCCAACCCTCTCCTGTGCACCCCCTCGCTCCCTCCCCCACCCAGCAACAGCTACTTATCTGCCTGTGCCTTGCAATTTCCTGCTGGCTTCCTCAATGACTTTGGTAATGGGAAGCCGGCAGGAAATTGCCTTGCCTAATGACCATGAGATTCAGTTAATGACAGCAACTGGGACTGTAAGGATTGCTGTTGCTAAGCGATGCATTCACCCTTTATGACTCACGTTGCTTAGCAAGAGAAATTCTGGTCTCAGTTGCCATTGTAAGTCGAGGACTACCTGTAGAGGATTTACAATATTGCCAATCCTTGCAAAGCTCTAAAGATAAAGTTGTAATCTGTTTAAAAAGAACATCACAGCTAAATAGCTAGTAATAGGGTTTATTTATACCAGTCATATAAAAGAAGCAGAAAAAAATAAGTAAATTGTTTTATTTATTATGAGATTTATTAACTTCCCATTGGAAAAGACTCTGAGTGATGCACAAAATACAAAACATAATAACAAACTATATAAATAATAAGAATAATAATAAATAGTAGCAATAGTAATAGTGATGATGATGATATAGAGTTCTTGTGCCAATGGCTGTATACAACTAATCTCTGAAGGCCTTAAAAAAAGTTAGATTCAGTACTCTTTGAAAGACCATAAGAATTGGGGCCACCCTTGCCTCAAAGGGCAAGCTGTTCCAAAGGAGAAAAGACCCCTCTCTGTTACATCTCAGAATAGGGGACCTTCAGCAGGCGCTCCTTGGCCATCTGGTTCGGGTAAGCAGGCTGTTTGAGACAATGCTACAACACAGAATGGAAAAAAAGACTGAAAAATGCAGGAAGTGTTTTAATAGAAAAAAAATAAATGTTATATCTGGGAATGAAGCCAAAAAGAATAGAAATGGTGTTTTTGGGGTATTCATACATTCATTAAACATATTAAGCATATTTCTATGCTGCCACAATAAAAAAAAAAATCTTGATGGCTTACATAGAATAAAATACAAAGGGTTAGGGCTGGATTTGATCTCCAAAAGATGATTCAGAGCACACAAAATGTAAACATAGCGATCATGGGAAGAGATATGACTGAAGGTGTTACATACAAATGCTGCGTTTGTGGTTTTGCTCCATTTTTTGCATGCTCCATTTTTGGTGATCGGATCCAGAGCACCATACATCTTCTTAAATCAATCTAACTCAAGTTTATATGACTAAAATGCATAGTATTGTAATATCTAAACCTGCTCTATCAGGTAGTTGTGCAATGTAAATTCTATTAACTTTTGCTTTTAAACTCTATAAATAAAGATTTCAGAACATTAATTCTCTATCCATAATGCAGATTAGCTATGAAAACAGGAATAGCTGAAGGATTTTTTAAAATAAATACAGCAGTGAGTTGAAGTTTCAAAGATACATCAAGTGTAGAAGGCAGCTATTTTAGTGCATAGAATGGGCCAGAATATTTTTTATACACTATTTGTCAAGAGCTTGGATGCAACACTAATTTAGTGCCTATCCCTGCCACTGGTTGTTTTTAGTGCAGACTGTTATGTTTTGTTTCACATTTTTTAAAATGTTTGAATTGTATATTTGGATATTGTAAGCCACTCAGGGTCTTTTGGAGTGGGCAGCCATAATAAATTTAATGAAATAAACAAACAAATAAATAATGAATGACAGTAGTTGTCTCATGCAGTATGGTTACTTTTGAGGTACTTGAAAGTTTTTCATAGACCAAAGAGAAAAAAATATTGTGGTAAGCAATGATTATAAAACTATGTACAGAGTTTGAAACATTTGGAAAGATTGCATGCAAGCAAATTAGAATAGTGTAAAATAAAAATATGCATGTCAAAGATATTCAGTCCAGACCAAATGGTGGCCTAATTGCCCATCACAAAAATAGCTAGGTTTGCCTTCAATATTCCCTGTTGGATGCAGTTGAATCTCAAATGCTGGACCAGAGTTGCTGGAGTATACTTTCAACTGATGATGATGATGATGATGAATAGTAAGATCTCTCTTGGGTATTTTATTCTCATTGCCAACAAAGTGACAATCTTGATACATTTTATATCAAGTGACCACAGTGAGTTTCTTTCATTTCATCAAGGGCAGTATCATAGAAACTGAGCAAGAATCCTTAAATCTTATTACGGTGAGACCTTCTGTATCTCACAGGCAAATTGAAATCAACATTTTTCAATACAAATTGCTGGAAGTAATTAGAGAGGATCTTAGTTCTTTGGCCCCTCCAAAGATAGGACTGTAGTGCAGTTAAAACTAGAACCACATGCTAATTTCTAGCTGTCAGCTGCAGTCAGTAACCAAAGAACAAAGAAAACAAACCATGGATTATTCCACTCCCACAATCTGTTTGATTTTTCACATTTTTCACATTTTTAAATGTGCGATCAACATAAAGTGCTTAGCACAATATACAAACTCAGGCAATTGATGTCAGTTGGGTTTGTTTGCTTGTGAAAATTTCTTTTAATGTTACTTTGGATATAAATAAATATTGCCGCCGCCACCCCAAATAATTCATTTAGAGATTTATTTATTTGATTATATCCTGTCTTCCCTTGGGGAGCTCAAAATATCCTTCATTTTATGCCCATAACATCTCTTGCGCAAGTTAGGCTGGGAGAAAGTGACTGTCCCAAGTCACCCAGTGTTAGCCCTGCAAGGTAGTCCAGACAAGAAGCATAACTAGGAGTACTAGCTCTATCTTTATTTTAAGGTTACAGTAACAGAAACTTGCAAGACTGAAAGTATTTCTTCCCTCCTTTCCTTTTACTGTCCAGAAAATTAGGGAGGGTCCTTTCTGAAATGTTTCCTATGCCCTCCTGCCTTCTGTGGGCTGAGATATCTTTTACATGCTGGCTGTCCAATCTGTGGTTCTCCCTCCTGTCTCCTGAGGTCATTCCCACATACCATTACACCCAGTGACTTTTCATAGCTGGGGTTAGTCTTGAATCTGGGCTTCCCCAGTCCTTGTCTAGCACCTTAATCAGTATATCACACTGGTGTATGTTTATATAATATTGAGCCTTATCAGTATCTCAGAACAGGAGGGAATAATATTCTAATAGCATTAGATGAACAGATAGTATCGAGTATTAGTTATTTTTTATATGTCATCTGTTGGGACCCCAGAAGCACGTCTTCTCTGTAGCAGCACCTGCCCAATGGAACGAGGTTGCCCCCAAGATGCAGATGGCCACGACTCTGCTGTTGTTTAGAAGAGCTGTGAAGGCCTGCCTCTTCACCCAGGCCCCTCACTTCATCACACCTGCCATCTTTTACTTTTATTTTTTATGTTTTATTGATTTGATTGTAACTTCTTTGCCACCCAGGGTCATTGAGGGTCAGGAGACATACAAGTTTAATAAATTATTGTTATTGATATTGATATTATTTCTGTTTAGAGATCCATTAGTAAAGCTCCTGCTGAGTGCTTAATCACATTAGGGTTGTCACAAGAGCAGTCTTTCACTCTTTTATTGTATCTTCTAGCTACCCCCTTTTCCTTTCCTTTTCCCTCTGTTCTGTGGTCAACTGTCCTCTTTTCTCTTATTCATTCCCCACCCCCAAAATATTCTCTTAGCTTTTTGTTTGTCTTCCTTTATAAGGAAGTGGCCATTTAACACTTCATTTTATTTTGAAAAATGTCAGTAATCTACCAGTTCACCACACAGTACATAATGAATATAAGTGTTAAAAGGAAAGGCATGCTTTAAAACGTATGAACAACAGGATGCAGGAATTTGTTAACAGCTGCAGCTTCTCACTTAGTGTTTGCTGCACAGAAGTCTTTACATGGGACTGTGCGTGACAAAAAGTTTACTTATATAAGGGAAATAGTGTGATGGTGTGTTTTTGTATTGGTTATTAAGGGAAACTCTTTTTCTTGGCAAGAAATAGATTTGCTTTCCCCCCAAAATGTGTCCTGTAAACATCTTTCTGTCTGTTGGATTTCCTGCAACCATTGTTGGTTTTTCTGTTGGCATATAAGACATTGAGGCGTTAATGTTAACATTAAAATATCTCCAGAAAAAAGAAGTTATGCAGTTGGCTGCTGCCTTTTGCACCTCACTGTTCTTTGAAACATTGTACATGAAACCATTTATCAGAGTTCTTTTTCCCATTTGAAATAAAACTTGGTATAAAAAACACCCTTTTCATCAAGTCTGGAAGTTACATACTTTAGAAGAGTATGTACTTCAGCCCCATTTTTAGTAATTAAACCTCAGCAGTTTTAGTTAACTGCTGTTGGGAGGAACATCACTGAATGATTTATTTCAAGGGCTCAGTTGGAGAAAAACGTATAGCAGAAGTGCTGAAAATAAGATACCTTGTGTAAAGCTTCCTAACTCGATTGCTGAAACCCTCAGATTTCTGATGCTGTGATTTCCCCATTTTTGCCAAGTTAAGGAGCAAAACGGGTGTTAAACTTCCACTCCACTTGAGGCCAGTGCCTTAAGATCCGCTATAGAGAACTGCTCATAGTCTCCCAGGTCAATTCGGTGGCCGGAAGTAGCCCTGATTACGGGCTTATCTCCTGAGGGGAACTACAGCTGGTTCCTTCTTTTAAATGGTAACTAAAGACGTGTCTGCTTCAGAACCAGGCTAAATTTTTGATTGTCTTTTTAAAAATGTACTGTCTGATTGTATGATGGATAATCGTAGTTGATTGTTTATTTGCGCTTTACTTTAAAACTATTTTTATTCCTTTGTACATATTTTTGGGCTCCTTCAGGAAGAATGCTATAAATAAAAGTAATAATAGTATTTTGCCCCTTAAAGGTTCCCAAACCACTGCAACGTTCTTTTTATGGCAGTCTGTATTTTATGGGTTTTTTTGCTTAATATGTGTATGTTTGGGGGGGGGTTGGTTTGTTTGTGTGTGTGTGCTTGGGTTTTTTTGCTTAATTTCATATTCCATAAAAAAAACAGAGAATCTTAAGGATGGTTTGGATATTTTTAATAACATCACAGTTTTTTAAATAGCTTTTACAATTTAAGATGATTTGTCAAGGAAAGGGACCCACCTGTTCCTAGCACAGAAATATAGGAAATGGTCATTTATCCATGTAGCTCATTTTTATCTACAACAGGGTTTTTCTAACTGTGTTCCATGGAACTCTATGATTCTATTGAAACTTGATGGGGCTCTGTGAGAAAATAAGGGTAAAAAAAAAAGTCGATTGCAATTTTTCTAAGGTACAGTGGAAAGGGCAGGGTTTGTCAGCTGACATTCAGAAGCCCTATTCCCCCATGGGGCATTTGTGTGCCTGTGACAACTCATCCCTTTGCCTCTTGATCAGCAGTTCCAGGAATTTTTAAAAACTCCTGAACTTCACTGATTAACACCCCCTCAAGGGCTTCAGGCTATAATCTTTCTCAGCTTTATTTGCAGAGGCCAGGAATTAAGCTTGGAGTCTTTTATTGTTTATTTGCTCAATTTGTTAGGCAGCATTCACAGTAATGAACAATTAAAACAGAAGAAAAACAAAAAACACTATTAAAAATATAATTACCTATGTCAGGGAAAGAACCATATACTGTTCCCAGTATAACACTGACCCACTGGGGTTCCAAATCACCCTGCCCCAGAGTCTGCTGGAAGGTTTCACTAAGCTACAGCCTTTCATTTGGATAATGCTGAGAAGCAATCTCTAAAGAGCAGTGGTGGAAACTCTAGGGAGTGTTTTGCAAAGAGAATGGGGAGAAATGTATATACCTGGCTGTATATGCCCACATATTTTTAATCAGCTTTCTTTTTAATTAACAGTCATAATATTTTTATGGTTCTTGCATGTTAAACCCACAGATGCTATTCAGATTCCTGCAACTTCAATTTTAATTTAGAAAATGCTTAATGGCATCAGAGAACAAATTTTCTGTTTCTAGTAGTTCTCATGATTGGCCAGCAGACCTGTCAAGCTAGAAGGGTCTGACTTTGTAAAATTAATATTCTGTGTCTACTCATTCTTTTCCAAAGATTAAACCTGGGATTTAGACAGTCCCCGTGGCTAAAATCCTCAAGCATAGAAATTCAAGCAAAATGTTCAGGTCCTAGAACAATGTCTGATATTACTTATAGTCAGCATAAAGGAAACTGCTGCTTAACCCAGATAAGACAGAGGCACTCCTGGTCATTCATAGGACAGATCAAAGGGTTGCTTATCACTCTGATTCCCTTTGGGAATGAAAAGCAGAGTATAAATGTAATATGCAATTTCTAGGGCTCTCTTCAGCTGTGTATGTCAATTGGTCTACTTTGAAGCCTACTTTTGCTTTCTGCTTTTTAGGTAATACACAAAAGATTTGGGTATATTCACAGTACATTGCATTTATAGCTCAGTCAACCTCACTACCACTACTTTTAATTTATTTTATTTAACAAATTTATATGGCTGCCCAACTCATACACAGTGACTCCAGGTGGCTTACAAAGTAAAATATCCAATACAAAAACCCATCAACACCTACCCCCCGCCGTGGCCAAATCAAAACAACCACTTGATCGGCTCTTTTTCAGCTTGGGGTCCTCAGGCCCACTGGCAAAACCATGTCTTCAAGGTGGGACCCAATCTTAAATCAGAGGGAATAACATTCCACTGGGAGGGGGCCACCAAAGAAAAGACCCTTCTTCGTGGTCCCATCAGATGTACTTCCCTCAATGATGGGTCCTGCAACATACCCAATCTCCCCACTCTGGTGGGCTGGGTAGACTTTCCTACACTTTTCCCCCACCAAGACATTGAATCACAAAAGTGAATTTCTCTACAGGTCTGCCATAAAGTAGTTCCCCTGCTCTCCATCCCACTGCCATGGACATAACCATATTGGCTTATTTTGCAGCACTGGCATAACTATATCTGCCCATCATTGTTCCTTTTTTTTTTTTTTTTTGCAAGGTTGAATGTAACAATGATGAACCTTATCGACCTGCATTGGTAGGATAATTTAAAAACAAAAGTTTAGAAACTCAAAAATAATCAAAACAGTGAGAACACTTTGTGTTTTATATCTTTTCTTTTAGAAATGAACTTTTATAAACAAAAATGAAAGCTGGGGGTTATGGGTCACCCTCCCCCATCACCTTGCCTCCTTTGTTGTTATCTGTGATGAGGACTGTAAACTACAGCTGGTTAAATTTGCTGAGCAACAACTTCTCTGCTATACCTATATTTTATTCACAGCTAGAACTGCCACTCCCCTTTAAAGATGTTTATTCTGATGTTGCGTACAGGTAGGTTCATGCAGGCACAGAAACTATTGGCCTATTTCCAAGGGTAATATAATTTTTTAAATATGTATGATACAAAACAATTACTTTTAAACCATAACTGTTTGTTTCTAGTTTGTTCCTGTTAAGACATGCTGATAGGGTGGTTTCTAAATATGAATGTAGCTCTTCATATTTGCTGGCTCAACAAATTGTGTCTCATGGAGATCATTCCAAAAGATGCAAAAGTCATTTTGCATTCCATCATTCAGGGCAGACTGTAGTTCAGTGAGCAAAATGCATACTTTGCATGTAAGTAGTTCCAGGTTTAGTCTCCAGTATCTCCTGGTCCAGTTGTGGAAGATAATTGTGGAAAATCCTGAAGAATTGCTGCTAGTTACTGTTGACAGTACCAGGCTAGACAGACCAATGGTTTGATTTGATTCAATGCAATTTTTGATGTTTCTGTGTTCCATTTAACAAAAATGGAATGCAGAAACATAGGCTATAAGCTTGCTGCTCCATAAAACAGACATGTGGATTATTTTAGATTCCAAAAATAGCAGCTCTTCCATTTTAGATTATACTGAAAAATACAATTGTTCTACAGTTTATACAATCTATGAAGCAATCCAAAATTATTGTGAAAGTGTTTGCTGTCGGATTTCTGGAGGAGGTATGGCGAACTGAAGATGGCAGAGCTGATGACTGTGGCAAAGACCAAGGAACCAGAAAGTAAACCGGCTTCTTGGAACCTCTCTAGATAAGGAGAGGATCGGAGATCTCCCACATGTGCTTCGGATGACTGCTTCTCGCAAGGAGACTGCAGGACAGAGGTTTTCCATGGGTCTAAGTGCCAGGAGACGATGGGATCAACCGTCTTGCTCTCAACCATCATGGAGCCTTTTAAAGGACACTAAGTTCACTTTCTAATTACTTTCGGAAATTGCCTATTAAGCATCTTAAAACTGTTAGAGACCTTCAGAACGAGTTTAAAAAGACTTCATTGGATGAGTTTATCTTCAACTCTGAACAAAAGAAAAATTAATGATAAGCTTAAGAATTTAAAGAATTTGAAATAAAGAGCAAAAAGCTAAATAAGATTTTGACCTAAGAAAGTTATAAATGGATTAGGGGTTTATATAAATTTGGAATATTGAGTTTTACTATAAGATTTTGGAATTAACTATAAAAAATGAACAGCTTCTCAGGGAAACAGACTTATTTTGGCTATTCTGGCTATTGCAAGTCATAACAAAGATAAATGATGATTTTAGAAATTGGACACTAGAGGGGACTAAAGATTCTAAGCAGCATAAAAAAAAATACAAGCCTATTCTTGATGTCAGTTAATACTGGGACTTACAAAATGACAGAAAACATTATAACATCAGAAATATTAAAGGAGATCTTTGAAGAATGGAGCCAGAAATTAGTAACTACAATATCAACACTGTCAGTAATGATGTCTGCTTCTATGGATAGACTATGTCTAAAAGATGTTAATGAAGGAATGATAGATGTGGAACAAATTTTATCTAACCAGACAGAGAAAGAACTGAAAGTGGAACTACAAATGACAGGCCAAGAAAATGATTTGGAAAAGGACACTTTACTGGATATACAAAAGAAACTGGCTGAAGCTTTAAAAATTAAAAGGGAAATACAAATGATAAACTAAGAGAATGACCTGGAAAATGTTTTCTTACTGGATCTACAAAACAGGCTTATTAAAGCCTTGAAGAAATCTGTGTGGTAAGATGAAGAACTGAAGAGAAATCAAAACCTATGACAGTATTTAATTAAATTAAAGATTAAGACTGTCAGAAGTAAAAGGAAGGAATATAAAGTTTGTTAAATTTTTAAATTTTAAGGTTAAAATAAGACATTTTTTGCAATGTTTTGGCAACACTTTATGGACTTTATGCTGACACCAGGATTGAAAAGTTTATGTTTTATGGATTTGCTTATAGATAAGGGATGGGATATGGGATGAAGAGATATCTGTTTGTAACCTTATAGGAGGTGAAGAGTTATTAAATTTGTCTATACTTGTGATGAAGGTTGGAAGTTGGAACTTTATATATTTTTTTCTTTTTCTTTATTATATTCTTTCTTTTTTTTTCTTTTTCTTTTTCCTGCACTTTTTACTTTTTCTTCACATTCTCTTCTCTTTCTCTAAGTTTAGTTTGTATCAGTTTTTACTATTGTAATTAAAATTCTTAATAAAATTATATTCTTTAAAAAAAAGTGATTGCTATCAAAGAAAATGAAATGATAAGCAACACTTTAGTCCGTTACTAAATCATTTAAGGAAAAATGGGATTCTTCCTTTATTCAGTGTTACAAAGAAACGGAGCAATTTTCTATTCGTTTTGAAACCATAAAAACTTTTCCTGAGGTGGTTTTTCAGTTTCTTTGTTATTTTGAATCTCAGTTATCACTCATCTTTACTTAGACGAGGTTGTGTAAACCCTGTTAATCCACAAAATCCAGGTTTCATTATAATTCTTGCAGTAGAGCTTTCACCAGTTCCATGGGCCACAGTAGCAATCAGATTTCATTCTGTAAAGCTGTCCTAGGGCTACACAATCATGAAGAGTTTTGCAAATGTATTAGTGGAGGGCATTGCTTTTGTCTTTCTTACTTATAAATATCAATACCTTTCCTTTTTCCCAGATTTTTTAAAAGTGGTATGAAAGGGGGTCCATACTGCACGATTCCTCTAAAATTAGACTGCTCTTTCCCAACTTCTCATTCATTCAGCAGTCCATCTTTTTAGACTGAGATTCCTTATATGATATTTCAGGGCTGTTGCAGCAGATTTGAGTATATTTTATTCATACCTAAATGTAGGTCATTCGACATTCACTTGTTACCATCATATATGAAGTCTTGGCCACTGGCTGCTGTAGTTTTTAACAATCTAGACTGGCACAGTTGAAACCTGTCTTGTGCTGGTAAACTGTTCCATTGGTTCCTCTTTTCATAAATTCATTTTCTTCCCTCTCAAGTGTTAATTCTGTCAGAACCAAGAGGTTGTGGCACAAATGCAGTAATATTTCCACAGTAAAACTGCAGTTGGATCTTGTTCATTCTTTGTAGGTGAGTGAACATACGTGGCCTTTCTTCCTATATGTATATCCCTCAGTTTATGATCAGAATCTCCAAATATACACAGGGAAGTTCTTCTGCTTTTGTATAAAATGGAGGAAAGATTTTTGCCCCTTCCCCACAAAAACCTGTAAGGCTCTAGGCTGTGATTTCTTCACAATTAATCTCTCTGAATCTGTTTGGCTTACATGTAAAAAAATGTACAAAAGAAATCTACAGCAAGGAATGGAAGTGGTGGGAGAAATTGTGGATTCTACTTAGGAAGATGGTGCTGGATTATATATAGCTTCTACCCCCTCCCCCCACCAATTCAACCAATATTATTTCCAGCAAGTGTTTATTTTTAGGTTCCAGTGCTGTCACCATAGTAGCCAGCTAAGCTTCTTGTTAGATCCCATCTGCCTACATTGGCTGTCTGGGGCTTTTCTCTATATACACAGTAGCCCGATTGTTCCAGGTCTCCAAGTTCTCATAAGCACCTGCCTGAGCTTCATTACTAAGGAGATAAAATTCCCAAAGTTGGAGTCTCACTTATGCTTCCAATAGGATTTATAGCTAAAATACTTATGAGTCCTTTAGCATTTCATTAACTTCTTGTCTGTGTTCTCTCAGAAGGTGTTTAGCCAGCCAAATAAAAAAGCTTAGGAGAAAAATGTAGATCTTACTTTGCAACCAGAAAACCTAAAAACTAAAAATACAGTTACTGTTATTTAACAGAAAACCTACACTAAAAACTGCATATTCTAAGAACATACAGTTCCTGTTGTTTAAGGATAATTAAATAGGTTTTTTTAAAAAAAGCAGATAAAGCAACAGGCTTCTTTCAATGTTGCTAATACAGAGAATGTGGCAAGCAGTAATTTAGATGAATTAATTTGTGTGCTCTGAATGAAAAAGAAATGGTTGATTCATTAATAACTACAGTAGTTTCTAATATTTTCTTAGATGAATGATACTTTTTTTATAGACAGGATTTTGTCTCTCTAATATTAACAGAACATTACTCATGCTGAAAAATGTGACCAAAAGGATGCGAAGAAGCATGACTCATTTCCTTGCCAATTCAGAATAAAAGACCAGGCTTGCCTTAATTGCAACACAGTGAGATAAAGTATAAGATGTACGTGAATTATATACCTAGAGAACATACCTAGGATTCATATATCTACTTCTGCTTCTTCATGATAAGGAAAAGGGCATGCCAGATGGAAGTAAACAGCACATGTAACTAGACTTCAGTAGATTAAAAAAAATACTTGAGGAATCTGCCAAAAAAATTAGTCATGGAAGGAAAAAAATAGTTTAAAACGTAGCTAAATCTAAACAGGATGGTTATCTAGGCATGAAGAGATGGTGTTATAGAGGAACAGAAATTAAGATCGTGTTGCATTAGCACTCTGATGCCAAAGCAGAGGAAATTATTGCAAAGGATGCATCAGAAGAGCTGTACAGTAAATACGGTACACTCTGTTAGTGCATTAGTAGCAAGGTGGGTCCTGTGGCCAGGCAAGAGGGTGGAGAGTCATATTCTGATTAAAGGTTCATCAGTAGGATTCTCCATACATTGCTGTAGGTTGGTGGGAAAGATAGAGTAATTTCAGAAGAAGAGTTAAGGTCTTATTTCAAAATTAGCATCTCCTATCTATCTTATAATACATTTCTGCTGTGGTAATATACAGTAAAAGTACCAGTGCACAACTCATTCTTCATAGATATACCTTCAAGTAATGGCTGTTACCATTTTGTGTTTTTGATATGAATCAAGACAAAGTAGACTGTGTGTGCTCTGTTTAAAAAGAATGAGTGACATAGCTGAAAGATATCACCATAATTATGATTTTATAATTGTAATTTAGAGAGAGGGGAAGGAGGCTTTCCTTTGCATTCATTAATATAATTTTCACAAGATTACACCACATCATCTTTATTCCTTAAGAGGCAAATTTTACTCAAAAATATATGCTAATTAATTGAGAGAGAAAGGAAATCTCTTGAAGAAAATATATCAGGAGACTGACAACTGCCAAGGTTATCCTGTCTCCACATTTTTATTTCTAAATTATACATAATCTTGAAGGCATTATTTGTTTCTTATGTGTGGGAAATCTGAGAGATTTTATTGTAATGAATATTTTAACTCAACATAAATATAAATGTGCTTTTAATGGCATCATGAATGTGGGTAGCATTTTTTCTACAATTAAATTGTGAGAGTAATACCTTTGTATTCCAAATGTGCTTTTAATTTTTTTAGGTATGCTGTCTACATAGAAGTCATTTCAGGTTGGAATGATAGGTGTGCTTACTACTTGTGGAAAGGATTAGTCCCACTTAGGCCTGATTTGGTTGCTAAATTTAGAATAAATAAAACTGACAGGGTTGATTACAATTGTGATGCTACTTCTGGCTTATTTGAAATAAAAGAAAATAAAAAATAAGCATCATTGAAAAGGAAGGGAAAACATTTTTTATTTTACTGAGTTATTTGTATTACTCCTCTGTTATTTGTATAGTGGAGACTTATCTGAGTGATAGATGTAAACTATGTAGTTGAGTAATCTATGGTTCAAGGTGTCTGCCAGCATCCCCAGCAGTCAAGTTGGGAATCAAGTATCTTGTAAGTGTTATGGAACAGGCATAACTAGCAGAGCTGCAGAAACAACCCCAAGTTCCCTTTGAAACCAGTCAGGCAGCTGGTATCACCAGATCAGATAGGTACTTACTCCCTGAGGTGCAGGGCATCAGCAGAGAAGGCTAACAAGAGTTACCTGACCATGACAAGGGATTAATGGTATCCTCCAGCTCCAGATCACATCATCACTATCCTGAGAAAGAAATCAGGTCTAACCTGTAACTACGGCTATGAGTCAGGGACACAATAACTGGGTCAGGTCCATGATTGCCTGGGAGGCCATGAATTCCTGAGCCACCTCCAACCCTGTGCCCAGGGAAGGCAGATTAAAGTCCATCACTACTATCAGTCTGGGGAATCCACTGTCAGTGTAGCCACAACATTGATTGAGTAGGGAAGCTGCTTTGCAGCAGAGAGGCTGGTACAATAGCAGCAATCCCATTAGTTCTACATTAACTCTCAGAAATAGCTCAGAAATAGTAAAATAGGCACTCCCCAATTTTCATGTAAATTGGAATGTGAATAAATTACATTGCAAATAATATATTGCCTGAAAGGTACAGGATTATTTAGCCACAGAAAGGATCTCTGAACAGAGAGGGAGGCAGGCAGGCAGGCAGGCAACAGCTACCAGAAGCCACCTACCCAGCTGGATTTTCCCATCACACCATAGGAAGGTTCCTAGAAAGTTCTTTGCTTTTAAATAACATTTATTAAATTTTTATTTCCAATTTCTTATTTTATTTTATTGTACTTTATAATCTTTTGGGAGGAATGTTACCCTGAAAGGCAGGATATAATTTTTTTTAAAAAAAGTTAAAAATAATTATATTATTACCTTATCTTACCTCCCCTGTGAAGGACCACAAGTTGGAAGTCATTGTTTTAGATCATGCTCTCTTGTAGAAAAGACAAAAAGTAGTTAATGCTAATACACTTCTTACAGATAAATCAGAATGTGGAGATCCAGAGAGGTCGCTTACGAGATGACATCAAAGAGTATAAATTCCGAGAAGCTCGTTTGCTGCAAGATTACACTGAACTTGAGGAAGAGAACATCTGTCTTCAGAAACAAGTATCTATTCTGAAACAGAATCAGGTGGGTACTGAAGTAATCCTTTCAGAGGTTTAGCACTTATTATGTTACATGGTTGTATATAAGGGAAGCAGGTAGCTTGTGTCCAGTGCCACAGATTTTAGTCCTCAAAATCTCATACCTTTGATGCTATAAGAAAGTGGTAAATAATGGGTGTGCACAGATACCATTGTACTGCCACATGTTTCCCTTAGTGCCCACCAGGCTCTTTTAATGAAGAAGAAGTTGGAACAGCAGCAGCAGCAGCTGGCAAATTGCAAAGCAAGACCCAGCCTCTTGCATCATTCTGATTTACAATAAAGTCCTTGGGTCCCACAAAGGTCTACCTAGGTAGTAGAGAGCATCCTAGGGGGCTGTCTCACCTTCTGATACATTGATATTTTCCTGCAGTATAGTTATTTTGGGAATAGGCAGCCATGTGTGAGTAAGCCCATCACAAGCTTTCAAAATTTCAAAGGTGTCACAGCCCCAAAAGATGGTCACCCCACACTATAAAGCTTTACCTTTTTTCACTTGCCTTTCGTTTGCTTTTTTTCATTTTTGCAACACAAGCAAAATTAATATATTGGGTAGACAATAAATTGTTTCAATCTGTTTTAGTGAAACTAACAATGAGCTTTGTATCCTGAAAACCTACAAATGTGTTGTGGCATGTGCTTTTATGATCCAGAATCCAATTTATTAAACACAAAAAGTACTATCCTCTGTCAGCTGGTGTATTTGGAGGTAAGTGATCTCTGGGATGTGTATTGTGTGTTAGATTCATGTCAGTTTTGTTCCTTACATAATTTCCAGGGTTTACTGAAATGAATAGAAACTGATCTGATATTTCATATGTATCTGATTTTCAAAAATGACATTTTTATAATAAGCTAATGTAAAATAATTCAGATGAAAGATCATAGGTGAGGTAGAACAAATTTTAATTAAGAACACAACATTTTATATAACTTTCTAGTATTGGTATTTTAAAGGAAGGTAAAGGTGAAGAAGCTTTACAAAAAAAAGTTTGAAGCTCTACACCACCCTTTTATTTCTTCCTTTTTTGTACAGCTTTTGCTACTTCTAGTGGAACATTTTAACATTCTTTCTTTCATGCTTGCTATCAGGTATTTTAGTGACAACTTTTCTGTAACAGGTGGAATTTGAAGGGCTGAAGCATGAAATCAAAAGACTAGAAGAGGTTACAGAATTCCTCAACAGTCAGCTAGAAGATGCCATAAGGTTAAAGGAGATATCTGAACGCCAGCTTGAAGAGGCCTTAGAAACCCTGAAGACAGAACGTGAACAGAAGAATAATCTTCGGAAAGAGCTGTCTCATTATATGAATATCAACGACTCCATGTATACCAGCCATCTGAACATCTCTTTGGATGGACTGAAGTTTAGTGATGAAACCACCGAGCCCAATAATGACGAGATTGTGAACGGCTTTGAACCGAATTGCCTGAGTAAAATCAACAGTGGCAATAATAAAGCATCAACACCCAAAAAAGCCGATAGCTTCCCTCCAGCCCCTAGTTTGGTGAATGATCTTCTGAGTGAGCTAAATATATCTGAAATCCAAAAGCTGAAACAACAACTAATGCAAGTAAGTCTGTACTATACATATTCCTTAAATATGCATATATCTATCTCTTAAAATTAAGCATTTCCCAAAATATGTATTAGTTAGAGATTCTGTTTCATTACATGAGGTTGTTGAAGTGATTTGTGGTATTTAAGTTTGATATGTCTTTGATATTGGTTCTATTTGAAATAGAACACCCTGGGTTCCAAAAAGGTTGAAATGTGGTATTTCTTACTACTTTATACACTGGTTTAGGAAAATAATGCTTTCAGTCCCCATAAGGTATAAATCTGTTAAATTTGAAGCCCTCTGTTGCTAGTAGATTCTCTTTGGAACGCCCTGATGTTTAATTTTGTAACATTACAGGAAGGCACATTTCACATTTGTAAATTATGTCCAGTGATACTGAGATTAATTTAAATAATTTATACATATTAGGTGAAATCTCATGAGATGGGCAAATATTGCAAAAACTCTTTGTGCTTACACAAGATTTCATAGAAGTTAGCCAACTTTTTAAAGTTTTATTTTGGTTTTGTTAAAAAAAGGGGGTAAATTTAAAATGTTAAAAGTAGAAAAAAATCTAATTAAAAAAATAGAAAAAAATGGACGCCCATGAGATCATATAGAACTTTATAATGTTGCTGATATTCATTTGCTGATTTTGCTGTAGAAGCATTTAAAATACTTTGCTGAAATATGGGCATTCACAATAGATTACTTCTTTTCTAGTTTGGCTTAGTTTCTTTAGGTATAATTTTGAACAATAAAAATATCCCATCCAAATTCCAAGTGATTATTTTGTTTGACAAGAAAGCGATTTCATTTTCTACAATACATCTTTGCCTCAGGAACATTACAAATGAACATTACAAAAATATATGTTTACCATAACAGATAGTAGGATTTCTTTTGATCATCAGTTGGACTGTTGTGGATTAGCTTTATTTATATAATCAATATATGATATACAGATAGTCCTTGCTTAATGACTACAATTGGGACCAGCAGCTCTGTTGCTAAGCGATGCGGTTGTTAAGCAAGTCGCCTGCAGTCATTAAGCAAGACATCACGTGACCACAACTTGTGATTTTACTGCTGGCTTCTCCACTGACTCTGCTTGTTGGAAGCCATCTGTGAAGCTTGCAAATGGTGATCATGTGATCACGGGGAATGTGTGATGGTTGTAAGTGCGAGGACCAGTCATAAAATTACATTTCAGTGCCATCGTAACTTCAAACAGTCACTAAAGAGGGCAGTTGTTAAGCGAGGACTACTTGTAATATTCTGTGTATAATAAAGAAAAATTAGAGAAGTTGTTAGGTATGGTATCTGAACATATTATCTCCATTTAACATAGTTGCCTAAACTTCACTGTTACATCATTATAGCCTCCAGAGAAACATGAGGTTGCAACTGTTTATTGGGACAGAGTAATAGTAATCCATCACGTGTAACAAATATGTCAACCTGTGAGAATTAAGTTGTGTTGTGTGACATATTTATCCCCAACATCTGAATGCATTTTCAACCCTGGTACAGTAGATGCCTGTAATTTGGTACATATTTCTGTGTAAAACACAAATAGCAGAGAATGAATTATACAAAATAAGATTATTGGTTAATGATTCCAAATTCTGGAAAGGATAGCCTAAAACATTCAGATTCAGTAATCTTAGACTAATATCCTTTTGTACATTTACCTGTAAATGCCAGGTGTTAAATTTAAACTTTTCATTTATGTGAAGCTCCTTTATAGGACCATATATGAGTTCAGAAAATAACAGTTTTTTTCATTATAGATGGAGAGGGAAAAAATGAATTTGTTGTCTACACTCCAAGAATCACAAAAACAACTGGAGAACACCCGGGGTGCACTTTCTGAGCAGCATGAGAAAGTTGGCAGGCTCACAGAGAACCTTAATGCCATGAAAAAGCTCCAGGTCAGCAAGGAACGTCAGTCTGCTCTTGACAATGAAAAAGACCGAGACAGCCATGAAGATGGAGATTATTATGAGGTTGACATCAATGGCCCAGAGATCCTGGAGTGCAAGTATAAAGTAGCTATGGCAGAGATTAGTGACTTGAAAGAGGAACTTAAAGGTCTCAAGGCTAAATATGAAGAGTGTGAATCTAAGTATGAAGAGGATAAGGGCAGGTATGAGACAGAAACTCAAGCCCTGACAGAAAAGATCAGTTCCTTGGACAAATGTAGTAGGCAAGATAGAGAGCAGGTCATCAGATTGGAGAAGGAACTCAGGAAAGTCAGTGATGTTGCTGGGGAAACACAGGGCAGCCTTAGTGTAGCCCAAGATGAACTGGTCACCTTCAGTGAGGAATTAGCCAACTTATATCACCATGTATGTATGTGTAATAATGAAACCCCCAACAGAGTGATGCTAGATTATTACAAGCAGGGCAAAGGAGGACGTACCAGTCCAGAGGGCAAAGGCCACAGATCGCCAATCCTGCTCTCTAAAGGTTTATTGTCAATAGACTTAGGAAAATCAGAGAACGGGAGTGGTGAAAGCAGTCCTTCACCAGTTTCATCCCTCCCTTCACCAGTATCTGATCCCCGGAAGGAACCTATGAACATTTACAACCTGATTGCCATAATTCGTGATCAGATCAAGCATTTGCAAGCAGCAGTAGATAGAACAACTGAACTGTCGCGGCAGCGGGTGACTACACAGGAACTTGGGCCAGTAGTGGACAAAGATAAAGAGGCGCTTATGGAAGAAATTCTTAAGCTGAAGTCTCTGCTAAGCACCAAGAGAGAACAGATTGCAACACTGAGGACTGTACTAAAGGCCAACAAACAGGTGAGATTTGAGTGTGAGACACTATAATTTTACACTATTTACATTGCACAGAGAAAGGATTCAACACATACATATTGATAGTCTTCCAGAAATGTAATTACAGTAGCTCATTCAGCACCCTTTTTATAAGAATCAATTGCTATTTCATCCCCCAGATAATTTGTCAGCTCTTAGTATATTTGACAGCACATTACACTGCATAAGGGTTGACATTCCTGTAGTATTGTAGAAGCCTGTGGCCAGAAGGCCCATCATCCTCCCTCCTGGAAGCAAGGTTTTTCTATAATCCACACTTCTTGATTCTTGTAACTTCTGGGTCAGTCTCTCTGATTGCCTGCATAACTAATTTTTGTTGCATTTCACTACTCTGATTGAAATAAATCTATCATTAAGTTACTTTTGGAATATTGTGTACATCTAAATTGAAAGTAATGAACTGGAAAAGATGCAGAGAAAGATAAATCTCTATTGATGAACAGTAATTTAAGGAAAAAGTTACTAAGAAGAAGGCAAGGCCAGAATACATAAAATTATGTATAATAAGGGTAAAGTAGTCAGAGACAAATATTCTCTCTTTTCCCCAAAAAAGTTTGGCAATTTGCGTAGCTTAATCATTCGTTTAGATGGTTTTAAGGCAAAGTTAGACATATCCAAAAAGGATGGATAATAGTCTGAATGGCAGTATGAAAAGTATGTCACTGAATAGGAATTGCCAGAAAGGAAGTAAAAAAATACTTTGTTGTTGTTGTTTTTAAAGTAGGAAAGTGGAGAAGGAATTTTAGCCTGATCCAGCAAGGTAGCAGTATCAGGTGTCATTTCTCTTTACTCGTTCCTGAATCTCATCAGTGCAGGTGGTAGAAGCAGCCGTGTCAGAGGGAGTGGGCCCGGAGAAAATCAAAGGGGTAAGATGGTGGAGGAAGCAGCACAATAAAAGTCTTTTCATTTGTGCCATTTTTGACACTTCCATTGCAGTTATTGCTGGGTAGAAGGATTTGGGTAAAACGTTGATGTTAAAAGGCTATTCCCCAATGAAGTTCCATCTCTAACATTTCTGTTTCTTTCTTAAATTTACATATCAAAAGTATCTTCAGAAATAATGAATTCTATTTTAATTGTTCATTGGATTAATTGCCTGCATTATCAAGTCTTTGTGTGTGTGCATACATTAAAGTACCCTTTATCTGACTAGCTCATAGAAACTTAAAATAATTGTGAATATTTTATTTTGCTCATTTTTGGGAAACAATAAGACGGCAGAAGTTGCCCTTGCAAACTTGAAAAGCAAGTATGAAAATGAAAAGGCAATGGTTACAGAGACAATGATGAAGCTGCGTAATGAACTGAAGGCTTTAAAAGAAGACGCTGCAACCTTCTCTTCTCTGAGGGCCATGTTTGCTACCAGGTAAAATTCAGTGAAAGATAGTGACAGCAAATGAAATTGTATGTACAGTTTATACTAGTAACCTTAAAAGTACACAGATTCCAGTAAATGGGGGTGGGGGGTGGGAAAGGTAGCTTGAACGTGAAACTCATTTTTTCTTATTCAGATACTAATTTTAATTACATAGATCGTGAGGCTGAATGTATATTCTCTATACCGTTACTAAGTGAAATGTAGGAGGCTTGGTAGTCATGGTTCTTCATTTTAAGCAAATAAAAAATGAGAATTTACAGCATTATGAAAATGAAGTTATGAATCAGTTGTGATTAAGAAGAGAAATGTGATAGTTTTTAAAACCTGTCTGCTAAGTGAAGATATAAAAGATTTTGGGTTATTCCTTCTCATTCAGAAATATGGTGGTTTTGGAAACTATAGCTATATGTCAAATGCTATAAAAGGTTTATAATCACAGTTAAAGAACACATTATAAATAATCATAGGCTTCCCTGCTTGAAATCACAATTACTGAGAACAAGCATCATCATGAAAAATCTTTGTGGTAACTCCTGTGAGGACAATAATCTGGGATTGGAAGCAACTAATGGTTGCTGGGATGCCTTAATGCCAAGAAGGACTGAACAAACATTGAAGACTGGAATAACACTGAATGTTATTTGATAGAATTTGATAGCATTTGTGTCTGAGTCACATGATTTTTACAAATCACATGGGAGAAAAGTTGCTGAATGAACTAGGTTCCTCACACCATTATTGGAATCCTTTCAATAAAATAGTGGAGTTCTCTTGAGAAGGTTCATGGGGGTGAAGCTTGTCATCTTAATCAAGATATTAATGTGGTAGCATTTGAGTAGAAGGCTGAGTTGTAATTCAAGAAAGGATGAGAATGGAATACTAACAATCCTAGCCCTGAATGAAAGGGAGACTGTCAAGAAAATTTGAAACGTGAATGGGTATTCATAACCATGCTAAGCAAATTGTAGTGACCTAGTTCACATGTAACATTCAGCCATAATAGATGTGTTTGCACATCATACTAAAGCAAATATACGACATTGTGCCTTAGTGCTAAGTATGAATTGGGATGCTAGTTACTACGAAGAACATTATATATGAGTGGGTGGGTGGGTTTGTAATGCATACAGATTGTTTTATCAATCTTTAATAGATGCTACCTGATTTCTAATTTTGTTGTTTTTGTTTTAAAGAAATCACCCTGAGAAGTTAAGAACTCAGCTGGTTCAGACCAGGTTATCTAGGCAACATCATTTCCCACAGTTATGAACAGAGAAAAAAAAGAAGGCAGGCACAGTTATATTACATTTGATAAGTCTGCTTCAAGCTCACGTCCCCATGGATCATGCTCTCTGAGCTGAACAGATGGGTTTAGATGCTTTCTTTTCAGCTCTGCTTCAGTTGTGAGGTGGAACTAGAGTTCTTTCTCTACTTTCTCTCCTCTTGCCAGTGAGTACAGAATAGAATGTAAAGGTTCAGCTCCTTGTACCCTGCATCCTAGTAATGAAAACAAGAGCTGTCTGTTGAACAGTTTCCAATAATATCAACTGTTCCTCATCCATGTACTGCATTTTCAGCTCCTTATAAAAATGTATCAACAATTCAATGTTATTTGTATACAGTTACTACTATAGCTTGCTAGCAGCCCCTTTGCCCAATAGTTCAATAATTGCCTTCCATTGCATGGTGGAATGTGATGAGGAAAGGAAGACATGCAGGCTGGCAGAAGAAGGATACCGTTCTTCCAGCCTGCTAATTCTCACTGAAACCTCATGCATTTGATATTTTTATGGCAATTGGGAGATTTAAAAACAGACCTGTAAACTTTTTGTAAATATCTGTTTGATTTTTAAAAATAAGCTATGAAAAAAATGTGTTAAGAAAATTTATGTAAATAAAGCAGTTGCAATTTAGCATATGATATTATTTAATAATTAAAAAGAATATTTTGATTTTTGTATGTGAAAATCAGGATTCCTAGTTCTGATGGCAAGTCAGGGGCACACTAGTATAATACAGTAAAGCCATTTAGTGAACAACTCTTGTGTGCTTACTCCTCTTGAAGCAGCATAGTCACTAGCACTGTGTAGCACTTTGGATCTGGTTTTCAAGAGGGACTCGGAAGCTTGGGAACACCAACATTGCCCCCTTCTGCAACAGTGTAATGCACTGCTGCTGTTCCTGGGATTGTGCAACAGCTTTAAGGTGTTGTAGGCACATGCTATTGTAGTGCAAATCCAAAACACTGCATAGTCTTTATACATACTCACTCTGGCAGTCTATGCTTTGTCACCCTTGAGACATATTGCCAAAAGCAGGATGTACACTACCACTTTCCAGAACTAATCATGGAAAGTAACCATAACCTGTATTATGGGAAAAATGCCCGCTTAAATTAGGAGCCAAAGCGATTGGAGATAGATGCAACAAAGTATAAACGAATTAAACCTCCACCCATGGTTATGGCTGTTTTCTGTGGTTTGTTCCAGCCAGAATAGAATGTTTCACGAGATCAGCTAGAGGATCTGCAGGGCCCCCTCATCGGTGGAATTTACACCAGCTGGAAAAGGCCCTTTGATGAGGCTGTACAGTTATATCTTAAAGTTGTTCCTTGTTAATGAAGAGAAGGAGGGGTTTTGCTATTGTTGCTATAAGAGATGGTGGTGTGATTTTAATTCGTTTAGTGAATTGAACATTGTGATTAGTGATGATGTTTCTTATTAATTTCTTTTAATTTTATTGCCATGTGGTGAAATGGTTATGAAGGATTTTTTTGAAATTAAAGTTTGAATTATATTTTGAATGTATGTATATGTCAAAAACTGCCTTAGGGGGCTGATACGTTTTATTTATATTGAGCAATATGCTTTGGTGTAGAAGAAGCTGGGCATGGTCCCCCAATGTTGGCAGTTAGGATAGTCTTCAAATATTGAGGCTGCTGAAGGAGTTGGAGCAACTTGACTTATTCCATGTAAATAACTTCAACAGGTGCAAGATAGATTGTGAGATGTACCAAAAGCTGCAGAGAATAAAGATGGTAATGACACTATTCTATCTCCCAGCTGTAATGAACAAAAACAAAAAACAGGGAGCAGAAGATTAAAAAAAATGGTAATCTTTATATATTAGCAGAGTTTGCAATTAAATTTTAGTCATGCTTCAATTCAAGTAGACTTGCTTTATGGTTGGCGAGCCTCAGTAAACCTGACATTTCTGTGTATGTGGTTTACCTGCTATGTCAAAAGTATGCTCTATATCAGTGTTTCTAAAACTTGGCAACTTTAAGATGTCTGGACTTCAACTCCCAGAATTTCCCAGCCAGCGATGCTCTATATGAAAAGCTTGCACCCCTTTGATCCTGTCTATAAGTCACAAAAGCCACACACTGTCACAATCAAGGTTGTTGCCCACTCAAGGAGCTGCTACAGCTGATACTGAGGAGTGATTTTTGGTACGCAGGGGCCATGCATATGTGAATAGACTATTCTTGTGAGTTATAAATGTGTTTAAAAGGAATACATGAATTAAATTTTGTGTGTTAGTACTCAAAGGCTTAAAAGTGCATTTTTGTTGCAGGTGTGATGAATATGTCACTCAGCTGGATGAAATGCAACGCCAGCTTGCTGCAGCTGAAGATGAAAAGAAAACCCTCAATTCCTTGCTGCGCATGGCTATTCAGCAAAAGCTGGCTCTGACCCAGCGCCTTGAACATCTGGAGTTGGATCATGAGCAGTCCAAAAGGGTGCGCACAAAATCCGCATCCAAAGCCAAGAGTAGTAATCCCAGTGTAAGTCATATTCGATCATGTGGAGACAGGTCGGAAAGTTCTGTGCTTAATAACCAGGTTTTTTGCAGTGATAAGTATAAGATCTGTTGTGATTAAAACAGAAAATAGGAAGCCGTAAATACGCATCTGATATTTGTGCTTTTGAATGTCAGCATTAATCCCCACTATATTAATATTGCAGTGATGAGTGGATTTATATTAGTATGTTGTTAAACCATGTAATACAAGGTGTATTATAGTGGTCTTAACTGTAACTGAGTCACAGGCATGGGTGGGGAAAAGGCTGTTAAGAAGTTAATGGTGGAAGAGTATTTGCTGTTTCCACAATGAATGGCTTTGGTTTTGTGGGTTATGGGTAAGTGCTAAAGGAGCATATCAGGTACAGTGTACCTGTTGTTACTAACCATAGCTTGTTTAGCACAAACGGGATGTTTTTCCCAGAGTTGCGAGTATGTTTCCAAGGATGGAGATGGCAAAACTGTCTCCTTGGTTAGTAGGCTTGAGAAGTGATGGAATCTAGCTTCTAAAGTCAGAAGTATAATGGGGGTATTAAAAATGGATCATTAAATCTGCTGCAGCGGTTAAATTGCTGTCATTATCATTACTTACAAATTCAAAAATCTTTCCTCTAAGTTTTAAATATTTAGGCAAACTATGGGGAAGAAAGCAACCTTCTGAAGCCCTTTAGTTCCCAGCTCTGCTTGGCTTCTTGGGCTTAAGCTATAAAAAAGTTGCACATGAAAAAAAATGAAATATGCAATATAATATTGCCTGTTTGGGAGGAGAATTTAATGGTTAAGGAACGCAAAGTAGAACACTACATCAGAGCAGATATGGTGTGGAAGAGTATACTACACTACAATGATAGGATATTATAGCTTCTGGCAATTAATATGCCAGGAAGAAGGGTGAATTACACATTGGACATTATCTAGTGTTAAGCTTATTTAACTTTCCTTGATTTTAGTGGGATGACTGCATAACTGTTTCCTGCTGCAGTCAAAGAGATTTCATAATGCTTAGAGGATGTCCATTATTACTATCTATGTGTATAGAATTAATAGGAGTATGTTCTAGTATTGTCAAGTTGCGATGCAGTTTCTCCTTAACTGTCAGTATGACAGCTTTATAGGATAGTATTACTGAGCTCTAAGTTTTGTTTAAATAAAACAAAATCATATTTCTTATGCAACCACACACTTCACAGGGCTCTACATTCTAGGCACTGGAAACTAAGTGATTAGTTTATTCTTGGTTATACATAATTGTGAGGTAGATTAGCATATATATATATATATATATATATATATATATATATATATATATATATATATATATTCATCAATTAAAAATACTTTGTCAGACTTTTAAGGGGCCTTTTTAGCCACTTAATTTCAATACACTTGATTTTTTAAAAGTGTACTTCATAATTCGTGCCTAAAGAAGGGGGAATGACACAAGATGGGGAAAGTATGTTTTTTAAATTGTGGTAAATTTAAGGAGCACAAAAAGGCACACTTAAAACAAAAACAAAAGAATTTTAAAGTGCCTAGCCTCAACTATTATTTTAATGTAAAGCCCTGTTCATTTTGTACTCTTTTCAAATAACTTTGTATGCTTAGAATATTTCAAAGAAGTAATGCAGGACTGTGCAGCTGTGTCTGCTAATGTAAAAATGTTTCCTTCCTTTCTCTCCCCCCCCCTCAAGCCATGCTAATAATAATCCTGGTGTTGTATTGCCTCATCTCATGTTACTGTCTCTTTTTAGATGATCTGCAGCTTCCTTCCTATGTAGTGCCGCTCTGCCTATGACGTAGTTAGGAGATAGAGTAAGGTTACTGTAAAATAATAAATGGAGGGCTGCCTCCTTTCCTAGTAAAAGGAAGCCAAGGGGTGCTTAGATCTTTCTAGAAATTGGGAAGAAAACCAGAACATACCTGCAACATGGGTTGTAAAGAAAAATTCTTCAATAGAGAATATAGCAATTAGGAGATGAAATTAGTTCCTGCTGAATTCAAACTAATTGTGAGTTATACTCATTGACAAATTGGCAAACATGAATAGTGTTAAAAACATGCCTCACTTTATTATTGCTTTTGCAGGAAACACTCTCTTCTCTTGAATTTGAGCTTTAACATAGCTATTTACCAGGTTTTGCTGTTTTTAGAACATCTTTTAACAGTGGCCCACCTTGCTTTTCTCCTTTAATGCTCAGTAATCCAGAAGGCCTTTTAATTCCTGCTCCCCCTCTTGCAAAATGCCTTGGGAATAGCCCTTCATTGATAACCCTAAAGCTGTTTTGCTCCATTAGAAGCAGCAACCATTTTTGCTTCCAGGTTGAGAGGGAGCTATGAAATACAAATTTCAAGCATCCCCTTTTCTCCGGTGGTGCTCACCCAGGGGAACAGGATGAGGAAATTTTAAGAAATCAATTGCATTGGTAAAATGTCAGGGTAATTGACATTAAATTGGGAGATTTAAGGGTTCTTGAATTGCAACAGTGCATCAGGTTGCATTGTTTAGTGTAACATATTTATAATTTTCAGTAGGCTTGCTAATGTTTCCATTGTTGTCACTGCTATATATATATATATATATTTTATCTTCAGTATTCTGAGCCCTTGAACCATTTTATGTTTTCAGCACTCACAATAACTGCTTAGAGGATAGCAGCCCAGCTGCATCCTTACATGTGTTAGTTGTATGTGTCCAGTTTTTAGAAACAGAGACTTGGGGGAAAAAAACCAGCTGTGATTTGCTGTTATGTGTAAACTTTGAGAGGGGCTTGGACTGACTTGGTTATTAGTTTTTCAAAATTAACTTGATACATCCAATGTTTCCTTTTGCTTTCATTGGGTTGGAATACAACGTGGAAAACTTACTAAGCCATCACCTACCTCTGCAAGTGGGACTTCTCTTCTGAGTGATTTTACTGCTCCCTGTATTGGCTGGCATGATATACTGACTCACCTGCATGTTTTTGAAGAGGCAGCAGCTTCACTGATCAATCTGCTTGTGAATTTGCCATTGTTTATTTAAGCTTGAGCAGCTTGGCTTCAGGAGTTGTAAGAAACTTTTCTTCCTGCACAGCTTTGGCTAACAGGTGACGCATTAAAATATTAACTTGGGTGTTTGAAACAGCACCCATGAACTACATTGGCTGTTTTCCTTAAAAGACTAACAGATGCATCTCAACTAATTAATGTGTTATAGATGTCCTGCAGCACATCCTTGCGTGTATCTTTATGTGTTTTCCTTTTTTAAACTGAACAGTGAACCTTTAAAAAAAATTCTAATGTTTTTGCTTTTTCTTTTCTTTTTTTTTTTTTACTTTCCACCTTTCAGCTGTAGAGTAGTTCCTGGAGAAGGCCATTGCAACAATACAACTTCATATCTTAGCCTGTGTCGTTATGCTTAGAAGTGATGGTTGCCTGTTGCACAAAGAATGGAAACCACTCTTAATGATTTCCCTTCCCCCCCATCCAAACCATGTTCTTTTCAATATGCAACCTGTGTTCTTGTTTAGTCTTTTTTCTTTTTTGGCATGTTATGTCTGGAAACAAACAGAAATAAAGCTTTATCTTTTAAGTGCTGCTGCAGGAAGAAAACTTACAATTGCTGAAGAAACATACTTCATAATGTAATAATTGCCATGGTAGCTTATTATGGCTTATAAGAAATATTCAAATTGTTTTTTAATTTCATTATAGAGTTTTCTTTTTTAAAAAAAGCAGTTGATTGTTTAAACATGTGCACTTTTACTATTTTGATATTTACTTTAATATCTTTTTATTCTTTTTTTGTAGAAGAGTTTATATTAATGGGGAAAAAATCCAGTGACTTATGCTAATAGTCTGTCTCTTTGGAGCTTGTGCTTAATCTTTTCCCATCCGTTTGTGGCAGAGTTTTATACTATATTGTTTAGTTCTACCCTGTGTTTAGAAAGGAGCTTCAACACAAACTAGGACTTCTGCTAAACTATGTGCTGTGTATCAGCATTTTTTTCTTTTTTTAATTATAAAATATTAAGCTTTATATGTTTTCAGTTACTGATTTTTAACTGCCATGTTAATTAAGAAATCCAGGGTATTCAAATTCTGGGGTTTTTTCATATTGTATTATTATTCTTAGGAATAGTTCAATGTAACAAGAAGAAAACTTGACTTTGCTCTGGTGAAAACAGTTATAGGCACTTGAAAATAAATATTAGTGTTACCTATAAATTCCAGAATGTCTGGGTTTTAGGAAAATCTTATGGTGTATGATTGGTTAACAGAATTTTATACAACTGTATCACTTAAATTCCAAATTGGAATTGTTTTTGTTACTACTTTGTTTTATTGTGCCAAATTGTGTTACATTTTAGAAAGATAAAATCTAAAGTTCTGACCGCTAGGGTGTTCTATTTCAGCACCTTTTTTCATTTAATGATTGCCAGTAGTGCCTTTCATAATTTTCAAGGGAGATTCCTAAGCTAGCTTAGTCCGTCCACGAAATAAAGAACCATGATTTTGAAAGCTAGTTACCAAGTGGAGCAATAAGGGCAATGTAACCTCCCCTTCGCACATTTTTAATGAGTAGATCTACTGTAGAGTAGATCTACTATATATATGCGCAAATTGTAAAAAATTCTGTTAGTCAATGATACTAAATCATGCAAATTCAGGGGTATAGAGAAAAAAATGGTAAACAAAACACAAATATACTTTGCAAACCAAAAGCGATATTATTGAACAAAAGAAGCAAGGTGTATTAATCCATTTGTGGTTGCAGTTCAGAGGATGTTTTGGGGGTTCTGGTAGCTTTGTGTGGTGATGGATCCAGTTAACCATAGTATTGTTTGCAAATGTGAAGAAGAAAAGCAAGACATTTAATATTTTTTCTCTTGCATGTTTTATCTAATCCATTGTGATTTCAGGAAACAGAAACAGAGAAGTGCATCAACAAGTTGTCCCTGTGGTGCTATTTGTTGAGGCTAACTTAATCATTAAAATTTGGTACTTTTGCAAGGAGGAGAAATCATTTTTCTCTTTATGTAAAATAATTTTAAAAGAATAGAAATCATAATCATGTCATGGGAAAAAGCTTTCTGTTTGCTGAAAAAATGTTCTAGAAGGTGGGGACTTACGTTTTCATCTTTTTGGTTACAGTATTGACTTATAAGTGGTATGACTACATTTAAAATTACATCTCTATGTGGGTATTTATTTGAATGTCAAAGTACTGTATTATGTTTATATGTGCATTTTCTTTTAGTGGTGGATTGGTCTCCATTTTATTGTCATATGCATGAACTCTTGCCAAGTAACCTTTACACAGACCTGGAGCAAAGAATTTAATGTAAATGCTTAAAACATGGAAACTAAGTAAGGAACAACTCTGGTGTCATTTTGATAATTTTAGGAGGTGTAGAGGGCAATGTTAATTCTAAAAGAAGAGTGTATGTTGTGTAGGAAAGCAATTTATCTGCGTAAAGGTAGTCATATTGGCAGTATCAATAAAGGAGAAGGAAGAAATTCTGGCTATTTTGTTTTTTGAATTACACCACTTTGTTGAAGAACATGCTAATTTACAAAGTATGTTCAGTTCTTTATGTTACAAGAATCTATATATGTTACAGGAAAGATACAGATGGAGAGATCTGACAGTAAATCTTTTACTGAAATCAATAACATTTTAGAAGTTGTTTAGCTGAACTTGTGTTCTATGTTTTTAAGTGTACATTCAGGATTCTTTCAGTGATTTTCTTAAAACTTTAACTCCCAAATGTAGCAGAAACCCATTGAAAATGTGTAATTCACGTATATTAGATGTGAAATTATCTGAGTTTCTTTTTTAAGTGCTGCTTGAGATCTAGATTTGTTGTTGCTATAATCTGTGAAAAATCCCAGAGCTAGTGTTACATCATTATTTTAAATTCAAAGAAGTGGATAATCTAACTAGTTTATAATATAACATTTAGCCTAAAGAAGAGGAAAATAGGGAAGACATGATAGTCTTCTAATATTAACCTGCACAAAATCATCTTGTGAGCTCTTTGGTCATGTGAGCACTTGAAATAGAGTCTCCCCAGGCTGTCTAACCTTTTTAACCACTATAATACACTGGCTCCAAAATGGCCCATAAGCAGAAGTTTGATATTCAGTGTGAATTTTGGGAGATGTAAAATTCAGTAAAAAATCATAATGTTTCCAATGTTTTTGAAATAGGAGAAATAAGACTAATATATAAAGCAAATATAAACTGTCTCTCTAAGTTTGCTCTCTGAACAAGCATTATAATATTTTTATTTATTGATTTGATTTATATGGACACCATCTCAAATACATGACTTTGGGCACTATCAAAATTACAATTAGTAAAATCACATACCAAGTGTCACATAAAAATGTATGACAGGCAAGGAAAAAAAACTAAAAACTTCATACAATCACAAAGAACAGGCTCCATCACACAGGCTTGAGCACAGAGCTAAGTCTTCAAGGCCAATCTGATCTCTGGAGGGATGATATTCCAGAGGGTGGATACCACGGCAGAACCTTTTATACCTAGTATCTTGGTGGCCCCATTTTTGAAATATATATAATATATACACCAGGTTCGGCTCTTATAAAGCAGTTAAGTTCTGAAAGGAGATTCTGTCCCTCCTGTTTCTAATCATAGCTGGAATTCTAACAAGAGAGAGTTGATCTCAGTAGGAACCCTGGTGTGGATCCATATTTAATTGTATTTAGTGTAAATTAAGTAAACTCAATCTAACGTAAATGAGTCTACTGAAAGTATGACTAAATCTTGACCTAGTCAGGTCCACATATTGCACTAAACTATGATTCAGTTTCATGCATAACCTAAGCTATAAACTATGGTTTTCAAACCACAGTTGCTGGGTTCTTTATGCCAAAACTAGGCAACTACGTTATGGCTTAGTGCAATGTGCTAATGCAGTGGGGGGGGGGGGGAGGTACTTAGTGAGGAACACACTTTTTCCATAAAGGCTGGCCACACACCCATGGAAACCTTGTAAGCATGATATAAGGACAACAGGAATTTCTCCGCTGTTGTTCTTAGGAACTGGCACTCACAAACATGCTGTTCCTAATTATGGAGATGGTACATAGCCATTGATTATGTGCCATCAAGTCATTGTTTCTTAGTGATCACACAGATAAGATTTTCTCCATGACATTCTGTCCCTAACCTTGCATTTCAGGTCTTCCAATAGTGTAACCATCATCAATGTAACTTGAGTCCATCCACCTTACTGTTGGTCACCTTCTTCTCATTACTTCCACTTTTCCCAGCATTGGAGTCTTCTCCAGAAAGCTAGGTCTTTGTATAATGTGTCCAAATAGGATAATTTGAGCATCGTCTTTTGTGCTTCAAGTGAGAACTCTGGATTGTTTTGTTTGATGATCCATTTGTTGTTTTCTTGGCTGATATAGCCATGTTCTAAATAAAATTCAGGACGTGAATCAGTAATTATACATGGATACTTCAGAAACACCACACATGAACTTTCTCACTTGCAAAACAGATTTGATCATAGAGGTCAACCTGCTGCCATACTGAAGCATTTACAATGAAACTTTGGGAGTAGCTTAGTATAGTTTTGGAAGGGGAATATACAATTATCCCTAGAATCTGAGCTGTTGCTTGAAAAGGCCAAGGAGTAAAGGCAGAAAGCAGCCATGCAGGAGCCAGAATTCTAGCAAGATTCCAGTAGAAGCAGACAATGCGTGGAATGAAAAGTGTTCTTAGTGCAAGGAAATGATAACCATCCTTTAAGATCTGGATGGACTACAGGTTTGCTCCACAGCCTCTCAGTAATCAGAAAACCTACCACCTGTAGTACAAGAAGATGACAGAAAAGATGGCAAACACATTATGGTGTCTTTTCCCACACATAGATTTATTAAAAAAAAAAAAACTGACTCAAGCAGTTAACTCAGATAAAAATATAAAGAATTAAATGAGATTGGGAAATACTTTAACGTGGCCACTAGATGGTAGTGCAGCATGTAGTATAATAAGAGCATCCATCCAACAGTAGTACATTAGCAGCTTAGGCACAACAAAGATCCAATTTCTTCTAAGAGGATTTGGCTCTTCGCCTATAGATTTTTTCATGTGCTTTTAAAGTTTTCTAAAATAATTTTTAGTTCATTCTTTTTCTTAAATAGGACATTTAATTGAGCACTTCTTTAGTAATCTGGTAATAACTTTTTCTTAAAAGATGAGAAATCTTATTCAACATGAATCTTAAGAAAATGTTTCTAACAACGAATATTACACCAGTTTTGTGGCTCCAGGACTAGAGTTGCAGCCTTACATATACAAATCATGGAACATATATCTATTTTCGAATGGCATCACTGTATTGTGAAGTACTCTTTGGGGGCAAATTCAGAGATGACAGCAACTGAAGTTGTTAAAACCCTACAGTCTTCATTTTTTTTAGATAATTTTATTCAATGGTTTTTTAAAAAAAACTTCATCCAAATTTTCTATCTTGTCTTTTCCCATGTGGCAACTCCCTTGCCTCTTTGAGAGATCAAATTGTCAATCTCCTACAGAGAATTCCCAAGCATCATAATAAACATGAGGAAATTGCCCGTTGTGGGTTCAAAGCCTTCTGAAAGGCCAACCCTTCCTGATTCCACTCGGCAAAAAGGAAAATGGGGATAGCCCTGTTGTCTCCTGATTTTGGCTCCAGCAGTCTTGAATTCCTTGCTGTATCAGCTTTCAGTTCCATTACTACTTGTCCTGCCACTGGAGGACTCGCCACTTCATAGTCCAGGGATGAACTCAAAGTCCTCACAGTTTGGAAGCTATTCCAAGCCTCTGAAGGCTGTCTTTGTGGCCAAACTGTCCAGGCCCTACAAGGCCATTCCATAATAGTCTGCTACATAAACTTTGTGGCCTAATTTCCATCCCTCTTCTACATCTCACATTACAGATTTGGCATTGGTGTCTCTGTCACTCCATTTTTTTTGGGGGGGGGTCTTCAAGCCTGGTAATATCCTCATCACCCAGCTCAACTCTACTAGGTCAGCCACTCATGAATGCAAACTACATCTGCTGGCTATGGTCTTCATCAAAACCTATTGGAGAAGTTCTGAGATTGGTCTGTTTGGGCCACCTTGCCACCAGCAATACCTGACAATTTATAGTGGATGGAGATAGATTCTGTTCCCCTAATTTAATTATGTCTTCCTACTTTTCTTGGCATGGATCTCTGCTTTCCTTATTTCCATCTTTTGTCCTGCTGACCAGAGTCCTGGTAAAGCTTGGCAGGGATTCCACCAAGTGTATTCTTATCGTGCCAGTGTATTTTGGCAGCTGGGGTTTGCTACATTGCTTGGTCGATTGGAAGTATGTCTGCCTGCTGGACTGGCCTAACCTGTTTATCCATCAGGGACAAGTCTTCTATCCAGACCTCACAGAACTTGCTCTCCCACCAGTTCAATCTTAGTTAGCCTCACTTTTCCTTTGGATCCACTGGGCCGGTTTTATGAACGTAAAAGAGTTCATAGTACCAAAGTTGTGTTGTGGGAGCTGTACTTAACAGTGTGGTACACACAGAGTGCAGGGCTCCTATTGAACAATTCTGTAGTCTAGAAGATTCCAAACAAGGTTCTGTGCAGGTACATAAATGTGTGCATTCTTAGATGACTATTTAAACAACAGCAGTTACATGTAAGTAACCCTTACTTTCAGTGAATTCTACAAATCCTTTTTATGTGGCTCAGTATTAACAATAAAAGTGAGATATTTAATTTTATGCCTCCAGGCATCACACATTCATAACTGCTCCCAAGAACAGCTAAGTATACTAGACTTGGAATTCAAAACATCTGAGAAAATGATGTTAAGACCATGAAAACAGCTATAAATTGATTTTTTTTTTAGCTTTTAATTCAGTACAGCAACTAGAGACCCTCTATAAATTATTTGTTAACATTGCTTCACTCTTCAATGACAAAGGAAGAGGCTTAGGATATAAATTTATAACAACTAAAGCCGGATCTGTTGGTGTGGATAGTGCTAAAGATAATGAGACCCCATCTGGATTTCTTTCCTCTTGATCTCACTAGTTCAGCTGGAAAGCACCACCAGCTATTACTGATATGGGCCATCTCTCTGAACCAAATTATATTTGTTAGACCACCTGCCTTTGACCCTGAAAAAAACATCGGTTGGAACACCAGGAGCAACAGAGGTGGCTGTAGCAGATGGCTAAATATTTGTTTTGATGGGGGAGGGCAGGAGTAGAAGATAAGAAAGGTTCCATGTACACAATGATTCGCTTTTCCTCTCCATACATACACATAGAGCAGTGTAAACAACGGACAGGCTGATTCCATAAATAAATGCAGTGAACAACAGAACAAATGAAAAGCAAAACAGATCTTCATGACAAATAGGAATTACATACTAAGAAAATGCACTTTCAGTGGAGGCAAGGCAGAGAAATTCAAACAGGCTTCATTGCCCAAAGCAAATTAGTACCAAGCTAATTCAGGTTTTGTCCAGATAGAATTTACACAAAACTCTGGTTCCAGTCTAGAAACTCTAGAGATACAGTTTCAGGATACTGGAATGCTTGATTGCAAAATTTTATTTTCCTAGGATCTTGGACCTCCTGGTGGGGAAGGGAGGGAAAGAATATCAATGTTAAGTTTTGCAGTACATATAGGTAGCAATGTTTACGTGACATCAGGATGTGGTATTGTGCCTAAAACACTGCTGAATTTAGATCTCAGAAACCCACATTCAAGACTCCCATGTCACTTTTAGCTTGCTGTTTTCTTGCAGAGTAATTTATCTCATGGGATTGCTGTGAGACTCAAATGTTGCTCTGAACCTCTAGCATCACAGAGAAGTCTAGATAAAGGACTGTGTACATTTACCTTTCTGATTAGAAGCATACAGAGAAAGAGTTTCAGCAGTTTTCCTTGATCATCACTAATTTTTGACACAAGGCGCTGTTAATGGTATTATTGATTGCGTAACTAAATTAATACAAGGCAAAATGGAACAAAATCAAATGAAAGGTGAAATGAAACCAGGTTCATAAAAAGCAAAATGAAAATGTCTTGACATTTGAGTTCTGCAGATCAAGATGTTTACCTAATGTCGAAACACTGTTACCTAGTGTTTCAAATAAAACTTTGTTTTTATATTCATAAAAATATAAACTCACCTCCTTTATCTTGATTGTTATTGCTTGCTACTTCATTTTGCTACTTGTCGAAATACCACGGGGTTGTTACTGGGATTCTATGTAAGTATAAATACACTGAACACAAAATCAGGTAGGTAAAAATATAATGGAAGAATAACAGCTGTGACCATTCCATAATAGTGTCTCTCAAGAAATGATTGGTTATCCAAAAAGGTCAAGACATAAAGCATTAAAGTATGCTGATGCCAGATACGGTGTTCAAATATTAACACCACTAAGTCAAGTTGTGGCTTTAATCAAATGCATATCATAAACATTTACCCATGAAGTAGACATGCAATACAAATTCAAATAGGTAATACAGTTGTTGTTTTACTTAGTAATTCACTGTGAACTTGTTTGGTGATATGCTTGACATATAACTGCAAAATAAATTTAATCAGTCACTGACGCTTCTAAATGCATGCTCATGTTCACACATCATTTTCACCTTTCTGTTAATGTTCAGATAATTGGATCATAGTCTATTGGTTGCCATAGGTAATTTGCCCTTGGGACATGTACAGGTGACTCCATGGCTGCCTCTTATATGAAAGGTTAAATTCCAAAATATTCAAGACTTTTGCCCTACAAGTAGCACATCCATGCACATAGGGGCCACCTCAGTTCTGCTCCTAAAGAAGAGGAGTTGTTTGCTGTCATGCTTTTTTCAGTTTCTGATCCTATGCAACATTTCCTGATTGCAAGAGAGGCTGTTCAATAGCTGTTTCTCATTATGGTTGAGTTACAAGGTATTTATTCAGATGCAGCCTAGTACCCCAGCTATAATTACTTCTCATGTAAATTTGCAGCTCTTGCACAAGTACTTCCAAGACAGGTACTTGGTATGTAGGATGAAAGTGAGTGAGTCAACATTGAAATGGCTTAAAATGATGAGCGTATTTGTAGTGGGTAGGTGCACGTCTATGTGCATTGCTTAATCCAAGTGGTCTGTATTTATCTGCTGCTGGCATAGAAAGAAAGAAAGCCACCATCTGTAGTACATGTACTCCTCATTTAGCAATCACAATTGGGATTGGCAACTCGGTCATTAGGCAAAGCAGTTGCTAAGTGAAACATCATGATTTTACGATTTTACTTCAGCTTTCCTTTGTTTTACAGATCTGTGAAGGTCATAAATGTGAGGATTGGTGGCAAAGTTACTTTTTCATCACTGTCAAATGGTCGCTAAAGGAGACAGTCACTAAAATGTGGCTACTGTCTCCTGAAGTAGATTCTACAATTTTCACTGAAATCTACTTCTCAGTGTTGGTTTCAATTTTTTTGCATCCAAAATAACAACCAAGAGATTGCAGTCAATAAACTGGATTTCCTTTTTATGGAAAATAATAATGTCATATTTCCTGTAATTTTGATTTTACATGTAGTAAAAGCTCTGCTTAAAGAACTACAGTAGCAAAGTAAATAAATACTTCAGGAAAAATATTTGGAATCCTTCATGTGAAAGTTCTTAGCAAAGAAAATAAGTTCAAATTTATACACCTTTCCCTTTATAAATAGAAAGCCTTTGCATAAAGAAATGATTTTGCACATTCAACAGTGTATCATATAATGGCAAAATCATATGAAAATGACACTGAGGATTCTCTCATTCAGCAGAGAATGAAATCCATATTTCTCATATGAAATGTTGCATCAAGAGAAACAATTTACTTTTAAATGTTGTGGTTTATAGTCTCAGGGCTTATTAAAAATCAATTTATATACAAATATATCTTTCATAGGGGGCGCAGTGGCTTAATGACGCTGAAAGTTGCCGGCCAGAAATGGCTGACACTTCAGTGGTTCGAGTCCAGCCTTCGCGTTAACAGGGTGAGCTCCTGTTTCCTCCCCAGTTCCTGTCAACCCAACAGTTTGAAAACTCACGTGAGTAGATAAATGGGTACGCTCACTCCGGTGGGAGGAAAAATGCTGGCAGCGCCTTGCAAAAAGGAGTCGGGAGCAGTTGCTGGTAAGCGCGAAACCGCGCTTGCCCGAAAAGGGCACGAAGCAATGGAAACCCTGCTTCCTGTGCTCGCCAGCTGGGCTCTGCTCTAGGAAGGAGGCACTGGCAAACCACTTCCGAAACACCTTGCCTTGAAAACTGCAAGGACTCATCCAAGCAGTCACTGCAGAGTCGGTAATGACTGAGCGCAGATTAAAATATCTATCTATCTATCTATCTATCTATCTATCTTTCATGGATATATTTTGGAAATTTTTAAAAATGTGAAGAGCATAGCACTAGTACTGGGCAGACAATACTTTCCTTGTGGATAAGTGTTAATGCATTATTGTCAGCCAGGATGAATGATTACAGTATATAAATCAGATATGATCTGAACTTCCATATTCCCTTTGGGACAATTGCCTTGTAGTATTAAACAAATCTTACATTATAGCTTTGGGCCAGAATACAAAAAACTTGTTTGAAAAATAAAAGCTACATTAAAATTGCCGTTTCTATTTATTCGTGAACAAATATATGTAGGTTTGTTCTACAGATATAATTGAAAAGTGCACAATTCAGACCAGACTTCCATGATCTAGCACTCTCCAGATGTGATAAAACTATGATATGGGAATAATTGCGAGGTTGGGAATTGCATACATTTGGAGGTGCCAGCCTGGGGAAAATTGATTTAACTTGATTGACACTGGACTCTCAATTACAGAGAAAGCCTAAGTGAGTGTGACATGTTGCATCTTTAGAATTTCTCCCTAAACTATTAATGGGAAGGGACATGACCATATGGCCATGTAACTTTTGATCACATAAAGAGGCTTGTGCTGTAACTTACCCATGACTCCGCATTTCATGGTCCAAAGTGGTGTTTGCCATTATTTGATTAACATACAGGGAAAATAACATCTGGAAAATGTACTATGTTTAAGGAACAATGTGTAATTAATTCCCATAACCCAGCTGGGTGGCAAGACCCAGCTAATCCTGGTTGATCTTGAAAAACTAAGCAGCATGTAAACTGGTAAAAACTTAATAGAACTATTAGGAAATCCTAGGCTATAGGTTAGACTGGGAAATAAAAAAAAATACCTTAGAAGAGAGTGGTAAATAATTTCTATATTCTTGCAAAGAAAACTAATGAACATATCCACAAACTCCACATGGGTTGAGCTTGACTTGTGGATTACTTTGATCTTGAATATAGTGTCTCCACACTAGTCTCTCTCTCTCTGTTTATTATATCTTTGTTGCATATAAAAATGCATTAACTAGTTACTCAAATGGAATAAAGTTTTAATTAGCAATTAAACTGTGAATTCCTCCTCAAAAATAGCCCTAGATATGTTCAGAAGGAAGTCTTCCTCAGTTTAGTGAAGTTTATCCAAAGGACAATAAAAGGTTGTAAGAAGATTCCTGTACTCTCAATCTACAAGGTGGAGAAATGGACTACAAAAAGATCTTTATCCCAACCAGAACAGCATAGCAAAGGAATAAATGAAATAAAAGTAACTGTTGAAGTCATTGTTTTGGATATCAGCACCATCTGGATGATTACAATGATGAAGTAGAAGTGAAGGAAGATTCATAATGCAGACATGTATTTACTAGCAGCAAACAGGAACATGAAAATAGAATATGCTGACATAGTTTACTACTGTATTTGTTAATTCCTCTTATGAATTAACTTTTTATCTGAACTTCACGTTCTTTCTTGAAGGCAGACAGAGAAACTACAGTTGTGTCCCCCAACACAGGTCTTCTAGATGCTGACAGGGAATTCTGGCAGTTAAAATCCTACTTTTCCCTGTAGTCATCATCACTTTGCAAAATGTTATAATAGGTTTGTCAAGCCTGTAGGACCACTCTATTAGTTGAGCTAAGAGGCTGACTCCATTAGCTCCTCAGGTTCCTGAATTTTTTCCATTCCACCATTATTTATGTAACTGGATTGGGCTCAGAAAGCCTTTGGCAGCCAACATAATTTCAATATGGGGATGAAATACCACTTGTTGCTCATGCCATTGTATTTTTTATTTTATTTTATTTGTATTTCAAATTTAGATACTGCCCATCTCATGAGGAAGTGACTCTGGGCATCTTTAGTTCTTTGAGGGCTGCCATACAAAGTGCTTATTGCAGTAATCCCACTTTAAGATTACTAGCAGATTCTATCAATGAAAGTATGTCTCATTATAAAAGAATTAGATGCACACAGGTTTATGCCATAATGAAGGTACAGGTAGTTCTCACTTAACAATCACTTGTTCAGTGACCATTCAAATTTATGATGGTGCTGAACAAGTGGTACTGATGGCCGTCCTTGTAGTTGCAGCCATCACAGCATCCTTGTGGTCATGTGATCATGATCCAGGCACTTGGCAACCAAGGTTGCCAATTTTGATGTTGCAGCGTCCTGCAGTCATGTGATCACCATTTTCAACCTTCACTGCCAGCTTCTGACGCAAAGTCAATCGGGAACTGGCAGGAAGTCATAAATGGTGACCATGTGACATCACACTTAACAGAGTGGGATTCGCTTAACGATGGCAACCAGAACCACTGTTGCTAAGTGGTGTGGTCATGTAACATTGTGCTTACTGTTAAGTGAGGTCTATCTGTATAAGTTTTGAAGGTTGCACAATATCAGTTAGTTTAGAAACATTTTCTCCTTTCAGCACAGCTGCTGGGGCAGATTCTGTATCTGGCTAAGATGCAAGGAGAAAAATTAAGGAAATTTATTTATTTAATGTCCTCCCAATTAAAGCTAAAACACTACCATCACAGCCAAGTACAAATGATTAAAACAATGAAAATAGTAGTAAAACCCAATTGCACGATGTAGTTGGCCTATCAAGAAACACGTGGTAAGGCTTCCTGACTTTCCACCAACTTCTGTATGGTTTTTCCTTTCCTGAAGACAAGGATATTAAATTGGGCATGTCAGAAATTTCTTCCCCGGGTTCTTCAAAAAGGTAACACAGAGCGTTGTGGTACCTTAAAGACTAAACAGATTTATCACACCAGACTTGTTTTCCCAGTCCTGTGCAGACATACATAAATAAACACGTGGTTTCTTGGCTCGGAAGGGATGAGGCAAAGCCTCCGTTTATAGAGAGCGTTCAGACAGGTTGGACCCCCCTTCCCTCCCGGAACTGGAGCTCAGCCCTTCTTTTTTACCCACAATGCCCGACCTTTAGCGAGGCCGAGAGAGTTGTTTGCTCTTGATGGCGCATTAGGAATCGGAGGGGGGAGGAGAAGAAACCTGAGGCTGCGCCCCTCCCGGCCGCAACCCTCTGCCGCCGTGGCTGCACCTGGTCCCTGGGTTGGCCGGGCGCGTTCCTCCTGGCCGGGTCGCGCGCCCCCTTCCATCGGTCCCAGGCTGGAAAGCGCGCCCGCGTCGCTTGTTGTGGGGGTGCCGGCATCGGGGTGGAGGCTGGGGCGGCGATTGCCGCAAGCCCCCCTGAGCAGCGCTTTGGCGAGGCGCAGCGCTGCCTTTCTCCCCGCCGGCGCCTCGAGGCGAGATGCAGCTGCCGAAAAGAAAGCGCGCGCGGGAGAGGCTCCCTCTCCTCATCTTCTGAGGGAGCCGCTTTTGCCTTGGCGAGGCTTGGCGCCGCAGCACCCACCCAAGTGGCAGCGGGACCTCTGCGGCCAGAGTTAAACAGAGATGGACTCGGAGGGTGAGTGGTGGGGGCGGAGGGAGGGACCATCGCTTACTGCTCTGCGGAGAGGGGGGATTGCTGATCCCGAGCGTAGTAAAGCTCTCCCCTCCGCGGCTGCAGAATGCACTTCCCTTGTCTGTTTCCACGCTCCTTTTGCATGTGCTTCGCATTTCCCTCTGCCTCCAATGAACTTTCTGTGCCAGACTGCGTTTGGAGCCGCCACATTTATCAGCGAGAAAGGCAGCCTACATTTTTGTTGGAAGGAGGAGCTGCTCGGTGGTGGAAAGTGCTTGAGTGGATTGGTTTCCCTTTAAAACTGCAACTTACAAAGTTGATTGGAGGTGTAAAAGTAAATTTCTCTGATCCAATGTTATCATTTTAAACCTTGAAAGCAACGTGTCTTGACTGTTAATAAATTCAGTGGCAATTCCTGTTTACTGAGGGAAAATGATTGATTCTGGCTCTGCCTTGAAGGGAATACCTTGCATAAAAATGCTGAAGTTTTCAAGAAAAGGAACATATTCGGTGTCTTGGTACTTTCAGATGCTGAATTCAGTCTCAGATTAAGACTGAAATGCCTATTAAGGATGAATTTAGCAGAGGTTAGAGTTTAAAGTATTTGACAAAGTTTAATGCTGGTGGAACTCTTCTCCAACTTTTATAGTCAAGAACTGGCTTTCTTAATCAGAGTGAAAAATTTCTAACTTCCACATTTCCAGCAATCACCTGCTGCATACAAGTTTAGAAGTTCTCAAGCTTGTGGTGTTTGATGGTTCTGTACCATTTGGTTCTGTATTGGCTTTTCAAGCTTGGGGGTTTCATTAAGGGAGGTTTTCTATTAGTTTGTTAACTCTCTTTTCAAAACTGAATTTAGTGTCCATCACTGTGTTGTACAGTAGCAAATTTCATAGATAAACTGCATTGTATGAATGACAATTTCCTGTTGTCTGGTCCCTTCTTTGGGTGACTTCAGCATTTACTACAGGTAGTCCTCATTTGCTACTGCCTTGTTTAACAACCATTCACAATTATGACAGTGAGTAACTTAATGAACAATCCTTGCATTTACGACCTTTGCAGGTCTGTAAAGCAAAGGAAAACTGAAGTAAGTTCATAAGCACGGTTGTGGTTTCACTTAGTAACCGCTTCGCTTAACAACCAAGTTGCCAGTCCAATTGTGGTTGCTAAATGAGGGCTATTGTACAGTAAGGTGGGGGATCTCAAACTTAAATTGTCCAAGTGCCCCAGAACAGTTCATTAGCCTGAGGGCTGCTACACTGAAGCCTTTTCATACATTGATACAAATATCTCTGGAAGCAATGAAGCTGTTGGCTCTGCAGTCAAGACTCTGGAAGCCTGTGGTACTGCAGAAGCACTGAAACTTCAGGCACCTCTTCACCCTACTCCTAATACAGCAGGTTGTAGAGAGTAAGGAAGATAACCTTGCTGGAAATATGCAGGAACTGTTACCTAGGCGAAAGGGTTAGGGTTAGGCTGAAACATTTTTAAAGTCCAGAGCAACGAGATAACATTTGGCAGTGGCTCAGGCAGATACTTCCCTGATTCACAGGAGTATAAGAAGGGGGAGGAAGTATGTCACAATCAGACTCACAAGATTCAGTTATTACAGTCAATTTCAATAAAAGCAGTTTTAGTCTTCAGGTGGAGTTGATTTCTGGTCTAGTCTACCTAGTGGGGCTGACATAGATTCTGAGCCATCAACCTGTGCTGGATTCACAGATCCTACTTCTACTCCTTCTGCAGGACCTCTCCTCTACCTGAGGCACCTGACCCAGGGAGCATTAAGAGGACCAAGGCCTGACCTTACCCACTTGACTGCTTCTTCTTCCACTGCCACTATGATTTTAGTTGGAGAAAAAGGTGTCTCTGTGCCCAGGCATGGCAAGCCAAAGGGCAACTGGACTCCAAACCCTGCACTGAGGTGCTGTCTGACAGTGCCTTGATGTGGGGCAAGGAGCACAGTTATCATTTCACTTACCTGCCTGCAAATTGGAGCCACACCTTCTCAATCTAAGGAAGGATCCCAAGGATGTGGTGAGATTCTCAAGTTGCTGCAGCATGGCTAGGAGTCATTTCTCTGCTGAGTGAGTCTTGTCTCCATCAGTCTGTCCATCTAGTTTGTTCTCACTTTGCTTGTTATGCCCCCTTGTTGGGAGTAGTACTCTGTAGGGCTTACTTTTTCCTCAGAAAAGGACTTGAAGGAATGCATGCAGCCCATGGGCTGTGAGTCTGAGACCCTTGAGATAAGTGTATGTTTAGACTGTCTATCTTCTTCTAGTTCATCTAGTTTGCTAATTGGACAGAAATGAGTAGCAAGATTTCAAACAGGAATCCTTGTCATCCTTATGCCTGAGATTAAACATTTGGACTGAATTGTGAGATGACAGAGATATGATTGAAGTTGAAATTAT
This sequence comes from Liasis olivaceus, assembly GCA_030867105.1. Lineage (NCBI taxonomy): Eukaryota > Metazoa > Chordata > Lepidosauria > Squamata > Pythonidae > Liasis > Liasis olivaceus. Next base: position 49,153,019 of record CM061348.1, read on the forward strand.
ATATTGGTTTGCCTCCTTGGTGACTTGACAGTTTCCATGTACAAAAGAGGCAGACTAAGTTCTCTTGATGGCACCCAAATAACTATCCACATAAAAACACATGATGAAGCTATCCTTAATTTTTTGTTTGTTTTGCATAGAAAATGAAAGCATGAGATATTGCTACGAATAGGACATTCTACCTCAGTGTTGCTTATTTAAATCAAAATGGTGGAAAATACTTTAATATGCTTGACACATCCTGAACCAGAACTTCATTTTTAGAAGTGCACCCTTAACAAACTGTTTAATCACTCAAAAAAATGGATGGGCTCACAGATGCTGACATTATCCCCTTGGTTCCCAACACTTCTTTGTTGAATGTCAAGGTCCCAAGGAGGATTCTGCTGATATTCACTTGAATGTTAGCAGAACTCTCCATATGATCTGGAGGACTCTGCCTGATCACAGTGGAGAGTTGTAATTGTATGCAAGTGAACATGAGTTAGGGAATAGGAAGGCATTCTCAGGGATATTGCTGGTGTAAACATATACACAACATCTGTCTTGTGCTCATTTAAATATCTTGTTTGGTCTGGATATCCAACCAGGTTTTCTATAACTTTGACAGTATCATCATGTCACACATAAATTATATGAACACTTTTGATATGTATCAACATTTCAGGGTACTCAAATTTGATTTGCTTATCTAGTATATATTGTTATATATGATATACATACTGTTATACATTACAGTATTTATTTACTTGCTTAGACTTATGTAGCAACTTACTCTAAGTGGATATAAATAATACTGAACTATTAATACAGTTGTGACACTATTTAGTTCTTCCCATTAATAACCACTAGTTTTTAATGGTTTCTAGCATAGGCTTTTTGGTCTCTGCAGCTATTAAAAATGGAAAGCGAAGGAGAGAAAAAAAGTTTCAAATTCATTTTCAGAATATTTGGAAACTCATATTTGTCACTGTTTCCTCTTCTGTTACTAAAAACTGAGCTGAACACATACTAAAGTTCAGTTTCTAACATACCTGTAGGATCCAAAGAGCATTTGATTCTGTAAGCTGCTACATTAAAGCAACAGCACTGAGGGTTACACAGCTAGGTCTTCAGCTTTTCCAAAAGTCTGTTCTTGCATTGCCATGCAAAGAGCTTTTTGAGTGCATGGAACAATTGAGCAACTGATGGCCTTCTCTACAATCTAATGATGTCTAGAAAACAATGTTTAGTAATAACATATAAAAACACTCTGCAGTTTTTACAGTGCTTTAGATATTAGTCTGCTAGTTCTAGCAGTTCAAGAGATTGATCGTAATGGTTTCCATTTATTTTTAAGCAAAAGTGTGTGACATATTTGGCCAGATTCTGAAACAGGCTGATGTTGAAGATGCCTGAATCACAACAGGGCTCCTCTGAAATAGTCCAAATTTGAAGGTTAACATTCCTAAGCTTCATTACAATTCCTGAAGAACAAGAGATATACTATATGCAGCATGCCTACAGAAATGGATGCATTTCTTCCCATGCTATTCCTATACAGAGACTACTAGGATGGGAGAGGAAGGTACCGTATTTTTCCGACTATAAGACGATACTTTTTTCTAAAATCCTTACCCTAAAAATTGAAGGGCGTCTTATTCAAGAAAGTCAGCCGAAAATCGCGCAGTTGCAAAACTGCCCATACTTTGTTTCTGCAGGCAGGCTTCCTCCTATTGCTAGCCTCCAATCACGAGTGAAATAGCTTGTCTCCCAAACAGACTTCCTCCAATCACGAGCCTTATGTAACTGATGTCAGCTGATGCTGAACAAACCAATTAGAGGAAGTCTGCAGAGACGAGCTATCGGCAGTTTCACTCGTGCTTGAATGTAATCAGTTATGCAAAAGAGAATGGAAATAGAGCTGCAGAGAGATGGTTTGGACCTCCTCCCACCGACTGTATCAGGTAAATGTTAACTAATTACTAAATAAAAATGTGTTCTGCACTATCTTTAAAATATTGATTTCTTAATTTGGGGTTGGAAAAATGGGGGTCGTCTTGTACATGGGGGCGTCTTATTGTCGGAAAAATACGGTATGTGACTTTGTGCTTGGAAGTTCTAACTTCAAAGTACAGTCAGTGGTTTTATCGGAGTTCTCTGGTTACATTATTTGGAAAAAGAAAGTTGAAGCCATACATTCCAATATTTGGTGTTACCTGGCAGTGCTTTCTGTCTTAAAGATCAGGTAAGGTTTCCCTCAAGTTGAGCACAAATTCTTACCCATCTCATATAGTTTTATTGGTAGCAGTGGTGTTTTCTTCCAGAATGTCTAACCTGCAGTTCTAGGATTTTTGGTAGTCTTCCATCTGAGTATGTATCAGGTCCAACTTTGCTTAGCTTTTTGGAGATCATCCAAGGTGTTTCTGCTGTGACCAGGAAATTCCACAGCTGTAAACTAGACTGGGGTGGTAGATGTAGATATACACACACATGTACACACATGCATACACACACACACACACACACATATACTCAGTAGAAATTTTACCTTCACCTCCTAGATGCAGGTATATTAAAAGAGTTTTGTTGATGCTTTTGTGACCTGGAAGGTGTTTGGTGCTTATCTGGAAAGTTCTCTTGCCTTTTCCACTGTGTATTCCTCATTTGTCACCCACCTCATTCTACTGCAGTTTCTGTAACTTCCATGCTAATTGAGCAAAACAAGATTCAAACTATTTGTAATTCCCAATGTATCTAGTAATAAATCTAGAAAAAAATCAAAGTTAAGTTACTTCTGTGCTATACACAGGAAAGTATAATGTTTTTGACTCGTTTGTTTAATTGGGTTCTCTTTATGTAATTTTGGGACTTGTGTGGAGAACAAATCACATTTTAGGTCATATTTATGCAGAAATATTGAAAATTCAAAAGGGTTCACACACTTTTAAGCACCACTGTATTATCTTCAAAACAATTGCCCACAAAGATAAAGAAAAAAATTAGATGGAGAAATGGAGAGGGTATGTAAAGTAGATGTATTATGTGCAGCAGAAACTTAATGCATTGCCACTGGTTCTTTCTTTCTATTTGAAATATACTGGAAAATCACAGTGTTGGATTTTGGCAGTATGAAGTTCAGAAGCTCTCGGGCTGGATACAGTTCTTGGGTTGCTCAGCCTTGTTATAGCATTGCTCCTGACTTTTATCTCTGCAGAATATACCAACTATTGTTTTCTGGTCAATAAATTATTACTAATATTTTAAGAGGATTAGTGGTCAGTATTGAAGGCTACCACTTTGGTGATATTCCTATGAAAGCAGTAAAATGTACAATATATGCTGTGTTAGTTTTTAGTATATCTTAATTTATGATCCATTTATGAATAGACTGAGGAACAATCTATCATTCTGAGAAACAAGTATTAGCCCATTATACAATCCACAATGTCCAGGTTCTTCTGGATGATTTGTCGTGACTTCTTATCTGACAACTTAACTTTCCCTCACCAAAAAAAGTGAAAAAGCTTTCTTTTGAAAATGATGAAACCTAAAGTTTTAAATAAACCCTAAAGTTCTGAAATAGCATAAGGATGCACCTTACATTTTAAACTACAATTACATGATATTCCTGGCATACTTATGATGATCCCAGATATATATTAGTGGTTTATGTGTTTTGTATAAATGTTTAATGGATAAAAGTAGAAAAATATAACTTACTGGTACAGCTGCTATTACTTCCCATGTACAATGCATTTCTAAAAAGTACTAAATATCCTTGGAAATGCATCCTTGTAATATATTAATAAAAGACTGAAAATGAGTTTGGTAGTAACCTGATTGGTTCTTTTGGTGTAATTGAGTAAATATTAAAATGAACTTAAGTGACTTATATACTCCATTCCTGATAGTTTGCCTGCAGTAGATAGGCTTTTTAGAAAATAAGAAAATAAATTCAGTTGGGCAAAGTAGTTCCAATAAGTCTTCCTAGCTGCAGAATAGGAGGATGGAAATGAGCTTCATCTGTTTTTCCTGTCCCATTAAGCTAGTTTAAATATTTCTCCCAGGGTGCATCATTGAGTTGCTCTAAATATTGGGGTGTATGAAAGAGGGTTAAGAACCCTTAGAACTCTTTGTATCCTCAACACCTTCCCTGTGCTGCTCAGCTGCGGGCACATCTCTTTGGGAGCTTTCTGAAGTGGTGCTTTTGACCTCAGAAAGAATGTCTCATTGAAACGCTCATTGAAAGGGAGAAGCACCAAGAATGATCTGATGTTGAATTCCTTCTTCGGACAATGGAGCCATCTCTGCAATCTCAAAGGAAAAAGCAGATCAATCTGGTCCTAGGGCCATGAAATTGTAACCTCAATAACAGTATTTTGTAAATTATTGATGAGTAAAGACACTTGTATAGAAGTGAAATTTGGTATGTCACATAAACCCCTAAATTGATTTGAGTTGAGTTTCAAAGCATTTTTCCAATTGCTACAGGATGGAAATGGGCAATTTGCTGCTTTTGTAGGTAATGGGACTAATCCCTACAACTTCAGCATGCAGAAACTGGCTTCTATGGATTCTTTTCCATGAGAAATTGGAAACTGCATGTACAGTTTAGATGTTGATGTGCATCCTTTAATATGATCTGCATTCTTACTAGACATCTAGTCCATCCATCTTGTAGTACTGATGAAATCACATAACCACATGTACTTCCTTTGAACACTAATGTTTTAGAATCCACATGATTGAATTGGAATTGTTTTAAGGTTCTCCAGTGAAAAATGTAGGCAAGTTGGAAGATACTTCAAGTATCTGAGCTTTTAAATAAAAACATATAAGAACTGTATATTTAAGTATTGCATGCAAGGCTATATTATGTCTGGAGTAAGTAGACATATCTATATTTACTGTGCTATGCTCAAACTGCAATATGGTGAATAGTACTGCAAACTAAAAATAGAATTAACAATCTTCTAAAAGTTTTTAACATATGTTTTCTATAATTTTACATTAAGTTAACTAAACTTTTTAATAAAGTTATTCTTATCTACTGATCTTGTTTTTATAACTTTCCACAGTAAAACTATATTAAGCAATGTTCCATTTGAGAGGATTGTAATTTTGTACCTTATTATTAAACTATGCTCTGCTCAGAGTATTTTCCATTATGAAAGTATTTAAACAATTCTAAAGAAAATGTCATACAGAAGAGAAATAAGTTTTAAATCCTCCTTTCTCCACTTCATGAATAAATAAATATGAAATGAACATTGTTCATTTTTAGAATAATGTTTGAAGATATGATTAAAAGTGTTTGATACTATTTTATATATATTTTTTAAAAAAACTATTTCTCCAGAGTTTTTAATTGCTGTTTTTGCACATCTACCATTCATAACCTGAATACTTCTTTCTCACCCCACAGTAGCTGTGCATATATGTATCTATATCCATATACATATCTACAAGGGTTGAATGAAAAGTACTGCCTCTGCCTCCATAACTTTAGTTTAAATATGGATGTTTTAATTAATGAAACAAAATAATCCTTGAAATAAGCTCTTTTGTAACCTGTACTTACTTTTCCACATGGTCACCACCATTTACTACACATTTCTGTCCATAATGGACAATTTTTAACGCCATCATGAAAGAACTCCATACTTCGTCTTGTCAGACAGATCCACACAGTCCTTTCCTCCTCTTCATATGAGTCAAACAGATGCCCACAAAGGTAATCCTTCCATTTTGGGAAAAGTGTAAATGGTACCAAGTCAAGACAGTATGGCAAATGGATTAAGACAGTGAGATCCAACTTTGCAATTGCCTCCTGGATAGCTTGTGAGGTATGAGGCCTAGCAATGTCATGTTTCAGCAAAATTCCCTTCTTGTGCTTCTGAACTCTGCTTAATCATTGTTTCAAAGTTTTAAATGCTTGTAGTGCTCTGAGTTGATAGTGGTGCCTGGTGCAAGGAAAGCGATGTGAATAACACCATGAGAGTCTCAAAAAATTTCAACTCTTGAAGCTTTCATCTCTGCTGTCAGTGTGTGAGGAACCCGTCTTCTAATATGGAAGAACATCAACATACCCCCATGTTCCTGTGAAATGCCAAACCTTGCAGTAATTTTCCTTTGAGTGATCCCCCAATTATTCTTAATCAGTTCATCAACTTTTCTCATGTGAAACCTGTTGGTTGCTTTCACAGGTCATACAGTTCATTCTTGATCTCACAAATCAGCTCTTCCCAGTTCACCATCTTAACATTTTTTGGCCTAGCAATGCACAGGAGTCATGTCAAAAAAGTCATCACTATTAACGACTCATTTGGTGGTGAATTTCAGTTGGAAGTTCTCATTCAGCAGTTAAAAATTCAGTCATAGTATGTTGCTTAAAATGCAGCAGTGAGTACTAACTGCAGGCTTCCATTTCACAAACAATAGCAACACAATCAGCGATTTCCCACCAACTGAAGTGAAAGAACTAAAGTACACATCAGAGCTAACCTCCATGACATTTTTAAATCCATTGTTTATTTCTCTGTATTATATTTTTTTTATTCTTTTGTCATGTTTTCTTTTATACTTGTTTATATACTTTCTTCAAAGTGTCCAGTGAAAAAAGAACAGAAAAAAGAGAGCTTCTACTATGTCAGTGCTGCCTTCTGTTAGCAATGTGTAACACTGAAGGCAGTATTTTTCATTTAACCCTCATACGCCCATATCTATTCTCCATTCTCAGGATTATACTCCATGCATTTAATAAAATCTCCTGTGATCTATGAAAGCTTATGTTATAATAAATGGGTTGTTCTCTAAAGCAGAGAGAACTGGACTACATGTAATCCCCAGCTCCTTCCCTGTAGCCCACCAAGCACTTTTTGATTAATAGTCTGAAAACTGTGGCATAATTTCTAGTCATTTTGAGGTAGGAAATGCATGGAAACTGTAATGTAAGCTCTATAAGGGACTGAATATAATGTAAAAAAATACAAAACTAGAGTCGGACACGACTTAACGACTGAACAACAACAAGACTCCAAAACTCCCCCTCCCCAACCCCCCCCCCCCCAAAAATCCAGCCTCATCTACTTTTCATCCTTGCCTGGCCATTGCAACTTATGCATTTTCCAGATGTGAGGCCTTGGCTGTCAAAAGAATGTTCTTTCTTGTTTTTAGAGTGGCACTTTAAAAACTATTTTTATAATAATTAAAGTATTTCTGAAGTTGTAATGTTCTTTATTACACTGATAACAAATACTGTTTTTAAAAAGTGAATTTGTTGATGAGGGTGGTGATTGCTAAGGAACTATTAATGATTGGAAAAGATATTCTGTATTTTATGCTGATACCAGATACATAATAAAAGAGAAACTTTGTACAAACTATTGGTATTGAAAGGGGGTTAGCTCATAAATTACTGCAAAATCTTCACATAATTCCTAGTCAACCACTATTAATATCAAAGAGTATTTTGTGATTCTGTGGAATGCAGACCATTCATTGCATATTTTGGGGTAAAAGATAACCAAGAATTGGTTTATTGTGAAAATTAGACTGGAGGATATGAATGGAGAAAACCCAGCAGAACATACAATGTTATTTGCATATTTGGGGTGCTGTTTAAAATTGTGGAGTATAACAGTACAATCTCTGCATATTTACTTAGATAAAAGTCCCATCAATTTTGATAAGGCTTTCTGCTACGTTTGGAGAGCTTAAGTTTGCCTGTAACTGCTATGAATTTATCTCTGTAGCTGAAGAGGTGGATGGGAAAAAACCACTTCCAACTTTCATTCTGTTCTTAGTGTGAAAAACATTTCTTTTGATGGCATAATCTTCAAAGTACTGGACAGCTAGAACTAAAGTTGTCCAGGAGAAAATAGATTGTAGCAATCTAATTATATGTGTCCAAATTTGAAAAATATAAAAAAATAAATATAGAGTTTAGGGCACTGGGTTTATAATTAAAAAATAAGCAACTTTCAGACTACATTTTTAAAAGACTTCATTGCACAGTACTGTATACTGCTCTGGTAGCTGTCTCTTACACAGATTACTATTCAGTTAGAGAAAATATTTCTATATCTGGTTGAATGAATAAATCCCTTGTAATTCTGGTGTCTCAGAGGGCTTCATAAACAGGGCACAGCTAAATCATCCCTGCCTTACAGTGACCTCTTGGACATGATGCAATTGATGTTTCACACCATTCTTTGAATCTTACTTGGTAAATTGATGGTGTCTGATGCAAGAAAAAGCAGTTATACTTGTACAATGTTTGGTTAATTGTTTATTTATCATTCATATATTTGCTGAAAAAAGTCAGCAGTGCTGCCAGATGCCAAAGCAAAGAGGTGGGTCCTAGAAATGGAGGCATTTAACCAGACCTGATGGGGTTTGTGTACAGAGATGGCCTTGGCATGTCCTTTCTCCTTGCAGATCTGTATGTTTTTATTCTTCTGGGCACTTCTGGCCAGTGCTTCCCACTCCCTTGTGAAATCACCGTGCTATTGCTGCCCTGTCCTGTTTGTCTCTCATAGTTGCTCCTGGCATTGTGGAAAAGAGGTTTGGGTTCATCCCTGCAATTGCGAGTCCATCTCACCCTGACTGTTTTTCTTGCCATAATTCTGCTGCTTCAGAATTGCGAATCACCACTCGTAAGTTGCCAACATTTCTAAACAGCCAAACTGATACCAATGTTGAAAACCAAGCCTAGCTTAAAAGTTGCTGTCTTGGAATATTTTCATCAAGTGTGCTTTATGTTTCCATGTAATGAATGGGGAGGAGGATGCTTAAAAATTATGTAAAACTGGTTGGCAAACTGTGAGTTGAATAATGATGGTAAAATGTCATATTTGCACCAAATGTTGATATAATATTTTATCATTGTTAGTTCTAACCATAGTTTGCTGCCATAGCCCTCATAAAGATATCACATATGCAGTAAAATCTGGTTAATCTAGATCCCAGAGAGGGAAATATAGACACATTTTGAGACCTGTATGTCAGGTTGCAGAGGAGATGATGCTAGCAAGTTTTTTTCAAATTTTAGAAAAATCCAGCCTTACAGACTGTTATTAAAGCAGTGCATCTCTAGAAATGGATATGTATTTTTTAAGACATCCAGGGGAAAAATAGAATATTTTTTCTATTCCAGTTTTGCAAATTGGCTTGTGCCAGATTTCTCTCCTATTGAAAAATACTTGATGGACTAAATTAAGTTCCCCATGGAGCATGACAAACAAGCATTTTACTATGAAATTCTATTCTATTCTATTCTGTTCTGTTCTGTTCTGTTCTGTTCTGTTCTGTTCTGTTCTGTTCTATTCTATTCTATTTATTGGTTCTTCTGAGTTAGTTTTTTTTTTTTTTTTACTCCTGGAGACTGCCTGGACTAGTCCTTGCAATTTTCTTGGCAAGATTTTTTGGAAGTGGTTTGCCATTGCTTCCTTCCTAGGGCTGAGAGAGAGGGACTGGCCCAAGTTCATCCAGCTGGCTTCGTGTCTAAGGCGGGACTAGAACTCACAGTCTCCCAGTTTCTGACTTGGTGCCTTAACTATTACAGTACACCAAGGTGGCAATCTCTCCCCCCCTCCCCCGCTCTCAAATTGTATTTTACTTAAGACCAAAGTTACTACTTGCATTCTAAGCACTGCATAGTTACCTTCTGTAGTCTGAAAGGTTTTCAGCTTGTACTCTGAAGTTGGTTATAGATTATTGTGAGTTAAAATGCTGCTTTCACCTGTCACATTTCTTCTGAGGTCTGATATTTCAATGGATGCCTAAATATTACTTATTACTGAAATTAACTTATTATTTATTCTTTAAAGATGCATTCTGTCTTTCCACACAATTGTAGATTATAACAAAAATAATTAAGAAGCAATAAAATACAAAGTAAAATCAAGCATCATTGTACTTGATTTATTAGAAACAACTACAATCACAAGTCACCTTATTATTTCAACAAAAAAAAATTACTTACAAATATGTCACTTTGGAGTTGGGCAGTGCCTAAATTGAACAAATGAATTGAATGAAATAAATGACTTGTTCAGATCTCTCAATAATTCTGTCCTAATCTACAATCTGACCCTAACCCTGTCATATTCTATAATCTAAGAAACTTGAATTATGTTAGCACAGTTCAGTGAAGATTATACAAGTATTCATATTTTAAGACGATGGCGCTACTTCGGAAATCAAGCCCTTACTGTTTTTGCTTAGCTATGCAGTCAGTGTTCACAGCTGAGAATATTGGATTTCTGCATATGGTGGCCATATGCCATGACAAATGAGTGATGAAGTTCATCATATAAACAGCATTAACAGTACACAGATGTCTCTGTTGTTACACTTATCCCCTTGCTTGGGGTTTCTTGAATCAGTCACAGAGCCTAACTAATATTTGTTTGTTTGTTTGTTTGTTTGTTTATTTATTTGATTTTATGCCTGATTTGAAACAACTCTGGGCAGCTCACAATACACCAGAAAATATAAAAAACAGTATACTGTAATAGGAAACTACAAAACCAAACTAAAACCCAAGAATACATGATGAAGGTATCATCAAGTTAGGTCTTGATGATGACAATGTGGTTAGATCATGATGGACCAAGCCACCTACTTCATCTATTATCCAGAATTTGTGAGTAGAAAGGGCTCAGCTTTATGAGATGTGACTAGCTAAATAATTTAAAGTATAAGGGATAAATGCTAATTATTCTTTATAAATGTGTGGCAGTGTTTAGCTGATTTTTTGCACTGGGGTGGGGTATCTTCAGTATCTGGTTCTGCATTTCCACCCTAGGCTGAATGTGGGATATGGTAGCAGTTCTGACCCAGTGCATGCGACCTGTCAGGGCATGAATGGGAAGAACCCAGTCTAAGCAAGACAGGCAAGGCTATTCATCCAGAAACCTAGTAGTTCTGGTATGATACCAATTTTGGCTCTTGATGCAGTTAATCTCCCCCTGAAATCACAAGGCCACAATTTGAGGGGTGCCCTAGAAGAGCAGAGTCCAAGGCCAGGAGGGCTTAAGCCCAGCTTCAGCTAACATACCAGATGTAGCCTTAACTCAAACAAGATGTACAAGGGGTGGCTAGTGATGCCCTTATCACTTTTCAGCTGGATTCCTGTAGTTTGCTTTCCTTCGAACTTCTCTTGAAAACCATTTGGAAACTCCAGCTGATATAAAATGTGGCTACCTATATGCTTACTACACAATCTTGACATTGCATATAACACCATTGCTGTGGGAGGTACATTGGCTATTCGTTGGTTTGTTTCGGAATGTAATTCCAGGAGCTGATTATGACTTACAAAACCTTTCCCAAACTGATTCTCTCTGCCCAATCCAGGTGAATAAATAATGTCTTCTGAACGTTGCCACCACCAAGAGGTAATATTTGAGGAGGTAGGCATTCTTTGTGGGGGCTCCCCTCCTCTACAACAGCTTGACTACAATACCTGAGACGAGAGTGACTATTACTGTTACAAAATGTTCTCCCAAAATCTATCTGGCCTTATGTTTTATAAGTTCCACTTACTTACAATCACTCTCCTTCCTCTCTGTGAGTAAGCGCTTAAACTCCTCCTACTTGCTTTGATCAACTGCTCTCAAGTGGCTGCAATCAGGCATCTTGAAGGAAGCTATTTTGCAGTTCTGGTAAAAGGGAGATTTGTTTTAGAAAAATACATAACACTCAATATGACTTCTTTGCCTATTTTTTTTCCTTTAGAATTCTTAGGTGTCAGTTTAAAAAGCAGCTAGGATCTTTTAGCAAGTTACAAACACATAGACTTCCAAGTGTAACTAAACTTGATTGCATGAGAAGGTTCATTGCCCACACTTACATTCTTGCAGTCTTTTGTCCATTCACTCGCTAATTCTCACAACTGAGGCAGGCCAAGCATCTAGTCCAAGAGTGTAAAGGATTCTCTGGGCAGAGAGGTTCTGCTGCAATCTTTTGTTTCAGGTCTTTTATAATTCACTGGTTGCTGGGCTAAATTGCTTCTTGCCCCATTTTCATCTTGGTATGCCAGGTATTTTATTTTTATTTTTATTTATTAAATTTGTCCCCCACCCATCTCCCCCCAATTTAATGAGATAAGGATGTGTGTTAGCCCTTTGAGGTGGGCCAGGTCAAGAAACAGGCATGGCAGGGATTTCAGGAATGCTCTTTATTGTAGAAAAGTAGAATAGCAGGATCTTGAAAACCTTTCAGAGGTTCTGTCTGCCTCATCTTATACTAAAAAACAACAACAACAATCAAGACAGGGTTATTTTGAGGTTTTTTCTCATGCTCCCTGCTATCTCAGCACTGTATAACTTCTTCAAATCCACTCTTAACAATTTAACCCTTCTTTCTCCAAGGTCAGGTCTAAAGTCCTTTACAATGTGCTTCTCTCATTTTCAGATCATGGTATCCTGGGCTCTTGGTTCTTTGGTGCTAATGCTAACTCTTTTGCAAAGAGGAAAATCCTTATTTTTATCCCATCACTCTCATAGGGTTCTGGAGACTAGTCAAAACTTGGCTTTTCTGAATGGACTTTGGAGACAGAATAGTTTTGTGGGGTAGGTGCCATAATATTGTCAACTGATTTTTATTTTACTGTATCAGTACTATATTATTGTAGATGGTAAAAACCTTCAAGACTAGGAAATGAGTAGCCCCATGGTTGTTGACTTGAAAAGACAGGAGGAAGAGACCCAGGATTTTAAACTTGGGAATAACATGTATAATGCACATGTTTACTGAGTTAGAAAAGTATTCATATGTATGGCTTCTTAATTCCCTGTAATTTTACTTATCTAACCTTCTTGAATCTGCTTGGGATAGAATTGAGATTATTGTACCCAGCATAAAATACTGACTCTGAGAAATGTATGAAAGTTCACTGCACATTGTTGATATAGAGAAAATGGATGAGAAAGCAAATAGTCTTCAGTAATAGAATGCTTTGTGTGAATATAGAATTGAAATTTGGTTGCTGATTGCACAAAGTGTAATATATGATAAAAGTAAAACATATGTGAGAATTGAATGCCAGCAAATGGTTCAACATTCAGCTGAAGTAAGACAGAGATGCATGTTGGCCCCTGTAAGGAAAGAAGGGGATGACAATGGAAGTATGTTGGCATGGAGGTATGAATGTATGTGTACTTCTATACAGATCTGTACTGCTGGTTGAGAGCTGCAATGATTTGCGGCAAATATTAGATTGAATGTTGCAGTAAGAAATATGGGTCTGAAAATTAATATATCAAAAACCAAGGTAGTTGATTTGACAGGAAAATAGAATAATAACAAACTGGGCATTTATGGTGAAAACATTGAATAAGTAGATGAATGTGGGTACTTTGGTAGAATGTTTAGTTTAAGATAGGACATGGATGGAATAATTTTAAGATAAGCAAAGGCTGGTAGAAAGGTAGGGAGTAATGAATGAGGTTTTAAAATAAAAGTGAATGACCAAGAAAAAAAATGTACATTAAGGTGGTTTGATCATACAGACAGAATGAATGAGGGTCAACTCACAAAATAAATATATGAAGAAATAGTGAGTAGATCAAGAGGAAGGTGAAGGCTGAGAAAGTCATGTTTCGGTAGAGGTAATGAGATGCTCAAAAAGAGTGAAGCAATTGTTTTAAGGAACAAAAGAGAATACGTGAGTTTATGAAGTGGTATAGTGAATGGTATAGATGTAAACTAGTCATAGGGATTTGTAAACCTTGCTTTATAACTCAGTAAGTGAATCCAGCCAATTGTGGCTTATCTAACAATCCATGATTAAGCTAACAAAGACTTTGTAGTTATATATTGATTGTATGATTTTTTTCCCCAAGAGTTTACAGTTTTGTTCTTTTGTGTTATGTGGGTCGACTACCATTTACCAGGACTAACAAAAGATTAGGGGCCAGTGAAAATAGCCTTTGCTCTTAAAGAGATATCTGAAATTAAATCATTCTCAGATTAAACATTCCATAATGATATTTACCATTGCAGTAAAACAGAATCTTGTAGCATTTTACAAAATGAACAAATTTCTTCTATCATAAATCTATAGAAGTCTAGCACTTCCTCTTAAGCATAGTGATACCATTCATACTGAAGATATTTTTCTTCCACATTGACATGTGAGGCTTGATATTTCCAGTCTGGTTTATATTTTACTAATCATTTACAGGAAAGTGATTTACACTCCCATTTCTTTCACTGATAGATTAGGGAAAATGTTAACTGAGTTCTGTTTCTTCTTAGTCCTTTTACACATGGTGTCAAAAGAGCTTTCCTGGAGTATTAATACATTCAGTCCTCCCTTCCTCCCAGCCTTGCAAAACCTTGCTCAGCCTGGTCTGATGGTGCCAGACAGGGAGGAGAGGTCACACTTAAACAGATTAGCAAGGAACAAAGAGAGATAAATCCTATTCTGAACTATTGGGATAAACAGTAGTTTCCATGAAGTGCCTGCTGAATGTGCCGAGAAGCTGTTAAATGTATTGAGATATTGTTGAAGGATGCCCAATATGATAGCATAAAGCCCGTTTGATCTTTTTATTACAGTAATTCAACACTAAGTTGCTAAAGCAGATTAGCTGGGAATATAGATTATACTTGTAATTCTGATTTTAAGTAAGTTTATCAATTTTTTAGCCAACTAGGCAAAAGGCATATTTTATAAAAGGAACACGAAGTTGAATCTTGGCAGGAGTTCTTAAACAGTAAAGCCCTACATGAGTTTGGACTGTGGTTTTGTGTTAACCTGCCAATTGATTAGCATCTTTTTAAGAGGCCTGTTTAGGGGAATCCTGTATGACAAGGCAGGGCATGCAGCAATTGTGGGGAAAAAATTGTGAGAACGACTCTTTTCTAGGCAAGATCCATGAGGTGTCTTTATTATAAATTATATATCAGCATAAATCAATCCACTGCGGGATGACTGAAGGTTATGGATCTCTATCTACCACACCGGTCCAGTGTGGATTGGCAGACATACTGTATGTTTTTCAATTTCCCACTCCAGGGCTCAGTAACTACCCCCAAGTCACCCAGCCACTTATGTGCCAAAAGGAGGAATAGAACTTGGGACTCCCTGCTCCTGATCCAGCACCTTAACCACTACATTAAACTAGCTGTGTAAATTAACTAATTTTTCAGTATTAAATATTAGGTCTCACATGTGGCCCATAGAATCTCTCCAAAAGGCCTGCCAAACTGCAATATGGGAAAAGTTATTGTACTTATATTCATTTCATTAAATTTAGTTTTTGTTCTACTCCACCCATTTCTTTGTTCTGACCCTTGCCCACTTTTGGAATGCTGCCCCTGGGCCATTTCTCAAAGGCCAAGTTGAAGATTTGGTTCAAGAAGATTGACAATTTGTTAATTTTCAAGTTTGACTGTTTGAAGGAACTTCAAATGTAATCCTCTGTGGATGTTATTTTTTCCTGATTTTTTAAAATGGTTACTATATTAATTATCTTAAAATTGGTAGAATATCAGTTAATAAAGTGTTTGTAAAAGTGAAAAAGAAGTTTTTCCCCATATTGTCAGTCTGTCCATGTTGAAACATACCTTTTTCTACACATGGCATATGGACTACAGAAGAAGGCTGGAAAGATGACCATGGCCACCAGCCTAGTCTGTGGAAGGAGGCAGACTGGTGCATTCCAAACGTGGTCTGGTTTGGAGATTAGCTCAGCTGCCCTCCTCCACAATATTTAGCTCAAACGACATTGAGAAATTACTCTCTTTTACTTATTTTCTTCAAGGTTCCAGCAAGAGGTTATTTGAAATTATTTTATAGAATCACCATTCATTTTAGCAATGTCATTGTATAATGAGATATTCTTTATAAATTCTAGCATACTGTAATAAGAGGCCATCCTACGAAATGCTATGAAGCATGTCTCATTTCTCTCCTGCTAAACAAAACTACTGGTTTTCTTTATTTACATCATTTGTTTTGCTTTGCTGTAGTGGAAGGAACACACATAAGCCAAACACAACTGTTCTTTATGAACAGACTGTTAAGACTGCTGGCAGAAGTCTGTCTGACTGCTACAGTTCTTTCAAGACTACATCCGCTGCTGTGGGCCGAAAGATGCATAGGTTTATTTGTATTTCTTTTATCAGTTACAGCAACAAATAAGAATTAGAATTAAAAGTAGAACATAATTGATAGCTTTGTGAAAAAAGCATATTGTTCATTTCTGGGTAGACTAATGAGAGCAAAACACAGGTGCATGCCATGGCAAGACAGAGGATAAGCAGAAGCAAAAGATAAACAATGCCAGATACAGGAAAAAGAAGCTTCACTGCCCCTTTGTGGCTCAGACCAGAATTTGGCCTATATAATTTTTTGTAGCCTTCTGCTATTCAAGAGGGTTCTTTTTTGGTTTGGAAGGGTGAGTGTGCAGTTCTCTCTTGGGACCAAAACGTAATGGTGGCCACATAAGTTGATCTTGAATATTTCCCAGACTGCAGGTTTGGGATCCATTTACAGTTGTACGCAAAAGTTTAGGCGCCCCTTGTCCACTGTATGTTTCAATGAATCCCTAAGTCAGTGGCTCCCAACCTTTTCTATGCCCCACACCCGTAGGAAATGTTTGATTAATGTTCACACCTCCTTCCAAAAGTTTGCTGTAGCCAGCTGATAGCCAAACAGCTAATAGCTTGCTTTTGGATTTTTCCCACTCTTCCTTGCAGTATTTCTACTTCAGAAATATTCTTAGGTGTCTTTTTACACACTTCATGTTTGAGATCTCCCCACAGATTTTCAGTAATATTAAGTCTAGCAATTGTGAAGGCCTTTCCAAAGCCCTTATCTTTCATGATTGATTTGGAGGTATGTTTCAGGTTGTTGTCTTGCTGAAATATCTATTGTTTTTTCCAGCTTCAGTTTCTTCACTGTGTTAGTACCTGTGCTCCAGTGGAACATGGGGGCTGATACTTAAAAGCTCACTTTTTTAATAAAGTAAAGACAAGAAACAATGATTTTTTTGTACTTAAATGGTGTCAATTGAAAAAAACCCAGTATAGTTTAATTTGTTTTTCACATCATTTCTTTCCATTTGCTCTTTAATTATAAGCTTGTTATGGACCTCTAAATGGCAGAGAGGGTTTTAACTATATATGTGTACTTTTGAAACAGGAAATGGTAATGATTTAACTGTTTGGTCAAGTTACACCCCCAGTGTTCCACTTGGAAAAAAGATAGTAGTAACTTTAAATTAAATTAAAATAAACTTTGATCCACATTTGAGGGAGAGATCATTGGTTTACTGTTCCTAAGAGCTAAGTTAATAAGAGAATGTAGTTTTGCTAATGAATAATGATGCTGAGTCTTGAAGGACTGATGTTCAGAACCATGGAAATAAAAACCAGCTTTGGCTCCTAAGAGTCTGTGGATGGAGAACTGCAACTGTAACATGTATTTCCTTAGTCTGGACTGCAGATAACATGTTTCCCCTTGTGACAGCTGATCTTGGACTGGTAAGAATGTGGTAGAAAAAGAATGGGAGCAAAGTGACTGCAGCTAAGGGAATAAGCAAGTTCCTGTTTCATTTTATTTCTGTCCTTTATTTTATTTACTAATGTTGCTATTAAATTAGATTCATTTGGAAACCCCAGAACTCTCTGCATTTGCCAGTCCTGTTTGCTGCAGCCTTTCAGGAAGTTCAGGTGGTTGTGAGATTTGTTTTGGCTCTTGCAATGGTTAGATCAGTATGTTAGATGAAAAACCCGTATGTCATCTTTGATAATCATCTTTTGCCAGCTGGTGCTCTGGAGGAAATTCCTAATTGCTAATTTTGTTAGTTTTTTTTTTTTCCTCCTTCACACTGACAATTTGACTTAGGGTAGGCAAACATTGCCTTAAGCATTGTGACACCCAAGGAAATCCTAGAAGAAAGGACATCATTACACGTAAGTAAACAAGCAATAAAGAAATAAAGATGCAGGACAAAAGCCAGTTTTGCTTTAAAAGCATGCCACCTAGATTTCATGTTATGTTAATCAATCTTCTGTTTTTGTCTTTGTTTTTAATTTGCTTGAAGATTATACATTTTTAATTTGCTTGAAGATTATACATTTTTCATGTCAGTGGGAGAAAAAACACATTGACAAATGTCTACAACTTTACACTGCTGCTAGGTGTATTGATCTTCAACATCACTTCTGAAGTTCCTCATACAACAATAGCTTCTATTTGGTTTTAATGAAAACATGTAAGTTTCTTTCTTTGTGCCTTGTTCAATAGAAGGTGGTGACCTCAGGGACAGAATTTGCTCATTCTGGAAAAATTTGGGTCCTGCCATCTCATCTGACCAATTGAGAAACACCTGATTAATTATGTTGGTTAAGT
Source organism: Liasis olivaceus (assembly GCA_030867105.1). Lineage (NCBI taxonomy): Eukaryota > Metazoa > Chordata > Lepidosauria > Squamata > Pythonidae > Liasis > Liasis olivaceus. Next base: position 49,171,371 of record CM061348.1, read on the forward strand.
CTGCTGAATTCTTCAGTAAATGCCTTTTTGTACTTTGAACATGAAAGCCAATCGTTTTCAAACTTCCTACTTGCTCTGTTAACTCTTGCACACAACATGATACAATCTCAGAACAAGCTTTGTTGAAACACACTGTTGAAATAAAACAAATTTCAATGAACATCTAAATGTGAAAACAAAAAGATCAGAAGAAGAGAATTCCTCTCTGTTGGCACACTGATAAGTCTTCAGAGTGAGATAATTCCACTTACCTAACCTTCATGTGAAGATGTGATTAGTAGCAGAAACACAGATGCTAATATTACCAGAGCAGAAACCTGTTCCAGATATATGAAAGCAGGATGGTTGTTCTGATAATCCATGCTTCAGACCATTTAAGGCTTTAATGGTAAAAAGCCCCAGCAATTTAAGTGGAGCTCAGAAACATAGCTGGAGATCAGACTGGAGAAATAGGTGGTAAATTCTCATTTCCAAGTAATAGCAGAATTCTATTTCTTGAATAGTGATACCCAATGTGACTGATAGAGAGTAAGGAGAGTTGAAACTGATATATAAGTCAATTCGGTCAAGTAAAAACCCCATAATTTTCATGGCCTTAATAACTTAGGCTAGCTCTATAGTCAGAACAACTGTTTCTCCAAGGGATTATGTTTAGGGTACCTTCTCTTTCATAAAACAAAATATTAGCAATCCTTTTTCCAATTTTTAATATTTGGAGACCAGAATATTTTCTAGATACTTTTAAAGTATTTGATGTTTGCCTGTGAAGATCTACAGGAGTCTCTCTCATTTCTGTAACATCTGGTTTTGCTGCCTTTCTGTTAGGCTAATTTAGAACGGTAAAAATTACTGCTTTTTCACTTTTGTGAGATTTCCAGTCTTCACTGTAGCATGTTGTTAAAGAATATTACTTCAATTAACCCAACTGAATAGTTTATCTGCATTTGATTTAATCTGTGGTTTAACTTTTGTGGTGTTAACCAGTTTTGGACCACCCTTGTTTTTACACAACAACCCACTAAGCAGAAAATAAATAGTTTGTATATAATGTTAACCAACATTAGCAGTTTCCAAAGTGGACATTAGTACTTACTTTTTAAAATGTGGCTACACTTTAGAACATAGAACTCATTTTATTTTATTTATTTCATAAGCTGCCCGATTCCTAACCACTCTGGGTGGTTTACAGTTTAAAAAGCAAGAACAATAAAGAATACCTCACAGGGTTGCTGTTGTGGGGAAAATAGGAGGAAGAAGGAGTATTAGGTATGTTTGCTGCCTTGAGTTATTTATAAAAATAATAAAGGTGGGATAAAAAAATCTAAAAAAACCAAACCCATAAAAGAAAATTGTAAGTGGCTCAAAGACAGACGTACCATATATACTCGCATATAAGCCCATCCATGGATAAGCCAACCCTTGAATTTTTAACCAAAATACCATGAAAAATGTGCCACCCATAGATAAGCCGACTTGCATTTCCCTTGGTATTTTGGTTAAAAAAATGAGGGTCTGCTTATCCATGAATGGGCTTATCCATGAGTATATATTTTAAAATTAATTAATTAATTAATTAAATTTATATGCCGCCCATCTCCCCCCAGGGTGATTCTGGGCAGCTCACAATTAAAATTATATATGGGTACTTAAAAAATGTATTACCATATATACTAGTGGATAAGCCCATCCACAGATAAGCCAAACTCAATTTTTGGTGTGCATTTTGGCACCTAAAATTCTCGGCTTAAAATTCTCAGTATATACCCCCCCCCCCACCCAACAGGGATGCCACTATCAATCTACCTGAAGGCCTGGGAGAACGGCCAGGTTTTCAATAGTTTCCTAAACATCATCAGGATGGGAGCCATCCAGATCTCTGGGAGGACATCATTCCAATGGGCAGGCACTGCAATCGAGAATGCACACTTCCTGGGTCCCAAAACAACACCACTTAATTGATGGAACCTGAAGTGCACCCACTCTGCCTGATCTCACCAGACTGACAGAAACAGTGGGAAGCAGGTTGTCCTTCAAATAATTTGGCTGTATGCAAAGGGCTTTATAGGAAATCTATAAATAAATCTTGAATTGCACCTAGAAATCAAATGGTAACCTGTGCGATTCATGGAGCATTGGAGTCACATGGGCATAATGAGTCATGTCCACCACATTCTGCACCAGCTGTAACTTCCAAGTAATCTTCATGGGTAGCCCCATGTACAGCACATTACATTAGTCAATTCATGAAGTGACTGTCCTGTCTCAGGTCAAACACCTCCACACACAGAGGCATAGTGATAAACAGATTTTACTTGGGAGAGGCCAAGTAGTGGTAGGACGGGTGCAGGAGCATGTACATACACAGCTCCCATACAGTCCTCAAGTTCCTAAGAGCCTGGATGAGTTTGCCTATAGTCAGAGTCTGAAAGAGCAAACAGAGGCCTAGTCTGAGTCACAGCAGCAAGGTCATCAGCTGGACTGGGTCACAAAGGAAGAGAATTCCATATGTAAGGTTTCCAGGAAGCAAATGGAATGGTTGTTCCCATCAAAGGGTTACTGGGTGGGGGAAAAGCCACACAGAATGCACTTGCACTGCTTGGCCTTCTGAGTGATGTGCTCTTGGGCTGTGGTCAGGTCCTGGATCCAGTCCCTCATCATCTCATGCCACCAACTGTCCTGCGTGTTCCCTGGCTCCATCAACTTCAGAGGCCTGATTACTAGGCTGTCACTGAGGCTGGTCTTCATCTGGGGCCCCCAGAGCGGTGCCTTTTGGCTCTTACTTTCATCTAGGGCATCAGGAGCAGCATCCTTTAGCTCAGACTCCTCTGAATCTGAGGAAGCGAGGAGTGATTCAGGCATGAGTGACAGTCTGAGGGCTCCTGGCCCAGGAAAGTGTGCAGCTGGCACACCAGATGTACCTGTGCAGAGCCTGCTCTTTGAGCAGCAGCTATGAACCCAGGATGATGCCCAGATTGCTCTTTGCTGTTTGTTTGTTTGTTTGTTTGTTTAATTAATTAATTAATTAATTTTTAGATTTATCTCCACCCATCTCCCCCTAATGGGGGATTCTGAGCAGCTCGCAAGATCCGTTAAAATAATAAATATATACAAAATTACATAAAACATGAAAACTATGCAAAACATTACCAAAAGAAAAGAAAAAGTCCAAGAGGCTGACAGTTTCCAGAGCTGCAGACGACAGGCCTCCAAGGGGCTAGCCATCCCCATGCTTCCCTCCCCACCCCAGGCCAAGTGGCAGAGCCAGGTTTTCAGATCTCTCCGGAAGGCCAGGAGTGAAGGGGCCAATCTCACCTCCAGGGGCAAGATATTCCAAAGGGTGGGGGCTACAGCAGAGAAGGCCCGCCGCCTGAACCCTGCTAATTGGAGCTCTTTTACCAAGGGGTCTGAAGCATGCCCTTCCTATGTGATCGGGTGGGACGGGTTGAAGTCATGGGGAAGAGGTGGTCCCTTAGGTAACCTGGTCCCATGCCATGTAGGGCTTTAACAAGGTGATAACCAACACCTTAAATTGGACCTGGAAGCAAACTGGAACCCAATGCAGCTCGCAGAGCAACAGTGTTACATGGGCCCTTCTCGGGGCTCCAAAAATAGCTGTGCAGCTGCATTCTGGACCAGCTGTAACTTCCAGATACTCTTCAAAGGTAGCCCCGTGTAGAGCACATTGCAGTAGTCTATATGGGAGATAATAAGGGCATGAGTGACAATTCAAAGGGCATCCCAATCCAGGAAAAGGCGTAACTGATGCACAACCCAAAGTTGTGCAAAGGCCCTCCTGGCCATAGCTGCCACCTGCTCTTTGAGCAGGAGCTGTGAGTCCAAGAGGACCCCCAGATTACACACCGGGTCTGTTTGGGGCAGTGCTACCCCATCCAGCACCAAAGATGACAAAGTCCCGGATACAAAGGAGCCACAGCCACTCTGTCTTACCAGGATTCAGCTGAAGCCTGTTGTTCCCCATCCAGACCCTTACAGCCTCCAGGCACCGTGAGAGGGTGATCACAGCATCACTTACTTCACCTGGGATGGAGATGTATAATTGCGTATCATCAGCATACTGATGATACCTCATCCCATGATGGTGGATGATCTCACCCAGTGGTTTCATGTAGATGTTGAAAAGGAGCGGGGAGAGAACCGAACCCTGCGGCGCCCAACAAAGGAGGGGCCGAGGATGGGACCTCTCGCCCCCTATCACCACTGATTGGATTGGCCCTGGAGAAAGGAGGTGAACCAGCACAGAACCGTGCCACCCATCCCCAATTCCCTAAGCTGTCCCAAAAGGATACCGTGGTCGACGGTATCGAAATCTGCTGAGAGATCAAGGAGAGCAAGGATGGATGCAGTTCCACCATCCCGCTCCCACCAGAGATCATCCATAAGTGCAACAAATGCCGTTTCCATTCCATATCTGGTCCTGAAACCTGACTGAAAAGGGTCCTGATAATCTGTTTCCTCCAGAACCCTTTGGAGCTGTGATGCCACCACTTTCTCAACCACCTTCCCCAAAAAGGGGAGGTGGGAGACTGGATGAAAATTGTCCAGTACAGTAGGATCCAGGGAGGGTTTCTTGAGGAGGGGGTGCACCAACACCTCCTTAAAGGCAGCCGGGAACACTCCCTCCCGCAAGGATGTATTAACCAATGCCTGGATCCAACCACATGTCACCTTGCGAGCTGCTTTCACCAGCCAGGAGAGGCATGGCTCAAAATGGCAAGTGGTGGTCTTCACAGTCCAAAGGATCCTATCCACTTCCTCAGGATCAACAGGATCAAACTGTTCCCAGATAACTGGGTAAGAACGATCCCCTGGTATCTCCCCAAACCCTGCCCCACGCTTGGAGTCTAACTTGGAACGAATCCGAGCAATTTTGTCCTGCAGATGCTCCAAAAATTCTTCCTTGCGGCCCTGCAAATGAATCACCAAATCCCCCTTACCAAGGAGGGATCTAGTAATCCTAAACAGGGCAGCCAGGCAGCATTCTGCGGGCATGATAAGGGCAGAGAAGTATTGACGCTTCGCCACTCTTATCACCACAATGTAGTCCTTAATAGTGGCTCTAACCTGTGTTCGGTCGGATTCAGTCTTCATCTTCCTCCAGCAACGCTCTAGACGTCTCTTAACCCTCTTCAGAACCCTCAACTCCTCCGTAAACCATGTATCAGGGCCGATGTGGCGAGAGAGGTCACATAGGCCTGTTGTAGAAAGAATTGTAAGATTTTCACTGTTTTAGACTATGGTTAATACAGAGTTTAATTCAACGTCAGATATAACAGAATCCTCATTAATCTACTTGACTGAAGTAAATCAATTCTCATTGATTTATTGGCACATAGAAGGAATTGGTTTATTTCCTTAATATCTTATATTCAGGTTAAGAACAATGCTTTGCTTCCATATAGATTCAAACTAGATACGACTGGATAATCTCCACTCTATGCTAAATAAAACCCTAATAAAATGTACATTTTATGGCAGGGTAATTTAAGTTCTGCATCAATAAAACTTTAATTTTGTAACCTATATAAATTATTCACATTAAGAACATCCACATGCTTTCTCTAATTTATTCTAATCTTTTATTCATTACTTTTGTTTTCCTAATGCTAGTGAGGGTCAAAAAGTTTTGCAATGAATTTAAACTCAAAGGCCTAAAGGCATTGTTTATAGGCTTAATTCTGTACACACTGCTATGGATCCCTAACACACAGTTAGGGATTTTGTTGGGACTCATGGGCAGCATACAAATATAATAATAATAATAATAATAATAATAATAATAATAATACAATATTTAGCAGAAATGATATATTGTTAGACTCTCTTGCAGCAGGGCTGTCAATTCGTAAAGGAGGCAAAACTTCCAAATACAGCCAGCAACAACCCATCTTACGTTATTCAGCAAAATAAAGTGATTCTCTGAGTAGGGCGAAGAGAAAAGCTTTTCAGTAAGTCTTACCGGTTGCTGGTTACATCAGCCTCTTGCTCTGTTCTGTTTAAGCTGGTCTTCCAAGCATCTGCAGCGTGTAAGAATTTGCAGCTAAGGTCTAGGGTAAATTGCAGCAGTTGCCATCATTCCTGGAAATGGAGACTTGGATACTGCATAAGACACTTGAGGCGTTCTTGATGTATGAAAGGATTTTGATGGGAGAGTACTGGCAAGTAGAAAAGAAGCTTAGGGGATAGGTAGATGCTCTGATCTGGATTAGAATTTATGAATGGAGGATTTTTGTATAGCTTCTTACTTATAAAAAGCTGTATCTTTTTTGGTGGGCAATACATTGAGTTTGGTTTGCAAGTTCTGTACTCTTTATCTTAAAATAAATACAGTGAGATAAACTTTTAACTGCAACTAAACTTGGGAGTAAACTCAGTGATTACATTTTTTCTTTCTTTGCAGCAAATCTTCTCATTGTACAATAATTAACACTGTGTTGGTGGTGATTTTAAGTTTTAACAGGATTTCAGATCTTACTTGACTATATCTGACATCAAATAATGGTTAGGTTCTTGTAGATTTGGAAGATTCAGAATTATGTTGTGCTGTAAACATACTTTTTGCAAATGCAATTCTGCATAAATCCACCAGATGTCATTTGATGATTAAGTCTTTGTCATAAATTTCCATGGACATTAACTGTCCTTCTCCTCATACATTTTCCACATTATCTTTTTATTCTAAACATCTGCAGTACAAAATGCAGATGTTTTACATTTTGATTTTTTCTCTTCATGACAGTAATTTAAAGAAGAGAATCTGTTACATGTTTACTGCTATTTAATAAAAATGCTCAGTGGTAGAAGCTGAACAATGTCAAGCTTTCTTTGTTGTAATTGGTAGTACATGATTTGCATTTGGGAGAGAGTACAAAAAATTGCTAACATCATGTACCAAAGCAGATGTAGAAGACAAAATTGTTTGCTCATCTCTTTCTAAGTCATTCTTCCTTAGGACTCTGGTGAAAGATGCTGATTTGAAGTATGTTAGGACTGGTGAGATACAAACATTATTTTGAGATATGATGTATGTTGGGGGGATGGTGTTGATGTCAGAGATTATAATGCTGTAATAATAATATTGTGAGCTATTTCCACTTCTATTTGTAAGATTATATTCAATCCAGTGGATGATTCTGTTTATGGATGGGTAAGAGATTATTTTAGCTGATTTTGCCTTTCTTCTGCTTCCTCTGAACCTCCTCCAGTGGTACTGGGGAATCCATAGATGGGGTGGTGATGCAGAGAAAAGATAAACTTGAGAAATAAGTTCTGCTGGATCAAAGATCTTTAAAAAAAAAAAAAACAGAAGGGCAGGGCAATACATTTCTCATGTGACTAAAACTCAAAAGCTTTTATTTAGACAGTTGAAGGAAACAAGAACAATCCATAAAAGTACTGGGATTTCATCCATAATTAAAATGTAAGTAAATGTAATGTAAGTGAAGTTAGTTATTTTATACATTTGCTAATTTATTCCATGCATTCCTCAGAGATGATTTTTTAGAATTGAAAAACTAAATGATGCTTCTTTGTGTGACTGCAGTATTAATGTATCATGAATTCTAGGACGTGTCTCAGTGTCAAAACATCGCATATTTTAAGAAAAAACTTACATCTTTAGCTGGTCATTATTCTCTTGTTTGAACTGATCATATCTGGAGGCAGCAAGCTGGAGGAGGTTCTTGTGCAGAATAATTCTTTATTCTCTTGAAATATAAATCAATCAATCCCAATATAGAAATTGCTGGGCTTAATCATTCTGACCTTGTGTTTTCTGTTGGGAGGAAAGGGTGAAAAAGTGGAAGTACTGAGCTTCAGTGAATTCAAATTGTAGTTGCCACTTTGGCAAAACTGTTGTATCATTGGAAAATGTAGGTCTAGGAATTACTTTCAAATGTATTTGAATCTACCATTTAAAAATAACCCTAAACACAGTTGGGGCTGCTGAACTGCTGATGGCATTCTTGTATTGCTCTATCATAATAAATAGTACTCCTGTTTCTATTGGATTTCTTCTCTTGTTGTTGTTGTTACTATTATTATTTTCTACAAATATGAGGGTGTGGACAAGAAGGATAGAATGGAAGATAAGACAGATACATCTATCCATGTTGCTTTCTTGTACTTCTACTATTAGATTCAAGAAAGGGCATGTAGGTATGCAGCCAGGTGGAGCACCTAGCCAACCTTGGCTATTCTAGACAGTTATACAGGGTCAGCCTTGCTTGGTTCTTGGATTGGGGACCATCTGGGAAATATGGATGACTGTAAACTAGATTGGGGAGCAGAAATACATTCTGGAAGAAACAGTGGCAAACCATTTCAGTACTATTTCCAAGAAAACTGCAAGGGTATGTCCATGAGGTCCCCTGGAGTCAAGCTTCTTTAGCTATGTTTTCTATACTATGTTATATGTTATAATTCAGATCTTTTTAGTGTCAGTTGCCACTGCAACCTATAAGGAGGAGTGTCTGCAGGGTGTGGTCAAAAAAGGCAAGACGCACACAGACCGCGGGTGCAGTGTCTGCTATACCGTTCTGGCCCCCATCTTAACTTTTTTTTTTTTTAACCGTACCATGCAGGCACCCTGCTGTTCATTGGGCAATGAAGCTAATTATGTGCTGAAAGACGTACACAAGTGCTGCTTATTCATGACTTATTTCCACTAACTTACTGCTAACTGATGATGCTCAAAATGATACTACTGTATTATTGTTTTTTTTTTAAACTAAAATAGTTCTTTGAAGTAATTCTGTATTTTACATATTGTAGCAACCTAATATTTAAGCTGTTGTACTGCCTAATTATAGGCACATGGAAACATGATGCCTCCTAACAGTTTATTCACCACAGATACATTACCAAGCATAGTATTTACAACTAAATATTTATTAACTGGGGTATGAAATGTAAAATATAGAATTATTTCTTGCTGTGGAATCTCTACCATAATTCATTTATATGCAGCACTTTGTATATTTAGTTGGCCACTAAGATTTGTTAGGGAAAAATACATTCTTCTTCTTAATTTTTTTTTTTTTAGGGAGTGGTAATCTAAGTGCCACTGTATACATAGTCCAAAGTCCCCTTTCTCTTCTTGAGAACTGGTTGAGTTGTATTGTATTGTATTACTTGTGAGTAGAATGTAAATAGTAGGTAAAAGGAGACAGCTTGGGGTAGGGGGCAGTTCTGAACTCCTGCAAAACCTGCCTTTGTATTGGGTTTGTACCGATATAGTATGTTGTCAGAAGTCAGCTGAGGAGTTTTGGACAATGCTAGTCTAATAATGGATCAGCTGTAGCCTCCTGATAAATTAGATTAGTTGCTGATGTGGCAGAAAACTGGAGAAACTGGAAACAAAGGTTTGAGCTTCATTATGTGGCAAGTGGAGCCAATAAAAAGAGTGACAAACTCCAGCCAGTCTTGTTTCTGTAAGTTGTTGGAGGAGAGACAACAGAAGTGTTTTAAAACATTCCAGTTGAAAAAGGAATCTGATAAGCAGAAGCTGCAGTTGCTATTTGAGAAATTTGAAAATTAGCCTGCATCAGGAAAGAATCTTTGCACAAGTTTTTTACAAGGAAAGAAACTCTATTACACAGGTGTATTTGCACATGTTTTTTACAAGAAAAGGTTTCTTTCCTCATAAGAAACATGTGCAAATATACCTGTGTAATAGAGTTAAAACATTTAGCTCATATTTGTGAGTTTGGACAATTATGTAAATCTTTAATTAAGGACTCTGTAGTGTATAAAATGAGTGCCAGTTTGGTGTAGTGGTTAAGGCACTAGGCTAGAAACCAGGAGACTGTGAGTTCTAGTCCTTCTTTAGGCATGAAGTCAGATGGGTGACCTTGGGCCAGTCACTATCTCTAAGCCCTAGGAAGCAGGCAAGGGCAAACCACTTCTGAAATCTTGCCAAGAAAACTGCAGGGACTAGTCCAGGCAGTTGTTAGGAGGCAAACCTGACTCAGAGGGACATAAAGGTTGTAGAGTAAGATCTGAAAGAGTCATTGTGAGGCTGTTGATGATAAATGATTTAATATTGGAATACACCACCAATGTTGGTAGAGCTAAGGAGTTGATTGTAACTCAGTTAAAAGACCTTGGGAGTGCTGATAGGGAAATGGATATTTGAGGAGTAAACAGAAAGCCTCTACAAAAGTTAACTAAGCATGTCATAAAGTGCAACATGATGTGACCGCTTTGCTTAGCGACAGCAATCCAGCAGTTCCCATTGCTGTTGTAACCCCAAGATGCAGCAGTCATTAAATAGGAAGAGGCGGGAGTCCCAGGTAAGGAGTGCGGGGGTACTGCAAGGGGGTGGGGGAGGCTGGGGGATGGCCGGTGCAAGCCATGCATGAGTCTGGGGAGGCTTGGGGAGGACTGGCCCAGCTGCATGCGAGTTGGGGGAGGCCAGTGTTGCAAGTGGGAACAAAAACATGAGTGACTTAATGGAGCAACTTGTGACCTTCCCTGTTGACTTTGCTTGTGGGAAGCTGGCAGGGAAGGTCACAATGGCAATCATGTGACCACGGCTCCCTGCGATATAATTGCAAGCTGGACATCCAAGTGCCCAGATTGCAATCACATGATCACAGGGGTGCTGTGACAGTCAGAACTCGAGGACTGGTCATACATCTATTTTTTCAGTGCTGCCGTAACTTTGAATGGTCACTGAACGAATGGACGTAAGCTGAGGACTACCTGTAGTGATATTTCAGATACAGAGAATCCTAGAGGAAACAAACTGTCTGATCCAATCATAGGACAGAAGTGGCTTTGGTTGCCTTAACTGATTACATTTTGGTGGTGGGGGGACTGTACTCCATTGGTCCTATTGCACCAAGAGGGGTGCAGGATCCTTTTTAGACTGCTTGTCACCTTTAATACCATCCACCATGGTATCTTGTTGGATCTCTACAAGGACTGGGAGTTAAGGATGCTGATCTTCAGGAGTTCTGCTCCTATCTGAGTGGAAGTCTATAGTTGCGTGGGGGGGGGGGGAGGTTATGCTTGAGGCCATGGATACTCCAGTGTGGGGCATCATAGGGCTCAGTGTTCTCCCCCATAGTATTTAACATCTATACAAGGTTGCTAGGAGGACATGTACTGGTTTAGGGTGAGGTGTCATTGATATGCTGATGGCACAAGGACCAGGTTGGGGATGCTATCAAAGGCAACATCTGGAGGCTGTTAAGAGTCTGGATGGATCAATAAGCTCTCAGATTAAATCCTTCCAAAAATAAGTAGTATATCACTAAACATCCAAGAACATTGGCCTTTTGGATGGAGCTGCATTCATGGGAAGTTACTGTCCCACTTATTTTGCTTTGGTCAGACACCACCTTAAGAGATAGTAAAAGCTTAGATATTTGGGACATAATGAGAAGGCAAGAGTCATTGGACAAGACTCTAGCATTTGGAAAATGAAGCTTTTGAAAAAGAGGCTGATAGAAGACAAGGTGGTTAAATACTGTCATTGACACAAGCATGAACTTACAAGGATTCAAAGACCGGAACAGAAAAAAGTTGATCGATCCTTATGCCCTCTAGACAGAGAGCCAGAAAGAGGAGCAGCTGCAAACTGGAATTGCTTGTGCTACATCTTTACTGCTTCCAGCTCAGCTGCACCTCCCCTGGGACATGCATGGAGATTATTTAAGATAAAAATGGAACTGGGGGAAGGATTATCCTCCTGCCACACTACATTTAATGGCTCTTGCTTTGCACATTTTTTTAAGGATTTGGGAAAAATTTCTTATAAAAAGAGAGGGGAAGTGCTAGGATGCTGACTAAGGAGAAAGGCAGTCAACCTGAACATGTATTTAACTATCTATAGGTAATTCTGTTATTCAGGCTTAGCCTAAAACATGGATGCATTTGTGCAAATGCGCAGTTAGTCTTTTTTTAAAAAAATCTTATTAATGTCCCCTGTTGGCCAGGAGGTTTGCTACTGTAACAGTAGAAGATGTTTAAGTAGTGGAACAAGTGGAAAAAGTCATGATTGGTTCCAGGAAAGAGATGCACAGAATGAAAATGAATTCGATCTAAACTGAGTTGAACAGAAGCTCATTTAATTAACTTGGACTGGATCTCTTGGTTTGGGATACATCTGATATACTTGATTCTCTTTTTCAGGTTGTACTATCAATTTAATCTTAAAGCCTGTTAATGGGAATAAAAAGCATGATGATGATTACATGCCATCAAGTCATTTTTGACTCCTAGCAAGCACATAGATATATTTTCTTCAAGATGATCTATCCCTAACCTGTTCTTTCAAGTCTCCCAAGAGTGCACTCATCACCACTGTAATTGAGTCTATCCACCCTGCAGCTGGTCATCCTCTTCTTCTCTTTTCTTCTACCTTTTCCAGCATTAGAGCCTTTTCCAGAGAGCTTCACAGGGTGTGTCCAAAATAGGATAATTTGAGCCTGGTCATTTGTGAGAACTCTGGGTGGATATGTATTATAATATGATAATTTTCTGGAATATAGGTAGATCACAAAATTAATTTATAAAATTAATTTTGAAGAAAATTTTATGTTTTCTCTGGCTTCATGCTACTTTTAATATTAGTTAGATATTTATTAGATTTCTAAACTGATGCAGCCATTTAACTCTCCGTGGTTTACATGAATAATTACAGATCTAAGCATAAAACATCCATGGTATAATTGCAATGTAATAAAAAATTAAAACCAGTAACCTAATCAGAGCAATATAAACACTCCTGTGGTGTTCTCTCAGTTAATTAAAAAAGCCCTCCAAAAGTTTCACCTTGCTTCTGAAATATCAGTATTGGATCTAATTTGGCTTCCTGGAGAAGGGTTGAGAGGGCTTTTTTTAGGATCAAACGGACAAAGCACAGTACAGAATGGTCTTCTTGTAAACCAGCACAGAATTTTTCCTTATAATATTTTCAAGACAGAAAAGGTTTACTTTCTCTTTCAGTTATGCATTACTAAATATGCAGGTGGTATTTGACTAAAGCACACAAACTGATCCCCCTCCCTCTAGCTTCTGACTTCAGAAAAAAAAGTGTAATGTAGGAAATAGGTTTATGGCCTAATGGCTCTCCCATTCAGAGATTGCCTATCTCCCTGCCTGCAATAATAACTCTTCTGCCACTATGTCACTGTGCCAGTCTTAAGCTATTGCTAAGTGTGTAGTTATCGCAAGTTTCTCATAATCCAGAGCTTCATTAAAATTTGCCTGCAAGCAGAGTTTGAAACTTATTCATGGGTCTTCAGATCCTCTTCTTTTCTAGAGATCTGTGCTGGGTAGACTGATCCCACGTTGCATTCTCTTTTTCCCTGCAAAGCAACCTCTATGCTGATCCGTCTTCAGTGATCTGGAATCATCTGGGAACCTCCACCTCTTCAGCAGTCTGAAACAACCTAATCTTTTTTTTTTTTTTTGCTTACTAACCATTTTTTCCTCCTCTTTCTCTGAGTCCAACAACAACCACTACTCTCTTCTTGCCAGCTTCTTAGCTTATAACTTTTTCTCCCCCGTGTAAGAAATTCTGAGTGTGGGGAAAAAATGCTTATTTGTTTTCTCCCAGCTCTTTCCTATCCTCAGCTTATCAGCTGCAAATGTGGTCTGTATGTCTGAGAGATCATGTAGCAGAGGGGCAGACGGTGTTTATTCCATTCTGTCACAAGCCTATTCCATAATATTGGGGACATTATGACAAAATGTTTCCTCCTGGCCTCAGCCCCCATAATTTCATGATAGTGAGAGGCTACAAATACAGTTTTCCAAGATGTTCTTATTGGAAGATCAATTCTAGTCGAAGAAGGTGAGCTACTTGGTACCTCAGCACTAAGTGATGTCTCTTTCCACTACAGTGGTACCTCGGGTTATGAATTTAATCCGTTCCGTGACTCTGATCGCAACTTGATTTGGTCGCAACGCGAGGCAAATTTTCCCATAAGGTTCAATGTAAATTTGGTTAATCCGTTCCGCCCTCCGAATTTGGTCGTGCCACGAGGCAAATTTCCCCATAAGGTTCAATGTAAATACAAACAGTTCTGAAACATATGCATTTTATTTTTAAACCACAAAAACATGAAAAAAAAGTACGTACAGCACAGTATGAAGAGGGAGAATGGGGTGGGGAGGCAGTTATTGTTTGGAGGGAGAGTCCCCCTCCAAAGGGACATCTCCTTCAGGGGTTTCCTCTCTTCTTTGCCTCTTAGCTGCAGGCTCAGTTCTGGGGAAAAACTTGTCTAAAGTCAGTTGTTTTTTCCTGCGGTGCATAACCCTCCGGAAATGAGAGATCACGTTATCGTTCATCATGTTCAACGCTCTGTTCGTTACAGTTATGTTGGGGTGGTGCTTCTCAAAGAAGTCCTGGCACTCATTCCATTTTTTCATAATGGATTTAATCTCGGCACTGCTCACCTCCTCCCTGTCTTCCTCTTCCTCAGTGGAATGCTCCTCACCAAGCACTTTCTGTTGCTCACTCTGGAGCTCAGCAAGTTCTTCCGTGGTCAGCTCCTCCTCATGGTCCTCAACAAGCTCCTCTACGTCTGCACCATCGACAACCAGACCCATGCTCTTGCCCATGGACACAATCTCCTCCACTACCTCTGCATCAGACCCTTCACGGTCACGTTCAGCGACACATTCTGGCCACAGTTTCCTCCAGGCTGAGTTTAAGGTCTGGCAGGTGACATCTTCCCAGGCTTTGTCAATGAGGCTGATGCAGTGGAGGACATTGAAATGTTTCTTCCAAAACTCTGCCAAAGTCAAGGATGTTTCCTCAGTGACATTGAAACACCTGGTGAAGAGCACCTTTGTGTAGAGCTTCTTAAAATTGCAGATCACTTGCTGGTCCATGGACTGCAGAAGAGGTGTCGTGTTGGGGGGGAGGAACTTGACTTTTATAAAGTCATACTCAGCGTCCATATCATCCACCAAGGATGGAGGGTGTGCCGGGGCATTGTCCATCAGAAGAAGGCACCTTTCAGGCAGCTGGTTCTCGGAAAGATATTTTTTAACGCTGGGTGCGAACACCTCGTGCAGCGATTCCATGAACAACTGCCTTGTGACCCACACTCTCGCATTGGCCCTCCACATGACAGGGAGTCTGGCCTTGTTCACATTGTGTTCCCTGAACACACGAGGGGTCTGGGAATGGTACACCAGTAGCAGCTTAATCTTCAGGTCGCCGCTTGCGTTCGCACACAGCAAAAGGGTCAGTCTGTCCTTCATGGGCTTGTGTCCTGGCAGTGCCTTTTCCTCCTGCGTGATGTAGGTTCCGTTTGGCATCTTCTTCCAGAAGAGCCCTGTCTCATCGCAGTTGAACACTTGCTGAGGGACGTATCCTTCCACCTTCACAAAGCCCTCAAATTCTTCCTTGTAGGCTTCTGCAGCAGCCTTGTCAGAACTGGAAGCCTCTCCATGTCTTGCCACATTGTGGATGCCACTTCTCCTGCAGAATTTCTCAAACCAGCCTCTGCTGGCTTTAAATTCCTCACTTGCTGCGCTGGTAGAGGGGTTTTTCTGCAGTAAATCACTGTGCAGTTTCCTGGCTTTTTCACAGATGATAGCTTCACTCACGCTATCACCTGCCAGCTGTTTCTCATTCAGCCACACTAACAACAGCTTTTCCACCTCTTCCAGCACTTGTGTCCTCCTCCTCGTTAACATTATTACTCCTTTTGCCACATCAGCTTCTCTG
The DNA here is from genome assembly GCA_030867105.1 of Liasis olivaceus. Classification (NCBI taxonomy): domain Eukaryota; kingdom Metazoa; phylum Chordata; class Lepidosauria; order Squamata; family Pythonidae; genus Liasis; species Liasis olivaceus. The sequence goes on from CM061348.1 coordinate 49,187,080, forward strand.
ATGGCATCTTTATTCTTCAAAATAGTCGAGATGGTCGATTTCGCCATCTTGTACTCCGCAGCCAGATCAGTCACACGAACACCACGATCATGCTTTTCTATAATCTCCTTCTTCAGTTCGATCGTCACTTTCTTCTTCAAACCCTTATTCTTGCCAAGCCTGCTCTGCATTTTCTTTGGAGCCATGCTGACAAGCACACCAAACACCTTCCAAATGCCACAAAACACACCACAAGCCTCACCGAACGTCTCCTTGCTACCGCGATCTCGCCCACAGGAAGCTGCAACCGCATGGCAGCAGGGCAAAAGGCCGTGGATCCAGTTCGTAGCGCGAGGCGGAGGTCGCACGGCGAGGCAAATTTTTGCGACTGGAGCTGGTCGTATCGCGAAATTTTCGTAAGGAGGGGCGTTCGTAACCCGAGGTACCACTGTATATTGCTAGTCAAGAGAAAGCTAACTAACAGAAACCTCACCTCCAGATACAGAAGAATTGAACTTCAAAAAACCCCAGAAAACACTTTTTCTACATATAATGCAAGTAGCTTCTTAATGGTATATACCTGTATTTTTCAGAATTGGAATAATCAGTCACTGATTGAACCAAAGAGGGAAATCACCCTCTCTACTGAGTATATACTGTAGGGGTTTTTAACATGTGGTCCACAGCACTTTGGGATCCATGGATAATTTTCAGGGGGTCCATGAACTTGGATGAGAAAAAAATCATTGTTTTATTTTCACTAATGTCTAATTGAAATTCAGCTTTTCATTCAATAAGGTATGTAGGCAACAAAGTAATTTATGGCCTTTAGACTCAAAAAATGTTTAAGTTCAATAAATCTCACTATCCAAAATTATTATAACCTAAAAAGGATATTGTCTTGTTGTGTTGTTATTGATTGAATGGATTAATAAATAAACATATGTATTGCTGATTTTTGCCTTAAATGGCTTTTGTTTTAATTGCATTGTGTTTTTATTCCAGTTTGTTGCCCAGAGTTCCTTCTGGTAGATGGGTGGCCATATAAGCTTGTTTAATAAATATATTACTGTATTACATTTTAATTTTTTTTTAAATATTTTTTTACAGAAGAGATCTGTAGGCTTCACCAGACTCTCAAAGGGATCCATGGAATAAAAATGTTATGAACTCCTGATATACTGATACATACCCTACACAAGCAAGAGGTTCTGCCGGGATGCTGAATTCTCCTTTCTAACTAGCAAAGCTTTTGACTTTGTAGATCTTATTTTAAACATGGTGTTCCTAGGGTATATAGATTTACACTGGGACTGCATAGAAAAATAAAACATGCAAATAGAATGTATATGATTTAGTTATAGAAAGCCTGATTTAGAATAATAGTTTTGTATATATTTGGGGATACATACTGAAATATTTAATATCTAATATCTCAGTTATCATTGAAGGGGATACATACTGGAATATTTAGAATCCCAGTTATCATTGAACTGATACACTCACTGCATTCATAGGAAAGATCTGCAACATTTTAATGTTTTTTATAGTTTTGGAACATTCTTGATCATGTTTGAATCCATATGATCTACATATTCTCCCCCCCCCCCCCGCCTTTTCTAAGATAAACCTCTAAAAACAATCAGAAAAGGTGATGTAGCATTGCATTCATCCTTTTTTTCTCCTCTTCCAGTGTTTGGAATATGTGGATGATTATTTGTCCTTTCACATTCTTAATATAAAACAAGTCAGCAAAATTTCAAACCACTTTCAAAATGATCTGGGCATTTTTAGGTTGGGGATAGAAGAGGAAAGTGTTACTCATCATGAGACAGGTCTGCTACGCTGCTTCTGGAAGTTACTTTCAGCTTTCCCTAGGCACTGCTTAAAAGGCTACAAAATCCTACAAGATTGTGGCAGCACATTAAAACCCAAAGTGTGTTCTGTAAGCAACAACAGTTCATTGTTGAACAGGGACACCTGCAACTCTCTGAAAAGCTGTAGTTGATTCTTAGCCTTGTAATGACAGCTTTAAGCAATAATGGTGCTGTCTCTATTATCCTTTTACTGAAATAATCAATAATCAGTTCAGTCTCTTAGGATGGTATTGATATAACCAGCTTGTCTCTGGGATGTCAAAGGATATGAGAAAAAGTTTCCCTTAGGAGTATGTTTAGGGCACTAAGTCTGAGATATGTCTCCACCATCCAGTTGGCTTTTAGCTCTGTCTGGTACACAGCTTCTGCTTTGTCTAGTGTTTAATAAAAATCCTAAATGGAGCAATGTTTTATATCATGTTTATCATGTCTTAATTACAGACAAACATTACCTTCTGTGGAGATTATGAGAATTTAAAATGTTGGATATTATGGTTTATATAAAGCATACAGGTGCTGAATAATCTTTATAAGTAATATCAAATAGTCTCTTTATTGGCAGGTATTTTAACGAAAAGACACACATACATTATTCTTAGCAATGAATTGTCTAATATTACAATACCACAAATGTTTTATTCTAGCTTTCTCCCACCTGGTGCCTCCCTCCCCAGTGTTGGAGTGCAGTTTCTGTCACTCTTGCGAGTAGGTTTGGAATGATATACATTTAATCCAAAACATCAAGAGACTTAAACTGTGTGTGTATTTCCCCTCTCTTGCCCTCCTGAGTTTAATCAGTGACTCCCCCCACCCAATAATAATGTGAATGGGAGAGAAAGAGGGGAGGTCTTGAATGCAAAGTTTTTAGTGGGACATGAATGGTTTCAGCTGGCTTTTAATGAAGCCAGAAGGAGGTCCAGCTTGGGCTCAAGATGTTGACTATACTGAGCAAAAATCCTAGGCAGTATGAGAAGCCAGCTGTGAGTTGTTGTGTATTCCTAAAGTGATGCCTTTTGTTTTTTATACCCAAATACTGTGTACTGCTGAACAGTATTGAACAGTATTTACTGATTCTTCTTTAGAAAAAAAGATTTCAAGTCTGCATATAACAACAACCATCCACAACATTAAATACTAAAACACATTCTTCCTTATGACTCAGTTAAATTCCTTGTAATTATTTTTACCGTATCTTGCAAAGTTTGCTCTCTCCAGGGCTGTTATTTCAAATTGTGAAAATCAGCATAAAGACGTCCCTGTGCAAATGCAAATAAAAGCACTTTTCAGGTGTCCCAGTTTTTGAGAAGTTGGTGAAGCTGCTTTAAGCATTTTCCTCCTATGCTTCTGTGGTAAATCTATGTACATTTTAAAGTATGACTTTAGCACAATTTCAGAATGAAACAACTGAAATCTAAAACCAGTGGATGTCTGAGCCTGGTAGTAATAGTAAATACATTTTCTTCCCCTTTCACAGCTTCCATTCAGTCTCCCTTCAAGGCTTGTCCCTATTTAGAAGCAGCATTTGTCATCAGAGGAGCCCCCTCCCCTTTCCACATTTATTTCCATGGTAACCCTTTTAAGGCATTCTGCAGTCTGAAAACTACTTTTGCTTTTTCATCATGCAGGCTGCCATTGTGAAGAGTTCACTGTATATCTACAGCTTCTGAATTAATATAAAAGAATACGCAGCATTATGCATAGACAATTTGTTTTTGAGAAGAGTTATTTATAAAGGAACTACGGGGCAACCGTCATACAGCCTACTGTCAGCACGTTGTTTACTAAAGGAGCCACAATCTAAATTGATTAATTAATTGATTAACTTTGGGGTAGGTTTGATCAGAATGGATGTTCTATGGAGTCAACAGGGCAATTTTTGAATTCACTTCAAGGAAAATCTGGGCAGATGGCTGGTTGGGTTTAAGCTGATAAATTGCTGGTAAGCCCTCATGCTGTGATCTATTGCAAATCTCTTTTTTTATTGTACATTTGTTAATGTCTATCTAAGAATCATTTGGAAAGTGGTGTCTTAATTAATGTCAGGTTCTTTTGTGTTTAGAAATTTCCTTTTAATGTTAACAAAGGTACAGTCTGCTGTATTTGCATCTTGGGTGCATGAAATAACATTGGGTGTATTTTGATCTTGGGTGCACAAAATAACATTTGAGTGCTGTGTGCCTTTTGCTGCTTTTCTTTAATGGCATGGATTAACTTTATTATTTTCTTTTTTAAAATGCCACATAGGTATTGAGACTTTTCTTTAAACATGTAATCAGTTTAAGCTTATATTTTCATTAGATGCAAAAATGGTAGACCATGACATTTATTTTTATAAATTGCATATTACTAATACAGACATACATATACATTCATTTCTGCTTATTGAGATTCACTTAGTACAATCTTTCCAGAATCCAAGGGGATGTGTTAGTAACTTTGAAAATAAAAATCATGTACCTTTGTTTGAATGTAGAAGCTGACATTGATTCTATAAGTGGTGTTTTATGTCCTTTTCATTTTTTGTTTTTTGGTTTATAAGCCTGGAAGAATGTGTGATTAACTTGAACTATGGCAATAAAAATCTAGTGCTTTTCTAAAATTCAGAAGCACATCATAATTGGGGAATCACCATGACAACATATTTTCCATTTCATCTTTTTTTTTTTTTTTACAATTCTGTGAAACCCTTGATTTTCTCACATTCATTTTATACTGAAAAATAATGGGAGTGCATCATTTCATTATAGTCTCAGAATCATTGAATCTTAAGCCATGTTGTTTCCCATACAATCTATCTTCTCAATTTCTTTTTGATAAGTTAATAGCACATTTGTTGGCAAATGTGAAAATAGCATGTATATGTATTATTTATACAGAGAACAGTTCTTAATGTTTGTGTTTGTAAGGATCAAGGCATTTTCATTAGGTATATAAATAAACATACATCATGTGCAATAACTTTATGAAGAAGGGTTCCTGCCAACTTAAGTGGTGTTGATGAAATGCTGTGGTGTTTAGATTTCCTGTCTTCTGCATCACAATGCCTTGAGGGTATCTCACATCTCTCTGGAATTGATAAAAATCATAGTAATTAAAAAGAAATAAAATGCTGCTGCTTCTCTCTAGCCTTAGAGCATTATCTGTCCTCTGCCTCACCATCTTCCATTTACCATGAATCTGGGGAATGGAATTAGACAATATTTTAAAAGGTGCTTTTGTGCTTATGTGTGTAGTATTGCATATGTAAGTATTCAGTAACATGCACTTGTTCCTCTAGAAATCTAATGTGATACATTAAGCATAACATTCATGTATTGCAAGTATGCTAAAAAAAGACAGGGCTTGTGAAAATAACACAAAGGTGCCAGGGATAAAGATTTTGCAACAGCTGCACTAATGACAAGGTATTAGAAAGCATCAGGCCTGCTGGTATCATACCAGTACAGTGGCTTGAAAGACTATTTAAATTAGGATTGTCAGAAATATTTTCAGATGTGAAGTGCATTTCATCAGTGAATATTGTATGTATTTGTGCTGTACAATTTTTGTGCATTTTTATTAGAAAGATTAAAGGTTCCACCATTGTACCATTTTATAGGAGTAGTCCTATAGCTTAATGTAAAGCTATTGGGGACAAATTATACACTTATAAATTATTCAATTGCTATGAAATAACACATGTAATGCAATGTATATAGAGGTTAATGGATTTTGTCTAGATGTTGTCACCATTCTTTTTTTCTTTGAAGAATGACAGTTTTTAGACCTTTGGCAGTCACCAATTTGCTGGACTTCTCTGCTGGTTTTTAGCAAAACCTAACAACTTTTTATCTCTAGTTTTAAAGGGAAGTGATGCTTGTAAGGTCTTAAATGAGGAAGTTTAGCTCTGTATCCTAATTTCAATTCCATGAACAAATTGGAACTCTGTTTATGGAGCTGGGCTTTCCTGTATCTCCATACCTTTTGTAGGCTACTATTCTTCCCAGAAATACAGTTCTAAGGATTGGGAGAATGAGATGCAGCAGGAAGGGGAAACAATATAGAACCCGAGTCCTTCCACTGTATAGCTAGAAATGTTTTCTGTTTCTGCAACATCATGTTTGGATCTGATTCAAATTTTCATACCTAACACTCTTCATTTATATTAGAATCACAGTATAAATTAGGATCCAGAAATCCTATCAGCTGGAAAAGAATTCTGAGAGCTACAGTTCCAGAGCCCAAGTTTGGGGAAGGCTTCTGTAAGAGCTGAAAATCTAATTTTCGTATGAATTCTCAAGCAGGAGCTTACATGATTTCTGTTATTACAAAGCAGAGGTAACCATAGCCTATGCATATTATGCAACTCTTAAGAGATTTCTAATATGACCTTCCATACGTACTTATATTTCCTCTCTAGGTCATGGTTAGTAGGTAGAGTAGGTCATGGTTAGAACTTGAGCAGGGAGACCCAGGTTTTGAGTCTGCACTTAACCACAGAATTCACTGGTGATTTAGGTAAGACTCTTTATGTTGAACATATTTCACAGGATTGGTGTGCATGTACAATTTGGTGGGACCTCCATGGGTGTACTGCCTTAATTTACCAAAATAAAGGCGGGATGGAAATACAATAAATAAATGGATTAATAAATCTCTGCGTACTCTTTTTCACAGCATTGTTACACTCTTGAGCCCATAAAACATGGGTAAACTGGGAAAAAAGTGCACAAGGTTAGGATTGCTGGGGAAAACAAAGGTAGACTAAGGAAGAGCTGTAATCAGGATTGCTGGAGAAAGAGATTTTAACTTATCCCATACAGATTTTCTCAGTGTTTGGATCATTGCTTCTCCGTTCCCTTGAGCGATAGGGGAAACTAAAATCTTGATCAGGATTGTTGGAGAAGAGAAGATACACATGTTTCCTGCATGGAGATTGTTCCTTGGCCTCCCTCTCCCCAGCAATCCTGTATATTTGCGTAGTATGTGTTAACAGGTACATTATGTCATGACCCTCCCACTAGCTTCATCCTCTTTTAAAAGAACCAGAAGTGATCCATAGAGGGTGTTGCAGTTCTCCAGCCTAAAAAAAATAGCCCAATGCCATTGTAAAGGTTGTGAATTACAGGTAATATTCTTGCACTATTTGGAGCTGCTCAGACAGAGTCCTAGGCATAGTATATTAGCTAGAGATATCAAATCTAATCCACACACTGCCTTCCATGCAAAATTCCATCTTGACAAAATCTCAGAAACGTGGATCCTGTCCAGGTCTGATTACACAGACAGCCCCCATCAACAATTTTACATAACCTGTGCAGCATTCCAGCAAGGAGTAACATCTATATCTAGGCTGGACTACAGGAAGCATTCCAAGAAGAACAATACTCTGGCAGTGGCCTTGCAATTTGCTATGGCCTGACCCACTGGATCTCTCAGCAGTGGGGTTTCTAGGCAGTCTCTGCAGTTGCCCCCTCCACCCCAAGGCCTCTTGTGTTGAACAGTGCCAAACTCCAGGACCCACCACCCCTTGCACTTCTGGATGAGTGCTGATTTGGAGGCACCAAATCAGCAGGGTGGTAAGCCTTGGCAAGGGAAGGCAGGCTGGGAGGCTGGAGCTCCATGAGAAGGGCTGGATCTGGCTGCCCTGCCGTGAAGGTTTCCCTGCCAGGTAAGAAGTGGGAAAAGAGCAAGCGAGCAAGCAAAATCTCAGTGCTTGGTGAAGAGAGAAGGAAGGATTCTACCAGCAAAGAGAGAGAAGAGGAAACAAGTGAGAAAACAACTAAAGAAAGGAAGCTGTTTCTGCTCAGCAAGGAGAGAAAACAAAAAGAAAAGCAGGATCTGAGCAGCTGTTAGTGGGATGAGCTTCCTAGATTGCATTATCCTAAATATGATCTTGAAAAAATATTATACGGTATATCAAACTAGTAATAAAATCTAATCTTGGAATTCTAGTTCTTGAAAGAGCTACTGGCTAAGTGGCAACAGGTATGGTGAAATGGCCCTGTTTTGCAAGTAGCTGTGTTTCATAGATTTTTTTCTGTGAAACAGAGTTTTATGTTTAATGGCATACTCTTCATTTTCCTCAGTTTTGAATGACTAGAGATGTTTACAAAAGGTTTCACGTAACTTTCAGGCTAACAGATTAGTCTTCATGCAGCACTGACAACAATCTGTGATTGAGACCTAATCTGCATTAAATTGTTGACTGAATCTCCTTCTGCTACTCTGGGAATGACTTTTCACATTGGTATAATTCCAAAGATTGTGGCCCTGCGCTTTGGGATTGGAGAACCAATTTGTTCTGCTGATTCTATTAAATTAATCCACTGATTGCTTTGTAGCTTGCCTGGACATTTCTGAGAGTAGCTTTGCTGGATTCATGTCTATATTTGGGTACTTGATCTTGCATGATTTATGGAGTATTTCTGCAGCACCTTGATTTATTCTTTTCTACTCTTTCATGTTTGTTTGGTGTTGTTTTAATAACACTGTCTATAAACTGGCTGCTTGGATAAGTAAAAAATTGCTATTTTTTAACTGAAAAAAAGTTACCCTGATTAAACTAGGACATGGATGGCTAACTTGCAGTATAGGTGCCATTGCTGGCTTAGGTAGGTGTTCTTCATGGCACTTCTTAAGAGGGGCAGGAAAGCCATTTATGGCTTAACTACATCTTATTCCTTTATTCCTCTTATGTAACCATTGCTCAGTAAATGAGGGGGAAAATGATTTCAGGGCCCAGGGGCTAAATATACAGTAGTGTATGTTCAAGCTGTTCTTTGGGGTTTATTGTGATATACACTTGCTAAGAAATTTGACCATGGGTAAAGTATTGCTAGTGTGGGAGAAGCTGACATATGCACGATTAAGTAAAGGTTAAAGATCCCCATGAGTTTTTTAGTAATAGGAATGTATTATACTATTATTTATTTATTTATTGGATTTAGAAGGCCGCCCAACTCCAAAATGACTCTGGAAGGCTTACACAATTAAAAGGGAAGAGAAAAACAATCAAAAAAGAGAAAAACATATATGCCCAGATAAAAGAATCACCCAATATCTGAAATTCTGTATAGAAACTGTCACAGGCTCCCTAATGACCTAACCCCAGGCCTGGGAGCAAAGCTATGTTTTTAAGGACTTGCAGAAGCCTTGCAGGACAGGAGCCATGTGAATCTCTGGGAGGGATGCTGTTGTAGAGGGGAGGTGCCACCATGGAGAAGACCTTCATCTGGTTTATAAAATCCAAGTGATATTGACTATGTTTATTGTAAGGGGTAGCAAAGCATATTTTCCCTATCAAGTGTTTGGTTTGCAGTTACATTTTCTTGTATTCAAGCAGCATAAAGCTACAGGTAAGCAGGTAACAGTTTTGTGCCAGCTAGCATGCACTGTAGATAGAAAAGTAATCGGAGTGGAAATGTGGATCCAGATTAATGCTGGAGCACACAAGCAAATATAGAACTTCATTCTGAGAAGAGTCAAGAAAGAGCCAAGACAGAACATTGTGGAATTTGTTTTATGAATTGGTTGTAGTGATAGTGATTCTAAAGTGTAAAACTCACATTTGAAGTGGATTTACTTTTGAAATTATTGCTGAATAGTTCAATTGTTTAAATTCTTGTGAAAAAATAACAGTTTGGAAATGTTACAGCCAAACAACCATTTTCTTGAAATGAGTGTGCCTTTCAAGAAAAAGGACTTATCTGTCCCTATTCATTCATGTATTTTGGAGGGTTGAGTTTATTTAGAAGGACTGTATAGCATTCTGCTTCTCTCTCTCCCTACCCCCTAAAAGGCCTCTTCTTCCTTCCTTCCCTTCCCTTTCCTTTCCTTTCTTAATTTCCTAGAGTCACTTTGCTTGCCTTTATCTAGTTTCTCCAGCACCATTCCTTTTCCTTTTTATGTTTCCAGAATATGCATATCAGTCTTTGACATGCACTTTTTGGAAAGGCTTTGCAAAAAGAGGCAGCTATTTTGCCTCTGGCATGTTAATTTCTGTAAAATCATTAGGTACCAGGTAGTTGCAAATGTTAAAATTTTATGAGGAATGCCCAAGAAAAATTTCAGTAAAGAATAGCTCTTGGTGACTTTTGAGATGCTTTTAATATTGTATGCTTAACTGCACTGTATAGCATTGAAACTGAGTGTCATCAAATGTAAAAATTACTTGTTTTCCTTGGAAACCTGCCCTTGTTAGTTCAGTGCTTCTTTGAAGCAAATATTATTCTGAGTACTTACCTTATGCTGAGAGAGTGTTTGTGTGTCTGCTCACTTCATTCTGTTTTTGTTTCAGTGGATCAAGTCAAACTATTTAGTAGTTTTTATTCATTTTATTGTTAATTTTAAAACAATTGCTGAAAGGCAGCGTAAATGTTTAGTAAAGGACATTTCATAGCATGAATTTGGCATGGGACCGGTTTATTTGAGGGACCACTTCTCTTCAATCACACCTACCCATACCATCAGTTCTGGAAGGAGACACGTGCTCTGGGTCCTGTTGACTACGGAATGTCACCTGGTAGAGCCCAAGAAGAAGCCTTTTCTGTTGTGGCACCTGCCCTTTGGAACTTCATCCCCCAGGGTCACATTGGCCTGACCCTGCTGACTTTTCATAAGGCCTGAAAACATTTTGCCATCAGGCGTGGGGATCCAGGAGCGTGGTGGAGCCTGTGCAGTGGCTGTACAGGTAGTCCTCGACTTACAATGGCAACTGGGACTGGAATTTCTGTTGCTAAGTGATGGGGCTGTAAAGCGTGGCCGCATTGCTTAGCAACAGCAATCCCTGCAGTCCCAGTTGCCATCATTAACTGAATTCCATGGCTGTTAGGCGAGGCAACTTCCTGCCAGCTTCCTACAACCAAAGTCAGTGGAGAAGCCAGCAGGAAGTTGCAAGTCCCAGGCTGGCAGGCAGGTAAGTGGTTTCTACTGGGTGGGGGAGAGAATGAAGGGGTGTGCGGGGGTGTGGGGGAGGGTGCGAGGGTGTGTGAGAGGTGTGGCATGGGTCAGGGAGGGTGTGCAAAGGTGTGAAGGAGTGGGCAAGAAGCACAGTGTGGGTCGGGGAGGGTGTAGTGGGTTGCATGAGAGGTGTGACAGGGATCAGGGAGGGTGCGAGGGGGTGCACAGGAGGCATGGCAGGGATTGGGGAGGGTGCACAAGAAGCCAATGTGGTGCGAGCGCAGAGGGGCTGGAGGAGGGTGCACAGATGGGGAGACTTAACCCAGCGACTTGCAACCTTCCCTGCTGGCTTCCCCATTGACTTTCTGGGGAAGCTGGCAAGGAAGGTTGCAGATGGTGATCACGTGATTGCTGGATCACGTGGGTGTTCGAATACCTTGGCTATGGATTCTGTTGTATATTTTTTATGTTTTTTATATTATTCTTAAACTATTGTTTTGTATTAATTTGTTTTTTTTATATTGTTTTTAATTATCGTGAACCCCCCAGAGTCACCTATTTGAGATGGGCAGCTATATAGACTGAAATAATAAATAAATAATACTTGGGAACTGGAGATGCTAAATGGAAGATTCTGAATCTGAAGCAGAAATATCTGGAAAAAACTTTGGAAAGTTAAAAGTCTCAAACATCACATTCTTATATGCACCAGCCTCTGCCAACTTTTTATTTCAGTCATAAAGTGGTTTAGTCAGTATAATTCATTTCTTGGAAAAGTTTTCACTTGGTATCTGTAGCACTGGCGATACCCGTGTAGTCTTGTGATTAAGGTGTTGGACTAGGTCTGTTCAAATCCAACTATAGTCAAAAAACCATTCTGGGCGCCTTTGGCCCATGACTGCCTCTTAGGTCAACCTACCCCATAGGGTCTTCATGAGGGAAAAATTGGAGGAGGGACTGCTGTCTATTGGCCCTTATGCTCCTGGAAAATCATCATCATCATCATCATCATCATCATCCTTACTTGTTTCTTTGGAAAGTATTAGGAACATGAGAAAGGAATTTATAGGCAATTGCTAGGTCTTCACTCGGTCTTCATGTTGCCCATTTACTTCCCTGGAATAGGTCTGAGGATGACCCAAGAGCCTTCTTCAATGGTTCTGGCACCCGCAGTGCATCTTCAGCAGGGATGGCATTAGGACAGCAGGCAGAATTGTTTGCTGGTCTGTAACATTCTACTAACCTGCCTGGCGTATTGTCACAATATGTTTTGATCAAAGCAATTAACAACATTAGTAGAGCCTTGTACTACTAATTTCACAACACATTTGGAATACTTAAATAACATCCACACAAAAATGTTTTATAGAGTGATGGATCAAAATTTCTGATCTAGTCATAACCCTGTTGCTTTTCTTTTTATTTTTGGTAGGAAAGAGGATTTGCCTCTTATTCACTATCTGAATTTGTAGCTGTCTTTTATTTATGGTAATATGTTTGTGTGTAACTATCCATCTGCCTCCATACCTACCTCTTGCTTACAACTTCTCATTCTGTGTGACGTTCGTTAGTTGTTTTCAGAGAGCCGTTGTTATATAAAGGATGTCACTTTGCTACGCAGTTTGAGCTTGCTGAGTAATTTGTGCACTTCAACGGAATTCTCGTAGCTCTTGAAGCAGATCATCTCATTTTCAGTCGTGCACAGAATCCTGAAAAACAACAGGCTGCTTTAATGAATAGCAGAGAGGTGCTTTGCTCATGTGATATCTGAAGTACTTCTGAAACATTTTCAAAGGTGCATTGCCCTAAGAATTAGATTAGGCTTATTAAATGCAGTACTTGACTAATTACTTGGGGCATTATGTATAGTCCTAAATACTGTATACAAAAATATGCACATGTTATACTTACACATATCCTGAAAGCCATTAAGGAATTTCTTTTAGATGAAAGAATGAATTTAAAGCTGTGTTCTGGGTGGATTTGCTTGCCTGCTTTCTTGTTCCCTAATCTTGTTCCCCATATTAGTAATTGTGGCTAGGAGTCTTTCATGTAAGGATTAAGGCAACATTCTTACAGCTTTGCTTCTCTTGTCCTTAAATACTTGCCATAACCAATTTCATCAAAGCAGTGTTGCTTTAACTTGGGGGTTGTTAAGATAAGAGGAACCTCACAGTCAAAGCAATACTTTGTACTGCTGGTTGGTTCCTCTACAGAGGAGGACACGAAAGCGAAGTCTCAAGGAAAGAGTCTAGAAATTATGCCGGGCTTCAACTACAATGAGTAGGAATTATGGGATGTAAAATGCAACACATCTCAGAGATATCAGATAGGAAAGTCTGACCCAGATTTATCTGGTAGAAACAAGTATGTATAGCTGTAGGTAATCCTTTGTGTAAAATGGTTTAATTTCACTGAAAAGAAATAAATCTCTTATCTATGGTGAGATTCTTAAGGCTAATCCTTAATTGAAACATGTTATTTGCTTATAACAGAACATTGTGAATCCTAGCTTGTTTGCCAGTGTGTAAAATTGGCACATTTTCTTCTCTTTATTGCCTGAACATGGCCATTTGTATAAAGCTAGTCTTTCTGTTGTTGAGAATGTTCAGTTTATTGAATTTGTAGCAAGGTCTCATGCTATTTGGTCTTATGCTCCTCCTCTGTGTATCTCTTTAGATGTCTCCAGTTTTTTCTTCTAATAAGAATTGTTTGCAGTGACACCTTCAGTATATCTGTTTTCAGGATTCCCCATCCTTCCTGGATACTTTTCACCTTCAGGATTTCAAGCCATTGGATCTGACCTACTTTCTATCTGACCAGCCAATCCACTTTTCCGAAATTCAGTATACAGCTCTTCTCTATTGCTAATATTATTATTAATATTAATAACACGGTTGCTTTCTTCCAAGGTTCCAATTACTTTCTTTTCTTCAACTAATTCTTCCTCACTGGTGAGGATTAGTTTCAGGATTGCAGACCCCCTTGTTCCTTCATCTACCTTCTGACCAATGATGTCAGCAAGAGAGGACAGGAATTTGTTCGATTTTGTCAGAGTCAGATTTCCATCAGCTATCAGTGTAGTTGAAATCTCCCATTATCGCTGTCACGTGTTTCTTTGAGAGTTTGGTCAACTGACATAGAAAGGCTACATCTGTATAATCTTCACACAAAAGATTATTATAATAGACAAAAACTGGAATTGGAAGTAATTTCTCAGATGGGATGGACATGCACAGATAATACTTTTGCTGGGACTGCCAGAAAAGCAAAGCAGATGTACACAGCATGCAAACAGCTGGGGATAGTCTCAGAAACAGCCATAACAGCTTTCTAAAGGACATGGCTGCTTGAGGAGAGTTACTTTGCTAATGCTGACAAGCTTAGTGAAGCACCTTATTTGAATACTTTGGGTAGCATGCAGTATCTACACTCTCACACACGTTTACCTACATTCTATGGACCTATGTGTGCTGTGATAAGCAAGAGAGGTCATTCTGGACTGAACAAGTCAAACTCTTTGGTCCCCACTGCATTCTACAGATTCAGTAGGACTTTAACAAGAAGCCAAAAAATCCTTGGATTTAATTAGAATCTAACAGTTTATGTGGATAATCCACCTGACTATAACAAAGGAAAGATTATAACCATGCCCCCTCCTTAAAGACCATTGTCTTAATGTCCCGTGAAGAAAAACACATATAGAATGTGAACGGTTGTATATCTTGGACTGATGACATGTTGGAACATGGTTACTATGGAAATTCCCAATGAGACCATCTTGTAACCTTCAGTAGCAAGCCTAGAACTGCCTTCGTGCTGATATCTTCCAATGGCTTTGGTTTCTGTTATTTAAATGTTAATGATGGTATGCTTATTTATATCATCCCCCATCATTTTATAACATGTTCAACTGGTAGTAACATTCTTTTAAAATAAGGTAATATAAATTTTCTCCATAGATAGTGAGATTGAAGAAATGATGCCACTATTAAATATATCTTGATTTATGTGTATGAAAAGATTTTTGGTTTAGTCTAGACTTCCCTAATGGTACACAGCAACAGGAATGCTTGGCCCGTTTCCTTATCCATCCAATTTTGAAAGCTATATTGATTTTCATAAAGAAAACTGCTTGAGCATGTCTTATTATTAGTTTTTAAATAGCTTTTTTGCTTTAAATGTGAAATAACATAATTTCCTTTACTAAGGAAAGTACTCCAGAGTTTGCTACTATAATTTCATTTCTTTCTTTTTTTAAGAAGTCCCTGTTCTAGTAAGCATTGCTTTCTTTCATTTCAAATGTTAACATTTGGTTCAACAGGGGTGGGGAACAAGTAACCCCTAGATGTTGCTGAACTATAGTTCTTAGTATCCTCAGCCAGCATGACCAGTGAAAAAGATGCTGGGAGCTGTAGTCTTGCAATTAAAATACAAGAGTAATAAGCTATCTAACAGATGATTACCATTTATAACAGCTAAAATAACTTGCTAACTGAATAAATTTCAATTGAAAATATAGGCTTACTTTCCTGACACAGCTAGGTGGTAGCACTTAGCTGACTTTGTATGCCACTCAGTGTTGGACCTGGTTAGTATTTGGATAGGAGAGTACCAGCAAATACAAGGTCTGTAAGATGGTTGGGAAGCTGAGAAAACATTTTGGAAAAAGACCATGGCAAGTACTTCCTAGCTGTTGCTAAGAAAACCACACAGACATATTTATAAATTCACAGAAGTTAAGCTCAAATCAGCCAAGCCCTTACTTTTTTACTTTGCTGTCTAAATCCTAGCTTGTAATTCTGAATTAGGTTTTGCAATATATGGTAAGGAAGGAAACTCAATTCTAGCATTGAGGTGATGCTCAATGTGACATGGGCAGAAGAGAGTTCATATAAGCTGACCCTCTTCTCTCCTACTCCTTGCAGCTCTCAGAGTTTTCAAAAATGATGCACAAAGGTTAAGGGTATCTTCCTAAATGGCAGAATCTGCAGCCCAGCACCAGAGGAGAAGGGGGATTATTGCTGAAAACTGAGCAAAGGCAATTTTCAGAGGGTTCTGTCACGAGAGGCTGTTTCATTTTCTTTTATTCTAATCCACCAGTGTGATATCAGACATGACTTAATATACATGTGTATGTTCACAGTTTTAATGGACTAATTTTTAAACTAAAGTGTTATAAAACATTATTCAATAATAATAGCTAATTTGGTATAAAATGACAAACTTCATTACACAGTATTTGAAGGCAAGGAATTAAGTTGTTGCCAAAAAAAAAGAAAAAACACTTTTTGCCTATAGTCAGCCCTATCCACAAATGTGTTTGGGTTACTTTACAGTATAATGAACTTCAAACAGTGAGGTGGTTGATGACTTTGGGTTATCAAAGGGGATCTAGAGCCATTACTTGGTCAGAAAACTACTTTTGCCTATCATATTCTCTAGTAGGGGGACTCTGAACCATTTAAAAGTGCTGCTGATCATTTTCAGAGTCAACAGGATCAGCAAATTAAACAACATTTTGGAAAATGGTGTTATAGAAGAAGTACAAGAAGGTAGAAATTGGCTATCCAAAATGTTAATTATACCAAAAGAACATATTGATGAAATCAGTTTTTGTATGAATCTGAAGGCAGTAAACAAGGCCGTGGTGTGGGATCAGCTACGCAAGGTGCAAGGATTTTTGCTAAATTAGATGCCACCAGATGTCTTTGGCAAATGGAATTGGCACCAGAATCTCACAATTTATTAACCTTTATAACATACCATGGTTGCTATGGGTTCTGCAAAGTTCCATTTGGATCCCAGTTTTTTCTAAGGCTACGGACTTTTTCTTCTGGTATTGTTTGGAATATAGATGGTGTCATCTTCTATTGTTGAAAGGCTCTGTGACAGACTGATGCTATTGAGAGATTTCATAAAAGAGGAATTAAACTAAACAAAAGCAAATGCCACTTTGATTTTTTATATTAAGGCACAGTGTCTCAGCTTAAGGAATTAAACGTGATCCAAATAAGGGAGAAGATATTTTAGAAGCACAAAGTACTGAAAATCTAGATTTGCTGCATTCTCTTCTAATTACCCAAGGCTATCTTATGAAATGTATTCCTAACTATGCAGATATTTCAGAATATCTGCAGCTGCTAACTGAAAAGGAGTCCCTTAACACTGGTCTGCAGCAGCTGACTCTGCATTTTTACAAAGATGTATTAATTAAGGAACCTAATCTCTCTTATTATAATTCGAATGCACCAACTTTTGTGGTGAGTGATGCTTCATGCCTGTCCTGTGGGATTTGGTGCCATCTTGGTATAGGGTCCAGAAGATAGATCAGAGAAGCTGGCTGAAAACTGTGTGTCAGCCATTCACTTTCTTCTCTGGAGCAGAATTCTGCCTTGCATTCTAGCAAGATTCTTTGCTTATAAGACTTTAAAATGCTGTCCAATCCAGTAAATGGCCAGAAATAATTGTTCCCTGTGACTGTTTAATCATGCAGCTGCCATTTTCTGTCCAGGATGAATGAATTATTTTACCTGAATACAAAGTATGCCAATTGTTAGAATTAGCCCATAAGATGTTTCAAGGAATAGTGTGAACCAAAGAGATTCTGCTTGCTAAGTTTTACTTGCCTAATATGGATTCAGATGTGGAATAGTTTATCAAGAACTGTACTGCTTATGTGCAACCTCAGTCTTTCTAGGATCATCAGCCACAATGCCCTCTCCCACTCATTGGACCAACCGGGGATTGATATTCTTGAACCCATACAAGAAGCGTATATGCTTACAGTAATTGATGATTCTTCTTGCCTGGATGCAATTTTGTTTTGATTGATGTTTATTAGATAGGCCCATCCCAAGTGACTGATGAACCCATGATGGGTTCTAGAAGGAACTGAGGTTCTGGTGGGCAGTTCAGCTGTGGCTTAGTTGTGGCCTAGAATGGCCATGTGACAAGGGCCTTAGACTGAATTGCTACTATGTGGTCTCTCGTTGTACGTAGATCCTGGGGTGCTTGTTCTCTGAGGGGCTCCGGATGATGAGGCATCAGAAGAGATGCCTAGAGTCCCACTGGAAAAATATAAAGAATGAACCTAATAGCTCACATTAGGGATTATATTGTGATAAGAGTGGCAAAATGCCACTCTTATCACATCCACAGGTAATCATCTAGTAGCTCTGTTTAAAATAGCTTAGATCTTGTTGGAGAGGGACAAGCCACAGGATTATCTGCGGTGGATAAAGTGGCTTGGATCCTCTCAGAGTTGGAGTCTGACAGGCAAGTCCTATCAAGGTGACTGAGGCAGCTAGGATGAGTATGAATCTGCTACTCCTGAGGAAATGGACAGGGCCTGACCATCTGTCTATTAAATCCATGCTCCTTCTGGCTGATCCTGCCTAGGAGCATGTGGTAATGTCAACCTCCTTAAGGGAGGGGATGGCTCCACCTGCCTTGAAGGTGGCAATGCTGTACATTGTCCTCAAGAAGCTGAACCCGATAATCTAGATAATTTTTGTCTGGTCTTCAAACTTACCTCTTTTAGGGAAATTTGTTTGTTTGTTTGTTTGATTATTTATTTTATTAAGCAAGTTTATATAGCTGCTCATCTCACCCAAAGTGACTCTGGGCAGCTTATAACAATCAGATAAAAAACAAATATAAAAACAACATGAAAAATATAAAAACCACATTAATAAATATCATAAAAACCAAGATACAAACCATAAGGGAGGGAGAATAAAAATGGCCCCTCAGCAGTGGAGCCATCTAAGCAGGTTTCCAGTTCCCTGGGAGCCCCAGGCCTGATCATATAACCAGGCTTTGAGGGCTTTTTGGAATAGCAGAAGGGATGGCACTAATCTAATCTCAGGAGGAAGGATGTCCTATAAGGCGGGCACCATAGCAGAGAAGGCATGTCTCGTGGGACCCACCAAATGCAGGTCCCTAGCCAATGGTACCCGCAACATGCTTTCTCTGTGAGATCTGATGGGGTGGGCTGATATGACTGGGGAGAGGCGGTCCCTCCGATACACAGTTCCATGCCATGAAGGGCTTTAAAGGTTCAAACCAGCACCTTGGACTGGACCCAGGAGCAAACTGGCAACCAATGCAGCTCGCGAAGCAGAGGTCTAACATGCGCTGTTCTTGGAGTGCACATAACTGCCTGCACTGCTGCATTCTGTACCAGCTGAAGTTTCTGGATACTCTTCAAAGGCAGCCCCAAGTACAGTGCATTTCAGTAGTCCAGTCTGGAGATGACTAGGACATTAGTGAGAAAGTCTTGGGCTGCACTTCAGAGGTACCCAGAGGAAACATTATCTAGACCTTTTTCAGTTGGGCTTCAGACTGGGGCATAGTACTGAGACAACATTTAATGTGGTGCTTGTTAATAATCTCTGTGAAGTTGGGACTGGGATGGTACACGTGTCCTGGTTCTTGGTTACCCAGTAGCTTCTGATACCATTGATCATTGCATCAAATGGATCTGGTATTCTCTGCTTTGTATTTGTTTTATTTGCTTTTTTTAAATTGCTTACCATATTCCCTTACTGCCTTTGTTTCATTTTTGTTCTACGCTGGTCATTGACTGAAATAAAGGAATTTGATTTGATTTCATCATTGCATCCTACTGACTGAGTATGAGGAGTAGGAGCAGGAGCACTTTATTGCGGTGGTTCTCCTCCTTTCTCTGTGGGTGGTTCCAGTTGGTGTTGGTGGAAATGGGGGAAGATCCAGCCCAAAGCTCTTGATGCGTGGGATACCTCAGGGCTCTTGTCCTCCTGGTTAATATCTACATGAGGCCACTAGATGAGGTCATCAGTCAGTTCAGGATCCTGTATCATCAGAATGCTGATGATACCCAGACCTATCAAGTGATAGGGTCAAGGTTTTGATCCAGTGTCTGGAGGCAGTAAAGGAGTGAACAAGGAGGGACAGACTTGAATTCAACCCTATGAAGACCAGATTTCTGTTGGTACTTGGGTTACCCAATCCTGGAGAATTTCCACTTTTAGTCTTTGGGCAGCACTTCCCCATTCAGGACTAGTGTGTGATCTGTAGGTTTTCCTAGACTTGTAACTCCTGCTCAAAGAGTAGGTGGCAGCTGTAGCTAGAAAAGCTTTTGTATAGGTCCATCTTGTGCACTAGTTGCACCTATTCTTGGATTGGGAGGCCCTCTTGATGTCGGTTTTGATCTGAGAACCACACACGTGAACAACTGCAATGCTGTCTATGTGGGGCTGCCATTGAAGACCACTTGGAAGCTGGAGCTGGTCCACAATACAGTGCCATGGGTAAGTGGGTTGCATTGGTTGCCAGTTAGCTTCCTGGTGTAATTCAAGGTGCTGATTACCGCCCATAAAACCCTTCATGGCATCTGAGGACTTGCTATCTGAGGGACTGGCAGTTTCTGCATGTTCTGCATGATCAGAGAAGATCAGCATGCTCCTGGTCTCATTGATTAAACTTCAATGTCACCTGATGGGACCCAGGAAATCTGTCTTCTGTGTCGTTACACCTGCCCTCTGGAACAACTCCTCCCCCCAGAGATCCATATGGCTCCTACACTGACCTCATTTAAAAGGTCATTAAAAACATGGCCTTTCTCAAGGCCTTGGGTTAGGGTATGTGGTGAGGATGATGTACGTTAAGCTGGATTTTTTTTCTCTTCTGGGTGCGCATCTTCTTTGTTATATGGTTTCTGTACTGCTTTTATTATTCTAAGCTGGTCAGAGTGAGAGTCAAAA
This sequence comes from Liasis olivaceus, assembly GCA_030867105.1. Lineage (NCBI taxonomy): Eukaryota > Metazoa > Chordata > Lepidosauria > Squamata > Pythonidae > Liasis > Liasis olivaceus. The sequence goes on from CM061348.1 coordinate 49,207,562, forward strand.
TTGGAGTCAGCTCAGAGTTAGAGTCTGAGTTGGGCGGCCTTATACATTTTAGGTACGTAGGTAGGTAGGTAGGTAGGTAGGTAGGTAGATACAGATTAGATACAGTCAGTGCATTGTAGGATGTTTTGCTAGTTTTGGATATTCTTACTAAGTGGTTACTGATCTTACCTCACAGTTTGTGAGGTAAAGTACCTTCAATTTTTTTCTGGTTCTGTGACATTAAATTTCACAGTTTATTCTGGTTGTTTTAATCTGGACTGCCTGTTTATGCGTGTTTAATCATTTTAATTGTTTTCTGGATTTTGTAAGCCGCCCAGTGTCTAATAGAGTGGGCAATTGTTTTTTCGGTCAGAGAAGCTGAACAAGGCAGAAATCAAAGTATTTTTCTTTAAAAAGAGGTGTGTGGATTAAGCCATTCCAGGAATTCTGTAAAAATTAGCATAAATGATAAAAATGTTTTAAAAAGCAAGATAAATAAGTTTTCAGCCGTGGATTTCACTGAATTTGTTGGAAATGTGTTTACAGGTTTATTAGATCATACAGACAGCATTTGTAGGAACAGTTTGTATGAATTCCAGCAGTTTATTTCTGCTATTCAGGATTTAAACTTTATGTATAATGAACATAATTTTCAAATATGTCACTAATACTGTGTCCAAAATCCTACATTCCAATCTGCAAATTTAATATATTTTTTCATCATTGAACTGGTTATTATATATGGTTTTAATATTTTATAAGTCACTGAACAACTCTCTCTTTTTGGAGGAGTAAAGCAGGATTTTTTTTTTTTTTAAAAAGCTTCAATTCTACAATAGAATGTAATTAGAAACATTAGACAAATTACTACCTTAAGCTTTCTGGGGTTTTTTTAATGTACACATTTAATTTTAATGCAAATGAATAAAACAAGTAATATTTTAAAAACAATTTAATGTACATATGTCTATCTGTGTGAGAGTGCGCACTTGCTATCTCGATCTCTTCCTCTCACTTCAGTATTATATTTAAAGTTTTGCCTGCTCAAATATTCTGGATTGTGAGGCCTTGATGAATTCACATCATAGACCCACAGTGCTTTGCACCTCTGTATGTACAGTAGAAGATGAAATCACATGCTCAGAAAGACAAGTCAAAAGCTGGATATGAAATATTTTGGCTATAATCCAAGAAAGCAGGAGAGGAGATAGTAATAATCAAAGCTGCAATACTACATCGAGTTTAAAACCAAATTGTCATTTAGTTTACAAAGGTCAAATCCATTTTTCCATTTAAAAAAAAAATCCAAAGTACAGAAAAAACAATTTAAGCATACACTTTTTTTTTAATGATAAATGAGTAATTAAAAGCATTAAGGCCCCTAATTTTCATAACAACTGTTTAGGTAAGGAAATATCTCTGAAATTATGACTCAACAGGCTGCCATGATCAGCCACTGTTATGTGATCATCATCATCATCATTTTTTTTTATAATTGGGGGATATTTATAATTGTTTTTATTGTCTTGGTTTTTAATTGTAAGCCGCCCAGAGTCACCCTCTGGGGGAAATGGGTGGCATATAAATTTAATAATAAATAAATAAAATAAATTTACAGTGCTCCCTGCCAGCTTCCCACAAGGAAAGTCAATGGGGAAGCCGGCAGGAAGTTGGAAGTCACTCCTGCTGCCTCTGCTTTTTTGCCCTTGATCATTCTGTTTCTCTGCTTAGGTAAAGAAATGTCTCTGAAACGATGACCCAACAGGTCATGGGTTGTCTAGTCACACATAAAGTTAAATGACACAGCATATGTTGCTAACAATCTGAAAGTACAGCCAACATATAAAAATGTCCATTATGTTATTATCATTTTTTTTTGGAGTATTTTTGATTCTTCCTTTGAATTAGCTAACCCAAAGATGGTACTGTTTTAATTAGGAATGTCAAGGGTCTAAGAATGTTCCAACTCAACTAGAATTCAGTGAGGGGGTAGTCCTTTTAAGCTGCTGGAAGGCAGATTGTGACTGAATGTTAAGAGGAAAAGTTCTTACTAGTAAGATAAATGTGAAAGTAGAACCTGTGACCCAGGACTTCAAGCAGAGGCTGGACAGCCAACTCTCAAGAATGCCTTACTTTGGTTTCCTGGCAGAGTTGAGATTTAGTGGCCTTAATGGTTTCTTCCAAAACTGTGATTCTATTGGTAATCCAATCCAATACTAATAATATATTTCTGATTTAAATTACCATATCTTAGTAACTAACTGTTATGCTCAGTTATGCTTGAAGTATATTGCTGTTTTAACTGATCTTTGAATTGCTATTTTATGTTGTCTGCCTATTTGTTGTTGTCCAATCTGTCTTCGCTGATTAAGATTACAAACCCATGGCAGGGACTTTCCTTATTTCTGTACTACACCTTGTATGTTTTAAACACTGTACCTTTGTAAATAAGTAACAAATAGCAATGCGTATGCAGAGAGAGTGTACAAAAGTATGTATAAGAGGAGGTTGATTTTTTTTTTTAATACAACGATGCATGCTTTTAGTTTTCACTTAAGATGTAGGTGGTGTCTTTTGAAAAGGAAGTGGTTTAAGATAATTAACTGGAACTTCAGTGAATTCTACCTTATGCTTTTTAAAGCAACATTTTAAGTTGCTCATGAATAGACAAATTCAGTTTAATAGAACAAAACTTTATATATACAAAGCATATTCAATTTAGTGCCTTCCGGACATGTTGAGTTGGCCAAGAAAGGTTGATTTACATCATTTCATAGTATATAGTATACATAGTATACAGCTTTACCCTGAAATTTTACCACCACCATGGATAGCACATACATTTATAATGGTCTTGGCTTCTCATATTTTTAGAGATCATTTGTTGTTTAGTCGTTAAGTCGTGTCCGACTCTTCGTGACCCCATGAACCATATTGCGCCAGGCCTTCCTGTCTTTCACTGCCTCCCTGAGTTTGCTCAATTTCATGCTCATTGCTTCAGTGATGCTATCTAGCCATCTCATCCTCTGCCGTCCTCTTCTCCTTTTGCCTTCCATCTTTCCCAGCATCAGGGTCTTTTCCAAAGAGTCCTCTCTTCGCATTAGGTGACCAAAGTATCTGAGCTTGAGCTTCATTATCAATCCTTCCAATGAGCAATCAGAGTTGATTTCCTTTAAGATTGACTGGTTTGACCTCCTAGCAGTCCAGGGGACTCTTAAGAGTCTTCTCCAGCACCACAGTTCAAAGGCATCAATTCTTCGGCGTTCAGCCTTCTTTATGGTCCAGCTCTCACAGCCATACATTACTACTGGAAAAACCATAGCTTTGACTATGCGGATCTTTGTCGGCAAGGTGACGTCTCTGCTTTTTAATATGCTATCTAGGTTTGCCATAGCTTTCCTCCCAAGGAGCAAGCGTCTTTTAATTTCATGGCTGCAGTCTCCGTCTGCGGTGATCTTGGAGCCCAAATAAATGAAGTCTGTTACTGCTTCCATTTCTACCCCTTCTATTTGCCAGGGATTGATGGGTCCAGATGCCATGATCTTAGTTTTTTTAATGTTGAGTTTCAAGCCAGCTTTCGCACTCTCCTCTTTCACCCTCATCAAGAGGCTCTTTAGTTCTTCTTCACTTTCTGCCATTAGGGTGGTATCGTCTGCATATCTGAGGTTATTGATGTTTCTCCCTGCAATCTTAATTCCGGCTTGTGATTCTTCCAGCCTGGCATTTCTCATGATGTACTCTGCATATAGGTTAAATAAGCAGGGGGACAGTATACAGCCTTGTCGTACTCCTTTCCCTATTTTGAACCAATCGGTTGTTCCATGACCGGTTCTAACTGTTGCTTCTTGGCCCGCATACAGATTTCTCAGGAGACAGGTAAGGTGGTCTGGTATCCCCATCTCTTTAAGAATTTGCCACAGTTTGTTGTGATCCACACAATCAAAGGCTTTTGCATAGTCAATGAAGCAGAAGTAGATGCTTTTCTGGAACTCTCGTGCTTTCTCCATGATCCAGCGAATGTTGGCAATTTGATCTCTAGTTCCTCTGCCTCTTCGAAACCCAGCTTGTACATCCGGTAGTTCTCGGTTCACGTACTGCTGAAGCCTAGCTTGTAGGATTTTGAGCATAACCTTGCTAGCATGTGAAATGAGTGCAATTGTGCGATAGTTTGAGCATTCTTTGGCATTGCCCTTCTTTGGAATTGGAACGTAAACTGACCTTTTCCAATCCCGTGGCCACTGTTGCGTTTTCCAAACTTGCTGGCATATTGAGTGCAGCACTTTAACAGCATCGTCTTTTAGTATTTTAAATAACTCAGCTGGAATACTGTCATCTCCACTAGCTTTGTTGTTAGCAATGCTTCCTAAGGCCCACTTGACTTCACTCTCTAGGATGTCTGGCTCAGGGTCAGTGACCACACCAGCATGGACATCAGGGACATTAAGATCTTTCTTGTATAGTTCTTCTGTGTATTCTTGCCACCTCTTCTTAATCTCTTCTGCTTCTGTTAGGTCCCTGCCTTTTTTGTCCTTTATCATGCCCATCTTTGCACTAAACGTTCCTTTGATATCTCCAATTTTCTTGAAGAGATCTCTAGTCTTCCCCATTCTATTGTTTTCTTCAATTTCTTTGCATTGTTCATTTAAGAAGGCCTTCTTATCTCTCCTTGCTATTCTCTGGAAATCTGCATTCAGTTGCTTATATCTTTCCCTTTCACCCTTGCTTTTCGCATTCCTTCTTTCCACAGCTATTTGTAAAGCCTCATCAGACAGCCATTTTGCTTTCTTGCATTTCTTTTTCTTTGGGATGGTTTTAGATGCTGCCTCTTGTACAATGTTACAGACCTCCGTCCATAGTTCTTCAGGCACTCTGTCTACCAAATCTAATCCTCTAAATCTATTCATCACCTTCACTGTGTACTCACATGGAATATGATCTAAGTCATACCTGAGTGGTCTAGTGGTTTTCCCTACATTCTTCAATTTAAGCCTAAATTTTGCAGTAAGAAGCTCATGATCTGAGCCACAGTCAGCTCCTGGTCTTGTTTTTGCCGTCTGTATAGAGCTTCTCCACCTTTGGCTGCAAAGTATGTAATCAATCTGGTTTCGGTATTGACCATCTGGTGATGTCCATGTGTAGAGTCGTCTCTTGTGTTGTTGGAAAAGAGTGTTTGCTATGACTAGCTTGTTCTCTTGACAGAACTCTATTAGCCTTTGCCCTGCTTCATTTTGTACTCCAAGGCCAAACTTGCCTGTTATTCCGATTACTCCTTGACTTCCTACTTTAGCATTCCAATCCCCTATGATGAAAAGGACATCTTTTTTTGGTGCTAGTTCTAGAAGGTCTTGTAGGTCTTCATAGAACCGGTCAACTTCAGCTTCTTCGGCATCAGTGGTTGGGGCATAGACTTGAATTACTGTGATGTTGAATGGTTTTCCTTGGATACGCACTGAGATCATTCTGTCGTTTTTGAGGTTGTACCCCATTACTGCCTTTCCCACTCTCTTATTGACTATGAGTGCAACTCCATTTCTTCTAAGGGTTTCTTGCCCACAGTAGTAGATATAGTGGTCACCTGAATTAAATTCACCCATTCCCGTCCATTTCAATTCGCTGATTCCCAAGATGTCAACGTTCAATCTTGTCATCTCATGTTTGACCACATCCAGCTTGCCTTGGTTCATGGATCTTACATTCCACGTACCTATACAATATTGTTCTTTACAGCATCGGACCTTCTTTTCGCTTCCAGATACATCCACAGCTGAACGTCCTTTCGGCTTTGGCCCAGCCGCTTCACTCTTTCTGGAGCTACTTGGAATTGCCCTCCGCTCTTCCCCAGTAGCATATTGGACACCTTCCGACCTGAGGGGCTCATCTTCCGGCGTCATATCTTTTAGCCTTTTAACATTGTCCATGGGGTTTTCTTGGCAAGGATACTGGAGTGGGTTGCCATTTCCTTCTCCAGTGGACCACATTTTGTCAGAACTCTCTGTCATGACCTGTCCGTCTTGGGTGGCCCTGCACGGTATAGCTCATGGCTTCACTGAGTTACACAAGCCCCTTCGCCACGACAAGGCAGTGATCCATGAAGGGGTTAGAGATCATACTGGGAAAATAAGTACTCTTTGCATAGGCATTCACTTCTGCAGCTTCTAATTAGTAAGCAATAAATTATTTCTTGCAACAAAATAGCAAGAATAAACATGCAATGGCTATTAATGAATTATATAATAATTTAAATATGCCATTCTCCTGAGTGTGGCAGTACACTCTATGTAAGATGGTGGCATGTGGGCAATAGTATGCTGACTTGCAAGGTGGTCTATAGAATAACAATAATAACTTGAGGTAGAATAGTGTGAACACTTTTGAAATAAAACTGGCATTTGGTTGTGCTTGTAGCATACTGATGAAAATATGTCAAAACAGACCAGTACTATTCTTACCGTCAGGATGGATTGCTCTGTGTAGCGTAGGAATGGCTAAGGCTGGTACTATCTCTTCTCTGTGTTTTTAAAAAGCATCATATGAAAGCCTCAAGGTGACCCATGATTGGTGGTAGAGGTCAGGATCTATGCATCCATCTGGTGGCAATGGAAGATTGTGATTTGGAATTAAGAGGCATAGTGTACATTTATTGACATATGAAATGAAATGAAGAAAAATAGATATGTTGTGCGTGAAGCCAAGAGAAAGTATAATAGATCTGAATGAAGGTGGATTGATCTTATATAGCTGAGTTTACACAAAAACTGATCTTGAAATCAATAAAACATAACCCTGCCCTGACTTGGCATCTGTATTAAGTGCCTAACTCAGCTCTTAAAATATTATTAACTAACAGCTATGTGAAAAGCTCTGTTCTGATTTCCTTCTAAAATACCATTAAGGAGGGTATATGGATCTCTGAGGTTAAATTCTTTTATCAGGATGGAGCTTAAGCTGAAAAGCAATGTGCCCTTCTTCCCTTCTCAGATCTCATGTGGGCTAATCTACTCGTAACATCCTCATTCACGATGAAAACACCAGATGAGTCAATTTTGCCTGACGTAGGCAGGCACTTTGAACAACCAGCTCTTTGAATTGTACTTAGAAGCCTATTCAGTGCCTACAAACCAGTGTTAAGTGGCAGTGGAGATTCTTATCTGCCTGTGGGATGGCTCTGCATTCTGCATCAAATGTAGCTTCCAGGCAATCTTTGAAGGCAATCCCATATAGAGCATGGAGAAAGAGAAAGATGGAAATGAAGGTCTAGGCTTAAGTATGAATGGAAGGGCTGAAGTATACATGAGAAAATTGGTGAATTGGTATCATATGAATTGGTGTTATCTGTTGTGTGATGGTAGGAGTTCATAAGTTGGTGAAAGTTACATATTACCTTTCAGTGTATGGTGAAAGGTTGAGTTCCCTAGAATAGAGTGAAAAGAATTATGTTAAAGAGTGCCTCAGAAGTATGTGGAATTACAGTGATCAGAAACATGAAAAAAGATGCTTGATGGAATGATGAAGTGAAAAAGTCTGTGGCTAAGGAAAAATGTATGTAAGAGAATGATTGCTACCCAAAAAATGGAGAATAATAGAAGTATATTGTGTATAGAATGTGTAGAATAGCAAATGTAAAGGAATTTTTTCAGCCTGGGAATAAAAATGAAAGTTTCTAAAATATTGCAGAATAAAAACAGATGGACATTTTTGTGTTATCAAATAAATGATTAGCATCTTCCCTATTAAACCAAGACTCAAAAAGAGGAATAATGGCAATAGTAAGACCCCACCATACGGTACTCAATGATAAATGAGGGCCAAGGTTCACTTACCCAGTTTCCAAGATTCTGTAACCTAACCCAATTTTCTGTTGCAATAAAGCAAACAGTAGGGCTGTGCAACACTCATGTAGCACAGGTCAACAATTCCTTAAAGAAATAGTGTATTTTCCTAGTATAATGCAGCTGCTGCCATGCAGTTCTGGGGAGAGACCATTTGGTTTAAGGAGTGACCACGCATGTGCTGAAATACCTTTTTCTATTCAAAACTGAAATGATGGACAACTTTAATTTATAGCCCTGTCAATTATTATCACACTTAATATCAGCTCACCTATTTTCTTGCTTTTTATCAAAATTTTAAAAAAATAAACAGTTCATTATTTTATTCTAGGTTGTCCTTCTGCTTTTCAAATCAACTGTCACATTAACTCAAGTACAGTGCTGGAAACATGTGGTGAGTTGCAACACAGTGGAAGAAAATCCCATTTGGCTAAGAAATATCTGTCAAAACCCCAAGGTTTGTATCTGTGTCCTTCTTTATTAATGTGATTTTAGGTGACTTTTACAAATACATACACTGAAAGAAGCATAATTACAGTCACCCATCAGGCATTTTATGTAGTTGCATGAGTAAGATAATATAGATTGACCGAATGAATGCAACTACAGCCCATTATAATATTATAATTATTGTATATAGGGGGGTTAGGTTTTGCTGGTGTTTTGTTTTGTTTTGTTTTAGGAAGTCGATTATGATTACTTTCCCCAGTGCCCTTTTCCTACTGTTAGCTTTAACTAATGTATGAGAAATTAATTCTGATCCATTAAAATCTGTAAATTGTAGGCATTTGCAAATGCACGTCAGCAGTACGGTTTCTGAACCTCAGATAATCGGTAAATAAAGTAGAATAAGTAATATGTTAGGCATTGAAATCCTGTCCTTATGTAAACTTATTTATTTAATTTATATTAGCATCCAGATAAAAATGACCTGAAACAAATTTAAAAATGAAGATTAAAAACATGTACCTCAGAACAAAACAAATAATAACCAAGGACTAGCATTTCTTTCCATAAAACATCTAAAAAAAAATCTCAGAGTGAGAATCACTTAATCCCTGGCCCAACACCAGCATGAACAGCTAGGTCTTCAGTACCTTTCAGAAGGCCAAAAGGATCAGGGCTGTCTGGATTTTGGAGGGTAAGTGGAGCCACAGGATAGGCATTACAACAGAGAAGACATGCTTTCTGGGTCCCACTGGATGGCATTGCTTGATACAAGGAACCCAGAGCTTTGTCAGATCTGATATGGCAAGCAGAATTTATAGGAGACAGGAGGTCTGCAAATAATCCAGCTCTATCCCCTATGCCATGAAGGGCTTTATAGGTGACATCCAGCACCTTGAATTTAACTTGGAAGCCTCCTAGGAGCGAATGCAGCTTACAAAGTAGTCGTGTACCCTGGGGATACCAAGACATGCCAATAACTACCCATGTGCTGCATTTGGACCAGTGGCAACTTCTGAGTGGTCTTCAAGGGCGGACCCCTATAGAGCACATTACAGTAATCCAAACAGGAGATGAATGTATTTATCCTTTCTGGAATCTGTTATATTGGAGGTTTAATTTTTGCCTTTTGGACATGGTGCTAACAATGAAAAATAGGAGTAACTTATTGTACGTAAATAACCTCTTTGAACTCTAGGGAATGCAGACTGGGGAAGCTGGTGCTAGCTGAGAACCTAATAGAAGTTTATTGTACTTGTAATAATACTGGAAAAGATTATTAATCCTGATTATTTGAGGAAGTGATTCAAAGGCTAATTAACCTAAGGAAGTAACTCAACTTACAGTAAAACCTCTATTTAATGGACCTTAACTTCAGATGCAATGGACAAAATATGCTTATATATGTAGTCCTCGGTTAACGACCACTCATTCAGCAACTGTTCAAAGTTACAACAGTGCTGAACAAGTAGTATTTACAACTGGTCTCAAAGTTCCAGCTGTCCCAGGACCTCCACGGTCACATGATCACAATCTGGGCACTTGGCAACCAGCTCACACTTATGACAGTTGCAGCATCCCATGGTCATGTGATCGCCATTTGCAAACTTCCCTGCTGGCTTCCCACAAGCAAAGTCAATGGGGAAGCTGGCAGGGAAGGTTGCAAGTCACTCTGGTAAGCAGCTTGCACTCCGGTGGCTTTTTGCCCCAAGGAGCCCAGCTATGGCATTCGCAGCACCCCCCACCCATGGTGGCCACCTGCACACACACACCCCCCACCCAGCAGCAACCACCCTTGATGGCCACTCATACATCCTCATGTACTCCCCCCCACCCAGCAGCAGCCACCCTGGGCCCCACTGTGCTTGTGCTGGCCACTTGCATACCCTCCCCCACCTAGCAGCAGCCACTTACCTGCCCATAGGCCTACTTGTGAGCCTCCTGGGACTTGCGAGTTCCTGCCGGCTTCCCCACTGACTTTGCTTGTGGGAAGCCAGGAGGAAGTTGCGAGGAGGTCCTCGCTTAATGACTTGCAATTATCGCTTAACAATGGCAATGGGGAGTGCTGGGATTGCTGATGCTAAGCAATGCAGTCATGTGACGTCACGCTTTATGACCACATCTCTTAGCGATAGAAATTCCAGTCCCAATTGCCATTGTAACTCAAGGACTACCCGTATATTACAAGTTGCTGAGAATGTGTAAAATACTGTTCCCGTTTTACACATGCATCAAATGCACATGTGTAAAATCCCATTTGTATCTGTTCTGTTTTAATGGATAGTCCACTAAACCAAGGTACACATTTCATTTCCTCCATAATCCCTCACTTAATAGGTATCACTGTAGAATAAGAATCCCCAAACAACATGTCTTCTCAAATTAAATTAAAATTAGCAAAATCTCAGGAGATTTTGGATTATTTCTTGGCATGGGGAAGTCAGCCATTGGGTGAAAAATGTCTTTAAATCTGTGCATCTCTATTTGGATATAAACATGTTCTGCAAAATCATATTTAGATCAAAAAATTTTCAGAATTGTTTCAGTAAATGTCTAAGTCAAACAAAATTCAGCAAGAAAAACATGTAGCTGATGCTTTAGCAGCATGCATTTATGCAAGGAGACAAAGCAAGCTCTACACAGATTACAGTGGAACCTCGGTTCACAAATTTAATTCGTTCCGCGACTCTGGTCGCGACCCGAAATGGTCGCAACCGGAATCAGATTTTCCCATAAGGTTCAATGTAAATACAGTTAATCTGTTCCGACCCCAAATTTGGTCGCCAACCGATTTCTGGTCACGACCCGAGTCAAATTTCCCCATAAGGTTCAATGTAAATACGGTTAATCCGTTCTGAACCATGTTTTTTTTTTTAAAAACCGCAAAAATATGACACACAGTACAGTATGAAGAGAGAGAAACCTAACCTTGCTCGGGAAGGAAAATGGCCACGCTTCCTGCTTGGAGGGAGAGTCCCCTCCCTACAGGAAGTCGTGACCACGTGACACGGGAGGGAAAATGGCCACGCTTCCTGCTTGGAGGGAGAGTCCCCTCCCTACAGGAAGTCGCGACCACGTGACACGGGAGGGAAAATGGCCACGCTTCCTGCTTGGAGGGAGAGTCCCCTCCCTACAGGAAGTCGCGACCACGTGACACGGGAGGGAAAATGGCCACGCTTCCTGCTTGGAGGGAGAGTCCCCTCCCTACAGGAAGTCGCGACCACGTGACACGGGAGGGAAAATGGCCACGCTTCCTGCTTGGAGGGAGAGTCCCCTCCCTACAGGAAGTCGCAACCATGTGACACGGGAGGGAAAATGGCCGCGGATCCTGTTTGTCACCCGATCCGGCGTTTGCGACCGGAGGTAAATTTTTGCGGCCTGAGCTGGTCGTGACCCGAATTGTTCGTGAACAGATGCGTTCGTGAACCGTTTCTCTAAATACTTACCATACTTTCATTCTAAGTTACTTTTTCCTTGTGGAACTATGAGTCCCTAGGATATATCTCTGTACTCTGAGTAGAAAGACAGGACACGAGAATACTGTACATAACAGTGTGTGAACAGTATATCTTAATGATATACATTTAGGTTCCAATGAAACTTCTGTATCTGATCTAAAGGTCCAGCTCAGCTAGGCCTTGTGACCCCTCAGCCTGAAGGGTTTGGTTTTCAGCCCAAGCAACTTGTTTTATCAATAAGGAACTTTGATGGGCTGACAACTTGCTCACTTTCTCCACTGCTGGGAATTCAACTGTTGATCCTTTTACAGTTTGGTTCTCATATTTAGGCTTGAACTCTGATTACCCAGTAAATGCTTCTTGCTTGAATTCATAAGTAACCTCTCTTGGATTTGGAACTCTGACCTCAGAGAGACTCTGACAGTAATTCAGAGCTAACCTTCGCGGTCCCAGCTAACCTTCGCCGTCTTCTTGCTCCCACTACTGACCAAGCATGCCCGGCCTGACCGTTCACGAGGCAGCTACTGGCCTTACAAGGCTTTCTTCCCCAGGTCACACACAGCAGTTTCCTTGTGAGACCTGGGGAAGAAAGCCTCATGTGGCCAGCAGCTGCCTCACAAAGGGCCAGGGTGGGCACACCTCATCACCAGCGGGAGCAAGAAGATTGCAAAGGTCAGCTAGGGTGGCAGAGTGCAGGGCAGTGAGGGCTGCTGGGACTGAGCTGGCTGGGGCTTAGCACCATGGGGCCGGGCTGGGGCTAGGCTTTGCACTGTGGCTCGGGCTGTTTCTTGCAGCTCCAGAGCCACGGCGTGCCAAGAAGCCCCTTTGCATTGTGCTGCTAGGCCGGGCTGGGGCTGGGCTTCGCACTGCGAAGGGCTTCACACTGTGCTGTGGCCCAGGGGCTTCTCACAGTCTCAAAGCCATGGTACATCAAGAAGCCCGAACCACAGCGTGGGAAGCAGCCCCAGAGCCATGTGGTTCTGGAGCTGTTTGCCGCCCCACAAGGCAGGGTACAGGGCAGCCAAAAGGGCAGAGATGGGGGAGAGACAGGCGAATAGGGGGAGTTGGAGGCAGTCCCTTACCTTACTGAGGCTCAAGGCTGGGAGGGACCAAGCCCAGAATGGCTTGGATTAGGGTGGGTAAAGACCCTGGCAGCATGTGTGACAGATTAACTGAGAAGTAACTCCCCCACCCCCACCCCAGGTATTCATTCTTATATACTTTCTTTGCTGTCTTACTAGTTTTTGTTTGGTTTTGTTTTCACTATTTTGAAATATTTTTTAATTCTAATATCTTTTGTTCTTGCCCCCCATTCTCTGTAAACATCTTCTCAATAGCTTTAAGTTCAAAATAAGTCTGCTGTTTTCTAAATTTGAATTGTGAATTCCTGTTTAGTTTACTTATGTTACTCTTGTGAAGTGAAATACACTTCGACAACATTACATAAAAACAGGATATGATTTTGTATAATCTCTAACTTCTACAGCATACAGCATTCTAAACTTTTGAATGCTTAGCACTTTTCCCACTAAGCAGGTCGAACCTGAATGAAACACAGCTGCAGGTATCGCAGAGAGGAACAATTGGCATTAAGTCTCCTAAGTGACTTTTTCTGTATCTAGTTGAAGGATCAGTTAAAGTTCTGTATGGAACAATGAAAACACATGACCTTGTTGCTAGGGGTTACTGTTGGAGGCTTGAAAAAATACTACTTACTTGCAAGCAGGGTGAGAATTTCACATCGTTTACTGTGCTTTGAAAAGACCAACACAGTGGGTCTGAAGTGCGTTTGTGCTTCACTGTTCTCTTCTACCCCAAGAGCAAGCCACAGTACATGGCAAGTGCTTTTGTCAGAGCAATGTGTTCAGTACAGCAACAAAAGAGGAAGGACGTTTAGCATATTGTACTATAAAGAGATGGGGGAAGGGAAAAGGAGAAATAATGGGCTGTTTTAATTTGCCTTTTGGGGTTCCAAAAGAATGAGCATGAGAGGAAAAAAAAAATCTTTGAAAGATTCCATGGCTTTAATGTAATCATATTCAAAGTGTTGGGTCACCACTTCTTCAAATGTTCAGCCCAGTGTTCAGAAGTATGCTAGAAGTTTTGCTAATTGCAATATCTGTGCACACTGTATATCCTGTTTAGCAACCAGGAAGTGGTCACACTTGCTCTGTCAGACTCTGAAAGATACTAACAACATGAACTGATACTACTTAGCTTAAAACCAATGTGCTTATACATGAAAATAACCTAACGTTACATGGCTTCAACGTTGAAAAGGAACAGTCTTTCCAGTTTTTCTAGGAGCACTTGACTTTGTTCTTTATTAGTCTTAAAGATGGAAGAGACTTTACTTTTTATTTTGGATTTTTAGTACCTCCAAAACCTGTTCATCTTCAGCCTGCTGGACAGGAGAAGATTCCTCCAGCACCATCTAGGCCTTTGCCAGCTGATCCAAAGTCTGCAAGAAGTCAAGTGCCTGAAGAAGAAACCACGCATGCCTCAGCAGATATTAGCAGGCTCATTGAAAAATTTGAAGGGATAAGGTAAGAGTTTTTGATTAATTTTACCGTCAGAATCTCTTCATTTAAAGAGTTTCTTAAGAAAAAACTACAGTGGAAGTGGTGTAGCTGAGACATATAGTCTGAAAAACAGAAAACGGTGTTAGTGATTTCATTATAATAGTGGCAGTTATTATAATACAGTTACTAAACTGGGCCCATTTTAAGCCTGATGGGGAGATTGAAACCTACCTCATAATTGATGGAGGCTTTTTAAAAAAAATTGTGGAACACTTGTTTTCATATAAGTAAAAGTGTCTGGCTTATCAGGGTTTTAATTTCTTAACATATAATGGGTTGACATATTGATGCACGCCCACCCAAGAATCCATGATAATAACTATACTGCTATATCCTAAAAGATTGTTCTTTGATCATGGATTAGGTTTCCTTGGATGACATGGTTAGATAATTTGTTTTGTTTTTTCCTGTAAAGAGCACTCATTTTAAAATCGGCAGACTTGTCAGAAAGCTGAAAATTCATGAATGTGTTTATATTATAAATGCCTAGAAAGCGTATTTTTATGATAGCATAATTTGTGGATGCTGGGGTTTTTTGAGGCTAAAAATACTTACATAGTCTAACAGCCCATAATCATTATTTGAAGCTAATTCCACTGAATGCATTGATTTCCTCAATATAGTTCCCTTAAATTCTAAAAAGCCAAATTTGTGGCTTTTATTTGTTCCGTTTCTTATAAAAACTGAAATCTGTGAGTTTAAATATATTTGTTTGCACTGGTTCACTGTGAATATTCATGGCAGCTTATATGATTATCCATTCAGATATTCTGAAGAAATTATAGTGCTTCTTTGCTACATTAATTCAAGGAGAAGAATGAGGCTTAAAAAGACAAACAAATATATTTTGATGCTAAAGTAGAAATTAGATTATGTTAGTTTAACCAACTCACTGAAAATTGCTTTAGTAATGCTTTAGTAATAGACCGCTTTACCCAACCCAAAATTAGAAGTGGTCCTGGAAGCTTAAATCTCTGGGACCATAATCTGCAATCGATTAAAGATTAAATCAAGTATTACTTCTTCACAGTCAATGAGTTCATATTGAGGTCCTAAAATCTGTCATATGATATCAGTGACCCTGGAACTTTGTTTTCATTTGCAGGCAATCCACACATGTTGGTCAAAGAAGTCAGTTTAATTTAGCTTTTAACATGGAACAAGAACCAGACTTTTCTGAACAGCCTTGCCCAATTGTCTATGATTTGGTAGCTCCCAGCACTTCAACAAATGAAGATAAAGAGCTGGATGAGAGCGGGCGTAACGTCTTGTGTAGCTCTGAAATGTCTAATACGGACCTAATGAAAATCAAAGAGCTTAACATAGATGACACCACAAACACTGAAGAGGCTACTAACGTGCCCGTCAGCAAGGAATCTGTGGCAATGCACAGCCATAAGGAGACATCTGTTGAGATGAATAGCAATGGCAAAATCCCTAACAGAGACAGCGGAATAGACAGCCCTTCTTGTAATGTAGCAGGAGAGACTTTTCCAAATGAGGAAGCTACAGAGCAGAAAAAAACAACAGTAACTGGGAATCTAGTTGAAATGGACAGGGACAAAAAACATGTCATGTTTTCTGCTGGGGAACAGAAGAGAGACTCTGCTCAAGATGAAGACAGTGATATAGATGAGGGGAGTAGTGAAGAGCCAGATATGGCAGAGGTCTCAAAGCTGGAATGTATAGATGTTAACAAGGTAATTTTTTAACTATTACGTTGCTGTTACAATACTATTGTTTGGAACTTTTACTTTCAGCACATTCTTCACAATGCATTATATGTAAAGTTGCATTATACTGACACACCCAGGGTATGGATTTAGCCCAGTAGCTTCTTAATACTTGGCTACTTGCAAAGTTCATCTTTTTCTATGCAATAGCATAGTTCTGATACCATGCTATTGGCTTCTCTACTCTTTCTTTACTAGTTTCAGCCAGTATTCTTTGTGGGGTCTGTGTATAAGTGGCTTTTAGAAATAAAGAAAATGTGTAAGTATTGTTGACCAGCACGCATGTAAGCAAACATGCATATAAGTAGACTGTTTATAAAATACATTCTTGTTTATGTCCTGATAGGTAACAATGATCCATTTTAAAAATTAAGAAGTAAAGAAGACCTTAGGAAACTACTATTTTCTCTGCAGTCTAATCTTCCTTTCAAACCTAAATGATGGTGGCTTAGCATCCCTTTTATTATTTTTTCTAAATAGGTCCAACTTCCTCTCAGCTGTTCAGGTTGTTGGTTTCTGACTGGTGTTTTAGGTGTTTTAAAGCTGCCCAACAGGGTAAAAACGAAGTTGTTCAGAAATTGGGTGCAAGGAGACCTTGGCAACCATTAGAACATCCAGGCATGCAACAGTAAAGGCAAGATTAGATGGAGAAAAAGTATACCTGGAAAATATTTACAAAATAGTCTAGTTAGCTGGCTGTGTTTACTGTCATTTTAACATGAGGATTAATTTGGCCTTAAAGACATGAAACATTTTTCCATCAAAGAGATGGTATTACAACCAATTCATGGGCATTTGTTTAGGAACTGGGTATTTCTGTATTCAAATCCATGAACAATATCTCTACACCGATCAGCTTATTAATATGACCCAAGTCAGAAGGCCTAGAAGCATTGATTTTGATGTCGCTGCAACCAAGGTAGTGTAATAATGGTAATTAAGGCAAAACTTGGAAATGTATTCCAAACACTATAGGCTTTGCAGTTCTGCTGAGTGAATAGAATAGTTTATAATATAAAGTTATGGTGACAAATCCTTAATTTGCAGTTACAACATCAGTCATGTATTTTTAGTGAAAGCTTAAGCATTAACTGAATTATCCCTAAGAATGCATCACTATCTTTTGGATCAGATTTGCTTATTGTTGTTGTTATTTAACTATGCTCTCCTGGATATATGTGGCAATGCATATAAAATAACATTATGCTGATCCATTTTATTATTTCAGTTCATATGGCTGCCCATTTCAAATCCATGACACTGGGCAGCTAACAATAATTAAGACAGCATAAAAACACCAAACAATAAAAAAATAACAGCACGCACATACTCTGCAGCTGAAGTAAAAGCCTCTAACACAAATCAGCATAGCCATTGCACGGGATCAGGCACACACTTGAATCCTCAAGCCTGGTGAAAAAAAACCACGTCTTTAAGGTCTTGTTGCTAGGGGAATTCTGGGGCTTGGAGTTCACACACCTTAAAGTTGCTGAGATTGAGAAATACTGCTCTAGGGGAATTATTTTCTGAAGGGCAGCACCACAACAGGAAAGGCTCCCTTCCTGGGCCCCGCCAAATAGCATTCCCTAATAGATGGAACCCAGAGTATGCCCTTTCTGCTGGACCTAATGGGACTGGTAGATGTAATCAGGGAGAGGCAGGCCCTCAAACAACCCAGTCCTATGAATGAAGCATTGGACTGCCTCTTCTCACAGCTGGATATCAGCTCATATTGTTTAGAATCTTCTCTGCTCTAGACAGGATTTTAGGGTTGCAGTGGAAGGAATAGGAGGAAATCTAACTCTTACCTCTAGTACCTTTATGTAGAAAAATTAACTCTTTGCCCACATGTTTTGTTAAAGAACTTTGTTTGCTTCACCTAGGTTACCCTCTGCTCAAAATCCACCTGACCCTAAAGTCACTGAGAGAGAACCTATAGAAATATGTTTGATTTCATAACTACTAGTTTTATGTGGGATAGTTGTAATGTCCAGATGATTAGTTTGAGAACTAATTTTTGGCACTGGCCCAAAATCAAAAAGAGCCTGCTCTCACTACTATTTGACAATACCTCCAGAGGATCATTCATCATGTTCTTTATTCTTCTTGCTTCAGCTAGAAGTTGGTTTGATGCTAGAATAGGAATGGATGAATTAATCTGTTTCCGGTTCATATCACTTTTGCAATTGTATATTGATTGATTAATTATGTGCTTGTTAACATTAATTATGTGCAAGTGATTGTTAACTCTTAGTGACCACACAGATTTTCTCCATGACTATTTGTCCTTAACCCAGTCTTTCAGGTCTTCCAACAGTGCACCCATCACCACTGTAACTCAGTCTATCTACATTGCTGCTAGTCATCCTCTTCTCTTTCCTTCTACCTTTCCCAGCATTAGAGCCTTTTCCAGAGAGATAGGTCTTGGCATAATGTGTCCAAAGTAGGGTAATTTGAGCCTGGTCATTTGTGGCTCAAGTGAGAACTCTGGGTTGATTTGTTCATTGATCCATTGTTTGTTTTCTTGGATGTCCACGATATTCTCATGAGTCCTCTCCAACATGCAGTTCTATAGCTGTAACTTTATTTCATCCTATTACTGTGAGAATGTGCATGTGTATATGTGTTGTTTAAATGGGGTTCCAGAGGGAGCTGGGGGCTGTTCCTGCTGGTCTGCTGCACGGCCCATCTGAAGCCTTGATTGCTGCCTGGAATAAAAGGGTGACTGAGGCTTTGGATCAGATCGCGCCTATGCGACCTCTCCCCTCCCATGGATCCCATCACTCCCCGTGGTTTACAGAGGAGCTGAGGGAGATGAAACAAGAGAAGAGATGTCTAGAGCATTGCTGGCGTTCATCTAAGGACAAATTCGACTGAACACAGGTTAGAGCTGCTATTAAGGCCTACCAAGTGGCGGTAGGGGGGCAAAGTGACAGGACCCCTCTACCCTTATTGCATCCTCAGATTGCCAGCCCACAGCCCTGTTTTGGGTGATATGGGTCCTCTTGGGTACAGGGGGCCTGAACAACCTTTTGCAGGGTTGTGCGGAAGAATTTGTTCAGCATCTGTCAGATATGCTCTCTCAGCCACCTGCTCTCTAGATCCATCCCCCCCCCGGCTTGTGAAAGTAGCCTGGGGGGTGTCATGTTGGTGGGTTCTGGCGATGGTGAATTCTTATTTGAGTGAGGGGGTTCCTGCATTTCTAACGGAGGCTTTGGTTCACCCCCTCCTCAAGAAGCCATCACTGGACCCCATAATACTGGACAACTCGTCCAGTATCCAACGTCCCTTTTTTGGGGAAGGTGATTGAGAGGGTGGTTGCGCGGCAGGTTCAGAGGACCTTGGATGAAGTGGTTTATCTGGATCCTTTTCAGTCAGGGTTCAGACCTGGGTATGGTACAGAAACAGCATTGGTTGCACTTTTGGATGATCTCTGGCGTGGACAGGATGGTGGTTGTGTGTCCATCCTTGCTTTACTTGACCTCTCTGTGGCATGGTATCCTTCTGGACCGACTCAGAGAATTGGGGGTGGGCAGCATGGTATTGTGCTGGTTTGTCTCCTTTCTCCAGGGTCGGTTCCAGTTGGTGGTGATTGGGGAGGAGAGATCCCACCCCTCCCCCTACTATGTGGCATGCTGCAGGGGTTGATGCTCTTACCTCTCCTACTTAACATCTACATGAGACCTCTGGGTGAGCTCATCCATCATCATGGGGTGAGGTATCATCGGTATTCCACAGTGACTTAAACGATGCTGTGGGTGTCCTGACTCGGTGTCTGGAGGATCTGGATGGGGAACAACAGGCTTCAACTGAACCCTGGCAAGACTGAGTGCTTTGAGTTTCAAGCCCCTCTGGTTCTAGGATTTTATCATCTTTAGTACTAGATGGGGTTGCACTGCCCCAGACAGACTCTGTGTGTAATCTGGGGGTCCTCCTCACGACTCCTGCTTGAAGATCAGGTGGCAGTCATGGCTAGGAGGGCTTTCCACAACTTCGTATTGTGTGCCAGTTGCGCCCATTCCTAGATCAGAGGGTACTACTCATGGTCACTCATGCCCTGATCACCTCCTGGTTAGACTACTGCAATGCTCTCTACATGGGGCTGCCCTTGAAGAGTATCCAGAAAGTGGTGCAAATTTCTGCTGGTGCAAAATGCAGCGGCACAAGCAGTTATGTGTGTTTCTAGTAGAACATACATTATACCTCTGCTTTGTGAGCTGCATTGGTTACCAGTGTGTTAAATTGGTCCAATTCATTAAAACCCTTCATGGCATGGGGCCAGGCTGTCCGAGGGACTGCCTCTCCTCAATTTCATCTGCCCATCCTACCAGATCCAGCAGAGAGGGCACGTTACAGATTCCATCACCTAGGGAGATACATTTGGCAGGCCCCAGACGGCGGGCCTTTTCTGCTGTGGTGCCTGCGCTGTGGAATCTTCTCCCCCCTGAGATGAGGCTCATCTCGTCATTGTTGACCTTCTGGAGGTCCCTTAAGACTTGGTTGTGCCAACAGACCTGGGGACTCCAGGGAAGGGGGGAATTAGTGAGATGGCTCCCTTATTTTTAACTTCCTTTTATTCTCTGTTTTATTTGTATATATTTTTAATGTATTTTACTGTTTTTGGCTTTGTTGTACGCCACCCAGAGTCACCTGTGGTGAGATAGGCAGATATATAAATTGATTAGATAGATAGATAGATAGATAGATAGATAGATAGATAGATAGATAGATAGATAGATCGATCGATCGATCCTGGTCATTTGTGGCACAAGTGAGAACTCTGGGTTGATTTGTTCATTGATCCGTTGTTTGTTTTCTTGGATGTCCACGATATTCTCAGGAGTCCTCTCCAACATGCAGTTCTATAGCTGTAACTTTATTTCATCCTATTACTGTGAGAATGTGCAAGTGTATATGTGTGTGTTTAAATGGAAGCTCCAGACCTCAGAGGATACTTCCAGGGAGGAAAGAGCAAAAAAAAAGCATCATTTTTTTGCTGGAGTTTATTAGAAAATATTCCTATAAATGCTGTCACTATACTTGGTGATTATATTTCCTGGTGTACTAAAGGGAGAGAAAACATTCTCTAAGAGGTTCAACCAGAAAAGAGTTAATCAAAATGATCTACTGTGGATGGTGAGCTAGAACGCAAACTATCAGCAACTAGTCAGGAATGGGAAGGTTCTCCCTTCTCAGGTGAACTTTTAAAAGGAGGAAGGGGGCAGCTCCATTTTGTCTTTGTCCTTTTGTCTTCCGTCACAGGAGGTGGCACCTCTCCTCAGCCTGCCTCTCTCCAGAGAAAAAGCACATCCCAACCTGGAGAAAGGTTAGAGAATTCAGAAGTAAATATCCATCAGAATAAATGCAGAGCTAGATGCAAGTTAGGATTCTTTAGAATTTAGATTATGGACTGATCTAATCTGTTTCTTTGTATCCTTAGTCCTATTTCATTCTACCTTTTGTGTGCGTGTGTGTGTGTGTGTGTTTCTTGATGTGTATTCATGCCTGGAATTATAGCTGTGAGTGAAAACCTGCAGGGTTTGTGAGACCTTCCTTTTACTTTTCTCCTATTATTTTCAATTCTCAATTAGCCCTTAACCTTAATTACCTAATCTACATTACAAACAACGGAATCTTCTTCTGGTATCAGCAGGCTCATTCTGACAGGGAATTCCGCCTACTATGATTCCAGGTCAGTCTCTCACTTACAGAAAGTCAAGAGCAGAGGAGGTTTTCTACTTTCCTCCTCCTGTGAACAGGTGTGGAGAAGAATTTTCTTTGTAAAGAGTGGAAGGTGTTGGCCACTGAAAAGACTCTCCAAGGATTGTGGGAGAGTAGGGACCCCCACTTGAGGGAGCCAGAGTAGCCAACCCACAACGTACCTGTGTGTGCACATACTGTACACATTTGTATTAAGTTACACCTTGCTAATTTAAAGCTCCCCTCATTGATTTTTTTTTATGAGAGTACAGTTATACAGTTCTTAACAACTGTTTCAACACTAGTAGTGAAATAAGGCTGAAATAACTCAGGCTTCAGATATTTTCTCAGTGCATTTTATGAAAGTGGAGATAAGCTGGTCTTTGCAAGAGATTTTGAGGAATGTATAATCATTAATGTTTCCCATGATGTCACTACTCTGGGAACTCATGCTGGACTTCATCACTGCCACTGTGCATTTACTAGAGTGTGAGTGTGCCAGAATAGAGATAATATCTTGTGATGAAACATTGACTGTCTTTGGTTAATCAGTCAGTAATAGGCCAATGGGACTGCATTTGGTTCAGGGAGGGAAATAAGTAATGAATTGGAGGAATTGATGTACTTGGAATTTGCTAACAGTGAATATAATATATACATTACATGGTTCTAAGGATTTCCACTGTGCTAATTTGATTTTGGAATAACAGTGAAATGTGCTCCTTTAATAATCATATGCATGATTATTACATATAATTGTATACCAGCTAATTGTGTACTTGATCAATACAACAGAAAATAAGAGTTTTTTCCCACAGGGGAACACTTCAACAACTGGAAGAAAACAGTACAAAAAGATTATTGATTTCCTTTGTACTTGAAATATTTATTTAAAATGGATTTTGCATTTTTCATCGTTGCAGTATTCAGAGCCACAAAAGCTGTTTAATATTGCAAATGAACTTCTTCATACAGAAGAAGCTTATGTTAAAAGGCTTCATCTTCTTGATCAGGTAAATTTATTTCAACCAAATTTTGCTTTTTTGAGATGTATTATTCCTCTGTATTTCCACTTATTCCAAATGTCAGACGCATTCAACTATTTTTGTGAGCAATTTGCCTGGCCATTTTCCACTAGGGTGACCAGATCTGAGCTGCAGAAACCACGATAACCACTGGGTGGCAGCAAAGAGTTAGGAACGGTTATATCTGCCATCTAGTGGTCACCTGGAGTTTTGCAGCCCAGATCTAGTAATCTTGGTTTCTCATATTCTAGTTAAGACTAAACACACCTGCCTGGTAACCTACTGTTGTGTACATGGATCGCATCCCAAAGGTACTCTGCCTTCTGGCAGCCTATTGCTGTGTGCAATACCCCACCTTAGATACGTGCACCTTAATTTCCAAATGCTTTCTTGTCACTGGATAGACAACCCATAGGAATAGAATGAATGAGATTATACAAACTAAACCAACTGAACGTTTGTTTCTTTTCTGCCTCTGTATGATTCAAAGTTTCAGTTTCAGTAGAACTGCTACTAGAACCATAATCATTTGTCCTGTTCTGATGAAACGTTTATTCTCTAATTCCACTGAGAGAATGTCTTATCAACCTCAATACTCTCCATCTAATTTTCCCTATTATCTCACTGTACTGCCCTTTTACCATAATGAAAGAGATTGTGGTGATGGTAGGAACAGGGAGGACTTGCCAGATAAAGTAGGCATCATATGTTATTTCTACATGAATTACTTAATAATTGTAGAAAGTTAATAATTTCAAAGTTCTTTCCAGTTTTAATGGTGCATTATAGATAATCTCTTGTGAAATATCCCAGTGTTATCTCCTCTATTGGATGCTCCATTGCAGCATTTGGAATGGATCATTAAGGTAGTACTGTAGAATACAGT
This sequence comes from Liasis olivaceus, assembly GCA_030867105.1. NCBI lineage: Eukaryota > Metazoa > Chordata > Lepidosauria > Squamata > Pythonidae > Liasis > Liasis olivaceus. Next base: position 49,231,201 of record CM061348.1, read on the forward strand.
GCAGGAATCAAGCATTCTGTCCATCAGAATACTGTAATTCCACACATGGGTGCTTATAATTCAGTCATTGCAGTGTCATAATAATGTGGTATAGTGGTTAAGGTGTTAGATTTGGACCAGGGAGAATTTGAATGAATCTGCCCCAAGCATATTTTCAGTGAAAGCTTAGTTACATGTCAATTGTGAATCTTATGCTCATAGATATCTGAATCCATTCTCCATCTGATGGGTTTCTTTAAAAGAGCCCCCATTTGCCAATAAATAAAACCTGTCTGCAAAGTAGAAAGAGCATATAGTTAAATGTTTATTTATTTAAGTAGGTTTTTGGAAACTTTCAAGGTTATTGTTACTGTCACTAAATTACTGTGATAATACATTTGAAGATGTTTTTCCTGCTATAATAATACTAAATATTGTCTAATATAAGAGATATAATATTTTGGTGAATACCAATTTTCCTAGAATATCTTAAAATTTCTTAAAGAGCATATTTATCTATTTTTTCATTTTCAAAGAAGTGTAGCAAAAAAATTGCTATTAGTTATTTTGAACGATTAACCTCTTCAGTTAAATTTAAAGGTGTCTGTTGTTCTTTAATTCACTGTGTAATATTCAGTATAGAAATGGGAATATATATATATATATATATATATATATATATATATATATATATATATATAAACAGCTCCATATAGAAGATAATTTTTCAGTTATATGCATCTATTTTTTATGTAGCAAAAATTTATTTAGAAAAGATATCTGAAAATATTTGTAACTTGCATTTGATTCAGCTTTATAGTCTGAGGTTTCATTTTTGTTAAGCAAAGCTAAGAAGAAACAGACAATTAATCACCTTACATGCTGAGTGGCCTTGAAGTAAAGTAGGTGGGATATATCTGCTTAAAAGGAGGCCTCTTAACAAACGTAACATCTCTTGAATATATGATGGAAACATCCCTTAAAAAAAGAGTCATCTTTCAAAATCCAGATACACTATATTAGTATAAGTCATATACTTTTGGAACTGATTTTGTGGGATTGTTGTGTTCTCTTTTGTTGTTTGTTTGTTTGTTTGTGCAGGTTTTTTGCACTAAATTGTATGAATCGGGAATTCCACCTGATGTGGTAACAGGAATATTTTCAAATATTTCTTCCATCTATCGCTTTCATGAACAGTTTCTCCTTCCTGAACTCAAAACAAGGATTACAGATGAATGGTGGGTAAATGAAAAGTTAGAAGCAAATATTTCCATATTAAGAGCTTCCTCATAAGTAAAAATGTTTTTTTTTCCTGTAATACACTATTTGTATTTTTAACAGATTAGTAGAATATATTTACATATAATATATACTGTATATTTAAAGGCTCAACAAATTTCACATTTCTTTATTTGTACTATTAAAATAAAGGAAGACAAAAATATTCTCATAAGGCCTTTCAATAGTCTTGTACTGTTCCCCTAACTCTAAGAGTTACAGGTCAGAACTAGTGCAGAAGCATGGCCTTTCCCACTGTGTTTGGGGATAGTAACTGTTACATGCTTGTATTCTCACTATGTCAACTGAACTTGTATCAGTGAAACCTACTTTTACACATTCTCTCATATGCAGAGCACTGACCAGGATGTAGAACTGGATCCATAAGGAGACAGTTGGGTGGATTCTACAGGAGTAATCAGCAGGAAGAATGTATTCATGCAGATAATCAGTTTAGTGATGTGTGATATCAGATGGCAAAAATTAAAATGGCTTATGCAGTATAAAACCACATTTTGCTTTTCTTTTAATATCTATAAATTGGATTGGCAGTTTGATGTTATGTACGTGGATTACCAAAAAAATTATAATTCAGTTATCACAAGGCTTGTCTCCAAAGGCTCTTAATACAGTATAGATGTCATGGGATAAGGGGATGTATCCTCTAAAGGAGCTGTATCTGGTTAGAGGACAGGAGGAAGAAATGGATTTAAATTATTTTCACAGTGAAGAGGTAGAAACAACGGGTATGTCTCAATACTTTTAATTGCTATTTAAGTGGTCCATAAAGGATTTGACTAATAGCTATAACTAAAATGAAGTTAAATGCCCAGAATTTTAATTTATTGGGGTGGTTTTCAAATAGCGCATAAATAAATAAATTTTGCTAGTGACATCAGGATTTTCAGAATGATGAAATCTAGATAAACTGTAAAGATGCCAAAGCCCTGCTATTTAATAGTAATGGACTCTCTAGTTAGTGTTTGTTTATGAAAAAGGATAATTCAAAATACACTTTTACCAAACTTTCAGTATTTCCAAGTGGTCCATAAATGGACATACACTTTCACAATACAAATTGCTTTCAATATTGAGGTTAATTTCCTATAATATACTACAGAAACATGTAGAATTAGTTTTATGCAAATACAGGTGAATAGATATAAACTATCTGTCCTTGACAGAAATATAGACATTTAACGATTCTCCTTTTTTTCATCTTATGCATCCTCCAAAAATTTGTCCAGGACTCCTGAGGAAAGTGCTAAGAAGTGGAGGGAGACAATCAAAAGTTGTATGCATTTCTGGCAGTAGGCTCCCACTGCTGGATGAAAAACTTTGCCTGAATGGAAGAAGTCCTTCCATTTGCAGACAATGAACCTGAATCAAACCCAGGATATATGCCTATAATTCTTGACTAATTAAAGCTTTATATACTGTATCTACCTCTTTAAATGTGTGCATTTTTTTTTAGGGATACAAATCCAAGATTGGGAGACATCCTTCAAAAGCTTGCTCCATTTCTGAAGATGTATGGAGAATATGTAAAGAATTTTGACAGAGCAATGGATATGGTAAACACGTGGATGCAGAGATCATCTCCTTTTAAAGATGTCATTCAAAACATACAGGTATATTTCAAAGTTGTCATTTGGAATGTAAAATTATCTTTATTCACTCATTTACTTTATTATATACCAACATATTTTTATATTGTCTTTAGTCCTAACTACAGAGTATAAAACAAAATAATAGTTTTTGTCATTTATGATGTTTAAACTGAAATTAGAGTATTAATCAGAGGGTCTTCTCTCTATCTGACATACTTTCCTACTTTTTCCTACCTTTTATTTCTGGTGATTTGCCATGTGAAAGCAGTTCTGTGTAATGTTTACTTTATTTTACCTACAATATTTGCCACCATCTTCATATGAATAATACTGAGGTCAGTAACACTTAGTAATGTATGGCTGTGAGACCTGGACCATAAAGAAGGCTGAGCACTGAAGAATTGATGCCTTTGAACTGTGCTGCTGGAGAAGACTCTTCAGAGTCCCTTGGACTGCTAGGAGGTCAAACCAGTCAATCTTAAAGGAAATCAACCCTGACTGCTCATTGGAAGGATTGATACTGAAGCTCAAGCTCAGATACTTTGGTCACCTAATGCGAAGAGAGGACTCTTTGGAAAAGACCCTGATGCTGGGAAAGATTGAAGGCAAAAAGAGAAGGGAATGGCAGAGGATGAGATGGTTAGATAGCATCACCGAAGCAATGAACGTGAAATTGAGCAAACTCAGGGAGGCAGTGAAGGACAGGAAGGCCTGGCGCCATATGGTTCATGGGGTCACGAAGAGTTGGACATGACTTAACGACTGAACAACAACAGTAACACTTTGCATGATTTTTGTGGAATGTCACAGAAGAAAAAAAAGCCAAAATCTCAAGAGCTGCTGATGCAGAAACACATGGATCTTGTGAAATTTGCTTTCTTATTAAATTTGCTTTCTTATTAAGATATTTTTAAAATGGATAGTCAATGGAATCTATCAAGTGATGTTGCAGGTGCCAGTTCTGGGGAATATGAATGAATACATATGAATACTGTACATATGTACATAGAGATAGATAGCTGAAAGATGTCATTGGAATACATTGGTCTACTTTGAATATCTCTCATTAAGATTATCTATATCCTTTTCAGTCTGGTTTCTGACCAGAATGTAGTACTGAGGCAGCACTGGTGATACTTGCTGATGACCTCGGGCAGAGCCGGGATGGGGGTAGTGCAATTGTCTTGGTTCTCCTTGATCTCTTAGTGTTTTTCAATACCGTCAATCATATCCTTCTGGAGTAAGTATGGGGATTTGAAGTGAAAAGTGTGGTGATTAAGTGGTTCTCCTCTTGTTTCTGTAGTTGGATCCAATTGGGGTTGGGTGGGGGGAAGAGATTAAGCCAGAGAGCCTTTTCATGCTTTGGCCACCTCACATTTGGACTATTGCAATGTGCTCTAAATTCATTCAAGATGATGCAAAAGTTGTAGTTGATCGAGAATGCAGCAGGACAGGCAGTTATGGGTATGCCACAGTATATGCATGAAACACCTCTGCTTAGTGAGCTGCTGCACTGGTTACCAGTAAGTTTCTAGATGCAATTCAAGCTTCTGCCGATAAAGTCCTTCATAGCATAGGGCTCAGTTATCTGAGGGACTGTCTGCCTTCTCTGGTTTCTGCCCAGTCTGTATGTTCCAGCAGAGTCAGCATGCACTGGGTCCCATCTATGAAACAGAATCACCTGATGGGACCCAGGAAGCAGGCTTTCTCTGTCATGGCACCTATCCTCTGGAACAACATTCTCCCAGAGAACTGTTTGACCTCCACCCTGCCCTTATTTAAACAAGCCCTTAAAATCTGCCTCCTTCCCCAGGCCTTGGGCTAGAGTAAGTGAAGGATCCCTTCAGGGATGATTGATTTGTTGATTTCTGTTGGTTCTTTTCTGGATGTTCCTTTTTGGATTATTTGTACTTCATTATTTTATACTGCTTAAACTGCACTCTACCCAGAGTCATGGTGGAATCAAATAGCCTATAAATTGAATAAATAAATAATCACAACAAATTCTGCTTATTCAAAGTAGCATCTGTGTCTTCATTCATTCATTCATTCATTCATTCATTCATTCATTCATTCATTCAGTTTGGAGGCTGCCTAACTCTGGGTAGGTCCCAACAATAGAATAATGTAAAAACATAAAAAATAACTAGATCATTCAGTAACTAAGTACCTGACCACGGCTTTTTTTCCTTTCAGTAAGCCAGAGCAATACATCTTTTTTGCATTTCAGAAACAAGAAATATGTGGAAACCTGACATTGCAACATCATATGCTAGAACCTGTTCAGAGAATTCCGCGCTATGAGCTTCTCCTGAAGGATTATCTTAAAAAACTTCCTGGGGAATCACCAGATAGGAAAGATGCTGAAAGTAAGTACAGTTTTCACCCATGTTATTGGAAACAAGTTGCTGCTTAGTAAAGATACATTTCAGGAGTGAATGATGACTATTCATAAAGTACCTCAAACGTACTGAAAGTTTAATAATTAAAACTTGCTCTCGTTATTACAATTTGACCACACGCACAAACTCAGTATGGATTACCTTGGACTATATACCCATAAAACCAAGAATTCAAAACCTTTAATTTGTTACATGCAGCATGTAGCATATATCTAGTACAGCACAGAAGTCTGTTTCTGTCACTATATTCCTTTGTGCTTATAGCAGTGAAGCTCCTAGAGTACCAATTAGTTGAGTTGGGTTATTGGCAAATAATATTTCCTGATATTTTAACAGCTGAAGAAGTAAAATGCTCAGGTATCCAACTTAGGTGAAAGAAGGAAAAATTCCTGCTGGGGTGGAATTATTTATTTATTATTTATTTTTTTATTTTTTACTTTTTATTTATAATTTTTATTTTTTATTTATTTTATTTATTATTAAATTTGTATGCCGCCCATCTCCCCCCAATGGGTGACTCCAGGCGGCTCACAGTTAAAATCAAAAACCCCATCAACAATTAAAAATACCCCATAAATAATTAAAATAAACTAATCCATTAAAAATCAAGTATAAAAAATAAACCCTGTACATTATACATTTCCACGGACACAGAGAAGTAAATTTGTGGAGTAAACTGAGATCTGAGGTGATGCTTTCAGAGATAGTTAATCTAAGGTTTGGTGAACCGAAAGGTAAAATGATTGGAGAGTAAGTTCAGAATAGGTAAAACTATATGAGGGATCAACTAGAATTGGAATATAATCTTACATGAGTCATAGGTTTCTAGGCTGAGACTTGAACAGGATTGCAGTATATTAAAAAAATCACACAGAAGACTTTGCCAGTTACTGTGAGGAAGTGGGGATGAATTCTATCTGTTCAGACACATTGATTGCCCACAGCCTTGGCTGCAGGCCCATGTTATATTATTGATATCTTATTTGCAGAGAAGGCTCCACATGACAGCCTAGCTAACTTTGCTTTATCTTAAAAAATTAAACAGGGTCAGACCTGGCTAGTATTTGAATGGGAGGCCACCTGGAAACATCAGGGTTATAGACTAGCCCAGTGTTTCTCAACCTTGGCAGCTTGAAGATGTGTAGACTTCAACTCCCAGAAGTCAGCTGCGTGGGGAATTCTGGGAGATGAAGTTCACACATCTTCAAGTTGCCAAGGTTGAGAAACACTGGGCTAGACTAAGAAGTAAAAAAAAAAAAAGTCCTGGAAGAAGACAATTGCAAATCATTTCTATATTGATGCCAATAAAACTAGTGGGTATATCCGTAAAATCATCATGAGTTTAGCTCTGTTTAAAGGAGACGTTACTTTAAAAGGAGAAGGTAGCCCTTCTACCATGTTTGATGTTTGATTTCATAACTTATATTTCCAGAAGCTCAAGATGGTATATAGCACTCTCTAAATTTTCACCACAACATGTTGTGTGGTATGATGAGCTGACCGAGGGTGACCGGACCAAAGTCAACTAGTGAGGAATTATATCTGAAGGGAGAACTGGAGTCTGCTGGTCCTACTCCAACACCCTATCTGCTATACCACACTGACCCTATATATAATGGACCCAGGTTTCCATGATACAATACCACCTATTAAATCTGGGCAATTTCCTATAGGTTACTAAAATAACTGAAACGACAGCTCACTTAGTTTTCTCTCCCTCATAGAAAGGGAGACTTCTAATGCCCTCTGCTTATCAAAGAAAAGATTCATATATGTGCACAGAATGCTAAATCATGATTCAGGGTCACCCAATAAGCTCAACTGAAGTGTCTGGTTGTGCACTCAACCGTAAAAGTTACCATTTATTAAATAGAAGTAAACTCAGCTAAATAACCCATGGGTCAAAACTGACTTTTTAAGGAATTGACTAATTTCCTTTAAGTCACATTTTCTGTTTCAGGATGTAGGATTATGTGCAATAGAGTTCAGTAAGTTAGCGTCAATGAAGTATGCTTTTTTTTTTTAGTGGCCTAAGGTTAGGAGCATGAGGTTGGGTTTGCATATTGAACAGTACATATTAATCCCAATTGCCAGTTAAGAGACAAATGTACACCATGCTGTCCTGCCGCCACAATTTACTGTTTTTTGAGGTTTGAGTATATACAGTTTTCTTTTGCTTGATAATAGTGCACCCTGTGTTACTGATCTACTGTTTTGCTAACACTGGAAGACTTACATTCACATTAACCCTAAAAGGCATAGACATGCAGGGAGAAGTGAGTTTGCTAGCTTGTAATTTTGGAGTCAGATTGTACCTACTAGGGAAATAAAAACTGCACTATTAACCAATAACAATCTTCAGAATGTGTAATTGCTACTGTCTATATTGCAGAATCGCTGGAGCTCATTTCTACTGCAGCCAATCATTCAAATGCAGCCATCCGAAAGATGGTGAGTAGAAACGATGTAACACAAGCATCATCTGAGCCATTAACTGAGATGCTTGCTTGAAGTGCGTTTTTTTTCACTAGTGCTTAATAATGATTTTCACACCCATTGAAACTTTGTAATATTTATCAGACTAAAATATAACTAATGTATTTTTATATGTAATATCTGTGTGCTTTGTGGGACTCATTTTCTCACTACTCATTATAAATTATTCATGTGGTTACTCTCAAATATTTCTTTTGCTATCAGGTCTCCTTTCCCTATAGTCTAATAAGCAAGCAAGATTTTTCCAGGCTCACCTTTGCCTGGCTCAGCCTATCCCAACCTTCTTTGCAGTGGCTGGCTAGCCAGCTCTTCTACTTCCCCTCTGCAAATCCCTGGCTCTTCCTTCTTCCTCTTCCCCATGGCCACTCCTCCTCTTCTTCCTTGTCCTCCCCACTACCTTCAAATACTGGCCAGGCTGTTGAATTTTGCTTTGCTATGTGATAGCATCCTTGACAGGCTGGGTAGCATTCTGAAGGGGAAAGGAAGGAGGAGTAGGAGGAGAAAGGTAGCAATGTGAGAGGTGTGGTGCTGACATTTGGAGGACTGAAGGAGGGAGGCAGCAGGAGGAGGGATATTGGTGGCAACTCTACTTTGCATCTACTCTTGCCTAATCGTAGGGTAGTCATTAGCATTTGCATGATGTGCTAAGCCCCCATGCTGTGGCTTATGCCCTATTTTATGAGGTCTTAAGATCTCACTGAGGAACAAAAATTATACTGGATATTAAATGTTTGGTTGCATCTGGGAGCTCATTTTCATAGTGACAAGTGAAGATACCCCTGTGATTTGCTCCCTTTAACTGTACTGATGCTTCTTCAAATGCATGTTCATGATTGAAGATCTTATTAGCTATGAAAAATATAATACCAGTCAATTGGAATCTACTATTGATATAACAGATGGATAGATTCCAGATGGTACATGTATGAGCAGACAGTTTTTCAGTGAGTACAATATATCCCCAAATATGTTCTGCTGTCCAGCCATATATAAGTTTGGTGAGATGACTGTCATGCATGTCCAGAGCCTTGGCAAAGGGCCTTGTGAAACTGCCAAGGAAGAAGCTCAGGAAGTAGTGAATTCAGGTTGTTCTGAAGAGCAAATGGCTGGCTACACTGACCTTGTGTTCAGATTCAGAAGAATAGCATGCCTTCTGTAGGCAATATAGAGTAGCTTTTTTGCCAACTCAGCTATCTAATGATATTGTATAGAAGGGATTACTGTCAAGAGGGAAATCTGCCAAATATTGTGCACTGGTTTTATCTAAGAAAATTAATCAAATGGCTTAGTTTTCCCAGGTGCTAATGCTCATGAGGTTATCACAGAAGTCGAGTAAATATTGAACTGCAGGCTTAGATTAGGTTTTTGTAGAAAATCACAATAAGAATATTTTTAAAGGTTACCTGCAGGGTTACATTTATCAAAAATAACTCAAAATCAAACCTACAGTATAAGACTGAAATGTTAATACTGAGAAGAACTTAAGACAATTGTACCTTTATATTTGTAATTATTAAATACAGATTCTGTCTGTCTGTGTTTTATGCAAGACATTCTGCTTTCTGTTGACAGTATATAGAAGATATAAAGTATAATGATAGTATAAATTAACTTGTTTAATTTCATGTTGCTTCTTATTAAATTTAGCTTGCAGACTTGCATTAGTTCTCAATCTTTCTCACAACGCTTTGCTATTTAAGAATAAAAATAGTGTATAAAAACCATTTTCTCAGTTGAAGGATTCCCAATTTATCATTTCAGTGCCATATGTTATTTATTTAATTTATTTGAGGCTTGTTCCTATTGCTTGGTACACAGGCAGATTTTGGAATAATTCTAAATGTTAGTCGTGCAGAAAGCCACTAAAGCAGAATTGTGTTAAGCTGGTGTTTATAGGTTTATTTTATGTTGCTACAAGGTAAATAGAAAAAATTGTCATCTGTAGCTGCAAAAGGAAGATAAAATGAAAAAAAAGAGAGAGGGAGAAAGAGAAAGGTATTGAGAACCAAAGAATCCATAAAAAATCGCAAAGGTAGATAGCAGAGATTATTCTTATTCACTATATAAAGTGGCTGAGATATCTTTTATCTCTCTTTATTGAATGTAAAAAATGTCCTGTGTGTCTATATTACTGCAAGCATTTTACTACTGCAACAGGGCATATGGGTTTAATTCTGGACTTTCTAGGTGACTGGGTGCCATTAAAAGAAAGTGTGTGTGTAAAGAAGCCCCCACTGCTATGATTGTGTCTGAAGTTTTCCTATCATTAGAAAAGCTGCTCTGATTACTTATTTAGTACAGAATCTAAAATTAAGAAGAATAATTATTTAATACCTAACATTGTATTTCTTTATTAGGTGTTGGAATTATCTTCTCTTATAGAGTGTTTATAATAAATTAACAAAGACTAGTTGGCAGAATTGGTATTTCTTTTGTTCTTGTAGGAAAAGATGCACAAGTTGTTAGAAGTGTATGAACGCCTTGGTGGAGAAGAGGATATTGTTAATCCTGCCAATGAATTGATTAAAGAGGGTCATATTCAAAAACTGTCAGCAAAGAATGGCACAGCACAGGATAGGTATTTATTTTTGGTGAGTCACTTGGTTTCTGTGGTATAAAATCTTTTAACTCTGCCTACATAAGCTCCTTTGACTAGGTTAATCAATCCTTGGGAAACCTGCCGATACTCAGCAAACTATATCAGTGGCTTTTACACAGTATTTCTGCCCCTCTTAGATGGTTTTCATTCTTTCATGATCAGTCAGTCTACTTGGTGTTATCAGTATTCAGATAGTATTCCAAACTTCCTAGGAACAGTAGATGTTGGGCTTTTTTTCTTTTGTCTTTGTGAGTGTTTTGTGTGTGTGTGTGAGAGAGAGAGAGAGAGAGCACGAGTGAGAGAGAGAGAGAGAGAGAGAGAGAGAGAGAGAGAGAGAGAGAGAGAGAGAATGAATTGTTGGGGGTTTTGCCAGTGTATTTGTGAAGGTTCATTGGATGGGTCCCTGTGTATACACGGTTCCTTATGTGTTTGTGAATACTGCTACTAGAGAGAATCCGGAGAGAACAAGCAATATTATTTAGCAAATGTTGTTTAGCCTTAGAAGCTGTGCCTTTTTAGCTCTGCTTACCTTACCTTTGGTCAGTTGGCGAGAATCTTGGTAAGGTGACAAAAATATACCAGGAATAAGCTAGAATTCTGAGTTCAGACATAATGTTAAACCATGGATAAAACAAGATGTAATTTGTAAACAACTTCAATTCATGCTGTTAAATTTTGAGTTTATTGCCATAATATAAACTGTGGTTTGGGGTCTGATGTGTTCAGACAGTTCACAGGCAAAATCAGTCCTTGTGCAACTGTAGCACAAAACAGGCTGTCATCATCATCATATTTATTTCAGTCATTGACCAATAAAAATACATACAATAAAACAGACAACAAACCCTTTCATCAATAACTATTAGCAACCATTTGCAGCCGAAGCTTACACATTATGTAGCAAAATTTTGCAACTTTTAAGGAAATAGATTTATCTTGATTATTTAGCAAATAGTGCAAATAAAAATTATCGGAATGCCCGGGGAATTTAAATAAAATAAAAGAGGGATAATGAGCTGAAAACAGGCTGTAGTTTCTCTGTGTTAGGAACCCTACAAATCTCCAAGGCTTTCCCTGTTTTTATATCTAAAAACTCTCTCGTGTAATTTTAGTATTGTTGTATACAATACAGCAGTATACCTTATTGTCCCTGAATCCTGTATGGTGAGGTTATATATGTGTTCACAAAAACAGATAACTTAAATTTGGATGTATTAAATACGATTGAGAGGATATTTAAATAGGAGACGTCAATGAGAGATAAGGAAGTGTAACTGAGCAATTCTGGAGTTTGCTATCCCGTCCTATCTAAGCTTCCAGTATGGCTAAGATGGAACAAGACAGTGTTGCCACAGTTATCTGCTGCTACATCAATGATGCTTCCAAACAAATTCTTCTCTTTTAAGAATCTACCTGAGGATACTTTTAAGAGAGCAGTTTGGTGCAGTGTTGCAGTTTGGACCACATTCATGTCCCCATTCAACCATGGTGCTCACTGGGTGACTCTGGACTGATCACTCTCTCTGGCAGGGCTGTTGTTATTATCAAAATAAACTGGGGAAACCCATGTAAGTGGCCTTGAAGTCCCAGAGAAAAGTGGAATATAAATGCAATAAATAAACAATGAAATAATAACTAAGTACCTCTGCAGACATGCCCTAAAGGGAATGTGCACAAAGTATTTGGGGTGGTAAAGAAAGACAAGATCCAAGGAAGAGAATGTATGTTCCCAAAAGTACACAGTGAAGTATATCTGCGAAGAAGTATATTGTATCTATTTAGCATGATGCAGGGAAAGCTATGTTATCTTCAGCATAACTATTAAAAAACATTAAAAAACTTTTTCTTTTTGGTTATTTGCAGTTTAACAGCATGGTGTTATACTGTGTTCCAAAACTGAGACTGATAGGCCAGAAATTCAGTGTTCGTGAAAAGATTGATATTGCAGGACTGCAGGTTTGTATCTGATTCTTTTAGTTTTATTTTCTTATATATGTATTTCAAGACTTGTTTAAAATAAAATAATGTAGTTACTATTTTATTTTTAGCAATGAATTCATTTTTGAAACAAATTTCTCCTATTGAGAGGATACATGGATTTGTCTGATAGTGATTAGAATTAAATACTAAAAAATGCCAAATACCAATTTGGTTTTCTAGGTCCAGGAAATTGTCAAGCAAAATGTGGCTCATACTTTTTCTATAACAGGAAAAAAAAGATCCTTGGAACTACAAGCCAGGTACTGTTTTTTTTTTCTCCTAAATATATGTATTTATTTTGAACAGAACCTTTCCCATCATAAAATTCTGGTATAATGTTTAGGAAATATTAAAAGGAAAATTGTTGATGAGTTTCATTTATATAATATTTGCTTAGACAATTAGCTGTCATAATCTTATGTTCAATCACAGCAAAGAATGATTGCTGTTCACTTATGACAAACGTGGAGAATAGGATTGAGCCAAGATTAAATCCTTATTACTGAGAATATGTAGCTCCTGGGGAAACCCCACTACAAGGAAAAGAAATGTTTGGAGCATCAACTCTCAGGGATATGGCTCTGCCTTCCATCTTTCATTTCTGTTCATGAGAGAGGAAGGGGAAGAAAGCACTGGAGAACTTGCCTTGCCCACCTCTTACTTTTCCTATTGGACAGCCCCAAGAAGATGCTTCAAGGGAGCTCTTTGAAATAGTGGGTCCCTTGAGCCTTTTTTGTTCCTCTTTTGCAATTTCAACAAGACACACAAAGCAACTAGGTGCTTCCAAATGCTTCTGCCTTGAAGGCATGCCTCCCATGGAGCCAGTTTTGTCTGGCTCATTAGAAAAGATGAAGAGTAGTAGAAACCTGAGGAGGCGACAGTATAGTGTGCACAGAGCACTCTCAGGTGGAGGCTACCTGGAGGGTAGCATTATTTCTGAGTGAAAAAGCACAGTGTGACAGAAAGCCTCTGGAATTCTTCATTTCATGGTCTTCCAGAGCCTTGAAACAGAGTCACAAGAGGAAGAATAAAGTGAGACTTCAGGCTAACTGGTGGAATGGAATAGCATGGTGTGAAAGGCTGGACAACAGACCCAGAGGTTTTGTTCCCTAGCTTATTCCATTTCAAATATTAAAACAGTTCTATATATTAAAATCTTTCTCTCTGATTATCAAAGTATTGAAATTACAAAAAGGAAGGCAAACACCCTTTGTTCTCATTTTATAGGACAGAAGAAGAAAAGAAAGATTGGATTCAGGTAGTATCTATTTTTTCAAGGTTTTCCCTCATTTGAATGCGCCATGTTTCATTTCAAAGTAAATCTTTTTGAGCAAGTTAAGTTTTATATAGACTATTCCTTCCTGACATGCTTAAGGCAGAACTTGGATTTTCCCCTTCCTAGTCCAGTGCCTTAACCACTAGACCAAACTGGCTCTCTACTCTGTGTGTGGCATGATGTGAGGTAGATAGATAATACTACAGTGGTACCTCAGGTTATGAACGCCCCTCCTTACGAATTTTTCGAGATACGACCAGCTCCGGCCCCAAAAATTTACCTTGACATGCGAACTCCGCCTCGAGCTACGAACCGGATCCGCGGCCATTTGCCCTGCTGCCACGCGGTCATGGCTTCCTGTGGGCGAGAGCATGGTAGCAAGGAGACGTTCGGTGAGGCTTGTGGTGTGTTTTGGGGAAAATTTGCCTCGTGGTGCGACCAAATTCAGAGGGCAGATTTGCCGTATTTACATTGAACCTTATGGAGAAATTTGCCTCATGGTGCGACCAAATTCGGAGGGCGGAACGGATTAACCGTATTTACATGGAACCTTATGGGAAAATTTACCTCGCGTTGCGACCAACTTGAGTTGCGATCAGAGTCACGGAATGGATTAAGTTCGTAACCCGAGGTACCACTGTATATTATAATATTTAAGGAACTTTAACAAAAAGCCACAAAAGAACTATGTGGATTTCTGGAAATATTTTTATAGCTTATAGGATAATGTAATGGAATCCTGAAAGCCTGACAAAGCAGTTATCCCAGTCAACTTATACCTAGTGTAATTAAGGTGGAGTTTCTCCCTTCCTCATGCTCCCCCCTCCTCTGAGCTGAGGTGTCTGTTTCATAATGGTACTTTTTCTTCCTTCACTTTACCGGAATCTGCTGGACATTTCATCACAGTTGACATCCACACTCTGGAAGTTTGGAATAGGTCAAAAACTGTTGAGGATTTTTTGTTTGTTTGTTTTTCAGAACAGGCAAGATGCATTCACAATACCTGGTTTTGGTTAAAACTCATGGAATCGTATTTTGCACTAACTGCATTTTTCTCCATTGGCAGCCTGGTATATATTCTATTTCAGTAGTACAACATAGCATTTTAGAATAGAAACAAGTACTTTCTGAGTTACAATCTCATCTGTGTCCTCCTTCAAGATCCATTATCTGTCTGATTCTTCCCACTAAACAATTCAGATAGAGGTAGAGTTCTTGTATACAATTAGCAAAAAGTTCTTAGCCCCTCACCATCTATAAGACACTCTGTTTTCTGAATACTTTTTATCTGTAATTCTTAGTCTTGAAAGGGTAAAATTGTTAAGCAGTTGACATCTGCCAACAGTGATAATTTAAGGAAAATATTGTGTGTTTTGTTTTTGGTATAAGACTTCGGTGAAAATTGTGATTACTTACTGATTACTTTTCTTTGAAACTACCACAGGTCATTCAAGCAACAATTGAAAAACATAAACAAAATAGTGAAACATTTAGGGCTTTTAATAACTCTTTTTCTCAAGAAGATGAGCATTTCCCAGATTCATCCGTAAGTAATCCAAGCGTTTAAAACATATTATATTATATGGCAGATATGCAATGTCACACAGTTAACAGTATTGACTGAAGAGTTTGGTTACAATGCCCATTCAGATATGTTCACTGGGGTCTTTTGACAGGCCAGGATTTCACCTGCAGGGTAGATGTGGAAATAAAAGGCTAAAATGTAAAATGTAAGAAATGAATTAAAGTTTGTTTAATTAATTAAATAAATTTAGCAGCTGCCTGATTCCAAGTGACTCTAGACAGCCTACACTTTAAAAAGTAAAGCACAATAAAATAAGAAAAAATGTACATCCATGAAAAAATATACATCACATACCAAAGAAAAACTACTAGGGGCTCAACAAACACTCCACCCCAAGGCCTAGAAAAACTGCTACGTTTTCAAAGACTTTTGAAATATCATCAGGGGAGAGCCATACAGATCTCTGGCAAGATGCTGTTCCAAGTTATTCTAAGTTATTGTTAATATATACCTTAAAAGTTTGTGAACCCTTTTGAATTGTTCTTCACAAAAGTCCTAAAACTAGATAAAGAGAACCCAGTTAAACAAAGGTGTCAAAAACATTATATTTGTTCATTTATTTAGTTGCAGTTATTGCTGTCCAAGGGAGGCACACCAGTTACTGAAAGCAAAAGTTCACATACTTTTGCCACACCCAGATATGTAGCTTTGGATCATTTTCCTCAATAAACAAACATGAAAAGCCACAAAAATCTATAGAAGTTAAAATGCCTTTCATGTATTTTTATATTGATCATTCATACAAATTTTAGGTATCCTCAAATACCTTTCTACCATACTGTTACTTGGTCCTAATAGTGCCAATTGATCATTCTAGATCAACTGCAAATACCAGGATAATACCAGAAAGTATGATGTTGTGCTGACACAATAATTACGATCTTTCTCAGTGGGCAACACAAGTGATTGTTGGACTGAGCTGTGAAGGATTATTTTTATTTAGGATATTTAGTATATTTTTATTTAGAATTATCTTTCTATTAATTTCTTGAAACCTTTGGATCTAATTTCATGACTGATTTTGTTTTGGCTTGTTTTTGGCTTTCTCTTATCAGATAGTGAGCACCAGTTCCATGGAATCTATGCCAGGAACAGACAGTAGCAGCAGCACATCTGCAGGGGTAAGCAGTTGTGAAATTGATGCCTCATTAAAGCAGGTGTCAGAATGCTTTGTTTGATGGGGCTGTGTGCACGTGTGTCTGTATGTGCATGCACACACGTGCTTGTGGGGGAGAGAGAAACTGGTTTAGACAAGTCATGCACTAGTCCATATTTCCTCCTTTCCTTTTACTTACTAAAGTATTTTTTGCCATTAGTAAAGGTTATGTTTTACCTTTTCTAATACAAAGCTTTAACATATATCTGATTTATGAAACCTATAAGCCCTAATTTGCTGTACTTTCTTTAAATACCATTTGCTGCAGGTGCAAGCAGGCCTTGTAAACCATAGCAATATGCATGCGATATTGCAGAGGCCTTAAGGACTGCTTCAGATATTCACTTGCTCAGATACCAGACTGTACTTCTCACATGAAAATCCCCATTTAGCTCTAGGCTAAACTGTTCTGCCTAATTCAGCTGTACCAGACTTCCTTATAATTAGGGCTGCCATCTGATAATAGAAATTGTTGCTAGTTAATCAGTTGTGTTTCCGCCTAGTAACTGATCGGTTTATTAAGTCTGTGTAAATCTGCATATGAATAGGCAGTGCTTCTGGAAAAGAAAAATGCATCCTTCCCTTTATATTTGCACATGAATGTTGTAGCAGGTGCCACCAGAGAAGAGAAGAGGCGTTTCCTTGGAGAAAGAGGAATGTCCATCCTATAGTTAGGGCTGGCTGAAGATGCTGTGCTGCCTGGGGTGAAGATACCTCAATTTAGAATGATATTTTCAGCCTTTGTGGTGTAGCAGCACTGCTATGTCATGAAAGTAGTCTCTGGGGCAATTTCATCCCCAATGCTCTGACCACCCTTTCCTCAGAGAGAAAGGCATAAGATGATTTATGCTCCAGACAGCTTCCCCTCCCCAGCTGAGCAGAAACAAGTATAGGGCAATACAAGCAGAGGGCCAATCTGAGATACTCTCAATAGCTTACCAACAACCCCATATATAGGAAACCTGACTTTGATCATTCTTTTAATAAAAATATACATTTCACTGTTCTAAGGCATACACACCCCTCCAAATCATTGAAAAGAAAAGAAGAAACATAACTGATACATTTATTTAACCATAGTGGACAAAGAATGTCATACAGACAGAATATTTAAGAGTCATCAGCTAGTCATCAGCCTTCTGGATCTACTACAATATTATCAATGTTCCTCTTCATAATGTCACTTGTGTGACCTTTTTAATAACAATTATGTTATCTGAGTAGACTGCTTATATCATTTATTTTTAATAGAAAATAAAATAATCCTTCTGTTGAAATTAGTGCTCTTTAAAATGCACAGTAAGGGTATGATGTTAAATTGAAACTGGTCATATTTCCGCATGTTGATGTGAATATAATAATTCTCCTTTATCTTGTGCTTGATAAGCAATAATTAGCCAGTAGTAGTGAATTCTGCCACTTGGTGGTGATGATAGTTAGCAGACTAGAAGCTGTCTTCTTCATACTGTTCAGCATGCTAAAGAAATACTTTGCACATTGAGATATGACCACAATTAGTTTGGAAAACCAAAGCGCTATAGTTCAGAGAAAAAAATAGATGGGACTACATATGTTAGTAAATGATCCTCAATAGTTTTTTTGTTTTTTGTTTTTTTTAATTCCAAAGCAATAGAGGTTGTTGTTATTGCTGCTGCTGGTGGCTTTAAATTTGCAGGCTGGCCCTGCCATAGGGGAAATTGCCCTGTATTCCCTAAAGTTATTGTGCTGGATTTGTTAACTCATATCTAAAATGAAAACTCCCAATAAGTGCAAAAGCCTGAAACAGTTTATAGAGTCAGATATATGAGAATTAAATACATTTTCCTGTAATCTCAAAAGCCATTTGGAATTATTTTTATTTTTTTGACTTTGTAAGCTTTGTTGAAGACAAGAGACAAGGGGATTCAAAGTTGGTAATGACATGACATCAACCAGGACAAGAAACAAGTTTAATTTCATTTAAGCATATCTGTAATTAACATTTATTTAAATCCAATTTAATTATTATTCCTCATGTATTTAATAATTTTTAATTTCTTTCCCATTAGAACTTACAATTTAGTGGCAACCTTTAGTGGCAGGCCATATCCAAGGAGTGGTTTGAGTTTGTACCCAGCATTAAAATCTGCTACTCTTGCAAGGAGAGAAAACGTGGGGATGACGTCTCCACTTAGACCAATGTCCAAAATTGTCCCTGATGGGATGGCATGTGTATTTTTCTCTTGTCCCCTCCCCCCACCCAGCAGATATCCTCCAGGCAGGCACGTTTCCTAGGTTAAAAGGACTAATTTTGGCTCTCTCTAGTCAATTCTACGCCTGATATTATTCAAATTAGAGATTCAAAGATGGCACCATTTGAAACTGAAATTCAATATTTAAGGGCAAACCAATTCAGTAAACTTGGAGACTCAAAATTCAATTTGAAAAAAAAGATGTCTCCATAGACTATCAGTGGGAAGCATTGAAACCTCTGCAGTTTCTCTGCAATGCATTTTGAAAATATTTTCTCTGTATCTTTTTAAAGGTAGAGGTAGTAGGGATGAGGAAGGTAATATAGCAGCAGCTTTCAAACAGCCTGGGGAATCAGGCACCAGCCCACCAATTAAGTTAAGGAGCTCAGGGAGGGAACTAGCTGAGCGGTAGGGGGACAGTACACCAACAAGCATCTGAGTTCATCCCTGGATTTCAGATCAGGATGTTTGTAGAAGAACACACTCGGTCATGATCAGATTCTCACAGAATACTACTACCACCTCTTCCTCTGCCCTGGAGTTGAGGTTGATGTACCACCCAAATCCCAGCTAGGCTGATTGCCCAGCCAAGTCATGTTGATACATGCCAGGTCTGCCTGCCCCTTCAGCATCAGGTCACTGCTCATTGTCCATGGATCAGAGATTTTCAAAATCTTTATTAACACAACAAGCTTTAACTCAGGAAAAAAATATTTATGGTGATGGATGGTGTGGGATACTAAAGGTTCACAGGAACCTTTGTGCTTCTCCTGTATCGTTTATAAAGAAGTGGCACATCAATGTGGCCATCAAGTGGCAGTGCTAAAGGAGGCTCCCCATATTTTCTGCATCATTTTTTTCTTTGGCTAGTCCAGCAGGGCATAGTTTTTGAAAGAGGAGGTAAATAATATATTAGGAAGGGTAGAGAGGCCATCAACATTTTAAAAGACTGTATAGAAAATCTGAAATTGTTGCTAAGTGGTGTTTTAGAAACTTCAGCCTTTAATATAGCCACCTTCTGTTTTAAAAGTTTGATCAGACTAACAGAGCTTGGGTCAAGATAATCTTAATGCATCTTCACCCTTTGTATGTTTTAAATATGTACCTTACTGATATTAGTATCTCTTTTTAAAATAATATGATAGACTTTGAGCTGCAATTTACTGAATTGTAATGATCTTTCTAAATTTCATTTTTCATTCCAGCCTGAGTGCTGTAGAAAATCTTCAAAATCAAAGAGAGACAAAGAGAAACAAGCTTGCAAAAGTTGCAGTGAAAGCTTTAACTCCATCACAAAAAGAAGACACCACTGCAAACAGTGTGGGGCAGTGAGTATTAGAGTAAAAAAACCCATTATTTCGGTTTATTTTGATAATGCGTAGCGTGCACAGTATAAAAATAAAACAATATGTTTCATGACATTCTTTTGGAATAGGTGGTATTTTCTCTTCAAAATTCTGCTAAGAAAATATTTTATCTTGTTAAGTATTACTCTCATCTATTACTAATATTATATGTTAACTTTCAATAATTTTTTTTTCAGGGCATAGCTACATAAATAGATTGAGGAGGGGCTCAGTAGATAGGCATGTGCTCTCACCCATCGAAAGAAAATGTGACAGTAAAGAGCTGCACTTATATCTCCTATCTGCCCAACTCTTCTTTTGGATTCACACATCTTAAATGCACTTCTCTAGCAGCAAACTGAAATCAGTGGCACTTTCATTCATTCCTTGAAATGAACAGAGTTTTAATTTCCCCTGTAGCTATATCATTTGTTCACAATTTACATTTTTTAAAATATGAATCCAACCATTATGCTTTGCCACTTAAAGATATACATGGTTTAACTCATCAGTGTACCTATCATTGGCAATGAATTCATCCTTATTTTGGACAATGTTGTTCAATTACTTATGTGCTTCGTTTTTTCTTCTAATTAAGGTTAGTTTCCTGAAACAAGAACTTTTAAAGATGTACAGTGGTACCTCGGTTCACGAACTTAATTCGTTCCGCAACTCTGGTCGCGAACCGAATTGGTCGTGAACCGAATCAAATTTTCCCATAAGGTTCAATGTAAATACGGTTAATCCGTTCTGACCCCTATGAATTTGATCGCCAACCAATTTCTGATCGCGTCCCGAATCAAATTTCCCTATAAGGTTCAATGTAATTACGGTTAATCCGTTCTGAACCATATGTTTTTTTTTTTAAACCGCAAAAATATGACACAAAGTACAGTACGAAGAGAGAGAAAGCTAACCTTGCTCGACGCGACTTCTGGCGTGGAGGACAGGAAGGCGGGTGGGGAGGCGGTTACTGCTTGGAGGGAGAGTCCCCCTCCCTACAGGAAACCGCGACCACATGTCACGGGAGGGAAAATGGCTGCGGATCCTGTTCGTAACCCGATGCGGAGTTCGCGAATGGAGGCAAAATTTTGCGACTGGAGCTGTTCATGAACCGAATTGTTCGTGAACAGAAGCGTTCGTGAACCGAGGTACCACTGTACTTACACTTGTTAGTTCCATTAATTTATTTTTCTTTATTTGGTATAATTTTTAGTACACCATAAGTCAGTAGAATACCATGGCTTTGGGGTTGGCTGTGCAACTTGTTTAATGTGTGTGAAGACTGCATCTATGCTTGGTGACAGGGAGAATGTTATTGTTTCCCTGTGCAAAGGGAAACATAACAAACATGAATGCAAAAGCTACAGGAGGATTAATTTGTTAAGTGCACCTGGGATGGTGTTTGGCAGAATTCTGACTGAGAAGGTAAGAAAGGTGACAGTGAGAAAAAGTTGGGAAGTGCACTGTGACCTCTGCCATGAAAGGGGTGTACAGATCAGGTTTTTGCTCTCTAGCAGAGCAAAATCATCTTGCAAAATGTATGAATGTGAGAAAGAAAGTTGATTGTATGTTTGTTGATTTAGAGAAACCATATGATAAAGTAAATAGGTTTGGATTGTGGGATATTTTGCCCAGATATGGAGTAGTAGTTTCTTTGCTGAATACAGTAAGAGCAGTATGATAGAACTAATATATACATAAGAATAAATGGAATACTTAGCAAATGGCTCAACATTTTGCAGGGAGCAATACATATGTGTGTCCCCTTCTTTGTTTAATGCATGGATATATGTATAAAGAATACTTATGGTGACACTAAAGATATGTTGTTGGGTATGTGAATGTACGTGTACTTTTCTATGCAGATAGTGCTATGTTGCTGCTTGAGAACTGGAGTGATTTACAGCAAATGTTAAATTGTACAAGGAACAAGGAGTGGGGTTTGGAAAATGAATTATGAAAGATGAAGGTGGTGTGTTTCACATGGATTTTGGTCTCAGCATTTGTAAATTATACATAAATGACAAAAAGCTAAAGCTAAAAGATGAAATTATATACCTTGATAGAGTATTTACTAAAATGGCAACATTGGTAGAGAAATGTTTTAAGATGTACAGGTAGTTCTCAACTTACAATCACAATAGGGACCAGAACATTTGTAGTTAAGCGGTGCAGTCATTAAGTGAGGCATCATGACAGCACCCAATTTTACAACCTTTTTTGCTGCGGTCATTAGGCGAATCACCTGCAATTGTTAAGCGAGACATCATGTGACCTTGCAACCTTCCCTGCTGGCTTCCCCATTGACTTCGCTTGTCAGAAGCTGGCTGGAAAGGTCACCAATGGTGATCATGTGACCACAGGACACTGCAACCATCATAATGCGCAACAGTTGCCAAGCACCTGAATCATGATCATGTGATTGTGGGGATGCTGTGGCATTCTTAAACATGAGGACCAGTTGCAAGTAACTTTTTTCAGTACTGTTGTAACTTCAAACAGTTGCTAAATGAATGGTCATAAGTTAAGGACTACCTGATGTCCAAATGCTGGTAGAAAGGTAGTGGGTATGTGGTCTGATGTGAGAAATGAATGTTTGTCCAAAGAAGTGAAAATGGCTGCATATAAGAGTGTGCTTCTGCCCACCTTGTTATATGAAAATGACAGTGTATCAGGAGAAACGTTAAAGTAGACTGAAGTGGTTAAGGTGTAGGACTAGGACTGCAGAGACCCAGGTTCCATTCCATTCTTAGCTCTGGAAACTCACTAGATGAGTTTGGGACAGTCATTCTCTCTAATACCAAGACCTACCTCACAGGTTGCATCTTTGTGTAAGTTCTCTTTAGCTATCACAGGAAAGGCAGAATATAAACCTAACTAATTAATAAATACGTGAGAACACTGCCTTTTTAACATTTAACATTTTTATTTAATTTTGCAGTTCTATTAGTCACATTCAGTGATACCGTGGTTGTCTTGGTCTAGAGTAGCAACATTTCAGAATCACCAGCCTCCAGATGTTGCTGAACTGTAACTCCCAGTTTGACCAGGCTCACTGAGATTGCTGAAAGTTCAGCAATATGAGAAAGGTGACTGATTCTACACCCTGCTCTAGGCTTTTGGGCACAGTAGGTCATTTCCATCAGTTGCAGTCCAATTGTTTTAACTGCAGAGGCCAGATATTGGAATCTAGAACTTCCTTGTTTCCCCAGAATAGATACCTTTCAGCTATATCATGCAGGGTGCTTACAAGCAGATTAAAATAGGGAGGGCCAGTGGATGAGAAAGGATAGAAGAATGGTGGATCTCATTAGACTTATGAACTATCTCTTTGGGAAGAGGATTCAAGAGTGAGCTGATTCATGTGATCTTTTTTTTAGATGTAAATCACTTAAGAACGTCTTTGTTTATCTTCTGAACCAGAGGACTAGTGTACTGTCTATCCCTTTAATTACATCCAATGAGCTACTTCATTGGCCTGTAGCTGCACATCTTGCACTTCTGACAGAAAGTTCACAATGACTGCTAAAGCTGACATCCGATTTCTTTGATATACCTATAGATGGTATACATACAAAGAAAGTTTTATTTTAAAGTGTAAGCTACTGATACACTGCAACCTTTGTGCTGAAATCATATTTGGACATCTCAGTCTCTTCCTGTCACTTGTTTCAAAGGATTAATTCCTTGCTGGATATTACTAATAAGAGTAAATATTTAGAAAGATTTCCCTTTCCTCCTTTAAATATGGAATAGTCTTTAAGGATTAAATAAGATACAGTGAGATGCCATCAATGTCTAGTATATTTAATGCATTATACACTTTTAAATTATTGAAATATTTTCCCACAAATAATGTAATCTTCTCTTGAATGTTGCATATATATCCTAACTTCAAACACATACAAAGTTTATGTACTAATTTTAATCTGTAATTTTACCAAGTATTATATTTTGGGTCCAATTTCAAAGTTGTATCCTGGATATGAAAGACTAATACTTTCAATTAAGGGGGGGGGGTTGTTTGTTCTGTTTTGCATGAGGGGCTATTAAACATTTTATGGATTATTGAGGTTTCAGTCACCAATACCCTATAGCATCAGAAGGTATGGTTCAATAAATTGCAACAATAGAGCTAGAAACTGACTACAAAAATATCAATCTGAGGTACTTCCTGTTCCATGCTATACTTTTTGTTTTATCTGATATTTGTAAGAATTGCAAAAAAGAAGAACTTGCTAGTTAACCACCAGGTAGTAGATGTAGATATTTTTGTGTGCAGTTTGTCTCATTGTTCCCACTTTTTCATTTGTTTGTTTATTCTAATAAAATAAGTTGTTATTGGCAACTGCTATATTGGTCCTGAAAATGTTCAGTAAATAATAATGATGCATTTGACCGGTCAAGTCCAGTTTGGAAATATTGGGGCTCCTCATGTCTTTTCTCTGTGTGTCCTGCCACAGGGTGAGCAGGCAGGCAGGACACATAGGAAACTTGAGTTTCGAGTAGTTTACCTTGATTTGCAAGCGCTTACAGGTAACGGCTGACAGACCACAGGTGGATGCATGTGCATGCATGCACCTGCACCGTTTTCAAAGAGGAAGAGTCTGAGAGAGTCCAAGGTGGAATTAGCATGTGGAAGCATAGTCCAGAAATAGAAATCGCTCAGGTGTCACTGAAGGGTCCAGGGTGAAATTGCTGAGCTTCAAGTAGCACATGGGATTCAGAGACTCAAGAGCATGGATCCAAGGTTGAAGCAGTTGTTCCCAACAGAGAGCCAACTGCCAATTATGGCCTAATTAAGACCACTGTCTTTGTTTTTCAAGAAGCTGAGCAGAGCACCGCTGCTCAGCCCTCTGAAGTTTGTGGTAGTTCTCAGGCTGGGTGGCTACTGGGAGTTCCATCATGTGACTTGTCCCACACTGCTCCTGATGGTTGCTGGTGGAGTCAGCCTCAGGAGCTTGGTTGTTCCCCAATTCCTGAGGCTAACATTCATTCAGAGTAGGTTCCTCAGCACTGGAGACCATGATGGTCTGAGATACTGAATTGAAGATATTGCAAAGTGTATATCATATTTTATGAAGCACCAATCAATACCTTTCATAAATGGTCTCTTTAAAATTTATATTTCAATGAGCTTCCAGAAAACCTTTTAAAAATATCAGAAATAGCCAAAAAGCTCTGTAAAACACTGAATAAAAAGGAAAATCTATATATGTGCCTTGCTTTTGTAGAAGGTTTGAGAAAATAACATAGAGCATTGTTATTCCTTAATGTTTTTCAAGTAGATGAAGCAAGTGGGAGGTAACTATATCTTGGATATTGGTACTGAAAATCTTACAGTGTTACAATTCAGTTTATTCGTTTTTAGGAACAGAAATCAACGCTGTTCTATCATATGGGGACTTTTTCCAAATACTATGTTGTTGTTTTTTAATCCAGGTTATCTGTGCCAAATGTTCTGAATTTAAAACACTTGCTGATAATAGCCGCCAAAACCGGGTATGCAAAGATTGCTTTCAACTGCTGTCAGCAAACCTGTGCATGTCAGGGAACGAAGGTGCAGGAGAACAAAGGAAAAAAATCACCATGGAGGTATATTTATCATGTTTAATTGACTATAAACTGGCTGGTTGCCTCAGAAAAAGCAGTTTTAATTGTTTTCTTTTTTCTGGTTTTATTTTTTATTAATTGGATAAAATAAACAACAAAAAAGCAAAATAAAGAAAAGGGAAAAGAATATATATACATGCATAAAATAAAATACTAGACCAAAGGTTGAAATGAAAATATGGTTATAAAAAGATTTTTAAAAAGTTTTTTAAAAGGCAAAACAGAAAAAAGAAAAAAAAAATAGGAAAAAGCTTTCTAGTAGTCCCTCTCTTTCTCTCCCCCCCCCCGCTTTTTTCCCCCCAGCTTCTAATTGCTACCAATAGAAGAGAATATACGTAGCTCGGGGCTGAACTGTAGAGTCCTTGGTGTTCTCTGAGCTTGGTTGTTTTCTTGCAGACGTTTTTTTACCTGACTAGGTAACATCTTCAGTGCTAGAAGGGAGTGGGGTTTGCTCTCTGTTTTTATAAAGTAGCTTGCCCTGTCAGTGTTGGTGGGGGAGGGTTTTTTGTTTTTGTTTTTGGTAGTTCCTAGATTAGGTTGTTGTTTACTGCTTGATTGTTTGTCTGGTGTTAATCTTGGTGTTAATCCCTGCTTATCTGGGTGTTGGTTGCTGGTGAGGAGATGTTCTGGTCTTTTTGCTTTCTTTTTATTGTCTCTTTTCAATAGTATGTAAACGTTGTTTATCTCTGTGTGCCTGTTGATGGCTGCCTTGTCTGAATACCAAGCTTCCAGGAATTCCCTCACATTTTTGGATTTAGCTTGGTCTAAGATGCTGACAGTTTCCCAGTTGAAGCTATGGTTAAGTCTGTCCTTGTGTTGTGAGATTAAGGAGTTTTTATCATGTCTTCTGACTGCTAGTTGGTGTTCGTGGATGCGCTCTGCTAGTCTTCTGCCTGTCTGTCCTACTGTTACAGTCCTTACACTGTATGTTGTAAATGACTTCTATTTTTTCTTCTTGGGCTACTGGGTCTTTTGGTTTACTTAAGATGTTTTGGAAGGTTCTAGTTGGTTTGTGTGCTACTGAGATGCCATGTGGTTGTAATAGTCTGTTGGTTGTTTTTGAGACGTTTCTGGTGTATAGCAGTGTTATCCTTTATGTAGCTTGTGTTGATTGTTCTGTTGTGGGTTGAGTGGTCAGGCACTTTTTGATAAAGTTGCGTGGATATCCATTTTATTGGAAGATGTTGTATAGGTGTTCTCTGCTGTTCTGGGTTGCTGCAGTGTGTTTGTGCTCGTTTGAATAATGTTCTTACACAGCTACTCTTGTGGGAGGTGGGGTTGCTACTTTGGTAATGCAACATTTAGTTAGTGTGGGTTGTTTTTCAAAAGACTTGTGTTTCTAATTTGCTGTCATTTCTTCTGCTGATATGGATATCCAAGAAGGGTAGTGTGTTGTTGTTTTCTTGTTCCGTTGTGAATTTTATTCCTTTGAGGATGTTGTTGATTGTTTCATGTGTCTTCTCTAGTTGTTCCTTTTTTATTATGACAAAGGTGTAGTCTACATACCAGATCCATACTTTTGGTTGTATGTGTGGAAGTGTTATAGTTTCTAGACCCTGCATTACAATCTCTGCTCTGAGTCCTGAGAGTGGTAATCCCATGGGTGTTCCTCTGATTTGTTGGTATATTTGTCTATCAAACTGAAAATAGGTAGTGAGGCAGAGGTTGATGAGGTCCATCATTCTGGGTATTTTGATCTTAGTGTATTTGGTTAGGTGTGTTGTGTAGTACTGCTGCTATGGATTCTTTTGCTAGTTCTAGGTCTATGGATGTAAAGAGTTGCTGTGACATTGAATGAAACCATAATTTCATCTTCATCTATTTTTAGGTCTTTGATTTTCTGGAGGCACTGTAGTGGGGAGTTGATAGAATATTCACTCCCCTCTGTAAGATGTCCAAGCTTTTTTGTAAGTTCTTTCACTATGTTGTATGTTGGGGTCCCTGGTAATAATACAATTGGATGGGGAGGTATATTGGGCTTGTGTATTTTTGAACATACAACATAGTGAAAGAGAATTTGAGCCTGGTCATTTGTGCCTCAAGTGAAAACTCAGGATTGACGGGACCATTGTTTAATCAAGGAGACTTGGACCAAACTCACTCTGCCAGATCTTCCTGTATAGGCAGAAACTCTTAAAGATAGGTAATCCCTATGCCATGAAGGACTTTATAGGTGGTCATCAGTGTTTTGAATTGCACCCAAAAGCTAATTGGCAACTGGTGCTGGTCACAGAACAGTGAAATATGAAATTCACATGAAATAATGTGGCATGCCCATTACTGTTCATGTTGCCCATGCTGGACAAGCTGAAGCTTCCAGGGCAGTTCCATGTATAGTGCACTGCAATAGTCCATTTGTGAGGTGACTAGAGCGTGAGTGACCATCTGAAAATCCTCCCTGAATCTGAAATCTGAAATTCCCTGCAGGAACAGGTGCATCTGATGCATTAGATGGACCTGTGAGCAGGAGTTGTAAGTCCAAGATAACATCCAGATTGTGCACCAGTCTTGAATGGGGACAAGCTACCCTGTCCAAGGTGTTCCAGAGTCAGGGAGCCCTAATACGTATACTGATGGTGCTGGATCCTGAATCAATGGATGACCTCACCTAGCAGTTTCATGTAGATGTGAACAGAAGGGGCAAAATCATCAAGCCCTGTGGCATAAATGAGAGAGCGGGGGCTCAGCTCCCCATCAATACTGACTGGAACTGACCACAAAGAAACAAAAACCACTTTAGTAAGTGACCTAGTACCATGCCCCCCCCCCCCACTCCCAATCCTCTCAGCTAGTCCAGAAATATATTTATTTGTCAAATTTATATAGCCACCCATCTCACAAAAACAAGTGACTCTGAGTGGCGTACAACAAAGCTAAAACAGATGATGTTACCTAGCCGGGCAATGAAACATTTGCAAGAAAACAACCAAGCTCAGACAACCCCAAGGACTCCACAGTTCAACCCTGAGCTACACATATTCTCTTCTAAAGTTAAAACAGTTAATAAATACCTAAAACAATAACATTATTATTATTAAAAGCATTAAAACCAAGTTTTAACTTTGTTAAAACTCTTGTCAAGTTAACTCTGAGTAAGCTAAGAAAAAAGTGGTGGGCAAAGGAATGTTAATAATAACGGAGCCACCCCACAAATATTCTGAGCAACAGTATTAAAAGCCACTGAGAGACCAAGGAACACTAGGATGGACGCATCACCCCATCCCAACTCCACCAAAGGTCATCAACAACCATGATTAATGCTGATTTAGTACTGAACCCTAGCCTGAAACCCAACTGAAATGAGTCCAGATAATTATTGAATGAAATAAATCTGTTTTCTCCAGGATCCTCCAGATCTGTTGCCTGGCCACCTTCCCTAAAACGGGAAAGTTGAAGGTTGAAATTGTCCATGATCATTGTTGGGTCCAGTGATGGCTTCTTGAGGGGGCACACCACTGCCTCCTTCAGTGCTGAAGGAATCATCCCCTTTCTCAAGGAAGTCAACATCATTGCAATGACAGAACCACAGGTACCTCCCAGGCAGCCTTAAGAACACAGGAGGGACCTGAATCTAATAAATAGGTGGCTGAGTTCACAATCTGAAGGACCCTGTCCATTTCATCAGAACTTACAGATTCAAACTCATTCCAGATCAGCCCACAAAACTGTACCTCAGGCACTCCACTAGACTTGCCCAATTGGAGTCTTAAATTACAGCCAGTTGGAGTCTAACTCTGAAGAAATCTGAGTGACTTTTATCAGGCAGAGAGCTTGAATATTCTTCACAGCAGCCAATTAGATGTTTCTGTAGCTCATTCCTCCCAGCAAGGAACAAGTCACCTTAAAAAGGTCCACCAGGCAGCTATCATCAGAGAAATAATACTGCTTCACCACCTTATTGCCATTGATTTAATCCTGAATATGGGCTCTTACTCATGTTCAAGCAGACTCACTCTTTGTCTTCCTCCAGTGGTGCTTCACATACCTCTTCTAATGATTCATCTCCCAGAGCTCCTCAGAGGACCAAAGTGCACCCAGGGAGAGGCTGCATAGTGTCAGCCTCACTAGATAGTCCAGACCAGGAAATCAACTCCACAGGAAGACTAAAACTACTTATACTGAGATTGGCCATAAGAAGAAAATCTTGCAAGACTGATTGTGCTGTACCTCCTCTTCCTTCTTATACTTTAGTGAATTATGGAGGTGTCTGCCTAAGCTGCTTCCAGATGTCATTACATTGTTCTGTACTTTTCAGACCCTTTTGCCTAGGTAACTGTTCCTGCATATTTCCATCGAGATCATCTTCCTTGCTCTCTTCCCCTTGGAGCAATGAAGTCCAAGGGCTCAATAATTCATCCATTTCTAGTTGTGACTAAGGCTTTGGCCACGCAGCCCACCAGATCCTCAGGGAAAACCTCAAGCTCCCTCTGGAACCTGATAGGGTGCTTAAGTCACCTGTGGTGGCCCAATCTAATAGGCCCTATCTCCCTACCAAATGAAGTTACACCAGCAAGCCAAGGCAATCAGAGAGAGATCTGACCATTGCAACGGACTAAAGGCAATATCATGTACCACCAGATCACCACTGCCACAAGAAAAAACCAGGGACAAAGTGCAACCACTGGTATATGTCCAGTCTTCAGTGACTTGGGACAGGTCCATGGTAGCCATGAACTCCTGAGTTGCCCCAGACTTAACATCACCTGGTGGCAAATTGAAATCTGCAAGGACTTACAGCCTCAGGGTCTTCAGAGCCAGCCCAGCAACAGGTTTGGCAGGGTGGGTGATGCAACAGCAGCAATCTCAGTTGTTCCCTAAAACCCAACTGTTTCATAGCTCTTTGGGGATTATGTAGCCACTTCTTCCTTCTCAGCTGCATATTATGAAGGATGACTTCCACTTTTGGAAACCCTTACTCCAGTGGGATTGGTGATAGAGGGTTTGATGGCTCTGTCATTTCAGTTTCAACTCACAAAATTCTTTTGCCTTAAGAGTTTTCCAAAGAGGTGCTCCTTCAGCCAATTTTAAATTTATGCACATGTCAGAAGCAGAATCTCTGTTTGGAGTCTAAGGTTTATATTGGAATTGACAAAATGGGAGCATGAAGGATTCCACGTTGCATCTTTCAGGGCAGGGGGGAGGGGTAGCGCATAGGTTTTACTGCTTTCTTCTCTTCATTTAAGGTTTGGAACACCATCAGCTTGTTAAGGCTTTGACTCATGTCTGAAGAGACAAGAACTTGTTCTTTTTGCTCAAGCCTGATTAGTGCCATGGCAATTTTTTGTAGTAATCATGGTGGTGCTTGATTGATTAAATGCAACTGGGAATTAGACTTGTGTTATCTTTTTGCCATAGCTGTGATTGTTCACAAATTAATGAAACTATTATAATGTATGACACAGATAAAAGTTTGATAAGAATGTTGCTATTTTGTTTTGTGGCTTGATTCTATCCAGCAACAGGCTTGCTTAGCAGAAAGTTCCACTGAATATAGCTAGTTTTGTTTTCAAGTACGTATATATAGGAATGTGTATTTCTAAGTCAGTGTGGAAAAATAAACCCATTTCCCGTGACAATTGGGAATTTTCATTTATCCCTCCAACAGTGCTACACTCCATTCACAACTTCCTCATGGATTTTCAATCTGCCCCAAGCTATTTTAAGCCTGAAAATACTTCTCACATGCTGATTGTTATTCTCAATTTCGATTGTGGAAGTGAAATTTTGAGTTTGCAGATATAATGTAATTTAGATTATATGTAAAATTGTCTAAACTTCTGCATATTTAAAGATTGATTTATTGGTAAATCATTCTTCTGTGCACGTTTGTGATGTATGAACCAATACTTGAATATGAAAGTGTTAAAGTATGTAATGAATTGTAAATGCCTCCAGCCTGAGAATATAAATATATATTTATTATTTTTAACAGAAGCAAAGCATGTTGGGGGCAGAAAACAGTCTCTTCAGTAGCCACCTCCTGTTCCTTGAGAAAGGAAAGACTTGGTGTAAAGTGTGGGTCACCATTCCTAAGACAGAACCTCTCGTCTTATATCTCCAAGGAGAAAACCAGGTAAATACCTTAGACTCTTACAGCTACTGAAAAATAAGTTAGACTGATCATTCTCAAGCTCTCAGCTAGAATGTACTAGTCCACTATTAGGAAACTGCTGGCACGCTGAGGTATGCACCGGATATATTTATGTGTTGGAAGGCTGCCTGTTTGTCTCTGCATGATCTACTACCCTGAATTTCCCCTCTTCCAATTGTCCTTCTTTGTTAGTCCTACCTGTATTTGTGTCCAGTATGATCAGTGCCTTCTGCGGTGTGTTATCTGCCCTCAGAGAAGGTGGCCAGTTGTGCCTTGTACATTCTGCCTCTTTGACTTCCTTCCTTTCTGGAAGGTAAGAGATGCCTTGAGCAGAGACTCACGCAGAAACATGGGGTAGGCCAGATCCTCTTGAGGGTACAGTAGATCTGTCCTGTAGTTTTCAGAAATCCATTGTGCCTCCAGCTTTAATTCAGACAAAAAGTGTCAAAGACTAGGGAATCCTGTGTAGAAGCATTTGGCTTGGTTGCTTTCAGCCACAAAATCATCTTATTGCATTTAGCAAATGTCCTCAATTTCTTCTTTAATATCTTCTTATTTTCTCCACAAAGGGATATGATAATTATTTGTTTGCCGTAGTCACAAGAAAAGTATTTTTTTTTCCAGATGAATACTTCAGAGGGTTTTTTATTTAATCTTGAAAAACATTTATCCTCTCCAAGATTAAGGAAAAAAAATGACAAGGCATTATAAGACAGTGTGACTTTAAATCTTCATTGGATTTGTAAAGTTCAGTATTAGATCCATGCAATTGTAGAAGTGCTGAGAATGTGCTTTGATCATGCATGAAAGTAGATTTCCTCAGCTCAGGCATACTTAAAAAGTAAATTACATTTGTCGGAAGTACATGGGATTTATATAGCAGTAGAAGCTATCTTTAGATCATTCTCTGGGGTCTACACTAGAATGATAAAGAAGAGCAATATGTTGATTCACAAAAAATGCAGAAAAAATTCTTTCTTTTCCCAGCAAATCAGACAGTTATGGGTGGAAGGCCACCTCACCAGTCTTAGGTACTTTGTGGGAATAGCAGTACCTTGCTCTTCTGTGTCCCAGTTTTGACTGAACCCAACTTGTGCATCCATTCTTGCAAAATCTTTTCATTTCTTCAAGTGTGAAAACCTATTCACAAATGGTTTGTTTTCCAAATTATTGACCCTGTTCAGCTGTTACATGCCTGTGCTCAACCTGTTTCTAATCTTGGCACCTTTCTTTATTTCTGCTTTGCATGTAGGACGGACGCATTCCACGCAGTATACCTTTGCTGGGATATGAGGTCGACATCCCGCATTCTGGTGAGAAGTTTGAATCAAAATGCGTATTCAAACTTTGCCAGTCCCAGCAGACTATATATTTCAGTGCTGAGGATGAAGACCTGCAAATGAGATGGATGGATATTCTCACCAAAGCAGCTAAAGGGGATGTTCCTGATCCAAGTGAGGAAACCAGCAATCCCTAATGTTGTTTCATGTGGTCTTAAACATAATGGATAGGGGAAAAGCCACCTGAACTCAATATTCATGGCACTTTGAAAACCTACATGGCTTTATATTTCAGTATGTCTATATAGAAACTGCAATCATTTCTTCCCCCCCCCCCCTTTTTTTATTATACATTCATCACATTTAGTACCAGTGGTCCAACATCTATGTTTTAGCTTGTATAAATCGATGTAGTTGTTATGAGTGTTTATATTGATATTAATGGTGAAAGGAGGAAT
The DNA here is from genome assembly GCA_030867105.1 of Liasis olivaceus. Taxonomy (NCBI): domain Eukaryota; kingdom Metazoa; phylum Chordata; class Lepidosauria; order Squamata; family Pythonidae; genus Liasis; species Liasis olivaceus. The sequence goes on from CM061348.1 coordinate 49,264,584, forward strand.
AGGGGGAAAAGCATTAATTCTATCTAAGATAATTAGGAAGGCAATGGTTTCCTGTTCCCCTTTACTCTTTATTTTTATTCCTTTCAATTGCCGTTTCAGTGAAGGGTGTGTATAGTCTGTTACAGATGTGCTGCCTCTAAGTAAAATGTTGTACAAGGGCTTGTGGCTGGCCACTAATGTGCTATTATTCTCTGTTTTCTCTTGGATCTTTTTTAATGGTCTCTTTGCTGTATGATCAAATGTAAAGGGGTCGTTTCTTTTGTTAACACTGACTTTTTTTGAAAGGATTTTTTTCACAAGACTGTTTTTAAAGCCATTGCAGAAAGCATCTTGAAAGCTAAAATATCAAGCATTTCTATATATTTATATATAAATATTTTTCCATTTTTTCTCTTTTTTTTAAACTTTTACACACACTTTTCTTATTTCTTTATATCACCTCCTTTTTTAATGTATGCAAGCAAATGTTTTATACTGCAATTTGGGATGTTACTCATCAATGAACATTTTTAGTACACCCAGTAAGGTAAACAATTAACTTTTTTGAGTAATAAGGATTTATTTATATAATTTGTAAATATCATATATTAAGCATCTTTTTTTAAAAAAATGTGTTCACGTTACACTTGTATAAATTGAATTTGCTTCCTATTTCTTTTTGTTGGCAAAAGTATTTATGTATGCAAATAAAACCCCATGTCACTTATTCTTGTCCCAACTACTCAAAATACAGGAAGATTTAAGCAAAACTTGAGTAATCTTTTGGTGCCCTAATGTTTTTCTGTGGGGAGATGAAGATTGTAGATGATGATGATTATCAAAATGGAAGAGAAGTCCCACACAGGATGAACTGAAATGTCCTTTTACTGTATTACCCATTTTAATAGTGCTTGCACTACAATTTTCATGTGCTTCCTATCTCAAAATGACAGAAAACTCTACTGCATATAAAGAGGTTCCAGTGGATTATGGGTAGAATAAGAGTCTGTAGGCTCCAATGGTTACAACCATCTCTTACTATTAAAAGCCAAGGCTACAGAATATGCAAGTAGCCTTCTGTTGCAACAGGTTGTGCAATGGAAGATAGAATCTGATTGACAGCTGGACACAGGTATTACTACCTAAAACAATAGCTGAAGAGTAACCATTAATTTCTTTCTACAAAACCAGCAAAATGAAAGAAAAGTCTGGATGGACTGAAAGTCCTTGAGGCCTTCTGGCACCCCACTATGTAGGGGCTTAGAGGTAATTACCAGCACTCTGAACTGGGTCTTAAAACCTAATGGTGATCAATGCATCAACTGCAAAGTGGTTATGACACTACCTTTGCAGATTTTCTATCCCACCCATCCTTCCCCAGAAGGGTCTGCATCACCTCTGGAAATCTGTAGGTGCAATAAGGGCAGAGACATTCTACGACCTTTTATTGTCACCAAATAAATTATGAGAATTTACCAGTGGTTAGCCATATTCATTGTGGGTTTTATGCCCTCATTGCTCAAGGCATCTTATCACTTGCTACATCTCCTGAGACTTCTCAGAAAAATAGAAAGACGTCAGTAAAGGAGATGGCAATTTTGTTAATCCTAATTACTGAGACAGGTAGTTGGTAATAACCACTGTTACTATGGAAAAGATAAGCAGCTTTACTGAAATCCTATTTCAGTGCATTTACAAGAGTGCCTATGCTCCTTGATAGTGGCACAGAAATCCTTTTATTAGATTAATAATCATTCTTCTTGCAGTATCCAAAAACTGTAACATGGTAATGGGAGAAAGGGGTAATGGGAGAAATCAATTTAGAGATTATCAGACCAACTTTCTGTGAAGTTACATTCTTATTTCTCCAAGACTGAAGAATGCTTTCCGTTATTAGCATCTAGTAGTCATTAAATCACAGCAATTCTTTCTGCTCTCTTCTATTCCTACATGGGAACTTTGCATTCATAATAGGATTGGTTCTTCATGCCAGAGAAATCCATGAAAGAAACTTATTTGATATCTTTAACTGGTAGCAAGCAGTCTTTCACAAGACATTTAACAGCTCTGTACGTACTTTAGGCTGAAATGGTGGAATCTAAGTGAACCTGGATTCTATATTTAGGGGAGGGGGAATGTTCTCATAATTAAAAGGTGAAGAAGATATTGCTGATTGCTTGTAAATGGAAGAGATTTTTTGTCTGTATCTGTACAAAGCAGTAGACATCACTCTCGCGCTCTGTGTGATAGAATTAATGGCTAATGGCAGCAACGGAATCATAAACTAAGTTTATGCATTACACAAAGCCTGAAACCAAAGAAACCACACTGTTCTGCATCTTAGTCTGTATGAACTCAGTCATAATATGAGTTGAAGTGTGATTTAATCAAATTTGGCCAACAATTCAATTCACTTCAACTGATGGAATACAGGAAGCTGCCTTACACCATGCCAGCCCATTGCTCCATTTCAGTATTATTTACCTGGCAAGGGTTCTCCAGGGATTTAGTATAATCTGACAATGCAGATTGAAGAACATTTTGCATGCATCTCTGCCATCCTTTACAATTTTTGGTTCACGTGATTATATACAGTGATTATATCCAATGAAGACTATATACAGTGATTATATCCAACAAAGATTACTACAAGAGGCTACCTCCAATGATAGATTACAGCATCTCTTACACACGTGTGCATGCACATAACATTTTCTTGCTTTTGTGTTTTTCTTTTCAGGTCTTTCAGTTGACAGCCTTTTATTACAATTATAATTAACTTGGAATTGCAAATTGCTGTTGAAAGAGATAATGTAAATCAGATCAATCTGATTTAATTTACAATCTGTAAAGAGACTTTTGTGTCTCTTTTTTGTTAAGGGGTTGGAACAGATTAACTGGAGAAAGGAATTTTGAGCTGTCCTTAACTTATTCCTTTTCACAGCCGAGGCTGGTATATGCTAGACATCTGATGTCCAGAACTGTATCTTTTCTCTGCTCTGAAGCTTACTGATTAGCCCTGGGCAATTTGCAGCTGCTTCAGAGTGGCTGTGAGGCTAAAACACTGTTCCAAATGCCTTGAAGGGGGAGGAAAGATCCTGTGCAGGAGAGCCTCATATATATAAGTAAGAAATAAACATCAATGATGGGATTGCTGTGTGTATGTGAATTGCATACTCTTACACTCTCCAAGAAAATAGCTTACAGATAGAGTAGCAGTGAATCATTATTATTTTAGAATAATAATCTCTTCCACAATCGAAAAGAGGCAAAAAGGAAAATGAGAGAATGGGAAAATATGAGTAAATGCTGATGCATATACTAATGGTTATGGCTGGGAATTGAAAATCGGGTGGAAAAGTCAAAGGCTAGTATGAGAAATATACTTTAATGGCAAAACACATGATACAACTGATACTTGAATGTAGTTAAGTTGGGAAATATGTTAGAAGTTCAATTTGGATAGAGTTTAAATTAGTTGGAAAAATCTATTCCAAGTGAAAAGTATGCATTATGTTACTTATCAGATGCATACGCGGTCCCGTTTATCTTACAACGTTTGCCAATAAGCTAGAAAACCTTTTGGATATCTTAGCAAGTGTGTGTGTGTGTGTGTGTATGTATTTATTTTATTTAAGTATCTATATGGCTGCCCATCTTACACAGTACAGCCCTGGGTGGCTAACAACAGTCAAACATATATATATAAATAAAATCCCTCTCACCCCTATGGGTGGTATGTGTCTACCTCAATCTCGGGTCCTCTACCAGAGGCCTGGGAGTTAGGGCTCTGCGCAGTGTCTTCACTGTTCCCAGCACTGCACTCTTCTGGACAGAGAGCCCTGATGTTGCTCCTGGGATCTGTTGGCGCCACTCACCCAGCTCAGGAGTCACAGCCCCAAGTGCTCCTACCACCACTGGGACCACTTTGGCTTTTACTTTCCACATCCTCTCTAGTTCCTCCTTCTGGCCTTGGTACTTCTCCAGCTTCTCATACTCCTTCCTGTCACTGTCCTGTTGCTGTCACTTGACACCATTACATCTAGCACCACCAGCTGTATATGAAATACAAACTACCTTCTTCATTTCATCTTTTAAGAACCCTCAAAAGTGAGCCTATTTTTCCTACTGGAAGTTATATACCCAATATAGATACATGTACAACCATTCATTGAATGGTCTTATTTAAGGTAAGTTACAAAATTTAATACTCAGCATTTAAATACTGGTAGTCCTCGCTTAATGACCCTAATTTGGGTCAGCAACTCCATTGCTAAGTGAAGCGGTCATTAAGCAAAACATCGCATGATCACCCCGCTTAGCAATGGCAGTTCCAGCAGTCCCTATTGCAGTTGTTAAGAGAATCGCCCATGGTCTTTAAGCGAGACATCATGTGACTACAACTTGCAACCTCCTGCCAGCTTCCCCATTGACTTTGCTTGCCAGAAGCCAGCTGGGAAGGTTGCAAATGACGATCACATGACCACGGGACACTGTGACCATTGTAAATGCATGACAAGCACCTGAATTGCTATCATGTGACTGTCGGGACACTGCAACGGTCATAAGTGTGAGGACCAGTCATAAGTCACTTTTTTCAGTCGTAACTTCAAAGAGTCACTAAACAAATGGTTGTTAAACAAGGACTACCTGTATTAAGTATTGGCACTGGAGTAATGTAAACCAGTGATGCTAAAGCCTTTCTTATTTAAGAAAGGGGAGAAGGTATAGCACAGTCCAACTTGCAAGATTTTGTTGCTTTAGCCACTCTCAATAAAAATACTTTTAGCCTTCCCAGAGAGTTGGTCTGGTCTGATTACCTGGTGGGGCCGACATTGCAAATTTGATTGTGCCGTACCTCCTCCTTTCTGTGTGAATTAGGGAGGTGTCTGTCTGAGCCTCTTCTACATATTTTCTGTTTGTTGTGGATTCATGATAAGTTTCACCCTTCGTTGCTTTGGTAACAAATCTTGCATATCTCTGTCAAGGTCATCTTCCTTACTCTACACCTGCTCTGTCCTCGGACTTCTACTCATGGTTCTCTCTCTTTGCCTTCTTCTCTTTCTCCTCTCTCCTCTCCTGATGCCACCATAATTTTCATTACAACCAAGTGGGTTGCCCATGTATGGGGACAGGGCCTGGAGAAGGAAAGTCATATGAATTCCTGTTGCTGTATAGCCTTCCTTCCACGTGTATCCTAATTTCACTCTTGAAGAACCCCAAAGGAGTGAGCCTGTTTTTCCCACTGGAAGTTAGGTACCTTAGTTTTACCCTTTAAATTCCCATCCCTCACAAAAAACAAACAAAAAAACCTATTACTTTTTACTGTCAACTTGTTAAAGTTTTGGGATAAAATGTTTCTGTGAGGAAATCTATACTAGTAATTATGAGTGCAGGAGATCATACATAGATTAGAGTTCTTCTGGGAACTATAAATCTCACTGTTAGTGCAGGATTGTGTGACCTCAGACAATCAAGCTTCCTTCAGAAACCAATGTTCTATGCAGACAAATCAAGATCTAGGAATCAAAGCTGATATAGTCCAGAAGTCAGTCCAAAGCAGCACACATTCAGGAAGTCAGATCTAAGGTTAGGAAGCTAACTGCCAACAGAAGCCTGACTTCCAAGCCCTTATCTTATAGCACTGACCAGGCACACCAATTTTCCTGAGTCATGCCTCTTTCTTTTGAGGACCTTCAGTGAATATCTTTGTTCTACTCATCTGATCTTTCTGCATGTGTGAGGAATGAGGCACTAGATCAGATGTCAGCCCTTTGAGGTAGACCAGATTAGGAAAACAAAGTTATGAATGCTAACACTACTTTTATTATAAGGTTACAATAACAGAATCTTGAAAGTCTGAAAATGCTTCCCCTCTCCCTCTCTTTATCTTCTTGAGAACTAGGGAGGGTCATGTCTGAGATCCTCTTTCTCAAATTACATTTCTGCCCCAGACTCAGATTTCTTTTATCTGACTGTTGTCTTGGTTGTGGCTCTTCTTCCTGTCATGGACTCAGTCTGAAGAAGGAGCACATTGAGGAGAACTATGTTTGTTGCAACAATCGTTGGGTGCATGCTTTACAAGAAAAAGGAATCCTGAACAATGGGAAAGTAAAGATTTTTATAGAAGTTGAGGGCTACAAGGTGGGAAATCCTAGGAAACTGATTTACTAGCCAGTCTGGGAAAGTTAGGCAGGTTCTTCTCAGTGTACCTGGAGTTAGTTCTATGGTTAGGCCAAAAGGGCCTTTCAGGAGGTCAGCAGAGCTGGGGAAGTCCATTCCAAGATTGAATGTTGAGGGCATCAACCGATAGAGGATGGAAGGTTGGGGTTTCTCTAGGTTGCAATTCTCTTGTTAGGGCTGCCTTTGGGCTGTACTGTGAGCTGGTGAGGAGGCTTCTATCCTTTGGTTTAGATGGGATTGCAGGGAGGGGGGCTTTGTCTGGGGTGGGGAGTGTCAATTTAGGTCTGATGGGAACAGGCAAAAAGATGAACTGGGTTTTGACCCTGGTCATATCTAAAAGATGGCGGGGGGTGGGTGGGAGAGAAGGGTGCAGTCTTTTTTTTTTTTTTGTTAGATCTATTTTCTCCACTACACTCCTGTTCCTCAAGATTATTCCTTCTGCCCATTACATCAGGTGACTACGTCTGCTGCTATGCTCCTACAAGAGAAGGCTGATTACTTGACTGCTCCAAAGGTCCTCTTTCTGAGCTTCATCTGCAGATATTCAAGAGCCCACTAGCTCCTGAGTTGTCAGATCAGTACAGGTAGTTTTCATTTAGTGACCACAATTGCAACCAGCAACTTGGTGGTTAAATGAAGCACTTGCTAAGTGAAGCATCACAATTTTATGATCTTATTTCAACTTTCCTCTACTTTATAGACCTGCAAAGGTCATAAATGTGAGGACTGGTCACAAAGTTACTTTTTCATTACCATTGTAACTGTGAGTGGTCTCTAAACGAGAACTACCTGTCAAGCTTGCTCCTCCAATTCACAAATTGACTCATCAGACAGGCCCATAACTGGAAGATATGGAGATAACTGTTAACATATATATTTATTAATAAATCCACATGCACACATACTCACACACACATTATAGTTGAAGCTGAAAGTTGTAGACTTTGATAAGTTTAAATATCTATGTCCTCACTCAAAATGTAATCTGATTGTGGAATCCAGCTTTGTCTTCCAGGGTCTAGATGTTAACATATAATGAAATAACACAGCATGCGTAATTGAAAAGATGCTTTATCATAATTAGTGGCATCAGTAGTACTTTGGATCAGCAGTCTTGCTCACAAAGGAAATTAAATTATTTTTCTATTCTTAACTTTCCTTCTTCCTACTCATCAGCCTCCCCTGTAAGTTATACAGAGAAATAAAGAATACAGTGAATATCATATGTGTGTGAAACATTTATTTTAATGTATTGTTACAATTAACCCCAACATAGGCCGTGCTGAATATTGTTTGGGGTTCCTCTCAGGTAGTTATCCAGTTAATAATCAACATTATATAGAGATGTGTGTGTGTGTGTGTGTGTGTGTGTGTGTAATCTGTAAAAAACGTCTGTTGATTATTCTTGGAGCTTTCACCTAAGTTGCAGTTCTGCACATCAGGGCTGAGCAACTTTCATGTGATTAAGAACTGCGCTCTCTCTCAGGGTGTGTGTGTGTGCCCCTTGACTGCTAAAATCTATAGGCATGTGGCAATGATGCAGTGACATTATCAAAAGGTGCAGAAGACCAAATGTTCAGCCCTTTAAAAAGTGTTTGGGGCAAATAGTAAAATAGATATACCAAGCCATTTAGAGGTATAATGCACCTATTTTACTTGTTTCATAGACAAGAGTAGAAACTAACATTCCAGGGGCTGAGAAGCAGGACTGAGAGGCAAATGCAGCCATGGGTGAGGGACATCTCTTGCTGCACACTACAGTTGGTTTCTTCCTGGCCTTGGGGGCTCCATTATTTGCAAGTTCAAGGGAAGAATACCCATGTGTATACAATTATTCACACTCACCTATTCTCACATACCTTTATGAACATGCCACCTCCCCCAGGCATAGCTCTACTGCACCCTTAAACTGCTCCTCTCCTGTGTGTATGCCGGCTTAACTTCAAGCCAGATTTAAGAATGCCCTTGTCTGGACTGAGAGACTTTGGCAACAGCTTGCAAGGAATTCAGTCTGACTGCAGGCTAATTGAGCCTCCCATTGGACAATCCTCTGCTGCTGAGTCCTCCCACTTTTCCTTTCCAGGAAAGCAATTACCAGTTGCTTTCCTTCCTGTGGGTGGGTCTTACTTGGGGTGTGTGTTTCTGTGTGTGTGTGTACATATCAACACATACATACCTTTATGTGTGTGTCTGTATATGTACACATGTATCTATATATACACATATGTGCATATATGTGTGTATGTATACATTTATATACTGTATATACACAGAGAGACATGTACACATACATACCTCCAAAGTTAAATGTATGTATGTATGTGTGTGTGGATATATACATACATATATATATATATATATACACACACACAAAATGGATGCATCAAAATGCACATACATGTAGGAGCAATGACCAGCTTTAAATTAAAACCCCTTTCTTGTTCTCTGATGTCTTATAGAGTTACTTTTCCTTGTAAGACTACAATAGTGCAGAACTTATAATATTTCCCTTGTGAATAGAAATTTACTAATTTGAAACCAAAAGGAAAATGTTTTAATTACTATTTTTATTTCTCCAAATTACTACTTCTCCCTGAGCTTTTTTTCGTTTTAATCAGTCCAGCAGTTTCTTAATTTCTCTAATTATCTGAGACAAAAGGATTTCAGAGGATTGAAACCCTTTACCTCAAGTGACTGGAAAATGATACGTCACTGGACTTATTTGAAAAAAGCCCAGGGACAAGGGTAGCTCCAGGAAAGAAAAAATAGTAATGAAAGAATCAACATTTCTGTCTAGTCTGAACCAGCTACCTTTTATTTATGAAGCAAGTGATAAACCACTGTGTTATTAAAAGATAGTCTAGAAATGAGTTTTCAAACTTTTTTAGGGCACAGAACCTGTGAAGAAAAGTTTTTTTTAAAAAAATTCCCAAACTCCTGATCCACAAAAATGGTTGCTATGGGTGTTAGTTTGTTTGTTTTTGCAAGAGAACAAGCTCTGCCCTTTCCACTATGGATGCTCCTGGCTGTGTTCAAGTATACTTTTTTTTTTTTGCATGTAGTCTCTAATGGAACCTCATGAAGTTCTCATGGAGCCCTAGGATTTCCCAGAATGCAGTCTGAAAAACACTGGCCTAGAAGAGATTAGAGAATGTGGAAGTTATTGACTCAGTTGAGGAAACATTCCTGTCTCTGCAAAGTAGCCAACAAACTGCTGCAATTAGCATGTAACAAAGTAAAATGCAACAACCAAAATGGACTTGAACATTCAAGTGGCATTAGCATCTGATGTCCCACTGGTAGGGGCAGGGAAAATTTATCAGGATTTTCTCATGGGAAGAAGGTCATCCCGTTCCCTATACAAAAACAGGTGTCGAGATTATTCTATGAAGCTAATGTAAACAAAGAATCTTGTGATTCTGTTATGCTTTTTACTGCCACCTACTGTAATGTGTATGTTAGTTATTCAGTGGGGGGGTGACATGCTGGCAATATAACGGGAGGGTAAATGCCTAGCCTGTCAGTCTGTTTGTCTTGTAAAGTTAACCATGTAGATTTTTATAGGTTATGTAGTCTTAACTAGTAACCAAGTAGTGTACCTCTTCTCTGAGAGTGTTTTTTTTAGCTAGAGACTTTGTTGTGGTTAAGTCTTGGAAGCTAAGAAGAGAAGAAGTCTTTGTTATATCATATATTTTGTATGCAACTTGTATTTTATGAAGTTTTGCATTTTTATCAATAAAGACCAGTTAGTTTATATTTTCTGACTGGATTTTCTTTGGAAAGCAAATGATTGATATTGCATTTTGCAAGCTCTCATGCTGATGTGTAATTTTCCTGAGACCAGGTTTTTTGGGCCCTTTTGCTGCACTCTGCACAACAAAACTAACAATTACTTGTCTGAGAGAGAAAGGGGTTAGTTTTCTGTGGGAATGCTCTTTTTGAGGCCATGGGACACTTAGGACTGCACAGGGGGCACCATGTTGTAAACACCTGGAAGAAAATCCCATTGAACTCATTAGGGCTCATCCCTGAAATGCTATGTGTAAGATTACCAGTGTTCATCCAGTGCATAAGTATCAACAACCTAACCTGTGATAGATATTTTTCCCCCTTTTGAAGTTGCAAACCCTTAATATTTGGCTGAAGTTGGTTCTTTAGGGGGATTGAGCTATTCAGAACTGAATACAGTACGTCACTTGATTTTCTTCCTATTAACTACGGATGTAATCCTTTTAATAGTTATTTCATATATTCCTCTATGCCTTGTTTGCTAGATGGGTAAGATATACAACTAAAATTCTTATGAACTGCCTTGGAAGTACGTTTCACTAAACTCAGTCTATGAAATCTACATGTCAAACAATGGGGAATGAACAGGTAGCAAAGGGAATTATTCAAAATGACCATGGAGTTATAGTTCACTGGCTTTTGAATATGCTGTTCAAAATAACACGAAGAAGCAGGAAATCTCAAATAATCAAAACAAAGTTCCTAACAACTGTGTACCATGTTAAGATTTTGTTATCTGCTCATCAAGCCCTTTAAGAGTTGCTACATGTGACTTCCAAAAAAAGAAGAAAAGAAAGCCACAATGGTAGGGCTAATTCAGACACTGGCTTTGGTTGCGGCTTGTCTGCTGCTATTAGAGCTCCATGTAGGGCACCCAACTGGTGTGTGCTTATTTTCAAGATCGGATGTGCACATGTTGAATTGGACTGAATAAATAAAAGGTTCGTACTCCACAATGCAAAGCCGTTCAGACTCTAATTGCAGCAATTTTATGAATCTTTGTAGTTTTAGTGCATCCTACAGATAGTTCTCATACTTAAGCTTTGGTCTTTTTCCTCCTCTGTGGTTAATTCACTGAATCGCAAAAACCTAGAAGAGAAAAAAGATCTGATTAAATGCAACTAAAATCACAATCTTCTAGTTCCAAATGGTTTCATCTTAAAAATGCTATAGCTACAGGCTATGTCTTTTATAAACTGTATAGAGTTCACTGTCATATTACAAAGGGGACAGAAACACAGCGTTACACACAGCCATATTCAGGTCTTTTGACAAACATTCACTCTTCACAACAGGCCACATACCACCCACTACTTTTCTACCAGCAATTGCACATCTTAAACCTCCATCCATTTTCCCAACTTCGATAAATGTTCTACCAAGGTAGCTTATGCTGTGCTCTTCTTGCTATCTAGAGGAAGAAGAAAGTTTACTGTATCTGTGGGGTTTTTTAAAACATTAATTAAAAAGCTATGCACCTCAGTTGTGAAGAAATTTGAAAGTCTGGAAATGCTTCACTGTTCCCACAGTGCATATCACTGGAACATGCCCTCAAATGCCCTCACACATGTCTTCAGTGCATGGGAGTTACACCAACGACACCCTTTTCAGTCAGGTTTTGGGCCTGGTTATAGCATTGAGATAGCATCGATCATGCTTTTCAATGATTTGTAGAGGGCTCAGGATGGGAGAGTGGGTCCATCCTGACCCTCCTTGATTTCTCAATGGCTTTTGATATCATCGATCATGGTATCATTCTGGGCTGGTGTCCTGTGTCTAACTGCCTAATTTGTAGGCAGTCTTAGTTTCTTCCCTTTTCCCCTTCTCAGAATTTCCCCCTTGCAGAGGGGAGAGATCACTTAAACAAGCTATCTCTTCCTGAACTGCTTTTCTTGGTAGAGCAGCACTTCTCCAAAAAGCGCTCACAAGTTAATTAGCGCCCTTGGCCGGCTTGCACTGCTATCTGAAATTGGAAAAGGCCTTATTCAGTTTCATCCTAAAGACTTTCTTGTGGGATTGCAGCCCTCAGCACGCTAAGCAGACAGCCAGCACCAAGGCATTCCTTTCAATGGGTATTCCCCATTGTGTGCTTGCTTACTCTCTTGTAATCTTTTCCTCTTTAATGAATGTAAATACAGACATTAATTTCCCCCTTCTAATTGCCCCAGAACAAGAAGTGAGAATTCCAAGGGGTGGGAGAGTAGGGAAAAGGGCCTATAAGATTTACCCCTTTTCCCCAGCTTCCTTGTGAGTTGAGTTCCGGAATGTAACCTTCCCCATGCCATTAGGGCTCACCCAGCTGTTTTGGGGTCCTTTTGATGCTGTAAATATTTAGGGGTGATTTCTTAATAAATCTTTTTCAAGATTTATTGATGTCCTGGTATCTCCCTTAGTGTTCTTGTTGTTTGGTTTTAGTCCTGCAAATTCTAAATTAAGTGTCGACGCGCAGATCCACAGAAACAGCTGGCTCAGGAGGTTGGGAGTGGGAAGCACCATGTTATGGTGGTTCTCCTCTTTTCTCCAAGGCCAATTTCAGTCAATGTGGTGGGGGGAGGGGGAGAAATCAAGCCTGAGGCCCCTGCTTTGCGGAGTGCCTAAGAGCTCTACCCTTTCCCCACTCCTATTTAACATCTACATGAAGCTGCTGGGCAAGGTCATTCATCGGCATGGGTGCAGTATCATCAGTATGCTGATAATATCCAGTTGTACCTCTCCTCCCTGGGCTGACCAAGCAATGCTGTCAAAGTCCTTTCCCAGTGCCTGGAGGCTGTGGGGATCTGGATGGGGACAAACAGGCCTTGGCTCAACTCTGGCAAGGCTGAATGGCTGTGGGTTTTAAGGCTCCCTAACTCTGGGGATTTTTCATCTTTAACTCTGCATGGAGGTGTACTTCCCCAGTTAGAGTTGGTGCATAATTTGAGCATACTCCCAGAGTCTGCTCCTGCTCAAAGAGCAGGCGGCAGCTGCGGCCAGCGGGGCTTTTGCACAGGTTCATCTCGTGCACTAATTGTGCCCATTCCAGGACCAGGAGGACTTGCTCACATGACTCATGTCTCAGTCACACCCCTGGTTTGGATTACTGTAATGTGATTTACATAGAACTGAGCTTAAAGAGCACTCAGAAGCTGCAACTGGTCCAGAATGCAGCGGGGTGGGCAGTTTTGGGCATTTATCCTTATACCCATGTAACACCACTGCATCATGACCTGCACCAGCTTCCAGTAGGCTTCTAGGTACAATTCAAAGTGCTGCACCAAGGCATATGGCCAGGCTACTTGTGGAACTACCTTTCTCCCACTGTTTCTGTTCACCCCACCAGATCTAGTAGAGAGGGCATGCTCCAGGTCCCTTGTATTAAACAATGCCCTCTTTTTGGACCTCGGAGGCATGCCTTCTCAGTGGCAGCGTCTACCCTGTGGAACATCATCTCCCCAGAGATTTGGATGGTTCCAACCTTTTGCAAGGTGTTGAAAACCTGTTTCCCCAAACATTTTGGTCAAGTGGGTAGATGAGCTCTGCTGTTATTGATGTGGGGGTTTTGGTAAGTTTTCTGTGTTTTAATCTTTGTAAGCTGCCCAGAGTACTTGTGTGAAATAAATAAATAAATAAATCATTGAAATGAAATGAAATGAAATGAGCCTTCTGCAGTCCCATACTTCCTACTAGCTGGGTAGTCAATTTCATGGGCCAGGTGATGGGGCCAAAAGCATGTACACACCTACAATTTTTCCATGTCTATATCTGTGTGTGAATACAACACCTTTACACATCTACGAAATGTTGCGCTAGCATAGCTGTTTTGTATATCAGTGGTAACCCATGTGACATTTTGACTTCCTGCCACTTGGAAAGAATGCGTGCAGGTATATACTTTCTCTAACTTCTTGCAAAGCATTTTTATTTCCAAAAATAAATCTACCAAAATCATACGCTGTTTGACAAGCTTAGTGGAAACTTTGATGCATATCTTTCAATCCTGCAAAGCTGGCAAACTCAGGAAAAAAGAACCAGTTGGATTTTTTAAAAGATCCTTATTGCTAGTAGGGTAATATAACAGAATACCAAAGGCCTACCAAAATAATTCTTCCACGCAATTTATATCTAGTGTAATTAAGGTGGGGTTACTCCAAGTTTCTTTTTCATGCGTCTCCCCTCTCCTCGATCCTCAAATCTCTTCACTAACTGCCCTATTTCCTTCCTTAATTTCTGGCTGTCTCCTTTGTTTTCTCAAGGTCTGTTAGGCATTCCATCACAATGTCTCACAAATGGAGAGCAAATGTTATCATATGTTTTCAAACAGCATCTCTGTCCTAATGGATCTGTCTTCACTGGAAGGATGTACATGAAGAGTCAATGGACAGAAGTGTTTCTTCACACTGCATAATCTAGATAACGTTGTCCTAAAATATAGAGAAATATCACTGAAGACAAGTCTAGGACAAGCTGTTTTAGTTACAACTGCCCCCCCCCCCCCCCCCCAAGAATGTCTATAAAGGAAATTGCTATAGTTGGTTATCATCGCCTGGAATGAGGTTCCCCCGGAGATCTGGGTGGTTCTCACTCTACTGGTTTTTTGGAAGGCCTTGAAGATCTGGTTCTTCATCCAGGACTTTGGATAGGGTGGTTGAAGCCCCTTGAGTCATGTGGGTATGTCTCTTCTTGTTGCCTGGTTTAACCATCTTTTGTTCCTTTTGTCTTTACTGTTGTATTGTTTTATTGTTGTTTTTCTTATTTTTTACTTTGCGAACTGTGGAGTCCTTGCGGTTCTCTGAACTTGGTTGTTTTCGTGCAAATGTTTCATTACCCAGCTAGATAACATTTTCAGTGCTAGAAGGGTGTGGGGTTTGCTCTCCATTTATATATAGTAGCTTGCCCTGTCAGTGTTGGTGGGAGTTGGGCAGTGTACAAATTTAATAAATCAATCAAACTAACAATAGGGCAGCCTTCCCAACCTGGTGCCGTCCAGAAAAGTTGGACTACAACTCCTAACAACCCCAGTCATCATGGACATTTAGAACCTTAATAGAAGAGTGCCATCAGTTTTGCACAATGTCCTGGTTTCTCTGGGAATACCAGCAGGCATAAGATACTTTACGGCCTGAAACAAAGGAGAAGTTGGCACTGCCATCTCCTTATTCCATCTACAGGAATAATCTGGATTGGCAGTGGAATCTTATTTTAGCTTCTGTATCTTCAAGGTGTGTGGCATGCCCAGCTACATCTCCCATCCCCTTGGCAGCATTGCCCTGACATCTTTGCCTCACACAGCTGACTCACTCACCAAACAGGCCCCAGTTGGCTGGTGGTAGAGGCAGAATATTGGATTAGACAGAATAATGTAGCAAAGCAAATTTTACAACTCTACCACCTCCTAGCTTTAGCCAGAATCAATGTTGATGCAGTACTGGAAAATAATTTTCTTGGCTTGATTTGGTTAATGTGATTGATTGTAGGCATATATGCCTGTGAAACTGTGTGAAGTGGAAACAATGTCTTTGTAATTTTGGAGGAAAAATAAGCATGTGAAATGTGGATGGGTCATAGAATTCAATTAAGTAGAAAGATGGAGAATGGCCAGACTCTACCGTGGGCTGATCACTAGAGTACTACTCTCATCAAGTTTTAAAGAAGAAACACTGTAGTGTGACAGGATTGAAACACTTACAATAGCTGGGATCATGCTTTGTGGTATGTCATGGTTTGCTTAATAAGCCATAGCAATTTAGTTCATGGTTCAATGCTCGCTTCACACCACACTAAAAACAATTAAATGATAGGGGTCTGATGCAAGGCATGTCGTCATTGCACAGATGACCCTAATTTTGTAATTTGCATCAGTCATGTGATGCACCTGATAAAAAAGACAGAATTTGTATCCTCTGCACAGTGACACCATTTTAAGTATGTGACATCCCTTGGCCCTTATAGATGGGCATGAAATCATATTCTGGCTTAACATAATGTGGGAACTTAGCAACTGCTTTCAGTGGTACATATTACCATTCAGAATCACTTCCTAACTTAGCATGCTAAAACCAAAGCTGGGCTCACACATGGTTTAGCAACTTGTGTTATCCTACCCAATTATGGTTCGTTCAATAAACTGTAGTTAAGCAAAGCAAGCTAAGCATGTTATGTGAACAGACCCCAAGACTCAGAACTGATCTGGATGAGCTACAGTCATGAGTTTTGTGTGTTGAGCTCCCTTTGGACTGAATGTTCACAATCTCCTGGGGATGGTCCGTACAATTTCAGAAAGGTTTCGATGAGTAAGCTCCTAGAACAGTGTTTTTCAACCTCGGCCACTTGAAGATGTGTGGATTTCAACTCCCATACTGCACACTGGCTGGGGAATTCTGGGAGTTGAAATCCACACATCTTCAAGTGGCCAAGGTTAAGAAACACTGTCCTAGAAAGATTCTCACTGGATAGTACTGTGATTACATACAGATGACTATGCTTCATTTACATATATTAATATTAATAAATCAGAGCCTAAGAGCGTGACCATTTCTCTATTAACTAAGAGTAATGGGAAGGAAACTTTTCAGACCAACACTTTACAGAAACTGTCTCTGCAAGATGCTTTGACTTTCCATCTTTGAAAAGTAATAGTAATCCTAGAGCTTAATAATAGAGATAGGTCCTGCTTTTATACCATTTCTAGTATACTTACATCTGGTGGGACCAAGGAGATGGGCCTTTTCTGCCATGGCACCTGCCCTGTGGAACATCATCCCCCCAAAGGTGAGATTGGCC
Organism: Liasis olivaceus; assembly: GCA_030867105.1. Lineage (NCBI taxonomy): Eukaryota > Metazoa > Chordata > Lepidosauria > Squamata > Pythonidae > Liasis > Liasis olivaceus. The sequence continues at coordinate 49,281,294 of CM061348.1, forward strand.
CCTTCTCTGCCGTACTTCTAGAAATCACTCAAACGTTGGCTGTGTCAGCAGACCTGGGGAATCTCAAGGGAACGGTGTTCGTAATATCCAATGCTCTTGCCTATCCTTTTTTAATAAGAACATCAGTGTTTTTAATGGTAGTGTGTTCTAATATTGTTATTTTATGGTTTTACTGTACGTCGCCCAGAGCTGCATTCTGTGAGATGGGTGGCCATATAAATATGATTGATAGATAAACAAATAATAAATAAATACTTATAAAAGGAGGGTGGCAATTAGAAGTTATCACCTGCCTTATTAAAACCATTGTCAAGAAGCCCCTAGTCTGAAAGTTCCCCCAGATCTTAGCATTGCCACCAGTTGCAGGAAGAAGGGCAAAGACTGTCGTTGGCAGTACTGTGGAAGTGGTTTGCCACTTCTAGGAGTTGTTTTGTTTTCCCCAACTCCCTACCTACCACATAGCACTAGTACTTATTCACCCAGTCCAGCCCTGCTTCGCTTCTAGGGATCAGCCATGGTTGGCTAAGTGCCAAAATGTGGAGAGTTATAGACCCAGCACAGCTGAAGGGCACAGTAGGTGCTTTACATGCACTTCTGCATTCTAGTTTCTTAGGCTATTCTTCCACACTGGCAGCACCCTTTTCACAGGAGACTTTCTGCAGGCAGAATGGAAAACATCACCCAAACCCAAAGATCGTCTTGTTCAAAGAGGGGCATCTTGGCTGCTGAATCCCCTCCCCTGCTTGCCACAGGGAATCAAATTAAAGCATCCTCCTCAGATGGCTGGCCAACCTTTGCTTAAGGGCATCCAAAGACAGGGAGTTCCCAAGCTCTCTAGACAACTGGTTCCGCTATTGATTTTTTTTATTCACAGCCCTCTGGACGCTGCCTTCCTGTCACTGACGTCCATTGTTCCATGTTCTGCACGACAGAGTGGCCTATACCTTCAGGCCACAAAGGTCACTTTGTCAGGTGCATGAAGCTGGAGGCGGGGAAGCCTTTTTTCCCACTGAAGGACAGATTCCTTTGAGGCATTTATGCAAGGCCAGAGTTAAACAAGGGTTGGGTTACCTTTTCTCATTTTTCTACTACCCCCTTTCCTCTCCCTCTTCTCCTTTTTTACTCCCCTGTGTAGGCAACAGGAAAGCGGATGCCAATTGGGTGCACACAGAGGATTTTTGAAATTAGACTCTGTCCCTGCAGAAGTTCTCACCAAAGTGGGTGAATTTCTAAGCTCAGAGTTCAGCTAAGAATACAGCAGGCATTATTTGGCCATGTCAAATGCAAACAGATACAGACCTAATCAGAAGGTAAGGGATAACTTAGTTCAATTCTGTTCTACCTTTCTGCAGGTTTGCTCAGGTGACCACTTCACAAGGACAAGCAAGTTTTGGTTTAGGAAAATAATCATTTAAGGTGCCACAAGAGCCTTGTTATTTAAAAAGATCCATCTTGCATCTAGGCTGGGCAACCTAGTCTCAGTGCAGAAGCGAAGTAGGTCAGGCCTGATTCGTTCTTGGATGGAAGACCAGGAAACTCCTATAGGCTAGACTAGGAAATTATAAAAGAGGAAAGGAGGCAATGACAAAGCACTCCTGAATTAAATGCCAGGAAAATTGCATAGATATGGCCATGTGGTCACTAGAAAATGAGCTGGACTCGAGGGCATTTTCACCTTTTAGGGTCTAACTAGAATATATCCATACTTGTTACTAGCACTGTCTCTTTGATTAGAAAGAGGTGCCATGGGGGGGGGGGTGTAAGTTCCACATTGCACAGTGCTTCAGGCCATGACTCAAGAAGGTTCTTTCAACCCTTCCTGTTGTGTCTTCATCCTAATGAAAATTGTTCCTGCCTACAACTATTTACTCAGTGGTTTTTTGTTTGTTTGTTGTTTTATTTTAACAATAAAATGGAAGCAAAGAAGATCTTTATAAGGAGGGGGTGGGGGTCAAGTGCAGAAATGCCACAAGGAAAGAGTTAACCTACTCCTTCCCTTGGCACAGTTCTTCTTCAACTCTTGGGTCCCCTGTACTTGCTTTTGCAAGCCATGAGACATGGATGTTCACAAGCAATTCAAAAGAATACTTTAACTGCAATCTAATTAAATGCATATTCCTTATAAGACATTTTTTTAAAAAAGCAGAAGAGGAACCAATAAAGGATTTGCATGTGAAAATAAATAACTATCACATGAGTTGCCTGAATTTATACAGTTGCATTTAGAATAAAGCTGAGTGTTTGGTTTGGTATTATAAATCACATTAAGAAAAGGAATGGGTTTGTTTTCTAGGCATTATGATTTTTTTTTTTTAGAAAAATGGGAAATGTGATTTTCCCCCAAAACAATAATACAGAATATCTTAGAAAATGTATAAGTTCCACATATCACAAATTCTGCCAGTATTCTGCCATTAAAGATATTGTACCAGTCTCCGAGTTTTCTTTGAAAGCTCACAGTGGCAAAGAATTGAGCACTAGAACTGGAAGATTGGACAGCTGGCTTATAGTCCCTAGTGTCATTACAGCATAATGGCTACAAAAATCAATTTATCCATTACAATGAAGATTGGAACCATAATGCAAAATAATGCATTTATTCAATAGAACTTGCCAATACAGTTGAAAAGACTTGCTAATTTTCCTGCATGGAGTGACTAAAATTAACCTCTGTCAGTAAAATTGTTCTTTTGATTCCTATGCATAGGATTTCTAAGGAAGATGTATAAACTAATTCTGCTCTAAGAACAAGCCTTTGGGAGACTTTTTTTTTTTAAAGAAACTACTTCAGCTAATTTGCTCCCTCCCCCTAAAACACCATTATTGTCTATAACTGCACTGACATATTAGCAAATGGGTCTGGCCTGTTTTTCTTAACAATAATTTTTGCTTGAATGATCTATTCTTGGAAAAGCATCAGTAGAAATATGTCAAGTACATCAGGAAATGCTGCAGGAGGCTTGGCTTTCATTTGCTGCAACTTTATTAATCTGTCATTGAATGACTTGCTAAATCAAGAGAAATGTCACTAATCCAAAATAATGTTTGAGCAAAGTGATGGTATTGGGGAAAGGCATCCAAAGCCTCTGTAACTTTCTACTGTTCCTATAATGAGACATGGAATCAGTTCACGCTTAGTTGAGTTACGCTCAGGAATATTGCACAAAAATGTGCAAGAGTAGCTGCCAGGCCACGTTCTCACTGAAATGGTGGTGTGTGTGTGTGTGTGTGTGTGTGTGAAGGGAGGCAAGTGACAAAATATGCATCATGATGCAAATACCACAACTTACAGACTTGTATTGGTGAGATCTAACTTTAACTTTTTAAAGCTTTTGTTTTTTAAGCGTGTGTCTAAATTTGACTTTGACCCCAAAGGGCCTGTTTCTCCCTCTCTCATAATATAAGGTCCATTCACAGCATAGATCCAGTTCCTGTGATTCTTCATGACAGTCAGGGCAATTCTGCACAGTAGCCTTAAGCTGCTTGTCTCCTGCAATGATATTAGCTGGAAATAAAGCCATCTTAGGAAATAGCTGTCAAGATTTCAAGCTTTGGCAATCATGCTGGCTAGCTGTTCTCTCTGGACAGTGGTTACCCCACGCTCCCAATTGGTGGGTTCCCCTGCTTTTTTACCCCTTCCACCTGTGCCAGGAAAACAAGCACCAACAGCTTACCTTTCTGTAAGAGGCAAAAGGACACACCATTTCCATTTGTGTGAGCAAACTATATCTAGTCATGGACTTATACAGCTGGGACGGATTTTAGAGGCAGTCTAATCCAATCCCCTGCCTCACTGCTTGCTCTCAAGGAGAACATGACCTGTCCACTGATGGGCAGAGGGGGGGAAAACCCCCATTTAATGTCATCACTCTTAAACTAGAAGAGAAAGCTGGCAAACTCTTGTCAGTTTCATCCCCAGCCCTTTCACTCAGTCCAAAGAGAGGCCTTCTCCCAGCAAGCCCTGTTAGGCCAACTTCAGCAAGCCAGAACTGTGAGTGGATCCTAATTCAGGAGAACTGGGAAGTGCATCCATGCTGGGAGAGAAGAGGGGAGGGGAATTGTTTTTTCTCCTTTTTTATTGTCAGAAATAAGTTTTGGGGGTTGCTGTACTCACCTGCGCAAGGACTTTTTCTCTCACACACACAGACATATGCGCATAGGATCATTTCTTCTTATTCCCCTCTCATTGGCCGCCCCCACCTCTTGTCTCTCCACCACTTCCCTGCTTTTTGGACATTTCCAAATCTAAAAAGAAAGAAGAAAGAAAGAAAAAAAGGCAAGCTTCGGCATTTCAACTGCTTCCCAACAGAGTTAAAGCTTCCCAGCAGTTAAAAAATGAAAGGCCAGGAGGTTCACTGGTTCTCCCATGGACTGATTAAGACAAAACCAGAAGGTTCCAGCAGCCCTGGACAAAATGGCCAGAGAGGAGGGTGACCAGAGGGGAGGGTGTGTGGCCTGCCTGCCCCAGCACACACGTGTCAATGGGAGTGGAGGTGTGGCCCACAATGAAAGGGGCACAACAGGCTGTTGGAAAATGCTGCTTTGGATGCAGAGCAAGAAAGAAAGATGTTACCTTTTTTAAAAATAAAAATCATGTCACCCTGTGGGCTGTTTTACATGCTTTACGGAATGGCATACTGCAGTCCCCACTGCTTTTATGTTACTCCCCTAACGTGCTGCCAAGTTTATCCCTGAAGTCTTATATAATAGGACTCTAAATTATCCATCTCTAAAGAATGAGCGCAATAGTTCTAAGTGTTGCATTTAACAATATAGAAGACCTGTGAAATCTTTATATGAGAAGTTATAAAACTTTATGTTTGTACCAAAACTACACAGGCCATTTAAAGCCTTGTGCTTTCATATTATCCTTAGAGTAGAGATGCTTCCTGAAGTCAGTCCTGATACAGCTGGGGTCAGGGATGTGCTGGATGCCCCCCCCATTAACTTTTTGGGGTGGCCTTAGCATCTTTTGTTTTTAAAAATAATTTGATATAAAGGAATCTTGGGACCATGGAGGGTGGTGACGCAATGTGGAGAGAGGGGCCTGGTTGCCTCTGCAGAGGCGAAGGGAGAAGAGAGGCCCCGCCTCTTTTGTTGCTCAATCTTAGCCAAGGGGTGCTGGGGGGGGGTGCTGGAGGAAAACCCGAGAGAGGGAGAGTGCAGGTGCTGAACCTGGTAGCATTACTTGCTCTCATCTGGCCTTCAGAGAGGCCGCAGCAAAGAGACAGCGAGATAAATGGGATGCCTATAAAAACTCTCACATCTTCTTGATGTCGGTGACTAGACAGCCCCTATGAACGAGTTGTCATGATGACCATTATATGATCACAAAAATAAACTCCAGGTTACATGGGAAGATAAAAATGCCTTTACAGGGGAGAGAAGAAGGAACAGACCGGTGCTCAGAGTGCAGTTCTGCACCCACTTATTTGGAATGAGATTCAGTAGAGCTTAAGAGCTTACTCCCAGGTAAGTGGATATAAGATCTCAATGTAAAACTCAGACTGAAGAGAAAGGTGAAGCTGGGCACATGCAAGGTCAGGGAGACTCCAGTATTTCAAGAAATAAAGGGGCAATTATAATATCAGAGAAAATAAAAATAAAAGGAAATAAGAAATGTAGCCATACAGGAAATCTGGTGGTTTGATGCTCAAATTAGGGAGTAAAGAAGGGAATGTTTGATTTCTTCTCCCAAATATGGTGGCAGAGCTCCTACAGAAGGTAAGACCAGGGTTGTGCGTGGGCTTTTTTACAACTGCTGTATGGCAAGTCACGATTTCCCATCATAATTCCACCATCCATTTCCTAGTTAATCACTGCCAAACTCATATTCCAAAGGCACTATCATTTTTTTGACCCTGGCCCTCTACTTTCATGATATTCTTTCTTCTCTGTGAAGGAGCTGTTACTAGTATTGCACGATTGGGTTTATTTCTTTTGTAGGAATTGGAAGAATTTCAAAGACATGTCCCCTGCGGGTGGTGGAAAGAGAGGGGGGTGGGCTTACTTTCTCAAGCCTGCAAGGTGATCAAAAGGTTCTCACTGACAATGCCCCGTGCATACGACTAGCAAGGCAAGGATCTTCTTAGGCTGGCATCCGCTGGTGCTGCTTCATGGCTGCCTGGGCCTTGCAGGAAAAGCTGCTAGGTGGCAAGATCTATGAGTAAAAAGCCACATAAGCACCAGCAGGGCTTTAGGAGCAGCTTGCTTCTGTAAATCATTAGGTCTTCATGTTTCTAGTGCCTATTGTTACTCATTCAGCACTTGTCCCTTTTTATGGAATATTTTATTTATTTATTCAAATTTATTAGCCAGCCAACTCCAATGGACTCTGGTGGCATACAGAACTGGAAAATCCATAAAAACAGATAAAACGTCAAACCAAACAGACAGCCCAGACTAAAATGACCTTATAAACAAGACAAATCAAATCAAACAGGCCCCCCAGAAACACAAGAGTTCATTAATCCATTAACCTTAAGCCTGGGACCACAGCCAGGTTTTCAGAGCTTTCTGGATCCCTAGGAGAGACAGTGCATCTGGGGGGATGCTGTGCCAGAGGATGGGGGCCACAACAGAGAAGGGGTGCTTCCTCGGTCCCAAGATGACAACGTTTAACAGAGGGGACCTGGAGTGCACCCACTTTGCTGGAACGTACCAGGTGGGCAGAAACAATTGGAGACAAGTGGTCCCTCAGATATCCAGGCCCTATGCCATATAGGGCTTTACAGGTAATAACCAGCACCTTGAATTTCCCTCGGAAGCCAACTGGCAAGCCATATAGCTCACGTAGCAGTGGGGCACATCAGCATACCAGAAGGTGCCTGTTCCTGTTTGTGCCTCTGCATTTTAAACTAGCTGTAGCTTCTGGGTGGTCTTCAGGAGCAGCTCCATGTAGAACACATTACAATAATCCAATTGTGAGGTGACCAGGGCATGAATAAATGTCAAGGAAAGTGGGCAACTGGTACACAAGATGAACCTGTGCAAAGGCCCTCCTGGCCACAGCTGCCACCTGCTCTTCAGGCAGGAGCTATGAATCCAGAAGGACCCCCAAGTTGTGCACCAGTCTTGAATGGGGAAGTGCAGCCCCATCCAAGACCAATGATGGTAACATCCTTGACCCTGGAGGGCCAAACAAACCCAGCCACTCAGTCTTGTCAGGATTAAACCAAAGTCTGTTCTGCCCCATCCAGACCCAAACAGCTTCTGGATCAGTACATTGATAGCTTCACCTGTGTAGTTTGGGGCTGAGATGTAGAGCTGTGTAAAATCAGTATACTGATGATACAAAACCCTGAACCAGTGGATCACCTCACCCAGTGGTTTCATGTAGATGTTAAACAGGAGAGAGGAGACTGTCAAACCCTGAGGCACCCCACATGCAAGGGGCCACGGATGTGATCTCTCCCCTCTGTCAACACTGATTAGAACCAACCACAGAGGAAGTATATGAACCACTGGAGCACAATGCCTCCTACTCCTAACCCCCACAGCTGGTTCAGAAGGATACTGGTCCAGAAGAATACTGTGGTTGACAGTAATGAAAGCCACTGGGTGGGTGCATCACACCCAACCCACCACAGGTCATCAACAAGCGGGACCAATGCTACCTCTGTGTTGTGCCTTGGTCTGAAACCAGACTGAAATGGGTCCAGATAATCTGTTTCCTCCAAGATCCTCTGTAGATGTCGTCCAACTGCCTTTTACACAACCTGCTCCCCAAAAAGAAGATTGGAAACTGGCCAATAAATATCCAACAGGGAAGGGTCCAGTGATAACCTCTTTAGGAGGGAGCATACCACTGCCTCTTTCAAGTCTGGTGGGACCACCCCCTCTCTCAAAGGGGCTGAAACCACTGCATGGACCCACCCTGTGGTCACCTCCCGGGCTGCCTTAATAACCAGGAGGGGCCAGAGTCTAATAATCACATGGCCAAACTAACAGACAGATCTTGTCTGCTTCCTCAGGCATAATAGAATCAAACTCACTCCAGAAAATATCATAAGATTGTGCCCCAGGCAACTCACTTGGATTTGCCCAGTCAGAGTCCAACTCTGAGTGAATATGAACAACTTTGTCTGCCAGACAGCATGAATATTCCTCAGCATGGCTGTGCAAATGATCCTGTGGCCCAGCCCACCCAATAGGGAGTGGGTCACCCTAGAGAGGGCTGCTGGGTGGGTATCGGCAGACGCAATAGCCATACAGATGTGTAACGTTTTCCAATCATTCATTCATTGGGTAAGATGTATTGCATGATATATACTGTACAGAGGAGGCAGTAAAGTTAAACAAAATGGTTTAATAAATAACATGAAGGCTATTTAACAAGTTATTGCTTGCAGAATACTCATTGGCAGAGTAAAATTCCATTCTGGGTCTTTTATTCACTGGAGTAGGCCCTAGTTCATTGTAGCTTATATTGCAATAAATCTGTTGGTCTTTAAAGTGTCCCAAGACTCTGTACTTGCAGATGTTATTTTAGATTAACATGAACCTGTTGTAAAACAATCAGACTGAATGCTGTTTTTTTCTATCACTCTTTTGCTTTGCCCTCTTCATTTGTAGTTCATTTGTGTCTGTCTCTGAGATGTGGGGTCCACTGCAGAGCCAGCCTTGTACAAGGTATTCTGTTCTATTCTATTCTATTCTATTCTATTCTATTCTATTCTATTCTATTCTATTCTATTCTATTCTATTCTATTCTATTCTATTCTATTGATACACTTTGCTTTTTGTATTTGTTCTTTTTGACTTTCTTTGTGACTTTTTTGTACACTGCTGAGAGTCACATTGTCTCTGGGCAGCCATATAAATGCTTTAAATAAATAAATCCATCAGTGCAGAAAACACTAAATCAGCATCATCTTGTGTTGTCTTGTCCAGCATTACTGACTTTCACAAAATAATGTCAGTATCAGAAGAGATTGTGTATTTGCAAGACATGTCCTAAATATTTCAGGGCATCTGTTTTAGAGTTTATGGTTTATTGAAATCTGCACATCCCCCACCTCTGGTCTTTCTCCCTCTAGAGCACTTGAATCACTTGAACAACTGAAATCAATCAGATGACCGTATCACTGTCCAACATAGACACATTTACCTGGATAGTAATCTTGGAGCAGACTGGATAATTAGTCGTATAAAACATGAACCTAATGTAGCATGTAAGACAGATATCCTTGCATAGGATTATTTTGATCACTATGAGATGTGGTTTGTAATCCTGTCTCAGACTCACAAGATATTGTATCTATTTCAGGCATTGTATAGGAACATGGCAGGACCACTGGACAAAGTTATTCAGGAAAATCCGCGGAAGTCTCATGGGATAGAATGTGAAGGAATTTAGAGCCGACCTTGGGGAAGGTACAAAAGACAGGGATTTGAAGAAGAGATTATACAGTTCTGAGATAGAGGAATGTGGGAGAAAAAAACTCAAAATAACCCTGCCCTGAATTTGTTTACTTGGGGCAGAGAGAAATGTGGATAGGCTTTCAATACTCTGTTAGTGTACCTTATTACAATAAACAGTATTCCTGGAATCCTTGCTGTGCCTGTTTCTTGAACTGGCCTATCTTGAAGGGCTGACACATCTTGTCTTCCATCACAATGGAATCATGCATGGATTATTACATCCATGCAAAAGGCTAGATCCAAAGTGTATATTACCAAATACATAAAAGCCAGATATAATCTCATGCTATAGGAGATTTGTTATAGGAATCAGAAACATTTGTGGTCCACCAAACAAGATAGACTTTTACCTGTCCTTAAAGATTAAAAGCCTTACATTTCTCAGAATCACAGTGGGAACTACCTCTACCATCTTGGGTAGAAAGATTATTAGGATAAGTGGTACATAAAAGATCCCAACCATGTTTCTATTCTTCAGCTCCCAACATTAATTATGAAAGGGACTATCTGATCAGGGAGTCAGAATCTTTATGAAGTACAGTAGAGGTAGGCAACCTGTGGCCCAAAGGCTGCATTTAATCCCTTCCCCACATACCCCCTTTTCAGAGCCTACTCAGATCCCCCCAACCACTTTAACAAACTTTGGCAGTGAATTGCCAAATATCACTGGCATGATTTCCTGCCTTACAGTATATGTCCCAAGATAGGCTTAATATATCAAATAACAGCTAACCTCCACAAGATGATGATGATGATGATGATGATAAACAGATATAAATAAAATCCTGACTCTATTCATTGTGCATCATCCTGCCAACTCTGATCCTCAGCTCCCCCAATACTTTCACCTTGGCCACTAAAGGGTTGCCCACCATGGACCACAAAAAAACCATCTTCCCACTTTCAAATCATTGCTGATCCTGTGTACAACACTTGTGGGGGAGGAGGAAGGCATTTGCACCAGGTTAGCTTCATGTGCAGTCTGGTATTCAAAACAACACTGTACAGATGAAGTTGTTGTAATTTCATGGCAGCTTTATGGAATTTGGCATCTATAATCTATGTCCAGGAGTCTACTTATGATATCACACTGCCTGTCATTTATAGGAGGAGATGCTACACGCACACCCCTATGTTTGTATCCCTTTGCTTCACTAGAGTTTAATGAAATTATTTATTTTTGCCATCATTTGATACCTTGAGTGAACACTATATCTCGCTGCCTTCTTGGAAAAAAAAAAGATGATAAATCACTCAGGCAAGTATACCACACTTACTGCATTGGCAGAAAGCTATGTCAAGCCGTGATGGGAAGCAAATTATCTGAAGCCCTTCCTTTCATTGCTCAACTACCTGATGATAGTTCGTTTTGCTGGCTCTTGTGTTGAGTGGGGCGGGCTGCAGCTTGTCAAGAAAACTTACTAGAAAAAGGTTGTCATTTGCTGAGAATGAGTCCTTCATTAGCAGCATTCTTCAGGAAAGGAGCGTTTTTGAAAGACTTCAGGAGGCTGTAGCCTGCAGGGCACCTGGTTTCTACAGTTTATGAATATGAATGCACATCAATGTTAATGAGAAATATTGGAGGAGGGGAGGAAGAACCAAGGAAGCAGAGCAAATGGAGAGGTTGAACAGCTAAAGGACAATCTTGTATTTGAAGAGTTTTACAGGTGAAGAACAGGGCTAGTCATACCATAAGTCAGACTGAGACAGTTGCTGTAGATGGCAGGTGAGGGCAATGCTATTTGGGAGAAAGATTATTTCAGATATAGACAAATTATTAAAATGCAGATGCATCCTACTGGGAACCAAAGTACATACTGTCAAGATCATGTTCTTTCCATTTGCAACATATGGTTGTGAAAGGTGCATAATCAGAAAGGCTGACTGAAGAAAAATGGATGCCTTTGAATTATGGTGCTGGGGAAAATTGTTGAGAATACCTTGCCCTGCAAAGGGAACAAATCATTCACCACTACTTGAGGTAAAACCAGATTATGCATTGGAAGCAGTGAAGCTAAAGCTTAAGTTCCACATACATGGAAAGGCAGGAGTCATTGGAAAAGACTCTGATGCTTGGAAAAATTGGCAATTGAAAAAGAAGTTGACAGGAGACAAGGTGGCTAATATGAGCTTACAAGTACTCCAAGAAGCAGTAATTGATGGACAGTCCTGGTGAAGTGATGTCTGTCAGGTCACAAGGACTTGGAAGTAACTAAACAAAATACCTCACAATTAGTGTAGGCTCCTTTTGATATGTTGAAGGAACTTGTGAATTCTGATTATTTTTCATGTATTGTATAATAAAATGATGCTATCAAAAGAGTGACAAAAATAAGGTTGCTCTCACAGTCTGTTAATTAAAATTAGTCCTCACTAATTCATCAATTAAAGTAATAGTGGATTCATCTGTTGGATTAAACCAATTAAGTGGTGTGGCCTTTGTAATGGGTTGCTGCAGAGACCCAGCAATGGAGAGCAAACGTCTGCAAAGCCAGCATCAACGTATTTACAGTGGCTGCTGCTATGGCATTCTGGGAGGCTTACAGTGACGTGCTGGACTTACAGAGCAGTGCCCTTGGGTGGGGGTGTCAAAACCAGCAAGATGATGGGCAGAGCTTCAGGGTGCAAATCCTGCCCCTTTTGAATGTGCACTCATACAAAGGGGCAGGGCTTTCAATAGGGTGCTCTGCCCATCGACTTGCTGGGTTTGACCCATCCCTATCCCCCAAGCAGACCCTGTTGCTGAGATAGCCAGCAGGTTCCCTGAGTAGCAGCCACAGAGCCATGTCAGAACACTCTGCTTGGCAGGAAATCAAACTTGCTAGACTGCTCTGCCTCCTTTGATAAGCATGGCTTATCATGACACTGGCAGCAGTGGAAAGGGAGAACATAGGATCCAGCCAGAACTTTTAAAATCTCCTTTTTCATCCCTTGGCTTCATTGGACCACTGATGCCTTGTCCTCTCTGAGTTAGGGTGCTGGGGATTCAGCTTGTATACAGCTCATTAAACATATGAAAATAAGAGACATTCTATGGCCCATTCTTTGAAAGCTCTGATGTTTCTTGACACAGCATGTTGAATGCTTAATAAAGGGAAGAAACATTTTGTGATACAGCAGACCCAACAAGATGAATGCACTCCATAATTTCATTCTCAGGAAATGAAACAATTGAATTTCATCAGGAAAGGCTTGAGCAGGGTATGGACATGGATATGTCTCTCTCTGTGTGTGTGGTTTGTTGCAGACTTCTGCATTGGTTCTAAAACTAGGTTTAGAAGAGTTCCTGTGTTAATAGAGAAGATGATGGAAAATATAGAAAACTTCTTACTAGGGTTCAGCCTTTTCCCTATTATTCAATTTGCAAGGCTATTATTGATCTCAGCTGCAAACATGAAGAGGAACATTTATTAAAGCAGCATTTGTATCTGTTTTCAAGCTACTCGTAGCAGCTGATTTCCTCACTTGAGCTACAGCGTGGATTAACTGCTTGATGGTTAATGATACAACTACAGCTCTTGCTAGTTGTACTTGCCTTTTTGTAGATGGTGTCTGGATATTTGCAGCCCAGATCTGGTAGCCTACTTTTTTTTTTATCTAATGTTTTAAAGCTAGTATGGCTTGGTATACTGATTTATAGTAAAGATAGCTTGGTTTGCTGTCAAGCTATCACTGAACTTGTTGTAATGCTAGATCACAGTTTTGCTCCAGATCTTTCTCCTCTCCTTTTTCTACAATGACATAGCAATACTACATTGAAATAAAACCCAGAAGTTCCTGAAGGGTATCCCACTTTAAATATGGGGTCACTTCTGAGTTACCCAATCTGTGAGAATTCATAATAGGCAATTTTTCCCATGGTGAAGGAATTCTATACAGCCCTTGAACCTGACCCAAAGGGCAAAGTTTCCAGAGCCTGTTAAACTTTCTTCAGGTTTCTTTGCCATTCTTGTTCTAAGCTTGTGGCATTTCCCCTAAGCACCAGGTGTACTTTTTTACATGAAGTGAATTCATCTGCAGTTTAGGATATTCCTCTTCATTTTTAGTTGAATGTATTTCCAGGCTGGCTGTGATGGTCACAAATCTATTTATGTTTCAGTGTCCTTGGCATTTGGCATGGCTTAAGACAGAAAGTGGTGAGAGAGGATCTAAGATGGAGTTAGTGAAACAAAAGCAATCTCAGCCTAAACAGTGACTGGTGCAACATCACAAAACTCCAGTGACATTCATACTGATGATTCACAACTTCTGAGGTTCTGAGTCGAATTGTTGTTGGTGGAATTTGGAATTCTGTTCGGTGAAAGATGAAAGTGAAGGATGAAATTGAAACTGACTGAGTCTGTGAGTGAACAAATGATATTTTAAGAGCCTGGGCGGGGGGGGGGGGGGGGGGGAAGTAGGATTTTTTTCCATAAGCAATGAAGACAAGGGCAGAGGAGGAATGTGGTAGAGTCTAAATTCCCCAGTTGGCTGGGGAATTCTGGGAGTTGCAGTCCACACATCTTAAAATGACTGAAGTTGAGAAACACTGATCTAAATGAACACAAAGGCAACTTTCCAGCATAAACATCCATTTTTAAAAGTATTTTAGTGAAAAATAGAAATGGATGAAAAGAATCCCAAATGGGGTTAAACCAAGTCATTGCAAAAACCACTTTCAGTCTGTGGACAGACTTGAAGTTTTTAATGAGAGATTAAGATACACACTATGCTCACAAACACAACCTGGACACAAGAAGTTTCCTTAAATCCTGGGAGAGATGGATTCTCAGAGAAATGAGACAAATAAGAGAAGAAGTCCTATCAACAGTTAGTAGGAGATAGAACAGCAAAATGGAACCTCAGTGAAGAAAGGCAGTCCATGACTGAAGGGCAGATATTTGGCATGGTAAAAAGGGGAAGGCTGCATAATAGCTAACCATGCTGGAAGGAGGCACTGGTGAAAAAAGGACAGTGCTTGACTTTTCTAAAGGTCCAATATTTAAATTATATTATCATTTAATGAAGGTTCTTAGAAGGCAAATATGATGTGAATCCTGCAACTGGGTTACCTGAAAGTTGCAACACTTGTACATTAATTGCATGTGGGGATCATATTGATATTCAGTGAGCCAGGAGTGTAGTTGGTGGTGGTCAAAAAAAGTAAAAATGGAGGCCATGACATGCAATCAAAGCTCCCCATGCCCAACACATGTAAAAGATTTTGTGGCTTGACTTTCTGTTCCCCTGCCTGCCCGCCCACCCACCCCCCTCCTGTGGATACCCCTAAATTGAGCCTTTCTAATGCATCTTGAAGAGAAAGGAAGTCAGTGATGGTGGTGGAGAGAGGACAGTTTGAGAAGGCAGCAGTAAGTATCCTATGCAAATACTAAGGTCAATGGCTTAACACGCCTGGTTGTTGTTCAGTCGTTAAGTCGTGTCTGACACTTTGTGACCCCATGAACCATATCGCTCCAGAGCTTCCTGTCCTTCACTGCCTCCCTGACTTTGCTCAGTTTCATGCTCATTTCTTCAGTGATGCTATCTAACCATCTCATCCTCTGCCATCCCCTTCTCCTTTTGCCTTCAATCTTTCCCAGCATCAGGGTCTTCTCTTCACATTAGGTGACCAAAGTATCTAAGCTTGAGCTTCAGTATCAATCCTACCAATGAGCAGTCAGGGTTGATTTCCTTTAAGATTGACTGGTTGGACCTCCTAGCAGTCCAGGGGACTCTTAAGAGTCTTCTCCAGCACCACAGTTCAAAGGCATCAATTCTTCGGTGTTCAGCCTTCCTTATGGTCCAGCTCTCACAGCCATACATTACTACTGGAAAAACCATAGCTTTGATTATGCGGATCTTTGTTGGCAAGATGATGTCTCTGCTTTTTAATATGCTGTCTAGGTTTGCCATAGCTTTCCTCCCAAGGAGCAAGCGTCTTTTAATTTCATGGCTGCAGTCTCTGTCTGTGGTGATCTTGGAGCCCAAATAAGTGAAGTCTGTTACTGCTTCCATTTCTACCCCTTCTATTTGCCAGGAATTGATGGGTCCAGATGCCATGATCTTAGTTTTTTTAATGTTGAGTTTCAAGCCAACTTTTGCACTCTCCTCTTTCACCCTATTTTATCCTGGCATTAGGTAGGCAGGCAGTTAACTGAAACAAGCGTTTTAGTAAAACATAATATTTCCATTGCCAAGTCTGTCCCTTAGATGCATTCTTTCCCTAAAATAATACAATAATAAATGTCACTGTGGAATACTAGCTTGTATGTTGGGCTTAAATTCTGTCAGTTCATCTCCACTCAAATTCCCTTTCTTCGCATCCATCCCCCAAACCAATCATCTCCTGAAATGAAATCTTAGTATGCATGACTGCCTTGTTATTTTATTACTTTTTATTGATTTAATTTCTAAATCTATTACTGGATTATTCTCGGTGAGACTTATGTTGACATAAAATATAATGCATCATCATCAAACGATAACAGTTAAAGATAGCAGAAATGCAATAAATAAGACTCAAGGAACCTTGTGTAATAAAACACATGATCCTTATCTGCTTAAGGGAGAAACCTGAGCTCCTTAAGAAGGTGGGTGGAGGAAAACTTTGAAAGCTGCAGATTCACACTGTCTCTCACAGGTTCTATTCTTGTCCACCAATCACCAACTTCATGCTTCAGAAGAGGCAGAAAGAGCATTTCCCAGGAGTAGCTTAAGGGAAGTTGAGGTTCTGCAGCATCCTCCAACACTCTAGAAACAGGTTTTAGGATTTTCCCAATCTCAGCATTTGAAGTGCTTGAGATAGAAAACGTATGTGAAAAACTGTCTTTCCTCTACTCTCCCCAAATCATTGCGAGCTTAGCAGAACTCTGGATATGGCAGTGGCTCTCTTCTCCAAATAATTTAGGGATGCTCCAAAAAGGGCCAGTAAAAACAATACTGTAAGGTCTTTTCCTGAAGCTTCACCAAGATATGTGCCAGATAAGGCAAGTGTCTCTAGTGATGGTTTTCTCAGTGGGACTCAACTGCTGGAAAAGGCTCTCTGTCTATACACATTACTTTGCCTTGTTGAAAATCCTAGGAGTTCCAAAACATCTGAAGAACACTAGAATGGAGAAATTAAGTTGCAACTCTCTTTCAGCAGAATGGCCTCCTTCTCATCATCTCCTGCAACAAAACAGAGAATGTAGCTCCTTGGGACAGAGGTTCCTGGTCCTTTCTTTCAACCTTCTAGCTATGTCTGCATGACACAATAGCCATAAATCATGTGTTAGTGTGGACCATGGGTTAGCTTCTATGTTTGGGAGGTGTAGCTCCTGAATTATCTGCCTGCCTGAGATCTGTTGTCCAATCCCAGGAGGAGTGTTACTAATCATAAAGGAACCCTAAGCAAACCAAGCTACTTGTTTCTGTAGTTAGCTCCAGACAAAACAAGTACGAGTCTTGCATTCTGACAGAATGCTTAACAAACCACACAGATGGCGGGTTCAGGAGTTGCATCACTGGCATTCACACTGATGATGCCTTGTGGCCTACCATGTCATGTGGACCTGGCTATTACAGCAAGTTCCAACTACAACAACACTGAATAATAATGTATTTCTGATGGCAAATCAATATAGAATGCTTCAAAGTTCATTTGTATTCTTTCTGTAGACTCAGGTGTTGAAATAGCTGCAAATGGGAAAATGTGTTGTTGGCATTATTAGTATCAGCCTCAACCAAAATGCTACTTTGTTCAATCCTTTAATCACTGTGAAGGCATTGAGGCCAGGCTAGAAGTAGCTGCTTTCCACAAGAAAAAAATATCTGTAATTGCTGGCAAAATTGATAAGGTAATGAGGTTTTGAACGATTATCAAACTCCTCAGTTGAGTGCCCTAATGTCCAATATAAATCAGGCCCCTGCTGAGAAGACTCAGCCATCTTTAAAGGGGAGGGAATGAACAGTCTCTGGCTTCACTGGGGATTTAGAAGAACCTGGAAAGGTTGGAGTCTTATATTGAGCTAATCTGATCTCTTTCTTCTTCACCTGGAGCCCCTGCAAACCTCAGCTGCTTTGGAATATCAATTTCTTTCTAAAAATGTTTCAGATAATATTCCCAACCACTATGCAGATCATGTTCCACATGGTGGCTGCACTTTCAGGCTATTTTTTAAAAAATGTAATATGCATTATTATATTTCTGCATTTTATTCTGCAGTACCCCCAGGTTGTGGGATGGCATTCTGTTTCTGAGAGTAAGAAGAGAAGAGGGAGGAGGGAGAGAAAAAAGATGAGAAGGGGAACTAAGAGCTGGAAGGAAGGGAAAAGAAGAAAGAGACATAGAGGGAAGGGAGAGAGAAAGATGTCAAGCAGAGAAAATTAATGGGAGATGGGTACTGCTCTTGACTCCACCCTTAGGAACTTTGGGAATGTGCTCCTCCGGATGACTGCCTCCTAAGGAATGCAACCTAGGCCATAAGAGTTCCCCCTCCGGAAAAGATTTGTGAAAGTGATAGGATGGGTGTCCAAGGACGCTTTGAAGAGCCAAGTGCTGTGGAGGGCAGGGGAGAAGTATAAAGGTGGTACTTTAGCTTTTTTTTTTTTCTTCCAAAGAAGAGAAGGGGGTGAAGTTTTATTCTAGAGCACCAAAACAAAGGACAGAATAGAATGGAACACATCCAACACTGCTGAATTAGGAAAAGAGAAATACAATAGGAAGAAGTGTGATATACAGAAAAAATGGGAGGTGCATGCTGGAAGTTTTGTGTTTGGCTTAATTTTAATTTATTTCATCTGAATCACACCAAAATGGGGATTTTCACATTTTTGTTTTCTTTAAATTAACCTATGAGGTTGGCAAGGTAAGCTGAACGCATTCTGCCCGTGCTTAGTTCCATCAAAAATCACCCTCTCCAAAGCTGCTCTTTGCATTTCAGAGGAAGCATTCACTGGTATTCAGACTGTTTCCCTTGAAAGTCAAGGAGACTTTTCCCCTCTTGATTGTGACAATAAGGGAGAGAATTAAACACTGTCCCCCACCTCAAATAGCTCAGATTTCCCCATGCTGCTGTTTACAGAGAAGAAAAGGTCTCTTTGAGTCAGACTCCTGGTGATTTCCTGGACCACATCCATGTAGTTTTCTTGGCAACAACAGAAAAGTGATTGGCCACTGCATTCTTCAGGGTTGCTTTTTCCTCTTCACCATTTAGCCGATAGCTCTGGTGGCTCCTGGTGATCTCTCATCTGAATAATAACCAGGCCTGGCCCCACTTAGCTTTGGAGCCCTGACAAGGTCAACCAGGTGCTACCATCTGCCAAGATGGCAATCATTGAGATGTAGACCATAATTGCATCCTTTCCATTAACATCCTCTCTAGCTTGGCCCTTGATAAGCAATTTGAGAAAGGTCTTAGAGCAAAACCTCCTTTTTTTTCCTCTGGAAACGTTCCATTTACTTCAGGCCAACCTTTCAACATATTTTCTATTCCCAGGCCTGTTTTATCTGCCAATTACATTTTATGGCTGTAATTTGGAAACAAGTCCCTTAATATTTCATGTTCTATACAGTGCAATGCTATCCTGATGCCATAATTTGAGGAGAGGAGAAAAAATTGACTGCTGGGGCATCATAATATATCTGCTACATTTGGATCAAATCCAGCTGCTGCTAGTGTCAGATACAAGTTGGCTAAGCACCTATAACAGAAGGCTGCAGTTTTTTTTAATAATCAAAGAATAATCCTTTTGTATCTATACTTCTCCACTATTTGGTTTTCTCCAGGTAACATGGAATCAGTACAAATATTCAAATAGATGATTTCCCACTCTATGGCATAATGCAATCTTTCTCAACCTTGGCAACTTGAAAATGTGTGGACTTCAACTCCCAGAATTCCCCAGCCACCAAGGCTGGCTGGGGAATTCTGGGAGTTGAAGTCCACACATCTTCAAGCTGCCAAGGTTCAGAAACACTGGCATAATGCAATGTTTATGGAAAAGGGTATTTGCCTGCTGTTGGACATCAACAGTAACTTGCAGAATCGAGCATGAATGCATTGAACAGACTCCACTGGGCCATATAAGCATCTGCTTTGAATTGAATCAAAATGCTGAATTCATAAATGGAAATTTGCATAGTTCCTCTCCTCTTGAATACTTTAATGCAGAGGACTGTCACTCAACTCTAAAAGTTCTCTAAAAGAGGAAAACTCAGAAGCAGGCAGCACTAGAATTACTTGTCTGGAAGCACTGGATTCTATCAATGAATACTGTCTCTGTCGATCCCTAATTTATATTACAGTGCTGCTTTATCTGAAGACTGCTATCATGTCTTTCCCCACCCCCATCATCTTTTCTGTAGGCTAACCATATCTAGATGCTTTTATTGTTTCTCTTAGGACTTGATTTTGAGATCCCTCACCATTTGATAGACCTCTGAATGTGCTCCAAATTTGTCATTATCCTTTATGAACTGTGACGTGCAGAACTGGACACAATATTCCAAACAGGGTCTGACCAGGGTAGAGTACAGAACAATTACTTCCTGTGATCTGAACTCTATGCATCTATAAATGCACCCTAATACAGCATATAATTTTTTAACAGCTGCATCACCCTGATGGCTTGTGTTTAACTTGTGAGCCAATTGTGAGTCCATTTAAAAATAGTGTCATCTAGAACATTTTGTTGTTGTTGTTTAGTCGTTAAGTCATGTCCGACTCTTCGTGACCCCATGAACCATATTGCGCCAGGCCTTCCTATCTTTCACTGCCTCCCTGAGTTTGCTCAATTTCATGCTCATTGCTTCAGTGATGCTATCCAGCCATCTAATCCTCTGCCGTCCTCTTCTCCTTTGGCCTTCCATCTTTCCCAGCATCAGGGTCTTTTCCAAAGAGTCCTCTCTTCGCATTAGGTGACCAATCTAGAACATAGTTATGCTTTATGAAGAAAAATACCAAAGACTCTGTCAAAGGCTTTGCTGAGGTCCAGGTACACTGCATCTTTGACATGCCCCTGGTTTACTAAGGTAGTAACTCTATCAATGAAGTTAGTTTGGCATTATTTTTTTGTGACAAATCCATGCTAGTCACTCATTCACTTTCTTGCCCAGAATTTGGTAATCCTTTGAGATTCTTTTCAAGGTATCTTCTGTCTGTATAATTTGTTCCCATATCAGTCAAACACAATAGCATGTTTTTGCCAAATGCAAAGATGGAAAAGTATGGAACAAGGTAAAACTACAGGTTGAAAAGATGAAACTAAATGACTTTTTAGCTTAGAATGAAAGTGGAAAGGGGAGCTGTAACAGAGGCATATAAAATGATAAGTTATGGAAGATATGAATAGAGTAAAGTTTTCCTCTCTCACGGTTACAACAGAAAATAGACATGGGGAATATTCAAAATGGATGAAAACAATTACTTCTTTACACAATGAATTATTAAATGATGGAATGAACTGTGATCAGATGTGAGCAGTTCACCAAAGAGAGGACTATCAACAGTTCCAGGACTGATGGCTGCATATTGTCTCCTGAATCACACACTGCAAATCTCAAATGCCAGCTGCTGAGACGTAGGGCTATTGTTCTCCCATCCTGCTTGTGACCTGGCTTGAAACACCACGGGACATAGAATGCTGGAATAGACAAGTGTTGGCCTGATCCAGCAGCACAATTCTTAAGTTGCTGTGTTGCAGCATTTCACCTAAAATGGAAAACCCAGAGGACCTCTTTTATGTGGAGTAATAAAAAACGTACCGCATGCAATTCAGTGGCAGGAGTTCTCTCTCTGTTTTTGACCAACAGCTCCTTGCACAAATCACATTTGCACTTTGGTTAGTGGAGCACTGGTTCAGAAACTATTCTAAGAATATTGCCAGGATATGCTGAAGAGCATTGCATTATGAATGCCAAACAATGGTTGCACTAGCAAAACAGAGCTATTTATTTCTTGTAATAGAAGAGCATGTTATACAAACTAGAAGTTAAGTGATAGTTGTATTAATTAACTTCTGTTGTTGTTCAGTCATTAAGTCGTGTCCGACTCTTTGTGACCCCATGAACCATATTGCACCAGGCCTTCCTGTCCTTCACTGCCTCCCTGACCTTGCTCAGTTTCATGCTCATTGCTTCAGTGATGCTATCTAACCATCTCATCCTCTGCCGTCCCCTTCTCATTTTGCCTTCAATCTTTCCCCGCAACAGGGTCTTTTCCAAAGAGTCCTCTCTTCGCATTAGGTGACCAAAGTATCTAAGCTTGAGCTTCAGCATCAATCCTTCCAATGAGCAGTCAGGGTTGATTTCCTTTAAGATTGACTGGTTGGACCTCCTAGCAATCCAGGGGACTCGTAAGAGTCTTCTCCAGCACCACAGTTCAAAGGCATCAATTCTTCGGTGCTCAGCCTTCGTTATGGTCCAGCTCTCACAGCCATACATTACTACCGGGAAAACCATAGCTTTGATTATGTGGATCTTTGTCAGCAAGGTGATGTCTCTGCTTTTTATTATGCTGTCTAGGTTTGCCATAGCTTTCCTCCCAAGGAGCAAGCGTCTTTTAATTTCATGGCTGCAGTCTCTGTCTGTGGTGATCTTGGAGCCCAAATAAATGAAGTCTGTTACTGCTTCCATTTCTACCCCTTCTATTTGCCAGGAATTGATGAGTCCAGATGCCATGATCTTAGTTTTTTTTAATGTTGAGTTTCAAGTCAGCTTTTGCACTCTCCTCTTTCACCCTCATCAAGAGGCTTTTTAGTTCTTCTTCACTTTCTGCCATTAGGGTGGTATCATCTGCATATCTGAGGTTGTTGATGTTTCTCCCTGCAATCTTAATTCCAGCTTGTGATTCTTCAGTGATTAATCAGAGATGGCAACCCTAAGTACAGGTAGGAGGGAAAGCCAGTGGGATCTCCTGGCAGGGGATTATACAGCACTTTGCCAATTTCTGCATCTTTGCAGGTTCTTTTTATTCCTGTTGGGTGAGAACCAATCTTGTAGTGATTTCAGCAGAAAGAATTTACCCTCCTCTCCTCCTTTCCACCCATGGCTGGCTGGGGAATTCTGGAAGTTGAAGTCCACACATCATAAAGTTGGCAAGGTTGAGAAACACTGATCTAGAGTATATTTCACTGGGATGTGGAGACTGTGAGTCTGGTGTAGTGGTTGAAGGCTGCAGGCTAGAAACCAGGAGACCTTGAGTTCTAGTCCCCCCCTTGGCACAAAGCCAGCTGGGTATCTTTGGGCCAGTCGCTGTCCCTCAGCCCTAGGAAGGAGACAAGGGCAAACCACTTCTGAAATCTTGCCAAGAAAACTGCAGAGACTAGTCCAGGCAGTCACCAGAAGTCAATACTGACTCAAAGGTATACACAAAAAAATAAAAATAAAATAAATGTGGGGACTGTAGCAAGGAGGGGAAATTGTCCCCTACTATTTCACTGACAGAAGCCATTGTGTCAATGGGAGGAATTAATTAGAAAGTTATTGTTATTATTATCATTATACATTTTAGCTAAACACAAAGGGAACATATCTGAGTGAATAGGGCATGAAATTGATTCGTTCAAATGTTGCTGATTAAACTCTTCCATCTCTTTGTTCTCTATATTTTACTGCAACTTTGATTCCCCCTCCCACTGCGTCAAATATTAAGAGAAAGAGCATTAGTATTCATAGTTTTAGAAAACCACATAAATCTTTAATATTTACCCTTGATATTTAATAAAGCAGATAAAAGATAATGATTCTGTTTTCTTGCATTTTAGGGGAAATAATGGAGCTATGCTATCAATAATCAATTACCGGAAGCTTTGTTTCGAACATTTAATACATGTGCAGTCACTTCCACTTTAAAAATCAGATGGTGAGCTTCATTCTACCTTTGTCATAGATTTCTAAACTTTTGAACTCATCACAAATTAAAGTTGGTTGGCACAGGGCCACTTCACTGTCCATCCTGCCTTCTGATAGGACATGAACTGCTTCCCTTGACTGTAGTTTAACTAAAGCAGGTGACTCTTGTATTTGGCTGAAAATAATGATCTAAACTCAGTGCTAGCAACATGACCTGACTTGTGCCTGGGGTGATAAGATAGGAGGTAGGGTAACAGAATCTGGAAGGAGGAAGAAGGATTGGGATGCTGAAGAAGAATGCAGGATGCAGACGTTGGAGCTCTATCCCCTTGCATTTAATGCCCATCAACATTAGCTCCTTGATAACCAACTGGGTGGATACCCAGCTTGCCTAATTCTAGCTCATACAACATATAACATAAAATTATACCTTGGCTAAGAGAAAACCAAGACATGATTGTGAAGAGGGATAACATCTATTTGAAACTCATCTGATCAAAAGACCCCAGTCTATTTAATCAAAATAATGTATTGAAGAATATAGCAACTAAGCCAAATGTTGGTTTTAGCTTCTATGCTTGCACGAAGAGGCTGGCAGATGATATCTTATACAGCAATAAAGGATCTATGATGAAAGACAGAATCAAACATCAAAAGGCTCACGCCAGGAAAAAAAATGCAACCCTGACTCCAAGCAGCTTATGCTACTCACAAAGTACCACACTTATTCAACTGCATCTAATTCATATTGGCTAAGGTATGCAGGCTTTAGCTTAAGAAATGAATCACTGTGGCATTTTCTAACCAGCCTGCTTGCTGCTATCACTAGATGCTATACTAAATTGGTACAATATAATTAACACATTTTACATGCATCATATTTTGACAACTACAACTAATTTTAGAGGGGGCTGGGTCGAAGTAATCTGCCTCTCCATTCAACTTTCTGGACTGTGTTGAATCGTCCTGGCTTTTCACAAATATCCTTTTTATGGATGGTGCTGAAAGCTTTTATGAAGAGTAAGGCATGAGAGAGTTCCATTCTTCGAGAAATATACAGGATTTCTTTCTATGCTTGAAATAAGCCATATCATGTCATTTCACTGAGAAATATATGGCAGACTTCAGCTAAAATGATGTTCTTCTGTGAAACAGAACATTTCACAGTTACTCAGGTGAACAGGAGGCCATGTTACTTCACAGCCCTTGTTAGTATGGTTTAATATTCAAACAGTTTTAATGCCAAAACATTGTGCATCAGACCAACTATTGGAATGCCATGCATTCCATTTGCTATTCTTCTTTCCCAGCCCAGCATGGGTATACATGAAGTCCCAATAAATGATCATTAGGATAACTGTCTACAGAAGATGAGCTCAGTGAAGTGCAGCTGCATTCTATATAAAGAAGATAAATTAAAAAGAGACCAGATCCACTTGATCTATTCCAGCCACAGGCAAGAAGTTGCTGATGTTACTCTTCCGCACTAGAGTAAAATATACTTTTCAATCATTAGCAAGAAGCTTATCAATATCAGGACACCATTTTATGATAAAATGATTGGCTCCAAAGAAATTAAGAAGTTCCTGAAAATTATGGGCTGCATGTCAACACTATTCTGGCCTACTGACAGGCTACACGGTATAGCTTTGGGAAGCTCAGAAGTCAGGTTTGGGGACGCAGAGGAATGGGAGTTAGCATAAACACTCCAGTAATTACTTTTCCTGTGTAGTAAATTGCCCTGGTGGGTTTCATGGAGAAAATATAACTTGTCTGAAAAGAACTTTTGGGAGGTGATTATCACTGTGCTTGGTTTTGCTGACATAAATTTGAACTTTCAGTGTTAGGGTATAACTTCTTCAACAATTTATAGTTGTTCTATGCAACTAGAAAAACTAGCACAACTCTTGGGTTATTAAAAAGGTGAAACCTCAGGGAATTGAGGAATCCGTATTATCTTGCCTTCTGGTTTGGAATCAGTTCTGTCAAATGTCCTAGCTAGTTGTTTATGTTACATGCATCTGAATACAGTATCCTGGGAAAGTTGAGAAATCCAATCAGCAACCAGTTCCTGCTATGCAGCAGAGTGAAACCACTCTCTTCAGGGGGCAACAGGTATCTGCAGAGGGGCACAAACAAACTTTTTATTCTTTTGGGGGGAATTGGGGGATCTTGAAATCTCCTGAACCCCCAAGAACTGGGGCATTTTTTCCTGTTTTGATGTGAGGCTCAAAATGTGTGTTTAAAATCTCTCCAATGCTTAAGGCACCCCATTTGCCTCTTAAGACCCCCCAAGAAATGAAAAAGGGCCTTTCTGATAATGTTACGATATCACCAGTCATACATTGCTGTAGCTCTCAGGAGCCAGACAAATAAAACCTGCATCCTTCTGACAACTAGAAAGTTGCTTATCCCTATTTTAAAATGTCAGCGTCAGTGGACATTTGTGATGACTTCCAGCAGACAAATATCCACAGCAGGCTGCCACTACGTCCCAGTGTATTTCAATCATATTGCTATTAATCCAGCATCAGTCTGCAAATGGGGTTAATTCAGCACCAGCCAAAATCCCTAAAGCACAGCTAATGGGGTGATGGGAGCTGTGATTCAATACATCTGGAGACCACTGGTCTGGTGGAGATATTTCTAATGTTTTGGGCCAACTACATCAGAAGGAACCCAAGAGAGACCAAAATCATCTCTATCACTTAAGAATAC
Source organism: Liasis olivaceus (assembly GCA_030867105.1). Classification (NCBI taxonomy): domain Eukaryota; kingdom Metazoa; phylum Chordata; class Lepidosauria; order Squamata; family Pythonidae; genus Liasis; species Liasis olivaceus. The sequence continues at coordinate 49,307,245 of CM061348.1, forward strand.
TTAAGAATAAATGTTTCCTGACAGTTAAGAGGAACTACATAATCTGAGTTCAACTTCAGGATCAATTTCATGTTTTGAATGCAGAAACTCCAAATTCCTGGCATTTCCTCTTGAAAGTATGATTTAAAGTCTTCTACAAAGAGCCTTTGAAAGCTTATAAACAGCAGAGCACTGTAGATAAAGATGTGCTACATACAAGTATCTGGTCCTCTATATCAGGGTTCCTCAACCTTGGCAACTTTAAGACGGGTGGACTTCAACTTTCAGCAAGGCTGGCTGGGGAATTCTGGGAGTTGAAGTCCACCCTTCTTAAGTTGCCAAGGTTGAGGAACCCTGCTCTATATGATAGTGTAGAAAACGTCATGTTTAGATGGTTATTGGTAGTTTGTTCCATGCTAATTTTTCCCCCCTCTACTAAACTCAGAAAAGGCTGAGAATATTCCAGGTTTCTCCCTTATCTCAACTATTTGGGGATTTCAAAATTACAGAAGAAAAATAAAATTAACTTGTATCCAGTGATGTCTATCCAACATGGCCATGCTTTGTCTGAATATTTTTCCCTGTCAAGCCTGCTTAGGAGGAATCTTCTGATGAGTAGAATTTGGGTTTTTTTCCCAGAATCAGGATATGTAGAATTAGGATTTGAATCCTGGACAGATGTTGGGGAAGAGCCTAAGATAAATTATTCTCCAGAAGAGAACATAGCTAGAGAGGAGAAGATGCTGGAATCCACACCTCCCCTGGGATAGTGCAGGGAAACAGAAAATGCAGCTGAAGATGCGGGAACAAGTTGGAGTCAACATCTGAAGTTAGAGCAAGATCAGGATTGCTCTGGCAGAATAATTAGGCAACTCGTAAGGAAGATGCCCTACTTGTCACATTTAACCCTGTTCTCTGACCTCCCTTAGGTTACTTGCAACTGAAATCCTTTCCAGTACATGTGGTAAATCTCCTTATCTACCCCAAAATGTATGCCAAGAGCTTCAGACCAATTTGAGACTGCCCTTTTCCAGACTGCTCCTTGGACTTGAACTCTAGAACTTCTTAGTCCAGAATATGATATGGATATGAACCCCAGACAACACATTCTGTAAGCAGCTGTTCCCCTCTGACATTCTGCCTTGCTTTCCAAATTTCTCCCTCGGCATTAAACTACTTATATCACTTGCTTGTGTATTACAGTGACTGCATCCATAAAGACAGGACTCTCCCTCCCTCTTGCAGTCCCCTGTGACTTCCTAATTGGCTCTGGAGGATTGGAAAACTACAGGAGAATTCTCAGGAGTCCTTGAACATAATCCAAGCACATGATCAGTCAACAAAATTTTGCTGTTTGCAGTGAAAGAGAAGATGGTATCCAACACCACCATCAATTGTACAGATAGAAGCTAACCGAATTGTCAATTCAATCTTATTTTAGCACTAGTGATTGGACAGTGTTATAAGGATAGCAGATTATCTTAGAAGGTACTATGCAATTTTCATGATGCATACAGTTCTGCCCACCAATGCCCCACAGCTGTCTCCTGCTGCAACATTCCATAATAGTAGGGCCGGCCTATGAAGAACATGAAACTCTGATTTAAGTAACTCAAACTGGAAACCATTCCTAGACTACAGTTTAATGCGTGGATTTGTACCATATCTAAGATTCATTTTTCTCTACGTATAGAGTTTATATTTTAACTATATAGGATATTTAAAATAGAATAGTTTTGTAGTAATATGGATTGAATACCTACAATTTTGCTCAATGATGTATACTGTGCTGATCATGGTTCTCAATCTTCATTCTTAGTCTAAAGTGTAATAGAGATTTTTAGTCTGTTAAAGTGGTAGAATACATTAAGTTATTTAAAGGTGATTAATGTTATACTGCAAAATTATAACTTCCATGACATTTCTAAATCCCTCCTTTATTCATTAGTATTTTACTTTTTATTCCTTTTTCTTGGTTCCTTTTTCTGTTTATATAACTTCCTGAATGTTTAATAAATAGGAAAAAAAAGTAATTATAGCAAGCTTTACTTGGCAAAACTTCCATTCAAAGCTCTTTATTTCTCTTTGAAAGCCAATTAGCCCTCTCTTTTGATGCAGAAGCCTTCTCCTCTGCATTATTTCTTTCCTGCCAAAGTTCTCTTTCTTCCTCCCCAATAAATTGAGGATCTATATAGGTTTGTATAGTACAAACTTCAACACACAGATGCTCAACATTTTGCCAGCAATTGATCAGGAAAGATATTGGAGTCAAGGTCATGCTAATGTATATTCCACCTCCTTGCTCCAGATAAGACATTTTCTATATGAAACAAATCCTCTTCATGGTCTAGTAGCAGAAGCTGCTAACTTGCAGATAATACTGGCATCCAGAAAATTTCTTTTAAAAATTCTTGATATCATGTCCTTATAGTCTTGTGAGTAAGTGAATTTCAAGAGCTTGTCTGCTAGGACTGCCTCAGTTTGCAATTAGTGTGTGTTTTGTAGTATTTATTGAGGGGAATCAGGAAGAAAGCTAGTAGCTTTAGAGATCACAGAGGATATAAAAATAGGGAGAAAACAAAGTTATATCAGATAGGGTAGCAGGAATTTTTGAAAGGACAAAGAACAATAGAAGATAGTGTTGAGTATGATGTCCATGTAGCAAAGCAAGCAACAATTAAAGCAGACTTCCCCAGCCAGGTACCTCAGGAATATGGGATTACATGCGCTAGAATTCCTAAGTGGGAATTTTGGGAGTTGTCATCCCCACATCAAGATGACACCAGGCTGGGGAAGGCTACAATAAAGCGACCCAAACCAATGTTCATCATAGATCAAAGGTTAAAACAGAGACAAATTACCCAATAATTTATTGAAAAGGGAAGAAAGAGAGAAAATGTGTTCATTTGTATTTATATATTTCATTATCTTAAAAGATGGAGAAGAGATGTGCTTTAAAGGGTGTTGTCAAGTTTCACATAGCTGGTAAGACCAAGGAAGCAAGAGTGACATGGATTTCAGTAAGGTATCTTTAATACTATATATATATACTGTATATATTTGTGCCTCCAAGTCAGCGTTGACTCCTGGTGACTGCCTGGACTAGTCCCTGCAGTTTTCTTGGTAAGATTTTGGAAGTGGTTTGCCATTGTGTTGTTTTGTGCCTAAAGTGGGACTAGAACTCATGGCCTCCTGGTTTCTAGCCTGATGCATTAACCACTACTGTACACCAAACTGGCTCATATTTAATGCTAGTTTGGTGTATATACAAAATGTTGGAAATTGTAGTAAGAATTTCCTAGCCTCATTTATAGTGAGTTAATTAAGGGGGAGTGCCTTTTGGAGAGATCCTGGGGTGGGCCTAAGTCTAGGGCTGTCTTTGCCCATTTACCACAGAACTCTGTGTAGTATTTTAAACATTTGATTTAACTCTGTCAACCCCATAGCATGATGGGATTTCAATGGAGTTACTCAGACTAGCTTCTTGATTAATAAACTGGGGCAAACTGTAATGAAAAAGTACTTTTCTGTAGAGGTCACTGCAAACAGGATTACTGCTGTCTCAGATAAATTTCTGTTAAAGTATTTCAGTTCACAAAAGGCATCACCTATGATAGAATAATGAGGTGATGTTCATTTTCTGCTCGGATCCTTGGATAAAACTCTCCACTGTTCCTGATGTGCCTGGGCTTTTTCACTGTATTTTTTAATTTCTTACCCTTTACAAATTCCTGGTAAGTAGCTAAAGTCAAAACTCCCATTAATTTCAATGTCATTTTCCCCAGTAACTGTGACAGATATAAATCCTGTTTGTACAGTGATCTATCAAAAATACCAACTTCTTCAAGGGACCAAGATCAAACCTACATCTTGTGTAGTTCACTAATCACACAGCTGCTCCAGTTAATCTTGTGGGATTTGTCAAAGCTATACAGTTTGATCAAATAAACTTTGATTCGGGTCTTATGGCTGTTTTCTCCTAGAGTCCCCCCCCCCCCGCCCCCGCTTTGGGCATCTTAATCAAATTCAGATAATCTCAGAAGTTCTCAATAGTGGTAAACTTTAAGGATGCTTCCCCATTCTAAGGAATCATGTGGCTATCTTAAGAGATCAACCCAATTGTGTCTTTCCTTTTCAGAGCCATTTATATAAGCTGGCTGCTTTTCTGACTGAAATTTTAATCACAACCATGTTTTCTGCCCTCTCAATTCATTGTTCAGTAAATAATGTCAATGAAAATTCAGGGCAGGAAGGAGACAAGGAAAATACTGGTTGCATATTTGCCTTCCTGAATGTATACAAAAAACCTAACCTCACCCACCCCACAGTATCTTCCCACCTTCTACATACACCCTCTGCTCCTAAACAAATGTTGTGAAGCCCCCAGTCACAAAAGGCCATAAATCCTGATTTGGAGAGAGACAAAGTATGTCATCCTCTTATTTAAGAATTAATTGTTTTGAACTAACATCCTAGAATTCCTGGGGTTACTATCATCATGTCTTCTGACTGCTAGTTGGTGTTCATGGATGTGCTCTGCAAGTCTTCTGCCTGTCTGTCCTACATAGTGGTTGTTGCAGTCCTTACACTGTATATTGTAGATGACTGTTTTTTCTTCTTGGGCTACTGGGTCTTTTGGTTTCCTTAAGATGTTTTGAAGGGCTTTAGTTGGTCTGTGGGCTACAGAGATGCCATGTGGTTGTAAAAGTCTATTGGTTGTTTCTGAGACATTTCTGATATATGGCAGCGTTATCCTTTTCATAGCTTGTGTTGGTTGTGTTGTAGTAGGTTGAGTGGTCAGGCACTTTTTGATAAAGTTGAATGGGCATCCATTTTGTTGGAAGATGTTGTATAAGTGGTCTGTTTCCTTTTTCTGCTGTTCTGGGCTGCTGCAGTGCATTTGTGCTCATCTGAATAATGTTTTTACACAGCTTCTCTCATGAGAGGTTGAGTTGTTACTTTGGTAATGGAGTACTTGATTAGTATGGGTTGTCTTCCAATAGACTTGGGTTTCTAATTTGTTGTTGTTTCCTCTGCTGATGAGGATATCCAGGAAGGGTAGCATGTTGTTTTCTTCCTCTTTGGTGAATTTTATTCCTTTGAAGATGTTGTTGATAGTTTCATGTGTCTTCTCTAGTTGTTCCTTTTTTATTATAACAAAGGTGTCATCTACGTATTGGATCCATATTTTTGGTTGTATGCGTGGAAGTGCTATAGTTTCTAGACATTGCATTACAATCTCTGCTATGAGTCCTGAGAGTGATGATCCCATGGGTGTTCCTCTGATTTGTTGGTATATTTGTCCATCAAACTGAAAATAGATAGTGAGACAGAGGTTGATGAGGTCCATGATTCTGGGTATTTCGATCTTGGTGCATTTAGTTAGGTTGGGTGTGTTATGTAGTACTGCTGCTATGGATTCTTTCACTAGTTCTTGGTTCATGGATGTAAAGAGTGCTATGACATCAAATGAAACCATAATTTCATCTTCATCTATTTTTAGGTCTTTGATTTTCTGGAGGCACTGTAGTGAGGAGTTGATAGAATATTCACTCCTTTCTGTGAGATGTCCAAGCTTTTTTGTCAGTTCTTTCACTATGTTGTATGTTGGAGTCCCTGGTAAAGATACAATAGGTCGGAGAGGTATATTGGGCTTGTGTATTTTTGGTCATCCATAGAAATGTGGGAGGATGGGTCCACTGCTTTTCATCCACCACTGTTCTTTTGTGATATGGCCTGTCTTGGTTAGGTCATTAAGGTTCTCTTGATCAGGTTGTCTAGTTTCTGTATTGGGTTGGTGTTGACTGGGATGTAGTTTTCTTTGTGCTCTAATAATTTTTTGGCTTTTTCTAAGTGTTGTGATTTATCTATGATAACTGTGGTTCGGCCTTTGTCTGCTGGGAGGATGATGATGGTTTGGTTTTTCTTTAGGCTTTTGAGGGCTGCTCTGTCTTCTGCTTTGAGTTGGTACTGATTCTACGTTCTTCTGATCTCTGGTATGATTGCCTTATGTTTTCTTGGGTCTCTGTGTTAAGTCCTGTGGTTTTAAATGCTGCTTCTAAGGCTACATAGAATTCTAGCTGATTGGCATTGTCCATGTTATAGTTGAGGCCTTTCTGGAGGATATTGTGTTCTAGCACTGAAGATGTTACCTACCGACCTTGAGAAGAGGAGCCCTAACAAAACGTTTGCAAGAAAACAACCAAGCTTAGAGAACCCCAAGGACTCCACAATAAGAAAACCATTGGCAATTAAATCCCTCTGTCACCAGTTCTTCTATTGATTTTATTTTTGTCTTCCCCTTGACAAAATTCTAGTATCTCATGATTAGTTAGCCATTTGTGTTTGCCTATTATTTCTCATCTATAAAATGCTTCTTGTGCTGAGAACCACAAAGATGTTTTCGGGCCCAACCTGGGTTTGTATCTATTCCATATTCTCAGTATGGCTCGTCTAACATAATGATTTTTAAAATCCACATTAACCTTGAGTTTATCGTACCACAAATATCCATGCCACCCAAAACTCAGGTTGTGTCCTTCTAACTCCAAGAGCCTACTCCAAGAGCAGCACCCACTCTTTCATCCAAACCAAACAGCAAACTGCACAATACAGTTTCAAATCAGTAGACACAATCCTCCTCTTTCCTTTGCATCCTGATATATCCTTTTGCCACTGTTTAAATGGTGCATCAGTATTTGGGTGGCATGGATATTTGAAACAAAACATCATTCTAGGCAAGACACTCATTTCTATTACAGAAATTCTCCCCAGCAATGACAATTGTAGTTTCTCCCATCTTAACAAGTCTTTTTTTACCTTTATAGTCAATATTTTTTGCCATGTATTACCTCAAGATAACCCATATCAATAGCCTTCCTCATCGATATTTGATAGGAAACTCATAACACAGTTATAAATTATTCTTAACATGATGTATAACATGGATATATAAATGAAAATATAGTCATAGTATTCTGTAATACAATTTAATCAAAGTCCAAAGGTGTTTTAAGATTAAAATGCTATTCTAAGCTTCTTGAAGAAAAGCAGGGTACAGATTTATTACAATGTATGGATATTCTTTAGCTGTATAAATGCATCATGATTACTTTTTCAATAGCTAAGTCAACTGTTCAAGATACGTTTTTTTCCCAGCACAAATAGAGAAGCAAATAAAAGGAGTTATAGTGGTTGAGAGAACATCTAATGCTGAAATTGCATGCAATTTTGCAATAGTTCAGTACAAGGAGAAACAAGCGGAGAGATAGTCCTTTATTTTGATATAACCCTCCGCTTTCCAGGCACATGGAAAGAGCAGAGTTGTACAAAAGTACCTTGAGAAGAGGAGCCCTGGATTGTACTAGGTAAGTGGAAAAAGCATTATTTGGAAGGTGGAAACATGGCCTTCCTGTAGGCATGTCCCCCCCCCCCCCCCCCATGATAGTGGCATGTGAAATTGGCATTAGAATGATTGAAGGGATATTAAAGCAGCTCCAGGTTTAAACTTCCCAACAAGGACTGCTGTAGATGTTCAATGACCATAAGAAGCCATGGTATTGCAATCCAGGTTGGGAGATTTTTCTAGGAAACCAGCCGGGAATGGTGACAATGGTGGGGTGAGTCAGAGGAAATAGATGGAAAGAGGAAGAAAAGCGGAAGAAGGTGAGATTGCAGAGAAAGGACTGAAGAGCAGCAGTGGTGAGAATTGGAAGTGATGTTGAAGAAGACTGATGGAAAACTGGAAAGGAAAACCTAATGGAGAGAGTTGGAGATGAAAGTGAAGGACAGGATGTATGAGTAGGTCTTCAGAAATTTGGCCCAAAGAGACCACTGGCTATTGAAAGACAGAGTAGTCTGGCATACCAGCAAGCAGCCCCAGGGACAATGTGGTCAAGGAAGATAATGGGATTTGGTAGCCCTCGATCTCCTTGATGGCCAGCTGAGACAGTGACACATTATCATGGCTATAGAGCTTGGGGCAGAGGTGGGAGCGGAGTGGATGCTCAGCAGAGTAGATTATGTGCCATAGGAAAGATTCTGCCTAACCACAAAAGAACAAGCTCCAATAGGATGAGCTGTAGATTCAGTAGGAGCTGGGACTGCATGGGTGGCTTTGGTTTGTGGTAGGCAATGCTTCCGTGGGTGAAAAGCAGGAAGCATTGGTAGGTGGTACTTCCTGGAGTGAGAGGACAAGGGGTGATTCACCTAGAAGACCCAAGTAAGAGTAGGATTTTCTTGGGGAACTGGAACAGTGGAGAGAAGAGGAACTGTGAAGGGGATTGAAGAGCTGGATGGAAGAGAGTAAGAATGAGTTTAGAGACTGGTGAGAGTGGGTTGCCAGATATTAGCTTCTACCTCAAATTGCTTGAGAGGGAGAAGAGATGTAGGATGAGTACTTAGGGATTGTGGATTGGATCTTAGATTTGCCAGTTATGCAGGGAGGGATGGCAATAAGTTCACAACATATTGGCTGTGATGATTCATGGAAGATATAGCTGAGGGCATTGGGTGAGGCATTAAAGAGGAAGGAGACTATCAACTTGTTACTGATCCATACTTTCAATGCCCCACTCCTGGATCCATTTGGTTGGATTGTTGATTAACCTGACCTTGTGCTGTTGATGGTGAATGCAGGTCTGTTTATAACAAGGCCACATTCATCTATGATTTGATTGTGGATGAACAAGCAAACTTAGGGTGCATTACTAATACTTGTTTGAGGAAGGGAGATGATGAGGCCCTCTCAGAGATTTGCCCCTACAGGTTTCAGTTCTTCAGCAGTCTTGCTTCCAGAGGTGAGGTGGGGTAGGGGGTAGTGATGGTCTTGACCTTGCCTATACCAGATTCTCCGCTCCATAAGCAACAGGATGTGAATGCCTATGTGTTGGGAGCCTGTTTTTGTACCAGCTGCCCTGCTGCCTAGCAGAATTCCTTCCTGAGCTCATGGATCTCAATGCCAGGCTACTGGTGGAGTTCTCCTGGCTTCTTGTGTTGAGGAGACTTCAGCCTCCATGCTTTGGGGATGGTTCCAGGAAAGCTCATCCATGACAACCATCAGCTTGTCCTAAGTAATATCCAACCTGACCGTATTTTATTTTTTTATTTTATTTTATTTTCAGACTTGTATGCTGCCCATCTCCCCCAGCAGGTGACTCTGGGAGGCTCACAATAATAAAAAAGAAGAAAAAACACAGGTCCCTCCAAACATGGATAAAATCTATAAATAATTAAAAAACATATATTAAAAATGCCCTAAAAACCTCCTATGATTTTAGCCCTAAAAAACCTGTAAGATGCTGGGGGGCGGGGGGGACAGCCCATCACCCCACCAGCCATCTCCACAGGTGCGGGCCCCCCTCTGGCCCCCAGGCCTTCTGGCAGAGCCAGGATTTGATCCCTTTCCTGAAGGCCATGAGGGAGGGGGCACACCGTACCTCAGGAGTACGGTGGTACCTCCAAACCATAATTAAGTACCTCAGGAGTACGGTGGTACCTCCAAACCATAATTAAGTACACCTGCTTTGCAATTGTCTCATCTCACTGGATTTTACCAAGGACAAGGAGGCCAAGCCTCTTATCTTGGAGTGCTTTGCCCTTCTGCCAAGAGTGAGACCATCAAAGTTCAAGGTTGAGAAGTCCTGCCAGGAATGAGACCATCAGATGAAGGAGTCTTTGTTTATACCAAGTGGCCATCAGACCATCTCAAAGTTAAGGTGTATTTGTTTCTTAAGATTAATTGGATTGAAAATGAAAAAGATCGTCCAACTCTACACAGATGCCTCACAGGGCAAAACAAAGCACGACCCAAGAATGACCCTTTAGTGAGTAAAATAAATGTTTGCTTAATTCTGTACTACATACTGAGCCATTATATGAAAATATAAAATCATAGAGTTCTGTGTACTGTACCTCTAAGGGAAAGAGGTACACACCACTATTCAGTTCGTCCTCACCCATTTTCCAGTGAAACCACCAGCGCTACACTGACTCAATAGTGGACATATGCTAGACCTCATTTTTACCTTGGACATGTGAACTGGATATGAAGGATGTTAGATTGATTCGTCTATTGTGGCCAGATCACTTCTGGACCCAGGTGAGACTTGTCACTGCTCATGATCTCCACAGGATGATCATTAAGGTGATCTACCCCAAATATCTGATAGATCTGGAAAAGTCCCAAAGGATGCTTGGAGAGCTTCCCAACAATCTATCAAGCAACTCCACTTGGGTACTTAGTTGACTCTTTGAATAGGGAAGTGATGAAGGCCTTTGATATGATTATTCCCAAGTAGCCTCAATATTGGCCAATCCTGGGTATTCTTTGGTTTACCGAAGACCTCCAGGAGATGAAGTACCAGAAGGGATGTCTATAACACTGATGGAAAGTGAATCTGCCTAAACACAAGTATAAACATGTTCAGGCCTACACTGTGGTGAAGCAATCATAATTCTTATTGCATCAAAAGGTTGCCATCCAGTGGCTTTATTTAAGGCTGCCTTTTCCCTGCTAGGTACAATGGGTAAGAAGAGCTACAGCCCGGTCTCAGTGAGTTGTAGGGTCAACAATTTGCTGATAAAGTCACTCAGATTTCCTGCTATCTTGACTGTTCATGGGCAGAATATGAGATGGTGCTTGAAGCAACATCTTGCGATATTACAGTGGTACCTCGGGTTACGAACGCCCCTTCTTACGAATTTTTTGAGATACAAGCAGCTCCGGCCCCAAAAATTTACCTCGACATGCGAGCTCCACCTCGAGCTACGAACCGGATCCGCGGCCATTTGCCCTGCTGCCACGTGGTTGCAGCTTCCTGTGGGCGAGATTGCGGTAGCAAGGAGACGTTCGGTGAGGCTTGTGGTGTGTTTTGTGGCGTTTGGAAGGTTTTTGGTGTGCTTGTCAGCATGGCTCCAAAGAAAATGTTTCAGAACTGTTTAACCATATGTATTTACATTGAACCTTGTGGGGAAATTTGCCTCGTGGTGCGACCAAATTCGGAGGGTGGAACGGATTAACCGTATTTACATTGAACCTTATGGGAAAATTTACCTCGGGTTGCAACCAACTCAAATTGCGATCAGAGTCACGGAACGGATTAAGCTCATAACCCGAGGTACCACTGTATATGGGATTCCTTTTAGCCTATGAACCTTTGACCCTGCAGGTTTTATCCATGTCCCTTCTGGCTTCTTGGGGGGGAAGTCGGGAGTGTGATGAGTTGGGCCTGGGAAACATTGAATGCTTCGCTGGGAAAGGGGACCTGGATGGAAGGAATTCACCCCTTCTGGTCTTTTTCAACCTCTCAGAAATGTTCAATATCATTGACCATGGTACCCTCCTGGACTGTCTACAAGATCTGGGAGTTAAGGGCACTGTGTTTCATTTCCCTTCCTTCCTAAGCAGGTGATACCATTTTGGTGGCAGTGAGGGAGGAAAGGTTAGCTTGCAGGGGCCAGTTCTTTTCCTTGTGCTATTTCCCATCTTTATGAAACCTCTGAGAGAGGCTAATCATTGCTTTGCAGTAAGACTGCAGTGGTACTCGCAGTGGTAGATTTCCATGCTGGGAAATTAAGTGGGTGAAGGAGATGGAGTTCCCTAGGCTGTGCTTTGCAGTTGTGTCACCACGCTATGGGATAATGTCCCTCTTGAACACCATCTCTGTTGACTTTGAATATTGAATTGTTTCAGAGGGCATTTGGACAGTGAATATTGTCTCCATGACACCTACTTGCACCTGTGCATTTGACCTTTTTATTGTATGTTGTTTTTGACAATGTTTCATATTTTTACAGTGTAAATTGCTGAGAGTTACTTTGTCATTTGGTGGCATAAAAATACAATAGATGAACAGACAAGCAATGTGTATCTGAGCCCTTCAGACAGCAGAAGAAAGCCATATACTTCAGGTGGCACTTCTTTTACAGGGGTAGCAGCAAGCAGAAGGCAGAAATTGGTATCTAAATGGTGCAGCAACATATTTCAAGATATTTGAAACACTGCAGTCCATGAGCTGTGTATATGCAGAAGCTGAGTTCAACTGTAAGGAGACTTTGCCTTTATAATTTCTCAGCTACATCTGGAAGTGTGCCCTGCGCATACCGCATTTTGGTATAAAATGTTCTACAGACCCATCTCCTCAGTCTAGAGAACACAATGTACAAATCAATCCCAAGTAACCGTTTCAGTCAGTGAATTTTTAAAATAGTTTTTGCAAGGTAAACTGATGTAAATAATCAATGTGGTATTTTCAGGCATGGATTAAACCTACCTTTTTATCTCAAAACATTTCTTTCAAGTGAAGATTACAAAGAGGGATGCTTCTGGAGTAACATTAGCTGGTGGTATGACAATGAGAACTGTCATTGCTGTTGTCATTACTATTATTGTTGTTACTATGTTAAGTTTGCTTTCTTCTTCACTTGCAAGTGTTTCTTCTTCCTTGTAGGTGTTCATGTTACCTTGCCTGTCTACTGTAAAAGTTATACTGTGACCAGGACTTTTACATATCCTGAGCACAACCTTCTCTGTGATGGTTCCACGAAAGAGGGAACCTAGAGAGTCAAGGAGGTGATCTTGAGAGAAATAGGCAGGAACCGTTGTACAAGCAAAGAGGGCTGAAACATTCCTTAAGTCCTGGGAAGCAAGATAGCATTTGGAAGGCTCCTTCCTTATGTCTTCACTGGAATGTAAGAGGGAAGAAAAGTAAAGCCTGATTAGGCTTGCAAGATTCTGTTATTATAGCCTATCATAATAAACTATGGTTCAATTCTTCCAATGGAGTCTGTTTCTTGATCTGGTCTACCAGATCAAGTGCTGACATGTTACAATTTTATCTGGGATTCCTTTTAGCCTGGTTGGGCTTTACCTCCTATCCCTTTTATAACTCAGTGAAGAAGAAGGAGGAGGTCAACAGCTCATAACATGACCCAGGTCACTCCAGAATGCCAGATTTTAAGTATGGCACACTTCCATGATTAAAAAAAAAAAAGATAGTGCAGGTCTTTGAAAATGTGCAGAATTGTAATATGTTATATTAAAATTTCATCTTGTAGACATGCAGAACTGCGGCAAGATGGAAAGCAACATAAGCCTCCATATGCCTGTTTAAAAGCAAGGCCAACAGGCTACCTCTCAGATAATGATACAGGATTGTCCCTAAATCTTTATTCTGGAAAAGCCGCATTTCATTATCATCAAAGTCATTATTTCAACAGTTCACATGTACAATTTATTGATGCCAATGCACTACTTTTAATTTAATAGCAAATGCAAAATAATTATACACCATGATAGATCTTTCAAAATGACCTTGATGACTACTATTTCTGCAATTCTTTATGGCTTTGTTCAAAATTGCTACCCCTAAACCTGGTATTAGGCTGAACACTTACTATACATATGTGCTGCAGGGATGTGTCAGCCTCTCTCCTTCTCTCTCTCTCTCTCGTCACTAAATGGGTCTGCCTGTGAAAGTGGCTATGAGTTGGTTAAAACACCATTTTCCACCTCACTATTTCAACCTGCGATTGTTCAAAACTCTGCTCACAGCACTGCTTCCAAAGTTCCCAAACCCAGCCTATTTCTCCCCTGAACTTGGTGGCTGACTAGCAAAACCTGAATATAAAAACAAACTGGTTCTGTTAAAATGTTAGTAACTTGTCCCCTCCACCCACAACATTACCATTAAATTCAATAAGCTTGGGGAGACAGAAGCCGGGCTGATGAGCACAAGATATGATTTCACAGCCTTGTGCACGCTTTCAGTATTCTGTCTGAATTTAACACTTTGTAGGTTTGAAAGAAGGGGGTTGCTCACATATTACAATAAATGGACAATAAGAAAATGTATATTTTTTTTACTATAATACTAAGAACTGATTTCCTCGGCTTTCCTTGGGAAAACAATGGATGGTACTTACCTTTTCTTTGCATAGTGATAGTCTTCCTGAAAAATCACCCCCACTAATGTAATTGGGGGGGAATCCCACTTTAATGGAGTGCCACAGATTAGCCACAGTATGTACGTGTGAGTAAACTTGTCCAAAGTGTCTGTGTGCTTGTCACTGGACTTGTAATAGGAGGGAATTCCTGTTCAATTGTGAACCTGATAAAAATCTCAAAAACACGCCCACATTTTAATATTAGGAACCTGCCTGGCAGTAGAGCAGTCCCTGTCACTTTCTTCTAATGCTCCCTAACAATGTTACTTGGGCCAAGATAGTCACAGCTCTTTGATCCTGGCTATCCCTATCCAAGCTATCTGCTTGGAGCACTGAAAGCATTGCAAACTAAAATGCTGGAGTCGAGTGGAGAGCTGGAGTGGGGTGAGAACATTATTATGTTCTCTGGCATGCCCTCCTAACTAGCTTGATTGTGACACAATATATTCATGTTCTACACTCATTTTAAAAAATTGCTTGCGTGAATTGCATGTTCCAAGCAAAAGAGATTCACTCCTGAGAAGAAACTATGATGCAGGAATACAGGACAGTGTCTTCTTTTTGATGCTTGCAGCTCATTATTGATTCTGATTCCATTCTGCTGTAGAGACTTGAAGCAGACTGCTTCATCTCTCTTGTCCAGCTATCTAAAATCCTCATGTGTGTCATAGAATTGCCTCAGAATGGGGTCTTCCTGGGGACAATTTGTAATAAACATAGACCTGCTAATCCAAGGGCTAAAAAAACTGGAAGGTGCTTTGTGTTGAGGCAAATACATTTTAGTGAGCATGTAATATGGTGACACCACTTGGTTGACCTTGTTGGGATTTGAAAGCTAACCAGGGTCAGATTTCTACTTGGAAGGGAGACTGCCAGGGAACCCCAGGACTAGACTGAGGCTAGAATGAGAAACTGAAAACAATTTTGGAAGAAGACACTGGCACAAACCACATCCACACTGTTGCCAGAATAACAACACAGAGTTCATGTAGTCACCATGACTCAAGCTCAATTCAAAGGAGACTTTATATACTGTGGAAACTACACATCTTTTTGCTGTAATCTTTACAGCTTGGCTTGATTATGTAAATTAAATGCTACTTATTTTCATGAGAAAGAAATGCATCAACTTATCACTAATGCACTGACAAAGATGGCCAAGAGACTGGTATTCAGATCCTTTCCCTACCCAATTCTGAAATACCATGGTGTTTGATTGATTGATAGTTGATTGATTGATTTAGCAAATTTATATAGACACCTGTCTCACAAATGTGACTCCAGTCACCATACAATGAAAGAGCTAAAAAAAAACAAGTATAAACAACCATTAAAAAACAATTAAGCATAAATGTAACTAAGGCTGTGGGAGAATGGACCAACACCCTAAACACAATATAACCATCTTGCAGACTCCCGTTTCCATGGGATCCCCAAGGCTGCTGGAAAAAACATATTTTAAGGGATTTCCAGAAGACTAATAAGGTCATAGCTAACTTCACCTTGGGGAGAATTATGTTCCCTGTTGTTTTTTTTTAGCATAACTAGCCATTTGAGAAAAATTGGGCAACTCTTCTTGTTTGCTCTTCTGGGCACTTTTGAACAACTCTGCTCTTTCCATATGCCAGAATAAAATATACTACAAAAAGAATAATTAATTTATTTCTATTGCAGGGAAGAAAAATCAAGTTTGAATGTACTTTTGCAGTATTATGGGTTGGATCCAGTTCAAACCTTCCATAGATGGAAGTGCTTCTTCTGCTCAGGGGAGGCTTTTGATTGGGGAGGAGAACATTATTGGAGAAAGGTGGAGAAGGTGACCTTTGTTGACCCTCCTGCACTTTTTTCTTTATCTACCCAAAAATCTCCACTGGAAGACTTGGGAATCCCTTCGCCAATGAGATGGGAAGCACTGGGCCCTGCAGAGAAAAAATGAATCACAGAACATTGTTTCATTCATTCATTCATTCATTCATTCATTCATTCATTCATTCATTCATAATTTATTCCATCCTTTGGGCAGTCTTCTTTCACTTCCACTGCTGAAATAAACCCTATATTTCACTTATTACAGCAATGAATATAAGAAAATCAGATTCTCTCTAAGTATACTGCCTGGAAGAAAGAAACATATCTTCACATTTTTGTCATTGGAACACTTTTAGATATTGCAATGTTTTTGTGGCAGTATAATGCCTGGGCATACTTTTTCTTATATTTTTCCTCAAATATAAAGAGCTGTTTTTCCAAGATGGAATGCAAATCTGGAACAGCTGCTTGAAGGGAGCACTGTGTTCGGCTTCTTCTCCATCCGTCAGTTCTAGTTGGTGTTGAAAGGGGGGAGAGGTCACATCCATAGCCCCTCACCTGTGTGGTGCCTCAGGGCTCAACAATCTTGCCCCTCCTGTTTAACATCTACATGAAACTGTTGGGTGAGATCATCTGTCAATTTGGGGTCCAGTATCATCAGAATGCTGATTATATCTAATTGTACATCTCCACATCGAGCTGTGCAGGTGAAGATGTTGATATACTGACCCAGTGTATGGAGGCTGTTCAGGTCTGGAAAGGGAGGAACAGACTCAGGCTCAATGCAGACAAGACTGAGTCACTTGGCTTTTTGGGTCCTCTATGTCTGGGACTTTTCCACCTCTGGTCCTAGACAGAGTTGCACTTCCCTATTCAAGAGTAGTGCACAACTTGGAAGTCCTCCTAGAGAAGATGCTTCTGTGGCAGCTTTAGCAGAGCCTGGATGAAGCAGATTATATGGACCCCTTTCAATCAGGATTTGGGCCTTGATATGGGACAGAAACTGCATTGGTTGTGCTTTTGGATGATCTCTGGTGGGAGTGGAATGGGGTAGTGCATCCATCCTGGCTCTCCTTGACCTCTTGACAGCTTTGGTGTCATCAATCGTGGTATCCTTCTGGATCAGCTTCAGAGTGGGTGGCACCGTACTGTGCTGGTTCACTTCCTTCCTATGGGGCTGATACCAGTCGATGTTGATTGGGAGTGAGAGGTCCCTACTATGTTACGTGCCGCAGAATTCGATGCTCTGTTCACTCCTGTTTAACATCTACATGAAACTGCTGGGGGAGATCATCCTTTACCACATGGTAAGGCACCATCAGTATGCCAATGATATCCCACTAAGTGATGGTGTTGATGGCCTGACCTGATGCCTGAAGACTATGGGGGTCTGGATGGGGAAGAATAGGCTTCAACTGAACCCTGGCAAGACTGAGTGGATTTGGGTTTCAGGGCCTTCCAAATCTGGGACTCTATATCTTTGGTACTGGATGGGGTTGCACTGCCCCAAACAGACCCAGTGCACAAGCTGGGGGTCCTTCTGGATTACTCCTACTCAGGGAGCAGGTGGCAACTGTGGCCAGTAGAGCCTTTGAGCAACTTCACCTTGTGCACCAGTTGCACCTGTTCCTGAATCGTGAGGCTCTGCTCACAGTTACTTACATCCTGGTCTTCTCCTGAATGGGCTACTGTAATGTGCTCTACATGGGGCTGCTCTTGAAGAGTATCCAGAAACTTCAGCTGGTGCAAAATGCAGTTATGTGTGCTTCTAGAAGGATACATGTTACACTTCTGCTCAGTGAGCTGCATTGGTTGCCAGTTTGCTTCCAGGGCCAATTCAAGTTGCTGTTTTTGAACTTTAAAGCCTTACATGGCATGGGGCTAGGTTATTTGAGGGACCGCCTCTCCCCAATTACATCTACCCATCTTATCAGAGCCAGCAGGAGAGGCATATTGCGGGTCCTGTCTGCTAAGGAGTTCCATCTGATGGGACCCAGGAGACGAACCTTTTCTGCTGTGGCTCCTGCCTCCTGGAACATCATCCCCCTTATGGCATTTTGAAAAGCCTTCAAAACATGTTTTTTTAAAATTAGGCCTGGGGATCCCCTAGAAGCAGAGAGCCCACATTTTGATTGTACCATGTATAACATCTTAATTTAACCTTCTCACAATCTTGTTTTTACTGATGTTAATTATTTGTTTTAACTGTTTTTTATGTCCTCTTTTAATTGTTGGTTTTATTGTACGTCACCCAGAGTCCTTGTGTGAGATGGGCAGCCATATGAATTTGATTGATTAATTAATTAAATAAATAAATAAATAAATAAATGTTTGTATACATATGCTGCATCCTGGAAGAGAAGGATCTGGTATTATTATTAAATCAGTCTATTTGCTGGTTTTGCTTAAATGTGCCTTCTCTCCCATCTTTTTCTCCATCTTATTTTTGCTGATCCAGTAAGTGTATCAAGGTATTCTAGTTTTGAAAATGCCTTACCCATTCTGCAGATCAAGCTATGGGAATATAAATAGATAGCCCTGCCCTCACAGATCAGCTTAGTTTCATGCAGACTGTCAGTCAGTTGGTCAGATGGCAGTGACAACCACCTGGAGGGGATTATGTTATAATATCCAAAGCCCAAGATTAATAATGGCAAGTTATGAGTTTACTCACTGGGCGGACATACAGTCTGCTAAGCTAAGCAGGGCCCAGCCTGTTTGATACTTGGATGGGAAACCCCATGGAATTCTAGAATTTTAGGATAGTCTGGGGACATTAAAAAAACTACCATACCTAAAGAAAGCAATGGTAAGCACTTCTATATTGATAACCAGAAAACTACATAGAAGCCTCCATGAATTACAGGAGTCAAGTTAACCCTCTTAAATCTTCCAAGGCTGCCTGTAATCAAACCCACACTTGTCTACCTCTAGGGTTCTCCAGAAACAAAGCCTGGCTCTAGGAATTAGAGAAAGCCCTACTCAACAAGACTATGATGGCTATTTCCAAGGAAAGATGCACAGGATCGTCAGTTAGAACTGACTGACAGTTCTAACTGACAATGAGGCTGATCATTGTCAGGCCATCATTTATTTGGATTTGGGGATAACCGAGCAATGTTGGAGTTACACAGTTAGGGGAAGAGTAGAGATATGTGCATGGGCATTCAGACAGGGAGGAAATGATGTCATATTTGTCATTATGTCATTGTTCAAATAATATGAGTTACTTACTGTAAGTCATGGGCCTCATAACATCTAACACAAATTACTATATGTAATTTATGTCATTTGCATGATGATGTCATGATGTGCATGACATCACTATGGTTTCTACCAGTTACTATGGATATATGGGATATTTTTACTGGACTGACATTATTATTTATTTGTCTGTAGTAGATGTACAATATCTGTTCAGTACTGGAGCAGAACATTTGATGGTTTATCTACAAATACTTTTAATGCTTCTGTTGGCCCCACCCGCTGAGCCACACTGCTGCAAATCATCCATCCAGGCCTTCTTATATGGTAGCTGTAGTCATGAAAACTCAGACATGTGTAGTACAAACCATAGTTCAGTATGGGCTCATAGCTTTACACACTGAGAAAATAAAGTAGTCTCAGTTCTGCTTGTGCATTAAAATATTCCACATACAAGAGGGTTACTGCTTCTGAGTTGTTATTTGCCCCCCCTACAAAAAAAGTTATTTTCATGCAGACATTTTGGAAGAGATGAACAGTGTAAATCACTGGGTCTCATGATACTTCAGTGATATTTTTAGGTGCACACCTTTTGCATATACTATATGCAAATACATAGAATGGGAAATGGATAAACACAAATGGTCGGTAACAGTTAAAGTGAAGCAGTGGTAGAACTGGGAAGATGGTGCAGGTTCAGTTCCACTGTCCTGGAAGTACTGCAACTTTAGGCTGATCTACTTTGCAGCCTAATCCACATCGTAAGGCTCTGGTTAGGGAAAATGTGAAAGGACGGCGCGCTGTGTATGAGCTTCCGGAGATCAGGCAGGATATGAATTATTAACGCAAGAAGCAGCGCAAAACATAAATATGTGTCTTTATGGACAAAAAGCCGCACCACTGCCTCTTGAGAGTGTTCCGCGGAGTGCGATGATTCCGCTGATCCACAGCGGAGGGTGCCTTTGAACGCACTATTCTTCTCTTGCGCAATCGTAAGAGTTGAATGAATTACTCATGCACATTCATGTGGCCTAAATGGTCCTCTGCTCCCGTTTTTTCAAGGGAGCGGAGATTACTTCGGACGCGGGAGTGCGGGGGCCCTGCCGCGGTTGCTTCGACCGAGAGAAGGCCCCGGATTCTGCCTTAACGTCGGCGCCAACGCACACGCGGCAACACCGCCAGCCTGCGGTTCGCCAGATGGGTCGCGCAGCCCGCTCCGGCAGCGGCGCCTCTGAGCCGCAGGACGCGCTCTTCGCGAGTCCGCCTCCTGCGCGATCTTCCCGGGGGAAGCCGCCGCACATCTCTGGACTGGATACGGCGCGGCTAAGGGGCGCATCCGACGGGAGAGATCTCTGTCGGGTCCGGCGCGTCGGGTCCCCGAGTGACGGCTGAACAAGGCGAGACGATCTCCGCTCCCTCCGCCCGGGCTCAGCGCTAAAGAGGAAACGAGGTGTGCCTTGTGTGGCGGGGGGCGGAAAAGGGCGGGATCTCCAGGTGCTCAGCACCGTCCTTTGCTTGCCGCTCGCTAGACGCCGCCGGGGCGGGGGCGGGGGCGGAGGCGGAGGCGGGGGGGGGGGCGGCGAGCGAAGTGCCGGCAATTGTAAAAGGAGAAGTGAGAAGCGAAGGAAACAGCAGGATCCGGCCATCGCCGTGCGGAGGCACCCATCTCGGAGTCGCCCCGCAGCAGCAAGCAAGCGCGGCAGCTGTCCTCGCCTGCCGCTGCCGCTCCCTCCCGCAGAGAGAAGCTGGCTGGAGCGCCGCGATCCCTCAGCCGCCGCGGAGACGCCAGCGGGGAAGACCTTCCCTCCCTCCCCCGGGGAAAGTGTGAGATCGCCCGGAGAAGAAGGGGCTGCTGCTTCTCCCACCGCCAGGTCGCCCCCTGAGGTCGGAAGCCCCAGGGGTCGCGCCGCGAGGGCCAGGGAGCCATGCAAACAGCCACCGACTCGATCCTCGACGTGTCAAGAACGGTGGTGATCCGCGAGGAGGGCAGCCAAGGGCGGAATGAGTCCGCGGGTGAGAAGGCAGTTGAAAGGCGGTAGGGAGCTGAGGGACGGGCGGGCCAGCAGGCGGGAGCGGGTGATTGATCGACGAGAGCGCTGATGCCCTTAGGAGGAAATGGCCTCTCCGGGTTTGCTATGCGGGACGGGGGCAGATGATGGCGGGAGGGAGAGTCAGTTTTCTCCCCATGTTGCATCTGCGAGTATCCGTTGCTGCCCTGGGTCCCGCTGCTTTCTTTCCCCGTGTGGTGCCGGTGAATTTGGAAGTTCTACCCTTCCTTAGTTTCGGCATGCCCTGGCTGTGTATTGAAAGATGTTGGGCACCCTGAGAACTGCCCAAAGCAGTTTGTCCTTGGGAGTGGGGTTTCCTTTGAAATAAAGTCCTGGAGCGAGTTGAGTTAAACCTTGCCCCCTCCTGCCAGCAGCTCTGAGGATATGTGCAGGGTGGCTCCCTTCAGTTGCTGTGGTCTTCCATGGAGTGATCTGAGGTTCCAGCGGTGGAAGATATATTTCCTTAAGAACCTGAAGAACTGCTGCTAACTAGAGTACACAGTGAGCAATGGGACAGACTACTGTCTGTCATAATAGAAGGCAGCTGTTCTAGCCAGGCCTTGGTTGCCCGTTGATGCTCCAAAGGACCTATCAGACTTTTGATTTGTAATATATTTGGTAAGCAAACCCTTTCGGTTGCATTTGTTTCAACCTTCTGAGATGCGCCAAGCTGCATGTCATCTGAGGGCATATGATGTCATGTTCATAGCAACGTGAAGCCCTCTGGGTTCAATCAATACCATAACGGGACACTGCCAGGAGACCCAGTTGATGCTGAGAATTCCATGAGGGACAAGAGGTGGACTAGAGATGATTAAGGAGAAGTTGTCTGAAACCCATCTTGAACCCAAGGCTCAGCTATGTTCAGGACATCCTACTTTGACTTATTCCCACAGGAAGAGAGTTCCCTGACTGAAATATATGAACTGGGTTTTTCAGTATAGACAAAGAAATATGAAAGGAATCCAAAGTCTACCAAGCAATTCAGTTAATGAGCCACTCATGTAATCTTTGACAACAGTGACAGATATGGTGTTAAAGCAGAATTGCTTGTGCTGTGGTTCATCTACCTGGAATTGGAACCAGCTTCTGAATTATAGGAAGCTTCTATCAGAGCCAAAATATTTATTATGTGAGAGATGACTGATTGGTTCACCTAATTTTTTTTTTAATTTCTCTTTTCCCTGTTTTTGTGATATCACAGTACAGCCCTCACCCTTTATTGAATGTAAAGATTAAAATGTTGGGAGATCTAATAATGGACTTTCCAAATCTTTAATTTATGTAGCAAAAAGAGCTCAACTTAGATTTGCAGACATTTCATATCCTGAGTTTGTATACCTCTGAATTGAATGGATGCCGGCAAAAGCATGTTGTCTTCAGAAGTTGTCTCTAGATTAGAGATCCTGTCTTGCATAGAAGACTGTGAGATTGCTTGGGATCACCCTGGACCTGGATTGTACTGTGTGACATGCTGACCAAAGTATGCCAAAACAGATTGGTACATCTACAAAACTGATTGGTACATGAAAAATAAAATCACTGCTACTTGCCATTAGCAGGGAAAGCTGCGTGTAGTATCAGTATGGCCAAAGCTGGTGATCTAGTATCCACTTTCTTACTAACAAATATTATGTGAAAACATTGATTAATGAAAACCTTTCTATTGATGGGTGCAATAGAAAGATATCTATGAACATAACTGGTGGGAACATGGCATATTGCAACTTGGAATGTATGGAAATAGCAAGCAACGTGAATTAATGAATGAAAGAAAAGAAAGAAAGAAAAATACATATGTTGTGTGTCTGTGAAACTAAGAGAAAGGGGAAGGGTGTAATAGAGCTGAATGAAAGTGTTCTGATTTTTTTGAAGTGTAAGTTAATTAATAATTAAAGAACTAAAATTATTTCAGAAAGTATGCATTTGTATCACCTAGGTTGTAGATGCATATAAAATTAAGAATCCATGGTTTGTGATATTTGCATGTTATATTACAATTAATGGTTATAATGGATGAAGTAGGGATGAGTTTTGGGGAATGAACATGACGCAGGGACAACATTTTGTTAGATGATATGTGTGGGATGGGAATGAGATGAAAGAGTACAGGAAAAAAAAACCTGGGCCATGGATAGGAATAAATTCTTGTATCCAAGAAGAAAAATCATTATATGAGTATGTTGAAAAATGGTAGGGCTGAAGGCATAGATAATGTAATTGGAGAAATGTTAAAATATGGATACAGTTTGTAAATGAAGTGGATGTGTGATTTGTTTAAAGTAGGTGTGAAGGCTGTACCTCTACCTGACCTTTGGAAGAATGCTTGTGCAAAGGGAAAGATAGTAAGAATAAAAGCAAAATTAGTTTATTAAATGTGCCTGGGAAATTGCTTATCAGAATTCTAATCAGCAGGGTATGAGACAGAACAGTGAGCAAAATGTTGGAACTGGAGTATGGCTTTGTGCTAGGTATGGAACCAGATCTTTTGCTCTTCAGATCTTTAAGGTCATTCAGAAAGGTATGAACGTGAGAGAAAAAAGTATGATGTGTTTGTTGATTTAGTGAAAGCTTGAATTATGGAATGTTTTGGTAAATATGGAATTAAATGTTAGTTGCTGAATATGCTAAATGCACCATATGTGATAGTAAAGCAAAAGTAAAAATCAGTGGAACACTTAGGGAATGGTTCATGGGACTGAGAGTAAGTCAAGGATATGTGAAGCCCCCTTGGTTGTTTAATGCGCTTATGGATAAATTTATATGAAATGTTTGTGGTGATGATAAAGATGTGTTGATTGGGGACTTGAAAGTATCTGTACATTTGTCCACAGAAGATGTCATGTTGAAAAGCCAAATTATTTGCAACAAATGTTATATAGATTGTATGATGCAATGTGGGGTATGGACCTGAAAATGAATGTATCAAACACCAGAGTGGTTAGTTGGACAGGTAAAATGGAATAAATATTTAAATGGCTAAAAACTAGAACAAAGTTTCCTCATGCTTTCTAAAACACGAGAAAATGTCCAAATGCTGGTAGAAAAGTAGTGGTTAGTTTGTGGTCAGTTCCAAGGAAGGAAATTTGGAAAAAAATATTATGTATATGGACATGCTTGTCGTTCCTCAAAAAGAGCTGAAAAATGTAAACACAAAAGGGAATGCATATATTTTAACCACATCATATACTGCTTCGTTGCTTTGTATATTGCTTTTTTCTCTCTCTCATTCATTAATTCCATACTTCCCATTTCTTTGAGTTCCTGTTTTTACTTCTTTTCTGTGCTTTGCATAACTTGACTTATGTGGAAAGGGAATAATGTGAATGTGTGTGTGTGTATTCCCCCAGGAAACCTCTGGAATCACATCGGCATATTCGACGTGTTCTAAAGATGAGCCAATGCAAAACATTCTTTGGTTGGATGGGAGAAAATAAGGCCTAGCCTACAAAATGCAAATTTAGATTTATTTATTTTTTTACATTTTAAAGGAGCTTTTGCCCTCCCCATTTTTCATTGGGATCACAGCACATGAACGGTGGAATAGTTAACCCTCCTGTCCTGAGCTGTAGTCCTGTGAAGATTCATCCATGCTGCTGTTAGCCTGAGGGGGGAGAAGTTCCTGTTGACTTTCTTTTCTCCAGATGAAATGTTGTCTTCCTCCTATGTCAACTCTGGTTTTTGAAAAAAATGAATGAAGCATTAGCATCGCATTCATTTGGCCTCCAAATTGATTTGGTTGGAATAAAAAGCAGATGTTTGTTACCTGGTATGTTTAAACAAAGGCACAGAAAAATGCTAATGTTATCTCAGAAATTAAAAGGAAACATGCATCCTTTTAAGTAGATTAAACTGTATCTTAAGTTCCTTCTTGCTGCTGCACCAACATTTGGCTTCCTTTAGAATTCGTGCCATAAAGAGGGAAGTGATGTCAGTTGGGGTCAAGCAATAAGCTGGCCTCATGCAGGGAGAGGCAGTGTTGGTGAAGACTCTGACTGTGTTCATTAATGGAATGTGCCTGCAGACATGCCGTGCTATGGAGACTAGGACTATAGTATATTCTGAAAGTCAGTAAAAAGTTCCTTGATACTTGGGACTGACACTGTAGTACTGCTTTCTTGAGAAGTAATTTATTGTATTCACAACAACCATCTTTACTTCCTCTTCCCTCAGCTAAGACTGTGTACCCAAAAATCTATCATTGCAAAGGAAGACCTACAGTACAGTGTGAGGATGATGGAATAAGTAGCTCTCCTATATTAGGTTTAGAGCTATCTAGAATTGCAGTTGCAATGCCAAGCATATACTTACATGGTATAAGCTTGGCATTGCAGCTACAATTCTAGATAGCCCTAAATCAGGGAGCAATTCTAGATAGCTCTAAATCAGGGAGCACAGGCTCATAGGGCAATTGATTGATTGAAAAGCGATGAAAACATTAGGAGAGTTTTAAATAGTATATTAAAATTAAATAATTAAAATATGCTAAAACATTACACTAATATGAAAACAGCAAAGCCAACAGCTAGTACTACAAAAGGCTATATTTAAATAGTCTCTTGTAGCTTCTTTGTGAAATGCTAAGAATGATTAATTTCATTGGGTTGGATGCAAGAGATGGACCTTTCCTACATAGTTGACAGACTGGCCATTGTGTTGGGGTGTTCTCAAAAGACATCTCCTACCAATTTTCACAGTCAGACTTGTAATGAGAAAAGTGGCTTCTCAGATAGTCAGGTCCTAAACCACTTAAAATGTTGACCTGTGTCTGGTAAACATCTGGTAGACAGTGCTGATATTTCAGTAGCAAAATGATATGGCTGTGTTATCATTCACCTGTTAACCTGGTGGGTAGAAAAGAAGGATGGAGGGTCTGGAAAAGATGGTGAAGGCACAAAACATATACATATATAGAACAGTAAAGAATGCCATTCCATTGTCTTAATAAATCATGTTCATGGTATAGATTAAAAAGCATTTTTGATGTCCCCAGGAATGGAAATCAGAGTTCCCTGTAAAAGCCCCAGCTCAAATCCAAGATTTTCTTTAAAAAAACAACACAACTTCTCAATGAGGACTGGACACGTTCAGTGGTCATAGAATGCTGGCAGATGGGGAGGAGAGGAAACTGGATCATGGTGGAAGTCATGGAGGACAGACTGGACAGTGAAAAATAGCTTTTCACAGGGCAACATTTTATTATAGGTTTCACTGATCATATCCCAACAGTTTTCTAGTCTGGACTACCTTGAAGGGCTAACATGATCCACTCTGTTCTGTCTTTGCTTGAACACCTACTACCTTTCCTTTATCCAACTATTACCACTTTCCTTGTATCTGTCAAGGTATTTAGAGAGTAGAACATTTGAAACCTCCTTGAAGAAAATGGCTACTGTTGTCATACTTTATATAAGGCTGTGTATCATTTGACATGGGTTTACTGTAAAACTTCCAGTGGCTCAGTCCTTAAGTGAGTTTGATCTGCTTTAGAAGCAAAGGTACTTTAGAGCATGTGAGGCTTCTGGTCATTTTTATATGTAACTTTGTTTGCAAATGTACAGTATGAACAACATCTTGAGACTCCAACAAAGGAACAAATGTACTGCCCCACATCAGATTTCCCAAAAATGCAGACATTATCCTTGAACTCTGTTACCTTATAGTATCCATTTAAAAATTTTGGCATTTCTTCTTTGAATCAAAGAAGTCAATTGAGATTCTTGCAATCTTTGCTGTCTTCCAGAAACATACATAAAATGAAGAAAATACGAACGCAGAATATGCCAGAGTTTTTCTGAATCAAGAAGCAGTGATCTAACAATTAACTGTAATTGAGACATATCATCTAAATATCTCAGACTGTTAATATTCATTTGTCAACTATTTTAAAGCTGTGGTCAAATATTGTCCTAGAACAAGGATGGGCTACTAAAGACTTCATATGGCTCTGAAGGTCCTTTGCCTCCTCTTCCCATCAGAAGTTGGAAATACAGTATATGGCCAAGGATTCATTTGCATGCACCCTTCCTATAGCCTCCTCTTCATGGCCCCTATACTTTTCTAAGATTATGCATGGAAAAAAAAATCCCGCAGGGAAAATGAAATAAAGTGCATTGAGTGTCCCTAAAATTATAAATACCACCCAAGCAGAAAATGCTGCCCTCCTTGGTAATATTAAAGCTCACCCATTACAGCTCTTGGTGGGCAACCCCCTTTTTTTCAGAAGTTTCTGTGTTGCTGGCTTTTCATGCGTAGTTTAAGAAAGAGAGAGAAATCTGCCCAGAGCCATTCAGAGTGGACCTCATATAAATCTGTCACTAGAGCAAATGAATAAGGGACACTGCAAACAGTTCAGCCCCATGGCAGAAAGATGTTGCATACCCTTGCCTGAGAAGGAAATTAAAGCAACAGCACTTGTAGTCTTATTGACAGAAATTTTAGAGGAAACCCCATACAAATAATTTAGGATGAGAATCTGGAAAAAAAAAAAAAAACTTATAGAGGCAGCTGGCCTGGACTCTCAGCCTTTTTTCCCCAAAGGCAGCTACACTATCACACTCTGGAAGGAGACTGAATAAACACAATTCCATTTGGTGACAGTGTAACTGCTTTCAAGAAGAAAATATGCTCTGTTTATTGGTTATAAAACAATGGGACTAGAATGTTGGTTTCTCTTTCCTCAAGGGTTACTGAATGGATAGATTTTCCAGCAACTCTGCTGTGGTTTGAAAGGATGGCAGTAGCCAGAAAAACGTGTTTGTGCATGAGAGGGTACACAGACACATATTCTTGAAGTGACTGCCTAGAAGCTCTTCTTGTCAAGAAAGCAACATGCCCACGTCCTTGTAATCTTCAGGAGTCAAGCTCAATTCAGGGGAACTTACCTGATTTAAGGACATACAGTGATAATGGTACCTTTCCCCCCCCCTTGGTTTTCTTGTTTTTACTGTTGTGGTTTTATTATTGTTGTGAGCCTCCCAGTGTTGTGTTTTACAAGGTGGGTGGCTGTATAAGCCACATCAATCAAACAATCGATCGATCAAGCAAATAGACCAGCTTCCTAGTGTACACCAGATATACTGGATTACATCTCCCAGAATTGCCAGCTGGTATTCAGGGGTCCCTAATATGCTCAGAAGCACATGTTAAATAATTGATCACATTCCATTATTTCACCCCAGTATCCACATTTTTTCCATGTTTAATGGGATGGTTCATAGAAGGTCCAACCTACATTTTCCCGAATATGACAGAAGGCTCCATGTACCATTTATCAGATATGCCAAGAATTCCACTCATGGCTGGCCCAGCACTAATAGAAAACCCGTGTAGATCCCCTGCTCAGTTAGGGATGGGTCAAAACATTTGCTTTTGGTTTATTGTTTTAATAAGAAAGCACCAACATTATCAAATGCCTTCATAAATGGGATGGAAAGAACATCAGGCCTGGGTGATTTCATGCCAGTTCCTCTGTCTCAGCCTGACCTGTATTACGGAATGCTGTTGAGAGGATCAGATAAGAGGAGTCTCACTCACATATAAGCCGCCTTGAGTTTTCAGAAAACAAGCGGAATATAAATAAAATAAATGAATAGTTATATATTTTGCAGTCACTGTGGTTCCCCTTATACATCAAATTCAATGTGATTGTTACCGTGAGCAAATTCACAATCCTCAAAATATGAAGCAGCCATGTCCTTTGTAAGACTTGGCATGGTTGATTCAAAGCTGTCCATGGCTGTCTGTGATGCGCACAAAGCTATTTTGCTTTGATGCTGGGTGCAGTGGAAGTATTATCTGAGCATGCAGAAATGATCGGAGACAGCCTTGAAGCAGCTACATGCACCTTCCAAAGAGTGTGGCTGTTTTACTGATTTGAGAAGAGATGTTTTGTTTGTACCTCAGTTGAATGCTTTGCCCAGCTTATCTGTATCTCAGTCTCTTTCTCTAAGGTACAGAAATCTACTCACTAGCAGCTTTGCTTTATTGACTTCCTCAAGGCCTTTGATTGTTTAGATGATGCCAGAATGTAGAATGTAGTAAAAGTATTGATTATGCCAGAAAACTGGATTATTCTTCTGAGGAATCTATACCATGAACAAGAAACAACTATAAGAGCTAAGTCTGGAAAAATAGTGTGAATCAGGGAGTGAGACAAGGATGTACAGTACTGTGCAAAAGTTTTAAGCAGGTGTGAAAAAATGCTGTAAAGTAAGAATGCTTTCAAAAACATATATTGTAATTGTTTATGTTTAGCAATTTACAAAATGCAAAGTGAGCGAACAGAAGAGAAATCTAAATCAAACCAATATTTGGTGTGACTACCCTTTGGCTTAAAACCAGCATCAATTCTTACACTTGCACACTTTGTAGACTTGCACAAAGTCAGGGATCTTGTAGGATTAGAGTCAGGTGTATGATTAACCAATTATACCAAGCAGGTGCTAATGATCATCAATTTCTTACGTAGGTTGAAACACAGTCATTAACTGAAACAGAAACAGCTGTGTAGGAGGCTTAAAATCAGGTGAGGAACAGCCAAACTCTGCTACTAAGGTGAGGTTGTGGAAGACAGTTTCATGTCACAGGTCATACACCATGGCAAGACTGAGTACAGCAGCAAGACACAAGGTACCGTATTTTTCCATCAATAAGACGCCCCCATGTACAAGATGACCCCCACTTTTCCAACCCAAAATTAAGAAATCAATATTTTAAAGATAGTGCAGAACACATTTTTATTTAGTAATTAGTTAACATTTACCTGATACACTCAGTGGGAGGAGGTCCAAACCATCTCTCTGCAGCTCTGTTTCCATGCTCTTTTGCATAACTGATTACATTCAGTCACGAGTGAAACTGCCGATAGCTTGTCTCTGCAAACAGACTTCCTCTAATTGGTTTGTTCAGCATCAGCTGACGTCAGTTACATAAGGCTCGTGATTGGAGGAAGTCTGTTTGCAGAGTCAAGCTATTTCACTCATGATTGGAGGCTAGCAATAGGAGGAAGCCTGTGTGCAGAGACAAAGTATGGGCAGTTTTGCAACAGCGCGGTTCTCTCCTTGGCTGACTTCCTTGAATAAGACGCCCTTCAATTTTTAGCGTAAGGATTTTAGAAAAAAGTATCGTCTTATAGCCGGAAAAATATGGTAGTTCTACTGCATCAGCAAGGTCTCTCCCAGGCAAAAATTTCAAAGCAGACTGAGGTTTCAAGATGTGCTGTTCAAGCTCTTTTGAAGAAGCACAAAGAAACGGGCAACGTTGAGGACTGTAGACGCAGTGGTCAGCCAAGGAAACTTAATGCAGCAGATGGAAGACACATCATGCTTACTTCCCTTTGACATCGGAAGATGTCCAGCAGTGCCATCAGCACAGGCGGAAACCAGTGGGGCCCAGGTACACCCATCTACTGCCTGGAGAAGTCTGGCCAGAAGTGGTCTTCATGGAAGAATTGCGGCCAAAAAGCCATACCTCCGATGTGGAAACAAGGCTAAGCGACTCAACTCTGCATGAAAACGTAGGAACTGGGGTGCAGAAAAATGGCAGCAGGTGCTCTGGACTGATGAGTCAAAATTGGAAATATTTGGCTGTAGCAGGAGGCAGTTTATTCGCCAAAGGGCTGGAGACTGGTACAAGAATGAGTGTCTGCAGGCAACAGTGAAGCATGGTGGAGGTTCCTTGCAAGTTTGGGGCTGCATTTCTGCAAATGGAGTTGTAGATTTGGTCAGGATCAATGGTGTCCTCAATGCTGAGAAATACAGGCAGATACTTATCCATCATGCCATACCATCAGGGAGGGGTGTGATTGGCCCCAAATCTATTCTGCAGCAGGATGACCTCAAACATACAGCCAATGTCATTAAGAACTATCTTCAGCGTAAAGAAGAACAAGGAGTCCTGGAAGTGATGGTTTGGCCCCCACAGAGCCCTGATCTCAACATCATTGAGTCTGTCTGGGATTACATGAAGAGACAGAAGGATTTGAGGCAGCCTACATCCACAGGAGATCTGTGGTCAGTTCTCCGAGATGTTTGGAACAACCTACCTGCCGAGTTCCTTCAAAAACTGTGTGCAAGTGTACGTAGAAGAATTGATGCTGTTTTGAAGGCAAAGGGTAGTCACACCAAATATTGATTTGATTTGGATTTCTCTTCTGTTCGTTCACTCTGCATTTTGTAAATTGATAAACATAAACAATTACAATATATATTTTTGAAAGCATTCTTACTTTACAGCATTTTTTCACCCCTCCCTAAAACTTTTGCACAGTACTGTATATTGTCCCCATATCTTTTTAATTTGTACAGTAAATATAAGAGCTGCAGGATTGGAAGAGATGATAGCTTAAATCAAACATTAACAATTTGAGATATGCAGATGATACCACTTTATTAGCACACTTAAAGAAGACTTAGAAGATCTCATTATGAAAGGAAACATGGAAAGTAAAAAATCATGGTTGACCTTAAATATTTTATTTATTTTATTTATTTATTTAGTGGACTTGTCCTCGCCCATCTCCCCACAGTGGGGGAGTCTGGGCGGCTTACATCAAATTAAAATCATAAATACATGATTAAAAGTTATAAATATTAGGAAGTGTTGCACTTTTAAAGTTTTGTTGTTGTTAAGAACAAGGTAATATTGGCAATGCTTAATAAACTCATAGATGATGTTGAAGAAGTGATAGTTTTGCTTAGATGATTTATGGATTTGGGTATTAAGGGGTCAAAGAGGGATGGGAAAGAGTAAGATGGCAATTACTTGATAGAAAGAAGGATGGAAGTCATAATTCTGTTTTCTTTCTTTTTTTCTTATTTTTTATCTTTTCCTTTAAATTTTTTATATGTTTATTGTACTGAAGATTTATTGAATATTGAAAATATTTTGTTGAGCAGAAGAAAAGACAGGCAGTATACTGGAGAGGTAAAGGGATTAATTCTAGGAAGGAAGGAATGACAATGTCACATATTTGAAAGTTGATTCCAAAGAACAGATGAAGTAAACAATCTTATGTTCTCTAACAATGTCAGATATACAGTATACTTTGTCTAATTCTTTAAAGTAATGGGAATGTAAAGAATTTATTTCCATGGAGAAAATCTATGTGTTTACTAAGAGTTGTTAACGACTTGATGGCACATAATCAATAATCAATCAAAGTATTTATTTATTCAATATGGCTGCCTGTTGCTTATTAGCTAATGGTTTTCTGCAGATGAAATTTCTTCTTCTAGGGAAAGAAACACTTATGGATGATCATGAAGAACTTTTGTCACCTTAATATTCTATACACACAAATCCTAATCTAATGAAAGATTCACTGTGAAAAGCTTTTTCCTACTGAGATTTGATTGATGTAACTTCAAGATGTTACAGGATAACATTAGAATTTTTATCAGAAAGTTGCAGATGCCTTGCAAGTGAAAAGAGTTTATTTCTTTATTTGTTTTAGTGCTATGACACTTTTCATAGAACTCTTTTATGGTTGTCAGAGATGTTGAACATGATCCATAGATCATATGTCAGTTTGACTGTGGGCACGTGAGAAGGAACTTTCTACTGTATGGTTGCTTCCATCAGAATGACTCCTGTGTACTGTTTGGCTGCCTGTAGACATGTTATGGTTGGCTGCAGATATTTAACAAACGAGAGGTTGTTCATGCATCCTGTAGAGAATGATGATTAGGGCTGAGCGATAGGTTCTCCTGGTTGGTTTTTTTCTTCATGAGTAGATATTTTAGGTTTGTAACCCACCTCCTGTTTTTCTTCATGATTGCTTAGAGCAGCTATCCTATTCTCCACTGTTGCTTCAGTTCCCTATTTTTTGTTTTATTTCGTTTCTCCTTGAGCAATTCCACTCAGTCAGGGAACATTTCCTGGATACGATATGAGACTATAAATCCAGTCAGGTTTGCTAATGTGCAAATGAGTGTAAAAACAAATGAATCTCATTCAGAGCGAGGGAAATATTTCTTACAGCAATTATCTGTGGAATCATAGCCAGCTAGGTGTCACGATACCAACTGAACATCGCACAGTCCCCTGTAGCAATCCAATAATCATGATCCAAACAGGGAGGACTCCCTTTCGCTATAAATTAGGATTTTCAGAGAGTTAGAAACCTCAGAAACTTCCTTATATTAGGTCAGACTATTTTATATCTTCATCTCATCCATCTCTGGATCCAGCTGGCAGCAGATCTCCAGAGCCTCTGGCGGAGTCTTTCATATCACCTCCAGCTGATCCTTTCAACAAACAGTGTTGCTGCTGAACAAGGGTTTTCAGCCTGTAAAGCAGGACCCAAGGCACCAAACTACATTTTCTTCCTTTTGGGCTAGTGCTAATCATTCAATGATTAATATAAAATCTCTAGGCAGAAAGTTGCAGCAAGGCTTTTCCTGGCTAAGGAATACTTTTTTTGTTTATGCCTTTGAGTCAGTGTTGACTCCTGGTGACTGCCTGGACTAGTCCCTGCAGTTTTCTTGGCAAGATTTTGGAAGTGGTTTGCCCTTACCTCTTTCCGAGGGCTGAGAGAGAGTGACTGGCCCAAGGTCACCCAGCTGGCTTTGTGCCTAAGGGAGGACTAGAACTGACAGTCTTCTGGTTTCCAGTCTGGTGCCTTTAACCACCACACCAAACTGGCTCTCAATGAATGCTCTGGGCCAAGGTTTTTCAGTCCCAAAACTATAGCAGCAGCAGCAGCAGCCTCAATCTAGTTCTGCATTCCAGTTGTTGAAGAAGAGTTTACTTTGAAGACTACCTTGAGATTTATTTAAAAAAAGAGGCAGTGTATAGATAAAACTGAATGAAAAGATTGGCTGCTGCATGGAGTAAGGAGTACTGTAAAGGAAAGTCAAGGGCCATGCTGAAAAAGAAAGTATTTTGCTGAGATGGTAGAGAATTTGCATGTACTTTTGGTTACTGATTTCTCAGAGAGCCCACGCCTCTCTCCCCCTAACTTCTCATTCTGTTACTTATTTGATGCTGGGACAGTCATAAAAGCCAAAAACAAAGGGAAGCCTTGCGAAAGGAATCCCTCCCTTCCTTTGCCCCATTCAAGGCAAGACCTTCAGCACTGAGAAGGAGCCAGTTTTATGGCCCACTATTAACATACCTTGCATATTTGGTAGTTATTGAGCAAAATCCAGTGGAATTGGACTAATTCTCTAGCATTCCTAGGCCTGATTTAGTAGTGCTATTTGGTGAACAAAACGCCTTCCCCAGGCAGTGTTGCTTTTGGCCAGCGTCGCCTGTGCACACAGTCAGCCATTTGCTAGTTCTTCCGTGGTAATCAACTGTTCAGCACTGTTTCCCTTTGAAAGAAACGTTGGTCATTGTTCCTGAGTTTATTTTTCAAAGGAGAAGAATTTAGACGAAATTCTTAGGACAGGGGTGTGAGTTGCTCGCATGTGTCTTATTGTGGGGCAGCTGTAAAGCGTGAATGCGGTTAGCTTATCTTTCATGACGGACCTTCCCTGCCTCAGTGAAATGCCAGATCCCAACATCATGAGGACAGACTTCTTAAGGGGCTTTTTTCAGGGCAGGAAGTAGAAAAGATCGCAGAGCAGGGAGGTGATATTGTCCAGCAGACCTCAGATGGCCCCCACCCTTTTTTTTTTTTAGTCCTCAGAATCAGGCTGCCAAACTTCTCTGGTACATTACTGCGAATTGGTGGTACAGTTGGCTTCTAGTTTCTAGTGGGAAAATTAAGTGTGCTTAGGGTGCAATTTTAAATGTAGGAGTTGTTCGCTTAAAATGGCAAGAAATAGAAATCTTGAAAATTGTGGGGGGGAGGGTTAGAAAAGAAATCTTGCCCCATTCCATTAAGTTGTGTCATGGCTTCACTATCGTGTTCCATAGTGGTCCTTGTTCTTGGTCACGGAAAATAATGACATGGGGGAAATAAGCTTTCCCTGTGGCTGAAAAAGGCTTGCTGGCCATGCAATAGAATGATGGTTGTAGATAAGGAACAGAAAGCAACAAACAGCACTTGAAGTTCTGAAACGAGTCCAAAAGCTCTACCAAAGTTCTACAGTAATCTTAAAGCATCTTGGGGACGAAGGAGAAAAGCAGAAGCCTGTATTGCAGAGGAACAACATTTCTGGAAAATGGGAGAGAGGCCTTGGAACGGTATTGCTGAGCACATCAGACTGGCGTCTCTCTGTGCTGAGTATCGTAGGCAAGCTGCTTGAACTGTACTTGAGAGCTGCACTGAAACTTTGAATTCCTAGGAAGATAACATCTTTAGCATGCCTAGTAGCCCTGACATGGAGCTGAATTTTTGAATGATCACACCTTATATTATTGCCGGATGTCAGATCCGGAAACATTCGTTTCCGTTCATTTTTCTTCATCAGCTACTCTAAAACTAGAGACTGCTCAGAAGACTTTCAAAATAATCAATAGGCTTGCCATCAGGCTGCAACAGAGGCAGCGGTTCATGGCACTTGAGTGCCCTCCTGCTGCTTGTCTCCTACTTAGTATGGAGCTGGGGTGTGCTTATGTGAGGATACAGAAGGTTGTCCAACCGTTTCTGAATTGGAGCCACACATTTCTTAGGGCTCCTTTATTATACATGTTACTAGCAAAGAAGCAACATGTGGAGGTGAATCTTAAAATCTAAAAAGCAAAGCAAGCAGCTGTTTGATTCCCAGATGTTGGAAATAAACGATAGGAACAGCAATCACCCTGATTCCTTGCCAATGAGTGTTGCAGAAACATCTAGATAATTGAAGAAAAAGAGTTGGAATGTTTTATGGCCTGATACAGAAAAGTGATGTGCTTAGCAGGAAGCCTGTGTCTCATCAGTCACATTTTAAGATGTGGAGTATCTGTTCCAGCAATAGTTACTATCCTTTGTAGCCATCTGCAGACATCTACATGCAGTAGATGAGTAAATAAACTAAAATTTGCATGAATAGTCTGCAGAGAATGGGAGAAAATTAGTTTCTGCCTGCAGCTCCCACTGATTTTATATCACTCCTTCTGATCCGTGCAGTTCTTGTGCATCGACACAGATATTCTGTGAGCTCAGCTTGTATGAATGGCATACAAGTTAACAACTAATGTATTTAGGTTGAGGGCTGAGATTTATTACCACCATCCCAGCCCCTCCTACTTTACTGCTTATCCATAGTATTTACTCAAAGATGCGTAGGGCTTTTATGGCAACTAAAACTTAGTGAATGAGTGTGGAGAAAATATCTCCATCCCAAAATTATGTCCATGTTTTTAAAGCAAGGAAGCAATATCCTTGTTTCTTACAAATTGTAAAATTTACTTTCAGACCTGTCCTCTTTCAGACATCCTGTTTGAAGTACAGACATTTCAGACTTCAATAAATACTTTTTCTTTCTTTTCTTTCTTACTTTTTTATAGAATGTGAGGAAGTATATGGCATTGTAAGGTTATTCCTGTTGGCAATGGAAGAAAAATCAGAGTGAAGAACATGGTGATCTATGTTAATTACAAAATAAAATAAAGAGAACAGTTGATACCGCTTCCATGAGTGATCCACATTTGCAAATGCTGTGCTTATTCTGGCAATTTCCACTGCTGCCTATTTTTAACTAGAAAATAACAGTCAAAATGAAATGACACAACACCTTTAGTTTCCTTTAATTAGATCATCTCTGTATTTATCTGAGGTGTCAGGAGTCAGTTTTTGCAGGGCTGGTGCTGAATGTGTTGATACAAGGCTTTCATTGCTATCTTTGAAGAAGCTATAGTTTTTTAATCTGGCAAATTCTCAGAATATTGAGAGGACTCAATATCTTTACAGATCCATGAGGGAGAGCAGTAGTTTATTTAATGAAATCTGGCGTTGAAGTAAATGAGAAAATGTAGCCACTGGAACAAATCTCCTAGTCAGAAAGTAACATAAAGGGACAATAAAAAGTTTTGCAAAAATTCTTTGTATTTTGATTCTAAGGCAGACTGCAAGTCTCCTGGAGTCAGAGCATGGAGCTATGGAACTTCCTTACGCACTTAAGTTTCAGGAGTGCAAAGCAGGATGCCGCCTCTCCCACATCAGAATGGGCTTAGGTTACAGGAGGATATCTGTACGCTGAATTTTAGGAGGGTCTTCTGAGTGGCAAGAGCCTTGTGGAAATGGTACAGACTGTTCGTGGGCTTGCCTAATCACAAAATGGATGCCATGGAGGGCAGAACCTCTGACCAAACGCTAGGGCTCAGTACACCTTGAAAATGATTCAGAATTAGCATTTGAGCCTTGCGCGAGCACAACGCAGCACTGCTCCGCTGTCTATTTCAAGTAGCCCAATTTCCTTAAAATAGCCTGAAAAATATTGAGGCTATTTTAAGAGTCATATTAACTTTTGTCAGTTGACTTCTTCCGGCAGCCACAATGTTTTTCAGACTCCCAGGCTGTAACTTTGTAAATAGATGCCGGAGCGTGGTGCTTTGTTCTTTATTTCAGTTCCTTTTATTTTACAGATGATGGAATCATAAACATGGAAGAGGCTTTGTAGGTCATTGAGTCAACATGCCTGCTAAGTGCAGGAATCCAAATTAAAGTCTCCATATGAGCTCTACTTTAACACATCCATGAAGGGAGTTCACCAAATCATTGGATAATTGATTCCACTGTTGAATTGCTTTTACAGTTGGAAACGTATTTTTCTCTGTCCTGCACTCTGCAATGAGAGAGTATAGATCTTTGATTTGGTTCTTTCAGGGGTTGGAAGAGAGTTATCACTATTCCCCTCAATCTTTTTAGCTAAACATTCACAGTTCCTACATTTTCTTGTTGTAAGACCTAACTATGAGCTCCTCATCGTCCACGTGCTTCTCTGAATCTCTTCTAGCTTGTCCAAATTCTTCCTAAAGTGTGGCCTCCTGGACAGGACACAGTACATGAATAGGGTCTGATCAATGAAGATATGCAATTAAACAATATATTTTTAAACAATGGAGCCTAGTGAAGTGAAGTGAAGTGAAGTGAAGTGAAGTGAAGTGAAGTGAAGTGAAGTGAAGTGAAGTGAAGTGAAGTGAAGCGAGGCACCATGTTGCCTATCCTTTGTATGAATCATTGTGGTCATTTGCGGCTGAGGAATCCTCTGGGTCAGAGAGTGCTCTTTTATCAACCAGGGAAGCTGTATATTTGATACCGTGCTTGAAAACGGTCCAGAAACTTGAGTTAGTACAAACTGCAGCAGCTCAGATGTTGATCAGGTTGGGCATTTGATCATATTATGCTAACACTGAATTATCTTTCCTGAATCCCGGTTTGTTTCCAAGCCTAATTTAAAGTGCTGTTTTAAGCGATAAATTGTTTCAGACCTCAAAGCCATAGTCTCTGAAGAGGGCCTCTTCCCATACATTCCTTGTTAGATAATTACAAAGGGCTGGGCTTTTTCAGGGGTGCTCCCCCTCGCCACTATAGAATAGTCTCCCTAGGGAAACCCATTAAGCCTATCTTGTAATCTTGGTAGTCTCAGACTAGACTTTTTATTTTCTTAGGCCGTTTGCATTTCCCTGTTCTGCTGTCCTGTTATGTTTTTAAGTTGTTCTGATCTCCAAGGTATGTTTTGGCCTGCCCTGGGCATTTGTTTCTAGACCCTGCTGCTTCTCCTTGCTGCTTTCAAATGTCTGTTTTAATTGCTGTTTCGATTCATTGTTTAATTGTTTTATGGCATATTTTATTTGTACTGAGGGTTTGTTTGTACTTTTAGTGACAAGGTGGTTCATACCTAGTCGAAGTACATAATGATAATAGTAAATAAGGCCTCCTTCAATATATGTTTTTTTCTTTCCGTGAGGGAAATAGAGCCGTAAGGAACAACAGACTTCCCTGGAACCTCAAACAGGAGCTGCTGGTAGCCAATCTTTTCTCTTCCCACCCCATCTTGCCCCGTTCCCCCATGGAGCAAACAAGTCCAGGAAGGTGGGAGATTTCAATTTGGAAACCCGCATGGGGAGAAATATTTACATATTCTTTTTCTGCCCCTACCAGACTAGTTCCCATGCTGACCCCTGGATACCTTTCAGTTTGAGCAGTCACATAACTTCACATTTAGTGTGGCTTGAAGTAGGGCTGTTTGGCAGAGGGCAAAAGGCCAAGATGGTGGGTATGACCCTGCCATTGCCATCTTGCCCTTTCACACCCTCCCCCCTGCAGATAACACTGACTCTAAATCTTCAAAGTACAAGGTTTTTGTGCAGTATTTAATAAATGAAAACAGAAGCATTCCTCTAACCTTTCCAATTCCAATTCTAAGGAATATTTCACACTGTTTTATTCTTCTTTCTTCTGCTGGCCCACTGCTGAACACTCTTCCCCATCTGCTCTGTGGTGGAATCAGGACTGACCTTCCATTACTCAGAGTGAAGCAGCCCCTTGGAGGGCAGTGCTGAGGGGAGGGAGGTGGCCTGAAGAGATATCCTCCTTATTGTTTCTTCCGAGCCCCACATTAATTTCTCCCCCATTAGAGGACAAAGCTATGTATAGCCTGATGTAGCTGTGTGAATGCCACTTCATAAGCTTGCATGTTGCCTTGAGTGCAGTGGAAGCGATTGGCCTGTCCTTAGCCCTGAAGTTAGAGTCAGAAGACAGTCTTTGTACATAGAATTAGGAACAGTGATGACTTTTTGTCCTGCATCTCAGGCAGAAAATGTCTTTAGCCAGCCTTGTGTGGGTATGTGTGCATCCACAGTTAAGAAATTCTTGAAAAAACAGTATTCCCTGCATTCAACATATTCAAACAGATCATAGTGGCTGCAATGTGCATATTTATTCTTGTATTGTATTGTATTGTATTGTATTGTATTGTACTGTATTGTATTGTATTGTATTGTACTATTGCATCTATATACTACTAAAACTCTTGTGTCTGTAACCTTCAACTGGGTGAAATGGTGCATCATAGGGCAACAGTTTTTTAACCAAGGTACTTCAAATGGGCTAACTTACAGAATGCGTCCAAAATCCAGGACCCATGACTCCTGTGGGATTGAAATTTGGCAAATTTGTGGCTGCTTCAGCACTGCTGTGCTGCTGCACTGCCATGATAAACCCAGGTCATGTGATTGTCATGGGCATATCCCTGACCTCTTTCCCACCTCCCTCTGTCCCTTATGCCCAATCAGCTGGTGGCAAGGCCTGACGGGTGAGTGGCGATTGGCTGCTTTGGAAATGGGGCAGAAATTTGAAATCTCTTAACAGCTGTGGGCATTGAGGGAAGGATGAGGGAGCAACTTGGATGCCTGCTGGCAAGGTAGGGCTGGCTCGAGGGCACCAGTGGTTGATGGGTGAGCCCTCTTCCTCCCTCCAGGGGGACCTTGGGGATGTGCCAGAATGGGGAGCGGGGGTGCAGGTTTCCTCATGGTTCGCGGCTCCCTTTGTTCCACCTCCCCCTAGCAAAGTGGCAGGCAATTCCACTGGTCAGCCGAGGTGGCTTCACCAGGGGTCTCCTGAGGGTCATGAGGGGAGGGCAAATGGCACAAGCCTATATTATATGTGGGAGGGAAGGAGGGAGGGGGGAGGGGAAGGGAAGGGAAAGAGGGAGGAAAAGGAAGGGAGGAAGGGAGAGACGAGGGAGGGAGAGAGGAGGAAGGGAAGGGAGGGAGGGAGAGATGAGGGAGGGAGAGAGAGAGACGAGGGAGGGAGGGAGGGAGATTTCTGACAGTCCCTGCCAGCTTCCCACAAGCACAGTGGGGAAGCCAACAGCAAGTCACAAGTCGCTCACACTCCTGCTGCTTTTTTGCCCTTGGTCATTCTGTTTCTCTGTTTAAGTAAGGAAATATCTCTGAAACGATGACCCAACGGGTCACAGATTGTCTAGTTGTATTTATATTTGTCATTCCCATTCTGTTCAGTTTCATTTAGAATTTCATAATTTTGCTTCAGACTGTAGCTCTAGAGATGGCCTTTTTAAAAGTGAAACATAGTTCTTTTATGTTGTCTGTTTGATTTCTTCTTCCTAAGTGGGATAATGGCTAGAACATTGTTTTATGGAGATGGAAGAGTCTCCTTCTTCTGTCCTAGGAAGCCTACCTGAGGGTCCTCTGGTCAAGGATTTGGGGGCAGAGGTAGGGAACCAAATCCAGGTGAAAGGTAGATTGCTTCCCTGGGTTTGTGGGCTAGACAGGCTTCAGAGTGGGGTCCTTTTCCCTGATTTGCTAGACTGTTCTCAGTACAGGGAGAGGTCAGTCTCTCTCTTTGACTGAGAAAGGTAATCCTTGAAGAATATACCCTGTATTTTTCTATAGGTTTAAAAGAAACCTTCTTACTTCTCAGTATTATTTCTGAATCATGCCTTCTTTAACTCCAGTGAGCAGGTGATCAGATGGATCATACCCAAGGGTTTTATTTTTTGCTGGTATGAGTGTGGGACAATTGCTTTCCACCAGAAAGTGAGTCCTGCTCAGCTGGGTGTTTTAAGCATTTGGATGGGGAATTTCTAGGAAATGAGGTTGGGCTGTGGAAGGGGAAAGGACCAATGGCAAGTATGTATGGGTGAAATCTGTTGAGAAAGCTGAAGCTTTCAGAAGGTTGGAGCCAGCTGTGGTCTAGTAGCAGTTCTGTTTCTCGATAGTCATGACGCTTTGCAGTTCATCAACTTGAACAATTTGTAACAGCCTGGCTGTGACAATTCTGGATTCTTCCTCCTGTCTACCTGTTAGTTCTCCCCTACCTTCTGCTATTCCTTACTTCGCTTTGAGCAGTGGCATTGCTGGCACGCTTGCTTCTTATCATGTCCTTTGCCAATACTCTCCACACTAGGAGAAACTCATCTACAATTGAAGGAGGAAGAAACCATATAAACAAATCCTGCAAAAGCAAGTTTTATGTGTACTCTTGAATATTTTTCCTTAATTATTGTATGCTGTGGTCTTCATTGATTATAGAATCTGATTGCATTAAAGTATGCAAGTTTGTCTCCCAGAAATTAGTTGACTGTGTTTGTTTATAGCACAATCATACAAACTGCCCTTTTCTGTTAGAGGAGAGACAATAATTTGGTGGACAACATCCTGGAGGCCTCCAATTAAACTAATTGCTGCCACTTTTGCCAACAGTGCAGTCATTGTCAGGAGCACAGAGCAAGTCATGTCCCTGGGGTCTTTTTACATACTGGAGTTGAATAACTTTTCTGGTAGGAAACAGCTCACAGAAGGACATTTTTAATTGTATCTTGATTTTAGATGCACTGTCTTAAAGTCCAGGGTGGTGGGGTGCATTGTCTTAATCTCATCAATTTTACTGATAAGCATGCTCTTTGAATTAAAATAAAAACAAGAATATGATTACTTCTTTAAGCCTCAAAATAAGTCAGGCATAATTGAGCACTTGTTACATCCCTATCTACCACTGAAATGAGTTTCCTACAGCCATCCTTCATTTTTACGATGCTGGTGGTGAAGGTATTATGGCCTCAGTTGGAAATCTGAACACCACTGAGACTGAATAGTTTTGAGCTACAAACATTAAAATCTTGATCTAAAAGGTTGTAAAAAGAAAAATACTATTCAAGTCAATACCAAAATAAAGGGAAATGCTATAGTGCTAGCAAGACCTTTAAATTCAAGGATTTGGTAATTATATAGTAAAATCTAATGCAGATTTTCTGCTGATGGTATGGCTTTTCCCAGTGGATTTGAATATTTGGTCTTTCTCCTTTCAGTTGCCCTGCTTGACTTCAAAACCTCCTGGCAGGACATTGGACTTCACTTGTAATATTTCTTAATGAAAGGGAAGCCATACTTAAACTAAATTACAGTGATATTCTTCAAATGTTAATGCCAAAGTATGTGCACCCTGCGTATTATTCCCAAAAAACTGGGAACTTTCAAGGCAAGAGTAGGAAGCATTTTAGGATCTGTATTGAACTTCCCTCCATATACTTAAATTAGTCCACAAAATGTTGTCAATTAGTGCCTTTTAGTTTTAATATATAGCAATATGAAGTATTAAATTATTCTGCATTTGAACTAGGAATGAAGTAGTAATTAATTCAGATACGAGAATACTTGGTCTAATGCAACAGACCTCTATTTAGAGTGAAATATGGGGCTAAGCTTCTAACTGATGAAGAGGAAGCAACATTTATCTCTTTGAGATTGTCAGAACCTATCAATTATGTACTTAGACTCCAGTTAGCTTGTTTACTCTTCACAGGATAAGATACAATTTGTAAATTTCCTCTCACCTTTGATACTATAATGCCACTATTTAGCAATTATATAGCATATTTCAAGCCTATAAAATACTCCTTATTCTTTATCTGAATAATCTTTACTTCAGCTCTATAACTTAGCTCAATACTGTTACCCTTGATGGCAACCTGTGTGGCTAAATCTGCTAGGGAGTATGTATCTGAGTTAAGATTTGTACCAAGAAATTTAAGGACTATAATTTACACTCTTAGTCACTGTGTTGTGTTGTATTAGTTTAGTTTTTAATAACTTCTGAGTCTTTAGGATGGAGTGAACATCATTTCTCCAGGATTGTCTAGCTGCCTTGTCTTCTGTTGGCCTCTTTTTCAATTCCCTTTGATTTTTCCAACTGTCAGGGTCTTCTCCAAGGACTTTCCTTCACATTATGTATCCAACATCTTTAAGATTTAGCTTCATTATTATTGAATAGTCTCACTATTCAAAGGCTTCAGTTTTTCTTTGTTCAGCCTTTCATTCATCGAGCCTTTTCTAGCTACAACTGGAAAACCATGACATAAACAAAACTTTAATATTTTGATTAGATTTGTCATAGTTTTCTTCCAAGTAAAGATGTCTATCTCATTACTACATTCCCTATCACTGTGAATTTTTGAGCCAAGGAGGATACTGTTGCTACTTCAACTTCATTGCCTGTGGGCTAGGATTGACATTGTTAGTTTGTTTCTTTTTTTAAAATAATGAGTAGCAGACCACCTTTGGTACTCTCTTCCTTCACCTTTGACAGGAGATTCCTTAAATCTTCCTTCCTTCTAGCCATTATAGTGAATAATTAACATATCTGAGATTATTGGTGTTTCTCCCAGAAATTTTAATTCTAAATTCTATTTCTGCAAATTCAACATTTCTCATAATATATTCTGCATATAAGTTTGCATATACTTGTGTGTGTGATTTGGCAGGCCCCTACCCTTTTAGCCTTTCGGAAGGCCATCAGACACTGGGGCAGAGTGAGGATGTCTGGAGTTGGTTGGAGGACATCCCAAGGGGGTGATTGAGGTGCTGGGTTTTATTTTGGTTTTATGATTTTATGTTTTATGATTTTTATAGTTCTGGATTTTGTTGTTGTTGTGAGCCACCCAGAGTTGTGTTTTTAGATGGGCATACAAATCTTTTAAATAAATAAAAGTTAAATAAATAAGATGACAATAACCTTGGCATTCTCCTTTCCCAATTTTGAATTATTTAATTTCCCATATTCTGTTCTAATAGTTGCTTCCTATTTATCATACAAATACTTCCATTTCTTGTCGTCTGTACAATCAGAAACCTTAGTATTATTAATACGATAAAAATAAATGTCTTTTGGGAACTCCCCTTCTTTTCCATTATTCATCGTATGTTAGGAA
This sequence comes from Liasis olivaceus, assembly GCA_030867105.1. Lineage (NCBI taxonomy): Eukaryota > Metazoa > Chordata > Lepidosauria > Squamata > Pythonidae > Liasis > Liasis olivaceus. The sequence continues at coordinate 49,351,775 of CM061348.1, forward strand.
TGTAATCCAAGTTGCCCCTCCCTCTTCTGAATCCAGTTTGTACACCTGGAAATTCTCATCCCATGTATGGTTGAAAATTGAATTGCAAGATCTTGAGCATTCTCTCGCGGGCTTGTGAGATAAATGCAATTGTTCAGTAGTCTCAGCATTCTTTAGCATTTTTTTTTTTTTGGTAAATTACAATATAAATTGATATTTTCTAGTCTCTTGGCCGCTGTTGAGTTTTTCATGCCTGCTCACAAGACACATGTAGCACTTTAACTGCATCATCTTGTAAGACCGTTAGAAGTTCTGCTGCTATTTCATCAACTCCTGCAGCTTTCTAGGGTCCATTTGACTTCACTTCCCAAAATGTCTGGCTCTAGTACAGTGGTCAAACCTTTATATGTATAATTGATTTGCTTTTTTTTTTTTTTGGTACAGATCTTCTATATATTCTCACCATCTGTTCTTTATATCTTCTTTCATCAGTACAGGTTTGATTCCTTTGCCTTTTATTATACCCATGGGCAAATTATAATAATTTGCCCATTATTATACCCATCTTGTTTCCTTTGCTTCTGTAATTTTCTTAAAGAAATCTACTTATACTTCCCATCTGATTGTTATCCTCCAATTCTTTGCATTACTTATTTAGATATAACTTCTTCTTTCCTCTTGCTCATCTCTAGAACTCAGCATTTTGTTGGGCAAATCTTCTTCTATCTGAACTGCTTTTTGATTTCCATCATTCTCCAACTGTTTTCAGTATCAGCGTTCAGCCATTTTGCCTTCTTTTGCTTTTTGCATTTCTGGATATTTTTTTGTGTATCTTTAAGGATGCCACAAAAGTAGAGTGCTTTTGGCACACTATTTATCATTAAGTCTATTCTTTACAGTCCTAGCATAACTCTTTCTTACTGTGCTATGCCAGATAGTAATTCATTTCATCTCAATTGTTTTTAATCTCATGATAATATTAAGATGCATTCATGCTAAATATGTTTCTGCTTATGGGTCTGCCAAAAGGACAGGGTGATAAATCTAAAGCACCTGCTTTTTTTTCTTCCCTTTTTAATAGGACAGTGCAGCCAGATATTTCCACCTCATCTCGGCTCATCACAGATTATCTACGGAAATGGTACCACTGTTGGCTCAGTAATTACATTTCGTTGTTCTGAAGAGCATCAGCTGATCGGTCAAGGAGTTGTCACATGCATTTGGAAAGAAAATGCTACACAGTGGACAGGTGATACTCCTTCATGTATGCGTAAGTGTTTTTTCCACTCCCCTCTCTCTGCTAAATGATTTGTATAATTTTTCACACACTGTCTCTGACATATAGGTGATCTGCAGCACTGGCATAACTGATGATAATGGCTGCAGAATGGAAGAGCACATTTCAGACTTTGCAGTTCTATTGATTTTCAGAGATCATTGACTATTATCAAAGAAAGGCTTGATGCTCAATAGATATGCCATTGTGTGTTTTTTTTTTAATAAAGTTCATTTATTTCAGTTCTGTTTCTGTAAGTCTTGCTTGCTATACTTGTTCAAAACATTCCAGGTCAGACGAATGTTCATTTTTAAAATCTAAATGTGTCAGTGAAGAGGGATTTTTAATTATTAATTCAAAGTGAATCTTTTGAAAGATGAAGAATTGGGAGAGTTTTGTCAAAAAGATACAATTAAGCTATTGTTTACAATTGTAAAAATAGAAAAGTGATCAGTTTTGACAAGTAGATCTTCAGTGCCAACAATATTGGCTTCTGTTTATGTGCGTTTTTTTCTTATTTATTTATTTATTTGTTTGTTTTTTTATTTATTTTTGTGCCTTCAAGTCAGTGTTGACTCCTGGCAACTGTCTGGACAAGTTTCTGCAGTTTACTCGGCAAGATTTTCAGAAGTGGTTTGCCCTTGCCTACTTCCTAGGGCTGAGAGAGAGTGACTGGCCCAAGGTCACCCAGCTGGCTTTTTGCCTAAGGTGGAACTAGAACTCCTGGTCTTCCAGTCTCTAGCCTGGTGCCTTAACCACTACACCAAACTGGCTCCCTTATTTATTGTTCCAGTGAAAATAAACTGGAACAGAAAGTGTAATGCCAAGCTCTGAAATTTCAAGATATAGGTAACAATAACATTATAATCCTCAACACACATGAAGTATGTGTGCATCTAATTTTAAAATGACAAGCAATTGAGTTGCTTTGCCCACTCATTTTGAATTTCCCAGTTGTACTCAACAGTAATTATGAATTTAGATTATTGGTGTTTGACATGACAGTGAACAGTAGTTGACAATGGGAGATACTCTAAAGAGTTTAGAGAGTCATTAGAACACAGTTTTTGGACTTTTTATTATGACTTGTTTCCCATTACATTATAGAAAACCTTATTCTTGTGAAGATCTTTGTTTTTAACCTATCACATTTACTATTAATAGAAGAGAACATATGTAGCTCAGGGTTGAACTGTGGAGTCCTTGGGGTTCTCTGAGCTTGGTTGTTTTCTTGCAAAAGTTTCATTACCTGGCTAGGTAACATCTTCAGTGCTAGACTGGAGTGTGATTTGCTCTCTGTTTATATACAGTGGCTTGTATATAAACAGAGAGCAAACCCCACTCCATTCTAGCACTGAAGATGTTACCTAGCTGGGTAATGAAATGTTTGCAAGAGAACAACCAAGCTCAGGGAACCCCAAGGACTCCACATTTACTATTTCTAAAGTTATATAATTTTACTAAGTGTGTAAGCTGTTTTGAGGTACTTCTGGAAAGGCAGGTATAAATCTATAAATTAAAAAAAATTATGTAGGTGAGAGTGTGAGAGCCTGACCTTCCAGAAAATTATAAGACTTCCTGTGCATCTGGTCCATCTGCCTCCGAAAACATTGGAGGACCAAATAGCAGATACTTTAAAAATTGTACAAAACCTGAAAAACCAACATGTACCTCCTTCTAGCTTAATCCTATCTTCCAGCATGTATGTATAAAATGAAAATGCTGAAATATTTGCCTTCTTGCTAAACCCAGTCCACTTAAAGCTTCACACTGGCCAAGAAAGTCAGACTGTAGCATTTCTAAAATGTGTGCAAGCCTGTGTTCCTGTAAGTTTCCTGCAAAATGGTTGTCAGAATTCATACAAACCACAAAAATCACATAACAGTTTAAAAACTACCACATTCCTCACTGGCTTTGGTGGATTATAGTCTGCTCGATCAGATGAACTGCACTGAACTCCATCAAAGCTGATGTTCGAATAAGTGTGTTAATCTTCTGGATGCCATTACAGCCTTTTCTGGTTTTCACCAACATAATACAGCTAATCCCACTGGAAGTTATTATAATCAAAAGCATTAAAATAAATTTTTCAAGTATGCCATTATTGTGGTTTTAATAGGATGACAAAGAGCTGTGCTGAAATTTTCTTCTGCCTTTCTACCTGTGGTTCTCATGCAGTTTGACTGTCCTAGAGAGAAAATCTTATGTTAAAAATAAAAACATGTTCAGAATATTTCGAGGCCACCCTTAAGGACAAGAGCCTTCTCAAGGCAACTTACAGTAATAAAATCACAATGCAATAAAGACCATAATAAGAAAATATTAATAAAACCCACAAACATTCTGCCACAGTATTAAAATTGAACTCATGTGGAGTCAAAACCAGAACAGAACAATAGAATCCCATTTAAGAGAAATCTTGAGAAAAATAAATGGGACTTTAGAGCTTTTCAGAAAAGCTGGGAGTGAATCAGCCCCAGGTGGCAGTTCATTCCATAGGGTGGTATGTGGTCCCACTTGCATTCATTGGCTTAACTGCTGTCAAAGAAAAGGTAAGAAGGGTTTCTGTTCCTGAAAATGGGAGCATATCAACAGGAACTTGGTCCCAATCTGTTTTCAGGCTTTAAATATTAAAACCAGCAGTTGACTGAGCTCAGAACCTCACTGGTAGCCATACAACCGGCACACTGTAGGTGTCAAATGTTCTGACTGCTTTGCTCCCACCAGAGCTCAGGGAGCGATGTTCTGTGCTAGCTGGAGGTTCAGGACCATCTTCAGAAGCAGTCCTCTGAAGAGGAAACACAGCATCCAAGGCTCCTGCACTGGCTTCTCCCTCCTTCTATTGCTCACTTAACAGTGAAGACAAATTAGCAACAAGAGTGTGGAGGAAGACCACGTGGCCAAGTGACTTGAGCGATTGGCAGTGGGCTCCCTACTAGCACATGGGCATTCATACTGGGGCTCAGCCATGCCAAGCCCTAGCCCCAGCCCCGTAACACTAATTGTGCAGTCCAAACTTACAGTATGTCTTTATTTGATTTCTATCCTGCTGGCAGCTTACAAATACCATAAAAACACAGTGCAAAAAAGGCAAAAATACAACAGGGATCGCACACAAAAAACGTACTACCAATCTCCTAGGCAGCACAACCCAAATGCCTTCTGGAAGAGCTCGGTCTTCAGTTTCTTCCAGAAAGTGGCCAGGCTTGGAGCTGGTCTCACCTCAAGCACTTTTTAGGTGCTGCCACTGAAAAACAATGCCCTTGAGGGTCGGCCTCCTTGATCTCCTGTAAACAGGAAATGAGCTGCTTCTTGTGACACAAACTCAATGCTGAGGCTGATTTAAGCAGGGAAATGTCATCCTTCAAGCACCAAGTCAGGCACCTGCCAAGGCTTTGGAGGTTAAAATCAGCCCTTTAAGTTGCAAGCGAAAGCCAATAGGCAGACAATGCAGGGGCCACCATACAGGTGTTACATGTTCCCAGTGATGAACATCCAGGCCACAACATTCTGTACCAACTGAAGCATCCAGATGGTCTTTAAAGGCGGCCCCATGTAGAGCACACTGCAGTAGTCTAGACATGGTGATGAAGGCAGCAGTCATTGTCACAGGTCCTCTTGTCGCAGGAAAAGCCAGAACTGATGCTTTGAGGTTGCTACTTCCCCTTTTGTTTTTGTCTGCATTGTGTTGGATTAATTGCTGTGCCAAGTTCCTCATGAGGATTTCCTTGCTCACTTATAAATAAGAGGCTTTTAAATAGTTTGCTTTGAGATGTTTCCTGATAGAAGCTAAGTCATATCACTCCTGCTGTTGGTACATTTAATTGCAGGAGTGTGAAGATAGATCCAGATGCAGATGTCAGCCTCTAACTGTGTTTGCTTTGTTCCAGCCATACCCAAGTATGAAACCTTTGGATTTAAAGTTGCTGTGATTTCCTCCATTGTGAGCTGTGCCATTATTCTCCTGATGTCCATGGCTTTTTTAACCTGTTGTGTTATCAAATGTATTAAGAAAAGTGAAAGAAGGAGGGCTCAAAGGTGAGTCATGTTTCTGGGTCTAGGCCAGTGTTTCTCAACCTTGGTGACTTTAAGATGTGTGGACTTCAACTCCCAGAATTCTCCAGCCAGCCAGGGAGTTCTGGGAGTTGAAGTCCACACATCTTTCTTGAGGTCACCAAAGTTGAGAAACATTGGTCTAGGCTGTTAATTGAAATATCAGCTGTAAGGTAGAGCACTACTTCTGTGACTCAATTTCTGCTTTTCTCTTTGTCTTTTGGTAAATACTCATTTCCTGTACATGTCTAGAAATATTAACAGGAAGGCTCTCATCAATATGCATGTCTCATGTGACAGGATCTGCAATTTTTAATAGAATTTATGGAAATGCTTTTTAATGTTAAAACTCTTATTTTAACTTTACAACAGTAAGTCTATGAGGTAGAGTTCATGAGAGCAGGGACCAGCCCTGAATAATCTAGGAAGCTCTATGGTCAAGCAGGGACTTGAATCTAGATCTCTCAATTCTAGTCCAGCACTTAGCCACTGGCATTAGGCCATTAAACTGGCTCTAGGATAGAAGAGTCACCATCCATACAAAGCACATGTCCTCCTTGATATCCAGGAAATGAAATCATCTTCCCTCTGGGCAACTGTTGTCTTTCTCATTACTGTGACATTTCTCCCTTTTTCAATTTGTCAACCACCCAGAGTTGTTCTGGAGTTAGGGAGCCCTAGAAATGTGCCCAATTAAATATGTACATACATACATACATATATGTGTATACATAGATACATGTGTTCTCCAACTATGATAAGACCCCATCATCACCTGTGTTTACTGACCTCTTTTCTTGGCAGAAGTATAACTTTTCTGAACTTTGCTAATTCAAGATTAGGCTGTCCCAGGAGAGATCTGGGCCAGCTTAATTTGAGAGATCAAGTTCATAATAACTTTTTGTTCTGCTGACTACCAGGTGGGCAGCTTTTCCAAGTCAGTTTGTAGCAGTCTGTGGGTTGCTCAGCCATCTCTGTAGAATTCCCTGAAATGGCTTTCTCAGATTTCTGGCAAGATGTAGTTGCTCAGATGACACAGACCTTTACCCATGCCAGTGGGATGGAGTTTTTGTTTAATTGTTAATTTAAGCACATCTGTATGCCTCTTGAATCCCTCTCAATTCCCATTCATACACGAATCCCAGTCCTTCAGTTCTACTTCCTCAGTGGAATAAAGCTACCACACTGTTTCACTGCCCTTGTCCTTCAATGGCCACCATCTCCACCAAATTCCCTCTTCACTGCTATTGCTCCAAATCAAGGTCAAATTGGCACTGATGCCAGTTGGTCAACCGGTTCCTGTTCTTTCTAGTCTTCCATTTTTGTGTACCATGCCCATTGGTCTGCCCAACTTCCTCTCCAATTTCCTAATTCACTCTTACCTCTACTTTGAGTTCACTGGCATTTTCCTTCAACATTAATCCTGCATATTCCCTTCAAACCCAAAGACTCTTCCAACCAGACAATCTAGCTGGATGCCATCTTGATATCTTCTCTGTACATTTGGGGACTTGGATTTTTCAGGGTTTTTTTACTGTGTGGAAAGAGTCTGAACATACACAACTCACACACACAGCCATTATTCAGAATTTCAGATGATTGCATAGAAGTTGCAATCAGGGGCAATGAGTGCAATCCTGCATTTGCAATACAGATGAAAAGGGACTCTCCCACTAAATTGGTGAAAAGGGCAGTGTTACCATCATACTTTCTTTAACGTATATAATTTATCTTGCATAATGCCAGCATCATATAAAAGAGATAGCATAATGGGGAAGGGGTGCATGACAAGAATGAATTGCAGGGACTTGATGTGATTTGCCATTTTAGATGTTTGACGGTAATCACATTTGCACAGTACACATCTGGTGTGCTCTACTACAGATGGAAACAGTGCCTCTTTTTACAGGGATATGCAGTTCTGGTACCAGCTCAGAAGTGAAGAACTAGAAAACATGCAAGCAGCTTACTTTGGTTTTAAAGGCAGAAATAACAACAACAATAAAAAAATTAAAAACCAGCAGGAGTCTGATGGTGGTAGTAACGTGGCATATGACAACCAAGGCTTCTGCAGGTAAGGAAATCACCAATTTGTATTGTGATGCATTTCTGAACAGTTTTTACAGACAACTGGACAATCTGCTTATCACACACATCTCAGCACTCTGTCATTTCTGTGTACAGCTTCAACTTGCAGAGTGCTAAAATGACTCTGTCATTCAAAGCTCTGTTGAACTTCTGTTTTCTGCACAAAACCCATATTGTAAAATGAATCTCTAGATCATTCTCAGAGTTGTTCCTTCAGGCTTTCTCTATATTCCCTGCTCTAATTTAATATGCACCACTGTAGTTACACCATGCAGTTTCATTTATGATAATGCTACATAAACTATAAAAGTTAAACTGCAACTCCAGTCACTCTGCAGATCAAGAATCAAGCTGCACATTATGCTTAGTGCGTGGCATGTTAGTTTATCTTCCACATTTCTTTTAATACCATCCTTCCAGGAATGGAAGAAATGGAGAACAACTGGCATAACAAATATTCAGTCTATTATTTGTCTGTGGTAATAGCCAGTTGATGGTTAGTTCTCCTGCAGGGCATGTGACTGTGGACCAAGGAGTTGTTCCATGCATGCTAAAGATGAACCATCATGGCACTGAACAGGAATAGGAACCAAATTGTCAAGTTCAACAGATTTATTTTGGGGTTGGGGGTGGGGAAACAATTTGACATTATCGTCTTTAGTGCTTTTCACTAACACACCCAGTTGTGTGTATCTCCTCCCATCATGCTGCAATACCAAAAACCTATGTCTCTCATATCTTTAATTATATTTTTAAAATGTTGTATAGCTGCATGTTATGCATTAAATGAAGATGTAATGTTTAGCCCTAAACTAAGCCACCTGATTTTTTACTTTCCAGGATAACTGCAGGCTGTTCATAATGCATTTGTTATTCAGCTAAATAAAAGTTTTGATAATTGGTAAAATGATTCTATTTTTTAAAAAAATCCTAAATATAATAAAGGGATTGCTCCCCTGCTGCAATTGCTCTGGGACATTAAAACCCACCCACACTAGGTAGTCCTCGACTTAAGACTATTCGTTTAGTGACCATTCGAAGTTACAGCGGCGCTGATAAAAGCAACTTATGACTGATCCTCACACTTATGACTGTCACAGCATCCCCTGTGGTCATGTGATCAAACTTTGGGCACTTGGCAACTGGCATGTTTTTACAACAGGACAAAATGTAATAGGATATAATTTGTTAGAATTTTGTTTGCAACTACTTTATGCCTCTTTTTCACTCTGGAAGATAAACCTGTTTAAAACTGCAGAGAGCTGAGCTGCATTAGCTGCTCCATATTGTTTCTGATAATGGTAAAAGTTCTTACTGCAGCATCTTGTGAAAATATTACTGCTGCTTTTTGCTGCTTGTGATAGAAAGAAAGCTAAGTATAAAATGGCAGGTGCACCTTGCAGTAACTTGCAAAGGTCAGAGCAGATAATATAATAATCTTATGCTCCTGCTGTATGGATGTCCGAGCCTCCCTAAGAAGCCACTCCTATGCACCCCATTAGTTAGTGCAGCCTTGTGCTGGATCTGTTGGAGGACTTCCAGCATTCAATTATTCCTGCTGCAGTTTCCAGTCTACCCACCACTGGGCCAGAAATTGCCCTTGTACAAGGACAAAAGAATTTCCTTATGGCTTCATTAATACCACTTTAGCTCCATAGGAAACTGTTTTATACCATATCAGCCTCTTTGTCCACCTAACCCAGCCCCTGACCAGCAATACCGATCTTTCTTATTCCTATCTGGCCTTTTAATTCAGGGTGCCAGGGATTGAATTTATGACCTTCCTGCAGGCAAAGAGACTATTGTACTATAGTTATCTCTATTACCTGGGTTACAATGTATGTTTTTAGTACTGTATACAGTACAGTATACATTTTTAGTAATAATAGATGATTATCTTTATTTTTCTCCATTTTTGCCTGGTAGCGATGCCTTGCAAAACTCTTGTTACTGCTGCTCAAGGGTGTTCTTCAGCTGTCTTCTCTGGGTCCCTAGAAGGTCAGTCTCCAACGGGAGAATGATTTTTTTAAAATCTTCCAAATACATCCCTAGCAATAATATGCCATGTATCACACGTGTACATACATGGAGCCTAAAACATCTCCATCCCAATTAGTTCTTTGAGTCCCTTCATCAATTAAAGTATGGTGGGTTAATATGAATGAAAGGATAATTTTAATGAGGTTCAGTTGGGTATAGAGCACTCTGTCTAAGGAAGTCTGCTAGAGTTTATTTTAATGCCCTTTTGTTTGGCAATAACTGTTCTCTCCCATGCCTTAACATATCATCTGTGTTGAATGGATCAAAACTTAATTCCCACAATGGCCCAATAGATATCTATGGGAAGCCCAAAGAAAAGAATGGATGTAATAACATCTTTTCACCCATATTCCTTTAGAAAGATTGAGAGACTGAACAGCAGGTTTCCAGATCACAAATGGAGTCTCCATAGGTAGAAGGTACCTGCTCCACAGATTTGTCTCCAAGTCTTTCAAGTATGCGATGAAGGGAAAGAAACTCAAAGGACAGTTTGGGTTTACCAGAACAGCCCTGGCTTCACATGCTTGGAGAACACAGTGGAGAAATTATAAATTGCTTGTGCTGCTTTTTAGGTACATGAATTCAGTTAATGACAATTAAAGATACATACGATATGTTGATGGATATTGTATATATTCTGTGAACCATTTTGAGCACGATATACTTGCTGAAAGTGTAATATACAAATAAATTGAGAACAGCAATAACAACATTGCTGAACATCTTGCATTCTCCTTAAATGTATGTTTTTAAGATCTAATTGGAAGGGTTAAGATTGTTCTAAGGAAGCTCTATTTTCTTCTGTGTACAAGAGAAAGTCCAGCCTGTGGCTCCACAAAGGTCTTTAGATAGGCACTGATGACTCGTGCAACAGTTATATTGGCTCTCTAATTTCATATGTACAACCAGAGCATAGAACAGAATTGAACATAGCTGAATTGCTAAGTTTTGCCCAGATGAATTGCAAATGGATATGGTTATATTATGAAATAAGTGAAATAGTCTTCCTTTTAGCAGATGGTCTCATCTATTCAGAATGGCTTTTCAGTTTATTGTAAGCCAGAAAGCATTCAACTTCTACACTTATTAATATTATTTAAAGCTGATCAGTCTTTAGGCATTTCACTGCCCCAAAAATAGCGATGAAGAAAATGGCACCATACTTTCTGTGTACAGAAGCAAGCGAGCGACCATTGAGTCCTTGTTTCAACTCTGGTAATAGAAGAGCATCTTCTACTGCATCAGAGGCTGGGACATCTGTATGGTGAGTCAACAGCATCAAAATGGTTGGTACAATCAGGTGATTGAAGCCCTGCCCCTTTGGGTGTGTGTGTGTGATGAGTGTGATGTATGTTAAAAAGGAGTAGAGCTTCAGTCACCTGGTCTGCCATTTTGATGCTGTTGACCCCCCTGATCAGAGGAAAGCCAGCACCCAGAAGAGGTTCAGGGCAAACTTCGTGAGTGAGGTGTCTTATCACCTATCACTCTGCTTAGTATGTGATTGCTACCTTCTCCAAGAAGTGCCTAGCATATGATAGCAACAGTGGCAAAGTGTATCCTATCAAAGGAGCAACATATGCCCATTCACATGTGCTGGCTGCTGCTCTTTCTGCTTACTCAGCCAGGGGTCTTTTCCACTGTTTCAACAGAGGGTGCTAATCCCATTCTGGGATGGAGGGGTGATGGTCCCAGAATCATGGGGCCTAATTTTTTGAGCCAGCTTGAGCCATAACATTTAACCAGTAAAAAAGGAGGAGGGGGCTTAGTACAATCCCCAAGCGATGGGCCTGAGAAGGTGACTAAGCTCAAGAGAATGAGAAAGGAAATGAAACTGATGCTAAGGTAGAGCCCTTTACCCTAACTTTAGGGTGAGTTTGAATTGTTTTATTAATCAGTCTCATGAGCTGCCCTAAGGATATCTTTGCCCCATGAACCAAAACAAACAACACAGAATTGTTTACTACATATACCATCTATTTTAGTAATACTGAAGATCTGTATATGACACTCTCTGTATATCAAATGATATATTGCAGTTGGTCCACTGGATTATGTGGAAAATGAACCTTGAAGCTGACAAATGAGATGCCAGTTTTGTGTGTCACTTAAGGGATATTGGTTGTATAATGAATTAGATAGAGTCAAATGATCCCAACACATAAATTGCTGTTAACAGTATGGCAGTAAAGAGGAATTATTGGAGTAAAAGCCATCTCAAAAAGGCCTGTAATGTATAATGTAAGAAATGCAATTGGAAGACAATAAATCAGATGTCATTTTTGTACACTGTTTCCTAGATTTTTGTCCTTACATAATAATCACTATTTTTTAACACAGTTATGCCCCTCTAAGCTAAGACAGTTATGCAAAAAGGCTAAATGCTCTGAAAACCTGAGCCAAGCTTATTTCCACCAAGGGCAATTCCTTCCTTAATTATCCTGAAAAGAAAGAAACTGTCAACTTTGAGCATTAGAAACTCCCCACATTTATCCTAATTTTCTTTAACAAATGGATGAGAGTTTCTTTTCCACTACTTGGATGATGCTGTTCTTACTGCATCCTGCGAAGCAATAGCTGTTTTCAACATGGGGGCAAATACAACAATAGCTTAAATCAAATGCTTTGCAACTGAAATCCTGTCTGCTCAGAACAGAAATATGTTTTTCAGATCCAAATAAACTTGTCATAATTCCTTCCTTCCTTCCTTCCTTCCTCTTCTTTAAGCATTGCTGTGAGAAATTAATTTAACCCTTTTTCTCAGGTACCTGCCCCCCTTCTGTTACTACATGATTTGGCCATATTTAGATGCCAACATGTTAAGGAAGATTTAGATTTTGGCAAAAATGTGTAATGATCAGGGGCCTCTGGAGGCCAGTAATCAAACAGAAGAGTTCAGGAAGTCCAAGAATGAAATTATAGTGAATAATGAAGCAATGCACTTTATTAAAAAACAGTGGAGGCTAATCATTGAATATCCATTCATTCCAATCCGTGGTGTAAAAGCTAACACAGAGATCTGAAGTAGTTAATAGGCTATGGAGAATGCAGTGTATTCAATTCAAGGAGAGAGAGAGAGAGAAACAAAGAGTGAGTTCAGAGAAGGGCGGGGAAAGCAGGGAATTTCAAGAAGCAATTGACTCTAATGGAGCTCACACAGAGTTCAGCTACAGTATATAGACAGAGAAAGAAGAATCAAAGTAGAAACTAAACATACTACAACACTTTGTGCCAAAGGTGAGGGGTTCAATGTAAGGCCAAAAGAGTCTGAGGCTTCTCACCAAGCAAATAAGTCAGTAGCTTTTGAGATGCAGCTTTAATGGCTCTTGTCATAGTAAAAAGGATAGGAGGTTTAAAGATGTGATGTTACAGCTTTGTCCACATCAAAAAAGATGAAGTGTAAAGAGACAGCATTCATACATGCCCACACGTTTATGTGGGCGCTACTTGCTCAGGGAAAGGGAGATGAGATTTCTGGGAGAGAGGAAGATGAGCATTTCTGGACAGAAGAGGGAAGAAAGCCTGGAATCATCTTTCCTGGCAGTGCTGGGCTGGATGAGCTTGTGTTCCTGGGGTAAGGAGTTACCCAAGAAAGTGGGTGACACACCTGGCAAAACAAAGGACAGGAACAGCATACAGGAGCATGCGTCCTTCCATGAATTGCTGTTCAGGAATAGCAGCTTTAAAGAGGGGACTGAACCAAAAAGATTGTTCGTTCAGGAATGACTGCCTTCAGAGAAATGGCAAGGAAGAGTGACAGGCACTGACAAGGAGAATAAAAAAGGACTTGCTGGGAGGGGGTTAATGGCTCCCCCCCCCCCCCTTCTCAGGATTGATAGAAAGATAGTCTGACAGAATCTTCATCTTGCAAGATTATCTGGGATTAATTTGATCCGTCCATTTTCAGGACTGGTGTTCAGCCACTTGTGGTTTGGATCTTTGCTCTTATTGAGTGGTGAAACCCTCCAGGGAGCTGTTGGAGGCTAAACTAGGATGGTTGTGAATGCCTCTTGAGGGCAGGGGTGGTACTGTTGGCCTTCAAGGAGGGGATGGTGCATCCAATTTACAAGAAACCATTGGTCTACCCAGCAGGCCTAGATAACTGTCAGATAATCTCCAACCTTCCCTTTTTGCCTGGGGCTCCTGAAAAGATGGTTGGTCAGTAGGACTGAAGCAAGCAATGATTGGGTCCAGGGCAAAAAGGGTTGAAAACACCCATTCTTATTCCCTGACACACACTTCTTTTCTCGTTCAGATACCCTCTTCTGTCACCCCCAAACACAGCTGGCAGAGAAGGGTAAGATAGATCTTATCAGAGATCTAAACTTATCTCCTGCAAGAGGACTTTGAAGTTAGATCAAGGGTCACCTGTGGCTCAAGAATTTCTTATATTTATGAAACATTGTAACATATACAGTAGGTACATCCACCAAACTACAGTAGGTGAGCTACATGTGAGTTTCTGACATGTGGACTTTCAAAATAAATGTTACATTTTTCTAAATCTCTGTCACTTCATTTAAAAAAGACAGCTAAAGAAATTTGTTGAAGGAAGGAAGAATATTGTTGCTAGTTTATCTAGCTGAAAGGCTAATAGGAAAATGTCACTGGTTAGCTAATCTAATTGTTGGGTGAACTGTAAAAAGCCATGGGTTTCATTATGAGAGACGGTCTTCTGAGGATCGGTTGCGCAGCTGCTACATACCAATAGCAAAAAATAAAAATAATTGTTTGGTAGAGCTGCTATTTGGGGCACTCCTACCTAAGTATTTGCAGGTTATTTTTAGATGTTGCTGTCTCTGAAAGACAGATATTAGATATTGTGGGAGTTTTTCAAAGGTTAAATCAAGATGCTTTTTAGCTGGGGGTTGTAGTGAGGGAAAGTGGAGGATTTAATGAAAAGAAGCACATTGAGCCTCTAGGAAAACTGCTATTGGGAAGGAAAAGAATAAACATTTGAAATGAAATGAGTTGTTGCCTGTGGGAACTTGCACAATAAAAGAAGCAATCCAAGAGGCAGATCTTGACTAGTTGACTTGGAAATAATCCCACTAAATTCAAAGGGTTTTATGTCTGAACAGCATGTCCAGGGCTTTAAGCACCTGTTAAGATGCTGCGGTATCTTTTTTTTCCTGCCACAAATTAACTTAACAATACACCTGGAAAAGGAAGTGCTGCATCAAAATGAGTGAATTTGCCTTAATGTATTTACTTTGAGGTAAAGATCTAAAACATACAAGACAGTAGAGATTATACCTGATGATCAGGCTCCAGTAAGCAAAAGCTTAAGTTACAATAAATTCGTTAGACTCTTTGTTGACAAAGCAGTGTAAAATCTAGTAACACTGCATATTTGAACAAGCATTTGAAATCATAAAACTCACATTCTGTTCCTCAGAAAAATAACTGCTTCTGTTATCTCACTTTGCCAGTGAGACCATTTCTCTAAACCAGTGTTTCTCAATCTTGACAAGTTTAAGATGTATGGACTTCAACTCCCAGAGCATGCTGGCTGGGGAACTCTGGGAGTTGAAGTCCATACATCTTAAAGCTGTCAGGGTTGAGAAACATTGCTCTAAACTTACATCATGGACCATTAGAACCTTCTACATTCAGGGTAAGGCCCCAAAAGAAGGCCACCTGCTTTGCTAATTCTAAAATCCTGCTTATATTTGTGGCCGAACAGTTGTCACAAGAAATCCTACAGCTGGTTTTCAAAACAGTCTTTTTCCTGCTGTTGCATCCCACCACAGGAATTGGCTTATTGTTTCTAAATTTGAAAGCTTCATCATATCCTAATGACTAAGAGAAATTCTATAACTATCTGCTGAGCAGTCCTTTTGAGCATAATGTAGCTTCAGAATTAGCATATAGAATTGCAACCGTTGACACATTTTTGCTGATTTTTCTGGTCCTTTTAAACACATCTAAATTACCACCCGTCACCACATCTTGTAACATCAAATGCGTCCAATTTTTCTCTCCCTCATGTCTTTCTTTTTCCGCATATTTAGTCTTTCATTTATTTAACTTGCAGGCAATTCTAGAAGGCATACAGCAACATAATACAGTTTTTAAAAGCACAAAAGAAAAACAGCAATAGCAACTAATTAACAGCAATATGTTGTAACTAATTATGCCACATATAGAACAGATATCACAAGCAAGGTCACATATCAACCTGCCCCCAGGCCAGCTGAAAAAGCCAGCAATTCAAGGCTTTCCTAGGGGCTGGACTTAAAGGAGAATGCTGATCTAGAGGGGCAGGGCCCATCTACAAGGACCTGTAAGCTGCTTCACGAATGGGCCTTGGAGCTGTCTGACTCTGCCAGGTCATATTGGATCTATACATTGAATCCATCTGCCCCCAGTCTGGTGACCTCTAGATTTCTTCAGCACAACTTCCATCATTCCCCCTCAATGTGACTACCACTACCAATAAACTATCTAGGATGCATCTGGTTGGGGCTACTTAGATTTATTTTATGATGACCTTTTAAGATAGGAGATGGGAATTTTTCATTTTAAATATGTATCTTTTTTTCAGGTTCTGAGGTCCATATGAGTAATAACCAGGCCTGAAAATATCAGCCCCCTTTTTGCATTTTTTTATGGGTTGTTGAGAAACTGAGGTGGAAAATAGGTGTTAATCTCACAGGGAAAGGACACATTCATTCTGTACTTTTGTTAGACCAAAAAGTGCAAAAATCACACAGTTGAAAATTGTTGGTTTTGTCACCCAATTTCAATGGCATGACTGGGAAATGATTTGGGGGACCATCCCTATTTTATGAGTTTTATATAGGCTTCAAGGTTTTAATATTTAGGGAATGGAGGACACATTAAAAACAACTGAGACATATCCCAATATTGTTTTCTAGTAGTTGGAATTCTAAACAAAAACATTAACGGGAAAGGTACACATTATGATATACTGCTCTGGTTTCCCCTCCATTTCTAATATAAAGGAGATTCTCTTTCTTTTTCCATGCTCCTGAATTTGTTAAGCCTTGATCTTACTCCTGCAAAATAGCTGCTTATTTCTTTTCTCTTAATCTTAAATTAATACTTCTTCATCAGGTTGTCAGACAATGGATTTGTGACATTTGACCATTTAAAAATTCTTCCAGCACCTGTTCCTGTGGATAGGAATAGTCTTGAGGCCATAGAGAGCTCAGAAGAGTGGGAAAAAATATTTGTTTGAAAGATCAGAAAGTGTTAACAGTACTTGGTTAGTTGGAGCAGCAGCATGGATCAGTATAAAGCAGTTTCCTGCATTTGTATGACCTCAGTATCTGAGTAAGTGGATAAATCGCACAATTGAAACATGGCACTTCTATTATGCCTTCAGTGCTTCGTTCATGCTATCATCATCATCATCATCATCACTACTACTACTATTTTTATTAAGAGTACCAATAGAGGCGAATATGTGTAGCTCAGGGTTGAACTGTGGAGTCCTTGGGGTTCTCTGAGCTTGGTTCTTTAGTTGCAAACATTTCATTACCCAGCTAGGTAACATCTTCAGTGCTAAAATGGGATGGGGTTTGCTCTCTGTTTATATACAGTAGCTTGCCTTGTCAGTGTTGCTGGGCATGTTCTTTTCTCCTTAATAGTTCCTTGATTAGGCTGTTGTTTATTGCTTGATTGTGTGCCTGGTGGTAACCTTTGCTTATCTGGGTGATGATTGCTGGTGAGGTGATCTTCTGGTCTTTTGTCTCTTTTGAATAGTATGTAGATGATGTTTATCTCTATGTGCCTGTTGACGGCTGCCTTGTCTGAATACCAAGCTTCCAAGAATTCTCTTGCATTTTTGGATTTAGCTTGGTCTAAAATGCTGACAGTTTCCCAGGTAAAACTATGGTTAAGTCTGTCCATATGTTGAGAGAGAAATTTTCATCATGTCTTCTGACTGCTAGTTGGTGCTTGTGGTTGTGTTCTGCAAGTCTTCTGCCTGTCTGTCCTACATAATGGTTATTACAGTCCTTACACTGTATGTTGTAGATGATTCCTGTTTTTTCTTCTTGTGCTACTGGGTCTTTTGGTTTACTTAAGATATTTTGGAGTGATTTTGTTGTTTATTAAGAGTTAAAGGCTGCCCAACTCCAGTATGCCTCTGGGCAACTTACCTTTTAAAAGCAGAAAAAACAGCAGAGAGAATCTAAAGCATTGGGACAATTACTTCACTGTTTTGCATTGTAGCAATTGTCAGTGGGGGAATGTAGTTTTCAGATGACCAGGAGAATGAAAAAAGGAAATCCTTCCAGGTTCAAGTACAACCAATATGGAAATGATAGGATTGAAAGTAACATAGCAAAGATGTATGTCTCTTTCTAAGATGAGTAGAAATGATATACAGCCAGCAGCAGTAGCAGGACTATATAATATGGAGAGCTACTTTATTAGGACTTGTTTTAATTACACTTTGTATACCCCCTTGATTTTTGGGATGTAGGGTGGCATAAAAATATTTTGAATTAAGAGATAAATCAGTGATTTTCAGGTTGTTGTGCTGTTACTCATTTGAGTCTAAGTAATTTCCTTTTGGTGAAGACAAAAAAGTCAGGTAATATTTAGCACAATGTAATTCTGTTTTCTTTATACAATATTATCCTGTTGCAAACATCGTGTTCCCCTGTGCATGATTTCTCACATAAAGAATCTATTACTGCCACTAAAATGTATATTTTGGTACAAGAAATTTCCTCCCACTCCCTCTTGGAAGAAATTTCTTTGCAAAGCCGTTTTCAACATCTGTCAGGAAATATATGAACACACTTATAATGTCTTAACTGTGCAGGCATCTTTTTATTGCTAGTGCTATTAACATCATTATCCCTTCTGGCAAAGAACAATAATAACAAAGGAGAATTAAGAGGATTTTTCTGAATGCCATTGGTAGTTATTATTTTTTCTCTTTTATTTAAAAAAAACTAAGACCAAAGCTACAGACACCAATCAAACTACAGTATCAGAGTATTCTGCTGATCCTACAAGTGAGTTCTGCATGTAAACAGAGTTATCTATATGTATTTGTGGGAATGAGAACGCATATTTATGCACACGCCCACCCGGTTGTCATCTCATCACCTTGCTGAACTGGTTTTTGCATTCTCTACAAACCAAAATACTGCAGAATTCAGAAGTAATAACAGACCAAGGAAGTAATCCCTGTGTTGAAATGACAGCGCCGATCTAGTACTTTCAAATTTACAGTCCTCAAGATCCTTCCAAAAACTGGGCTGCGAGAACCAGTAGTCATGGCTTGCTCGCTGTAAGCTAAATAAAAAGCAAAAAGTTAATTAATTGTTGGCATATTACAGGATCTAATGCATCTCAGTGTGTTCTTCCAAACAATGGATGTGATATAATCAAGTGGGCAGTGTTGGCTGCTTCACTTTCTCAAGCCTTTGTGTACGCATACTGCTCCTACTATTCTGAAGTGGAAATTTCTCTCTGTTTCATTTGTTTACATTTTTTTAAAGTGTGCACAAGTTGTAGGAAAGTGGACTGCTGCCTTATTTCTGATAAGGAGTCTGAATCCATATCTTTCTGGTCAGTTTCATAACCAAAATATTCACCACCACCACCACTGTTGCCTCCCCTCCCCCAAGTTTTAAGTCAATTTCATACCACCCTTTAATTCTGGACATTTTCTCAGGACAAGAAAATTACTTGCTTATTTTTTTTTTATTAATCATTGAACAAAAAAAACTACAGGATTTCATTACATGTTCAGCCCTCTTTTTCATACATTTGAAAGCAATTCTGAGGTCTTTTGACATCACTTGCACATGACATGGGCAAAAATGGGAAGTGAACCAAAGCGCATATGCAAATTCTGGTTGCCAGTGTGACAAGTTGCTCATAGAAACTATCATGCTTAGGACACAGTATGCTATGAGAAGATTTGTGTCAATTTCATCCTCTCTTATCTTTTTAAAAGCAGACCTTAGTCTAATAAAATGAATTAAGAATGAATAATTAATTTGATTGAATTAATCAGCTGACCATCATGAAAGTGCTTAAAATACATAATGCATATAATGAAGGTTAAATATTTAAAAACATAGAGACATAAGTACTAAATACAGGTATGCACATACTTCCAAGATGTTACTGCAAAATCTCAAAGTCTCCAGTAGCTTCTTAAATAGACAAGAATAGAAGTAGAAAAGTGGTTATCTTCCCTGTGACATAGGAATTGTTCATAACAATAGAAGCTTTCTTTCACAGTCTCCTGGACCAAATTCTACTCAGATGTAAGAGCTGATACATTCAGTTAGTTCTCCTGTGCTTCATAAACTCCCAGAAGTCCTGGTAGAAGAAAATAACTTTGCTGTGCAGGATATAAAATTAGGTTGCCACCAAAATATACATGGAAAGAAACAGAAAAGATGTTGGTCCCCAACTTGTCATCCACCTTCTGCAAGGAGAATCTCCTTTTTACCTTGTGTCAGTTTCATATTTTCATTACCTTTTCTGCTCAGTCTTTTCTGAAGTTTTTGTAGCTAAGAATTAGGTTTGGGTGCATTTCTCAACACTGTTGATCCATGCACCAGTTTCTCTAATAAGGTTAAATTGCCCACATTATGGTTATTTTGCTACTTCTGTCAAAGTCCTATCAACATCAGGGTAATTCCTTCTAGTCTCACACAATCTGTGATTGAGTTGTCATCTTTAATAGAATAATTAAGATTTAAGGAAAATAATTATGTAAATAAAGCCAAGTGAGTTGAGATATTGCATAAAATGTACCACCCCCAGAAATTTGCTGTATGCTGACGTACCCATTAGAGTTAATCCCATAAGTCTTCTATTCCAGCTAACATAGTAAATACTCTGTGTTAGCTGGAATAGAAGGACACTATACACAGTCATGAGTATTTGCATCCAGAATCACCAATTTAGTGAGAGTAATTACCTAGGTCTGTAGCAGAAAGACCCACTCATAGTATAGTGAGATAGAGTAATAATTCGATCAGTGTTTAATTGATCAAAGTATTACTGATAAGTATTATGATAAAATGAAGCATTTGTTCCTGAGGCTTCCTTGGAATTCTGTGAAAGTGAGATAATACAAAGCTTCAATAATTGTTGCCATTAAAAACATTGTGATTGATGTTTTAACAGCATTCCTAGAGATAAGTGATTTTTTTCCTAGTCTCCATTCTGTTCACAATTGTGGTTTATTGTTATACAAATCAAATGGAATCAAGACAATTTGATTTTAGACAAATGGAATTTATTGAGATTTTAAGATACAGATTTTAGTGACATTTACTCAATGTCTAGCTGTGTTTTAAGCTTAACATGTAACTATTTCAATAATTTCTTCTGTTTTACACTGGCCAAAGTATTCTGCCTGCTATCTCTTTGATATAAAACTTCAAAGAACATTCTAGAGTTGTGTTTTTCAATCTTGGCAACTTTAAGTTGTATGGACTTCAACTCACAGAATTCCCCAGACAGTGCTGGAACTTGGGAACACTGGTGCAGGCCACACATGAATCCAGGGAGGCCGGGGAGGGCTCGGAAGGCCCAGTGCAGGCTGTGTGTGAGTTGGGGGAGGCCTGGAAGGGCCAGCAGAGGCTGCGTGCAAGTGGGGATGGGTGTTGCGGGTGGAAGCGACTTACTGGAGCAACTTCTGACCTTCCCTGCCGGCTTCCCTATTGACTTTGCTTTTGGGAAGCTGGCAGGGAAGGTTGCAAATGGTGATCACATGACCACATGCGATGGCCGGAACTTTGGGGACTGGTTGTATGTCCATTTTTTCAGCACTGCCATAACTTTGAACAGTCATTGAACAAATGACTTAAGTTGAGGACTACCTGTAGTTCTCCCCAGGGACATGAGTGTTGATTTACATGAACCATTCAGTTTTGGTGATCCATGCTAACACTTTCCAAGCTTCCTAGAATTTCCTCTGTCCTTTGACACATATAGCAGAGCATTTGGTTCCCTTGTTTATTCAGTAGTGAATTTTTTCCTCACCATTTCCAAGGACCCAAATTATCTCAATGAAAAAATGAATAATTACATGTTCTGGTTTCATCCAGGAATACAATTAACAAGCGTGTGTGTGTGTGTGTAATAAATAAATAATTGCTTTCCCTAAAAAAAATCTTCATTTGCACAAATAAAAGCATGCTTCATTATTAAACTGGCTAATATTTTAAAATACATCAAGCATGTCTTGGCTTTATGCCATTTCAAGGAATAAAGTTGATGATTTTAAGTACTTTTACATGCATATACCTATAACTCTTTCTATTTTTTCAAATTCTTTTATTCTTTTTGTCAAACAGTACACATCTGTGGTTTGGGCTGGTTCTAAATTTTGTTTTAGGTTTTTTATCCCACCTTTCTTATTTTTATAAATAACTCAAGGTGGTGAACATACCTAATACTCCTTCCTCCTGTTTTCCTCCCAACTACAACCTTGTGGGGTGAGTTGAGTTGAGAGAGAGTGACTGGCCAAAGTCACCTGTTAATAAATTAATTAAATTAATTAATTAATTAATTAATGGAATAGTCAAGTTACAAAAGTATTAATTATGCATTTACGTTCTTACCTGTTGTGCTATTTAATATCAGGTGTCTGGCAAAATTGCAGTAGCTAAATTAAATCAAAGCTATATTTTTCTAAATAAATAAAAAGAATGCCTTTTCTTTGTTTTCCAGCTTCAAAGAAGACTGGACTAGAGACATAGCAGAAACAGGCTGTTCTGGAGAACATAACTTACAAAATAAGTCAACTAAAACCAGTAAGGCACTTGGTAAAGAGTTGGTTCCTGGACATAATGTTGGCATACACAACATCCGTACAGTACATGCTGTAGAAGTCTATGGGCATGACAAGGATATCCTTGGAAAACTGCATACTCACTTACCTGGATAAATGACCTCAACTGTTAAAGTTGTCATGGACCAAAGCAAATTGTGAATACACATATTTACTGAATGTGCCTTAAAAACAATATAAAAAAATAAATGTCTGGACTGTCCCTTATGTATCTCTTGCAGTAAATGTCTGACTATAGCTATAATTTAGCAAATCTCCAAAAATTTGGAGAACTAAATCCAGTTTCACTAAACACACACACACACACACACACACTTGATGTTTACTAGGGCAGTGCATACTTCAAAAATGATTGGGAAGAAATGCCTTGGATTTGCACAAGCACAGGCACCTCCTGTTCATTAAAGAAGCACAAGTTTGTTCAGATATCCATGTGAGCTTCAGTAAAAGGTGCTGCTGCTTTAATGAATGGGACAGAGGTGCTGTGCTCTGTTCCAAAGCACTTCGGAATTATTTTTTGATGTGTGTGCACACCTACGATTTAACATCAAGCTACCATTTCTATACTTTGCTTAAAAAAAATAAAGGGATCACATCAAGAAAAGAATCGTATATTGTTTTAATATGTGCTTCAATATTGTCTCTTAACAGTTTGTATCTTTTCTGCATGTGGAAATCCTGACAATAGTGAGGATAAACACAGAACTGCAAATTTAGTTTACCTTCTCTTTTTATAGACATATCAGAATGAAATGAAATGTATTTTTGCACAATAAAAGGGAATTGAAATAAATAAATATATTTTTAATGAGAAATTTGTCAAACATGTTGCTTTTGTGTCCAGATCGCCTTACAACCGTCCATTTCAGGTTCTTTACTACGTGTCTTTATGGTTGACCATTTGTTAGGAGAACTTAGATCCCGCCTTTCCATTTAGTGAATGTCACAGCACCTAATGCAAAAATAAAATAAAACCTTCTTCAAAACAAAACTCCAACTGCAACAACCTAATATTAATTTCTAAGTAAATGAATGAAAACGCTGCCATACCCACATCAGTTGAAACTGAAATTACCCACTGATGGCTTTAATAAGTAAAAAAACCACAGGGTGCCTAAAAGGGATGTAAACGAGGCTATGTGAATAAGAGAGAATGACTTATTTTTACTAGCCGGGCAATTATCCTTTGAGGCAGAGCTTCTAGTGATTATCTTAATAGAGGGGCTGGTTTGTTCCTACAGGTATAAGAATGAGCACTGCTGCAGAATAACCATCCTGAGAAATCAGCTTCTGATTCTTGAAAGAATTCAGTGAGAATGAATCCTAACAACTCTGGGTGGTTCACCAATAAAAACAAGAAAAAGATGCAGTAATAGACAAAAATGAAGAATAAAATATGGCAAAGATGACTAAAAAAAAAAAAAAGGATAGGAAAATAAAAACAAGTCCACGCAATCCTAGGAGTACTTCACTAATCCTCACAGAAGTCCTGGGCCAAAGGTTCTAGTAGAAGTGTTGTCAAAAGTCTCAATGTCATATGGAACAGGATTTTTAAACTCTGTTCCATGTAACCCTAAAATTCTGCAAGAACTTGATGGGCTCCATGAGAGTCAAAAATGAAGACGTTGACTTGAACACCATCAGTTTTCTAGCACTAGAGTTCTGCCTCTTGATCAGGACATCTGGGAATTTTTTTTTTCCTAAATGTATTAATAGGTTCCATTAAAACCACTGAAACAGAGAATGCATATTGTTGTTTACACAATTTAAAGCACCCCACAAACCTTACCTCAATCATATTAGGAGGATGTCTGTAAGGTGGATCCGAATTATAACCATCTTGCAGATGTTGTGCCTTGACTTCTGGCAACTACCTGGACAAGTCCCCTCAGTTTTCTTGGCAAGATTTCAGAAGTGGTTTGCCCTTGCCTTCTTCTTAGGGCTGAGAGAGAGTGATTGGCCCAAAGTTACCTAGGTGGCTTTGTATCTAAGGCGGGAACTCATGGTCTCCCAGTTTCTAGCCTGGTACCTTAACCACTACACCAAATTGGCTCTCATACTGCAGATAGGGGATGGTAAAGATGAAGAAAGACTACAATACCATAGGATTTCCATGTCTGCGAGATTGGAACCTTGAAACCTCTTGTTGCCTAGCTACTACTACATGCATCTTTTATAAATAGCAGAGAAAAGAGGAAGAGGCCGGCATGCATAAAATGGCAATAAAGCGAAGACAGACAAGTCTTAAGGAAGTGGCTGTTGGTGTTTCATAATGGGTTTTGTTGTTCAGCAGGTGGTTCCAAAAAGAGCAATGGACAGAAAAGAACATTTTCCAGCACAGGAGTGTCTGTCTCCACCACAGACAGACATGTGCAAAAATAAGTAATAGAGCATATTCATCTTAATTTTTTTTAAAATCCAAACTAGAAATAATAACAATAATCAAAAACAACACAAATATCCACAGCCTTGGGAAAGCAGTAGATTTACAGAAGGAATATTATTAAAACACTATGATTTATTTAAGCAATTTGGTCCTGCAAACTACAAGGTTATAGCTTTATAAAGAAATTGCACTCAGAGAATTTGGTGATGATTGTGTTCTGTTTCTCCTGTAAATATCCTTTGTTTATGATGATAATATCCCTGGAGATTTGATTATTGCTCATGTAAGAAATTATGTATCATTTAAAAAATGCATGAGAAAGATGGAAGGAATTGAGTGAACCCAGCAAACATATGAATTAACATATTTAGAAAATTGCCCTCTTCTCATTTTTATCAGTTACTGAACTGGAACAGGCTATCCTGTAGATCTCTAAGGTGCACAACGGCATGCAGTTCTAGCCATGTGGTTTTTCCAAAAAAATCTTCTACATCTGAACACTAACTAGATAGCAGTAACAATAGTCAATAACAAAGCTGTGTGCCTTTTCAATAGTTCCGCTGCCCCAGCTTCTACAGAATCTTTTCCAATGGGTGTATTTTATTTGCATGATCTAACAATATCATGAGAGAGACAGGAAATTATCACAAGTAATAGTATTATTAGGAGCTTCCTATTTATATCAGGCTTACCTGGGCAATTTTAGGACCAAAGCTAAACAATGCATTACATAGTAAAGCTCTGAAGGTGATGGTTATTGAAAACCCAAGCTTTAGATGGTCAACCTGCACCATAACTCCTGTGCCACTAATAAGAATTCATTGAACACATAGATCAAAAACCTTCTGCACAGAAGTACAAGTCTTAGGATTGTCAACTAATCCCACACTCTGAAGATAGCAAGCTGAGTTCCCAAACTTTGGGATGGCACTAACTCAATTAATACTTTCCCTCTAGGTTAGTCTTAGCAACTCATCTCATTGAATAATTAATTATGTGGGCCCTGTTCCTGCCTCCGCCCTATATATGAACTCTAGCATGTCCTCAGTGGTATCTCCTGTCTCTAGGCCTGGAAATCAGGTGGATTTAATGGGTCCTCTTCCCAGATAAATGAAAGTTATTCTCATTTCCTGGTTCATCTCCACACCTCCCCGATATAATTTGGAGGACTGGTCCAAAAGTACTTTGGAGGAATTACCTTTAACTTCCAGGAATCTCAGGGAACCATCAACCCAGTCCTATGTTTGGATCTCTTCATGGGTTGTTTATAGCTGCCCAATTTTCCAAAGTGCCTCCAGGATTTAAGAACCATTCTGCTTATGGAGTGGTATATCCCCTACATCTAACTATTTGTCTGCTGGCTTTTAGTGGGTTTGTAGACTGTTCAGCCTATCAATCATACAATTTTTAGTTGGTTATTATAGTAATTACATTTCTATACAATTGAAAACACAAGAGGATACTCTGTTTATTTTGAAATGATGCTCAAGCGTATCATACTGTAGCAGGCATGTTTCTCGTATTTTTATTTCAGTATCTTAATCTGTGATTTTGATTTCAAAATAAGTATTGCAGCTCAATTATTAATTGCAACTCTCTTTTTAGTTGATTAAGTGATTTTAACTGGGTAATATAACTGACTAATCAAACATTGCAGATCTCCCTTTAATGGAAAGGATTGTACCATAGAAAGATGACTTTCAAAAATTAATACATATCAGCATCTTTTAAAACATTATTCCAGGAAAGAAAAGGTTTGCTGTAGATATAGCACTGTTTTGTTAACAGTATGCCAGTAAACCTTCAGTTAATCTCATTTTAAGCATTTATTCTATGATGATGGAACAAATACAGTCTTCAATCAGGCTGGACAACTTTCAATAGAAATTCAGTAGAAATAACTACACTACACTTAGTCTTGCACAAAGTCTTACTGCATGAAACCAAAGGACAAAGAAATATCATTGGGTCACACTGACCTTTTCCTTCCCAAGTGAGCAGAGCACATATTCTTCCAAGGGCGAAATGAAGAGACCCCTGGTGGCCAAAGCTTTAATAAGGTGGCACGCGGATTTTACTTTCACTTTTCCATAAACTCGTCATTAAACTTCTGTTGCTGGCGGCGATTGAAGGGGATAATTTTTCAGCTTGCCAGATTTAATGGGTTTCTTTCAGTCATAGCAGGAAAAACTGTCAAACCCATGGACAATGATCTTCAGAAAATGTAAGTGATAGTTTTTCCCCCCTAAGGATGCCTCTGCCAACTGGCCAGCTGAGAGAATTGTGTTCTTGTTTTTTAAGGGTAGGGAAAGCTTTGCTCAAGGGACAAGAGAAGATGTGGAGAGCTTTAGGGACAAAGGGAGTGTCTGTAAAACTGGTTACTCTCAACTTCCTTTTTGTGTGTGTGTGTGGATCTATTCTGCATATTTTTCATTGGGATATTTCAGTCTTCCTATTTATAACCTTTGACCAAAAAATCCATTGTACTGCAAGAGTATTAGGGGGGAAAGTTGTTTGATTTTTCAGCACTAGCAACTGAACATAATTTTGGACTGTATTTATTCTTCAGTGGAAAATATTTCTGGTATTATTTCTGGGTGAGTCAATGTAGCAGCTTATTATATAAACAGTTACATGTACTAAAACAATATGCTTGACTGGTAAGTTTTAGATCTGCCAATCTAAAACAGACACACCTTCAGAAGTGTGACTGTGACCTGTAAGGGGCAGGGGTATGGGGAGAAGCAACTCGAAGAATTCTTCTGAATGGTGCCTCTTCCTGCCTGGTTTAAAACTGAAGATAAGAATTCAAGAGGAGAAAGGTATCTTTCCACTAACACTAGTACTATTTATGAAGGTTAAGTGTGAGGGCTTTTCAAAAACAGCATACCATATATAGACAGCAATTAGAAGCTTTGTTCTATAACCTTGGCTATTAAAGCTACTTCATATATTGCTAAGTCATACCTGTGATTCCAAACTAATCATGTGATTCCAGGTTCTGGTAAACAAACCTACGATAAGGCTGTTAATCGTAGGTTTGTTTACCAGAACTTGGAATCACATGATTAGTTTGCCAACTCCATGCTAGTGCTTACAATAATTTTCAATACTTCCTAGTGACTGGGAGAGTTGCCCATAGCATCAGGTGTATTAACCACTCCCCCAAGCAAAGCACTGCAGAGCCATCAACAGATGAATCACACTTCTCCTTGTTTTTGCTAACACATCAGTAACATTAAGGACTGAACGTGCATAGTTCACAAGGTCCTATCATGCTGGCTAGTGGGTTACTGAACCAGAGAGCCACTTCTTAGAGCTTTGGCTGGACCATACCTTGCCTTGCTTTCCAACTGACACTTGAACTGTAAATTCCAGTTGGCTCTGTCCACAGTTCTAAATTTGGCACTGTTTATATGATCAGCTAATCTAATGTGAGAAGTGAAGAACGAATTCCTGAACTGTTACTCAGTTACACTTTGGTTGGAAATTCTGGAACTTGGAAATTTCTTCTAGAGGACCCCAGGTTGTAGAAGCATGTTCTGCATGTTCACAAATATATCCAAGACTGAAAGGGAGGGAGTTTCTCTAGACTGGAAGATGCCAGTTCAAAGAACAGCAAAGAAATTGAAATACTTACATTTGAGAAATTGGGAGCTGTAACTCAGCCTCCTAACCTTCTGAAGGGACCAAAAAAACCCCCTATTAGTTAATGCTGTGATGTCATTGGAAGGGGCTGATTCAATGAATGTTCTGGTTATTATATGCTCTTAATTCCCAAAATTCAATTGCCCTCTAGTGTGGTCAAGAAGTTGAACCCAAGCCCAAACTGTGCAAAGGGGTTGGTTTTGTTTTAAAAGGCTTCCATTTAATTCTATGAGTTTCCTCTGCTAGGAAAGAAACATTATTTCATGTCAGGAAATAATCTATGCACATTCAATTTGGATGAATGGGCCAGGTTTGCAAACACAAGCCTGATCCACTTTAATCTTTGTTGTATCTTTGGGCGAAGGTTTTTATGACTGTTGGTAAATTGGAGTTTGGAGGGAAAAGAAAAGGAATAAGGCTGGGAGAAAGTTAATATGCTATGGAGAAGAACTTGTCCAAATTTACATCTCTATATTTTCCTATTTACTTGAACAGCTTGGGGCCAATGTTGTCTTCAGAGGCCCATTTCCAGTATCTCTCACAAGGGAAATGAGGGGGGTGATTGCAACATAAGGGGTCTTTGTTTATAGAATGCACCCCACACACACATTGAGGCATGCCTGATACTTGTGTTAATATATTTTTACCCATAGTCAAAGGCTTTCATTTTTTCCCAAACATTTATAATCTTGATTCAGCTTGATTTTAAATGCCTGTTCAATACCAGTATATTGACTCTATGTTTTCTGTGCTATTAACTGCAATGTATAGTTCTTTTGCCTCCCTCTTTGTAATGTTTTAGAAACATGTGATTAAATAATGTTGTAATCTTCCATTTCAAGCATCATCCTCATCATCCTCATTTAGGAGACCTTTAGTAAGAGTGCTCCTCTCACTCGATTCCTTTACCGTTGTTTTTGTTTCATTACATGTTGGTCAAAGTTAAAGCATTAACACTGACAGAATATTAATGTTAATTCACCATTAGCCCTGTTGAATTTAAGCAGAATTATTCCCAGGTAAGAATTCATCCAATTGCAGTTAGAGATTTTGAGTTTGATCAGACTCAATAGCTCCCAACTTCCACTTGCCAAGCAACATCTGTATCGTCCCAACCACTGGACATAACTCAGTCCAATCCTATGCACATGGACGCCCCATTAAATTCAACCAGACCCCCAGTTCAGCCCTTGGCATATCCCTGGACTTGGATAAATGCTTCCCAGTCAGCAAAAGGAGGGATGGTCTGACTGGTGTAAGGCAGCTTTTTATGTTCCACACACATATTGAGGGTCATTCTGGGTGCACTTCTACTCCTTTCCTGCAAATTCATTGTAACATTTGAAAAAGGCTTAAGTATGCACAAGTGGTTTTGTGTTCAGACCCAGTTTACCCAGAGGCTATATATGTCTATGATGTTTCTGTAAGGAGGGGCTTGACTTAGTTTCTTCTGCATTTGCAGAAGCTTGTTCCTAGTGCTCTTGAGAAGAAAATCATGTATTTTGTGAGATCTAAACTGATGCAATTACTTTTTTATTTTCCCATTACGGGCACACAGTTTGGGGAGAATTTGCATATACTGTATCACCTTCCACTTTCCCTTCTCTTTGCTGTATCTTTTTTTCCCAATCATTTATTGTTATTATCTCAAGAAAAAAGAATAAAGCTTCTGTGGAATCTTAATTACAAAAGTTGTATTGACCATGAAAACACTATACAGTCTTAACACTGTGTACAAATAGAGACAATTCCCCTCTTCCAAGGGATGGGGTGGGGGTAGAAGTATATAAAATCTCATATATGGGAGCATGACCTAAATAACGTGCATCTCTCTGAGAGCTTCAGGCAACGTGATCTGTATATACCATTCTGATAGATTTTAATTACAACAGGTAATTAAATGCCATGTCTGAAAACGGAACTTGATATGAAATGTAAAGCCGTGCCTGCTTTAATCCAACTCCACATTCCTCGATTGTTGATCGAATAGAGGGAAAAATGCTACGGCATCCTTTTGCATCCTGAGGTTAATGGCCAGATGGGCTCCCCTGTTGACTGCTTGGCTATCTCTTGGAAATATGGTCCATTTTTGTCATTGGAAAGAATAGGATTTCTAAGAGTGAAAAAGACAGAATGGGCAATTTTAGTCGGTGCCCATGTTCACCCATCCCCTCCCTGATTATCTACTAGGCTTCAGAGTCAGAAGAAAGGATGGCCCTGTGAGAGGTGTCCACCTCTGCCTTTCTCTGGGCTTTTTATAGGGTGGGTGGGGGGCTTCCTGAAAGGTGGATCCCAAATCCAGCCGCAGCTGCCCCACTGAACACATCTGGACCTCCTGCCATTTCCATGGGTCCTGCCGCACACTGTGCCTCCTTCAGAGCCCTTGCGATGCTGTGGCAAGAAGCCCGGGCCGAGGATCCCAGAGACAAGAAGTCCTGCTTCTCTCTGAAGATCGCGGCGGCGGCGGCGGCGGCGGCGGCGGCGCTCCAGAACCGGCCGCGGGGCGAAATGCAAGGGTTTCGACGCCGCTTTTCCAATCTCTTGGCCGAGTCTTCGGGGACGGGCGGGGAGGAGAGAAATTTCTTGCCACCGCTCTTGCTGGCTGGGCGGCGGCTCCCACCCACTTCCTCCTCCGGCGCTTCTGGGCAGGCCTGCAGGAAAGCCGCGGGGCCGGGGCCGGGCTGTAATCAGAGCCGCGCAGCTGGAGGGCCTCCTGCCTCTCGGAAGGAGCGAGACGCGCCCGTCGCCGCAGCGCTCGAGGAAGGGCTCGCCAGCCGCAGGACAAAGACGCTCCAGCCGCGCCGGGCCGGCTGGCCTTGCCGCCATCATGGCAGGTCAGTAGCTCCTTTCCCAGCGGGTCGAGTGGACCGCGCCGAGTCTCGACTGCAGGGGGCGCAGAAGGGCAGGACCCGCTTGAGCCGCCGAAACCCACTTGCGGGGCCGCCGTCCCCTTCCAGTTTCCAAGGCTCGGTCTGCTTCTTGTGGGTTCCGTGCAGCGCGATAATGTCCCGGGCTCCTCGAAAGTAAGCCCGCCTGCCTTTCCTGGCTGCGCGGGATTCCGAGTTCGCACCGGGGCCGGCCAGGAAAGCGCTCGCAGAATTCCGCAGAACTTACTCCGAGGCATTTTGGAGCGTTGCACATACGCAGGGGCGTCCTCCGTGCATGTTTTAAATGGGTGTTAAGTAGGCGTAAGATTGTATTGAAGTGCCGATCCAGCCTCGTGGTTTTCAGGGCTGCATTTTATACGATTTGCAGTCTCTGTGCATGTTCACAGTTTATGCTTTCGGTCAGTTTAACAACAGTGTTATTATTGTACGAGCATACTGTACTGTAACAATGCATCTTACATGAATAGTAATGAAATAGACCAGTTCGTATTTTTAAAGTGGCATTATGTCAAGTGAGTCATTTTGTTTGTATGAGTCCCTGGCGTGGTAGCAGAATCACTATTTCCATGCAGTCTCATACTTTTGGCAGAGTCCCTCACAGAAACTTTTACTGGAGGAATTATAGTTAGCTCTTTTGTACTAAACACCTCTTAACATGCAGAAGATTCAAATCTAACCTCAGCCATTGGCCTTTTACTGGTAGTATGTAGACCTACAGGTCCCACTGCATGTGAGTTTCAGCAAAAGTTTTTGAAGGCTCTGAGTTGATTCAAAGGTGATTCTTGACGTTGCTGCCTTACAAAGAGGGGAGCCAGGGTTGCTACAATTCTAATATAACATTATTTCCATAATCCTGGAGGGCATTGCATTTGGAAAGGCTGCTCTGAGTTCCTTTAGTTTTCTTTGGATCCCTCCTTCCTTTCCTTTTCTCCCTTCATACCATATATTCTCTTCATTCTGCACATACACACATGCTGAATCTTCTTGTTCTCCCCACCCTTTCTATCTTTACTCCATAGCAGCGTTTCTCATCCTTAGCAACTTTAAGATGTGTGGACTTCAACTCCCAGAATTCCCCAGCCAGCATGCTGGGAATTGAAATCCATACATCTTAAAGTTGCTAAGGATGAGAAACGCTGCTCCAGAGCACTGGCTTCCTTCTCTCTGTCATTCTCCCTTTTTCTGATCCCCTGAACTTTTGCCTCTATTCTTCTTTTCTCCTTCACTCTTTTAATTGCTCTCCTTCTGTTCCCTTGATGGTTATTACAGGCAAGGATTCCACCATGGGAGGTATCTCAATGCAGCAGAGAGAGCAGGGAATGGGAGATGGTGGAGGGACCTCCGAGCAGCTTTTTCTGAACCTCCCAGACCAAGTTCTCTTTAGGACTGAACTGTGTATATCACATAACCTGTCTGGGGGGCTCCTGAAGTAGAGCACCATCTCTGTTGTTATCACCAGACAAGTTTCACTGACCCTGTAAAATTCTGCTCCTGGTCCAGTGAGTTTTTGCAGGTAGAATGGTGATGGTTAATGCCTTTTTTTTTTTGGTGGGGTTTTATTTCTTAATCAGCAGATTGGCTGCTAACATGGTTAACTAAAGAAGTGGGCTGGGGAAGATGGTGCCAGTTTCAGCAACTTCCAAGGAGAGTTTGAGAAATCTAAATATGATAGGACATATAGACAGGCTGGTGGGGGGAGGCTTATTCTTTTTGTTTGTTTGTTTATTTTATTTGTCCAATTTATATATTCATTTATATGGCTGCCTATCTTATATAGGGATCCTAGGCAGCTCACAGCCACCAATAAAAAGAGAATAAAACAGAGCAACCCTTTCCCCCAGATGCCAGAGAAGCCAGCTGTCAACCTCCTGGCTCAACCCCCATCCTAGCCCAATGCTGGGGGGAAGAGCCAAGTCTTCACGGCCTTCCAGAAGACTAAAAGGGGTTATTATGTTTTGTAGTGTGGGAACCATTGCAATGTGACTCCTTTTATGGGAGAAAATAGGAGTTCTTTCTCCTGACTCTGCCAGGATCTTCTTTTCTAGAAATTAGGGCAATGATGATATGGTAAGAGAAGCTGAGGGCTTATCTGCATTGCTTGGTTGTCCTGTGGCACTCAGTATGGGCCTATGACTCAGTAAAACAACTATGTGATCCTGGAAAGAGAAATGGCTGCTTTAATGAGTTGAAGACAAGTGCTCCAATGCAAGGGTTTTCAAACTTCTTCAGGCTACAGAACCTGTTAGTTAAAAAACAAATACCCTTCTGGAACCCCTGATCAAGAGGCAAAGCTCTAGTGATAGAAAATTGGCTGAGTAATTGCTTGGATCCAGTTCCAGTTGGATGCCAAGCGTGAGGTATAGTCTATAGAGATGCCCAGGATACATTCTTACCCTGTTATCTGGGAACAGTTTGATCCTGTTGAACACGAGGAAGTGGACAGGGTCCTCCAGACGGTCAATGGCACCACTTGTCAATTAGATCCATGTCCTTCCTGGCTAGTCAAAGGTACTCAGGAGGTGACATGTGGGTGGGCCCAGGCGGTGGTGAATTCATCCTCAAGGGAGGGAGCATTTTCAGCTGCCTTTAAAGAGGTGCTGGTGCACCCCCTCCTCAAGAAGCCATCACTGGATCCCACAATACTGGGCAATTTTCATCCGGTCTCCC
Organism: Liasis olivaceus; assembly: GCA_030867105.1. Classification (NCBI taxonomy): domain Eukaryota; kingdom Metazoa; phylum Chordata; class Lepidosauria; order Squamata; family Pythonidae; genus Liasis; species Liasis olivaceus. The sequence continues at coordinate 49,385,602 of CM061348.1, forward strand.
ACCTCCCCTTTCTAGGGAAGGTGGTTGAGAAGGCGATGGCATTGCAGCTGCAGAGGATCCTGGAGGAAATGGATTATCTGGACCCTTTCCAGTCAAGTTTCAAGCCTGGATATGGGACGGAAACGGCATTGGTTGCACTCATGGATGATCTCTGGCAGGAGTGGGATGGGGGTAGTGCATCCACCCTTGCTCTTCTTGACCTCTCAGCAGCTTTTGATACCATCAACCATGGTATCCTTTTAGGTCAACTTAGGGAGTTGGGATGGGTGGCACAGTTTTGTGCTGGTTCTCTTCCTTCCTCCAAGGTTGATCCCAATCGGTGTTGACTGGGGTCAAGAGGTCCAGCTCATGGCCCCTCCATTGTGGGGTGCCCCAGGGTTCGATACTCCCTCCACTCCTTTTTAACATCTACATGAAACCACTGGGTGAGTTCATGTGCCACCATGGGATGAGGTATCATCAATATGCAGATGATACCCAGTTATACATCTCCATCCCAGGTGAGGTGAGTGATGCCGTGACCACCCTTTGGTCTGGATGGGGTGCAACAGGCTTCAGCTGAACCCTGGTAAGACGGAGTGGCTATGGATTGGAGGCCCCTTGGTATCCAAGGATTTACCATCTTTGGTTTTGGATGGGGTTGCACTGCCCCAGACAGACCCAGTGTGTAATCTTGAGGAGCAGTGGCAGTCGTGGCCAGGAGGACCTTTGCCCACCTTCGTGTGGTATGCCAGATACGCCCCTTCCTAGATCAGGAGGCTCTCTGGTCAGTCACTCACGCCCTGGTCGTCTCTTGGTTAGACTATTGCAATGCGCTCTACATGGGGCTACCTTTGAAGAGTATCCAGAAGCTACAGCTGGTTCAAAATGCAGCCGTGCGGACAATCTTGGGTGCCCCAAGAATGGCACATATAACACCTTTACTGCGTGAGCTGCATTGGGTCCCAGTCTGCTTCCGAGTCCAATTCAAAGTGTTGGCTATCACCTTTAAAGCCCCACATGGCATGGGTTCAGGCTACCTGAAGGAACGTCTCACCCCCATCACATTAGCCTGTCCCACCCAGTCAGGCAGAGAGGGCATGTTGCGGGTCCCGTCAGTGAGAGAATGTTGACTGGTGGGGCCCAGGAGGAGAGCCTTCTCTGCCATTGCCCCCACCATCTGGAATATTCTCCCCCCAGAGGTGCGGCAGGCCCCTACTCTCCTGGCCTTCTGGAAAGTATTAAAGACCTGGCTCTGCCAGCTTGTGTGGGATAATAACATTCTTACCCAATCCCGGGTGTGGCTGACACCTGGATGATGCTCCCTAAGTGACTGCCAATTTTATATCTATTCTTGGATCTATTTATTTTCTATTTATTAAGTGTATTATATATTGTAATTTTAATTGATTTTAACTGTTTTATGAACTGCCCAGAGTCATTTCAGTGAGATGGGCCATGACAAATTTGACATATAAATAAAAAATAAATAAAATGTGGGTTTTCTTTTCTTTTTTGCTCTTTTGAGACCTCATCAAATTGTCACTGAGCGGGTTTAGAAAAACCTGCTCCAGTGCATTCTGAAACACCACTGAGGAATCAAATTATAAGTTGCACAATTCTAATAACTAGTGTCAAAATAGGATAGAGTTTGTACATTTTTAATAGTAGCATGTACAGGCAGTTGTGACTCATAGCTGTATGGGTCTTTATGAACTTTAGGATGGGGGTAGCTTAGGCGCAGATCTGCCTGCAACCAAATGCACTCTGGACCCATTACTTTCAGAGTGGCTGTTTCTAGGGGAAAAAAATGAGATAGGAAATGCAGGTGCTGCTTGAGGTGTAGGAAGGGCAGGATGAACTTGGCAAGAAAAGTTGCTCTTGCCAGATGCATGTTTTTGTGGGACTTTAAAAGCAGAATTGAAGTCGAACCTGCTGTTGAGGCCCTGTCTGTAGTACAGTAAGTTCCTGGGATGCAATGGCAAACAGTAATCCTTTTAGATGTTCTAAGGTGAGGAGACACTGAAGGAAATTATGGGGTACAATTATTACCTTTTGCTGTGTGCCTTTAAAAGTCAAAATTATATATGTCCTGACCTGTAGTATCTATAATAAGCAGCACCAAATAACTTTCCTATCAGATGGTTTAATAGTATTCCAAAAATAGGTATAACAATTCAGTCACACATGCAGGGACATTTCAGACAGAAACATCTGTTTTTAGCGCTTCTATGAAGGTTTGATTTTATTCTGAAGTGAATGGCTACTTTTTAACATGTGTACAAATTGCCCATATGGAATTTTAATGTTTTACTTCTCAATGCTGCCCTTCAAAGCTACTTTTAGATTAGTTTATTGGAGTCTAGCATTCATAATAATCTGAAGCTGTTTCTTAATGAGAATTGATTTGGGGGCTGTGTATTGTATTTCTGAGAACGCATGCCTGTTATTTTTTAAAAAGTCTGAGGAAAGAGGCAGTGAGAGTTGGGAAGCAGTTTTGTATTGTTATATATTCCCTCAGCTGCTTAATCTTAGACCTTTGTCTGGTTCGTTGTATGATAAAGTTAAAAAAGTGGAGTTGATCCTACTGAAAAGTGTTTGTTTATTGGATTTGTTGGAATACCTGCAGGAAGTGACACCAGTCCTCAAACTGCTTGCTTTAATTGCTAGTTCTATTAACTGCAATCAGCAATAGGTTTTTTTTTCTTTGTACAGCACAGAGCTGGCAAAAGCCAGGGTTGTTTCCAGATAAATTCTTTTTTTACCCCAGATTTGCCATCCTTTGTTCATACACTTTTTATGGCTAACCCAAACAATGTTATGATCAAATAGTTACATTCGAATTGCTAGGGTGTTACAGGCTTCACATTGCCTCCTAGCCTAAGGAAGTTTTATTATTTATTATTATTTAAATTTATCGGCTGCCTGACTCCAGTGGACTTTTGTGTCCAGATTTTCTTTTGCTTTTGATTTACAAATAAATTTCTAGTTTCTGTGAAATAAGAGTTGCTCATACTGGATAAGAGCATGTGCCAATTTAGTCTAGTAGCCCAATTCCAACTTTGACCAAACTGATGGCCTTGCAAAAAGCAAGAAAATAGCTTGTCCTTGTTGCTTGCTTCCCCTGTCATGATCAGAGACTGCAGAAATAAGGAGCCTTTCCTGCCTCTAATCTAGGTCTGAAAAATGGCCTAAGTTTTAATAGTTTTGTAACTACTTTCTTTCAAATAATGATGTCTACATAATAATACCTGCTTGGGCTTTTGCTGCCAGCAGCAGTCAGATTCTCCATTTGTATAGATTTGTCTGATTCTTTTAAAGAACTGAAGGAAGGAGGTGGATTAGGGCCTTAAACACCTGCAGTTATCATAATGACCTGGTCATTCAGCAGTCATTGTGACTTCCATAATTGCCTGCTTTGTGCAAAGACTGGTTTATAAATCTGTGCCAAAGCCAAAAGAACATTTTGCTTTGTTAGCTTTCCTCTTGTTCCACAAACAAAAATATACCTGCATTATTCTTTTCTCTGGATTGCTTGGTGACATGGTGTTTAATGATACACAGTATTTACTTGAAAAGATGATTAGTTCTTTTCTGCAATTTATTTTCTGTTAACATGGGATGGTTATTTCTTCCTTTGAAGAAAAATGTGGTTTGTGTAAGGTTTGTCTTTCTTTTGTGACAATATGGTTGATTATTTGGATTTAGGCTTTTGATTAAAAGTTGGTTGAATCTTTTGTATATGGCTTTTAAAACCATGTTTATCAATTATAGCTATGTATTTTATTGCTTGTTAATATCAATCAAATATGGTATGTAATATTGTGTGTGTATGTGTATGTGTGTGGTTTGTGTGTATTCTGGCACAACTAGAGGCAACCTTGTGATCCCAAACAATTTAACAAGCACGACTCTTGGTGGATATTCAGTTCAGTAGCACAGTCTATACTACAGTAGTTTTAACCCATACTTCCCAACCGCCGAGCCCCAGTGCAGTACGGATGTTTTCTTGCCTTTCTTTAGATTCTCATTGAACTAATGGGAAGCATATGGCAAATAAATAAAGAGCAGAATACTCTGGCAAGTGGCACATTTAATACATTGTAACTGCAGACATAAAAACCGGGGCTGTTAGAAACGTTACATTTGCGTACATGGAACCTAGTAAGCTTCATGCATCTTTCAGTTCTACAGTATTAAAGCATTCAGAATTCCTCAGAATTAATGTCCTGGTTTTTGTTTTGTTTTGTTTAAGATAAAATGTTTGATAAAGAATCACTGCTTTTAAAAACACTTGGCCTTCTGTTTCATGGAAATATCTGTGGTCCCCCTTGCATATTTGTTTCTGTAATAGAATCCAAGATAAGATTTAATTCATTTGAACTTCTAGTAATTTCAGAGTTTGTAATATGCGTACTTACTGCTTGCTCAGAAAATAGACCTGGGGCTAGATTTTGTGATGGATTTAAAAAAACAAAACACAACACTTTTTAATATTGAAAATGTCATAAAATCTGTCAAAGCAGAACTCAGAAAATAAATAATTAATCTGCAGGGGTACATAAGAACGAAGTATTTTCTATCTAGCGGTTGGCATAGAGCTAATACATACTGTAGTTATCCATTCAGATAAGTTAGTACATTGGTCTCTATTTAATATTGTGAATACTGATCAGAAATCTTCCAGATGAAGTTGTTATATTATTTGCCAATTATCTGGCTAATTGTGATATGTATTGTAATAGAATTTGATTCATTAGCAGTAGCTGACACCTTCAGAATAATTTCTGGTAAAAGCTATGAGCAATATACTGTGACTGGTTGGAAAAATTAAGGCACTTTTTTCTTCAGACTATGTTCTGAAGAATGTAACATTCTTGAAAGTTTATAAAGAATTTCTCAATAAGAAGACTTTCATAAAAATATTTGTTTCCTCCTGAGATCTGTTTCTTTGCAGGGAATGTTCAGGAAGAACTTTGCGAGACTCAAGAGGTTTAGCCATTATCTTGCTTTAACTGTAGATCCAAGGTTTGACATATATGAATCTTAAAGCCTACCTCTAACAGTCTCAGAACAAATGGTGCATACTTCAGCCTGTCTACTTGTCCTTAATTCTCTATGAGAATTAACTCTATTTCTTATTGATGATAGGCAAGAAATTCTATTTTTTGATTATGTCAAATACAGTGGAACCTCGGTTCACGAATTTAATTCGTTCCGCGACTCTGGTCGCGACCCAAAATGGTCGCGACCGGAATCAAATTTTCCCATAAGGTTCAATGTAAATACAGTTAATCTGTTCCGACCCCAAATTTGGTCGCCAACCGATTTCTGGTCACGACCCGAGTCAAATTTCCCCATAAGGTTCAATGTAAATATGGTTAATCTGTTCTGAACCATGTTTTTTTTTTAAAAAACCACAAAAATATGACACAGAGTACAGTATGAAGAGAGAGAAAGCTAACCTTGCTCGGGAGGGAAAATGGCCGCGCTTCCTGCTCGGAGGGAGAGTCCCCTCCCTACAGGAAGTCGCGACCACGTGACACGGGAGGGAAAATGGCCACGCTTCCTGCTCGGAGGGAGAGTCCCCTCCCTACAGGAAGTCGTGACCACGTGACACGGGAGGGAAAATGGCCGCGCTTCCTGCTCGGAGGGAGAGTCCCCTCCCTACAGGAAGTCGCGACCACGTGACACGGGAGGGAAAATGGCCACGGATCCTGTTCGTCACCCGATCCGGCGTTTGCGACCAGAGGTAAATTTTTGCGGCCTGAGCTGGTCGTGACCCGAATTGTTTGTGAACAGATGCGTTCGTGAACCGAGGTACCACTGTATGCAGAAACAAAGCTACAGCAGCCTGAACCTGTATATGTTCACAAAAAAAATGGACTTAAAAAAAAATGGACCTTACATGGCAGTGCTGTTAAGTGCCTTTCTCACTTCCTATTCCTTCCCCAGTTATAATGTTCCTAATATTTGTAATACAAACACAACAGAGATAACACAGCATTGCTTGTTCTGTGTCTAATTGAGTAGCAGTAATGTCACTAGAGTGGCTCAGAGACACAAGCTACTCACGCAAAGGGTCACTCTCAAGTTTGATGGCATAAGTAGCTTAAGTGGAACCTCCAGGAAGGGTCAGAACAGGCAAGATGGCATCCAAGGCACTTCAATCCAAGCCCCACCCCTTTAAATGTTGCACACATCTAAGAAAGGCCACGGCTTCATGACAGCTTTCAGAGTATGCCTGAAATTTAATAGCATGTGAGGACATGGTCAGAGTGAAATGTTTATCACTTCCCTTTCAGCCATGCTTAAGAGAAATCATCTGGGGTTTTTTTCCTTTTCTTTTAAAAATGTGTTGTTTCTGTTTTGTAGATCAGACTTACTGTGATCGTTTGCGACAGGACATGGCTTTTCTAACCAGAAATGGCAGACTGAGTGAACAGCTGGTTGATAAAATTATTCTTCAGCTAAACCGAGTTTATCCCCAAATTCTCACCATTAAAGAAGCTGAAAAGGTAATCAAGAGAAAATGTGTTTCCAGATACAGGTTAATTTTTCTGTGCTCATTTTATGCAATTAGGGTTGCATTCTTGAATTCTTTTTTGAATTCTGAAGCTCTAATATCTGGATGTGGCTCAGAATGGTCAAGATCCAGAAAGCAGTAATTTCTCGTGGTCTGAGAATAGAGACCAGAATGAAAACTTTCCTGTGTAGGTAAGGTAAGATACACAATTATTCTTATCTTAGTATGTCAGTTATCCCTTTTGACATTCTATCCATTCTGTGTACACATTTACAGTATTCCTTGATTATTGCAATCCAGATTAAAACATTGAGAGTTAATACAAGCATACAGAGTAGTTAAGTTGCAGATTGCAGTTCTCAAAGCACATTTGCAGTATATGATTAAAGGATTGAACAATCCATATAAAATATATTGCAGAAAACATTGATTTTATAGGTGGAGATTTTGAAAGCTGAGACTTGCTCCATGTGTAACCAGTGAAGCCACAGCATAGAATCCTCAATACCCAAGTTCCTTTCTTTATCATTTAGGTAGCTCAATTCCATTCAAGTCTGTTAAGTAGATGTGCATAGGATTGCAATATTATTATCTCTTTACACCAAGGATAAGTGTGATAATAAGCATGAAGGTAATTCTAAGAACAGATATGAATACTCCTCATCTATACGCTGTTGATGGCTATTCTCTATTCGTACATTGAGGGTGTATAGATGGACTCATGTATAAGTGTTCCTAGTCAGAGGTGCAGTACACACAGCATATTTTATTAGAAGTGTAGTATTTCTACTGGTGGGGGAAAATAGCTCAACTGTTCAAGTCCACAGCTGCAGGATTTTTTTATTTTTTATTTTACTGTGCACCTGTGTTATGAATAAGAATAGCTCAGGCCATGTCTTGGCATATGGGCTAGAATATTATTTCATTCCTACTGTAGAGAAAAATGGGGACCAGTTAACCTAATGCTCCTTCTCTTAGTGAATGAGACATTTCAGTACATGAGACTCTGATTCTCTGTATGCATTTTTGTTGTTCCTGGCAGGCTCCCAAGTTCTTGACTCTGCAGCCTGTTCTGGAACAAAATGGATTCTTTTCTTTTTTTTCTTTTAATAATTATATTAAAAGTTTTAAAGACAAAGGTGAAAATGAATACAAACTAATATAAAGTAGGGAAGAAAAAAGAAAAAGAATCTCGTCTCGTGTCAGAAATGCAGGAACTGGAAGGGAGATCATTATTAATCTAAATTTAAATTTTTTAAAAAACTTTAATAAAAATATAAATTTATATAATTCTTGCCCAATGCCAGGCCACGTTGATGGCAAAGGTATTTCCGACTAGCAGAAAAAGAATGAAATCAAGGGGAAAGCTAAAAGTGCAAGAAAGAAAGAAAAATAGAAAAGAAAGAAAAAGGTATAAAGAAGTGGCTTCTGATAATCTTTACAGCAATTATAAATACAATTATAAATTTATTTATTTCTCTAAAATTACATCATGACTCTCTTCTTTTTATAATCTATCCTGTCTAATATCAAAATCATAAATCGTAAGTTCATTTGTATGTTTTATGCAAACTGTCCATAAGAGGTTTCCTTCAGCAATAAACATAGATATTGTCTTGTCTCTGATCAAAGTAGTCAGTTTGGCCATCTAAGTAAGTTGCATCATCTTCACCAACCACTCCTCTATTGTAGGAATTGCCGAATGGAACAAAATGGATTCTTGAACCAAGGTTCCAGAGCAGTATCACCAGAAAAAACATAAGTTATACTAGATGTGAACAGAAAGTCAGTATGTCTGATCTCTGTTACAAAGGATAAACAGTTTGTTGCATATATACAGATTGGGGAACGTGCTGATGGAGGAAAGATCACTCATTCCTTCCTCTGCTAACTAGCCCTGCTTAGCCAAGGGTGGTGCAGGGAAGCGTTGTTTATCCAGGAATCTAGGAAATACTATTCCCTGCATTGCTGCTTGAACAAAATTAGTCCTTCTCTGGTTTGGATTAAAATCTAAAAGAGAGGCTAGAGGTCTCTGTATTATAGTGCACACTTCTTTTAGAGAAACATGTGGGAATTGCTATCGTTATTCAAGCCAAGAAGTGGTAACACTCAGTGACATATCAGGAAAACATATGTGGAATGTACAAAAATATTTTTAATACATAGATTGTTGCATAGCTTCAAGTAAATCTGTTTTAATTAGATAGTGCTTATCTAAATGGCATCAAGCCTCAAAATGGTATGAACATAAGCCCAAGTATTTGGATTTCATTCTGTAGCTACAGGAAACATACCCATGTGTTTGTAAATATTCCTGTAGAACCCTGAGTGGCATTGCTCTCTGTTTGCAATCAGAACATCCAGTCTGAATCAAAATCTTGCATAGTATACTCAGTGTGACTGTATCTTGTTTACACCTGCACACATACATCTTCTCCAACAAAGGAAATCACAACTGCATTACTGTATCAAATAGGAATGAGCTGATTTACATGGAGATGCATTTCCAAGTCTGAATGCTTCTAACTGGGGCGTAGGCTATGATTTTTCAGTTCAATCCACAAAAGTATCAAAATGTGGGTATAGGCTGTAGATAATCAACTTGGGCTATACCAGATGCTGTGTGATGATTTGAATTTGCCCCTCAAGCTGTACCTCATAAATAAACAAACAGGTAATTCAGCAGTTTTGAAAATATATAATCTGACTGTTATCTGGAACTGCCTCAGTCCTTAAGTAAAACGCACATTACATCTATACCAATCTCTCTTCCTCCACCAGTTCAACAGACAAGTTTAAAATATGTTCCTGTGATGTTTTGTACATCACAGATCAGGACATGTACAGTGTGCATGCTTGATACAGATGTCAGTTCAATCATTAAAGTGTCCTGATGGTTTTTGTGGAATTAGCAGAATCTCCCAAGAAACTTGGTCATACCCATTTTAATTCTGAGGACTTCCTTGTAAACGATTTTATGTATGCCAGCACAAATGTCTTCAGTTTTACTAAAACATGTGAGATGAGACTGTCAGAGACACTGCTTGTAACTGAAAAATGCAAATGCTCTTTTGGAAACCTGTATAATTCTGTGACTGGGCAGTTGGTAGAGTAGGTGGAAAAATTTGGAGGGATAAAAAGAAGTTGACAAAAGAACATTAACTACCTCATCTGTCTTTTTAAGAAAAAGAAATGTCTTAAATCCCTCTTTCTGAGACTGTTTTTCATTATCAAAGCAGGCAGTGAAGCACTGAAATGTTTTTTAGAAAATTACAGTGCTGTGCAAAAGTTTTAGGCAGGTGTGAAAAAATGCTGTAAAGTAAGAATGCTTTCAAAAATATATATTGTAATTGTTTATGTTTATCAATTTACAAAATGCAAAGTGAGCAAACAGAAGAGAAATCTAAATCAAATCAATATTTGGTGTGACTATCCTTTGGCTTCAAACCAGCATCAATTCTTACACTTGCACACTTTGTAGACTTGCACAAAGTCAGGGATCTTGTAGGGTTAGAGTCAGGTGTAGGATTAACCAATTATACCAAGCAGGTGCTAATGATCATCAATTTCATATGTAGGTTGAAATGCAGTCATTAACTGAAACAGAAACAGCTGTGTAGGAGGCTTAAAACTGGGTGAGGAACAGCCAAACTCTGCTACTAAGGTGAGGTTGTGGAAGACAGTTTCATGTCACAGGTCATACACCATGGCAAGATGGAGCACAGCAGCAAGACACAAGATAGTTCTACTGCATCAGCAAGATCTCTCCCAGGCAAAAATTGCAAAGCAGACTGGGGTTTCAAGATGTGCTGTTCAAGCTGTTTTGAAGAAGCACAAAGAAGCAGGCAACGTTGAGGACCGTAGACGCAGTGGTCAGCCAAGGAAACTTAATGCAGCAGATGAAAGATGCATCATGCTTACCTCCCTTTGACATTGGAAGATGTCCAGCAGTGCTATCAGTAGAAACCAGTGGGACCCAGGTACACCCATCTATTGTCCAGAGGAGTCTGGCCAGAAGTGGTCTTCATGGAAGAATTGTGGCCAAAAAGCCATACCTCCCATGTGGAAACAAGGCTAAGTGACTCAACTCTGCATGAAAACATAGGAACTGGGGTGCAGAAAAATGGCAGCAGGTGCTCTGGACTGATGAGTCAAAATTGGAAATATTTGGCTGTAGCAGGAGGCAGTTTGTTTGCCGAGGGGCTGGAGAGTGGTACAAGAATGAGTGTCTGCAGGCAACAATGAAGCATGGGGGAGGTTCTTGCAAGTTTGGGGCTGCATTTCTGCAAATGGAGTTGGAGATTTGGTCAGGATCAATGGTGTCCTCAATGCTGGGAGATACAGGCAGATATTTATCCATCATGCCATACCATCAGGGATGTGTGTAATTGGCCCCAAGTTTATTCTGCAGCAGGACAACAACCCCAAACATACAGCCAATGTCATTAAGAACTATCTTCAGTGTAAAGAAGAACAAGGAGTCCTGGAAGTGATGGTTTTGCCCCCACAGAGCCCTGATCTCAACATCATGGAGTCTGTCTGGGATTACATGAAGAGACAGAAGGATTTGAGGCAGCCTACATCCACAGGAGATCTGTGGTTAGTTCTCCAAGATGTTTGGAACAACCTACCTGCCGAGTTCCTTCAAAAACTGTGTGCAAGTGTACGTAGAAGAATTGATGCTGTTTTGAAGGCAAAGGGTAGTCACACCAAATTTTGATTTGGATTTCTCTTCTGTTCATTCACTTTGAATTTTGTAAATTGATAAACATAAACAATTACAATATATATTTTTGAAAGCATTCTTACTTTACAGCATTTTTTCACCCCTGCCTAAAACTTTTGCACAGTAATGTATATTTATACCACATGTATTTCCCACCAATAATAACACTGTGTAGGTGGCCCATATTATTCAGAAGGGTTCTGTGATGTTGTGGATAACAAAACTGAAGAGTGAGCCTTTGAGTCTGAGAATTGGCATTAGGGTCTGGAATCAATGATTGGCCTCTTCTCCCACAAACTTTCCCTGCCATAGTGGTCATTTGTACCTCCTCCTGCTTGCTCAGTCATGATGGATCTCACTGGATAAGCCCAGTCACAAAGGTCCATGTAGCTTACTGGTGGCAGGTGGCCTTCAGAGCTACTGATTCAAGTGGTGATGGAGGGAGTCACCTTACCTGATCCACATGACTTTTACTAGCTTCTTTGCTCTGCAGGCTCTTTCTCCATCTCAGTGGTAAGGCCTCTTTATTGGGCTACTGGATGTTGATGCTGCCCAGAATCTGTTCATGGTTTGGAGTGGTGTGGGGATGGTCCTAACATCCACAAGTACAGTTGGAAGGCCCATCTAGTGGAACACAAAAGAGCTGTATGGAGCAGAGAAGCTGGGGTGAGCATCATGGTCAAAGCAATGGGGCTCCCTCCATCACCTGGAAGTGGGTCATTCCAAAGCAGGGGAAGACCAGGATTTGCAACAGAATCACATGAAACCTTGCAACCCAGTTGAAACAGTAAGATTTGCCAATGCTGAGTGAAGAGAAGGCAGACCAAATACAGCTACCTTGCACAGACAACGTAACTCAAACCCTTAACAAATATACTTTACACATGCAGAAGAGCCCATCTGCCATTTTGCACATGTGTAAAGTAACAGAAAACAAGGCCAAAACTGTAGTTATGTGAAAATATTTACATGTGAGCCAAGATCTCTAATTATCGCTTGCAGATTCACGAAACTACAGATCATGTAACCATATGAAGGGCTACCTATACCATTGTACATTCCTAAGACCACAACAGTGCTAATCTTAACCTTGAATATATAGTATATTAGTTCCTTATTTATTTGATCATTTAAAGGATGAGTATTTCGGCTGGTATTTCTCATAGAAAATGTTTTATTCTTATCCTGTCAACGAAACAATATCAACAGGTTATGTAGAATCATATATTCTGCAGTAAAACAAGCTTGAACAAGCCAGAAATCTAGTTTGTACTCTTTCATGTGCTGTAGGAATGAGATGGAGGACTGTTTTAACATTGTAGTAATGGTGCTGAAATCTGTTTCTTGCAGTCTAAACAGTCCTTTTTCTCTACAGTTTCGAAATCCCAAAGCTCCTCTTCATAGTCGGCTATCAAACCTCATAGCTCACTTGCAAAAGAAAGGGGACAAACCATGTCAAGAATTTTACCGAGCTTTACAGATCAATGCTGAGCACCTCTATAACAACTTGCCAAGCAGGAGACTTCTAAGTAAGTTGGATGCTACCAGCTTTCTTCAGTCCTTCGGTTTTAATTCTATCACCTTCTTATGTTCCGATTTGTCTCTTTTCGGAAAGACTTTTGTGATTACAATTTAATATCTATTTACAATCATTTTTTTGTTTGTAGGTATCATTGGCAATACCAGTGACACCTACAAACATAATTTATATAATCTGAGTTCTCAAGCTGCTTGTTAAAAACAAAGGAAAGTGCTATTTGCTTCTGGACAAAGAGGTTAAAGGCTATAGACATACAGGACTCAATTATGCCTTGATTAGAGAGTAATCATCTATGTTTGCAAAGCTTATCTCCTGGCCTAGAAGGTTAAGGTCATTTTTGGAGTGATTTGCATGCATTCTGTTAGGTCAAATTTTAAAACTATTCTTTTTTTTTTTTTTTTGCATAAGAGCTACCCAAGTTGAAATAATTGCTTCTGCTGTATAGCAGTAATGTAGGCTAACATATCAAGGAGACTGGATCCAGATTTAATTTAATCAGGAGAAGTGGTGATGCCAAATGTTCATTTGGCTCTGTAGCGCGCTCTAGAATATGTGCAGAGGGTCTAGAAAACACTCAAGATCAAGCCTAAACTTGGTTTCAATTATTTACATTCTTTTTGCAATTCACCCCAAGATTGATTATGAATTAATTTATATTTCTGTCTGTCCATATTCTGCATGACTACACATCCAAACTCTGCCATTTTTGTGCTTATAGTTCTTCGATGAGAACCAGTTTGGGGTAGTGGTTAAAGGTACCAAGTTAGAAGCTGAAAGACCAAGAGTTTTAGTCCTGCCTTGGGCACCAAATCAGCTGGGTGACTTAGGACCAGTCAGTTTCTCTCAGTCCTAGGAAGAAGGAGATGGCAAACCACTTCCAAAAAGGTTGCCAAGAAAATTACATGGACTTGTTCTGCCTCTGCATATGATTCTTTTTCCTTGCCATTATACTTTATTACTATTATATGTAATGATATATGATACCACTCAAAAGCAAAAGTATGTGTTGTTCTGTGATGAAAAAACAACAAACCATATTCCTGGTCTCTGGCACACATGTTAAGATACGAAAACAATAGAAAAACTTGAAGCAGATATTGTTCAGCCAAATTTGTATTTGGGTTTCTAATTGGCAAGAAAATTACAAATCATGGCAAGAATAGATCATCCGTCACTAACTATGACTGACTCAAGTTCTGATATCCTCATAGTTGTTATTTTCACAAAAGAAGTATGCATGAAACTCAGTAGAGTGAACAAGTACAATTCCCTGCCCACAAAGCAAAATTCAGCATGGTAAATATTAAGTAAAGGAGGGGAAGCTGGAGACGTGTGCTTAGGCTTAGCTACAGTCTGAGTTATAGCAGGGCCTGAAAATTAGGAAATCATGTCATTGAAATGAAAGGATTGCTAACTCTGGGTCTAACCCAAATTTTTGCCCAGACTGTAAATATTTCATCTCAGCTTAATCAGCTTGCTTGCTTATGTGCCATCAAATCAGTGTTGACTCTCAACAACTGCCTAGATAGACCTTCTCCAGGATGAGTCCCTAACTTACCCCTTTAGATCTTCCAGTTGTGTACTCATTGCCATTGTAATTGAATCCATCCGCCTTGCTGCTGGTTGTCTTCTCTTTCCTTCCACCTTTCCCAACATTAAGAACTTCTCAAGGGAGCTGGCTCTTCACACATTGTGTCCATAATATGATAATTTGAGCCTGGTCATTTGTGCTTCCAAATGAGAACTCTGGATGATCCATTTTTTTGTTTTCTTGACTATGGTATTCTTCTAAGTCTTCTCTAACATCAGAGGTTAAAAGCGCCAGTACTCTTCCTATCCTGCTTCTTCCATAGAGTGTCACAGGGAAAACCATTTTATGCATAATGCTGATTTTTGTAGGTATAGACACATTCTGGCATCTGAATATCTTTCCAAGGCCTTCATAGCTATTCTACCAAATGCTAGTCTGTGGTATATTTTTGACTGCTGGTTCTTTTCCTGTGGATAGTTGATCTTAAAAGGTAAAGCTATCCACCCTTCAGTATCTTCATTGTCAGTTCAAAAGCTGGTTTCTGTACCTATTATCATGACTTTGGCCTTCTTTATATTTAATCTTAGTCCCAGGTTTTCACTGTGTTCCTTGACTTTCATTACTGGAGATCATTTACATATTATTTGCATTTTCAGCTATCAGAGTAGTGTCATAAGCATAGGGCAGGCTATTGATATTTCTTCATCCAATTTTAAAACCACACTAATCTTCCAATCCAGTTACCTTCAATATATATTTAGCTTTTGTGTGTGTGTGTGTGTGTGTGTGCGCCTTTGAGTCAGTGTTGACTCCTGGTGACTGCCTGTACTAGCCCCTGCAGTTTTTTGGCAAAATTTCAGAAGTGGTTTGCCTTTGCCTTCTTCCTAGGGCTGAGAGCGAGTGACCAGCCCAATGCTATCCATCTGGCTTTGTGCCTCGGTGGGACTAGAACTCACGGTCTCCCAGTTTCTAAGAGCCTTGTGCCTTAATCACTACACCAAACTGACTCTCATATTTAGCATATAGGTTTAACAAATAAGGGGAGAGTATACAGCTTTGTCTTACTCATTTGCTGACCTGCTGCTAGTCTGTTTAACCATGTTATGTTTGGACTTGGTTATGGAATTCCTTAATCTCTCAACACCTAAACAAATTCAGCCACAATTTCAGATGGGAAGCTGTTGACATTCTAGCCCAAGCCAAATCCAGAAATGCTAAGGAATTCCTAGAAACTTGGCCAGGAATCAGACAAATTGGCCATCAACAGACACATAGAGATAAACCCCATCTCCATACCATTTAAAAGATAAAACCAGAAGTCAGAGAAGGAAACAAACAGTCGGCGCACATGACCTCCAGCAGCCAACACCAAGATAAGCAAGAAACAACACCAGATAAGCAGTCAGAGAAGAAATAATACCCCAGTCCAAGGAACCATAAAGGAAGAAGCCACATCCCAGCCAAGACTGGCAGGGCAGCCTCCTGTATATAATCAGACGGCAAATCCCGCTCTTCCATGCATGTTGCTTAGCCTGGTAATGAAACATCTGCAGGAAAGTTACCAAGCTCAGAAGACACCAAGAACCCAACATCCAACACTATATCATATATCTTGGTTTTCTTGGTAAAATAAAGGGGTGGATTGTTGAAATAAATATGCTGCAGTAGCAAAAAAGGAATCATAGATGTACTGTATTCTCCTTCACAGTTTGCAGGTGTTCAGTCTAGAAAGCATATTTGCACTAACATATTATGATCTCAGCTCTGTGGACTTGGTATGCAGGCTCCTCTTCTGTGGTTGCTGTAATGAACTTGCATCAAATTGTTCCTGGCATACCAACTTACCTAAAACAATGTCAAGAATGGCAGTTCCTGATGACTTTTCTGAATTGTAAGAGAAGGAAGATTTCTCAATTACCAAATTATGTTCCTTTAAAATGTTATTTCTGTGATTTCCTTCTAACAACCTGGAACCAGAATAATACTGCTTAGCTTCGACTGTGGTTAGTATGCTAAGTTAAGCTTTGAGACAAGTATCATTTTTTTTAGCAGTGTACATCATTTGGCAGATTTCTCAGTTCACTGTATATTATTTGTACAATGGAGAGGAAAAGTTGCACTGATTTCAAAGTCGGATTGTTTGATTAAATACACTGAAAGTATCAGATGTGTCATCATGGTTCTCTGTTCCTAGCTATAATGATACCAAAGTAATGAAACTTGCATGATGACATTATGACACAAGCTCAGCTCTTTTGTACTTGTGTGATTACATGACATGCAAGTACATAAAGGACAGCATTTGCAAGGCAAGGCATGTTTCATCCTTGCCTCCCCCCAGACACCCTTGACTTTTTTTTTTACAATTTGTATATTAGCTGCCTGGACTTGGTTGCTAGTATACTGTATTACTCTCCTAGCTAAAATAGTGTCAAGAACTGTAGTACCTGATTTCTCTGAACTGCTGTAGAAGTGATAGAAGAAAAGACTTCTGTGGTTGATTTATGTTCCTTTAAATTGCTCTTTTTGCAGTTCAGGCCATAGCAAGCCCATGAGGCTTGTGCAGTTGCTAGTAAAGAGCACCTCTGATCTATTGCAATATGGATGAATGTTTTGAAAAACAGGTTTAGTAATCGTACTTGTATCCTGTCTTTTTCCCAAGGAACTGAGACCACCAGCTACTCTGAGAGAAGCAGGGTGAGAGCTCCACTGAGTTTTATAGGGAATAGATTGCAAATGCAGCTGTGTAACTAAGTATAAGCTGAACAGGAAATTGTAACCTGCCCTGGCTATATAAGACATGGGTTTCTGAACATAAGATTGCTCCTTTTATAGCTTTTTTTTTTTAAAAAAAAACTTTCTTAAGTATAGAGACCCAAATATAGTGGGTCAAGTGGCAGAAATTTGAAGCCGTGTTTCCAGTGACCCAATGACTTTCTAGCCCTTAGCAAGCTATCTTTTTTCAGAGCACAGAAGAATGAAAGATATTCATTTTGGGGAGCTTTAATTTTCGTCATTAACACTGGGATTTCCTTGTTCCTAGAATTTTGTAAAACATCTCGTGCTGGTCCTTGCTATGCACAACTTGTACATTTATGCCAATGTGGAAGATGTATGGTTAGGGATAAGCCTATTGAATGCAGTGGGACCTCTGTTCAATTGAGCAAACATAGCATGTTTTTTTACTATAGTCCTATACATATTATCTAGGAATAAGTCCCACTGAATTCAATACAATTTACTCCTGGGAAGGCAGTGCATAAAATTATACTGTGGTATTGTTGGCAACAAATCACTGTTAGCTTATATAGTGATGGCAATAAAGTACCGAGTTACCCTTGTCTGATACATTCATCTGTGTCACAGCAATGATGGGAATTAGGAACATACTTCATTCTAAAGGGCTTTATTAGAAATCTAGATTGTCTGGTGTCAAGTGATTTGAATCTTTTAATCAATACATCATTATTCTACTTTGCAAAGGAAAGGCTACAACCAATGGCCAATGGGGCATATTGCTTCCCTGGTAGCTGTTTCACAAATTCCATATTCCTGAAAGAGACAAATATACAGTAAGTGTGTATATTTTCAGAAGTTTTCCAGACTTAAGGAATTCATTGTTAAGAAGACAAGAAAAGTGTCTGTTCTTTAGCCTTTGTGAAAGTACAAAAGTTAATCAGTTCCTTTTGTAGCTTTGGTTCAACATGTTCTAAGAACAAAGCATGAGGATCAGTCAACCACATTTATTTTTGTCTTAAAATTTTAGACTTGAGCTTTTGCCTTTTTGGGTTTTTTTACAATAAAGAGCTAGACGTTTGCATGGATTTTCAGTGCAAATTACATGTTATGTTGCAGCTGTGTGTAATGATACCCTGAGGCCTTGCTGTCAATTGTAAAAGTCCTATGGGTTTGCAATGTGCATGAGAAAAGAGATTGGAAGAATAGGTTTTCTACCACTTCTTCTGTCAGCTGGAGCTTTTCCCTACTTGTCAGTGTTTGAAACCCATTCTTAGTTTTCAAATATCGATCTTGAATACCCCGGTAGGAACAGCACTGAAGTTGGTCTGTCGGGGGAGGAAGAGCACTTTCAGACAGAAAACAGCTGGCTTTTAAGCAAATGTGTGGGAATTGCACCAATGGCACATTCCAGCTATATTCAAACCAAGATTATGTGAAATTGTGACAAAATGCTAGTTAAAGTTAGATATTGTGGAATACCCAGATTTAGTCCAAATGCTCAGATAGGCTTTCCATACCATACTGCTTCAATATTTGATGCATGTGTTCCAGAGTGCAAATATCTGTGTCAGACACACTGTGTGTAAGGTTTTGGAAAGTGGAATTAATTTCTTTTTTCCCTTATGGCAACTTAGTTAAACTTTGTTATGCTCAGTACTGCATATTCCAGCTACTGCTAATAGTGGATTAAATAATGTCATCAAATTTAACAACACCTAGGGGTCTTAATCAGTTTGGGGGAGAGGGAATTAGAACCACAACACTTCTGGAAAATGGGTTGGGGAAGGCTGCTCTCTTCAGGTGATTGATTGTGGTCCAGCACTTGAATGGCTTGACTGAGATCTACTGGTACAGTTGGGGATTAAAAAAAACACACACACAAAGAAATGTCAGAAGTTGTGAATTAGATATAAAAAACAAAGAGAAATAAGTGACTACAGGAAGCAATAGCTATAGTTTAAAATATCTTCCACAGTTAAGCCCTTTTTGAATGAGAAGGAAAATAGATTTATAGTTTCAGTTTGGCCTGCTGTGAAATAACTTTTTAAAAAAATCCCTAGGTGAGGGAGGAGCAAGAAGGATATTTAAGTAGTTTCAGCCAGGCTCTCATAATGGGGGAAAAAAACCCATGTCTTCAAGACCAATCCTAGACCCCTTAGTGTGTGTGCATGCCTTTTTATTAGGTATAATCATTATTTATGTAATGTGAATGTTTTTTCAGATACGAATCATTGGCTACAAACTGGTATAATTGCAGACATACAGAAAAAGCCAAACAAATTCCAGTCTGCTGGTAAAGCTGCTGCTTCTTATGACACAAGCTTTGAGAAATTAAAATTAAACTTAAATTCAACTGATTTCACATTACAAACAGCATTTCCTCATGTAGAGCTTATGAATTTCTGGATGGAGCTTTTAAAAGAATATCCTGAAAATGCCAATTGAGCGTTGAAACATCTAATGTCATTGATAACAACATACCTTTGTGACAGAACCTTCTCTTTATATGCAGCAACCAAGAACAAGTCTAGAAATAACCTAAATATAGAAGATAATCTCCCCATGGGTCCACCATAATATTTCAGGAGATTAGTGGCCATATTGTATTGATTATATTACTTTGAAAATTACTTTATTTTCACTTTTTTATGATTTGTTTCCAAAGTATGTTGGACTGTATAGAGCACTAACTCAGTGTGTTGCTTTTGTTTCTAGAAACCTCAGATTCCACAGGGATAAACCCTGAGAAGGAGAAATGTGTTCTAAATGACAGGGGTAAATAACATGTGTAAAATATTGTTGGCTGCATTAATATGAATAGTAAGGTTAACAAAAGTACTGTGTTAATGTAATTAATTTTGATGACGTTAATCTTAAAAGTATTCATCCTGTGAACGTGTCCATTGATGTGAAAAGATTAAGGCTATGTATGTATAATCCAAAGGGGTTTTTTCAATAGTAATTCATGGATTGTTCATACAGACCAGCTGATCCCTTAATGTATTTGGTATCTTAAAATTCTGCATCTTCTAAGGCAAGGTTCCTCAACCTCAGCAACTTTTAAGATGGGTGGACTTCAACTCCCAGAATTCCCCATGGCTGGCTGGGAAATTCTGGGAGTTGAAGTCCACCCATCTTAAAGTTGCTGAGGTTGAGGAACCCTGTTCTAAGGATTGGGAAGGGATCATATAAGAGGGCAGTTCAGAGGTGTTTGGCAAGAACGAGGCTGCTAGCAATATTTCAGAATGCTTTGCCCAGCAGAACATCCCAAAGAATGGTACCCATGATCTCCAGAATAATAAGCCGTGGGGTTCAGCTTCAACATCTGTTGCCACATAATTTTTGTTCTCATTTTTGAAGACTGTATAGGATTTTATAGGTTAGAGACTGTGGGGCAAAACTCACTGTTTTACAAAGTGACACTTCATTTTAAACTTTAACTTACCTGCTGGCTGGGTTTGTTTGCAGGCTCCTGGGTGTTCAAATATGTGCATTAAATCCTTTGAAGATATCTTTGCATATAATTTTTAAAATGACTAATCCCTTTTGCTGCCCTCTGGTGCCCTGACTCATTTTCTCTTTCCTTCCATTCCTCCTTTGAAGCCAGAAGGCAGGGAAGCAACTCCACAGGTAGAGCTCATTATTGCTGTACCAAGCCCAGCACATTGTTAAGGGGCCTATTATAATCTAACAGCTCCATATGTCAAGTTTTTCTTTTTCTTTTTCTTTTTCAAAACACATTCGCCGCTATATCATTAGGGCTGTAGACTCTGACCTTGTCCTGACAGTCCCATTGTATTGGGTCATACTCATGTCCCAAATGGGTTGAGACCCTGCCCTGTACATTATTCAAATGGCACGTTTGAACCCATGGAGATTAGCTTTGGGGTGGCAGTGGTCATCGTTTGTACTGAAATAAGATGTGAACCAGTCTCCGTCAAATTGGGTGGGGGGAAGAAACGCACCCTTAGCTTTAGGGTTCTGGAAGCAAGTTTAACTGAACATGTTTCCAGAGCTTCCATAAAAGGCAGCCCTGGGTAAGGCAAACTTCTAAATTTCTGAAGCTCTGAAAAATAAATCTTTTTGCATATTTAAACCAATAAACCAATTGCATATGGTTACATAGCCCTTGGCAGATTGTCACACTTAACATGTGAAGATGTGAAAAGCATCCAGTTTGCAGGGATATTGTGGGAGGGGGTATCATTGTTGCCCCCCATCACATCCCCCTGTGTCTTTAGCTCTGTGCATGGGAAGGTGAGCATGTATGGCCAACAAGAAAACCTCATAAGTACCGTCATTGCAGGAAAGGCCTGTATAATCACATAGCCTCTGTTGGACTGTAATGTTTTACACTTTAAACAGCCATGAGAAGCCCAACTTATTTTACTAATATAGGATTTAAATCCCTGGAGAGATTTTCTTTTTTCTCTTTTGCAAGTTTTTAAAAAGGCTGATGTCAGAAAAAGAGTTACGAAGAATAAAGGCACTCATGATTCTAATTGCGTTAGGAAAGAATGGTGACATATTATCAAATGTGAAGGAGAAAACAAAGTAGCTGCTCTGTTTTTTTCTTTTCTAGGTCCTACGTTCTTTCTTGCCTGCTTCAGTGTTGCTGCAGGGTTAGCATTCTACATGTATTGCTGCAACCCAGGTAATAAAAGTTTGATTTTTCAGAGGAGCTGAGCCAAATTAAAAGGGAGCCCTGTTAGCTTCTTCAGCTTTCTGTCAGACACGTTTTAGCAGAGCTTCCTCTGTTGCAGCCCCCGCCCTCTGAAACACCCTCCCCCTCCCCCAGAGATAAGGACGGCGCCCTCTCTCCTAGGGTTCCGGAAAGCTTGGCTTTGGTCCCAGGCCCGGGGCTGATGTTTATTATTTGTTCAATGGCCCCTGTTTTGCTTTGTTGTTTTTGCTGTCCGTTAGATTATTTTAGCTTGGGCTGCCTGTGTGATTCAATGTTTTTAGCTGTTTTTATGTTTTGCCTAGTTTTGTACACTGTCCGGAGTCCACTGGAGTTGGGTGGCCAATAAATTTAGACAGACAGACAGTTGGCTGGTATGGGTCTTCCGGGCTGTGTGGCCGTCTTCTGGAAGTTTTGTTTCCTAACGTTTTGCCAGCATCTGTGACCGGCATCTTCAGAGGGTAGGAGCACAGACAGGAGCAGTTCTCTCTGTGCCCAGAATGATGTGACCCTGTTGTGGGTATTTATAGTGATCAGCAAGGGTCCCTGATGGGTGTGGGGGGGGGGGAGGGGGGGTTGGGTTAACGAGTGGCTGCTTGTTTTGGTGTCAGAATATGTGTGTATCTTCCTGGGGCTTAGGCAGGGTTTTTTCTTTTGAGTTGTTAATGAGTGGCTGCTGAGGGTGATTAGCATGTTCATTGTGTGAATTGTTCACACGTCCTGGTAGTTGAGCTGAGTTCGTTGACCTTTTGCAGGCTGTATTTTTCAGGATCACTATACCAGGCTATACCGGGAAGCCATTGAGATTCACAAACACCAGCACAGTTTCAATAAAAAAGAGGAAAGTCTAAAAAAAAACAAAACCGGGCTACCAATCCTGAAAAATACAGCCTGCAAAAGGTCAATGAACTCAGCTCAACCACCAGGACATGTGAACAGTTCACACAGTGACCGTGCTAATCACCCTCAGCAGCTACTCGTTAACAACTCAATAGAAGAAAAAACCCTGCCTAACCCCCAGGAAGATACACACATATTCTGACACCAAAACAAGCAGCCACTCGTTAACCCAACCCCCCCACACACACACACACCCATCAGGCACCCTTGCTGATCTCTATAAATACCCACAACAGGGTCACATCATCCTGGGCACAGAGGGAACTGCTCCTGTCTGTGCTCCTGCCCTCTGAAGATGCTGGCAAAACGTTAGGAAACAAAACTTCCAGAACACGGCCACATAGCCCAGAAGACCCACACCAGCCATTGTATTCCGGCCGTGAAAGCCTTCGACAAGACAGACAGACAGACAGATAGATACCCCTTTGGACTAGATTGGAGTAATCCACTGTGCCCAGGCCTCATTGTCCTGGTACGGTGTTGCAGTGGTTCTCTCCCTTTCTCCATGGTTGGTTCCAGTCAGCGTTGATAGGGGTCAAGAAATGCTACACAGGGTCCCTCAGGGCTTGCCAGTCTTGCTGCTCCTATTTAACATCTACATGAAGCCATGTAGGGTTTTCCAACATGAGCTCTGGATGGAATAGCATTACCCCAGGCAGAGCTGGCATGTCATTTGGGAGTGCTCTTGGATTCACAGCTTCTGTGGTGAGGTGACAGTTGTGGACACTAGGGCCTTTGTATAGATTGTGTTCTATTCCTGGAATAGGAAGCCCTTCTCACAGACACTCATGTTTTAGTTACCTCACAGCTGAATTATTGCAATGAGCTTTACATGGGGCTCTTGTGAAGACCTCTGGGAAGCTACAGCTGGCACAGAAGCATGAATAATTATAGGCACACCTCAATATACCCATGTAACACAACCTGCACTGGTTACCAATGGGCTTCTGGTTGCAATTCAAGATGCTGATGGTGGATATTTGCAGGACCATGTCATCCCAAATGTTTCCACCTATTTGATATGATCTGACAGGGTTGGCATGCTTTGGGTCTATTAATTAAATAGTGCCACCATATGGGACCCAGGAGGCGTGCCTTCTCTGTTGCCATGCTTCCATATGGATTAGTATTCCCCACCCTAGGTCCATGTAGCCCTAACCCTACTGGCCCTCATAAGGGAACTTAAGACTTGGCTCTTCCAGCAAGCTCTGATTTAGATTTATGTGTGGTCCTGCTAAACATCAACAGTGGTGTATTGCTTCTGATTTGTTCCTCCTTTTCTGGTTGTCTTTTTAATGGCTGGTTTTCTCTTGTTTCCACCCTCCACCTAAAGTCAGTGACGGGGTGGCCTTAAAAATCAAATTAATAAATGCATTTCAATTGATCATTTATTGGGATGTGATCCTTCCTGTACTGTTCTTTGCTGGTATGGGTGCATATCATTTTCTTGGGTCAAAGCTGAGTCTTGGTAGATGTGGGCTGGGCAATGAGGGGAATACATGCAACTAAGGCACAAAGCTAGCAGGTCCCAAGTAAAATCCATAGTTTTCTTAAACTCTGTCCACTTTTGTCATAGGTTGATTTCCTTCTCCCATTCACTTTTTCCTATTTTACATTGACATTCCCTTGTGTCATCAGAATTCAAAGTTTTACTTTTGATAGCCTCAAATCCAATTATTAATTTAGTATATTATTTTTGACATTCATACATTAGCAGTCTTGGGAATTACCTTTCTTCACGGTTTTGGTAATGCTAAAAATGATGGGGTTTTGTGTCCAAAATTGAGAATTAAAGATTATTGGGATAGGTACAGAACACATGAGAATGTCTTGCGTATCTATGGACAAAGTAGTTTTTAAAGTCATAACTTGATTTACAGGTTTGTCTGTTTAAGACCAAATAATTCATCATTCAGAGTTGGCTTAAAAATCCTTCTGTAGAAGCCAATTTTCATTACGTTTTATAATTGATGCTTCCTGGGCAAAACTTTGGCAAGATTTTCTTGTGAAATAATATTTGTTGAAGGAAAAGCCAGTATGTTTACATACCTGATTGACATTTCACTTTTTTTTCCCCCACCTTTTCATCCCATTCCATATTGTTTCATTCTAGATTCCAGAGTCCTGGGAAAAGCCAAGAAGGTGCTGGGCTTTTCCCCCATCATCATAGGAAGACATGTTAGAAACATCTGTATGTTATACATGGAAGATTCATCAGGGAGACAGTAAGAATAAACAGGCTGCACAGGCCAGCATCAGATTTCCCTGCCAATGGCACGGGTGTTCTGCAAAGAGTTACCTTTTCTTATACCAAAGATATAACTCAGTGGCTTTAGCAGTCTTTGTTTACTGCTTGAAAGAGCTTTCAGAAGATCACTTATATTTGCCTTTTACTTGTGGGAGTAAATCTTTTTATTTTTGTACAAGCTTATTTTTTAAATTATTTATCACCTTGATAAAATATATTTTAATGCCAACAAGCATTTTAACACATCCTAATTCATTGCAAAGTCTTGAGAGTCAAATCATGCATATGTACATTGCATTCTGCCAGTTTCTGTTTCAAGATGAGCAGAAAGTTTCTGCTCAAGCTAGTGCTGAATGATGGAGCCCTGCTGTGTGTGTCTATGGCTTGTGTGTCTATTTATTAAGAGGATAATGAACTCCACATGAAAGCTATTCTGAGCTACTCTGCTTCACTGAGAACAAGCAGACGTTTTCCACTTAATATGAGTGTCAACCTTGAGTGCTGGTGATAGAACACATCAAGTTTGGTATATCAACTAGTCCATTAGCAATTGTTGGGGATTCTCTTTGTAAATAGCAAAGATAATTGGTATTAGACAAGAAATAATGTTTGAAACAACACCTGAAATGTATAAGCAATTATAAGCAAATGCTGGGTGCAAATGAACCCAAAGCCATATTAAAACATGGAGTATATAGTTTTATTTTTAAATGTTGAAATAACTCTGTGTTCTTTCTGTTTCTAATAGACTCCAAGAGATCAGTGATATGAATAACCTAAGCATTTGTCAGATATCTGTTTCTTAGTCCAACTGTGTAAGATTTCATGTTATGTGAGGTTCCAGAGAGAAACTTAAGTGTGTGGCCAAGAATTTAGCAAGGTTAATTAACTTCTAAAGAGTAACTGAGTGTGTCAGTTTATTGCAACGAAACATGAGGGGTACAGGCTACCTAGTTTATACTGGCATATGCTTTTGAGGACCATAATCTGCCTCACACATCTGAAGGATTCTGTTCCATGAAAAAATTCATTTCTCAGAAGCCCATTTCATGTGCAGGTCCTGTATAGCAATTTCATGGAGCATCTAGACTATATCAACATCCTTTAGCCCATGTTTAATCTCCCTTCTGCCTTGTCTTTTTTCACCTCTCTTAACAAGGGTAATCTGTTTAGCTGGAAAGACTTAAGCATATGAAACTTCAAAGGTGTGGTATAATGTAGGGCACTATCTTTAGAGGCAGGGAGCAGCAGCCCTAGTGATAATGCGCTTTGCTCTTCATCCCTCCTTTACCTCTCCTTATTTCCATGAATTCCTCAGGTGTGAGAATGCACATTCGATTTGTACGTGCATAATTTTTTCTGACATTGAAATTAATGCCACATCCCACCTTCCTCTGATTTTTACCTTTGATATTCTGAAGAGGTGGAATCTTTTCTTACGTGTATGTAGAAGTGGCCATCCATCAACTTCGTAACAGATACTTTCCAAACCACTGTTCACATTAATCTTCCTTGGTTGACTAAGGAATCATATTATTTAGGGCATTACAACTCATTGGGGGATTGAGTGGAAGGTGCTGGCTGACTTTTGAGTATTCTGAAATTCTCGAAATCCACTTTTTTAAGAAGGAAAAGGTGCTACACAATAGTATAAAACATCTGTGTGCCTCATCATAATTGCTACTTTCTTTGGGGAACTGAAGAGGAAACAGATGGGTACAAAAGAGGGTTGAAATGAACAGGAGTAGCAGATAGCAGCTGGAGTATATTCCACCCTAGTCTGCACACTGAAGGGGATAGTTTTACAGTAAACTTCTTTCCAAGAATAATTTACTGGAAATAAATTGGGCAGGAACAGCAACAGCATTGAAAAGCAACAGCATGCAAAAGATTCACATCTAAACACAGCTTTAGTCTTTAGATTGCTGTAAGACTCTTCATTGTTTTGTTTATCAGACAGAGGCCTGGTTCAGGTGAAATGTTAAAGTATCATTTAGTGTCATTATATATCCAAATTTTGAGTTCCCATATTCCCCTCTCCTCTTCTGTCATGGTCATGTGGAATAAATAATATTTTCATTTTCAGTTATCCACATGTTATTGTCAAACTGAGGGTGTTGTGTACCACATCTTAAAGTTGGCTTGTTTTAGTAGAATGTAAGTAAAGTCCTTGAGTTGAACTCAACTTTATGGACACATTTATTTTGTTTTCTTGGCAGCAATACAGACATTGTTTGCTGATATTTTATTCCAGGATGGCTTTTCAATTTCCCAGTCTAGTAACAACCCTGGAATTTCTTGACATCCAAGCACTAACCAGTTCCAGTCCTGTTTAGCATGTTGAGATCAGCCACCTAGATGGACAGGTTCAAAATACCATAGCTAGCTATAGTTTAATTAAAAATGCCAGTGAATGCATATAGTCATTGCACAGCCATAGCCAGAGAGGGGAGGACTGATGCTATTCAGAGCCCAGTTGTGGCCTGGGCTTGAAATGGATTATGCTTCCCTATCATAAACTATAGGAAACGGTGGATTAGCCATGGAATCTGACTTTTCATGAATTTAGAGGTGCTTTCTGAAGAGAAAATAAAGTGATGCAAGCATGAAGTAGGGGTTGCTACAATGATGATATAAGATGTTTGCACTGCCACTTCAGCAGTTATCCTGCTGTGGTTTGTATCTGCCTCTGGTTAGGGATGTTCTGTGTGAATTGTTTAGCTAAAACTGCTTAAAAGGGCTTCTCCTCCTGCCCTCGCAGCTAAAGGATTGTGCCTGACAGAAACTTAATCGACTTGTATTTCCTTGAGTCACCACAGGATGGTGGGAGAGCACTGCAGGATACACATGAGTAACTTTGCATTCGTGTGTGGAGAATCTTTAAAAACTGTAGTGTCAGCTACTTATTTTCTGCACAACAGGAGAAATAATGCTGTACCACTGCTCAGTCAGACCTCATTAATTTTAAAGGGGTTCATCAATTTCAGAAGAAGAATGCCTTATTTCTAGCGTATAGAATAATGACCTTTGCCCAGTTGCTTTTTTTAAAATAGGGGATTTATTTAGAAAAGAAATATAGCTTGTTTTTGTTTCAAGGTCGACTGTAGTAGAAGGCAGGAATCTATACCTGAGAGTTTAAGAAAAACCTTGGAGCATCAAAACTCAGTTAAAAGATCAAAGTGAAAGTCAACTTTGAAGTTTAAGCTGTTCCTCCAGTTGAGTATAAAAGTAGCTTTGAACTCTCAGGCTGACTATATGATCAACCAACTCTATAAAAAGAAACCCTAAAATATACTACATACTATCATTCAGGTAGCTTTTAAAAAGATAAAATACCTTCCCCCCCTCTCTTTAACAATATTCAAAAAAGGTAATAGGAAGTCCTGTTCTCTAAAGTGTAAAGAGAATAAAATCCCATCTAGAATATTCTGATGTTCAATTATGTACAACCTACATACAAATGACACTGAAGATTACTTAACATGTTATTTCTGCAGGATAGGTCCTCTTCTTTGGATGTTGCTTAGTCAGATCCTGCTAGCATCTTCACCACAAAGTTATTCCTAATATTAGATTTGAGGATGGAAGAGCCAAGTTCAGGTTTTGTTCTATCCTGAACTGGCATCATTAATCTCCTATTATATCTTCCAAGATTTTGATTAAATAAGAAGAGGAAGAGGCTGTGGACATGGGGCATCCGTCACAGGAACATATTGTTTCACGTTCAGTTGAGTCACAAGTGTTTGCTGAAGAGGAGAAATGAAAAACTACACTAAATCCAAACAGCACATCAGCTAATTTTCTCCCTTTTCTGTGATATGTTCCATATGTTGAATTATTATTATTATTATTATTATTATTATTATTATTATTATTTTATTTGACATGCTAATTATTATGCTCAGTTACATTAAATTACATTAAATTTTTCATTATGTGAAAGGACCTGGTTGATAGGTGAGAATTCTACAGCTGCAGAACGCTGTCTTCCTCTGACTGGTAGAGTGTCTGTGTGCATGTCTAGGAGGGAGGCAAATTGATACCACTGAATAATCAAACCAATTAAAAATTACAGTGTAGATGGTCCAGTGTGAAATGAGAGACTGAAAATACATAAATGTGCCCAGACTTTTTCGATTCCCCATAAAGAAATTCTCAGGCTGCAATAGCATTAGACCAAAGGGTCCAGATTTTTTGGGGGGGGGGGATGATGTTTAGAAAAAAATTCTTGTTATTTTATTATTTAACAATCAGATTTTTTTGGGTGGTCCCGATTTTCCAGGAGTAGTTGACATGCTTATAGCCATCACTCCCCCACCGACAATTCCCTTTAGGGCCCATAAGGCCCCTTTTCACCTTATTCTTTTTAGATTCTTTTAATTAAATAATCAATAGGAAGCTGGCATCTAGCACAGTAGTAGTAGTGTGTAACCTTTAGTGCCACTTAAATTTGCAAGATTGTTTCTTGCAAACTGTAATTATTTTATAAAGTAAAACATTGTGGTGGATCCTGGAGACTCTTTTGTTTAAAGTGTGTTTGTCTGCCCAGAAAGAGCAAAAATAGGTTTAAGCGGTAAAAAGCATTCTGAGGGAATAGAAGAAAGCAGTATTCTATTCAATTGTGCAGGGCTCTGGATTTGGTTTGAAAGGGCTGCTTCAGACTCTGCAGGAATGTGAATGCAGCCATGTCTGTGCTTTAATGAGTCACAGGTAAGTGCTGTGCTCGAGCTCCTGTCCTTTCCGATATTTCTTTTTCAACCCAGTCTGGAGCATTGCATGACCCTAATACCCTGGCCATTCTGTTTATTTACTAAATAATCTAAGGTTTAATTGAATGCACTATTTAAATGCTATGTATTATCATCTCTAATTTGGCTTAGGTATAGAAGACTCAGTCATCAATCTGTTTTCAGAAGGAAATAATACCTTTCAGGTGCCTGGAGACCATGATGCTAGCAAATCAGACTTCCTTGTATGTTGAAGAGAACAAAATGGCAGGTGTAGTTGCTTTATCTGCTGATAACACCAGCCATATTCGCTACACTGCCTGAACGCTGCTCAGAGTAAATGAGATAGCTGTGTGATATATGTGAAAATTGCCACATGTTTTGCTTAATCCTTCATATTATCCAGTGATGGTCTTAGCTGTTTTTTGGACCAATTCTAAAATTCTTTGTTTCCATTCAGTCCACATAAATATAATGTAGATGGTGACTTGAAATCCATCAGTTCCTTTTCTTACCAGATGTCAGGTGATATATTAACATTTATGTTGCAACCTCATGTTTTTGATCATTTTTTTAAAAAAATCAATTACCTTTTAAATGTGTTTTTAGGGATACAGTCTTGGGGGAAGAGAGAAAAGGACTTCATCCATGCCCTGCTGCCCACAGGGGCTACACTGATGACACAATGTGGTTTTCAAAGACTTTGATGACAATATATTCATTTGCATAAAAACCCAGAAATGTTGGGAACTGCTGGCATAGATTAAAAAAAGATGTTATCAGGAGATATGCTAACGGGGATGACAATTCTAATATGAAAACAGTTCTCCAATTGCTCTACAAGGATGGCTTTGTAGTAAAAGAATAGATATCTATTAGGGCTTTATGGTGATCTGGATTTGAATGGGAAAACTGATATAGCCTTTCAGAGTCCCATGGCAAGTGGGCGACCATACAAATTGAAAGAAAGAAAGGTGATTCTGAGTGTGCATCAGTGCACACATCATGTCTGTCTTTTGTGTCCTTCCAAGAAAAGATGTGTTCTGTTTCTGGCCAACATGTGTGACATCATGCCAGAGATTGGGAGTGTTCTTGATCACACACAGGAGCTAGCCAATCAGTACTGTGCTACTGTTTGAAGTGTGCAGAATTGCTCCGCCCCCAAAGTCCATCTCAGTGAATCAGGTAAAATGTTAAAATGTAATCAGGGAGTTTACAGGAGAGATTCGGTTCTAAAATGGCTAATAGGAATATGTTGCATTAGAGGCAGTATTTGACTTTTTTAGGCCCAGATTCCACTTACTACAGGGAATCCTAGGATTTTATAACAAGGGAACCATATAAAAAAATATCAATCTCTATGTATTAAATGTATATCAATATTCTCAAAAAAAAGCATTGGATTTTGGGGAATTTATTTTTGTTATATTACTATTTTATTTTATTTTACTTTTAATCCATAAATGGAAGGGGGAAAGATCAAATGAAGTAAAATAAGAACAACAAAAAGAAAAATAAAGGGGAAAAAAAGAAAAATGCCTGTTAAACTAAATGTATGTACAATATTCTTCTCGATAAATGTCCAGTATGAATGCAGGTTTAAGGGGAAGTTTTGCTCAAACTGTAACATGTGCATAAAATACTTTATTTATAAGCAGTGTTTAATGTACCTGATTGTATATTATTAAAAACTTTAGGTGTAGATAAAATTAAAATTCTCAAACCAAGTAATGTCATGACTTGCAAACAGTTTTTTAACAGGAAGATTAGCTCCTCTTTTTTGTTTTATCGTAAAACTGAAATAAAATAACTCAACAGAAGGCCCTTTCTCAGGCAGTTCAGTTGGGAGGCCAAATATATTGGAAGTCCCACAAGGGTTATCTAGAAACAAAAGGCTGTAGATGCAAAGGCAACACAAATACAGTCCTACAATGAACACTGTCCTTCAGATAATTTTGGGTACAGCATTTCTCAAGAACAATGGTTATAGAGCAGGTCAGCACAACTTGTAGAGGGGAAAGGGAGGCATTGATAAATTAAAAATAATAGCTGGCCACAAAGGAGTGCCTGGTATGCCAATCAGCTGTTTGGCAAGTAGCGGAGTGGCATCAGTGATGGAGCTGGTGGTGTCGGTGAGGTCTGGAGGCCTCCACCGTGTGTCTTTTGGGGTGGAAGTGGTGGCAGATCCATCCAGGCAGTGGTGGTGGATTTACTGAATTGATGCTGGTGGGCCACACAAGATGCTGGTGGGCCTGGCACAGACAGTTGTTTAATTGCTGTTGCCATCATCTTGACTGTTGAGTTAGATGGATGCTTCGTGTAGTATGTATCAGTATTGTCCAAAGAATATGCTAGAGCTAAGATAGTCCTGTCCAGTCAGCTAATTTCAGAGGAATTCCAATATAGATCTGTGTTGAAAACATCTATCATCTGTCTGTCTGACAAATTTCTGAGCTGCCCCCTTCCGTTCTTTTACTCTGATATTGGCAAGTGAGCACAACAGCAAGGGGACAGTTGCTACCTGGGCTCTAATGCTTCCGAAGGAAAATGAGAGGCCATCCATTGTGGAAAGGAGTGTCGTCCTCTGACTGGCCACAGCAGCCTCCTTGGTGGGCTTCTTTCCTGGAGCTTTCACAATCGCAACTCCCTGATAGTCCCAGTTGGCACTTTCATGTCTGCTGGGGAGTTGCCTTCTTTGAAAAGTATGGACCTTTAATGGAGGACTTTGGAGGAATGTTGCATGAACATGCTGGCTTTGGGGAAGTTGTAGTTCAGTCTGTCCAACTGAGAGAAAAAGGCTGAAGGAATGTGGACATATCACTATAGTTTGCTATGGTTTGTGGTTTACTCTGGAAAGTGTGTGTAAAGCAAGATAATCCAGTGGGCTCTTTGGTAGAGACAGCTCGTGCTTTTGGGACTTCATTTCTCCAGTTTTTTCCCCTGACAAGCACAATAACAGGAAGAATATTTTGACATTAGTGTTCACAATGACTTAACAAAAAATGATGGCTAAGCATGACTCTCTGTTAGTGTCCTCAGTCTGAATCTTGGGAACAGAAACAATGCAACTGAGCAACTGGGAGATCGTCCCTAAATTTATATCACTGTATTTAGGAAGGATGTCATCAGGCACTGAAGCTTAGGTGATAAAAAGCTCCTGCTGGGGAAACTGGAAGTTCATAATTCAATTCCCACTGATGCCTTTTTTCGGAAATGTGGAGGCTGCCCTTTATGAATATTTTCCCCTCCTTTTCTTGCAACACCACTAGATTTCTCTTGCCTCAGACAAAATGATGATACCAGGGACAACCAGCCAACACTATTCCCCCAACACCACCCTCTGGCCTTCTGCACATACATCAGTGCAAACGTTAACATGGCAGCCTGGGTTAGCTGACAAAACAGAAGATCTTGAGGTCATTTCCCAATGGTACCAACTTGGTCCTTTTTTTGGAAGAATCTGTGCCAAAATTCATTCTTTGAATGTGTAATGTAGCAAATATATAATGGCTGGCCTGGCTCTGGACTCTGAACCTATTCATCTGGCTTTGGTGAAATGTGTGTTTCTACCTACAAACCCTCTTTTAGAGGCAGCATGGTGGCATTTTTCACACAGCATAGGGAACTCCCAGCTAGCAAGTACTGCAGATATGTAGAACATCAATACAGGATTTTCAATCTCAAGAGCCATCTCTTAGCCCTTGGTGGTGGTGGTAGTTAATTATGCTCTGAAAGATTCCAAATAGGACACTTCCTGAGCCTAAAAGTCAGATGCGTGCATCACAGAGACTACAATGAATAGCATTTAATTGGCTTCCAGCAGCATGGAGTATTTGTTCAGCACATCCCATGGGAGATGTTGCTTAAGATGTGAGCATGGACATGGAAAGCAGGTATTTGTGAGTAAGTTGTTCAAAGGTTTGATTTTAGTTATTGCTGTTTCCTAAGCACAAACTGCTTTTTCTCCAAAAATCAGATCTCTTGGCCTAGTCATTTTTAGAGTGCATTCAGCTCCAAGCTAATAGCATAATTTAAATACCTTTATCCATAAAATGGGTTTTTCTTCCAGTAAATTGTAGCAGGTGATATGCTTCAGGGAATTAAAACCATCTCATGAGAGACTAACACTATAAAACAGTATTTGAGACTTGGGGCTAATAAAGATCACAGTTGCCAAGCCATAGTCCACTTTCATTTTAATTCACCCACTTATAAAGAGCCGAGTAAGCATTATAATGATTGTGGTCCCAAGGTGGCTAATAAAAGCTTAAGGTATTTTATTATTCATGATCTGTTCTCTACTGAAACTTGTGTCAGCATGGAGCAAAACTTAATGTGTATCAGGAAATACAATTGTCTAAATACATTTGGTCATCTGACATTTAGTTGTAAGGCCCAATAGTAGGAGGCTTAAGGTGATGGGGATGGAATTCAGTGTGTCTTTTCATGCACTCTTCCAGGAACAAAGAGCCTGGCATTTTGAATGGATTCTAAATCATTTTAAAACAAAACTTTGACCTATGAAGCCCTGAATGATTTGGGGGTGGATTCCTATATCTATATGAACTTCCCTGTCATGTCAGGATCTCTGCAACACAGAAAGAAAAACATCCCACAGCATGGATCGCTGTCCATAAAAATCTAATCAAATCTCTATTGCATGTAGTCCCAATGGTTCCTAACCATCCTAACCATAATGATTCTCCAAACTCCAACCTGGATTTTCATCCTTTCTTATTTGGCTTTCAGCCAGCCTTGGAAAATCAGTCCAATGGGAACAACAACAGCAAAAGCAAAGTGGAGCAGGCCCCCTCCTCTTTGCAAATGCCCATTTTAGAGGGGAGAACTCACATTCATTATTCACTCTTTGGCGTTTGATTTCCCAGGCTGCAATGATCTCTGTCTGTTGACTGGACTGACAACTCAGTTTTTTTCTTTACTCTTGTAGCATCTAAAGTTCTCTTGGAATAGAATTTCCCCTATTCCAGAGAAATCTGTGGGAGGAAGGGGTTGTCGAAAAGGGCAAAATGGCATCCACAACCATGCATGGGGCTTCAACTGCCACCTGGTTGTGACCACCATCCTGTTTTTTTGCCCACCACCACCCGTCTTGCAGACACCCTTGCCAAACCCCCTGATTCTTGAAGCTTAGTTGGTCCCAATCGCAAAAGACACACATCAGTTCTACTGTATTCTCTGGGGGTGGAGAGGGAGGTTGAAATGTGGGACATTTTCAGCTTCTCTGTAACTGAAAAGCTGTTGCAGTTGTGTGTGTTTCTTCCTAATGAGCAGAACGAAGTCATAATTTTGCTGACTGTGAAATCTGCTTGTGGGAATTGGAACGGGGATTATATACCCTGCTGAAAGGAACAAACTCAGAATGACCATGTTTTATTTTGAGTAAAGAGTACTCCCTGATTCAAGTCTTTCCTACTATTCAACATGTGAGAGTTACTGGCACGAAATGACCAGGGAAAAGGAAATGAAAGTTGCTGAATGGGAAACTGCTTCGAAAGGGAGAAACTGAACATGAGAAATAGGCAGAGGGTAAGAGAAGGGAGTGAACACCATCTCAGGATAAAAAGAGCTGAGTAAATAAAATGCTTGGGAGGAAAAAGCCAAAGGGCATACACGAAAATAAGGGGGCCACTGTGCCTAGAGGCTGAGAGACCTTTAGGCTTCAATCCTATTGGATTCTTATCTGGGAGTGAGGTCCACCATGGCAAATGGGATCGCTGTACCAATGTGCAAAGGACTGCATGAATGAGATTCAGAGTGCTTCCAGACAGAGTGCTTCTTACGCTGCCTGTCCTAATGCACAATGAAGCTCTCTCTCTCTCTCTCTCTCTCTCTCTCTCTTTTGCTTGTTTTTTCCAGAAAGAAAAATGAGTAAAGGTGCTGCAGTGAGACAACTCCAGTTACAAATGGAGGATGTCCCTCAAAATTTGGTGACTAGGTAGGGAATGATACCTTGACTGGAAGCACCCTTAAAGGATCCAGTAAAATCATGATTTCTAAGAGAGCTAGAAAATTAGAAGAGCTTCAGCACTCATTCAGCTCCTGTATCTTTGTTTCCCATGTGCTATGTTATGTTTCTATGTCGAGTTAAATCATGGCTTTTTTAGCTTGGGTTTATTGAATAAGTTATAATTGGCTAGAGGAAGTGTGGTATATATTGTTGAGGACCAGAGAGAAATCTAGGGTCAAATTCACCCTCAGCCATGGAAGGACACTGGGTGATTTTGGGCCAATCTTTTTATTTTTCTGCTTATTTATCTCACAACTTGAGCTCCTGCAGGAAAGGTGGAATATATGTCAAACAAACAAACAAACAAATAAAAAAATAAAAAATACAGAACGAACGAATGAACCATGCCTGTCTGAACCGTATTATAGAGTGAATCCAGGGTAAACGTCAATAAAGGAGCATGTAGTCCAGTCCTCTGGTGCTCAGTTTTGCAAGATGTCATAATCTTTCTCTATTCTTGCTTCAGCAACCCTCAGAGGATTGCTGGGGAATGGTGAAATGAAGAGGCACATGTAAAGTAAATGTAGAAGAAAGGTAATTCTAAGAATTAAAATGGGAGCACGTGATGAACCTGTGGACATGCAAGTCAAGAGCTTCTGACAGAACTAATTTGAGGAAATTGGAAATAGGGTTGCCAACTTTTCAATTTATCCCTGTGGCTATATTTTTACTGGTGCTTAGATGTGAAGTAATTTGGATATGAAATTTTCACAGAATGAAAATTTTGAAAAGGGTCTTGCTAATTACTATAGATGAAGCTATTAGAAACACAGAATTGTGGACACACTGAATGCTCTTAAAGGCATGGAAGCATAAAACTGTCACATATGTAGAAACATTGGCTGATATAGGACTATGCAAGTGACAGAACAACTGGTTCAGATTGTCCAAGGCTATGGCTATGCACAGGCAATATAAAGTTTTTTTCAATGATAGTTGATTACTTTTCTGTTGTGTTTAAACCTAGCCTTCCCAGTAAATGTGTTTCTATGTTACAGAGCATTTCCTTGGGGAGAAAGCCAATTAGAACCAGCCAAATCCCCTTGCCTAGATGTGTACCACTAAGACTAATATAGCAGACAGAAACACAGCTGATGTTATCCTTACTATACATACCAAGTTTTTGTTTAAAGGGCTCCAAATGAATCAGAATCAGTAGTGCATAAATAAGAAATGCTGCACACTTTTATCAAAACTGCTTTATTGACCAATAATAAAAAGAAAATTAATTTTAATTAAAGCAGTGTAATACAGTTGCAATCAAAGTACAGGATTCCAATGTGAACAGGAAATCAGAATCATGTCAGATTGTGCCTCTAATACAGTTTTTTAGAAGGCTATAAAGTACTTATGATGTCATCTAATCCAGACCATGCAGCGGATGCCAGATTGAGACAAGCTAGTTTAGATTTATCACTTGCAATGCCAGGGCTTGGATCGCACGGCCACGGCTTTCTTCCCTTTTTTGATACCCCCACCCCCCATAGCGGCCCCCAATTTATACCATTACTGAAATCAAACAAACAAAACTATGTTGTAAAAATGTTTTGTGAAAATCTGTAGCATAAATTAATATATCCTATTTTAGAACATTCCCTGACTTGTAGTGCCTGAAGCACTGTACTGTTTAGGTAAAATCTGATTTTATCACACAATAACTGTGACAAAGAGCTGAACATTATTTGACTATACTGTATTTTTAATATTTTAAAATATAATCTATTCTTGCTGAAGTAAACCCTACTTAATTCAGTGGGATTTACTTCCTGGCAAGAATGTACAGAATTGCAGGTGACTTGTGCAAAGGAAGCAACCCTATTCATACAGTTAAAAAGGCAGTAGCTATTAACCAACCTATCCATGATTCTGCAACCTTTTGATCGATTTTCACATCTGAACAAAAGAAAACTTTTTTTACTAACAATAAAATCCATTTTTTTTCACTGAAAATAAAACAGATAACCCAATAAAATTCTGCCTTTTTTTCTCCTCTATTTTCTTGCTTGAAAAATTATGTTATTCTTTAGAATCTTATTTTTATGATTAGTAGAAAAATACAGCATCTAAAATGGTAAATGAAAATGCTTCTATCCTGTCTTCAATAATGTGCTATATACTGTATATTTAAAATGTATATATTTAATGAATAAAAATGAAAAAAGAAAACATATTAGTAATATTAAATCTGTAGGTAACTAAAAATAGAATGCAGTTTCTTCTAACAAATGATAAATTAAGAAAATGTTCACTATATTTTTTTAAAGGAAAAATTGTGTATATAATTTCAGAACATATTCTGAAAAGTTTAATTTCCTGACTCAACTGATTTCATTAAAGATACTTTCTTTTTTAAAATAATAATTTCCTATGTAGATTGACTTAAAAAAAAAAAAAGCAAATGGGAAGATGAGAACCAAGAAAAATTGGACATACCAGAATTTGGTTCTGCACCTTGTGGATTGGATAGGCATTTCTACTTCTACCTGAAGACGGCATTTCCTAACAGTCTGAATGTTAGCAGTACAGGCCAGAGAAAAATGCACCATGGCTTTTGAATTGTGTTGGAAGATCCATGAAGAGGTATCAGTGGAATCTTTACCCTTTTGAAGTACATTCTAGAATGCGTCTTCCCTATGAATGAAAAGCTACTTCACTGAAGCAGGAAAAGTGGGGAAGGCCTTGACATTTCCCTATTCAAGTGTTGACAAGCCATCCTCAATACAAAGAAGACAGACCTATCAAGATTTTGGAGTGAGAAATAATGCTTACTAAAGTAGAAAATATTCACTATGGATGGGTCATGTACAAAATGAGTACAGGGAGATATTGCTCACTGACATTTGTGTACAGAAGGGGTAGAAAAAGTGCAGCACCATTTTGGGGCTTCTTCCTAGTGGCTGGACCACAAAAGGAATGAGGGGTACCCTTTTTATATCCCTGCTCTTCACTAGTGTCAGTGTGAAATGGCCCCTATTATCCCTGTACTCATCCTGTTTGTGAGGAACATAGGAAGACTGACAAATATTTAAGGCACCCAAAATGGTGCAGAGTATGGAAGAAGGAAAGAATTGAGAATAAAGTTGCTATTCTGTCAAACACAAAAACACACACACTTGTTTCATTGTTCCCTTACATCATCTCTTAGTTTATGGAAGTGTAAGGTAGATGGAACCCAAACACACAAAAAACTTAGCGATTGTGTGTGCAATAAAATAAATGTGCCCATGTGAAATTATATTATATTTTAGATGTGGTAACTTTGGAGTTTTGTTCTGTTTTAGTCAGGCAAGCAAACTCTAATTCTTATCAAGTACTGAATAAGCTCTCTTAAACAATTGATCAAAAGCTACAATAAACAGCAATTCCAGAGGAAAGAAATAAAAAATAAAACTGAATATTTTATAATGCCTTTATACAAAGCTGTGGTGTGATCACACTGTAAGGTCATGCATCATGCTAGACCACAGTTGAATTAACCATACTTTATTGAATAAACCATAACTGGCTGGGTTCACAAAATGTTTTCAGCCATAAAGCAAGGTTTATAAGCCATAGTAGATGGCTTCACCCATCACAGTTCTTCTAAGCAGATACAGTATCAATGAAACAGTATAAAATTTAAAAATATATATTTCTAACTGGAAAAAAGGCTGGACACCCATCTCTTTGGAACACTTGGAACGAGTATCAGTGAACATTAGTTAAAGGTAAGTGATCTTTGCAAAACAAATATTTGTTGTCCAACATTACCATCACATTGATTGCATGCACTTTTTTCTTATCAATAGCAGCCTACCAGATATTCATCTGGAATTATATAAATAATTAACATTTTTTAAAATCTGCATAGTTCATTGGGATTACAGACTTTTGAAAGTCCTGTAGACAAAATTATTGTTTAATGCTTAAATGTACATGGGTCTTTCCCTACCTATGTAAAGTCCATGCTTCCAAAAATAGATGATCTCTTTCTTGGTTCAGCATTTCTCTCAAGGCACAGGGACTGAACTTCAATGGAGTCATAAGAAAGTCTCAGGAGATTTACACTGCAGTTTTTCCTGAAGCAATACTATTAGGTTTATGTGGAAAGTTTAATGCAACCATCTTTGGGTGCAATCCCTCACACTACAAATTAAATTCAGTTTTCCCCAAAATAGCAGTCCATCATATTTATAAGGTTAAGAAGTTATATAAAATGGCCTTTCTGGCAACTAGTCCAGCTGAAAGAGAAACATGCTTGTTGAGTTTCTTCATCCAAGAGAGACTGTCTCAAGGCGCAGAAACTGTCTACAGAATTTTAAAGAACGCTGGTCTCTGGGGGGGGGTGAAAGAAAAAAAAATAATTAAAAGGATCTATGCAGCCTGATTATTGTCTTTTAAAGTAGCCCCTTTAATTCTTTTTCCCCATTCCATCACAGAATACTCAGATCAATTTCTATAGAGGAGGTGATATAAAATGCATCCAAAACAAGAGAAGACACAGCACTGTCTGATAGTTGCCTTGTACATATTTAATTCCTAGAGTCATTGTCTGAGGGAAATGCATGGCTTTAAGTAATTAAGTTTATATCCTGGAGCAAAAATGAACAGAAGCAACCAGTATTCATAAAGGAGCAAAATGCTACAAAGAACAATGGAGGTGTCCGTAAGACTGCATGTTGCTTATTATTTTTCATATTCCAAACCTTTCCCTACATCATGAGCAAGTCCCTAAATCACTTCTCCCAAATGATTCTACAATCTGATTCTATATTCAATATAATGCTAGAAAGGTAGCATTTATTGTAAGTTTTGGATT
This sequence comes from Liasis olivaceus, assembly GCA_030867105.1. Classification (NCBI taxonomy): domain Eukaryota; kingdom Metazoa; phylum Chordata; class Lepidosauria; order Squamata; family Pythonidae; genus Liasis; species Liasis olivaceus. The sequence continues at coordinate 49,426,025 of CM061348.1, forward strand.
CATAAACTTCCTTCTCATCTTTTTAGTACAACAGTCTAAAAGACATCAGAAGCTTTATATTCATCTTCAGTTACCTGAGATTTGTTATTATCTGTATCATTGAACAAACAATTGTTTGCCTTAGTCATAGTTTAGGGAAATTAGCCAATTTCAATTTATTCTGGCTTGTTTCCATAAATCTTGTTAATGTTATCAACCCACCTACTTATCCATAAAAACTCATTTAAAATCTAGATAAAAGTAGAGACTAAGTTAAAAAATGTGGCACTGAATCAAGATCAATGTAAGCACTGACTTAAGTGTCCTGGGGGGGCGGGAATCTTCCATAATCACTCTGCCATAACCAAGAAGACCCTGTTTGCTGTAGTCATGTGGAACACAAAAAATCTTTTCTGAGTATCTTAATATTTGGCTAGATATAAACAGGAAGGTGTACTTTCTGAAATATTGACTAACCATAGTAGGTCCAGTTGTCCCACAGTTTAAATAACTATGTGCAGTTTAATTAACTATTATTAATTTTTTTAAAAAAGTTAATTGATATTGAAAGAGAAAACTTTCTGATCTTCATGAGGAGGAGTTAAAGAAAAAGATGGGAGAGTAAAGCACCCTCTACTATGGCTTGGGCACAGAGATGAAACAAAGAATAGTATTATTCCTGAACCCACCTATAATACCTTGTACACTGTAATACATAGAAATGATGTAGACTTATAAAAATGTTTCTGTATAAGAAGAAACAGATTTCTTTCAGACTAAAAGTACTCCTGCTTTAAGATAATCTATTCCAGTGTTTCTCAGCCTTGGCAGCTTGAAGATGTGTGGACTTCAACTCCCAGAATTCCCCAGCCAGCATGGGGAAGAGTTGAAGAACACACACCTTCAAGTTGCCAAGGTTGAGAAACACTGTTCTATTCTAAATTGGAACTTACCTTTCTATCCCTTATGTTCGATGGGAGATGATGGCTTCTGAACTCCAAAAGCAGTGATAAATATATTGACAACCACTATAATAAAAACCAGTCCAGTGGCAAGGTTATTGAGAAAGTCCAGCTTGGCGTGTTTTGCAGGGTTATTAAGGTCATATTTAACTAGAAGGAAAGAACAGTGAAAGAGATTATATTCCCGCTAAGGAACAATTACTTTTAGAGATTAGCATGAGGAAGTAGCATTTCAAAACTGCATACTAAAGCATCTAATAAAATTTGGATTCTAAAGAGTTAAATAAATTTTCTGCTTTTCCCTGACTCCCATAATATGGCATTATCAACTGCAGGCTATGTTTTGAAAGTGAATGAGAAGAAACCTTTATTATTGGGGGGGGGGGGGGGGAGGAAATTAAAAAACCATTTGCAAGCTTCCAAAGGCCTCTCGTTAGGAGCTGAAGTGGAAATGTAAGATTACTTTGCTGGTATTTCCCATAAAAGAAAAAAGCCATCAACTGCAAGGCTGAACAACTAGCTGACATAGGACACAAAACACTATTACACAGGTCAGAAGACTGTGTGGCAATGAAGTGGAGCAAACAGTAAAACTAAAGATATATCTCAAAACCCAAGTTGCTGGGACTGGAGCAACCAAAGCAATCTAATCTCAAGCGTCACTCTGGGGTACGGGGTCATTGAATCCAAATTTCAATATGCAACAGCTGTGAAATATGCAAATTCCATGTTAGGGATCATTTTACTAAGTTAAGTGAAAATATATTCAGAATTACCCCGCTCAACTTTCTGAACCAGGCTTTGTTCAAATTTTAATGCCCTGTTCTACTGTTCTATTTCTTTCCTATAATTTCCCCTCATATCTTTATGCTGTATATTTATATTATAATATTGTCACAGGTTTGTTTAATATCCAAGGGTGGATTACTAGATCCTAAGCTAATTGAATACAAGGATCCTTTTTAACCTCAAAAAAAAATAATGGTGGACTCCTACATGATAAGTTACTCCTTCGGGAACAAAAATATAGTAGCATCGAGAAGGAAGTGTATGCCATCAAATGGGCTATCGAAACCTTCCGGATCTACCTATGGGGTAGAGAGTTTACAGTAATCACAGATCACCAGCCTCTGAAGTGGTTCCAACAGATGAAAGATACAAATCCAGGACTGACGTGGTGGTCTCTCTCATTGCAGCCCTAAAAATTCAGCATTACCCATAAAGCAGGACAGCAGAACAGAACTGCGGATGTATTTATTCAGTCTATTCTATCATTATTTTCCTGTCCAGGGGTGGAAAGCCATTTGGCAGCCCACTAAAATAATCCAAAAGGGCAATTGCAATATCTCCCCTTTCTTTTCACTCATTCCTACACAGACTTGTTCAAAGAAGGATAAAGAAAAGGAGCTGGGGGGTCCACATGCAATACATTTAAAGAACCAATCAATCCCACCCTCGTGGCCACGATCTTGAATTCTTTGGCCACCCACTGCTGACAACTCTGAAAGAAACTGTTTTTTTAAAACAACCAAACCTCTCTCCACTCCTTTTCTGGTTTGAGTAATGAAATTCTTTATGGATGCTTAAGGAAGCAGTCTGGCAGGCTGCATTATCATTGTGTCCTTAATTCAATCGTATTTTCTGGGGACTGTGCAGCCATGGAGCAAATCCAGAAAAAGGTGCAGCTTCTTAAGAAGGTGCCAGCAGGTACAATGAGTTCGCTTACACCTCCCCCCCTCCCGAAGCAACTTTCCCATTTCAGATGCAAATCCCAAATCCTAGGAGTGTGCAGAGCTCCAGAGCCATTTCACAAGACAATGCCTTGGTTTCCCTCTTTCTAAAGAGTTTTGTTAGTTTTTTTTCCTCTTCAGGCTGTTTACTATGCTATTATTTGCCCTACTTTGTTTTTAATATTTTTGTTGTACAGTAATCGTACGTTTAGAATTTCTACTTGTATTCAATGATTGTTCCACATTTCAATTTGGTGATTTATTACAATTCATTTTATTTTAAAAATAACATTTACAGGAAATACGGACTGGAATCCCCTTAACTAATTTAGTTGTGCCTTAAGAACAATGTTGGGAATTTCTTTATTTTGTTCCATTAAGCAACAGATGTTGAAAGGTGCTTTCCCTGAGTGTCAAAAGTGCAGTTTGTATAATAATAATGGCAAAGAGGGCCACTTTGGGGTCAGGGATGAATTCTGTTCATACCTAGCCCTGTGGTTCCTAGCTGTGAAACCTTCCTCCTGTTTGAAACCACAAGAACTAAAAAGTGGAAGTAAGCTTCATGAAATGCAGAAACATAAACATCACAGAATTGCCACTCTGACACAATCCAATTTCCATGCGCTAGCACTGCAGTTGGTTGAACACATTAGTGTATTTTCCCGGGGCCAGGAACTTTGAAAAGGAATAGCAACAAGTGCAGTAAAAGACTCTCTAATTAAGAGACTCGTCCACTTTTAGAGCTGACATACAGTGATTTCTCCATAGCAGTGGAGTTGTGGAAGATGTTCTTTAAATGCAAGTTTCTGTATGATCAAAGCCGAGTTCTAAGCTTTCAGAGGAAATTACAGTTATGCTGTTTCATTATCATTGTGCTACACAATAAAGCTGAACATGACACCGCTCTTATATATGAGAAATGTTAAGCATTACATTATAGCAATTCATTTTGTGTAGACTAAACTATTCATTTCCTCTTTCATTCCCAAAAGAAAGCTCTTGCTTAATACAGGGTTTTCTGTAGATAAAATCTATAGCAGGGACACCTGGGTGGAGGGTGGAGTCAAAAAATCAAGTTGGTGCTCATGTCCCATCCCTTTCTTTACATGTGTCATGATACATGTAAAAAGGGTGTGGATCTTTGATCTCACTGGCACAGCTGCTATCTTAATGTTTCTGACACACTACCCCCCCCCACCAAATGCCCCTGATTTATACAGCATGCAAAAAGAGACTTTCCACACATTCTCAACTCAAATGGCAAATTCATCACATTCTTTTTCTTTCTTTAAACGTTAATCTGGGCAAGAAGTCCTGACATTTTCAAGAGAGCTAAAGTTCATTTGATCTCACTTCTGAACACAGTAATGAATATCAGTTTCTGTTCTCCTCCTGTTCTCTCTCAGCCCGGAAATATAGGAAAGCTGAAAGATACAAACCGCTCCCAGCCCTCACAATCTAAAAGGCTGAAGAAAAGAGAAAAAAACATATATAATCCAACTGCAAAAGCATGGGCTTGGAACGTGATCAGAGGAAGGTTCTGTGAATGGAGGAACAAAAGAGGCAGAAAAACCATTCTGGCAGTTAGGGTGACCGCTTCCTTCCTCCCCTTTCTACCCTACAATTTACACGACTATGGACAAGCCAGTGTCTTCTAAACAGAGTAACCAAGAAAAAACAAAAGAAAAAGCTACCACTGTATATTGGACGCCTCTCAACATCATAATGCAGAATAATCGATGCAAGAAACTTCATTCTTGCATCGATTCATTCCTATCAATGTGAGCAATGTATAAAGACAATTGTGTCAATTGCATCAATTTCCCACCCTCAACCTCCCTTTGTACCAGGAATCCGTCACCACTGAGATGCCTGTTAGGGCACACTTTTTCATCCCCCCACAGCCCCCTCCCTCCCGGTATTATTCATGCGATCTATATAAAGTATTTGAAAGACACGTTTCACAGAGTGTGGATAAAGCATCTTTCCCGTAAGTGTTAAAGTGTCCTTTGAGGGCTGTCTCTGAAGGTCTAGGTGTGGATTTAGGGCACAGAGAACATTCCCACTGAGACTGCATTCACACCCAGGTGGAGCTACTTGTGACAACCAGGGAATGTAATGCTCTGTACATTAAATGGGTTAATAAGCTAGAAATCTCAAGAGGATAATGTGCCCACAGAGAATCACTGCAGATGACGCACCAAACAAGTAATTGGACTAGATGACTTCTGGGACCCCTTCTGTGATAATATCAGACCTCAAACATAATTTATAGTGGGACATACTAATCAAAAGTCTGAGGATGGTTTTGTAACAGAGAATAAAATCTATAAGGCAGGCAGAGGATGGCTAGCCTTAATTATCTTCAGAGAGGTAACCTTTTAAAATACTCTTTACATCTGACATAGAATAATTGGATATAGAACTGATCAGTGGGAAGGCAGCTATAGATTCAAACTGAATTGGCACACAAGACTTTAGACAAGATATGAGTATAGTTCAACCAACTGGAAACTGAAATCACAGTGCTGTTTGAGCTATAAAATTATCTATGAAGTCTAAAACAGTCACCTTTCACTTTGAAAGAGGAATATTTAAATAAAGAAGGGGTTGGCAAAAAAGAAGTTGAAAGAATAAGACTAGAGAGCATTCATTCCAAGATACATGGAAGTTACTCAGAGCCAGAATAATAGAAGCTCATTTAGGCTGAAAAAGCAGTGCCTAAAAGGAAGAAGAAAGGACAGCTGAGATGAACTACTAGACATTACTAAGAATCTGAAACAATGCAAAATCATCAGGTTCTAAATACTCCTTCTAAAGAGCTCTAGAACTCAAAAATGATATTGATGTTCTTTCGTCAAAAATATGCAACAAGTTATTAAGACCATTTTCTATACCAGAGTAGATTTTATTTTTTTCACTATAGTGCCAAGTCACAATGCTTATATGGAACGGGTGCTGTTGTTTAGAGGATTTTAGTATGTTGTGGATGGTCAAAGGTCTAATGTTTTGGACTGGATGGTGGAGAAACCTTCTGGGGTTCTTTCCTGACCAGACAGAGCTGGATTGGCCCTCTACCTGGCCCAAGTGTCTTGTATCCCTTGCCAGGCTGTTTGGCAACTTGGGACAGAATTGCGTATGGTGCCTGACACTCATTCCTTTACCTGGGTCGTGGCTTGGGGAACCGGCCTTGGGGGGATTGGAGAGGGCAGTGGTGGTGGCGGGACTGTTGGATCGCCAGGTGCACGGATTGGCTGCTTTGTGCTAGAGGTGCTCCATGTATTTTGCAGCATTCGGTGACACGGTGGTGGGAAAGAGGCTGGTGCTGCCGACGATGGTGGAAGGAGCCCTCTATCGGCTTACAGAAGGGACATGTGCTTCAGAGCAAGGATGAAGGTGCTACAGGAGTGCGGATGAGGGCTGCCTCTTCCTTTCATCATGGTCACATGGAGGTGAGGGATTTTGCTGTGGCAGAGGCAGAGCTGGGTCAGGCCAGTTGCGGCTGCCTGGGCCCTGTGGCTGCAGCTTTTATCATCCCACACAGCTGGGTAGCCATCTTGCCTCATTCCTGGCTGGGAGCTGGAAGGCATCTCGTAACAGCCATTTTCGTGTGGGCTGTTTTCAAGCAGAAGTCACTGTGACCCAAGAGGATGCTGACTGGTAGGACTGGATTAGGGAATTGGACTGGTCATCAAGTAGGAAAGACTAAATTGTGGATTTTGATTCTGCCTACCTTCACATGGGTGCGAGCTGGGGAATGGGGGGTTGGATCATTGGGACTGTGAATACTTGGGTGCCTAACTAGACTGGTGAGAGGGGACTGGTTGAAGGCATTGTGTGGTGGTATATGGGGGTGAGGTGGGTCCCTGATTAGCTGGAGGCGCTGAGTGCTCTGGAGAACTGCCTCTGGTTTTAAGGGGGCCCTGGTTGGTTGATTGTTGATTGTGTAAGTAAGATGGGATGTGTGGGCTTGGCATGGACCTTTATGGACAGGGGAGGGGGGAAGGCTCTGAAGGGATGGGGGCAGGCTATAACATCCCAGTAGTGACAGGTAAGGGGAGATATGACAGGAGATGAGGGGCAGGCCATTCAGGGGACCTTGCCACAAGTATATTGTTCCCGTGGTGCATTCCAGCCTCCTTCCCAGGCCCTGGATGGCAGACCTTCAAGGCCCTGGGTTGTCAGCGGCTGCTGCTGAATGCCAGGTCAGTCTGCAATAAGATCACCCTCATTCATGACTTGATTGTCAGTGAAAAGACTGATCTGGCATGCATTACTGAGACCTGGCTGGGACAGGAGGGGAGTTTCCCTTCTCTGAGATGTGCCCAGCTGGGTGGTGGGGTGGCAGTTGTCATCTGAGATACTTGGGAGGCATCAGGGGCACTGCTCCTCAAATTGCCAGGTATGAGACCTTATTTGTTAAGTTGGGCTCTAAGAGGGATCAGTTGGGACTATTGCTATTGTACCAGCCTCCCTGCCTGAATTTCTTGACTCCATGGCCATGTCGGCAGTAGAGTTCCCCAGGCTTATGGTCTTGGGGGACTTCAACTCGTCTTCTCTGGGCATGAGGTCTGAGGTACCTCGGGAGTTCATGGCCACCATAACACCATGGGCCTGTCCTAAGTCATCTGGGGCCTGACAAATAATAGTGATTATACACCTGACCTGGTTTTTCTGTTGGAGCAGTGGCAGGGTGTTCTGGATTTGGGGAGATATTGGTTTCTCCCCTGTCATGGTCAGATCACTCCCTGGTGAGCCTCCAGTTCACCAGTGCAGGGAGGCTGGGACTATTAGACTGACCCGTTACAGGTGACTGATGGACCCAGTTGGGTTCCAGAGAGAGCTTGGGGTTGTTCTGGAAGGTCTGCTACATAGTTTGGCTGAAGCCTTCGTGGCTGCTTGGAATGGGAGAGTGGCTGTGGCTCTGGACCAGATTGTGCCTGAGCAGCCTCTCTGTGTCACAGATCCTGGAGCTCTCTGTGGTTTATGGACAAGTTGAGGGAGATGAAGAGGACAAAGAGATGCCTATTGCACCACTGGCGAATGACAAAGAGTAAAGACAATTGAACACGAGCTAGAGGCACTATTAGAGTCTACCTCATGATCGTAAGTGTGGTGAAACGTAATTATTGCTCCACATCAAATCTTAAAAAGATCACCTGCTTTGTCCAGAGCCCTCTGCAACAGCAGTTCCACCACCTACTTAATAATTTCCCAAAAACAGAAAGTTGCAAAGTGGCCATTAGTTTTCCAAAACAGCTGGGTGGAGTGATGGATTGTTAAGGAAGGGTGTACCATTTCCTCTTTCAAAGAAGGAGAGGCTGTCCCCTCTCCTAGGAATGCATTCACCACTGGTGTGACTTAGCCTCCTGTCATCTCCCTGAAGGATTTCACTAACCAGGAAAAACTAGCCCTCAGGTGGGCAATCTGATGTCACAGGGGATTCTGTGAGGACTCACAAGCTTAAACTCATCCTAGATAACCTTGCAAGGCAAAGCTATTTGACTAGCTGACATCTAAGTCCAAGTGAATCCCAAAGATTTTATTTCCAGATGCCCTGCAAATTCTTCACTGAATGCCAAACAGTTCCTTTACTGACCCATTCTTCCCTAAGAAGTTCTGGGTTACTTTAAAGCAGAGTTAATGGTTTATTGAGATGTCACATTTGAGATATTTCAATTTAGGAAAAAGAAGTAGGTAAAAGAGAAAATAATATGTGTTTATGAAAGTATGCATGGGATTAATTAATGAAAAAAAAACCTTCAGGTAATTGATGGCTATATTTTCCTTCAATATAAGAGACATAATTTATACCAGTTATGAAAAATATGAGTTGGAGAATATAACCACATTCACGCTTTTCTTGTGGCTTCCCATTAGCATATGGCGAGCTCATATGGGACAAGAACGCTGAACCTGAAAGGACTTTAGACTTATTCAGCAGCGTTGTTTTGCACAAGGTCTTGAGTTATATAATTGCAAATTGTTGGCATATAAGCTATATCTTTACTACTGCCTGCTTCCAAACACTAGATGACTACTTTTCATTTTGATTTTCTAATACAATACTATTTAATGTATAACTCCAAAGAAAATTATTATGTATAAAACAGTATGTAGAAAATGACAGTGTACTTAAAATACTTGTAACAATCTTCTTGGTTAGAAGACAAGTATAATTCAGTCTATAAATCGGGTTAAAAATGTCATTCTTAAGTTTCTATGCAATTCCTGAGCTAAAAATTGCTTCTCAGAAACAGAAGTTAATATGTATAATCTTCTACCAAATGTATAATTTCCCAGAGCAAATGAATGATAATCTATGATCCCTGAGGAAATAGATTATTTTTTAGCCTGCAGTCCCATAGAGTTGATGATTATATTACAATTCTACAGTCCCAGGGTAAACATCTAGGGGATATAACCAAATGCAGAAAGATGTTTACCCTTGGAGAAAGACTTCTGTTTTGGGGGTCTCTTCCTAGCTGGCACAGAAAGCTCCAAGACCAGCTACCTCTAATATTGGAGAGTAAAAGGAACTGTGTTGAGGTATGGGTCAAGGGAAGCTGGGAATATTCCTTATTGTGGCTCTAAAACAGCATCTCATCTGTTTTGGCCTGGGAGGGATTAATTCCCTTCCATTCAAAGCAATAAAACTGACTTGGATGGAAAAATCCATATTCCTCTATTCTCTGCATTCATCTCTATCTGTCATGAGCCTTAGGTTTCTGATATGATGATTACTCTGTTTCTGGCTCTCCCTGATATAGCAGGAAGGATTAGTATCATTTTTAGTTAATATTTCTATCATATGAGAAACTATGGAAATAAACCAAGCAATGTGCTCATGCGCATTGAACTTTGAAAATACAGATGAGAAATCCCAGAAGAAAATTGGGAAGATATAGGGAGATATTTTTTTTCCTCCCATGAGAAATTTTGTATTATTTTCTTGAAAAATTAAAGATTATGAAATACATTGTTCATGAAGCTAAAAAGTCTTTGAGACAAGCCTTTATGTACTTATTACATATTACTACTGGATCATTACTTCCACCAAATGATTTCTCAGAATTATATAATATGAAGACTTTTATATGACACTATATACATATAATATTCCTTTATATAAGACTCTACTCATTTCTCCTCCTGTATACTGGGGATAAGTAGTACACTACAATTCTCAAATGCGTATCTACCTTTGAAAAGCATTACCATACCCCAGAGATTAGATTGGTCCTGATCTGCCAGCCATTGGCAAATTGCAGAGGACCTGGATGAGCTCCAGGACAAAGGGGTCAGGAGGTTAGATGGCCTGCAAGATAAGATGTTACTGTAAAGTGCTTATTGGGTTTGTTCTTGGTGACCACTATAGGGTGGTTTTTTTTAATGTTTTGTTAGCCACCCAGAGTCACATCTATGAGATGGGCAGCCGTATAAATAAATGCTGTTTTCAAAAGAGAAGGAAGGATTCATTGCCAACTTTGCCCTTGTTAATAACCAGATTTTCTGTTCCCAGAAGCAAATTCTTAAGAGAGTCTGGCCAATAGTTCTGCCTCCACCACTGTGAGCTTGGCCGGATCCACTCCCTACATGTCAGGATGAACACCTATAAAAGTAAGCTGCTGCACCTGTATAGGTCTTCCCTTGGTAGGTCATCCAATTGTCTGGTGGTAAAGGATTCAAAATCATGAAGCGAGTTTGTGCATGCATGGTAGCCTTCCTTTTAATCCTTTGGAAATTAAGGATGGACCCATGTAGGATGCACTGGTGGGCATGTCCGTACTTTTCACCTCCACGGTTACATCCGCATGGAAAATAACACCTAAAAAGGACTACTGTAATAAGTTTTTTTAAAAAAAAAATCTGAGCCTATAAAAGGGGAGCTGGCTGTGAAACACTTTTTAAAAAGTATGCCTCTATTAAAACGGAAACAGTACCCTCCTTAAACTGTAATGCCATGGCACAAAATAAGCAATAATTTCCTTTGCCATACATACCAAGGAATATTAGGAGCACGCCAACTCCAACCTGAAGTGCAAGTGAGATGCTGATGAGGACAATCAGAGGAACATAAAATGAAAAGGAAGGTCCTTGTTCCATTACAGCTTTCAGCTGGGATGCGTTGGCCATGAGCAAAGCAATATCCAACATACTTTCTGCTGCACTCTTCTTATTGGCATAATGGTTAATGTTAATTTGTCTATGTGTCCGTAGCCACTGTCTTCGAGCCTGAAAGGCAAAAATATTTCAAAGACCTTTATCAGCAATGATTTAGATGAACATGACCCAATATTTGGGAAATAACAAGAAATGAGCTTAAGTGTCCATGCTTCAGCATTTCTTCTTCTCTATTTATAAAAGTTTTAATTATCCCATTACTGGGTGAAAATTATACCTTTTTCTAAACACTTTTGCTTGTTTTTTGGTGAAAACAGAATATATCCCTAATCATACTCTTGAGTAGCTTAGATCAAAATAGCCATCCACATGTCTTTGATGGCTTAGCCACTAAACATCAAGCATTTAGCAATAACACACTGCTAAACACACAAAAAGGCAGGCCCGAAAGCACTTTCTACTGAGATGAACATGTTTCCAGTTTCCTCACTTCAATTTCTATAGAATCTTTGCAGATTCACTTTACTAAATTAGCCATCTGACTAAGGGGGAATAAAGTCACATAACAGCAGCCAATCAAGTAATTAAGTAGCAGCAGGTCTCATTCAAAAAGAAAAAAAAAATACTGGATGCCCAGCTATGTTTTTTGTGGTAGGGTTTTGAAGGTAGTTAGCTGCTAAAACAGCTTCTCCCCACGAGCTTTGATCCAGGCCAGAGTCAACTAATATGTGCACAGCAGAGAATGATCCTTTATTTCTGGTAATCCTCTTTGTTCTACTGTAGAGGGAAGAGATTGCTCATGAATCTGTCCATTCACAAAATCTGTTCCATTATCAGAATGTAACATTTGAGGCTTTCCTCCATATTTATTTTCCATGTAGGCCACAAATTGTCTGAATTTCCTAAACATGTATTCTTATGCCTCAGATTTTTTTTTTTTAATTTTCCAAAGACTAAAACTATCACATAGAGATGTTCTTGGAAATCCTTGAATTATGGCAAATTAGGGAAATGCAAAGAACTGGCCACAAATTACAAACTGCTCCATGTGTTTATATAGTAAATATGCTTGAGAGTCACATAGCATAAAAAGTACTGAAATAATTGAAATGTAAGCAATGCAGCACAACAGCAGTATTTAGTGGGTGAAAAAAAAATACCCATATTAACTCTGTTCCTTTCCCACTCAGTCAAATGGAGGAAACAGGCATGTTGTAATATCCTTTTATCAGATGTTTTGTTTTTGCTGTTTATATCTGGTAAGACCTATGAAAAGAAAGGATTAATCCAAGAGTAAAAGCATACTGACACCAAATAGCACTATGCATGGGATGTACAAGAGTAAGGTCTCATCAGCATGTGGAAGTGTCCTACAGAACAAAGGGTGGCAGATAGGCTGATCGAACCACTGCCTAAAGATCAGTTCCACATGCTCTGAGAGAGGATAGGAATCATGAGTGGGTGCCTCAGACAATGAGAAAGTGTGTTGGAGATTGTATCATCTCTTTGCACCTACGAGCTTATTTTGGCCAAATAGGCACTAGGGCAATTGGGAAGAAATAGATAAGGGGACTGCCTGTTAGCACTTACTGATAGCTGGGTTAAGCCTGTACTCTGCACTCAAGACAACTATATTATGAGCATTTTTTTCTTTTTCTTTTCAAAGAGACCAGCTGCTACATAATTACTTGGCATTCTACATATACTCAGAAGCACACTCTTTCTTTTTTTATAGTAATTTTATTAAAAGTACAACTGCAACAATAAAAATACAAACTAAAAAAATAAAAGAATAAAAAGAAAAAATAGAAGGTGCAGAAAAAAAGAAAATAGAAAAAAAAGAAGAGAAAGAAAAAATTAGAATATAGTAAAGAAAAAGAAAAAGAAAGAAATGACTTCCCACTTCATCACAACAAATATAGACAAATTTAGTAACTTATCACCTTCTCTTAAAATACAACAAATGATCTCTTCTTCCCATATCCCATCTCTTATCTATAAACAAATCCTTAATGCCTCCTCATTTCAGTCCTGATGTCAGCAATTTCACAAGTGTCATGATAAAGTCTTTTGAACCTGGGTTGTAAGTGGATATTGTTCTAGTTGGCATCAGGCTCTGTTTCTATCAAACATATGTTTTTTAATGAGGACAGAATTAAAATCATGTTGATCTCAGAAAATTAGCATTTTATCATTCAGAATTTAACGAAATGCATTCATTGGAATTATACACAGAAATATATGTAGCTATTCACAAGACTGCTTTGCAATTAAGACTATAACTGGTTTTTTTTAGAAGAAAATAGTTACCCTATTTAAGACACATACTCAAGCTTGCACAGGATATTGCTTCAGGGGAAGTGCCACGATTTCCACAACTTCACAGCATTTCAAAAAATTCCATCTAATCTTTTTTTCAATATATTTGTCAGAGAATCCATTAGGTGTAGAGAAGAGCTAGAGTGAGTAAGGGATTTGTTTATTTAATATTTTAGGTTAGGTGGAGCCCTAAGTGTTAAACCACAGTGAGAGATTTCATCATTTAGCCAATCACTAATGTAAATACTGACCCTTTAATACTAAAAGCATCATTTAATGGTTTTTCCTAGACTTCAGGTGTTTATACACTAACTCAGGTCTAGCCTGTATGAATAGTGACATTGTTAGTTAAGATGAAAATCACTGGGTGTCACTGAATAAGAGCCACAAAATGAAATATTGGTCTTTTATGAAAGAAACTTTGTTTAAATCAAAGCAAGAGAATCAAAAGAGGATTCACATATTGCACTAAGCCATCAAGCACTTTCTTTGGATTCATCCTACTATAGTACCATGTAACACTGACTTGAAGAGACTAGTAGGTTTGCCTGCCATGCTGAGGGCGACAATGAAGGTGCAGGGCCAGGATCTAAAGGGGATAGGTGTTGGGGGCTTTTAATGGGTGAAATGGGAGCCTTATGTCCCTGCAAGCCTCACCCAACCACCCCCTCCCAAAGGATCAAATCTTTTGGCCTTATCCATTCTGGCTTAATATGATCTGTGAACCTAGTAAATGGCTTTTATGTTTATTTCTATGGGGCCTTTGGCTTGTTTTAGAAGACACGGCATCCATTGTAAACTATCTTGTAGAATTTAGACATACATATTATATATATGACTTTTTTGTTCCCAATCTCAAAAGAAAAACATAAGACAAATTCAATGAAATCACCTTTAAATTCATTAATATAATTTAAATGAGAAATCTCAATCATTTAATTACCACAATGAACTACTTCCTAGAATATAAGTCCATTCATATCCACTTTCCATTTAGATATTTTTAACATGCTATAGCAGTGCTTAAGGGCTCTTGCTAGGAATTAGCACTATCAACACCACACTTAAATATGAGGCAGGCATTTTCAATTACATGAAAATCCATTAAAATGTTTAATCAAATTCTACTCTGCAAAAAATGCCCTTTAATGTTTTCCACTCTGCAGAATCTACTTTACAAGACATGAGGAGCTCCAAGCTCTTGAACTACAAAACACCAAGTCTGACAATTTGTCTACATAACTCCTTCATCACAAAAAGGAAGCTAAAAGTGGCCTTCACAAGATGGATTATCCATCCCATCACAGATGAAGCGCCACTATTATATGATTTTTCCACATGTCATGGAGAATTTTCATGCCTGGACTAAGTCATCTCATCCTGCAACAGGACTGTTTCACAATTATATAACAGTACATATTCCATGAAGAATCCGTCTCAATGAAGCTGTTTAAGCTTACGTATTCTTTCCTTCTTAAGATGTGTGTAGGTAATTTAACAAACTACTATAAAAAGGTAATTTCCTAAAGCATACTCTTTTAACAATGTTTGTATTCCAATATCTAATCCTTAGTTTCTCAGGAATATTCTCCTGGGAGATACTCCAAAAAGCCTTATTCTGCAGAATCTTGTTGTGGCTTGCCGATTATTACAATAGCCCTTCTGCCTGAACATGAAATTACAGCTGGGTAAGTGGAGAATATAAACAAGGATCTGATTCATAGGATTAATGCTACGACACATGCATTTTCTAATTTCATTTTTGCCTGGCATAATTCACTGAGAATCAAAAACACCCAACTGAGAATCAGCCAATTGTTAAAAAAGCAGCACATAAGCAAACATTTTACAGAATTAATACAATGATGTCCCCATTCAGCTGTAGCTCTCCCAATGCTCAAGTGAAATATATATTTCTGTCATATCCAATTACATCTGGATCTCAGACACCTCTGAAAAATTATTTCCTATTTGGTACCAAATGGGTAATTCATCAACCCATGGGGAAGTAGATAAGATGTTTGGAGAAATATAACCTATAGCTTTTCAGCTTGATCTTGATATTTTGTGCTGACACAAGCTAAATGGAGTGAATGATTGGATCTAAGAGGTAAGTAATACTTCTCTGAAATAGCAATTTGCTTCAAAGATGATGGTCATGAAGACCTTTTTGTACAATCCTTGTTTGGCATTAGATAACTGTCATCCAGTTCAAATATCCTTTTTTGTTTCCTTGCAAGATAACATCCATATGGTTTCAGATATTCCTGAATTACCTTTTTTTTCTGGAACTATTTAAATTCTGACATGCTATAAAGACGAACATTTATTTTCAATCTCTTTACAATATTCAATACCACTGATATTTAAGTAAAGTCTTCTCAAGTCAAACTTGACTCCTGATGACTTCATGAACATGTCTACATACTTTCCTTGGCAATAATATGAAAATGGCTTGCCACTGCTTTCTTCTGGATTGTCTATAATTCTGGTATTCCCTTGTGGGATCCCATCCAAGAAATAACCAGACCCAAACCCACTTAAGCTTTTTCAAGATTAGCCAAGGTCAGTTGGATGCTTCTTCAACAGGAAGTGGACACATTCATGCAGTTTTCTTGGCAACAGGATATAGCTGTCATGCTACTGCCTTTTTTCAGGATTATTTTAAACTACCCACTGTAGCTTATACTCTCTGGTGGTCCAAATCTAAAGTAGTAAGCTTGCCCAAATCTGCTTATCTTCTGACCCTGATAGGTTTGGGTAGGTGCTGCCTCTAGCTGAAGCCACTGATACTTTCTTTTTTAAACTATAAATCACCATGGGTATAACTGGCAGAATAACTGAACAAAATTATATAAAATAAGTTTTGGGAATAGATTAATGGGAGCTACTTTAGATTAGATGTCAAAATGAAATGTGTTTGCTTATTTTTTTAAAAGAATGATACATTTTAACTGTAATTTGAGAAACTTCCAAAATTTATATGTAACAACTTCCTTCCTCCACTTCTTCCTTCATCACCCCCAGTTTACAGACAGCGTGGCTGCTTCCTACCTATGTGTTTAGCATCTCTTTTTCCACAAAGAAAAATATATCATAAAGCCAATACAGACCATAGCTCTCTGTGGTGTGAACATACTGCAATAAAAACAAGGAATGTGTAAAACTCACAGAACATTCCTGAGCTCTCCAAAATATCCCCTTCCCAAATTGATGAGTTTTGTATATCCCTAGTGATGTATATCTCTAGTTTTGTATATCTCATCAGAATGATGAGCAAGCCTTTGCCCTGATTTGTTATTGCTGTACCAAACTGTTGTGCAATAGCTTGCTCATCACTCTGTGGAAAGACATCTAGTCTGAGATAAAACTAAAACACCACAAGCTTTCTAGAAATTAGGGTACATTAAAATAATATCCACAAAATGACATCCTTTCAAGAAAGCTGTTTATCAATATACCATATAAAGACATTCATAGTAATAAGAGTGCCTTGAACAACCTGTATATCTAATTTCTGATACCAAGAGTCATAAGAATATACTGTAACTACCTCTGAGTTGGTAAGTCATTCAGGGGTCAACTATATGACATGATCAGAACTCTCAAGATCTTGACAGATCACCAAGACCTGGCTGCTTTGGAAAGCATTTGGGGATTGATGGTATGGCAGGCCCCAGCCTGCAATAGATATTATTATTAAGACTGTTTTCCTCAATATGTCCATGGCTATGAAATGGATGATCATTGGCCTTGTGTGGTGAGGAGAGTTGTCGGTTCCCCCCCCCTTTTAATTCTATTTTACTTTACTATAATTATAAGCTATTCAGAGCCTTTTTGGAATTGAGAAGCTTATCAGTTGCTGAAAATAAATAAATAACTGTATTTCTTTAATGCTCATAAAGTAGCCATGAAAATGGCCAATCTGAGAGAAGATAATGAGGACAATAGTTGAGCAAGATAATCCCAAGATATCAGGGCATCCAATAATATATTTAGACCCCCACCACATCAATTCTGGCCCTTGGTGATGCCAATAAATAGATAGAGGATGGATGGATGGATGGATGGATGGATGGATGGATGGATAGAAAATTTTATTACAGTCCCAGATCAAAAAGCAAGGGAATTAATAAATGGTACCCATAATTTATAATAACATTTACAATGGAAGGCAATACAAGCAGGAGTCTTTAATAGCAAGCATAAACACATCAATATCTACTTGGAAGTAAATTGTCACCTAGCTTACATGTGAGCTTAGCAATTTGGTAGTGTGGTGTTTGGATCTAGGTCATCCATAAGATATCTAACACAAAATTAATGGGCATCCAGGAATATTTCCCATCAGAGATAATATTAAGTTGTTATATATTGGAATATTGCATATTCGTTTTATGCAATTTTTATGACCTATAAAGCACTACATGGCGTGGGGCTGGGTTATTTGAAGGCAAAAGGGGCATGTTGCAGGTCCTGTCTACGAAGGAGTTCCATCTGACGGAACCCAGGAGAAAAGACTTTTTTGCTGTGGTGTCTGCCCTCTGGAACATCATTCCCCCTGAGGTTAGATGGTCCCAACTTGTTGGCCTTTAGGAAGTCCCTGAAGACATGGCTGTGCCATCAGGCCTGGGGATCCCATGGACATGGCTGTGGTGGGCATTCTCCCACACTTTTGTGTTTTTTGGTTTGTTGTTTTGATTGTTTGTAATTTGATTTACACAAGTTTGTTTTTTTGCTGTTTTAACTTGTAAGTTGCCCAGAGTCACGTAAGTGAGATGAGCAGCTATATAAATTGAAATAAATAAATATATAATTTTCCCATTGAAAAAATCCATGTATTGTAATAGTATTTGGTTTTATGCAATAACTTATGAATTGATTGCCTCTGCATAGTGTGCTCCTTAAAAAATGCACCATGTACCACATCATCAAAAAGTATTATCAGGAATGGCCCGTTGGAGTATCACTGATTCTACATTGTACTGTAAAGATGATTTTTATATTCCAGATTTACTTACTGTAAAGGGAGTGAATATCAGCACCTTGAATTGAATTTGGAGGCAAATTGGGAACATGTACCCATGGCCAAAGAAGATTCCCTCTGAATAAGAAGCAACCTGTTTCATGTCAAATTGTTACAATGTTTTGTTCCTCTAACTGAGAAGTACCTATCAGGTTTCCTGTTGCAAAAGAGAGAGAGTTTTAACTCTTTGTCCCTTGCTGTATCTCTAATCTGGCTCAGGTCTCTATCTTTAAACTTGCATGTCCCAAACAGGATTTTTTTTTATTTTATTTTATTTTATTGCAAGATTCTATAAATAATAGGGTCTTGGCAAGATGCTGTGGCAGCTGAACTGCAGAGAAAAAGGCAGGGTTGAACTCATAAGCAAGGAGATGAAGTAATACAAGAGTTTCCACCACTGGATACCTCCAGATTGCCTCCATTTCAAAAAGAAAATTATTTGAAGTGTGATTTTGAGGAATGGACCTGATCAAAAATAAACTAACTCCATGATGAACAAAGATGATAATACGGGATTGCACTGATGAGACAGTAATTTGGGAATAAAACCAAGATCTTATAAGGAAGTGTCCTCAACCTTAAGCTGCTACACCACAGGTCAACAACCTTTTCAGATGGGACGCCATCATAAGATTTTGCATGATAGTGGGGCACAAAATAAACAAAAATATTTTTAAAAGCCTAAAACCTTGTAAAATCACCAAATCTCATGAGATTTTGGCATTCTCAATCTATATCTCACTAGATTTCAGGCAAGAATACTAATACCATGCAAGATTTGGGTCTCTCTCTCTCTCTGAGCATTGTGGATAACATGGTATCCATAGCGTCCATACTGCAGAACCCTGTTCAATAATTTGCCAAGAGAGAATCAGTTGAGAACTGAAGGTTGTTACCAGTCAGTGATTTCCCTCCTCTTTTAAAAGCAAAAAATCAGAAGGAATCTGGTAGCACCTTTTCCAACTAACACATTTTATTAAAATTTGTTAATCAGAAAAGGTACTACCAGACTCGTCCTGATTTTTTGCCACTGTTGCTCTCTCTTACATGGTACAATGTCTGTAAAGCACCAAGTGTTAATAGCAAAGAACTTCTGATTTCCCCTTAATAAGTGATTCATGTTTTTCTTCTAGAAAAAGAGAAGTCTGTCTGGAAATATACTTTCTGAAGGCCATCCTTTTAACCTAGGATCAATGACTTGGAATCCAGAAGAAGCAAACTAGGCCCTGCTAGATATTGTGGAATTTATTAGCCCCAAACACCATAACCATACAGAAGGGATCATGGGAATTATACCTCAAAATGTCTAGAGGGAACCTGTTGCCTGCTACTGTTATAGTTACTCAATAGTAACTGGATTGCATTCTGCACCTACTTAGAGACATTGCCATACACGCACAAATTAATTCACCAACACATATACATTCTTGGTGTTTTTGAAAGAATTACACTGGGGAGCACACATCTTCTTCCCAGAGACCTTACCTGCTGAAGTTTGGATACAGAATTCCTTTCCATCTCCAAACTGATATGCAAATGAGAGAAAATCCTGTCTGGTTCTTGTGAGCTTTTTGGCAAGTTTAAAGGACTTGAGAAAGAAGAAGAAATGATCTGACTTCACTTGCACTAAGTTTTTATAAAATAAGAAACAGCAAGTCTTGGTCTCCCTCATTTCCTTTTGCTATACTGATGTATAGCAAGTACAAGTGATGATGGCAATGTTCACAGAGACTGAGTAGCTAAGGCAATATTTATAGATAAGACATTTAGTTCTGTTCTTTTTCCCACCCATTTTCAGCCCTGGCTCTGAAAACAGATGACAGGATGGAGCCGTGGTAAGCACCAGCATAAAGGATACCCAGTTCAGTTCAACCATGTGATTCCAATACAACTGCTGAAGGAGTTCTAAAGAAATCCCATAGAAGGCAGATGATTTTGACAAAATAAAAACACAAATAAGCATGAGCAACCATGGCCTTTTCTTGAATAATTTTTATTCATATTTTGAAGAATTATAAGAAATACTTTGTCTGAAATCAATCAAGATGTGTATACAGTCATTTTCTGCCCATATGATCAAAGCAAATGAAGAACATACTAGACAAAAGCTTGTTTCTCCACATTATAAGAAGCAACTGGGGATAGGACAAGCTTATACATCTCAGAATGAAATTCTGTTGACAATGTTGTCAAAATTTCTCAAATTGCAGAATGGGAAGTAGAAGATTATTTATTTATTTATCAAATATATTTAGCTGCCCCTCTCATAGATGTGACTCTAGGCAGCATACAATAGAAACAAAACAATTAAATACAAAAGCCTTAAAACCATTAAAAAAAATTTTTTAAACATAAATACAAATAAAACCATGGGAGAGTGCATTCGAGGTCTTAACATGCAATACAGCCATTTCACCGGCTCCCTATTTCCATGGGATCCCCAAGCCTGCTGACAGAACCGGGTTTTAAGGGATTTCTGGAATATCCCTCGGGTGGGGGCCAATAAGATTCCAGCTGGTATATTCTAGTCCAGTGATGGCGAACCTATGACACGCGTGTCAAAAGTGACACACCGCAACATTTTGGGCGACACGCCAGCATTTACCAACAGCTGACAACAACCATTCTCCCTGTTTGAGTTACCAAAGAAACTGAGTTTATTTGTATTTCATTTTTGTAATTACCATAAAGAAGGTTGAACGCCGAAGAATTGATGCCTTTGAACTGTGGTGCTGGAGAAGACTCTTAAGAGTCCCCTGGACTGCTAGGAGGTCAAACCAGTCAATCTTAAAGGAAATCAACTCTGATTGCTCATTGGAAGGATTGATAATGAAGCTCAAGCTCAGATACTTTGGTCACCTAATGCGAAGAGAGGACTCTTTGGAAAAGACCCTGATGCTGGGAAAGATGGAAGGCAAAAGGAGAAGAGGACGGCAGAGGATGAGATGGCTAGATAGTATCACTGAAGCAATGAGCATGAAATTGAGCAAACTCAGGGAGGCAGTGAAAGATAGGAAGGCCTGGCGCAATATGGTTCATGGGGTCACGAAGAGTCGGACACGACTTAACGACTAAACAACAACAATTATTTGACATTTCTTTATATAATACGTAGCACCACACACAATTGGACAGTATTTTTTTTAAATAAATGAATATGTAAAGAATTGTTTCTCTTTTGTTCGAAGGGAGGGGTGACACACCAGCAGAGCCAAGCTGGGCATTTTTTGAATTTTTGACAGGCTGAACCCAAAAGGTTCGACATCACTGTTCTAGTCCATCACTTCCTAGCCTAAGGCCACGAATTTCTTATGGTCCAATCCATGTTTCTGCTATCCTGAATGCTATATGTCACCTGTCCACTTGTTTGCCTTTTTCTGTAGATTAGTAGAAAGTCTTCCCGGTCCTGCTTTCTTCCATCACTTTTTTTCCTTTCCACAAAACACTGCCTACTGAGACGTCATTTGTGCCCAGCGGGCTCGGGAAAACAATGCAGCCTCTGCCGAGCAGACCCACCCTCACGCATTAAACCGTTCCCAATCAAGCAGCGGGAAAGCCGGCCTCGCGCGCTCTCTATCCAGCCTTGCCCTGGAGGAATTCCAAAGCGAGACGGGATTTACGGGAATTTCCGCCCTGCGAAGAAGCATAACTGGCAGGCACTACGCAAGCCTGTCGCGCTTTCACAGAGCAAAACGGCCCTTCATCCCCTTGGATGAACGCCAGGAGCAGACCTCTGCCCACTCGCCTGCCAGGGAAACCAGGCCCTTCGGAGCACACAGGCCTTCACGGCGCCGGCTGACGAATCCCACGCCCCCGGGCACCTTCGCCCAGCTTCCCTCCCAGAAACAGCGCCCAGTCGCGGCTGAAGCAGGCTTTGTCCCCTCGCCCTTCGGCCTGCCCGCCGAGAGAGAGCCTCTTACCTCGTCCGGAGGCGTTGCGTCGCCGTTGCCGTTGCTGTTGCCGTTTCCCACTGTCAGCCCGTTCATTTCGTGGCTATCTGGGGTCGAGCCCATGTGCTGCGGTAGCTGCGGCGGCCCTGTGCAAAATGAGACGGGCGAAGGCGCGCAGCGGGGCTAGAGGCACGTGCTAGGAGGTCGTGTGCTTAAGCTGGAACCCAGTTCTCAGTGCTGCTCTCGACCCTGCTCGGGAGAGTGAGAGAAGAACGGAAGGGAGCGGGGTGAGCGCTGGGTTTCCCCTCCCGGCTCGCAGCACCAATCCAGAGGCGAAGGGAACCGCGCGGCGGCGGCGGCGGCGGCGGATACTGAGCCGTCCGCGGGACTTCCCTGTGGTCCGTTGCTGTGGCGACGAAAGGCCAGTTTTCTGCCCAGCTGTTTGGGAAACTTGGTCCTGACGAGGGACCTCTGGCGGGGAGGGATTCTAGCTGGCGCCCTCCCTCCTTTTCCTCGCAAGGAAAGAGGGAATCGGCCCACGTCAAGAGTTACGCTCCCTGCCAGCCAGTGATGCCTTGAGCCGTATGGGAAACACAGCAGACGGGGGTGGCTCCCTTTGCTGTTTTACTAATCTGTATATTGACTGATTTCAGTAAGGCCCAGTGGTTTCCTCTCTCTACTCTCTCCAAGGGACCAGGGTAAACATGGTGCAGCATCAGTTTTCTGTTTTTGCTTTTTAAAGCACCTCTTTTCTAGGGCCCAGGGGCACCAAATGCAGTGCAGTAGGGGAGTTCATGACCTACCCTGTAGTCTTCTGGCTGATGATTCAAGAAGAAATTGGGTATGACTGCCCAGCTATTACATTCTGCTCCTTCTCATCTATTGATATCTTTTTGAGTGCCAAAGTACAACTTTTACACATAACATTTATTATTGTTACAGCATCCAAAGAGGGTGGTGAGAGATCAGAAGATATTGATTCATCCTACCCTTTTCTGCCATTTGTCCACCCAAAATTGCTTTCCCTGTCACTTTGTTAACTAGAAGAGGAAAGAAAAATCTATGTGTGAAAAACATCTTGTTTTGCTCTCTTCTTCCTGCTATTCATGTAGAAGCAAATTAGTCAAGAAAGATGAGAGTAATAATGTGTGAGCCGGTCCTCTCTTGGATATTCCACAAATTCTCCTGATCACGCTTACAGTGTGGACAGCCCTTGTAATGCCCCTCTCCACTTACCTCCTTCACCACTATGAATGGATCCTTCGTCTGTGCATAATCTTGCCCTCCTCCATAATTGCAATGTTAAATGTTATCAAACTTTTTTTTCACAAAGATACTGATATTCCCCTCAGAGTTAACAAGGGGTTCTTCTGAGCTTTTTCCTGCACATCCCAAGCCTATTTACTTGCTTGAGTTTCAAAAAAAGGTATGATATTCATTGGGGTGCATTTCCTTCATGCAGTGAGAAAAATGCTTTCTTGCTACAATTTGAATTCAGAGGGATTTACATCATAAAGGCCCGCTTGTTCTTTTTGGCAAAGTTTTGCCCTTGTCTCCTTTTATCCAAATATTAATGCTGCAATACAACCCAGAGTATAAGGTAATTTCAGACTAGTGTAATATAACACGGCAATCTTTTGTTTGGTTCAGAAATAGAGGTTTCTGAAATCCCTGAAAGAAGTTACAACTTACCCCTTCAGTCCTGTTTTTCCTCTTTTCTGTGCAATAGCTGCTTTTTAAAAAAAATCAAATTATGACAGAAATTCTCCACTCATGCTGCTGTCCCGTTTTAATGAGACTGAGTTCATCCTTAGTGAGTTTTTTTCCTGAAGCCACATGTACATCACAATATTCCATGTTCTGCCCTCTTCGAAAATCTAAATGTTTAAACAGTAGTCTAAATTTTATAAACACTGTAAATTGGTTGGACTATAAAGAAGGGGGACGTTAGAAATTAAATATTTACTTACTTTTTCTAAACAGCATCTTTTTTTCTTTTTTCTTGTTTTCTTTTTTCCCCTTTTTCAGAGGAAAGGGACAAGGGGGGAGGGGGAGGGGGGAGGGAGCTATTGCCATCCAAGCAGGAGGCCAGATACTTCAACCATTTTCTCTGTAACTAATCCTGAACAAGTGCTGAAGTCCAAGAACCTTTTCAAAGAGGTGATAAGTAACTAGCTTAACTAGGCTGACTTTATTGATTTTATTTACAAGATCTGTCTCTATGGATTGCTTTCTCTTGTTTTCCCCTCTCCAAGTAAACTCTTTTGTTATATATAGAGAGGTTTACTTCCACTGGTAAAACAAAGGAATTTCTCACTAAAAGCTTTGCCATGTGCAGCACTGCATGATACCACAACTACCCTGTTTCAGGATTGGCACAACATTTCTTATTCTGTATTTTGGGGCTTTGGACAGAAAAAATCCAAAGTACCTTTGATTCATTTTTTTCCCTTGGCTGAAAGGAAAAATCCTGGCTATAAGGGCTAAAAAATGTCTCAGTTGGGCAGACAAGAGTGTGATAGAATATTCAGCTTGACTGGTGGATTCCCCCGAATCCAGTTTGTAACACATGTATTTTGATTTCCTTAATTAAACAGTGTTCTCAGTAAGCTATATAGAGGATGCTAATAGAATCTCATGGCAAAAAAAGTTGATATGCTATTATAGGACTGTCAGTCAGCTAATTGGCTATTGCCTGTTTTGGTTACTGATATTCAAGAACTTTATAAATGCATAATGTAGTCTGGGGAAATATTAATCCACACAGGTTGAGATGCAGAGGAGGAAAGCTATGATAAGAAGGGGCAGTTAAGAACAGCAGAAATTTCCCACCTGTATCCAGATGTCAAAGACAGTTCAAATAATTTGCATTACATACTTAGTTAATGTGATAGGTAATTCAGATTGTGGTTAATGCCTCCTTTCCCCATATATTTCATATCTATGAGACAGATGCTTGCTGAAGTTTCGTTCTGTAATAGCCAAAACTGCACTATTTACTATATATAAAAAAATTCCCCTCTCACCCTTATGGGTGGTATGTGTCTTCCTCAATCCCGGGTCCTCTACCAGAGGCCTGGGAGTTTGAGGGTTCTGTGCAGTATCTTAGCTGTTCCTAGCACTGTGCTCTTCTGGACAGAGAGCCCTGATGTTGTTCCTGGGATCTGCTGGCGCCACTCTCCCAGCTCAGGAGTCACAGCCCCAAGCGCTCCTACCACTACTGGGACCACTTTGGCCTTTACTTTCCACATCCTCTCTAGTTCCTCCTTCAGGCCCTGGTACTTCTCCAGCTTCTCATACTCATACATGGACAAGACAGATATAGATATAGATACAGATACAGATATAGATGCCTTCAAGTCAGTGCTGACTCCTGGCAGCTGCCTGGACTAGTCCCTGCGTTTTCTTGGCATTGGTGGTTTGCCGTTGCCTCCTTCCCTGGGCTGAGAGAGAGTGACTGGCCCAAGGTCACCAAGATGGCTTCGTGGAACTAGAACTCACAATCTCCTGGTTTCTAGCTTGATTACTTAACCACTACACCAAATTGGCTCTCTATTTACTTGAAAATAGCTAATTTTAGCTAAAAATAGCTATTTTTAATTAAATAGCTATTTAATTTAAAGGTATTTTTTTCTGAATAACTTATTTAGAATTATATAGAACTGTACTGTAATTAGTTTTTACTGTATTAACATGCAAAAGGGAATCTAGACACTTTCCACAAAGGTTTGGAGGCTGCTTTGTTAAACACTTCATAAAGCTGCTTATACAAGTTGGCTTTTCTTCTGAGATGCTTTTGGGAGAAGTTAACAGTTGAGGAAATTATGCAGTCCTCGGGTGCAGAAACAAAGACACAATGAGTGTATATCATGGATTTTAAAAAATATTTATGTTTTGCTTCCTTTTGTCCATCTTTCTACCTTTTCTTGCTGCAGTAGATTGATAACTGCCTTACACATGATAATTTTCTTGTACAGAAAACAGTTTCTTATAGGAAAATGCAAAAAAACCTGCCATGTTTAGTTAATTGCATTTGATGACTGCATGTTGGTTTTCTTCCTGTGTATGCCAAACTTAGAACAACAATTGGCAATTTACCCCAAGTAATCAGATTTTCATGTTGTTAGGTTCCATGGAATTGTAGTTGATTCTTGGTGACTTTAAGGATAAAATCTCTCCAACCTGTTCTGTTTTTTGACACCTTATACAATTCTTGCAGCTGCATTCCTGTGGCTTTCTGTACAGGCATACCTTGGAGATATTGAGGATTCAGTTCCAGATTACCACAAAGTGATAATTAAAATGAATATTGCAATAAAGCGAGTCACACAGATTTTTAGGTTTCCCAGTGCATATAAAAGTTATGTTTACACTATACTGTAGTCTGTTAAGTGTGCAATAGCATTATGTCTAAAAAAACAATGTACATACCTTAATTAAAAAGTACTTTATTGCTAAAAAATGCTAATCATCATCTGAGCCTTCAGCAAGTCGTAATCTTTTTGCTGGTGGAGGGACTTGTAAATGCAGCATCAGTGAAGTGCAATAAAGCAAAGCGCAGTAAAATGAGGTATGCCTGTACTCTGTCTGTCCACCTCATCTTCTCTTGGTCTCTTCTTCTCCTTCCTTCCACCTTGTCATTTTTTTCATTTATGCATCAGCCCTTGTGATTTGTCCAAAGTACAACAGTTCTAGCTTCTAGCAAGTATTCAGGCTGGATTTCCTCTAATACTGAATGGTTGGTCCTCTTGACCATCTAAGGAAGGTGAAGCCCAGGATTTTCTCATGGGAAGAAATTTCATCTCATTATCTGTACAACAACTTATTATGTCTAGCGTATGTAGCTTATGTAAACAAAACAACTTGTGACTGTGTGTTGTGCACGTATACTGCTATTTACTGCCACCTATTGGCATGTGTATGCTAGTTATTCAGTGGGGGGGTACATGCTGGCAATATAATGGGAGGGCTAGATGCCCAGCCTCTCAGTCGTGTACAGTTTTATCTATCATGTAGTTAGGTTTTGTGGGTTATGTAGTTGTAACTAATAACCAAGTAGTGTACCTCTTCTCTGAGAGTTTTTAGCTAGAGACTTTGTTGTGGAGAAGTCTTGGATGCTAAGTTTTATGAGAAGAAGTTTTTATTGTTATTTTCTATATTTTGTATGCAACTTGTATTTTATGGAGTTTTGCATTTTTATCAATCAAAACCAGTTAGTATATATTTTCTGACTGGATTTTCTTTGGAGAGTGAAATATGGACATTGCATTTTGCAAGCTCTCATGCTGATGTGTAGTTTTCCTGAGAGCAGAGTTTTTGGAAGCTTTGCTGCGCTCTGCACAACACCCTCCAGCACTGTCATTCAAAGGAGTAAACCTTTTTATTCTCACTCGTGTGCAGAGTCCAACCCTCACACTTGCACATCATGTGTGGACCATTCTAACATTTGTCTTAACTGAAATGTCATACTCTTTCATGAATTTATCTAGGCTGCCCCAATGACTTTTGCCCATCATTATTCTCTTCTGAATCTCTTGCACACCCATCATCTTTATCAATTTTGAAGCCTAGAAAATTGAAACTATTAGCCACTTCTATCATCTCATTGTATGCCTTAAATTCCTCTACTTTTCCAGTAGCCATAATCTTTGTAGACTCTTTGCTCTCCTGTTTTACTCTTAGAGTGATTTTTCTTAGTTTTTCTTCAGTTTTTGCAACTAAGGTAGTGTCATCCGCATATCACTTTAAACAATGCTGATGGTTGGTTATCCGCAGATGTAATGAGAGTTTGATGCTCTTACTCCACAGTGTAGACTCGGCCTTCAGCTCTCATGTGTGATTGCTTGCATTCATGGTTTGTTTTATGCCAGCATCACTTCAGGTATCTGTTCTGCTGCTTCAACTGCGGGAACTCTTAAGTTAACTGAGGAATTGCCTTGGATCAGTGGACTGGGAGGGGCCACCAACCTTTTGTTTTGGAGTCAGCCAAGCACTCAGCAGAACTGCCAGCTGGAGCTTCAGGGGAAAAAAACTTACAGAAAAGAAAGATAAGCATTGGTCTAGGTGGCCTTTATAGAAGCAAGTTATGTAAGCCAGCAGATCTAAGCAAGAAACTAAAACTGGTGTGTTATAATATTCTTCTTCATTAGGAGAAATAATGCAATTCATTGACACGTAACAGAAACACAGTAAAAGATATACAGAGAAATTGGAAAGGCATTGATTTACATGGGACAAGAGGATAAAATACAACTCTCAGTGTCAGTAATAGCCACAATTTCTTTAAGGCTTTCACTTTTTAAAAAAGTATTGCTTTCGCTCAATACTGTTATATATCTTGGGGCTGTAACAGTATGAATACAAATTGCTTAAATAGATTTCATGTCATGCTTCTGTGTGCTTTTCCTGGTTTAAGAACCTTTTATGGTTATATTTTGTTTGTTGTATTTGATTTATTTTTGTAAGAGGAATACATTGCTATAGTTTGTATGAAAGTCCAATTTGGTTAACCAACAAAATTTTCATTTCTTTCTTGCTTTACCTTACAATTTGACTTTCTGCTATTTCTTAAGTCAACTCCTGTGAGACTAAATCTTTTCTACCATTCATTTATAATACAACCAGCAAATTCAGAGTTGTACTGAATTTTTCTCTGGTCTTCCCTATGCTTAGTCAAAATAGTCCTAAGAAGATGACATAGTTGTCAGAGGCAACTAATTTGAATGCTCCCCACAAACCCTATGGAAAGGGCAAGGTGTCTATATGTGAAAACAGAGTTTGGGGAATGCTGTATAAATTAATCATGGTTTTGGGTGGTGGCTTTCTCTGGAAATCTGATGAAATGCAGTAGACTTTGGCTATTTCCTCACAAGGTATTTATATTGTCTTCTAGCATCACCCAATCATCATGGAGGCAATATGGAGGCTGTCCTTGATATTGTTATATTGGCACAGTGATGGTTGAATGACTCTACAACAGAGATTCTAGAACAGTGATTCTCAAACTGGCCTGTGACGTCCAAGGACGTCTACAAGATGGTTTGCCTCAACCTCCCACATTGACTGGTCAAAGCCTGCTATGATGGGTTGTCTAGCAGGCCCTGAGAACACAAGAAAGGAAATAGGACTACTGCAAAAGAGATATCTGGGCCCAGGGAAGGGGAAAAACATGAGAAAGAAACTCAGAACAGCTCTGCCTTAATTATGCTAAGTTGAGCTGGAGAGTTGTTTTAGCAGAAACTTGAACAGAAGATTCTGTTCTGTGACCATAGTAAATCCGAGTGGTTCTTGTTCCTGAGTTTGGCAGCCTTGCAGGCTTGACATCTGTTCACTGCAGATCACCTGGCCAAACCAAAGTCACTCATTACCTCAGTGTCCATCTCCTACCTTCAGCAATAGTCAGCTGGCCAGACTGGAGCCTGCTTGTTTCAGTCTCTGCTGAAGTGTTAAATAAATTCTTTCATAGTTTAAGGGGGTGTCCCAATATTTTCCAGTGTTATTTTTTTAGCAGTCCATGATTGCAAAACAGTTGAGAAATACTGCTCTACAAGATGCTATAACGAACTTGTGGGAAAATGTCCTTTGACTATTTGATGGAGTAATTATGCTAAGCCTCCACCTGCACTCACTCTGTATATTTAGAAGCCAGGTAATTTGTAATTCTTCCTTGGAATGAATGAATGAATCTTTTTATGTCCTTTGGCCAAAGAACAGAACACAACAACATTTAAAATAAACAAAATTAATATAATACAGTCAGTGTTGTTGCATCAAGAATAATTTAACTCTTGTCTTAATAGCTGCATAAAATAACTTTGCAACTATTTAGTTGAATCAGGATTCATACCTGCAAGACAGTAAGTAACATAAAATAAGTCATCTCTTCCTGGGAATCTCAAAAATAGAAGTTTTATAGGTTCCTTGCTTATATCCCAATAGAGAATACAGTATAAGAGAACTCATGACATGGTTTCTAAGGTACAAGAATCACAAAGACAGATACCACTAGAGGATTGATGCCTAAAAAATCTCTAGGAATAAATGAGGGAAGTACAGTGGTACCTCGGGTTATGAACGCTTCTGTTCATGACCAATTCGGGTCACGAACAGCACCGTCCGCAAAATTTTGCTTCCGTTCGCAAACTCCGCATTGGGTGACGAACAGGATCCGCAGCCATTTTCCCTGCTGTGACACGTGGTCGTGGCTTCCTGTAGGGAGGGGGACTCTCCCTCCAAGCAATAACCGCCTCCCCACCCGCCTTCCTGTCCTCCATGCCAGAAGTTGCCTCGAGCAAGGTTAGTGTTCTCTCTCTTCGTACTGTACTTTGTGTCATATTTTTGTGGTTTAAAAAACACAACAACATATGATTCAGAACGGATTAACCGTATTTACATTGAACCTTATGGGAAAATTTGATTCGGGTCGCGACCAAAATCAGTTGGCGACCAAATTCGTAGGGGTCAGAACGGATTAACCATATTTACATTGAACCTTATGGGAAAATTTGATTCAGGTCGTGACCAATTTGGGTCGCGACCAGAGTCGCGGAACGAATTAAGTTCGTGAACCAAGGTACCACTGTACATTTAAATAAGCCTTGGAAAAAGAAATCCTAAATTTAAGGAAAGTAAGTGAAGATGGAAATTTGTTCCTTTGTTGTCAAGATAAAATCTATACCATAACTGAGAAGTGAACAGATCTGTGGAATCCCTGGAGTCCTCTGAGCTTGGCTGTTTTCTTGCAACCATTTCATTACCTGACTAGGTAACATCTTCAGTGCTAGAATGGCTCCATTCTAGCACTGAAGATATTACCTAGCTGGGTAATGAAACAGTTGCAAGAAAACAGCCAAGTTCAGAGAACTCCAGGGACTCCACAGTACAACCTTGAGCTACACATATTCTCTTCTATAAGTGAACAGATCTTCTGAGTCTGAAGCAGTAGTTTCTGGTGCTTGATATTGTAAAGATGTTGGGAAGGGGCTTCTGGGCTTTTTGGCTAAAACAAACGTCATATATTTTTAAATACCTCCTCCCCCCACTGTATAATGTTGAGCATCCATTAGAAAAGAAAATGAATTGGTAGAGTGGGAAATTGGCTTTCTTGAGCTCCTAACAACTTATAGCCCAAGCTGATACTGGGAAGATGCGGGGCTTCACCTACCATAGTTAAGTGCTATCAAGTTGTTTTTGACCAGTGACTGTATAGGCAAGTGCTTGCTATTTCAACTTAGTAGCAATAATGTGTAACTCTTCCAAAGTTCTCATGCTGTCTGGGAATAGTAGGAGTTCATCTAATCCATCTGGAGGATACTAGTTGGGAAGGTTTGCTTCTAGTATCCTGGGAAAAAGCATAGCTGTTTGAAGTCTGTTCAAGAGGACTCCAGTTAGGGAGTGAAAGCTACATTATCTCCTTTTGTTGCTGTTCCCATAATACAGAAGTGACAAAAGACTTTTAGATATCCTTCCCTGGCTCTGAAGCCAGAATCAGTGATTCTTTAGAGACTAAAAGCCTAATTCATCTACTCAAATGAACTCTGGGACCTGTAACTTTTCATAGAACTGGCACTTTCACAGCATCTTGGCATTTCAACATCCTTGATTATCTGGATGCTTCTCTTATCTTCTTATGCTTCATCCTCTCCAGTTTTTTTTAGCTTGGCATAGGAAAGTAGGAGCTCTGAACTCATGTTAAAAACAAAACAAAACAACTTGTTTTTCTTCCTGCTGAGAGGAACCTAGCATGATATGACCTCATGGGCAATATGCTGCTTTCAGGCACTGATATCTAGGATATCAGGCACAGGCTGCTGGGACTCATCAACCCTCCTGATAACTATTTCTTTCTATTGATTCATGTGGGAAAGAACAGAAGTGTTAGAAGAGACTGTCAACAGATCCCCAGAGGTTATGGGGACATTGGAAAGAAGATGAAGGAACTGGAAAGACAAATTGTGTTTTCTTCAAATCTTCCAGGTGAGGGTTGTGTTGTACAAAGAGTAAACAGGATTCTGGAAGTAAACAGCTGGCTACATAGATGGTCCCACTAAGAAATGCTTGGGTTCCTTGACCATAGATCTAACTACATGAAGGACTCTTGGGAAGAGATAGGATGGAAAAGATGTGTTCAGCAGGCGCCTCATCAACCTCATCAAAAGGATGGTAATCAGAACAAAAGAGGAAGGTGGAAAAAGCCTAGAATTATATATACTATCAAGGACTGGGGCCAAGAAGGCAGCAAATAAAGGAGAAACAAAAAGATAGATTGATTGATTGATTGATTGATTGATTGATTGATAGCAAACTGCAATAGTGAATCCAGAAGGGAATACTACTCACAAGTGCTTGGTATCTCAACCTGTAGCAATAACCTGTAGCTTTTCCAAAGCTCTTGTGCTGGCTAGGCATTATAGGAATTAGTCTATACATCTGGAGAGTAATAGTTGGAAAGATTTGCCTCTTGTATCCTGGAAAAAGCATGGCTGTTCAAAGTCCACATGTTTCTATACCACAGTGTATAGGAAACAGAGAATTTGAATCCCTACACAGGTTATAAATATATAATAGGCATTACTGAAAGTTAATGAGTGACATATAGGACTGGAATATAGCCCTGGAAGACTGCAATTTATTCAGAAAGAATATGCACAAAAAAAGGAAGGGAGTGTTGCATTGTCCCTAAAGAAAGCATTTGCCTGCACAGAAATTTACAAATTGGAGCATGGAAACCCTATTGATAGTGTTTGGATAAGAATAAAAGGAACAAGAAACAAAAGTGATATCACTGTGGGAGGTTATTGTAGACAACCTGGACAGGCAGAAACTATGGATGAGGTGTGTCAGTTGATCAGACTTTCAAAGAGGCATTTTATAGGAACAATGAGAGATTTCAAAACCCTGGCATCAGCTGGATATCTAATTCTTTCAAAAATCAAATCAGAGGTCCAAGAAATTCCTGTCCACATTTACAAACAACTTTATTTGTCAGAAGCTGAAAAAAGAAACAAGAATGTCTGCTATTCTGGATCAAAAAATTGGTTGAAGAAATGAAGGTGAATGGAAGCTTGGGACATGTTAGCCTTGGGCTGATGGTATCAAGAGGAGGAAGAATAGAGAAGGGTCAAACATATACTGGATTTCAGAAGAATAGCTTTTGATGAACTCAAGTAAAAAGGAAGTCAGATCCAATGGCTTGAAATCCTGAAGAAATAAAGTGTCCAGGAAGGATGGGAAATCTGAATTTAAAAATGGTAAAATATGAACTGTACGCTCCAATTATTAGATGGATTCCTAACTGGCTAAATGACTACATCCAGAGAATATTTATGTATGGCTCCTCATCATCTTGGAGAGGGGTACTGAGTGTAATGCCACCAGTGTCTATCCCCAGGCTTGTGTTGCTCAACATTTTTGTTAATGATGGAGTTGAAAGACTTCAGAGGATCGTCAAAGTTGCCAGTGATGCAAAATAAGTAGGAGTAGCTAAGAGGAAAAGATAATATTTTAAAAGATCTAGATAGGCATATATAACATACCTTCATATGTTAGAGGAATAACAGCATGTGAGGCACTTCTAATTTTGCCTGTGTATTTGTTGGGTGACCTTGGCCCAGTCACTCTCTCTCAGTGTAACAAGCTGCCACCTGTTGATCCCAAATCCAGTAACTTTCCTTGCAACCAATATTGATTCAAAAGAAAGTTCATTTATTGAGAATAAGTGTACAGATCCAAAGCATTGCTAAGACTGAGCAAAAGCACGCCAAAAGCTGTTTTTCTTACTCCCCCCCCCCACATCGCCCTTAGTTCTTGGTCTTCTGATTCCCTTGCTGGTATGGCCTTGAGCATGCCAGAGCCTGTTATAAGGAGCCATCTGCTTTAAACGGTTTCTCATTCCTTCTCCCCCCCGCCCCTTTTACAATGGCAGAACCGCAGCATGTAAAAAGCCATTTTTTAAACTAGCCATATAATAATCTATTAAAAAAATCTTGCGAGGATTCTGACATGCTGCCCCTCCACAAAAGAGGATGTCAGTCAGATGATTCCTCTTCTTCACTCTAAAAAAGAAAAAGCAAAGAGAAACATAATACAATAACCATTCTAATTGTTAAGGCTTTGTAGGATAAACATCATAAAAATTTTTAACTAAATGTGGAGCCTTTACATGTTTCTTGTCAACCCATTCAGCCATTGATTTGGGAAAATGTTTCCACTGAATTAAAAATTGAACACCCCCCCCCCCCATGCTTTCTACTGTCCAGTATCTCTTTAACTTCAAAATGTTGTTCTCCTTCAACCATCATTGGTTTAGTAGGTACTGGGGAGGGATGCCATTGAGATGACTCTTTATAGGGTTTAAGCAGGTCGCAGTGGAACACTGGATGGATTCTTTTAAAGGTAGCAGGCATCTGTAAGTGTAGTGAAACTGGATTAATTACTTTATCTATAACAAAAGGCCCTACGAATTTTGGAGCAAGCTTTCTGGAAGGTTGTAATGATTTAAGATGCTTGGTAGATAAAAGAACCTTATCTCCTACTTTCCAGTCTTTTTCTGGGGTTCTCTTAGCATCTGCAAATTTCTTGTACGTTGCTCTGGCCTCTTCAACGATGCAGCAATCTGAGGCCACACTTGTGTCATTTGTTGGATCCATTCATCAACTGAAGTGACTTGAGTGGATTGTTTAGGTAGTTCTGGGATGGGTACAAAGTCTTGTCCTGTAGCTATTTTAAAAGGGGTGAGGCCAGTGCTTTGGTGCACTGCATTATTATGAGCTACTTCAGCAAACGGTAACAGTTCATCCCAATTGTCTTGTTGGTGGTTAATGAAACATCTCAAATATTGTTCTAACACTGAGTTCAGACGTTCGCATGATCCCGCCGTCTGGGGGTGGTACCCCGAACTCAAGCCTTGTGATGCCCCCAGTAGTTTTAGGAACGCCCTCCAGAACCTGGCAGTAAACTGGACCCCGCGATCCGAAATTATTCGTTCTGGGACACCACGAGCTCAGTAGACATGTTGTATAAATAACTTAGCCAGTTTGGGGGCTGATGGAAGGGATTGGCATGCCACAAAATGTGCTTGTTTGGAAAAAAGGTCTGTAACTACCCAAATAACTGTCTTTTTGTTGCTTTCAGGCAGG
Source organism: Liasis olivaceus (assembly GCA_030867105.1). Taxonomy (NCBI): domain Eukaryota; kingdom Metazoa; phylum Chordata; class Lepidosauria; order Squamata; family Pythonidae; genus Liasis; species Liasis olivaceus. Next base: position 49,461,191 of record CM061348.1, read on the forward strand.
TCTACAATAAAGTCCATGGAAATTTGCTTCCAAGGAGCCCCTGGGTTTGCTACTGTCTGTAGAAGCCCCATTGGTTTGCCCCCTCTCCTTTTGGCCATTGCACACGTGGGGCATGTAGCTACATATTCCCCTACATCTTTTCTCATTGTTGGCCACCAAAATTGATGCCTGAGTAAATGTAATGTTTTCACAAAACCAAAGTGCCCAGCTGTTTTGCTGTCGTGACTTCTTTGCAAGACCCACTTTCTAGCGTCTGCAGGGACATACAGCTTATCTTGCCACCACCATGCCCCTTGTTTGTTCACTAGCAATTGGCTGTTGCTTTTAAACCAATCATCCTGAGCAATCTGGGCATTTAATTTTTTCAACAACTCTCCTTCTGGTTGTTCTTCACCCCTTTTTTTCTGAGCTCTAGTGACCACTCTTAGGGCTGCTTGGGTACATGGAATTACAGGAGCGACTACTTCCTCCCACTTGCTGTTGTGTTGAGGCAATCGAGACAGGGCATCTGCCAGAAAATTTTTTCCCCCAGGAATGTACTTCAGGGAGAAGTTAAATCGATAAAAATATTGTGCCTATCTCATTTGCTTGGGAGACAGCTTCCTCGGTGCAGTCAAAGCTTCTAGATTTTTGTGATCAGTCCAAATTTCAAAGGGATGGGGTAATCCCTCTAACAAGTGTCTCCAGCAAACTAACGCCCAGCGCACTGCGAACGCTTCCTTTTCCCACACCAACCAGCGTCCCTCAGTTTCTGAAAATTTCCGGGATATGTACGCACATGGAAACAGCTCCCCCCCCCGCCCCCTTCTGTAACAACACAGCTCCCACTGCCACATCCGAAGCGTCTGCCTGTATGACAAATGGCTGTTCTGGATCAGGGTGCTTTAAGATCGGTTCAGCCGTAAACAGACACTTTAAACTTTGAAAAGCTTCCTGGCACTCCTTAGTCCAGGCCAAGGGAGCTCCAGGTTTTGATGCCTTCGCTTTGTCCCTGCCCTTGGTTTTCAACAAATCGGTGAGTAGGAGTGCTACTTGGGCAAAGTTGGGTATGAATTGCCGATAGAAGTTAGCAAAGCCCAGGAAACTTTGAAGCTGACGCCTGGTTTTGGGAGCCTCCCAACCCGTGACGTCCCTCACCTTGACCGGGTACATTTCAATTCCCTGATGCGAAATTCTATACCCCAAATAGTCAATTTGCTGTTTATGAAATTCACATTTGGAGAGCTTGGCATACAATTGAGCCTCCAGTAGCTTTTTTAGTACCTTCCTGACCAACTGTACATGTTGCTCCATGGTCTCAGTGTAAATCAGGATATCGTCCAGATAAACCAACACCCCCTGGTATAAATGCTCTTGTAACACCTCATTTATAAGTTGCATAAACACCCCCGCTGCTCCTTTTAATCCGAATGGCATTATTTCATAACGGAAACACCCCAGGGGCATGTTAAAGGCGGATTTCCATTGATCTCCTTCCCGGATTTGCACCCTGAAGTACGCCTCCCTTAAATCCAACTTTGTGAAAATTTTCCCTTTGGATAAATGGGCCAACAGGTCTTTCATCAAGGGTAGTGGGTACCGGTTGTCAGCAGAAATGGCATTTAGCCCTCTATAATCTGTGCACAAACGTAGGGAGCCATCCTTCTTTTCCCTAAATAGCACCGGTGCAGCAATTTGAGAATGCGTAGGTACAATAAAGCCCCTCTTTAGATTCTTATCAATGAACTCCCTCAATGCTTCCAACTCTTTGGGTGTCATTGGATACATTTTCTTCCTTGGAAATTTAGCCCCAGGCTCAATCTCTATGGCACAGTCACTGGGGGGGGGGGGGGGGGGGGGGGGTAGCTGATCTGACTCCGTTTTGCTAAACACCTCCTGCAGGTTGTGGTATTGCTTGGGAATCTGAGTTGCAGCCTCTACTGCCTTTTCCCCACTCACAGCGCCCATTTCTCCATCTGACAATGTTTCAGTAATTCCTTCCACTTCCACTCCCCCCTCCTTCGGGAAACGTAAGATCTTTTCCTCCCAGTTCACTTCCGGGTTCTTCCTTTTTAACCAGTTCATGCCCAGAAGCACTGGGTTGCATGCCATGGGAGTCACTAGGAATTTAATAGTCTCTCTATGGTCCCCCATAGTTAGCTCAAGTTCTTCAGTACGATATTCCACCGGCCCTCCCCCCACTGGGGATCCATCCAGCTGGGTAAAAATCACAGGGGTTTTGAGTCTCTTTAAGCGCAGTCCCAAACCCCAGGCAAGGGCGGGGTTAATCAGATTTCGGGAGCAGCCAGAGTCTATCAGCGCCTGTATCTCTGCCCTTCGATTAGTCCTCACCACCCTTAGTTCCACCCAAATTTTAATGGGACTCACCCCCATCTCTTTGCTCTCCGAGTCCTCCCGTGAGCTGCTTTCTTTCTCTGGAAGAGCAGCCGCCTGTCAGAGAGAGAGCGGAGCTAACAACTTCCGGGTTTTGCCGCTGCCGCGTGTTGCCGCTCTAGCTCCTGTCTCGCTGCCTACTGCCGCTGACTCCTTCTTGCCGGGCTTTGAAGACTTCAGCCCCTTTTGCTCCGTCTTCTTGCCTCCTTGCTCCGTCTTTGCTTTAGGGCACGCAGCGGCAAAGTGCCCCGGCTCCCTGCAGTTGAAACAGACGCGCCGGCTCCTGCTACTTTCCGGTGCACTGGTCTTCACCTTGGGCGCCGCCTTCTTTGTGCCGGGTAAGGGCGGAAGTCGGGTTTTTGCTTCTATGGTGCGCCATTGCTCCTCCACTTTGCCGGCCATAGCGACCCATCCATTAAAGGTTTTGGGGAAACCCAGGCACACCACGCGCTGCAACAATTCAGGTTGCAAGCCTCTCTGGAAGAACTCGATCAGGAGCTCTTCAGGCATGTGAGGCAGCCTTTGAGCCAACCCCCGAAATTCGTAGGCATATTCTGATACCGACTTGGACCCCTGCTTCAGCCTTTCCAGGTCGCGTCGTGCTTTAAGTGCCATGCACGGGTCTTCAAAGCATGCACAGAGAGCTGCCATGAAATCCTCTAATCTCCTTAAAGCCCGGTCCTTCGCCCTATGCAGGCCAACCACCCATTCTGCAGCCATACCTTCAAAAAAACTGGACACATAGGAGACCTTCTCCTCCTCACTGCGGAACAGACCCCTATAGCCCTCCATGTTGATTCGAACCTGGGTGATAAAGCAAGCAAGCTGCTCAGCATCTCCCCCGAATTTAATGGAGATGCCCTGCTGCTGCATCGGGCTCTTCTTGGCTCTGCTAGGTGTGAGATCCTCCTCCTCCTCACTGGAGGTCTCACCTTTGGCTGACTGCTCTGCTGCCTCCTTACCTCCCGGTGTGGCCGCTGACTCTCACATGGGGGGCGTAAATCCCCCTCCAAGCAGTTGATCTACCGCTGCCTTTACCGCTCGCATATCATCGGATAGGGACTCCATCTGCCCTTCCAATTTCCCCATGCGATCTATCATCGAAGGGCCCCGTCCCTTCGTCACTGTTCCCTTCGCCCCCGCTCAGGCTTGGCGCGAAGATTGCACTGGCTCCTCCTGGGTTATCACCTTCACTTCCAATGGAGGAGGGACTGGTCTCTCTTCTTCTTCCTCAATTACATCGTCAGCCATCCCGCTGCTCGGTTGGTCCTGGTCAACGTGAGGCTTTGGACTCCCCACAGGGCAATCTCCCTGGTGGAAGTCTGCACTGGGAGTCTTAGCAAAATGTAACGAGCTGCCACCTGTTGATCCCAAATCCAGTAACTTTCCTTGCAACCAATATTGATTCAAAAGAAAGTTCATTTATTGAGAATAAGTGTACAGATCCAAAGCATTGCTAAGACTGAGCAAAAGCACACCAAAAGCTGTTTTTCTTACTCCCCCCCCCCCCCCCCCACATCGCCCTTAGTTCTTGGTCTTCTGATTCCCTTGCTGGTATGGCCTTGAGCAAGCCAGAGCCTGTGATAAGGAGCCATCTGCTTTAAATGGTTTCTCATTCCTTCTCCCCCCCCCCCCCTTTTACAATGGCAGAACTGCAGCATGTAAAAAGCCATTTTTTAAACTAGCCATATAATAATCTATTACAAAATCTTGCGAGGATTCTGACACTCAGCTGTAGGAGGAAGGCAAGGGCAACTACTTCCAAAAATCTTGCCAAGAAAGCTGCAGAATTTGTCCAGGCAGTTGCCAGAAGTCAACACCAAAAAGCCCCCCCCCAACCAAAAAAAAGTGTATAAGGTGTCTAGTTTGGTTCCTCTGCATTTGAAGAGTACAGCAGTCCATGGTCCTCTTGGCTTAACCCCCATTCCTGGCACAATGTCATCAGGCTATTAATATTTTTCTCCCATTCCATTGAACCCAGAGGGAGAAAAACTCCCTTCCCCAACTCTGTCAACAAGGTATTTTATTGCTGTCAGTATAGCTTTGGCTGGCATGTCAGGAAACAGAAGCATGGCATCTGGCTTAAGATGCTTCTTCCTTGTTCCATCCATGCTGTTCCCACCTGCCTGATTTTGTTTGCTTCTGCTGACAGGCCTATGTTGGTAGAACGAATGCAGCAGCTCCACTGGCATTTTCCCTTCGGCTGATCTAGAAGACCACTTATATCCTACAGCCCCTCAGCAGCAGTTCTTGATGGCAGCATTGCATCCTTTTTCTGCACAGCATTAACTGCACTGCAATTTAGTATTATTAAAATGGCAGTTTTGTTAGAGCTTGCTTTCTGATTATGCACAGCTTTTTCCTCTTGTACTATAGTTTTGCTTAATAACATCCTGACTGAAGGAGAAGCCTGTGGAAGGTGAAAACTTTCTCAATACTTCAACATCTTACTATATCTGGGCTGTAAAAATCCAGATGCCCACTAGAAGGCAGCAAAGAATTAGTGATTGTACAGACTTTTGCGGCTTAGATAAGATAGTGCTGAGAGCCAGTTTGGTGTGGTGGTTAAGGCACCAGGCTAGAAACCGGGAGACCAGGAGCTCTAGTCCTGCCTAGGCACAAAGCCAGCTGGGTGACCTTGGGCTAGTCACTCTCTCTCAGCCCTTGGAAGGAGACAAGGGCAAACCACTTCTGAAAAACCTTGTCAAGAATATTGCAGGGACTTGTCCAGGCAGTCTGCGAGAATCGGACATGATTGAACAGATTAAAAAAAAATATATTTGCACTTGATAGCAGTTCTCCCAGCCTGGTGACCTACAGATGGGTTGGGACTCCAGCTCCTAGAATTCCTCAATGAACTGTGGAATTTTGGGAACTGAAGTCCCAACTCATTTGAAAGGTTGAACTACTCTGTCACCTTTCTATGGCAGGTAAATGTCGACTAATCAGAGAAACTGAATAACTTCATGTTTTTTAGGAAATTGTGGAATGCAAGGAAAAGAAACTTTAGAAAAAGCAATCCCAAACTGGCATTTTACAGTGCTTCCTTTCAGATCATGTTATTTTCTTTATCCCAGTTGTGTACTAGAAGGTTGAGTTCTGAAAATGTTATCAACAAATTGTTAGACGCAGTATTAATTTGGTGTTTCATGAGAAATGCTGCATAATTTGTGAACTATGCACATTTCCTCATTTTAATTCAGTATGTAACACAGGTTGGTTTTAAACAGTACTCTTCTAAAGGGGTTTTTCCCCTTTGCTGCTTTAATAAAGAGCTCAGCGCCCTCTAGCAGTCGTGATATGCTATTAAAGTAATACTGTAGGTCAGTGTTTCTCAACCTTGGGCACTTTAAGATGCATGGCTGGGGAATTCTGGGAGTTGAAGTCCACACATCTGCCAAGTCCACAAAGCTGCCAAGGCTGAGAAACACTGTTGTAAGTGGAAGTACAGTAGACTCATGAAATTAGATTCATAAATTGGGCTATCATATCTTGATTGGAGGTTTCTGGATGACGTGGTTGACATCTAGTGGCCATCTGGATGTTTGCAACATGTATAGCTTTTGAATAATTGAATATATCACAACACTTCCTTCCAGTTCTGGGTGAGTGCAAGAAGAGAGTGGTGCTGCAGCAGCACTTGTAACCATGATAGTCAGAACATCTTTCAACCAGTTTATTTGCTCCCCACAGAAATACGGCTCTTTTGTTCCACCAAGACATTCAGAGCTTTTTAGCTGACTGTACGAGGGATGTGTACACAATTGCTTGTGCTGTGGAGAGCAGCTTTTCCTGCTTGCATATAAAGATTAATAAAGATTAAGATGCCCTTGAACTGAGCTCAACTACAAGGAACTTCATGGTCATATCCATGTTGCTTATTTGGGAAGACTATGGAAATTGGCCATTGCCTTCTTCCAGGATGGTTTCCCCGCCCCCCGCCCCCAGTTTTCTAGTCTACTTGTAGAGAAGCTGTAAACCCCCCTCTCCTTGCCATTCTGTGCCTTAACTCTTCCAATTGGCCATCTATCACCATACAGTGTTGGTCTTCTATATTGTCTTAGTGTCTTGTCTCACCAATTCAACTCTCAGCTCATCAGCAAGTCCTTCTCAAAACTGGTCAGTCAGAGCCAAATCATTCCACCCCACATTATAATCTGATACTCTCTGATGATCTTGTTGGAGCTTGCAAATTTCTCAGTCAGCTGTTGCTTTCCTGGTTAGATCTTTGAAGGATGCTTTAAATCTTTGCATGAAATTCTGGAAATTGTCCAGCACTCGGCCATTGCCTTCAGTACAGTCCACTTGTCTGCCACTTTTTTCAGTAAACTCGGCACGAAAGTCACCTTGGTGTGATCTGTAGGAAATTCCACTGGTTGACCCTCCATAAACAATTCCCACTAAGCTGTCAAAGCCAGGAATTGATTTTCTCCAAATGTGTTTGGCAGAGTCCCATGGGAATGCAGAAATGTTGGCTGAGCTGCTGGCTGCTGTACCATTGCTGGCCAAAGTAAAGCTTGTTCCAAATTCTGTGCTAGCTCCATCACGGCATTCTGCAGATTAGTTATTTGTAAATCCACTTGGTGGTGGTATTGTAATAAAGCTGCAGCAAGGTATTGTCCAGACAGTGGGTTCCCCTGAGGGTCAGATATCATCTCTGATTCCCTCCCTCTCTTAATACAGAGTAGGAGGCTTTCAAGCTTAATGTCAGCCCTTTGAGGTAGGCCAGGTTAGGAAACAGACTCTACAAATTTGACTAGAACTATACTTTATACTATAGATATACAGTAGGTTATAGTAACAGAATCTTGTAAGCCTGGCTGTGGGTTCACTTCCCTCCCTATTATACCCCAATGAATTAGGGTAGAGCCAGTCTGAGTTTCTTTCTAATGCTTTCTCTGTTTTCTGGGCTTAAAGTGAGCCTTTTTTTTTTGGTAACTGTTTCTGCTATTTCCACCTAGGTCCTCTCTGTTGCCCTCTACAGTAGCCTACAGCTCTGGAATTAATAGATGGTCCCCCATCCAGCTAACAGACCCCACTCTGCTTAGCTTCTAAGGTCAAAGCCAGCATTGAGGTATATGATGCTAGAGCAGTGAAGGTGATTGGCAGCCAGTTCAGAAGTATTTCTGTTGTGTTCCCTTGCATGTTTCACTTTGGTTAATAACAGGTTTAGGGAAGGATTCAAGCCAGGACTGTCAGTGGCACAAATCAACCTCCATCTCCCCATTTTTTTCCTGTCAGCCAAAGAGAAAAAATGGTAGGGGTATCTCTTCTACCACACTTGACCCTTAAAACAAGAGTGGTTCCCCTGTTATGTTGGATTAGAACTCCCATGATCCCTTGCCATTGGCCATCCTGCCTAGAACTGAAGGCAATCTGAGTCCACCAGCATTCTGGGAGCCCCTGCCTTCCCATCCCTGTTCTTCATGCCTTCTAGGCCACGAAATGGAAATCAGGGCAGACCATCTATCCTGCAAGAGGCTACTTCCATTGGGCCCCTCCTTTACCTGATCTGTTCCCAGTTCTTCCCATTTAATTATAAGGATGTGTGATTGTGTTGGCATCCCCCCCCCCCCCCCGCTTTTCCCCATCCCCTTTTCCCCTGTTTTATGTCATATATTTTAGATAGTTAGCTCTGGACTGCAGGGGCGATCTTGTTCTATTGATTATATGTTAGCTACTTTGAGAGCCTTTTCAGCTGAAGACTGGAATAAACATGCTTCAAATAAATAAATGGATAGTGATTAGGAAATCCAGACAGGGCATATTTGTCAGTGGCTATGAGCAATGACCAAAAGTTCCAGCATCTCATTTCTTACAACCGCCAACCAGATGACAATAGTCCCATCCCATCTTTGCTCCTTGGCAGCTGGTGTTCAGGAACACAAAGACATCTTCCCCAACCATCCTAGCCAGACAGGATTTCAGGGAGTTGGGCTTTCCAAAAATCCTTGTAATGTACATTGTCCACAAGCCCTCCCGTAGTAATTACTGTACAGCCATTTGGCTAGTTCATATTTAAAACGATTATTGACTTAGGATGCCGTTTTAAGCCCTTAATTGATATTCCTAATACATCAGTGGTGTCTGATGAGGGCCACTAGCTTTCCAGAATCTCAGGTTGTCAGTGAGATGCTTTCTAACACAGACTCTGTTGGTTGGGAATTTTGAGAGTTGCAGACCTAAAACATCTGGTGGGTTTAAAATTGGGGAAGCCTGATTCAGAGATAAACGTCATCTTCTATTGATCTACATGAGGACTGGACCTGGAAACTTATGCAAGTAAAACAAGAAGGCAATATATATAAACATAGAACCTTGGTTTTATGTTGCCCCTGTTATCTGTTGCTTTTTGATTTTATATACATATTTATATATAAAAAGTATATATACTTTATATATATATAAAAAAAACATTCCCTCTCACCCCTATGGGTGGTATGTGTCTTCCTCAATCTCGGGTCCTCTACCAGAGGCCTGGGAGTTTGAGGGTTCTGCGCAGTATCTTAGCTGTTCCTAGCACTGCACTCTTCTGCACAGAGAGCTCTGATGTTGTTCCTGGGATCTGTTGGAGCCACTCTCCCAGCTTAGGAGTCATGGCCCCGAGTGCTCCTACCACCACTGGGACCACTTTGGCCTTGACTTTCCACATCCTCTCGATTTCCTCCTTCAGGCCCTGGTACTTCTCCAGCTTCTCATGCTCCTTCTTCCTGATGTTGCTGTCACTTGGCACTGCTACATCTATCACTACCGCTGTCTTCTGGTCTTTGTCTACTACCACGATGTCTGGTCGATTAGCCAGTACCTGCCTGTCCGTCTGGATCTGGAAGTCCCACAGGATCTTAGCCCTGTTATTCTCCACGACCTTCTGTGGAATCTCCCATCTGGACTTGAGGGGGTCTAGTCCATACACTGTGCAGATGTTCCTGTACACAATGCCAGCTACTTGGTTGTGCCGTTCAGTGTATGCTGTTCCTGCCTGCATCTTACACCCTGCCACTATGTGTTGGACTGTCTCTGAGGCCTCTTTGCACAATCTGCACCTTGGGTCCTGTCTAGTGTGGTAGACCCCTGCTTTTATGGATCTGGTGCTTAGTGCCTGTTCTTGTGCTGCTATGATCAGTGCCTCAGTGCTGTCTTTTAGTCCGGCCCTTTCCAGCCACTGATAGATTTCCCAGTGTCAGCCACCTCAGCTATCTGTCGATGGTACATCCCATGCAGGGGCTTGTCTTGCCATGGTATTTCCTCCTCTTGAACTTCCTCCCATGTCTGCTGCTGCCTGAGGCATTCTCTCAGCAGCTCATCTTTGGGTGCCATCTTACTGATGTATTCCTGGATACTCCAGGTTTCATCCAGGACAGTGGCTTTCACACTCATCAGACCCCGCCTGCCCTCTTTGCGGCTGGTGTACGGTCTCTGGGTGCTGGACTTGGGGTGGAAACCTCCGTACATTGTGAGGAGCTTCCGGGTCTTCACATCGGCAGCCTCCATGTCTTCCTTTGGCCAGCTCACTATACCGGCAGGGTATCTGATGACTGGCAGGGCATACATGTTGATGGCATGGATCTTGTTCTTCCCATTGAGCTGGCTCTTCAGGACCTGTCTTATCCTTTGGTGGTACTTGGATGTTGCTGTCTTTCTTGCCTCTTCCTCATGGTTCCCGTGTGACTGTGGGACACCAAGGTATTTATAGCTGGTCTCTATACATCTCCTATGTGGCCCACTGTTAATTCCACTCCATCGGTCTTAACTACCTTCCCTCTCTCATCCTGCCACACTTCTCCAGTCCGAATGACATCCCAATGTCCTCGCTGTAGATCCGTGTCAGGTGGATCAGTGAGTCGATGTCTCGTTCACTCTTAGCATACAGCTTGATGTCATCCATGTAGAGGAGGTGGCTGATGGTGATTCCACTCTTGAACTTGTACCCATATCCAGACCTTGTGATTATCTGGCTGAGGGGGTTTAAGCCTATGCAGAACAGCAGTGGGGACAGTGCATCACCTTGGTATATGCCGCACTTGATGGCCACTTGTGCAAGCTGTCTTGAGTTCACTTCCAGTGTTGTCTTCCACAGTCCCATTGAGTTCTTGAGGAAGGCCCTTAGTGTCCTGCTGACTTTGTATAGTGCCAGGCATTCACAGATCCATGTGTGCGGCATTGAGTCATAGGCTTTCCTGTAGTCAATCCAGGCTGTGCTCAGATTGGTCTGCCTAGACCTTGAATCTCGGGTGACTGCTCTATCTATGAGTAACTGGTGTTTTGAGCCTCTGGTGTTGTTCCCAATGCCCTTCTGAGCTGTGCTCATGTACTGGCCCATATGGTCTTGTAGCTTGGCAGCTAGGATGCCTGATAGAACTTTCCATGTTGTGGGGAGGCAGGTTATTGGCCAGTAGTTGGATGGTGCTGTTCCTTTGTGAGGGTCTTTCATGATCAGCACTGTCCTTCCTTGTGTTAGCCAGTCTGGGTGGGAGCCTGCTGCTAGCAGTTGGTTCATCTGTGCTGCTAGGCATTCATGCACTGCTGTTAGTTTCTTTAGCCAGTAGGTGTGGATCATGTCCGGGCCAGGTGCTGTCCAGCTTTTCATGTTCTTGACCCGCTGTTGGATGTCTGCTACTGTGATGGTGACTGGTTCCTGTTCTGGGAGATTGCTGTGGTCTGCTTTCAGGTCCTGCAGCCACTTTGCACTTGTGTTATGTGTCCTCTCTTTCTCCCATATGTTCTTCCAGTACTGTTCAGTTTCCGCTGCTGGTGGCTCAGCTGATACTCTGTGGTTGCACTGCAGTTGGGAGTACACTTTGGATGGTTCTTTGGAGAACAGGGCATTTATCTTCTTGGCCTCTGCTTCTCTAGTGTATCTCCTTAGCCTGGTAGCCAGTGCTGTGAGCCTTTGTTTAGCAGTCTCTAGGGCTTCAGATGGAGTCAGGCCCATGTATTTTTTCAGTAGCCGAGTCTTATCCTTAATCTCCACGCGCTTCTGTAGTTCCACCAGCTGACTGACTTCTCTCTGAGTTGCCTTGATCTTAGCCTCCAATCTCATTTTCCAGGGTGGGTATGTACGTGTAGCCAAGCAGTTCCAGGATTACAGTGGCTGTAGCATATACTAATTAATTGGTTTCAGTTATGGTAGTAGTAGGGATTGTCTGGAGGGCTCTGTTGGCATCTTCTAGCATACTATCTGATGGTACTTCTCCACTGAGCCTTGGTAACCAGACTCGAGGGTTGACTATAGCTAGTTTATCCATGATCTTATGCCTCATATCAGCTGCTGTGCTCTGTAATGGAAGGGGTGGCAGTGACATTCCAGCTACAGGTGTTGGCTGCACAACTGCTTGTTCTTCCAGGTCTGCTTGAGTCCGGGTTGTAATGTAGAGTTGGTCTATCTCAAGTTGTGAGAGCAGCTTCCTCTTTACTATGTTGAAGCGCTGGGTAACTAGTTGTTTCTCAGTTAGTGTGGATGTAGGCCTTCTGTCTATCCATAGTTCCCTCATACGTTTCATATATCCCCTCTCATTAGGTCTGCTGTTGTAGTAGCATTCCATCAATTCCAAGTTTTCTTGTCTCGTCCATGTATGGTTTGTTCCAGTAGCCCACTTAACATCAGATTGTCCTGGTTCCCCAACATCTGATGCGAACCTTGTTAATCCGGGTGACGACCGAGCCGGCATGACTCTCTTAGTTCGTGTCACTCTCATATTTGAGGTAGGCAGGTGAAGTGTTAGGGGGTCTTTGCCCAAGGACCCCTACTGGTAAGGTAGGTGCCAGCCGGGATTTGAACCCCGGTCTCCTGCATCAAAGGCAGTGTTCTAACCACTACGCTATCCAGCCGCTTCATATATTTGATGTTTATATATATGTACAGAAAGATTTACTCTGCCATCTAGATCTCAGTTTTGCAAAACCTGAAGGTTCCTGGTTTGAGACTGGTTATAGTTAAAATAGCTGTCCCCAGCACTTCTGGGCCTGATTTGTTTCCATTTGAGAAACCAGTAAAAGTAGAATATAGAAGAGATTTTGCAGGGCTTGAACAGGAGGGAGACAAATCAATATACTAGAGAATATAGTATACTGTTCAGCTGTATTAGCATTTTTTTTTAAAGTCAGATTTAAAATCTGCGGATAAAACATACTGGTGTAGGTAATTCAATCAGTGCTTCTGAAGGGTTTTTACTGTTTATACTGTGAAGAGCTTAAAGACAATGAATAATGGGGACCAGAGTGGATTAATGCCATGCAGGAGAAATAAAAGGGTGTAAACCCTAGTCAAAGGGTTGACGAAACAAAACATGGGACTTGCCTACAAAATCAGCTGACATTATTGTTACACCCACCTTGTGGGGGACAGCGGGGGGGAGGACGGCTTAAGAAATTCTAGGGATATAGCACTTTGGAAGATCCCAAGCAGGTTATTGGCATTTTATAATATTTGTGTTTCTTCCCTAATCTACAGCTTGAGTGTAGCAGATACATACTACAGACACTCCAGTTCATTGTTTCTCAACCTTGGCAACTTTAAGATGTGTGGATTTCAGTTCCCATCCCCAGCCAGCTTTGTGGCTGGGGAGTTCTGGGAGATGAAGTCCACACACCTTAAAATTGCTAAGGTTGAGAATCACTGCCCTAGTCCATTGTTCCCATGCTGAATCTCCAGGGAAACAGCCTGTACTCTAAGATACTGAAAGCTTCATCTCTCCATAGTCAAAATTGCACCCTCTCCTTTATTTCTTTCTTGGACATTTAGATTATAACATCCTTATCTCCAGGGTCTGCCTTTAGCCCCTTCCAGATACTTCTTAGTGGTTCAAAAAGGATAAAGGAAATGGTCTATTAAATTGTTCCCATGGAAACACACAGCTGGGCTATTAACACTCTTTCCTCATGTTTATAGTTTCTGGCCAGATACTTCTTCAGAGCAACTCTCATGGATAGCCTTCCTAGCAAAGATAGAGTTGGTTTGGAATCGGATGGTATCTAAATCAAATTAAATAAACAAACAAGCAGGTCTGGGGCTCAGTATCGTCAATGTTTTCATTAGGTGGCTCAGATGAAGAGGTGTAGTGCGTGCTTATCCAATTGTAGATGGTATTAAATTGGGAGGAACAGTCAATACCTAAAAGACCAAAATAAAATATAAAATAAACTGGTTAGGTTAGGGAAGTGGGTTGAAAATATCATAATAGAATTTAATAGAAATAAATGCAGTGTTTTTCACTTAGCAGACAGAACCAAAATGTGAGTACAGCTAGGAGAATCCTTAGTTTGGTGATAGTCTGTGCAAAAAGGATCTGCTATCTCCTTGGCTTCTCTTTCTCTCTTTTTTTAACCCGTTCAATTGTGTCTGATTCTTGGAGACTGCCTGGACTACTCCCTGCAGTTTTCTTGGCAAGATTTTTGGAAGTTGTTTGCCATTGCCTCCTTCGTAGGGCTGAGAGAAAGTGACTTGCCCAAAGTCACCCAGCTGGCTTTGTGCCTAGGCAGGATTAGAACTCATGGCCTCCTGGTTTCTAACCACTACACCAAATTGGCTCTCTTAACATCACTTAAATTCCAAGGGAAGGAGACATCAAGAGGGAATCCACGCTTTTTTAGAATTGAAAGCAAGGGCAATCAGAATAGAAGAGTCATGAAGAGAAAAAAAAATACCAGCACAATGCTCACTACTTTGCAACAATAAAGTAAGTAAAATTAATGAGTAAAGCAGAAAAATAGAAGCCTCTTTCACAAGGGAAAAAAACAACTTTGAGGAAATTGGAAATCAGAGTTCAGCCCAGTATTACATGAAACACCAAAGGGGATGCCATTATTTCTAAATCTCACTCACACCACTGCATCTACAGAAGAGCTGGGCCCCAGCATCCTCTGAGACAGCATCTTGCAAGGGATCTTGTAGCTCTGCTTCTCAGATTGGGTGCTGTTGCTGCTGCTTGAAATCAACTCTGAAAAGGAACAACGCAAACCACAAATACCCACCAAAATGGTGATGGAATTTGTGTTGTGAGAGAGAGGTCACTGCTAAGTTAACGATCATAAGGCAATAAGAAAGGAAGGGTGTAATAAGGGAGATTACTACAATGGGGAATCAGAATCAGCCTTGTCTCTTGAGGCATGCATCTTCCTCCCAGCACTTTAGAGTCCTGTGGAAGAGAAACATCAGCCTTCATCGCCCAGTACTTTTTAATGTGATGATGGACTACAAGCAACAGAATTCCCAATCAGTTTGACTATGAAAGCTGGGAAATCTATGGTGACAGACCTAGCACATTTGGATGGTGCCAAACTATAACAGTCTAGATAATACAGGCAGAGCAAAGGCCAGCACAACTCTTGAGTCTGTGACTAGAGCCATTCCACATGTTTTTGCCATGCAGAGTGAACATGGAACAAAAGAGAGGAATCACTTCTTCAGATTCTGTCCACAATATCTCTGCACTCAGAGGCCCCATACCATTCTCCATATGTAAGGCTGACAGACAAAAAAAGAGAGAGAGACTTGCCTTCAAGGACAGTATCCATACATATTCCCCAAAGTCCTGAATCTTATACTGTATTTTCAAAGTCCCCCCTCCCCAACTAGTACAGTGGTCACATACTGCTGTAGAAAAATAGGCACTATTTTTCAGACCGTAGCTTCATATGCAAAGATGTATAAGGCATATCACTGTAAGAGGCAAAGCCAAGGATGCAGTCCTGCTCTCGTTTCTGCACAATCACTCTGGATCCACACATCACATATTTAAGCCAAAGCCAAGCATACTGCATGATGCTTACTTTGATGTCTGAATCCAACCATGTGCAACAAATCTGAAAAGGCCGTAGGCCAAATCACATATTATGTTAAACACACTTTTTAAAAAGTGAGGGGAATGAATAGTTGGGTACTTGGAAGTCATTATAATAAAGCATAAAACACAAGCATACAAGGCACAATCCATGTGGAAGTGGTCTAATGTAAATTTGCTGATATGGCTGGAACCCAGGAGATACTTTTGTTCAGATGTAGCTTATTTCAATGCTTCTTGTGTTTCAGAACCTCTGAGGTCATAATCCTAAATTATTCAGAGCTATTCTCCTTTCTTTTGCTTTAGGCAAACTTACTGCTGGATTGCCTGCCCAGAAATATTAATTTGGGGATGCTGCAGCTGCTGCAGAATAGGATCTGCTTCCCAAACAGACCGGATGCCTCCTTTGAGGGAGGAAAAAAAGAAACAAGTGGCACCATTCAGAGCTAGTCTTGCCACAGAGTCTATTGTGCATTGACCTAAAATGGATTGTAGTAACAACAAGCACAAAGAATAGCTTTGATGGAAGGCTTATCTGATATACTCTGATACTACTGGTCTGATGAAGAGACTGTGGTATCAGTGAAAGAAGGTATCAGCACTTTCATCTCCTTCTGGGACGATACAGGGGAATCAAAACTGGATTTCATGAACATAATGGACGCTTGGAAGAAAGCGAGGAAGATAGGATATTTCAGTGTGTACCTGTCTTTCTTTCCATAGTTTTTATATAAGTAACAGTCTAAAATAAACTATAAAAATTGAAAACTATAAAAATGGTAAAATCATTATTTTGAAGAGTTTAAGTCAGGTAATTAATTTGAATGACTGTTGGATAAATAATTCAAATATTATTCAAATAATCATTTGAAGAAGGAAATTGGTGAATAAGGAAAAATTAAATCAGGGGTTGGAACATGCAGCCCTACAGTTGTTGCCCAACACATAAAAGGCTATCTGTTCATGGCCCTAAGTTACTCTTTTCCTTCCCCTTTGTCCTGCAAAGGCCCTTCCCCTTGCATTTGCCTTTGATGGAAAACAAGTGAAAGTACTGATCTCCTGTGAGTTTGTTTTGTTTAAAATATTTGTATCCCACTTCTCCACTTTCATTTCTGCATTGACTTACAACAAAAATTCAGAGACCCACATAAGAAATAAACCAATAAAATGCAAATAGCAGCAGAAACAACATAGACATAAGCAAGAATAAAAGTAGCTATAAACATCACAATGCAATAAGAAACTCATGCTTTGTATAAATCATGTCTTTCTTCTTTCCTTCTATTGGCATTGTGTTCCATGTTAGGATGTGCTGCTTAATAGAAGGGAATCTGACCTGGGGACCTGCTGATGGGTATGTTGGGAGAGGGAGAACAATGAGGAGACATACTCACTGGCTGGTCCTGGAATCCCTCTTTCCAGCCTTGGTTGGAAAGTGACATTCAGGAGAGTCTGGAGATGAGATGCGGCAGCCTGAATTTGAATAGATGGTGCTTTGAGATGATATTTTGGCTGCGCAAGAACCCTGCCTTACTTCATGGAATTCTGGGGGTGGGCGGAGGAAAGGCAGAGATTTGTTTCTTCTACCTATTATCCTTGTACATTTTTCCAAGGCTGCCTTTTGATAACCTCAGAAATCCCTTCAAGGAAGGAATGATGGAATACTTGGGTCTTTTGACTGGTAATGCTAGGAGAAGTTTCCATTAGGAAGAACATAGAGAGTCAAAGAATGGAAAATGTGTAACTGGCATTGGCTGAAATGCCTCCTGTCCGGCAACCTGGTGCAAAAACTGCAATTGTCTGCATGGTTGTATGATTCTTCCGCTCTCCTGTACTCTGTCTGTATATTTTAAAATAAAACAAATATTAAAAGGTGGCAGATGTGAGAAGCGGGGATTCTGTAAAAATGTTAATATTAGCATATAAACTAGTATGGTCAGTATCCCAACCTTTCCGTTCTGTTTCTTAGCACTACGAGTTTCATATTTTTCCCTAGTCAGTCAAACATTTGGTGGACATTAATGGCATTTAATTCTCAGATGCTCTTAGGGGATTTTCCTCTCCTCTGCGTGTTTTGAAAATGGTTCTTTGTACTTTTGCAACTCTCAGGGTCCCTGGGATCTGCTATAACCCCCCCTGTTGTGCTGCTATTCTGGCTTGTATAAGCAACAACACTCTGAGAACTGATTTGGTCTTAGAAAGTATATGGTATTATTTTTATAGCATCAGCAGGGGAGCTATCTGGAACGTGTGTTTGTTTTTTAAAGGGAGGAGGAAGTTGTATTCAACTAATAAAACAATTGTTCTGAGATCTGTTACTTCTATTGCAATATCAGTACAGATATTATGTTCTTTTCTAGTTATTAATACTAAGAATATAGATGTCAAATTTTATAGCCTCCACTTCCAACATTATGTGAAAAGCCATCATTCATAGAATGGGAGTGCAAGGTTATATTGCTAATAGTTCCAAGGTCACCTGGAAGCATTACCCTGGCAATTTGACACAGAGATCTGCCAAGGAGGCTATATGAGTATAAACCCTTTTTGTGTAAACTTTCCATAAATTCTAGAAATCCAGTCCTATACGTGATACTCTTTCAAGTCATGCATGAGTGAAGAAGGATAATGTTTCTCTAAAAATGTAATTACGTTACTAGAAAACCCACAGTCTATAGTAGAAATAAACTTCATTCTTCTGAAAGTCTGAACCTTGCCTTCATTTTCCCATACTTTTTTCTACTGATTATGATTTTCATTCTTCTAAAATTTCAGTGCCATTGCCTACTACCCCTGTTGGCTTACATTGGAAGAAGAATCTCTGTTTGAAGCTTTCATTTTTGTAAGAGTGTATGTTCTGGAAACAGGTTTTATCTCAGCTTTAAAAAAGACCTGGGAGCTTCAGTTAGTTAAGCAGGGTGGTGTGCTGAAGCTGGCTCCTACTGGATCGCAAGAGCCAATTGTTAAATTTCCTAGAATTTTGTGAGCTGGTTGAGAGCAGAGCTGGGCCACTATGCCTAGCATGCTGATCAGCTGTTCTGCGGTTAGTGACAGGTGGTGGCAATGGAGCCAGGAAAACCAGTTTTTAAACATTTACCAGCACACCACTGATTAAGTACCATCTAGAGAGGATTGGCTCCAGGTGACTGTATAAGAACACTCAACATCTTCATGTTAATAATACCACACAGCTCTTCTAGGGACATTCCAATAAACTCTTTGGTCCCATCCATCCACTTATATCTGTTGTCTCCTCTTTCTTCTACAACCCTCAATCTTGCCAATCTTCATCCCTCATCCTCTTGGCTCAATGCCCAAAGTCTTGATTTGCTGACCACTGACTGTTCTGAACCATTTTTTCCCCCAAATTTTTATTAATTGTAAAATTTTCTCAGAAAGATGACAGCATTCTTCTAGCAAAACCATCAGCCATACTATGTTTCATACTCTGGCATGATTTATACAGCCGAAAGCCTTGCTGGGTCAAACCTCCTCTTGTTCTCTCCGCTTTCTATCATGTGGGCTGTTTGACCTTGTGTCCTGCTCCCTTCTGAAACCTGCCTTTTCATTGGGTATTTCTTGCCCCATGGATAGCTTTTTCCTCGTCCTCGTCCTCGTCCTCCTCCTTGTAAGATCTTAAGCCAAATTCTGCTTGTGTGAAAAGTTAGTGGCTTTGGTAATTTGTACAATCTCTTGGATCTCCCTTCCTTGGTACATATATTTATGTATGTCTGTGTGTGTGTGGCTGTATACATGCGTACATATTGATTCACACACAATCTTTATATTTGTTGTTAGCAGGTTAAGTGCCTTTTCTCTTACAGCTTTAAACAGATCAATGGACATTTCATCCATGACTGATGCCTTTCGATTTAACAGCTGGTCAAATTGCCTGTCATATAATCCTTTCTAGGAGATTTAGTTTCTGATTACATTATCTACAATATCTTACTACAAATGTTTCTGGCATTCTATAATTACACTTTAAAAGGTTTTAGTAGAGTCTTCTAACTTCCCTACAACTTTATTTGCCAGAATCAAACCTCTTCCGTGCATATTTTTGATTATTTTTATTTTAGCTATAACATTTTCTGTAATTTCTTTGATCTTCTTAAAAAATTCTCGTGAGGCCAATATAGTGGGAGCTATTATAGGGCCCACCTGCATAAGAGCACCTCATACGAGTTCTCAGACTTGCTCTACATTATTTTTTAGATCTGTTTGACAGTGGTGTTCAAGAGAAAGGGAGGGAGAGGTGAATCTCACTTTTCTGGCTCGTTATTCTCTTTTATCCCAATAAGAACCTGTTTGCTGATGTAGTCTAGCTGCTTATAACTGGCATCTGCTTCTCATTGTTTTGGTGTTCCATTGTCCCATTAATTTAGTCTCCAATCTGCTAACAAGTCCATGATCCTAGGTAGCTTCTTCCACAGCCGTTTATTCTTTAGAAAGTGAACAATGCTGTGCCAGTTGTACACATGTATTTTAATCACAATATATGTGTGTGCTTTTGTGTGTTTGCATATACACATGGTTATGCTTTGTAAGGTGAGGAAAACACATCCCCGATCTTGCTTACAACTGCACTTCCTGCTTTAATGATAATAATAAACAAATTCAAGAAAAATATACATTTTCAAAAGGATAGCTTCATAGATCTTTGATTAGAAATAGGCTACAGTATTCCTAAACAAGAGTTCTGCCTTTTTGTATGCTAAATAGCATATTACATGCCTGTATGTATTCTAACAGCAACATCAATAACGTCTTTCATATTAATTCTGAAAAAGAACTCCTACCAAAAGAGGGGAAAAATTCTCAGTCAGAAAAGACAATCACTGCTACCATCTTATCTGATACTCAGACTGTGCTGAACCCATTGAAATAATGTAAACTAACTTTTATATTCAGATAGAAAAGAAGTAGATCTGTTCTTTAGGTAGAAGACACTTTATACAATTCTGCCAGGAAGGAAGGAAGGAAGGATTGAGAGGGATTTATTGATGCCTGAGAAACACAAGTATCATGGAGACTGCAGCTGGCTTTTATCAGCACCAAAAATCAGGAACAGGACATTAGATATTGGAGGACTGTGCATGTTCTGAAACAATAACTGTGATCTAGGCAATAGACTCTGCTTGGCCATTGTTAATGGTGCATTTTGCCATTGATTTGAGTAAGTCAGACATAAAATCAAAGAGCAATTGAACAGGAAGCAAAGGCTGAAGGCTTGGAATTACAGCACGCAATTTCAGATGACATAATCAGCCTGACTCACTGGGATTTGAAGACAAGCCAAATCTACCATGAAGCCAAACTATTGTTAAGTTTGTCACCCTAACTCTGTGGGCATCATGTACCTGTGATTTACTTCTAAGCTTTGTGTTTCCTCCTCTGCTCCTGTTTCGTTTTTCTTTTTTCATGTTTTACTATATTATAGAATACGAACAATAGCCAAGTACGGTGGTATTTATACAATAGGAACTGGAAGTGTAACACTGTAATGATTAAAGTAAATTGAATCTTTCAAAATAGAAAATGTATATCGATGTTAAATATTAATTCTGAGATGTAAATGGACAGAGAGTTGCTTAAATTGTACAGTTAATGTTGAATATAACATTGATAAGAAGTTGCAAAGTACTAAATTATTTTATAATATGAAAAAGTTTGGATCTTTGAGGTTAATACTTAAATCTCCACTGTATTGTTATTTATGAATACTAAAAGAAAAACAGAGAGCCAGTTTGGTGTCGTGGTTAAGGCAGCAGGCTAGAAACCAGGAGACTGTGAGTTCTAGTCCTGCCTTAGGCACGAAGTCCGCTGGGTGACCTTGGGCCAGTCATTCTCTCTCAGCCCTAGGAAGCAGGCAAGGGCAAACCACTTCTGAAATCTTGCCAAGAAAACTGCAGGGACTTCTCCAGGCAGTGGCCAGGAGTCAGCACTGACTTGAAGGGACATGCACACTCATACACACTTGCCACCATCTCCAAGCTACCTAGAATCCTTTTCACTGCATCGACTTGCAAACAAATCCTTTATCTTAGAGTTTTCTTATATTTAAGTCAGTAATATTCTTATCCAAATGGTGCAGCTGGTGCTTCTTCTCCCATACCCAAGATGCTGCTTTAATGAATATCTTCAAGAAAATTGGAAACAACGTTCAAATTGTGCACGTTTTTAAAAATTGCAAGTTATGCAAAAATAGGAGAAAATGAAGCTATGACTGAACAACTAGAAATAGACTGATATGTCTGCCATTATTGTCAAAAACCTGCCCTGGGTTACTATTTTTATTGCAAGTAATCTTGCAGTCTGTGTTCTCACCACAGATCTGCAATTATCTTGAGGATAGTACTGTGTCAACAACTAGGAGGGACTTAACATATTTATGTATATGCTGCATATGTAAAAAAAAATCCCTATTTAACCCTCCACATTTCCACATAGAGCTGGGGAAGGATCTCTTTCTGAAATGCTTGAGAGATTTGCCAGTTAGTATAGATAACGCCTGGAAAGATTAATTGATTAATTCATATTGTTTATTCCTTCACTGCCTTTCAAGATGCTTTTCTTCCCAGGATAGTTTCTATCACAAAACATGCAATTCAATATCAATATAACAAGTAGATAAACTCAGAAATCACATTTAAATAAATGTAAGGCTCAGAAACATTAGAACAATCAAATCCAATACTTAAATAACAAAGATATTTAAATAAATATGACTTTTCCTGTTAAAAACCAAAGAAAACAAATGCATTTTAAATCTCACTAAATGGTCTAAGATTGATGTCATGGGATTTATTGTGAATTCCATACAGTTAATCCAATTTCCAGGACAGAGAGAACACTTTGTCACAAACCCAAAGGTAGATTATCCCAGCACTTTCCTCTGCAGGATATAGAAAAATGTTGGTTTAAAAACTGGGACTCTAAAGCAGTGAAACAAGGTTTGGAAAAGCAGGGGACGGGGAGCATTATCTGCTAGAATGGAATGTTCCAGCTGAGGAACATCACTTATAAGAGCCTCTTTTTTTATCAGGTTTAATTTGGTTTCTGTGAAGTGCTACTCTCAAAGTATAAATATTCTTTATTTCTCTATACACGCTAGTGATGAAGATATTTCTATTAAGAAACTTTGAGTGATTTTTCTTTTTTTTTCAGTGTTGCAACAGACCAGCATTGTCTTGTGCTTTGCCTTGTATTTTCCTTTGGAATTTTGTAGCTGCTATATCCCCTGATCTGAACAACACCGCAATTTACCTTCTTCAGTACTGATCACTGGTATTGTTAATTTAAAGCTAAAGGGGGGGAGGGTGTTACATTTTTTTAAAGCTTGCTTTTAATTATCTCTTGTGAGATTGTTCTGTGCCCCAAGAAAGGATTGAATACTTTAGCCATATGCCTCAGTGATATATGACCAGGAAGTGGCATTATGGAAATTATTTCAGTATTTGCATTTTGAATTTTTAAACTTAAGAAGGGCAGCACAGATTGTAAGAGACTTTTCTCCCTCACACACAAGGATTAAGGGGTGGGGGGAACAGCAGATAAGGTGCCCTATTGTAAGCAAGAACCACCAAGCCACTAGCACAAAGTAGAAGGAAACATCAAGGTATAAAGACCCAAAGGATTTTTGGGAGAGGAAGTTTGAAACTTCCAGCCTTTCACCCTATGGTCCCAGCCATCTGCTACAGGAATTTTCAACCTGCAATGCATCTGTAATATTATTGAACCTAAATGCAGTGGATTTAAAATTTCACTTTCTCTGGCATAATCTTTTGTATTGTAGAAATTTACCTTGCTAATGTAGAGCAATAAATATAGTGTAGTATTGAGCAGCTTTTGAAATAACTGATGACTTAATAGAGGATGAGGTCACTAATAAGGCTTTTCAATTTTAGATAATGAGCAGCAACAACCATGTGTTACTATACACATGATACTACTAATCTATTCAATGAACAGGGATCATTTTGCTTTTCTGACACCATCACTAATGTAGCAATGGGTGAAAAATTAAAAAGGACCTCTAAGAAGGATAGAGTCTGATCATCTTATTTATGCAACTGATTTTTCTCAGAATATTCAACACAGGAGAGGCTAATTTCTAGGCTCCACAGTTAACGTTTTTGGTATGACTCTGAAAATCTGAAGTGCAGAAAGCTTGTAAATGCTGTCAAAGAAGGAATGCATTTATTGACAAAGCTAGCTCTGAAATCTAGGCTCCAGCATTTGAAACATATACAGACAATTCTAGCATTGCCTTTCTGGGACATAATCCAATAAAAATTAAGCTTCAGGTGGCAGTTATCCAGTTTGCATGAGGGCATAAGTAAAAATATGGTGAAAAATACAAATACTGTACATTTGTTTTTCTATGGGCTGGAAAAAAAACCCAGTGATGTAGATCACATTGGATCCTTTTACTATGACAGGAGTTTAGTGACATTAAGCAGGCTCTTCTTCAGATCCTGGGTTAGAAAAGAAAAATATGGCACGGCTGCTATTCCCTCTCACTCATGCTGCAGTGATGATATAACTATAGAATGATTGAACGGGGCTTCAGTAGTGCCGAATTCCTATAGAAATCAAAAGTCCTCAGCTTAGTTGCAGCTGTATGCCATACCACTTTTTCCAACCAAAAGCTTTCCCTTCCAACAGTACATATGGTCCTGCCATCTAGTCTAGTCTAATCTAATCTAGTCTGTTATTCTACAGCAGTAAATGGAGAGGTAGGTTGTTACAGGATGGATTAAAACTTGGATTTAATCCCTCTTGATGGAGATGGTTGGGGCTAATTTGCTGGTTTTCAATGTGTTTATTTATTTATATCTATATTGGACTCAACTGACATCCCAGCCCAGCACTGAAGAGCCAGGTCTTCATAGCCTTCAGGAAGTCCCTGATTACTGGGGCACTCCAGATCTCAGGGGAGAGGCTGTTCCATAGGGCAAAGTCATTAGCTATTGGATCAGGCTGTGAATACATAAGCTCATTTTTGAATGAGTCTGTGAAAGTATTGGTCCAGGAAAGTAATTCAGGTAACAAAATTAGTTTCCCCATTAATTGAGCTACAAAATTATTCTGCCTTCATCATGATAGCTCACATGGGCTCTTTGCTTTAATGTATCAAGTTTATTGTTGTGACTTATAAAATCAGCTCACAAATAAAAGAGAGCTCACTGTGTGAACTGAACTTCAACAGGCAAATTGCTAGCTCTTATAGAATAATGAGCATCAATAATTTATTCTCTATAAAAAGCTTGGTGATGGGTTGACACAAGCATTTTAACTTTGTCTCTCATGTATGTAGGATTGCAATAAAATGCATCCCACCTGTTTCTCTTTTGAGGCTCCAAGAGCATTCAGTCTCACCCACCAGGTCTTCAAAGGGCAACATGGGTTCCTAAGCCTTGCAGGGATTTAAGGCATCCTTAACACTCCTTAACCCCCTCTAAATCATGCTGATTTGTTCTGTTTTAGTAAAATATCCCAACCTGAAAATGAATTAGTCTTTTGCTCCATCTACTGATGGCTTAGCTGTCCTCTTGCTCTTCTGTCTTATTAAAAAAAAGAGAAAGGGGAGACTGCAGTGTTTTCTCTTGATCCGTAGAAGGAGCTGTAACATTGAAAAAGAGACCCAGTGTCATTGAATTCTCTATCGATGAATAAAAAAACACTTTTTAAAGGTTGGGAAACTATTTTTACCAAAAAATAATTTTAAAAGACAATCACAAAACAAAATAATCAATTAAAAAATAAAAAGTAGTTCTGCCCACATTTGGAACTGATCTCTTTGCATGCCCCACAAAGCCCAGTGCAGCTTCCACCTTGACACTTGAGTTGCACACCTGAACCTATGGTACACTTTGCAGCCTAGTCTGAATGTGCAATTGCCAAAGGAGGATTGGGAATAAACAAAATAAATAAAACATGAAAGGCTTCCTGAGTTAACAATTCAACTGCTACAAAATGAAACCTTGTTCCCCATCCCCCAAATTCAAGTGTTCCGTAATTTGCCTCGGGAGCCCCTGTATCAATTTGATTTGTAGCCACTGAAGTAGGTTTAAGGCACCTTGAACTGCAGTCTCCCCTAAATGCAAACTCTAATCTCACCTCATATTTTATAGGCTGCACCTATTGAAGCTTCATAGTTTGGCATCTGAAGGTAATTCCCTTCTTTCAGGTCAATCCAATGAAAAAGGACATTGTGTGCTCTGGCCTTGACCTTTGTGAAAGCAAAAGCAGAATGGAAGGGAGTCTTAAGCAGGAAGAATAGAAGAAACATTGTTTCCATTTGGAACAGAGTTGAGTCCAATTACACTAAGAACTCATGGAAAGATATGAAGATTGGGTGCTTCTGAGTCTTTCCAGATCCATAGTTTTCTGCAGGGCAATTGTGTTTTGCTTCAGCTAGTCTCTAAGCAAATTTCCCTGCTTGAAATTCTGTTGCACAGCCACTTATGAGTAGATATAACACAGTTCTAGGATTTGTAATTTTTTATATTACCATGTCAAAGAGAGAGAGGGAGGGAGGGAGGGAAGGAGGGAGATGTTAAAAGTTAGCATTATGTAAATGTTAATAATATGGACCACTAAAAATGCTAAGTTTGGGGGTACTTTATCCACAGCCAGCAACCCTTAAAACCCCTTTATTACAGTCTCAGCCTAACTGCACTATTTTACCATATAAAAATTATACCGCAAGCCTAAAATAGTTGTTGTTGTTGTTGTTTAGTCGTTAAGTCGTGTCCGACTCTTCGTGACCCCATGAACCATATTGCGCCAGGCCTTCCTATCTTTCACTGCCTCCCTGAGTTTGCTCAATTTCATGCTCATTGCTTCAGTGATGCTATCCAGCCATCTAATCCTCTGCCGTCCTCTTCTCCTTTGGCCTTCCATCTTTCCCAGCATCAGGGTCTTTTCCAAAGAGTCCTCTCTTCGCATTAAGTGACCAAAGTATCTGAGCTTGAGCTTCATTATCAATCCTTCCAATGAGCAATCAGAGTTGATTTCCTTTAAGATTGACTGGTTTGACCTCCTAGCAGTCCAGGGGACTCTTAAGAGTCTTCTCCAGCACCACAGTTCAAAGGCATCAATTCTTCGGCGTTCAGCCTTCTTTATGGTCCAGCTCTCACAGCCATACATTACTACTGGAAAAACCATAGCTTTGACTATGCGGATCTTTGTCGGCAAGGTGACGTCTCTGCTTTTTAATATGCTATCTAGGTTTGCCATAGCTTTCCTCCCAAGGAGCAAGCGTCTTTTAATTTCATGGCTGCAGTCTCCGTCTGCGGTGATCCTGGAGCCCAAATAAATGAAGTCTGTTACTGCTTCCATTTCTACCCCTTCTATTTGCCAGGGATTGATGGGTCCAGATGCCATGATCTTAGTTTTTTTAATGTTGAGTTTCAAGCCAGCTTTTGCACTCTCCTCTTTCACCCTCATCAAGAGGCTCTTTAGTTCTTCTTCACTTTCTGCCATTAGGGTGGTATCGTCTGCATATCTGAGGTTATTGATGTTTCTCCCTGCAATCTTAATTCCGGCTTGTGATTCTTCCAGCCTGGCATTTCTCATGATGTACTCTGCATATAGGTTAAATAAGCAGGGTGACAGTATACAGCCTTGTCGTACTCCTTTCCCTATTTTGAACCAATCGGTTGTTCCATGACCGGTTCTAACTGTTGCTTCTTGGCCCGCATACAGATTTCTCAGGAGACAGGTAAGGTGGTCTGGTATCCCCATCTCTTTCAGAATTTGCCACAGTTTGTTGTGATCCACACAATCAAAGGCTTTTGCATAGTCAATGAAGCAGAAGTAGATGCTTTTCTGGAACTCTCGTGCTTTCTCCATGATCCAGCGAATGTTGGCAATTCGATCTCTAGTTCCTCTGCCTCTTTGAAACCCAGCTTGTACATCCGGTAGTTCTCGGTTCACGTACTGCTGAAGCCTAGCTTGTAGGATTTTGAGCATAACCTTGCTAGCATGTGAAATGAGTGCAATTGTGCGATAGTTTGAGCATTCTTTGGCATTGCCCTTCTTTGGAATTGGAACGTAAACTGACCTTTTCCAATCCCGTGGCCACTGTTGCGTTTTCCAAACTTGCTGGCATATTGAGTGCAGCACTTTAACAGCATCGTCTTTTAGTATTTTAAATAACTCAGCTGGAATACTGTCATCTCCACTAGCTTTGTTGTTAGCAATGCTTCCTAAGGCCCACTTGATGCTCATTGCTTCAGTGATGCTATCCAGCCATCTAATCCTCTGCCGTCCTCTTCTCCTTTGGCCTTCCATCTTTCCCAGCATCAGGGTCTTTTCCAAAGAGTCCTCTCTTCGCATTAAGTGACCAAAGTATCTGAGCTAAAATAGACTTAACCCAATTTTTTAAAAAGCAAAGAAAGAGCCCAATCCCTCCACCCAAGAAAAATCCAGCTTCAGTGGCACACATGATACATTACTTTAGCACCATTGCTCCCACTCTGGCCACAAGCTTCCTCAAAAAAACATGAACAGTGACCCTTACCACCCTTGCC
The DNA here is from genome assembly GCA_030867105.1 of Liasis olivaceus. Lineage (NCBI taxonomy): Eukaryota > Metazoa > Chordata > Lepidosauria > Squamata > Pythonidae > Liasis > Liasis olivaceus. Next base: position 49,488,882 of record CM061348.1, read on the forward strand.
ATAGATAGACCTGTCTTGGGTTGCCTTCGAGTCAGTTCTGACGCCTGGTGACTGCCTGGACAAGCCCCCGAAGGCAAGGTTTTCAGGAGTGGTTTGCCCTTGCCTCCTTCCTAGGGTTGAGAGAGAGTGACTGGCCCAAGGTCACCCAGCTGGCTCTCTTATCTAAGGTGAGACTAAAACTCAGGGTCTCCTGGTCTCTAGCCTGGTGCCTTAACCACTACAACAAAGTGGCTCTCAGATAGACCCATAGTTACCTAAAAAGAAAAGAAAAACATATTTCAGGGCAATGTTATAAGATGCTCATGGTGATCTTTAACAAGACTGATTTTAAGTTCAGAATTTTCAAGGAGAAATGTAAAAGATTAAAGAAAGTGACTGATGGTATGATTAAAAAACAAAAACTGAAGTTTACAGGACAAACCTGTACAAGCCTGCTCAAAAGTAAGCCTCCTTGAGCGGCCATAGGTTCATTGCCTTCCTGGATACAGTAAGTGTAATCATTGTCCCAACACATTTGGAGGACATCAGAGGTGTAGAAGGCTAGTCTACATACTTGCCTTTCACCAATCTACATTTCTGCTTGTTTGAAAAGAAAAAGTTGTCCTTTCCTAAACAACAAAGAACATTTTAATAGTACAAATAAAGTTAGGGGAAAACATCTATACAGTCAGTGTCAGCTGGCTTTAATCCAATGAGGAAATGAAAATGATGTATTTTATTCTGCAGAAAATAATGTTTGCATACTAAATTGGATCCACTGCAAATGAATTAAGGGAATAAAAAGAGAGATGAAAATGTTAGCAAAGAAGACTGATGGAAACTATAATTTCCATCAAAAACAGATAACCTTTTGTTTCTTGGAACCCACACAACCAAGCAGCAAATGCTGTGTGAGGATAACAGATTTAATGGGAATGGAGCAACACCATGCCATTATTTCCTGTATCTCAGTGTTGTCCAAACTTGGCCACTTTAAGATGAGTGGACTTCAACTCCCAGAATTCCCCAGCCAGGCTGGCTGGGGAATTCTGGGAGTTGAAGTCCACTCATCTTAAAGTGGCCATGTTTGGGCAACATTGCTGTATCTGAACACGAGGGTAGCTTTTTTGGAAGATATTGATTCCACTCCCATTAGTAAAACTGACTCCCTATTTAAATAGGGGGATTTAAGTTAGTTTTGACTATGTTATAGTATCATTTTTTTAAAAAAAGAGAGAGTTAAGAACCCATTTTTTCTGGATTCTGGTCCACTAGATGCTGACTAGGCAGCTATGAAATTTGTGGTTGGGGAATATTTCTAGGTTAAGTCATTATATAAATGTTTGTTAATATTCATAGTATGAAATGTTGCAAATACTGGAACTACTATATTATCACCACATTCATTCATTCATTCATTCATTCATTTAGTGGACTTGTCCCTGCCCCTCTCCCCACAATGGGGGACTCTGGGCAGCTTACATCAAATTAAAACCATAAATACATAATTAAAAATTATAAAAAGAGAACCACACTTACACAGATAGAAAAAAGATCAAAAAATCCAGGAGGCCAATAGAGGCCACACCAGGCCACTAAGGGGCTAGCCAACCCCATTGTCACCACATAGTAAATAAACTATACATCTTATATATTCATGAATTTTTTCATAATTAAAAATAAATCCCAAGATGGGGGATATGACATATTCTAACTGTCCACAAGCATGTGCCCTGTCTTTGATCTGAATATTTTAAGTAATACTGATTTATTTATTTTGTTTTGGAAGCTGTTTTTATTTTCTACAGAGGTGTCTAAGACATGAGTAGCAAGCTTTTCTTGGTACCCCCAGGTTGATTGGAAAAGAAAATACCATCTTTAGCATCTTTATTTACAAGCATATTTCTGGTTGCAGCTTAGTGCTTTGTTCAAAACTGTTCCCACCTTCCCATAATATATATGAATGAGAGAGAGAGAGAGGGAGGGAGGGAGGGATGGTAGACAGCATAGTGAGGACCAACTTCACCAGCTTGTCTTCTGGAGAACTGTTTTGTGACAGACTATATGGACATGGCCACCATGGCAATCATGTTATGAATACCCAGCAGTGATTTTGGGAGAAAGCCATGATCTACTCTTAAGCTTCCATATATGTCTGTCTGTTTAACTGACAAAGCTCTGTCTTTAGGAGAAATGCATAAACCAATGTTTTGGAAATGCTGCAAACCACAGTTTCTGTTTCACAAGGCTTCTAAAAAGATATGATCTTTGAAAATAAATTGTACTGTTTATTTCAATAATTTGTACTGAGATACATTATGAGGGATAAATTGTTTCTTGGCTATTTTAAGAACATTAAACATGTTGCAACTGGAAAGGAGGCATAATGCAACTTCTTGGAAGGTACTAAAAAAGGTGTGAGTGTCTACACCTTAAAGTTACATTTCTTTTTTTAATTTGTTCAAAGTACTGAAGAAGATAGAATGTTGATAATCAGGATACATGTTCCCAACAATCACAAAAATAGAATAGGAATATCCTTCAAGAATAGGGGGTTTTTCCTACTAGAAGTCAGGACAGATATTATCAAAGAGACATTATCAAAAGGCTTTATCAAAATGATAGATCTAGAAAATTATAAGCCTGGCTTGTTTCTGGACAAAATTCTAGAATAAAATTAACAATAATTATTGGCTTTTGCAAAGCCATCATGAACAGTCAAGACTGAACAAAGATTTTACATCTTACATGGCGCACGTTGTAAGGCATGCATCTTATATTCCAATTTCCTGAGTTTTTCAAAGCATGAATGAAAACTGGGAACATAATGCCACCCTAAATTGTAAGGTTTTTTAATTATTCAACTTGCACACTTTTTATAACTTCAGGTAATTCATCAATATAGTGCAGTGGCAGTTCGTGTTTTGCTTGAGCCACAAGCTTAAAACTCAAAACACTTCTCCAGCTTTTGCTACAACATTCAATTAATTTCCACGAAGGTAAAATTTTGAATTATATAACAGAATGTTCCGCAAACAAAAGGCAGAATATAAAAAAACCCTCCATTTTATCTTATGTGACATATGTTTCTACCCTTGATAATTTAGCCTGTGGACATCTAGAAAACAGGTCTTTTAATCCATAATCAGAAGATTGCTTTAATCTTATTATGCGTTCTTTGGAACTGCTGAGTAAATACTTTCACTTTTTTCCCTATTCATTTTTCTAGATTATTTCAACCAAGTGGTATAACTAAGCAAATTTAGACTTCATAGCTATGAACTATCAGATACCTGCCAGTTACACTGATTTTCACCAGTTTTGCTCACCTTTGTGTGGATTTCTGCAATGCATTTTTTAAATTCCATGGTAAATGCAATCAACTTTGCTATTTTTTAAATGTTCTATTTTTGTATGATATGTGCTGTTTATGTGTTATACAAAATAGCTCTTCTAACACACTTTAAGAAGAGGAAGTGAAGGAAAAAGGGTGTATACTATCTCCCAAGCGAACTATAAAGATTAGTATTGGCAAAAGAACAAACACCCGAAGGCATTTTCTCTGCAGAAAATTAAAGAGTATGAAGTCATATGTATGAAGTAGCAGAAAACAAGACTATGTCTCTATGTCTTTTTATTTATCCATGGTTTATCACCCTGAATACTGATTTCCACAGGTTAAAAAACTTGTAGTTATTTTTATCACCACATTCTAGGTTCCTCCACCTGCATGCAGGGTGAACACTAAACACAGTCAAAAGGACTTTTATACTCAGAGTGTTCAAAAATGATGCTTCTCATTAAATAATTGATATCCTTCTATTTTTATGAATGAAAATCTGTCAGGAGGCTCCAATTCTTAATAGAGGAGTAAAGTACAGGTGAAACTCGAAAAATTAGAATATCGTGCAAATGTTCATTTATGTCAGTATGGCAACTCAAAAGGTGAAACCAATATATGAGATAGACGCATTACATGCAAAGCGAGATATGTCAAGCCTTACTTTGGTATAATTGTGATGATTATGGCATACAGCTTATGAAAACCCCAGATTCACAATCTCAGAAAATTAGAATAGTGTGAAAAGGTTCAATATTCTAGGCTCAAAGTGTCCCACTCTAATCAGCTAATGAATCCATAACACCTGCAAAGGGTTCCTGAGCCTTTAAATGGTCTCTCAGGCTGGTTCAGTAGGAATCACAAGCATGGGAAAGACTGCTGACCTGACAGTTGTGCAGAAAGCCATCACTGACACCCTCCATAAGGAGGGAAAGCCCCAAAAGGTAATTGCAAAAGACGTTGGATGTTCCCAAAGTGCTGTATCAAAGCACATCAATAGAAGGTTATGTGGAAGGGAAAAGTGTGGGAGAAAAAGGTGCACAAGCAGCAGGGATGACCGCAGCCTGGAGAGGATTGTCAGGAAAAGGCCATTCAAAAGTGTTGGGGACTTTCACAAGGAGTGGACTGAGGCTGGAGTTAGTGCATCAAGAGCCACCACACACAGACGGATCCTGGACATGGGCTTCAAATGTCATATTCCTCTTGTCAAGCCACTCCTGAACAACAAACAACATCAGAAGCATCTTACCTGGGCTACAGAAAAAAAAAAAAAAAGAACTGGTCTGTTGCCCAGTGGTCCAAAGCCCTCTTTTCTGATGAGAGCAACTTTTGCATCTCATTTGGGAACCAAGGACCCAGAGTCTGGAGGAAGAATGGAGAGGCACACAATGCACGATGCTTGAAGTCCAGTGTGAAGTTTCCACAGTCAGTGTTGATTTGGGGAGCTGTGTCATCTGCTGGTGTTGGTCTACTGTGCTTCATTAAGTCCAGGGTCAACGCAGCCGTCTACCAGGAGATTTTGGAGCACTTCATGCTTCCTTCCGCAGACGAGCTTTATGGGGATGCTGACTTCATTTTCCAGCAGGACTTGGCACCTGCCCACACTGCCAAAAGTACCAAAACCTGGTTCAATGACCATGGGATTACTGTGCTTGATTGGCCAGCAAACTCGCCTGACCTGAACCCCATAGAGAATTTATGGGGCATTGCCAAGAGAAAGATGAGGGACATGAGACCGAACAATGCAGCGGAGCTGAAGGCTGCTATTGAAGCATCCTGGTCTTCCATAACACCTCAGCAGTGCCACAGGCTAATAGCATCCATGCCACGCCGCATTGCGGCAGTCATTGCTGCAAAAGGGGCCCAAACCAAGTACTGAGTACATATGCATGCTTATACTTTGCAGAGGTCCGATATTGTTCTATTTCCAATCCTTGTGTTATTGATGTCATGTAATATTCTAATTTTCTGAGATTGTGAATTTGGGGTTTTCATAAGCTGTACGCCATAATCATCACAATTATACCAAAGTAAGGCTTGACATATCTCGCTTTGCATGTAATGCGTCTATCTCATATATTGGTTTCACCTTTTGAGTTGCCATACTGACATAAATGAACATTTGCACGATATTCTAATTTTTCGAGTTTCACCTGTAGAAGTTGACCAATCTGGCAGTTGTATCTTACATGAACACTAGCAATGATCATCATCTTTCATTGCTTGAGGACAGCAGGCTAACTCAGGGAGTATACACAGGTCCTCAGGCCCTTCCTCTTTCCACAACACCTGCTGTTTAAGGAACCCATCTTGTTTTACCAATGGTATGCTTAGCCTGCTTCAAAGATGTAATCCAAAGTGATTTAAATTTACTCATCCAATTGACCTAAGAACACAGGATCAAATTCTGTGGCCTCATAAGATTGATTAGCTTCTGTTCTCCAAGTTCAAAGATAGGTTTCCAACATTGGAGCCATCATTATCCTGTGCAACTGCCTTTTTATAAGATTGAGAATTCCTGACTTCAAAAGACAGAGGGTAGGCAGTGAAGTACTAAAGATTCCAAGTACTCAGCAAAAAGAAGCATTTAGACTAGCTTGAGATGAGCTGGTCTCAATATATTTTGTAACATTCCATGCAACTTCTGTGTTGTTTTAAATGAACAACTAGAACAAAGTCATCCATACCTGTTCTAAGACTATTAGAATTAGGAATAGGGTGAGGGCATTCATACTTTCCCCAGTACATTTTGACTTTGAACTCTTCACGTACAAAATCCAGAATGTCTTCAAATGGTTTTATAACCAGTCATAAATTAAGGAGGCACTTATTACTTTGCGTCAGTTGGCCACTTATGCATTTTTTAAAAAATTGAAAAAGGTTCAGCTAACTTTGGAGATGTGGTGTTCAATATGCAATGTTGGTACATACGGAGTGGTTATATGCTATAACAGCTCATTTTGGGGCAGAAGTTATTTCACTTATTTGTTCCAGAAGACTGAATATCTGGATTATGGACTGTGATGTAATACTTGAAGTATCAGAGTAGATCTGGGAGATCCCGGTCACCTTCAAACAGGAAGCTCACAGAGTGATTTTGGCCTATTCACTACTAACTCAACTTACCACACAGGATTGCTGAGATAAATTGGAGGAGAATGTGGTATATATATATATACCTTGAGCTACTAAAGAAAAGGCATAGGATATAAATCTAATAATAATGATGTGCCAAGATGTCCCAGTGAATGTTGTTTCCCACATTCACATTTGCTATTTTTGTAATTATTATACACTGGCTTCTTAAAATGATCAGATAACTCTGGTTTATTTGTAAATTGCTTTTGAAAGGAATTGTATTCTTAGGTGATGTGACAGGGTAGTTTATTTAACTCTTAAACAGAAGAGTACATATTACTTCCTGCATATGTGCATTGTAAAGATATTGAGCTTGAACTTCAGAAACAATGGAGTTTGCCCCACAGTCATTTGCTTCACAGTCAATCAGCAACCCTACCTTTATATTGAGCTCATTAAACACATCTCCTTTTAAAAATCAAATCAAAGTACTTGTTAACTATTATGCAACACCCAGAACATTTTTTTTTCATTTCTTGAGTGTGAGTTGGCTGCCCTTTTGCCTCTCTGTGATAATTTCATCTCTATAAAAACAGCTGATAAAAAGAGTCCAATGAGGTAAGACCAGATTAAATGACTGAAAGAGGCAAAGCTGGGAAACATGACAAGAAGAACAATCATGAGCTGGAGGGAGGGGCCTAAATGCATTTGAGGAAGTGTTTCCTGAAAACCTTTGCAAATGTTCTTTCTTTGAAATACCATAACATAAGGATCAGAACAAATCTGGAGGACAAGATGCAAAGGCAAAGCCAAAGATCTTGAAGATAAAACAAAGAATTTAGTGGACAACCTGGTTGAATCTCAGATCAATGTAACCCATATATGGAGAAGGGTCCTGATTCACACAAGTGGTAGGTTAGCTGGCAGAATTGGTTCCAACCTACACCCCTGAAGAAAAAGATGTGCTTGAAGACTTCTCCTTAAAAAAAATAATCTCTACACATCCCAAATTAGGATCAGAGATACAGTTGGTCTAGTATCATTTACTTTTATGTACATGTTCTACAGTTACCAGCATAGATTATAGGTAGCATTCTGTTTCTCAATTCATATTCCATATTTCCAGTACATAATTATGGTGTGGAGATATATATTTTGCATTAGCTCAACTGGTATTTTTTGTTTGAAACAGTACTGAAAATTCAACAGAGAATGATAATATAGAACAAACTGAGGACACTTTTTTTTTTTAAAGCTAAAATAAAAAGCAAGATGAAGGATGGAAAATATAGCTGAAATTCGCTTTTTCTTCTTAACAGATTGGGGTGGGAGTAAGAAAAAAGAAATGGTGGGAACACAGGAAAGTTAGAGATGAGAGTTAGTAATATCTGGAACTCCTGTAATCATTTCATGAACAAGGCAGGACAATTGCATGATTAAAAAAAAATCAAAGGTAAAGTATATTTCTCATGTAAACAAGTGGGTTTACTGATACCTATTAGCTGATGGAAGTGCTTGTAATCTAAGGACAATGTTTTATACATGAGAATTAACTACTTAAGCCTGGAAGGAAAAGTGGAAGATTAGAACACAAGATGGGGGAAGAGGCTGTAGATTAAAAGTAGAAAGATGACCCACTTTCAAATCAGAGAAAAAGACAGGAATAAGTAAGTATGGTGTGGCAGGAGAAGGAAGAGAAAATAACTGGTAGGTAAATTTACATTGTTTTTCCATTGTTCTCCAGAAGTGTTTGAAGAAAATTGTGAGGCCTTTGTACTTAGAAACTGGTACAGTTTCTAGCATGTGTTTAACTACAAAGATGAGTGCCAAATGCTGGTGTACTGGCATAATTTGCGCTGCCTCAGTAGCCTGTCTTGGTATGAAGGCTTGTGAGTGGTGCCCTTCTGCCACATGCAAAGGAAGTGACTGATGGAAGCTTTAGCCAGGTTTCAAGTTGCCTGACGGGGTGCTAGTATGGTGCTGCTGCACGGCGATCACTTATCACTCAGGCTATTTCTGCCCACTTGTCTAGCACTCTTCCACAAGTACAGGGTAAATTAGGAGAGGCTGTCATCAGGAAAGCTTCCTCCTATTTCATCCTGTGTCCCTCCTCTGCCTCATCCACGCTTCAGCCAGGCTATTTTTAGACTTCTTCCAAAATCTAGACAACTTGGCATGGGGTCCGAAATAGCCCGAGTGACAGCTCACGGACGTGGGAGAGAGGTTGCTTGCAAGGAGCATCTGAGCAGCCTTCTGCTTCACCCCAGGTACTTGAGCTGGGTCTGTGGCCTGTGACTTGGACCACATGAGGAAATGGGCAGAACTTTTGTCCATTTCACCCCAGTTCCACTATATCCCAAAGTGGTCAGTGCCACAAGGATATGGTAGTCCCAACCAGCAGCATCTGGAAGCAGCCCACAAAGTGTGCAAATTGGCATTTGTGCAGGCAAAATGGACCCTCACCACACCCCAAGTTTATAAAACCAGTAGAAACTTCAGCTACCAGAAATCTCTTGTCAAGCCAAGCAGCCGAAAACCTGCAATGCATTAGTTTTAGACATGGCTGGCAACACCATGCCAGCCATGTCCAGCTATCTTTCCCATTTTAAATGGGCCTTCTGTGCAGCAGAGGAATGGCTGCCTCTCCAGAGACTGCTAGTCCCCTTTTTAAAAGCACAGGTCTAGCGCACTTTCAGAGGACCACTAAAGACAAAGTTTAAAAAAGAGGTCCAGGGCTTGTCTATACCCTTGCCCATAAGGAGCTGAGTGCCAGACATTCTGTGGGCAGATGCCTCTGCAAAATCCAAGCATCTGGCTTCTCCTGCACCCAAAGCCCAGATGGGCATGGCAGGGACTTTCCAGCAACTAGAAGGAGCACACATGCCCACAAGAGCCTCAAGTTGCCAACTGAAGCCAGGCTGTTGTTCCCAGCCCCTGTTGCAACTTTGTCAACAACATGGAGGAGGAATCCAATTAAACAGTCAAGATTTGTGTCAGGAGAAAAGGGAAAAGGCTACTTTACGATGGAATGTATAGTGTGTGTGTGTGCATGCACACATGCCTGTTGCATCCAACAGTTCACTTTCCATAATAGATTTGCATTTTTTCCCAAATGTAATGAAACTTGGTGAGGTTTTTTTGGCAAAGATTGTATATTTCAAATTAGAAACGCCCTTTAGTGACTAGTTACTAATTAACCTCCCGAGCAAAACAAAAGCAGCTGCAGAAAAATAAATAAAGGCAAATAAGTGAGAACATTTCACATGGCTGCTTTAAAAATAAACTTCCCTTTAAATAACTCCCATTTGGAAAGAAATATAACATTTATTTCTAGGCATTTTTCCTTTGTTTTGTGTATTCCCTCCACTCTGTGCTCTGGATTGGGGTGGGTGGACTTCCCTGACGTGATGATCAGAATACGCCGACAGCTTATTTGGGGAAGGGATGGATTAAATTACAAGTTCCCACAGGAGACTATTAATAAAACCTTAGTTCTGTTTCCTAGGACAGATAAAGATGGTTATTTAATATGTAAGAAATTGGTAAAGACAAGCATGGTACCTCCCATTTGCTCCTATGGAGTGACAATCAATCAAGAGAAAAGAGAAGGTGACTTGCAAGGCGAAGAGAGGCAGAAGAGGGAAAAGTCAGAAGCAGTTGCATGCATCTGAAATGGTCATTTGCGTGTCACAACAAATGGAGGAAATGTATCATAAAATGAGGACATCGGAGAGTACAGACACCCATAAAACTTGCACTTGCTGATTGTAACGTATAGATACAACTTCAGGTATAATTACAGTTTATCTCATAGTAATGGCCAGGTGATCCATGTAATTGCTCAGACTGCTGTCCAGAGCTGATATGGAACTTCAAGGCTCTTTCTGCTCCCCTTCCTTCATACGGTGCTGTTCTTTATCTTTCAAGCAGACTTGAATTGGACAGCCTTCAAACAGAGGACTGTTCTTGGTAAGTTAGGACACATGTAACCATAGTTCCAGGTGCCTTCCTTGGACCATGCCTGAGCAGAGTTAGTGGCACCAGACATTATATCATTGGCGGTGTCCCATGTGCTCTATTATCTGCTTCTCCAGCACATGGGAGCAGTAGGGATATTTTAATGTCTTATACATCACTGCAGCACAAGAAGTTAATTCATTTTTCCCAGTAAATTATTAGACTTGCTATTGCAAAATACCAGAAAATTGAAGTGTACTTTCTTTGAATCAGGAATATTCAAAACTAGAAAATATAACACAATATCAAAATCTGTGTGTGTGTGTGTGTGTGTGTGTGTGTGTACACATGCACTCATTCAATTTTGGTCTTTATTTTTTAGCTATATAGCAAAATAGATCCTAATAGATTACCTTCAACTTTACAAATATCTAGGTAAAAATACTGAATAATACTTAAAAAAAGTTTAAAAATGTAAGTATTTTTCCTGAAGGTTACTTTTACATTCCTATGTATTGCCAAACATTTCATTTCCTTTTTTCTTTTTGTTTGCTTTTCCTTCTCCCCATTCCCTTATCCTGTTTGTTATTCCCAGGGTACTGCTGATGCTCCATTTGTTTCAATAAAAACCTCCCCCCCCCTTTCCAATGCACAGTTGCAAACAGATTTCTGGAAATCCATAGACAATGAAATCAATGCTAATAATTAAAAGATTGCTATCACACTATGAGTTCATGATGAATCATTTCCTGTTACATGTAACTATAATTAAAAATAACCATGTTACTTCTGCTAATTTTTTTAACACAGAAATGGGCATTATTTCTCAGCACCATTCAGTTCCCACATGTTCAGCTAGCTTTGAAACAGAGCAGATCTTTTAAAAACTAGCTGCAAGCTTGGGGAGTGGGGGTGGGGGAAAAGGGTCGCACTTAAGTCAAGGGTAAAACCTCTTTACCTCAACAAGGCTTACTTCTCAATAAACATGCATAAAATTAGGCTTTTGATTGATTGATTGGTTGATTGATTGGTTGATTGATTGATTATAGGCCAGCAAGTCATTTTCGACTTCTAGTGATCACATAGATAGATTTTCTCCATGACGCTCTATCCCTAGCCTGTTGTTTCAAGTCTCCCAATGGTGCACTCATCACCTCCATAACTGAGTCCATCCACCTTGCTGCTGGTTGTTCTCTTCTCTTTCCCTCCACTTTCCCCAACATTAGAGCCTTCTCCAGAGAGCTGTTATTCTCCATCCATGTTGTGAGATCCATAGAGAAATAGTGAAATGGAAGGGTATCAAAACTGAAAACCACTGAAAAGCAAATTTTGCAAAATATCTATAAGAATATATGGACCTTGTTAGTCCCAGAGGCCCGCTTGTATTTCCTGTCAGTTCCCTAGCTTTATGAGCAGAAAAGCTGGCTATAGGAATGTTATGCAATGATACATTCTGAATTCCTGTGTTTTAAAACTGGATAAACCTGACATTTCTCTAGACTCTGTCATGAGAAAGAGTAAATAACAAAGAGGAGATGAGAGAAAAGATTAAAACAGCTGCATTTTAGAGTTCTTCTTAAAATGCTTCCTTGTCAGTTTAGTCTTACATATGATTAATAGGAAGGAGCAGAGTTGGCCCAATTAAGTTTTGTGTGGATGAGAACAGTAATCAGTAGCTCTGGAAAAGGCTCAGTAGGATCTGAATTCAAATTGCTGCTTGGATCCAGACCGAAATTAGGAAAAATGGAGCTCTGTTCTCCCATAATTTAGCATGCTGCCAACAACAATAGCCATAACACTTTGGTTTTCAGCAGAATGTAATGTGGCTTAGAGAAGAGATGAAGATGAAGCATGCTACATTTCACAACAATTAGTGCCTAAATATTCATGCTCTGTTTCTAAGTGTTCATAATTTTGTTGCATGGGATAGAATGAGGTGACATTTGCAGTGATCGTAATCCTGTGCCAAGCAGACCAATAATTTTGCAAAGAGAGGAGAGGCCTATAAGAAGTAATTTTTTTTTACTAAACACAAGGGAGTCATGTTGCTATCTTTTTCATTTACTCAAATCTCTGGAAAAGTTCTTCATGGAGATCAGAAAGATTTGTAACCCACTTGCTCCAGCCTGGGAAGATGACTGCCTATTGCAAATTACCCTACTATTTTTCAGGATCTGGAGTTTGACTGGATCCAATGTGTGTAACTGATGTTTACTTGTAGAATTGTAAAGTTGAAAGGGTCTGTTTAGGCCACTGACCTCTCATTTCATGGGAGGAATCCAAATCAGAGCATCCTGAAAGATGACTTGCATATGCAGCGAAGGGGAGCCCATCACCCATTTTGATAACTGGTTTCATAAGTCAGTGCCTCTAACTTCAAAAAGATTATTACAAGCAATTATTCTTACCTGAATAATTTAGGCAGTTTAATAATTAATAGGCAGGAGCTTCATATATTTAGATTTGTAACAAGCTAATGCACCAAGCAAAACTTTATGATATTTTCTTAATTTGGTTACTTACAGACATATTTCTCTGTATAATGGAATTCGCGATATTAGGTGTAATAAGAATAAACCAAAGACTGTGGCTCCTACCACCAGCTTATGATTAGCAGACCAATAGGATTATGCTTAGACAGGAAGGCAGGCAGGCAGGCAACCAGCCAGCCAGCCAGCCAGCCTGGTAGGTGGTTATGTTTGCAATATCTCCTCAGTGCCATTTTTTCTTTATTCTAGGCACAGAAACAAAACTGTGCTGTCCATTCTTTCATGTTTGACTGTGTCAGCAGTAAAAACATTTTCCCCCTCAGACAATGTCCAGAAAGACAAAACAGCCTTGACACCATATCAAAAGGTAGAATTCTTAAACCTTCTGCCTTTCCCATCAGCTTTGGGGTGGAATTGTTCATTCTTGGGAATATGGAACATGTGCTTACTGGTTTCACATGCCAAGAGTTGTCATCCTACTCCCAAGGTTTCCAGGTGCCTTTGCAATAAATTCTATGCCATATTTTAAACATCAGGATTCTCAATGTTGTTACGTTGTTCACATTGAATTCATATTTCCCTACACTACAATGGGATTCATTTGTCTGTTTTTGGTTTAGGATGATATGCAAATGGGACTGAGGTAAATAAGCTATGGCTAATTGAGGCCAGGGTGGTATCCATGGTAGCATCAAAAAAATTAAGATGGTAGTGGTCACTTCCACACAAAGGAGCAGAGTTTGGCTCGCACAGCCAACACTGCCATCTTGACTTTTTTGATCTCCTCCATGGACACCACTAGATGCTGGTACGGCTTAATTTGATGTTTTAAAGGTGTACATGGTTCATTTGTAGTTATAGCTTATTCCTGTTTATAGACCTTGGCTAAGTCTCTATGCTTTCTTACTAAGCTAAGCTTCTAACCTATCTACAGAGGTACACAGCAGGATAACTGAGAAAGGATGGAAAACAAACTAGGGATTGATTGATCAGCTAACAACAAAAACCAGCAAAAATTGTTTATCTACAAGACTGTCACAGGTAATTCACACAATGCACTTAAAGTCTGTCACAACTGAGAAGCAAAGAAATAAAAGCAAACAAAGATGGTGTGTATTGTCGAAGGCTTTCACGGCTGGAATACGAATTCTGCAGTAGCTGAACATGCTCTCAAGCACACTGGACACAAAATCCTATTTGAAAACACAGAGATACTGGACAACACCAACAGCCACTATACCAGGCTATATGTGAGAGTCAGGAGAAGAGGAGTTAAGAACTTACTCTCATCACCAGAACCACGAGGAACAGATAAGAGGATGAGACTGGCCCCTCCCTAAAGAATGCAAGGGAGGTTGGGAGAATGACCCTGGAAATTACTCTCACTCTGAGAAGATTTCTGTAATGGGACTGAAGCCAATAAACCTTGTTGGATTGAATCTGTACTGTCTCCTGGAGTTTCCTGGGCTAATCCTGACACTATACCGGGAAGCCATTGAGATTCACAAACACCAGCACAGTTTCAATAAAAAAGAGGAGAGTCTAAAAATCAACAAAACCTGGCTACCAATCCTGAAAAATACAGCCTGCAAAAGGTCAACGAACTCAGCTCAACCACCAGGTCGTGTGAACAGTTCACACAATGAACATGCTAATCACCCTCAGCAGCCACTCGTTAACAACTCAATAGAAGAAAAAACCCTGCCTAAGCCCCAGGAAGATACACACATATTCTGACACCAAAACAAGCAGCCACTCGTTAACCCACCCACCCACCCCAATCCCACCCAATCCCCCCCCCCCTTCAGATCTCTATAAATACCCACAAAAGGGTCACATCATCCTGGGCACAGAGAGAACTGCTCCTGTCTGTGCTCCTGCCCTCTGAAGATGCCAGTCACAGATGCTGGCGAAACGTTAGGAAACAAAACTTCCAGAACACGGCCACACAGCCCGGAAGACCCACACCAGCCAAAGATGGTGTGATTGATTTTAGCTTAGCACACTACACAAATCCACCAAATTTTATCTCATTAAAAACAACTTTAAGAAAACATGGTTAGTGAAGTTTGTGAACCAGTTTGGCTCTGGCTTGTGTACTTTTTTATTTTGAAGATTCATATAGTTGCCCAAATTACATAATCATGACTCTTGCCAGCATATATCAAATAATATCTCCCAACAATATTGCCAGCTCCCCTCCAACATCAACAAAAAATGAAGTCCATAAACGAACATCTCAAACAACATATAGCCAGAGCCCACCAATCATACATTCCACCTCCCAGAAGATGCGATCATCAACTGTCCTGGCTCAGCACCCTGGGAAAAAGGCAAGTTTTTAAAGCTTTCCTGAAGGGTGACAGGGTTGCTGGCTTATTTAACATTGCAAGGCTAAAACAAATGATAGCTTTATTAACATGTACTTCTTTGCTGATATCTCTCTTCCTTGTGCTTTTTTTCCTGGAATGAAAGGTGGATGTGTACTGAGCTATCTGAATGCTTTTCTCTGAAACATGAGTAACATGCTGGAGAAGATATGTACACTCACAGTAGAAGAAAACATTTGGTTTGTCATCCAGATGGTTTTGAATGCAGACAATGTTTTGTTTGTCTTCACAACTGGACACTGGCATTATGTCTGTGTGCGTATGTGTGTGTTGTTCGCTTTTAATAAAGAAAGATAGCAAGCTGGAAAAGCAATACTGACGCTGCATACTTTTAGGTAAACATGTTATCTAACCTATCAAAGCATTAAAAAACAGCATGCCTTTGGCAGAGACATTTCCAGGTTAAAAAAAACCAGCAACATTTCAATATCCTGTATTTATTGGATAGTAATATTGACTTTCCCAGTATGAGCCTTCCGCATGAGACTCCAATTCATTTTGATGCAGGGACAATCAACCTGATAGAAAAAAGAAAAATCTATCTTCACATCATAAGCAATGCTGGCTATATTTAGAGAAGTTTTTTTTTCCCCCAATTTCTTTGTGATGGATGTATCATGTTTTAAGCACATCTCTCTCTCTCTCTCTCTCTGTATATATGTGTGGGAGTATGGAGTCAGGGTGTGAAACATGGACTCTCATCCCCAGAAGAACGAACACGAGATAAGAGAATGAGACTGGCCCCTCCCTAAGGAATGCAGAGGATGTTTGTGGGGTGACCCTGGGAATTGCTCTCACTCTGAGAAGATTCTGTAAAGGGAGTTGAGCCAATAAACCTTGCTGGATTGAATCTGTATTGTCTCCTGGAGTTTCCTGGGCTAATCCTGACAATATGTATGTTATAGCCATCCTGAGAAAATGCATTATTTTAGACTCTGCAACAAGATATATTTTTGAAGTTTTGTTGCCTGTCCCCTCCCTCTGCCCCTCTTGGATATGGCATCTTGCTATAACACCCAAATCTGCCCCACATAGTTAGCTAGTGGTGTTTGCCCTTCAAACAAAATTTAAAATCTCAAGTTATATATAAAGTTGGCCACACAGAAGGCTCTTGGATCTAGCAGAGGTTTGGGGTAGTATCGAAAGCAAGGCACAGTTAACCAACTTGTAATTACAGTTGTGCTAAGATCAGGTAATGCAGAGAAGAGCCACAAAAGAGAGCAGAAAAACTCTTTTGAATGCCACATGTGGAACAGCAGACAGTTCGCAAAGGCTGATGTGTAGCTGATAGGCAAATATGCTGTGATTTAAACATTTATTCCTTATTACCTACTTGCACTTCCAAATATGTATGGTTTCATTGTGTGATTTTCACTAAACTTCACTATTAAAGTATTTCTTGAATATGAAGTTTCTCTGGCAAGCCTAGGAACCCTGAATGAAATGCAATAATGAAGTTTTTCAGTGTCTGCCAAAACAATAATTGTAAAAGCTCAGCAATTTCTGGTATGAAGAAACTTTACTGATTCAGAGCCTGGTGGACTTAACTACCTTTCAGGGCATAATAAAGGATTCAGTACTTCTGCAGAGTACTGAAGAAGACAAAAGCAGCTGTTCAGGAGACACAAACTCAATTAATTTAGAGCCCTTAAGAACTATTTGTGACTCCCAACACTTTTTCTCTCTCTAGATTAGAAGTTAAAAAATTCTTTTAAAAAATCCCATCATGGGGACTTCTGGGGAAGAAATGGCAGACTGAAGATGGCTCTGTGAAAAGCAAAGCCAACGACCACGGCAGAATAAAGAGCCAGTGAGTAGACCTGCTTTTCATAATTCCTTTCCGGACAAGGAGAGGACTTGAGATTGTCCAAAAGTGCTCTTTACTGTTGCTCCTCATGAGGAGACTGCAAGGCAGTGGTCCCTGGAGGGTTTAGAGCTCTGAGAGATGAGGGAATAGCCATCTTGCTCAAACCATGGTTGGCACCTTTGAAATGACACTAAATTTGCATACTTCCTTTTCTACAGGTAGTCCTTGAGTTACAACCATCAGCGACTGTTTGAAGTTACAACGGTGCTAAATAAAGGGACTTAAAACTAGTTTTTGAAGTTCTGGCTGTTGCAGCACACCCACGGTCATGTGAACAAAATTCGGGTGCCTGGCAACCAGCTTACACTTACGACTTGTTGCAGTGTCCTGTGGTCATGTGATCACCATCTGTGCTTTTCCCCGCCGGTCTCCCCCAAGCAAAGTCAATGGGAATCCAGCAAGGAAGGTCACAAGTCGCTGGGGTAAGTCTCCCTCCCCCACCCTTTTTTGCTCATATGCACCCTGCATGCACATACTCTGCAGCCTTTTTCCTCAGCCTCCCTGCAATCACACACACACATGCACATACCCCGCACCCTCTTTCCTTGGCCTCCCTGTACTCACACATATGGATCCCATGCCCTCTTTTCCCAGCCTCCCTGAGATTGCGTGCACCCCACGCCACAATTTCCCGGCCTTTTTGAGCTTGTACCGCATCAAGTACCCCCTCCCCCAACTTGTGCATGGCCTGTTCCCTCACCCCACTACAGCACCCCTCTGCTCCTTACCTGGGACTCCCTCTGCTTCCTGCTTAACAACCCACGTATCTTGGGTTACAATGACAACCAGGACTGCCTGGATTGGCATTGCTAAGTGATGTGGTCACATGACTTTGCACTTTACGATTGCATTGCTTAGCAATGGCAATCCTGGTCCCAGTTGCAGTCGTAACTTGAGACTACCTGTAATCACTTTTGGAAATTGCTTGTCAATGGCTTTTCAGCTATTAGGAACCTTGGGATTGACAAGTTTTACAGCACCAGGTGAGTTTTCTTCAATCCTTAGTGAATCCTTTAACAAACCAAGGGAGTAACCTGGATAATTTTCCTATATTGGATTTACAAAAGAGGCTTTTTAAAGTTTTGAAGAATTTTGTGAGAAGGAATAAAGAAAAAAAAGAAAAAAAATGAAGTTCTAGGACATTATTTGAAGGGACTAAAGATCAAGATTGTTAGAAATAAAAGAAGGAATATAAAGTTGTTTTATCTGATCAAGGTTAAAATAGATATGTTATTATCTCTGGTAACCCTTAATGGACTTTTGCTGACATCAGAACTGAAATAACGAGGCTTTAAGGATTTGTTTATAGATAAGAGATGGGATATGAGAAGAAGAGATCATTTGTTGTATTTTAAGAGAAGGTGATAAGCTACTAAAATTGTTCATACCTGTTGTGATGAAGGGGGAAGTCATTTCTTTATATACAGGTATTTCTTTTCTTTTTCTTTACTATATTCTTATTTTTTCTTTCTTTTCTATTTCATTTTCTATTTTTTCCTCTTTCTTTTTTTTTTTATTTTCTGCATCTTTTACTTTTTATTCTTTTTTAGTTTGTGTTAGTTTTTATTTTTGCAATTGTAATCTTTAATAAAATTACTATTAAAAAAATCCCATCATGGTGTGAGAAGGTGAGAGGTAATAGGAAACTGAATTTTGAACTACAAAATCTCCTCCTCTTTATCTACAAATGGATGCCAATTTAGATCTACCTGTTTTTGATGTTTGACACTTGAAACTGTAGACACATTTTGCTAAGAGGATGTATTTTAAATAATTGACTGGGATCATTTGTGTTTTATTGGACTTCCCCTTCATTTCCTTAAAATCTTGTTTTTACATAGACATGCAAGCAGAATTTTATCTGAACCTTCCTGTAAATGGATAAATTTCTGACTTCCTGTAAGAATATAGAAAGCTTTCTTCGTTAAGTTGGATCATTGGTTTATATCTAGTCCAGTACAGTCTATGTTTGCAATATCTGGTTTGTGTTGATGTCTCCAGTTTTTTCAAGTACTGGAAAATCTGCATACATTTATCATTTAGATCTTTCCTTAATATACAGAAATTTTATATGCAACTATCCTGAATAAACATTGCTTTATAAATGTAAATTTCACCAATGTTTACTTTTTAAAAAATGAATTCCTTTGATGTACATTTTTTTAGTAGTTTAGTAATTAGTAATCCCAATATTTTCCTAAAGTAGAGGTATATATGCACAACTTTCTCAACTCTATCAGCTTTTGTGGATACATCTTTTACAAATAACTCCTCCCACCCCTTTTTTTTGTACAGAAAACGATCGGTAGCAGTGATTATGGTATTCAGCTGCTCCATAGTCCATTTTTGTGGATTGTACAACATAGTTCATGCTGATTTCTTTCATATTCCTCTGTAGCCCAGTACAGTCCACCGCAATCATCTGCCACAAGCAGTTGTAGGCAGTTGTCAAGGTGAAAGTCTTTTCTGTTACTAACTACCTGGTCTTTATAACTGGAGAAACTACAGATTGGACCACAATCCAGTGTGCAAAACCCACACTAGGGCATGTTACTATAGACCCTACTAAGAAAAACAACAGTATTTCCAGATCCTCCTCAGATGAATGCTTTGTTATTGAAATTGAAGCTCTGTAATAAGCAATATACAACTTGTCCAGTGAAGGACTTTCTGAAGCTTTCCAAGCTCCTATTAATCAAAGAGTCCATTCAGTGTGCATTTAAGCTTCAAGGCGAGGTCACGGGCAATTGTATTCTCTCTCTGGAAAATACTGACTCTTTTAATTCTCTGCAGACTTTTAGTGATAGGCCCATCATGATAGCTTCTTGGTAGATTTCCAGAATTTGGCAAATGCTGCTGCTTTTAGAGTTTGAACAGCCCTTCATGTTGTTTCATTTATTTTAAATGGTGTTGCTGCTGGTGTGACAGTGGCTTATATGGTTCTACAGCAGTGTTTTTCAAACTTGGCAACTTTAAGATGTGTGGACTTCAATGCCCAGAATTCCCCTGCCAGCACTGTTCTAAGGCATGAAAATGGCTTCCAGAATACACGTCCAGTATATGCCAAATTCCACAAGCTTATCATGAATGTTTAGTCAGAAACAGAATCTACTAAAACTAGGCTTTAACCTAAGAGTTGTTTTTATATGTGCATAACTATTTTGAAGTGTTGAGATTCAGATACAGATTGTACCTAACTGTATCTAAAATTGCATAATTGAGGAATAAGCCCCCAGTCTAGGAATACATTTTTCTGTTCAGATAGTTTTGTAACAGTGACTCTGAGAGCATTTGTTCTTTTCGATTCCGAACCTTCAAATGTAGACATTTTCAACCTGAGGTTACTGACAATATACTGACATGGGGTTAAGCCTGCATTATGTTTGTAGAACATGAGTCTGAACAGATTTTTCTCTCTAAACCAGTGTTTTTCAGGCTTGGCAACTTTAAGATGTGTGGATTTCAACTCCCAGAACTTCCCTCTTGCTAGCTTCAACTTTCCTCCCCCCTTTAAGAGCACATTTTAGAGTTGCCAAGCTTGAGAAACACCGTTCTAAACCATTACTATGAGAGTTGGAGAAAAATCCCTCCCTTAGTTGGGAGCAAGATGATGTACAAGATTAGTGTACCCATCCAGTGAATGAAACTTTCAGCACACAACTTTTGAAATAATTCATGATTGTAATCCAGCCTGTCAGAGAATAATGTATTCACAGACCACTGATTGTTCACTCAATATACAGTGATACATTTCCCTTTTCCTTTTCAGCCCTGTGATTTAATTCTGACAGCTGTCTTTCACACAGATTTGGAAACTTTAATATGAGAAATATTTTCACATTGGAAAGAGGTGGGTTTCGGCTGACAAATTCCCATGATGTTGGCTTTATATCAGAGTGTGCATTAGGAAAATATCCCCAGCCAAATTCTTTTCAACAGAATTACCTCATGAATCATTGCAGCAATGATTTAATGTTAAAAATCCAGGAAACACTTTTTAAGAAAAAATGCATGTAAGATAAATAACTTTAAATCAAAATGTTATATTACCTTTCTATAATTCCTATCAAATTCAAAGTTTGTATTAATTAAGTCTGAGATATTTTTATCTTCATTTTGTTTATTGATTATGATGATTGATTATGTGTCATCAAATCAGTGTCAGCTCTTATCTATGACCACATTGATAGATTTTGTTAATGATGATCTGTCCCCAATCTGGTCCTTCAGGTCTTCCAACAGTGCACCCATTGTCACTGTAACTGAGTCCATCCACCTTGCTGTTGGTTATTCTCTTCTTTCCTTCCACCTTTCCCAGCATTACAGACTTCTCCAGAGAGCTAATGTGTCCAAAGTATGATAAATTAAGCCTGGTCATTTGTATCTTGAATGAGAACTTTGGGTTGATTTGTTTAAAGATCAATTTGTTTGTTTTCTTCGCTAACTGTGGTATTCTCAGGAGTCTTCTCCAACAAATTTTGCTTATAAGAATCCTCTCTTACAATGCCGTTAATTCCTTTATTCATACAGTGATATGGACATGTTTATCCCATTTAACCTTTATGCTGTTCTGATTTCTACAACACTACTCTTACTTCTTCTCCTACATTAATCTTTAATAGCATATGGCCAAAGAGCCTAGCGCAGTGCCAGTAGGCCCACAGACATCTTCCTTGGCTTCCAAGCTTTATGCCCCACCTCATTTTATATATGTTAAGTTACTTTCTGGAGAATAAAAATTCATGGACGTTAGCCTGTTGAGAAGCAAAGTACCAGACTCAAGCATACTTCTAGGCTTGATATATATCTTGGAAGCATTCTTAGAGCTCCATGTATCTGAATGCCTTGGTGTTTAGAATTTTGTCTCCTATAGGAGAGATCACTAAATAATTAGGGAATCCTAGTGGAGGTGCAGTTTAGATCTTTTCACAGCTGTTATACAAAGTGTACTAGCTTTTCAAAAAGCTTCTTAATGCTAGGGTGATTGCTTTCACTGACATTTTTATTTCTGTTGTTATTGTTATTTTTTTCTGTTGTATCCCACCTTTCCAGCCCTAGGATACTCAAGACAACTAAATAGTATCGTATATCTGTGTTTATGCTTTGAAACTCAGATAGGAAATACAAAAGCAACAGCTACAATTATTACTATTCCGGTCAAAAAGCCTTGTTGTATAGAAAAGTCTGGACTCCTTTCCTAAAGGCAGAGATGTGTGTTGCACAGCTCAAGAGCAACACACAAAAAAGAGGCTTCTGAAATTGGCAAGATCTTTCAGTGTAAGCTTTAGTGCTTGGACATGTTCATGCAGGAGCATGCAATCCCTCTAGTAGTGAGGCACTAAGATTGCAAGGCTTAGAACCAACATTATGAACTGAATTGACAACGATCTGTACAGATCTTTCAGCTCAGCATAATGTGAATCTCGCAGAGTTTTTTGGTTTTGTTTTTTGTTTTTTGCCCTAACTAGGTTTTGGTGTCATTAATTCATTAGAGAAAGCTTTTGAGGTATGCGGGTGATCAGGGGTTATAACCAGAGCTACCAGGAAACAGAAAATCCTTGAACTCATCTTGAGTCAAGATTAAATATAAAGAATTAAAGCCCAATTCTTTCCTAAGCCTTGTTATTGGAAAAGCACCAAACATCATTCTTGCAGAACTTTCATACTTAGTGAGAAATCTTTGGCTTTTGAATCAATTCCAGTGTACAAAGAGTAATATAAAACCTAGAGCAAAGGCATTCTCACTTTTTGACCTAGTTTTTGGTTGTTGGGGCGGGGGGGGGGGGGGGAGATGCATACAGTATTGAAACAGCTGCTAGAACTATTAAGAGCAAATGAAGCCAGTATTTTGCATGTAAGAAATTATACTGAGACTGGAGCAGTAAAATATATCTCGTATTTAATTAGGGTTTTTTTTTTTTCTGTAGGGTTTCCTGTTATTCTCCACTTTAATTTAAAATCTCCATGTTACTTGCTGGGTGAAAATTGCAAATGGAAATAAGCTCTACACAATATGTCTATTATTTTATTTTATAAATAGAAAATTACATTTGAGAAATAAATTACTGGATATATCTTGCCTGCATTTTGTCTCTAAACCAATTATACACAGCATATCACTAAATTTGAAATATTCAGCTAAACTCCCATATTCTGCATAAGTGAGGTGCTGAAAAGTTCATTCTGTCCTATGTAAATGATTTAAATAAAATCTCTTAAGCTGATTGGAAGGAGATAACACCTCTTGATTTCTTGCATATTTAACCTGTGGAATTCACTACCCCAAGAGGTGGTGATGGTCATTAATTTGGATGGCTTTAAAAGGGTGTTGGATAAATTAATGGAGATAGATCACTTTGTGGACTATTCTTATCAGAGCTTGAAAATTATTTGGAGTTTGCTTGAGCACAACAGCTTAAATCTCTGCTATTCAGGAAAACAGCCTAATTTTTTCAAGCTTCTGCATGAGATTGAAAAAACGTGAACCAGCAGTGTAATCTACTGTTAAAAAAGTATATTCTATTTTGGAGTGTATTAATAAGGATATAGAGTCCATATCACAGGAAGGAACTGTCTCTTTCTACTCTGTCTTGATTGATTATGTGCCATCAAGTTGGTGACAACTACACAGATAGATTTTTTTCCAGGAAGACCTGCCCCCAACCTGGTCCTTCAGATCTTCCAATGATGTACCCATTGCTGCTGCAATTGAGTCCATCTACCTTGCTGCTGGTTGTCCTCTTCTCTTTCCTTCCACCTTTTCCAGCGTTATAGAATTCTCCAGAGAGTGATGTCTTTGCGTAATGTGCACCCAAATTGGATAATTTGAGCCTGGTCATTTGTGCCTCAAGTGAGAACTCTGGGTTGATTTGTTTGATGATCCATTGGTTTGTTGTCTTGGCTGTCCACAGTATTCTGGAATGAGGTTTCCCCTGAGATTTGAAAGGCCCCCCACCCTACTGGTGGTTCTGAAGTCCTGGCTCTGTGCCTGGGCCTTTGGCAAGCATGTGATTGAAGCCCTCTTTTCTTCTTTTTCTTTGTTCCCATCTGAGTTTGTTATCTCTGCTATCTTTGTTATTTTTTGTTTTGTGTTGTTTTCTTGTTTTATTTTTTTTTTAAACAATTTGTAAACTACCTAGTGTAATGGGGGAGACAGGGGCATATAAATTTAATTAATTTCATTTAATTTATTCTCAGGAGTCTTCTTCAACACCAGAGTTCAAAAGCATCAATACTCTCAAAGGCACAATACAATCAAAGGTCTTTCTATAATCAATGAAGCACATAGTGACTTCTTTTTGATATTCTTTGGCTTTTTCAATTACCCACTGTGCCATCAGCAGTAATGTCTCATGTTCCTTGGCCTTCTCTAAAGCCAGCTTGAACATCTGGCATCTCCTTTTCTATGTAGGGCTCTAATCTGCATTGGATAGTCCTAAGACTACTTAGTCTTAGTCAGGCCCTAATTGGAATACTGTGTCTAGGCACCACAATATTAAAGGGATATCAACAAATGGAGGTGCATTCACAGAAAGAGTACCAAGACAGTGAGGAAACTTAAAACCAAGTTCTGTGAAGGATGGTTAAAGGAACTGGGTATGTTTAATCTGGAGAAGAAAAGATTGACAGGAGATATGATTGCAGTCAAAGGTTGTCATATAGCAGGAGGAGAGGACTTGGTCTCTCTCCTCAGAGGGCAAGACCAGAACCAATGGGTTGAAACTACAGGGAACTAGATTCAGGTCAGATATTAGCAGGAATTTTCTTATGGTAAGAAGTGTCAATCAATTTGCCTCATGAAATGGTATGTTCACGTTCACTGGAGGACTTCAAACAGAGCCAGATGGTCATCTGTTAGAGAAGTTGTAGTGGATCCTGCACAAAGCAGTGATTTGGATAAAATGACTTCTGAGATCTCTAGCACTTACGGTTCTAGTTGAGCTAATGGTCTGAGTTTGAATAAAGCAGATTACTATATCTCTAAATTTAAGGCTAGCATGCTTCTAATAGAGCTACACTTTTCTGAAAGTTTTACAAATTAAGAGAAGATATAAAGAATGCAAGGATATGACCACGTTGCTGTGCAACCTCAATAAAAGTTCATTTAAAGGATTCCCCCTCCCCATGTTTTCAAATGATAATGTCATTTGCAGTTGTTTTTTCCATAAATTATCAGAAAAATGAGTTCTAATTTTACTAAAAATGATGCTCTAAATTATCAGTTTCAACCAAAGGAAATAAGAAATTTCCACAAAGCTTCTTCCAAGTCTTTCTTATAGAGGTAACCCACCCACACACACACACATGTTACTTTGTTACACAGAAGATGCTTCCTGTTGACCCAGCAGGTAAAGTGGATTGACAGAGGTCCAGGAGCCAAGCTCAGCACGCTTTCCCAATTTTGTTTTATAAAACTGAGAACAGTGCACCACCACTAACAAGTTGAGTGAAACATTCCTTCTTGTTAGAAATTATGTGTTCTCAGAAACCTATGAGTGGGCTTATATTTCCTGATAGTTTTCCCTCCAGACAATTACTCCTCCACAGTGACATCTTTCAAAATATGTTCTCTGCCGGGCTGAAATATTAACTTTGTTTGTTACAGAATGAACGTGTATAAAGCTTCGTAATGACAGCTACCTGATTGTTTTCTGAACAATTTCATATAAGCAGTGTATTTTGCTCCTCCATTGTGAGAGTGTGGAGCAGAGGGGTGAAGAACGTACTTTCTCCCCCGCTCCTCGGGGGATGAGAGTACGTTCTTCACCCCTCTGCTCCACACTCTCACATCCATTTAGCAACATGCACTTCTTTGCGTTCCCTCACTGTCTTTTGGGTATCGCCTGCAAAGAGGTCAGAAAGTATCCGTGGCAGGAGCTGTCTCTCAAGATCAGCCCAGCTTGTCCGTGGAACTTCTGATTAACATTCCACTGAGCTTAATGAGCTTGGGAGCAGATGAAGCCACGGAGTATGGAGACACCTCACTGAATAATTCAAATGTGAGCATTCATGACATCATCAAACATAGGTTCACTTTTAAATCAACCTAACCTTTATTCAGCAAGGACAGTGAAGGTGATAAAATAAAACATTTCTGCGTAGCAATTTGGCTATTATATTCAGGGGCCAGAAAATGCAAGAGCTTTGTATTTACAAATGCATTCATTCATCCAGATTATGTGTATGTAGAAGAGGACTTATACTAAAATTAATCATAGCAAGTCAACCAAGTAGTGAATTATTGCATCAGTATTTTGTGAAACTAAGATCTAAATAATTCATCTTCATTAATTATTATTTAAATATTTGCAAATATTATCATAGGCTTTAGTGATGTTTCTAAAAATTATTGTAACTGTATTTCACAGAGAATTTCTTTACAGTGGGCCTCTCCAAATTGTTTTTTAAAATGGATTAAGCCAATTTTGTGCCTTCTGATTCAAGTGGTTCTAAGCAGTGGATAACTTCTACGCCAAGAAATAAAGCAAAAACAATGAACGTACTGAGCTCCTTCCTTTAATGTGGCAGCTCATTCATTTCAGTTATGTAAGAAATGGCTATCAAGCCCCAGGTGGGGTCAGGCAATGAATTGGTTTAGGACAAGCAAATCCTAAGGGTTTTTTTTCCCCCCCAAGCTAAAGGCTGCATTTAGCTTTTAAATAACATACCAGAGGCTGCATGCCAAAAAGTGAGCAAGGCCAGGACAAAGGAATAGATGGGGTCATGGCAGCAATTCAAGTTTCATTGAAATGAAATGGAATTAATTAAATATAGTTAATAAGATTATCCCCATGTATTTAATAATTTTCCCTTTTGTCCAAAGTGCCTGCAGGGAGAGGCATGAGAAAGTGGGTCAAAAAAGTCAAGATGATGGCCATGACCATGCAATCTAAGCCCAACCCCATTTCTCACATTGAAAGCTACAGTTCAGTAAACAGCAGAGCCAGAAAGAAATCATGTCAGCATAAATCATTTGAGCTGTAGCAGATGTTCTCAGTCACATTAACAGTGTTAGAAGAACCTTCTTCTCTTCAGTACCCATATTAACTTTACAGCTGTACTCAGACATTCTAGCAACAAATTCTTGAACTTCTCAGTTATGGCCCTGACCATACCCTCTGAAGTTCATTCAGCCCTCACCCAGTTGGTTGTTCATAAAGCAATAAAACTGGTTTTGTTCAGAGTGATGTTTGGTCCCCATTGGTGCTGTGGGCTGTCTTTTGTTTCATTTTACCGGATTTTGCAGTTTGATTTGTATACTTTAGCTTAATTGGAAGCTAGCATTTTTATTGAGAGGGTCTGAGGGATGAATATGATATTTTTATGTTTTTATTGCATTTTGTCATTGTAAATTGCCTGGGATTTTTTGACTGGGTGGTACATACATTTTTGTTTTCAGTGATGCTGTACCAGGTAGCCAGACTGAAAATGGCTGTCACTGTGAGCAGCCAGACAATTTGTACGGACATCAGAGGTGTGGCTAGCTGACACAGCATGGAGGTGGTACTTCCTTGATATTGCCCTGTTCCCCTTACTCACATTGAGCCAATATAGGACCAAAAAGTCAGCATAGGTTATTTGTATCTCTTTCTTTGGTCATTTTAAGTCTGGGAATCATCCGTTGTAAAGGAAAAGCAGCAGCTAGGTACCTTTGAGCCCTTGCCATGGTAATTAAACTTGCCTACAACAAAACAAGGCCGTAAGTCAACGGTGGAATTTGCATTGTGTATGTTAAATATAAGGTTCAGGTCACTTGAATCCAATGAACTCTTGTGGCAAGGCTGGGAATGACCTTTGCTGGCAGTTAGTATAAACAATCTGGTGCTGGGAGGGTCATCGGGTTGGCTTTTGTTAAGCCATCCCTTTGTGCCTGCTAGTTGGCACTGCAGGATTCATGCAACAGCTATCACAAAAGTCAGCTAAAGGCTTGGCTTTGCGTCATATCCAAAAAGAGATCGTGAACAAAAAGATAGATGAATGCTTAAGCAGGATTAATTTTCACACGATTTGAGTTTGTTTATTTCTTTAATTTCTCTCCAAATGCATCCCCTGGGCTCAGAGTGAGCTACAGAGGTTATTCTTAAATGTGAATAGCTTTATTCAGTGTGCACTGACAAGCTTATACAATGAAAAAAGTTGGGATGGGAGGAGAAGACAAATGAACTGTGACACTGCACTCTAAAAACAAATGAAACACTAATATAACAACATAAAAAATAGCCCTCTTTCAAAGCGCAGGGCTTCAGTCCTGGCAACTGCCTGCTAATTGGTTGTTTGTTAGGGAAAGGGGGAAAGGGGATAGTTTTTCTGAGGCTTCACGTAAGAGACCTGTGGCTTTTTGAAACCAAGCTCCCTGCTCAGCAGCCAATCCTCTGGCAAAGGTGATTTTCAATTTATTTCATATAGTAAGAGTATATTTATTAGGCTGTGCATCTTTTCAAAAGGGTCCTTGGTCAGTTGTTCAAAAGAAGTGCTGCTTCAGCTGAAACTATAATGCAGACTAGTGCTCCACTTGTAACTAGTAGAATAGTGCAACTCCCCAGTGCAGCAACTGTAGGATTTGCACAGGCACAGAGAATGTCCGTGCGCACAGCACGTGTCTCAAAGCCAGAGCAGGCAAGAGAGAGCAAAGTGCCTCAGAGAGGAAAGCACCTCATCAAAGTGGATCGCCCGGACCCTTGTTTGACTTTTATTTCTTTTTCTTTTTAGATTCTTTTGACAAGAATGAAAAAATAAATGGGAAGCTGGCACAGTAAAGAGGCAAGCATCAAGTCTAGTGCCAGTCATGCCTCTGGGCCCTCTGTAGGTTGCAGAGACATTCCCACTAAATAAAACCCGGGTGGTGTCCTGACCTAGTTATTATTTTGGAAATTAGCCTACCGGCCCAGAAATATGGAAAGCTAAGTTAGGGAATAATAGGAAAAGTGGGGGTGCAGATGGGATCCCAAGGAACAATGTCACCGGCTTGCCTTCTGATTAATGGTTGCTTTGAACATGGCAGCCAATTTATGATAACACCTGCAACATTTATTCATTTTATTTATTTACTCGATTTATATAGCAGCCCATCTCACTTTTGCCTGACTCTAGGCGGCTTACAATACAACACATAAAGACACAAAATACATAATACACAATGTAAAACAAAAATAGAAACACAAAATTAAAAAAAAAGTATCCTTAATTCTAAAGGTGCCCTTTGCACTGAAATCAGGCTATCCATGATTTAAGCGAGCACATTTTCTCTTTCCTGGTGTTGCCCTTGCTGAGCCTGAACATCTCCTATGAAACCTTTATGAGGCATCTCCCTTGTCACAAGAGTTAAAAGACCAAACAGTGCCAATCCTCTGCTGCACATTCTTTATAAAACAGGATACCAGAGAGTGCAGGTTAGTTCCATCAGAATTGTTTCCTTTATTTTTGTTCTGTGCAAAATTGTTTCCTTTATTTTTGTTCTGTTTTTATGCTTGCACTTTCACTCGCCTGCAAGTGCAGGCAAGGGTTTTTATACTTTATTGTCATCTCCCAATGCCGGTCTTTATAGTTGAAGAAACTCCATTGGTTCCTTTTTTAGTCCTACCCCTGGGCGAGCACGAAATGAGCCCAACAAATTTCTATCACTTCTGTGCCGCTGAGCTTGTTTCCTTTTCCATAAGAGAGCTCATGAATTCTCAGTATTTTAAGGCACGTTATCTTCCAGTCTTCAATCCACTCTCAGTAGCTTTTTTAATAACTACATTTTCACATCACTGCACACATGACATCAGAACACAACAATATAAGAAGAGCCAAGTTGGCTCAGACTCAAGATCTATCTAGTCCAGTGTTTCTCAACCTTGTCAACTTTAAGTGGTATGGACTTCAACTCCCAGAATTCCCCAGCCAGGTGGCTGGGGAATTTTAGGAGTTGAAGTCCACACCACTTAAAGTTGACGAGGTTGAGAAACATTGATCTAGTCCTTTCCTCTGTTCCCACAGGTGCTGAGGGTTCTTTCATAGATGCTGAGGAGTATTCCACAAGCAGGAGGGACACCCATCAGCAGTGCATTTTTCCATATGATCCACATGAAACATATGCTAAGAGGCTTACCGCCTTGATCATGGAAGTAACATGTCATAACACAGCACCACTACTATTTCTATTACCCAGTCCTTCCAAGGTGCTTTGAAGTCTTCTGTGTCATGGGCTTCATTCCTACTAACCTTAAAACACTGAAAACAGATAGAAAAACAGATAGGAAAAAAAAATGAAATCTCCTCAGGTCAAGCTCTACTCCTGGTGATTTCATGGAGACGTTATTATTTTGAATGATGCAGAAGTGATTTGCCGTTTGCCACTGCTGGGTTCTTGTCCTACTTTCTTCTAAGTAGTAACCCAGTTTGACCCTGTTTAGCTTTTCATTATTAATAAAGGCCAGGGGAGTGTGACACTTGCCCATCAATAAAACAAAAATCTTCTCATCCTCACTGCCCACAGGGAGGAGAAAAAACAAATTGCTAGCTGGGCCCAAAGAGACAAACAAACAAACGAGCAATCAGCTTGGCTGCCCAAGGATGAGAAGTTGTCCAAGGCACCATCGACAGATTGGTGTATGTGCTGTATGTGGCAAGTAGATACTGAGGGAAATGGCCTTCTTGAGCCTCTGTCTCCTAAATCACTAAATCACTCTCCTAAATCATTTTGTGTCATTAGTCAAACTAGCTAATAGATCATGAAAAACCACACTATTGGACCACCTCAAATGTAAGTCTATGTGTTCTCCCAGTATTTGCATACAACAATGATACTCGCTCCTGGTTACCTTGTGCTGCCTATTGTAGTACAAAAAAGCAGCTTTAGAAAGCTAACTCGTTACCTGAATTAGCCACATACATGAGCAGCAGGGTTAACAGTTGCGCTGAATGCGAAAGTAGCCCAATGCAAGAGCATTTCTTCACATATGGAAATGATGAAATCATTACATCAAGAACACTGTTTTGAACTGGGATATCTGTGATACATACTCAGCTACTGCTGAGCGGTATGAGCAGCTTTCCCAATGTGTTGCTTGTTTGTTTGCTCACTGGATTTATGGCCACGCTTCTGATCTCATTGCCTGCCTTGCAAGAGGCTAAGCACATGATTAACTTGGCACCATTCTCTCAAATTAAGAGCGTAATGATAGTAAAATATTATTGTCCCTCCATTTCATTCTCAGTATAAGGTAGAGTATGTGCTCCTTTTGTTTCATATATCATTGTTCCTTAAATTCTCTCATGGGCTTTTTGAAAACCCTTTTATCCCGCTAAAAATAGGTCGAAAGCAATGAGTTTTAGAACAAAACTGTTCTAGCTCTGCTTTCTATCTTTCCCATTTTATATTGTTTCTATCCTATAATTTCTTGGATAATATGCAATGTAACCTCAAAGTGACCTCACTATAGCAAGATCAATTAAAAGTATAATAAAACTGCAGATAGCAAAATAGTAAAACAGCGGAAGCAGTTTGAAAAACAGCATAAAGGCAAATAAATCCAAGTTAATCTTAACTGAAAATTGTCTGCTTGATAAAACTGTCTTGATGCTCATTTGAACCTGGACAATGGGAGAGAGCCAATAATACCTTTTGGATAAATTACTTTCTAATCTGCAAGCCAGTTGTTTCATTATATTTGTGGCTGATTCAGATAACAAAAACTCTTTACTAAATTATAATTGTAATTACAATTATAATTATAATAATAGTCTGGCTAGCAGACATTGCAATACCTGGAGACAACAGAATAGAAGAGAAAGAACTGGAGAAAATCACAAAACATAAAGACCTGCAAATAGAAGTAGAAGGATTATGGCAAAAGAAAGCAAAGATAGTACCAATAGTTATAGGCGCCTTAGGTGCAATCCCAAAACATCTGGAGCACCACTTGAAGACCATCAGCATTGACAAAATCACCACCAGTCAATTGCAAAAGGCAGCTTTACTTGAAACAGCTTACATCCTGCAACAATACCTTTAACACCATCAAACAACAACATCTGCCTATCTTAGGTCCTTGGGAAGGACTCAGTAGGCGGATAAAAATGCAAAATCCAGTCTAAACATCTGGCTGACTGTGTGACCAACCACAATAATATCTATACCATAGGCAAGGGAAGGCAAGGGATTCATTTTTCACCCTTCCTACCTACTCACTACAATCCTCGGAGTTGTAATCCCATATAGTTTTGGAGCTTTCTAATGCTCAGAAGTAGCTATTCAGTACTGTAATAAGCTGCATCAGGTAAGGGACTTGGCAGAAAGTGGATGTTCCCCCTTGTTGGAGTATGATCTTCTACTCTCAAAAAGCAAACATGGATATATAAGATGGATATCTTATCTACAAGATGGATCCTATCTCAACTGACCTTTTATTCTCTTACTTTTCTGAACTTTCAGACTGCTATTTTCTGTATCAACATTGATATTTTCTATTTTTTCAAGTATTGAAGAAGGAGCCAGCAGTAGCAGCATCTTGAGCTATCAAAATGTTTGCCACAAAAACATGTAAAAAATATGAGTTAAAGGAGCAGAGGCTGATAGAGATGGAGCAAGTATTTATTTATTTATTTATTTATTTATTTATTTATTTATTTATTTTTATGTATCACATTTATATAGCTGCCCATCTGATGTTCGCTGACTCTGGGCAGTGTACACAATAAAACAATCCAAATAGATAAAAACCAATTAAAAATACTACCCAAATAAACTTAAGATTTTTAAAATGGCAAACCTGCCCCCCCTCATACAGTCAACCATCATGTAACCACCCAGCAGGCTCCACTCTATCATGGGATTCCCAGGCCAGTTGACAAAAACATGTTTTGAGGGCCTTCCAGAAGGCTAACAGGGTTAGAGCCAGCCTTACTACAGGGGAAGGATGTTCCCAGGGCGGAGGCCACGGCAAAAAGGGCTTTCCTCCTGACAAAACTCCCTAGCCGACGGGACCCATAACACGCCTCTTATGCCAGACCTGATGGGATGGGTAGGTGTAACCAGGGAGAGGCTGCCCCTCAAATATCCTGGCTGCATGGGTTTTAAAGATCATAACTAGCACCTTGAATTGGACTTGGAAGCAAACTGGCAACCAGTGCAACTGGCAACCAGTGCAGCTCGCAGAGCAAAGGTGAAATGTGCGCAGTTCTTGGAGTACACATTACTGCCTGCGCTGCTGCATTTTGCACCAGCTGAAGCTTCCGGTTGCTCTTCAAGGGCAGCTGAGTTCAAGTGTTATGGACTGTGTTTGGCTTCCCAGAAGTAAAGCAACTGTAGCTCAGTAAACACTTTCTTTGCGTTCAAAAGGTCCCATGTTCCATCCCTAGCTTTTCCAGATAGGGCTGGAAAAGACCCGTCTGAAACTCGAGAGTAAATGTGTAAGCATCATTTCCAAAAACCTGCAATCTGCCAAATATATGTCTATGTGTGTATAGGTATATATCTGAGTGTGTGTGTGTGTGTGTGTGTGTGTATTATATGAGAGTGGCTGGATAGTGTACTGGTTAGAGTGCTGCCCTTTGATGTGGGAGACTGGAATTTGAATCCTGGCTGGTACCTACCTTACCAGTAGGGGTTCTTGGGCAAAGGCCCCTAACACTTCACCTGCCTACCTCAGATATGAGAGTGACACTAAGAGAGTCATGCTGGCTTGGATATTACCCAGATTAACAAGATCTGTGCCAGATGTTGGGGAACCAGGATAATCTGACGATAAGTGGGCACTGGAACAAACCATACATGGATGAGACAAGAGAACCTGGAATTGATGGAATGCTACTACAACAGTAGACCTAATGAGAGGGGATATATGAAACATATGAAGGAACTATGGATGGACAGAAGACCTACATCCATACTAATTGAGAAACAACTAGTTACCCAATGCTTCAACACAGTGAAGAGGAAGCTGCTCTTGAGATAGACCATCTACACATTACATCCCAGACTCAGGAAGACCTGGAAGAACAACTGGATGTGCAGCCAACACCTGAAGCTGGAATGCCACTCCCAGAGCACATCAGCTGATATGAGGCATAAGATTACAGCAGAAGACATCCGACAGCAGGTCAAGAACATGAAGAGCTGGACAGCACCTGGCCTGGACATGATCCACACCTACTGGTAAAAGGAACCAACAGCAGTGCATGAACGCTAAGCAGCACAGATGAACCAACTGCTAGCAGCAGGCTCCCACTCAGACTGGCTCACACAAGGAAGGACAGTGCTGATCATGAAAGACTCCCACAAGGGAACAGTACCATCCAACAACTGGCCAATAACCTGACTCTCCACAACATGGAAAGTCCTATCAGGCATCATAACCACCATACTATAGAATCATGTGGGCCAGTACATAAGCACAGCTCAGAAGGGCATTGGGAACAACACCAGAGAATCAAAACACCAGTTGCTCATAGATAGAGCAGCCATCTGAGACTCAAAGTCTAGACAGACCAATCTGAGCACAGCCTGGATTGACTACAGGAAAGTCTATGGCTCAATGCCACACACATGGATCTGTGAATGCCTGGCACTATACAAAGTCAACAGACACTAAGGACCTTCCTCAAGAACTCAATAGGACTGTGGAGGACAACACTGGAAGTCAACTCAAGTCAGCCTGCATAAGTGGCCATCAAGTGCAGCATATACCAAGGTGATGCACTGTCCCCGCTGCTGTTCTGCATCGGCTTGAACCTCCTCAGCCAGATAATCACAAGGACTGAATATGGATACAAGTTCAAGAGTGGAACTACCATCAGCCACCTCCTCTACATGGATGATAACAAACTGTATGCTAAAAGTGAATGAGACATCAACTCGCTGATCTACCTGACGTGGATTTAAAGTGAGTTCATTGGGATGTCATTCAGAGAAATGTGACCAGATGGTAATAAAGAGAGGGAAGGTAGTTAAGACTGATGGGGTGGAACTACCAGTGGGCCACATAGCAGACATACAGACCAGCTACAGCTACCTTAGTATCCCACAGTCATATGGGAACCAGGATGAGGAGGCACGAAAGACAGCAATATCCAAGTATCACCAAAGGAAAAGACAGGTCCTGAAGAGCCAGTTCAATGGGAAGAACAAGATCCATGCCATAAACATGTACACCCTGCCAGTCATCAGATACCCTGCTGATACAGTGAGCTGCCCAAAGGAGGACATGGAGGCTGCTGATGTGAAGACCTGGAAGCTCCTCACAATGTATAGAGGAAAGAGGGTGGGCGGGGTCTGGTGAATGTCAAAGCCACTGTCCTGGATGAAACCCAGAGCATCCAGGAGTACATCAGTAAGATAGCACCCAAAGATGAGCTGCTGAGAGAATGCCTGAGGCAGCAGCAAACATGGCAGGAAGTTCAACCAGAGGAAGTGCCATGGCAAGACAAGACCCTGTGTGGGATGTATCATCGACAGATAGCTGAGGTGGCCAACACTGGGAAATCTTACCAGTGGCTGGAAAGGGCTGGACTAAGACAGCACTGAGGCACTGATCAGAGCAGCACAAGAATGGGCACTAAGCACCAGATCCATAGAAGCAGGGGTCTACCACACTAGACAGGACACAACATGCAGATTGTGCAGAGAGGACTCAGAGACAGTCCAATACATAGTGGCAGGGTGTAAGATGTAAGCAGGAACAACATACACTGAACAGCACAACGAAGTAGCTGGCATTATGTACAGGAACATCTGCATGGTGTATGGGCTAGACCCTCCCAAATCCAGATGGGAGATTCCACAGAAAGTTATGCAGAATAACAGGCCTAAGATCCTATGGGACTTCTAGATCCAGTTGGACAGACAGATACTGACCAATCAACCAGACATTGTGGTAGTAGACAAGAACCAGAAAACAGTGGTGGTGATAGATGTAGCGGTGCCATGTGACAGCAACATCAGGAAGGAGTATGAAAAGCTGGAGAAGTACCAGGGCCTAAATGAAGAACTAAAAGAGAAGTGGAAAGTAAAGACCAAAGTGGTCCCAGTGGTGGAAGAAATGGGTATTATGGCCATTAAGCAAAACAATTCTTTGTCAGATTATTTCCATGTGGACACTGTAACATTTTAACTGACCTTCACAGGAAAGCAAAATAAGAAATTGCACATTAAATTTGGGGGTTACCTCCCTACAGGAGGTAAGCTTATTGTTGTATTACACAGCATACAGTTCATCCGAGATGTACCTGACATACCGTGAGGCCCTTTGATCCCTAGTACGGACTGTACAATAACCAATAATAGGGCCTTTGGTGTAAGAATGAGACATCTAAAGTTTTATGATTCATCTGTCAGACTAAATTAATTTTAGCAAGAATATTATTGCCTTTAAATTATTTTTAGCCTCTTATATAAGAGTTTTCCTAGTTCCTGTATAAAATAGAAATATGCCCATTGAGCTTTAGAATCCAAGGTTCAAAACAAGCACTGCCAAAGAAACACATTAAGAATAATAGTCCTAGGTACTCAGAGATGGAGAGGCATAGAACTGCAATTAGACACAATTCGGCTCTTAGTTTGGTATCTCAGCCAAATTCTTGAAGGTATCCAACTGGGAAGGGCTGCTATTAAGAATTTTATGTAATCTTTCATGAAGATAAGGAAAGGAAAGGAATTGTTCTGGAATGCAAATTAGAAAAAGATGCAACGTTACCTACTTTCCTGGAAGTAAATGCCATTGAATTCAATTGATTGCATTATTGATTTACCAGTGGAACTGATTCCTCTCTCTTCCTCTATCTTCAGATGTGCATTGATGGAATGGTGGACTCTTTGGAGCAGATCTGGGGACACATAGCAGAAACTGGAGAGGAGGAGACTGAGGGGGAAGTCTTATTGTGAATATCAGTCTATTTCAAATCTCTGCAATAAAAGTGAATGTATTGCCTAAAATGATGTTTTTGTTTTAAACAATATGAGTTTTGAAAAATAATGTACCATTTAAACAATGGCACAGAGAGATATCTGGATTTGTGTGGCAAGGTAAGAAACCAAGGGTTAAATATAAGATACTGCAGGATGCAAAGGACAGAGGAGGACTAGGTTTACCTGACTTTAAATTGTATTTCCCAACCTGCTGTTTAGTTTGGATGAAAGAGTGGGTGTTGCTGAGAAATAGAAGAATGCTAGAATTGGAAGAATATAACTTGCGGTTTGGTTGGCATAGATTTTTATGGTACGATAAAGTTAAATTTAATGTGGATTTTAAAAATCATTATGTCAGAAGTGCCATACTAAGAATGTGGAATAAATACAAACCCAAGCTGTGTCCAAAAATACCTTTATTGGTTTCAGGAAGCATTTTACAGAAGAGTAAATGATCAACATATTACATTTTACAAAGAGAAATGATTAACATATCAAGATTTATTAATACAGGAAGATGGAGAATTTAAGATGAAATCAAGAGAACAATTAACTGCAGTGGGACATAGTTTTCAATGGTTTTCATATGCACAATTAAAAGAAAGATTTAATATAGACAGGAGGGTAATTGGAATTGAAAAACATAAAACAGAATTTGAAAATGAGTTATGTACAAGTGATGAACATATAATTGCAAAAATGTATAAACTTTTGTTAAGATTTGAAACTGAAGAGGAACAAGTTAAGGATTATATAATAAAATGGGCTACCAATTTTGGCTATAACATACAGATGGATACATGGGGAAGAATGTGGGTAAATGGGATAAAATTTACATTGTGTTATAATTTAAAAGAAAAATTTTATAAAATGATGTATCGTTGGTAGATGACAACAGAGAAACTGTCAAAAGTGTATGAAGGTACCTCAAATCAATGCTGGAAATGCAAAAAACATGAAGGGACATTTTACCATGCATGGTAGACTTGTGAAAAAGCCAAGAAATTTTGGATACAAATGCATACAATGATACAAAGAATTGTAAAGATTAATATTGCAGAAACCAGAACTTTTTCTTATGGGGTTATGGATATTGAATTAGAAAAGACTCAAGGAAGATTAATTTTGTATATGGTAACAGCAGCAAGATTATTATATGCACAAAGATGGAAGAGTACTGAAATTCCCACAACGGAGGAATGGAATGTAAAGCTGTCAGACTTTGTGGAAATGGCAAAACTGACCTGTTTGGTCAGGGAGAAAAAAGTGCTTTTTTAAAAGACTGGAAACCTTTTATGGACTTTTTGTTAAAAAAAGAAAAAGGGTGAAATGATGATTTATGGATTTAATGATTGAAAAAGGTGAGAATTTAATATGGGGTTGAAGGGATTTCTGGAAGAGATAAGAGGGAGGAGAGATGATGGGTTAGTTTGAAGAGAAAGTTGGAAGTGTTGTTTTTCATAACTTCTCTTTTTTTCTTTTCTTGCATCTTTTTCTTTTCTTTTTTCTTTTTCTTTCTTTTTGTCTTTTACTTTATGTAAAATTCTCAATAAATATAAATAAATTAAAAAGTGAATATCAAACTACTTCAATGATCATAGCCACCTGCAGGAGAACAAAGCCCTTTCTCCCAAGTGCCTTGTGTTTATTCCACAGGTCATTCCTGTCTTTTAATCCATTCTTCCATGCCAGCAATGATTGCCCTGCTCGTGTTACAGCTGCAACCATTCGTTTCACAGCCACTTAAACCCTAAACCTCTAACCCCCTCCGTAAGAAATTTTGGAATGATATGAGTCAGTGCCTGCTGAATGGAATTTAAATATATATTACTTGTGAGAACAGAACAGGGGGTAAATGACAAAATGAACATGTTGTGAACCTAACCTGCCTTCATGGTATTTCAGAATGTCAGCTATATGTCAGACAAACTGCAGACATTGTGAATCCCTGTTTGTGCAGCTGGGTTTGAATCCACATCATTCAGAGGAAGAGATGGATGTTCTAGCTTACATATGCAGGCAGATCCTTCCAAAGTCTCTCCTTCTACTAGATAGAGTAGTTATGTCTTTTGAAGTGAGAGGGAGGCTGGGAACCAAGGCCAGGAAGAGCAGCCTCAGAATTATCTGGCTGGTAGCTTCTGAGATCATCTGGAGGAGGGATCCAGGAATAATCAAGACAGAGGGAAATCTGTTTCAGGCTACAATTACCTCAAGAAGAATAAATTAAAAGATGCAGCTAGCTGTAGCTACATTACTTATGAGAAATTTTCATTTTCTTTTCTGTGTGGTATTAAGCCTAATTTATGTCTCTGAGGTTTATTGTATCTGTGCAAACTCAGCTATTGTATGTTTGATTTCTCTTGGATCTCTGAACAGCAGTACTATTGCACATTGTGATATATTCTAACCTTGTATTTTCCTTTACAGGTAGTCCTCATTTACTGACCATTTGTTCAGCCACCATTTGAACTTACGAAGGCACTGAAAATAAGAGAATTATGACTGATCCTCGAAGTTGTGGTCATTTCAACGTCCCTGCAGTCATGTGATCGCAATTCAGGCACTTGGCAACCGGTGTGCATTTACAATGGTTGCAATGTCCTGTGGTCACATGATTGCCATTTGCAACCTTCACAGCCAGCTTCTGACAAGCAAAAGTCAATGGGGAAGCTGGCAGGAAGTCGCAGTCATGTGACATTGTGCTTAATGACTTGTGGGTGATTCGCTTAACTACCGCAACCAGAACTGACAGAACTGATATTGTAAGTTGGTGCAGTCACATGATGTCGCACTTAACAACCATGCTGCTTAGCAATGGAGTTGCCAGTCCCTACTGTGGTTGGTAAGTGAGGACTACCTATATTCATTTTTATGAGAGATTCCTTGAAAAAGTGCTATTTGTGATTTTAGTAGAATCATATTTTTTATAGGCAGTCCTCAAGTTATGACAGCAGTTGGGACCAGACTTTCCATCACTAAGTGATGTGGTCATAAAACACTATGTTACATGACTGCATTGCTTAGAAACAGCAATTCCTGCAGTCCCCGTTGTCATCATTAAGTGAGGATAGTGGGTCGTGAAGTGAGTACCTCCTTGCAACTTCCTGCTGGCTTCCAAGAACCAAAGTCAGTGGGGAAGCCAGCAGGAAGTTGCAAATCCCAGGTGGTTTGCAAGCAGGCAAGCAGGCAGGTAAGAGGCTGCTGCAGATGGGAGAGGAAACAAGGGGGTGCACAGGTGGCTGGGAAGGCATGGTGCGAGTATAGTGGGGCTCGGGGTAGCTGCTGCCGGGTGGGAGAGAATGCACGAGTGGTGGGGGAGGCACTGCACAAGTGCAGCAGGGCTTTGGCAGCCAGGTGGAGGAGGGAGCACGAGGGTGTGCAAGTGGCTGGGGAGGGTGCACGAGTGGCCAGGGAGGACCTGTGCAAGTGCAGCAAGGCTTGGGAAGGGTGCATGGGTGGGGGAGACTTAGCCAAGCAACTTGTGAGCTTCCCTGCTGGCTTCTCTATTGACTTTGCTTCTCAGAAGCCAGCAGGGAAGGTCGCAAATTATGATCACATGACCACGGGACGCTGCAACCATTGTGTGAGCCTGTTGCCAAATGCCCAGATTGTGATCATGTGACCATGGGAGTGCTGGGATTGCCAGGACTTTGAGGACTGGTCATAACCACCACTTGTTCATTGCTGTAATGGAAGGCATGTGCGAGAAAGATACTGGAATGATCAAGGTTATCAGGAGGGAGGGGGAGCATTCCTGAGCAAGCGCTTCCTCAGCCTGCAGCAGGACCATGAGAAGGTGAAGAAGCTGAGACTGGCCCCTCCCTAGACTATCATGGGGTATAACCAATAGTTGCTTTTTTTTTTTTTTGGTCTGCTTCACAGTCATTACTGACCCTGCAGTGACCGCCCCCTAGCGGTTTTCAAGGCAATTGCATCTTTCTGTTTTTCGGAAGTAGCCTTTGCCAGAGCCTACTTCCTAGAGCGTCCAGCCCAGCTTGGCAAGCGCAGGAGGCGGGATTTCCGTTGCTTCGCGCCCCTTTTTCGGGGCGAGCGCAATTTCGCGCTTTTACCGGCAACTGTGGTCCCGTCTCTCTGTGGAGTCGCTGCCAGCATTTTTCCTCCCACCGGAGTGAGAGTACTCATTTATCTACTCACGTACGTTTTCGATCTGCTGAGTTGGCAGAAGCTGCGGGTAGAGAAACAAGAGCTCACCTTGTTTAACGCGAGAGGCTGGACTCGAACCGCTGAAGTTTCCAGCCATTTCTGGCCGGCACTTTCAGCGTCATTAAGCCGCTGCGCCACCGCGTCCCCAATAGTTGCTTTAGCATAGGTTAAGTCTGGCGAGATTCTATTAGGTGCAAGCTAATAAAGGAACTATACTAGACTGGACTGCCTTGTTGTCATTCTTGGACTGGGCCTACCATCAATCTCGCCAGACTC
The DNA here is from genome assembly GCA_030867105.1 of Liasis olivaceus. NCBI lineage: Eukaryota > Metazoa > Chordata > Lepidosauria > Squamata > Pythonidae > Liasis > Liasis olivaceus. The sequence goes on from CM061348.1 coordinate 49,530,307, forward strand.
AACCGATGGTAAAGCAACTAGTGTTATACCCCGTGGGACTCTAGGGAGGGGCCAGTCTCAGCTTCTTCACCTTCTCACGGTCCTGCTGTGGGCTGAGGAAGCGCTTGCTCAGGAATGTTCCCCCTCCCTCCTGATAACCTAATTTAAGGTTTTATGTGTTTATATTTTTTATGTTCTAATGTTTATTGTGAATCGCCCAGAGTTCCCCCATTGGGGGGAGATGGGTGGTTGAAAAATTAAATAAATAAATAAATAAATAAATAACCTTGATCCTCCATTCCAGTATCCTCCTCGCACATGCCTTCCATTACAATTGCTGTCGTAACTTCAGTTACTGAACAAGTGGTCATTAACTGAGGACTAACTATATATCATCCACCACTGATTTTTTGTATATTATTACTTGAAATTAAAAAGTAATCCTCTTTATTTTTCTTAATAAAGTTTATTTTAAATTATGCTCTATGATATTAATCCAACCCTCAGAGAGTAAGCTGATTTTCCTAGTCACATGCCTAAAAACTTCAAGGGCCAGGAATGTGGTGCTGTAGAATTTACTTTCATGATTATCTTCTTTTTCACCTCTTCTGTTTGCTAGTAAGATGTGTTGGAGTTTTTCATATACCAGCTTTAGTGGGTTAAGGATAGAAAAGTATGTAAAGGCATAGTGAATGGCATTAGTGTAAACTAGTTTTAAGCTCTGTTTCCTTTTATTTCTTTACCTCATACCTTACGATTTCTTACTCCATTTCTGCACTCTGCATAAGGTTCTTTAACCCATAAGGGAATAGTGTGATGGGTATGTATCTATGTAGACTCAAGAAAACCTCAAACACATTGTTTGAAAATCTTCCCTTTGCCAAAACAGGAGCATAAAGAATGTAATGTTATAGGTTATTATTATTGCAAGATATTATCTAAGCATTGTGTTTGTGGACACATTTTTTTTTTCTATTTGGAACACTGATGTTAAAAATGATTGTTACTATGGAAAGAAGTTCTCCCTAAATATGAAAAGCACTGTGGATAATATCTGGAACAGCTTCCTTCTCCATCTCTATCTTCAGACACCAAACTCTACAATATATGAGAGATCACTGGCTATTTCAGGAGGATCCAATACAGTTTTCAGCACCTTGACTGCCTATTAATTTTTCACACCATGTGCAGCAAATCAAGTGCAGATGAAATGAATGAACGAATAAGGAAGACCCTGAGAAGCTGCAGGTGGTTTTAAAATATTTATTGGGGGGGAAGTTTCCGCCAAGAAAAATGTATAAACAAGACTCTGCCTAGCAAAGTCCCTGGAGGACAGCCAGCATTTGCTTACATCAGAGAGTGGAAACCACACACAGCAGTCACAAAGGTCTCCAGAAAGAAGGGGAAAAGCAACCCCCTTTCTTCCTCTCTCTTTCTTCCCTTTTCCCCTGTTCCCATAGCCCAGATGCTAACTCTGATGTGCCCACCAGTTGTAATGGACCACAGCTACAATCCCCACCCCGTATGGCTATAATTGGAGCTGTAATCCAGCACGTGTTGAGACCACGTTGGAGGTTTCTTCTTTCTATTTGTGTGTTTACTGCCCCTCCCCTACAGACACACCTCCTCGTTCAATACTGTATCAATATCTCTGGCAGGCCTACTTCTAGGTCCTTCTGTGCATCCTTCACCTCCTAGTATCCTGGTGCTCATCCTCCCTAGCTTTTAGCCACAGAAGGATGTGGGCTGCAGCTCCGATGGAGGACATGCACAAACATTTGGCTTCAGCTTGAAGCAAAGCAAGAACTCCCGTAGGGCTTGACACACACCCACACCCCCTTGACATGCAAAGACACGGAGGGAGGGGAGACCGAGGCAGGGATATACTCTTAGCAACTGAGACGGGGGAACTGATTTGCTCCTGGTTCCCCCGCGATGTGGGGCGGATCTAGCGAGGACCACCTCCTCCGAGACCTTCTCATTGGTTGCTCAGAGACTCTCGTGGCTCCAGGCCGGTCCGTTAAATGGGGCACTCACTAGAAAGGAAGCCCAATTTCCAAAAGCGTGGAGGTACAAAGCGTCGACCGAGAAAGAGCGTGCCGGCAGACTGTCCTGTGGAAGGGGTTCAACGGGCCACAGGGAGGCGCGCTATTTGCTCGAGTGGATTATCCCTTCCCCAGAACCAAGCCGACGGCGCCCTGCTCCTGCCTGGGACGCGTGGACAGCGGGCGTCGCGTGGAGCTGCGGCGGGAAGAGGCGCCCCGCGGGGCTGAAAGGCCGAAGCTAGCCGCAGAGACTGTGGGGAGGCGGGAGCCTGGCCTGGGAGGGTGGAGGAGGATGGCTCCATGACTGGCAAGGACAACAGAGTTCAGCCGCTGCTTTGCCAGCCTCCGGCCTCCAGCCTCCGCCGGCGGCTCTGAACATGGCTGGCCCCTCTCCTCCGCGTAAGTAACTGTCCGCGGGCTGGGCCCGCGCACCTCCTCCCGCCCCTTTGCCGGGCCGCAGGTGAGCGGCTCCATTGTGTGGCTGGGCAGCACCGGAACCCGCTGGGCTGGGGTCAGCCGCCCGCATTGCCCTGCGGCCAACAACTCCTTCGGCTGCTGCGGATTAGTCCAGGTGCGCCTGCCAGCCGACGCCCGCTCCTTTCTCTCTTGCTGCGGGGACGCGGCAGCACTGCCTCCGTCAGCTGCGGCCGCTGCGGCTGCTGGCCTCCCCGCTTGCGTGGCTCGCTATTATCTACGGCGGCGATTTGGGAAGGAGAAAAAGCGCGCCGAGCCGGGCAGGGCAGAAGAAGGCTAATCACAGTTCTAAGCCTTAACGCTCCGCTTCTTGGCTCGTGTGAGCAGAGCCGAAGGTGCCTGGTTCGGGCTTTAGGAGCGATATCCGCCCTCGCGTCAATCCCGCCCTCCCGTCTTTCAGTCACAATATGGCTTTCCAGCGAGGAGCTGCAGTATGACTGAAGTGGGCAGAGGGGGCGGGGGAGGCGGCAGCCCTGGGCGGCTGGAAGAGGGCTGAGGAGGACTGAGCTCGTGAGCGTCTGGGGGCTTTCGGGGCGAGGGTGTGTTCTGCGGGAGGGAGGCAGCCGGGGAGGGAAAGCCGGCTGGGAAGCCGGGTTTCCCCGTGAAAAAGGAGGCTCGAGGGATAGCCGAGAGGGGCGGGGATGCTTTGGAAGGACCCTCGAGAGATTGGGCTTCTATGGGGGTGCGGCTCGGCGGCAGGTGCCTGGGATTTGGGGGCCTCTGAACTGGCGTTAGGAAGGCGGGGCGACCTGCATCTGAGTCGGACAATTCGTCTTGGGGTGGAATTGCAGTCGCTTGATCTCCTTTGAAGGCACCCTCCTCGCCTCAGTCTTTCTAACACTTGCGAAGGACGAGGCCGCCGAGGGGCTTTTATTTGAGCCCTTCGTTCCTCCGGGGGTGGGGCGGGCTGAGAGGGGAGGCGGTGAGGACATTAGGAGGCAGGCAGGACCGGGCAAGAATTCGGATCTCCGGGGTGCCTTCGCGAGAGAGAGAGGGAGGGAGGGACGGGCAGAAGCTCTCGGGCAGGTGGCGACCGCCGCCTTCCTCGCCAGGTGAGTTGGGCAGCAACGTCAGACTCGAGCGCCTTTGCTTTTGTTTTGCCTCGCAGCTGCTTCGGCTGAGTTTCCGCACGAGGATGCACCGTGATGACTGCCACAAAGCGGGGACAGCATCTCGGGCGGCAGGAGCGGCACCATCTTTTCCAGCAGCCGCCGAAAGCTCGGTTGTAATGGAAACTGGGGGCGATGCCAGCACAGCCCCTCCGCGGAGGGGAGGAGGCGGCGGCGGCGAGTTACCAACTGCTGGTGTTGCAGAAGCCGCCGGTTTCCAAGCGGCCGCCGCTCGCCCACTGGCTTCTGCGGGGGGAAAGGATATGAATATGGATGATGGGCCAGGCAGCGCCAGCCGAGGCGGCGGCGTGGACCCTGCTGCAGTGCTGACAGGAGGCAGAGCCGCGGCCCCCGCCCCCTTTCCCCGTGTGCCTTACGCCAAAGATCCCAAAACAGCCCACCAGCGCTTTCTGCGGAGGAGCGTGGTGGACTCCGACCAGGAGGAGCCCCCCTTCGAGGCTGCGGAGCCGGAGCGGCGGCAGCAGCAGCCCAAGAAGATTCTCTTCCTCTCCAAAACCAGGCGGATAATCGCGGAGAGGGCGAAAGCGGGGCAGAGGCCCGTGGCGGTGGAAGAGGCGCGGCCGGGAGAGGAGCCCGCCGGCCAGGTGAGGGGGGCGGCCGCCGAGAGCTTCTCGGCAGGTGACCAGGCGAAGGAGGGCGGCGGCAAGGAGGATGCTGGGAAAAAAGAGGCGCCCGAATCTTCCAAGGATCAGAGCAAGTCCAAGAAAGAGGAGGCCGAGGAGGAGGAGGAAGAGGCCGATATGAAAGCCGTGGCTACCTCCCCCGATGGCAGGTTTCTAAAGTTTGATATTGAACTTGGCAGAGGATCTTTCAAAACGGTCTATAAAGGGCTCGACACGGAAACGTGGGTTGAGGTTGCTTGGTGTGAACTTCAGGTAAGCTGCAGCAAATATCTTGTCTGGGCTTAAATGCAGTAGGCGCTGGGGACAAAGTGCATATGTCATCTATGAAAGCTTTGCTGGAACAATCTCCACAGTTTATCCTCCCAGAGCTAACTATAGCTCAGTGTTTTCATTGGTTCTGATCCTTCTCTCCCCCCCCCCCCATTATGCATACACACATTCCCCCTAGGATTAACCCCTTCTGTTCTGGCCTTTACTAAGGGCAGACTACTTGTCCAGACTACTGGGATTAAAACGCACATGTACAATCCTTGTTCTGTGTTTGATATCAGTAAATTTTAGGAGGTCTGCCAAATGACAGGGCCTATGAATAACCCTTGTTTTATGCTGCTATTCAGTACTATTCTGAACTCAGCTCTGCTAAATTTAGCACGGCAACACAGAAAATTATTACATATATACCACAGCATTTGTAATCTCATGATGTGGTATATATGATATTTTTAAAGTGATAAATCTTATTCTTTATACAGTAGCATGTTGTTTTATTTTAATTGTAGAATATGCTACATATAGGATGACAGGCTTGTACATGTTTATTCAGAAGTCCTACAGAGGTGAGTAAGTTTGCATACTTGAGTGAGAATAAGTCCTAACCCACCGTGGGTTTGTTTAGACTTGAATTAATTCAATTTTAAAATAGCCTGAATGAAGAAAATTGAATGTTGATGTTACTGGAAGTAGTCATGTATATAAAGGGACCAGTTTATCATTTTTGCTTTAGACAATAGTGCCACTTTCTCTTGTTAAAAGCTTCTTTATTTACTTGGTAAAAGGAATTACTCCTCATTACACTTCTACTGAAATGCTGGCTGATATTTTATTTACTAAAGTCACAAAACTGTGGAAGCTAGTGCTTATGTTAAATTATATGAAAACATGACAGGGTGATTACTTAAGCATCATTTTTCTTTTTGAAACTTTGGTGTGTTAATCTAGGCAATATTTCCATTAGCATGATGAGAATTTCCTATACTGTTGTGGCAATATGTGTGTATATGTGATGAAGAAATCATTTGTCAGCTCTGTTTTGCTAACCCTGTCTACCTATAATTACGAACTGGTCCCAAGATTACCATGAAAACAGGCCAGATTAATCACATTTCCAAGAGACAGTAAAAGCATCCTTGGGGGATTGTCTCACAACTGCTGTTTCTACCAACACAATACACATCCTTCCTGCCTGATAAATTCCTATCTAAGTAGTAATTGCAAATAAATTTCCTGTCCTTATAGATACTTATTCTTTTCCTGCACCATTTACCTTAGAACACTTGAAAGAACCAACTTCAAAACTAATTTGGTTAGCCCCAAATCTACAAAGTTCAGCCCTTGCATTGGCTGATTAAGAGCATCAATGCAAATTTTTGTCTCTAAAGCATCTCCTTTCGAAATCAAATTATGGCTGTGCTGCACATGATCCTTATAACTTTCTGATGCAGTTTGGATGTAATGGCAAAACATAGTTTAGTATTATGAGAAATAACTTGGATAAATTGTGGACTCCCTTGCACTTCATCACTTCATCTTCAGCATATCCACGCAAAGGACTTAGATGCATTTTACTGAAGATAGGAGGTTGGTACTGGGTATCTCATAAGCTACAGTGTGAAGATGGGCACAATGGAGGAAGAGAAGGAAATACATGACTGAGACTCATCTGGGCTTGTTCTTACATAATTTTGGCATATATAGTCTCTATAGTTTTTTTTATTGATTATGTGCCATTGTTTTTGACTCTTAGCGACCACTTAGATAGATTTTCTCTATGACGATCTATCCCTAATGTGTTGTTTCAGGTCTCCCAATGATGTACTCATCACCACTGTAACTGAGTCTGCTCACCTTGCTGCTGATTGTCCTCTTCTCTTTCCTTCCCCCTTTCCCAGCAGTAGAGCCTTTTCCAGAGAGCTGGGTTTTTGCATAATGTGTCTGGAATTCTATAGTTAGAGTCAGTTAATATTGTATGTGTGTGCGCACATGTGCATGTGTATACACTCACATGAATGATATAGTTCAATAAACTCAGTAATATTTCCATAGACAGTTGAGTAAGGTTATTGCACTGAATAATTGAATGTGTTTGTCAGTTCCTCTAGTAAGTTAAAAGGGGTTGCACCCCTGTAGAATTTCTTACAAAAGAAAGTACCATATTTGAAAAAGAAATAGCCAATAGGTTCTTGACAAATAATACTTGACAGCATTGATTGACCTTGATTACCAGTATTTGTGCTCAGAAACTGAGTCTACCCTTCCCTTAGCCCTCTGTTACAGATAATCAGGCTAGACTCTGAAGGCACTTGGCAGAGGGAAACTCATTTTTATCCTTAAAAGTGAGGTTCCTAACTTTAACATGCCAGAGAATTTTAGAGAGTCATAAGGCCTGTCTCTATACCCTCATAAAGTGTTGGACCCACTTTTCTCTCTGCTGTGTGCATACAACTCAGAAGGACTCTCACTGGTCTTAGACATTAGAGCAGGTCTGCACAACTTGGGGAAGGGCCACAGTGATAAATTAAAAATAACCATGGGACACAAAGGAATACCTGGCATGCCAATCAGCTGTTCTGCGGCTAGCAGAGCGGTGGCAGTGCTAGAGGAGGCTCAGCAGTGAAGCTGGGAGGTGTTGGAGGCACTCAGCAGTGTGTCTTTCAGGGTGGCAGTGCATTTATTGTCTTTTAAAAAAACGCTAGCAGACCACACAAGTCTGCTTGGTGGGCCACTTGTTGTGCAGACCTGCATTAGAGGCAGGTGGCTCTCAGGAAGTGACTTATGACTAGATGTTGACTTCTTACAACTTCATTGGTAGACTCTTGTGTGTCTCAGGAACACATGGAGCTAACAATAGACCTTCCCATAAGAAGGAGTTAATTGAGACAAGAAGATACCATTTTATTGGTTTTATCATTGCATATTGACATCTATAAATTGAGTGGGGATAGTGTGTAACAAAGCTTCAAATGTGTTGTAAATAATCTTGATATGTGTGCAATCACATTACAGTTTTACTGAGTTGTGTGAAATAGGTTAGATATGCCCAAAGAAATGTAATGTGTGAAGTAGTATTTAGATTTCTGTTGTTTAATGAAACATAGTTGGTAAGACAACAGGGCTGCAGTAAGTGTGTGTTCTGGCTTGAAAGTATCATGTCTCAATATAGGTTCAATGTTTTGTTTAAAATAATCAAATAGCTAGCAGGCTATATTTAGATTTTGTATATAGTTGAGATATTCAAACTTAAGGAAATGTTCAGGAATATGATTGTAAAAGAAGTTATATTCCTTTTCTGGCTGACCTTTCTATAACTATTCTTTTTTTAGAATAGTTAGAATATTTTTGCATACATATTACATGAATTTTGATGCTTTTCAAAATAATCTTTGTTGATAATTTTAGTTAAAAAATATAAAGCTAATTACCTTTCCATTATAGAGATGTTTATTTGAATGAAGATATTGAATTTATTTAAGAACAAAGATTTTACCATATGAATCTGTTTATATGATCACTTTAAAATGTTATTTTTATGATGTGCCAAAGTCTTTGAAAGGAAGATATAATATGTTATTCAGTCATTTCTCCATTTCTGAGGTTTTGTGACTCGTCAGAAATCGTTTCTCTGTCAATAACTGCTTCTTTGAGTTCATATAAGCTCTCAAGTGATTGTACCTAGCCATAAACTCTTCTGTCATGCTTTTTAAAAATTATCTTTTATTTTTCAGAGTGTCAAGGTCTTCTCCCAATCTTGCCTTCCCATAATATAGTATGTTCAAAATATTTTAAGATTTAGCTTTGTTAGTAATACTTCCAGTGATCAGTCTGGCTTTACTTCACCAAGAATTGAACAATTTGTGTGTGTTTGTGTGAAAGATAGGAAGGCCTGGCGCAATATGGTTCATGGGGTCACGAAGAGTCGGACACGACTTAACGACTAAACAACAACAAAAAAGACATTCTGAGGATAAGATCCTATGGTCTTTGGGAGGCTATATTAGGGACAAGAACTTGATCAGAACAATATATTACCTTTAGAAAAAATAATTCTATCCTTTCAAACTTTCTGGTGCAGGGGTGAAATTCTTTGGAGTCCTTATTGTTCTGAATTTGGAGAACAAAAATGTAGCACTGGGTAATCATAATATTAACCTAATTGTTGGTTCATCAGCTCTGGAGTTAGCTTAATACAGTGGGTAGAATTAAACAAGAGAAGCCCAAAAAGAATATTAAAGAAAAAGAAATGTTTTTCTCCTTGGCCCCCCCCCCCCCCCCCCAAAATTAGGACTAGTATATCTAGGCTACAAAAAATTCAGATACAGGTAATCACTAGATGATGGCAAAGAGAGCTTTCTGTATTCTTTTGCTTTTATCTATCAGTCATCTGGATTTTTGCAGCCCAAATATGGTAGCCCTGGGAAAAGACATCAACGCAAGTTTTCCTTGAATAGTAGCATTGCTCTGTAACTCCTGTAAACACTGCAGGGGCACCAGAGAAATCCAAATAGTTATACTTAATGGCATTGCAAGATGCTAATGCTGAGTAGCAGCAGATATTTAGGACAGTAGGCAGGCAGTCATTTGGCTGGAACACTGATGTCCATATTTAGGGATAAATCAAGCAAAAGCAAGTGTAAGGTGGTGTTTCTGTAGCAAGACACTGGAACTGTGAGGGTTAGTAAGCTCTCAGGTGGTGAGTTTAAAGTGAAATCTTAAATAAAGTAGACCTTTCCTGAATACAGTCAAAGGATTAGACTGATATAAGTATGGAGAGAGAATGTTTTTTAGAATGTGAAATTAAACTATTTGTAGTAATCTTTTGTTGTGAGATGAAAATGACAAACATATTCCCAAGAGTTTAGGAATCAAATGTTCCCATCTTTTGAAGGCATAATGTTAAGCAGATGAAAATATTTCAGCTTTGTACCCTAAAGATACTAAAACAACACTGGTTATTGATCTTTTGCTTTGCTTTAGTATGTGTCATTTTTTTCATTCATGAGGGAGGTTTCTCCTGAATAATTGTCTTCATACTATGAAATTTAAGTATCTGCATACATTATTGTTTTTTAAAAAAGAAAGTGCTTGATTCCATCAAGCTACATTGATATACATTTTGGTTTTAAATGTTCCATTTATAATTGTGTGGACTTTATAATAGAGATGGAGTCAGGAATTGATGCTTGGGTGATATATTTATATATTTTAATGTACTGGCACTTGAGTAGGGAAAGGATGCCATTTTGGTTCTGCTTCAGGAAGCAAAATGTCTTAGGTCAGCATAGCTGTGGGTTAATAAGATAATGTATCAAGTACTTGAACTATCAAAGTAAAATGTTTCTATCCTAGATGAATAATAGAAAGCCACCTTAGGAGTAATCTGAGTTAAGCTTCACTTGCTGTTCAGTTGTTTTTGCTGCAGTTGAACATAAAACATGTTTCAAGGATTCTGTGAGGATAATGAGGGCAGACTCAGTAGTATAACCTCTGGTTTTGGTTCAACAAATGATTCTTGATTCTTGTTTGCATCATTTTTTGATATACATACTTTGAGTTAGTTTGTTTAGGTAAGTTTTAAAGTAATGAAATAAGCAACTTTTATCAAAGAAAACTATTTCCACAAGAGAAATACACTAATGGTGAATAGGTTTTTGGAAAACAAAATGGAGAAAGTCAAAATGTCAATGTTTTCCTAATAGGAGAGATGTGATGTTAAAAAATTATCAGCTTGATAGAGCAGAGAGTTAAACAAACCTAACCTAATAACTGGACTGGCACTCTTTTGAATCACAGCAGAATATGATATAGCTTCTGTTTTCTGCTTTTTTAATTTGTCTGTTCTTATCTGCTTTTTATATGTTCTATTAATTACCATAGTGCTATTCTTTAAAAAAGAACCGGACGTAAAGCAGCAGTTTTTCTAGAGAAGAATAATACTTTCGAACATTGTAAATTGACTTTACTCATACAAAACTGTGCAGTCACAACTGCATATTTAGAAGTATTTCTTCCTGTCTCCCTGAATTTATCTAAAACTATTTTAAAATATTTGTTGTTCTCGTTCAGATTCTCCCCTCCATATCTATTTTTCCATAAAAGTTCTTCATTTATTATTTGATTCTGAAGTTTCTTTTTCATTGCTTCTTGTGTTGGTCAAGTATCTTTAGTCTTCTTTCTCTTGATTAATATAATAAAAGAATCTGTTTAATTTTCTCAAGTTGACTGGATTTGATTATTGTAATTATTGTGATCTGGCCTACTGATTTCTCATCCTGAACTACTGCTTTCTGTTTCATTTTTACTACTATACATTCTGGCTAATTCTTTCCTTTTCTGATCTGTTTTATATCTTTCTTCCTTTCCTGTATATTATTTCTTTTTTCCATATCTTAATAGCATTTTCTTTCTTGTCACATCCTAAATCTTCTCATTTTCAGATTTTTTTTCTTTTTTTATGGTGTTGATTTTCTCTCAGCATTAGAATATCTTTAAAATTTGTTTTATGCAGTATTTGTTTACTTATAAGTGTGCTTTCATGCTGTGTCTGTCATTAGACTTTAAATAGCTTGCAAGCAACAACAAATATGTAATTAAATAATGTTGAAAAGCAAATACTGTAATATAAAAGCCATGGTCCTGTATATCACCAACTCAAAAACACATCCCATACACAGGTACTTCTGTGCACTCACCTCAGTCCCTAAATAAGTGTTGAAAAAGCCATACTTTTAAAAGCTTCCTGAATATTTAAAGTGAGGGTGCTGTCTTAGTAGGAGGGTAGCTTCTTCAGAGAATGCTTGCCTCTGAATCATTTCTTTTTGCACATGTAGGGAGTGGGGACTTTGAGCAAGCACTCTGTAGAGGCATGTTTTGCACAGACTCTCCTTGGAGCAAGCCTCAGAGACAGTTAAGCTTCAAGCTGTGTAGGACTTTAAAGGTGATCACCAGCACCTTGAATTGCACCTGGAAACAAACTGACAACCAATGCAGGCAACATGGGACTAATGGGTTGCCATGGTTAACACATGGGCCACTAGATTTTAACCTTGCAGGTTCTGTGAGGTCTTCAAGGACAGTCACGTGTAGAGTACATTATAATAATCCACCTGTGAGGTGATGAGGTCATGGGTGATTGTTGCCAGTAACTTCTGCTCTAGCTGACATTGGCAAAGTCCTTCTTGGCCATAGTTTTCTCCCAAGCAGCTTCTTGTAGATATTCTCTTTAATATCTACAGGGAGGGAGGGTTAAAGCAGCTTCATGTAGATATTAAAGGGAGAGGGTTGGAGTGGACTTGATTTCTCCTCTCCCATGCAATCAACTGGATCCATCCACTTCAGACCACTGAAGAACGGTGTACCTGATTCTCAACCCTCACAGACAGTCTGGAAGAATACCACGATTGATAGTATTGAAAGCTACTGAGAAATCTAGTAGGACTGGTACAGTGGTTACATAATTAGCAAAAGTTATTGTGGAAATAATTTCTACACAGGCTCTGTGACAAGCTGGCTGAAAAACAAAACCCTTATTTACCTGAATTGGAGTCAAATCAGTTCAGCCCTAATCATGGCTGAAAGTGTATTTAATGTGTTAATTTTATCATAACTTTACAATGTGAAATAACTTTTATTTTAGTGTATTATTTATGGACAATAAACTCTCAAAAGGTTATGTGGAAAACGTTATGAAGAACATTAAGACAGACCAAAATCTGGTCACATCAGCCAATTACACAGTCTCTTGTGAACGATCTTGATTGTTAGAGCAGTTCAGTAAAGGAAATTAAAATCTAGTGACTAGACGAACGTAGGATAAAGAGATAGGTAGCTTATTTGGCAGAATGACTTACAGAAAGGTAGAAAATGAGAAGAATATCCAGGAGGTAAGGGAGTCTACAAGGCCCAGAGATAGGCAGAGAAAAATAAGTCATGGGTTTGGATAGGGGTATTATCTCATTAATAACTTTCATGTTAGTTTGATATATAATTTATAGAAAGATGCATGTTAACATGAGCAGACAAACAGCTAGGTTGCTCTTTTGCATAGGGGAAACACCTGTCTTTCTGCTTGGGTTGCACTGTATGCTTCCGTGGTGCATAGAATGGAGCTCAGTGGCACTTACTCCTGAGGAAGCCTGCATAGGATTGGTTCAGTAAGCAAGGAAGTGTGCATGTCATCCAGGAGTGTTGTTAATATGTGTGTATGTGTATTAATATCCCAGTATTAAACATAAATTCCTATATAAGCTTTGATTAGCAGGATAGTGTAGCTCTCAAGGAACCAAACAAAAAGGAAATTGTAGAAATGAAGAGATTCAGCAGAAGCATTGAATAGAAGGATATTCTACATACCCACAGGTTTAAAAATCTTACTGTATATGAAACAAATATTTATTTTTAATGTCTGTATGATCAGCAGAGAAATCTGAACCAGAGAACCCTCTGTACCATTGTGCCTCTTTCTTTCTTTCCTTTTTTCCTTCTGAAGCCTATTTCTTCAAGTTCATCTCAAGTTTCCCCAAATTGTCTGTACGTGAAGTTTTGTGTTGGGAGAAAAACTAAATGTGATTCTAGACTGCCTCAACAGTGGGCTGCCAGTGAGATGGAGGTGATATTAAATGGACATGCCCTGCAAAAAATGTTAATAAAATGCATTCATGACATAGCAAGCAGGATGTGAAGATGAGCCCTGTGTTTGTGAACATTGGTATTTCCACCAGATTAATTGGCTGCTGTCCTGGGAGGTAAAGTTGGCAGTGTACTCCCATAGTGTGTCATTATTTAGTAAAAATGTTGCTTAGGCTAGCATAGATGTGTAACTTTAATAAGCTGCTCTTAATTTATTTGACGCATCCAGCCCATTAAACTTGTAGGTTTTTTTTTTTACTTTAACTTTTGGAACGTGATTGCATATTTTCAACATTTAGCCACCTTAAGTGGTACACAAACACTGTGGGATCTTATGTTTTATATAAATAAACAAAATAATCACTACTTTTGTACAAATATAAACCAGTCATCAGTTTTGTAGCTTAAGTTGTCGTTCTGCAAGTTCAAACTTTCTACTACTTGTATAAGCTCTGTTTTCATTTTTTGCAAATATCAGATTCAGTAATTTGATTGTTTGTGCAAGCTTGTGTCCCAATGTTGCTTCCTATAATTGTGTTTACACTATTCTGTTGTTTTATCACTGTAAAATCCTTAATGACCCAGTTCTAAAAAAATCTATGTTTACTGCTAATATTTTCTAGACTAGAGCTATCTGTATTCAACAGAATATTTGAAAGAATATTTACCAATACTTGGTAGAGTATTGCCAAAGTATTTAGAATTAGACGTATCCCTTTATTAACATCAAGTTAGAGTGGGATATTACAATTCAATTGATTTATTGAAATGTCTTGTGAATGGTGCTGTAGGCACTCACAGAACAAAGATGTGGATTTCTGAACTTAGTAAAATAGGTTATATGTGGGAGCTTGAAATGTCAGAAATAGAATGCAGTCCATTGTCCTTTTTTATTTAGAATGTGAAAATACTCTACTTTGCTGTTGCTTACGTAGAATAGGATTTATTGTGGACACTGTGTTCATTATATCTTACCAGAGTTCTTATGTAGATTAGTTACTGATTGTCTTCCATAAATATTGTGTAGTAAAAGACTATTGGTATTCCTTTTTCCTCCTTTGCTGTTGCCAGGAAAGTGGTGGAGGATCAGCCAGACTACTTAAATGCAGTGTTAGAGAAGCAGTATTACATTTCTATTTCATTCTGAAACTTTTTCCTCTTTAACAAGTTAGCAGGGAATCATATTTTTCATTTGCTGCCTCTTCCACTTTTCCTGGCTGCACTCACCATTTGTAGAAGGCTCTTGGAATACCCCATAAAATTGAATGCAGCCTTCAACACCCTCCCCGCCATCTCCAAGCTACTCATTATATAGCAGAAGCTAACAGGTAATACAGAGGTAATAATCTTCTGAAATAATATCCACCAGCATGACCTATAAGGTCACACCAGGATATAAGTGGTGCCAATAGAAAGGATTAACAACAATACTGTAACATATCTGACTAAAGTTCTAAATTCCTACTAGGCAGTTTCAATGAAATTCTGAATCCCAACACCATCAGAAGATGCATAGCAGCTTAATAGTAGATTGCCTGTCTAAAAGAAAGATTTCTCTTAAAAGGGAATTGGAGAGTAGTTAACAGAAGCTGACAGGTTTCCAAGTCCAATATGGAATATTTTATCTATTTTCAAGACCAGCTGTATTTGAATCAAGACAATTTATTCAGATCAGAAGATGCCTGCTCACCCAAGTGATTATCGTAGCCAGGCAATCTATTTAACCCAAAACTTCCAATTTTCTCAGAGGAATATTATATTGACCATATTTTGTCTTTCATTTTAATACTAACTCCATGTTCTGCTATAACTAGCAATACTGGTGTCACCCTTCCCAGCAGGAAGGCAGAGCCTGTTTGATCAGCCTGGCCCAGGTGATTGATGGACCCAGAAAGGGCTTGGTGGGCAGTTCAGCTGAGGTCCTAGTTGCCACCTGAAATGGACAGGTGACTGGGGCCTTGGATCATATCACTGCTATGCGGCCTCTCCCTGTGTGCCAATTCCAGGGTGCACCTTTGGTTTACCAAGCAGGTCCGGGAGATGAAGTGCCAGGCAAGACACCTGGATCATTGTTGGAGGAAGACTTGAAGCAAGTCTGACTGGGCATGGGTCCTGCTTGATGAGCAGGGGGTTGCTGTGGCTAGAAGGCTTTTGTCCAGCTTCATCTGGTGAATCTTTTGCACCCTTTCCTAGATCAGGAGGCTCTTCAGACAGTCACTCATGCCCTAGTCACCTCATGGCTTGACTACTGCAATGTACTCTACATGGGGTTGCCCTTGACTCACACCCGGAAGCTTCAGCTGGTCCAGAATGCAGCAGCATGGGCAATGATGAGTATGTCTCAATATGCCCATGTAACACCTCTGCTTTGCAAGCTGCACTGGTTGCCAGTTTACTTCCGGGTATGATTGAAGGTGCTGGTCAGTACCTATAAAGTCCTACATGGCATAGGGCCTGGTTACTTGAGGGACTGCTTGTCTCCCATAGTATCTGCCTGGCCGGCAGGGTCTAGCAAGGATAGCATGCTCTGGGTTCCAATGATTAAACGATGCCACCAGTCAGAACCCTGGAAGTGCACCTTCTCTGTAGCAGTGCCTGCCCTCTGGAATGAGAGATTCGAATGCCCCCCACCCTACTGGTATTTCAAAGGGCCCTTAAGACATGGCTCTTCACCCAGACCTTTGGAGAGGACAATTGATGCTCCCTCCCTTTCTCCCTCCCTTCCTTCCTGGCTTTATTTTCTTTGCCATCACTGTTCCTTTGTCTTGTGCTGTTTTTGTATTTTTGTATTGTTCTCTGTTTTTTATAGAGACCGGCTAGAGTTGCTGGAAGTCAGGTGGCATATAAATTTAAATAATAATAATAATGATAATAATAGCTTTACTTGGAACAGCTTATATCCTGTGACAATACCTTTAACACCATCAAACAACATCTGCCTATCCCAGGTCCTTGGGAAGGACTCGATAGGTGGATAAAAATGCCAAATCCAGTCTAAACATATGGCTGACTGTGCGACCAACCATGATGATGATGATGATGATGATGAAGAACAACAACAACAACATTCAACAACAACAGCAGCAACAACACTTATGGAAGAAGAAATCTGCTGTTATACCAATCATGATTGGAGCCTTTGGAGCAATACCTAAATGACTCCCTCGATATTTGGAAATTCTGAATTTTATCAGACCTGAACAGCCAAATGTTACAAAAAAATACCTTGCTTGGAACTTCCTATATTCTCAGATGCTACCTTAATAATTCTTAGGTCCTTGGTTAGTACTTGAACTATTAAGTTTTCACCAGTCTTTGACTGTGAATCTAATTGTAGATTATCCAAATAATAAGAAGTCATCAACATTTTTGAACCATGCATTTAACCTTAGGAGTTGGATGTGATACCAGTTTAATTATACACAACATCTGAGTGCACATCAAAAAATCCAAAAGTTCCAAAACTTTTATTTGTCTTTTATAAGTAAGTCTGCAATGAGTGTGAGTAATTTATCTACAATCTGCAAATGATGTTGTAAGCCTGTGGAACCTTCTCTCTACAAAGAGAAAACTTCTGACTTACTGAGTAAGGATATACTAGAATGGAATTTTTTATAGAAATTAGTTTCATTTTCTCATTCCTATACCTACAACTGCAATATTTCCTGTTAAAGAAAAGTATTCTTATATTGTCTTTCACATCCACAACACAATAATTTAGAGCCTTATTGATGTAATGTATTATTTTATGCTTTAATATGTTCGTTGTTTCCTTCAGCTGATAACTGGGTTATGGTTCTGAGATCTCTCATGGCTCCCCACACAGTAATTTTCCATTCAGGATATGGAAGGGTTTTCTTTATTTTTTTCTTTCTTTTCTGCCATTTTCTCCTTAGGAAAGGCATTGATGTCCATGGGGTCAGGCAGCAGCAAATGCTGAAACAGGCATGATGGAAATGCCATGACTTACATGCTTGCTTCAGACAAGGGCACCTGTACATCATAGTAACATTTGTGTGATAATGTCACTGTGCCCATGTTGCCATTTTGGTGTCACTGAGATTGTTATAGACACCACTGCTGTTGCGAGTCTAATATCAGTTCCTGGAGTGAAGTATTTGATTCTTCTATGGTTTAGACCTCCCTTAGGGGTCCTTAAAATCAGAATTATTTGCCAGATATTGAAGGCATTTGCAAAAATTTAAAACAATTTAAGTTTTTAAATTTAAAAAGAAGGTCCAACTTGGTCCTATGCTTTTTGCATATTTAAAGTTTACATATTAATGTAATCTGGAAAGACCTTTGTATGCAGCCATATTTTTATTACAGTTACTCAAATACATGTTTTTAATGTCAGTAGAGACAGCAACTAATGCATTAATTAAAATGCCTTTTAGTTTAGAACACTTTTGAAGCATTTATGGCCTTTTCTGAAGTAGTAGACAAGTTGCAGTGCTCACGCTTTACAAAACACAGAGAGCAAAGCATAAATCATTTTTATTTTATTGCATTTTGATTTTGACAATATAGCAATGTGTTTTGGAGTTTAAGATAGTTGCCCAAAATGAATAATTGCTCCACAGTTCTTAAATTCTATCACTGACATGTTTAGCATATCTGTCATATATTTCTAAATATTATATGCTTTCCTCAATTTGAAGAATCTTTTTCTTTTTTCTTTTCTTTTTCTTTTTTTGTCTTCTTCAAATTTGGGACTGTGTGTCACATATCACCCAACATTTAAAAACTCTTTGTCCCAGTTTGTTACATCAGGATAACCTATTCTTTCCACAGACAAAATGTGCAGTGTGTTTCTGACATGGAGGCACATTTAATATGTGAACCATCATATATAATTTAAACAGGGACACTCTGCTACATTCTATTCCTGAACATTTACTTTGGCTCTGAATGTTTGGAGCTGATGACAGTAAGTTGCTATGAAACTTTTTTTCCAACTTTTCAATCACTGGCTTTAAGACAGAGTTTTAGGATGTTGATTAATAGAATAAATTACTTAAATCTTATGAAATTTGTATTACTTTTTAATCTTTGAAAACCTTGGAAAATATCAGATTTCAGTTCACATGCTTTTCAATGTATACCAAGAGGAGAGAATTTGTGCTTTTAGCAAATTTGAAGTATCTAGTCCTAGCCTGTCATGGCTCCCATTAATAAACTGTTGCATTTGACTTCATCTTTCTCAAGTACTTTAGGAGATATTTAAATCAATTAACCTCTCTAAGTCCATCCAAGTACACACTGTTCTCATACATAATATTACTTCTCTGGAGCTTATTCACTATCCAATTCTCTTCCTAGTTTAATGCACATGCTCAATTCCATCTTTATTAGTCCCATTCCCAAATTTTCACTGCACCCATTTATGTAGTACAGGTAGTCCTCATTTAGTGACTGATTCATTTAGTGAGCACTCGCAGTTACAATGGTGCTGAAAAAGTGACTTTGTGACCAATTTGTATTTATGACCTTTGCAGGTCTATAAAGCAAAGGAAAGCTGAAGTAAGATTGTAAGCATAATCGCGGTTTCACTTAGCAACTGCTTTACTTAACTGAGTTGCTGGTCCCTAAATGAAGACTACCTGTATCTTCAATAAAGTATTATCACGTCATTAAGTGAGGTCTACTGGAATTTTTGAATTAGATATCAATACGCTGATACTGTTTTCAATTATACAAGTTCTCAGTGTCTATGACAAATCTTGATAGTGTCAAAATGATGACAGTTGAAGCATATACCTCATAGCATTTCCATAATGATGTCACTCATGTCAACATTCCTCACCCCATCTCTGATGGATGGCTATGGTCTCTGCATTGCTTGAATGTAATCATGGATTGGATGTGAGCCAACATGCTACAGCTCAGACCAGACAAGTCAGATATACTAATGAAAACTAATCTGGGATTGGAGATACAGTGTTGGTGATGGTACATATGCAGTGCTACAAGCTGTAAAGGATCAGGTTTGTGGTCCTGGATCAGATATTGCTTCTGGCCTTCCAGTTCATTTCTTTGTTCAGCTTTAACTGGTTCTTCTGCTTTATTTTTATAGAAATATCTGGTTATAGTGATACATATTTTGGGTCAAGCTTATATAACTACAACGTGTGTTGTGTAGGACTGTCCATTAAAAATGTTCAGAAACTGTTTTGTTAAAACTGTAATTGCCCAGAGCTCTGAATACTTTACAAATTATGTTATACAATCTGCACTGATTTCTAATTCATTTGGGTTCAATGCAGAATGCTGATATTTAAGTATAAAACCTAAATCATTTAAGATACCTATAAGGACATTTCTTCCATTATTAACCTGCCCTTAGACTACAACCATCATTGGAGGCCTGCTTTGTATCATCAGCTAAGAGGTTTTGGTGGTGAGAACCTAATTACTTCATTTAACTTCCAATAACATTTTAACATTTGATGAAATGCTTCAATTTTTTTTAGTATTGTAGAATATATAATACAACTGCGGGAGGCCCTAGTTTAGAACTGAAAAGTGGCTTAGAAAACTCATTTCTTTGATTCACATGAGTTTTCTTGGTATCTTGTACAAGTACTTCATATATAACCAGAGTTGGTCTAATTAAATTAAAAATTTTGAGTCATGTTGAAGCACAGTAAACAGAAGCTATGAAGACATATATGAATTACCTTTTATGGTGGACATATTTCAAACTGCTCACTTTACACATAACAAGAGAGGATTGTTTAATTATTAGAGCCACATGCAACATTCCATTATGTGTATAACATTCCATTATGTGTATAATACACATAATATATGTGTATTATAGTTATTCCTGAACCAGAAAATAAAGCATTTATTACGTAGCTCTTAAAACTAAACACTTCCATATCTTTATGGAGCTCTTCATGCTTAGCATCTTTTGAAGGAGATGTTTTTACCAAATTAGATATTTATATTCATGGTAGTTTTGATGTTACTAAAAAATATCAAAATGTATTTAAGTATAAAATACTGTCCATTCTTTACCATCACCACCCCTTTCTTTTCAGACATTGTTCACAATGACAATACAGTGACTGAAATAGTTCAATACATCTAAAGATAAAATTGTAAAACTTTTCATTTTGGAGCATAACAAATCAGAGAGAATAGTTTATCCTTTTGTTGTTATTGCTGTGGCTGATGCATACAGGTAATGATTTGAGCCAAGAAAATCCAACATCCTTTAACAACTAATATAAAATCTTCTAAATTAAAGCACTGGCTTTTGTATGTCAAGACTAATGGTTTCCATTAAATGAACATAAAGCTTTTGTAGGAGCATGAAAAGTTATGCATTTACAATATGCAGGCAATGATTACAATACTAAATCTTTCAAATGAAGGATTAAAACCTGTCACAGTTAGAGCAGTATTTTCTTAATCCCTAATGGTAATCTTGCAGAACAAAAGCAAAATATTGTTTTAGTAGTTAAGTGACTGAAGATCAGACTTGTTCTTCAGGGATTGTTAAGACTGGTACAGCTACTAAGTAGATTATATTGATAGCTTTATTTTTGAATGTTCACAGTAAGTGCGGTTTCAAAATGATTGAATCTATTTATACCAGATGATAGTAAATTAAAGAAATACCTGCAATGTTCACATAGTGTTGGACCATCACTATTTAGTAAACAAAGCAACCACAAACACCTAGAATTAGGAAAAGTACTTGCTGGGCAGAGGGCAGGATATCCAAGTAGTTTTGAGCAACTTTAGGAGCACATATGATAATGAAATCAACACTGATTCTGTAATTTAATAGTTCTGTGTTTACCTTTCTAAAATATGACCTCTAAGCCCAACTTCCCCATAGATATGATCCTTGGTTTGCAGTGATACAGCTTTGTTTCATATATGAATATAATTTGTTTCATAAGTTTCTTGCCTAGGAATTTTAAATATCTTAAAGGCTGGTTTTATTATACTTTGAGGCCTAAAATCACAATATATGATCTCACTTTCCCTTCTAAAATATAGGTGTGTTCTAGTCCAAGCTGAGCATTGTTTTACTGGAAGATATTTAACTATGTGCATAATAGTTCATAGCAGCTCTTAGTTAGTAATGTAGAGAGGGTTTTACCACAAATATTCTGCTGGAATGAATGAAGTGTAACATTCAGAGTGAAGTTGCTATCTTGGTTGGTTCATGTAAAATTATATCATAGATATATCCCAAATATAAAACAAAAAACCCAAGTATTTCACTGCTGGAAAGACATGTTGTATATGTCTTACTCTTATATTACTTTCTACTCCACAAGTCCATTTTAAAGAATGTTTCATAAAGTGCTAGTTTCAAATAAAAGTCTTCGTAGTATATTTAACTGTCAAGAGAGGACAAACTTAGAACATTGGACGTAAATAATGTTTCTTTAACCAAAAATGGGCTTCTTTGCCTCTTGTGTAGTCAGATAACGCACATGATAATATTTAACACATGCATAAATCATCCCCACACTATATTTTTCTGGAGAATAATTTGCTGTCAACATCAGTTTTTATTTTGTATGTATCCATGAGAACAGATAATAGAGTTAAGCTAAATAAGGGTGTGTTTGGTGTTTTCCTTTTTGGTTTACTAATCCCAACAATCACGAGATTGGTGGAAGGCATTGTGATGGTATGAAAGCCCTCTTTAGACATTATGGCCAAACAGGTTACATCAGTTCATCTAAGGGACATAGGATGACTCAGGCATGCAGGCTGCTTTCTCTCATTTCCTATCATCTCAGAATTAAGGAGTAAGCATGAACAGGAGTAGGAACTTCTGCACAATCAGGAATCTTGAGAAGGGAGAGTGCCTGGCTGCATGGAAGTTTTAAATTAATGTAGATGGATTCTCAATTAATGAATCTACATTAAATTAATGTAGTCTCTTAAAAGCTGTCACTGGTGTTTTCAGGTATCACCAGCAACATGTATAGGATCATTTTTCTTTTTAACTTTGCTGAAAGGTATAGTATATAAAAAAACCTTTAATTACATGTTTATTTAACAGTCTATCCATGCCAGCTTCTTTTGCCAGCTCTGAAACATGCTTCAAAGAGCTGATTTCTCCTACCTTGTTTTGGATTCCAGTTGTAATCAATTAATTGTAATTGAGTTTGGTTAGAGAGAGCCATAATGCCATCATTCAGCTAAAGGTGAAGTAAGAGATCAGTGCTCTTTAAAACATTTTGTTTTAAAGAATGGCATACTATCCTATGCAATTTTTTAAAACCAAATGGTTCAGAGACAGAAAGTGTATGGTATTTTTTTTTCCATGATATTTTCCTGATTAAAATTGGGAGATCCAGAATTGATTGATTAGGAAGGACTGTAGGGAGAAAATGTTATTCAATTGCCCACCTTTCGCCATCAGGACAATAAAAGGGCACTCCCACACAAGGATTCTGCACCAATTTTTAAGCAGCTCTAGAACAGCCTTTCATAACATCAGCAAGGTTAAAAACTGATTTACTTCTGGCTCAGTTGTAGTATAACTGAAACCATTGCAAAGATGATAAGCATATGGTTCCATTTCTCCTCTAGAGGGAGCTCTTGCTGTTGTGGCCTGAGCCTCAGGTCCTTTAAGGAAAGTGCTAGCTTGAAGGTTTTGCAGCCCCTCCTTCCCATTCAGTACCTAAACAAAATGAGTATCAGAGGAGGTGTGAGCTAAAAGTTGTAAGGGATTATTTTCTTTTCCTTATTTCTCTTTTCTGTGAAGAGATAGTGAGATATTTGGTGCTGTAAGACTACGTCTTTGTTCTCAGCACTGCATCAGTAGAAATGAACTGTCAAAAACTGCTTCTGACAGTTTGAGGTAGGAAAACAGTGGTGGTCTGGAACTGCCCAAAGTTATATCAGGTAAATTGCATTAAAAGTAAGAGTTAATTCATTTCCTCTCCCAGCACTATTTCCTTGATCTAATTAGCAGCCTCATTTGAGAGACCTTGAAACCTTGATCACAAATCTCCTGTATCACATTTACTATTGCCTACAGCCAGTATTTAACACTTTTGCAGTATTACTTCCAATGTCTGAACAAAGCATTGTGGGAAATGCTCTTCTAATCTTTAGGGTGTGCATTCCCCCCCCCCCAAAAAAAAAAGACTTAAAGTCTTTTAGCCAATCATTACTTGAATACTTTTTTCAATGTTATGGTTTTGGTGTCATCTACATGTTTAATATTGTTCAGTATAGTTTCACTGTATCATTTCATGTTTGCGATGTCCCAGTCAGATCCTTCCACGCAGGTTTTTAGTTAGTTATTTGCCATTTCTGCTCTTGTAAGAAATCAAGGAGAAATTAATTGGTTTTACAAAATATTTATTGCTTTCATGCTCTTTGTTTTAACTTTTGAGAAAGTTGTTTTATTTTAGAGTATAACAGTATAGCAAGATTTTAAAAAATGGCTACAATTGTTAACTGCTTCACACATTATGTAATAAGAATATTAATCATATGTCTCAGAGTAAGCACATGTGCCTGAAACATACAAACTATATTTTCAATGGGGAAAAATGCTTTCTTAAATCTGAACTTACAGTTGATATCCTTAGCATTAGATTGGAAGCATGCGATAACATTATTGTGATGAATGGAACTGATGAATTAGAAAATACATTTGCTCCACATGAGAATCTTACTCCTACAGAAACAATTTCTTACTATAATTCTAGTAAATGTGATACCATATTTTTCATTTAATCATTTTGATTATATAATACAAATAAAAATTATATCTGATCAAGGCCAGCTCTAAAATAAGAAAGTGATACTTGTTTGCAAGTATATTGTTCTCAGTATATCGTAGGTGAAGAAGCTTACTGCATAAGTAGACTTTGAATGGAAAACAAGTAATTTTGTTTTCTCCAAGTAGTTACAATCTTCAGGGCAGTAGCTACAATAATGTTTAGTATATGCAGTGGGAATATATTATTTATAAATGAATGGAGCAAGGTGAACATAAATTATTCTGTATTTGCAATTGAACTTTTCAAACTTGAAGTTCTTCCCAGATTACATGGGAAAGATTTTATTAGCATGTTCATCTATTTTACGGATTATGCAATATTAATGTACTTTGTACTGCTGAGGTTTCAGAAGGAATTATCCCAATAGCTGTCCAGAATAAAAATACATTTATTTTTATTTATTTATTAAATTGTACACTGCCTGGCTTCCTACGAAGCTATAAATATATAACTTTGATATCAAATAGATTTGTGTGTATAATTTTTATTTTATGTTTTGCTTTAATACAATTATAAAAAATTACCATGATGTAAACATATCAAGAAATATTGGAAAACATTAAATGTCAGATGATTTATAACTAACAATTTGTTTTATGGAACTTAAACCAACATATCATAGTTCCTTCCTATGGCTCCGCTCATGCAATGGGTCTCCCCTTTCCTCTCTCCCACTCTGCATCTTCTGTATGAATCTGGTGGATCTTCCAGCTTTTTGAAACAGATGTTGGAGCCTGCTGAGCTACAAGGGGGGGAAGGGAATCCTTTCTGTCAATAGCAGGTGGTCATTTGTTTTCAATAATTTTGTGTCAGTTTGAAAGCAGCTCCAGATCTTTGGGATTCCGTAGTATTGCTTTGTTTTATTTTGTTACTTCTTTTATTTGATTTGTTAACATTGCACTGGAAAGTTGAACTTATTTATTTCAGTCTCAGTTAAGCTGTATTTGAAACTACAGCAAAAGTAATCCTTCCTTTGAAATGCTGCAGTTTTCTGTATCTTTCCCCTTTCACAGGAATTCTTGCCTTGCCCTGCTGCTTGATTGGTAGGCTTCAGGATTTTCAAAGAGAAGGAGGCTCCAATGCTTTTTCAACTTTTTTTCATGGGAGCCACTGGGTTCCTTTTTTTCCCAAATTATTTGGGAAGGGTGCATATGGCTAGACTAATGTACATAGAATCATTGGGTTGGAAGAATCTAATTCCCTACCCAGGGCAGGAATCCTCATACCATCCCAAACAACTGGCCATCCAACCTTTGCTTGAAAATCTCCAGTGATGGAGCACCCATGACTTCAGGAGGCAGGCAGGCTGTTCCACAGCTTAATAGCTCTCATGATTAGGAAATTGCTCCTTATTTTGAATTTGGATTTCCCTCTATAAAGCTTCCATTCACTGGATTTTGTCTTACTCTTGGAAGCTGTGGAGAATAAACACATCCTCTTCCCTGGGGCAGCCCTTCATATATTTGAAGACAGCTATTATGTCTCCCCTTAGCCTTCTCTTCTTTAGGCTAAACATAGCCAATTCCTTTAACCATTCTTGATAGGATTTAACCTCCAAGCCCCTCATAATTTTTGTCAGTCTGCAGTCTTTCCAGTTCTTCAATATCATTCTTGTATTCTGGCAACCAGAACTGGATACGGTATCCAGATGTGGTCTGAACAGTGCAGCATAGAGGATGCTCAGATCCTTCTTACAAGTACTATTGCTGAGCCAGGTACCACCTACCATGCATCCTCTTTTTCCTTCCTAAGTGAAGAGCCTACATTTCTCACCAGTGAACTGCTTTCTGTTGGATAAAGTCCAATATTTAATTTTATCAAGATCCTTCTTAACTTTCAGCCTGCCTTCTGATGTGTTAGCAGTCCTCCCTGCAACCCAGCTTCTTGTAATTTGCAAATTTGAGTCTTTGTTGTTGTTGTTGTTGTTGTTACTTTAAATTTATTGACCGCCCAACTACAATGGACTCTGGCTGGCCTACAAAACTAGGGAAAACATAAAAACAGCTAAAAACATTGAATCAAACAGACCAGACTAAAATAATCTAATAGACCGCAAAAACAACAAACAAAACTGGGGCCATTGAACAAATAATAAACATCAGCCCCAGCCTGGGACCAAAACCAGGTTTTCAAAGCTTTCCAGAGCCCCAGGATAGAGGGCACCACCCTTATGTTTGGGGGGATACTGTTCCAGAGGGTGGAGACTGTGACAGAGAAGGCATGCTTCCTAGGTCCCACAAGATGGCAATGTTTAATGGAAGGGACCTGGAGTGCACCTACTCTGCTGGAATATACTGGGTGGGCAGAAACAGTTGGGGACAAGCAATCTCTCAGATATCCAGGCCCTATGTCATACAGGTCTTTATAGGTAATAACCAGCACTTGAATTGCATGCGGAAGCCAATTGGCAACCAGTGTAGCTCCAAGAGATGCACTGCTGCGTTTTGAACCAGCTGTAGCTTCTGGGTGGTCTTCAAGGGCAGCCTCATGTAGAGTGCATTGCAATAATCCAATTGTGAGGTGACCAGGGCATAAGTGACTGAAGGGCCTCCTGTTCAAGGAAAGGGCACAACTGGTGCACGAGATGAACCTGTGCAAAGGCCTTCCTGGCCTCAGCTGCCATCTGCTCTTCAAGCAATAGCTGCAAGTCCAGAAGGACCCTGAAGTTGAACACCAGTCTTGACTGGGTAAGTGCAGCCCCATTCAAGACCAATGATGGTAACATCCCTGACCCTGGGGGGCCAAACAGGCCCAGCCATTCAGTCTTGTTTGGATTGAGCACAAGTCTGTTCTCCCCCATCCAAATCTGAACAGCCTCCAGACAGTGGGCCAACACATCGACAGCTTCACCTGTGCTGCTTGGGGTAGAGATGTAAAGTTGGGTATCATCAGCATGCTGATGATATCATACTCTGAACTGGCAGATGACCTCACCCAGTGGTTTCATATAGATGTTGAACATGAAAGGAGACAGCATCAAGACTGGAAGCACTCCACACATGAGGAGCAGCAGACATAATCTCTCCCTACCCCCTGTCAACACTGGCTCTCACCGATCACTGAGGAAGGACGTGAACCACTGGTGCACAGTGCCCCCCGCTCCTGACCCCTGCAGCCAGTCCAGGAGGATACTGTGGTTGACAGTATCGAAAGCCACTGAGAGGTCAAGGAGAACTAGGATGGAGGCACCACCCTCATCCTGGCTCTGCCAAAGGTCATCAGCAAGCATGACCAACACTGTCTCTGTACTATACTGTGGCCTGAAGCCAGATTGAAATGGGTCCACATAGCGTTTCCTCCAAGATCCCCTGTAGCTGCCGTCCAACCACCTTTTCCACAGCCTTCACCAGAAAGGGAAGATTGGAAACTGGCAATGACTTCTTGAGAAGGGGGTCTACCACTGCTTCCTTCAAGGCTGGTGGGACCACCCTCTCTCTCAAAGAGACTGAAACCATTGCATGAACCCATCCCATGGTCACCTCCTGGGCTGCTTTAATAACCCAGGAGGGGCCAGGATCTAACAAACAGGTGGCTGGACGAACAGACAAAAGGACCTTGTGCACTTCCTCAGATGTAACAGAATCAAACTCAGTCCAGATAATATCGCAAGACTGTTCCCTGGGCAACTCATTTGGACTTGCCCAGTCAGAGTCCAACTCCAAGCAAATCTGAGCAACTTTGTCTGCCAGTTAGCATGAATATTCCTCACAATGGCCTGGTGAGATGATCCTGTGGTCCAAGCCTGCCCCCCATAGGGAATGGGTCACCCTAAACAGGTGTGATAACTTGGCAGCTATCGGCAGACACAGTAAGTGCGAAGAAATAGCAATGTTTCGCCCCCCCCTTTATTGCCAGGATGTAGGCCCAAATATGGGCTCTGACTCGTGTTTCGTTGGATTCGCTGTTTCTCCAACAGCACTCTAGGCAACGCTCCTGGCACTTCACCTCTCGGAGCTCTTTGGAAAACCAAGCAGCGCCCCAAGAACAGTGCACAGAGAGAGGCCACATAGGACAATCCAGTCCAGGGCCTCTGTCACATGCCTATTCCAGGCTGCAGCCAGGGCCCTGGCTGAAGTGCCTGACAGGTCCTTGGGAAAAACCCCAAGCTCCCTGTGGAACCCAATGGGGGCTTATGAAATGTTGAAACACACTGAGCCCAGAATATCTCCCCTCCATGTTGGCACAGAACCGCATAACATGAAATAAGGATGCAGATGGAAAGGGTACGGCATACTGTTTTTATTTCTCTATTGAATGGAGAGGCAATGAGGGGATTTTTGTTATTACGGGACCTGCAGGGGCTTTGCTCTTCGTTCTCAGCATTTCAGGGTCATTGGATCTGAAGACTATGGTGAGTCATCATCATGCTGCTTTTGAGAGATGGGGGACTGGAAACAGTGTTTGTGTGGAAGTAACCTAACATATTAAAAAGACCTGATGTTTTCCAAGGAAATTGTATCAGTAATTTTTTAAACAATTGTCTCATTTTCTTGCATTTTAAAAATCCCCAAATATAAACATTTCACACAGTGCATCTCTAGCTGTCCTGGTATGATAAAGAGATATAGTGCACTCCTTTATCACTGACCTTTTTAAAAGGATAAATTTTAAAATTTCTTGTTGATCTTTGCTATAGGTATTCTGTTCAAGTTCTTTTAATTAATTGTCGTCGTGTAACATTAGGAACTGATGAAGTTTAGTGTTTTGTTTTAGACTCGATTCGTTACAAAAAGCTTTCATTTATTTTGGTAGAAATTATATGGTGTCTCTCCCACTGCCAAGATTCCATGACCCGGTACAGATAAAACACAAGCTAAAAAGAGCTGAAAAGCCAGCCTGCCTTATAAGGAGAATGAAAAACACAGCTGTTTATATAACATTTGTGTTTATATCAAGGGACATCATACAGGTTTTTCTCCACTTTTTAGATCATCTGAATGCAAAGGTGTAGCATTAAAGCTATGCAGTGAAGAAAGACTAAGTGGTGAAAACAAAGGTTAACTTTTCTGTCATTCAGTAAATTAATTAGCAGAAGAGATAATTAATGGTGCCTTTTAAGCACAGGAAGAGCTGGATGTTGCAGTTGATCCTAGAAATACCAGACTGCCTTACAGTATAAAATTCCATCACTGTATCTATTTATTTATTTGCCATATTTGTATGACACTTCATTGAATGAATCTTACAATAAGATGAATAGATAAAATAAACCCATAAATCCATCACAAATAACTACAATAGCATTCCTGATCTTTACCGCACTTGATTCACTAATTACAATCAGTCCTATCATTTTGCCTTTCCAAGGGCTTTCTGTTTTTATTGCCTTTTTGAAATGATATAAAGAAGGGACCATTCTAACTTGGTGGGGTAAACAAGTTTTTCAAAAGCAAGGAGGCTATGATAATGAAGGCTTACTTGCAGACCTGTGTCCTTTGACATCTTAGAGGGCAAATCCACAGCATCTTCTCTTGGCCAGTATGTATTGGGTGAGCAGCAGGAAGTCCTGAAGCTACTGAGGATCGAAGACATAAGGGACTTTATAGGCAATAACCAGCTCCTTGAATTGAACCCAAAAGCTTTCCAGTAGCCAAAATTGATGTTATCCTGTTGTACCAGCAGTTGGGGTGGCTGCATTCTACCCCAATTGTGGCTTCCAAATCATTTTAAAGGACCACCTCATGTAGAGCAAACCCATGCTCAAGTTGATAAAGGCATATGTCAGGTTCTTGGCAGCTAATTCAATCAAAACTAATTCTTCCAGAGTCTTTCTAAACTAGATTTGAAAGAGATAGATTACAAGAATTTCAGTAACTGAACTGTTTGCAATTTAGAACCCATTTATCCCCCAAAACATTCAGACTTTTTCATGGTTTTCTTGTGAACTGGTGAGGACTCAGTTTTTACTGAGGAACCAGTGATTGTTTATAAGCCTATCTCCTGAATCTGTATCACTCGGGAAAGAATGATCAATTGTGATATCTAGAAATGAGAGAGGACTCATTTTGTGCTTATCCCAATTGTGCTAATATTTCTTTATGCACGTTCATGTACATAGTTATGGCGGACAAATTGGAAGTTTGAGCTGGCATTAAGTATTAAAACACGAAAGTGGATAAATCGTGTTAAGACTCTGATGGGGATGTATCTTCTATACATTAAATTAGCAAGTACAAGCAACTGCCTCAGCGTGATTTAGAAATGGATTTATCTCTTGGTCTAATTTCTATCAGCTGATTGGGAAGATTACCGAACAAATCCTACTAATCCTGTTTTGGGGGATATTCAGTGTATTTGAATGGATGATGTAACTGCAAAGGCATAGAGAGAAATTGACTTCAGCATACTATTATTTGTGCTCAGAATTTAATTCTGTCATGAGTGGAGTTGATACAAAAATCTGGTGAACTAAACAAGGGTTTAAGATACAGTTACAGTGTACTAATTCTGAGTAAATAGAGTTTATTTATCCATTTATTTTACAATAGTTACATAATGCCCATTTCATATGACTCCAGGCAGTTTATAGTAATAGGATTAAAAATCTGGAAATCAGTCACATCAAAACTCAAACCCAACAACAAATATAATAATAAAACCATGGCAGTCCATCCATAATAAGTCCATGAAAACCATAGAGGTCATCCACCAAATGCCCAGTTAAATAATACCGTCTTCATTGCCTTGTAAAATATCAGTGAAGAGAATACAAGACATAGCGCTTCTACCGGAGTGTTCCAAAGTATATGGGCTGCTACAGAAAAGGACTGGCTTCAGGTCTACATCTTCCTGATATGACACAGGGTCAGGAACATATACATGCCTCTTCTCCATACATGCATGTACGGGCTGGGCGGATTCCACTTAGATGAGATTGGATTCATCAGAAGGTGTGTGGCAGTTTTTATGTTGAAGGCACTTTGGGCAAATGACAAAGTCTGTTCTCCAAATTAAGTCCCACCAGATATTTTGAACTAAAACTCAGCCATAGGCAGCAAAATTGTCAGAGATAATGGGAATGCTGGTCTACAGTTCCACAATTTAATTTTAAGCTCACCATTTTATTCAGTGTCTTATTCAATATTTATCTTAAAAGATTTCCATTTAGAAACAATGAATGAAATAATTTAATATGCACATTTACCAACTTCTTAATTTTTTTGGTCATTGAAGTAGGTTTATATGCAAAAAGTTGTTAGTTTTAGCTCCCCCAACCCCCAAGTGGCAGCATTAAATTCTTTGGGCTTCAAATATGAAATGCAGCCACCTGAGGTACCCTATGACCCATCTTTTCAAGTGCTTGCTTGATGTAGCTGCATGATTTGTAAACATCCGCTGAAGTAGTAAAGGTTATAGCTTGTGGTCATGCTGCCTTATTCTTTGTGGTTATTTTGGTTTGCTCTTTGTAGTGAATCTTACAGCTATTAGCCACAACTAGGTGGAGCTGTTTTATGTTACATGGGAGTTGAACTCTTAAGCCTCTCAAGTATGAATTGTGTTTCAGCCAGCTTTTAGTGTCATGTTCGCCCTTGGAGTGTTTGTGTAGCCTTAATGTGAACCTTGGTCAAAGGCACTGGGCCAGAATTGATATATACATATGCTTTTTATGCTGGTGAATGAAAAGAAAAAATCTTATCTGAGAAGACTATCGAAATACTTTATTTTATATCATGCATTTCTTAGCCACATTTCAAGTGTTCATCTTCCCAAGTCAATTTACAATATGAAAAATATAGTTCACTGTAGGAAGTTTGTAAAAATTATGTCAATTATGTCAGAATAAACCAGTTAAAACAAGTCACGTCCAAAATGTGAACAACAAAAATAATTTCTGTTATATTTTTTAAAAAAAACATTCTTAAAGTAGTTAATCTGGAGAAATAACTATTAAAACCCATTTATTTATTTGTTGGGGGACGCGGTGGCGCAGCGGCTTAATGACGCTGAAAGTTGCCGGCCAGAAATGGCTGTCGCTTCAGCGGTTCGAGTCCAGCCTTCGCGTTAAACAGGGTGAGCTCCTGTTTCCTCCCCAGTTCCTGTCAACCCAACAGGTCGAAAACTCACGTGAGTAGATAAATGGGTACTCTCACTCCGGTGGGAGGAAAAATGCTGGCAGCGCCTGCAAAAGGAGTTGGGAGCAGTTGCCGGTAAGTGTGCCCAAAAGGGCACGAAGCAACAGAAACCCTGCCTCCTGTGCTCGCCAGCTGGGCTCTGCTCTAGGAAGGAGGCTCTGGCAAACCACTTCCGAAACACTTGCCTTGAAAACTGCAAGGACTCGTCCAAGCAGTCACTGTAGAGTCAGTAATGACTGAGCGCAGATTAAAAAAAATAAAAAAATAAAATAAAATTATTTGTTTGTTTATTTTCTGGATTTATGAGCCCACCCAACTCAAACAATGTTTCTCAGGACAGCATACAATGACAAAAAAAACAACAATAAACTGAAAAACAAAACCACACAATTGAAACCGCAATAGATGTTTATCGCTTGTGAGGGAATTCCACAGGCTAGTTCAGCAACAGTAATGCTTCCAAAAGGATTTCAACACATGTACAGGTTCAAAAGGGTATGGGGGATCCTTCAGTTAACCTGGAACTAAGTTGTGTAGTAGGTTTTAAATATTTATTTTCTTTTTGCATTACAATGCTCTCAGCCATGGAAGCCCACATTGATTTACAGTAACACCAGATACATAATAATTATGTACCCAAGAACATATATCTAATATCTTAAAACCACAAAACATTCTAACCATACAACACAATTAAAACAATAATCTGACAGATATATAAAAATACATTTTCAGTTTTTTGGAGTATTTTTTTTTAATGCCACTGAAGAGGCAGACCAGATTATTTAGGGGAGGGACTTCTATTATAGCGTGGTCACCACTGAAAGGCCCTAGCCCTTGTCAGTTCAAAACAAGCTTCTTTTCAGAGAGGCACTTACAATACGCTGAACAGTATAATTCTTGTGCTATTACTTATGGAGGAAGATATGCAGACCCAACCTTTTTAGGGACTCAGTTGTAAAAACAAGCCAACATAGTCAGAGTAGATGTATAATGCTTCCAGTGAGACATGCCAACAAGAGTTTAGTTGCCACATTTTGGACCTGCTGTAATTTCTGAATCTCTTTCAAGGGCATCATACATACAGAATATTGCAGTATGGAAATAGAAGGTAACTAGCACATGGATCAGAGTAGCTGAATTGGTCTTCTCCAGGAAGGGATGTACCCAGTAGTTAAGTGGAGCTAGAAAAAGGTAGTTACCATTATGGGGATCCAAGTACTCAGGGCCAGCACAGATCAAAGATGTGTACCAAACCGCACACCTGTTTCTTCAAGGGAGGAATATCCCCATCTACACAGGAAAGTTCTCTTCCAGTTGCTACAGGCTTCCTCTAGTTTTAGTTTCAGCCAGTTATGCCTCACCCAATCTGAGCCAAGCAGGAATCAGTCATGGAGCCTGGCACACCTAGTGAACATAGGGATGAGAAGTAAACCTGGGTACAGTATTATCCTCATAGCAGTGGCACCTAACCACACAACCTTGACCACTCCCAGTGGTTTCACATACATATTGAATAGCATGAGGGATGGAATAGAACCATGTGGCACTCTACACCATAAAAGCTGCAGAGTGGAAATTTAATCCTTCTATGCTACTCTCTGATAGTATTGAGGTGGGAGTAGAACCACAACAAAACTCTGCCACAATTGCCTCAGTTAGTCCAGGAGGATTCTATAGTCAGTGATATCAAAAGCTGCAGAATTATCTAGGGTTATTCTAGGTAGTCTAGCACAGGGGAAGAGAGCCTTCTCCTGCAGCACTGGCAATGTGAATTGATTCATTAAAGAGAAGGCATGCTGCGGGTCCTGTCTGCCGGAGAATTACATTTGGCGGTTCCCAGGAGGCGGGCCTTCTCTGCTGTGGCACCCACCTTGTGGAATCTTCTCCCCCCAGAAGTGAGATTAGCTCCATCCCTCTTAACATTCCACAAGTTCCTCAAGACTTGGCTACATGATCAGGGGTCCCAGGGGACCGGGGAGATTTTGCAATGGCTCCCTTATTAATATTATCCCCTCCTGTTTTGTGTGCTTTTATAGTTTTTTATTTGTAATTGTTTTTATGTATTTATTCTTTTTAATTGTTGTACACTGCCCAGAGTCACTTTGTGTGAGATGGGTGGCTATATAAATATGATAAATAAATCTAAAACAAAACATATCTGGTGACCTCTTTACTTCACAGAGGGGAGTTGTGGCCTGAATCAGTTTATCTAAGTGAATCTACATCCAGAGTCACTTTCACTGAAGCAAATCTAAGTCATTTCACATAGGCTTAAGAAATATCTATAAGAAGAATGCATTTGATCCTATTAGTCAATGTGTATAACTCATGTTGTTATTAAATTTGCTTTAAAGCACTATCTAGACAAACCTTCTTTGCAACTCAGTGGCCAGCCACATACATCAAGGAAGCTCACAAGCTGGTCATAACAGCATAGCTCTCTTCCACTGTTATTCCTGTTTTCTGCTTGATTGATTAGACTATCCTTATGCCTACATCCAGTAATATGTGGAGCAAAAAGGAAAAAAAAAGGCAGTTTGGTTTCTTTTTCTGAGGGAAAAAATAATGGTAGTAATAGAACTACAGGAATGTTGCTTGCATCTAGTGATACTTTTCCTAAGGATTAAAACACCAGACAAATCATCAAGCAGAAAACAATACCCTAATCAAGGAACCACCAAGGAGAAAATCACGCCCCCACCAACACTGGCAGGGCAAGCTACTGTCTATAAACAGGGACACACAGACCCCACACTCACTAGCACTGATGATGTTACCTAGTTGGGTAATGAAGTGTCTGCAAGAAAACAACCAAGTTGAGAGCACCAAGGACTCCGCGGGTCTTAGTGGCAGTAGTCCAGTCAGGAGGTGACTAAGGTGTGAGTGACCATGATCTGTAGAATTGTGGTGAAAAAACTATGCAGAAAACCCACATCTTGTATGTGCGATAAAACTCTTGATTATATTTTTATTCAGTTTTGATAGTTGTTGTTTAATCCTGTTTTTTAATGAACCCAGAAACTTGTAATCGTATTTGATACGTAGCTAAAATATTTGCTGAACTGAGTTATGTCTGTGGCTTACATCTAAATATCCTATTTTGTCAAAGGTAATTCCACTTGGAAATATTTTCTCTTTCATTTGAATCCTCCTGCACCCCTGAAAACCAGAATGCTAACATCCTCCTTAGAACAGAAAAAAAATTATGGGCATCATTTTTATGGCCCTCTTCATGTGAGCTGAAGTGCATCAGCTCCTTTAACGCAAGGCATATTTCCAAGCTGGCTACTGACAAGAAATATCTTCTGAACTGCAGGATCGAAAGCTGACAAAAGTGGAACGGCAGAGGTTTAAAGAAGAAGCAGAAATGTTGAAAGGTCTTCAGCATCCAAATATTGTTAGGTTTTATGACTTTTGGGAATCA
Organism: Liasis olivaceus; assembly: GCA_030867105.1. NCBI lineage: Eukaryota > Metazoa > Chordata > Lepidosauria > Squamata > Pythonidae > Liasis > Liasis olivaceus. Next base: position 49,565,733 of record CM061348.1, read on the forward strand.
TGTTTAAAAGGAAAAAAGTGTATCGTGCTGGTAACAGAACTGATGACCTCTGGAACTCTGAAAACGTAAGTACTAGTTATGCCATGATATGGGTAATTAGTTAAGTAGAACATCTGTAATAGTGTTTCTGAACCTTAGTAACTTTAAGCTGGGTGGACTTCAGCTCCCAGAATTCCCCAGCCAGCATGCTGGCTGGGGAATTCTGGGAGCTGAAGTCCACCCAGCTTAAAGTTGCCAAGGTTGAGAAACACTGATCTGCAAGGAAAAAGTACTTTCTTCATCCCTTACCTAATCCTGTTAGGAATGGAAGCCCACCTTCATTCTTTATAATAGCTTGCCTGACTGTATTTCAAATTAAATCAGCTGAAATTAAATTTCATTTCTGTTATAATCTTCTCTATTGTTTTCTTCTGTGACTACCCACAGTTCTGCCTGTATTTCTTCTTCCTTTCTTTGTTTTGCATGGGACATTTTGAACCACTTGGTTAATCTTTCCTAAAATAGATTACATTATTAAGCCATAATCAAATAATCTTCCACAAGTGAGAAGAAAAAGCATTTGATTCAAATTCACATGCTTGAATAATTAATCTGAATCTTCATGGTGTTTCATCCTGATGCTCTTGCTAAATTTAATATTGACAACGGTAAGATAACCTTTTCATTATTTGTAAGAATTCTCTGCATGCTTTTCTCCACTTCATGAGAAATAAAAATATCACTTCAAATTCCAAATCTGAAGCACTGATATTGATCCACTGGTATGCCAATATACATATAGTATCAGTGCATACATAGAGTTTTGCACGAACAAGGATCTCCATAGAATTATAATTAATAGCTTTTAGCATATTGGGGTTTTAATGAATTCACTTATAATTTATCTTCAAATGTTCCAAACTAACCTCCTCTTAAAGTAGGAATGTGCATAGTACTTGGCTGAAGGCTGAATTAGATGAATCTAACTGTAAGAGGTAGATTGCTTACAAAGTGCTCAAAACTGACCCGGAAAGTGTGAATGTTTCAGCAATTCATTGTGCTGCAGAAAGGCAGATACTGTCTGCAAGAAGAGTTTTAATGCATCAATTTCTCTGTAAAATAATTTTATTCCATCTCACATGTTTTTATTTCAGCTATTTGAAGAGATTTAAAGTGATGAAACCAAAAGTCCTTCGTAGCTGGTGTCGGCAAATCCTAAAAGGCCTCCTTTTTCTGCACACTAGAACACCACCAATTATTCATAGAGATTTAAAATGTGACAATATTTTTATAACTGGGCCAACTGGATCTGTGAAGATAGGAGATTTGGGTCTGGCAACTCTTAAGAGAACTTCATTTGCCAAAAGTGTCATAGGTAAGCATTTTCATTAGCATCACCTTTCTTCTTCTCTCTATATTGAAAATGGATAAGCAGCTACAGACCCTCAAACTAATATTAAAAAACAATCAACATATAGTGTGTTCTCACTGGAAATGTTAAATCCTTACTCATACTTTCTCCACAAATTAGTAAAATTTCAACTATGTTATTTTTTTCTTAAATCTGTAATTTTATAATGTATTATCTATTATACACACAATAAACATGAACTATAATTTACTTTTGTTAAGAAGTAGTTCACTCTTACAGTAATCTAAATTAGCTATAGTAAAATTGATGCGTTATAACTGTTTCATGTATCAAATGGATGTAAATGTAACAAACTTGGTTGCAAAGCAGTAAATTTTCAAATATTTAAGGTATCTTCAGAGAACTTACCAGTGCCTATTGTCCAATCTTTTGTGGTATGCCCTAACCCAAATTATAATTACTGATCATTTATGATTCACTTAAACTACAGGTAGTCCTTGACTTACGACCATTCGTTTAATGACTATTCGAAGTTATGACAGTGCTGAAAAAAGTGACTTATGACCAGTCCTCACATTTATGACCGTTGCAGCATCCCTGCAATCACATGATCAGAATTTGGACACTTGGGAACCAGCATGTATTTACAATGGTTGCAGCATCCGAGGATCACATGATCACCATTTGCAACCTTTCCAGGCGGCTTCTGACAAGCAAAGTCAATAGGGGAAGCCAGATTCACTTAACAACCATGTGATTTGATTAATGACCATGGCGATTCACTTAATGACCATGGCAAAAAAGGTTGTAAAATCTGGTGCGACTTGCTCAATGAGCACATCGCTTAGCAGCAGACATTTTGGTCCTGATTGTAGCTGTAAGTTGAGCACTACTTGTAGTTGCATTTAAGCCCAACTACAATAAGTGGAAAGAGGGACAAAACAGAAAATTCTCTTTAACAGCATTTATATTTTCTGAATTAGTAGCAATTATTGTAAGATGTGATAACCATATATAAGAGATGGGAATTTCAAGATATGAGTGGATTTACACACTGCACTAAGTCATAATGTGATTTGTTTGGTTTTGGTTTAGTGCAATGTATTAAGTAGTCGTAAATCATAGTTTATAGTTTACAACATACAACTGATAAACAGTTATGGTTTATTGAACAAATCATGCTGAAGTAACCACTGTTTTTGTCATGGTATGCTAGCAGGATCCTGGTACTACCTTCTCCACAATGATTCTCTACATTTGGAACTCTTTTTCACAGACAATAATTATCTATTTATCCTAGCATATGATTGTGACAGTATATTATGGATATTACGGATATTTTATAGGAATGGTTCTTCTTGCTCAGGGTTACAGTCACTTCTGACTCTTCATGACCTGATGGACATAATCTTACCAGGTTTATCTGTCAGTAACTGCTTCTTTGCATTCTTGTAAGCTTGAGCTTCTATAATCATTTACTGTAGCCATGTGGCCTTCTGTTAATTCTTTTTCAATTGCTTTCTATTTTTTCAAGCATCTTTTCCGATGATTCTTGCCTTTGCATTATAGGTCCAATATCTCAATGCTTCTAATGAGTAGTCTGGTTTTACTAATATTTTTAATATTGAGTTATTAATTCTTCTTGAGATCTAAGATATTTTTGAAGGAGATTAGCAGCACTTGCAGAAAAATTAAAAGGCAATGATACTTATTTTAAATTCTGGAATTGGGAGAAGTGTAACACAGGGATCGTTCTCTTTACCTTGCTACACCCTCCTCTCTTACAGCATTTTGTTACAAGCTTTTTATATATTTTCTAGTACATAGGTAAACTTGAACCAGTAGGACAATTCAAACAAATTATAGAAACAACAGCAGAGGAAACAACATGGTGAGCTTTAGTAGTCAAGATGTTGATTATTAACAGCAATTAAGAACAGTGCTAGATGCAAGGATTCTGACTACATATGAAGTCAGAGGCACTTAACAAAAATCTTAAAGAGTGTAAACAGGAAGAATTTTAAACAATGTATGCTTGAAGCAGCAACAAGGTGGATTGACTTAGTTGCAGTGGTGATGGTTGCACTGTTGGAAGACCTGAAGGACCAGGTTAGGGACAAATCATCATGAAGAAAATCTATGTGTCATTAAGAGCTGACACCCATTTGATGGTGTATAATCAGATCAATGCTTGTTGTCAGGTAAAGGCCAATCTTAGCCAAATTGTATGTAAGTAAACTACAACGGTGTTCTGAAGAACCTCAGGCAGAAGATAAATGACTAGTAGGACAATTATGCAAACATTTTCTTAGGATCAGAAACATGAGCTTACAAACTGCTGAAAGTACAGGTAATCCTTGACTTACGACCATTTGTTCAGTGACCATTTGAAGTTACGATAGTGCTGAAAAAATGGACTTAAGACTGATCTCCAAAGTTACGGCTGTTGCAGTGCCCTCACAGTCAGGTGATCAAAATTCGGGTACTTGATAGTCCGTCCGCAGGGGCACTTCAACTCTCCCCACCTGCCTATCTCGCCCCCATCTCTGTCCTTTTGGCTGTCCTGCACCCTGCACTGTGGCTCTGGGGCTGCTTGCCATGCTGCAGCTCAGGGGCTTCTTGGCAGGCTGCAGCTCTGGAGTTGCAAGAAGCCCCTGAGCCACAGTGTAGCATGAACCCAGAGCTGCCACAGCAAGGGCCAGCATGTCACAGTGCCCAGGAAGCCCCAGTAAGTGCCAGCAAGCATTTGTTTGCCCAGCTGCTTCTTTCCCAGTTCCCCGCACCAACCTTTTGCCTTTTGTACCCAGCCAAAGCAGAAGTACCTTGCTGCCTTTGCTGTCTCCTTTTCAGAATGTTTCCTACACATACCTTGCTCCCTGAGCCTTCGGCAAGCTGCGCTGTCTTCAGAAAGCCTCAGCTTTCTGAAGGCAGTGCAGCTTTCTAAAGGCTTTCCAATTGGGCGAAACTGCTTCCGGACTTCCCCATTGGCTGGCATTCTTTGCCATGCTGCTGGGCTGGGCTGGGGAGCCACATGTAGGACACGTTCACTGGAGAACCTGGGTCTGAAAAGGAGACAGCAAAGGCAGCAAGGTGCTTCTGCTTCAGTTGCAGTGCTGGGTGCAAAAGGCAAAAGCTTGGTGTGGGGAACTGGGAAAGAAGTCAGCTGAGCGAACAAATGCTTGGTGGTGCTTGCTTGGGCTTCCCGGGTGCTGCGGTATGCTAGTGCTTGCTGGGGTAGGCTGTGGCAGCTGTGGCTTTGCACTGCAGCTCAAGGGCTTCTTGCAGCTCTAGAGCTGCAGGGCGCCAAGAAGCCCTTGAGCCGCAGCATAGCAAGCAGGCCCAGGACTGTGCCACTCTGGGGCTGCTTGCCGCCCTGCAAGGCAAGGTGCAGGGTGGCCAAAAGGGCTGAGATGTGGGGGACATAGGCAGGTGGGGGAAGTTGGAGGCACCTTACTGAGGCTTGGGGCTAGAAGGGACCAAGCCTGGAATGGCTTGGATTGGGGTGGGTCCTTGGCTAACGACCAGTGAAATTCACTTACCAATGGCAAGGGGGATTGCTGGGATTGCTGTCACTAAGCAATGTAGTCACATGACATCTCACTTTACAACCACATTGCTTAGCGATGGAAATTCTGGTCTCAATTGTGGTTGTAAGTTGAGGACCACCTGTGGTAAATTTCCCAACTATTCTTACATTTCTGATAGGGACCATCTATCAACACTTTGAGGTTTACAAAGTCAAGAAACGAACAGCAGGGATTTTAGGAATGCTTTTTATTGTTGTAGGGTAGGAGAACAAAATCTTGAAAGCCCATCAGAGTTTCTCTCTATCACATCTTATACCAAACAAAATCAAGATGGGATTATTTTGAATTTTTTTCCTGTGCTTTCCTCTTTCTCAGGGCCACGTTTTTAGATATTTTTCTCTTCTCCTAACAGTTCATTGCTCCCTCTGCCTTCCCAAGGCCAAGTCTACATTCTTTCATGCCATCTTGAATTCTGACTTTACTTTTTTAATGCAAATCTATAGCTCAGGGATCTGCCACAAAGCATAAATATCACTAGGGCATCTGCAATACCTCTAAGTGACTGCTGTTAACTCTCAAAATTTGGCTAAAAGTCTCTTGAGATTTCAAATACAAGACTTTGGCATTCTTATATTAGATCAAGCAAGATATTAACTGAAATCAACTTCATGGGAGATTTTATGAACTTGTGAAATTTCAACTATTTTTCAAAAATGGAGGTGCCTGTCCCATTGCATAAAATTGTGTAATAAGTGTCTGGCATCTGAGAAGGTCATGAATTCTTAGTCTACTCGTTGATAGGGCTGCCTAAGTATTATTTGAATTAATATTGTTTGGGAGGCACAAGGTTGGGGAAGGCTCCCTTTCTGTGAGTGGAACATTTCTGCGTGCAGAATGATGCCTTTGGGTTCAATCCAATATTCCATCTAGCTATCTGTCTTACTAACTTCAATTTAAACTATAGATGTTTCTTTTAGATTTGCATTCATGAATGGGAGGTTCTCCTTCAAATTTACTTTTCTCTGACTTGATGCTCTATGAACAGGTAAGTTTTTTAAGTTGGATTCCTTTTGTTATGTTCAGGTACTCCAGAATTTATGGCCCCAGAAATGTATGAAGAGCATTATGATGAATCAGTGGATGTATATGCTTTTGGAATGTGTATGTTGGAAATGGCTACCTCAGAATATCCGTATTCAGAATGCCAGAATGCTGCTCAAATTTATAGGAAAGTAACCTGTGTAAGTGATTTTTTTAATACAATCCCTTTCCTCTTTCACTTGTACCATTTTTCCTTATTTTAACACCATAAGCATTGTTATACTATTATATAGCACATTATATTGAAAGTACTGTTGAATTAATTCTTAAATTCTCAATATAATATTGTGAATATCTCAATGTCTTATATAGGTCTTTCTATTTTTTGACAAGCAGAAATGATTTCTTATTAAGACTGGGGGTGGGGGTAATTCTGCAAATCCTTTCCCTTTCTCATTCCTATCCTAGCCACTCTCTTTAATATGTAGAGATAGTATCTGTGTTTTTTCAGATTTGCTCAGTTTCTCATTTTACTAATGACATGCTTTGTTATTTGTTTCAGTGTTAATTTACAAAAATTCTACAATTAATTTTGCTTTTTTCTTTTCGCTATCATTCATGCAATTTGTTTCTATTTCCTTCTTTAATAGATATATTTTTGTGTATTTTTAAATGCCAGACAACATAATAACTTTTTGAATAATGAAGAGTGTGGCACTTTATCAAATACAAACTGATTATAATATATTTGAAAAAAAATATTTTTGGAGGCACCATATTTTTATTTATTTATTTATTTATTTATATTTCAAATTTAGTCTCTGCCCATCTCACTCAATGAGTGACTCTGGGTGGTTTAAAATAAAAACTCTATGCTACAAAACAAGTTCTATCCTCCAGGCACCAGTTTTATTTCCTCAAAATGTCTCTGTGAGTACCATGTAGAATTCTGGCATTTCCAAAAAATAAGGTGACAACTAGAGATGTACCCAATATGATATAAAGATAGAGCAAGTTCCTTGTTAGATTACTACTAGAAGATTGTGTAAGTGTGTGATTTCTGTCTATTTATATATAAAATAAATATTTCTTGTACTTTTGGAAGCTTGCTTGCATTGCATACTTATAATGGTCAATGGATATGGTTGTGTGAATTTGTAGAATGCCTATCAATTTGCTTTTGTCTCTAGCGTCACGTACAGCTCTGTGCTTTATTCTGGTTCCATGTAGCATTGGCCTATCTATCTTCTTTCATTCAGCTGCAGTTGTCACTAACCATCATTGATATGGCATGTAAACTCGGGGCTTGCTATTGTTGTTCTTTTATCTTGGTTTGCTCTTGATATTAAAGTAGAATGGGTTGTATTCAGTCTACATTATTTTCTGCTCAAATCAATGATGCTTCATGAAATCATGATTGACTTTGCCACTGATTTGAGTGGAACTAACTTCTTTAGGATCCAGTCTATTACATTAACTATGAATAAATAAACAGTAATGGAGAAAAAGTCATATAGATTATTCTGCAGACATTCCTATAAATATTGTGAGGGTCTGCATAACTACATGCATTTTTTTTAACTTTGTTTTCATGAAGTATTTAGTTCAGTATTTGAACTAAACTGTACTGTCAATTTAAGATCAAACATGGATTGTGGAACTTGTATATTTTTCGGTAAGTGAAAAACTGAAATCTATGTGAAGATAAATTTATACACTGTTTTAAAGTACAAGCTCTTACTGCTCAGTGCAATCTAAAACACTTCTTTGTTTTGATTTGTGCCAAGATTACATTTGTCACAGATTACATATTTATTGTGTCATCTGCTTTTGGATGTTGACGTAGCAAAGTGTATGAGAAAGCCTCTTTCAGAGGCTGGTTTTGGACAGAAAACAGCCTCAGGGGAAAGGGTTAAGAATTTTCAAACTCTGTAGTATACATTTATAGCTACCTGCTACTTTTCCTTTTAAAAAGGACATCAGGAGACTGTCATATATATCTTTGCATGAACATTTAGTTTGATCTTTTACCTTACCTATATCTGCAATAAAGTGATAATAATATTTGTTTGCCATACCAAACTAATGTAAGGATTACTGAAGAAATGAAGCCTGAAAGACTAATCCATTCAGACAGAAATCCACAGGTAACCATTCAGCAGCATCCATGGGAGAGTCAGAAAAGTCAAGATGCACCTAAAACTGGGACAAGGCTTTGAGCTCACAGCTGCATTTTACTTTTTGAACACCCCCCTCCCCTCAAGATGCCCCTATATTTATTTGCAGCAGGAGAACAGAATCCTCTCTTCTCTAAAGTACACACACAGCCTCAAAATCTGCTTTGCATATCTGAGGGACCTTGTAGAGTAGATGATGGAGTCACACTACAGGAAAATAAAGAGAAAGGCCTGTTTTGTAGGTCACTTACAAAAAGTTGGCTGTTGTCCTTAGATTGTAGGAAGAGTGCACTATGAACATTCCAATTATTATTATTCTACTTCTCTTTCAACAAAGTCTTTGTCTTGTTGGTACATTTTGTTAATATTTCTTAGTTATGTTTGTGCCTGATTCTTATTTAATGTCCTTTGTAAATAGCCTAGAATGGAACTCTTTCATTAAATGATTAAATCTGCATGAAACAAATAAGCTTTCAGAGTTTAAAATAACTATTCTGTGGCTGTCCTTTAATGCGCTAAACTTTTAATCTTAAATTCAGTGTTTTTTTGGGAAAGTACTGTTATTTCATAAAGTCAGTTTGTCTAATAAAGCAACGTGTGATACGATACGCATTTCCCAAGCTTGATTATCAGAACTGGTCATGCAGATACAGTGGTACCTCAAGATATGAATTTAATCCGTTCCGTGACTCTGATCGCAACTCGAATTGGTCGCATCCTGAAGCAAATTTTCCCATAGGGTTCAATGTAAATACTGTTAATCCGTTCCGCCCTCCGAATTTGGTCGCACCACGAGGCAGATTTCCCCATAAGGTTCAGTGTAAATACGGCTAATCCGCCCTCCGAATTTGGTCGCACCACGAGGCAAATTTCCCCATAAGGTTCAATGTGTCAGCCGGCGTTGCAGGGCTAGGAAATTCCCCAGGCGTGCTTTAGTCAGTTTCACCGCTGGAGCGCTAGCACAGAAAGAGGAAGTGCTAATGAAAGGGCCACCTGGCGCCTCTTCACTAATCTGTTAAGGAAAGAGCCGCGGAATTGAGGAAGAGCAATCAGCGCGTGAGGAAAAGCTCCCGCTCCCGGCTGTGTGCGCGACAAAAGCCCAAGGAAAGCAATGACCACGCCAAGGGCTAACAACAATTAAAGAACAATGGGACTCAGGCTGAACCTGCCATCTGGACAATTAAGGGGGATCATTGGGGCGCTGATAATCCGCAGCCTGTAAGGAGGGGAGGTATAAAGGAACCAATGTATTGTACCAAGCCAGTCCTGGCTTTGCTTGTAACTGTTGCGTTATGCTTGAGTAAACCTCTTTTGTGAACTACACGTGTCACGGGAGTTTCTCTTGACGAACGGGGCAAGATCTTACACAATGTAAATACATACGGCTCTGCATTTTCTTTGGAGCCATGCTGACAAGCACACCAAAAACCTTCCAAACGCCACAAAACACACCACAAGCCTCACCGAACGTCTCCTTGCTACTGCGATCTTGCCCACAGGAAGCCGCGAACACGTGGCAGCAGGGCAAATGGCCGCGGATCCGGTTCATAGCTTGAGGCGGAGTTTGCATGTCAAGGTAAATTTTTGCGGCCGGAGCTGGTTGTATCTCGAAATTTTCGTAAGGTGGGGCGTTCGTATCTTGAGGTACCACTGTACATCCTTTGCTTTCCTACAAGGTTAGTGGGGAAAGGCACAAAGTACCACCTGACCAATCATGTTATATAAGCACACGTTGCACTAACTGTTTTGTAAGAAATTTTGTTAAACCCCTAACATGTACAAACATTAATTTACATCATTGGTACGTATTCCTATACTTACCTTAAAAAGGTACTCAAGGACAGACTGAGAAGGCTGATATAGAGAGCTCAGAGTGATGGTGAAGTTTCCTAGAAGAGTTTAACCTGACAGATTAAAAAGAAATTCTCTCTCAACCAAGTGATTAATTAACATTTAAATTAATTTATGTGCCTCATAAAGCTTGTAGCTGTCAGCAGGTGAAAATCTTTTTCCAAGACATTCACAAAGTCTTCTATTAAAAGTGTACTCTGAAAAGAAAATTTACCTGACACAGTTAACGTTTCATTTTTTGCAGAATGTAAATCTGTAAGGATTACCTTTAAATTTGGAGCAAAGTCATGAGGGACTCTTTAATTATTTTACAATCATTTTAAAGTAGGCTGTAGTGGAACAGTATCAAAACTTTATGAAACCAATTAACTAATTAGAAAAGCTGCTCTGAGGTATAGATAAAATAAATAGATAACAGATAAATTAATTTGTTAACAATTTAAGCAAAACTTTTTTTTTTTAACTTAAGAAAACAGATCTTTTAGGTTTCTGGAGCAGAATCCCAGAAGCTTAGGATTGTTCAGTTTTCCCCCTACAGGTGTCTATCTCCTAAAATTGAATTAAATTAATGAATTAAAATTCAAAATCAATGTTAATGCTGACTTTAGCTTCATTGCAGCATATATTATGGTTTAATGTATATTAGATTACATAGGAGTCCTAAGCAAGTTTAATGTTATATTTAAACTCAAAGCTATGATGTGTAGACCTAGAATGAAAATGCCAGAGAAACTTAATTATGTTTTTTCCCCCCATGCAGGGTGTCAAACCAGCAAGTTTTGATAAAGTTACTGATCCTGAAATTAAGGAGATAATTGGAGAGTGCATTTGCAAAAATAAAGAAGAGAGGTTTGTTTCAAATAGTAAATTTCTGTTGTCTTTAAAACATATCATAGCCCAAATTAAGCACATTTCAAAGTAATTTCTTGGGGTGGAGGCAGAAAACTGACAAGAGCTGGCTAGTACCTATTTTAAATCGATGGATCTAATCTAATTATATAGATCTCTTTAAGATAGTTAATAGCCAGATAGAAACTAATATGGTTATTATGGGGACTTTGACCAGTACCTATTTGGAATCTGGTTAGCGTGACTGTGTTTCTGTGAATTTTGAGGACTTCTCAGCAAATTTTAACACCATCAATCAGAATATCCTTCTGGATTCTATATCCATAACAGAATGGTATGGGGCTTTCTTGAAGTACGTTCCAGAAAATAGTGCATGGAGATTTATTTTGGACGAGTAGCTGTTGGATACAAGATTCTGTTTTAATCCTTCTGCAGGTTTTAAAAATTGGATTTATTTCTTTAATTAAACATAATGGAAAAAGAAAAAAATATGAAAAAGGAAAAAAACCCCACAAAATTGTACATATGGGGCTTCTTATTCATGTACAAGTGTATACAAAATTTTATACAACAGATTCAATAAAGGATGGGTTTAATATCTTCAGGGAACCACCGAGGCAAATCATTCAGGCAGTTGAAATTGATGTCGTCATTATGTTGGTGATGCCCAGCTTTATTCTTTTCCATCAGATTTCAGAAAGGTTATAGGAACCCTAAATCAATACTTAGGATTTGTGAAAGATCTGATGAACACTAACAAGTGAAAGCTCAGACTACGCTTGTCTAAGGGACTACCTAGTCAGATGAAAAAAATTGGGTTATTGTCAGATTTGAATAGAGCTGAACTCCATTTTAAAAGTCAGCCTGACAGCTTTAAAGTTCTCCTTGATTTGACTTTCACCTGAATGTTAGGTGATAGTAGCAGCTAGGACTCATACCATCCTGCTCCATGTGTTCCTAGAGAAAGAAAAGCAGGCTGTGGTGGTGCGTGCTTTAAACCTTTCATTTGGATTCTAGAAGGATTTACATGGGATTGGTCTTCTTTTAAGAAAATACCGAAAACTACATCTGATTGGTTTTTTGTTTGTTTTTGCTGCTACAGCATTTTTAATCTTGGTTAGTTTTCTGGGCAATGTGGCTTTTTAATGCATTTACTACCAATTTCTGGTATCAGGTCTAGTTGTGTTAAACCCAACTTAGGCTATGATATTAAGCCTGGGATGTCTAAAATCCATCGTTTACCTTTTCTAAAGGGGCCTTCTTGCATATCTTGCATGTGTGGCTGCGTTCAGTTAAGAAATGTCCTACCCAAGACACATATCTGCCCTTCTTCTTTATACCTTTCTGTTATCTTTTAAAGAGTTATCTATTTTGCCCAACCTCTCAGTTTAGCTGTGTTGTGTTTTGTTTTTAATAGCTCATGGATTAAAAAAAAAAAAAGATTTAAGTATAAACTCTGAGGATATTTTTCCATTTTGCAATAGTATTTTGGCCAATATGATAATGTCTGTTATTAAACTAATTTGATATACATCTTGCCCTTCTCCTTGGGCAAGCTAATAAAAACAGAACATAAAAAGTTAAAAATAGATTAAATAATTTATGTTTATAGATTAAACATAATAAGTAATAGATCTTAGCTGACAGACAGGTTTGTAACTGGAGACAAGATGGTGGAATAGATGGACCCTAGGTCTGATCCTGCAGGGTGCTGCTTGTATTTTTAATAATACCATTCAAAAACATGTAACACATGTAACATATTTGAGGATTTGGATGGAGATTTGAAATAATGACAGATTTCTTCTGCTGGCTACTTTCTTGATATATTTTATCACTTTCTTGATCAATTGGTATATTCAGACTTCCTTAATGAAATTCATATGCAATATTATGCCTGAATTATACAGATTCTTGGCTTATCATGAACAAAGCTCATGCTGATGTAAACCGATCCAATGAACAAATAAATAAAAATAAACAAATGGTGTGATGCTTATTATACCACACATTTGGCAATCACTACAGAAAACACTTGCTATTTTACTATGGTGATTTAAAAACCATTGTATTAAATATTATAGATATTGAAATCATATTTTTGGTTTGATCTTTCATGAAAACTAAGAAAGATCTATAGTATCGAAGTTCTAATACATATGCATGTTATCAACAATAACACTAAAACAATATGCAGCTATTTGTTCCTTAAAGAATAGAGGAGAAAATGGACTTAAAATCTGTTGTGCTGTTCTTTTTTTCAGATATGAAATTAAAGATTTACTAAGCCATGCCTTTTTTGCTGAAGATACTGGGGTAAGAGTGGAACTTGCAGAAGAAGATGATGGTAGGAAATCCTCTATTGCCTTAAGACTCTGGGTAGAAGATCCTAAGAAACTGAAAGGAAAACCCAAAGATAATGGAGCCATTGAGTTTACTTTTGAATTGGAGAAAGAAACTCCTGATGATGTTGCACAAGAAATGGTAAAATAAACTTCCCTTGACAATCTTTGTGTGTTTGTGTGTGTGTGTGTGTGTGTATGTAGGAGATAAATCTCAAAGGACATCAGAGGCAAATCTGGTAAAGTAAATTTGATTCTAAAGATTCAGTACAAAGTATCTTCAAAAGCCATAAATGGATCTAGAAAAACGAAGTACAATAGTTTAAGTTCCTGAACATTGCTTATATATACTTTTAAATTTCATTTCTTTAAAATCAAAGCAGAATTTATCAGAAACTGATATACATTTCCACTGACACTCAAGTCAAGTTGCATGACTTAAAATTTTTCACAAGTTATGTTTCTAATACATGGAGGAATTCAGAGTGGAATCTGAACCATTTTTCTTTCTTTCTACAGTAAGATAAGATATATCCACATTTATTTCTTAGTTTAAAAAAACCCATAGAAAAGATGGCTGTGCAAGGTTTGACACTAATTCTGTGTCATTCCCATGAAATATGTTTCTAAAAGAAATTTTGCCAGGTTTGCTGCTGAATTTTATGAACTGAATAAATGCTTATTAATTTTTTTTTTTTTCCTTTTCCTTGCCTCTATATCCAACATTTGTGAAAAAAATAGTTCTAATTTTTTAGATGCAGGACCCGCACATAATTCATGTTCCATGCCATTCCATTCTATGGCAGTCTTTTAGCTTACCATATTCTCTTTTTGGACCAATTTAACAAACAGACCTTCTGAATAACCAGCTACCAAAGCAGGTTAGGTTGGTAAAAACATGGGACACCTCCTCTTTGTGATAGTCTTCTGATTGTGGAATTCTCCTTCCTTCTTCACTTAGTTTTAAGGGGTTGTTACATAATGGATGTACTATTACTCTGCCACTTAATTGACAGAAATAATGTTATAAATAAGTTATTTCAAATTTATGTTGGCACTGTAGATTGTATTTGACCACTATGATTTACTGCCTACAATAGATACTAGTCAGAAAATGAAGCAATATATTTCTCTCTGACATAGATTTCATTATATTTTATTACAACAGAGTAGTATCGTCATGTTATTTTTTTCTATTTAATAATAAAAGAGTATTATAAGGTATCTTTTGTTTAGTATCTGATCTATAAGTGATATATTTAGATATTTAGTAATTTCTTTCTTGTTTTTCTTTTTCTGTTTAGATTTTTTTGGCGTGTTTATTAGTTGTTCTCTATAGTTTCCTTGTTAGTTTACCTTTTGTAATTCTGTTTATCTTTTGTAATTTTGATAAAATAAAAATAAAACAAATTTTAAAAAAACAGCATAGGTCCAGCAAATGCCAATAAGCATACAAACTGCAGCATTCTAAATTATCTGCAGCCTCCAAATGATCTGCAAAGGCAGCTCCAGGTGGAATATGTTACAATAGTCTAACTGGCTGGAGATGAGGGAAGTGAGTCACTGTAGAAGGACCTCCTGCTCCAGGTAGGGCAGCAGATGGTGCACCAACTAAAGCTGGGCAAAATGCTCCTCCCCCACTCCAGCCTGGCTTCAGCCTCCATCTGCTGTTTCTAGCAGGATCCTGGAGTCCAGAAGGAGCCCCAAGTCACAGACTTGCTCTTCAGGGAAAGGTCCACCCTAGTAGGAGGGATGTCCATGTAGTTTTCTTGACAGCAATATGGAAGTTCCCTCCACTGGGAAATCACTGCCTTGCAAATCAGAGAAAATGCTGCAAAGCTACTTTCATGGTATGTCCTTTGGAACAAGAGCTGAGTCAGTATTTATTTGGGTCAACTTCCTAAGCTCCAGTTAAGCTCCACAGTGATGTTGTGAACTTGGATTGGCAATACTGTTGCGTGGAAGGGGCCTGAATATATTTCTGCATTAGAAATAGTGATTAACCAGCTAGGCTAGAAAAAAGGTGACTCAATTAGATTATACTCTGCTCTTTAAAACAACATAATTGAAGAGGCAATATTGAGTGAGTAACTGCGAGGCTAGACATTCAGCATTTCTTAGGCTGCAAGTACAGTATATATCTTGCAAGCATGCACTGCAATTCTGAAACTTGGAGTGTCCATTTGCCAGTGGCATCAACCCTATTGCATCCACAAATAGCCACCCAGTGACCCTTTTTTCAGTGACTGTCCCTTCTTGGTGAGGAGGAGTGAAGGAAACCTTTGTGGGGCTGCTATGAAGATTATGTGAAGCCAGATAAAGGCATTTGGGTCCACTCAGAATTAGACTCTGGCCGTGCAGGTGCTGTGGAGATGATTGGGCTAGGTCTTATCCAATAGAGGTGAATATGTGTAGCTCAGGGTTGAACTGTGGAGCACTTGGGGTTCTCTGAGCTTGGTTCTTTTCTTGAAATGTTTATGAAACGTTTGCAAGAAAAGAACCAAGCTGAGAGAACCCCAAGGACTCCATAGGTCTTATCCAGTTATCTGGGCTGAGTTTGATCCAGTTACTCCTGAGGATATGGACAGGGTCTTTGGCTTGTTGAGTTCTACCACCTGCATGTTTGATACCTGTCCCTCGTTGGTCACAGCCTCCCAGGAGGTGACATGCAGATGGGTCCAGATGATAGTGAATGCTTCTTTTTGTGAGGAGAGGCTTCTGCCTGCCTTTAAGGAGGTGGTCTATCCCATACTCACAAGGTCATTACTGGACCCAGAAGTGCTAGACAACATTAATCCAACCTTCCCTTCTTGGGGAAGGTTGTTGAGAAGATTGTAGGCCTTACAGCTTCAAAGTAAGCAGATTATCTGGACCCATTACAGTCAGGTTTCAAGCCAGGATATAGCACTGAACAGTATAGATCACACTTGTGGATGACCTGTGGTGGGCCCAGGATGGTGGTGTATATCCATCCTGGACTTACTTGATCTCTTGCTGGCTTTTGATACCGTCAATTATGGTGTACCTCTGAGCCAGGTGAGGTGGTTGGGAGTGGAAGGCACAGTTCTTCAGTGGTTCTCCTTCTTCCAAGACCAATTCCAGTGTTGGGAGAGGTGTAGCCCTAGGCCTCTGCTTTGTGGGGTGCTGCAGGGCTCGATTCCTTCCCACTCCTATTTAACATCTACATGAAACTGCTGGATAAGGTCATCCGTCGGTATCGGGTTAAGTACCATCAGTATGCTGATGATACTCAGCTGTGCATCTCTGTCCCAGGCTGTCCATGTGATGCCGTTGAAGTGCTTTCCCAGTGCCTGGAAACTGTACAGGTGTGGATGGGAAAGAATGGGCTTTGACCAAGTCGATATGGGTTTTAGGTTTACTCATATCTAGTGATTTGCCATCTTTAACTCTAGTTGAGGTGATACTTTCCAGTTAGAGCTGGTGCGCAATCTGGGGGTTTTCCTGGACTCATGATTCCTGCTCAAAGAGCAGGTAGCAGTTGTGTTGAGGAGGGCTTTGAAGAAATACGTTTGTTTGTTTGTTTGTTTGTTTGTTTGTCACATTTATATAGCCACCCATCTCACACAAAGTGACTCTGGGCAGTGTACAACATTTTGTACAGTTGTGCCCTTTCCTAGATATGGTCACTCATGCTTTAGTTACTTCCCAGTTGGACTATTGCAATGTGCTATTCATGAGTCTGCCCTTGAAAGGCATTTAGAAGCTGCAGCTGGTCCAGAATGCAGTGACATAAGCAGTAGTGGGAGCACCTCCCTATGCTCACACTGCTGTGTGAGCTGCACTGGCTGCCAGTAGGCTTCTGGGTGCAATTCAAGGTGCTAGTTGTCACCTTTAAAACCCTACATGCACAGGGCTAGGTTATGTCTGGGACCGCTTATCTCCAATGGTTTTTGCCCATCCTACTAGATCGGATAGGATCAGCATGCTCCAGGTCCCTTCTCTGAAACAATGTCACCTGCTGGGTTCTCAGAAGCATGCCTTCTCTGTTATTATGCCTGCCTTAGAGAACAGCCTCCCCCTGGAGATACAGATGGCCGTGACCCTCTTGGCCTTCAGGAAAGTGGTGAAGACCTGGCTTTTCCTCCAGGCATGGGGCCAGGATGTTGAGGGAGCTGGCATAGGGTGGTTGGTGGATGAAGGTGAGTTTTATCGGGGCATCAATGTTCAATTCTCTTTTCATTGTATTGTATTTTTATTTTCTTCACCACCCAGAGTTCCTTCTGATACATGGTTGGCTATATAATTGAATAAATAGATAAATAATACTAAATAACAAGTTGCCCATTTGATCTGGGGACAATAGAAACTGTGGTTGAAAAACATGTAGAAACAGATGTCCTACTGAGTGCTCCTAGAGGAAATGCAAGGCATAATGCTTTTTTAAAAAAATCAAACTTTCTGTTCTGTAAAACCATTACTTATAATGACGGTGATAGCAAAAACCTGCCACAGTATATTCTCAAGATAAATCTTTAAATATGAAAAAGCACCAAAATTTATTGCTCACACTCTCATGAGATCCTCATGGAATTTGTGCAAGGCTCTGCTTTATCCTTTGAAATAATGTTGTCATAACCCATTGAGAATTTTTTCAAACTCAGCCTCCAAAGCCCTAGTTCAGGAATCTCCAACCTGGTGCCCAGGTGCACCACAAGTGTCCCTGCAGAGTCTTCCCTTGATGAATCCTAGGGCTTCCTGCCCTACTTTTTCACAGGTTTTTTTATTACCTAAAATAAAGAAAAAAATAGCATGCTGAAAATAGAAGCACTACCCTTAAGCATAATCTGTATTTCTAAGAAATCCTCTGAAATATAAATGGCTCCTATAAGCTTTCAAGGAAAATAAAGGTAATGAATAGTGCAGACCAGCATTTTATTTGAAACTCTGCTCACCTTTCCAGAAATAAGATGAAGGTATGCAGGGATAGTGGGAAATATCCTACGAGGTGGGAGTTAGAAGAGATAGGAGGTTTCAGAGTTAAATCTTACTTTGTAATTGGTTATTTCTCTTATGATTATCATTCTGTGAAATGGCTATAAACCCCAAGGGGCTGTTCTGTGAAAGTCCTCACAAATTGTTTTCAACATTCCCAATAACTCCAGCCCAAATGTTGGAAGCTCCTACTCTAAAATCACAAGTAAATGGTTTTGTTTTGTTTTTGTAGAAGAGCTTTTCAGGTGTCTTGGTGTATTTAATTTGTCATTGGGAATAACCTCATCAATATGGAATTCATTTAGGCCAAGAACTCCCAAATGGATTACAACTACAAATATTTCTTAAGCCAAAAACTTAATGAAATTGAAACAGAAGATACGTAACAAGTTACTGATAAAGTAATTCTTCATAGAAATACATGGAAGAAAGAATCTGTTAGAGTTTCACAAAAAAGTATTCTGTATTTTACTTTTATTTTTACAAAAAAATCTACCATGAAATTGGGTCAACTATTCTAAACCAAGCTGTAGCTGCTTGCTAAAATTACATATTAACATTAAGCAGCAAATCTGATTCTTTTTTCTTTGCAATGTACTCTTCATTTCCTCTCCTTTCAGGAATCCAATTTATCATTTTTACAATATCTAGGAAGGTTTAATTAGAATTCCTAAATCATATGAAGCAAAGTACTATTGGTTGAATTCTTTCAAGCTTCAACTGAAATAAATTCAGTTTAATTTTTCTAATGTAGAAATGTCAGTCTAAAGTGCCTACAAAATGGATCGACTATTTTCCAGACAACATATGTTCCATTTGTTGACCCTTGTCTCTGATGTGGAAATGGTCAAATAATTTTTGGTTTTGAGTGAAACCTGAAACTTAAATCTGAGAAGTCAAATTAGACATGTCAAGGTGCATAAGAATATTCTTAGTTTTGTATATAAACTGTAGCAATGTCAGTGCATGCTTATTTTGAAGTGGAAGTACTAAAATAGAAAAGGCCTTCTTTTTCAAGATACAGTACTGCCTGTGTTTGGACAAATCTGCTGGCTGGGGAATTCTGGGAATTGAAGTCCACACATCTTAAAGTTGCCAAGTTTTAGAAACACTGTTCTAAGGCATCCTGGTCTCAAGTTCTTGAAAACTTTATAGGTTGAAATCTTAGAACCTAATACATGGTCTAGCAGCAAATCAACAACAGTGTGAAGGGGCAGTCTTACAGTTGTACCTCTGCCTCTGCATTTTGTACTAGTTACAGCTTCCCATGCATAAGAGGAACTTTATATAGAGCACAATACAATAAACAAATTATGAAGTTACCAGAGATCACAGGGACTAAACTTTCCCTATACAGGAATAGTTGTAGCTGACATATCAGTCAAAGATACTCCTTGTCATAGCATTCATTTATGCCTTTAATGGCAAGGATGTTTCTGTAAGTGACTTCACACTGTATTTTATTTGTTTATTTATTTGATTTATATGGCTGTTCATCTCACATACATCACTCTAAGTGGTGCACAGCTTTAATATAAAAATACACACAATTGCTAAAAATAAACCAAAAATAAAACAGACAGCTGCCGGAGAATCATAAAAAGTCCTCAGAACAGCCAAGACATGGGCTCTGTCACATACCCAGGGCCCCAGGTTCAAGGACAGAAACAAGATCTTCTGGGCCTTATGGAAGGCCAGCAGGATGGGGGCCAACTAATCTCAGGGGGAAAGATGTTCTAGAAGGCAGGTGCCATGGCATTGAAGGCTCTTCTTTGAGACCCCGCCAGCCAACATTCCTTAGCCAATGGTACCCATGAAACCAATTCTGCCTTTGTTTTTGTATGCACATTCCATATCTAACAGAATAATCCTTATGTGAAAATTGTAATATTTAACATCTAAGATGCAATATGGCTAAAATGAGGAATCTATTAAATATTGTAACTTGAATCTCCTTTGGATATTTGGACTAGCTGCCTATCATTTTGAAAAACTGAATTTGCGCATTTGAAATATACTAGGTAACCAGTATGGGAGTTTCTTCTGAAAAGTTACTTTTCTCAAACTGCATTGCAAATGGGAAATTTCTTATTTGGTTTATTCATGAAGCAGACATCTGAGATAATATGAACTTGATGCCAACTATGACTGATTTTAATTATTCCTAAAACTGCCCCCTCCCTTTCAGCCATCTGTTACATTTTGACTAAAAAATAGTCTTCACTATGAATTTATTTTATATGGAGTTCTAGGAATATTTAAATTACAATAGTTCCAATAGTGATATGAACAATAACTATTCATATCAAATTATGACTAATAACAATTGTATTTATGACACTTGATCATAGTTTTGCAATTGTTTCTCTGCTTTGTAAAAAAAATGTTTCAGATACAACTTGTATTCCTTTTGAAAATGCTTTTATGGTTGAAAACCTTGGGGCTCTACCTGCTAGCTACTATATGTAAACCTAGACCATATTCTTGCAAACTAACCAGCCACGCATATATGAAACCTCAGACCTAAGTGATTTAGAATCTGTAATTCTCTATCCAGTTACTAAAAGTGGATAGGGAGTGGGCATATGGGGCTCCATGATGTGAAACATAGACAACATATGGATTTGTTCTTGAAAATCTGTTTTATTTCAGGTTGATGCTGGATTCTTTCACGAAAATGATGTCAAAATAGTTGCAAAATCAATACGTGACAGAGTAGCCTTAATACTGTGGAGAAGAGAGAGGATTTGGCCCATGTTACATTCAGAAGATCATCGGGATCCTGAGAGTTTAGAAAAAATGAAGGCCACACAAGCACAACCACTTCAGATTACACATCTCTCTCATGCTGGTCACCACATTCTATCTGAACCAGAAGAGCCTGAAGTGGACCAGCATCTTTCTCAACAAAATCTGCCTACAAGCATCACTTCACTTGCATGTAAGTCTAGTATGCGTTCTGCATGGGTAACTAAGGATATGGTATAGGTGCGCTACTGGTGAGAATGGATATTAATGGCCATGTTTGTGCACTGCAGTAAGTAAAGCTCTTCAGAATTCTGGTTTAGCAGGAATTAAGTGTGCTAATGTAGATTGCTTTCATAGCTCCTGCTACTCTGGCTGGTGGGGATGGGTAACAAACAAGGAAAATTACATACCTAGTTTGCTTACTGTGTCAACAGAATTAACATCTCTGTTTTTATTGGCCTAACCAGCATGCATAAGATCCTTCCTGCCAAGCTAAAATTCTGAAGAATTCTGCCTCACTCTGATGTATTGGTGCAGCTGCTGTTGTCCTCAGACTTTGACAAGAATAAATATATACTAAATGTATACAAGAACAATAAATATATACTAAGTGATCAATAAACAGTTTCTGTCTTACTGTAATTAGGACTGCCTAATTGAATTTGCATCTTTTATGAGGGGAACAGTTTTAAAGCAGGACAAACTGACATCGGGAGGAAGTGAATTTCCCCTGGAATTTGAGGGGAGAAGTTACCTAGTCAGTGAATGATTATTTTTTTCTCTTCCTATACCCCCTTATGTTAAAAAACACTTCATAGGCATTGAGAACAAGTGAAGGCTCTCCTTCTTTCTTCTTGAAGTAACCATGTAGCAGTCAGGTGATCATATCATTGTAAGAAACAGGAAGACAGAGGAAGTGCTGTTACATGGTGTTTAAAAAGAACCATCAACCATTCTTTGACAAGTTAACATAGCCAACCCTCTGAACTGCATAGATGCATCTTTGGATCCATCTCCATGATCTTTCACAGGGAGTGATAACTCCTATGAAGTCCAGGACCTCAATTCAGCCCAACTTTAAATTGATATTAGGCTATTAAAAATATAGTGCTATAAGTTGTGACTTCCATCACTGTGGTTCCATTTGCTATTTTCCGTCTCAGTGGTGCAGCTAGCAACATACATCTTGTCCCTAATGACCAACTGAGAGTCAGTTGACTATCCACAGTTTCCAGAAACATTTCGTTTCTTACCATTTTAAATACAAAGGAGCAGGAACATACTTTATTAAGTAATTAAGTTCCAGGCTGAATTCTGCTTTTTTTGGGGGGTGGGGGGAGGGAGGAGATTGAATCTTCCTTCTAAAACAAGATAATTATGCCACCTCTAGTGTTGGTAGGACTGCTCACTGTGTATGAAAATGAGCCAACATGTATTTTGACTGAGGAAATATTGTTCTAGGTTTAGTCATGATGGTAATTACAATTTTCTTGTATTAGTAAAAAATATTTAAAGATTTTGGGACTGCTGCTTGAAGATCTACATATATTTTAATTACATTAGATAATAACTAAAGTCTCTGTTTCATAGTGCATGAATGTTTTAAAAATAACCTTTCTGAGTTTCTACTCAATAATTTCTTTCACTACTTTAAATTATTGGTATCATATGTTGTTGCAATGCTTGCGCAGTGTTTTTAAGTCTAAAAGCCCTATAAATAATTTCCTTGATGCCGTTGGTGATATTCAAAGACAGCAGAAATGTAGATAAATAATTTAGCATCTGTGTACAACATAATGAGTGATAACAGAATCCAAGTTTGGCTTCCAACTGCTGCTTCAGCTCTGTATAGTTGTCCTCATTTTTGTGGTTAGATAATTTCTATAATGAGA
Source organism: Liasis olivaceus (assembly GCA_030867105.1). Lineage (NCBI taxonomy): Eukaryota > Metazoa > Chordata > Lepidosauria > Squamata > Pythonidae > Liasis > Liasis olivaceus. Next base: position 49,588,464 of record CM061348.1, read on the forward strand.
TTACATTTACCTGCTCTGTAAACATGTCTCCTTTATTAAGTATCCATAAACTATATAGATAAGCAAAATTGAAAGGAGTTATTGTTTTCTAAATCTGGAAAGATGATTAAGTGGACCTGGATGAATTTTCATCAGTTAAGAGTAGATTGAAAAATCCAGAAATGAGATTTCCAAACACAGAAGAAATTAACTTTCCAAATATGTGTACAAAACCCACGCACAAGACATAAATTCTTAAATAACACTGGAAACCAGTGTTTTATGCTTTTTATATCATCTATCATTGTACAGGAATGGATATGCCCCAATTATTTCATTTAGTATGATTTGGGGATACAGTTCTCATTTAACCTTACTAGAAGTATACAAAATAAAAGGTAGATCATTTATATACTTTAGTAAACTCAAATATTACTGTCTAGTGGCATTTTTTAATGTGGGCTATTTCCAGTAGTCCTGTGGTGCTTCACTATTCTCTCCTGGAAGGAAAGCAAAAATACCCCGAATCTCAAATAATTCATGCTCACTCAAATTACTGCTATAACAGAAAAGAGCTGGCAGTGTCAGCCTGAACAGCACTTTGAAACTCATGAATAATATTTTGTAGAAATACTACAGTAATGTTACTTTTTTTTTTTTTTGTGGTGCCTTTGCATCAGTGTTGACTCCTGGCACCTGCCTGGACTAGTCCCTGCAGTTTTCTTGGCAAGGTTTTTCAAAGCGGTTTGCCTTTGCCTCCTTCCTAGGGCTGAGAGAGAATGACTGGTCCAAGGTCACCCAACTGGCTTTGTGCCCAAGATGGGACTAGAGCTCACGGTCTCCTAGTTTCTAGCCCGATGCCTTAACCACTACATCAAATTGGCTCTCAACATTACATTTACCCTTGGTAATTCAGACTGGTGGTTAGACTGCAGATCATGACAAATTCTTATGAAGGTTTGAACAATTGAAGAAAGAAATGTAGACAGCCAATCTCTCCAAATTTCTTCAGTCCATCATGTCTACATTTTACATATTCCCCACAGGCCCATCTCCTAATTCAGATATAATTGGGAATAACTCATGTATAGCTCCTGGATTTGGCTTAGTTACTTTTGTTTCAACCTTTGAAATGTAACACTTAAACAGAAAAAACATCCTGTGGTTTTAAATCTGTTCAAAAAACGAAGTGAATCCCCTGCCAATCCACCCCAAGGGTTGCTAAGTGGTTTCAATCACACAAGTTTCCAGTTCCTGCTGGGACTGGGATGCCATGGTGCCATGGTGAGGTTTTATGCAAATACAGAACTTCTAAGCTTGATTGTGGAAAAATAAGATCTTTTTTTTTCTGCATCACATGCCGGATCTGATTCATTATTAATTCAGATTGACTAACTTCTGGAGCAACCTGAACTATACATAGTAAGCTATTTCCAGAGCTCCAAATTAAGATCTTAAATAAGATCAGGTGGCCTTTGTACACTCCAACACAAATAAAGATTTGATTGCTTTTACTTTATGAAACCATTCAATTTTAAAAAAAATAATATTAACAATATTTCAGCTGATAGCACATTTGACAGTGGTCAAGGATCAACTGTGTATTCAGACTCCCAGAGTAGCCAGCAAAGTGTCATCTACTCATCTATTCCTGATGCAATACCTCCAGCTGTTCAGCGTGTTTATAGCCCACCACTCAGTGAGAACCAGACTTTGCCACATGGTCTTCAGCAGTTAGGGCCCTACCAGCAGCCCTCAGTAGTAAGTATGGTCTTCAATTTTCACATATGAATTCTTTAAAATTATTAAATAATTGCATAACCTCAGAAGTCTGTACAGGTAACCATTTTTCTTGGGTATGTTCATACTTATGAATGAATTGGAGTCACAAAGATACATATCCTATCTCCTATGTTTGATTATATACTTTTTATTATTTAGGTTTAATATAAAGCAAAGAGGGTGGCTAGTCTATTTTAGAAACATTGTACATACTAGTTTTGAAAGTTATTTCATTTGTTATACCTTCTTGCTGTCTGTATAGTCATGTCATATGATTTCTTCATTTGTTTGCTAGCATTTGGGGTTGGATATTCTTTCAGTTGTGTTCAAAGGCAGATATCTGCTCAGAAATTTTGTAGCTCCTTCCCAGGATAGAATATTTTTCAGAGATGAAAAAGCGCTTGTATTCTAGGAAGTCCACATCTAAAACAGGTCACCTGGAAAGATGTTCACATTTTTTCTCCTTTTCCTGTTACAATGACCTTGAACATAAAAATAAATAGAATATCATGGTAAGAGGAACTGCAAACAGTTGAACATAAACCTTTTGATTTTTCTAGTAACAAGGGTGGCACATGTCTTGTATGTGCTTCCTCAGAAACTACATTGTGCCTTTGCTAAATCAGTATTTGTTACCTGTGATGCAAAGCAGTTCCTATAGCTGTTGTCATCATACTGACTCTAGAATGTCAGGAATCAAACCCAAAGCCAGTTCAGGAAAGAAGAAATATGAAGGAAGTGGATCATAGTTACCAGGATTACAGAATTCTTCAAAATTTTGCTTGTTAAAGCTGCTTGTCAGGAATGTAGGGAACAAGTTACTCTTTGCTTAAGAATTTGTTTTAAATATTAATCTCTAAAAATTGTTGAGATGCTCAGTTGTGAAGGAAAAGTAATGTCAGGGGACACTCCAGAATGCATGCATACTAGGAACAGATATCGTTCCAATAACTCCTGTGAGTATAACCCATGTATTCAAAGAGGCAATAGTACCTTTAAGATTTATATTTTCTTCTTCCCTTTCCTATAATGCTATAGCCTTTCATTTGTATTGTGGTTGTGTGGGCAGGCTTATGTTTATCCTGCAATTCCTAAATGTCAAACGGCCCTGGACTTTTTATTTAATGGTCATTAACATAGGAAGGTATCTACTCAGTTATTCTGAATTATTAACATTAATTACTTGACCAAATATCTTGAACAGCTATATACTGACAGAATGACAAGGTATTCTGTTGAGAGATTTTATAGGCAATAGGTTTTTAAAGTAATGTCTCCCTCCCTCCCTCCCTCCCTCCCTCCCTCCCAGCCTGGCCTTCCAGTGGTTAAGGGTCCAACTGCTGTTGTGTCTCAGCGGCCACAACTTTATCCAGAACCAGCAGTTCCATTTCCTGTTGTTCATCCCACATCAGTTGCCCCTGTGCAGATGAGACAACCTCAACCTGTATTAGTCAGCCAGCAGGTGAGAACTGACATATTCTGCCTTTCTCTTCCCCCCCCCCCCCCCACCTTCAAAACACTCTGGATGACTGCCTGGAGAGGTCCCTGCAGTTTTTTGGCATGATTTTTGGAAGTGGTTTGCCATTGCTTCCTTTCTAGGGCTGAGAAAGAGTGACTGGCGCACAGTCCCCCAGCTGGCTTCGTGCCTAAGGGGAGACTAGAACTCAGGGTCTTCCAGTTTCTAGCCTGGTGCCTTAACCACTATGCCAGACTTTCTGTCTTTTAGGTAGATATTAAGCTTAAAACCACTTTAACTTGTATTATAGACCTAATTGTCCATTATATAATGAAAGATTTCTTAGCAAATCTTAAATGCCACAATAGATTAATGTGTCAGTTAATGAGTAGGACAGCAGTGGCATCTGTGCGGAGGTGTCAAAACAGTCAAGATGGCAGTTGTGGTAGCATAATTGAAGCCCCGCCCCTTTTGTATTTTAATTGTCATTAGGTACATGCACAAAGGGGCAGAGCTTTGATTGTGCTGCCACAACCACCATCAGGACTTTTTAAATGTCCCCTGTAGATGCTAGTGAGACAGAGCAAGAACGTTTTAATTTCTTTTCTCACCCTATAGCAAACTCAAGATTAGTTCTTGACCTCTTATAAGATTATTTCTACAAGTAGGAGAGATTGACCTCATTATTTGGACTTTTAAAAAATACTATCATCTATTATATCTTTTGGTGACCTGACAATGGACAGCTTTATCATTCTCTTCTGCCTGCCTGCTAATTTCATTAGTAGTTGAAAATGGTCATGAGAAAGGAAGAAGTATCTATCCATGGCCATTATCGTTTCCAGATGATTTGTAATTTGAGTTTGGGTATAAATTTGCATAAGTAAATGGCATCCAAATCAGCTTTGGAACAATTGGGAATATTGGATTGCAGTTTGAACTTGATTTAACAGTTTGGCTTTTTTGTGAAGCTGGTAAGCACAGTTTGCCAATTCACAAATGGGAACCCTGATTGTTATATCAAGATATAATCATCCAAAAGCCATTAACAATTGGAACTGCTAAATTTTCAGACACAGAAAATAGCAGGAAGAAGTGGAATTGCATCTATATATACTTCCCTTTTTTACCTCTTACTGTGACTTTAGACTGTTAATTTTGTAGGTTTTCAGCCCATTAACTGTATTTGAAAAAAATGAATTTGTTGTTGGGCTATTTGCCTATGACTGCTTCTCCAACTCATGCTGATAGCACTTCAAAAACCTATATGATTTTTTTTAATTCATCAGCAATCCCTCCCAACCCCAGCTCCCTTACAGCAAGTTCTCAGCAACCAGCCTATGTGCCCAGTACAGCAACCTGCACCTCACTTGTTGTCCCAGTTTCCAACGCCCAGTTCTCAGATGGCAGCTACCAGTGCACCGCTGGCACCTCTGCAAGTTCCCCCTGTGCAGCCACTTCCACCGGTCCCACCTGGTCAAGTAAGTCTGTTGTAGCGCTTAATAAACTTTCCTCATTTCGGTATAAATACTTCATGCTGTTAGAAATATAGCAATATTTGTATTTATCACTTGGCTTTTGTTGTAACATTGAATTATAAAAAATCTAGCTATTTATTATTACTGTAACAAATTAAAACATAAAATAAGACTTTCAGAAAAGTTAAATAATATGTCCCTGGCTCAAAGCAGCCCGGCTTACAAACACGCCAATCAGGAACTGGTACTCCTGGAATTTCTTTAAAATGGACCAATGAGACAAGGAACCAATCAGGAGCCAGCTTTCTTGCACTCCCATGACATGGACCAATCAGAGAGCAGCTTGCCAGGTTCGGACACAAGAGCCCAGTCAACCTCAGTTCCAAGAGGTACACCATAAAGCAACTCACTCTGCCTCTGAAAATGCCAGCCACAGCTGCTGGCAAAACGCCAGAACAAAATAAAACTAGACCTTGGCCATGCAGCCTGAAAGTTCATCGTTGCTTCTTTGATGCCAGCTGTGAAAGCCTACGCCAGTATATAACATGTCACTTCCTCATTAGCACAAAAAGGACAGGTATACAAATATGAGAACTGTGTCATTTATATAGTATGGTAAGCTGATGAACATTAAAAAAAAAAAACAGAAAAATATGACAAATGGAAAGGAAAAAGAAATCTTAATTTTAAAAGGGGAAAGAGGACATGCCCTGCTGTCATAAAGCCAACAGATATCAAATTTCTGTGTGTGAGTAATTAGCATTTATGGAAACAAAAAATCCATTTTATTAAAATATCAACAGAGGAACAAGGCTAAACTGAGTTTTTGATATTTCCAAAGAAATATTGCTTAAAGACTTGCTTTAGATTAAGCCATGGTTAACTAAATATGGTTTATCGTTAAAACAATTTTGAAATGAACCTTGGGATCATGTACTTCCTATTCCTTTGGCTATCAAGATAAGAGACTGGAAACTTCAGCCTTTGGTTCAAATCATAATTTGGGTATAAAAGCACAAGATCATTGTAACACAATTCTTAAATTGTGAAATGAATGGTCTGGTACAACATTTGAAGCAGACCACACCTATTTATTTAGCACTATCCCTTATAATCATTGTCAGAGTATTTTACACAATTTGCTTGGAGTGTAGCTTATTCATTTATTCAGCTGATTAACATATATTTTGTTAAAAAATTCTCATACTATGAAAAAATTTCTATGATACCATAAAATGTTTCCACCGTATTTCCAAAATGCCTCACAATCACATGAAAAACAAAATTGTTTATGAAATGTGAATACCACCTCAATTCAATTGGATTCTAGGCAATAATATACTATAGTAATAATATTACTATAATACAATAATAGTAATAACAACAATACAATAATAAAAGATATATATGTATATACACACACTAAATTTTAACATGGCTCCAGAATCAGCCCGTTTCTGGATGAAAGCCGCAAGAGGGGGCTCATATCTGCCCTGGAAGGTAAGCTGTTTGATAGAAGGTGAGCCCTTTCAGAGAACATCCAAAGAGACCTCTGGGTCCATTCTCTTCCCACCTCCTAGTAGGCTGAAATACCTAAGTAGGTGTTCTCTGACCACCCAGAGCAGGCAGGCAGATTTTCTCAGGAAAAAACATTCTCTTAAAAACCCAAGTCATTAAAGCCAGCAGAATAAATTGCACTCAAAAACATATTGGTAACCAATGCAGCTTCCGCAGCAACAGTATTCAATGGCAGTATCAAGACTGATCCACGAGCATGTGAGCTGCTGTATTTTGGATCAGTTGAAGTTTCTGTGTGGTCTTCAAAGGCCGTCCCATCTAAAACACATTTCAGTAATCTAAATGAGAGATGACAAATACATGAGTGACTGTCCTCAGTGCATCTTATGCCAGGTAAGTGTGCAAGTGGGACACCAGCTGAAGCTGAGAAAAGTCCTCTTAGCCACATTCTTACCTGCCCAGACCCAAGGCATCTGCCTCATCTTCCATTTCACTCAGGTGGGAGATGTGCAACTTCGTATCCTATTACCAAATTGATAGATGATTTCTCTCAGTGGATTCGTGTAGATGTTGAACAGGATAGGGGCAATGACTGAGCCCTGCAGCACCCCATAATGGAGCATCTGAGGGCCAGACATTTCCTCATCTGCCACCACAGTTTTGACATTTACATCCTGACCAGATGGATCTTGTCCAATATCAAGAGCCATTGAGAGATCTAGGAAGACAAGGGCAGTTGCACTCCCTCTGTCCAAATCCCACCACAGGTCATCCACGACAGCAACCAGTGTGGTTTTTGTTTCTTGCCTGGGCCTGAATCTGGACTGACATTACTTGAGACAATCTGTGTTCTCTGTACCTGCAGCCCCATCACTTTTTCCACAACCTTTCCAAAGAAAAAGAGGTTGGGAAAGACGTTCCCATTGGATCCAGTCCAGGCATCTTGAGGAATGGGTGGATCAGCATCTCTTTAAGAGGTGCTGAAATCTTCTTTGGGGGCACATGCCTGGTCTGCCCTCTCATTCACAATTAAGTCATATATGAGGCTAGATCTATTGGAGGCTGACATTTAAAAGAATCAGCCTGAGCCCAGAATGTCCAGTAATCCAGTTGTCTGGCTCATGTGTCATGATTGAGGCCCAGAAGTACAAATTTCCAATCCCCTTTCCCTTGGGATGTCTCTTCCTCCATTCCCCACCCCCAGTCTCCTTTCATACTCTCCCCTGCTTAGCCCTACTGATTTCCTCCTCCTATCTCTGTCCCTCTTAGCTACTTATCCCCTGCTCCCAAACACTCCAATTGTGCAAAGTAACCATCTCTCCACTGTGGCCAACCAACTACAATACCTGGAAGCTGTACCCAATGCAACCATACATTCCTAAGCCATACATCCCCAACTGAAACAACCCAAAACTCTCCTCAACCCAGGTCTCTCCCCCAACAGTCCCTACCTGGCTCTCCCGTAGCTGGGTCAGAAGGTGATAAGTACACGATCCCTGTTTTCTCTGGAAAGGGGCCCTTTCTCCCCACTTCTCTGACTCCCACACAGAGGACCAGTGGCTCCCGTCTTTCCTCTTTGGTGGTTCTGTTTGTTCTCCAATATCTCCTCCACTATTAGGTGTAAGGAAACAGAGCTCTCTTAGCCCATTTCAGTTGAATCAGTTTCACTGGGCCTCCTCAATAACCTTGCCATCTGACATATTTCTGGGCTTCTTCACCCTGTTTTACATTTCTTCAGTCTTTTGTTTCTATGTATTCTTCTCTACTATTTATTCCAGTTTTAATTCTACTTCTTCTGTTTTTCAGGAAAAATAGGTGGCAGATGAGGCTATAACAGTTTAATTATAGAATTGTAGTGTCATCTGGTATCAGATGAATAATAAAAGATAAAGCAGAATATGTGATTCCTCCTCTTCTTCCCTTCCTTCCCCTTTTATTCTCAAAAAAATTGTGTTGGTCTAGGTTAGGTTGAGATTGGATGACTAGCCCAGGGTTCTTCAGTGAGATTATGGAAGAATGATGATTTGGATCAGGGTATCTCCAGTTCTAGTTCATAGTTTAGTCTTTTAAGCATACAGTATGCTGAGAAAATAAAAATATTTCTCTTCACACTAGAAGGGGCCTTGAGTAGTTCCAAACATTCCAGAGATAGAGTACAAAGAACTAAGTTCTGTTACCTGCCTCATTTCAGAAAGTATGCCTACAGCATATAGCTGTATATAGTGTATTTAGATACAAAATACATCAAAGGTACACATGCACATACGCACTCAGAAATATGATCAAAAGGCACATTCTAAGCACACGAATGACAATAGCAGCACTGTCGCCCCCACTGATTCTCTGTTTAGGAAGTAGTTCACTCATAACAAATGACAAAAACTCCTTTTCCACCATGTAAGGATCAACTCAGATCTGGAAGCTACAGACATTATAGAGAGTGGCTAGAGCTATAAACCACCACTATTAATAGTCCTAAGAAATTCTGTGAAAGAATTTTTTGTCATTACATTTAGGAGAATATTTAGACCTAAATGTACACTACCATGTAAGATTAAAGGAATAGAAGTCCAAATGCAGCCCCTACTTGTGAAGTCCTTTCACGTAATAAGAAAAGCCCAGATTGATAACCCTAAGATGATGCCATACAAATATGTTGGACTCAAAATTATTGTCTCTCCCCGCCCCACCCCTGCATCCTGTCATAATCGCCTGAATTGCCCCAAAAGCGAGTCCAAACTGAGGATTCCACAATAAAATAAAACCAAAATTAATCCAGAGATTACTTTTTTCATTTGCCCATCCCCCTTTTCTTATCTTCTCTCTTCAGACTTATCCCAGATGATTCCTCTCTTTCTCCCCAGCTATTTTGTAGCTTTCTCTTATTTATGAAAGTTTTTCTTTGTAGCTTGATCTTCCTGCATTGCCCAGCTAAATTTGCCCAAATGAGGCCTCCCCAGAAACCTCAAAGAATTTGTGATGCCTCTTCTAACACCTTGCTGTGCTTACTAGGCAGCTGCAAATAGAAAGCGATGGAGTATGTGGACAGCTACAAGCTCCAACAATGATTGATGAAGAATAAAACAAAGGCTTTCACAAGCAGGATTTTGTTGTAAAATCTGATTACATTCAATATGGAAGTGAATATTTTATTATCAAAGCATCACTTGCCTCCTCATAAATGATCATTTGTATCTTTGTATCAATCTGTTCTATCCTTTACCCATCTGGTGTCTAACAGATGTGATGGGACCGCAGCTTCCAGAAATCGTAGGCTTCTTGGAAATTTTGGAGTTGTCATTCACATACACCTAGAAAGGACCAGATTGGAAAAGGCTGATCTATTGTATGATGTAGTTCCAAGAACTAACTTAAGTAAATCTAGCACAAATGCATTTATTCCATAAAGGCAGGTATTTTTAACTGAATTCCAGTAACTTCATTACGGAATAATTCATTTTTAAATCCCACTATTTTAATAACAGAAGTTTAGCCTTATTTTTAATGCTGAAGTGAAAATGAGTATGCATATCATTTTGTATACTTATAATGTGTGGAACTAATATCTCAAATCAAAGCTATCAGCTGATACCTAAGCATGTATGTTAAATAATGGTTTTGTCAAATGTTGTAATGTGTAATGTTGAACATTGTTATGCTTACTTATTTGTATAATGAGTAGGATAAATTATATGCTTATAGTTGCTGTATTGTTTCTAATGAAAGAATTGGAATTATTTAAATGCTTGTTAAGGGTTCCTTACTTTTTGATAATGTATTCCAATTTATCATTTTTCTAATATGCCCCTCCCAGCCTGAATCTCATTTGCCATGCTTGCTAACCCCTTATATTCTATGTACTGTATTGCTTTTATACACACAAGAAAATATATTCTTTCCCACCCTTGACCCTTGACATACTTGCTTCCTCCAACATCATATCATCTGCATTGGGAAATATGTAATCCACCTTCTCTTGTTACTAATTCTAATGTACTCTTAATCCGCACTCTGAAAATTGCTGAATTTTACCATTTATTAGTCTTCTACCAACACATTATTCAAAATCAACTCCACATGAGTTCAATTTAGGAGGAAAACACTAAGTTGCATGCAATATGTGTATATATTTAATTAATAGCAACTTGAAATTATAGCAGTCTTAGTATAGACAAAGTGTTTGTACTTGTGCATGGGTAGGCATTTCTCCCTTCAGTTGAGAGAGCAGCTACATATGGACATAATACTCTACTGGAGTGAGTATGAGAGCCTGAACAGAGAGAAGCTCCATGCATACCATGGAAAGTCACAAGGCACGGCATCAGTTACGTTTGGTGTATGGCAGATATTTGTCTAAAATGTTTCTAGGCGTGCAATTAACAGGTTGCTGCATGCTTTATATATTTCCTTTGTATTAATTTTGGATTGTTCTATTAACATGCAGTTGCTTTGAAAGCCTATCCTGCATTTGTTCTAGAACAATTTAGACCCATGAAAAATGAATGGAAGTCATTTTTCGTTTTATTTATTGATATAGCTTAGGGGCCACCCAACTCCAGATGATTCTGGGTTGCTTACACTTCAAAAAAGAGGAATCATCATTTTACTAATATAAGGCAAATGAATCAATTTAATGTCATCCTGGGAATTCTCTTGCAATTCACATATTATATTTTTTTCCAGATTCCTCAGTTTCCTGTCATTCCTGCAGTCACTCCTCTGGCAGGACTTGATAGTCATCCTTCAAACCTGTCTGATATACCTGCTGCAAATATGCCCCCTATACCTGCTCCTTCTCAATATTTTCCTCCAGCTGTGATTTTACCAAGCCTTCCTGTGAACTCTGCTCTGCCACTGTCATCAAATCCCCCTGCCCTCCCCCTGCAAGCAGTCAACCTTCCTCATACGACTGTGGCTTCCTTGGTCTTACCCTGCCAAACAATTGTGCCAAATATGCCGGCTGCTCCAGTACCATTACTTCCTGTGCCTCCACCAGGAGTGTCAGCTTTACCAACACATCCTGCGGTAGCCCAGCTCTCCCAACAACAAATGTACCAGGCTACCCTCCAGCAGATAATACAGAATGAAGTTGTATCTTCTCCCCTCCATACTCAGAATATGCAAGCAGTTTCACAGCAGCAGCAGATGCTGCCTTCACTTCCACAGTCACTTCAACCAAGCATAATTCATCCTTCAGAACAGACTATGTCTGCATCTGGGGCTGGTAATCAGGTAATCTGTTTGACATTGGACTTTTGTGGGATTAAAACATAGGAGTAATTCTCCAAGTGACAGTTCTGTAGATAGTTCAAATTTAAAAAGGAATTTGGGAATTAATGCCCCATCGAGATAGCATCATAAAACTGAAACCTTAAAAATGAATTGATTGAAAAGCAAATGTCAGAGAATGAATGCTTAAGGGATGTTAACTGGAAACTCCTGCCCCAGGAGATGACACTATTTCTTCCCAAGAATGAAGAAAACCTTTAATTTCCACTTACAGTATATTATAGTGTTTTCCAATGTATTACTGTAAGTAGAGAATAATATGAAGATAATTTGTTCATGAAACTAAATCATTTGTAAGTAGGTTTGCACAATACTATAATTGAGGTATATGCTGGTTTCTTTAAAAGTAGATCTTTATTTTGCAAAGAGGAGTTTCAGAATAATTTAAAAATATTTAATGGTAAGAAGTACTTCCATCCTCACAATTACAAATTTGAACAATGGCTGAAGCATAGCTTTTGGGAAAAAATATATATATATATATATATATATATATATATAATTCATTCAGTCATTCATTCATTCTCAAGTTCAGAAGAACAGAAGCTTCTAATTTTAAATGTTTATAATAGATTATAAAGTAATATAATGCAATATAAGACAGAGCATGTATTGAGAAGAAAATAGTTTATAAAAAAATTGAAGATTACTTTAAAACAGGAATTTTATAAGGAATAGTAGCACTTTACCATTTATCATCCACCTTCTTAAAATCCATAACATTCAGCCACAAACTATTGTTCTGTATTTCCAACTTTATTTAAATCTTTGTTTTGGCCGTATATTTGGTACATAAAAATTGTTTGTGAAGAATTTGTGTCCATCTGGTCCTAACCTAACCTCCATTGAACCAATGATATTATTCCCATTGGCTTCAAAATTAATTATCCCATCCAGTGTGGCTCTTTAAGTATTTCAGATATCTTATACTGATGTACCTGTATCAGTTTTGATTAAGACTGTAAGATTTGTTATCAGATGAGATCTGGAGGCTTTATAAAAACGTATACAGATCCTTTATATCTTGCCAAAAAAGATGAAGAATAAGGAAAATCAGCCTGTCTCTATTTCACTTATACTGATGGCTCATATTAGTTGTTCATATACAACAAAAATCATGGATATTTGCTGGAATCATGTAAAATGAATAAAGGCGTTAGATGTTTCTCATATTTCTCTTATGCGGTATAACAGTTGGTAAGATGAGAGCGAGAGAGCGCATTTATATCCCACTGCAACCAGAGCTGGCCCTGGCATATAATATATGCACAATAATCATTTATATGCAGCATTAATAGTACTAAAATTTTCTTTTTCTTCTATGTTTTCCTTTGCTGCTGTTGCCTTCTCTGTTTGTTTCTATATCCCATCTCTTCTTCAGTTTCCTTTTCAGGTAAAGCTTGACTTAGTAATTATAGATTCTTTGAGCAAGGATAAAAATCTCCATAATGATATGCTCATGAGTTTCTAATGTTCTAGACAACATCATTTTTGTAAAAAAGTACCCCTATAGATGCTTTGGTATATATAATTTTTATGGCAAAATGACAAGAATATATGCAAAAAACTAATACAGATAGGCCCGAAAGATTAGTTTAATTTGAAGTTTAATTGTACAGATAATACCTTGACATAATCCACAATAGTATTTGTGAAATAGGTGGCACTGGGTTGCTCTGTTCAGTCTCAGTTAAACATTTGAAGTACCCTCAAATAGCTATCCATTTTACATAAAAGCCCACATCCAAGAGGCAGACTGCTTAAGGAGCTCCCATCATTCTGTGAAGGTATAAATGATATTATTAGTCCTTTGGGTGTGGCAAATCCAGTTGCATAAAAGGTCTACAATCCACATTTCCTCAGTCTGATTTAAATATTAATCCCAATTTACTGAAATAATGGCTTGAAATGTAACTATACTTTATTCTCTTGGGCAACCAATATTCTCAGGTATAACTTTTATATAAATTGGTTATTTATATTATATAACAAGTAGTTACTTCAGTTTAACCAAACTGATATTTAAGCATGTATTTAAATATACAGCCATGTATTTTGGTTCATAGCAGCTGTTTCATATTGTAAACTGTAAATGTCTACGAACTTGTTATGCCAATGTAATTATGTACACATTAATTATAAGGTACTAACTTGTAACAATGAGATAAAAATTTTCAGATCCTAATAATGGATAGTTGCTGTGGTGAGTAAATTCCACTTGGTTGCATTTCATACATCCATGAAATCACAGTTTGTATATGTAGCCTGATTTCCTCCCTTCTTTCCTTCCATATGGTTTCATTGCAGTATAACAAGGACCTATTTTTAATAATGTTGATTTAGCCAGTGGGTCCTTAACAGAATTTAGACTAATCACAGGCATTTACTTTTTTGAACAGATTATTGGACATCCTCAGTATGCTGTGGATATTGGAACCCAGATACCTGCATTGCCAGTGCAGGCTTCTGCAGTTACATCACCGCCATTGCAATTGCAGCCTGAAGCAATGCTGCCCAGTATTGGTTCAGATGGACTTTCACGTATCAATCTTGGCACCGCTAATTCAGCAATGCCGGCAGATCACGGACTGCCCCTTCAGTGTTCCGCTTACCTGCAGTCTCAGTCAGACAATCACCAGCTTCCTGGCCAGCAGGTTCCAACTCCGTGCCCAGTTGTCCCACTAGCTACAGAACCGCCTCAAGAGGTGGTATGTGTTTTCAAGTGCTACTAACTATAAGAAAACTCACTAACCAAGTTAAAAGAGCTGTGTTCCAGTTTCATGGGTAGCATCCTCTAAGCTCACTTTATCTTATCTTCTGTTTACTTCATTATCTCTGACCTTGAGTTCTTTGAAATCATTCAAATTTTTCATTCTTGTATTCTTTTTCTTTCCACATCTTTTCTTTTTCTTTCCACATCCTTACTTTTGTTTACTTTCATTAAGTTTCAGTTTCCCCAGGTAGCAATGATACATGCACTACAGTATACAGACACTCATGCCTAAGAAAAGGGCTGTGGTTTTGTTAGCCTGTAGCTGAAATCTGATTCTCCAGATAGCACCACCTAACATTTTGTGTCAAGGGCAGTACCTGACAATTCTCAATGGGAAAGCAGCCTGATGTATCTAGTAATTTGCTTAGAGAAATTCTGCTCCAAAAGATAATTTGGGCTGTTGGCATAAACCAGGACAATACTTAATTCTAAACTATTGAAATCTAGTGCTCAAAATACGGCTTGGTTTGTTTATGAAGTGAAAAAGAATATATACCAATACCAACCTGCAAAATGCAACACATTTTGGTTTAAATAATTATTTCTTCTTTACAATGTAGGAGCACGCAGTACTGGAGAAGCAACAGTCGCTGTCACAGAGCTGCGAAAGGTATCTTTTCTATTTGTCTATGCCTTGGCATAAAGTTCTCAAACAACTTGCAGATTACATCAATATCTATCTGTTTTTACTGTGAGCCACCCAGAGTCACTCTGCAGTGAGATGGGCGGTGACAAATTTGAAATATAAATTAAAAAATATAAATAAATTAATAAATAAATAAAGAGTAAAGAATCTGAAGTGATTTCTAAAATGTGCACTCATTTTGTGATGGCAATTGTATCTCTTTTTCCTAAGCTCACAGTGATGGTGATGGTGATGGTGATGGTGATGGTGATGGTGATGGTGATGGTGATGACGTGCCATCAAGTTGGTGTTAACTCTTAGCGGCCACATAGATAGATTTTTCTCCAGAATCATCTGTCCCCAACCTAGTCCTTCAGGTCTTTCAAGAATGCGCCCATCACTGTTGCAATCAAGTCGATCAACCTTGCTGCTGGTCGTCTTCTTTTTCTCAAAAGAGGTCAAAATTTATTACTTGCAGGAGGCTTTTAATATTAGGCTGATGGATACATAAAATTAGACTGGAGGATATATATGGCTGTAAGACTGAATGTTGCCACTTCCTCTTCAAATTAAGAATATTATCAGTTGCATAACTATCACTACTTTATGGCTGCACACTGCGTGGGAAATAAGAAATAGTAGGCAAACTGTTTTTCAGACATCTGGCTTTCCAATACTGCTAAATCGAAAGCTCCATCGCCTGGCTGATCTTCTGCACTATTTTGATAATCTCTAGATAATGCTTTCCATGGAGCACAACAAAATTAAAAACCAAACCAAAATAGAAACTGGAGTTTTCCTGCTCATAATCTAACACTCTAACACTGCCCTATTCTACTGAAAGAATGGTGGAAATATTTTAAATTCTGAGCTCAATTTCAGGTATCCAATCCACACACACTCTGCCTTAAATATGCTTTCATGGTCATCCTTATTCTACTTTCTATTATAGGGCATATGTATCTGTCACAAAGGACCATAAAATGAGGAGCCTTGCAGCCATAAGTCCTTGTTTACAGTTCTAGGTAGTCAGGCTTCCAGGAAGTCACAGAAAAGTTGTTGAAAAAGACATTACACAGATACTCCAGATATTGGGAATATCAGTTTACTAGTGTATCTATGCCTCAGAAAAATATACATTGACAAAGATTTTTGGTACTAGAAAATGGGGTTATCATAAATAATATGAGAGATGAATGAGTAAGTAAATATGATACTATGAAGATATAAAAGAAGAACTTACGTTAAAGTAATTTCAGCTATCTGAAATACACAGCTCAGTTCTCTTTTACTTGCATAGAGTTCAGATGGATCAATTCAGGAATTGCTTTGCAAGCCTTGGTGTAGAAATGTTTTAGTGGTTTGATTATGTAAATGTCATGACATTTGTTTGATTTGTACCAAGGTTGTGCTACTAACTTTGTAGTTTATTTTTAATACTATTTCTGTGGTATAAAACTGTATTTATACTGTTTTAACTTACACTAGAAAAATATACTTTTTTCCTCAGAAGATTATTTAAAGATACTGTAAATACTGTGCACAAATGTATATAGGGATATTTCATGCACTTCAGAGACTCTAAATGTGTCTGATTGAACTAACAGTTTAATTAAGACTGGAACAGACAAGCAAATTTTAATGCAGATCAATCACAATATACTTCATATATAAGAAATAATAGAAACAGGAACAGTATCTCAATATGTGCCTATTGATAAATTCTCAAGAAATTCTTCTTACTATGTATTGACATTTTGATGAATTGAAAAGGAAGCCTAAACAGATTTCAGTACACATTTCATTTCATTTCATTTCATTTCATTTCATTCATATCATATCACCAGGCCTGGAGTGGCTAGTAAGATTTCAGAATATTTATAGACATTTCACTCCAAACTATATTAGGTCTGAAGTATATTTGCAGACAAGATCGAGTGGATTTTTCAAAATTTTGGTCATTCCTTAAATAAAATTGGACCTATAGTTCTTGGTGTATGCTAAAGTGGTTATTTATGTATTAGTATTTGTCTCATTTTATGTTATCCGGTGTTCATAGCTTTAGCAGCCATTCCCACATGCTGACATTCTACCTTGATGAGTCTTAAACTGTGAGTTTTTCTCATTCTGACCAGAAAGCTCAATCAAACTACAAATCACTGCCTTTTCTCCAGAGCATTTTACCCTTTATAAAGTCTCAGATAAGTAATAATTCTGCTCTGTTCTGTGCTGTATAGGCCATATGTGCGGCAGTTTCCTTTAAGAATACAATTGACAAGCTGAAGCTTGCCCAAAGGAGGGAAAACAGTATGTTGAAATGTTTGGAAACCACATTGTTTAGGAAATGGTCAAATTTGCATATTTAACCTTGAAAATATACAGTTGAATGCACTTCAGATATATCATGGACTGTCACAAAGAAAGTGGAGCCAACCTGTCCTCTACATGGTAGGAGAATAATCAGTGGGTTGGCTTCATCTTCTTTCCCAATAATGAAAGTGTTCCCAGAGTGGAGACTCAGACTATTCCTTTTGATAGACAGTATGGACACAACCTTTACAAAATCCTCCTCCTTCTCCAGGCTCCAACACAGTCTCTGAAACAGTGTTTTGGGACACAGAGATCCACAGCAGAACGGAAGAATCCATAAAAACGTCTCTCCCCATTTCACTAATTGGATTTCTCAGCTAGATCAAAAAATCTTTTGTGGAAGGAAAAGACTTTCTCTCCATGAAAGATTCTAGAGACAGCTGAGTGGGAGAACCTTTTCAACTTAAGGAAGAACTTCCCATTATTGATGCAGATGGTATAAACAGAGGCTGGGTGGCCAATCTGTTAGGAACACTGAAATTGTATTTTGCATAGTAGTTCCTGCAAAAAGCAAGGGGATGGGCTACACCCCATCTCATTATTTTTTTAGAATAAATATATGAAAGGTAGCAGGGATATATCAAATAGGGAGAAATCATTATTTCCTTTTCTGCAGATCTAGAATGCTGGAGAAACTGAAACAGTTTCTCCGTAGATTCTTAACAAAACAGAATTTTCAATAGAAATTTGAATAAATTTGTGCACATTTTATTTTATTTTATTTTATTAAACGTATGTTACTTTACAAAATCCAGTATTCCCAGAGTCTTTGCAGCATACAGTAACATTATATAATTATTTAAAAACCACTCATATGGCTAGCTTCACTATGATGCTGGATGAGGTCAATCTTTGTTTGCTGATAAACTTCTAATTAGTTTGTGTTTGTTCTGCACTTTTTAAAGAGGTCTCTGTGTTAATAATGTTTTATTTTTTTTTAATTCCTGCTTTGTCATCTTATCACAAAGTTATATGAGCCCTGATGTTGCTTCTGGTAAAGAGATGAGTGACAGTTTTGAAGGAACAAGTGGAGGTGGGAAACAAGAAGGAAAACCTTCAAAGAAACATAAAAAATCAACCCGTACTCGTTCACGTCAGGAAAAATCCAATAGGCCCAAGCTTACCATTTTAAATGTAAGGCTACTTTCCTTGCTCCGTATTTACCTATCTATTTGATTGTATTGGATATAATTATTGGCTCTTTTTATAGGTATGCAATACAGGGGATAAGATGGTGGAATGCCAACTAGAAACGCACAATCACAAGATGGTCACTTTTAAATTTGATTTAGATGGTGACGCTCCAGAGGAAATTGCTACTTACATGGTAAGATCTTTTCTTGGTTTAACAATATTGGAATAATATTGACATTTTAGTTTCATAAATTGCCCAGATTACTGTACTGTTTGTATAGCTATAGACAGTATTTCCAATCTCTTGGAAATTAGCTGTTGAAGTAAAATAATTTCTATTTAATGTTCCTGTTAGTCTATGCACAGAGGAATTAGGCTAGAGAGGTTGTTACTTTAACAAACAATAAACAAACCACTAATTCCTTTTCATATTTGTTATTTGGAACAACAGCCATACAATTGTAGTCTTAAAATGTACTGATAACAATCTGTTGTCTCCATTAATTAACTCCAGTAAAGACCAAAACAATTGGAAAGTCCTTAATGCCCCTCACCCACATGGATCAAGAATGTTCTGTGAAATGCCTCCTATGTACTGAAGCAATTAATTTACTATTTAATTGAACTAAGCACAAAATCTGTTTTATGAATGTAAAAATTCACACTATGGGGGTTTTTTTGTAAAAAAAAATGGATAAGCAATCAGGTAAAAGGGATAAAGAACGAACACAGAAAAACTGCAGGCTTGAAAAATATTTTTTGTGCATTCATGTAGGTCGAAAATGAATTTATATTACCAACTGAGAAAGAGATATTTATTGAGCAACTGAAAGAAATCATTGACAAGGCAGAAGATATGCTTAGTGAAGATACAGAAGGGGAACGAAGTTCTGATCAAGGTGTGAGCCCTCAGCAAGATACTTACAAGCTGGAAATCAATGAGGTATTTTTAAAAAACAATAAAATGAATATAATAGTTAATGTTTCAGCTAGTAAATGTTTCAAACAGTAAATGTTTAACAATTTACTTAACGTCCTCTAGAAGTTATGGATTACAATCCCATCATCCACAGTGAAAGAAACCATATCTGTTTGGTATGGATTGGAATGATGGGACTTGTAGTCCAACACATTACTTTTATTAGCTAGTGTTCAAAGAAGCATTTAATTATTTTTATGCTAGAATATTGTTTTTTGCTGATTAATTTGAGCAAAGATTCCAAATGAAAATACTCTGATATGATTGGTTAATGCTTTTTTTTCATTTTAAATAGGAGAATCGGCAATCCCAGGCAAGGATGCCTATCTACCAACAGAATGGTAAAAGTGTTTCTTTGAATATGCACGTATATCACCTAACACTGTAAGGCACTGTTTCTCAGCCTCAGCAACTTTAAGATGCATGGACTTCAACTTCCAGAATTCTCCCAGACAGGAATTGAAGTCACACATCTTAAAGTTGCTGAGGTTGAGAAACACCGCTGTAAGGCAATACTTAATTATAATAATGATTTTAAGATTTTAATATTGTGTCAGAGTCAGCCAGCCAGTCAATAGTCTACACTGAACTCACTTATTTTCTGTAGCACTTTATTCCTTCAGAGATGCTTTTTCGTTATTGCATGCATGTGATGACAATTGCTGTGGTGAGAGCTTTGCCAGAAAATAAAATGTGAAACTTGGGTAAGCCTAGGAATAGCTTTATATTTGTCTCTCAGATTGGACTTCAAGCATTAATCTCTCAGACTGAACTTCAGTCATTAATCTTCATCTGTTTCATTAACAACACGAAGACATTATTTTTAAATGTGGTACTCGTATATTATGTTATACAGTAAGTGCTAGTATAACTGCAGTAATAGACTTTGCTAATTGTTGGGTCAAAAGTTTGTTCATTTTAATCTTTCCTGTCTTTAGTTCTGCATACTGGGAAACGTTGGTTTATCATTTGTCCTGTTGTGGAAAATCCAGCTGCTGAAGTGCCAGAATTCTCTTCTCATCCTCCTCAAAGTGCAAAGCAGTCTGAAGCCCCAGGTATCTGTGAGGCTTTAATTAAAAAAAAATAGTTTTCAAACTGTTTTTAAGAAAAGAAAAAAAAAGGAGAAAATACGCACAAAACCATTTATTGATTTACGCAAGCATTCATACATGCTTCACCTTTCTACTCAAGTGAATACTCAGGTAGCTAACAGTGATTAATATGCAATGTACAAAAAAAATTAAACATTACAGTCAGAGTCAAAATTAATCAACAGTTAAAAGTCTCATGGAAAAGATGTTACGGAAAGAATAAGGATGAAATGTAACTTCTGGGACAGTTGCAGGTGAAGGCTCTCTCCTACTTGCCTTGGAAAGGGGAGACATCTTCAGAAGGCCTCTTCTTCTTA
This sequence comes from Liasis olivaceus, assembly GCA_030867105.1. Taxonomy (NCBI): domain Eukaryota; kingdom Metazoa; phylum Chordata; class Lepidosauria; order Squamata; family Pythonidae; genus Liasis; species Liasis olivaceus. The sequence goes on from CM061348.1 coordinate 49,609,255, forward strand.
GGAAAACTCCTAAATAACTCATAATGGGAGAGACAGTCCTTCAGATAATCAGATCCTAAAATGTTTAGGTTTTTAGAAATTAACATTATTGCAAAAATTATGTCCAACATGCAATTTGGAACTAGTGCAAGGATAGTATGATCCCAAGTCAACAACCTATTTGCCACATTTCATGCCCTTTACAGTGTTTCAAGGGCAGCTTCACATGAAGTATGCTGCAGGGGTGAAAACAGGATGTAACCAAAGTGTGAATCTGGCTCAGAAAGGATTGCAGCTGGTGTACTAGCTGCAATGACACAAACACGCTTTTGGCTACAGCTACCACATGAGTCATATTCCCAAAGTGAGGACGTACTCTTTCAGGATGAATGCAGCTCCACACAAAAATAAGTTGAATGCAGTCCCCGAGCATAGGTGCTATTAAACTGTGGGTTGAGCAAAATGCACGTGCACACAAAAGTTAACTGCTATCAGACATCGCTTCCACTCTACCTACACAAGTCAACATCCGATTTGTTCAAGCAATCCTACAGAAAATTCTGGCAGGGTTCCATTTAAGAAGTATCATTTTACATTTGATTACATTATTGTTTATTTCCACTAAAAAGGTTTTATTTTGCAAGGTTCTATCATTTTTTATATATTCATTAAAATGTAATTATTATAAATAATAATTAGAGAGCCAGTTTGGTGTAGTGGTTAACACATAAGGTTAGAAATTAGGAGACTGTAAGTTCTAGTCCTGCCTAAGCACAAAGCCAGCTGGGTGACCTTGAGCCAGTCACTTTCTCTCAGCCCTAAGAAGGAAACAATGGCAAACCATTTCTGAAAGCCTTGCCAAGAAAACTGCAGGGACTTGTCCAGGCAGTCTCTGAGAATCGGACACGATTAAACAGATTAAAAAATATATATATACGTAAGTGGAATAGTTACTTTTATTTCTTCCCAACCCTAACTTCAGTGAAATTATTCCCAACCCTAACTTCAGTGAAATCATTCATTTTATTCATGGCTCCCAAATGTGTTGATAACTTAGGGGCTCACACTTTGAAAATCCTCCCATAATGCCTTCACCATGCATGGACTTAATTTCAGCTTGTGCTCCCTTATCTAATGCATCATAAAACTAAAAACCTGGCCAGTAAAACAGTGTACAAAATACTAGTTTAGGGTATTTTTATTTTATTTTATTTGTCAATAGTACTTGAGAGAAATATCCAAAAAATGTAAAAAGACCATGAATAAGCTATATTTTCTCATTGTTTTAAGGTAACAATTTGATTTCTAGAGCAGCAGTTTTCATACTTTTGGATCTCAGGGCCTCTTTAAATTTTTAAAAATTATTGAGGACCCCAAACAGCTTTTATTTAAGTGGGTTATATCTGTTGATATTTACCATATTAGAAATTAAAATTGAGACATTTTACAAATATTTATTTATTAATTCATTTAAAAATAATAATAAAGATATTTTTATGAAAAATAATTATATATTCCAAAATAATTGTGAGAAGAGTGGCATTGTTTTACATTTTTGCAAATTTCTTTCATGTCTAGCTTAGTAGAACACAGCTAGATTCTCACATCGGCTTCTACATTCAATCTGTTCCAATCTGTTGTTTTGGTTGAAGTCTTGAGAAAATGTCTACCAAATACTCAAGTCTGAATGACCATGGCTTGTCTGTCAGGCATTCTTTCAAGTCATTATGTTGTTCCATGAAAAAAATGGGTAGTTCAGCTCACTACTCAAACAATCGCACAAGTGCATTTCCTTGAGATGGCTCTAAAAGCAACAGAAGTGCTTTATGAGTACTTCCCATTTCATCACACAGAATTTTAAAAAGATGTGTACTTAAGGGTCGAGATTTAATAAATGTCCAATTTTTACGGTTTCATCAAAGATATTCTTAAATGAAACTGGTTTTTTTTTTTTTACTGTATGTGGCAGTAAAGAATACAATGACTATTGTACAGTTTGGTGCCACAGCTTGAATCATGTTAAAGTGCCAGAAGTTGTACCTACGATTACTTTTGCACCATCAGTGCAAATATTGAAACAGTTGTTCCAGGATAAACTATGATATTCAAAAAAGTTATTCAACACTTGTGTTTGTTGCCGAATATTCACATAAAAGAAGATCTTCAATGATTAGTTGATGCTGATACTGGACAAATACAAGCAAAACAGCAAGTCCAGCCACATCAATAGATCTGTCCATTTGTAAAGCAAAAGTACAATTCTGCAGATGAGATATTAACTTAGTCTTTATGTCTGCACTAAATCTTTGATTGAATGAGTTACTGTGTCATTGGAAAATGGCATTGCTATGATTTCTTTAACTGACTGCAGGCGTTCGGCAATGTGAACTATACAAGGGTTTATTAGCCTCTCTGCATTTGTGCATGCTTCTCCATATGATAACTTGCCCTGTAAGATGCTTCAGTGTTTTTTTCATTTCTAGTTTGAAAAGCTGTAACAATTTTTGGCTTTTAAAGAGCTCATCATGTCTACATTTAAAATAATTCATTCCTTTTTCTTTAAACTGTGAATCATTGCTCTCATAATGACACTACAACTTAATTGACACCATAATTCTATTTTAAAAAATATATTGCATAAGACACAACAAGGTAAATTACTTACATCTATAAAACCAAGATAAAGATAGCTTTTGTCATATTTTCATTTCTTATTTACAGTTTTGCCCAGTTTCTTTAGAGCAGATTTCTCCCTTTCATGAACCCAACAACTCTCTGATATATAAGCATCATCTTTTCCAGCATCTTTAGACATAGATGGTCCAGCTGTGGGTTGAGAAAGCAAGTCTTATAATTTTCCTTTTTTAAGCCAACAGCCTGTCCTTAAATATAAGAAAAATATATTATAAATAAAGGTTCTTTTATTTTAGAATAAAATATTATTAAATTGTAAAAGAATAAGAGTTTTAGATAAAATTTAAAAATTCAGAAACATCTTTTTTTTAAAAAAATATATATTATTGCAAAATAAGCCAACAAAGTGTGCTTATTTCTTGTGTTTCCATGTAGGTACAAGAAAAACTTTGAGATTTCGAAATAACTATTTATTAGACAATAATGAGGTTACAGAGATTATAACAGATATAAGAGAGTCTATTTGGTGTAGTGGTTAAGGTGCTGGCCGAAAAGAGGGTAGGATGGCCTTTGCACAGCTTTGTGTTGTGCGCCAGTTGCACCCATTCCTGGATCAGGAGGCTCTGCTCACAGTTGCTCATGCCTTAGTCACCTCCCAATTGGATTACTGCAATGCACTTTACATGGGGCTGCCCTAGAAGAGTATCTGGAAATGCAACAACGCAGGCAGTTATGTATGCTTCTAGAACAGCACATTTTACACCTCTGCTCCGCAAGCTGCATTGGTTGTCAATCTGCTTCCGAGTCCAATTCAAGGTGCTGGTTTTGACCTTTAAAGCCCTTCATGGCGTGGAGCCAGGTTATTTGAGGGAACTCCTCTCCCCAATTACTTCTGCCTGTCCCACCAGATGTGGCAAGAGAGACTTGCTACGGGTCCCATCAGACAGGGAACTACACTTGGCGGGCCTGAGGAGGCAGGCTTTCTCTGCCATGGCTCCTGCCTTATGGAACTTCCTCCCCTGTCTTAAGTGAGAACTGATTTCCAGCAGTCTGTGGAGCACACTTTGAGAACTGCTGAAGATTGGAATAGTTGAGGGAGGCACTGTGAGAATAAGGGAGAATAATTTAGCATTTACCTTGAACCATTTTTGTTTTATACTTGCAGATATAATTGAAATGCTTGTCATATAAATGAATTTTAAAGTTTCATGTAATACACTGAATACCTTGTTATTAATCTTAATCTTCCAGTTGGTTAAAATGGGACAGTGCATTGTTATTGCTAATACCCAATGAAGTGCAGTATAGCTGTATTAGAAAAATCACTAGGATGAACTGTTATACTCAGAATAGCCTTTTTTAAATGTTATATTATAATTAAGCATGTATAATTCTTTGATTTAGAATACTTTTAGTTGAGAAAATATTTCATCTTAATTTTGGGGGGGGGGGAATGTAGGGCTCTATAAATATTTAGATTTTACAAAATTATTTTCTGAATTCAGAAACTTCTTTTTGCTTTTGTTGTTTATAGGTCTGGAGCTGTTGGATGATCAGCCACAGAGCTCTTCAGTGACAGAAACACAAGCAAACATAGCTTATCAACATCTTTCTAATCAACTTAGCTCCTATGAATGTCCCAGGGGAACTCCTCCTCCTTCTCCCTTGACACAAGTTTCTGTTCCATCTGCATTAACTTCCCTTTCACAGGTTCATCCAGAAACATTCACTGAAACCCCTCTAACATTAGCTTCATCTACACTAGAACAAGCTATTGAAAGTACAGGTCAGCTAGAATGCCCTTTGCTACAACCAATCTTAGCTAGTCAGTCTGATGCTCCTGCCCACGCTGCAGTTTCATTTGAAGAACATTTTGAGGCTAAGATCCCTCTAAATGCCTCACAGCAAGCACTACAAAAGAAAGATGAAAAAAATGGTTTTCCCAATATAGAACATGAACACAGCACAGCTGGACTGTCAAAACCATTTCAGCCTGTTCCCATGCAGACAGCAGAAAGTTCTTTCTCTATCGTCTCTGATGCTGCTGTTTTGGAATTTCAGTCTTCAGCCCAAATCCCCAGTTTGTCAGACAACACTCAGCTTGGCCAGATACCACATTCTTTTGTAGACCAGATACTTCCCTTGCCTGCTGTCTCTGAACCTCTGATTTCAGCAGCATCTCAACTTTCAAGCCCTCCTCACATATCAACAGCTGCATCCCAGCTGCGTATGCCAGCCCAGTCCCAGCCTGTCTCATCCACTGGCCCTGCCATGACTGCACCTCAGCCGCCTTGTATGGTAGAATCAGATGGTGAAGGGCCACCAAGAGTTGATTTCACTGACAACACAATAAAAAGTCTGGATGAGAAACTTCGCAACCTGCTCTATCAAGAGTATATTCCAACTTCATCTGCTTCAGCGGCAACACCAGACCAAGTAGACGGTGAATTTAATCTGGCACCTTTGCCTGCACTTGTCCTAGATTTGAAAATTCCTGGAGTTGGCATGGATGCTCATGTGGCTGAAGATCAACCTTCTCCAATTCTGGCAAGTCAACCCATTCACTCAGAAGTCATGCAGATGCCTGTTAAAACTGCTCTAGTTCTAATGGACCTTTTCAGCATCGGTCCTTTCAATGCCTTTTGGGGGCAAAGCTATAATTGTTATCTATCAAATGTACTAATATCCTTTGTATTTAGATACTGAGGTATTCAGAAAACAAAGATTTCCTCCATTTTTTAAAAATGTAAATCTCCCACACCTCTAAAAACTTCTACATAAAAAAAGAAATGCCCCTTATTAAAATTCATCACATTCATAATAATATCTTATTTACATTGGCACTTCTTTGAATCTCAGTATTATTAAATCAATTTTAATATCTTAAGCTAAAAGATGATTAATGGCACCATTGCAAAAAAGTAAATAAGGGTGAATCTGGATTCACAGCCTTATTTATTTTACTGAGCTGAGATGAAAATATCCATCATGGCAGAATTTCCTTTTTCACTTAAAGTTGGTTTTTCCTCCCTTTGTCCTTTCTAATGCTTTACTAGATCTAATGGGGAAAGAGGCCAGTTATATTATGTCTCATTTAGTAGCCAAATACAATATGTGGGTTTTAACACTGGATTTCAAAACACATTTGATAAAGATGTCCTTCACAAGTCAAAAGCTATAAACTCACTAGAGTTTATAATGGTTGAAGTGAAAGAAAATAACTTTCCTTCTCTCCCAATATTATAATTCCAAACTGCATCAATTCACTCATCTCTATTGTATTGACAGAAAATCAGGGTTACACATGTCATCAGGGTCCAAGAGAAACTATGGGCACTGTAAAGAAAGCCTTCTCCAATTAATTTATTTTAGCTACATTAGTCTCAGAATGTCTTAATTCAGTGAATTTTGTATGTCAAAATTCATACATCTGGGTCTTCAGCCAATAAAAAGTGTCTCTGCCTTGGAAATGCTCAAGGAACCAGAAATTCTCCCAGTGGTTTGATTACTTATTGAAGATCTGGCTCACAGAATTTGCCCAGTAAAGAAACATGCCTTAGAAATGCTTTTCATATTTCCTGGACTTCAGAAAAACAGCAATAAATTCTTAATAAAGGAAGTGCTTCATAATGGAAAGTATTCAATCCAATCCTTGCAATCCTATACTAGGGTTGCACACACATGCACTCACACACACAAACACACATACTTTGTTGGATCTTTCCAAGTATATCTCTGTTATTCTATCCATCCCTTTTTCTAATTGTTCTGAAGTTCATATGCTGGAATTCCTGGGATAATTTTTGACTGCCTTCAGGTTCATGTTCGTATTCAGAATTATTTCCAATATTCTAGTGCTGTAACTTTTACAAGACATTATGTTTGCAGGTACATGTGTATTTAAGGTATCTTATATGGTTATGTGGTTCATCTGATGATTTCAGTCTTTGGGATTATATGCTTTTCTTTGTGACCTATAGAGACATAGGTTTCTAGTTAATTTTATAAAAAATCATCTACAGCTTCTTTCTTAATAGCTGGAACATCTAAATAAAGATACACATAAGCATCACTAAGGGCATTTAAGAAAGGAAGAAGATTTCACACATCTTCAGGTACTTGGCTAGATACCTAGAAATCACTATTAACAGCTTGAGATGTCTGACTTGGGCCCCAAATAAAGTCTACATCTCCTACTTTTCAGAAATAGATTTCCATCTGATAGAGCTCTTTTTACAACAATATATGATAAGCTTCCTGGTCGGTGAATGTGCTCAATCACATGCTCAGGGATTTTCCATTTCAAAGCCAGACAGTAGTAATGTCAGATATGAGATTGTCAGGTTAGCAGTTAGTAATGCCTAAAAATTACCCAGAAGAAAATATCCCTCACAATCATCCTTCTGAAGGTACAAGTATTTTCTCCTGACCAACAGGGCCAATAGCACCAAGCTAAGAAGGTGATATGTGTTGGTTCATCCTGTGAATATGATGTAGCAAGGGATAAATTCCTCATACCTTTTCAAATTTTCGGTGTCCTGTCTTCCTGTATGAAAACTCTGAAACCTGTCTTAACAAAACAGGAAACTTACGTATTGAAATGTGTGTGCATATATCTGTACACACAAGTTCAATGGAATAATAATTTTTCACAAATGATTTAGTCATCTGTTTCCTGAATGTAGTCACTTATGCACCAATGGAAGCTTTCCTCTCACTGCATAAGGCAAGTGTGTGAGTAAGATTCTGATGAGAATCGTGGCATGGAGAAATGCTCTCCTCCTCTGACATTCTGGTGTCAATCTGGTTTGTCTGTGACAACAATATTTTATTTCATCCTTAATAAACCATATGAGATATGTTCCATTATTTCTTTGTAGAATCAACCCAGTGATAACAATTAAATTATTACCAAGTAGAATTTAGGTTAGAGTATTGCTTCTGCCTATAATTAATTTCAAAAACCAAATCCAACTTTCTGATATTTATTATGCTAACTTTTCAAATACATTGGATCCCAGTTCTTCTGTTATGCATTAGACCCTTCCTATTGGTATTCGTTAGGTGTTCCTATTCATCAGTGTTCTATTGGGGTTGTGAAGAAGAGAGGTTCTTCATCCAGAAACGGACTTCAATATTACCTTCCAGTCTCAGAAGATGAGACTTCCAACTATTTTAACATGTCCTTGTCTACAAGGAAAAGTTCTTTAGATAGGAGTATTATTGTTTAATATTTGAATAATTTAATGGCCCAGCTAATGAAAACCATACTTTTGATCATTTTCAACATGGTATAGAAAATTCAAACAAGAAAGGAAGGGGACTTATGTGAGCATTTGGCCAACTGAAATTCTTTAACCATAGTTGTAATAACAGGGACATGGTAAAGAGTAATATGTCTTGGACATCTCAAACATACATCTTTTTTCTCAAATATATACTGGAGATATGTCAAAAATGAAGTCATTCTGTAGATTAATCCTTGGGACCAAAGTAGATTATGCATAAAAATGTGTGTGTGCACTCACATGTGTATATATAATTTTTTTTTATTATGTTTGTAATTATTGTTGTACACTCCCAAGAGTTGTATGGTTGTGGCACTTTAGAAATCAAATAAGTGAACTATGTCCTATTTTTCTTGATTTTAATGTAACTGCATGGTGGTACAATATGAATTAGGAACACCATATGTGAAAGAAGTTCACCCCCAAAATAAGGAGAGAAGGGAGGATTGGCTCCCCGCTATGCCCTTCTTTGCATGGTGTTCTTCCAGAAGACTATAGTACTGTGAACATAAGAGTAATACAAACAGGAAGTGGGGTAGCATAATAACAGATTTTATGTATCATTTAGGTTGTGAAAAAAGTCATCCAATACGGATTCTGTCAGAAAACTGTTTGTATGTAATTTTATTTAAAATATTAAACATTAACCATGTGATATATGAAAAAAATCAAATGCAAATCAGTGATATAAGAGTGATTTGCTTTAATATAAAATATAGAAATAATTGTAGAGATTTATATACTTCTATATAGATTAAAATCCTGGAAAGATTAATTTAAATTGTTGTGCTTTTGCTTAAAGGTGGAAAAATCAGAAGTTACTTGCACCAGGATCCAGCATTCAGAAGTAAACAAAATATCAACAAGCAAAGCAGGTACTAAACATAACTTTAATGTATATTTTTCTTTCTAAATATCCTTTTGATCATCTAACATGTGGTAGGTTATTAGATACAATTGTTAAGAAAGCTAGGAATTACAGAACGTGTACCGCATAGTTCACAATAGTTAGCAATGCAGAATATGGTAATTTCAAAATAAAATGTAAAGTATAATTCTCATGTAAATTTATACATGGAAATTTATGATGATAATATGTAAAATATCTTAAATATGAACTGTATATAAGTAATGCTGCCGCTTCTAGTGGGGAAGCCAAGCCATATAAATTATATGTTTTGAACAAGATGATCTATATTTGTGATGGAATGTATCTACAAGGAGGAGAGTGATGTGGGAGATCAAGGCCATCAGGAGGGAGGGGGCGCATTCCAGGAGAGGAAAGGAGACAAGAGGCAGGACAGTCTGCAAGGGGAGCATGAGAAGACTAAGAGGTTCAGGATAGCCACTCCCTAGAATCTCACAGGGTATATCCACTAGTTGCTGTACTATAGATTTAGTTTGGCAAGATTCTGTCTATAAGGTGAAAGCAATAAAGGAACTATACTCGACTAGTCTGCTTCACCATTGTTCTTGGGCTGGGCCTGACAATATTGTACATATTGTATATATACATTATTCAAGTAATTTTGTGCAGGAAAACACAAAGTGCAAATTGGGAAGGCATGATTTTGTTCTCTATCATATACATGAAAAGCAGGGAGACATTTTTTTTCTGAACTGATTTGAAGTGGAAAAATCTGAAATGTCACCATTCTTAATTATGAAGAGCATGCATCATTTTTCTGTGATGCATCTTTGAACATTATTTTACTGAATAATGATTGTATGCAGGTAAATATCCTCCTATTTTCTTTTAAGCCTTCTTAATATATAGTATTAATTAGCCATGCTGCATGGAATGCCCACCTCATTGAATTTATAAAATGTACATCATGGTGATATCAAGCTTTGCATCTACCACCATTAATTTATATTTAATTCATATATATCTGACCTATAGTCCTGAATACAACAGTGAAATTGGGGCTATGGCCTTTTAGGATTTCATTAAATAAGAATTCTTCATATTTACTTACTTATTTATTTATTTATTTATTTATTAGATTTCTCTCCTGCCCATCTCCCCTACAATAGGGGACTCTTTAACTTTTGCTTTGCTCTAAAATTGACTGATCCAGATGTATGTGCCTTTTTTGTTTCCAATATATTAAACAGGTCAAGCTGCAAACGTTAGTTCACCTACTACTACCCTACCATCAGGATTCACTCAGGTACTGTGATCATACTCCTATATTTTCTTTTTTCTACATCTTATCCCATTCCTCAGACAATTGCAGCTAATGAAGGCCACTGTTAATTTCTATAGAAATAATGTTTCAAGGTAGTTACCAACTGAACCTTTCTTTTATTTGTTATTTCAGGTTGTTTCTTCTTCATCACTTATAGCAAGCCAGAAAGACATTGCTAAGAGGAATGAAAAGGAGAATGTATTACTTGAAGAGAAAAATAAATCTCAAGAAGATGATTCTATAGACTCCAGTTTTAATGTCAAAGAAGCTGAGACACCAGCAAAAACTATAGGCAGATTTTCAGTGATCAGCACCCAGGATGAGTTAACTTTACCATCTGTGCATTCCTTGAGGTATTCTGCACCCCCAGATGTTTATCTGGAAGATCAGCCTTCTAGCCCTGACATGAAGACATCTGTGTGCCGTGTACAGACAGCTGCTTCTTTTGATGTCCTTTATGGAAAGGATTCCAGTGATTCTGGAGATGAATCTCTTCGGGGGAAACAAGATGCATCTCCACTGTCACCTCAGAGCAGTAGAATGGGAAATGACTACGTTAAAAAGACTTCATCTATTTTGCAAAAGTCTGTAAAATCAAGTTCACAGGGCCTTAATTCTCCAAATGGATCAAAAATCCCAACTATCAACATAACTTCTTTCCATTCTCAGTCATCATACGTGAGTAGTGACAATGACTCAGAGTTTGAAGATGCAGACATGAAAAAAGAATTGCAGAACCTGAGAGAAAAGTATGTTTCCATTTTATCCAAACAGAGGGTCTTTTGTGCATGTGTTTGAGCAGCTTATCCAAATACAGTTTGACATCCTTTGTCATTTGTTCCTTTCTTTTGAAAACATTTATCTCAAGTTGTTTTATGCATCCCATGTATAAATATTCTTTCTATGTTTTTGTTCTCACTGTGTTGATAAAAGCAACATTCTGTAGTACAGAAAAATTGGACATCATATATTCCAAAACAAAAGTGGCTTTATTCACCAAGAGACATTTTAATTGCCTTCAGAACTGCAAAATAAATGGTATTCACATCAAGCAAGGACATCATATACTTAGAAATCTTTTTTCAATCATTTATAGCTTGGAAGAAACCGATAAAAAATAGTACTACTTGAGCTGGAAAGACTTTCAGCAATATAATTTGGTTTGCTAGTTGCAGTGGCAATAATTTTGCCCCAGATGCAATAAAATTATTTAGGACAAAGATACGCTTTGTCTATAAAAGACACATGGGCTTTTGAGGCAAACCCATCTAAATTGTTAAGGGTAATGTTTTGTGTTTCCTGTTGTCTTGAATGCTCTTCTGTGGCTGGAAATTAATCTTGCCTCCAGGGAAGCTCACTTGAGAATTTGCTGATTGAAGTATTGGTATACTAGTCTCAGTGGAAGAGTCTCTGGCCTAGTTAATTCCTAGACTGTTTATCCCTGTTCTTGGATTTACGTTATTGTGGCTTCTCCACCCAAGTCTAGATGATGCTGGGGCTTGAAAGAGCCACTTAGACCTCGATTTATAGAGAGAGAGGAGTAAAGCTCCATATTATTGCAATGGCAGCCTCCGTGTTGGGCTTTAACTTTGTCCAGTTACTTTTCCAGCACCCTCTCCATCCCATATTGTCTGTTGTTGCACTGCCCTATGCATCACCAATGGTATTCTGAAGAAATAACACCTTTGTTAATTAAACTTGTGGATTGGCCTGAAGAGACAGATGCTTTCTTTTCTGATGAATGCAGATTTGTTCATAGACAATTTATGGACATGTTGCATAAATATCTGTGTGTGATTGCCATAAGTCTTTTTTACATTGGAAATATCTGCAGACTGCTTTTCTGCTGTCTGTACATGTTGTTATACATTTTATTAATTTCTTGATTTTCTTTTCTTTTTTTCCTTACTATGTTAATCTCCTGTTTTGTTTTTTGATTGATTATGTATCATTAAGTCGATGTGATCTCTTAATGATGGCATAGATAGAACTTCTGCAGGATGATCTGTCTTCAACCTGGCCCCTCAGATTCTCTAAGAATGCACCCATTACTGCTGAAGTTGAGTCCATCCACCTTGCTGCTGGTTGTTCTCTTCTTGCCTTTCCTTCCATCTTTCCCAGCATTATGGACTTCTCAAGAGATTTGGGTCTGTGCGTAATGTATCAAAAATAGGATGATTTGAGCCTGGCCCTTTGTGCCTTGAGTGAGAATTCTATATTGATTTGTCTGTTTGTTTGTTTTTTGGCTATCCATGATATTCTTAGGAGTCTTCTCCAACACCAGAGTTGAAAAGTGTTCATACTCTTTCTGTTTTGCTTCTTCAAAGTCCAACTTTTGTTTCCATGGAGCATCACAGGAAAAATTATTGCCTACATCATTCTGAATTTTGTTGGTACAGGCACATTATGACATCCAAGTATCTTTTCCAGGGCCTTCAATGATACCCTACCACCAGCCACTCTATGGCATATTTCTTGATTGTTGGTTCCTTTACTGTTAATTGTTGATAGTAGATCCTAAAAGGTAGACACTATCTTCAGTGTCAATTCTTAGGTTGGTTGCTGGACCTGTTGTCATTAATCTGAACTTACTGATATTTAATTTTAGTCCTATTTTTTCACTGCTCTTTGAGTTTCATTACTAGAGTTTCTGTTCATTTGTATTTTCAGCTATCAGAGTACTGTCATCAGCATAGCACAGGTTTTGTTTTTACTCAGCTGTACTGTTTTTGGTATTTTAGTCTTTGCCTATAAATTATTATTATTTATTGTTTGCCTTTCATGACAAAGTCTGCTTTGAGTTGAGCTGGATTGCTGATGACACATCTGGCCATGTAGTTTTCTTAGCAGCAATACAGAAATGCTTTCCCATTGCTTTCTTTCGGGATGTTAGTGTTCAAGCCTGGGACTTCACAGTCTAGCTTACAGGCTTCATATTACCTTGGGATTTCCCATCCAAGTACCACCCAGGCCTACCCTATTTAGCTTCTGAACCCAATTAAAGTGCTGCCACTTGATGAGAGAATGCCCACTACTAATGCTTGCAACAAAGTCATAAGTGTTCTCAGGGCCAAATTCAAAGTTGTTGAATTCAAATTCATCGACTCTCTTGGTTGTTTTAGTTTTTCATGTTTGAATCTCTTTGTTTCCTGAATTTCCATATAACTTATTCATTGACAATATCATTGTTCACCTGTTGCATTTGAATGATCTAGGCATTTTCTTGTAACTATTGTATTTTGTCCTATCCCACTGCTACTTTTCCTTTATAAATTTACAGTAAGGCAGGTTATTCTTCTTCTCCCTTACCAAAAACCTCTGATTATTGTTTGGATTATTTTTCATCATGAGTCTTTTGCTGTTTCATGCTGGTTCTTTCACTATATTTAGCACCTGGCTGTCAAAACAATTCACTGTTCTCATTGTTTTGATCATGCAACCTTCTTAAAATATATATGCTGGCTTCTTCACTGCTCCTGAATGATGCACAAGCTTGCATAAATGTGCCTTCTTTTTTTGTCATAGAGATGGTTTTTGTATTTGGACCACAAGTCATGGTCATGACCACTAATCTTCATTTTGGAATTTATCTCATACAATATAATTGAGAAAAAAAGTATTTGAGAATGAAGTGATAAAAATGGGTATTCTAAGATATGTAGTTAGATATATAGATGTTTTAATTTAAGAGTTACTTTCCTTCAGTGTTGTTTTGTTTATTCTTCAGACACATGAAAGAAATTGCTGAGTTGCAGTCTCAACAGAAAAGAGAAATAGAAGCTTTGTACGTTCGTCTGGGAAAACCTTTACCACCAAATGTTGGTTTCCTTCATTCTGCCCCACCAAGTGGCCGTCGAAGAAGAACAAGCAAGAACAAGTTAAAAACTGGGAAATTGCTAAACCCTATTGTCCAGCAGCTCAAAACAACATCTAGTACAAGTATGTTTAGCAGATATAAAAGTGATATCATTTTCCTTTTAACAGACATACATTAAACAGTGAACATTTCAAACTGTGGGTTATTTTCGTAGGGTTTTGTTTTTGTTTTTTGTAGTTGTATTGTTCAGTCAAAGGAAAAAGGGGGAAAGATCTATAGGATGGAATGGCTTTATTTGCCTTTAGCTTTTAGGGTGAGGGGATTAAATTAAGTTGAACCATTAAATGCAGCTTAGCAAAACCATATTAAACCATTTCAGTAAGCTCCTTTCATTTTTATTTTTTATTATTATGTCTACTTTATTTACATTGTCCAAAACATTCTTAGAAACAAGGATGGTCTTGAGTTTGGTGCGTCACTGTGCAGTATGAAAACTTTTCATTTAGTTCTTTAAACATTAAAATAATGAAAATAAATAAAATCAGGTGGATCATGGACTTGGTGGAGACCAACATTAGTGTTCATGAATATCACATTGGAGTCTCAAACACTACACTATGGATAAAAACTGTAAAACTGGCCATTGTTGGTTTTATATATTGAGAATTTACAAGAATGTTTGATTCTCTGCAGCTGGTTTTCTGAGCATGTACCAGCAGTAGATTTTGGTCAGTTAAAAATTCTTCAGAACATTTTAAGTTTTCTTCAGTAAGAGTTTCAGATCCTTTTATTCCTTTCCGATTAATGATTTTTGCATACGTCCTGTTCAGGTAATATAGCAGACTATAAAGATCCTTTGGCTAAGGGAAGCACTAGAGTTCAGACTGACTCTACTGAAGCAACAGGACTGACTGTATCCACATCAGCCATCCTTGAAAGACCTGTTCAGACTCAGCAACCTTGCTCTGTCAAGGCTTCCTTATCCTCTGACATTTGTTCTGGAGTAGCTTCTGAAGGAGGTGATGCCCGTGGAAATTCTGGCCAAGGTGATTTTATATCTTTAGAGTCATCATTCATTCTATGCTTAAAACAGTGATTTTTCCACAGGGAAACAAAATATGTGTTAAACTGGGAAAAGGAAATTTTAGGCTTTCTTTTTACTTTATTTACTGATTAGATTTCTAAACCACCTTTCCTCCAGGACCTCAAGGTGGTATACATAGCACTCCATGCTCCAATTTTTCCTCACAACAACAACCCTGTGAGGTAGGTTTAGCTAGAGATAATGTCCAGCCCAAGCTCACCCAAAGAAACATCTGCTCAACATATTGATTCAAAGCCTGTAGAAATTATGCTAATTGTGATACAAATAGAAAAGTTACTGATGTAATTAATTCTAGTAGCAGTCTCACTAACCGTGCAAGGGGTAGATGTCTAACTTGCTAGTGTCTGTTTTGAAAATGAGCAATAAAAGAAAAATCAGTAGAGTGTAAATAAAGAATGCAGTTTCTATTAATGTTATATAGAAGAACAGGTAGAGCGTAGAGCACTTAAAAAAAAGATCAGTAACATGGTCCCTTGTAGACTGAAATCATTTACAAACTGGGAAGGTGACTCCTTTTTACCTTGCTTCATATTCTTAGGTTCTCTTAGCTCCCCATCCTTTCCTGCAGATGCAGAGTTTTTGAGATTAAACCATACTATTGGCCTGTAAAAATTTAATTTAGGAATAGTTACTCTTCAATCACATTGCATGAATTCTGGCTTCAGTAGAAGGTCTATTACTTTCCAGAGACAATTTCACAGAGTCGTAGCACTGTTACCTCTCATGGCAGCGCTTCATTGCAGAATGGTAGCAGTAACTGCTGCAAAGTGTAAGGATGATTATAAACGATCACCTCTGGTTTTGCATGTTCTGCCCAACTAATCCTACGAAGTATCTATTTTCTTCTCCTGTTGTTTTCACCCCCTTTTGCTTATAGCCAATGAACTTACTCCTCTGGGGCAAGGTTAAAATGGAGGTGTGGATGATTAACTAACAAAGCTGATATGACTGATGGTGACATCTGATCGCAGCTATTTGTACTTTATAAGTGTCTTTGTTTTCTTCCCTTTATATTCATTTGCAGGCTGGACGGTTTTCCACCAAACGTCTGAGAGAGTGACCTATAAATCTAGTAGCAAACCTCGTACCAGATTCCTCAGTGGACCTGTGTCTTTGTCCATCTGTTTGTATTTGTTCTTTTGTATTTTATCACAGCCCATCTTTCTTTTGTCATTCTTTCCAAAATTCATTTTCATCAATTTATCTAATATGCTTGGCAGGAAGCCCCTTCTTGTAGACAATCTCTTTTTTTCCCCTTTTTTTAAAGTAATCATCTTAATTTAGTTTATTTTGTTTCATATGGAAAGCTTTTGAACACTGCTTTTGGCTCATGCCTGGGTATCAAAAGCATGTGTGGAAGATCTCATCATTTATTCTCTAGTCTTATGGTAAATTCTATCTTGGACGTATCTTTATGTGATTTTACGTTTAAGTAATTTTTAATTTGCAATGTGACAGTTATAAATGTCTGCTGTCCTGATTCCGGTGATACCAAAACGAAACCCAGTCTTCTGTAGACGAATGGTCTCTTTCACACATGCTTGGACTATGAAGACATGCATGTAGCAAGCTGATACAATTCTAGAAGGTCACTGAAGGGTAGAACGTCTGCACAAGGGCTGTATTCAAACAATATACAGTACTGTTTATATCCACTTTGTTGTTGTTGTTATTGTTGTTATTATTATGTTATTTCTCCTATCCCTTGCATGTAGAAATGCTGAGAAATGCTCCTGCTAGCTCTTTAATACCATCTTTTCTAGGCAGCATTTTCCCCCACATTGTATACTTTGGGTTACTTTAAATGAATTTTCTTAAATACGACTGTATGGTTACCAGAAAGTACAATATGGCTTTTATTAGACATTCATCTAGCTGGAGCACTTCACTCAGTTGATTTTTATTATGACCTTACGTGACCTCAGAGATGAAGTCAACAAGCAGTTCATCAAAGCACAGAATAAATTAAAACACTCAGAATAGTCTATTGATATCATGTCCAGATGCAACTAAAATTAGACTGTTCTTGAACGTATGATTATACTAATTGGCTGTTCGACCAGTTTTCACAAATATTTATTTTCAAATTTGTTTTTGTAAAATACGTGCTTATTATAAGGCAAAATAGTTTGGGATATTTTGGTACAATAAGGCTATATTGTACTAATGAGAAAAATTAGGCATAGTTACAAGTAAGGTAAAAAATATATATAAATATATATATATATAGTTAACATTCAGCAAATTCAGTATTCATTTTCATCAAACTTATCATTGGAACTGTACATTTTTATCATTATTACAGAGGTACAAATCAAAGGCACAATACTTAAAATTCATCCTTCTTGCTTTCCATTTTTAATAAAATAATTTAAACTTATAATGAAAGGGCTTTTAAGTATTCGTATACATCTTAGTATATGAACAATAATATTAAAATTCAGCTATAATTTCAAGATAGAGAGATCTAATATTCTTGGATTGTTTGCCATATAAAACTTGTTTGATAGTTACATGTGGTAGTTCAGGCATGATATGTATGCGGAAGATCCAAGTTCAGTGTCTGGCATCTGCAAGAAGAACTGGAAAAATTCTTTCGTAGATCCTGGGACAATCAGTGCTAACTAACCGCTATTAGCAGTCGTGGGCGGTTGCTCACCGTCTACCATATTGGTTGGAAGGGACCTATGATCTGACTCAGCATAAGGTTCCTTCCAATGTACCTATGTTCAGAATGATAGACTCAGTTGTTTTTGACAGCTGAGCTCTACATAGCAATTGTTAATTTTATGGTACCAGTGTTATTAACTGCATTGGGTCTGAAGACCAATATGATCAAAAATAGCAGAGAAACTGTTCTATTCTTATAATTATTCATCTTGTAAGTATTCATATGAGCCTTCCAGTTTTTAATAACTATCTCACAGATTATACGAAAATACTCAAAGGTCGACTATTACCCCTAAGCTGTGAAATTATTAATTGTTTATGTGGTACAAAATGAGTAATTGAATTTTGTTGGGATGGAACACCAATTGGCATCTGATGAACCAGCAAAATCATGACAGACTTAGTCTCCTTACTCTTTGTGGACACATGTAAAGGGAATATAATCCTGTAGGTTACTTTATAAAGTTGAAACCAAACTTACACGTAATACATTGAAATCTTATAAAATCTGGAAAAACATTTCTAGAAAAAATACTTAAGTTTATAGTAGTTTGCATAGAAACTTTCTCTTTTTTTAAAAAAAAAAGTATAGCATTTAAATATGTACATAATGCCTTGGGAATATTTATCTTAATTATAAACTTGAAACCTAATTACATGAGCATCTTGACCATATGCTCTCTTAAAACTAATTTGTGGTATAACACTCACTTTAAAGACTGGACTTTATACATAGGTACAAAGGTAACAGATCATGCAGGAAGTTTCTTATTAAGTCAATAAGATTGTTAAGGATTTAGTGTCTTGTAAATAAGTAAAACACATTTGCATATATAGTTACCACAAGGAAATGCTCAGAAGAGACTGCTGAAAAATTAATACTTATAGGAAAATATATTAAATTTATGCAAAGTGTTTAAGTGGTCTCATCACTCACTTTGACCCCTCTTTAAGAGGGTCTCAGCTAAAATCAAAGAGCTCAGTGATATTTACCAGAAAGTAAGAATGTTATCCCTGCAACATTGTGAAGGGGAAATAACAGCTAGTCCAGGCTGTATCCTGCATATTATATATATTTATATTTTAATAATCACAACTGATCTTCTTTTGAGAGATGTATTATGGAGGGAGAGGAGTCATATCTAATCATATGTCCATTATGGAAGTACTATTCATGCTGTTCTTTCTTTACCATATTTTGATTCCCATATGAAGCATAATATCTAAAGTAAACTTTTTTTTTTTTTGGAGCTAGGCCCATTTAATGTGTCATATCAGTAGGCATCAGTTAATCTGTAGTCTAATTTTATTGTTCTGGCACTAAAATAAGTATCTTGTTGATGTGCACTAGCATTATGGAGTCTGCTGTTCCTATGAGATTGAGTATTAACAATATGATAATTGAATGTAGGAAGTGTAGTAAGAGCCAGCAGCACCCACAGTAAAAGGCAACGACACCAAAATGACAAAACAACTGTGGTGATATCATAATATAAATGCCGCTGATATGTACTTGCATCCTGATGTCTGATGCAAGTACGTAAGTCATGGCATCTACGTGATGATGTCATGATGAAGGTCTCTACCTTGATTAAAATTAAAAGTAAAATTCAGCACAAGGCCTAGTGAGGTAAAGCATGTAGAGTTTTCTTTTGTTTTGAAAGATTGCCATGGGTAACACTCAGGCTAAACACCATTTAGGTATATATGTATGGACATGCACCCACATGTATACATACATTACTATCAAAGTTTGGAATGATTGGGATTGTGTTTGCATGCAAAGGTAATCATTTTACCACATTACAAACCACTTGATTAATGATGGTGGACAGCAAGTTGTGAGATACCAACTTGCACCTAACATTGAATAACCCTCTGTGACACCGTTGTAGTATTACAAAGCCAAATTAGATATTTTTAGATAAATAAAATAGAAAAAGAAAATTTATTTCAATGTTAAATCAACATTGATTAGAAATATTATTAGCTAAAGCTAGTCCAATTAATAAGATTCCACTGTGAGCAAATGAGAGGAAATTCTTACAAATTGACAAGGAGAATAAATAGGTCTCCTTATTTTATCTTCTTAGCCTGTTGTTGACAGTGTATTGGATTCAACTGAGCACTCTTAACTAAGCAGTAGGATTTTTCTACCCAACTCATCAAATAACAAAGATTGATATGAAATGCCATCTCCTATACAGTAGAGCTGTAAGTCCATATGCATTTTTATGATAAGATCAAGGTTAAATGATTCAGTTTCTTGCATTTCAATCTATACTTTCAGTTTGATGGGCCTTAGTTCTGCAGAACTCTGGATCTAAAACCTGAAATAGAAGAGTTCTTGCTGCCAGCTTTTTCTTATTTTTATCATTAACAGAAGTCAGATGGATACCATTTACTGTGCATACAGAATAGGAACTGATTTAGAAGCAACATTGATTAGAAATATTATATGTAATGAAACATGGTAGGAGCCAATTAAAAACTCTAATGTTTATTTTCATAGCATTAAATTTCTATAGGCTTTGAGCTGCCCCATTATTTCTTCTTTTACACCTGAACTGCTGACTTTCTGTCTGTTCCTTCTTGCATAATGGTTATTTTTATTGTTTAAAAATACAGAAGACTGTCCATCAGACTTTTTTATTTCCCCTTTTTTAGTCTTACCTAACTCTGTATGTCTTGTATCATTTTACCTTGTAGGGTCCACCCTGAAACGACTATGTCTAGGCAAAGATCACAGTAGTAGTAACTATCCCTCTCTCTTTTATTTTTGGCTTTTTGGAATTTATTTTTGAGCATGGGCTGCTTTGTTTAAATATAATCTAGTGGTTTATTTAACAGCAGACTGCACTGATGATGGCATTTAAACTATGCTGCTTATGAATTAAACGTAGCTTTGCATGTTGGTGCTGTTTTTGGGTGCATGCCTATTGCAAGATCATCATAATTTCAGTATGTACACGTGTAGTTTTAATGAGATAAAGCTGAGTCTTATGCTTGCTAATTAACTCAGCTTCCTTATAATGCTGTTTTGCAGCTGGCTGACTAATACAGTTTAATAGTTCCTCTCATCTGTTGAAATGCTTGAAATACTGAACAGTGGCTGAGATTTAAATGAGGGGGAGAACTTTTCACTGTTCTATTTTTCAAAGAGCATAAGAATTCACATTAGTTCAATGCACGACAGGTTTTAAAGAAAGGCCTAAGGTTTTATGTAAGCAATATATATATCTATATATATTTACTAATGGTGTTGGTCATGGGCTCTGCAAATTCATAACAGAAATTATAATTTAATATGTTAGTTCATTGTATGTAATGCCATTTCAATACAACTTTGAACTTTTCTGCTTCAAATTTTGGTCATTTCAAAATTAGTATTCACACTTTTGAGAAAATTGAAAAAAAATATTTCAGACACATCAGTCAATTAATACTGCTTTATTTCACTTTGGTTTTAATGCCTCTCTTGCAACATATTTTGAGTAATGATTTCAACAATAGTTGTCCCAGTTTCAAGATGTATAAGGTTTAAATATTTTGATATTTAGATTGAATATATTTAGTTGCCATGTTTGTAGTCCTTCAGATTATGGCCACTTGTGTCATTCATTACTACTATCTTGAAAGTGGAATTTTTTAAAAAAGGATTAAAAAGATCATAAAATCTTTAAACTGCTATTCAGTTCAGAGCAGAATAAGGAGAAACTTGGGAATTCTGCAGAAATATAAAAATTTGGATGGCTGCAAAATACTTTCTTCTGATCCAGCTAGGACTTAAGAAAAAAACAGGCTTATGTGAGGAAAAAAGAAGATATAATTTATCCTGGCTGAACTAATAGTCTGGACAAATAAAAATAAAATCCCTCTGACCATATATTTAGGCATGTATTTATGCTACTGGAGGGCCATTTTTGAAGCAAAAAAATGTTCTTCAGAAGAAGCAGCTAGATGATAAAACATACAGTAATTTCAGAAATACTGTGAAATGAACGTAATAAAAAAATTGATATGCTATTATATATGCACCTCATTGATTCTTACCTTTCTATGATGTCTTAGGATCTTCAACAAACAGTCTTGTAGCATATCCAGATCCTCTACCACAAACAACAATACAGGTCCAGGTACAAGCCAACAACAGTAACAACAAGAAAGGAACCTTCACAGATGATCTCCACAAATTGGTGGATCAATGGACAAGCAAAACTGTGGGAGCTGTACAAGCAAAGCCATCCTTAAACCAACTTAAACAGAATCAAAAACGGCAAGACATGGAGCCAAAGGGTAATCCCCTGCAGACACAGAATGAGACCTGTGGAGTAAGTGGCACTCCTTGAAGAGCATTACATTTTACTTTGGGTCTGAAAGCCATTGCAAAACTGATGTTTGGAGGAGGACATAAGCTCAAAAAAGCATATTCCATATAAAATCCATTTCAGCTCATTGACTACTAAAAATATCTTAAGAATTTTTGTCGACTTGGACTTGAGCTTGACAACATATGGTTCAGTATATAACTTTTTACAAATTGAAAATTGTGGAAATAGTTGATACACAGCAATATATTCACTGGTAATCAAATATTGCTTGTCTTAAATAATTTTAAACATTGATGAAGTTTATTTTATGTCTTTTTCCCAAAAGTATCATTAATCCCGTAGTTGGTGTATTGGCAGCAGTTAGTGGGTTTTGCAAGGGACTGTGCCAATAGTCCATCTTCAGAATGGAGCAGTGACAACTGTCAGTATGATCCTACATAAATCTACTCAAAAGTAAGTCCCCTTTAATTCAGTGGCTTGAATTTTTACTTTGAAGAACGAATACTTATCAAGTCTGACTGAATACAGTGGGGACTTCTTAGTAAAATGCTTTAGATTTCATTGTAAATGATCACTTTGGTTTTCATACATAATTGCATAAAGTGTCATATAAAGGAATATATTTAAATATACCAGAGTGGCTTAAAGTAAAAGATGGGTATAATGTATTCACTTTACCATACTCCCATTATCCATTTTCAGTGCTTTAGCTTATCATCTTCAACCACATGTTTCTGCATGCATGTTAAATATACATATATGCAAAACTGGAGCCATAATACTATGGCTTGAACCAATTATCTCCCCCCTTCCCTTCCTTCCCACATACAGAATTCAAACACAGTTATTGCAAGCAAGGCTGTTCTAATTCTTTTTGAAGCTTGGTGATATTTGAAATAAAATATAAATTAGATCCATACATAAGAATGGGGTAACACCTCTTCATTGACAGCACTGTA
This sequence comes from Liasis olivaceus, assembly GCA_030867105.1. NCBI lineage: Eukaryota > Metazoa > Chordata > Lepidosauria > Squamata > Pythonidae > Liasis > Liasis olivaceus. The sequence goes on from CM061348.1 coordinate 49,632,230, forward strand.
TACATGTGGGTTCACCAAGTCATAAATAATGTGCCAGAGCCACTAAATCAGGGAAGTGTACTTATTTATTTATTTATTTTTATTTATACAGAAATTTGTATATCACCTGTCCCATAGAGGAGATGCATGAGAGAAGAATCTTAATATATTTGAAAAAGAGGAGAAACATCTAATGAGTGTTGTTTATGAAGTATCAAATGGTTTGCTTAAGCTGCCTTGCTAGAATTTACTCTTTAGTCTTCTCTTGGACTCCCTTGGCAGATTACTGTTGCTTTTTTTTTTTCCTGGCTTCCACAGAATCTGAAAAGTAGTAAATATAAAGTTATAATAACTTAACAGAAAACAATGGCTTTGGAAGGACAGGAATGTACAGTGATACCTTGGTTCACGAACTTAATTCGTTCCGCGACTCTGGTCGCGAACCGAATTGGTCGTGAACCGAATCAAATTTCCCCATAAGGTTCAATGTAATTATGGTTAATCTGTTCTGAACCATATGTTTTTTTTTTTTTAACCGCAAAAATATGACACAAAGTACAGTACGAAGAGAGAGAAAGCTAACCTTGCTCGAGGCGACTTCTGGCATGGAGGACAGGAAGGTGGGTGGGGAGGTGGTTACTGCTTGGAGGGAGAGTCCCCCTCCCTACAGGAAGCCGCGACCACGTGTCATGGGAGGGAAAATGGCCGTGGATCCTGTTCGTAACCCAATGCGGAGTTCGCGAACGGAGGCAAAATTTTGCAACCGGAGCTGTTCATGAACCGAATTGTTCGTGAACAGAAGCGTTCATGAACCAAGGTACCACTGTATTTGTATTTGTCCATGAGAAGCTAGTGCCCTTCATTAATATAAATACTGATAGAAAACAAGTACCCTTAAAATTCTCTAAATTTGGAGCTAGTTCATCTTCATAATTTTTAATTAAAAGTTTCATTTCCATAATAGTGATTTCACAGTCTTGTGATATTTCACATTAAAAAATATAGATTGTACTATTGAGAGAAAGTGAAAAAAGGATGGAGCTAAGTGTGGGGTCTGCCTTAGCAGCAAGAAAATTTCCAAGATACTTGTGTATTTTCAAACTGGCTAACTGCAAATGGTTATTTGCACATGGTTGTTGCCCTTTTTAAACACTACAGAGCTTCCATTTCTGAAAAAAAGTACATGTGATGAAATTATTATTTTGTTACAGCTCTGAAACACCGGTACATACGCATCTGGGAGATTAGTCAGTGCAAAAACACCATAATAATACAAAGGTTCTTAAAGTTGTGAAACCCACTGATTGAGAGTTCTCTATATGGTTGCTTTTATTCCCTTGTCAGTCACCTAATTAAATGGAAGAAGTAGGCTTGTACTTCCCAAAGCCCAAGGCCCTTGAGGATAACACTTCAACTGACCATAAGTTGTAATTCAGTGTTGTCCAAACTTGGCCACTTTAAGATGAGTGGACTTCAACTCCCAGAATTCCCCAGCCAGCTGGGGAATTCTGGGAGCTGAAGTCCACTCATCTTAAAGTGGCCAAGTTTGGACAACACTGTTATAATTGAACCAGCCCCTCACATTTACTCACCTGATATGGTCAGGGTTTTGAGAAAGTGGTGCTAAGCATTTGCAAAGAATATCTACATATTCTAGAGAGATCTAAGAGAAGGAAAAGGCTAAAAAGTACTGTACCAGAGGAAGACATAATTTTTATTACCAGATTTTGTACGTTCTTACAATATATATGTATACATAATTGCTGTGCAGGCAAATCTAAACATGAAAGTTGAATGCATGCTGTTTCAATGCAAATGTACTATTCTTTTCTTTACCATACACTATAAATACTACATGTGTTATTTTTATTCAACAAATGGCTCTATTCCTTTTAGCATCATTCTTTTCTCTAAGAAGAACACTTTGTATATTTTACTTGAAAAAGCTGGTGACTCTTGGATCAGTTTCATAAAATCTTACAAGAATTCTCTTGTCCTGTTTTATTTGATATCCAAAACAGAATAGACAGTATAGCCCACACCTTTTTCCCCTGTGGCTAAACAGAACTTATTTCTTTTTGCTTCTATTGCACCAGGAATGCCTACAATAAAGGACATAATTTCTCAACCTGGCTGAAAAACATGAACAGCCAGCAGAGATGCGTTCTTTTGTTTTCAGCATCAGTCATGCACAAAGGGGGCCACCATACCTCATAATTCTTTGGATCTAATGGAATATGTGCAGAATATAACTCACAGCGGTGACAGCTCATGAGTTCATCATATGGGGACCTTTCACTAATATTACTTAACTGATAAGTAACAACTTTTGGGAAAAAAATGTAAGAACTACATGGTTAAAATAGCATTTGCAGCTGCTGAAGGCAATTTCAGTGATTAGTGGGTAAATGTAAACAAAATATAACTAGCTATATAACACGCACATGCACACACATACAAGCTTGGGTGTAGCTAATTGGGTAAGATATAAGAATTCCTGTGTGGCTGAAGGATGGAGAAAAAGAATAAATGCAAAGTAAAATTTAGGCTTGTGGCAGTTCAGTGGTTTATATCTACAGATAGTCCTCACTTACCAACCACAGTTGGGATTGGCAACTCCATTGCTAAGGGACACCATTGTAAAGTGAAAAGTCACATGACCACGCCCAACTTACAACATCAGTTCTGGCTGCAGTCGTTAAGTGAATCACCACAGGTCGTTAAGTGCAGTGTCATGTGACCATGACTTGTGCCTTCCTGCCAGCTTCCCCATTGACTTTGCTTGTTGGAAGCTGGCTATGAAGGTTGCAAATGGTGGTCATGTGACTGGGATACTGTGACCATCATAAGTGTCTGCCGGTTGCTGAGCACCTGAATTGCAACATGTGACCATGGGGATGCTGTGACAGCCACAACTTTGAGGACCAGTCTTAAGTCTCCTTGTTCAGTGCTGTCTTAACTTTGAACAGTCACTGAACAAGTGGTCAGTACGTGAGGACTACCAGTATTGCCTTAGGAGTTGCATAATGTTTAAGTAGCATTTGGAATTTTGGGGGGGAGCATAGTGTTGAGAATGGACAATTAACTGAACAAAACAAAAGCATTTCAAGTTTCACTATTTTTGTTTTATAAATGATAAAAGGCCACATTCTTCAGACATAACTGGTAGTCTCAGATACAGAGTCATATCCATAGAGTCATTGGTGCTGTCTGAGCTTGGTTGTTTGCTTGCAGATGTTTCATTACCCAACTAGGTAATATCAGTGCTAGTGAGTGTGGGGTGTGTTCCTTCTTTATATACAGTAGCTTGCCCTGCCAGTGTTGGTGTGGTTTTCTCCTTGGTAGTTCCTTGATTAGGGTATTGTTTTCTGCTTGATGGTTTGTCTGCTTGGTAGTTCCTTGATTAGGGTATTGTTTTCTGCTTGATGGTTTGTCTGCTTGGTAGTTCCTTGATTATGATATTGTTTTCTGCTTGTTGATTGTCTGGTGTTAATCCCTGCTTATCTGGGCATAGGCTACTGGAGAGGATGTGTTCTTCTTAGCTTTTTTATTCTCTCTTTTGAATGGTGTAAATGTGTTTATTTCTATGTGTCTATTGATGGCTGATTTGCTTGAATGCCAAGCTTCCAGGAATTCCCTAGCATTTTTGGATTTACCTTGGTCTAAGATGCTGACACTTTTCCAGTTGAAACTATGGTTAAGTCTGTCCATGTGTTGTGAGATAAAGGAGTTTCCATTGTGTCTTCTGACTGCTGGTTAGTGTTCCTGGATGCGCTCTGCTTGTCTTCTGCCTGTCTGTCCTACATAGTGGCTGTTACAGTCCTTACACTGTATGTTGTAGATGACTCCTCTTTTTTCTTCTTGGGCTACTGGGTCTTTTGGTGTACTTAAGATATTTTGGAGGGCTTTAGTTGGTTTGTGTGCTATGGAGATGCCATGTGGTTATAATAGTCTGTTGGTAGTTTCTGAGACGTTTTTGATGTATGGCAGTGTTATCTTTTTCATAGCTTGTGTTGGTTGTGCTGTAGTGGGTTGAGTGGTGGGGCATTTTTTTATAAAGTTGTGTGGGTGTCTGTTTTATTGGAAGATATTGTATAGGTGGTCTGTTTCCTTTTTCTGATGTTCTGAGTTGCTGCAGTGTGTTTGTACTCATCTGAATAATATTCTTACACAGCTCTTGTGGGAGGTTGGGTTGTTACTTTGGTAATGGAGCAACCACATGACCTCACCATAGCACACAAACCAACTAAAGCTCTCCAAAACATCTTAGGGAAACCAAAAGACCCAGTAGCCCAAGAAGAAAAAACAGGAGTCATGTATAACATACAGAGTAAGGACTGTAACAGTCACTATGTAGGACAGATAGGCAGAAGACAAGCAGCCCCCCCCCCCCCCAGCATCTTGAAGGTTTTAGGGCTAAAATTTATAGGGGGGGGGGTTAGGATATTTTTAATGCATGTTTCTATTTTAATTACTTATGGATTTTAGCCATTGTTGGAGGGATTGGTGTTTTTTCCTTTTTTGTTATTGTGAGCCGCCCAGAGTCACCCGTTGGGGAGATGGGCAGCATACAAGTTTAATAATAATAAACAAACAAACTACCAAGGAGAAAACCACACCCCTACCAACACTGGCAAGGCAAGCTGTTGTATATAAAACAGGGAGCAAGCCCCACACCCACTCACACTGATGATGTTACCTAGTCAGGTAATGAAATGTCTGCAAGCAAACAACCATACTCAGAGAGCCCCAAGGACTCCACAGTTCAACCCTGACTACATATATTCTCTTTCATTGGAGATTAATATCCAATTCATAAAAAAGATACTTGCATCAATCATGAGCATTAGAGCATTGTGATACGGACATGTATGCCTACTGGCCATGTGAAAAAATAGCTTATGGGACAAATTCATAGATCAATGATAGATACATTTGATAGATACATATTTGAATGCAGAAGTCCCACATTCAACACCTTTGCAGATCTATGGCTCTGATCACTGACAGTGGCTGCTTGATGTAAGCCAGAAAAAGTTAAGAAAGTTTATGATCAATTGCTTTCTACAAAATCTGAACACACTTGGTAGCACTATTCTTGTTATATTCACATGGACATAAGTTGTTTGAAAAGAGAAGGCACATACATATGGAAATTCCAGCATTTTTATAGCATTGTCGTCCTGTATCTAAAAGAATAATCATGGTTAATCTAAAACTTGGATACCAAGTGCCTAAAGATATAAAAATTAAAACTCAGGACATTATAAAGACTTCATTAATTTTTATTTTTCATATCCAGGCTTCTAGTTCAAGGAGCCAACAATAAAAAGTAAAACAAAAATATTGCAAATGTTGGAAAAGCAGTTAAAAATACTATTAAAAGTAGCTGAAATTGATCAAAGAAGGACTGGAAGAGATCTTGGAGAGCATTTCTTCCAACCTTCTCCCAGTGCAAGAATCAACTACTTTGGCATCCCTAACAGCCATCTAGTCTCTGTTTAAACACCTGCCCTGAAGGAGAGTTTACCACCTTCCAAGGTTGTCTGTTCCACTGTTGAAGAGTTCTTACCATTAAAATATTTTTCCTGATGTCCAACCAAAATCTACTTCCATATCATTTAAACTCTTTATTCTTGTCCTGACTTCTGCCACAACTCTGAGCAATTCTGCCCCACCTCCTCCACAACAGCTCCCCAGTTCTTTGGGCTGATAAATGTGAAATCCAGATTTCTTTCTATCTTCTCAGGTGGCTCTATTCTGTTCTTCTAGTCTTCGGACCCTCTTCCTTTGCAGTCCAGTTAAGTACCTTGACCTTTCCTTCTCTGCTCATGCCTTTTTAACTCTCTTGCTTTTTTTAGATCTCATATCTTCACTTTCCTCAGGCTTCTGTTACCTAGGTCTCCTTCTTACTTTCCTAGGCCTTCACATAAGCTTTTGCTCATTTTCTCTTTCTTTATCTTCTTTTTAATCCAGATCTTTCCTAGACCATCTGATTTGGCTAATATCTTTCAAAATACTATTTAGCCACAATATATTTTAGTCTGAAATATTTTATCTTCCTGGAGTTTTTTCTCTCTTTCTTTCCATCTCTGATGAAGACCCTTATTAATTATTCCATTATTGTGGCCTAACCAAACATTAACCACAGACATTCTACAATGGTACTTCATGTGGCTTGCTCATTTTTTCAGCTGTCTTACCAACTACAACAAAGAACTGGAACTGTTGGTGGAATTTAATTGGCATTAATCTGCAGTTAGCAGCCTGAAAATGGGGAAACAGTAATTTCCCTTCCTCCAATGATGCAATATGCTCTGGAGATGGAAGATCCATCAAAACAGCATGGATAGCAGCCCACATGTTGCAGATGAGGAAGAATACCTGAAAATAATGAAATGGAAATTCCTGTTCCATAGATAGTAGACTCCAATGAAAAGCCACCTACAGCATACTGTGCGATATAAGAAGAAAAGTGATTGGGTGATGTCATAATAACCTTGAAGCCAACCAATCTCTCCTAGTTTCTTCCTAGCACCTGGAGGATTTTTTTTTGTGGTGTCATAAATTAGTTATATTTTTCCTTAGCTCTGAATTTTCCTGGAATAATTCTTTGCAAATGGGTCAATAAAAAAAGCAGTTCTGAAAGTAATCATATGGTGTTTCATATATTGTTCATATGAGTTTACTGCACATCATCAACACAAAGAGCCACTCCAAAGCTATCAGTGAGACTTACAGATAGAACACAGCAGTTCCAGAATGTATCTGTTTAGTGCCCAGGTGTGTGATGGATGGTCACAGTCACATCCTACTTCACAATTACAAAAGAAAGTATATGTGATCCTCATTTAATGACCACTGTTCAGCGACCATTCATATTTAACGATGGTCACAGCATTCTCGCGGTCCTGTGATTGCCATTTGCGATCTTCTTTGCCAGCTTCATACAAGCAAAGTCAGTGGGGAAGCTGGCAGGAGATCACAAATGGCGACCATGTGCCGTCGTGCTTAACAACGTCGAGGGATTCGCTTAACAGCAGCAACCAGAAGTGCCGGAATTTCCATCACTAAGCGGCATAGTCACATGACGTGCTTTACAACCGTGTTGCTTGGCGATGGAAATTCTGGTCCCAATTACCATTGTTAAGAGAGGACGACCTGTATAGATGTAAATTCTTTTGAAATGAGTTTTTGTAGATTGAGGATAATTGACTGAAACTAGAATCTGCTAGGGTGTTAGGCTAATGCAAGCCGTTGAAGTTTATATATCTAGTGGGCACCAAGGTTGGGGGAAGACTAATATAAACAATTGTGGTGGCACAAAGGACAGGCCCATCTGCCTAAATGAAGTATCATGAGCCAAATCCATCCTGCAAAACAACTTTATCTGTCCTTAGATAGCTTTTCCAAATAGAATACAAGGCCATAATAATAAATATAGTGAAACAAATTATTTTCAAAAGTTCTGAGAGTACATTCACTTTTGTGGCACGTCTCTTTTTGTACTTCGCTGCAGACATAGAGATATGGTTTCCATACATGCTGTTATTCTGCAATCTGATGAATATCTGTCAGATAAGAACTGTTGGCATTTCATTCTGCAGGTTTAATTTACTTCTCCAACTTAATGTTGGTCAGAAAAATACATTCTTCCTGGTCCAAAACCTCTATCTGGAGAATGGAGTATTCTCAAGAAAGCAGAAGTTGGCCACGGTGCTATAAATTATTTATCCTTGCTCTACTAGCACGACTTGATATCTTAGCTTGGGACAACTATATTAGAACTGTTTTTTTCTCAGCAACAACAAAACCCATCAATTTATTGAGAAAATTCTCTTTGTTCCCAGAATAAAAACATGCAGTATTTTAGAAGAAAGACATCAATAAATAATGTTTTTCAGATTAGTATTTCATATCCCCAATCTTAAATGCAAATACTGGTAAAATCCTACACCGAACTAGAGAGAGGGTTAGGAAGGCAAGTAAGATTGTAGGAGGAAGGGAGGACTGCCATAGACCTCTCCAAGGGCCCACTTAGACTGTGGGAGTTCTGGTGAACATTGGGGGGAGGGGGAGAGTCTAACAGCATCCATAGGAGCTGAAGCAAAGGGAAGTTTGTTTTACACTGGAGGGTTACAAATGAATCTAACCTAGGCAACCCCTGAGCTCATGCACAGGAATTTGAATTGTGCATCAGGCTGTGGGTCTGATCTAGGAATCAACCAGGTTAAATGGCTGCCAGCCTTATGATAATTTTACAGAATTCAATAGAATCTACTTCTAGAAAATGTGCAAAGAATAAAGACACATTTACACCACCATTCCCTAAGGTGTTTTGCCATTCTTCTGTGTACTCATGTACATTTTCTATCTTAATAATGGTCAGTCCCTGGATGTAATTATCAATCTTATTTCATGTTTATAGAGCCTGGGATTTGCCTCAAAGAAATGTTGCTCAGGAATAGGTGTTGACTTAATGGAACCACTGTCAAAAGTTGTAAATTACTTATGAAAACCTGCTAACTAAATCCAGGGGGGACCAGGCAGCCCTTTTGTCTATATTTAACCTCATAGTTCTCAGAATGTCAGCTGCTCTCAGTGATCAGAAATTTCTTTCAGCTAGTTTAGCCATGCCTAGATATGAAACTGACCGTAAGGACTCTGGTCTACTTGCAGATGTGTATTCAAGTAGGTGGAAACACATCTGGGGGAGCGAGTTTAAAGATGCTGCAGAGTAACTTAAGAGACACATGGAAAGGGTTAACTACATACTACAGTTGGTTGCTTTGGAAACATACTGGTATTTTATAGCTGGCTAGTTTTCCAGATTTGGCCATCAGCTCTTTAAAACGTATATAGTCAAAAAGTTCTCCGGCTGGTATCAGCTAGGTGCTAGAGAAATGGCAACCACCGTAGGTGTTGCTTTAAGGAAGGCAGTGACTTGTCACATTGATTTGTTATCAGTACCTGCAGGGAGAAATGATGATTATTTGGTGGGGGATCCTGCCATGCTTAAAAATGCATTGGATTCAGCTAGAACTCCCTCAGTGTGTATAAGCTGAGAGGGGACTGTATTAGAGCCCCACTGTGGGAAGGAGTTGTGTGTTCATCCCTTCACTGGCTATTTCAGCCACAGGAGGAAGCATGCCCAGCATGTACCCTCCGAACAGAGGGTGAAAAAGATGGGTTGATAATGGTAATTTCTATGAACTGCTGTGTAAAAGGAGACAAGAATTACAGCTGCACTTTCTTATGTTTGCTTTTATAGGTTAATGCAGCAAGAACAGGAATGGGGAAAAAGTGTGTGGTTCCAGTGACTTGTCCACTGTCAGCTGCATTAACTTCTGGAGTTCCATCATCCCAGCCAGTGCCTATGCCAGGTACTCTCCTAACTGGCCCAGTCAAACCTTATGTGATGCCTCTTTGTCAGTATGGAGGAATTCTCCCTACGACTCTCTTTGGAGTGCCGTGGTCGAGTCCAACCACCCAGCCGGGGATGGCAGGAGGCCAGAGCATTGCACAGTTTCCAGCTCTTGGTCCCAATAGCTTCCAGTTGTTTCCAGTGCCCCTGCAGAGGCCCTAATTTGGGGATGATCTCAGTAGCTGATTTCCAAATTGCAACCGTCCAGTGTTTAGCTCCTAGGCAGTCTGTTTCTCCCTGCTGGCCCCATTCAGGCTCACTAGGTCATTAGCTGTGCCCCCATCAGGCAGGCCCTGTGGAATGCTTCCCCACCAATCTATTTGCTCTTCTGACAATGCTTCCTTCCCCTTCATTGCCGAAGACGGTTGATTTTCTTCTCTGGTGTTTGAAACATTCAACACTAATGTACTTGAATGGATGGGTAGGAGAACTGTATCAATCTTACAGGAGTATAGTGCCTTGAATTCAAGCTTTTCAGTTCAAGCTGGAAAGGTGTAAAATAATCATCACAATAACTGAAAGGTGTACTTTATTTGCAATCTGCTTGGGAAAGGTTAATTTTTTATTTGCAAAAATATGAAGATATAAATTTAATAGTGACAGTTTACATTTGAAACTCTTGACCAGTTTCATTTTATTTTCTCCTGCTAAATGCTTTTACTTTAACCAGCAGTTAAATGGAAAGTTTGGTAATTTAAATCTTTACACCCTACCTGACTGGGGGCTGAGGCTTCTTCCTTTGAATGAAGCATAGTGAAATGGATCGCTTTGTTTTTACCAAAGGAGCCTGAATGTAAGTTGTATCTCTGTGTTCAAGGAAAAGCTTTGTTATGTGGTCTTTCTGGAAAAGCTGTTGCAAGTGACAACCTCTCTTTTTCTTTCAAACAGCAAATTTGGCAGGCAGATGTCCTTCCCCCTCTGATATTCAACTGTAACCTTTTTTGCCATCTTCTGAACAAACTATAAAATTCAGTTAAATTACAAACCTTGCATGTTTCATGTGTGAAATACGCTTAATCATAATTCTTGACAATAGGACAGCAGCCCAAAGTTATTGTAAGACCTTTGTAAGTATGGAAGTCTCCTTGCATGTTACCTGCCTGTCCTCCAAATGCTTCAAGTATTCTCAGTGAAATGGAGTTGGCTTTGGACGTGTGCTTTCTTCCTTCCTACATCTGCTTTATGTTACTGTATGTAGAATTTGCATCTTCACCTGTCAGTCTAAAGGCACACAACAGCCACTAAGATTTACTTGCAGATGGGCAAGCCTTTGTTCCCTTGATGGAAAAGGAGCAAAGCAGTCCATCTGCAAATATAATGGCTCCCTTAAAAGAATTTCAGCACTAGAACTGAAGGCACACTGCTTGCACTTTGCCATTCTCAATATGGCAGTGGTATTTTTAAACTGCCTGCTGAAGGGGTGGAGCTGTTTTGCGCTGCCCATCTGTTCTTTGTATACGTCTACTGTACTCTGAGCATTCAAGAACCGTCTGTGATATTTTGTTGGTACCATTGAATATGATGCCGTCAATTCTGTTAGAATTGAATTTTGTAGAACCTGACGCAGTCTTCTGCCTGGGGAGAATACATACTATAGTAAGAGATTTCTACTCTCTGTAACATGTATCTTTATGTTGTTTGAGACTTTATTTTAGATTCATGTATGTATGCTTTATGAGCAGAAACACTGAAAATGTCTTCTCACCGTTCCCCCCTTTGCTTGCACTGAAACCTCCCATTTGTCACTACTGCCTGTTGTACAGCCTGTTTCAGCCCCTTGTATATGATGGTCAGTGGTATAACCTTTCACTACCAAGAGAATGTATATATTCAAGAAAAGGAAAAAATAAACATTTTTGTGCTTGAAAAAATTGTGTTGCTAAAAGTTTCAGCTATTAAAGGGCAATTCCACAGCTCAAGTCCATTCCCTATCATCAGGTACAGATACATTTTTAAAGCAATACATGCAGTCAAATGATAGGTAAGATACCTGCAATTGGAACTGAAATATTTCATGCGCTTGCTTACAGTGGTACCTTGGGCATCAAGGTGAGTAGAATTTTAGAAGATGGAATCAACAGATAGGCTACACATACAGACAATATTTTTGTTCATTGATTATAATCATATTTGATGTAATAGGGCTTGATCATGATTCACTTGTTTTGTTACCAATATTGCCTTCTGTCTGTAACTGCAAAATATTCCAATTTTAGACAGAAAATAGCTATGGAAAGATGTTTATTATTTGGCAAAAAACAGCAATAAAACAACTTTAAAATATGATCCCTTATACTTTGATTATCTATGTAGGACAAGAGAAAAAAGATGGGATGGGGGTTGAATCAAACAGAGGAGTTATGCCCTATAAGGATATCAGAAAGACCACTAGTCATGTGAGCTCATCATAACACATCTTGCATAAATTCAATTCAGTCAATATAATCTTTTAAATCTGTTGAGTATACCTTGAATAGAGGCGATGCCATCATTAAACCTGAAGTCTTTTGTGTACCAAGAAGGTTCTCCATTACTGAGTTATAGGCCTCCATCCCTAAAAGTCCTAACCTCTCAGCAGTAAATGTTGGGGAAAAGCCTAATTTAGGAGTAGAGCATTTGTGTGTATATTTATTTGCATTTTAGAGAACCCACCCACCATTATATAAGGTTAGAGTAAATATTAAGATACAGTATATGAGATGTTGCTTCACAAAATAAAATTTGACTACATGCAAACCTCTGAATTTCCCCCATTTCTTTACTAGCTTAAGCAAAACTTCCCAAGGGCAGACAGAACAGAGAGATCTTGCCACATTTCAGAAAGCAACGGGCTATGGAAAGGTTCCAAAGGGAGAGAGTTCCCACGACAGGGAGGAAGGTGCTGCCCAAGAAGGCTTCTGACATCCCTTTGCCGTAGACACAGGCATGATCCCCTTAAGAGGATGTCCTTGGCAGATCTCACATTTTTGCCACATCATACTGAAAGTCTAAAAATATAATACACATTTCAGTTAGTTCTTTCTGCAGTTGCACTTAGAGCAGCAGGCAAGTCTTCTGAAATACACAAATGTATCACATTTGCCATACATACTGCTGTATTGTAATTTTATTTTGGGACTGAAAGGAAACTTAACTTTCCACCTGAGCAGGAGTGGCAGCAAGATAATAAAGTTAAAATAACACAGATATATAGCAAACAATTATGGGGGGAGGTGGTGAATACCTCAATTCCCTAGACCTCTTAGTACAGTTATATGTTCTACCTTTCAATTTGATAGTAAGGAAATGGCATTACTTGGGCATATGTGAACTGCAGAGCTGCTTGACTGGATTGTAATCACTGCATCAAAAAGATCCAATTAGTACTAGGAGGCATCCAATTCATGTTTAAGATGCTTTCATTGGCTTTTGAAAGGGCTGCTGAAACCCGGCCTGAGACAGGCCTTGCGAATGTAGCCAGCTTTCTGTTTCATTCTGCAAATAAGGAGCTGGCTCGCAGGACGCATTGGTTACAGTAGTCTGAAATGCATGGACGGCCTGTTTTTCCCCAGCTCAGCCTTGTTATGATCAGCCTTTCACATAGGCTTAGCATGTGGGTATAGTCAGCAAGTTATCCTTAAAATCATGGCCAGGAGTAGGGAGGAAGCATTCTCATATTACCTGGAAAATAAAAGAAGTCAGAGGCGCACAGATGAACTCAAAGCCATTAATCATTTTGCTAAAAAAAGGTTTCTGAATTAGTTGTAACCTTTAAAGCATCAGGAAGGGCACTGGGACCTAAGGTAGTCATAAGCAACATCAGAAACATGGGGTTCCTGCTTTGATATGTGGATTTGGGGAAAATCATGTTGGCAGTCTCATTAACCTTAAGCATCACAGAAGTGTTGATATTAAAGAAAGTTGCCAACAAATATGTCTTGCTTTGTGCACACCAGGAGTTTTATCAGCCATTTCTTTTCTTCAGATCCATCTCAAACTGAATTCATCTTCAGTGAGATGACTTGTACCCATTCTCTTTCCATCACCAATGAATGAAGAAGCTCTCAGACTACAAGGTCCACCAAACAGCATATTTCACTCTTGATATCCCAGCCTACACTCTTTTTGCATATTGAAATAAAAAAGAAACTAGCAGAAAACCTGCAACGTATCATTAAAAGGATCAGGAAGTTGCTGTTTGGCATGTTGAAAATTGAACCAGTCTATTCAGTTTCAGTGTCTCTGAATGAATTTCCGTGAAATGCTGCACAAAGTACTGGTAGATATGATGTAGGTCAGCTAAATGTCAGATTGATATAAAAATATTTGCAATTACGTTATCACTTCACTTGGGATTAAAAATATGATAATACCTGATAATTAATACCATAAGTAGAAGTAACTGAAAATTCCTTGGTGTGTCCATGTCTGTATCTGTATCACGCTCTCACTTCCTCTTTCATTATACACCCAAATTTCTCCTGAAGGTATGTAAGAATTTCTACTGCATTTCATTAACCCTTTTGAAAGTAGTTGCACTGATGTAGAGACAAATCCAAAGTATTCACAAAATAGGATGGGCATAGAACAGGAATCTTGTTACATGAGATCAAGAGTCTTTCTAGTCCAACATACATTTTTGAAAAGCCAGAAATAAGGCAAGAATGTTTCCATTCTGGTCCCAGTATTTGGCATTCAGATATACTGCCTCTAAATGTGAAGTTTCTACACATCTGTAGTGAAAAATACCTTGAACAGTAGGCTAGCTTCATCTTAACTGTTAAATATCTGTCAAATATCTTCATCGTCATCATCATCATTTGGGATTGATCATGGAATTAATTTCTAAATTGTCCAGTTTGACTGCTACATTCTAGAAATTTTGTCTTCAACATATTCTTTCAGTTTGTCTAGCCTTTATGTTTCTTTTGTTTTAAAAATTGTGACATGTTTTTCAGTTTGAGGTGTCAAGATTGAATCATTCTTTCTCTCTCAAGTATGTCTGCAAATTATTAACTTGTATATACATATGTAGGAAAACCAAAACTAATTTTATTGCATAGATTGTAACAATTTTCGTTATTTTTTCCACAGGTCTAATAGGTTCCCAAAATACATGGTGAATAGAGTAACTTAAAAAGTAACTTGATCACTGAGAAAAACTGTAATATATTTTAAAAATGCACACTCACACACCCTCACAAATGAAAAAAAAAATTATTTTAGCTGTTTTCACTTGATTCCTGATTAGTTGTTAGTGTATATTGCTATTTTGTTTTTGTTTTAAATATCCTTGCAGCCATGAATGGTAAAAGTAGCTTGGATCCTGAAGCTTCAGAAAAGATTGAATGTGCCATGCACAAAACACTTCAGGTGTTAGAAAAGTTTGTAGCTTATATATTATCTACCACTGAAAATTGCCATTAAAAAGTTGCATACTGCATGTTAATTTTTCAATGAAAAAAGCATTATATAAAGATTGAATTTCTGTCTCTTTTGGCTATGGTTAGATCTTGATTTTGGGGTGGGCGGGGCAATGAATATTGCCCTGTAAAAATGACAACTTGCTTCGTACTCTGTTTTTTAATAGGAAAAATATATATTTCCATGCATATTTGAACATTGTGGAAATGTGCAAAAAGTAGTGCTTTTCATAGTTTCCATGTAACATCTGAAATGTTTGCACCACCTTGTATCTGACGAAACGCATGGCCTCTGTCTGCAGTTGATGCCCATTGATCTCACAACAGGGAACAGCCCTGAGTTGTATATTTTCTTCTTACCCAAGAATCAAGAAGAATTATTAGACCTACTTAAAAAGTTATGACATGAACAGGCCACAATGGAAGGGAAGAGTTAAATATTGTAGGGATCAATTTAAATTCTAAATTTAAAAATAGCAACTTGTACAAACAATGATTTAATCTGAGGCAGCTATTTTTTTTCTTAGTAGCTGGTGATTTTGTTTGCCAGCCACTACCAGCATGGCTGCCAGAAGATGCTACGGTAGCCAAGAAAGAAGTCTGCTTTAAGTACTTATTAACACTAACCTCCAATACATTGGATACATGTTGGATGTATTTATTTATTTATTTATTTTATTTATAAATCAAATTTATATTACCGCCCAATTCCCCCGCAAGGAGGGACTCTGGGCAGTTCGCAACCAAACAGTTAAAACCAATAAAAACATAAATAGCACAGCATAAAATATCATTATTAAATATGATAAAATCCAAGCAGTGGTGGTATTGTTGCAGCCTGTGACCAGATAATATTGGTCAGGTAGGATGTATAATGTTTGTACTGGAAATATCATCCTACCTTTTGGGGCCTCTCCACAACACTGCTATAAAGTTTTTCCAGAAAGCCCAGGTTTGACTTTAAGAGCAGATCTAGTGGAATCCCGCAGTGATGTTTTGGCCTCTCATCTCCTTCAGCCTTCTACGCCCTCTGAGAGGCCCTCTGAGAATGAACAGATTCCCTGGAATGGCTGGGAACGGGACACAGGAGGCTGAAACAGGAGAGGGAAATTGGAGGCCTTGGTTGAATCTTTCTTAGGCCAGTAGCAAAAGTCTCCACCAAAACCAGATACCCAACCCTTAGTGGTGCTTTAGGGAGGCTCTCTTAGAGAATGGCATGGATACCTACAGGTCAGATATGCTTGCAAATCTGATTTCTGGTTGACATCATTACGGCATTCATTTTTGGTAAAGTGTCAAAACTTTCTTTTAATTTAGATACCTGAAGACCTGTAGTTCTCTCTTGCATGTTTACTCAGGAGTCAGACTAATGGGGCTTATTCCCCAGGAAGTAGCATGGAAGCCTGAGAGTAATCTGTGCTTGTAACTTACTCAGCATGACCAAGCAATGGGGAAACAAGTTAGTTTGCTTATGTGCTAATCCATGCTCTGTTTGTGAGTGCATGATGTCAGTCTATTTTGACAAAAACATGGAATGTCCTGTGGTTGGGTCACTCATGCCATTCTGGGCAATCTGGTAGCAACACAACCATGAAAAGGCAGGTAATTACAACTGGTTGGTTACACTTTAAAAGTCGCATTTTTATACTAGCTTTCTTGAGAGAAAGACCCATGTGTATTTCAGGATGTTAATATTAATTAACACTTCATATCAATTCATACTTATACTGAAATGAAAGGATGTTGTCTCTTTTCAACCTTTGAAAATACAGTATTGTATTTTTGTATTTCACTGGAGAAGCACACTAGGGATGCTATTGATATTTTTAGTACTGAGCAGAATATTCTGTATTGTTGCCAATATCTGATAAATTTAGGGCTATCAGATCCAGATTACAAACATCCTGGCAACTATCAGGTGGGAACACAGAGTTTTCTGTATTGCTTTGTGGCAATCCAGACTTTTTTGCTGTCCAGATCTGCTAGCCTAAAATTGGACATGTTCAGGAGTTGACCTTGACTTTACCTTTTTAAGAATCACAGGATTCTCTTGATATTGCCTGAGACTTTACTAAAACTTTTTTGTTTTGTGAACATACATATCCACCATGCCATTCCCCTGTAGGGTAAGCAACATTATGCAAAATGCAGAAAAGGAGTAACAAATACTAAACCAACAATACTGAAGGCCTGATATAAGAAAAAGAGACATGGCTAAAACTGGCTTATACCATTCTCTATCCCTTTTAATATCTTTATATCCTTGTGAACCATCCTTCAACCACATCCACGCCACTTCATATTCTGCCTTCTGTTCTTTAAACTTCTCACATCTTTCTTTTTGAGGATTTCTCCAACTGAAGCAAATCACAACTTTCTCAGTCTTCACTTTTTCTGAACTGATTCCCTCTTTCTCCATATATTTGCTTGGCAATTTGGTCCTCACTCTGTCTCTCTATATTACCAACCACCTCAGCCTAGTTCTTCCATACTAGTCACTCACTTTTGTATTGTCCATTCATTTGTGACCTCTCTTCTTGTTTTATCACACCCACTTCTTAAGCATCCCATTCCCAATGTGCTGAACTTACCTCTACATTTCTCCCATCATACCCAGTTCTCACTTCCATTTAACAGGGTGGGCAGAAGCACTCTTTTATATACCCTTATAAGCACACTCTTACACCATTTCCACATGGCACAAACATTCATTCCTTGCAACTGAAAACAACTACTAACACCTTCCTATCAGCATCTGCACATCATAAATTGTCTCCATCCATTTCCCTATAATTACTAAACATTCTACAAAGTTACACAAATTCATATATTTATTTTAGGTTTTTTTCGTGTGTGTGTGTATGTGTGTGTGGAGAGAGAGAGAGAGAGAACTTTCATTTCTTCACTCAATTTTCACTTTGATGCATACATTTTCAAATACTCTTCAGTTCATCATGCAATCTATCAATCATTCACTGCCAATCTTTCAAGTTCTCAGCCAACAATATGGCATAATCTGCATACAGCGGTATAGATACATTTATGTCTTCAACCAACACACCATTAATAGTACCACAAGCATTCCTTACATAGTTATCCAAAAGTACATTAAACAACCAAGGCAACATCATACATCCTTCTTGCTCAGTGCTGAACCATTTTCTATGCATTCCATTTAATCTCATACATGCTTTACCTCCATCATGTGCCACTCTTAACACATTCGGTAACAACCTTTGACTCCATATTCACTAAAAAAAGCCCCTCTATACTTCAAGTCTATTAATTTTATCGTACACTTTCTTTAAAACAAATACACAATAAACTTATATTTGTACATTTCTCAATGTCCTGCTAAAGTACAAAAATCTCTTTTCTACATCCCCAGGCCATTTTCTGCATCCTCATAATTTTGCTAATGGTTGCATCTTGCAATTGTTCTATCAGAGTTCTGCCAAAGGCCTTCCCAGGCACTCCCTGGAGTCTTAGTTTAGGAGAACAGGAGCAGCTTTCTTCCTATTGTCAGAGACCAAGGCAGTCTTCACACATGTTAAGTAAGTTGCACAGTTACTCACGAACACATCCATATTTTAACTTTGTTCCCATTACAGCATCTACACCTATAGCCTTACCATTTTTGACATTTTCACAGTATTTATGACTTCTCTTTCATCATTTTTCTTGGACACTTAAATTTATAGCATTCATATGAATTCTTCTCTTCAGCATATTCCCATACAAAACTCTAAAATACACCTCTCTGCATATCCTCACTTTAATTCCATCCCAAAATATTTTCTCAATTTTATTTTTAATTCCATTCAATCTCCTTTCTTAGCCCTCTTCATTCACTTTCTGAAATAAATGTTTATTTTAATCAAATTCACTCTGCATTTTCTGTTCCTTGCTCTACCTTCTTTATCCTTTTGTTTCTATACACATTATAGAATATCCCCATTTTTGCAGAAAACATTCTCTTATATGCATTTTTTACTTATCCACAGCCTCTTTCACTTCATCATTATACCAAACATCCTTTATCATATTTCCTATTGGTGTAATACCACACACTTTTGTGGCATTCTGTAACAATTTATTTTTACTCTGTTCCAAGCAGTTTCCGTATCCTCTTTCTTTCCATCTACTTTCCATCTTTTATATAGAACTTGTTCTTCCTTTTCCCTGCAGTCATTTTATTTTCACTCTAGTCTCTTTCACTTCTTTCCTTTTCTTCCATGTTCATTTTTCCTCAAGATCCACTCTTGATAATCTCAAGAAGGGGTCTGTCACAAATTCAGAACCTCTCATATGCCTTGTGTGCTTATGAATAGGCTTATGCTTTATGTGTTTGAAACAGACCTTTTTCTAAGGTCTGTGAACAGTGAACAGTCTTGGATCTCCAAATGACCCAAGCACTTTCTCATTCCACTCACCCCTTCCTGTTAACTAGCAGAAATTTTTTTCCCTGGTCACATTCATTCAGACTGTTGTACAGTGTTTCCGCAAAACCATGATTCCTTCATTATCACCATTCCTGGAACATAATATCTAATATCACCAACCAATAAATCCTACATTCCTACACACCTACAACAACCTAGATAACATCATTTCATACTTTCTGACATATATTTTACCCCTTTCATTCATAATTAAACCTAAAATATCCGTTCCCTGCATGTATCATGAACTCCACTTTTCAAGATCAGACTGCCATCATTCAATCTATCATATCCTTCCCCTTTCACTTAGTTTTACATACACTTTAATTTCATTTGTTAATTCATACTTAAGGCAGTGTGTGTGTGTGTGTGGTTCTCACACCACTTTGGTGCTTGACCTTGGAGGATGGAAACCAAAATGGAAGCTTTCTCCCTCTATGATTTCCCAGAAGCCTCTGATACCTGCTCTTTGGGAGGACTAGAAACCCTAAGAAATAGGAGCTATTTGGACTAAGCAGAAGGCCTGCCAGAAGGTGCCGTGGAGCTGAAGGATCCTGAAATATGCCATGCTTTTCCCACATGCCCAAGTCAGGAAATGTTGGTTTAAATAACTGAAGGAATTTTAAAATAAACTAATACAAAACAGGATGCCTCTCCAGGCAGTAGTGTATTTGGATCTCTGTGTCTTAGGATTGCTCTGTCTAATAATAAGAAAGACAGTGACCTGTGAACTGACCATCTTGTGATTGTTCTTCAGATAAAGAACTGCCCTGGGTAGAAGGAGAACATGTGCTTGGGCAACCAAGCCCAGGAGCTGAGGTTCTCCTTTTTGTATAATTTCTATCATGCTACTGCAGCTCTGTGCTTCCCACACCTGTTTTCCTAAATAGGTCCTGTCCAATCTAGGGCTGGCCTAGTTGAAAAGAAAGAAATGGTTCAACCTATTGCTTCACAGAGTGTTCATAAAGGCAATGTTTAAGCCATTCAAACATTGTGCTTCATCCTGAGAACTCCATGGCTGAATCTGAGATTGGCACAATTAATACTTGATTTCTTTTTATTGTCTTGTTTTCATTTTAAAAATGAAACCAAGCTGTGGTTTGCTTTCTGCATCTTGTCATTTGCATACATTTTTTATCTATCCAATTCCATTGGGACTTCAAGTATGCCATCCACGTTCATATCCAGAGAACATAAAATTCAAAGTGCATAATGACACGTATGCCTAGTGACCTCATGCTTTGCAGGGGATTCTGCTTTGCTTGAATCAGCCAAAGACTTTTTGGGTGAAAAAGAATGACATTCATGGAATTTTCAGCATGGCACAAATAGGTGTGCTTGTCATAACTTGGGTGAAACTTAGATTTCTTTTTCTGTATGAATGTGTATAATCATTCAGTCAGTAATCATATTTTGTTTGTTTGTTTCTGTTTATCTTTTAGATTATGAGGAAGAGAATACCACTAAATGACATATGGCCAGGCTTACCAATAGGGGGAAAAAACCACAAGACCTTATTTCACTGAAGGAAGAGGAAGAAAAACTGGAACTGATGTTGTTTGTGAGAAATCCTGTAGACTATGCCCATCTATTCAGTTCAATTCAATTTTGTAGCCTCTTTCTAAAGTTTTTAAATTTAAAGTTGGAAATTCAAACATTATGCAAAAAAATAAACTATAATTATTTTGAGGAGAAAGCTTTTATTCACAAATAATCCACTGTTTCTTTTACTTAAGGTTAATTCATATGACCAGCTACATAATTATTCCATACTGCAGATTAGCCACACTATAGTTTTGCTTCAGCCAGAAAGTTCTTCAGTTCTACTATAGCAGTGTTTCTCAACCTTGGCAACTTTAAGATATGTGGACTTCAACTCCCAGAATTCCCCATGCTGGCTGCGGAATTCTGGGTTGAAGTCCACATATCTTAGAGTTGCTAAGGTTGAGAAACACTGCACTATAGAAACCAATAATATTCGTTTTGTGGCAGTGCTGACAGCATTCAATTAATGAGCAGAGCAATGCTATCTTATTAGGGTGGGGGGAGGATTTGGCTCTCAGGATAATGCTCATATCTGTAACTGACAGGTAAAGGAAAAAGCAACAACTGACATTGACGATCACTGCCTAGAATTGTGGGAGCCATAATAACGTCAGCCCGATTCTGCTATGTCACGGAAAATCCTCCTGGCATGCCTCTGACACCCACAGTTTCCACCATCACCACTAGTGTGATGCCATTTCAACAGATATGGCAGTAGAGATTGTTACTGGTGTTTCAAGGAAACTGTGGCAGTGAAGTGTCATCCACAGGCAGAGTCCCTGCTGGGTCAGCAAAGCGGCTTCCAGGTGCATTCCATGGTTAGTTCCTGGAAAGATAAAGATTTTCTCTAAAATTCTGGTTCCTGTAGGCACTTTGTCGTTTTGATAGCATAATACATCTTAGGGTTATACATGCTTCAGAACTGATTTGGAAGAATCGCTTTAGATTTTGCATGAGTACTGATTGAGCAGTCTGACCTCTTCAGGCTTTGTATGAACCTGAAAAAAGTTGCCTCTGCTTTGAGAAGTCAACCATGAAAGTTAATGGGAATCTTAAAGCAGCTGCATCGGGATCCCCTCCACGCCCAGGCTCCTGAAAAAAGTTGAAAACAACAACAACAACAACAGTTGGTCTGCATTAACAAAGCCTGCAGTCTTCTAAATGTACAGCCCTAATAAATACATGAGAGACGGTTTGGTGAAGTGGTTAAATGCACAAGGCCAGAAACTGGGAGACCATAGCTTCCAGCTGGGTGACTTTGGGCCAGTCCCTCAGGCTATCTCTATTCAATCCTCAACACTCTTTCTCTCGGACTGCACTGGCTCTTAGCAGATGTTTTGATTACAATAAGAACAAAGGGATTTCCATTACCTTAAAGACTAATAAGATTGTTTTTTCTACAAAAGATGTAAAGGGTTGTGGAAGCTGATGATGGCATTACTCATCTAAATCACTACTGGATCCCACAGTATATAAATATACATTCCGGTATCTAATTTTAACAGATACATGTGGAGGATGTTTTAGGATACAGAAGTGTCTAGCTGTGACAAAGTGTTAAATGAAGAATATAATCTAAACCTTCTCACTGGCATACATTGGTAAATATAAAATGACACTGCAGCATTTCCTACTAACTTCACATAGAAGTATAAAAGCTTTTTTTTAAATGGTAGTTACGTCCAGTGCAATCAAAATAATGTATGGATTTCATTAACATGGAAAGTTAACAGAGATGCCAGTAATAATACAGTGATGTAAAGTAATGCGTCAATATAATGAAGTAATAGTTGTAGACTGAAATTCTCATCTCAGTATTCCTAGACAATAGGATTGCTTAATGAAATTCAGTTTGGTACAAATCATGGTACCTTCCAATATAAAAAGAATTCTGTAATAAAAAACATCTACTTGGCTGTTATGCAATTTTAGGTAAATAGATACAAACAAATCAGTACGTCGTTAAAATTATTTTTTGCTACTTCAGGGGTGGAGGGGCTGGTTTATTTTCTAAGTTGTGTCAAACTTTGATTTGTTAATGTTTTTGCTTTTGTTTCATAACAGCACCAGATCAGTTTTCTTAGGTTCTTTGTCATGGTGATTCAATCATGCTTTCTTGTTGTCATGGCTGCAGTGTTCTATCGGAAGCCACCAAGTCTGCAAGCAAGTTTGCTTTCTTATTCATTACTTGAGTGCATAAACTAAGACTAAAAGAAGCAACAGTCTATTTTCAGGCCCCCGTTGTTCTAATACCAACTTTCAGATTCACACTTTTTGAGCATTCAGGAGAAAGAAAAAAAATCAAATCAAAAACCTTGCCTCTCTTCTTTATTGACCTGATAATCCTAGCTGGTCATAATGGACGCCAAAGTTCACCAAGCTTTTAATTGCCCACCAGAAGATATTCCTGGAATGATGAACACCGTCTTTCAAATAAAATACTCTCTTTTGGAGAGCTGAAAGAGAGACTTGCTTTTGAAACAAGCTGCATTCCTTATCGTTGTTCTGCCAGTGGCTGGCACCCAATCAAAATGTTTGGTTTCTGAGTTCATGCTTTGCTTTGGAAAAACTGATGCCCGTATAACATCCAGAGAACCCTATTACAGGCACGCCATTTGGTTAGCCTGATAACCTGGGAGAAAAAGCAAAGCACCCTTGCTCTCTCTCCTAAATGACAAGTAATAGTAATAATACCTGAATAGGAAGAACAAGAATCCATTTTAGAACCACTGGACTGCATTTTAAAGACCCCTATCTTGAGGAATGTATTTCATAGGAAAGTGGAGATGCTACAACCTTTCAAATATGAACAATAGATGGGATGACTAAATTCACAAGAAGTTCCATCAATGGGTTTCATGATCTTTGAGGCATTATTAAAAAAAAAAGATCATAATGGTGTTATATCCAATTGCATCTGTTGATTATCAGAGCAATCTCAACAGTAGAGCGAGTGTCCCTTTCTCTATCAGCATCCTGTGCTCTCCTGGAGAAAATTGGACGCTGTAGATGTCAGGCTTCTGCAACTAGGACTCAATTAAACCAATGCAAAGATGTGTGGGACTTGTATACGTCTTCAAGGGTTTAAATTCAAGCCTTCTTTTTCCCACCATTCTGAATTAATGGATACTTGGCACAGCGCTTGACGATCTTGAAGCCAAGCCATTGTTGTATGTTTATATAATGGCCATCACTGGTCTGGCAGCTGCTGGTTCCCATCTTCCCTGCTTCAACCTTACATCAGGAGATGAAGAAAGGATGGGACAAATCTTGATTTAGATTGGAGGACCCTTTGGTTATGAGCACATTTAAGAAGAGATGTCTTTAAAGATAGAAACTTACAATTATTTGATCTTTAGCCACTATCTAGTGCAGCCTTCCTTAATCTGATGCCCTCCAGATTACAATTTACAGAATTCTCACTTCAAATTATGTATCTTTTGGCCATGCTGGCTGCAAATTCTGGTATTTCTATTCCCCACACATCTGGAAGGTGCCAGATTGTGGAAACCAGCTCTAACTTCATTCCTGTTTCAGCAAAGGATTCTAAAGCAGAGCTACTTGTGCCGTTGAATGCTGGGCTGCTGCCAAAGGCTATATTGGCTCACCAATCTTCAGTGCTGTAATGGAACAAATCAAAAGATCATCCATCTCATTTCAGAAGTTGTCCAAATTATTTTGCTATAACTAACAAAGAGCCCTGGCCCACTGAGAAATAGCATATTTATTACTCTGAGGTGCATAGTTGGCTTCTGCAGTTTTGTGAATTTTACCTCTTCAATCCTCTTGTGGATATTCATTTATCTAGAAATCTACCTTCAGCCTTCTCCATATTATGCATAGGTATGCGCAATTTGTATACTGCATCCAAATGAATCTTTATGGGGCTATATAATTATTTGGAACAAAATTAAGGACAGTTTTATGAAAGAGTGAAAGTGTTGATTTTTCCAACATTTTAAAATGGGGACCATATTTTTCAGGGATCATGAGCAAAATATGGATTAAGTTGCTGATGGGAGGATTTGGAGCAGGAGGCAGAGATGGGTCTTCACTATTTTTAAATCAGATAAGCCACCCACTGAGTCAGGACTGACTTCCTACAGTGTCTCCCTAAGGACCACCATTGTTCCCAGTCTGTGAATTGAGCAAGAAATCCATTTCCTGTCTCTTTAATTTTCTCTCTAATAAGCTAAGGTAAGTGTGCTTGGCAGATTCCTCTGCAGCTGTAGAATTAAAATGGGGTCATTCCTTCTATTGCCAAAACACGGATGCATCGCTAGAAAGAGCAACAGAAACATGATCCATTTTTTCCTCATTTTCCACCTGGGTATTACAGGATCCCTCCCAAACTGGAATGGAAATAGGGAACTTTCATACTGGGAATCTGACATGAAAGGTTTTGCTTGTTCTGAGGGTGGTGATCTGAATACATGATCAGGCCATGTGTGAATGGCTGGGTGCCACAGAACACTAATCAATGCTGACATCACATGCTTCAGCAACAGGGTGCTCTGTAAACGATACCACAGCCTCCTTTCAAAACTTCCACCACATTCTGGAATTCCAAGTAAGTAATGCTGCTTAGGTGGCTCGGTACAATCCAGAGATGTTTTTGTAAATGAGGATCTTTTCAAGGTTCCCCCTGGAGGCCCTAAAATAAAGGGATCTGGCAACCAGTCTTTTTTTTCCTTCCCAGGTATGCATGCTAAATTGCTTCTTGTCCGTTAATGAGCTGCATTTCCCACGCTTCGGTTACTCAAAGAACACAGCAATCTCAATTCGACTCCTTTCGGTTGCCCCCTGCTCTAATTAGCATCCTTCTTAACAGGACAATGTGCTGCTTTTCCCTAACAACTGATTTATCCTACTTTTATCACTGACATTACTCTGTGTTTTCCTTCACCTCCACTGTTGTAGCACCTCATAATGTGGAGCTAGAGTAGAGAAAGGCATGATGCAATAATGGTTTGTTGGTTTATGCCCTATGAAGCTGTGAATTTTCCACTGAAGCTTCACTCTTAAGGTGCAAACCTACGCATATGGATTCAGGTGTAGTCTCTCCATTGACGAGACTGAGTCCCGAGTAGAGCATTGCAGCTTTTGTGCTATGTCAACAAATATCAAGGCTGCTAAAATCTGGTTCTCTGACACAGGCCACTTCAGATAGTTGGATTATCACTCCTATTTTCCCCAGCTGGGAAAGGCTCCCTAGGCTTGGGATGCAATAAACTGCAGTCAAACACACCTAGTGGGCATTGGACTGTGCAGGCTATTTGAAAGTGACGGCGCTTGGCTAGAGACTGGGAGACCCTGAGTTCTAGTCCCGCCTTAGGCACGAAGCCAGCTGGGTGACCTTGGGCCAGTCCCTCTCTCTCAGCCCTGGGAAAGAGGCAAAGGCAAGCCACTTCCGAAAAACCTTGCCAGGAAAACTGCAGGGACCAGCCCAGGCAGCCACCAGGAGTCAAGACTGACTCGACCCTTCCCCACAAAAAAGAGGACTTGGGTGGGGGACTCCTGCAGGCTAAACTGGGAAGTCAGACAAAATCTTGGAAGAAGGTAACAACATATGGCAAATGATTTCCACCGCACTGCCAAGGCGCCTGCAGAAATGCAGTCACTCGGCTTTGAGATGGACTCAAGAGCATCTTCACTTTCATGCTGCCTTTGCTCAGGGAGCACCAGAAAGCTGACGACTTGTCAATGAGGAAAACAACAAGGCTGTCAAGCAACAGCAACAGCATCTACAGCCATCATGTGCCCAAGACTATTATGTTCCATTCTGTTTCACCTTTTCTTCTAAGCAGGCTCATTCTACTGTAATATCATCTGTTTATAAGCAGGAATTAGCACCATGGCATTTGGTAGCTATCCAATATAATTTTTATCTAAAAAATAGTGGCATGCTTTGCCTTACCTATAGCTCGCCAACAGCTTCAGCTAATAAAGTCTCAACACTAACTTTATTCAGTGCTAATACAGTTTTGTGATGAAGAAACAAACTGACTCATTCAAGCTCAATGGCCTCCAGTTTAGAAGGCTGAATAATAAATACTGTTACTCAGCTAACGCTGCCAGCTAGCAGTGATCTGAACAAAAGGCGTAGGTCTATTTCATACCATTAAGCCAGGAATTTTTAAACCATAGTTAACTGAACAAGCCATACTGGCCTGGTGTATAGTGCAACACAATAGGCAGGATCACACATTAAAAAGAAAAAAAAGTTCCTTGAGTCAAGCTCAGCTCCTGGTGATTTCATGGATGTGTCCATCTTGTCGACAAGAATGAAGTGGCTTGTTAGTTCCTTCTTATGTGCTTTCTACCTCACCGCTCTTTAAGTATGTGTTTTCTATTTCCCAATCTAGTCCGAAACCCTGGCATTTCCCAGTGGCCTCCCATCTAAGTATTAAATCAGATCCTGCTTAGTTTTTCTAGATCAGCCAGGTTGAAGATGCTGCCTCCTAATGTGACAATCACATTAGGCTAAGCCATAAACCAGCTGACCGCATTAGTTGGGGCAAGAGTTTATGTTTTTCATTACCTAACTCTAGAAAGCTGTACAAATAACTATGACACCGGTGCTGAGGATTCACTGGCTTACTGTGGAGGCTTGTGATAAAGGAGCATGTGCAACATGGGTTTAGAAGTACTTGATCTTACGCCTACCATACTACCCTTAGCTACGTATGAACTTCAGTCTGGGAAACATCTTTGTGATCTGTGCCTTCAGAAGGAAAGGCCCAGCAGCAAGTTCAGCTACAGCTAAACATTTTCTCTGTGCCAATTAGAGTAAGAGGAACATTTGGCATGTAAGGGCAGAGAATGCGTGTTTTATTCCTGAGATTTTATACGTGCAAGCTCCAGCCCTAGACTCTGATCAATCATCTTGGTTATGAAATCTCTCCTTATTTCTACATAAATGTAGGCATTGTCCACTACAAATGTGCCAACAGAACTGAAAGTAGGCCTAAGCAGGATTGTGCATACTAAAAATCTTAGCCTCTTTCAGCAATAAGCAGTGCTGATAGTGGAGGTATTGTTGTTTTTAGCTCCTACATACACTGAGTAAGGACTTGCCCTGTTCATGTCCCTCACGCCCCCCCCACAGTGAAAGCCCATACAGAGCAATAACAACAACGAGAGACTGTCTCCTACTAACACAACTCATTTGTCTTCACACATCATCTGGGAATACAAAGTGATCATTAAAAAGCAAGACCATAAGAAAACGGTTTCCTTCTTTGGGGTGTTGATGAAAACTGGTGATGCTATTTAATATCCTACTCCTGGCAGCCTAAAAAGACATAGAAATCATGATTTTTCTTGTGGAAAATACTTCCCCTTACACAATCTTGACCACAAATCAATTTCCCAACTAATCTTGCGGCAGCTTTGCTCAGAGCCAACGTTCACTTTCAGGTGAGGCAGAGGCTTGTGGGTTGCTGAACAACTGTAGGCACCTAAACTGAAGTGCAAGAAGAAGTGGCCTTGTATTTCATGGGTCAAAGACAAAGAGTTGCTCTCAGCTGAATGGGTGTCATATTGACAGAATATATCAGACAAATAAGATTGTGTAGCAAATGATAGCTTTTATAGTTCACTAAGCTTTCTTCATTCAGCATGCAGAAATTTACCTTCTTTCACAGGACATCCTTCAATGACGAAGGTAGGGGTTCTTGTCTAGAAATATGGGGGTGATGAAGAGAATAAATGCATTGAGTATAATACAAAATATTCAGTATGTATTTTGCACAGGTATGCAGAAAGGTTGCATTCTAGCTCAAAAATTAAGTTCTGGGATCTGGTCTTAGAGCTTGACTGGAAGCCAAGCTTATGCCCAGTTCCTTACCAACAGCATGGTAGGACTCCTCAAGATTTACAGGAATGACCTGAGCAGAATTCAAAGTGCTGCCCCAGCTGCGACTCTCCCTACCTGTGCAACCCTCTGGATCCCTGACAGGTTTCACTGCTTCTCATCCAACGACTGTCCTGCATGGTCTGTAGGTCTGTCTTTACAAAGGGTTAAGATCGTCACTTAGCCACTGCTGCAGCCAAGTTTCTCAGGGGAGCAGGACACAGGGCTCACACAATCCTTTCACACCATCTTTAGCGGCAGTCTATTTCTTTCTGTGAATAGTTCAGAGTGCTAAGTTTTATCTGATCTCTAATGTCCTCAGTTGCTTAGGACCAGGAAACCCAAAAGACGATTTTCTTCCATATACTTCAGTTATTTACAAAATTGCTGTTTATTTGCTTTTTATTGCTCATATTACCATTTTCTGCAGTGGTCTCCTTGGGGAGATTTGTAGCTCTTTTCGACTTGCATTTAGGAGAGCAGTGAAACCATTTCTTTGTAATCAGGCTTTGTAATCATCTCCTTGCTATTTGGATGGCTAGAGGTTTGGGTATTTACTATTGCCTGTTACATCTTTCATTTATACTTTAATCTCTTTAGGAAGATGAGAGGGATAGAAATGATTGCAAAGAAATAAACACATTTACGGCAAGAAGGCAGCACTCAAGGCATGGTGGTTACCACCAGTTCCGAATGGCAAGTGATCCAAGTGTCTCGCTGCCTTATCTTGCTGAAATGCAGCTCAGCATTGTTTTTGTTCAGCCATTCAGTTGCTTCTGGTGCTTCACGACTGGATGGACATCTTTTCACCCAGGACTGTGCCAGTAGCTGCTTCTCTGAGTTTGTGTAGGCTGGTGCTTTTGTCATCAGTGATAGGATCTTATCTAGCCTCTTTGTCTCCTGCTGGCCTCTTTTTCGATTGCCTTTTGTTTTTCCAAGCATCAGGGTCTTCTCCCAAAACTCGTGCCTTTGTGTTATGTCTCCCCAAAAATTAAGCTTTGGCTTTATTATCAGGAGTATTGTTAGGACTCAATATTGTTCTCCTCCAAAATGGAAATAGTATGCAGGGACAAGAGGGGATGACTTTCTTGCGACCACCTACAGTCCTGCCCATCTGCAAGTCGTAGTCCAATTATGAACTCAATTATATTATGCTCCACCAGATTTGCCAGATGGGACTTGAAAGAGGTTCTGCACAATCAAGAGTTCCTGGCATACCTGACGGTGCTAGATGCAATTGCCTCTGACAAAAGTCATGCACGCATCCTGCATGCCCAACAACTTCACTTAAGTCCCAGCAGCTCCATCCCAACACATTGCCTCTTTCTTATTTTAAAATGGTCCAAATCACATGAGAGGGCCAAATCTTGAAATATCTCCATGTTCCCATCTGAAAAGTCATGAGAGATGGGTCATTTTTAATTTTATTTTATTTTGAAAAAATCCTTTAAAAATGTTAGAACAGTTTTAATTAGATATTTTACATCTGCAGTATTGCGTGAAATCATGCAAGGATGCCTGCTGTCTGAAGTTTGTTAATTCCCAATTTTCACCCTCCTGTGTGTGCATATATGTGTGCATCTCTGTGTACATGCTATGAAAGCATTGTGTTGTGAACCTGCTGAGTATTTTAATGGCTTTTTTTGTTCATTTAGTATTTTGAGGTGATACATCTATTTTAGTATTTGTTTTAGTATTTATATTATGGCAATATCTACTAGGCCAGTTAGTAGTTTGCAAAGTGGTGTGCAAATTTTTGCATTTCCAAACATTCTTCATAGAGTCAGATGATTAAACATCCAGGCACAGGAGCTACATGGCTGGTGCTGAACACGCAGTCCTAGTCACAGCATTGGAATCACCTGTACACATGCAAAGAGGATCCCGTGTCTCCAGCTAATTCTGAAATTGTGCACCTGAAATAATTGATGGCATCGATAGGCCTGCCATTCCATTGTAACATACTATCAAATCGAGCACACCAACCACATTCATTGAAAGTTCAAAATTAGTATGGAAATTTATGTATCAAAAAGAACATCAACCCCAGAGAAAAAAGAGGCATTTCTTCGCTAAGGGAACCCTAAGCTTATGGGAGTACGGTCAATTTGGAAGGGGGGAATCCCTGATGGATTCATTCATTCATTCATTCATTCAACAAATGTATATGGCCACCCAATTTGGATGTAAAAATGCCAAAATCAGTGAGGGCTTTTGGGAGTGGAATGATCCTGAGACAGGCAGAGAGCACCGAGTGGGACAGGAGCACTTCATATATAAGGTTTTGTAAAGAAATCTAATAATAATATATTGGCAGTCATGCCATTAGATACGCACATTGCTTTTTCTTTTCTTCTGCCTATCCTGATTGGCTTTCAGTGTATTTTCCACAACTGATTTTAAGCAATGTGAGAACACAATCAAAATCAACGTATGTGACATAAAATCCAACAAATTTATTTTGTTTTAAATTGTGTATTCTCACTTGTCAGTATAATGAAGATTAAAGTGGTAGATCAATGGCGGGGCATATCAGTTAAAACAGAAGTGACCGACTTGAGACTCCAGTCCAAACCTTGCTTCTGTGGCTCTGCAAAGGTCCCTTTGATTGTACTATGGACATTTGATACTGCAATTGCCAAAAATGAGTTCTGTAGTTTCCCATCAATTCCAGGTGAGAGAAATAGAAAAACTCCACTCCTCACCCCATCCTTGCACAGAAATGACAACAAAAAAGGGAAAATTTGGTGCTGCACACACTGTACATATGACGTATGCCAACTCATTTTCCATCATTCTTTTGCTCAATATTTATTTATTTTGTAAATTTATATATCTGCCTATCTCACAAAATGTGACTCTGGGTGGTGTACAGTACATAAAAACAATAAAAACACTCAAACATAAATTAAAAAAAGAAAAACAGAAAACATAAAAACCCAAGATAGCAAGAGAACAGCTGTAACTTGACATCATACAAGCACCTCGCAAGCTCCTTGTGGAGCCCCTAGGGTTGATAGAACAAACACATTTTGAGGGCTTTCCAGAAGGCAAGCAGGGATGGGGCCAATCTCACCTCAGGGAGAATGATGTTGCAGAGGGCAAGAGCCACAGCAGAGAAGGCATGTCTTCTGGGTCCCGCCATGTGAAGTTTCTTAGCAGTTGGGACCCACAGCATTCCCCTCCTGTTAGACCTGATGGGATGGGTAGATATAATTGGGAAGAGGTGGTGCCTCAAATAACCTGGTCCCGTGCCAAGTAGGGCTTTAAAGGTCAAAATAGCACCTTGAATTGCACCTGGAAGCCAACTGGCAGCCAATGCAGCTCGCAGAACAGAGGTGTAACATACACCATTCTAGGGGCACACAAAACTATCCATGCAGCCACATTCTGCACTATCTGAAGCTTCTGGATACTCTTCAAGGACAGCCCCATGTACAATGTGTTACAGTAATCCATTCTAGGGGTGACCAGGGCATGAGTAACCATAGTAGAGCCTTATGGTCCAGGAAAGGGTGCAACTGGTGCACAACACAAAGTTGTGCAAAGGCCCTCCTAGCCATGATTGCAGGAGTTGTGAGTCTAGAAGGACTCCCAGTTTGTGCACAGGGTCTGTCTGGGGCAGTGCCACCCCATCCAGCACCAAAGGTGGTAAAGACCCGGATCCAGAAGGCCCCAAAATCCAGAGCCACTCAGTCTTGCCAGGGTTCAGCTGAAGCCTGTTGTTCCCCATCCAGACCCCCACAGCCTCCAGGCACCAGGACAGGAGATCCACAGCATCGCTTAGTTCGTCAGGGGCAGAGATATATAACTGGGTTGATACTTATCAACACTGATGATACCTCACCCCATGGCAATGAATGATCTCACCCAGCAGCTTCATGTAGATGTTAAATAGGAGTAAAGAGAGTACTGAGCTCTGTGGAACCCCACATAATAGGGGTTGAGGTGAGACCTCTCACTCCCAATCAACACTGACTGGTACCAGTCCCACAGAAAGGAAGCAAACCAGCACAATACTGTGCCGCCCACTCCCAACCCGCAGAGCCGATCCAGAAGGATACCACGGAGAGCTGCTAGGAGGTCAAGAAGAGCAAGGACAGATGCACTACCCCTGTCCCACTTCTGCCAGAGATCGTCCAAAAGCATGACTAATACTGTGTCCATCCCATGCCCAGGTCTGAATTCTGACTGAAAGGGGTCCAGATAATCCACTTCATCCCGGGCTCATTGAAGCTGCTGCGCAGTCACCTTCTCCACAACCTTCCCTAAAAAAAGGGAGGTTAGACACCAGATGAAAATTGTTCAACATGGTCAGATACAGCGATGGTCTCTTGAGGAGAGGGCCAACCAATGCCTCCTTAAGAGGCGATGGACAACCCCCTCTCACAGGGAAGAATTAACCATCGCTAGAATCCAGCCACATGACATCCCCTGGGCTGTCTTACTAGCCAGGAGGGGCAGGGATCTAAGGAGCAGGTGACAAGCTCACAGTCATTAGGAGCCTGTCCACTTCCTCAGGTCCAACAAGATCAAGCTGTTCCCATATGACAGGGCAAGACTGTGCTCCAGGCAACTCCATTGGACCTGAATCAAAGCTGGAGTCCAGCTTGGTACAAATCCAAGGGATTTTGTCAGACAGATGTTCTGCAAATTCCTCTGCATAGCCTTGTAGGTGAACCTCTGAGTCCTCCTTTCCCAGGAGGGCTTTTGTCACCTTAAACAAGGCAGCCGGATGGCTAACTGCTGGTGCAATAAGGGCAGAGAAGTATTGACGCCTTGCCGTCCTTACCACCACAAGGTTGGCCTTAACAGTGACACTCACCCATGTTCAATTGAGTTCATCCCACATTGATCTCCAGTGGTGCTCTAGACATCTCTTCTCCCATTTATTCTCTCTAAGCTTTTCTGTAAACCACAGAGCGCAATGGGCTCCATGAGAGAGGAGAGGTTGCACGGGTGCGATCCAATCCAAAGCCTTGGCTGCCATCTTATTTCAAGCAACAGCCAAGAACTCAGCCAGACCATGCAGCAGATAATCAGGGATAACCCCCAGCTCCCTCTGGAGCCCATCCAGGTCCATCAGTCACCAGGGGTGGACCAATCTAATAGGTCCTGCCTCCCTATGGCAGGGGGTGGTGCCAGAGAATCTCATGGCTACCAGAGCATTATCTGACCATGACAAAGGAGCCACCGAGAGCTCCCCAGTTCCAGATCACATTGCCACTGCTCCAACAAGAAAACCAGATCAGGGGTGTAACACTGTCCTGGGTTGGGTCCTGGATGACCTGGGATAGGCCCATGGCTGTCATGGTGGCCATGAACTCCTGAGCCACCTCAGGGCCCACCCCAGGGCAGGCAGATTGAATTCTCCCAGGATCATAAGCCTGGGGAACTCCACCACCAACCCTGAGAAATTACCCTCATCTCCCTCCCAAAATATATTAAATACATATTATGTCACTTCAAAAATGGAAGAGAACAGGACAGTCGTAACTTAAGTTCAGTGTCACTGATAAGGCAATATTCCTGCCATTATTTTTATGGTACAAATCTAGAAAATTTCCTTCCTAACCCTAACCTAATGCCTTCCTGTGTTTTCAAGTACAAATCCTTGATCACTCATGATACTGACTAGGCTTTTAGATTTGGATTTGGGTTTATTTATTTATTTAGGTCAAAGATCAGCATGAGTAAAGTTACAACTCAAAAAATAAAGTTTAAAATGTAAGATAAAATATTATTAACATAGTAATAAAGATTACTATATTTACTCATGGAATACCTGTATGATTTCATCGGCACACCCAAGATTAAAAGTGGAGAAATGT
Source organism: Liasis olivaceus (assembly GCA_030867105.1). Classification (NCBI taxonomy): domain Eukaryota; kingdom Metazoa; phylum Chordata; class Lepidosauria; order Squamata; family Pythonidae; genus Liasis; species Liasis olivaceus. The sequence goes on from CM061348.1 coordinate 49,666,708, forward strand.
TATTAAAATTACAAAAGGATATATTACTGTAGACTCTGTAACTAAAGTGAGCCTAAAACTGATGAAGCTAAATAGCTGTAGATGGATGCAATTATGCTACTAAAATCTATAAATAAATAAAATCTATAGAACACTATACTTATTAGACTAACTTAAGTTCCAAAACACCAGATACTAGTTCTCCTAATGCTAAATAATTTAATTACACAAAACCATGAAACCAAAACCACATAGGGATAAAAATAATAAGAAAATGGAACAAAACACAGTAAACAAAGTAATATACTAAAAGAAAAGAGGGACACATTAAATTATACAATACTGACTAGCCTTATATCCAGGGGAACACATTCCTATCCATGGGAATGCTTCCTAACAGCTGCAATGGGTTGATTCAAATGAGACGAGGGGATGGGTAGGTAGGGCTGAACTTTCTAGTTTTTCTCTCTTTTTCATAAATGATGAAATAGTGACCTCACTCAAGTAGGTACAGGTGAAATGTTTGGTTTGCTTTTGTGCTCTGTCCTTTTTTTGAAAGACTGAAACAGATTTTGTTTAATGGACAGAGAGGCAGAATGGGTGGTTTGGCCACCAAATTGGGTGTTCTGGGGGCCACAGAATAGATGTTGAGAGTGATGTCCAGTTCTTCTATAGGGCTTTCAGACACTTCTCACTTGTCATGGCTGAAGGTGTTGCCAAGTGTTTGAAAAACAGTGTCTTTCTTTGTATTGCCCAACACACATCATCATGAGGTAGAGACACTCCCTGTTATGTACAGAAAAGGCTGGAAAAAGAAAACTTTTGGACTTTTTAAAGATGAAGGGCAGAAGTCTCTGAACCAAGGATGGTGGAATGGGGTTTACCATCTCTATTCCTGAAGAAATAGGTAACAGTCTAGCCAGCAATCTGTACTAGGGTTAATTTCTGGGTTAGGGTTAATTTTATAGTGCCTATGCTAAAGTCTTGTCTTTTGTTTCTTGATACCTCTTAGAAATGTGTCCGTACACTCAGTCTTTCCATTCTTTAACTTGGGCATGAGGATAGTACTTTTTATGTAGAATCTTTTCTGAACTGTAACTATAAATTGGCAACCTTTTCCAGTATCTTTCTAGAGATTCTGGCAGAAACAAGCTATTTGTAGTAGACCAGCAGCATCTTGCAGTTGCCAGGAACATTTTATTTTATTTTCTAAATTTTCTTTCTAAATCAAGCTGCTTTCACATAATCTGAACACCTCTGTTATTTATCTTCTTCATGACCAGTTACAATTTTTATTTTCATTTTAGATTTCTTATCTAGTGATGGAGTGTTTATAATTAGGCTCTTAAAAAGTTTTTAACATTGCTTTTAGATTTCCACAGAAGAAGGAAAAACTGCAATTCCAAAATGCATTGGTCTTTATTCAAATGAGGCAATTCTGAAACCTTGTTTTATTCTTATCTTTATATTATATATAGTTTTTCTTTCTTACAGTAATAAACAAATCCATTTCTTGCCCTTGAGATCAATGCTCAAATAAATGTAGCATTTTAGCCCAACTTGATTATTCTTTTCTACAATCAAGGAGATTCTCCCCTTTGCCAGATTACAAATTTCCATTTAAAAACAAACAAACATACTCCTGAGTAATGCCGGAATGCTCTGAATATATCCTTCTGGGTCTCCTTTGTGGAGCAGAATCCACATTTAGTATGTGATTACAACTGAGCTCAGTTCAGTCGTGTGTTTTATCATATAAGGGCTTTTTCTCTTTGTGTGAATGCTTTCTACCTAAGCAGTAAAACTAAACTAACTTCTGGTGGCTTGACAGTAGCAAAACCCAAGGTTTAGCTCCTAAAAACTCTTCATTCCAGTTCTCTCCCTATGAGGGAGGCACCTCTCCACTCAAATACATAATATGAGACTGGAAGTGAAGGCTAACTGATTATTTAGAGTGTAAGCAGATTGTGGAAGATAGGTTGTTCAACTGAGGGAGTCACCCGAAAGTGGGATATTTCATTGCCTTTCCAGCAGAAAGAGAGCTCCAAGAGCCTGCCTGTTTGGTCACATTGCCTTAAGGCTGAAGCAGGAAGTGGAATCAAAGACATTTGTAGGATCTGCTACATAACTCTGGCCTCTATCTGTCTTACAGTAGATGCTTCGGATCTTCCCTGATGTGTATGAAGACCACCTCCTGCCCATCCCCAACTCTGTCTACATCTTTGAATGCCTATTTCAAGGTATTCAGGTAAGAGTAGGCATGAAAACTTTAGAATGTATTCAAACTAGAAGTAGTTGAAACAGTAAATATGTATTTATTGATGGAAATGTAAAAATAAGTCAAATAAGTATAATAACTAATGCCTTAAAGAATGTTTTGACCTCACTAATCTCAAACTCATCCCATCTCTGATCCTGCTTACTGACTTTTCCAACTGGCTCTAGCTCTGCCTGTCATTCATTTCTGATATTTCCAGTCTATCACTGTTGCACCCATTTTTGTGTTACAATATCCCAGCTAGACTGAACCTGGTGCCCTCCAGACATCTTCAACCAGTTATCCAAATTTACAGCCAATATGGAAACATTTGCAGTGAACTTTGGCCATGATGCGATACTTGATCCTTCCCAAGAAACTGAACCCTAAATGATGCTGCCACTCTTCCACCTCTTAGAAATTATTGTATTTATATATCATCTTATACTAAGTATCTTATACTTATTATTATTTATACTAATCATATTAGTAAATTAACCCTGTAATTCTACTGAAAAATAATAGGGCGTGCCCGCATATTTACCTTATATAGGTAGTCTGTAGAGAATAAGTTGGTGTGGATAAGTAAATAGCTTTTTTTTAAGGGGACGAGTAATAGGAATGATTGCCCTGAGCTCCACATAGAGAGGGGCTCTCTGCAAATATGTTTCAATATTTCACATGTAGAGATTGATTGATACTTTTCATTCAAGGCAAAAAAAAAAAGTGCAAATGAAAAAAAACCAATTTAGAAATATAATCCAATGAATTATTTTAATATTTTGGGCAGTAAAGGTACAATAATAACAAACAAGGAGCAGTTGGCTATCCTTCTGTGATACGCAGTCTCCTGCCTAAGTAACCTTAAGCAACCTTAAGGCCAACCCTGGAAGGTTTTGGTGTCAAAGCAGTTTCTTCCCATTCAGAGAAACTTTCAGTGTCTGAATTTGAAAAAGACACCCATAAGCCACAAGATGGGATATGATTTCACACATTGATTTATGCTAATCAGCTTTTCCCCTTTTTAGAAATTAATATCACAAAATAACGAGCATTCTTTTAACTTCTCTGGAAATTGTTGATGAATGGAAAAGGGGAAAAAAGAATACAGCTTACAAGCATTGGATGGATGCTACTATCAGAAGATGAGCTACTGTATTTAGATTCTGTCTCAAGCTGGAGAGTGCAGACTAACAGAATTAGGGCCTTTCCCCAGTAATCACCACTCAGACATACCCTAGCAACATTCTTTGTCTGCTGTATCCCCATGAAATTCCCATCATTTCAACCCCAGCACTTGAATGAGGTAGCCTTAAGTTGTTATTAGCTATACTGGTGCTAAAAGTAGCATTTATTCGGATACTGTAAGGCAGTGTTTTTCAAACTTGGCAACTTTGAGATGTGTGGACTTCAACTCCCAGAATTCTATATCAAGGCTTAGTAATTATAAGGAATGTTTCCTTCATTTCTGCTCACTCCCTAACTGGGAATATGCATGTCTTGTTCAATTAGTTTTTCCCAAATAAAATCAGGCATTTCTGAATATGAACGTAACACCACCCATTGCTGAGATGGAGGCTCTCCACCCATTCTTGTGCCCCATGCTGGCTGGGGAATTCTGGGAGTTGAAGTCCACATATCTTAAAGTTGCCAAGTTTGAAAAACACTGCTGTAGGACCTTGTCACCCCTTACTTTGGAAGGAAGTCAGTAACCGGCAGTGACCAGGAATAGGGAATAGAGTCAGGATAGAGGTGACCAATTTCATACCGTCAGTCATTTTCTGCTGGCACATGAATGGGTGGAGAGCCTCCATCTCAGCAATGGGTGGTGTTATGTTCATATTCAGAAATGCCTGATTTTATTTGGGAAAAACTAATTGAACAAGACATGCATATTCCCAGTTAGGGAGTGAGCAGAAACAAAGGAAACATTCCTTATAATTACTAAGCCTTGATATAGTATTTGTAAAGCCAAAAATTAATTTTGGCTGGAATATCAGACCAAGAGGTTGACTGAATCCAAGCTGAATAAAATTACCTAACTGTTGGAGAGAATATTGCTTCACTGTCAACAGCTTTTTTTAAAAGGAACTAGCAAAAGCAAAACAAAATAATTAAAAATATTTTAAAATACTTTTAATAGGGAGAAGGATCCGTTGTGGGCTTTCTGCACCGTTGAACATAGGCAATATTTAAGGATGTGACATCTGTTGCCAAGTTCAGTTTCAGATTTGCACTGAAGAAGCCAGCAGCGTGGCTAGTGAGAAGTGTCCGCACGTATTATTGTCTCATGCAGAATTACCTAGAAGTCATTAAGTCATGTTTCCAGTAAAAAGCAAAAGCATTACGTTGCTGATATTTGATACTGAATGTTGAAAAAATTACCATAACTAAGCTCATTAAATTACTTATCACACAATTCTTGGCTTTCAAAACAGATTTAAAACATTAAAGTACCACTGATGAATAGTAAATGATATAACATAATTTTTTCTCCATTTAATGCATCTCATATTAGAAAATATTTGTCAGTTTTCAGCAAGTAACTTTTTACCTGTAGTTTATTTGTGAGTAAATCTGTACAACTCTAAAAAGTTTCAAGTTATTGTAGTATTTCGTATATGTGTGTTTCTTTCCAGTATTCACAAGACTCAACAAACACTGGTTTGTTTTTCTTATTTTTCCTAATGGGCTTGATTTTTGCTGTCCAAGAGCAAGAGGAAAAACAAACAACTGAGTAATATTCTAAAATGATTCCTGCAAACTCTCACTCAACAACAATCATTCATGCAAACTAAAATACTGTTTTTATCGAGTTTAAAGCACTCTTATGCCGGCAGCTCACATACTGAATCTATTAACAGTTCTAATTTCTGCCTCCTCCTATTAACTATAATTCTCAAGACTGTGATAACAAGGCTTCTACTGGCACTATACATGAAAGGTCTATGTTCAAACTTCAGTCATGACCTCACATGGAAATAGCTAGAAAAATAAACACACCTGAGGCAGGATGGTGATAAGGAAGGGAGGGGAAAGGGTCCTTGATCTCTAACTCATTGTTGCCCCAAGCGGACCCTTTCGTCCCATCCAACTACATTTCTCCAATTGGTTTTGGTTGTTTACAAGCTTTTCCCATCACCAGACTGTTATCACTTTCTCCCCTAAAGCACCCCACTCTATACCCATCCATCCATAATTTGTAGGCTAATACCTGAAGTTCATTAACATATCAGTGAACATCCTTTAGACCAGTTTTATGTATGCCCTGTCACTGCCTTCTGTAACAGTTGCAAAACAGTGCCAAACATAAACTACACGAAGTGTGTAAGGGTGAGATTCAAGGTGCTGGTTAATACCTACAGGGCCCTTCAAGGCACAAGACCAGGTTATCTGAGGGACTACCTGTCTCTAATTTTCTCTGCTTGCCCTGCGGAATCCAACAGAGTGGGCATGCTTCAGGTTCCTTCCATGAAACAATGGGAGCACGCTTTCTCTGTGGCAGTGCCTGCCTTAAGAACATCATTCCTCCCCAGGTACAGATGTCTCTGATTATTCTGCCCTTCTGCAAAGCCCTAAAGACCTGGCTTTTCCCCCCAGCATCAGGCCAGATTTCGAGATGAGCCCATATAGAATGTACGACCCTTGAATGAGATATGCACCTTGAATCTGTTATTATTATTTCTGTTATTCTGTTATTCTTTTGTTTTTTATGTTCTGAAAGCATACATACATACATACATACATACATATATATATATATATATATATATATATATATATATATATATATATACACGCACATACATACATACACCAAAGTGTTCCCAGTGGTGGTAGGAGCACTCAGGGCTGCGGCTCCTAAAATGGGAGAGTGGCACCAACAGATCCCAGGAACAACACCAGGGCTCTCTGTAGAGGCCTCGAGACTGAGGAAGATACATACCACCCATAGGGATGAGAGGGGATTTATTTTATTTTATAGATATTATATATTTTAATATGTATAGTAATATATTTTATTTGATTTCTTGTTTTCATGTTTGTTGAAAGTGTAAGTCACCTAGAGTCAATCTTGCAAATGGTGGAGGGAGGGAGGGAGGGAGGGAGGGAGGGAGGGAGGGAGGGAGGGAGGAAGGAAGGAAGGAAGGAAGGAAGGAAGGAAGGAAGGAAGGAAGGAAGGAAGGAAGGAAGGAGATATAATTTTGAGATTATCAGTACATGAAGTAGAGAGCCCATGCTGGGCATGAATGTTAAAGGATTTGGGGTAGGCGGTTTCCCATTGGCAGGAACTCCTGTGTCATCTCATCCCCAGGTCCTTGGCTCTCCCAGTTCCCCATGGCTGTAGAGCCACTACAGAGCCACTATCCCCACACAGTGTTCTTAAATTGAGCATAAAAGGGTTTTGCAGCTCTTTATCACAACAGTCACATTGTTTAAAATCACCCAGCATGAACTAAGGGTGAAGACAAAGTCAATATTTGTGCTCCTATGTCAGTCCATTGGAGGAACCACTTTTTGGCTGATTCAGCATTCCATTCATTCTGAGGATGCTGTGATAAGGATAATCTCAACTGTTTGGGGGGTGCAAAATGATGGCTATGTGGAAATTCTCTTTGTCAGGTTTGGGTTTATTCCAAGTGATTTCTGTAATATCTACAACAAACTCACAACAATACTTTCACGACTGTGCTAATTTACATCTGTGTCAGCGTTGTAGCACCCAGCCAACATGTAAAATATGAATTTATATAACGAATGTCAAGTTCCATCACGTTCTCTAAAATGTTCCCCTTCCTCCACTCTTTTTCACAAACCATATCCCTCTAGACAAGAAAATTATTAAGACACAGAACAGTAATAGCTTTGATAATAGCTTGTATCTAGGAAGGCTGCCCACCTTTTCACCCCCATTAGATTAACCAATGTACCCCTACATTTTCTAATCTCTGCTCATGTTAAAATTGTATGTTTGATGATGACAAATGCATTGGTTTAATTATCTTCTCTCCCAGTATAGCTTAACATTTAATCTTGACAAATCATTAGTCTTTTAAAAAAGCCAGATTTCAAGAGTAAGAAAAATAATTTCTATCCGCTTGAATAAAATCTTACATTATTGAATGTCTAAACAGCAGGTAAAGTCATTTCAATATTTGAATAAAAGTAATCCATTCTAATTCTGGATGCAAACTATGGTCTGGTGCATCCATAGAGCTCCTGAATAGTAAACTACCAGTTTGCCTAACTGAAAAGGGAAGATTGTTGCAAATAAAAGAAAATGTTGCTCCCATCTTTGGAAATTTGTGGAACATCTTTGTGGCTTGGCCTTCAAATATGCATCTGAAACCCCATCCTTTAAGGCAGATTGGTGGCAACAGCAATAGTATTTATTTCAGAGAGTCAGTGGAACAGGCCTAATGCAAGGAACTTAAGCATATCTCAGAAGTTTATGGAAAGGCAGTAATCTGGTACTATTGGACAACCTTTGCATCAAGAACAGCCCAGGTTTAATTCTCAGGTTTGTTCTGGGCTGCATATTACACACATGCAGCAATTTCTGATAACAAAATCAAAATATTCATTGCAGTCATAAATCTTTCACCAAAGGAACATAAAGCATGCTGCAAACACAAAGCTTTCTATATATAAAACGAGCATAGTCCAGAGTGACAAACTGCAAATTCAGGAAGATCCAAAAGTAATTTGCTTCCAGTTCAAGGTTCTAGGTAATCCAACAACAGTACACAGACAGAGTCATAGATAGGAAATTTGAATATTATTTGTCACAAAGAGCCAGTTACCACAGCCATCTCTTTGACGTAGCTCTGATTATCAGCTTGACTAACTGGCCGAGCCACGCTTCTTTCTTTTAAGGAGATGGCTTACCTTCCACTGCTCTTTCTTTTTTAATCTGCAACAGGACCTGGGCTGGGGACCTTGCCTAGCTTAGGCTCTGGCCAGTCGACCAGCCTGCCCCTGTCTTTCTTGGGGAACTTCTCTCCAGCTAATTCAGGTGGTGCAGCCGAGGCTCAGACTAGTCAAGCTGCTCATCTAATTTCTGTGGTGGAAGATAAAGGCTAGACTGGTCAAGCTGTTCAGCTTCTGGATCCAAACACTCAGCTTGATCCCAAGAAATCCTAAAGAGCCTTGTTTGTTGCAGCTGATTAAACCAAATGAATGCTCTGCTTCATTGAAGGCAGTTTCCTATGTCTGTACTCATTCAACTGCAGGAAAGGTGGGTGTATGTGCTCAAATAGTTGATTGATTGCTATATAAAACCACTCCTTATGTACAGAAAACATCCCACATAACATCTTTCTTTGCCCTGATGAAGATCTCCTTCCTTGGTTTAAAGTTAGATTCCAAAGAATAGCTAATATTGGCCTGTTTCCAGCCAAAGTCCTCCCTATTGCATTAACTTAAAATTAACACAAATGTTATAATAATATTTAATGACTGTGTATTAGTATAAATACAGAATTTATAGACTGCTGGAAATTTTAATTAATTTGTAAAATACAAGGTGCTGAGACATAAACTTGCCTAATAAATATATTCTCTAGAATATTTTTCTTAAGTTAATGTTATTTGACAGATTGCAAGTGTTGTATCTGAGCTAGGTCAACCCTGTATCCAAGCTGAGCTTGCTGTCTGGGGAATTGTGGGAGTTGAAGTCTACACATCTTAAAGTTGCCAAGGTTGAGAAACACTGCTCTAGAGTATGATAGGAAATTTCAAACTATTGTTGTGTGGTAAAGAAGCAGTGTGATGGTACTGGACTAAATACAGCGTTAAGTGAGGTTGAACTTTCTAGGTACTTTGAACATCAACTCACACATACTGTGACCATTGACCATGACTGATAGAACTGAAAGTAGTAAAAAACATCTGGAGCATTCCAGATATCCACACTATAGGTTACGGCAGAAATTGATTGATTATGTGCCATCAAGTCACTGTGGATTCTTAGCAGTGATGTAATTAGATTTTCTCCAGGATAATCTGTCCCCAGCTTGGTCCTTCAAGTCTTTCAATGATACACCCATTGCTGCTGTAATTACGTCTGTACAGTAGAATTTTCTACCTAACTTCCATTTATTTGAAGAGGGAGGGTTTATTCATACTGTTGGAATCACTTTAGGAAGCTAGTCAAACAGAAGCACCCTTCTTTAGGAAAGAAATGTTTCCACCTTTATTAACCAAAATCTACAGACTTGGCTTGGATTCACTTGCACGTTCCAACCTGTGCCTCATTTATACTTAGAAAAGAGAGCCCTGCTTACTGAGGTAAGTGCAAAATAACCACACTTTATGTGCTTTGGACCCTTATTCTCTTCCACAGATTTCATGCTTGTAATTGGCATTATCCATCTGGCTCAATCTTGCATAAATATATAGGAAATGTACCTTCCTGCAGCTTTTTTATTAATTAACCATTGCTATCAAGTAGCTCAAAAGTAAATTAGCTACAGATGTTTTCATATGCAATAGCTTTTAAGACTAAATATCAGAAATTACTAGCGTGTTAAAATTGCATTGCTCTGCAAAGCAGCCCAAAAGAGAAAAGTGATTCAGATACATAGCTTCAAATGTCATATTACTATTAAGATGATTTTAAAGGCCTCACTTCTCTCCCATTTGCTAGCCAAAGAATCCTGCACTTCTTTTTCTTCTTCAACTGTCTGGTGTACTTGCAACATTCCACACCCACCTGTGCTCCTTGGTAAGTAGAGTCTGTCAATGTCACTGCGTGGATGAAGGGCATGATTGATTGTCATTATTTTTATGGTCTTCCTATCCAGGGCTTCTAGTTCTGCTTGAGTCCAGTCCACTATTCCAGCTGTGTATCTAATGACTGGAATTGCCCAGGTGTTAATTGCTTTGATGGTATTTCCTCCACTGAGTTTGGACTTTAAGATCTTCTTCACTTTCACTACTAGATGCTAACTAGTAGATCTAACTAGAAGGTTAGATGTATTCACTACTAATCTTCTTCTTGATTTCAGTGTGCTTGATATTGTCAGTTTGAAAGATGCCCAATTATTTGTAGTGATTTTCTTCATGCAGACTCTTGATGTTATTTCCATATGGTATCTTGATTCCTTCAGTTTTCACTATTTTTGCCCTGTTGATGGTAAGGGTGACACATTTGTCTAGTCCAAACTCCATTGCAATATCTTGGCTGTATATTCGGATAGTGTTGAGCAGCGATTCTATTTCAGATGGTGTTTTGCTATATAGCTTCAGATCATCCATGTAAAGGATCATCCAGATGTTTTTGATGTTTGATAGCCATGGCCTGACTTGTTCAGTATTGTTGATAAATGAATCAATGCAATGACAAACAGTTGTGGTGATAGTGGGTCTCCTTGAAAGTTTCCTCTCTTGTTATTAACCTCTCTTGCTATCACCATTCACCTGCAGCTGTGTCTTCCATTGTGCCACTGATCTTTGCACAAAGCTTCTGATGTTTCTACTGACTCTTGTTATTTCTAGGCACTTGATTATCTAATCATGTGACAGGGAGTTGAATGCCTTCTTGTAATCAATCCAAGCAACATTCAAGTTGGTCTTACTTCTCTTGCAGTTTTCCAAAACCATCTTGTCAATTAGGAGCTGATCTTTTGTTCCTCTGCTGTTTGGGCAGTTTCTTTTCTGCTCAGGTTAAAAGAGCTTGCTTTCAACTAGATGCTGTTGAACTGCATCAGCTATCATACCAGTTAGCAATTTGAAAGTTGTTGGTATAAGCAAGTAATTGGCCTGTAGTTGCCTGGTGCTGCCCCTTTTGTTGGATCTTTCATTATCAGGTAGTTTTTGCCAGATGTTAACCAATCTTCAATTCCACCTCCTTGCAGTATTTTGTTAAACTGTTTGGCAATGAGTGGGTGCAGACCAGTCAGATGTTTTAACCAAAAACCATGCAGTTCATCTTCACCTGGTGCTGACCAATTCTTGATCTTCCTTGCCCTTTTCTCCACCATTTCTGCTGTTATTACAAGTTCTTTCATTTCAGGTTCTTTTTTATCCTTATCCACCTCCTTTATCCAAGCTGCATTCTTGTTGTATTTCTTTGGGTTGTCCCATAGCTGTGCCCAGAACTACACTGTTTTTTTCTTTGTCAGATATTGACTGGTTCATTGCAGTCTCTCCATTGATGGATTGGTAGAAACATTTCTGATTCGACTGAAATTGGAGATTCTGATTATTATTATTATTATGGTTAGTCACAGAGTCAGCCAGATGTTTAGACTGGATTTGGCATTTGTATCCACCTATCGTCCTTCCCAAGGACCTGGGATAGGCAGATGTTGTTTGATGGTGTTAAAGGTATTGTTGCAGGATATAAGCTGCTCCAAGTAAAACTGCCTTTGCAATTGACTGATGGTGATTTTGTCAATGCCAATGGTGTTCAAGTGGTGCTCCAGATGTTTTGGCATTACTACTACTACTACTACTACTACTACACAGTAAATGTAGCATTAGGCCTTCACTGCTTTTAATTAAGTGGAAGCCAAAACAGTCAACTGCAGAAATATTGACAAAGGAAACTAGTCATTTATTTATTCATGAGGATATTAATATTTAAACTTCCTTCATATCTAAGTCTGCAACACCAAACTTATTCACTTGGAACTATGTCCTAGTTCCCTGCATTTTTATTTTAATATGCACTTGGATATTTATTTCATTGTCAAGGCATTTAGTTTGAGGCCCAGTGGCGTGCAGCAGTGCCTCTGGAAGTGTTAGTATGGCTTCAACGGAAATGTTGCAGAAATAAAAATACTTTAAATAACTGAGTCTTAGGAATATATCAGACTTAGATACCTATGCCTTTTTCCTCTGGAATGAAAGAGATTTTAGGTACTCCCAAATTAAATGAACAAATAAAACATGCAGCACATATAGGGACACAGTATAACTTATTTACATATTTAATCGAAGATTTAAACTAAGTCCTGAACAACCTATTTTTGTGGTCATGTCATATGCATAAAGTTTATATTGTTTACACTGCTTTTTTGGAGGGGGATGCTAACTACACAATTGTACAATGTATGATCTTGAGCTGGGATTTTAGGAGAATTCAATAGTTTTATTATGTCCTGTGTGAAAAAATACTATGTCTTCTGAATTTCCCACTAAATAGCCTCACTGGATGGTCCCAAATTCTAAAATTATAAGAACCCCCCCCCCTCCACACACACACACCTGTACTTGCTTCATGTTCATGCACGATTTGTGCTTTTTTTTTTTTTTACTGATAAGCCTCCAATATTGCAACCTTTACTCCAGTTGCTTGATATGCTTTTAGTGATCCCCTTCTGTATTATTTTATTATTTATTTATTTATTAAAGCAATTTATATGGCCGCCCACCTCACTCACAGTGACTGTGGGTGGCTTACAGAAATAAAACCTGAATACAAACCCACTACACCCCCACCCCCCTGGCAACAGCAATACATTCAAACAGACCACTTGACAGGCTCTGTGTCAACCTGGAATCGGCAGGCCTGCTGGCAAAACCACATCTTCAGGGCCTTTAAGAAGTGTATCAAGGTGGGGGCCAGTCTTATCTCTGCAGGGATGATACCCCACAGGGAGAGAGCCACCATGGAGAAGGCCCTTCTTCTTGGTCCCATAGATGGATCTCCTTAATGTAGGGGACCTGTAACATACCCTGCCTCCCCAGTTTGGTGGGTTGGGCAGATAAAATTGGGAAAAGGCGGTCCTTCAAATTATCTGGCCCCAAGCCATGTAGGGCTTTAAAGCACCTTGAATTGGACCTGGAAACAAAGCACCTTGAATTGGACCTGGAAACAAATTGGCAGCCAATGCAGCTCCCGTAAGAGAGATGACACATGCGCAAATGTAGGTTTACACAAAACCATGTGGGCTGCCACATTCTGAACCAACTGAAGTTTCCAGATACTTTTCAAGGACAGCCCCATGTAGAGTGCATTACGGTAGTCAAGACGGGAGGTGACTAGGGTGTGGGTTACTGTGATCAGGGCCTGTTGGTCCAGGAAAGGGCATAACTGGTGCACAACCTGCAGTTGCACAAAGGCCCTCCTGGCCACGACTGCCACCTGCTCCTTGAGCAGGAGTCACGAGTCCAGGAGAACCCCCACATTATGGACTGGGTCCGTCTGAGATAGTGCAACCCCATCCAAGACCAAAGACGGCAATTCTCCATGGACCAAAGAACCCCAAACCCAGAGCCCTTCTGTTTTGCCAGGGTTCAGTTTCAACCTGCTGCTCCCCATCCAGACCTTTACAGCCTCCAGGCACTGCAAGAGGGAGATCATGGTACCGCTTAACTCAGCATGGGCTGAGACATACAACTGAGCATCATCAACATGCTGATGATATCTTTCCCCATGGCGACGGATGATCCCAGCAGCTTCATGTAGATGCTAAATAGAAGCAGAGAAAGTACCAAACCCTGCAGAACCCTGCAAAGCAAGGGCCAAGGGCCAGATCTCTCACTCCCTATCAACACCAACTGGGGATGGCCACAGAGGAAGGAAGTGAAGCAGGACAACACAGTGCCCCCCACTCCCAAGCCCTGGAGCCGCTCCAGAAGGATACCATGGTTGATGGTATTGAAGGCTGCTGAGAGGTCAAATAGAGCAAGGATGTATGTACTATCCCCATCTCGCTCCCACCAGAGATAATAAAAAAACGTGACCAATGCCATTTCTGTGCCATATCCAGGCCTGAACCCTGACTGAAAAGGATCCAGATAATCCGTTTCATCCAAGAACCTTTGGAGCTGCAGTGCAACCACCTTCTCAACAACCTTCCCCCAAAAGGGAAAATTGGAGACAGGATGCAAATTTTCCAACAAGGTAGAACCTAGTGATGGCCTAGACAGCAGATCACAGCCTTCTTAAAAGGTTGGGGCACCACCCCCTCCTCCAGAGAAACATTAATCACCACCAGAAACCACCCACATGTCACCTCCCAGGAAGCTTTCACCAGCCAGGAGGGACACGGGTCTAAAACACAGGTGATTGCACTCGCACTCCCTAGGATCCTGTCTACTTCCTTGAGAGCAACAGGATCAAACCATGGTATTTTAGCTTAATACCATGCATGTTTAACCGTAAATGGTGCCCATGATGCCCAAAGGAAACAATGCAGGGGAAACAATGCACAGGACTACAAAAAGACATAATTTTATAGATAAATATATTTAGAATTAAGGTCAATTTTAACTCATAATCAAGTGGATTTTTAAGGTAGATTGGCCATGACCGTGAAATTATAATCACTTTAAGGCAACAGGTTGGAATGTATTTTTATTGTTTCGTTGGAGGGCTATATTAGCTAAAAAGTCAGCAGGTATTACTTATCTAGTATAACTCTTTTGTTGTGTTCTTCTGCTTAAAAGACTAGCAGTGTTAACTTTAGTGATACCCAAGCGTGAATAAAAAGAGAATTTTGAAAGCTTGTTTTCTGTGGCAGATGGCATAACATTAGGGGCTGGAATGAACAGCAACAGACTGCCAACATTGTAGCTTGGTATACCTGCACAAAAAACAATTGCATCAGTTATATTCAAAACCTGAACAAAGTATTATCTTTTTCAAATATGAAACAATATCTATCAAGTTGGAAAAGTTTCCCACTTCTTCCCTTTCAAAGCATACAAACATTTGAATTCCAAGGGTTGTGTCATGCGGTATTCATAGACTCATGCCAGAGCCTGGATTCCCTTCTCTCTCCTGTGCTCCCCCTGCATGGTCCTCCAATCTGCTCTGGATGAATGAACAGTCCTTTGGAACAGATTTGGATTTACTGGGTTGCATGTACAGAGAAAACAAAAGCGAGGAGGAAGTCCTGCTGTGTGAGCTAAAGTCTATTTGTGTAAAACTGCACAGGACTCGTCCAGGCAGGCACTGCAGGGTCAGTAATGACTGAGCGCAGACAAAAAAAAAAAAAAAAGACATAAACTAATTCTAATTCTACAACATCCTTAGATTCTAGAACAGAAGTCTTCTGTGAGAGCCATATTGTGACTCTTCTGTCACCTCCCCAACTGATCTGGCAAGGAAAACTACTGAATCAAGTTTATAGCCTCCTATGGTGTATACTCAGAAATGGGCTTTATAGGCCAAGCAACAGTCAAGAAAGAATTCTACCCTGAGATCGAAAGTGATCTTGAGAGAGAGCCCCCCACACCCCTTTCCCTAGTAGTATTTACTTAACAAAATTAGAGTTAAAAGCCCTGTGAAATGGAAGTTGTCATGAGAGCTGTAAATTCATTACATGTGTTTTCAGATAATAGAGCTCTGGAAAGAAATACAGAATTGTAAAGAAAATTTAAGTACAAGGATGTCTTTCTTGGGGATATGTTAATACAGTATGGTTTACTTCCATTAATCTACCTTGGAAATATATACACCGATAAAAAAAAGTTTGAAAGATAATTATTTTATGATTTGAGAATATTTTGTAAACAAAAATAAATCTTATCAGTTACTTTCTGTACATAACTGTCAAAAGGTGGAACTTGAATAATTAAGTAACAATTGAAGTATGTCAATTGCTCTCACTTGTTTCCTTCAGATAAATCTGGTTTTTACAGGCCTCAGTGTACAAATGCAATAGTGATAATTTTTTATATATTTATTTTATTTATTTATATACTGAATTTGTCACCACCCATCTCATTGAATGACTCTGGACAGTTTACAAAACAATTAAAATCAATTAAAATTACAAAATTACAATAATAAATAGAAAATAAATAGATCCAAAAATAATTGGCAATCACTTAGGGAGCATCATCAAGGTGCTAGCCACCCCCAGGATTGGGTAAGGTTGTTATCACCCCACGCAAGCTGGCAGAGCCAGGTCTTTAATTCTTACCGGAAGGCTGGTAGGGTAAAGGCCTGCTGCACCTCTGGGGGGAGAATGTTCCAAAGAGCGGGGGCAACGGCAGAGAAGGGTCTCCTCCTGGGCCCTACCAGTTGACATTCCCTCAGTGACGGGATCCGCAACATGCCCTCTCTGCCTGACCAGGTGGGACAGGTTGATGTGACAGGGGTAAGACAGTCCCTCAGGTAACCTCGACCCATGCCATGTAGGGCTTTAAAGGTGATAACCAACACTTTAAATTGGACCCGGAAGCAGACGGGTTGTCAGAAGACTTGCAATCAATTAAATAGTTAATCAGCTTGCTTGCTTCGTTTCTGCCATTTTGGAAAAGGGGGCGAGGGAGAAAGAACTGTTAGGCGCAGGTGGACTGTTATCGGGTTCCCAGAGACAACCAAGGTCGTACCAGCCTGAGACCCAAGAGGAGCCGAGATCATCAACATGAAAGGGATGGACTGGGAAAAGGGGGGTGAACGCAAGGGAAAGAAAAGGGGTTTGGGCGCACACGGGCTTTTAGTCTTGGCAATAACTTAGAACTGTAGACTGCTTCTCAATAAAGAAATTCTTCTTTGAATCTATTCTAAGGTTCACTGAGATTTACTTTTATTGGGGATTGAGTTTACTTACATGGGTACCCAATGCAGCTCACGTAGTAAAGGTGTTATATGCACCATTCTTGGCGCACTTCCATCCAGATGTGCTTATTGTATCATCCATCCAGACATGTTTATTGTAATGGTTGTGTACATGCTATATATGTGTATACTAGTATTGTAACTTGTTTTAAATTGTCACAGGTTTGTGTTCTTTAGTGAGAGAAAAAATACGGTATTGCCTCAGAGAATGATTTAAAAATAAATCTCTTGAAATGCCCCAAATATGTCCTATGAAAGTTTGATTGTTACTTCAAAAATGAAATGTGTCCACCTAAATGTGGCAAGTGAAAAACTGAGATAAAACACAATCACTTTTAAGAGATTTTTGAAGCAATAGCCCAATCTCTCACATTCTTGTTAGAGGGCAGAGGAAAAGGACAAAACTTTTGAGTATGGAAATGTCTGTGTCAGGTTTAGCCCAGGAAACTCCAGGAGACAATACAGATTCAATCCAGCAAGGTTTATTTGGCTTCACCCCATTTACAGAATCTTCTCAGACTGAGAGCAGTTCCCAGGGTCAAACTACAAACATCACTAGCATTCCTCAGGGAGGGGCCAGTCTCATCCTCTTATCTCTTCTTCGCTCATCTGGGGATGAGAGTCCATGTTTCACACCCCTGCTCCACACTCCCACAGTCTAGCTATAATCTATTCATATGTTGGTTACTATTTTAATTATATCATTACAACTTGACCACTAATATGCAACAGTTACATGCAGACAAGAGGGCTGTCGTTCATTGGCATCTGTGCCGTGATGGAAAAACAGTTGGTTCCAAATGGTCATTTGTGACACTATTGCAAGGGTCCTCGACCTTTCTGACTAATGAGAACATCTGGGATTTTAGGAATACGTGGCAATCATTCTTACAAAATGGCTGCTAGGAGTCTTGCTCATCCACAAAATGGCTGCCATGGTGTTAATTTATACGTTAGAATACACCCCTTCACCAGAATGTTACCAATTTCTCCTCTGTAGGACTCTCAGTACTAGTCTTTGCTTTCGACAGGCAGATGTACTTCAAAACTGAGCGCTGGACAGCAACTACTAATTGTGTTTACTTTCTAAGAAAACTTCTGAATACTTTTCAAAAATGAAAAACATCCATTTGTGTAAGGAAGCTGGCAGCCACCAGGGAAAGTACCTGCAAGCATCCTGGCATCCCATACAAAGGAAGCTAGCCCTTTTCTTTAAACAGTGGTTATTCAACAGCAACAATACGATGAAAGATACAGTCCAAGGGCAGGCATAGCCCAAAGACATTTCACATGCAATCTTTAGGGATGTGCACGGCATTCAAAGGAGGTGCTCTGCAACATGCAGGAATGCAGACAAAGCACCAAAGTGTTAAGCATCTTGTCCAAAGCTCCTGTGGCTGCTTTAGAAGTTGCTCCCAACTGTCTCTGCTGTTATGGGCATAAGGGTAGTCCTCATTTAGCAACTGTTCACAGTTATGATGGTGATGAAAATGTAACTTTGCAACCAGTCCTCACATGTACAGCCTTCACAGGTCTGTAAAACAAAGGAAAGCTGAAGTAAGATTGTAAGCACAGTTGCAGTTTTGCTTAGCAACTGCTTCGCTTAATGACTGAGTTACTCAGTGAAGACTACCTGTATAAGCTACTCTGTCTGCTGAGTTGGCTAAGAGCAGCTTCCAAAGCAGGTGTGTAAGCTTTAGGAAAGACTAACTATTTGAAGAAAAGTGCTTTGTTTGTGCTTCTGCATGTTGCATAGTATCCCTTTTAAAGATCTGGCATAACTCTAAAAAGCTCATTTCAGTTGGCTGGTAATATTGAATATAAAGTCTATAGTGGTCAACCCTTCCATTGATATTATACATTCTCTTCTTTTTTCTCTTCTTTGTTTGCAAATAATAAACATTCAGTGATTAAAATCATTCTTCAATTTAACAATATACTGAAATGAGTTGAAGCAAGGAAGCGGTACAAAAGTGACCAATGTGGCTTGGGGGCATTTAAGTGGTTGAAAATAAAGAGTAGGCCCGCACAAGGTGCCTCAGCAAGGAGGTCTGCATCCTGATTTGCTTAGGTGAAGGGATTCCTGTGCAGGCCCTGCACCCAGACACAGCCTCTTTGGACTTGGGCAAGGGCATGCTGGAGAAACAGGTGTTCATCAGCACATCTTACTAGATCTTGGAACAAACCATGCATGAGAAGTGATTGCTGACAAGAACACTGGATTGGCAGAAATTGTTAAGTCATTGTCCTGCTTCATTTCAGTTTCTAGGCCATACAGTCCAATTATGTTTTCCTCCTTAATATTTTCAACTTTGGCATTTCAGTCTTCAATTACAAGCAGCACATCTTGCCTGTTTTGTCAATTTCAAATTGAATTTGACAATAAAACTCATGGATGGGACATAAACTGATCTTCCTACTGTATATCCATCCTGGCCATGAAAGCAATGGTTTCCTGTCCTTAGTAAACAATATGACTCTCTGACTGAAAGTGTCCAATTCCCATCCATTTCAATTTGCTGATGTCTAGGATGTCAACGGGTAGTTGATTCATTTCATCTTTCACTATCTTGAGCTTCCCACATTCATGGTTCTTATGTTCCATTTTCCCACAGTAATTCTCTCTTTTCAGTTTCAGATTTTCTTTTCCAGCACAGCAGCATCAGCAACTAGATATCCTGAAAGCTTTAATCTAGCTACATCATAAACACCATTAGTTCTCCCAAAGATCCTCACATCTTCCTCAACAGCATATTGAATGCCATCCAACCTGAGGGGCCCATCATCCCTGAGTATATCAATCACTTTATAGTATCTATCCATGTGGTTTTCTTGGTAAAATACAAGAGTGATTTACCACAGCCTTCTCTCATGCAACATGAAATGATGCCTTTGCTGTTGTCACTAAAGTGATCATCTGCCTCCAGCATCTTCCCATATCGCTGCTGCCCAATACAGATGCCTGCTTGCTTTAGTTGGGCAGCTGGGATGACCTTCACATCCCATAGACCCTGCTGGGATGATACACTCTTGGAGTACACTCCCAGCATTTTTTGTTCATCCCTCCCAGGAACCTATTTAGTCTGCACTGTAGTTTTAACTTTTTAGCTTAATTTTAACTTTTTGTAGTTTTTAACATTTTTTTAATGCTTTTATAGTTTTTTATCTGTAATGCTGCCTAGAGTCACTTATATAGTGAGATGGGCAGCATACATAAATACATATATTTATTTGAAAAAACATATATTTATTTGAAAAATATAAATAAATAAATAAATAAATAAATAAGTAAGTAAGTAAACAAATAAACCCATCCTACCGTGTTGAAGCACCACAGCAGGCTTTGAAGGGGAAGCACAGCAATAATTAATTTTCATCTAATAACTTTTTTCTAGGAAGATCATCCACTCACTCTCTTCACTTTCTTTAGTGAAGCAAATGAAAGTGATAGATGCCAAGGATACAGAAGCCTGTACCACTACCGGCTATCCAGAAAGTTACCATTTTTTTCAGTGCTGGCCTTGGTTGATACATCATTACACTCTCTGCAAAGAGAAAGCTAGTAGGTTAACAAAGAGATCCTAGTTGTCTTTTGTCAGCTGTTCTGATTTTCTGTTTCCCAGGATGATTCTGATCAAGCAAGTAATTAAAAATATATTTTCTGTCCCTGCCTGCCGTATTTGCAATGGTATTGTCTGTTTTATCAAGTCAACAATTTCCCATCTTATTCTCCTTCATATACAAACTTGGTCTATTGCAGAGAAAATTGTGGAAAGAGACGAGTGGCTGAGAGGCCAATGGCTTTTACAAGAAAACGTGGAGTACTTGAGGTTCTCTGAGCTTGGTTCTTTTCTTGTAAACATTTCATTACCCGGCTAGGTAACATCTTCAGTGCTAAAATGGGTTGGGATTTGCTCTCTATTTATATACTGTGGCATGCCTTGCCAGTGCCAGTCAGGGTGGAGGTTTTGCTTTGCTCCTCTGGTAGTTCCTTGATTAGCATATGTTTACTGCTTGATTGTGTGCCTGGTGGTAACCTTTGCTTATCTGGGGGATGATTGCTGGAGATGATTGCTGGTGATTGAATGCTGGTGAGGCAATCTTCTGTCCTTTTGTCTTTTTTGAATAGTCTTAGATGCTGTTTATCTCCACATGTCTGTTAATTGCTGCCTTGCCTGAATACCAAGCTTCCAAGAATTCTCTTACATTTTTGGATTTAGCTTGGTAAGGATGCTCACAGTTTCCCAGTTAAAATTATGGTTAAGTCTGTCCATGTGTTGTGAGATTAAGGAGTTTTCATCATGTCTTCTGACTGCTAGTTGGTGCTTGTGGATGCGCTCTGCTAGTCTTCTGCCTGTCTGTCCTACATAGTGGTTGTTGCAGTCCTTACATTGTATGTTGTAGATGACTCCTGTTTTTTCTTCTTGGGCCACTGGGTCTTTTGGTTTACTTGAGATACTTACTTTGCAAGATTGATACTACTCTTGGAAGCTTGCTGTGGACTGCTATGTGTCTTCTCAGGAATAAATCATTTCAAATTCAGTAAGGAATAGGACTGTTATCCAAACTTTTTGAGGCAAATATTTTTTCTCAGAAAGTGCCTCAGTAGCCCTCACAGAAAAAGAAAATATCCTTTAAAATAACAATACAGGTGAAACTCGAAAAATTAGAATATCGTGCAAATGTTCATTTATGTCAGTATGGCAACTCAAAAGGTGAAACCAATATATGAGATAGACGCATTAAATGCAAAGCAAGATATGTCTAGCCTTACTTTGGTATAATTGTGATGATTATGGCGTACAGCTTATGAAAACCCCAAATTCACAATCTCAGAAAATTAGAATATTACATGACATCAATAACACAAGGATTGGAAATAGAACAATATCGGACCTCTGCAAAGTATAAGCATGCATATGTACTCAGTACTTGGTTTGGGCCCCTTTTGCAGCAATGACTGCCGCAATGCGGCGTGGCATGGATCCTATCAGCCTGTGGCACTGCTGAGGTGTTATGGAAGACCAGGATGCTTCAATAGCGGCCTTCAGCTCCGCTGCATTGTTCGGTCTCATGTCCCTCATCTTCCTCTTGGCAATGCCCCATAGATTCTCTATGGGGTTCAGGTCAGGCGAGTTTGCTGGCCAATCAAGCACAGTAATCCCATGGTCATTGAACCAGGCTTTGGTACTTTTGGCAGTGTGGGCAGGTGCCAAGTCCTGCTGGAAAATGAAGTCAGCATCCCCATAAAGCTCATCTGCAGAAGGAAGCATGAAGTGCTCCAAAATCTCCTGGTAGACGGCTGTGTTGACCCTGGCCTTAATGAAGCACAGTGGACCAACACCAGCAGATGACATGGCTCCCCAAATCAACACAGACTGTGGAAACTTCACACTGGACTTCAAGCATCGTGCATTGTGTGCCTCTCCATTCTTCCTCCAGACTCTGGGTCCTTGGTTCCCAAATGAGATGCAAAAGTTGCTCTCATCAGAAAAGAGGACTTTGGACCACTGGGCAACAGACCAGTTCTTTTTTTCTGTAGCCCAGGTAAGACGCTTCTGACGTTGTTTGTTGTTCAGGAGCGGCTTGAGAAGAGGAATATGACATTTGAAGCCCATGTCCAGGATCCGTCTGTGTGTGGTGGCTCTTGATGCACTAACTCCAGCCTCAGTCCACTCCTTGTGAAAGTCCCCAACACTTTTGAATGGCCTTTTCCTGACAATCCTCTCCAGGCTGCGGTCATCCCTGCTGCTTGTGCACCTTTTTCTACCACACTTTTCCCTTCCACATAACCTTCTATTGATGTGCTTTGATACAGCACTTTGGGAACATCCAACTTCTTTTGCAATTACCTTTTGGGGCTTTCCCTCCTTATGGAGGGTGTCAATGATGGTTTTCTGCACAACTGTCAGGTCAGCAGTCTTTCCCATGCTTGTGATTCGTACTGAACCAGCCTGAGAGACCATTGAAAGGCTCAGGAACCCTTTGCAGGTGTTATGGATTCATTAGCTGATTAGAGGGGGACACTTTGAGCCTAGAATATTGAACCTTTTCACACTATTCTAATTTTCCGAGATTGTGAATTTGGGGTTTTCATAAGCTGTATGCCATAATCATCACAATTACACCAAAGTAAGGCTTGACATATCTCGCTTTGCATGTAATGCATCTATCTCATATATTGGTTTCACCTTTTGAGTTGCCATAGTGACATAAATGAACATTTGCACGATATTCTAATTTTTCGAGTTTCACCTGTATAGAGAGGTCTGTGGTATTGATATTGCTGAGGCTAAGAAAACTTTTCTCTTCTATAGAATTGTGCTGCCTTTGAGAAATTGTGGGGTATTATCCTAAGGAGGCCTACCATGTGACAAAAGAACGGATTGTAGCATACAGTAAACAAATCAGTAAGTAAGTAAGGAACCCATCAGTTCTTGGCAAATAGAAGGGGTAGAAATGGAAGCAGTAACAGACTTCATTTATTTGGGCTCCAAGATCACCGCAGATGGAGACTGCAGCCATGAAATTAAAAGATGCTTGCTCCTTGGGAGGAAAGCTATGGCAAACCTAGACAGCATATTAAAAAGCAGAGACATCACCTTGCCGACAAAGATCCGCATAGTCAAAGCTATGGTTTTCCCAGTAGTAATGTATGGCTGTGAGAGCTGAACCATAAAGAAGGCTGAGCGCTGAAGAATTGATGCCTTTGAACTGTGGTGCTGGAGAAGACTCTTAAGAGTCCCCTGGACTGCTAGGAGGTCAAACCAGTCAATCTTAAAGGAAATCAACTCTGACTGCTCATTGGAAGGATTGATAATGAAGCTCAAGCTCAGATACTTTGGTCACCTAATGTGAAGAGAGGACTCCTTGGAAAAGACCCTGATGCTGGGAAAGATTGAAGGCAAAAGGAGAAGGGGACAGCAGAGGATGAGATGGTTAGATAGCATCACTGAAGCAATGAGCATGAAACTGAGCAGTGAAGGACAGGAAGGCCTGGCGCGATATGGTTCATGGGGTCATGAAGAGTCAGACATGACTTAACGACTGAACAACAACAAAGTAAGTAAGTAAATAAGTAAGTAAAATACTGCTAATCCTAAGCCACCAAATGCATATGCCGGTGTATTGCAATGTGTGGGCACGTGATGATTCATCTGCTAACTATTGTAAGTTCAATCTGCTAACCATGCCTAGCTAAAAATAACTTATCCTACTGTAAAATAGCCAAAATAAAACTCAAGTCTCCTTTAAAGTACAAAGTTATGCTAAGAGCAGTCTGAGATGTTTTACTGGCGCTGCCTTGAGCAAAGGCTGAAGCTGTGTCAGTAATAAATTTCTACATATGCATTCCTCACTTACTGTTTTCTTAATGAAGTTTTTCATTTCCCTTGTTGCTAAATTGTTTCATTCTTTTGGCTCATTCATTCCCCCTTCACCTCAGTTCCCCCACCTTCCTGATTTCCACAAGTTTTATTCTACTGTACACTGTTGCTTAGCAACATGTTCCTCTCTTCTGTATTTTACTTAGGAGGAATAGATCAAAGACACCCACAGTTTTTACTTATTTTATAAATGAACTTGAGCAGAGACCTTCCAAATGTCTATGATGCTTGCATAGGGAGAAGGAAAAAAGTGTTTCACCTATAAATTTCAGGAAAAGTAAGGTCCATCCTCATCCAAAACTGTTTTAGTTATTATCATTTGGCATCTTTTCAAATTCTTCTTCAGAGTTAAGGATCTTTAAGGTTCACTCAAGTAATAGCTGCTGTAGAGTTTAAAGAACACTTTAAGAATGGATGTAATATTGTTAGCATATTCATAGATGGCTGACCGTCCTTCTGGTGCAACTGAAGACTGAGCATGGGCTAGAAGTAATTTATTAATTAATGCCTTCATTCAAAAAGCAGATATCACTACAAGTTCATACTAGAGGTAGGATACTGCATGTCTGAATATTCTTCCAGTCATCATCATCATCATCATCATCATTGTCACTATTATCATGATCATCCCTGCTATCTCAAAAGCCAGAATGCTTTTTAGAATGTATTTTGAATCTTTGCTTCTAATACATATTTTTTCACTGTGTACTGTCATTGTTTACCTTTTTGTAAGATGCAGCTCTCAGTGTAGGATTTGCTTGCAAAAGAAGAACTACTTTACTAAGAGGCACAGCTCTGTTGTTATTTTGAGTAATAGGCTAAGCAGAGATGTAGTCACACCAGATATAAAGTGACAGGGTTGTTTAATCCAGTGTTTCTCAATCTTGGCAACTTTAAGAAGTGTGGACTTCAACTGCCAGAATTTAGCTCTCAATCTAATCTATAACTCACAGTCTAGCCTACGTACAATGTTAAGCCACCAGGTTACATTAAAAGGTAAGTTTTTGGTTTTTTTTTAATTGAGCTTGACTCTTGGTGTCTTCATGGGCATGTCTGTTTAGTAATCATATGGAAATGGTTGCCACTGCCTTTTTGTAGTAATATAAAATTTCTCGAGTTATTTTACAGGGTTGGGATTTCCTAGTGATCTCCCATCCAGGCATAAATTTATGTAACTCTGCTTAGTTTTTTGAAGATCAGATAAGGGGAGCTAAGTGCTACCACCTGTAACCATGGTGTTTCTCATTATTTCCCAATAGCATCCACGGAGGCTAGATGTACACCCAAATATACTCTACTCTGGCACTCCATCCTTCTCTTTGTACTAAGTATCTGTACAAAGCTATGCCAGGGTCAAACCATCCTCTCCCTCTGAGATACTTTGATTCTGAAGTAATCCACACCAAGGCATGAATTGCAACTGAAAAATTAGGTCCCCTTACTGCCACCACTCCTTCATCACCAACCAGTTTCTCATTTCCAGGGGTCAGGTGACTACCTCTTGGCACATAAGGCTTTGGTTTGTGATTTAAAGGACCAATTGTCCCCCATTACAGCAACCATGGTTGGAAATGCAAACTCTATCTTCATTATTACTTCCTTTTTTCCTTTCCTTTCCTTTCCTTTCCTTTCCTTTCCTTTCCTTTCCTTTCCTTTCCTTAGAAATATCCTTTCCCAAAATACGGTTGAAAAAGAGTTAGTGGTTCCCCCTAGCTCATCTACCCGTTTCTATGAGAACATGTCCTATTTTTGTTACATATTCTATTTTGGATACCAGCTTGAGCAGATCAGTAGAACTCAGTTTTATTTACTGTTCAGTTGTGTGCCAAAAGGGCACATACAAGAATCCAGGCTGCACTTAATTCCTCATCTCAGCTTTTTTTTCTGGGTGTTCACAACTAACAATTTCTCATACTGTCCAAGAGCCAAAGTGCTTTCATTCCTCCAAAATTCAAAAGGAAATGGTTCTTCATCCAACAGAGATGGCTTTGGATTGGGTTGCTCCAAGCTGCAGAAGTGTGCTGAGAGCCAACTCTCTGCAATCTTGGATGCCTGCAGCCCTGAGGACAGAGAGGGTCCTGGCTGGACTCCTTTGAAGGTCCCTGGGGAGGACTCTTACCTTCATGCTGTGGACCTCCCTGGCTAGTTACTTTCACCATCTGCAAGCGGAAAGGCAAGCTTTTTTCAGGCTATCACCCAGTCCCAATCCAGGATGCCTTGCCAGCTTTTCTGCACTTTTCATTCTGTACAAACGCCATCCACCATTGCATTGGGGAATATGTTGTCTCTCTGCTCCTCTCTTTCAGCTTCTCTGTAGTAAAAATGGTGAATATTGCTCATTCTTTTCTTCTTCCTGCTTTTGAATCCATCCCTATCTTAGAGGATGACATTTGACAAATTGTGGAGAGCTTTCCTTATACTGCTTCCTCTGCTGATCCTTTCCCCTCCTTTCTTGATCCTACTCTTCTACCTGCCTTTCTCTTTCTATGTTATCCAGTGAACTGTTCTTTAACTAGTGATAGTTTTCCAGACTTTTAAAACACCTTGTTCTGTGTCCCTTGTAGAAGAAACCTCCTGGGATCTTTGTGTTTGTTACTGGCCTGTGACTCTGCTTCCTTTTTTGTCTAAAGTCCTTGAGAGAGTTGCCCTCTCCCCATGAGCCTTCTAAAAGCCTTCTCAATCTTGCTCAATCCAGATTTTTGGCTGGACGCTCAACTGAGATGGCAACTCCAATTCTGAAGGACATTCTGGTGGCCAAGTTCCAGCAGTTTACATTGGTGTTGTCCCTTTTGGATCTGACAACAGCATTTGACACACCAGACCATTCAATATTGTCTGGATGTAGCCTTTGGGCATCACTGGTGGTGTGCTTGTTTGGTTTGAATTTTTGTCTTCTTGTTCTTTTGCAATATCACATGGTGAGTTTCAGACCCAGGAATTTCTTCTTGCAGTGGTGTCTGCTGTACATTAGTCTTGGGTCCTATTTTATTTATTCTTGATATGCTTCCCTTTATATGGGTGCCCTGATTCACTACCAGGGCTTTGAATATTATTATTACACTTTTGTGGCCCTTGATCATAATGCATGGTCAACTGTGATGGAATATCTTTTTGGATGTTCTGCCACCACTTTAAATTAAAAATGGACAGGACTGAACTTGCCATATTCAGCCTGATCATCTTTCCCATCCTCAACTGAGTTTTCCCTCTATTTGTCTTCAGGGCTCACAAACTGCTCCAGTTTCCTCTGCCCATTTATTGATTTTACCACTAGGATGGTCAATTTTAACTTTCTGACACAGGGTTATTGGTGCCTATCTCAGTTATCTTATGCCTAGATTATTGTAATAGTCTTCCAGCAGGTATTCCCAATTTCTTTCTCAGTTAGTTCAAAACAGTGCTATTTGCATATTACTCTCATATTTCAGTGTGGCCAGGATTTTTCACTGGCTCCCTGTTCAAGCCAGGGCTCAGTTCAAATAACAGATGCTTATGTTTAGAGCCCTCTGATCACAAGCTTTGCAATACTGTATCTGCTTCCTTTTATTTTTCCCTACAATCCACTTTTGATGTTCCTCTGAACAGGAGGAAAGTTCCTCCTTTCTCCCTTTGTGAAAATTTGACCAGGTTAAAAGGGTTTTAAAAATGTTTTTATTTGAATAGTACATTAGTGTAGGGTCTGATTTCTCCACCCTATTCTTATACAGTATAATGTACACTTCCAAGTGAACACCTATTTTAAATGGTTATCACTTGGTTTTTAATATATTGTTGTTGCGTTGGTTGTTTTAGTGGTATTATTTATTTACTGGGCCCTGAGGTAATTTTGTTTGTATTTATTTTAGGGTTTTCTTGCTTGTTTTATACTGCATCTTGGTAAAAGTATGTAATTGTTGTTGCTCCTTCTGTTATTATCACAGGGTTTCCTAGAACCATTTGAAATCATTGAAGTACCTGATCTTATTGGTAATTATTTGTAAACACAAATGGATGGTTTAAACCTGCACTTAAATAATTTCTAAACCAAGGTCAATCAAATCAATCAAGTTACCTGAATATTTCTGGCATTCACTATTATTAGGTAGAAACAGAAGAGCACTGAAATCCTGTAAAATTAGCAAATAAAAATTTATTCAATAAATTTGATCAAATAAAAAGTACATTTGGTGAGTTCATAATCAAAACACCCTTATCTATCATAATTTGATATTTTATTTCATTACAGATTTTTAAATAACTATTGGATATTATTATTATTATTGTATACACAACAACATGAAATCACAGCTGCCACTTCCTTAGCTGGTGTTGGACTTCATTTGCATCGAGTTCTTCCCAAGAACCTAGGATGTCATAATGTATCGGCCTAGTATATGTACATTATTATTATATTCATTTATTATTACTTATTTATTTAAAACATTTATATAGCTGCCTATCTTATATCAAACTCTGGGCGGCTCCCAACCAACAATTAAAACATCATCAATAAAAAAAACATTATACATTTATCTATTAAAACTGTAAACATTAAAAACCTGGCACTGAAGTTAAGCTTCCACCTGCAGTCCATCATTACATCTTCTCATCCACCTCACCCTATCCCAGCACCTGGGAGAAAAGCCAGCTCTTAAGTGCTTTTCAGAAGGCTAGGAGGGCAGAGGCCTGCCAAACTTCAAGGGGCAGGGTGTTCTATAGGGTAGGGGCTGCCACAGAAAAGGCACACTTCCTAGATCCCATAAGATGGCAATGCTTAAGGGAAAGGGCTAGGAGCATGCCCACCCTATCTGATCTGGTAGAACAGGTAGATGTCCTAAGGGAGAGATGGTCCCACAGATAATCTGGCCATATAGGGCTTTAAAAGTAATAACCAACACCTTGAATTGCACCCAGAAGGAAACTGGGAGCCAGTGCAGCTCACATAACAGAGGTGTTACATGAGTAAAACTAGAGGCACCCATCACTGTGCACAATGCCACATTCTGGACCAGCTGTAGCTTCTGGGTGGTCTTCAAGGGCAGCCCCATGTAAAGCGCATTGCAGTAATCCAAACAGGAAGTGATCAAGGCCTCTCGGTCCAGGAAGGGGTGCAATTGGCGCACCAGATGAATCTCTGCAAAGGATCCCCTAGCCATGGCTATCACCTGCTCCTCGAGCAGGAGCCGTAGTCTAAGAGGACCTCCAAATTGAATACCAACTCAGTCCAGGGGAGTGCCCTCCTATCCAGAGTCAGAGATGAGAACCCAGAGCCACTCCATCTTGCCAGGGCTGTATCAAAGCCGGTTTCTCCTCATCCAGACCCTTACAGCCTCCAGGCACTCAGACAGCACCGCCACAGCATCACCTGTCTGGCTAGGGGTGGAGATATATAACTGGGTATTATCAGCATATCCAGATATAGAGAGATAGATAGAGATAGATATCCATACATACACACATACATACACATACACATATACATATGTATATACATATATACTTATTATAATTATGGTTAGTCGCAGTCAGCCAGAAGTTTAGACTGGATTTGGCATTTTTATCCACCTATCAAGTCCTTCCCAAGGACCTGGGAAAGGCAGATGTTGTTGTTTAGTGGTGTTAAAGGTATCAGCACAGGATGGAAGCTGTTCCAAGTAAAGCTGCCTTTTGCAATTGACTGGTGGTGATTTTGTCAATGCTGATGGTCTTCAAGTGATGCTTCAGATGCTTTGGGACTGCACCAAAGGTGCCTATATAACTATCGGTACTATCTTTGCTTTCTTTTCCATAGTCGTTCTTCTTCTATTTGCAGGTCTTTATATTTTGTGATTTTCTCCAGTTCTTTTCTGTTCTGCTGTTTCCTGGTATTGCAATGTCCACTATCCAGACTTTTTTGTCTTTCTGATCAACAATTAAGTCTGGGGTGTTATGTGGCAGGTGCTTGAATGTTTGAATTCTAAAGTCCCAGAGCACTTTAGCTTCTTCAGTTTCTATTACTTTGTCTGTTTGTGGTCCCACCAGTTCTTGCTTGCAGGCAAATGGTATTTCTTGCAGAAATTCCAATGCACCATTGTTGCTACTTTGTTATGCCATTGTTTGTAGTCAGTCTGTGTGATCTTCCTGCAACAGCTAACTGGTGGTCCACTGTTTCTTCAGCTTCTTTGCAGAGGTGGCATTTGCTGTCTGTTGCTGTTTTCTCAATTCTGGCTTTATATGTATTTGTTCTTAACACTTGGTCTTATGCAGCCAGAATTAGCCCTTCTGTCTCTTTCTTCAACTTTCCTGCTCTTAGCCATTGCCAGGTCTTGTTGTTATCTGCTTTGCCTGCTATTGTGTGTGTGTGTGTGTGTGTGTGTGTACTGGCTGTGTAATACTTTGCCTTGCCATGTCTCTTTTCTATTCTTCATTTGGTCTTTCTTATAGGCCAGTTTGGTTTCTTTGGTATTCAGTAAGCCTTCATGCTGTACTAGCTTCAGTGCATCTTCTTCACTGTCCTTCAGATATTCTTCCAATGTCCTTGTTTCTTCATCAGCTGTCTGATGTACTTGTAACATTCCACGCCCATCAGTGCTCCTAGAGTCTGTCAACATTGCTGCATGGATGAAGGGCATAATTCATTGTCATTGTTTTTCTGGTCATCATATCCAGGGCTTTTAGTTTTGCTTGAGACCAGTCCACTATTCCAGCTGTGTATCTAATGACTGGAACTGCACAGGTGTTAATTGCCTTGATGGTATTTCTGCCACTGAGTTTGTATTCTGATGTATTCACTATTAACCTTCTTCTTGACTTCAGTGTGCTTGATGTTGTCAGCCTGAAGGATGCCCAGATATTTGTAGTAATCTTCTTCATCCAGACTCTTGATGTTATTTCCATTAGGCATCTTGAGTCCTTCAGTTTTTACTATTTTTCCCTTGTTGACAGTAAGGGTGGCACATTTGTCCAGTCCAAACTCCATTGCAATATCTTGGCTGTATATTTGGACAGGGTTGAGCAGCAATTCTATTTCATATGTATATGTGTATTATTATTATACATATATGTATATTATTGTTATAGTAGTATAATATTATTATTTTAATCTACCATGTCATTTTTCAAACTCAGAGGAGCAAACATGCAGCAGGTGATGCCAATTTCCAGCTTATTTAGCTCTACTTTCAAAGACAGAAGATAGGTGAGAACCGACATACACAACCAAACCAGAGTAATTTCCTGAGATCCAGAAGATAAAAGAGCCCTTCCCTATAGGGGAAAAACAAACAAACCCTCTGATAGAAGCTTATGGAAAGTAATAAATGAGCATTCAGATAGGAAGAAAGATTCACAAAGGTGACACAAAGGGCACCCAGTTACTCTGAAGTGGCAGCACATGGGTGTTTACAGACACCAGGAGCATAACGGCAGGTAAGAAAGTTGCTAAAGGCAAAGGAGGTGCCTCCTATCAGAAGACAAAGTTCACCACCATCCAATGCACTTGCTGAATGAGATCTGTGGCTGTCAAGAAACTGCTCTTCCTATTTTCTATTCTTCCTTGCCTTGGGACATATGGTTGATTCTTGTTACATTGGCAGGGAACAATGTATATGGAAATAGTCCAATCTCAGTCAAAATCCATGTATTTTTCTCCTTAAGATCAAGTAGGAACCCTTGCATACCACTAGACTCTTTAAACAAAATCTATAAATCAGGTCCTGTCAGCTTCCCAAGTAGACCAGACAGAAAACACTACAAGATGAACTAATTCTACTTTATTGTAAGACTATGTTAATAGAATCTTGCAAGTTTGAAAGTACAAATCTCCTGCCGTCTCTTTTTACCGCCTGAAAGTTAAGGCGGGTCCTTCCTAAGTTTATTTCTCTGGCCATTACTCAGTTGTGGTCTTCTCCCCCTTTTGTCTGATCATTCCCTAGGCAGCATCTCTCTCCCACTCATCTTCCAAGGGCATTCTCACGTTCCATTACAAGTCCACATATAGACTGTACCTGGCTCTCTGCTAGCTTTCCAGAACTTTAGCTCCAGGATGCATAGAAGGAAGCCGCGGCTAGGGGAGGCTTTATCCAGTTTTGGCTGGTGCACCAGTTGCGACCCTAAAGGAGTGGAAGGCCCTGGTGACAGTGACTTATGCTTTTATCACCACCCATAAGAACTACTGCCATGAGTTTTTCATAGGGTTGCCTCTGAAGACCACTCAGAAGATACAGTTAGTGCAGAATACAGTGGCCAGCATGCTGGCAGGTGAAAGCTGCTACAGCTATCTAAAACTGGTGTTGTGGTACAGCATTGGCTGCCAGTAGGCTTCTGTGTGTAACCAAAAGAGCTAATTTTAACTTTTAAAACCCTACATGCTTCGGCACCTAGGAACTTTCAGGTGCTGCAGGTTGAAAGTATCTGTCTGGTGCACTGATTTGAGGTGGAGAAACTTAAGGTGTCTCACAGTCACAAGATGAGCGGAATGGAGGTCTGAAATCAGTGCTTCTCTGTAGTGGAACCTCCACCACCACCTTAGAGATTGGGTTGCACCTATTTTAGCATTTTTAGAAAGGCCCTGAAGACAAACTTTTCTGCAAGGCATCTAAAGTCTAAAAGTTTATGAATGAATTGGGTGGCACCACAGTTGCATAATTACCATATTATGTTGTTTTTATTCTGTTGAATTTATGTTTATATTGTAAACTGCTACAAATTTAATAAATAAGTAAAATAAATATAGAAACATTCTAGACTACAATTCCAAATTTTGCATAGGATCCAGAAATGGGTTAGGTATTATCAACCTTTATGTATGCTTGGTTCTGGCATCCACTGGCAATTTTAATGTGTAGGTTTATAGGAAAATGTTACTCTTCTCCTAATCCCTGGACACTATGTTGGAAGATGAGGCTACTTTACATGTTGTTTGAGAGCATGGTAACATATTTGGGTGTCAGTTCAGTCATTCAACTTTATTGTGATATTAATGCACATTTCTACAATAAAGCTATAGATAGGGAAAAAGGAATTTACTTCAAGAGCACAAACTATATTAAAAGCTTTATATAAGTAGAGGCTGACATAACTAGAAAAAGAGGATCCAATTTCAGTAAATAAATAAAGGAAGAGCTGTCTGGTTTATATTGACTTAATGAGGAAATCCGTTGTATCTTTTTGAACTAGACAGCAGATGTGCATGCAGGCATGTGGCCACTTCCCATCACTGACCCACTGGCAAACACAGTTTTTCTCCTGCAAATGGACAGCATTGTATCATCACAAAATTTTCCCCTAAAAAATGTGAACAGTCACAAGTGATAAAGCAGTAAGAAAAAACTCTCTGAGGACTTGCTATAATACATCTGTTGTCTTCTTCTGTACAGTCAGGAGCCCCAAAGGAGAAATGGAAGGCCTTGACACAATAGATACAAACTATAGCAATGCCAAAAAACCATGTCTCTTCCCAAATGTGCAAGGATTTGCAACAGTTAACCTCACATCAACAATTATTTGCCATGGGGGGCGGGGGGGTCTTCTGAACTAAACATTCTATTTGTAACTGACATGACAAAAGCCCCACTGAATCATATCCTAGGGCAACATTCTCTTCCCTCAGTGTGCCTACAGGAAATCTTCAAGCAGGATATGAATACCATAGCATCCTTACCACCACTAAAAATCTCTATTTTATAATAGAGATTATTAATTATAATTAAATATAATTAATTTTTTTAATTAAAAAATAGTAATAATGAAAGGGGACCTGAAATTAAAGCTTTTTATACTAATTGCAGGGAACTTATAATAATTCAGTGAAAATTCATCAGTAATGCCCAACCATACCAAAGAAAACACAATTTGATTATTACTTGTTCTAATCTTCTGTAAGACATTATCAGCCCTACGAGGTAGACCAGATCAAGAACAGAATCCACAGGAAGATTAGAGCTATACTTTATTGTGATAGACTATAGTAACAGAATCTTGCAAGCCTGATTGTGCTTTACCTCCACTCCTTCTTATACCCCAGTGAATCAGGGAGGCCCTTGCATGGGTCTCTTCCAAATACTATCTTCCTTTCCAGGGCTTAAGGAATATTTCAGCTTTCTTTGCTTATATAACCATCTTTGCCTATTTTCTTCAGGGTCATCTCCTTGACTCACCTCAGCCATCCAGTGCCATCTGTGAGTGAGACCTTAGAAATTGAAATAATAAATAAAGACAGTAAACTACAGAAAGAAGCTTCCAATTAAAACTATTGTTGTTGTTCAGTCGTTAAGTCGTGTCCGACTCTTCGTGACCCCATGAACCATATTGCGCCAGGCCTTCCTATCTTTCACTGCCTCCCTGAGTTTGCTCAATTTCATGCTCATTGCTTCAGTGATGCTATCTAGCCATCTCATCCTCTGCCGTCCTCTTCTCCTTTTGCCTTCCATCTTTCCCAGCATCAGGGTCTTTTCCAAAGAGTCCTCTCTTCGCATTAGGTGACCAAATACTTAATATTATAGAAAGCGTTTGGCCACGAAGAAGGGCGCAGTTGTATAATCTAGTGCTATACTAAATGATTTCTGAAATGTTTAATTGAACTTCCATTGAACACGTGGAACCAATGCATCAACAAAGTTAAAAGTCTCAGAAGGAAACTACCCCAGAGGAAGCTTCCTGGAACTCTCATGTCCAGATCTGACTGTTCACATTCAAAAGGCTCTATTCCAAGTTCAAAATAGCTGTCCTGACTTTATAAAAATAAGTCCGAAGATTGAAATAAATAGCTGTTTCGAATGGTTAGAACCATGTTGGAACACTTTTGGAAACAACCATTCTGAAAAACTGTTTTCAGTTCAAAATGTTTCAAATTAGAAACATTTTGCACACCTTTTTAAAATGGCTATGTAAGAGACCAAAGTTCTCTTTGCACTGGCAGCTAGCTTCCATTTATCAGTGATTCAGAATAAAAGAAAGTAACACAATGAATTATATTTCTAAAGCATAATAGTTTGGCTGAAATAAGTAGACCTTGGAAATGGAAAAAAAAATAGCTTTTATTTATAGCTTTTGCAAATCAAAACTTAATGCTCTGGGACAATGTTAAAGATGAATGAGTGAACATTCATTCTAGTTGCCAAGGTGAACTATGTTCCCATGATGAACTTGTTGTCTCCATAATACAGTAATTTATTATATTGTTACAGTTAGATCATAAAGACTCTTTTCTTCAAAATTCTACAGGTTGTTTAACAAAACTAAATGCCTACAAAAATTAACTTGGCATTTGTTAGTTTTAAATTGTTTTTCTGCAGTTTCCAATCTGATATAATTTGTTCTAAAGTAAAGTCTCCTTTCAGTTATGTCTGATTCCTGGTGACCACATAGAAATGTTCATGTTTAGTGGTAATGATAATGAAGAGATTTGCCATTGCCTTGTTCTGGAGTTTTTAAAAAAACTTTCCTATAGTACAGCCTAGTTTACAGCCCTGGGATTTTCTGGTGGCCTCCAAGTATAATCAAATCCAACCATGCTTATCTTAACCAACCACTGGAAAAAAAAATACACAGAACTGGGGTTTTTCTATCTCATTTCAATCTTCCCCCAGTAGATTTCATAACATTTTAACTTCCAGGCTGATAGCCAAGTTAATTACTGCAGAACAGTCAAAAGAGTTTGACTGTTGTCAACTGCTGTTGCATTTTAAGGACATGCTATGGTGGCTTCAGGTTTTTGGACTAGACCCCCTTTCAGCGGATAATGAAGAAGTTTGCCACAATAAATGTTAGTCTTTTGTGATACCACAAAACATTTTTCCATAATAGTCATTTTAAATGGTTCTTAAGCCATTGTAATAGGATGCAAATCTGTCTAGACGCAAAAGTTAAAGTTGTTCCCAGTGCAAACAACAGTCTCTAACCTTGATAATAATATTTCTTTGAACAGTTCTGTCCTCTGTCTAATTGTAATCTGCTGATCTGAAATGGGCTAATAAACATACAAACTCTACATTTTAATGTAGCATCTTAGTCTAAATCAGGTCAGCTTAAGTATAAAAGGGCCAGGCAAACTGATGATCTTGCCTTAGGAATGATATAAAACGGTCTTTGGGCCCTCTAGACACCTCGCTTTAGAAAACCAGAAATAATTTGAGCTGAAACCAGAAGTTATAAATCATTATGGCATTTATTTGTTTATAGAATTTATATATCCACCCCGCTCACATGTTGTGACTCTTGGCAGAGAGTACATCAATAAAAATACAAAACAATCAAAATAAAAAAAAAATAGATACAATATCAAACCAATATAACAAAACATGATCAACACAAAGCTAAGGCTGGTTATAGTAAATACTCACTATTGCAACAGAACTGGCTCATTTATCAGCCTGGTCCAATGCACAGGAAAAAAGATGGTTCCTGGTAGCTAGGTAACTTCTAGTAGCTAGAAGCAGGAGCTAAAATAATATCTATAACAAGGGTAGTGAAAAATGGAAGCTAAATACAAGTGTTAAACAATATTTCAGTGCTGAATTCATGTCAGCAGGAGAGTTAATTTTATCTTTTTTAAGATTTGTGCCATGTTAATCTAATCTAATGTAATCTAATCTATAATGACTATAATAAATAATCCTGATGATTTTTTGATTTGTTATCAGAATAGTTTTGTTTTGGATAATTACAACATAATATGCTTTGAAACAGCTTGGAATGCATCTCACATTAATGTTTTTATGCTATGTAATTTTGAAAGTGCTTGTTCTGTATCCTGATGTCACCTTGATATAGAAGTCTTACTAATTATCTTACTAAGAAGTAATTGTGGGCATCCATTACAAAATGACTTATCTTCTAAGCAATATATCTTAAAATCTGTGAACCTTCATTTGATGTATGTGTGTGTGTGGTGTGGAAAGGGAGACATTTTCAATTTTCTATATGAAAATTATCAAGGTGATTATTTCTTTAAAATAAAATATTAGAATGGGGTATCAGGAGACAGCATTCAGGAATAGTAAGATACCTTGCCTATATTACAGTGATAAACTGTGTGCAGCCACAATGCCAGGTACCATCTGAAGCTTTATCTAGGCCATGTGGCTGAAAGTTATCAGCCATGATATTGGAAACAGTTACAGGAAAGGCTGATAGCTCTGGCTGTTAGCATCCATCACTGACTATGCTAAAGTACCATTATGCCAGAAGGAAATGAGCCAGTTCTATTTTTTTCAGCCTTAAAGCAGGTTTTTATCTGGGAACTTCGCAGGTGTTATTTTTATTATTTATAAAGTGTCAATTGTAGAAATTGATTGAATACACATCCAGCCAGCCATAGCCCTATTCAGAATTTAAAATATGAAATTAGGCAAGAATGAGGCACAAGAAGAACATGATAAAGGAGAGAGCCATGAATTCATGACATTTTATGGCTATCGTAGGGTATCTAGCCAGGAGAAAACACAGGGGAAATCTTAGTGGAAACAGGGAATTCTGAATCATGAAAACTGGCAAAACATGGCCAGGCAGAAAGTGTCAGGAAAGGTAGAGGAGTAAGAGCCAGTTGAAATGTAAGTCTTTGAAAATGAAGTTCACAGAGAAGTTTTTAGTAAGAAATAAGCAGCAGAAATTACGGTGGAGGTAACTGTAAACAAGTAATGAAACTGTGTTGGACAGTAATCGTTTCACAAGCTAGTTCAGGGAAGGCTTGATATTCTTGTTTAATTAGCAAGAAGAATAATGTTAACTGCTGCATTTTAACAGGAACTGAAAGTTCAGCAAGAGAAAGATGGATGATTGCAGTAGTTAACGCATGAGAATGATTGTACTACAAAGAGCTGTGAAAGCCAAATTATCGAAGATGAAACTCATTTCTCCCCAGATGCCCGAACACCAAGTATTCCAACAATGTATTTCAATACTTATTTTAATCTAAAGAAAAAGAAAATAGCAAATCATACATTTCTGCATGGGTTAGACATCACTCAATTGAAGGCAACACATACAACAAAATAAAATTTGCTGTTGAAGCTGATTTCATATTTTTATGGAAAAATACTCTGTAACAGTGATCCACAACCAAGGTTCCATACAGTCCCAATGCCATGAGTACCACCCTCCGAAACCCTTCCCCAAATTGCCACCCAATAGTAACTAATTACTGTTAAAAAATAATTGGCCAGAATAGCACTAAATACATGTTGTTATTAAATATGCCTTTTCCATTTCTTTATCCTGACCCCATCTATTTTTTACAGTGTGGCCCCTGGCATGCGGCTGTAAAGTCCAATATAGTATCGGCTTGAAAAATACAAGATAGGAAAAACATTACTTGGTTTGAAAAACATGAACTTCAATGATTTTGATGTCAGGAATTTGAGGGGAAAAGATGTTAATCAGGAACAGCCCAGGGAAAGTTATGTGGACACTTAACTTAGGAACCGGCATTTCTTTTTCTCATGGCATCTTGTCCCTTCTTGTCATTTCTTAGACTGAAAGCTTAAGGGTAAGATCTACATATTTTGTATCATTTTGCCTATCAGATGGATGTATGCAGTACAGCTGTCTAACTAAATAAATGCTACTGTTCTTTATATTGCAGGTAACATATACAGTAAATAAACTGGCAGTGCAATCACAGAAACCCTTTTTCTATTGACCTAACCATAAAATTACCGTATTTAAAAGAATGTACATACAAGCATGATCACAAACCTCCTCAAGTCCTGTTATGGTGCCTCATCATAGGTGTGTGTGTGTGTTTCTGAAAGATATGAGTGATGAATGCTGGGAGTGTATACCAAGAGTATATATGCCCAACAGGGTCACCCAAGTGTCATGGGTTCTTTTTAAAATTGTAATCAATTTGATTAACTCAGACTCAAAAGATCCACCAAAAGCACTGGACCCTTAGATACTTGGATTTTTATATCTCCCTAATAAGGCTTAAGGAGATGTTTTATTTTTTAAGAAAACTATCTAAGATACAAAAGTGAAATATAAAACCTGTAAGTCTATATGTGAGTGTTTTCTATTGTCTCTATCCTATAGTCTATTGCTATTACTAATACTATGCAATTTTCTTTATACTATATTCTATTACTATTACTATACTACACTCTATACTATTACTTCTGCTTCTATGCTAATTACTATTACCATAACAATACCCATGCTCTATTACTACACCATGCACATCTCCTCTGTTCTCCTCCCCCACCTGCTTCAAGGTTGCAGCTTTACTGGCAACTCTGCCATGCTGATGCTGGAGAGAAGGCTCAAATAGGAAGGGAGGAAGACAGTACAGGTGCCTGCAATTGTTTCTCCACAGCCTGCTTGTCCACATCCATATGAAAGTCATCCCAGCTAAAGCAAACAGGCACCTATACTGGGCAGCTGGGATACAGAAAGATGCTCAGGGAGGAGAATCACTTTAGTGACAAGGACAACAGCATACTATACAGCAGCAGGCAAAAACAATCCTGCATTTTACAAAGGATAGACAATCCAAAGTGATTGGCAATATAGAGCCAAATTATGGACTTTTCAGTCACATGGCACCCAAATATGCTACTGAAGATTTCTTGGAGTTTCTGGTGCTTGTGGCATGGCTAGGTTAAAGCCTTCAGGATATGTAACTGCTGATGTTGCCATGCAAGAAAAGAAAATCCAAAGCTGCAAAGACAGGATTACAGTCAGAACATGGAGTGTATGAAGCAAGAATATGGGAAACTCAACGCGGTAAAAGAGGAAATTAATTCACTACTCATTAACATCTTATGCAACAATGACCTGAAATGGACTGACTTTCAGTCAGAAGATCATACTGGTTATTCTTCAAGGCACAAAAAACAAAGAAAGAATGGTGTTACTTTCTTGGTCAGGAATCATATAGCAAAGACAAGACTTGGGTACAATGCAGTCAATGAACAAATAACAACAATCAGACTTTGTGGACAACCTTTAATATGATGGTTATCCAACTTAATGCTCAAATCACTGATTCAGAAGAAGATAAGGTGGATGAGTTTTATGGTTAAGTTCAATCTGAAATTGACAGAACATGCAAACAAGATGCACTGCTTGTGGTTGGACACAAGAAGAATTAATGGACACAAGTTTGACATCTGGACTCAAAACAAGGACAAAGTAATATGAGAGCATTTCAGTCTCCCAGAACACTGCATAGCAGCCCTCAGTTCTGGAAAAGCAGGACACTAACTGCACTACCAAATGAGAAACTGTTGAAGTCACATATATCAAAAGGTTTGAGGCAATCTCAGAAGGTCTTAACAAACACAATGGGTTTTTAACATATTACAGTTGTTAATTGATAAGGTATTTGCAATCTGTCTCACATGTAACCTGCACCTCACAAAAATCTATGCCTTTTAATAATGCTCGTTAGTCAAGAAAAGTGCTACCAGACTTCTGATTTTTTGTCCCCATAGACTAATATGGCTTTCCTCCTATCATGGACAGATAGTAAGTGATTCAAAAAGATCAAAGAAAGATGGAAGAATATACTGAAATTCTGCGTGGTAGAAATGTCAACGTCTTAGAAAATATTCCCTATTTACAAGAACATCTTATGCTAGATGATGAAGGTAGATCAGTATTTCAGACATTATCAAATTGGAAGGCAATAGGGATTGGTGGAATATCTAGAGAAATATGGCTAGCAACTGAAGAATCTGTAAAGGTTCTAAGCAAACTATGCCAACAAATCTGGAGAATGACACAGTGGCCAACTGATTAAAAGAGGTCAGTCTACAAACCAATATCAAAGAAAGGAGACTTAAAAGAATGTGCAAACTATTGTACAATATCCTTATTTTCACATCCTAGTGAAGTAATGCTCAGGATCATCCAAATGCAGATTAGAGCCCTACATGGAAGGGACATGTCAGATGTTCAAGCTGCTTTCAGAAAAGGCAAGAGGAACAAGAGATATTATTACTGATGCACTCTGGATAAATGAGGAAGCCAAATAATATGACTTAAAAAAGAAATCAATGTGTGCTTCATTGATTATAGAAACTGCCTTTGATTGTGCTGACCATGTCAAGCTGTGGAATGTCCTTAGGAAAACTGGAATCCCAGAACATTTCATTGTACTTGGATGAAACCTATGCGCAAGTCAGGAAGCCATAGTCTAGACAGAACATGGCAAAACAAACTGGTTCATGGTTGGCAAAGGAGTAAAATAAGGCTGTAAACGTTCTCCTTATTTATTCCACCTGTATGTTGAATATATATTGAAGGAAGCTGGATTCATGAGCAGAAATGGGAGTCATGACAACAATCCTAAGCCCCCAAGTGAATCTATAGTAGAGTAAAGCAGAAGAAATTTTGGAAAGCCCCATAAATCAATTGAAATGTTGTGACATAATCTGAAATGAGCAATTCACACGTGCAGCACCAAAATATCAATGAATTGAAGCAGTTCTGAAAATACCTCCAAATCAAGAATGGGATTGATCAACAGCTACAAGGAATGAGCTAAAGTAAGAGCCATTAAACATAAAGCTTCACATATTTATTATAACACAGACAGTGAATGTTGGTTTAATGTGTTCAATAAAGTTGGGATGCAAGACATTGTTTTGTGTGCCATTTGTTTAATCAGAACCAAACTGTTAATAGGATTTAGATGAAGTTCAGATGCTATTTTAGGTCACAGTACAGCAGGATTAGACATATTTCTAAAGGATTCACAAATGTTCTCTTACCACTGTATGTTATTGGTTGGATTTCATGTTTTAGAAGGCCCTGTATAGTTAGGACTTCCCCTTTGGGGAAGGCATACTTTCCCCAAAATGTACTATACCTGAGAATTATACTTTGTGTGGATGCTAGAGGGAGCCTATACTTTTTCCTAAAGACCAAGCTAGCAACAACATTGTCTGCTTTTTAGCAGTGGATAAACTCTGGGTGGGGGTGTTTTATTTTTGCATGTACAATGATCATATCCTGGCCATGTCACACTGGTCTTTGGGGAGGGAGGGAGGGAGGGAGGAAAGGAAGGAAGGAAGGAGGTTCTGATTATTGTATAATGGTTATTGGTGTTTTAGGATGTTTAATCATTTTTTTAAAAAAATCATTGTATTGTTTTATATATTTCATGGATTATAACTAATACTGTAACGGCTAGGCTATATAAAATGCAATGTAAATCAGGAATATTCTGTTTTTCCCCTCCAAATATTTTGTTTTTTTCCCTAGAATGGGCCAATTGAAGTGTTCCAGTAAGATGTTCAGGATTTCCAGAAATGGCTTATCCAGAATAGGAAGTAGTTTGCAGTTTTCTGGCTGCATTAGGACCCAAAATATACAAATGGTACATTTTCCGTATCTCTGGTAGTCAGTGCTAATGGTTGATTTTATAATGGTTTTTCCCAGGCTGATAAAGATTCTGGAGATCACTGTGTAAATAACCACCTGCAAGCTCCTTTGTTATCAGTGAAAACCCAGCAGTTCACAGGTAGTCAGTCAAAAAGAAAATAAAGCATTCTCTGACCTGCTGTCCTTTGGGCCATGTATTGCTTATAGATTATTGCACACTGGATAACTGAGAAAACCAAAGAATATAAAAAAGAAGTCAGTATATGCTTCACTGATTATGGAAAAAACACTGATTGTGTCAATAACATCAAGCTTTGGAATGTGCTTAGAAAAATAAGAATCCCAGAACATCATATTATCCTGATGCAAAACCTATACGCAGGTCAGAAATATGGCAAAAGAGACTGGCAATTGAGTCAGACAAGGCTGTATACTCTTCCCTTATTTATTCAACTTATATGTTGAATGTATCCTAAGAGAAGCTGGATTGGGAAGAAGATGGACATAATTTTAAAGTTGGAGGAAGAAACATCAATAACCTGCACAATGCTGATGGCACCCACTTTGATAGCCAAAAATGCAAAGGATCTGCAAGCTCTAGTAATAAAAGTCAAGAAGCACAGTGAAAAAATGGGACTAAGATTAAATATAAAGGAGGTATGACAAAAGGTACACCAACCAGTCTTAGAACTGACAATAAAGTTACTAAAGCTTTTGCCTTTTAGGTTCAACTATCTACAGCAAAGGACCCAGCAGTCAAGAAATACATTGCAGACTAGCACTTGGTATGGTAGCGATGAAGGCCTTGGAAAAGATATTCAGATGCTGGAATGTGTTTATACCTACAATGATCAGAATTGTGCAGGCAATGATTTCCCTGTGATACTCTATGGAAGTGAAAGTTGGACTTTGAAGAAGCAGGATTGTCTCTTTTGAATTTTGGTGTTGGAGAAGACTACTGAGAATACTGTGGACAGACAAGAAAATAAACAAATGGATCATCAAACAAATCAACCCTAGAGTTTTCACTCAAGGCACAAATGACAAGGCTCAAATTGTCCTACTTCAGACACATTATGTGAAGACCGAGCTCTTTGGAGAAGTCTATAATGCTGGGAAAGATGGAAGGAAAAAGCAGAGGACAACCAGCACTAAGATGGATGGACTCAATTACAGTGGCGATGGGTACACCATGGAAGACCTGGGGGACCAGGTTTGGGGCAGATCATCCTGGAAAAAAAATCTATCTATATGCTTGCTAAGAGTTGTCACCAGCTTGATGGCACATAATCAGTCAATCAATCAATCAATCAATCAATCAGTCAATCACTTTTAGATGGGAAATAGTTCAGTTGTCAGAATTCTCATAATCCCAAACTTTCTGTCTCAATAAA
This sequence comes from Liasis olivaceus, assembly GCA_030867105.1. Lineage (NCBI taxonomy): Eukaryota > Metazoa > Chordata > Lepidosauria > Squamata > Pythonidae > Liasis > Liasis olivaceus. The sequence goes on from CM061348.1 coordinate 49,710,526, forward strand.
TCTTGCTAAAGAGACTCTGAGAATTGTGCTTGGAAGACAATCTGTTTTAGTTTTAGGCAGACACCAAGAACCTGGCAGATTTTCTCTAATGTACTTGGTACAGACTATTCTTCACAATTTATTGGACTGACTTATTGCATGTTATTTTTAATTATTTAAAACACCTGGGATTTGGTTTTATGAAGAACTGTCCACAAATTCAAGCAAGGACAGGTAGCTTAGTGTCCCACCCCTATAACAGAGGGAAGAGGAAGGACCCAAGGCAAACTTCTCCATAGCAGCCCTCTTGCTTTGAAACATCTTACCAGACACCTTCCGTATCAGCTTTCTGCACAGCTGTTAAGACAGTCCTGTTTTGGAACTTCCAGAGAAGCAATGGTGGACTGAAGATGGCTCTGTGGCCACAGCTGAAAGAGGAGCCGGTGAATAGATCAGCTCTTCAGAACTCCTCTCTGGTTCAAGGAGAGGACTAGGATCACGCACAAGTTTACATACAGAGGCTCCCCCTGAAGAGCTTGTAAAATAGCAGTCTCCAGCAGGTTTTAGAGCTCTGGGAGCCAGGAGGAAAATCATTTTGCCTCAGCCGGGGTTCAGCACCTTTAAATGGACACTGAGTTCACCCAATTCCTCTCTTAATCACCTTAGGAAATTGCTTGTTATTGATTTTTTGGATGTTAAGAACCTTCAGAAGGGCAAGTTTCATTATGCTGGAGAGTTTCCTTCTATCCCTGATGAAAGAAGTTTCATAAGTTTAAGGATTAAAAAGAAAAAAAATATTTGTGAAAAACAGCAAAAGGGGGACAAGAAGGTTGATTTTGGAAAGTTAAGGGGCCAGATGGACTTGAAAGAATATTTCCTGTGGGTTGTTTATAATTTCATAAAATATATATATGAAGATTTTGAAATTAACTGTAAGAAATCCTCCCGTGGGAAAGTTTTGTTGATTGGAAAATAAACATATAAGAGGGGACTTTGAAGGTTGATTAGAGGGAACCAGAGTGTGATGGAATGGAATTATGAAGGCCACACTCAGGGAGGCAAACATCCTCTTTCGTCTCCTGAGGAGCGAGGAAGAGATAAGAGGATGAGGTTGGCACCTCCCTGAGGAATTCACTCTGTTTTCACAGCTACTGTGGGAACAGAGTTTCAGTCTGGGAAGATTCTTGATAGAGGTTGTAGCTAATAAACATTGCTGAACAGAATTTCCATGGTCTCCTGGAGTTCTTAGGGCTAGGCCTGACACAGAGAGAACTAAAGTTTATAATTAAAGGAGAAGAGATCTATTAATACAATGGAGCAATATATATATATATTTTTGTCTGCGCTCAGTCATTACTGACCCTGCAGTGACTGCCTGGACGAATCCTTGCAGTTTTCAAGGCAATTGTTTTTCGGAAGTGGTTTGTCAGAGCCTCCTTCCTAGAGCATAGCCCAGCTGGCGAGCGCAGGAGGCGGGATTTCCGTTGCTTTGCGCCCTTTTCGGGCGAGCGCAGTTTCACACTTACTGGCAACTGGTCCCGTCTCTCTGTGCAAGGCGCTGCCAGCATTTTTCCTCCCACCGGAGTGAGAGTACCCATTTATCTACTCACGTAAGTTTTCGACCTGTTGGGTTGACAGGAGCTGGGGAGGAAACAGGGGCTCACCCTGTTAACGCGAAGGCTGGACTCGAACCGCCGAAGCGTCAGCCATTTCTGGCCGGCAACTTTCAGCGTCATATAATTAAAGGAGAAGAAATCTATTAATACAATGGAGCAATATTACTTGAGTATAAAAGAAATCAAGGATATTTGGGAACAACGTACCCAGAAATTACTCTTAAGATTGTCTGCCACTATAAAAATGGATTTAACAGAGGCTACAGAAGAGGAACAGATTTTAGTGGACATAATAGAAACTGAAGCTGATGTGAATGTGGATCTGAAAATTGACTTAAAAATGCCTGATTACAAGAGTGATATATATTAAAAAAAGCCACATTGGATTTATAAATGAAACCGGCTGATGTCATAATAATTAAAGGGGACATACAAATAATAAATCAGAAGAGTGACTTGGATAGTTTTCTTATCTTGGATTTACAAAAGAAACATGTTAAACTAGCAAAGGAATTTCTGAGAGGAGACACAGAGAAAATGATTGTGGGACAATATTTTAAGGTATTAAAGATCAAGCTTTTAAAAAGTAAATAGAAAGAATATAAAGTGTATTTATTTGATCAGGGTTAAAATATATATGTTGTGGTTTCTGGTAGCTCTTTATGGATTTTTTTTTAGCAGGACTGAATGACAAGGCTTTAAAGATTTGTTTATAGATAACAGATATGGGGAGATATTTCTTTTGCTTTATGTTTTAGAGAAAGTGATAAGTTGGAATATAAAATGGATATATTTGATTAAGGTTAAAATATGTAAGTTATTATTTCTGGTTGCTCTTAATTGAATTTTGCTGATTATGACTGAATGAGTTTTTTACAATTTGTTTATTGATAAGAGATGAGATATGGGAAGAAGAGATTTTTTATTGAAATATTAGTGAAGGTGTTAAGTTACTGAAATTGTATATACTTATCTGGAGAGAGGGGGGAATCATTCTTTTTATGTCTTCTTTTCATTTTTTTTCCTCTGTACCTTTTTTTTACTTTTTATATTCTTCTTGCCTTGTATTAGGTTTTTTATCTTTGTATTTGTAAACTTTAATAAAATTATTATTAAAAAAAAAGTCCTGTTTTAGTAGGCATTAGGTGACTGATGTATTAATTCTCTGAGTATTTGCAAAAGGGCTGACATCTTTGTATTCTGTTGACTAATGTTGATACACACGCAAAGTTATCTTATAAACCACCTAGGGTCCCTGGAAATGGGTGATATATAAATTCTTATAAATAAAATTATCAATAAATTAGCAAATAATAGCTTTTTCCCTGGATTTCTGGGTTGCCTTAGCTGAGGGGAAACCAAGAGGAATGGTGTTGCAGTGGCTGCAGTCCTTTCTGGAAAGACGAATGTATTTATTAACGTTGGTTAAGTCTTCCTAATCTCATGGTATTTGTTTGGCTTTGCTGTGTCTTACTGTTGTTGTTATGATGGTTGGTCGCACAGTCAGCCAGATGTTTAGACTGGATTTGGCATTTTTATCCACCTATCGAGTCCTTCCCAAGGACCTGGAATAGGCAGAAGTTGTTTGATAGTGTTAAAGGTATTGTCACAGGATATAAGGTGTTCCAAGTAAAGCTGCCTTTTACCATTGACTGACGGTGATCTTGTCAATGCTGATGGTGTTCAAGCGGTGCTCCAGATGTTTTGGAATTGCACCTAGGGCACCTATTACTATTGGTACTATCTTTGCTTTCTTTTCCATAGTCATTCTACTTCTATTTGCAGGTTATATTGTGTGATTTTCTCCAGTTCTTTCTCTTCTATTCTGCTGTCTCCAGGTATTGCAATGTTCAGACTTTCTTATCAACAACTGTTAAGTCTGGGGTGTTGTGTGGCAGGTGCTTGTCTGTTTGAATTCTCAAGTCCCAGAGCACTTTTGTTTCTTCATTTTATATTACCTGGTCCATTTTGTGGTCCCACCAGTTCTTGCTTGCAAGCAAATGGTCTTTCTTGCAGATATTCCAATGCACCATTGTTGCTACTGTGTCATGCCATTGTTTGTAGTCAGTCTGTGTGAACTACTTCTACATCATCATCATCATCATCATCATCATTATTATTATTATTATTATTATTATTATTATTATTTTATCCAGCCTTTTATATATAACTCAAGGTGGCAAACTTAGCTAATAGTCCTGCCTCCTAGTTTCCCACTACAACCCTGTGAGGTGGGTTGGGCTGAGAGAGTGTGACTGGCCCAAAAGTCACCCAGCTGGCTTGCATGCCTAAGGGAGGCCTAGAACTCACCAGCTCCTATATCAATGGTTCTTAAACTGTTTGACCCAATTACCCCTTTTCCCAGTCTTGAATAATGTTACAAATAAAAAAGTCTTGTTTTACACAAGTATCTCAGCAGTGGCAGTCCCAAACTGGATCAACTCACAAACAAGCAATTACAAATTGCTCCATTACCCCCAGGATATGACTAAATTATCCCGAGTTTAACAATTGTTCTATATGGAAATTCTGGGAAAAGTCAGAAATTTGGCTTGATCTCATTTCTTCCAACTGATCTTAGTACAGCTATGGAATTCCTAAACAGGCGTGCAAAGCAGTTTCAGAATGGATGAGCAGAACCAGAGGGCAGGACCAGAACCAATAATTAAAGTTAGATAGTAGGAGAATTGTCAACTAATGGATAGTAGGAGAATTGCCAGCTAATGGAATAGGCTGACTCCTGAACTGGCATGGTCTTCTTCACTGGAGGTCTTCAATGAAGCTGCATACCATCTATCTGAAACGTTTTAGCAAATCTTGCACCAAACGGGGTTGGACCAGATGAGGTTCATTCCAACACTATAATTGCTTGATTTTTTGTGAACCTTGTGTTATTTCAAATGCATTTTAAGTACCAATTAGAGCTCTCTCTATATTTTTCAGTCTTGTAAATCTTTTATCTTGAGCTGTGCCTTAAAGTTACAAAGGTATTTTAAATGAATGAGTTGAGCTCATTTTATAGAAATAATGAATTTACTTACACACAAAACTGCATGGAATTGCTTAATGTTTGACACATTATTGTGCATGTCTTAGGCACTGAATATAAATGGAATTCCTAGTACCTCGTAATACCTTCACAAACATAAAAAGAGAGGAATTGAGGTGCGCTCCTTCGCAGAGCAGGGTTCATTTTATCAGGTGCGGTCACGGGAATCGAGCTTGACGTGAGGGTCTCTGCACGTACAGTAAACATTAGCAATCCTACGCATACTTATCCGGCAGGAAGCCTCACCGAGCGAGGCTTACGCTGTTCAGGCGGACCGCGCGGCCGCGAGAAGCCCGCGGCTTTCCAGCCACGGAACGCTCGCTTCTCCTCGAGCCCCAGGGATTCCTCCCTCCCCCGCCCCCTCCTTCTCCTCGCTGCTCTCAGACCCCCTCCAACTCGCATCCCTCGCAGCCACCCGCCACTCACGCGGCCACCCCTCCTTCATTTCCGCTTGCGCGGCCGCGGCTTGTCCAATCCTCCTCTCCGCTTTCTTCCCGCCTGTCTCGCCGTGCGCATGCTTGGGTTATGCAATAGGCCCCGCGCCCTCGCGTCCCAGCTGCAGGGCGGCGGCGCTGGGGCCGCTTTGATTGCTAGCAGAGGCTCAGTCGAGGGTGGCGGTGGTGGTGGAAGAGGAGCAGGAGGCGGCGGGGGAGACGGAAGGGGGAGCTGGCCCGGCCCGGCCAGCCTGCCCTCCCGCCCTGCCTTTCAGGTGGAACTGGAGAGAGGGGAGCGCGGGCCGTCGGCCCCCAGCCAGCTGCCCTCCAACTTGCCCGAGCGAACGAGCTGGCGGGCGGCGGCGGCCTCGGCACTCCGGGCCAAGTCCCGCCTGTTCCGCGACGGCGAGTGGGTTGGCTTCCTGCGCGCTGTGCCGCTCCCCCTTCTTTTCCTCCTTTCCCTTCCTCCTCCTCCCTCCCCTCCTGCTCTCTCTCGCTTTTCCCTCCCTCCCTTCCTTTCCCCGGCAGTAGGAGCCGCAGCGGCAGCAGCCACAGCAGCAGTAGCCCGGATCCCCTGAGCCATGGCGCTGTGAGAGCAGCACATGGCGGGCGCAGCAGCCATGAACCCCCCACTAATCCATACAACTCCCCCCTGAAGAGCCACCGTGTAACTGCAGCCGCCGCCGCCCGCCCGCCCGCTCACCCACCAACCAACCAGCCCGCCTTAGTTGAATAATATTAGCCAGCCAGCACCATCTCTGCCCGGCACTATCCATCGCAACTGCTCCTGCCGCCTCCACGCCCGGACCGAAGACGCTCTTCTCAGCCAGCACCTTTCCTGCGCCGCCGCTGCCGCCACCCAGTCCCCCGCTAACAGCCAGCCCGGTCCCGCCGTCGCCATGGGAGTGCAGGGCTTCCAGGACTACATCGAGAAACACTGCCCCAGTGCCGTAGTGCCGGTGGAGCTGCAGAAGCTGGCCCGGGGCAGCCTGGTGGGTGGGGGTCGCCAAAGGCCTCCCCAGACCCCGCTGCGACTCCTCATCGACGCCGACAACTGCCTGCACCGGCTCTACGGCGGCTTTTACACGGACTGGGTGAGCGGCGGGCAATGGAACCACATGCTGGGCTACTTGGCGGCGCTGGCCAAGGCCTGCTTCAACGGCAACATCGAGCTCTTCGTCTTCTTCAACGGCGCCCTGGAAAAGGCCCGGCTCCACGAGTGGGTGAAGCGGCAGGGCAACGAGCGCCAGACCGCCCAGCAGATTGTCAGCCACGTCCAAAACAAGGGCACCCCGCCGCCCAAGGTCTGGTTTCTCCCGCCTGTCTGCATGGCGCACTGCATCCGCTTGGCCCTCATCCGCTTCCACATCAAGGTAAGCGAGCGCAGGCAGCGGCCTGCTCAGAGGCTGCCCATCACCGTCTTACGTTCGGGTCCCCGGCTTGTTGCCTCAGCGCCCCCTTGCATGTGTCTCCCTGCCCCGTGACACCAGGGCCCCCTTGCAGCCCCGGTCTGCCTCTCGAGCCCTGTCCAGACTCTGTGCCCCCGCTTTTCGCTCCTTTTACTCGCTTCGCGCTGCCCCGGGTCTCTCGGGGGCCCTTTAGCAGGTGCCCTGACGACCATCGGGGGCCAACTCCTGCGCTGCCGTCCTCCTGTCCATTGAAGCGCCCCCCCCCCCCCCCGCGGCGGACAGAGGGGCAGCATTATAAAGATGGCAGCTGGCTTTTCCCTCCTGGTTATGGTTTGACTGATTCCAGAGGGAGGAAGGGAGGGAAGTTCTGTTTTCCCATATCCGCAAAATGTCGTCAAAAGCTGGCGGAGTTAGATCTTTGGGCGGGGAGACGAGGTTTCCTGGGATCCAGCGTGCTCCCCGCTGGTCGTTAATAATCCAAGGTTGCCCCCAAAGTTTGTATTGCGTCTGTCTTGGTTACAACTCTCTCCACCCCGGAACAGAGTAGAAATAAGTCTCCCTGCGTCCTCACTAACAAGCAGGGAGCTACAGGGTGCCCAGAGCCGGCATAGGAGAGGACTTAGTAAGCAAACTGATGTCCTCAATCAGTACAGGGATTTTTCTATTTATACATAAAGCTTTGAAAATCAGATGAGAGGAACCGGGAACATCCAAAGGCTCCAATCCACAGTATAAGAAGTCCTAATGAGTTGCTAATATTAAACGTTTAAAGGTGATGCTACAATCATCACTTTCTTTTCCCATTGTTCCTAAAGCTGGATTTCTGGTTTGTTAATACTATGAGTTTTTTGCCCTCTCTCTTCAGGCCTTCTGCCATCATTCTTAAGTACAGGTCAGGTCCCCATTCTTTCCCCATACAAATAGCATTATAAACTGTAAAGAAAGATCTTTGGTGATCACTGTATTTGGCTCAGGATTGAGAGTTGCAATGCCAATTTAAAACAAAATCCATCTGCAATATTTCTGTTCTAGATTCACCCTAATTAATCTTTTGAAGTGTGTCTTCTGTGTTCTTTTTGAAAACACCACGTTGTTCAGGTTGCCATTGTTCTGATCCTTCAGATTTGTAAAATGACCCTTGAAACTAGTAACCACTCTTTGAATCAGATTTATTTTTGGATCCAGCTATTTGTTTTAAGTACAATGACTTCTATCGTTTGTTTCAATCATAAATGGGAAGTTAGGCATTAGTTTGTCAAGAAAATGCATGTAAGCATGCAAGTTTTTTAATCTGTGATTTAGGGGTGAGGGAACTTGTGGCTTAAACTACACAAAAGTTTGAAGTATTAGACTCTAATAATATGGTTGTAAACCATTTAATTACACTTTTGTAAATGATATTAAGTTTTAAATTATTACTGTACAATCATGAAGCAACACAATTGTTATATGCAGTTGTGTAAATGTATATGCGAATTTGCTTTGATTACAGATTCACTTTCATTGCATGTAGATCAATGACAAGTATGCCCTTCTGATTCCTCCATGTTTTCTAGTGTGTTTTTTTTTCCTGGACACTTAAGAAGTATTGTTCTCATGATAATAGTTGTAATAGTATCATTTCATTTCATTTTATTTTGTCCTTAAAATGAATCCAGCGGTGAAGTAGCCTGCTTGAACTCTTAGTTCTCCTAAGTGGAGACTTTTGTCAATTTTATTGCATAGTTGAATAAATATGTGACCTTCAGCAACATGTACAGATTTGTAATGGGAGTTTAATGTTACTAGGCTCTACCTTGTGGCAGATAAAGCCATAGCTGTAGAGAGACAAAGGATCCCCCCACCCACCCCCCACCCCCCAGGATGGTGTGAGTTTTCCTAAAACTCATTTTTTAACATATTTTCAGAAGAGGATATTAAAAGTTAGTTTTTAATGAGTTCAGTGAAACTAAAAAAATAATAACTCTTTTCTGGAAACGTGGGTTACATTATTTTCGGATTGAAACTTACAGTTTAAGGCCTAGAATTCATTCTGCATTTTAGAGTGGCTGTGATACTTCAGACTAAGTTGCTAGTGGAAGTCCCTCCCCTTGTTTCAGTTGTAACTGGTAAGAAATTTAATAAGCCTACAAGTCGACAAATCTAGTGTAATGATTGGCTTGCATAAGTGACAGACATGAAGTGTAACACCATAGTGAACAAGTTAGATTGCTCTGCTCTTGTTATTCATCTATCAGAAGTGGAAAGCTGTAAAGTGCAATCATATTTCTCTAAATCAGATGTGACATACATTTCTAATGAATACATGATTGAGGCTAGAAATTCATTTTCACAGTAATCTTTGCAGAAAAAGAATCAGCAAATGTGATGTTCAAGTACTGATGTTCAGAAATTTTATTTAAAAAAATTTTCTTTCCAACATTTAAATATTTTTCTTGGAAATAAAAGCAAGTGTTATATTGTAATGCAAACTTCTAAATCCACTAGCAATAGCTCTTCTTATTCTAAATTTACAGAAAATTGCAGATGGGATATTTATTCCAATGTAGTAATCCTTTAAATATGATCTGGCTTAAGGCTATTACATCTAGTGGAATAAAGGTACAGTAAACTATATTAAAGATAATATTAAGAATATAAAATAAATTCCATCATGATGACAGTTGATGTTATAATTTAAATATACTAGGACTGTCGTCTGATTAATGAAGTAATAATTCACATGTTATATTGGAATCTCAAGTGCATATTTCTAGTAAATTGCATAAAGAATTGAAAATGTCTGTGAGTCTAAACAGTAAGTGTAAGAGGATCATGGGAAGTAATATTCAGAACACATAATATGTCAATACATGACACACTATTTATTTTAACTATGGGTTCAGATTATAAATACATAATGTAATTTTAAATAACTTTCAGTGAAATGCTCTGTTTATGTAAGTTGACACTCAACACTACATATTTGATTTTTTCCCCCCAATTTGATAGTATCCAAATGTGTTAGATTATATTTTCTGTCACCCATCTACCCTGGCCAAAGTTTGTATTGACTGAAGATGATAGAAGTTATAATCCATTACGTTTGAAGGGGATCAAATCTGGGAGACCTAATCTGTAATAAAACTATTTTAAACCAAACATTTAGGATATCATACACAATATATTTGCTTTTCATGATTTTAATATTCATAAATCTCTGGGGAAAATGTAATACAGTATTGGATTCTTTCTAGTGCTTCTGTTACTTTAATTAGCATTTGCTCCTAAGATTTGACTTACCACTGTTTCCCCCCCATTTTGGTTGTATGTGTGGGCATCTAGTCTGATGCTCACCGCCAACTTGGCATGCTTCTTTTTTCTGGGCAATTGAACAAACCTCTGAACAGAATGGTGACTGTGGGGTTTGAACTTTATAGTTTTACTTTTTAGTTGTTTTTATGGAAGATTAATACAAAAATATGACATTACGGAATTTATAAAAGGAAAAGGAAGATATGTGTATGGATATGTTGAGTGTAGGTGTGTTTAAGTGACAGAGATATAATGATCTAAGGAAAAAATCTCAGTTCTGTTCCCCATTTTTTTAACTATTAAGTTTTTCATAATGGATGTCATTCTGGGTTGAAATATTAAATATCTGGATATTTAAAATAGTTGTCCAATTTTCTATGAATTATATTGTATAAGGAAAACTAGGATATTAATATATTAATCAATAACATAAAAATCATAATAAGTCTCCTAGAAAAAAAGTTAGTGTGACCTGCATGATTAGGCAGGTACTACAAATACTGTTTTTCTACCTGTAAGATGTCTAACAGTCTAGGATAAAATCTAACAATTAAAATTAAATGCAATAAGTTGCAAATATTATTAATTCAGGTTCTTAAAAGGTTTGGTGAAAAAGTTGGTTTTAACTCCTTTTATGAAAGTGTGGAATCTAAATGTGGAATATATTTCATAGCTTTGAAGCAATGTAAGAGAAGGCCCCTGCCTGCTTGCCGCAAAGCTGGACGTCTGACAGTGTGGCATCTTTATCGGTGCTTCTCTTGCTGATCATAATGCCTAATCAGGTTATTCTGAAATTCCTATGGTACAAGAGAGTGGAAATTGAGGAAATGATAAATATGGCCTCAGGATCATCAGATGTACCCGTGCTGATGATCTTATTCTACCTAGCTATCTAGGTGTGTAAACTCCAGAAATGTTGATGCAGCTAGAAAAAAAGTACTATTTCTGTTGTGAGTGGACCAGCATTTTGAGGGAAATGGAAATATATGAAATACATAAATTTGAAATTTACAGACTTTACAGATGTCATGTTGTCATGTTGTATGACATATGCTTATAAAATGTAACAGTGGAGCATATCGTTTTATTAAATAATAATTTTAAATTTATTGCTAGTTTAAAATTATTTTAATTTTGTTGGAAATATAATTATAGATAGTTGAATTCTAAGAAATGTGACATCTATTCAATTTTTCTGGGTAAGGAGAAGCCAGCAGCCAAAAAGTTTGAAAATGGAAAAAATCATCACCACTGCAGTAAAGTGAAGAAAGTTTTATACTCTAATATATGCAACAAATATTGAAAGCACAGAATTTTAGGAAAAAATATCTGAGAGTAATGAAGGGGGAAAAAAGGTTCAGAATATATGTTTTGCTACATAAAATGTGTAAAGTCTTTCTGAATCTGAAGTACTATCATCAATGTTTACTTATCCTTTATTTTTAATCATTTTAATACCTTTTGAGAACTGAGATTTTGCCTTTTTTGTGAAAAACTTCCCTATCCTTTCTAGTTTTAAATTATTCTGTATAACAATTTATTTTGCATATTAAAGATTGTATTATCTTTTAAAAGCAAAATATTAGGAAATACTTCATAACCCTTTCTAAATTTTTCAGCTTTCAGTTATCTAAAACATGAAATAGCTCATTTTCAAGGTATTGTTGTTTCATAGAACACTGACCTAGTCCACGTTCCAGAGTCTTTCTATAATAAGTACAAATGGAATTGTAGGTGAATTTCAGGGAAGGCTGCCAAACCACAGGAGGAGTCCTTTGGTTGATCTAACAAAGGACTCTAGCACCTGAAGAGTAGGATGGGATATAATAAACCTATTAAGGCAGCTTTTCTCAAAATGTGGGTTGCGACACCCCTGTGGGGAGTGGTCATAAAGCATTGGATGGAGGGTCACTACATCATGCCTTCCTTGCAAGTTTTTTCTGAGCAGGGGCACTAGTTTCATCCAGTAGAATGCTGAATGTAAGGGACTGTGATGTCGACAGATGCCTGAGTGTTAGTTTTGTTTGACTGTATAATGTTTAGCAAGCTAGAACTTCATATTCTAAATATTAACTTTTTAAAATATATTAATGTAGATTTCAGTTTATATGTACAATTAGGTGTTAACTTTTAATATATTCTTTTCTGCATCTCCTTTTCTTTTCTTTTGCGTAGGTTGCACAAAGTATCGAAGATCACCATCAAGAAGTAATTGCTTTTTGCCGAGAAAAAGGCTTTCATGGCTTGGTTGCATATGATTCAGATTATGCATTGTGCAACATACCTTACTATTTCAGTGCCCATGCCCTAAAACTGAGCCGTAATGGAAAAAGCCTCACAACAAGCCAATACCTGATGCATGAAGTTGCCAAGCAACTGGACCTGAATCCAAATCGGTTTCCTATTTTTGCTGCTCTTTTAGGTAGGTAAAGTAATACACGGCAATCTGAGTGTGCATGTGTGTGTATATCCTGAAAATTTGTTAATGGGAGACTTGTATGTTTCTATATATAAACAGTGAATGTCCTGAAAGTTCCCATTCAATCCACATTTTAGCTATTTGGAAATCAGCCCACTTTAATTGGGAAATTGTCAAGCCCAAACCAAAAATTTCATACCACCTAATTGAATATATGGGAAATCTACATGTTTTTAAAAATCTTAATTTAACTGGATAAGACTTGCAGGTACAATCATTATTATGAAGGAATAAAGCCTACCAGAGGAAAGAGTTTTGGTCTTGGGTACTTTTAAAAATGAAGAGACTATGTGAAACCACACACCAGAGAAAGGGTTGGTTGGTTATTTATTTATTTATTTGAGGGAGAGAGCGGAATATAATTTTTTACTGATTTGCAATGGTAAAACAAAATCCCCCAATACTTCTATTGTTTCATTTATATAGGTATTTCTGTATAGAAAATTCTAAAGTCCTATAAAATAATTCTAAAATAATCTAAAATAAGATAAACATGGAATGCCAACAAAATAAAAAACATCCATTAAAATAGAAATCTTAGAAGGATTTAGTGACTAAGGAAGTGTGGGATTTGTACTGATTGGGCAGGCAGAATGCATGCAGCCTAAATTACTGTTTGGTTTCTTTAATTTTGCCATTGTGTAAATCCACTTTTAATGGCATAGTATTATGTACAAAACAGGCCACTATGACTTGTTCAATGAACAATTCTTTAAAAAATAATCATGGTGTACAGTTAGGTGTAAATGCCACCAGATGACACTTATTTAGCTAGAACTTAAAGAATTTTATTGACCACATTGTAGTTAGATGGACACTTAATGAAATGTTGTATTACAGTCCTACATATGAATTGTTTAATTCTAATAAAAATCTGAGTAGGACAAGAAATAGTGAAAGAAAGGTGTTCCCAACTATACATAATTGCCTAACCTAATAGTGTCAGAGGTAGTTACTAAGCAGCAGCAAATTTATGTACACTTAGACAGGCAGCTGAGATAATGATCTAGCTTGCATATAATGCTAATCAATATGTATTCTGCTTATATATAATTTATTTGAAGTTTTACACCATTCAAGACTTCAAATGGTAGTTTATTAAGGGCAATAAACCTTAATTTTAAATCATGGTTTCAAGCTACCTGTCAGCCTTATGAGATAGACCAGACAGGAAACACGACCAGATGAGCTAATTCTACTTTATTGTAAGATTACATTAACAGAATCTTGCAAGTCTAAAAGTACTTCTCTCCCCACCATCCCCTTTACAGCCCAGAAACTAGGGAGGGTCTCTTCTGAGCCTTTTGCCCCATCCACATTCCTGCTGTGGGCTCAGCTGCCTTTTATTTTATTCCCTTGGTTGCATCTCATTGCCCTGTCTCCCAAGGTCTTTCCCACATACCATTACACTACCTTGATGGATTTATTTATTAACAATATTTAGCCCATCCCAATCAACATGAACTCTGGGTAACAAGTCATGTAATTCAAACTATACACACTAGTGAAAACCAATAAGTAAACATACTAGCTATGATGGATTCCTATATTCAACTAAAATTACTTTAACTTGCTTATGAAATAAAAGGAGAGTTGGGTCTGGTCATACTTCTGGCAGAAGGATATTCCATTAAGTAGAGAGCACCACTGAGAAGGCCTGTTATCCGATCCTCACGCTGTGTGCCTTATGAGGGGGAACCTTTAACAGGCCCTCTCTAGATGTGCTTACCAGACAGACAAATTCTATTTTGGCAAGGCCCCCACAAATCATAGGAAAATAGCTAGTTCACAGAAGAGAAGTCAATGATGCTCAGAAAAACTTTTATTTACAAAACACATTGTACAAACACAAGTACATACAAAATAAGAAAAAGGCACTCATATACCCTAAACACAAAGACAACACTTTCCACTCCGTACAAAGAGAGTCACCTTACAAATACACTCACTAACAGACTCTTGTTCAGACTTTGGGTAACCAGTTAGGTATTGGCAAAAGAGATAGAGGGAAAACTCTTAATTCAGCTTAAATCAAATTTTGGTTTAGTGTTTGAATGTAGGCAAGCTGCCACCACAAAACTGATGTACAAAGACTGCTTTCAAACTATAGATCAGATCTTCAATTTTGTGTTTTAAAAGATGAAGACAAGAATTACAAATATGGTTGATGCTATCAGCAAAGACATTGTGGAATCTCTAGAAAAGAGGAGTGTGCAGTGTGGCTTACTTTGTGAATCTAGTTAGTATAGGGCTGTAAAGGCTCTCCTTGACTTTATGAGTTGCCCATAGCAGCGGTGATACTGTATATACTTTTTCCTGGAATAGTGACTCCATCTGGGTTGCTGAATTTAACATTAGTTATTGATATAATTCTGATTTAGCTGTTTTCCACAGGATCCTGAGGATCAAGAGATGTTTCAACACAGGGATTGCCTGACTGAGAAGGCAATACTGTACTGGAGTTGAAGATATCAGTGGCTCTAGTATTCCACCAAATGCAGTATATTGCTTCAGTAAAAGGCGGGGGGTTTATATAACTCATAAGCCTTGCCACCTCATGCACAATTTTATTTCTCTTTTAGGAGCTCTTGCATCAAGAATGTAGATTTCCATCTTATTCCTATCTCAATTGCTCAGCTTTGTCTGATTTTTCCTATAGTTGCTGTGTACCTTTGATGCCATGGTGGAAGTAGCCTATAGTATTTCAGTATGTTTTGATATGGCTGAAAATAATGATGCAGCAAAGGTATATTTGTTTCCCCAAATCTGGAACATCCTTGATAGTGAACTGCAATATATCTTGGGAATTGCCTTCATTATCATCGTCGTCGTCGTCATCTTCTATCAGTGACCTTATAATTACAGATGAATGAGTGCCTGGCCAGCCACTTAGCTAAGACCTCTGTTTATATTTTCTGGTATATGGGATGGGTCCATCTTTATTTTGCTTTCTGCACTCCAGTGCTGTCTCTAATCCCTGACCATACAAGTTCTTACTAATGCACTGTGAGAGGAAGACAGGATTGCAGTTAGTCTAAACATCTTACCATCTGAACCTACACTGTCTGCATCTCAACCTGCTGGCATGGTAGAACAACAGTACCATTATTCTGCTGAGGATAGCACATAATGGAACTATGAGCATCATCGCATGCCTGAAAGTTGAATATCAGCATTTCATCTTTGTTGATTGGCAGTGTTGGAAAATTATCTGTTATTTCCAGAAGTACAGGCGGATAGCATATTGGAACAGTTCCATACTATGCTGCCTATTCTATACTAATGCAGAACCATGGCTGAAATTTTGGTTTATCACCACCACAGAAGTAGGGATATTGGAAGAAGGGATCTTAGGCTTGTGCCTCTTATCTCCTTCCTCAGCATTGGTCTCAGTGCTGATGCTTTCTTCTTTATGAAGTTATTAAGGCTGTGAAAGATGCTTCCTCCCCTCTTTGCAAGTCCAGTATATAAGAATGCTTCTTGGGAATCTTATGTCTGTAAGGATTTCTTCTCCTGCCACTTGTATCATCATGGAGTGAGGAAAGCTAAGCATTTATTAATCAATTTATATAGCCGCCCCTCTCACCAAAGGCAACTCTGGGCAGTGTACAGTAAAATACATTAAAAATATATTTCCACTGATTTCCTTTCTGTGGCCTGCTAAAATGTTTACCCAGTTTAGAATGGTCCAAAAGCTATTCGGTTTTTGCTTTGGTGAACTATAGAAACTCTTCAAATCCATGTTCAATTTTTATTTTATGGTTGTTGCTTTTGTTGTGACAGAAGCAGAGTCCCTGATTTCACATACTGTAACTTGGGAATTATTTCATTTTGTTGAAGTGGTCCATGTAGCAAGTGATATCTGACGATCTAAACATGATTACTTGGAAATAAGTTTCAGTGATAGGGGTTTTACTTTCAGATAAACATATACAAGAATTAGAAGCAATATTAGGAAAAATGTAGATTTATTATTTTATGACTATTAACATAATGGAATTGTATAATTTGTAAGTAGAATTTGAAGGTAATCCATTTTTTTTTTATTCTATCAGGCTTCATTAATTCCAAGCACTTATTTTAAGTTAACACATATGTGGAGATTCATCTAAATATATAAACATACTATTTAAAGTAAATTACATACATATTCTTATGGTTTAAAAAAAGTTGTAGTGACCCTGATTTTAATTACTATAAATAGCATATTTAATTTTCCAGATACCGGTGTAATTTATATGGGCATGTATTGTATTGTATATTCTAGGTAATCACATTCTACCTGATGAAGATTTGGCTTCATTTCATTGGAGTTTACTTGGTCCAGAACATCCACTAGCCTCTCTTAAGGTACAATTTTAATATAATTTGTTTCATTTTGAAAAAAAATGGGATACAAATAATCCATCATATGAGGCATCTTAATATTGTTGGATGTTTCCTGAAAAATAGTCTACTTATTCAGAAGAAGTGACAAAGACTGATAGAGTACTACTGTGGAGATAACAGATTAAACTGCAGCTGCTAGCTTTAAGGGTTTTTTGTTACACATACACTAATAGGGTATTCTAAATACTGTTTTTCTAATTTCAATTCCCATTCTGTCATTCTAGAACCAGCAATATGTTTAGACCTTCTGGTTTTCACTTTTACTCCTCTTTTATTAACAAACAGTCTGAAAAAATAGAATATGTTTTCAAGTAAACTAGATATATTTACAAGCTTAATATAAAATTTGAAAGATTTGTGGAACTACAAATTCTCTTATGAAAATCCAAGCCCCTTCAAAAATTAAATAGAGCGCTTGTATGTTGATGAACCAGAGTTCATGAGTTAGGTCTTTGAAAGAACAATTGTGGATTGAGAAGAATGGTTTATTGGATTTGACTGGTTATACATTCCTTTTAATCTGGCCTGGTAGCTAAAAGATAAAGCAGCTAAATTAATTTGGTTAGATTAAAGCATTTGAAATACCTTTCCTGTTTTCTATAACCAACATTTAAAAAAACCACCAGCAAACTCTGGGGCAAGGCATGTCTCAGAAATAATTTGGAAAAAGTCCTTTGAACCCTGCATGAGCCTAGCATCTGTCTGCTGTTCATTAAAGAAGCCTGTTGTTTTCTAGACTTGTATGTGAACCTGAAGAAGTTGCAGCTGTGTAGGAATCATATTCACATTAACTAGTAGATTTTTTAAAGCACTGCACTTTTTTTTCCTATCCTCATTCAGTAACTTGAAAAATAATAGGTTTCTTTAATGAGTAGCAGAGAAGTGCTGGTTCTGCATAGAATCCAAAGTATTTTTCTGAATTATTTTCAAAATATGCATAGTCCTTATAAACACAGTTGGTTGTTTAAATAAAGCTTTCTAGAATTTTACTACTTTCTCAACTGGGCACATTATTTTACAGTAAAAAAAAAAATAGCACTTATGGAAAAAGTATAGCAGGAACTGTAGATCCATTTATGGTTTTCAGATTCTCCCATTCTTTCAATTTTTTATTACTGTTATCTTGGGTAAATGGCCATTTGTGTACTGAGGAAAGCATCCGTTTCAAGATTGATTTTTAAATAGGGTGTATGGAAAACACCAGTCATAATTATCATAATTATTAATTCTGTGTTAACATTACTTGGAAGTAAGTACTACTGATAGAAGTGGAACTTGATTTCAAGTAATTGTGTTTATGATAGTAGCCTAAGCAATCTATGGCTAATGTAGCATCACAGATTCTGAAAGATACTAATTTTTTTTTTAATTCAATTTTACATGCTGTTTACAAAAAATCTTGGAAGGAATAGAAGTACTGTTAGACCAATCCTCCAGCATTACAAGATCACAAGCATGACAAGCCATGGCATCACATGTAGATAGGCTACTACAAATCTGCATGCAGGTTGCTGCACTTGATTTTACTTTATATTAATGCAGTCATTCCTTTTCTGATCATAAGCGCCAATAAAATTACTTTCATTGGGAAATTCCACACAAATGTTAATTTGAAATACTTTATAGCTTATTGAAAAGGGGTCCAATGTGTGCAAGATTTAATGTATCTGTCTTATATATCTTATTGAGTCAGTAAGTTTTAGTCACCACCCACTAGCCAATAGCCCTTTCTTCTTTTGTAAATCTGAACAGATAAGAACACCAGTTCAGATGTCTCAAGATGGTGAGCCAACCATTTGCAACAAAGAGCTCTTAAGGCTGTTAACAAACCTGAGCAATGAAAGCATGTTTTGATTTCTAAGTAGTTTATTAATTTAGAGATTCAGTTAGAACATATAGGGACAGCTTTGTACATATGTTTATATGTCTCCTCTGATGTATAAAATGGAGTAGAGCAAACCTAATCGCAGCAAAGGGACATTTGTTTTAAGAGAGTTGTATCCTTCCCTAGATTACTTCCCGTAGTTGTTTTGCTGCATTTTACCTTGAGATCAGTTCTGATTTCATAAGTTAAACCTATGCCTGTCATTTATTTTAGATGTGAGCAAGGCAAATAAACAAAAGTAATGCCCATATCCTATATCGTTTTCATGTTAGAATGTTATACTATGGGGTCTTCATTTATGATTGGATATGTATTTAGAGATCTATATTTATAGAAGGCTGTATTTTTCGCAGATGAAAGTAACCTAGCAAAAACATGCCAGGTTGTAGAGAAGGCCTGATATAAATGTATTAATATTACAGCAATTCTTTTTTTCCGTTATAAAGTTAAAAAGGAAACTGCTAAAAGGAATTTATAGCACTTGTTTCATTCCATTGAACTTTCTTTTATTTAGGATCATATTGATGGTGAGAGAATATAGAAATATAAAATTTTTAAAAACTAGAAACCATGGGGAGTTGAGTTTTTAATACATTTGCTCTTAAGGAGGAAAAGTAAAAGCTTAAGGAAAAAAAAGTAAATGCAGTATGGACTTTGTCACTTTAACAACATGAAATGCATTATGTATAAATTTTAATACTGTTAAAATCGAAAATAAATATTCTTCAACCCACAATAATTATACTCCCAAGGTTCCTATGCTTATCTTTTTAGTTAATAAGAAGAAAATCATTATAAATATGAATGAATAACTATTTTTTTTTTAATACATGGTTTATTAGGTTATTTCAGCCCATTTATAGGTTGAATGTAGCTTGAGATTGGGATATTTTGATGGATTTGTTTGTGCTATATATATTCATTTCATTTATTTTACTGTGCTTTTATACCACCCAATAATGGAAGTTCTTTGGTTTGTTCAATAAAGTAAAAGTTAAAATCATAAATAAGAAAGGAACAAAAATTTAAAACAAAAGCAACAACATAAAACCAGCATATGACAGAAACAATAAATGGTGTATTTGGTTTATGCAGTCAGCAAGTTTACTCTCCCATCCATCTGGTCCCCCTCCCTCCCAGTACAACAGGGAGCTATACAAAATCCAATGTAGTTATTAACATGATTTTAAAAATAATAGCTTCGGATTTTCCTGTTTTAGTACACCTCAGAAGCACAGCACTTTTCTATTCTTTTATGCCATATCAATGTCAGCACCAAAAAAATGGCTTGATTCACGCATCTTATTAAATCATGTGTTTTTAGTGCCATATGTGAACACAGCCATTGTTGTTTTTAAACTATGATTTATGGCTTAATATATATTGTGTTAACCAGATCACTAAGCCTTGTTTGAATGGACTAGCTCAGAAGGAAGCATTAAAACAGCCACTATCTGATAACTGATTACTTCAGATTTTTTCATCCAGGATCAATAAGATTAGTTTTTTTTCTATTCCATTTTTATAAAGTAAAACTGGGTAATTTCAGTCTTGTCACTTTTGCTGTACAACACATAACAATTTTTCTACATTTTCTACATATAATGTGTTTCTACATCTACAAAAGAAAAACACATACTGGAATTTGGCAACAGCACTGAGTATTTATGAATATATGTTGTTGCTTAAGGATATAGAAGGATCTTACGGGATCTGAGCACTATTAGTGTCTATCAGTTTGGGATACTTTGCCAGACTCTCAGCACTTCATGGTGTACTGTAAATTGACCAGCAGTCTGTTGACACATACCTTCTCCACACTAAAGTCTATAAATATTTCTAAAGTAAAACATATTAATGAATAGAATTGGTGCTAACTTCTCCATCCTCTTACATTGCTATGAGGTTCTTTGTAATGGACAAATGACACTCTATTTTTAGCAACCTTCTTGTAAAGTACTCAGTCTAGCCCCTGTCTGATTTGGAGAAGCATGAAATAGCATGTATTGATTTCCATGCCATCATGATAAGATCATATGAATCAGAGCACTGCTCCTGATTACGGCAGTTCCTGCTGTTGTTGAGTTATTTATGGCTTCTTCAAAGTGCCATTCTTATTGTATACCAAAAACATTATATATGAAATTATGCAACCTGTATGTAGATTATCATGTAAAAGTTACACAAGCATGTAACCTTTATCTTCTGTTCTAAAATTAATCCATTTTGTCACTGGTTGTACTGTATTAGTTTTCCTTACTGTTACCTGCATTGGTATCCTTTTCTTTTTATATTCTGTTTAAGCTTCTGGTGACTCCAGAATATATTTGTTCTTTTGCTCCTCTTTCTTTACTATCCATTTTCTTATGTTGTTACCTTGGTTCCTCTAATACCTATGTTTTCTGTAAACTAAATATTCATTCTTTTTATGTGCTTTTATGGATTCCTGCTTCATTAGAAGTCTTTACCACTATAACATACATGTAACTCCTTCCATTATTTTTTTAAATGAACGATGGAAGTTCATTTCTTCACTGTTTGATTCTTCTGCTGATCTCTCACTGTTACCATTTATAGCCACTGCGTTTTCCTCGTGTGTCTATTTAGGCTTCCACTTAAAAAATTTAATGCTTAAGTTGCTGGTACATAATGCTATGTTTGTTTAGACACTTTGAGAAAAATTAACTATATATGCATTGTGGTGGAATACACATATATATGTATACACACATATATATGCAGGTTTTCTCCCTCCATAATGTCATTGCTGGAAATGGCTCTTGGAGCAGTGCTGCTGGTCAATGAATTGTCACAAGTCCCAGTGGATTTGCACTTAGAAGGCAATGCAAATTTCTCAGTTCCTTAATAGGAAGTATCTACTGTAAGATTTCATCATATCACATTGCGGGGGGCAGGGTTATGTTTTGTATCCTCTTCCATATTCAAGAAGTTACCTCTACAAAATAATGTAACATGAAACACTGGATTAGAAATCTTTCAAACCTATATCTTTGTATGCAGAATTGTTTATATGGAGGAGTCTACAGAACATGAAACCCACTATCTAGTGTCTGAAATAGTATGGCATAGTTGTACTAAATGAACTCAAGTGAATGTTATGATATGCTGTTTGTTGTAAGCAGGACAGGAAAAAAAAGTTGAATAAACATGTAATAAATAGGGAAAGTTATACAAAACAAGTGGATGTAGAGTTAGCCCTGAAGGATTCTACTTTCTATGTAAAAGATACCTTTTAGGAGATAATATAGTGAACGTGACAGTCTGTTTTTGTTTGTAGTTGGAGCATGCTTGCTCACTTATTTCTGTAGAAATGGAGAACCCAACATAACAACATTTTTGAAGTCCTTTATGTTAATTAAAGATTTTGAGATAAAGAACTTTTCAGTTTTAAACATTAGGAAATAATTTCTTTCTTTCTTTCTTTCTTTCTTTCTTTCTTTCTTTCTTTCTTTCTTTCTTCTCGTTCGGCTCTGCACTTCTGCAGAGTGGAAGAGTTTGCTTAGTGCTATCAATGTGCATATTGATTTAGAAAACTGTTAGCAAATAGTCTAGTCAAGTCTAGAGGACATAATGGGCTTTTGAAACAGGCAAAATAATATTTGGTGTTGGTGTGGTATTTAAATATACTTAGACCTTAAGAAAATACAGTCTTTGGGAACCTGCTTAAAGCACTTCTACGAGCTTTCAGCTGCAAAAGGGGTTTGCAATCAAATTTGTTTCTCATGCTCTTGAATCACATTTGTTGTAGTTTGCTTTCCTGTCTTACATCTTAGACTTAACAATTTTGGCTATATTCTCAGTAACCTTATTAAAACTTGACATTCATTTTAAAACCATCTAATGGAGCTTATACATTAGCATACTTTTTTTTTTCTTTGAAAGAATCTGTAACCATTTTCTTTTACATGATCTTCTCTGGCTGTGCTTTATGTCCTTTTTGAACTTCAGAGCATCCTCATTGTGCTAGCAGAACTTTTTGAGGTATTTCTTCTAGTAGTTATAGAATAAAACTATTCACTGCCTGTCTTTTTCAGCCACTTAATCTGCTGCTGCTGCTACTTTCTTTTGTGGACTTCTCGGTTCCAGTTACTGGGTAAAAAAATTAAATCTTCTCCAGGATTGCAGAATTCTCCTTTCAAACTTCCATTGTCCAGGTGTGATGTCACTTCCTCCACCATAATTATAGTGCTACCCAGTTAGATTTCTTTTTTAAAAAAATAAATCACTACCCATTTAAGTGTGCTTTGTAACTGACTGCTATGCTATTAAGTGCTTTTGTTACAGCATCTCTATGTTGTGGCTGTAAGAACTGTACCATAATGAATTCTGACTTTCAGTTCCAATAGAAATGTGTTTTCAGAATTGATTACAGTATGAAGTAAATCTAAAGTTGATGACTTACAAAAAATGTTACATATGACGTTGAATTTCTGATAACTGTAATTATGGGCAAAGTATAGATATCTTTTTAAAATTAAAATCAAAAAGAGCCCCTAAAGCAGTGAGCATTTTTAAGTGGTATTTCATTTAAAAAAAATCCCACATAAAATTAAAGGCCAGGGTATTCCCTTCCTTTAATCTGAGGATAGGAGTGACATTTATAAGAAGTTGTTTTCCCCTCATTACCACCTTGTTTTGGAGGTTTAAAAAGAAGTGACTTGACAATTAAAATTTTAAAACTTGTCAAACTATAATTTCATAATTAAAATACTGTTTTAAAAAGTTTGTATTAAATGCAGGTGGTACTATTCAAATAGTGTGTTTCTTGGTGAAATGGCATCTATAAATGAAATGGATTGATCTTTCTCCTGCGTCCTGAATGAAATATGCACTCTGAAACAGAATGTGGGAGGAAGAGACTACAGCAAGGAAAAGCTGTGGAAGAGTGGAAGTAACTTTGCTCAGTGTTGGGTATCACTCAGTGTGGCTTTAGGTTGTTTTTTTTTTTCCTTTTCTTTTCTTTGAAAAAATAATTTCACTTTATGTCATTAAATAGTTTTACATTATTACATTGACTGTTGAAAATTTCTTGTACTTACAAAATTTACTTTATTCTAAACTTTTATTAAACCTCAAAAATGTACTTATACTATTATTGATTTTTCAGTGCACTTAGTAATACTAATTCTACTTCTTAAGCATAAATTCACACAGGAATCACACAGTATGGCAAAATAGTTTTGTGAATGGACACCCATATAGGGTAAGATCCAAGAGTTCATTAGAAAGCTGGCCTTATTAGGCAGCTATCAAAAATACGGTAATACTCATCAAGAATATGTTAAAAAGTACTTCTGAATATGTGCCAGGTGACTTTTTGAAATGATTCTAGTTCTATCACAGTATTAAACATAGGATTTATAAGATTTTGTGGCTCTTGTGAGGCCCGTGTCTTGTATTTCTCTTAGAAATAAAACTGGGCCCCTTTTTGCTTGCTGATCTGGAGAGCAAGATATTTCTCCTCAAAATAATCTAATATTTTAATACCTCTTTGATGTCTTTTTATAGGTCAATACACTTTCCCTTTTTTGCCTTCTTTTCAAGTTAAGTCAATCTGAACCCCCAGTTACTGATATGAAAAACTAGGGGTCTTATTCCAAGCCCCCCCTTTTTTAATAAATGTCAGTAATATACCTCATCACTTAGCAATTACAAAATTAAGGCACATCAATTTAGCCAAAGATCACCACCATTGACAGCCTCCAGATTTTTTTGCCTTTTTCTTACTTAGCAGTTTACTTTTTTCTTTAATTCCTGCTAGAAGTAAACTTTTTTAAATATCTAAGATAAGACATAGTGATCAGAATTCTGCCTTTCATATGAAAGGTATTTTCAATCTTACTTCCAATAGTCTATTTATTCTTGTTTTCAATATGAGCCCCTTTTTCTGATAAAAGTTATAGTGAAGATAGATTGGAGAGTAATAGGAGCTGACAAAATCCATATATTCATATTTGAAATCTGGTATTGCTTAAGGCAAGCACTACTTCTAAAAAGATACACACATATCTGGCTTAGAAACTCTGTTATTTTTTATTATTATTATTTTTCAAGATTATGTAATAGTTACTTACTTTGATTTTGGCTGCTTTTTTCCACATTGATTTAAAACTTTAAAAAGTGGCTCTTGAAAAGAAATTGTAGATTTAGTGAATGACACAAGAGTTGGAAAAGACATGTTGTGCCAGTGTGGGAAATGCAAAGGTCTGTCTGAAATACCATGCATGTTTTTCCCTAGATGACCATACTCAGAAACAGGTCTAAGATTCATCTTTGGTTAACAGGACTGCAGTTGGCTTGGGGTCTTGAAGTTTGTTAAATTTTTGTTTAAACTCCTGGAAAATCTCTTGGTATAAAAGAGTGGAATATATGCATACTACTTTTCAACCATAATGCTGTTCCATAATAGTAACTTCATAATAATTTGTCTTTTTTACATAATTTGTATCCATTTTCTTGACTAAGCAACTCACATAAATGAAAAAGAAGAATCGAAAAAAATAAATTTAATCCCATCATTAAAAACATGATACTCATGACAGAATTAACACATACCCTGCAATATGTATTACATGAACTCCAACTCCTTGTGGAAAAAGCCAGATATTCACAGCTTTCCTAAAAGTTAGAGGACATCTGGATCTCTTTGGGAATATTGTTCCAGAAGGGCAGGGCTGCTGCTGAGAAAGCTTGCTTCCAGCTATACCCACTAATCTTTCATAGAGGGGACCTCCAGCATCCCCTAAATTGATCTAATACGACAGGCAGATTACATTTGCAGTGGTCCTTTGGGAACCTTGTCCCAAGCCACATAGGACTTTGTAAGTCATCACCAACATCTTGAATTGTATTTGGAAACTTAATGACAATCAGTATTGTTTTTCTTAGCATTTGCCTTGCATGTTGCAGGATCTGCTTGTTTTTGCATTATCCTTGCTTAGTTCTTACAGGAAAGCTATCACTGAATTATGGGACAAGAACTTTTATTTATTAGCTGGCTTGTTACAGAGCCTGATGCTAATTATTGCTGAGAAGGAGTGACTGGCCCAAAGTCACCCAGATGGTTTCTATGCCTAAAGGAAGGCTAGAACCTGGCTTCCCCTGTTCCTAATCCAGCACCTTAACTGCTACACTTCATTAACTCTCCAGTGGCAACCAGTGTAGCACCAGAATATTGGTGTTGAATTGTTAAAGTGGCTTTTATTTCACTAGCATGAGACCTATTGTATTTTGAACCAACTGCAGTTTTTGGGTAATCTTTAAAGGCAATTCTAAATAGACACAGTTACAGTAATCCAGTCTTGAGATAACAAGGGCATGAATGGATGAATGGAGCCCACAGGTAGCAAAAATCATTCCACAAAGAACCCTACCTACTACTTTATCCACAAACCCAAAAGAATCCCAGATGATCTTGCAAAAAGTCCTGATTACTTTATTTGATTATGTTAATGTGGGTCTAGATATAACAAATCCAAGCCTTTATCAGAAAAGGCTTGAAGGAAACTTGGGTACTGTCCTTCCTTAAGAGGGTGCCAATTATAATTGTAGGCAGATAATATTCTTACAATAACAGTTCTGATGGGCCAGATAGCATTCCGTTTATCAAACTATGACATCATGGCGCTTGTAGTTCCTGTCATGAGTTCTTTTTTTGAACCACCAATAACCAGATTGACCCAGACTCAATAAACACAAAGCACTGGAAATTTGGACAGTTGATTGGGGTTTTATATCTCCCCTCGGTGGCTGGGGGTGAGGGAGTCTTTTGTTTTACAAAAAGAAAGCTTACAAATAAAAGAAAGGAACTTGAAGACTAGTGTAAAAATAATAATAAAACTGTTTTCTATTTTTGTTCTGTCAAAGTCTTTACTTTTTCTTCATCTTTTCTCCTTGTTTGTTCCTGGCTGGGCCCGTTGATTCTTCACCTTCCCAATCTTTATTGCATGTGAGGGAAATGGCTTGAAGAACTTTTACATCACGCCAGCTTTGATGGAAGAAAATAAATGCCTTTCTCCCCCCCCATTTTTCTCAATTTCTGGCTGACTATCTTTTAGTTTGCCTCTTTACTTTGGCTCCTGGGCTCTGTTTATTCAGCCTATTCGTAGTGAAGTCTGGCAGCAGAGCTCCCAGGCAGCCATCTTATCTTCCCTCCTTCTGGCCTCCTGTCCAGGACTGCTGTTTGATTGGCAGCTGGGTTGCTTTGATGACAGGGGAGGGCCAAGAAGGAAATGGGAGGAAGGAGCACAGGAGCTTAGAACCTGCTCAGGCTTTCTGTCCTTCCCCAGTTCCACTCTTGAAAAGTAATGCAAAAACAGTGTGTGCAGAAATACAGTTGTCTGTCATATTTCTAGTGAAACAAATGGACTTGCTCAGATCTTCTCTAAGCAGATGGTTTCAGAGTCTCTCAGCCCCTACAACTTTGAGTTAATAGCTTTTGGAAAGTGCTCAGGTTAGAGTGTATAAAGTAAACAGTCACCTTGTTGATTTTGTTGCCTCACCAGGCCTGTAGATGTGATTATAATCTTCAACCTCTCCCGCCCCTGGTTAAAAACTGCCAAACTCCTTAATGCTTTACAACCTCTGTGGGTGAGTTAATAACCAAATACTATGGTTCCTGGTTCTACTTCTCTGACTAAAAAAGATAATTAGGAAGCAGAGTTCTGTAGAGATTTCTTTCCAGTCTGTTATTGTTAATAGTGTCATGTCTGCCTCCAGTTAATCAAAATGGCAGAATTAAGCGTGACAGAAGTTGAGACTAGGTTTACTCTGTAGTTTGCTCCTTGAAAAAACTATAGCACTGTTAACTGTTGCTGCTCTCCAATCCTCATTACTGGAATTACTGTATTAAAACATTTCATAGTCGCTCATGCTTTAGTCACTTGCCGTGTGGATTACTGCAATATGCCCTACATGGGGTTGCTCTTGAAGACTGTTCAAGAGCTGTGGCTGGTCCAGAATGCACTGACACAGGCAGCTACGGGCGCTCCTTGGTACACCCACATTAAACCTCTGCTCCATGAGCTGCATTGGCTCCCAGTGTGCTTCTGGGTGGAATTCAAGGTGCTGGTTATCACCTATAAAGCCCTCCATGGCACAAGGTCAGGTTATTTCAGGACTGCCTCTCCCCAGTTGTTTTTATCTGTCCCACTAGGTCCATCAGGAGGGAGATACTCTGGGTCTCTTCAGTTAAAGAATGTAGTCTTATGGGACCTCAGAAGTGTGTCACAGTGCCTCCCCTCTGGAAGACTATATCCCCTGAGATCAGGTTGGCCCCGACTCTTTCGTAAATTGCTGAAGACCTGCATGTGCTCCATTTCCTGGGGGATGGGAGGTTAGATGGCCTGTTGAGAAGTTTCTGTCTACTGTTTTGTTGGGTTCATCCTCAGTGACCGTTGTTTTATTCTTTGCTAATTTTTTTTAAAAATTAGCAAAGAATTTGCTTTAATGTGTTGTTAAAACCGCCCAGAGTAGCATTTGTGAGATGAGTGGCCATGTAAATAGATTTATTAAATGAATAAATAAATCTTCCAATGAGGCTAGATGAAAGTAAGATTTGTAATAATTTAAAAATGCAAAATGTTGTTTAGTCTGAACTATAGTAGAACAGTTGAATTGCAAAGGTAGAACTAAATGTGCAGATACTCTAATGTTACTTAAGGCAGTGCAAAGCAGTAGTTCTTTGTTCAACAAGAAATACACAGTTTCTTATCTAATGTAACTTCCTGGATCAATGCTTGGTCACAAAGTTTACCTATCTAACATATGGGGAAGACGGGGCAGAGAAAGTTGCTGTTTCTTTGAAGATTGCTATGTAACTTGTCACATTCTTAAATGGCAACTTTCAACATGTGAAGGCATGACTACTCAAACACAGGTTTTAAGTTTTGAATGGGCAGAAAAAGTAATCTTTGCTTGTTGCTGAATAGAACCACTAGTAGGTGATTTGGGGTCCTTTCTCCTTACATAAGGCAAGATTCTGATTACCATAAAAGATAAACACGTTGGCAGCTATAATTATTAACAGGTTTTTTTTTTTTCCCTGTGAGCATTAACTTCATGCTGGAGCAGCTGAACAGTTTTATAGCCACACTAAGCTGTTTAAAATGCAATCTTACAGTAGGCTATTTTCTACAGAGAATTCTTTTCTTGAGGGTGAATAGCAGTTGCCTTGCCACCCAGTTTTCTAACTGGGTTCTACTGTTCCCTTTGCTTTTCAGGTAAGATTTTGTTCTTAGGTTTCTCTCTCTCACATACACACACACACAAACACATTTCACACTGGAGTTACAGATGGTTTCAAGATCATTTTTACTTACTTAGTTTACATTCCAATTTCCTACCTACACAATAATATTAGTTGATGTCAGTGCTAATTTTTTTTTTTAAAGATGAAGTTATTTTCATAGGCATTGCATCAGAGTTAGAATTGAAAAGATTATATTTCTGAAGCATATCTGAACAGCTTATAGTCTGAATAATGGATATTCTCTGAATAAATATATTTTGGAAGATTTTTATCAAGTGTCAGGCAAATAGCACAACACTCATGTATCTGTCTAGTCAACTATTGTTTTCTCAAGTTAGCAATAGCTCTTCCTTCCCTGACCATGATGGCTAAAAATAATGGAAGTTTTACTCTTAACATACAGAGGTCACTAGCATAGAAAAAACATAGCATTGGTGAATATTATATTTGTAAATTTCCATCAATATTAAATACAGATATATTTCTAATAAATAATGTTGCAGTTTTCTATCAAAACTCACTTAAAATTGCACCTAATTTTTTTTTGTTAATTATTTGTTTTAAATGAATTTTAGCTATTCTTATGCCATATTTCTCAGAACAGATGTCAGTGTAGCAAACACAGTTAAAATAATTAATTATTGTAAGACCAAATTACTGAAATTAAGACTATCCCTAATAAACAGTCTTTATTACAATTAATCACATTTCCATAACGCTCCCTTTAAAAAAAAACCTTTCCCAAGGTACTTTTTCCAAATAACTACTTTAGGGTTTGAAAAAGACTGTTGATGACATTCATATGAGCTTTTCTTGGGTAAGTTCTTCAAATATTTTTAAAAGTTTCAATACGTACTTCACTTATTCATGCTATTCTAGCCACTGCCATGCAAAAATTTCATGAACGGGACATCATGTAGTGATTAAGCAAAGCAGCCACGCAACCAGAGTTCCATGAAATTGCATGGATATCTGCACAAAAAATAATATCTGTGATAGGTTGCTCATGTGCTAGTTTGAATTTGTTTCAGAATCCTAGATTACATGGAAGTTGGCACACAAATAGGGGTCCCTGAATAGGCTTTTTCAGTACTGTCCCCAGGTGAACATATAGCAGCCAGGATCAAGACTGACAATTCAGCCCCAGTTATTGGACAGACCTATATAGTGAATAGTGTATATATTGCCAAAATTATAGAAATTCTGGAAACAGAATTTTCTGCAGGTGTTGAAGTGAAGTCATGTGAAGTAAAGCCTTTATGACACTGCTGATAAAGTATATGGTATGTGGGAGGGGATAAAATTTAGTTTCTCCGATCTATTTGAGAATCATCTTCATTTGCAAACTTTGTTTCATGTCCTTTTTGTTTGTAACTTCTCAAAGGCAGCTTTTATAAAACGGGTTTCTCTGTACTGCATTTTAACACCAGATTGAAAGTGACAATATATATATGTATGTGTGTGTTTGTGTGTATGTATGTATGTAATTTCCTTTGGCTTCAAGAGTGCCCTCTGGTGGTTTTATTTAACTAAGGTAACACTTGTGCAAGATATTTTCTAACAGCTCTGTTCAACTAATAGCTACCACCTCTGTAAATAAAACTAGATTTTTAGGACTGAAATAAATACCAAGACAGCTAAAATAGGTCTGGGGGGCAAATAGATATAATTTGCATACATGTTTTCAAATTGTGAGAAAAAGGAGCTGGATGAGTAATCAGTTGAATGTGGAAACATACAGAGCCAAGAACAAATACGTTTCTTTGATAGTAGGAGTATGTTGAAAAAGTGTTGGTTCTGTATCAAGAGGTTAGTAGGTTCTGAATAGATTTCTGTGTTTGCCTTGGCAACTCTGAAGGTGGTGGAAATAATAGCTGGTTAAGATGTTACCTTGAGGAAGGAATGTCTGAAGACTTAAATTACCAAAACACTTCATAGAGTTAATTATAAATGCCTTACATATGGAATAATAAGTATCCTACAAAGAAGAAAGCTTTGTGTTTTATGAAGCTAAAACCAGAATGTGTATTTGTGTTTAGTGTTAGATTTCTCTTATCTCATATGAAGAAATGGTATTTCCTAATAAAATCCTTGAAAATTATCTGATTGGCAGCAGCAACCTAAGAAGACTACAGTGTTCATAGAAATATTTTTTGTATAATGCTGCAACAGCTGATCTATTATTTTTGGAAGGCATTTTGTACTGTTTTGTACTAAAGGCTTACCTCTTGAACTGGAACCCCTGTAGTCTGGCCTCTGTAGCATTGTACTATAAATATCTTCTCTCTCCCCAACTCTCCTTTGCTACGAAAGCCACTGCTCAGTTTGTTGTGGCTGTAGTGTATAGTATATTTGTTTTATTTAATTCTAAACACAGTCCTTTTCATTGCGATTTATATTATGGTGCAGATTATAGCTATTTCCAGCATGCTGCTGAAGTAGCCATACATGCAACAATGTTTTGATACCTTGCATATGAAATTTCTCTTAAAGATTTTTTAAAAATTGCTGTTACAGACTATACTGGTGCTAAAGCTAGACAATTTGTACTCCAGGGAGGCATATAAATATATTACAAATCATGCTAACCTTTAGCAGTAAGAGATGCTTAAGTAAAGAATAAATTTTATTAACCTAGACTTAATCCATGTTCTGAAAAACAGTTTAGGAATGTTAACTTGACCATAGTCATATAATACTAGTCTTTTGGTGACATGGGCATTTGCTTTAGAAGGAGGAAAGTGCTTATAAGTGCTGGTATTTGGTTTCTTTGAATACTAAACAAATTAATTTGCCTTATACAAATTATACCATTCATCTACGTAGCTTTCCAAGGTGTTAAGGAGATACTATCACAGCACTTCAATTAAAGATTGAAAGTGGTGGACCTTTTCCATGCAAAGAATGAATCACTGGGCTATGAGCAGCCGTGTAAGGCTGTTGTTGAACTTGTTTAGCTGATACAGAAGGCAGCAGCCCATGTTCTAATGGGTGTACATTGCTTGAAGCACATTATTCTAGTTATTAGAATAATGGCTCTCAAGATCTTACCCCAATTCCAGAGTATAAGCTTGATATTTAGAACTCTCCATTGCTTTGGGTCCATCATGAAGACTGCCTCATTTTCCATGCCATGTAACAATCTGTACAATTAACTTTAGCTCTCACCTCACTATACCATCTCTGTGCAGAATCCATATGACAGGGATGCAGAGAGAGGCATTCTTGGTGGCTGCTCAACCAGTTACGGAACTTTCTTCCCTTGGAGACTTGCTAAAGTTCATGGACCTTTCGGAAGCATTGTAAGATGTTTTCATTTGGTCTGGCTTCTAGTGACTGGGGTTAAGCCATTAGCAGGTTTATTAAAACTTACCTTTAAACGATTTCAGTGTAAAAGTAATATTGCTGGTTTCTGTGCCTTGATTTTTTAAAGTATTCTTATGAAGATCATACTGGGCAGAACTTTCAGTTTCAGTTTCCTGTGTCTTGAAATACTGATTTGGGACACACTTCAAGCAGGCAAGATTTATATTTAAGGGCATAGAAATACAATGCATATAATGTTTGAGAAGTCTACAAAAAAGACTTAATTGCAGTCCTAAATTTGTTTGTTTTGAAATCAGGTAGAATGTTTTCTAGGAAAAAAGCAGATATAATTTATGTTAGGCAATAGAAATAATCAGAGGTTAAAGCTGTACCTTGGGAAATATGAAGGATTGCCTCTTTTTATTTAATTATACATTTATTGCTCACTCAGCAAATAATTTTCTTCTGAGCAGTTTAGCAAAAATCAAAAAATATTGCAGTGAAAAAAATGTAACGTTAAAAACTCATAAAAATCAAGGCTATGTTTAATTTCAGGCCTTGAAAACGAGAATGGTCCTTGCCTAGCATTAAATTAATGACTGTCTAGGTGCCGGAGGAATGTCCAGAGTGGGCCATTGGTTCTAGCAATTCTCTCTCCTTAGTTACTACCCACTACATCTCATTTAGTGAAGAGTCCTGAAGAAGAGCCTCCAGTGATGATGCAGTGTTTTATCTGAAATTTTAAAAAGGTTCAGATGCATCACTGTCAGGTTTAGCCCAGGAAACTCCAGGAGACATTACAGATTCAATCCAGCAAGGTTTATTGGCTTCACTCCCGTTACAGAATCTTAGACTGAGAGCAATTCCCAGGGTCAGACTACAAACATCCTTAGCATTCCTCAGGGAGGGGCCAGTCTCATTCTCTTATCTCTTGTCCGCTCCTCTGGGGATGAGAGTCCATGTTTCACACCTCTGCTCCACACTCCCACAGTCACCTTTATTTGACAACTTTGGTGTGAGAGCTGTTGGCTGACAGGAACAACTTTCCTAAAGATCTCAAAGACAGTCTGGATAGAAAATTCCAGTTACATTTATATACATATATTACATCATTTGCAGAATCCAGTTATCATGGATTCTTTTTTGCTTTTTTTAATCAATTTTCCACAGCTTAATAAAATTGTCAGATAAGCATTGGAGTTGCTAGGTTAAAATTTTGAATCACAATTCTCCCTCTCCCTCACATTTTTGAAGCCATAACTATAAAGGGCTGTTATTAGCATACAAATGAGATTATTTATTCTTAGGTAAAATAACATTTTACTATAAGAAAACTGTAATAATTTCAAGCTTGGGTTTGTCAGATGAATATATATTGGTGACTACTTATTCTGGCACTTAGTGGTCTCTCTATTTGATTTTTAAAAAACATTTACAATACAATCCTGTACATGTCTGCTCAGAAGTAATTACTAAGTTCAGTGAAAGTTTTTACTCTACCAGGTAATTGTATAGGAATGCAGCCTTAAGGTTCTATTTTCCCCCCTTTTTTGAATAATTAAAATTATTTATGTTGCCTAGTCCAATGAAATTTTATAAAATATGCAGGATGATTGTGTGTGTGTGTGTGTGTGTGTGTGTCCATATCCCAAATCATTCTGCTTTAAATATCTTGATCCATTATGCTTCTTAGAATATGGGAAATATGTTTTAGGCTGCAGTCCTATCTACACTTACTTAAGAGTAATAATCCGATCTCTGCAGCTTGCTTGTAAAAGTCTGCATAAGGTTGGGATGTTGAAATAATATGGAAAATGGAGGAGGCTATTTTAATGGATATGCTCAAACCACCTAATACAAGTATTTTTTTGTGGAAGCTATGTAAGGAATTTTCTGAAAATTGCATTAATACAGTTAAAATCAGAAATGAAGTGAATATATTGTATTTATTATAGCCTTAAATATAAAGTGCTTTTAAAAAGTTCTCAATTGCCCATGCAATTTCTTACTAAATTTCATTCTGATTTACATATTTTACCAGCAGTTATTAGAAATAATTTGCTATAAGGGTTGCTTTGTACATTTTATTGTTGATTATTGAAACAAGAATAACAGTTATTGTTCAAAATGATTTAATTGGTGTTATATGGATATATATGGATTATCTTAATTTTCCATTGTCTCTCTGAAAGTGTTGAGAACTTTTGATGAACATATTTAGACTTTAAAATTTACATTAACACACCCAGTCTGAATGTCTTTATCAATTTTAAATCCAAGTTCTTCATTAGATAATTAACATATTTCTTGGTCAAATATCATATTCTTTAGTTGCTAAAATCAGTTAAAAAGTTTGTTTGAAATGAAATAGTAGAATCTAGGAATATGTGCTAAAATCTTTGCTCATATATCTACAGGAACTGCTTTGATTTGCCTTATATTTACTTGAAACTATTAAGCAAATTATATTAGCTGTAATTACAGATTTGTTGAACAAAGTGAGATAGTAATTTTGTAACAAACATGCATAGGATCCAACTGTTAGTGTCCAGAAGTTTCAGAAGCAGAGCTGATAGCAGGAAAACAGCATTTCTATGGGAGGAGATGAAAAATTGTTTAGGAGAGTTATAATTTGATAGTTACATTTTAAAGATGAACATTGTAAAGTTCAGGTAAGAGGAAAATGTCACTCACATAAGTTCAGAGGCTCTAATAAAATGCTGTGGCATGTCCTAGACTATATATAGTACAGTGGTACCTCGGGTCACGAACGCTTCTGTTCACGACCAATTCGGGTCACGAACAGCACCGTTCGCAAAATTTTGCTTCCGTTCGCGAACTCTGCATCGGGTGACGAACAGGATCCACGGCCATTTTCCCTGCTGACACACGTGGTCGTGGCTTCCTGTAGGGAGGGGGATTCTCCCTCCAAACAATAACTGCCTCCCCACCCACCTTACTGTCCTCCACACCTCAAGCAAGGTTAGCGTTCTCTCTCTTCATAATGTTCTGTACTGTACTTTGTGTCATATTTTTGTGGTTTTAAAAAAAAATACATATGGTTCAGAACAGATTAACCGTATTTACATTGAACCTTATGGGAAAATTTGATTCGGGTCACGACCAATTCGGGTCGCGACCAGAGTCACAGAACAAATTAAGTTCATGACCCGAGGTACCACTGTATTACAAAGACTTGCTAAACCTTGTGTCTGCTAGGGAGACCACCATTAATAATATATTTTATGGCTTATTGTGCCTTTTTTTTTTGTCTGTCTGTAGAAATTAGATGTTCCCTCTCCCACCCACCCTTATTTCTTTCCTTTACAAGAAAAGTAGCTTTTAATAGATCTTTGTAGTTGGCTGAACTTAAAAGGTATTTAGACTTTAGTATGCTCCTTTGTATTTTAATTCCATTTTAAATGAAATAACTTTAAACAAGATACTGTATAATTGAAATGTTAAAATCATTTTTTTAAATGCATTGATTTTATCCAGTTTGCAAACTTTCAGACTGCTCTTTCTCCATTAACTTTCTTCTTGCTCATTGCCATCAAGTTTTAAAATGTGGCTTCCACTTGATTATGCTCACATGTCCCTAATGGAAATACTTCAGTAGCTGCCACTTAATTACCAAATAACTGCTACGTGTATAGAAACACGCTTCACGTCTTCCAAATCAGAAGAATAGCAACAATATAATTTGCTCTGTTTTTAAAAAATGCCCCAGAAATACCTCAAATGATAATCTGTTTAAGTCTTCTTGTGTCAATAGAATTCCTTGTTAGCATATTTTACAGTAGAATGTAATTCAAGCCCTGTTACTTGTTGTAAATGTGAACTATGAGTAGGGCAATTTTAACATGTGTTTGTGTTTCTAGGTACGAGCACACCAGTTAGTTTTACCACCTTGTGATGTAGTGATCAAAGCTGTAGCTGACTATGTTCGCAATATTCAGGACACCTCTGATTTGGATGCCATAGCTAAAGATGTTTTTCAACATTCACAGGTAAAAGAAGAATAAAAGTTCATGAGTGTATAGTTCTTAAGAGTATGTTGTGGTACTTTGAATTGTAATACATGAATATGGGTTTTGTTTTTATTTTTAGCTTGCGCTCTATTCTCTTTATAAGACTTGCTACAGGTGATTAGAATTTAGAAGATTTCTTGCTTATTACTTGTTTATGAAAGACACCCTTGGATTGCTTGGTTGCCTTTGGACAGTTGCCTAAAGTTTATAACTATATATAGTAATGCTGGTAGGAACTGATGATAGTTCATTTATATATTTAATTTTAATAAAGATTTTAACATTCCTTTTAGTCTAGAACGGATGACAAAGTTAAACGATTTAAGAGAGCAGTTGCATATTATTCAGCAACTAATAAGCCTATGCCATTTCATCCACCACATTACCTAGGTAAGTTCTTATACTCATGTAAGATACTGAAGGATTTTGGTTAAATATGAGCTGTTTCTTCAACATGGCAACTTGCAGATGTATTAGGATCTCAGTCTCTAGTAACCAGTCTAAAACTGGGAAAGACTATCTTATGACATAAAAAATAATAGAGAAGGGAGGACAGTTGTACTACACTAATCCTGTCAAATAGTTGACTTTTACCTGTATTTTAAATATGGTGATAGTGTGAAATACAGTATATTAGTATTTGAAGTGTGTGCATGAGATGGTGGTCATATTGGCTCTTTGGCCAGTGTAGCATCTGGACACAAAGGTAAACTTTGCTTTGAAAGGAAGGCAGGAATTAATTTTATGCAGACTCAGAATGAAATCTTTTACTAATCAAGACAGAGAAATTGTTGTTTCATATACCCATATGAAAATGTAAAGCTAGAGCTTTTACTATTAATTGCTAGCAGATATTGAGATACTTGTCTTCCTACTTCACAGTAGTCTGCTTATTTTGAGATAAATCACCTTGGCAAAGGATGCAATTTTGGCTCGTTGCATGGATTGTTTTCTGTATCTCTTAAACTGAAGACTAAAAGAGCAATCTGTTTATTCTCTTTAGAGTAAAACCTATTTTCCCAGCCTTCAGTAAGCTAATTAAAGACAGAAACATCAGTGGCTATAAAAGTTGCTTGATCACAGCATGTAAAAGGAGGCTGTCTTCATGCACTTTATTCGTCTTCATTTTAAGTCTTGGTTTCTGACCACCAAAAGACAGTATGTTACTCATCTCAAAGAGTTATGAATTGTTTACTGCCATAATAAACTTCCAAGATTCTATGTTTCCATTTCTGTTCCTAATTGTCAAAAACAGAATTAGAGGCAGTACCTGTCAACTGCACTTCCTTTTCTACTGGGGAAAAAAAAAACAGTAGAGACTAAAATGGTGGGACTGGCTCTCTTATGTAAATAGAAAAGGGGAGTGTTTGGGAAAGAACATGAGATTGCCAGAAAACTTGGCAGTCAGCATGGAAAATCTCTGCTGAAAGAGACCGAAATGAAACAGAAATTGACAAAAGCTCTGAAATTTGAAGTAGACAAAAATAAATAAATATCTCAGGTCAGAGTTAAAAACATAAAACAGAAGCCTAATATCATGCCTTTGTTCTTATGCAGTTTTACTTTTCATATTAAATAGTCATCTAGACTTACTGTTGGGCCACATTCTGTGTGAGAATTTTTTTTTTCCCCCTAAAAACAGCTAGACCAAATCAATTGGGAATGCCGGGTATAGTGCCACCATATGTGTCTCCTCAGATGCTTAACATTCCACAGTCTGCCCTGCAAGCAAAGCAAGCGGCAAGTACATTTACCCCCCTTTCTGCTAATCCTTCTGCTGTTGGAACCCATGATGCATGTATATGCGTGTGGGCAGTTTGCACAACTTTAAGAAAATATGGCCTAATTTATACTTTCTTTTAGGCCCAGCCTATCTCTAGTCATGGTAACACCCAGGGTCAGGGCCCATATCCCTATAATCTGTCAGAACCAGCCATCACGTTGGACACAAGTGGAAAAAATATTTCTGAGCAGAATTACAGCAACATTCCTCATGAAGGAAAACATACTCCATTATATGAACGATCCTCTCCAATAAACCCAGCTCAGAGCGGGAGCCCCAATCATGTTGATTCAACGTACTTTCCTGCCTCTTCTACATCATCTTCCTCAGACAATGATGAAGGCAATGGAGGTGCTGTGAAGTAAGTACAATAAAAGACAGCAGGATTTGGTAAAACAACCTGCTGTTTGCCTCTTGAATTTGTTAAGATGGATCCAGATCTGGGCAGTTAATTAAACTGGTGGAAGACTTCCCAGCTGCCTTATCAACAGTCCTTTAGCGTGAAAAATATTACATGGGAGAAAGGGGACTTTGGGTGAATGGTGTGAGCTGTAGAGAATTTAGTGAAGATAGGGGTGGGAATTCCTTATTTAGGGGAGGCTTTGGTGTGGGCCCCTTGGCTTGGAAGAGACTCTTGAAAGGCATGGTGAGGTTGGTAAGTTGGGATGAAGTAAGCAAGATCACTTTGTGTCCACCGATTTCTGTGGGATCCATCTGACCTATTGTCTCCACTCCTCTTGTTCTTTATATATTAATCCATGTTTATGGTAACAATTTTGCATATGGAGATGTATTGGTAATTACATTTATTTGGATCATGCTTGAGTTACAGTACTGGATATTCTGCTCTTCTGGTTCAGGTGTCAAAAGCTTTAAATTTTGACATAGACAATATCAGCCTAAACCCTTCAGAAGATTGGAACCAAATTTCAAAAGTAGCGATAACATGCCATAGTTTGCTCTGTACTAATCAAAACAAGTTTTAGCTATTACCGATAAATATTAGTAACCAAATAACATTCATTAATTGTCACAGGTGCATGTGTTAGACATATTGTATATAGTCAGAGCAGAGGGAAAAAAGAAAAGAAATTAATCTTTTCTAATGCTTTTCTGATTGATTATTTGGAAACAACACACACTTTCCATAAGCATTAGAAGTGACTATTTGCACCCATAATTTGGGTGCAAATGTGACTCCCAAAACTAACCTTGTATTTTATTTCTTTATAGATTTATAACCCAGCCTCCTCCATATTCTCAGGGTACTTTATTTAAAATTAATACAATATAAATAAACCATGCAAATATACAAAAGCAGCCATTCTAAAACGGCAATGTAAAACAATAATTACATTAAAATCAGTTTTAAAATGTAAAAGATTTTGCCTGGCATTGTCATGACATCAGCTTGGGTGCAAAACAAGTCTGACTAAGGTCTGCATTCAAAATACCGGGCATGGTCATTGAAAACACTGTTTCAGCTGCTGAAAGTAGAAAGAGAACCCTAGGGCTTTTCAGTATGCGACCACACATATTGAAGGAGAGGGAGAAAGGTGGAGAAAGAGAGAGACAGCCCTTTTGGTTACTTGGGATCAAGTCATCACAGCCCTTTCAAGGAGAAGACCATCACCTTGACGTGATCCTGAAATGGATTGGAGCCAGTACAGTACAAAAGAAATGTGTGTTTTGCCTTGATACTACTTTATAGTGTCTTGCATTATAACCCTGGCAATTAAAATTGTGTATGTTTGTGTGTGTGTGTTTTTTTTCCCCTCTGTTCAGTCATGTTGGCGGAAACAAATTGAGCTGGGAAAAAATAGGAACTCAGTCAGAAAATCAAGTGTGCGGGGATCCAGGAGACCAAACAAAGGTAGTGTTTTGAGCACGATAGTTTTTGTTAATGAGACTTGTTAATGGGCTGCAGTATTAAATTTGTGTGTATGTTTTAAGAATTATTTGGTTGATGCTAGAAGATATGGGGTCACCAGGAAGATGCACCCATCATCTTTTATGTGAGACGTGAATTGGGCTCCATCCATTGGTCAGTGTAGCAGTGTCTTCCCAGCTTGCTTCCCTCCTCTGTGCCAGAAAAAATAGTCTTCTCTGACTGCCATTTGACTTGGTCTGCAGAGCAGAAGGAATTCGTCTTTAGCCTCTGCCAGTGCTTAGAAAACTGGGCAAGTTGTAACCTTAAGCTACCAGTGAAGTAATTTTATTAATGCCATAGTTCTATGCATCCTGGTTTAGAACTCTGAACCTACTGAACTCTGTTGTGTTTACTTCTGAGTAAAAATATGAATTACGTTGCCCGAGGTAGAGAAGAATCTGATTGCATCCAAGTGACATGCTTTGCTTTGCATAATAATGAATGTAATTCTAGGTGAGGTGAAGAATTGACTTGAGATTCTGATACAGATTTATTCTTTACAGCACTAAACAAATAACTGCAGCAAGTAACCAGAATAAATTTTTTTCCTGCTGAGAATAATACTCATTGTGGCATGGGCACAAGTGGAAAAACAAAACACAATAGGTCCATTCAGGAACAGTAATAAGCCCATTTTCTTTAGAATTTGGCTTATCTAAGAATACTAGTTTATGAGCTTGAGCCCTGTTAGGTATCCTAGCTCAATTTTTCCTGCTAGTGGACATGACTAACACAGACTTTTTAAATCAGTTTGTACTGATAAGAAAATCACAATGCCAAAGTCCCTTCCAAAAAACAGAAAGGAATGTTTAGTCTACTCTCCAAAAAGCTTTTGGGGACTTGGCCATGATTCATACATAAAAATATTCAGTATCGCATGCATCATCACCAGCCCTGGCAATTATACCGTCCTAAATTGGAGAGGAGGCACCCTGCTTTAGTTTTTCTTTTCTGTCACACCTCCTCCTTCCCCTTCAAATGCACATTGTAATCATTAGAAATGATACCTTTAAATGTGATGTTGAAAAATGTGCAGTGGTTTCCAGTTAGTTTCTATGCGTAATGCGAAAACATGCACAAATGCAAAAAAGTAAGCTCTGCCCTCACCTCACAGAATGGGTCTCCAAGACTTTTAGTCAGTATTTGGCTTAAACTCAAGATTTCCTCCATTGGCAGTGGAGCTGCTATCCCTACTTCTCTAATCAGGGAATTAATTCTCTAATAGGCTGGTTCAGTCAACAGAAAATTGGAGCTTTTGATCACTTCTTAAAAATTATAGTAAAGAATGCAGAATAAAAGCATTAGCACTAACGACAACACAATTTTTTATCAAAATATTAATTTTGATAAAATATTAAAATGTTAATAGTTTAGGAACTTTATTTCAGATGCAAGTTTCAAGGCAAGCCATTTATAAAAAAAAAATCCAAAGGAATTCAAGCTGTGCTTGTTCATGAATATTACAGAATTATAGAAGAATGAAGTCATTATCAAGACACAGTCTCTTCATTCTCAGCCTCACCTCTTCTATTCTGTAAAATTGAATTGGATTATTTGTTCAGTTCTCTAGTAAAAATAAGCTGTGACCCCTTTTTGCATCCATGTTAGTATTGTTTGCACATATTTCCTTGTTTATTGTCACTGCCAAAATTCAGGCAATAGGCCATCCGTACTTAATCTTGTAAAACTCTGTTCTTCAAATAGATGTAATATTTCTTTCATGACTATCAAAAAAGTGTTCACTCCAGTTATGTAAGATAGATTTACATACTTATATGTAATGGTTGGGTGATGGTTATTGTGTTGTGTATGTGACTGAATAGACCTTGCTCTTGTACTTTTGTAATTGTCATTTTAAAAGTGTTTCCCTGTTTCAAAAATGACTTTATTGTACATTATAGGTGGAAGGTTCCTCTACTGTTTCTTCAGGGAATCAGGCAGCTGAAGTTAAAGGGAACCAAACCAGTAGTGCACAAATCCCATGTCTGTTGTCAATGCCCACCAGGAACCATATGGATATTACCACTCCTCCATTACCTCCTGTAGCGCCCGAAGTATTAAGAGTAGCAGAACACAGACACAAAAAAGGGTTAATGTACCCCTACATATTTCATATCCTAACCAAGGTAAGGTTTTCAGGCAAGGCAAGAATTCCAAATTGATTGCTGCTATCTCTTGTTTTTAGTCCGTGTATGGGAGAAACTTTGGATTTAGTAAAATGAACAATTATTTTTGGTTCACAATTATTCACTTTAATGCAGTACTACTTAAAAGAACTTGGGCTTCCTTTGACAGTGTATTTTACAAGATCAATCCTACTCCCAGCTCCATGCCAATCCTCTCCCATCTTGATGGATGAATTGATGGAGATTACTGTGCATAGCAAAATGCCTTTAAGCAGCGGCATCCAAAATTCTGAAAAATGAATGAATGTTAGAATGACTAAATAGGAGAGCTACTCATCTCTCCTACTCTCCTCTCTTGTCAAGCCATTGAGGCTGTCTTATTCTTTTCACAATTTGACCCAAGGATGTGAATTGGGCAGCTCTTGAGGTCTGCCCAAATGCAGGGAAAGTAATGGAGAAAGCTCCTCAATTTTCAGTGGGGTCTGATATCCATATTTGTAATATCAAAATCTTGAATGCTTTTCCAGTAATTATTTGAAAGGATCGACTTTGCTTTCCTTGCTCATGTTTCCATGAAAGAACTGGCATGTGAACCTGAACAAGTGGATTTCTCTTTTTGTCAACAAATATCTTTGGAGGTTATGAACTTTTACCAACACATATAGCTTGGTAGTACATGTGCATTTCTAGTTGACATGCCCCTAGTTTTATGTGACTATAGGCTCTGTAACACACTTCAATATTACCTGAATGTGTTTTAAAAACAGGGCTTCCCCGAGGTGAAAAGTAATTATTATTCCCTAACTAGTGACATTA
Organism: Liasis olivaceus; assembly: GCA_030867105.1. Classification (NCBI taxonomy): domain Eukaryota; kingdom Metazoa; phylum Chordata; class Lepidosauria; order Squamata; family Pythonidae; genus Liasis; species Liasis olivaceus. The sequence continues at coordinate 49,753,322 of CM061348.1, forward strand.
TTTTGATTTGTTTCTTTGAATAATATGCAGAAAGCCTGCTTCATACAAGACATATTTTATACTAGGTTGTTTTTTAAGACCTAATTTTTCACCCAGGACATGTCTCAAAACTGCCTCTTTAGTTTACCTAAAATGTGCTATTTCACATTCTTTTTTGTTTTGCCCATATTACCTCTCCCTTTACATGCTCCAGTGTTATTTAGTGATATGCTTTGGAATCACATTCCTATCAAATGAGACCTAAATTTTAATATACTTAATTGAAAACAGCAGCTTTATAGAATTAGGTTTTATCAACATGGCTAAATTATAAAAATACATTTTTAAAGAGATGAAATCAGGTAAACTGAATTGGAAATTAAAAGAGCAGTGGTGAATGGGGTTGGGGTATTAAAGTTATGGTTAAAATACTGAAGAGGCCAAAGCAATCACATTTTGAACCTTAGGTTATTCATAAAACAAAATGTGTATTAAGGTTTTAAGTGTGTAATGCAATATGTATGTCATACAGTTTGCTGAAAGTTCAGTAAATCTTTCAGCAGGAAAGATACCATACCATGAATAAGATCCCTAAAAGCTGCTCATCATTTTGTTCATGTACAGGGTGAAATTAAAATTGCAGTTTCTATTGAAGATGAAGCAAACAAAGACCTGCCTCCTGCTGCTCTTCTTTATAGGCCAGTTCGTCAGTATGTTTATGGAGTCCTGTTTAGTTTGGCGGAGAGCAGAAAAAAGACAGAGAGGCTTGCTTTTAGAAAGAACAGACTTCCTCCTGAATGTATGTATTTGTCTTTTATTATAATGGTGAATTCAGTTGAAACTTCACTAATCTGTAGTTTGCATCAATTATGTTGTAGAACAAACTGTGATTTAAATTTGCAGAGATAATAAAACCATAATTTGCCAATATATTTCATTTTCCAGCTGCTCAGCATTTCTGTACCTATAGTGCAAGAATTTTAGGATGTGAAGTAGTGCCTTAAATAGCAGGTAGCACATCAGGATTTGGAAGGTTAAAAATCAGCATTTTGAATCATGCTCTGGAATAAACTGGAAGCACTACGATTTCTTTTAAAATTTATAAGATTTAGTAAACATCACAACCAATAAACTGGGTCCTCTATCCTGGGTTGGTTGCGAATTCTGAATATTCATCAGAAGTATGGATAATTTTGTCCAGGCTATCTCTAGCCAGGGAGAGATACCACTTAAAATTATTTATATTTTCCTAAATTTTTATTCTAAAATTAGAATAATAAAAGTTGCATTTCAGTAGTGTCAAGTAGGCAGCACCTTAGTAGTCTGTAAATTCTTGCCATATCAGGAAAATCAGTTGAATTCAGTTGGAAAAAACACCTGAAGAGAACACACACACAACTTAAATTATTTGGGGGGGGGGGGCATACTCCTTTTATCTGTTCTCTTACCTTTCTTTCTTTTCACTCAGGCTACTTTTGAACAAAAGTCAGCATATTTCAGTCTTCTCCAAATGTAGCTGAAATTGTTACTATATGAATGCTGCACACCATGAAATCAGCTTTTGTTTCTTATATGGAGTGTGTGTGTGTTTTTTTTTTTAATGAAGACTTGACAACTACATTATAGTCTTGTTGTGACTATATCTTGAATTTGTACCAAAAAAAAAATCAGTTATATTATTTACAGAATTGCATCGTACTTGGGTACCAAGAAATTTACATAACTTCATTTCTGTAACAAATTATTTGTTAAAATTCAGTGATTTAGGAATTATACAAGTCTAATCAAGGAAGTTGCTTTCCTTTTTTGAATGTCTTGCACGACTCTGCATTCCAGTCTGTAAAGTTAAACCTGTTCTACTATTACTTGTAATTTGTATCATATTCAGTAGTGCTGGAATGAAGAACTTTGATATGTTTAAAGTGTGCACAGTCTGACATTGGATATAATTTACTAGACTTGTACATAGGTTTTCCTAAAATAAATGTAACTGTTCTGATAAAATTTAAGTTACATAAGGGACTGTAATTCGATCCCCATGTTAGACAGGAACAAACCACTTCATTGTATAATGGGAAAGTGATAGAATTAAGCTACTCTTTGGGAAGAGATGAAGAGTTATTAATGGCAGCAAATGGGGGAGTGGGGGTGAACACAAAGATTCATCCATCAAGGTTTGTTTTCAGCAGTTTTGGCAAAATAATATCTTTTACCTGGGCCTTTGCTATTTTTCAACTGAAAAAAATTAGTTTTTTTTTAATTTCTAGCTGTAAGACTAGGGGTCAGTCGGGTTAGGGAATCAGATAAAGGGGTGCCAAGAGAATCACCACCAAAAGGCACACTGAATAGGTTGCTAAAACATTTTGTCCAGGACTCTAAAGAGATTAAATCATTAAAGATTGGAGCTAGGTTTATCTGAAGAGGGAGAAACGAGATGACAGAACAGATGATCATCATTATTTCTTACTGCTTGTTGGAGCCTTGTCCATTTCACTAATGAGTAGATTTGCTTTTCTTCTCTCAGAAGCTTTTTATAATCCTTTTTTAGTAAAACAATTCAGAAGAGGGAAGATCATTATAGAACTGGGCATTTCTAGAAACTGAATTACCATAGCCTTGGCTTGAACACAATCTGTATCAAACCAAGGTTTGGAATGCTTATTAGAGCAATAATGGGTTGGAGTTTGATTAGACTTTAAATGGTCCTGAACTAAACCAATAATTTTTTGAAAAGTGACAAAAATTTCATGAATATCACTGGTTGTGCCAGTAATCACTCTTTTGAATGGAAGAAGTAGGCAGAAAGATTATGCATCTTCCTTTCATTGAACTATGCTGCTTTCCAGAAGAAAATAGTGACCTGGGTTTGCAAATACTAGTTGACTGTGGAATGTGTAATTCTGGCCAGTTTGGCTTTCAACTGTTTATTTGTTAGTTATTCCTGAGTTAGTAGGGATAGTATGTCTGCCTTCTGTATTTTATTCTAGCTATCGTTTGCAATTTATACAGAGTTTAATTTAATTTGGCAGAAATGGAAAGCATACTCCAGTTACTATACAAACATCAAAACTTAAGGGAATTGCAAAAAACATAAGAGGTACAGAAATTATCATTTACCAGAAGGACCTTTTCCAAACATTTCAGAATCAGGCTTGCTTCTGGCTCTGAGGAAATTCAGTTAAAAACATATATTCTGGCTTGGATCCTAAGCTACTTTTCCGTTCATGCAAAAGAATGGGGCAGTTTCTGCAAATTTGTCCCTCCATTTGCAGACCTTTGCACCATTCTTTATATTGCCCCTTATGATTACCTAACAGGAGCAGATGGAGGACACAAGAAGACTCCAGTGTGAGGTGGCAATGGAAAAGTCCTCTTCTGTGGATGGAATCTTTATTCCACTTACAGAAAAGAAGCTAGGGTATAGCATTGCATTGAGTATCATGAGCAGTCAGTACTGGAAGGAGCCAAGTCTTGTTTGAAGCTACACTCTGCTGATCCAGTGCAAAATCAGTATTCCTACTCACTGTCAACTTGCACTTTTGAGGTAATAGCCATCTCCCTATTAACTTACAAGACATTACAAGTTTTGGACAAGCTCACCTAAATGCCTTGTCTGGGCTTTGAATCTAATTTGAATCTAAGCTAGCATTGTACCTGGATAATACTTGGATGGAAGATTACCAAGGACTACCATAGCTGTAGGCTAGATTTGAAAATCAAAAAACATTCTATACGAAGACAGTGGTGAACCACATTCCTACTTTTGCCAAAAAGCTGTTGGGTTGTATTCATGTTGTCATCAGGAGCTGGGCTCAACTCAAGGATTTCACCTTTTGCTTTACTGTACGTACAGTTTCACAGAATTGTTGGATTGGTAAAGATTAAACCATCCACTAGAATCAAAATGTTTGAATCTGATTTCAGTTAGAGCTAATACATAGCATTATCAGGAGTAAAGGGCTCCAACTGAATAGTGATGACTAACTTCATCTATTCTTCAGGGAAGATTATTTCTTGGATTCATTTCAGATCATGAGTCAGAAACTGATTTAATCAATTTATGGGATGACCTTTGCCAAAAAGAAAGAGAAAGAAAAGAAGTAGGTGAATACAACAGTATTGTTTCTTTTGGACTTGTGAGTGGCTTTTAGTACCATTAATCACTGGGTCCTTTGGATCAGATATTTGTATTCCTACTTGGATTCACTTTTCAGAAGGTGATGCTGGGTGATTATTGTTTTATTCCATGGCAACTATTGCTCTGTTCCATGGCAGTCACAAGGTTCTTCAGGGTTTAGTTTTATCCCCACTGTTCAAGTCCTGCAAAAGAGGAGGTAATCTCATCAGTCTGAAATGCCACCCATTACTTTTCATATAATTAAGGTGAGATAGTGAATTTCTTAAACTGGTTCCCTGAACAAGATAATGGGCTTGATGAAGGCTAATAAATTAAAGCTCAGTGTAGGCAAAATGAAGGTGTTGGAGGTGGATAGATTGTTTTTTCTCATCCGTGTTCTTCATTCCACTATGGAGGAATTTTTGTCAACAGAGATACAAATAGTCTCAGTTGTTAGGACTGCCTTTTATTGGCTCAGTTTGATATGCTGGCTGCAGCCCTATTGGACAGGGTAACTTGAGGTCATTTATACATGAGCTAGTAACTTGTGGTTAGATTAATGCAACATTTGAACATATAAGCTACCTGTACATACGGTTTTGGAATTTATTTACCCCAAATTACAACTGCCAGGTTATTGAGATTGGTCTCTGCAATTGTAGTGTCCATGTACTGGCTTCCAGGCCTAATTCAAAATGTTAATGCTAACCTTTAAAGCCATGAACAACTAAAGTGCCAACTATATTATCAAAAGTCTCCTCTATATCTCTTTGACCTTTGATCTCAAAGGACCTTCTTACAGTAGTGTCATACTTAGGAAAACACACTCCCCAAGGAGGATTGCCTAAAGCCCACATGGCGTGTTTAGGCAATTGTTTATAAATACCTTCCTAGGCATTTTGGATTTCAACAACTGTTAAAATGCAGTTGTTGCATTTTATGTCTTTATAGCTAGCTGCCTAGCTATTTTTCTTGGTGGATTAAAATTCAGAAAATTCATCAAAGATAGAAAAGTTTTATATGAATAAAAGCTAAGCAGCATTAAGGAGGATGCATTTTGCAAGTGAAAAGTGGAGTTCAGGTTCAGTGTAAGAAAGCAAATCTTTTGGGGTTGATTTCTAGTATAAATCTAAATGTTATAAATACAAATAAAATATACTGATTAAAAACATATTGGCAAAACAATATTTGTGCACAAACTATTTTCTTTCCTTTTTTTTAATTCTATAGTCTCACCAGTGATAATTAAGGAATGGGCTGCTTACAAAGGAAAGTCTCCCCAGACTCCTGAGTTAGTAGAAGCTCTTGCATTTAGGGAATGGACTTGCCCCAATTTGAAGAAACTTTGGTTGGGGAAAGCAGTAGAGGACAAGAATCGACGAATGAGGGCATTCTTGGCCTGTATGAGGTCAGACACACCAGCAATGCTAAACCCAACTAATGTGCCCACTCACCTAATGGTGCTCTGTTGTGTATTAAGGTGAGTATGTTGATTCAAGTTAGCATAGGGTAAAAATTCCTCTTGATAATGCTGTATATGTGTAATTATGTAAGAATATTATTGTTTTATTGATAGAACTTTTCATGTGACTTTCATGTGCACAAATAATTCAGAGAACTGACATTTTTCTCTAGACTAAACACAAAGCAAATTTCGACTCAAAATTTTGCCATTCAGTTTACTTTAGAGAACAATAGAATTACATGAAAAGACTTGGTGGGTGGGGGAGGCAGCAAAGTATCATTTGTGTTTTTAGGGTCTATGGAATAAACAGATTGGTTAAAAGAGAATGATTTTATGGATGTTATAATAGGTTCCAAATAACTTCTGGTGAATAAAATAGTGAACAGTTTACAGAAGGCAACCTTAAGACTTCCAGGCAATCAGTCCTTGATTTCAGCCATGTTGGTGTGATGCTAGCACTGAGAATCTTATATGCTGTTATGAGCTTAGTTTAGTTCCAAACACTGTTCCAAGCTTCTTTTGCTTTAGTTTTAGTTAAATTGGCTAATTTAAGATTCACTGGCTTTTTTAAAAAAAATTATCGCAAGAAAAGTAGGTAGACTCCAGAAAATGTAAAAAAAACCATTCTAAATCTTTATTAAGTAGATGCTAATAAAAGTGCTTTCTATAAAAAAAATGTACTTAATTAAGCTTGGTGTTGTAAAATCATGAACTGAATTCAGAACATGTCTCACATAAATTAAAGGCCTTGTTTCCATATCATAGAAAGAAAGGGAAAGCTGTCCATTGATTTTTTTTTCTCCTGTACCACTTCCCTGTTGTAGATTATGCCATGGTCTCTGGAGCAGTTTTTTTTAATTTCTCTGCCTCTTCCTTTCATAGGCTTAATTTTGCCCAAGTTTGGATCCACTTCAGATGTAATTACAGTGCTTTAATTAATGGTATATCTGTTTAAATATTGCTGTATACAAACATCAGAGTAATACAGCTTTTCAGAAATGGTTTATCCAAGGTTTTTTGCCTTTGTAGATATATGGTGCAGTGGCCTGGAGTTCGGATACTTCGTCGCCAAGAACTTGATGCCTTCTTGGCTCAAGCTTTATCTCCAAAACTCTATGAACCTGACCAACTACAGGAACTAAAGGTGATTTCTGAAGTTGGCTTTTGTGGAGCATTTAATCCATATTAATTCAGGCACTTTGTAGAGCAGTATCATTTTCTTTTGTCAGTGTTCTCTATTTTCATCTACTCGTTCAACAAAATAGTATGTGGACAGGAAGAATTTCTACCTTCAACACCAGCTCAGAGTTAACCTGCAGATCATGAAATCTGCTTCAATTTTCAAAGGAAATGTGCTGGTTTTTTGCTTTTCTTTACCTGATACTGTATTCATTTTTACATTTTATATCAGTGGCTTTCAGACTTCTAACCTTTAAATCATCACTTTTTCATTTCATTTTGTCTTTTGCTAAAGAATGCCTGCATGTCTCCACAAGGTTCCTATTTGTAGCTGAGTATTATGAGGCATATCTTAATGTCTGAAAATGCATCCTAGGATAAGCCCAAAGACTGCCATCTGTGTACTCCAAGGGTAAATCAGTAATATCAGAAAAATTGTTGCCTAGGCATATTGATCATGGTTACCAGTCTATTATATGGTAACAGGATGGATAGAATTAAATCCTATTACCAGTTTTCATTTTCATTTGAATTTCTCCATTTAAAGTAATTATATTAATATTATTAAAATGAAAATTTACTACCACATTTTAAAATTCAGTCATGGCCTTGTTCAAATATATTAAGCATCCATTTTCAGTAAAGTATTTATAGATAGATGCATAGTGGATACTGAAAGCTCCTGTTGCACTCAAGCACTATTAATTAAATACTAGGTCACCTAAGTATTAATGACATCTACAAGACATTTCTTTTCAAACTCACAGAAAAACAGTCTTTTGCCCAATAATTTTTGCTTCAGAAGTATTTAAGTGGTTTATTTTAAAGTCCTTGCAAACTTTGTAGAGAAAGTTAAATAACAAGTTAATCTCCCTACTTTGTCTACAACCAGACACAGTTCCTTAATGGAAATGACATTCATTATCAAAAAGTTTAAATAAATATTTGATAGGCTAAAGGATCTGCATAGGGTGTGTGTACACCTTTTATTAGACAATATTTGAATTTCAAGTGAAAGCTTTAAATTAGGGGAATCAGGGATTAGGTATCTGGCTAGAAGACTAAATACCTGGTTTATCTAGTTATGTGCTTTAAGTAAAGTGCCACCTCTCTGTCTTCTCACCAACAAGAGCTGGTGTTGGCAGATGCTTGTAAGCTGTGGCTTCATTTACAGTGGACATGGGGAAATGCATGGAGTGGGCAAAACCCACTTTTGAAGTGCAAGCACTTCCAGCTAAAAAAATCTGCATTTCCTCCACTCAGATAGGACAGCAGACAGGAGAGAGAGTTCCACCCTGGACTTCATCCAGTCTTTGGTGGATTTACCCACTTGGATTTAAATCAAGGGTTTCCAATCAGTCTTTTAAAAGGTTATTTGAATTAGTCTCTCTTACCAAGGAACCCCAATACACTTATGCCCATGTTATGGAAACCACTGACATCATTTTCCATACGAAAGATGTTCTAAAAAGTCTCATAATAAGACATAATTAATGCATAATCTCAAAAGATTCTCAAGCCAGTTTAGATGTAGAAAACAATAACATTCAAATCATTCAGCAGAAAGGGTTTGTGATTTTTTTTGTTAAACTGAGCTTTTTGATGAAGATTTTGTCCCATCTATATGGGTAATTTTTGTTTTTGCTTGTCTTGCCTCTTTCTGTAGAACTTCCCTTTCCTCCCCTTCCCCACTTTTCTGTCTTTTTCTCAGCAACCGCTCACTGCTTTCCTGCTAACAACTTGTACTTCCTTAGGGAGGCCTACCTCACACCATGGCTCTATCGTCTGATATAGGCTAGCGTTGAAGACAGGATGCTGGGCTAAATTGATCATTGGCCAGACCCAGTAAGGCAGTATTTGTATTCTGAATGTAAATTACCCCAGTTAAATCAGTATGAGCTTAGAATTACAGGTGAGTGACTTGGAAAAGAACCATACCTGGATGACAGTAAATCTCAAATTTTGTCCAACAATAAAAGGCTGAATTCATCTTGTTGACTTGTACTTTCATTTTCAAAATTCAAGCATGTAGAATAATTATGTATACACAGTCTATTTTATTAGCAAGTTAGGTTTGTCAGAACTAGCATACTATTTTCAGTCAACAGTAATGCATGCTCTGTAATACTTAATGGCATGCTGTGCACATCATATAGCACTTCATTTTCATAATGCTACTGTATTTATTGCAGTTATGACACTGTCACCATAAGTTTGTTTGTATAGACATTCCTATACAAACAGACACATTGGAAGTACCTTGAGAATTTGATCTAACTGCTCTTGTTCTGTAAACCCATCCCTGATATATATAAATCTACATTTAAGAATTTGAATGTTCTGGCCTAATCATTTCTTCCCTTGGATCCTTCAAGTGTATTAGACTTCAACTTTTGTATTTCCTAGACAACATGGTCATTGGCTGTGCTGGTTAGGATTTGTGGAAGCTGAAGTCTAAAACCCTTGGTTGGATAGCATCTAATTATTGTCCAGTTTCAAAACAAAGGCTGATATTGATGGATTGTTGTACCAATGTAAAGTTACTTAACATTTGACACATGGAATCCAAATGTACACTTATGACGATAGAAGGATGTTTGGTCTACTGGAAACTTTTGCTAATGGAAGGTGAAAGGATCTGATTGTTACCAGTCTCCTGCTTCCCAAAGCTACCTCCCATTCTGTACAAATCTTTCAGTGTGTATTTCCAGAGCTACAGCAAGGCAAAGAACACACAAAATATTTCCTCCTCCTTTCCAAGAGCAAAACTTGATAGTACACTTGTTAATTCAGTCCTGTATAAATGTGTCAGAGATAGTCATGTTACTCATAGCTACCAAGGTGTATATGGATATTTCCCTATCTTTAATTTTTAAAGGATTCCTTTAATTTAAAAAAAGGAAAGCTGGCATGCTACAAAAGAAAGCTCCAGCTTTTAGCATCATCTTTATTTAGCATCATGTCTCTGTGCTCCACGCAGGCTCCACAGACATTCTTAGAAAACAAAAATGGCAGGTAAATGTAGCTCTGTGCTAAATTTAGATGTGTATCTTCCTGCTACCCAAAGCTAAAGAGAGTTGGCAGACAGTACTGTTTGGCAAAGGTTTTTGTCTCTTATAGTGGCAGCCATTTTATAATTAGGCAAATCTCCACCTGTGGCACCCATTTTGTAAATAAGAAAGCCTCTGCTCATGGAAGCCATTTTTTGAGAATACACGCAGCAAAGTTTCAAGAATCAAACATCCTGACCAGCCTGAAAAGCTTGCTTACCCCTGCAGTAGACTATTAGAATTCTTTCACATGTAAATTAGTTCTAAGCTGTTTTTTCTTTGTGTAGAAAATCCAGTCATATCTTGGCCTTTGCTTCTTGAGGAGTCTGAACACTGGATCATCCATCAGTTGTAATAGGTAGCAGCTCCTCTGATCCTTAACTGAGAAAAGGAGAGAAATAATTGGAGCTTTATAAATGGGTGGCTACAAAGCCCCCCCAGTTTTCTTTTATAATACCAGTCTTGTAAAAAAATGGAAAGGCATGTGTTATGTTTATCAGTGTTGCTAAATATATTGTAACAAAATAGAATATGCCTAAACCTTCACTGCAGATATTTGCTATTCTGTTAGTTGGATAGTGATTTCCATCACTGATTTCCATAATATGTCTGTGCAAGTTTTTTCCACAATAAAATCAATTTATTTTAAATATTTTCTTGCCTACCGAGGCATTCTTGCATTTTGCCTTGCCTTTGGGACATACTCTTCTCTAGCATTATCATGGTAGCAGTGGTGTAGCTAAACTAATCACACCACTGTTCAGGATTGTCAGTAATTGGGACAAATTATATTCTTTTTGAAAGAGGCAAGAGACATGCTATATTCCAATAACTAGAGCAGGCGTGGGCAACTTTTCAGCAGCTACAGACTGCAGTTATCATTTGGGGAGAATCAAGTGCTACAGTGAGCAACATTTCATATGTGAACGGAACTCAATTTGTGGGGATTTTCCTTTTGAACTGTGATTTGCCTATTTTAGGCAATTTAGGCTTGCCATTCAGTTTTCATGTTTCCAGACATTAGTTTTCAGCTACCATGTTGAAAGTGGGCTTGGGTGGGTACAAAAGGGAGCTTGGAGACCTTATGCAGCCCTGGTACTGCAGGCTGTCTATCCTTAAGTAAGTTAGGACTTCTGTGATGTGGGGGGAGCAAGCATCTCTTCTTAAAGTCAGTCTTGTGCAAGGTTGGCAGGAGAGGGAGAGAGAAACTAGCATAGGCATCCAAATAGTTTAACACGCATTGCTATTTAGATACCTGTGCAAGTGTCTCTTTCTTTCATAATGGGCTAGTGGTAGAAGAAAACTAAAGTCTCCCTTAAGTCAGGCTCAGCTCCTGGTAACTCCACAGACACATCCATGTACTTCTTTTGGCAACAATATGGAAATGCCATAATTTCTCCCATAATAGTTTTTCCCAGTATAGCTTACAGCTCTGGTGTAGTTTTCCTGGTGGTTCTCCATCCAGGTACTAGCCAGGTCTGATTCTGCTTAGCTTTGGGTGAGGTGTGGAAATCAGCCAGTGTTGGCTAAGTGCTATGAATATTAAAATACAATTTCCAAATTCACGTGCATTCACAGATTTTTGTGGCATTTGCCCACTAATATAATACAAAGAATAGCTAAGCAAACTCTATGTTTCATGGGCTGTTTCAGCAGACTGTTAAGCAAGAATGATTGCTTAACAGCAGTGACTGCAAAAATTCATGGCTATATCTTTTTAAAAGCATTATTTAAATTTATTTTAACGCTTTGTCTATAGCTTAATTCTTGAATCTTGGATCCTTGTATAGTCTTTAATCAATAAAGTTCTACACTTTTGTTTTTAAGATTGAAAACCTAGATCCTCGAGGAATTCAGCTCTCAGCATTGTTTATGAGTGGTGTTGACATGGCATTGTTTGCCAATGATGCTTGTGGGCAGCCAATTCCATGGGAGCATTGTTGTCCATGGATGTACTTTGATGGGAAGTTGTTCCAGACCAAGCTCATCAAAGCAAGCCGGGAGAAAGCTCCCCTCATTGACCTCTGTGATGGTCAGGTAATGTTGGTCCTGAGATGTGCGCTATGCCTTATTGAGTGTGTGTGTGTGTGTGTGTGGACAAATTAGGTAGGTAGGTAGATGTACAATATTATTGTTTTTTGTAATGAGCTTGAATTCATTTGTAGGCAGGGGATTTTAGCCTAAGGGCAAATGTGTATTTAAACATATACTACAACGTATTATTTATCTGACAGGTTGTATCCTGCTAAAGGCTTGCTTGAATATAGATTGCTCTAGGTGTGTGTGTATGCAAGTAAAGAAGTTAATCCTTGATTTTTTAAATTCTTAAAATAATGATAATTATTTTGTACTGCAGTGTATTGGATTGATTTGGAAGATTTTTTTTTTATTTATTACTTCCATTTATATGGCCGCCCATCTCAAATTCATGACTCTGGGTGGCTAACAACAGTTAGTTTGTATCATTTTAGTATAGAGGATGGACATAATGTAGGTGATCTGTAAAACATGTAAGTTTGTTAATACTCTCTTCCTTACTTGTTACCATGTAAGTGGTCCAGATGCTGCTCTCCCTTTTTTGTCAGTTAGGATGCAGTGTTTCTTTTAAAAAAGAGTTTCCAAGTAGGTGGAGATGGTATTATTAGCTTCCAGGAAAGCCTGTCTGTCTTTGACAGTCCTGTATAACTAAAAATCAAATAATCAGAATCCTGTGTGTACTATTTTGAAAGATTTTTAAAGCTTGCAAATCAACCTGGGTGTTATGACAAACTCTCTTCATTTTCCAAAACATAAACAACAAACAGAAAATACACTGTTTTCAAGATTTTTTTTAAGAAAATGAAACACTATATGGAAAATAATTTCTTGTTACAGGGAGATAATTCGGTGACGTCTTGATTTTCTGTCCCCTAGTGTTTCATGTTTGTAAATACTGTCAGTTAGCTAGCTAGCTGCTTTCAGTAATGTCATTTAGAAATGTATAAATACACTTGTATTTGTATTCATAGTATAAATATGTTGTGCCATATTGTTTGTTGTAGGCTGAACAAGCTGCCAAGGTAGAAAAGATGCGCCAGAGCATCCTTGAAGGTTTAAATTTCTCCAGGCAAAACCATCCACTCCCTTTCCCACCACCACCTGCCATGCCTTTCTATCCAGCTTCTGTTTATCCTCGACACTTTGGGCCAGTTCCACCTCAGGGCAGAGGCAGAGGCTTCACTGGTAAGACTACTTTGCTGTTAGACTGTTAATCCAAGATAAATTAATGGGAGCTTGTATTAGGGCCTGTACATAGGGAGTATATAGTGGCTAAGATGTTGGACTATGATAGGAAGACTCAAGTTCACATCTCAGACCAACCTACCTCACAAGAGTTGTTGAGGGGAAAATGTAGAAATCCTAAGTTTATCACCTACAGCTCTGGGAGGAAAGGTTGGATATCAGTCAAGCAGATCAATAAATGCAGAGGTTTCTACTAGCTTACCATCTGTATCAATTATATAGCTGCCAATTGGGTATTGACTAATATAAACATGTCTAGTGTTAGCCTAATAGTAAATAAAGTTGGCTGTATCATATTGGTTCAGTCCAGTAACAGGAAAAATAGCTGCCAGCATTATCCCACAAATGGTCTCACTAGAGTTCATTAAGAATTAGAAGACAAATGCTATAGCAATTTTCAAATTATAATGTGTGCAAAAAGCTTCACAAGCAGAAATTCCTATTCAAATTTAGTTCTTGCGAACAAAGACCATTTCTGCATGGATCCAACACTATATCTACAAATAGAATTTCATTAATGGAAGATACATTAAGGAAAAATGCTATATTTTGGAAGAAAAAGCATACATTTAACTTTAATCATAAAGCCCCTTAGGAAAATTGAATTGACAAAACCTTTAAATAGGTAAGTTGATTCAAATTTACCTTGAAAGCTGTTTACAGAAAGAGAGAGATATTCAAGTCTAGAGAATACCAAATTTAAATATGTAATTTAATTATGTTTTAGGTTTTTAAAATATAAGTCATCCACCTCATCATTTAAGAGTAGGCATTAGTTTATTTAAAAAAACCCTTATGTATAACATCTGCATGCATCTATGAATTGACAACCCAAAAGAGATTGATTGAATAGATTTAGGTGCCACCTGACTCCAAAATGAGGCTGGGCAGCTCACAATTTTAAAAAGCAGCAGTAATAAAAAATGCACAATACAGTATAAATAAACAAGACAGCATATGCCCAAACAGTACTATATCTCTATCCCTATCCCTATCTCTATCCCTATCCCTATCCCTATCCCTATCCCTATCCCTATCCCTATCCCTATCCCTATCCCTATCCCTATCCCTGTATCTGTATCTGTATCTGTATCTGTATCTGTATCTGTATCTGTATCTATATCTATCTGTACATACATACATATATACATATACACACACATATACACATACACATACAAACACGTTTAACAGAGGAACGACATTTGCCCTACCGCAAGAATGTTGTTGTCCCAAAAAGAAAAACCATATATATGACTATAATTTGTTTCAGTTCAAAGCTTGTTAAATAACAGCAGTTTGTACTGGCGATTTGTCTGCCATAATTTTGAAACTGAAGTTATTTATGGGGCAGGGTTGGGACATTGTTTTTAGCATTTTGCTCTTTGAAACACCCCAAAATAGAGAAAGTCAGACTGATTTTGTGGGACAGATCAAGGTTTTTAAGCGGAACTTACAGAGCATAGAGGGTGTCATGAACATCTTTCAAGCCTCTCTCTTCATAAACCTTATCCAAATGGGAAAGAACGGTTGAAAAGCTGACCCTGCCCAATCTGAGTACGCTCTGGGGCAGCTGAACCCATCTTAAAGCAATATATCCCATTTAAAAGCAATATATCCCAAAGGACATTAAGAAAGAGACCTTCTACTTCTTGTGGACCTGCAAACTATTGGATCTTTTTATTCATGGTAAAAGAAATTGAACTTGGTAGTTTCTCCTGAATCTTTATTAGTCTGGGAACTAATCCTTACAGAAGTCCTTATACATGTGTCCTCTTTAAATTTTAACTGTATATTTTCCTTTTCCCTTTATTCTTTGTAAATGTGTCCTCTTTAAATTTTAACTGTATATTTATTTATTGTTTTAATAAGTTGTAAGCCGCCCAGAGTCCCCCATTGGGGGGAGATGGGGGGGACGAGTTTAATAAATAAATAAATACATCTAGCATCAATGTTAATACATAATGAGTCCAGCAAATTCCTGTTTCTGGCTTGATGTTGCTGCTCAGTTAGTATATTATCATCCATCAGCCATGGAAACTGTGGTGAAAGAAGCAGAGGTCAAGGACTAATTCCGTGGGACAATTCTGATCTGTCCCCCTCCCTTCCACAGGAGTCTATGGCTTTGGGGGCCCTTATGGGGAAACGGTTGCAGCAGGCGCTTATCGGACCTTCCGAGTGACTGCCACAGGAGGACACTCCGGAGCTTTCTCTGGTGGTGACGGCAACAGGACTAGCAAGTTTCAGGGCGGTAATACCACCAATCCCCTTTTCTTATTGCTCACAGCAACAGTGCGCTGACCTGAACTTTCCATCATTCATTGTATGAGTTTGTGTTTCCAAAATAAAACACATGCTTTAAAGAAAGAGTTCTCCCATTTTCTTCAATGCATGTATATGGAAAGATGGAGTAGAAAATTCCTACACTTTAATTACTTTTCACAGATTCCTATGTGCCCTCTAAATCAAAGATCTATTTAATGTCACTTAAAGGTAAGGATGTCCTCAGACTGAGCTCAGGCCCTGGTGATTACAGCCATGCAGTTTTCTTTGTAGTGTTGTGGAAGTGATTTGCCACTGTCTTTTGCTGAAGCGCTTTGCCAACTCCCTAGTAGTCTCCCATCCATGAACTAACCAGCCTAACCTTGCTAAGCTCTTGAGATCAGGCTGAGTTGGTTAGATGCTGCACTTGTCATCTAGTGCTTAGCAGCCTAATGTAGCAGCTAGTGTGCTATTACCAGATAACAAGGTACAAAGAAGAATGAAATTTTCTGACCATATCAACATTGTAGTCATTAGTAAATTTACATTTACATTACTTCTGGTTCTAACTACTTTTAACCTTTTTGCTATTAGTTTAATTAGTCATGTATAGCTAATGTTCCTTCCTTAGGTCTTTGGAAATGATTGTTCTAAACTAAAGTAGCAAATTGTACTAATAGATACAAATATTCAAGTTTAACATTAGATGCATTTTGAAAGAAAAGCTTTCCGAAGGTTTTAGAATGCATCTATAGCTTGTTTCAGTGTTTTAAATATTAGTTAATGCAACTTTCCTTTTTGATAAATATGAAACATCTGAGATTCTCGCAGCAATATTGAAAATTTTACTTGCAGATTTTTTTTCCTCCAAGTTATTCAGTAGGAAAGTTTGAAACAACTGGGTTAAAAGTCCAAATATTTACTTTGAAATAACAGGACTATCCTGGCTAGTTTACATGTTAGCAGCTCCTAGTCATTCACTTACACACCAGCAAACCCCAAACTACTCTTTATTTACAACAGGACAGGGCTTGTGGAAGCTTACATTGGGACAGGAAAGTTTGGGATCCAAAACAGGTCATTTATCCAAATGTGATTTCGGAATCATAAACTCATATTGTACTGCATTCATTTCACAACAGTGAATGAATTGGATGCAGCATTTTGTCTGTACTTGCTGTGCCACTGACCTCAGTGGCCCCCACACCTTAACTTTGTCACAAAGCTATGCAGGTATGTGCAAGAACTCACTCTTAAAAAAGAAAATCTATTTTTCAGAGGTAATAAATTCCTCCATTTAAATTTCCATTGCAGAGTAACACCTCTTTAAATCTTGGTTTAGGTGTCCAACCTATTCCTTCTCAGGGAGGGAAGCTGGAAATAGCTGGCACTGTGGTGGGCCATTGGGCTGGAAGCAGACGTGGTCGAGGAGGAAGCAGAGGGCCATTTCCTCTGCAGGTGGTTTCTGTTGGCGGGCCAAGAGGGTAAGCAAAAATGAACATTGCATTTATGTTTGGATTAATTAAAAAGAGATGCCTGCTGGATTTTGACTTGATTATGACATAGCAGTGGTGACTGTCCAGTGAGCAAACATTGGTTTGCAGGTATTGGCTCAACTGCTTAGAATGTAAAAATAAAGACAGATGTCGTTGATTGCTATGTCACTACTAGTGGTTTTACCTGTGAACTTCCTTCATGGGACAATGAAATTGGCATGAATCTGTGAAGCTTTTCTCAACATAGAAGGCCACATTGCTGACTGTGAATTTATTAAAAACTCTCTGAGGTTTAAAAATTATTGTATTATACCAATATTGAAAGACAAAATAGGCAATCTAGTCCTGGGAGAATTTTAAAAATTAATATATCATGCTAATTTATGGTGAATGTAGAATCCATCCCAGACACATTCTAGAGAATACAGATTCTCAGTCCGCATCTGTGTGAGCGAGGGGTGGCTTCTTGTCACATACAGAGTCAGATCACCTCAGCCCCTCCTTCTGGTTTTAGAAAAGAGGTTATTTTTTGAAAAATGAGCACAGAAACTGGGTGAAGAACATGGCATCCTGTGTTCCTAGCACTTCTGATTAATATTGGAATCTCCAAGCAACTGGCCAAGTCCAAAAATGGAAGCAGAGGACCATCTGCTTCAGGAATCCTGAAATAGGATGGCCAGGAATTTGTGGCCAGGAATTTGTGCTAGGTTTTGTATTTCTAAAGACTTTGTGTTGTTCAGTTTAATCCATCATGCATATTTCAAACTAGTTTCATGAAGATACTTTTTTTTCTTCAGAATTGTGTTGTTATTTGTAATATTTAGGCAGAGAGTTCTTCATCTGTAGTAGACCACCCACCACTTCGTGGTCTCTAGAGAAAATTAATCACGACACCTGTATGCACCTTGGTTAGGAGGTGACTATAGTAGCTTTTGGATTTTGACTTTTTAGTGGAGAGAAAGGCAGCACGGGGAGGGAAAGATTTATCTCTCACAGCATACCAAGGCTAGGGGTGGGTACCAGCTTGGCAGCCCCCAAATGATGGTGGCATCAGAAACAAGCCACTGCCCCAAAGAAGTATTCAGGAGATGGGATTAGGGTGTGAAGAACCTCTGGGAGTGGAATTTGGTACGTTTATAATGTAGCATCATTACATTGGACTACTGCAATGCATTCTACATGGGGCTGACCTTAAAGAGCATTTGGAAACTTCAGCTGGTGCAGAATAGGGTGGCATGGGCAGTTAGGGGCACTTGTTGTTCAGGATATGTGACACCATGAGGTGCATAGGCTATCAGTGTGCTTCTTGGTGCAATTCCAGGTGCTCGTAGTCACCTTCATGTCTTGGGGCTGGGTTACTTACAGGACCATCTCTCCCCAGTTGTTTCTACCCATCCTATCTGGTTGAGCAGGAGGGGCACACTCCAGGTCCTGTCTGCTAAGAAGTGTCATTTGGCGGGGCCCAGGAGGAGAACCTTTTCTACTGTAGTGCCTGCCCTCTGGAATACCATCCCTCCAGAGATCAGGTTGCCCTGACCATACTGGCCTCCCACAAGGCCTTGAAGACCTGCTTCTGTGCTCAAGTCTCGGGCCCCGGGTGTATCATAGAGCCAGTTTCCTGATTGTGTTAATTGTATGATCTTTTAAAAAATTGTCCTTGGCTGCTATGCTTTTTTATGTGATATTTTGTATGTGGTTTTATTATTGTTTGCTGCCCAGAGTCATGTATTTGAGATGGGCAGCCATGTAAATCCAATAAATAAATAAAATTACATTGCATTATAATTGGAAAATTAATGCTACTATAATTAGGAAATTAACCCTACTGCAGTTAGAAAAATATAGCAGTGCTAGGGTGAGATTGCAAAAATTGAGTGGCAATTAAGAATTAATAAAGAAATACAATTGAATCTATTCAGAGGAAGTTTCTTCAACTCTAATCTTACAGTTAAGGCTGCTTAAGAATATGTTCTAGCTATGAGCATGATTTTATTCCAATATAAAATACATTGTCAACAATTATTCAAATAGATGTAAACTTTTCTGTTGCTAGGTTAATTAGCTGGCAAGTAGGAAATGCATAATGTAAAGAGAAGAAATATTGCAAAGATAGAATTCATTCTATTAAAATAATAGGTTTTGGTTCCATTCTGAAAATACAGAAAAACAACCACCTTTCTGGTTATACATGGGAAATTGAATTCTACTGTATTTCCAGAGAAATTTATGAAGTTTAAACGTGTTTACCTTTTTCTGGTTCTATAAAGACGTCCTAGAGGAGTTATTTCAACACCAGTGATAAGAACATTTGGCCGAGGAGGAAGATATTATGGGAGAGCTTATAAGAACCAGGGAGCTATTCAGGTAATGGAAACAAAATCAGGGATCAACTGTTTTTGTTAATGTAAGTTAATGTTGCATTGGGATTGTTGTTTTAAAAAGATAGGTGCATTAGGCCAAACAGAGGATTAACAAATCCATTTTTCTTGTAGTTTTCATTAAAAAATAAAAAAGCAGTGCCAAATTGTTGGGTAATATCAAAGTCTTACTTAGTATTCTATTTCCATAGTAAACCTGGACATTGTCCATTGGAATGTATAATAATTGTTTAAACAACTTTGTTTTACAAACTCTGATATTTTATTATCAGGTATTAAGCCAGTTAATATGCCTGATGATGTGGATTGCAAATGGCTGTCTAACAAATGCCTGTTATTAACACTGCTTCCCAGACCGAAAATTACTGTTAGTATCATAGAATTTTTTTAAAAAACTTCAGGCGTTGTATTCTGTGTAATAAAAATACCAAGAAATGCTGAATTTCAGTAATTTTCCTAAGTTGGTAACTCTTTCAGTTATATTTAACTAATCTCCTCCTTTGTTTGTTTTTTTTATTATTTTTATTTTTAAAAAACAGGGCAAACCTCCTTATGCTGCTTCAGCAGAGGAAGTGGCCAAAGAACTTAAATCAAAATCAGAGGAAAGCAAGTCCTCTATTGTGTCTTCAGAAGGATCCCTGGCTGAAAATGGCGTAATGAATGAGGAGAAACCAGCTTCCCAAATGAATGGGAGTGCAGCAGATGTCAGGGCTTCCAACCAGTCTGAAAGTGCCTTGAGTAATGACTCTAAAATGTGCAATACAAATCCTCACTTAAATGCACTAAATGCAGACAGTGTTTGCCATAAAGACGATGCTCTTGAGGCTACTGTCTTAAAAAAAGAAGAGTAAACTTATTTTTTATAGAGGGTGAAGGATGTTGGAAGGGTCAGGATTAGGAATATCTGGAAAGAAAGAGAGCCTACAGTTACGTACATTTTTTCCTTTCCGTAAGAGAAAAATGAGGACTTGGAAATTCGGATCCCTCTTGGATGTCAGAGATTTAAAGAACACATTTTTAGTTTTAACCAGTTGTAGTCAAAATGCTACAATACAATAAAAATGAAAGAGAATGAAGAGCATTTGACTCCCGCACTTAAAATGAAGTATACACAAAGTTTAAACTGGTTATGACAAAAGCTTGTAGTTTTTGTTTCTTGAAATATATTAAAAAGAAAAAGAAAAACAAATTTTGGCAGTCTTTCAGTATATATAGCTTAAAATATAATTTTTAGTACTTGGCACCATATGTATGCCATTATATTTGATTTTGCATTACTGTGTCACAAAGCTTTCCTTAAGGCTTTGATTTCTTGATTGGGGGGGAAAGGCACAACCACAGTTCTTTCTTTTCTTAAATTTCATCACTGTTGATGTGGTTCTTTTTATGTTTAAAATGTGCAAACTATCAAAATAAAAAAATTATAGAGTAATATTGGAGTTCTGCTGATTTTAAATATACATCATAATACTTTACAAGCAAGTTAAAATGGATTTAACTTGAAAATCATAGAAGATGCAAATGACCTTTTCAAAAGAAACACAATGTGTTCTGATACTTTTTGTGACTAATACCATGCATCCGTGATCAATGAACTATGTGGTTTTTGAATCAGACGTAGACCATTAGTACTACTATTTGAGCTAAACTTCTGCATGGTTCATAATTTTAAAGTGTGTAGTTAATATTATGCATGTTCTTGTCCTCTTTCTTCCATTCTTACAAGTACTGTGCCCATTTGCAAAACAAAAAAAAAGCTAATAATCAGTAATAGTCCTATAAAAGATGTTAACTATGTTTAGTCATTGACTGATCTTGCTCTAACCTTAAAATTTTGTGATTATTGACCTCTGTTGCATTTATTCTAAAACAAAAAAAAATTATCTAGCCGTTTTGAATATCAACGTTACCCTGGTGTACTCATTGCTGTATGCATTATTGTTCTCTGTTGCTGTTTTATGCCTTCATATTAGCAAATATGAAATTCTGTGGAAAAACAAAAAAAAAGCTTTGATCTTCAAGAAATACCCCCCTTCTGTAGCAGGAAACAAATGGCTTGTTCTTGAGAACTTTCCCATCAAGAATTTAGTATAAGCAAATATACCTGTATCATTTTGATGTTTTTGTTAGTGTTTCCAAACTTAATGTACTTCAGAATCAGAATCATTTCTTTATATTCGTTTTCATATAATTCTCCTGATGCTCTTCATCACACATTAGTGATCAGAAATGAGGTGTAATTCCCCATTCCCTGCCCGCAAGAGCTAAGTAGGTATCTTAATGTAAGTTGAAGGGAGTTCTGCCCCAACTCATGGATTGTGCAAGAATGAACTACTGTTGGGTTTGATTGGTTGTAGATGGATTGTGGTGTGGTGTATTTGAAGGCTATTGAATGCAACTTACAATGCTTAATAAAAATCTTTATTCTTTTAGTATAACATTGTGGTGTGGTGTCTTAGTTGTGTTTCCAATAATTCTTTTTCTTTTTTGGTCATAACTTCTTAAATAGATATTTATAAATAGATTTGAAGCAAGTCTTCAATATCACCAATTTTAATAGTTTATGATGAGCTCTAGAAATTATGATGCTAGTGACAATGAAGTAGAACAATGTTGAGCAGATGTTAACATTTTTCAGCTTCCAAGATGTCAATTTGCAGCTGACAGGCACTTGATTTGAGAGCATAGATAGTTTTTGGTCATCAATACTCTTCCCCCTCTGGGGTGTTTTATGTAAATGATAAAAGTTTCTGTTGCAACATAATCACAAAATCCTTGAATACCCTGAAATATAAAAATGAATTCCACATTACCTTTCCATCATCAGGATTCAGAACTCTGCAAAATCCAGTGAATACTCATAATAAACCCTGCTACTTTGAGTTCCATAATGTGCCATAAAACATCTTGCCAGCAGCAACCAGTGATTTTGAGAGGACGTATAATGTCATATCAGCGCATGTCATATCAACATACATGGTTTGTAATTTGCTATGGAACCCAAGCTAAGAGAACATTCAATTTCTGATTCCATTTCTGACAGCAGCCTAGTGGTTCTGTATTTAATCCAATAGCAAAGCTATGGCATTCTCAACACAATCCAGGAAATGACTTCTTCACTCATATCTAAATGCCATGGATAGTACAACTTTCCTAATGGTCTTTAATGAAACAAGGCTAACATGCAAACATTCCAGGTACTGGAGATTACCTCCTGATTCAGTAGCTTCCCATCTTATTGTGCAAAGCTCATTTTGGGGGAGGATAACATCTCAAATGTGCATGGGGATTGGGACAGAAAATGAATTTAATTATTCATCAGCAGCTGCCATTTCCAAAGTGAGGTGTTCACCTTGGGGATGCCAGCAGTTTTATGTTAACTAATCAAGTGCTTGGTAGCTAGAAACTCATCTTCATTGTCAAGAGAAGGCAGCTGTTTCTTTATCTGGGTAAATAATTGTCTGGAATTAGTCTGCCTTTGTGCCTTTCTGTCATTTTTCTACTTTTTTTAGGCTGATAGGGAAAAACACATAGGAGGACCAAATCAGAGTAGATGGTAATATGTGCACTGTGTTTCTGTCTTCTGGCTATCATCGATGGAGAAAAATCGGGAAGGGAAAGAAATACTGCTAAAGATAGTGAAGCAGCCATGACCACAGTCTTCCAAGTATTGTTTCTGATCCTCAGTTGTGTATTTTCCCCCTGCTCTTTTCCACTGTCCCCAAATTGTTACTGTTAGTGTGTATGCATTCAGTTAAAACATTAATAGTCATTTTTGTGCTGACTATGCTGAACTGCTTGTTTTTGGAGCAGACGTACCGTTTTAGTCCTTTGCTTCAAAGCTGCACTGAAGCAAATCTCCACCAATCATGGATGGCACTGCAAAGTGAAGGAGAAATCCACTCCACTTGTTTCCACCGTTCTGGTAGTGGATGGGCAGCACTAATTGCTACCTAGTGAATTAATAACAAGTTGCTTACAAATACTGTAGAGTGAATAGATTCATTACAATAATAGAACAAGAAATCTTAGAGTTGCCTAGGTCCTCCAAATCAAGTGCTCAGTAAAGCTATCAGATAGCTATCCAAACTTCCACTTGAACATATCCAGTGAGAAGGAACCTTTCACCTCTGGCTAATTTTACTGTTGAATTATTTCTAACATTTAATTGAAATCTGCTCTCTTGTAACTTAAAATAACTATTCTATGTTCTGCGCTCCAGAATGGTATTAAATTTTCCATCACATCCGGACACCAAGAGTAGCCTGAAGATGTATAAATTCTTTTAGCCTTTGTCCTCCATGACTTTGGAGGAAAATCAGGGAAAAATAAGAGGATAGGGATCAGCAATGGAGAAAGGAAAGTTCTGCTAGTATAGTTCTCTTCCAACTCAAGGATGGGTGGAGAAGACTTAACACAATCAACACATTTCACAGGATTCTGATTATTGTCCTTCACTTATAAGCCTTCCTTGTTTTTTCATTGCACTGGCTCTTCTTTTTTCCTCTCTACAAAAAAGGGGAAAAAATTATGAAAAGAGAGGCACAATAATTACATAATGCCTATGGATTAAAAGGAACCTTCAGGAGCCTCTTCGGAATCTTCAGGAGCCTCTTCTACTAACTGTGGAGATTCAGTGATTTTCTGAAAACCCAACAACAGTCTTCATTTTGCAGAAGACAGCAATGTAGTTAGAGAAACATCTTTTCAAGTTCCAGCCTCTGGCAGTTATTTGAAAGAATAAAAGCAATTCCAAAGCCAACAATTAGAATGGAAATAATATGGCCAGTTGACTAATATATAATCTATTTTTGTTTATAACAATTGTTATGATACCATTAGTCTTTTTTCTTTTAACTGCATTTTAAAATTTTAGATTTGTTTTTAAACTGCATTGTGATCTTTGAGTATTAAATAAATCAGCAGATGAAAGTACTTCAGCATGTCAGTACCCTGTGGGTAGACTTAAAGTTTAAATGAACCTCCATGTTAAGTTGATGAATTGCTGATGCTTATACAAGATGCTGGAAGAAGAATCCTTAAGAGCCCTCACCATGGCTGGGCATCAGCTGAAATGTGGATATATAGCAGGATAGAAGAATAATACTTCTTTAACAAGACAGCAATCAACCTGCAGGAGGTACTTAAAAGATCTTGAATGTGCTTAGTTGTGTTAGCTGTTCCACCCTCTTTAATAACTAGTAGTCGATCATTTTGAACTGTGCTGCTAACCTTCTTATAATGAACTTTTCTTTTACTTTGTCAATCATTGAAATGTACAATTCTGTCTTTGCTGGTTGATGGGGTTTTAAAGGAACAGTAGCAGGATTTGATGGCTGGGTGGCAAAATTTTATGTAAATTAATTTTATGACCATTCATTCTCTTTATTTCTTTGCATCTTTAGTTTAACACATTTCCAAAAAGCTTTTCAGAAAGCCCTTCTAGTACATCTTACAAACAACAATAATATATATAATGATACATATAAATTTAAGTAAGTTTAAAACATAAATAAAAGTTCAGAAACATCATTTATTTTTATATTTATTTCTCTATTATTTCCATTTCTACAATGGCCTACTTGCCATGACTTTGCAACTATCATACCCAGGGTATTAAAAATCCAATACATAATACAATCACTTGAAATCTCACAAGACTGCTAAATCTCAGATTTTGGTCATTCCAACAAGACTTATGTCTCATGACATTTTTGCCTACTGGTAATTTTGTGAGATTTCTGCATTTTGCATGAGCTCTCATGAGAATTGGTTATTTTTTGAATTTCACTCATATATATATGTAAGTGTAGAACATATGAAGGGGGGCACATAATCAAGGAGAAAACAAGGTAATCTCTAAAAACTGTAGAGACTGTCTCAAAAAGCTAAAGCTCTGAAGAAACAGATTCCACAAGAAAATTAGAGCTACACTTTATTGAGATAGGCTATTGTAAGAGAATCTTGCAAGCCTGACTGAATTTTCCCTTTCCTCCCTCTTGTATCCCAGAGAATCAGGGAGGAGGAACCAGTCTGTCTTTTCCTCCTTCCCTGTTTCCTGGGCTCACAGCATGTTTTTGCGCATGTTGTTCTTGTAACAAGCTCTGAATAGTTTCTCCAAAGTCATCTCCATGGTTCCCTACACGATACCAAAACCAACAAAAAGGATTAGACTCCACTTGGAGTACTGAATCCAATTCTGGGCATCAACCTGGCAAGTAATACTTTGCATATGACAAAAAGACTACAAAGCAAGGAAGGGCACAAAATATTCCCATATTTTGAAGTGGCAGATAGTAGTAGAAGCCCCAAAATAGGTCTAACATAGTGTAAATGCTAAGAAACTCCCCAAACCCTCCTCATTGCTGTGGACATCTTATCCTGATGTCTGGAAGCTGTGAGCGTCTGGATGGGGAACAACAGGCTTCAACTGAACACTGGCAAGACTGAGTGGCTTGGGTTTTGGACCTCCCCGGTTCTAGGACTATGCCAACTTTGGTGCTAAATGGGATTGCATTGCCCCAAACAGATGCTGTGTGCAATTTGGGGGTCCCCTGGACTCAGGACTCCTGCTTCATGAGCAGGTGGCAATCATAGCTAGGAGGGCCTTTGCACAACTTCATACTGTGCCCGTTCCTATATCAAGAGGTCCTACTCATGGTTACTCATGTCCTGGTAACCTCCTAGTTAGACCATTATAATGCACTCTACACGGAGCTGCCCTTGAAGAGTATCCAGAAACTTCAGCTGGTGCAAAATGTAGTGGCTTGAGCAGTTATGCATGCTTCTGGTAAAACACACATGATACCTCTGCTTTGTGGACTGCATTGGTTACCAGTTGGTTTCTGGGTCCAATTCAAGGTGCTGGTTTTGACATTTAAAGTCCTACATGGCATGGGACTGGGTTACTTGAAGGAGCACCTTTTTCCGATTACATCTGCCAGTCCCACCAGATCCAGCAGAGAGGGCATGTTACGGGTTCTGTCATTGAGGAAGCTACATTTGGCAGGGCCTAGATGGCAGGCCTTTTCTGCTGTGGTGCCTGCATTGTGGAATATTCTCCCCACTGAGGTGAGATTGGCTCCAGCACTTCTGAACTTCCATGGGTCTTTCAAGACCTGGTGGTGCCACCAGGACTGGGGACCCCAAGGGACTGGTACACTAGTGAGGTGCTCCATTATTATTAAGATCCTTTCACCTACTATTTCTTTGTCTTAGATTTTTTTATATATAGTTTTTAATGTTTTTAATAATAGTAATGATAACTGATTTACTCTGCCCAGAGTCACTTGTGAGATGGGCGGCTATGTAAATTGGACAAATAAA
This sequence comes from Liasis olivaceus, assembly GCA_030867105.1. Taxonomy (NCBI): domain Eukaryota; kingdom Metazoa; phylum Chordata; class Lepidosauria; order Squamata; family Pythonidae; genus Liasis; species Liasis olivaceus. Next base: position 49,779,856 of record CM061348.1, read on the forward strand.
TAAATATTTTTTAATTGATGGGCTCTGACAGTCAATTAAAAGAGCTGCTTAACCTCCTTCAGCTGCACATCCCCTCCCCATCCCTAACAATAATGGATTGCATGTACCCTAAATCCGTAAAGCTTATTATATGATCTTTACAAATTTCTTTGTCTGGTACTTCATTCCTTAATCTGCTGTAAGGGTTAAACTTTGCTTAAATTAATGTGGTGATATTTCTTTACTTAAGAAAAAAATTCTGGAAAGGAAGTTCAAAAAGAAATTGAAATGAATGAAATGAAATGAAACAGAAGAGCAAGTGCAGGAGTTAAGCTGACAGCCAGAGCTTCTCAGTGCAGAGATGTCAATTATGCCAATAATCAACAGTTGCCCAGCTTCAAGATTAAAAGTCACAAGACAAAATTCTTTAATCCATGGGGAGGGTGGGGAAAAAGAAATACCACAATGGGTAGAAGAAGGGATTTCACTTTTCTGCTGATAGAGGACAATCCATTTTTTAAGTGGTTCCATCTTAGTAGACAATAAAACTTCTTACTCAACCATGTGTCTTGAGTCTCCAATTGAGATCAAGCCTAAGAGTCAAGCCATGTCAAGCCATGCTGCCAAGTGTCTGGGAAGCACTAATGAGTCCTTGTCAATGAGCTGAAAGCAAGTACAATGATTGAGTAGTAATAATAGCAATAAGATAAGAACTAATAGAAGTCCTCTTTCCATCTCCATTAGTGATGGAATCCTCCGCTTTGGGGCTGGTGGCATTCAGTCCCCACTTCGCTGCTTTGTTGTCACTCAGTTTTTCAGAACTTCATAGGAAGAAACAGTCTTGCTACGTTATTGTAGAGACACCACTTTCTTACCATGCTAACTGAAAAGTAAGAAGTACTGTAAAAATATTGGGCTTACTGAGGGAAGAAACACAATGAACATGGAAATAATATCAAGGGGGTGAAGAAAACTGCTTTTTTCACATCTTTAGAAGATATGCAGTCAGCTATGTCCTTCTAGAAATAGATTTGTTTAGGTTAATGAACCTCACAAGTGAATGGATAGTTCTGAAAAAGGAGTTGTTTGTGAGCCATAAGACTTGGTAAGCTGAAGACAATGTCTGATCATTTGGCAAGATGGCTAGTGGAGAAAGGCTGTACCACCATGCTTTAGGGCTGGCACACTTTGATAATGATTAGGAGGAACTGCTTTAAATCACACAAAAACGTAACACCACTCTGGTGGACTGGTCCACAGTAAACAGTAAAACATTACATCTATGCTAATACTGTACTAAAATGTTCACAATACAGTATGACAAGTAGAATTATCACCTTACTGGCATGAAACATCCATAATACCTATTATACAATCCCATTACAGTTATACCATATCCCATCAATGACAATGACAAGACAGTAACAAGGCAACTCCCAAACTCCCTCTGGAATAATTAAGTATTTAATGCTTCCTGGAAAGCCATCACAGTGGGGGCTCATTTAATATTCAGAGGGAGGTTGTTTCATGGTGTTGAAAAATATCCCCTCCTGGTTTTGGCCACCGCCCCCCCCCCAACCCCACTATTTCATAGAAAAATGGAATTATCGTTTTCCCCCCAAACACAGATAAAAATGCTTTATTTAAAAGGAGCTCTGGCGAACTCCCTCAAAATATCCCTACTATCTCTTTTTGATGTGTGGAGATACAAACACCCTGTAGAGAAAAAATACATTATTACTATTCAATTCATAAAACATACTTGAGAACAGACATGTGCTGGATTTCTATCTCACTGCTAACCAGTTTCATAGACATGGAAGTTGCAGCTCTTATATATGAAGGTCATAATCTAATAATTGTAAGAATAAACAGAGGAACCTCCAAGCCCAAAAAGGTGAAGACTTAAAAAACTTCTATTATTGCAAGAGGACATCGAATTGAAGTGCCAAGAGGAATGAAAAAGCTTCTTCCAAAGTAACTTAATTTCTCATGTTTCTTTGCCTACAGTATGTGAGTCCAGCAAAACATTAATGAGAAGATTGTTCATTTCTCTGACATCAAAGAAAGGAGGAAAATGATGCAAAATTAGGATACTCTGGTGAATAAACTGAAGCAATTAGTATTAAGGCACAAACATAACCCAGATTTGGACTCAGAACAAAAGATAAAAGTGATTCACAATAAACTAAATTTAATGGAAGTAAATGAGATCTATAAAAAGTTGAATTTTGTTAAACAGAAGTATTTTGGGAAAAGCAACAAGTCAGATAAGTTGCTGGTTTATCAATTGCATAAGGAACAAAACAAAATAAATATACTTCTGTCTGGGATGGAGTTAGTCAAATAACGAATGAGATTCAATAATGTCAAGAATTTCCTTTGACATGGAAAGAAGCGTTCATCTCTTTGATCTACAAAGAAGAAAATTATTTGACCTGTCCAAAGTCATATAGATCTATTTCCTTATTGAATGTAGACTACAAGCTTTTTACAACAATATGTGTAAAGAATAAATGATTATTGATAACATAAATAACTCCCTCAAGAAGATGTCTCTGTTCTTTTTTGATGCAGAGAAAGCCTTTTAACTTGGAATGCTCTTTTATGCTTACACTTCTGAGTAAGGTGAATTGTGGCTGTACCCTTTTTACATAGATACAGAGTAGTTATAAAGAACAAGAAGGCAAGATAATAATAGATGCTTTTTATGATAAATTGTACCATAAAGAATGAGATAAAACAAGATTGTCCTCTTTCTTCTTCCTTATTTTTATAGGCATTACAGCCACTGGTAAAGAAGATACATCAAGAAGACAAAATTTCACAAATTAAATTAACAACTCAATAACATAAATGTAAATTATATGCTGATGATGTTCTGACAGTTACTCAGTCAAATTTCTCTTTAAAATTTATAATGGAATACATACAGCAGTATGGTTCTATGTTAGGTTATCAGATCAATAAAGATAAAACTCAAATGCTGGCATGGAAGTTAACAAAGGAAGAAAAGCAATATTTGTATCAAATAATGGGGTTCAACATCAATGTCTAAAAGGTCAAATACCTAGGAATCTATTTCACAAACAATAAAGACTTATTTATAAATAATTATTTAAAGATTTGAAAAAATATAACAGCAGATACTTCAAGATGGAGAAAATTTAAATTTTTGGAAAATTTATACCAGAATGAAACAGATGCTAAAAGTTGAATTTCCTTCCAGCTTGTTATTTTTTAAATGAAATACTACTAATCCTTATATTCCTGCAAAATATACATGGATTTTACATGGTAACTGCTACAAGGATACTCTATGGTTCCTACTAGAAACCATAGAACAATTCCCTGTATGAAAGATGACTAAGTTGTGGGAATACATCTCAATGTCCAAATATCTCAAAAGTGAACCTGACACAGAATTTAACTCAATTTCAAAACCATTTTTGGATTTCAGTTCTAGATATGGGCTTGTACTGGATCCAGTTCTAGATATGAGCTTGTACTTGATATGGATCCAAAACTGGGGTTTCTCTTAACATAAAGCCTTAATATTCTAGCTCTAAAGGATCTTTTAGAATAGATCCTCAAAAGCTTGGATATAATTTATGATAAGTTTTAATCTTATTTTATGATTGATACTGTGCTGACCACTGCTGTTGAAAGTTATATATTACTTGGACTCTAATAATGGCCTGTAGTTTTCAAAATAATATTATTTTATTTTATTGTATTTAAAATATAAAAATCAATTAATGAACATTCTGGCCTAAAAAAATGGAATTATCAGGATTTTCTCTCCTGATTGTATGTACTACACAAGTCAGTTCAGGTGGCAGGAGGCAGACCTGAAGTGACCGTGCAGCCAAGCCATATGGCACTTACACATCAAGACCTGTACTTTGAATTGCGCCCAAATCCTATTGGTAATCAGTACAGAGCCTTGAGCACCAATGTAACGTGTTCCTAATGGTTAAGCCCTGCCAGTAATTCAGCTGCCAGTAATATTCTGTACCAATTGGAGCTTCCCAGTGGTCTTTTTTTGCAGTACAGGTGGTCCTCGTTTAGTGCCTGCCTTGTTTAGTGACCATTCACAGTTACGACAGTGATGAAAAAGTAACTGTGCATCCAATCCTCGCATTTACAACTTTTGCAGGTCTGTAAAGCAAAGAAAAGCTGAAGTAAGATTGTAAGCATAGTTGTAGTTTCACTTAGTGACTGCTTTGCTTAATGACTGAGTTGCCGGTCCCAATTGTGGTCGCTAAACAAGTACTACCTGTAGTCTGCTGACATGGAGATGAGAGCATGAATTACTCTTGCAAGGTCCTCATTTTCCAAGGATGACAGCTACTAATCTCCTAGCCAAAGCTTGATAGAGTACAAAATAAAACAGACTTGGGGATTTCTGCAGAAGAGAAAACAGAGGGGACTAAAGCTGGATGGGAAAAATGGCAAATAGAGCAAAAGAAAGTTTCTCATTCCTACTTCTGCACTTCACATAGTTCTTTCAGAGTGCAACTTCATTTTTGTTTATTTGTAAGGGCATTGGGATAGCATGTACCCATACAGCTTACCTTCTGCTTTCTTCAAGCAGAATGGAGTATCATTGGACATTTCTGTTGATGCTTTCAGCATCAGACTGACAGCTGTTAAAAGGACCCAGATGAGCTGTTATTATAAAAGGTAGAAAGCTGGCACTTAAGGCCAGAAAGGGCAAGGAGGAATCCTTGAAAACTTAAAATAATCTTACACTCTTCAGCTCCAAGCCATGACTCTTGGTAAGACATCTCAGGGGCTCATGGAAGAGTAGTGCAAAAATTCCTCAAATAACTGGGTAAAAAGAAGTATGAAGAATCATAGATTAGAAATGCATTAATTCTCATGCGGAACCTGAAGAGGGCTGCCGAGCATTATCAGAGTCTGCTTTATGAAGCAGGAAGGACAGAAACTGATGCCAACGAAGAAACTGCATGAGATTAGGCTTTAAGGTGTCGTTTTTATAGCTGCCATTTAACCGTTCCCAAGGGCAGAGCGCTTTCATTTGTGCTTTTAAATACATGTGAATCTCCTCCACGACCAATTAGGAGCTAGTATAAATGCCATCGTTAATAAGGTAAAATTATTTTGATGTTTTTCAGTTGCGTAAAAAGGATGTGCACGCAAACCCAAGCTGCAAAGCAAGAGCAGTGTCTTGGGTAACTCCCACTTGTTTAAAGGCAAGGAATTTTTAGAATAGGATTCCCAGTCAACAGGTGAGTCTGGAGGTGTCCAAAAAATCAAGATAGTGGACCCGACCATGTGATCCAAGTTCATGTGCCAGGCACATGCCAGGCATCCCCCATAGATGCCCCTGCCAGTCCCAGCTAAACATTTCGCGTTCTTTCTTTTGAAAACTGAGCTTACAAAAAGGAGGGATGACAAATTGACAGTGTCCTCTTATCAAACGTCTGGAGGGCTAGCATTTACCTTTCTGAAGCATTCATGCATGGGGACTGGGAAAGTCTGAGTTTATCTCAGTAACATGTTTTGGCTAGCACTGCTTCCCAAAAAAAGTCACAGTGAAGTATGACAGTACAAGATAGCATTCCTCATTAGAGGACAAGTTGCTTCAAATCACCTTGGAAACATCTGATTATAGTTATAGTATATCAGGTGAAACCTTTCACTTCATTACATAATCATTTTAATTACTGTAATTATTATATAATTATAATATTTGTGTATAAAATATTATTATAATTTTATTATTATCCCACCTACCTACTTTCTACTTAATGTATTTCCACACTGGGCAGGGGGTTGGACTGGGTGATTTGTAATTGTAATGGAATGTGAGAATTACCTTGGAAGATGAGCGGGGGGGGGGGGAGGGGAGATGCTGCCTAGGGAACTATCAGATAAAAAGGGGATAAGCCCACAACTGAGTAATGGGCAGAGAAAGAAACTTAGAAAGGACCCGCCCTCACTGATCAGGCAGTAAATAAGGACGGCGGGAGATTTGTACTTTCAGACTTGCAAGATTCTGTTAAGGTACCCTAACAATAAAGTAGAATTAGCTGTCTGGTTTATCTGGTAGGGCTGATAGTAATGTCCTTTCCAATCATACATGCGATGATTCTATATCACTCTCAGGAATAATTTTATGTATTATATTTGCATGCCAAGAAAAGTGCTCAGAAATGGAGTAGCCACTGCAATGAAGACTTTCAAGGAGCTCTCCCCACCCCAACAAACTCAACAATTGTGCTCCCAACTGGCAAGGGCTCTCAGTTGGAGGCTGAGCTTGATGGAAGGTTGGTCTGGTCCTACTGGAGACATACAAACTAAGACTAAGTATACCAAACTCTTCTCTAATGTGGACTTTCTTATCCTATTTGGACACTTGCATTGTTATCTCTCCCTTACCCTGGAAATGACTTGCATGTCATGTGCAGTAGAATTACTATTTTTGTATACCAAACTTTATGACACATGTGCTTGTGTTACCCAGGAATGATATATATTGCTGCAATGCTACTAGTTAGCTTTACAAATACATTATAAATTCTCTAATAAAATTATGTATGCTTTGTAGATAAACCCAATATGATAATAAGTACATAATTGACACTTCGAATTTTTTTTTTTTAAGTTTCAGTAAATAGCATTTGATGGCATCCTCCTCTGGACAAGAAATTCAACCATTTGCTTCTGGAAAAGTCCCAAAATGCCCTGTCCCTGAGAGCAGCCTTCTATGTCATAAACAAAAGACCCAGTTCCCTGGAGAGGTCTATAATGCAGGGAGAGGTGGAGGGAAACAAAGGAAGAGGGCGACCAGCAGCCAGGTGGAAGACCTGAAGGACCAGGTCAGGGACAGACTATTCTGGAGGTCCACCAACTTGATAGCACATTCTCAATATATATATATATATATATTGAGAATATATATAGATATATATAGATATATATAGAGAGAGAGAGTTTTTTTTTTTACTAAAGCAAACTTCATGATATTTCATGATATCTACTGCAGACATAGAAGATTACATATCCAACATTTAACACACCCACTGCAGACCCTGGATACTGCCTGAAAAGTCATGACTGGCACACATGACTTGCGCCCAAAAGATCCAATTTCAAGAGGATGTGGTTGCTCCTCTGTCAGAAAAGACCAATTTGAATAGTGTGGATCAGCAATTCTTTGTCCAGGTGGGCTGGTGCTTAAATCGAAGAGCAGCCTCAGCAGCATTTATTCTAAGGTTTGTAGAAGAAATGTAGAATAAAGTAAATAATACATTCAATCTGTTCATTTCACGCTAAGGTTTACATTTAGCCCCATTATGTGAAATTCATTTATCAATTTCCTCCTCATAGCCAGTCATAATGAAGTCATTACTGCTTTTTATAATACAGCCACTGATGTCCAGTCTGGAATTGACTAGAAATTCTGTCACCCTTATCACATTATATTAAAAAGGTGACACAATCTGTGGTTTATCTCTTGGATTAAATACATCTGCAATAATAAACTTATCCAAAAGAAAGAAAAAAAGGAAGGGAGAGAGAAGCCATTGTATCAAGTGAAAGTCTTTGCTATTAAAATGATGAGTCAGGGCACAAAGAATGAACATCCCATTAGTCATAAATTTCCATCTGGCATCTCCAGCCTATTGGGCTAAAAGAGAGAGATTCCCACTATTAGTTAACTCTGGACATCATGTCAGTAAACTGAGCATTCTGCCAGGCACCAGATCAATGCTAGAGAAAACTACACTGAAGCCACCCATCAGAAATCTTGGATCATATCCCTGTGAGTCCAGGAAGAGGCTTACCTGTTTTTATTCCCAGGAGACAGTTACTGTTAAGAGCACCATGACTGTTAGGCCTTACTATATCAAATAAAACAATGTAATGTACTATATACTATATCCTGCAATGTAATGTTTATTACTGAATATAAATACCCAAGGTAACATGTCCAGTTTATGGATGGAAGGACAACTGATGTACATGCATTTAGGAATCATAAATTTGCAACTTTGACAAAGACACTTTTTGTGCAACCAGTTAGAAAGCAGCTCAGAAAATTGTAGGCTATATGATTTGTCAATGTTTGCATCAGATATGGTATTATTAAACATAAATAATCAAACATATCGAACAGTGTTTCTCAACCTTGTGTGGACTTCAACTCCCAGAATTCCCCAGCCAGCCATGGTTGAGGTTGCTAAGGTTGAGAAATACTGATACAGAAGAATGAACTTTATTGAAGAACAACTAAAATGGCTTCTTCAAAAGAAGTGTTTCACTTAATCTTCTGGTTTTCTTTCAGGGTACCAGCAAAAATATTAAAAAGGGGGCACCTGAACTTTTAACAAGTTTTTTTGCAATGCCTGTCATAAAGCTTCACTGCCAAAACTCAGCAATCATGGAATTAAATAAAAGGTACTGTCACGGGCTAGTTACTTGTTTAAGAAACAGTAAGCAGACAGTAGGAATAATGCATAAATGGATAGCTTCCCAAGGACCAGTGTGGTTTCTTACTTGTTTATAAATGACCTGGAGTTAAGAATATGTTGCTAATTACATTAAATTATTCAGGATGATAAAGTAGAAGGAAAAAAGATAGCAAGGATCTTTGAAAGCATCTCTCCAAATTGGCTGAATGGGCTTCAAAATGCCAAATGTAATTTGATGTAATCAGGTGCAGAGTGAGGCACACTGGCATATAAAGTCCACATCTCACATACACGTTAATGGGGCTCTGAGTTGACAGTGACTGATCAGAAAGAGAATCTTGGAGTCATGGTGAAGAGCTCAATGAAAATGTCAATAGGGTGTGCAGCTGCTGTAAAAAAATAATGCTAGGAAATATACTGAAAATAAAACTGCCAATGTAGCAATGCCCTTATAAATTTCTGGTGCAACTGCATTTGGAAACCTATGCGTGGTTGTGGCCACAGCGACTGAAAAAGGATATTGTTGACCAAAAGTATGACCAAAATTATTCCACTACAAGGAAAGAGTACAGCATTTGGGCTTTTAATGTAGAGTACCAGTGGGTAAGGAGACATGATAGAGGTATAGAAAATGCATGATGCTTAAACATGGACAGGGAGAAGTTGTATTCATCTCTACCAATGTAATAACTAGGATCATCCACTGAAACTTAATGTGGGAAAATTCAGGACCAGTGCATAGCTGGAATTGGCCATTAGACAGGTTTAAGAGAGAATGTGTGTGTGTGTGTGTGTGTGCCTTCAAGTCAGTGTTGACTCCTGGCAACTGCCTGGACAAATCCCTGCAGTTTTCTTGGCCAAGTTTTCAGAAGTGGTTTGCCCTTGCCTCCTTCCTAGGGCTGAGAGAGAGTGACTGGCCCAAGGTCACCCAGCTGGCTTTCATGCCTAAGGCGGGACTAGAACTCTCACTCTCTCCTGGTTTCTAGCCTGATGCCTTAACCACTACACCAAACTGGCTCCCATATTAAAAGGGAATAGATACATTTATAAGAGAAAGGGATATATTAAGGGATGATGTTGTCTATCTCCTACGCAGGAGCAATGGGGGAAGAAGGTTATTACCCTCCTGTCCATGTTTCTGAGTTACTTGTATGCATCTGACTGTTCATGATATGGCATGGAATTTTGAACGAAATGGTCTTTGGGTATGAGCTCATCTCATGTTCTGATGTAATTGTTCAAAGTTAATTTTCTCTAGAACTGTTACTAATTGGTCACCTCAGTCCTTTCACACACGAAATAATGTTGCTATGCATGACAGGATGTTGAGCTGCAACAATTTCTGGGGTTACGGTGACTAGACAGTTAGCAGTCCTATAGTTCAGATTAATATTTCTCTGTGCTATAATGTGTCTGCAAAGTCACTGTGAGGAGAATATTATGGTTCAGATACTGTCTGTCTTCACACCATCAGACATTATTGGAGCCATAATATTCCTTTCAGAAGGAAAAGGAAAAAAATGTTATGAGATACCTATTCCTCCTGTTGATCAACTTTTCAATAGCACCAAGTTTCACACACAGAGAAAATATATCAAATAACACACATCTTAAATTGGAAAACTAATGAATGCATCAGCCATTGTGAAAGATGTATTATTTTCGATAGCATTTTTTTTTGGATGGGAGGGAAAGATATTGCTAGAGTGGTTTGTTCCCCTTCCTTTTGGATCACAGAATCAGTTTGTTTTTCAGGTGAAATAAGCAACTTCTCAGAAGGAAAATCTTTTTTGTTTGACATGAGTGCATAGAAATGTGTTCTTATTCAACTACAAATTGGTTCAGATCAGATCTTAAGGGGCTAAGGAAGTCAACAATCTTGGTTACTGCTGGGATGCCAGTAAACAGTTTGTCAGGAGATGTGCAAAAAGCTGAAATACAATTCTGCCACTGTCTCCATATTTCCTATAAATCAAGCACTGAACCCACACCCTTAATCTGCAAATATCTCTTTCAGGAAAAGTGGCCATGTGCGAAATATTGAATGCTGAGAGGTGTCAGAAAATGGGTGTCATAGGAAGGTGAGGCTGCCAAGGTTAGTTAAATTGTAGCTTTCAGAGGAGAGAGCAATGGCCACCCAATGGTGGAGTCATTGTCCTAAAATGGCTCCTATGATGGATTTGATTAGTCATAAAATACCCGCTAATCAGAAAGCACACTTCCTGCCACACCCTTGGATGCTCCCTCCTACTCCTGCTTACTTTTGTCTTCTTTTTTTTCTGGACATTTGTACTTACTTCAGAACACAGCAGCTATTCCACATTTTCGCTTAGATTATGAGGCATTCTTATCACTAATGATGCTACTAAAGGCTGAAGTATTCTCATATGCTAGCGTCTTTCTATCGGTCTATCGGTCTCTCTCTCTCTCTCTCTCTCTCATCTATCTCTCATCTATTTATCTACCTATCTATCTACTCATTCTGTAATAATATAATATTTTCTTAAAATGCATTTGGTTGCCCTTAGCCTACCTGGACCACTGAGCAAAGGAAGCTCATTCATCTGATTCACAGATTGGACCACCACTTTGCAATATATAGTTTACAGAGATTCCTTCAGAAAAGGGTGACACCCCAAATCTTAATTGATATTTTTTTTTAAATTATTTTTTTATAATTTAGCCAGTGAACAAATATTGGACAAAATAAACATTGTTTACATTTATTGATTTTACATTTATTGGTTTTGAATCAATGGTCCTCTAATCCTGTTGTGCATGATTTTTACAGTCTTTAAAAAGCCGGAAATCTCTCCAGACAGATATGTCATGATTTCTGAAATGAAACTTTGATTCATAATCTTCTGAAGGAAATAATTCTTAGAATAACCCAACTTCTGAATTTCTGGAAGTTTGCTTTCTTCTTTTCTTTTGTCAGGCACCTCATGGAATAATAGCTTTGCAGCTGTAGTCCCCCTGCACCCACCAACCCAGACAGTGTTTCATGCCCCTTCCGTTCTGCAGCCCTGTGACTTCCAAGAACAGCTTTTTTAGGGATTCAGGGAGCTGCAGTGAGGCCACTAAGTAACAATACTGGGGTATCTCTGGAGGTTTTTAATAAAGTAGTTTACATTCCTCTCCTCCAAAGTTTGAGATAATTAAACTACACAGGATGTGTGGCAGGTCCTAAATTGTACTGGTCTCACTACAAGTAGAATCTCCTTTGTTTAGTTTTCCAAAATTTAAGAATACCAACATTAAAATGTGTGGGCTTTGTTGAGGTTTGTTTAGAGTTTCCTTGAATGATAAGACTTTGAATGGTAGAAGAGAGTTGTGAAATTTTCTTTGGTTTGCAGAGGGCCAGATGACATTGGGTGGCAACTCATAATACCTCAGTACAAAAAATTCAATGTGAATATTGAATAAGTCCTATGACTGATCCCAGTTCAATGACAATCAGCATCTAAGCTTTCTTCCCAGACTTTCAGGTCTTGCTTAGATTCACTCAGCTTCTTGGACCTTTGCCAGCACAGCTGACAACCAGGTATGTTATGTATGCGACTGAGATTGCATTTGTTGCTCTGATCAATTATCTCCTCATAGAAATTGATGGAAGCCATTGGACTATATTGATCCCATTCTGTCTTCTAGCAGCACTGGTTACCATTTACAAGATTATAGCGACATGAGACAGGGTTGGTATTTATGGGATCCCTTACTGTCAGCTGAAAGATTCTGAAAGGTTATAGTCAGCTTTCCTTCACTAGCATTTTTGGATCCTTCTTTGGGAGAGTGTAATATATATACTAATTCATGTAACAATCATCATATGAATAGGACTATGCAACTTTAAACACCTAAACAGTAGGTATTTTTAAGGGCTACTTATTTATTTATTTATTTATTTGTCTAATTTATACAGGTAGTCCTCAACCTATGACCATTTGTTTAACGACTGTTTGAAGTTCTGATCACACTGAAAAAAGTGACTTACGACTGATCCTCGCAGTTACGACCATTGCAGTTTCCCCATGGCCACATGATCAAAATTTGGGCACTTGGCAACTGGCATGTATTTATGACAGTTGCAGCACCCCAGGGTCACGTGATTTCCATTTGTGACTTCCCAGGGGGCTTCTGATAAGCAAAGTCAGTGGGGGAAGCCAAATTTGTTTAATGACTGCAGCAAAAATAAAAAATGGTAAAATCAGGTGTGACTCACTTAATGACTTCATCGCTTAGCTGGTCTCAATTGTGGTTGTAAGTTGAGGACTACCTGTTTAGCCACCCATCTCACAAAACAAGTGACTCTGGGTGGTGTTCAACAAGCTAAAACAATTAGTAAATACCTAAAGCTATTAACATTATTCATTATTTTAAAAAAACAGTAAAAACTATAAAAAACAAAGCTAAAACAGAAAATAATAGATGAAGGGATGTCACTAATAACAGAGCCACCTCACTAGTTCTCCAGTCCCCTGGGGTCCCCAGGCCTGCTGGCATAACCAAGTCTTGAGGGATCTATGGAAGCTCAGAAGTGAGGAGGCCAACCTCACCTCAAGGGGGAAAAGATTCCACAAATTGGGCACCACAGCAGAAAAGGACTGCCACCTAGGGCCCGCCAAATGTAGCTCCCTAGACAACAGAACTTGTAACATGCCCTCTCTGCTGGATCTGGTGGGACTGGCCAATGAAATTGGGGAGAGGCAGTCCTTCACATAACCCAGTCCCAGGCCATGCAGGGCTTTAAAGGTCAACACCTTGAAGTGGATGCAGAAACAAACCAGTAACCAGTGCAGCCCATGAAGCAGAGGTGTCACATGTGTTCTACCAGAAGCACATATAACTGCTCGTGCCAATGCATTTTGTACCAGCTGAAGTTTCTGGCTAGTCTCCAAGGGCAGCCCCATGGAGAGCGCATTACAATGGTCCAGCTGGGAGGTGATCAGGGCATGAGTAATCATGAGTAGGGCCTCTTGATCTAGGAATGGGAACAACTGGCGCACAATATGAAGTTGTGCAAAGGCCCTCCTAGCCACGACTGCCACCTGATCATCGAGCAGGTTTCGTGAGTCCAGGGGGACCCCAGATAGCACATGGGATCTGTTTGGGGCAGTGCAACCCCATCTGGCACCAAAGATGACATAGTCCTAGAACCAGAGGGCCTCAAAACCCAAAGCCACTCAGTCTTGCCAGGGTTCACTTGAAGCCTGTTATTCCCTATCCAGACCTTCGCAGCATAAGACGTCCACAGCATCACTTAATTCACCAGGAACAGAGATGTACAATTGGGTATCATCAGCATACGGATGATACGTCACCCCATGGTGTCAGATGATCTCACCCAGTGGTCTCATGTAGATGTTGAATAGGAGAGGAGAGAGCACTGACCCCTGTGGCACCCCACACAGTAGGGGCTGAGGGCGGGATCTCTCCTCCCCAATAATCACCGACTGGAATCAACCCCGAAGAAAAAAGGTGAACCAGCACAATACTGTGCCACCCAACCCTAAACCTCTGAGTCGATCCAGAAGGATATCATGGTCGATGGTATCGAAAGCAGCCAAGAGGTCAAGTAAGACAAGGATGTATGCACAGCCACCATCCCACTCACACCAGCAATCTTCCAAAAGCACGACAAATGCCATTTCTGTTCCATACCCAGATCTGAATCCTGACTGAAAAGGATCCAGATAATTTATCTCATCCAAGGTCCTCTGATGTTGTTGTGCAACCACCTTCTTGATCACCTTCCTCAAAATGGGGAGGTTGGATACTGGATGAAAGTTGTCCAGTATCGTGGGGTCCAGAGATGGCTTCTTGAGGAGGGGGTACACCAAGACTTCCTTAAGTGGTAAAGGAACAATCCCCTCACTCAAAAAAGAATTCACCACCACTGGAACTCACTCATATGATACACCCTGAGCTGCTTTCATAAGCCAGGAGGGGCGTAGATCTAAGAAGCAGGTGGCTGAACTTACAGTCCTAAGGACCCTGTCCACTTCCTCAGGTCCAACAGTTCAAACTGTTCCCAGATAATCAGGCAAGACTCCATCGTACAGATCTCCCCCAGACCTGCAGCAAGGCCAGCATCCAACTGCGAGTGAATCCAAGTGATTTGGTCTGACAGAAGCTGAGCAAATTCCTCCACACATCCCTGCAAAAGGTTCCCTGGGCCCCCTTTACCCAAGAGGGCTCATGTCACCCAATACAGGGTGACAATAAGGGTGGAGAAGTACTGCTGCTTCACCACCCTTACCGCCACAAGGTAGGCCTTAATAGCAGCTCTAGCCCACATTTGGTCCAGTTCATCCTTAGTTAAGCGCCAGCCGCACTCTAGATGTCTCTTCTCTCATTTCATCTTCCTTAGCTCCTCTGTAAACCACGGGGAGTGGCAGGATCCTTGAGAGGGGAGAGGTCGTATAGATGCGATCTGATCCGATCTGATCTGATCCAAGGCTTCACCCACTCCTTTATTCTAAGCAGCAATCAAGGCTTTGGACGGACCGTGCAGCAGACCAGCAGGAGCAATCCCCAGCTCCCTCTGAAACCCTTCCAGGTCCGTCAGTCACTGAGGGCGGACCAATCTAATGGGATTTGCCTCCCTACAGTGGATAGTGGCGCCAGAGAATCCCATGGCAATCAGGGCATGATCTGACCATGACAAGGGTGACACTGAAAGTCCCCCCAATTGCAGATCACATAGCCATTGCTCTCAGGAACACCAGATCTGGTGTGTGACCACTGTCCTGTATCGGGCTCTGGATGACTGAAGGAGCTCAGACAGGGAGACTGCTATGCTGCAGGGAGGCTGGTACAACAGCAACAATCCCAGCTGATCCCTAGAGCCCAGCTTAATGAACAGGGTCTCACATTTGATGACCAGCAGGGCAGAGCCCCTGAAAGCCGTAAGCAATTCTCGGATGACAATCGCCAAGCCACCACCCTGCCCTGCATTCTCAGCTGGTGCCACACTCGAAACCTGGGTGGGCATATCTCCAAAAGGGCCACCCTCCTGTTCTGGGCCCAGCCAGGTCTCAGTAATACATGCCAAGTTGGTCCTTTCATAGTAGCTATAGTCTTATTGTGTTGGTAAAATGTGATCTAGATAGTTTGTTGCCACAGCTAGGAGCATATGACATGACCCTTGTGAAACCGTACTAGAAGTCAGATTTCCATTTTTAAATATGAACCATTTTAAACTTATTCAGGCATTAATTTACATATAATATCTAACCACTACAGTATTTTCTGGGTATCTCTCTGCAGGCTTGACACCAGGTGATTCCTGCTGACTTCAGGGCTGCAGTGTAAGTTTTATTGACAGCAATAGAGAAGTGGTTTGCCTCTGAGCTGGCAAAAAAGTATGCTGGCACAAATTTCATCGCTCTGACGGCCGAGTTCTTTTTTGCCTCAGTACCAAGACCAGCAAATGGTGCCGTCCTTACAATTTCACCGTGGGACAAGATAAGGAAAGTGATTCGTGGTTTCTCCTGGCTTTATTTCCCTCCTAAGGAGTGTCCCTGCTGGTAGGATGGACAACCCTCAGTGGCTCTCACTTACCTGGCCTGGGCTGGGCCCGGCAAGTAGAGGTGGGCTCAGCCATTTGTCAAGTTGCCCAACTAATAAGTGAAAGATGCAGAAGCCAGGCATCCGGTCTAGCCTTCAGCCCAGGCTAAAAGGGCCATGGAGGACACTGCTCAGGGAAGGGGTGTGTCTGCAACAGCTTAAAGAGGCCATTAGGAGCTGGGCAGCTCTTGGCCCTGGACTGCATGATGATGATGATGATTATGGTTGGTTTCACAGCCAGCCAGATGTTTAGACTGGATTTGGCATTTTTATCCACCTATCGAGTCCTTCCCAAGGACCTGGGATAGGCAGATGTTGTTGTTTGATGGTGTTAAAGGTATCGTCGCAGGATGGAAGCTGTTGTTGTTATTATTGTTATATTTTTATCCTACCTTTTTTATATTTAACTCAAGGCAGCGAACATACCACATACTCCTGCCTCCTATTTTCCTCCCAACAACAACCCTGTGAGGTGGTTTGGGCTGAGAGAGAGTGATTGGCCCAAAGTCACCCAACCATTGTTAACCTCATCATTGATGAAGCCTTCTAGGGCCAGTGCAGGGCAGAAATTATGTCAGGAGAGAAGGGAAAACACTGCTTTAAAACTGCATCTGCTAAAGAAGATGTTAAGCTGCCTTACCTGTGGTCAGGGGTTGACCTAAAGCCCAAACAATGAGGGCATGTCCTTTGAAAAAGGCTACCGGGGCATGCTTGAGCTGCAGTTAGAAGGATGTGACTGTGAGCCGTTCAGTCTGACACCTGCGCTCACATTCAGGCAAAATGCACAGACTCCACTTAGCAGCGCCAAGAAACAGCAATGTCCATAACTGTGATGATACTAACGTGGCATTCACACAATGATGTCCTCATGCAAATACCATGATTATGTCCTTGCATCGCGATATCTGATGCAAGGACTTAAGTTGCAACATTGGTGTGGTGATGTCATTATGTAGATATCATCACTGCCCCCTCCCCTTGGCCCTTAGCCCCCCTCTGCAGACACCCATGTTAAGAAATATTGGAAGATCTATTAATATGGGAACATAGTTACAGTTTAGGGCAGGAATAAACTCAAAAATCAACATTTTAAATGTGAAATACAGAGTGGTATCTACCCTATCACACAAGGACTGATAATAAAACTGTGGTAACTACAAATAAAGCCTGCTTGATCCGATATAGTACACCTATATATTTTTGTTGTTGTTGTTCAGTCGTTAAGTCGTGTCCGACTCTTCGTGACCCCATGAACCATATTGCGCCAGGCCTTCCTATCTTTCACTGCCTCCCTGAGTTTGCTCAATTTCATGCTCAACACCTATATATAGAATAGTCATAATGTGCTTGGGGAGCAACAGGAGGTGGCCTTCACGCCTTGCTGGCAATTTTTTCAGCGCCACTTTGAGAGTAAGGGATGATGAACTAACGGCTGTGGCCCTGCATGAGTACTTGGCAGAATCGGTACGGCATCCTACCGAAAAATTAAGGAAAGCTAACAATCGCAAGCGTGTGTTTGTGTGTGGGGCGGGGAAGGGGGGCTGTACTACCGCGAGAGTTAACGTATGGCCACAACCGTGAATTAAAGCAAAGCAGCAAAGTGACACGTGGTACTTTCAAAAACTTTTGAGCAGGGATGGCGGGAGGGGAGGAGGGGCTATGGTAAGAGTAGCGGTTTTTTACGAAAGCTACAGGGGCTTCATTTCCAAACTTTGTTTTTATGGGTTCAGGGGAAATCGCAGAACGCCAAATACCGGAACGCCTAAGACCGGAACTGCCACTTCCTCGGATCAACTCTCAGACTCGCTTCTAGTTTCATTAACAAGTAGAAAGAAAGGAGGCGGAGTCGCACTTTCGTTTGTAGGAGTAAAACCTCAGAAGATTTGTCCTAGAAGTTTATTACACCACTAAAAGTGTCTTTCTCCCTCTTTTTAATTCAGTTCTGTTGCAAAATCACGGGGGGGGGGAGGGAGAAGGGAGGGGGAAGAAGACGAAATAAGGACGAACAGTGCTTCTGGTTTGTTCTCTCTCTCAATTTCTTTATCCTCCAACGTTGGTAAGCTGGAAGACTGAAGAGGAAGCAGGCTATTACATAAAGGTATCTTGAGAGTTTAAATGTCTTAAGATAGAGTCTCTTGTCCAACTTTTCGATCTTCCGTTTTGTTGCATCAGCTGATACATCGATTCTTTCCCATCTACATAATTTCTAACTTTCCATCCGACCCTCTGAACGGGGAAGAGTCTCAAGAACGAGATTCCCAACTGCAGAGACCACTTTTGAAGCCGCGGCAATATTCCTCTCCTTTCAATGAAGCTTCTTCCCTCTCCCCCTCCCCCAAGAATCCTCGGCTAAATCGTTTGTAATTTTTTAAAAATCTCCCTCTTTCAGCCGCTCCGGTTTAGCACGCCTCCCTGTTTATTTTCCAGCTCCGAGAGTGGTTGTCTTCCTGTTCCCCACCACCACCACCACCACCACCCTTTTTAATATTTTGCACGGTGCCAAGCTTGGGAGTTTTCGCATATTCGCCTCCCCTTTTCTGCAGCCTCCCTCCCCAGCCCCATCAGAGGAAATATTACAATGTTGCAAGCTGACGTAAGGACATTACAAGGAAAGGGCTACATTTCGGAGTGTTTATGAAAAGCTTCGGTACTGTACTGTCACCAGGGGGCATGCAATAGAATGCATTTCGTCCAACATTTGGGATAATGATCATTTAGAAACCACTACGACCAAAAACAAAAAGAAAAAGAAAAGAAAGAAAACGAGAAAAAGAGCGAGCGAGCGAGCTTCCAGTGAGCTTTGGAACCGGCGCCAGGCAGAGGAGCCATGCAGTCAAACTTTCGGGAACCCTTGGTTATTTTTTCTGACATTGCAGCTCGCCCTTGAGGATCGCTTACTGAATTCTCCGGATTTTGTTTTGCTTCTTTTTTTTCTCCCTCCACCTCTCCCGCCGTCTCCAGGCCCGGTTGATTTGCTTCCCTGTGGCAAAGGAGAGAATCGAGCGAGCTCCCTAACAGCGAGGAAGCCGCAGCAAAACGCCCTGCCTGCTCGCTTCTCTCCGCTGCCTGGCTGGCTGGCTGGCTCGCTCTCCCACTCGGCTCGCTTGCCTTGGGATCCAGTGTTGTTTTGAAGGGAGCTAACATGGCGACGGTGCCCGTCTATTGCATCTGTAGGCTGCCCTACGACGTAACCCGCTTCATGATCGAGTGCGACGCCTGCAAGGACTGGTTTCACGGCAGGTAACACAAAGCGATCGGGCCTTCCCCCCACCCTCCGCTCTAGGGCAGAGATCCCCTTCCTATCGCTCGGGGCCTTTCGTCTCTTTCGCTCGGTAGGGCAGCCGCGAGAGCGAACGGGAGAGATGGTGGGCTCCTGGCTGCTGCTTCTGCTCTGTGCAGTTTTCCAACAGGCCTTTTTGGAGAAGAGGAGGAGGAGGAGCCACTCTCTCGTTTCCCTCTCTTGTATTTTTTGTGTGCGTGTGTGGTTTTGTTTTTGTTTCGTAAATTGTCGAGCCCGGGCATACACAATGGACTCCCCCCCCCCCTCC
Organism: Liasis olivaceus; assembly: GCA_030867105.1. Classification (NCBI taxonomy): domain Eukaryota; kingdom Metazoa; phylum Chordata; class Lepidosauria; order Squamata; family Pythonidae; genus Liasis; species Liasis olivaceus. Next base: position 49,799,396 of record CM061348.1, read on the forward strand.
CGGGGCTCTGGTGTCAAGGGGCTGCGGGTAGTGGTGGTGGTGGAGAGAGCTATTGTCCTTTACTCGGGGAGGGAAGGAGGGCGGGCGGGCGGGCTGGCTGACTTGCTTGTGCTAAAGGGTGTTTCTCCCTTTTTTTGAAATTATTATTTTATTAGCTCCTGGTTTCTGGCCCGCTGCCTCACTGCCCCTCCCCCGATCGGGGTCTTATTGGGTGGATTCTGTGGGGAGGGTCAAGGAGAAGATTTAAGGTTAGATGCGCCCCCCCTCACTTTCTCCAGAGAAGGCATGGAGAGAGCAGAGCCGGGGGCGGGGGGAGGTTAAGAAAAGCGGTTCCACAATGTCTGGCTAAGCGGGAAAAGCCAGCGAGCCAACCCCGGGAAGGATCCCTACGGAGCAAGAGGGAGCCGCTAGGACTCGGGCAGGGGAGGCGGCTTGTGGAGAGCCCGCGCTCCGGGCGGTCACTTGCCTCGCGCCTCCCGAGGGGAGGGGGCGACCGGGGGGTGTTTCCTCGCCTGCCGGGCACACCGATTTGGCCAAGGGACGCGCGGGCCCCGAATGGCAGCGTGGAGAGAGGAAGCGAAGAGCCAGGGCGTCCCCGAGAGCTGCGGCCACAGGGCATTCCCCGCCGCGCAGGCTGCTGAAGCCTGGAGCTGACGCCACTTCGCCTCGGCTAGACTGTGGTGGGGAGCGAGCGAGTCCACTCCGCCAAGCAGTGGAACCAGAGCCCGCGGCCAGAGCTCACCCCGCAAGGTGGGCGGAGGAGAGCCCCGGAAAGGCGAGACCCCTTTCTGGGCTTCCTGAGGTAGCGCTGTCTGTGGAAGCCCCCCCAAAGGTTGCCACGTCCGCCTCTGACACTTCCACGGCGCCCCTTTTTTCTTTCTTTTCACGAAATGAGATAGAAGGGATGGCGTGGATTCTTTGACCCAGTCCTGGAGACGGCTGGGGCGGTTCATTCCCTGACGCTCCCCGGTCGAAGCTTCGGCTGCCGTCTCTCGGCGGCAAAGGCTGTTCTAATTCGCGTTGCCCACAGTCAGCAGTGGAATCTGAGACAATGTAACACGCAGGGGCTGGAAACTCCCTCGGCCACACGCTCGTCCTCGCTTTTGATTAGTATTTGATTTGTACAGGAGGGGTCCCCGCCCCGCGCCTTTGTCAGGCTTTCTTGGTGCTTTAATTATCACTTCACCTCACCCGCGTCGCTCCGATTGCCTTGTTGCAGGGACTCTGGATATGATCTGACTATCAACCTGATCTTTGTGCCTCGCGGTGGCGGGGTTGTGTTGCATACGGAAGGCAGACGCGTCGCTCATTTAGAAAAAAATGGAGCTGCAGGAAGAAGCGGAAGGGACTTCAGCCGGATTTCCTAGGAGTTCAGTCTTAGGCAGCTTGCAAAATAGGTCTTGTGGAAACGGAGGCACCTCTAATGGAAATCGGTGACGCTGACGCGTATCGGGTCTGCTACCTGTGGGTACGGGCTGCCAAAATTAAGCCCCTGTGTGAGTCGCCGGGTCGGTTCTCGCGGCAGTCAGCAGGACTTTATAGGACTTCGGTGTTGCTGTCCTGAGTGTGTTTAGGGCTTTAGCCGCGCATGGACGATGAGGTGTCTCTGATGAATCACCTTCCTATGATTCGCTGCTGAACTTATTTGCAACTTGGTTTCTTGACAGCAGCAGAGAAGGGATCAAAAAGCAGGTTGATATTCGGGAAACTCAGTGTCAAGGGCAAGGAGGATTGCCTCCCCGCTGAGGAATAGACAAGGTAGCTTTAAATTAACTAATGACAGTGGTGTGATTGCTTTGGTAATGTTTGATGCTTTTACATTCATTTGTAGTAATTTATTTTGGGGTTTGTCCACCACTCTGGGTATTATACATTGTGAAAGTCCATTATAAAAATAATAAAATCATTGTCAGCCAAAAACTGGGAAAATCATGTGATTGGTGGTTATAATTCAGTGTGCCTGATGCATAGAACAGCGTTTGCACTTGGTCCTTCAAAATCATCCAGCTTCAAAGAGTTGTGAGGATAAGTACTTGAATGCAATGGGAAACCATGAATACTGTCTTGACCTCTCTGGGGGAGAGGACAGTACTCACACACACACACCGTTGTTAGAAAGAGTTGCTGAGGAATTTAAAACAAAAACAAAAAACCTCCAAAAAGATTAAAACACATTTCAGTACTTGATGCTGAAGTAGTGAATCATTCTGTATACTGTGAAAGACTTTCTAAAACTGTGATTGGTAATAAGATAACCCAGCTCAATTTTATGCAGATTTTGATGCATCATTAATTTCAGTAGACTAAGGCACTATTATTTCTGCTTTGAACCAAACTGCTTAAAATTAGTCTGAGATTAGGAACCAGATATAGGAGAGAGTATCCCCCCTCCCACAGACAAACAGATTGTGTCTTGAAAATATTAGCTGCATGTATGTAAGGATTTGCACAACTACGTATTATTCAAAGTATATGCTGCAGTTAAAAATATGGTGTTTGTTAGCCATAGTGATCTTTTTTGTCCTTTTTAAAATGAAATTTATTTCACTATAGTTTCCCTTTCTGCTATCTATGCATTGAAATTGCCAACAGGCAAATATTAAAAATACAGTAAAAACATCATTTTTTAAAAAAAATAACCCTACCTATAATATTCACAGAGAATAATCGCACAATTGTAACTTGAAAGCTTTAAACAGTGAAGCCAGGCTTGGGACATAGCTTGCTCACTCCTTAGTGTGTACATGATGCAGTATGTGATGCTGTATATTTCTGAGGGCTAAGGATCACAAAGTTGGATAATACCTGCAGAACATTTAAGCATACATATGTATTTACACTACAGGAGAGAGAAAGGGAGATGATTCATTACATTACGAGTCCCACCTCCCAAAAGCTACTTTTTGCAATTTAAAAACAGCTGTTAAAACTGTTTTTTTGTTTAAAAGATGTGAAGAATGCATCTAAACAAGACTTTTGTAAAATAATTTTGGTGAGTAATTGACAACTGGGTAGGATTCAGAACAAATATTCAGGAAAACCATACATAATATTAAATAATGACAACATTGGGTTGCCCTTACCATTTAAAAGATGAACCTCTCAAAAGAATACCCCATGTACCCAGGAAAGTATAAGTTCAAATCTGAAAACAAAAAAAGTTACTGCAATAAAGTTTTCCCAGAGAAAACAGGGTGATTTTCATTAGCTGCTGTGATTAGAGTTATATATGTATAAGAAAAAGTGGCATATGACCAATTTAACTGATAAATGAGAAACTTATTTGAAAGTGTCCTTAATTATACATTTCTAAAATGTGTTATCTTTATGATCTCTAGGTAAATCCAGCATTATGTTTAGATTAATTCTGAAAGTACTATTTTTTAGTATGTATGTTATGAACTTTTTGTGGAGGATTGATGTTCCCTAGAAGTATGTACTGGAAGTTTAAATCCTAATACATCTGCAGGCTACAAATTGGAGGAGGCTGATTTACTTTTTAGATTGTTTCTAATTTTTCAGTTTTGTTGGCTATTTTACCCTGGCATAAGATCATTGTTTAGCTTTGAAGTGTGGTACGTTCATTTCTGAAATAAATACAGTCCATGTATAAATAAATGCAGACCATCATGTTTTAATGGATTCTGCCCAGAATATTTAGCCAAGAATCATACAATTTTGGGAACTGTGGTCAGCTCTCAACACATCTGGAAAGTACTAAGCTACATCTTAAAATTAATTATGGCTGGATTCACATATCACACTAATGGTTTCTTTAGTTTTGGTTTAGCAAGATGTGTGTAGATTTAGCTATTGTTTACATATAGCTTGATTCTACATTTGTACTCAATGGAAAATACTTTCCAGTTGAAGTTTAAAGGATTGTGTCCTTAAACTTAAATAAATATGATCACATCATAAGGTGTGAATCTGGCTTTTAAAATAAGATAATCTTAATGATGCAATCATTAGTGATACCACCATTACTTATGATATTCTTCATATAAAGTTTAAAGCATTAATTACTATCTGGTGTCTTGATGTTCTAGATGGCAGGCAATTCAAACTATCTTAAATAGGAGGAGGCAGCCCCATTAAAAATTACTTTGGGGTAGCAGTAACATTGGACATTGTGGTTTGGGCACCTTTTATCAGCTTTAGCTAATATACCAACTATAAACTTACTTGAACAGAAGCCTAACTATAACTGCTCATCTTTAAGTATTTCTTGTTTGGATTATTGCAGTCCATTAACTATGTGGCTGCCTTTGACACTGTACAATAATTTCAGACAGCCCAAGTTAGGATAGTAAGGTTATTGATTACAAACTGGGGTGAACTCTTCAGTCATATTATGCAAGTCTTTCATAGTCTTCACTGTTTTAACCATTTAAACTTGGGAGGATAACATGCTGCCCTTGGAGGTTACTTAACTTCCAACGCATGTAGAGATGGGAGTGACCATCAAATAATATCTGCATAGACACATGTCACCCATTGTCCACAGGGAAGGTAAGAGGAACAAGTGATGTAATGTGTGTCATAATCTCACTGTGAAAATGGTATGAATTATATAATTTGCATCAGTTGCATCATGGCATGACCGATATAAATTACATAATTTGTATTATTTGCACAATGAGATCATGATGCATGTGAAGTCATTGTGACTTGTGGCTTTTGTGCCTATCCCTGTGTAAAAAAATGTTAAAGCCCTCTGATGGCCCTTCACAACCTTAAAGGTTTGGCCAGATGATGTGGGTTGTTGACAAAGAGAAGGCTTTTGCACTGAAGGCATAGCCGTCTTTAGAAGCTATAACGGTATCATGCTTCAAAATGTCATGGTGCAAGTGAAGCAAATTATATAATTCAGATCATTTGTTCAGTGTCATGATACAGGTGATGTCACTTGCCCCATTCCCTCAGGACAGCCCTGGCTGTGAAATGACCACATCAGAGAGATTGCTGGTTTTTTTTTTTTTTTTTGGTGCCTGTTAGATAAAGACAGTTTTTCTTCGACAAGCATTTAGTTTTTAAAAATGCTATACTTTCTCATTTTATGTGTCATGCTTTTATTTTCATTTCACTTGTATTTTTTTTAGCTTTTTGTACTATGTTGTCTTGATATTCACTTATTAGCATTTTAGACTGGATATTACCCGGTCTAGAAAAATATGTATTATTTATGAAAAATATTTCATATAACAAGAATGGGGAAAAGAATTTATTTAAATCCAACATTGAGTTTCCTTCAGACAACAGTCTTTTATAAATTCTAATCAGTATAATTGAAGAGTAAAAATATTCAGGCTTTCAAAAGAACTAAAATACCTCGAACCATTCCAGTAAGATTTATGTAGTTTTACTTGTACATTGTTCAAAGTAATAGCATTCTCTCCTCTTGTTGAATGAGCTTGTTCAAAATGAAAAGCACCAGTTTCCTATAATTTTACAGCCTGCTTTCTGGAGCATTCAAAAGATACAACATGGTTTAAATAATTGAAACAAATAGAAATATAAAAAGCATTTTTGCTATGGAGTTGTAATGGTATTTTGTAAATGAAATCCATGATGTTTGGAGGAGTTATAGGCCATGGACAAGAATGAAAAAATACACTAATGAGCTGCTGTTTCATGAAATATAGAAATATTGCTAATTTATCAATAGATTCTTTTAAAAAAATGAAGGGGTAAAGAATCAGTCCACTGCAACCTTCATTTAAGACAGAATGAATTTGGGCTAATGGGCATGTTTGGAGTTTTGAGAACTCTGCTGTTGCAGAGTTCTAGTGGAGGGCGAGAGCTTTCTCATTCTACCCTTTTTCCCCACTCAGATGAATACACTTTCAGGCAAAGCACTGAGTCATAGTTCTTCATTTTATTTTATTATTATATTTTAAGTGTACAAATTTGTTATGTAATTTGCTATACTGTTTTTAATCTTGTTTTAAATATTAAAAATTAAAATTACTTTTTAATTAATTAAAAATTAAAATTAAGTATTAAAAAAGTATTAAGAGAGCCAGTTTGGTGGAGTGGTTAAGGTGTTGGCCTAGAAACCAGGAGAGTGAGTTCTAGGCCTCCCTTGGGCATGAAGCCCAGCTGGGTGACTTTGGGCCAGTTACTCTTTCTCAGCCCAGTCCAACCCACCTCACAGGGTGGTTGTGGGAAAAATAGGAGTCAGGAGTATTCGCTCCCTTGAGTTGACCAAAATATATATTAAAAAAGGCAGGATAAAAATATAATAATAATAATCTGCCCAGAGTTGATTATTTGAGATGGGTGCCATAATATTGAATAAATAAATAGTCAGATTGTCACACATCCAGGAAAATATCTGTAGTGTACACTGCTAAGGCTGGAGAACTTTTTTCAACCTAAGGATCAAATCACGATGTGGAAATAGTCCTGAAAACATCAGTCTAATAGTAGATGTCATTAAAACCAAAGTGATAAAAATTGAAGTATACTTAGAGGTAAGTGAGAAATACTGATCCCCCCCCCCCCCCAATTCTGTGCATATTTATTGACAGGTGAGTAGAGAATCCAATCCTGCATGCATGCTTAGAATACCATCTCATCAGAATCATGTTCCTACCTGGAGGCCATACTGAGAAGGACTTCAGAATCTCAGCAGAAATAGTTGCGATAGCAAATACCCAGCAGAAACTGCCCCCAGGAAGTGCATAAACTTTTAGCAGATGTAACAAAATCTCCCCCCAAAATTAAAGGCTATTTACATGCAGTAATAATAGATTCTCAATGACAAATACACAAGCCTACAAGAAATATTTTAAAATTCCTCAAAACCAAGCCTGTGTTAGTATGCAATATTGTACTTCCTAGGTTTTGGGTAATAGTTTGAAAAGTAATATCTAGATTAAAACTCCTAGTTTCCATAGATTAGTGTGAGTAAGGGTAAAATTAGCCTTTGACTCTGCTCATGGTATGCTTGTCCTTTCTGTTAGTGTGGAATGATGCTTGTGGCACGGGGATTACTATGGCTGGTAACCTAATCTATTCTCTGTCTTACTAAAAAGCATTATGTGAAAGTCTGATTTAGCAAAGCTGTGATGGGCAGCAGAGGTCAGGATCTGTGGACCCTTCTGGGACATAGAAAATGGGGACTTGGAATGTGAATCCTGGAGAACTTTTATTTATCCTGTCCTGAAGAAATTGCCTGGCAAAAAAGCATGACTTCTATTTGTCCCTTTACCTGGCTGACCACTGTTTGATTTCTTTCTTTCCTTCCTTCCTTCCTTCTTTCTTTCTTTCTTTCTTTCTTTCTTTCTTTCTTTCTTTCTTTCTTTCTTTCTATCTATCTATCTATCTATCTATCTATCAAATTTATATGGCTGCCCATGTCACAAAAAAGTGACTTTGAGCTGCCTACTACAATGAAGTCAAACAATAAATATATAAAAAACAGTCATTATTAAAATATATAAAAACAATTATTATTAAAATATCTAAAACTAAAGGCACAGGAGAGAGTGAATATTAACTGCAATAGTGGAGCCATCTTAAAATGTTACCAGTTCCCTGGGAGCCCCAGGCTTGTTGACATAGCCAGGTCTTGAGGGACTTCCATGGAGGAGATAACCTCATTTTCGGGGTGGGGGAGACAGAATGTTCCATAAGGCAGGCACCACAGTAGAGAAGGCCCGCCTCCTGGGACCTGCCAAGTGTAAGTCCGTAGCAGATGGGATCTGCAACACTCTCTCTCTGCTGGATCTAATGGGATGGGCAGGTGTAATTGGGGAGAGGCAGTCCCTCAGATAACCTGGTCCCATGCCATGAAGGGCTTTAAAGGTCAAAACCAGCACCTTGAATTGGACCGGGAAGCAAACTGGCAGCCAGTGCAGCTCACAGGGCAGAGATGTGACATGCGCTGTTCTGGAAGCACACATAACTGCCCACACCTCTGTATTCTGCACCAGCTGAAGCTTCTGGATACTCTTCAAGGGCAGCTCCATGTAGACCACATTACAGTTGTCCAATCTGGAGGTGACTAGGGCTCTTAGAGCCCCCCCTCCAATCTAGGAATGGGCACAATTGGTGTACAACACAAAGCTGTGCAAAGGCCCTCCTAGGCACGACTGCCATCTGCTCTTTGAGGAGGAGCTGTGAGTCCAGGAAGACCCCCAGATTGTGCACTGGGTCTGTCTGGGGCAGTGCTTCCCCATCCAGCACCAAAGAAGGCACAGTCCTAGAAGCGGCAGGCCCCAAACCAAAAGCCACTCAGTCTTGCCGGGGTTCAGCTGAAATTTGTTGTTCCCCATCCAGACCCTCACAGCCTCCAGGCACTGGGATAAGACGTTCATGGCTTTGCTTAATTATATGCTTCTGGGTTGCCCATTTCTGTGCTTCCATATATACCATCTGCCTTTCCTCAGATTTGGAAAATCTGTATTAATGTTCTTTCTTTTCAGTCTTATATCCCTCTGTTTTTATTTGTTTTATTTTTTGTTTGACTGCTGGCCTCATGGCTGTAATAAAGATTTGATTTCATTCAATTTGATTTGACTTGGAATGGAAGAGGAGTAAATGATAACAAGCATTAATTAACAGATGAAATGAAAGAAAGAAAAATAGATATGTTGTGTGCTCATGAAACTGAGAGAAAGGGGAAGTATGTAATTCAGTGGTCTGATCTTATGAAGCAGGGATGTAAAGTTGTAGGTTATTATGTTCAAAAAGGTTAAAATGTATGTCAGCAAGTATGAATGGGTGACATCTAGATCATTGTGGGTGTTAATGAAAGTAGGAATTCATAGGTTGATGATAGCTGTATGTGGACACTCCAGTGAATAGTGATGATGGAGGAATCAGACATGCGTTTCGGGAGGGCTTTTGAGGATGTGGAAGTTTAGTCTACCCCCAGGGATGGTGCTGACATTGGAAGTTGATTGAAGCGATGTGACACTTTTAACCCTGTGTTTAGCATTCTGTAAGCTGCTATTGGTATCAGTGGTATAGAAGCCCCAATGAATACATTAAACACACACAGACACACACAGACACACACACGCAAATATTTTGAATGTGATCCAAGAGGGAAAAATTATTCTGTTAACTGCCCTGAATGGATAGGTGGGAAGAACTGGGAACAGCGCAACAAGTTGGAGATGCTTCCTGAGCTGATTGCACAAATCCCAACACTTTATTTCTGTGATTTCAGTTGAAGAGGAACTGTTTAATTGAACCATAATTAACAACAGTGATGACAGATAGCTAACCAATTCCTTAATTTCTTCCTCTCTTGATAAACTGTGTAAAGTGGCATAAAAAACAACTCCTTGCCATTACAGTGGTACCTCGGTTCACGAACTTAATTCGTTCCGCAACTCTGGTCGCGAACCGAATTGGTCATGAACTGAATCAAATTTTCCCATAAGGTTCAATGTAAATACGGTTAATCCGTTCTGACCCCTACGAATTTGGTCACCACCTGATTTTTGATCGCGTCCCAAATGAAATTTCCCTATAAGGTTCAATGTAAGCTAATCCGTTCTGAACCATATGTTTTTTTTTTTTTAAACCGCAAAAATATGACACAAAGTACAGTACGAAGAGAGAGAAAGCTAACCTTGCTCGACGCGACTTCTGGCATGGAGGACAGGAAGGCGGGTGGGGAGGTGGTTACTGCTTGGAGGGAGAGTCCCCCTCCCTACAGGAAGCCGCGACCACGTGTCACGGGAGGGAAAATGGCCGTGGATCCTGTTCGTAACCCGATGCGGAGTTCGCGAATGGAGGCAAAATTTTGCGACTGGAGCTGTTCGTGAACCGAATTGTTCGTGAACAGAAGCGTTCATGAACCGAGGTACCACTGTACTTTAAGGACCGACTAACATTCAAAGTAGATCATTAGACAAATTAAAATAAGATATAATAAATCCTGTGACATTGCAAAAACAATGTGGGCAAGAAAAACAGGTTAAGGTATTTAAATCTAGACCTATCTGTCTATCTGACTCACAAAAGCAGTGTTGCTCAACCATGGCAAGTTTAAGATGCATGGACTTCGGCTCCCAGAGTTCCCCAAACAGCCATGCTGGCTGGGGAACTCTGGAAGTTGAAGTCCACACCTCTTAAACTTGCCAAGATTGAGAAACACTGTACAAGAGCGATGGACTTTAGTCTCGTGTCAAGAAGAATGAGGATCTCTGCAATCCTAATGTATTTACTACTTTTAATGGAAAAAAAATTCTCACTTCTGTCCTGCTGATAATATTGAAAATGCAAAGGCAAAAATAATAAAGGATAACAAACAAGTGGTAGGAAGTTATTTTATTTCTGAGTTCAGATAAAATTCTTTTCAGAGGTGAGTCTTGGTTCATATTCAACTTTTAGTAATTTTAGAACAACATGTTGTAAAGTAATTGAAACATATTTTTCAACTGTAGTTAGGCATTTCACCTACCAGTTAAAATGATAATGCAGTTATAGTATTGGACACAGTTCAAATAGACAAACGTTATGTGGTTCTCTTGTTCCAGATGAGAATTTAGCTTCAGTCTTTACAACATAAAGTATACTTAAAATGGGACTGCCCTCTCAATATTCAACATGGTCTTATGAACTGTACAAAGAATGTGGTTCCATGCAGTGTGTATGTATTGGGGATGCCTCAGACATAGAGATGATTTAGAAAATTCCTCTTATCCTTGTGTATCTTCAGAGTGTTTGTAAGGAAATAGTTAAAGTATATTTTTCTATAATCTAACTTGTTTCCCTGTAACAATGATGGGCCTTTGAATTTAAAAGGAAATTATTGACTCCACTAGAAGGTTTTTTGAAATCAAAATGTATTAGAATTGATAATGACATTCACATTCTTCATGAATTCATGTGAAATTACAGCAATTATAATGTTGTGCTAATAGCATAATGCTCTTATTACAGTATAATCTCAATTAATGCATTATTACCAGTAAATCAAATCTGCAACTTTTGCTGATCTGCTTTTTTTTCTCACATTAATCAGAAACTACTTTTGACAAACATTGGGCTGCATACAGATGGCTTCACTATTCAAACTTACTATGTAAAGATGTGAAATGGATCCAGAAATCCTGCTATATTCTATAGGCATACCGAATCAAAGTCTGTAAGAAATTAATAGCAAGTAGAGAAAAGATAAATTTAAAGACTGTATGTTTTTGCTTTTGTAAGAACCATTTCCTCTATACGTATAAAACATAATTACAGCTAAGTTTGGGAAGAAACAAGTTACTCAAAGATGAGTTTTATGTATGTGTAGCAATAAAGTTAAAGAATAGGACAAGCTTTATAAACTAGGAGCTAAGATAAGCTTGCAAAAGTTGTATAGATGAAGAGCATTTTGGAAACAGACATGGGAAAATGTCCCTTTCCAGAAACAACACCTATTACAGGAAGCAAGTTTGTGTCTCCATTCTGAATAAGTTTGTCTTAACTTTTAACTGTTAACTGATTTTGGTATTAATTTTAGTATGAACTTTAATGTATATTTTCGAGGTTTTATATTCTGCTTTTTAAAAGTTGGTTAGCTGTCTTGAATACTTGTCAGAATAGATTAACAAAGCATGAATTAAATAAATAATATTAAACTAGAAAATTAAAATCGATTTATGCAGTAATAACCATATCCATTTAGCGGCTTTAACATTATTTTAAAGAATCTGAATATTAGATGAATTGCATTGTGAAATTAAATCTGAATATTAGATGAATTGCATTGTGGAAATCTAAATATTAGATGAATTGCATTGTGAAATTAAATACACTTTAAGAATCTGATCCAATTTCCTGGAAAATAGAGCTGGTTTAGTGTAACAGTTAAGGTGCTGGACTAGAAATTAGGAGACTCTGAGTTTTATCTTCTCTTCAGCACAGAAGTCAGCTGGGTGACTTGGGACTAGTCACTTATTCTCAGTCTACCCCAGAGGGATGTTGTTGTGGGGAAAGTAGGAGGGAACATTATGTACATTACCTTGAGTTGTACAGAATATAAATCAAATTAAAAAATAGACTAGCTTCAGGAATGCAGAAATTGCCACAACAAAGTATACTTTAATCATATTGTCCTTAATCAGAGGAAGACCATTTCCACTGGTCTTACCTGAGGATAGGTGGAGAGAGAGAAGTAGAGAGAAGTCTATGTGTTGTTTCTGTTACAGGGATTCCACTCTGGAATTTATTGCTTCTCTTTGAGGACTCGTCTACATGTCCCTTTAATTGCAGCACAAAATGCCCCCCCCCCCGACCATTTTTAAAGGACATAGTCTTTCATAATTGCCTTCAGTTCATTTTTAGATTACTGTGGAGGCAACAGTTTATATCTGTATATAGTGTTCCATTTTTTTAAAGTAAAGTCTTCTGACCCAGTTTTGTCTGTGGCCATAAGCTATGGTGCTTCTTTGATGTTATGGTGGATAATGCAGTCAGGGTCTGGGACCTCTCCAGCTCCACCTGGACTGTTGCAAGTGTGCTTCCTTCCCTCTGGACTGAGCAAGGCTGTTCATGGCCCTTTCGCTTGGATGCAGGAGAGACCGGATCCCTGGCTTCTGCAGGGGCATCTACCCATATAATGCCGAGACTGGTGCTTTGGAAATCACTGGTAAGGCATTATACTGGAGATTATATGGGACACACACACACACATGCACACACAGACACACACACAGGACTAGCACTCTCTGGAGAGAATGATGTGCTGTTTTGCACAGAAGATTGATTTAAACTGGGAAAGTAAGTTGAATTCTCCCAGCGATTCTCTGCTGATTCTGCCCCCAAGGAACGCAGTACAGGTTTTCTGCTGCTTCTGTCAAGTAGAGATTTTGCATGGCTATAGTTTTTGCTGGTTTTATTACTTGGGAGAAGCAGGGCTGTTGTGCCTACACTATGAACCACTTATAAAGATCCGAACTGACATTGCTGCCAGAACTGCCCTTCATTTGCAGTGAACCACGGAGTAAGTAGAGATGTTTAATTACACATACACATTTCAACCTATTCAAATACCAACTGAATTCCACCCAGGAAGTCTGACAGGTCACAGAAGGGCTTTGGGTGCAGCAAGAGATTAGCCTCCCCCAGTCCTCCTCCTCACAATCCCTCCTCTGCAATAGTGGCCTGTCATTTGGGCTGTTTTCTAAACACAGAGGGAGTGCTTTTTAAAACGAACGTTCAACCAGCTTTGTTTGAGCCATGGCTTATTGGACAAACTATAATTGCCTGACCCAAGGTAAACCATGGGTAAACCATGAACCAAAGTATGTATTAATCCAGCAAAGAATATGAGGTTTAATCATCTCACTGTTAAACATCTAGCAAAACAGGTATGACATTTTCCTTCTTGGCTTGGCTACCAATGCAATGTCAGTGACCAAATATTCCAATCCAGGATTTATTTTCTTATATATGTAGCTATAAATGCAACTTATTTATCATTTTAACAGGAAGCACCACCATAATATAATAAACAGGTTTTCATAGTTTGGAAAAGTCAATTACTTAAATTTGAAGTATAAACAAGTTGGGCAGGGATATGTTTTTAGTACAGCAAATTATATGAATAGCTGTTTGAATGCCACTATTTATATAGCTTTTGGTTTCCATTTTGATTATAGTAGCTGCTGTACAACACACTTAATTGCAGTTTTCTTTTCAACTGAATGTTATTTTGGACTGGATTCTGATTAGTTCATATTTGTATTCACATTTTTTAAAATGCAAAATAACTTGCATATATTAATGGTTTTAAAATCCAGTTTTTCCCTTTGTTCTAGTAAATTTGATGCATGTGTCTTTAAAGACTTATTTTTAAAGAAAGCTCTGTGCTTCTATGAAATTGTCTGTGACTTAAAATAGTTGTGAAGTGACAAGCCAATGTAATCTTATAAACATGTGCTAGAAGATGCAAACTCTAATGCATCATAAAGAATCAACAAATCCAGGGGCAGTTTGATATTTTTTCCTAAATATTGGGAATTTTAAAAATTAAAAAAAAGAAATAAAGCAAAACAAAAAAAACACCAAAAAAGATATCTTTAACCTCATTTTCTTCCTTTGGCAGTCTTGAAAACAGGCAATATAAATGTTCATGTCTCTTAATACCCAGGGTAAGTGCAAACATAACCAATCATGATATTAAGACAGCACTGCCTTTTATATAAGATTGTAAAGGCATTTGTGAAATAAGTACTAGTCTCCAAGATGGTATCTCTCTTTCATTTCAACATGAGATAAATGTTTATCTGTATATTCCATTTTGTATGAAGACACACTTATAAGATGAGTATACTCTAACTTATGAACTACCTATGTGCATAGGATCTAGATGTCTTCATGGATCACAATCAGAATGTGAGCCAGAATGCAGTGCAGCTATGGGAAAAGCTAATTCAATACTAAGCTCCTTAACCAGGAGCATTATCTGCAAAAAGACAGGATATGGATTGTATAAATAAGTAAATAACGAATCCAGACCATAAATGGGTATAATTCTACTCTAATTTGGATTGATCAGGCCTCATCTGAAGTATTCATTTCTGAGTACCAAGAACATTGACAAACTGAAGCACATACTGAAAAGAATAACCAGGATAATGAAGACGCAGGAAAACAATTCTTAGGAAGAAGCAGATCTCTCTGACTCAGTATTTCTCAGCCTGGACAACTTTGAGATGTCTGGACTTCAGTTCCCAGAATTCCTGTCAATGAACAGCACATCTTGAAGTTGCCCAGATTGGGAGATACTGCTGTAACTAAAAGACACTGATGTTAAATGCCAAGCTGGTTGCTAACAAGGTATTTCTCATCCAGATTTTAATTGCTGAATTGGTGTGTATTGCATAGATCTGTGGTAAGAAGGAGGTTATTTCTTCCAACTCTACTTTGCCTCATACACCAGGATGCGTGTCAAACAGAGACAGATTAGTTGGTGGCTCACCATGAGCATTTTGTAAAGTTCTCAGTGGATAACATTGCTCAGACCCACATTAGCTTGGCCTGCAAGTATTATACTCTGCTCCTCTGTTGGAGCAGAGTATAATGATGTAACAATGGCAACTATTTGCTGTGTTGTTTGGAATTCTTTTCAGCTTATGAACCTCAAGGATGCAGACAGTGTGTCTGGAGATGGAGAAAGCAAATGCCTGGTGAGGGCATTTGCTTGCTCCATTATGTCAGCTAGTTCAGAAGTAGTTCCATGATTAAGGGAAGTAATTAAATTTAGGAGAGCTATGTCCTTCCCTGTCTAAGAGAGATAGTGACAAAATAGTTGTTAATAAACCTTTCCTTAACCTAAATAACCTCAGAAGCCATTGACTGGTCTCAGATGTCCCATTTTGCCTTTTTTGGCAAAGGTGACTAAGAATATTGAGATTTTACATCTCCAAATACATTTGAATAATATTGGTTATGTGGACTCATTTCATTTGAGTTTGGCCAGGATAAGGGGTTGAGATTACTTTAGTCAACTTGAGGAATACAAGGAAAAAGAGGAGGGAGTGTGCAGCCTTATTAGTTTTTTTGGACCTCTCAGTGGTTTTGAATATTATCAACCAGGGTGTCCTCCTTTATTTTGATTGTCTGGTGGGGCTGGGCCTTGGCGGTTTTCTTTCATGGTGGTTCTGGTCTTTCCTGTTAGGCCATATCTATTAAGTGATACTGGGGGCCATTATTTAGCAATTAGTTTTTGGTCTGTGGTATCACATAGAACTCCATCTTGCCCTCTGTGTTGTCCAATATCTACATGAAACTACTGAGAGAAGCCTTCTAGAGTCCTGGAATAAGATATCATCAGTATTCTGATGATACTCAGTGTTGTTGGTCATCTAATTCTGAAGAAGTGGTTTATTCCCTTTTCTAGTACCTAAGTTCGATAAAGGGCTGGATAAGGATGAACAAGGTAAAATTAAATTCAGACAAAATGAAGGTGTTATTTTCAGCAAGAAACTGGGTTTTGGGGTTGGATTCAGCTTGTTCTTAGTGTGGTTACCGTTTCCCCAAAAGAGAACCCTAGGGATCCTCCTTGAGCCCATCAATCTCTGGATTTCTAGGTGAGAATATCAGCAAGCAGTGTATTGGTTCAGTTACATGTAATATGCCAGCTGCAACTGTTCCTAAGCTGATTGGCTTTAGCAACTGTTAGTTATGCCTTAGTTACATTTGGCCTTAATTACAACAAAGCATTCTGCGTGAGTCTATTGATGATTTTGAGCTTTGGTGTTAGATAAAACTCCTGAGAATACCATGGATAGCCAAGAAAACAAACAGATGTATCAAATGATGAATCTCAAATTATTGTATTCTGGACACTTTATGTGAAGACTTAGATCTCTTGAATAGTCTGTAATGCTGAGAAAGGTGGAAGAAAATGGGATGACCAATAAGGTGGATAGGCTCAGTTACAGCAGTGATGGATGCAACACTGGAAGATCTGAAGGGCCAGTTTGAAAACAAGTCATCTTAGAGAGAATATATCTATGTGATCTCTAAGAGTTGCCACAATCTTTATTGCACATAATCCAACATCCTTGAGAAATGTCTGGAAGACTCAGTTGCTGCAGGATACGAGGAATTTACAGTATATTGCCTTTACTGAAAGACAAACAGATGTTTTTTATGTACCAGTGAAAGTGTTGACAATGACCTTTAGAGGACTAAATGGCTTGGGGCCTGAAGGACTCCCTAATTCAATATGAACCTACCCAGACATTAAAGTCAGCAGGAGATGCTCTTACTTTTGAGAATCATTTGGGCAAATGGGAAAGTTCTTCTGCTCTGTTGTTCCTAAGCTACACACTGGGTTATCCCAGGCATTACATTCAACCCTTATTTTTGGGCTTTTAGGAAAGAAGTCAAGATACTTCCCTTTGAACAAGCCTTTTCAAGTTCAATTAGTTAAGCATAATTTTGACTTTTTTAGTAGGTGTGATATGAGGGTTCAGGTTTTGGACTTGGACTGGGGAGACCCAGATTCTAGTCCATCCTCAACCATGGATCCTCTCTAGGTGATTAATAATGTATTTATTATTAGCTGCTTTGACTGTCCCCTGGGCAGAAAGGCAGGATATGAATAACAACAAAAATAACATAACTTGAATATCTGGGTTTGGCCTTCATGAGAGAATATTCATGATAAGGGATTCATGAGAGTGGTCTTCAAATATGTAAAAGCCTGCTATGTAAAAGATGGAGCAATACTGCTTCCAAGAGCAAAATTAGAATTCATGTTTGGAAACTGAAGGGAAGCAGATTTTCACTTAACATTATAAAAATTATGAGAAATGTGTGTCCGAGAATGAAATGAGCTCAGCTTCATTTGGAGAAGAGGAGGCTGGATGGAGCAGGGATAATGTAGCAATGTTCTGTACTGAGAAGGAAGTTGGACTGGATAATTCCCAGAATCCCCTCCAGGTCTACTAGCATGTTGGTGTTCCCTTTGGCCTAGAATTCAAGTACTGGCATATTGCAAGAACTGTGGTGGACATTGCTGTGTCTTTATCTTCTGGCTTTTAATAATAGAAGGGGCAGATGTCAGACAATCACCTGATTAATTTCTTAGAATGGAAATTGAATAGAAGTCCTTTAAATTTTGGAAAAGGTATTACAGTAAGGCAGGGTACCTTTTCACAATGTAAGCAGATCTATTTTTCCCATTTTTGGGGCTGTCTTCCTGTGGTAACCAACTGACAATCAAACAAGTTTCCTGCTTGTCCAGGAATAAAGTATTTATTTCCTATGGATGAGCAGACATCAGGATAATTGTATCACAGCATCAGTCGGTCTTTGATTGCTATATTAGATTGCTGTGCAGAGTGCAGATTATAATGACACCATCAGTAAAGTAATTGTATGAAGTCAAGGGCACATTACTAATATAAATGTAAGCAGAACTGTATGTCTAACATGCAACTCTGTGCCAATTATAATTCACACATGCCTGTTCTCACAATTGTAAAAAAGTCAAAAATATTACTTCAGGATGGGATTAGTAAGGATGATTGGTGCTGCACTTGCCTCATCATTTTTCAACATTTTGCACTACTTCTACTGAAAAGCAGAATGATTAATATCTGTACCTTAAATACCCTTTAATTGAATACAGAAGTGAAAAGGGATGTATTGCTTTTGATGTGATAACTCAATGGCTTTGAAGGCTTAAAGATTGTTTGCCTTCTGTTTTCTCCCTTCCCCCATGTCTACTTTGCAGAAAAATAAATCTACTTTTTATTGGTGAAATGGCTTTGGTGTAATGTCATCTAAGACAATAAATGGGTGCTAACACTTTGCTAGGTGAATGCTTATTTTTGTAAATCCCTATAATTCAATATTTCATAAAAGTTATAATGAAAAGCCTTCTTTACATAAATACAAACAAGGAAAACATTCAGAAAGCAAAGGCTTTTTTTAAAAGATACGAGGGCAATATGTTTTTTACGTCAACTCAGAAATCACTAATAAAGATTTAAAAGTTTGTATGACCTTTACATTACTACAATTAAGATATTGCCATACAATACTAATGGATGTCAGAAAAAAATCATTTAAAGATTAATGGAAAAATGCCTCTGTTCAGTTCCCTAAGGTAATAGACAATAAATCTGGAAAACTGAAACCTTCCTACATTCTAGGAAGAAATAAGCCCATCAATGATGTTCACAGGGGCATTTTATCTATTAAGTCTGAATTGTAAAGTTTGATTACACATTTATTTTTATTTGTACCAATTGTTGCTGTCAGTGCTTGTCCATTTATTGACAGAACTAAGGTAAATTTAATTCAGGATGGACAGAGGTAATAATTTGCAACACACGGGTATCACCCAGTTATTAATGATAGCACATATGATGATGATGGTGATGATGACGATGCATTTTTTTAAACCTAAGTTTCTTCAATATACTTACACCATTTCAAAGACTTGTCTTGTTAAGAAATATTTAGAAAATTGCAGACTTGAGTGACAAGCTCTAAGGGAAAATAGATTTAAAAATGCTTCTGCAAAAGATCCTCATAACATAATAGATCAACTTCTGCATTACTACTAATAGATCAACATAACTGCATTACTACAATCTTGTTTTGGGTAAAGCAAAATAAATATCTACTTAATAAGTAGATGTCATTTTATTTTATATCAGTCAAATACAAATACAGTTGCATCTTTGCAACAGAAATTTTGCTAATTTTGTACAGTTCTGTATGGCTGCATAAAGATAGCACAGTTCATCAGAATTTTTTAGAATTCTGCTCTTTTGAAATAAGTAATATTCTGATGAAAATAACTCAGTTGCGCTGACTTGCCTCCTCTCAGTGGAAGTGATTGGGAAGGGATCATCCTTTCATGATTTCTTTATGGTATGTGTGAACCAAGATTCTGATTTCTCTCTTCCAAGTAGACAAGGCAGGATTTGCAAGGTCAGAACATACTGTGATACCTGATTCTGGCTTGTTAGGAAGACACAAGCCAGAATTCTTGTCTTATAGATCATAATAAGTCACAGAAGGAGCTTCTGTGATTTTTCTAGCTGCTCATTCTGATGACTCTCATTCCGATGCACTCTAGCTATGTGCATTAGGCTGCTCATTTCAGTCTGAAGACCTATGACTTCTGTGATGTCCATACACATTTCTGTTATTTTCTTTTAGCTGTAATTGGTCTTCCAGTTCTGTGTTCCAAAGCACCCATGAAGTTCTTTTATGCACAACTTTCCTTTTTACTAAAGAATATCAATGTGTTTTTCTTCTAAAGTAGAAAATGGTTTTAATAAATATTTTAATTTGAATTTCATACATTAGCATAATGAAAAGCAATGGTAATAATAGTGACCCAACTATTATTAGTTAATACATTCATCAAGTGATACTATATTTCTTAAAGTCTGTTAGAGACACTACAAAGAAATGCAGTCATTGGAAAATCTCTTTCCATAATGAGTTAGGATAGTTTGGTTGAGCCATAATAACTTTTAAAGCTGTAATGATCACATTTCACATTATTATATTTCAAGGACACTGTGTTTTCTTATTTTCCTTTGGTCAACTTTTCTACAATGGCAGTGGTTCATAACTGGTTAGATTAAAAAATCATTTGAAAAATTTGTCTCAATTTTCCCCTAGTATATGAGTATCACTTGTCTAGCAGCTACAAGTAGCTAATTAGTTATCAGAGATCTTGTTTTATATGCATTGTCAAAACAAGAAAATGAAACTAATTTTTCATTACCTGTTGGTATTTCTTTTAAAATGTATTTTAAAATGTATCTTCTTTGTTGCAATCTTGAAATATCTTGTTCAGAATTTATCCAGCACTGTATATTATAATCTCAAACGGATATAAGGTTCCGTTTTATTGCATCCTCTCCAATTTTTAGGATGTAGCGTATTGTTTATATAGCTAAACATGACAAAAGATTAAGTGTAATTAGTGCGTGGTTTTAAGAACATTTCCTCTTTGCTGAGTTTGACTTTTATGACAGAGAGAGTGGAAATCTTCTGTGGATCAGCCTTGGGTATGTTCTGTATCTTCACTTAATATTTGCAAATCAGTGGACCAGGAAATTCTCTCCCCAAAAGACCATACAGAGTGATAGTACTGTGATATTTGTAATGCTAAAGAGAAATCTATAAATTGCATGAAGTTCATTGATTATTACTGCTAAATTATTTTTTGATTAAGCGCATATCAGAAACTCCCATCAGATGCCCTGTTCTTCCACAATTTAAAGCTACTCTCAAGTTGAAAACACAAAATGATGGAAGTGTATGTGGTATTGAAATATAAAACGAAATAATGCATTCTGACACCCTTTAAAGGCCCATTTTGCTACTGGGATAATGCAAGTAAATTAAATGGAAGAAGAGCATCTGCTGCCGCTGGATCTAACATAAAAAAAGAGAATGTTGACTATTTTTAGAAATAGAAAAAAATTCTGCAGTGATCATTAAGAGGTTTATGAGCTAATCTTCTAAATATTGTGTGAGTCAGGTTTATTTTTGAAGACAACATTGTGCTAGGTGAATACAGGGATTGTAGGACTGATGTTAAAGTTACCTGCTACCTATAAAGTATTCATGTGACTTGAAATGTTACAAAAACTTTAGTGGTATTATCAGTTGGTCACTTTGGTATTTCCATTATGCCAACAGACAAATAACTTTAAATGATTTCACAGCTTATTAACTTAATGTCTTTTAGTTACGTTCACTACCTGGATTTCAGAGCAAAAAAAACAGCTCTCCCCACTCCAGAGCACTTCATAGTGGTGTAATACTTGCTACTACTGTGAACAGAATCTATTGTTTTTGTTTTCTCTTTGTAGTATTAAATTCAGACTCAATAATTTTCAGCAATAACAACACTTAATGCCATTTTTCAATGTTGCTCTTCCTTGATATTTATTGAAATACATTCTATATAAAATACTAAGAATACAACCTGATCATGGGTGGGAACATTCACATGCCCTGATTTTATCTTTATTTGTCAAACATATTTTTCTAACTAGAGAAAGGTGATACCTGTAGGCTTGAAAAATCTCAGAGTGATGTCATGCACCCATTACAAAGGTGCATTTTCAAAATAATTATTTAGCTCAGTGGTAGAGCATAATACCATACATATAAAAAAAGCCCAGTTCAAACCCTGGCAACTCCATATATGCTGAAAAAGAGTGTACCTGAAATATTAATGAGTCACTGTGTATGGGTAG
This sequence comes from Liasis olivaceus, assembly GCA_030867105.1. NCBI lineage: Eukaryota > Metazoa > Chordata > Lepidosauria > Squamata > Pythonidae > Liasis > Liasis olivaceus. Next base: position 49,821,100 of record CM061348.1, read on the forward strand.
ACCAGAAGAAGAATTGCACATGCCCTCTTTCAAAATAAGAGTTTTATTAGAAAGTTTTTGAGGAATGTTAAGAAAAAAAATGTATGAAGGAATTCCTTCATATATTGACATCAAGGAAATGTAAGAGGTGATGGGTGCAGCTAAAGTGAACAAATTCTGCCAAGAAGAGTTGGAGGAGGAGGAGGAGGAAGCACTTAAAGTAGTAGGCATAGGTAAATAGTTGGTTTGTAGTTTGTATTGTTAAAAAGAATACTCAGCTATGCTGAGTAAGGGCTAGTTATTGTAAAGAATTATTTTTCATATTTATTTTATAACTACTTGTTCTAAATGCTGAATTCTGTAAGTAAAGTTGTAATTATGTGGACCATAGAATCTAAGAACAACGCATATCACCTCTTACAATGATTTTGGACTGCTACTGTTATCTGCACATCAGTAAGATATCAGCAAGCTATTTGGGGGGATATTAAAGGAAATCTGTAGTAAATGATGGGTTGAATTATATAGTAGTATTTAGAATGTGGGGCCTTTGGGGGAACCTTTAGAATATCAAATAATGATTCCAAAGAAAGCTAATTATAATATCTACCTGGATTTTTTGGTTTCTGGGACCAAAGAATTTTAAGAAATTGAATGATATCCATGAAGCCAGATTCAAAACGTTTCTTTTTTTCCTAGGATATAATTCTTTCTTAGGATAATATTCCATGAAGGTAATTTGATAAAGCGAAGTAGAGTCCATAAAATTTATATATAGTGGGTTTTCTATATTGAATTAAGGGAGTGTTACAACTCTGTATAAAAGTGACAAATAAAATAGGCATAATGTTAGATTTTACAATACCATGGTAGTTTTAATTTATACTGTGACGACTGAAATGCATGAGGAGATAATTTCAGCTTCAGGAACCAACTCCATCATTACCTGAGTGAAAAAAAGAAGGAAAAATTAAATGCAGTGTTGTGCTTAAAGGGTTGGTCTGGGACTGGGAAGACTAAACTTCAGGTTTACTCTAAGTTGTAGCGCCATTAGCTTCAATTGCATACCGATAATTATAAAAAGGTTTTGTGGCTATATGCCAGCTAGTTCTGATGATTACTGAGTGATCTCCAGCTTTTTTTTCTCCTTCTGCCTCACAGACTCTTAAAAGAAAAGAAACTTCAACCCTTAAAAAAGAAAAGTGATCAGCTTGGCCAACCCAACTGGCAGTAAGTAGCACTGCTGCTTGGAGTTTGGGCCCAGTACATCAGTGTTTCTCAGCCTCAGCTGCTTTAAGATGTATAAACTTCAACTTCCAGAATTCCCCAGCCAACATTCTGGCTGGGGAATTCTAGGAGATGAAGTCCACACATCTTAAAGTTACCAAGGTTGAGAAACAGTGCAGTACATTATGGAAACAGTTCTTAGTAGGGTGTCTTTCTTCCACAATTTTTTTTCTGCCTGGTGAACAGAACAGAAATGTCAGGCTCTAGGAATGGACAATACTTGCAGAAGATGGTCTTTGCTACCAAAAACCTTTTAAAATTGTAGCAGATCAGTAGCTGAGGATTAGAAGACAATCATATAAGGGAGAACTGTGTTTTCTTTCTCACTTCCCTTCTTTGTCTGTGTTGTTAAGACCATGATGTGTTCAACAGAATTTGAATAGGTTACCTCCTTGCTGTCTTTTCTGTGGACTTTTAAAAATCTTCTAATTCTATAGTGTAACATGAATTTGTGTTTTAACATAATTTAAAAATCAGTTTGGTTTGGAAAAAAAGGAACAAGAGGGAAAAATATATTAGGGATGTAATATTTTATTAAGATAGTTCCTTTTCTGTCTTTTTATCTATTTTTAAATTTCTTTTTAAGAAGGGATGTTCAAGTACAGAATAAGGGACACCATATCTGTCCACACGAAACTGCTTTCTGCAACGTTTCCTTTCAATTCAAGAAGCAGAGTAAAAATCTGTAGTATAAGAGACACAAACCTTGTTGCTTAGCTTTTTGTCTTTGAAATGAATTTGCTTCCATTTCACACAGTGTGGTCCACATGCATATTGGTGTGTCCTAACCAACTCATTCTGGATACAAACCCTTGTGTAGTGCGATAGTTCTGCCCTCTCTGCTTGCAATAGAACGAGATGGGAATGAGGTAGCGGAATCTTGAGACGATGGACTACATTCGGCTGTTTTATGCAACAAATTGGCAATGTCACTTATCTGTGTTTTATTATGGGAAAACTTCTTTGCAAGTGAAAACCAGCACAGGAGGGAGAAGTTTGGCATATAATCTTGATGTAGCAATATATGTGCGGTATTGTGCTTTATTTTTTAAGTGGCACTTCTTCTCTCCCCCCGTCCTTGAAATGGCACAATGTATTTTTCTAATCCACTTGTCTGTGACAGGATATGAGGAGCTGATACAGTAGTTTGGTGAAAAAGAAGAAAATCTGTTGTACCAGAGCTTGTCCAAGCGCATATCGAAGGGTGCTCTGTGGATTTTTTTTTTTTTTAAAAGACTTAGTACTGCTTTAGAGAGCTGCAAGCATGTGCTGTTATTTTGGGAAAGTGATGCTGTATTCCGATTAACACTGCTCCACCTCTCCATTTGTAAGTAAAACGTTACAAAAGGACCACAGTCAGGAGACTAGAATGGCCCAATGAAGGCAGGTTCATGAAGAATAAAATATGTGATGGAGATATTTATTAAGCATTAAAATTATTTCTGGAATTGGCCTTTGTTTCTCTGTAATTTACACAAGCATTACGCAATCCACCTCTTATATTTTCTCTTTTATGTTTGCATCTTAGTTAACATTATGTGCTCAATGCTGCAGGCAGGCCGTCTTTCCTTCCATTTGATTTTTCTGCCTTCCATCTCAGGTCAAGAATGACGATTGTTCAGGAAGGTATTTATTCATTTCATAGGCAGAAATATTTTTATTCTAAATAAGAAGAGTTTCTGTGACATAATTATGGATTGCTTTTGAAAGAAATGCAGATATGTATAACATTACATGTATATTACACTAATACTGTACCACTGAAAATGTTATCAATAGATGCAGTAAGAAACAAAGGTAGTTGGGGAGCCATGAAAGCTTATGTGATGATAAATGTGTTAATCTTTAAAGTGCCTCAAGATGCTATGTTGCTTTGTCTCCTGAAGGACATTTCAGAAATAACTTTCGAAATGATTGAAGTTTTAATATATCCATCTTAGAGCACAAGCAGGACAACACACATTGCGCCACATGAAACTTCCCACTCACTTCCCTGTGCCCTGGCTAGGGGTGGACAGAGCCTCTTTGGCAACTTCATGCAGATTCTAAATCCCCTTCAAAGGAAATCTAGTGGTCCCCCTCTCTTGAATTTTTGATGATGAGCCATAAATCCTTTTTCTTTTATCAGACATGGTATATAATTCCAACCTCTTCAGCTGTTTGTTTCTGCTTTCTTGCTTCTAATGCTCCCCCCATTCATTCATTCATTCATTCATTCATTCATTTCCTAATAATGTAGGATAGATTTGCTTAAAATATTCTGTTTCCATTTTTAATTGTACCTGTATTTTATATATTTGTGTCAGCTCCCTTTGAGGGTTGTATATATGTGTAAACACATTTACTGAATTCAGGCTGAGTTGAAAGAGTTTACTCCAATAGAAGTAGTTGAGTAATTGTAGTCTCAGTAACTTGTTGTTGTTGTTCAGTCGTTAAGTCGTGTCCGACTCTTCGTGACCCCATGAAACATATTGTGCCAGGCCTTCCTATCTTTCACTGCCTCCCTGAGTTTGCTCAATTTCATGCTCAAGTAACTTGTTAGGCAACTTGAAAAGTTGCAATCTGTTAATTGGCAAGTGATGGACATAATTCATTCAGCTATTCATTTCGTTTGGCTATTTTTAGTTAATATCTGATCTTGGGTGGAAAGAATGAATCCATTTGTTAGAATATTTTCGCTTTCATACTTGGTCTAGTAGGATATTTTCCCATGCAAACTGTTGTATCATAGGATGTTCAGGAGACATGCTAAGCCAGGCAAATTGTTTAGTGTGGAATGTGCTTGCTCACCAGCTTCTCTGAACAACAGGTCAGCTAATTTGGTTAGTAAACCATCCTGAATATTGGCATCCTTCAGAAGTGTGATCTTCAGCTACCCAAATTCCTGGGCCATCATGGCCGTTGCTGAGAATTCTGGAATCTAAAGTCCACACATTTAGAGGGCATCAAGTTTGGGCAAGACTTTTGATACAAATTATTTCTGGTTAGCAACTGAAGGTATTGTGTAGTGGTTAAAATATTGGACTAGGATCAAGGATACTAATGTCCAAGTCCACCTTCAGCTACTTTAGCTCACTGGGTGACTCTGAGGCAGTCATCCTCTTCCAGCTTAACCTACCTCACAGGGTTATGATTGTTGTGGGAAAAAATGAAGGACAAATTGCTGGGCATGCTGCTTTCAACTCTTGAAGGTAAGATTTGTTATAAATCTAACAAACTTCTCTGTAGAAAATGTATTCACAAACAATTGGACATGGACATGATTCTCTTGGTAACTGCAGCTGAAAATAGTATGCATCCTGCTTCCAGCCAATATGCCAGGCTGTAAACTAATGAAGAATGTCTGTTTGTCAGTCAGGAGACTTTGGGAAGTAGGCACGAATAGGCTTCTTCCATACTAAGCTATTAGTCTGGCTTAGTTAGTTAGTTAATTTATTGGGAAAATGTATGTGGCCGCCTATCTTAAGAAAATATTTCTGGGCAGCTAACAATAGAAACCAATATAAAACAAAAATACAATAAAAAAACATAAATGCAAAATATTTATATCCTATTGGCCTTTACAAAGGCAGTGAAGACCTGCTTTCCCCCTGGCCCTGGGGCCAGGATGTCAGTGGAGATGGCATAGTTGTTTTTGATCTATGGGTGTGAGGTTGGGGCTTTGATTCTTTCTATCTTTTTTTTTTTTCCTATTTCAGTGGATTTTGACAATTATGTTGTATTTATATTCTTGTTTGGGACACAGAGTTCCTTTGGTAGATGAGCAGCCAAATGAAATTGTTAAATAAATAAATAAATACATAAAATACAAATGCTGCGGTATCTTACACGTAACTTACAATCCCAAACACACATATACTGGCTTTGCTAATAACCCAACCCAAAGCATGAAGGAAAAGCTAGTTTTTTATGGCTTTCTGGAAGACCAATTGGTTTGGGGCCACAACAGAGAAGTCACATTTCCTGGGTCTGCAAGATGGCATTCTTTCATTGAGGGTATGTCCACACTGCCAGATCTGGTGGAACAGGCAGAAACAATTGGGGACAGGCGGTCCTGCAGATAACTTGGCCCGGTGCCATGTAGGGCTATAAAGGTAATAACCAGCCCCTTGAATTGTACCTGTTGTCTGAATATGATCTGTATCTTGTGTCTTGAATCAGGAATCATCAAACAAGAGCTAGGTAGTTTCAAGATAACTGTGCATATTCAATATCTGCTTTTTTGGATGTTTTACTTATTTAGTTATTCTATTATTAGATGGATATTTTCATTTCATCTATTTAATTTTTATTAGTTGAATCAAATATGGAGCTGTTTTCTGTTTAGACCATAAGTGTTTTTTCTCACTTATAAAATGCTTGATTCTAAGTGTAGTTTTTTCAAAACAGTTTGCAACAATCAGAGAATAGGGGCTTCTAATGAGCATAACTGCAGAAATAATGATACATTTATGGACATCATTTTTGAGAGACATTACAGTGGCTAGTATAAAAATCCTGTTTGGCTTTTCTTTCTGCACTGTGGCAAGTGCTTCACTTAATGGAAAATATTTTTGCTAGAGTGCTAATATCAATAGGACTACGCAGACTGTTGAAGATCGCATATGCTCCATTTGTGCCCCTGGGAGCTCCAAAACATTGTTATGCAATTAAATCAGAAACATTGCACAGTCCTAAAGTTTAATACATTTTGTTGTCTTTGGAGCTTGTATTTTATAATTGTTTAGCAAATAATCTCTGATATTTTTTTTCAGGTATCTCCCAGTTTGATCTGAATTACAGACATAAAATTAAAATTGGATCCATTGAATTTCATATTTAAAAACAATATTATATCAGATCATTGGAAATATTGAAAGATAGCCAATGTATTTCTTTTTACTGGATTATTCTAGTTATTATCTAGATTTGTTGTGTATACAACATCTTCAACTGAAGAACATCCTATACTGTTTATTTTACTTTGCATAAAATTATTACTGTTTGGAATTTAAATTATTCTATTTTAATCATTTTTGTTCCTTAATATAAGCTGCTCAGAGCCATTGAATGGCATAGAAGCCATAGGAAAAAATCAAAAAATTATTTGAGAGGGTTCTGTGCAAAACATGGCTTGAAAGTAAGTGTTGCAGATCTTTGTTTGGATGTAGCATGTATTGAAGTTCACGTGGGAACCCCATGTGAACCAATTTGAATACTATAGTAGGATAAATAGGCTGGGTTAAGTGTAATTGATATTCTCTTCTTCTCATTTATGTCTCTTCTAACCACAAATCCATGATACGCCATGCTAAAGTTTATTTATTTATGTTGTTTCTTTGATTGTTTGAACTGACATGCATTGGAATGTGTCTAGGTTTCCCCATAGCATACTGGGAAAAAAATCTGAAAGTATCTCAAAATTTTTTGAGCCAGGGAACTTTAGGACTAACTCAGAAAGACAGTACTAAATGTTAAAATAATGAACGTCCATTTGAAAGCACATCTCATTTTTGAGTGCTGCTTGGGAATACACAATGTACAGATTTGCTGATAAGAAAACAAAAAGTTTTCTTTTTGTTGGTAGAGAAGACAGAATCACCCCAAATAGGATGGAAACCCTTAGGGAGAGGGTTTCAGAGGACCATAACGAGGAGGAAAGGACTAGAAATTATGCCTTAGATTTGTCCTTAAATTAGCTCATCCATCTGTCCTGCTTGCTACGGCATGAAGATGCCCCTCACCCATGAAGCTGGCTTCCATGTCAAAGTGGAGCTTCTCCTTTTAACCTTATGCAAAACCTCTCAGGCAGGCAATTGAGGATACCTGTAGGGAGGTCCTTGGATCAGTTTTGGCCAGGGACAGTAATCTGTTTAGCTCCAGTCAACCCAGCAAATCTATTATGGGAGTGCCCCTCCTGTCTAGTTCCTGGGCACCGCACTACTATTTGGCTGTGCCTGGGAGACCAGATATCTTATTAGCATAGCCTATTTCTTCAGCTGATGGATGATCCTAAAAGGCAAAAGCTATCTACCGCTTTGTAACTTAATTGTCAGTTCTAAGGCTGGTTGTCATACCTTTTGTCATTACATTGGTCTTCTTTATATTTAATTTTAGTCCCATTTTTTCACTGTGCTCCTTGACTTTTATTGTTAGAGCTTGCAGATCCTTTGTATTTTGGCTATCAGAGTAGCATCTTCAGCATAGCGCAGGTTGCACAAAATTCAGTGGCATGAAGGCAGCAACACCACCTAGCTTGATTGTTGAGGTTAGGATGTGGTGGCAATTCCATTCACGTTGATACACTTTCCTCTTCACTCAAGGATGGGACGAAAGTACATTAATGTGGCCATGAGGAAGAGCCCATAGTCGTTAAGAATTTTCCCTGAACATTTTTTTCCTTGATGCATGTTGAAATCCTATCTTCAGATAGGTTTAATTGTCCTAGTTTGGAAGGTCTCCCCCAGTCATAAGGCAGAAATAGTCTTATGTTGAAAATAACATCGACAAATATTTGCATTTCTGACCTCATTCCAAACCCATTTATGTTATAGAGTTATAAAATGTTTTAAATTTACATTCTTTAATCTGTCATTCCATGTGGATTCTGAAAGGAAGACAGTTAGTAAAGTAAGGAATCAGGATAGAATATGTAATAATATTAAAACCAAAGCTTACAAAAACAAATCAGTAAAGCAGCATTTGTCTAATGCCAGCTAATAAAGGAAAGACACCTACTGACAAATAAAACAGCAGTTGGATGACTCGAGATAAAGCCTATTCTAAATAGTCTGTAAAGTCCAAGGGATTGAGCCACACTTTTCCCTTTTTAGCTAGAAATATGAATGTGAAAGGCTAATTCCTCAAATATATGGCGGGCACCTAGCTGGGCTGAGATGCCAGGAGCGATGCAGTAACAGATTGGGCTGATGGTTGTAGGTAGCTGTTCTGCAAACAAAAGACAAAAGCTGTTACTGCCGCTCTTCTTGGCACTTCCATGCCAAGAACCATTAAAATAAAGTCCATGGTTCTGTGTTGGTCTGCTCTGGGATAAGTTTTCTAGCCTTCTGTAAGAACCCCCAAAACTCACAGGGCCAAAAACAAATAAGCAAGCGTGGCACTAATTTTTCTCTCTCTCTCTCTTAAAAAGTGCAGTTGATGTTGTCTGTTTTTGAGAAAAGCAGCTGTTTGCTTTACACAGGAGCACAGCTTAATGCCTAGCCAAGAGACAGTATTTTTGTTAGCTTCAGCTGCAGCTGTCGGCGTACTTGCCAATGAAATGAAGTGGTGTAGCTGCACTACTGAGAATAATAATTAAAAAAAAGGAAATGAAAAAGCATTGAGGATGTTTCTGGTTTTAAACTGGTTTTTAAAAATGATTTAAGTGTAGGCCCCATACACCAAGTGCTTTTAATATACAATATAGTGCCACAAGGTAATTCATACCCCACACTGCATGCCAGCGGGAGCTACATTAAAATGCTTTGGACTGACTTCACAAGAAGCTTTGGATTTGGTTGGCTTGCTCTTAGGGCTGCCATTCTGGGGCAGCAAAACATAGATGATCTCTAGATGGAAGCAAAGAGTTAGGGTTTTCTATGTATCTTTCCTGATATCTAGTTATTGTTAGGACTGTTGTTATCGAATATAATAGCCCTACTTGCTGTTGAAAATGAGAGCCAGTTGGGTGTAGTGGTAGAAACCAGGGGACCATGTGTTCTAGTCCCGCCTTAGGCACGAAGCCAGCTGGATGACCTTGGGCCAGTCACTCTGTCTCAGCCCTTGGAAGGAAGCAATGGCAAACCACTTCCGAAAGAAATCTTGCCAAGAAAACTGCAGGGACTAGTTCAGACAGTTGCCAGGAGTCAAGACTGACTTGAAGGCACTTTTTTTTTTTTAAAAAAAAACTTGCTGTTGAAGAGAGTAGATAGAGTGCTTTTCTTCTTATCACAAATCTAAACTTGAAACTACTGTATAGAATATTTTTTTGAGACGTGATAGATGATAATCGCCAAAATATTTGTTAAATTGGCTTAAGGAAAAAACCCATTTTTGAATGTATGCATATTTTTCAAAGTTGTATTCTGATAAATCTGTGGTTTTAGAAAGTCATTGCCACAAGATTGAGATAGAGAGGTGAATGAGTGTGTTTGATTATGATGGAACTGGCTCATATAATTTTGAATCAGCTTTTAATCTGCTTTCCCAACTAGGAAAACAGGATTCTTTAGCCACTTCCTCTTTGCTTCAATTATCCTATGGCCAACAACATTCACTGCTAAGTCATATCCCAGACTGTATGGTCCTGTTTCACATTAGAAGCTTAAAGTCAAAGGATCCTGTTTTAGAATTGGCTATTGTGTGTGCTATTAGCACTGTGTGCTAATTTGTGTTGGATATAATATTTATTAATGTATTATTTCAATTTATCATTGTGGTTAATGATCTAAAAGGGAATATACACAATAAGAAATTGGTAAAATAACAAAAATTATAATTGGTAAAACTTAAAGCCCTGGATGAAGAGAAAGGTCTTAATTCTGTTCCTGATAAATTGATGTTTATTTGGATTAATCATCTGATCTTTTGCTGTCTAATTACTGATCTAGCTTAAACCATGCAGTTTGCAAAAATTCAGTTAGAGATACTGAATGACCTAGAGGTTGGAATGTAACTGGCAGTCATACATGAGAAGGCCACTGGTGTCAGCAGTTTTCATCTGTTGAGTTCACCTCCAGTTCTCTATCTGTTCTGTTTTGCTTGTCATGGGGGACAACGAATTACAAATGCCTTTAGTATCTGTAATAGCTTTTCTATGCCATCTTAAATATTTAGTTTTTCATTTCTTACTTGGATAACACAGCCACATCATATTTGGGGCTGCAGAAGTTAGGATGACCATTTGATAGCAGCAAAGCAATACAGAAATCTCTAACTCTTTGCTACCATATGATGGCCATCTGGATATTTGGATCCCAAGTATGGAAACCTACTTCAATAACATATTGTATCTGGAAATTACTTTGGAGAAGAGAGAGTGACACTAAGGTTAAATCATCCATTCATAAGCTATCATGAATCTGCTGGAGTCAGGGATCTATAAATATGGTAAAATATTCAATCAATTAACTTTAGCTCCACCAATTAATTAATTAAAATGTATTATCACCAGATAAAGGTGCCCCTTTATGAATTAAGACTGTAATCAGATACTCACCTGCAGCAACTGCTGTTGAACTCAGTAAGATTTGCTCTCAGATAAGAAATCTTTCTGGAGGAGAAATGTTATAAAAATAAATAATATGATCGGGCTGCAAAGAATGAATAATTTCCTTATTTAATAATTTAAGTTTGCTTTCCCATCCCTGTGTTATGTTGTGTGTGTGTTTGCGTGTATATACACAGACACACATATATGCAACATACAGAACATATTTGTGTCTCTGGATGTTTGACAGGTATGTATCCTGCTTCATTTTGGAACTGACTATGTCCTAACGTGTATTCTCCTTGTACTCCAAATGTTTTCTTGCATCCCCTTTAAGTTCTTGCCAGCCTTTTAAAGTCTCAGCAAAAGTGATTTGCTGTAGGCTTGTCTACTCCTCAAACACTGCAACAAGCTGCTTAACAAATGGAGCAGATGGGGGTCTTTTCAAACTATGCAAAGAGTAATTTCCATAGTTTGCCTGGGGGGCAATGCTTGTGAATCCTGAAGTGTTAGCAGTGTGCCTGCTGAGGAAGGCAAGAAAATGTTAATAACTTGATTATCAGTGGAACTAGTATTCCCAAGAGTACAAAGGCCAATGTGCTTGCTATCATTATGTTGCTGGACCATGGCAGAATTATTTCACATGATTAGGACACATCATGCCACAGTAGAGGCAGCAGCCTTATACCATCTCACGCTGCCATTCATGTCTCAGTTCTGAGATGAAAAATAACCAACCAGCCTGTAGAAATTACACTAGTGGGTTTATAATAATCCCATATTACGAATGGATGTTATATTCTGTAAGATTCACATGACTGTTTCTTTGGGTTCCTTTCACCTTAGCAATTATAGCATAATTCAGGATAGGCCACATGTGAGCCTCCAGATGTGCTGAACTACAGTTTACAGCATCCTTTCCCATTACCCTGCTGGCTAAAATACTGGGAATTGGGGTTCAGCAACACCTGGAGGGCTGCGTTGCTTATTTTCAGCCCTAATGGATTTGGCCCACCTGCAATTTTTTGTTGCTGTTGTTGCTGCTGATATCTTTGCCATCCCCACTGTCTTCCTGCAGACTCAAAGACAATTCTTACAAGCTTGCTGAAGCCAAATGGGTAATTCACAGTGTTGTATATCCTGGGCTTGAGGTTTTTTTGGTTGTTGTTAGTGGAAGTAGAATTCTCTGATGTTATTCCACACATTGGAGGTTATTGCAGCAGGGGGAGCCAACCTTGCAAATAAAGAAATTCTGCCGTAGTGGTAGTAACAATGGCAGCAGGAATACTCACTGCCAAGGGGGAGTAGACTGAACCTCCAGATCAGTTCCCTCTGGTCTCTTTTCTTGAAGAATTAAAATAGAATGAGAGAATGGGGGCCAATGAGCAATCCATCTGCTGTGTGCTGCATGAAACCTGGATACTGGTTCCTGCACCTGGCACTGTTAAGGAACTGACTGTTGTTTATATTACCTATTAATATCTCACAGCACTGGGAAGTTTGGTATATTTGACTTTTGGGTTCTGTATTATTCATAAACAATTGCCATTGGCTCTGAATGGTGATGATTGATATTGCCTATTAAGTGATGAATTTAAAATGCTATGACGCTAAGTTTTTTTTTTTTTTTTTAATGAGTGGCTTGTTATATTGTATTTCAAAATAAATTGGTATATTCCAGTGATATTCTGATGACTGCTCTTCTTATGTTATGAACTTCTTTTGGAAAAATGGCATATAAATTAAAAATGAGGGTGATGGTTTTGATTTATATCAGCCTTCCCAACCTGACATCTTCCAGATGTTCTGGGATTGTAGCTTCGAGAATTCTAAGGAAGCAAGTTGGCTGGGAATTGTGTAATTGCAGTCCTAACATATTTGGAAGGTGGCAAGTTAAGGAAGATTGGCTTTATGAATTAGCCTGTAGATTTTCCTTGGAAAGTTGGTGTGATGGTAATAAGGTTTTATGAAAATGAGGGGAAATACTCCAGGGAGAAAAATCACACTTAGTTTGCCAGTTCGTACAATGATTTATTTTTATTTTGTTTGTTTGTTTATTATTGTCCCAGTCATAGACCCCAGATGGCTTACAGTCAGGGAGATAATACCATGAAACCATTAAACATGTAGAACAAACTAAAACCATAAGTTATAAAACACAACAGCTAGACTGAAAAAAAGCTATGGAAACAATATGGTCTGTTCAAAAGGCCTGGGGAGAGAGGATTGTCTTTAGGTCCTTCAGGAAATGTAATGGTGGGAACACGCTCTCCTAACCTCAGGAGAGACAGAGTGGTTTCTCTCTGAGTTTCTATGCAATCTATGTGGGAAAATATTCAAATCAGTTCCAAATGTCCTTTGGGCTCCTTTTCTCAGAAATAGAAGAATTGATGACATCAGGTGGATGATTTTGTTCAAATCTGAGACTCAGCAAAGTTCAGTTATCTGCTTTCTTCTTAAGTTGCAGTGTGCAGTGTACACTTACTGCATAGATGCAGCTGACTATCTGGGAAAAGCGGGAACCTTTAATTTCTTTGGGTTTGGGAAAAAATGTGGGGGGAAGAGTCTGCAAAAATATACATTCCATATTCCTTAAATTGTTCACATATGAGTCAGTTAACAATAGGATAAAATGAAAAATTATGCATAGAAAGTAGTGCATTTTCCCCAAATATTTAAATAGCCCCCAAGTTGGATCCTGCTAGAAAACTGTATGTTCAAATATTGAAAGAGAGGTGAATTTTCCAGAGCAAAACAGTGCAACATGCAAAAACATCCTAGAAGCAGGCCATGTTGCTAATGAAAACTACATGGACTTATCGCTGAGCTCAACTCGAGAGAATCTTAACTTTTTAAGGTAACCTGCAGTGGTGTGAATGTGTTTGAGGGGACATTGCCTCCCCCCACCATTTAGAGCCTCTGCTCTCTCATAGACATATACTGACCCTTCCAATTTCAGGCAATATGAAGTTTCTGCCTTCGCCAGGTTGGGTATTGGGCTGGGCAAACTTAGAGTAGCCATGAGCTATGAAACAATTTAAACTGTTAATAGTAAGGTTGCACTGAGATTTTTCAAGCACTTTCTTCATGCTTTGGAAGCGTTGAAGGTTTCTCCTATTTTTTGAGGTGAGTTATGCCAATTCAAAACCAGTTTTGCGTGGAAGATTTTAACTTGCCTTTGAATGTCATTAGTATGATCTTGGTAGGCTTTTAATGAAACAAAAGGTTTCGGGTTTTGTGCCTTTTGTCCTTGAGAGTCGCATTCTCTTTGCTGGATTTCCCCTGCAATCTTAAGCTTCTAGTTTATTAATGGCCAGTAAAGCAGTTTCTTGGAAAGCCATCAGCCAGGTCCTGGCATCATTATGATGTACATGGTACACGCCTGATCTTGCCAGCTTCTGCAGCTTCTTTGAAAACTAAGCAGAAGGCCTTCTGGTATTACAGTTGTTTGCATTGTTAAAATGGAATCATTTGGATTAACAGTATTGCAAATGGAATCAGTGAATGAAGTTGCTGTAGGTTTTGCTTTATCAGTAGAAGGAATGAAAATGATTTTCATGATTTTGGCCTATTTTAACTTAAAAAGTCTTTCTCAATTACTGTCTGAGTTAACAGGATAATTCTATTGCTTATTCATAACTTAAAAAATAAATAGGAGAAACCAGACTAGCCCACTACACAAGTAAAATGCTATTGCTAATGCTGATTTGGGGATTCTAGGTTGTGTTCTAGAAAAACATATTGCATCTCTAGAATGTATTACTTCTAAGCAGAACATTGCCACCTCCCCATAACAAAACAAAATAAAATGATGGTGTGATTTAAATTGCTGTGATTTAGCAGCTGTATGTATTTCATTTAGAAAACAGCATCATCTTTGTTTCTGCAAAAGACATAAATGCTATTGGCTGTACAGCAAACAGTACTTTTCTACATAATTCTGACAAGCAGTGCAGCTAAGATCTTGCCTAATGCATATTAAATTTGCACATCATGGAAGGAAGGAACAAATTAACTTGGTATGTGGTTGTACATGATACCTATTTAGTATCTTTCAGCCTAAAATTGACATACTTTATTGTTCAATGTGAAATTAAAATGCATGGCTCCAATTTTTCAGTCAAAATGGGAGATTCATTATTTCAGATACTTAAGAGAGACTTTATGTTATTTTCTGGGCATCCCAGCAGAGTATAGCTTTGGAGGAGAGTTTAAAAGCAATTACTCAATATGATTTAGCATAATACATTAACATTATGTTTAGCATTGCTTTGCATAGAGAGCTTTTCTCAACATGGTACTATATATATAATCTGACTACATATACTTCATCCACGGAAAGCAAAAACTACATATACTTCATCCACGGAAAGCAAAAAGCAAAACTTAACACAGTAATCATAGTTCAGGCATTCTCAGTACTTCCCAAATTGTGTGCATTAATTTAGAAGTGGAGACATCAGAATTCCCGATTATATAATGTGATCAGGAACTTGGGTATGACTGCCTGTTGCCATTTGTGCTTTGATAGCAGAATTTTAAAATATTAGGGAACTTCAAATGGTTCAAAACATACTGTAATAGCATTGTCAAAGGCTACAAACTGGCAGAAATTGTTCAAAACAAAGCATACACATTTTGAAAAAATTGTTTTGGCTTCCTGCATATTTTTGTGCTCAGTTCAAAGGATTGTTGTTAACCAGGGCTGAGTTTGCGATGCCAGGGCTTTGTAAGTTGTTTCAACAATTGCTTGTTTCTCTGTGAGCTTGCCCAGTCTTTGAGGCAACTTAGTGCCTTTGTGGTGTTCGGATTGGAACTCGTAGTATTTCCAGGTAATGTGAGGCCTTTTTTATTTCAGGTTTTTAATAAGGCATCTCTGACACAGTGATTTTTAAACTCAGCATTTACTTTAACCTTATCATACCAGAGATACCCATGTAGACCATATCTGAGGTTGTGCACCTCCAAATTTAACAATCTTGTTTCCTCAACAAGTTCTACTCCTTTAACCATACCAGACAGCTTGCCACAAAATGTAATTTCAAATTAGGTACTGCCACATCTCCTCTTTCTTTAGCATCCTGTAACACTTTCATTTTAATTCATGTTTTTTGCCCTGCCATATGAATTTACTGAGATCTTTTTGCCATTGTACCAAGGGCACATCATTTTTCAATATAGGTATTGTCTGGAACAAGAAAAGCATTCTAGGTAATACATTCATTTTAATTGCTGCTAAACCTCCCTAATAATGAAAGATTTAGTTTTTCCCATCTCTCTAAAACTTTTTTTATATCCCTCCAAACATTTCATAATTATTTTTAAACAAACAGGCATTAGTTTTGGATACATTTACTCTCAGATATTTAACCATCTTAGGTTCCAGTACAAAACCAGTTTAATCCGCTGTTTTTGTTCATCCATAGTTAGTATCTTAGTTTTTTTCTTATTTATCTTAAAACCAGATAATTTTCCATATTCCATTAACTTATCCATTAAAACACCAACATTTTCCTTATGATCCAGTATTGTTACTTGTTTAGAGTTTTGTTGTTACCTCTCTGTTGTTCTTAATGATGCTTTCCCATTTCTGCTGTAAATTCATTTACAACAACTGTGTACAGTATGTACCTATGTATAGGTGTATATGACTTCATTTTTGTTCTGCGTGCATAAAAAATTGATCTGGGTTTCTTGTATGGCAGGCTTAAAGTGGGAAGAGAACAGGATTAAGGACACAGTCTATCCTACCTCCCTTTACTCTCCATGTATTCAGGTCTTAATGCATCTGGGACTATAATAGAGATTTTGAGTAGGAGACATAGATATCTTTCCCTCCAATAGTTACTCATAAGGTTGGTCCTAATCAGTGGACTGATTGTTCAGATAATAATAATTTTTACATATGGTAATGTATTATTATTTATTACATTTATGACCTACCTATTCTTTAGGGCAGAGTTTCTCAACCTTGGCAAGTTGAAGGTGTGTGGACTTCAACTCCGAGAATTCCCCAACCAGTCATGCTGGTTGGGGAATTCTCGGAGTTGAAGTCCACACATCTTCAAGCTGCCAAGGTTGAGAAACATTGCTCTAGGAGTTCAAAGCAGGTTCTATTCCTAATCCCAGCATTTCATCCTTATAACAATATTTTAAGGTAGGTGAAGCTGAGAACTTGGTCCTAAGACTCTAATCCAGTACACCTGCAAAATATCTTATTTCTATCTGCAAAATTTTGCAACTGCCATAAACACTAGGATGGGACGATGATGGAGGATTCAGTGATCAGTAGGTATGCCTTCAACTCATAATATCCCAGGCAATCAGACCATTGTTATTTACCTCAATTAGAATGACTCTCTCATCTGACCAGTCATAGTCACAGGACTGATGTGGTGGACAGATCTTAGAAGAGAGTTTTATTGTTCATTTTACCTCATTGTTTTGCAATCTTAGCGGTTGTATGATGATATTTTGTGAGCTATCTTAAGTTAGCTGACTAGGTTGATGGCTAATTTGTTTTATTGAAAAATCCAGTGAGCTCATCATTTCGATTTCTTGCCCTTAACCTCTGACAATCAGTTGCTCAGTTTTCAGGCAGGGAAACTTGCACAGATATGCTGAAGGGGAATTCTGTAAAGAGAAGGAAGTACATTAGTACTTTGCACAACCTCACTTCAACCTATTTGTCTAAATTTTGCTGTAGATATTCATTATGGTAGGACCCATTTTCACTGCAAATTTCATCACAGTCAGATCAAAGGAAAAAGTTATGGATGCCTTTAAAAATTACAATCAGAATTTGAAGGAGCTTAGTTTGGTAATCCCAGCCCTGAGTTCTGTGAAGTTTGGCACTGTTTGTAGGACGGGGAGCAGCTGATTATGTGCTTATGATTTTATCTTGCTAGATAATGTAAAGGTGAGCTCTGGATCACATCCTGGGAATGGGAATAGTTTAAAATGGGCTTTCCCTGGATGGATCTCAGCATATCACTCTGCTTCCAAAAATCCTGGATTTGGCTCTCAAAGCACTTTGAATTTTCTTTGCCTTACAAATAGAGAGAAAATAGCAATCTTTATGTTGATCTGGAGCTCTTCTTGATACTTTTTATTAAAAGATGTTTATACAGCCAGCCATTTTGACTGACATAATATCTGTTAGGCCTGGGTGAGGCAGCCTGGTTGTGGTGTGGGGGTGACGTGACTCTTGTTAAGCTGAAGAGGTAACACCTCATCTCCTTTGTAGTTCTTGCAGCTAAACCTACTGGTAATAGCTTCTGTGTATTTACTTCTACACAGAAACCTTTTCCAGTGCTTCCAATCACTAACTGGAAGTCATTCCCAGCTACTGCAAGGACTGGTTGAGGAAGCTGGAGCAGGTAATGCAACATACTTTGCTCTTAGAAGTAAAAAAGTTGCCTTGCTTCACTTGAGACTAACAAAATCTCAACTGAAGCAAAACAACTCTTTCACTTCTAAGAGCAAACACCTCCCCATGCCAAAAAAAAAAAAAAAATCTTATAGTCCTACTGTCTATTTTGCAAATAACTTAAAAGAGTTAAGTATCAGGCAAAGACTTTTCAGTATCAGGCAAAATCTTTTAAATTCTCCCATGCTTTTAATTTTCTATTCAAGCTGCAGTATGATTCTCTAATGACTTTTATTTGTCCTATTTGATTTCTAATTTTTAATAATTGATTTATTTGGTGGTTTAAATTTATTGCTTTATTACATGTATTTAGTCACGTTAAGACTCTGTTTTTGCCCTCCCTCCCTCCCTTCCTCCAATTTATATAGCCGCCCATCTCACCATAGGTGACTCTGGGTGGTATACAACAAAGCTAAAAACAATCAGATACATTAAAAATATAAAAAGCAAAATAAAACAGAGAATAAAAAGATGTTAAAAATAAGGGAGCCACCTCACTAATTCCCCCATCCCCTGGGGTCCCCAGGCCTGCTGGCATAACCAAATCTTAAGGGACCTCTGGAACTCAATAAAGACGAGGCCAACCATTTTAGTTTTTGTTCTCAACTTTTTAGATACTGGTTTAAAAATATATCTAAGGTCAGCACTTGGAGAAACTTTCTGTTTCCAAAGAGGCATAAAATGATTTAATAATTAATTTTAAAATCCAATATAATACAATTGTACTATATTGTATTTTAAAATTAATTATTAAACTAATTGTTAGTCATATGCAATTATCAATACATAAAGATTTATATCAATAAAATCTAAAAAAAGCCATGAGACTGCTAAGATTTTTTATTGCATTTTATCAATATTATGAGTATAGATAGATAAAGCTTTATTATGGCCAGAAGCAGCAAATCAAACATACAGAGAACAAAAAACAAACAAGGTTCATATGAGTGGAACTTGAACTTGAGGAAGAATCTTCTGTCGCTGTCTTGAAGCTAAGTAGCAAAATTTGGTGACATTTTAAGTGATCTGAAAGTTTTTATCAGCTTGTAGGAAAGCTATAGAGCAGTCACCAGACTGCTGGTGGAATTGTTGCTAGAAAAGGGAAAATTAAATTTTCACACAAACCTGAATAAAACTTTGCAGTATGATAGTTGCATGATTGTTTCACCATAAGGACAGAGGTAGCAAGTTGGAGGAATATTGTAGTACCTCCGTTGGAATAGCACTGAGAGGAAGGTGTTGAAATATGTCTTTGTGAAAGCCCAATGATAATTAGGGTAGACCAGTGTGTGAAGATAAGATGCAATGACTGTCCCATCAAATATAGTTCAGGTCCTACTAAAGCTGGGCAAAGTATTATGAATATAACTGTCAAAAGATTGAAGATTTCAAAATTAACATTAGTTTTTTGGTGGGAGGAATTACAGAAGTATTTGCATGGTACATTAATAACAAAAGAGTGCAGCAATATCATATATAAGTACTTTGCCTGTATGTATGTATGCATACATACATACGTATAGTTTTTTGGTCTATGACCAAAACACACGCAAATGATCTATGGTCTCACACACACAAGTAAGAACTTGCACTATGTTATGCACTAATTAACACCTAATTAATATTGAACTGAAAAGCAAAATAGATTATTTGAAGAATTATTCAACAAATGAGCAATTGGTTTTGCGAAACTTCAAAACAAAATGTATCTGAGGAACCGCCTCACCCCGGTCATCTCAGCCCGCCCCACTCGGTCCAGCAGAAAGGGCAGGTTGCAGACCCCACCAGTCAAGGAATGTCGATTGGTGGGGTCTAGGCAGAGAGCCTTTTCTGCTGCAGCGCCCGCCCTATGGAACATCCTGCCTCCTGAGGTCCGGTGTGCCCCCTCCCTCATGGCCTTCAGGAAAGGGGTCAAATCCTGGCTCTGCCAGAAGGCCTGGGGGCCGGAGGGGGGCCCGCACCTGTGGAGATGGCTGGTGGGATGATGGGTTTGTCCCCCCCCCCCCAGCATCTTACAGGTTTTTAGTTTTGGCTAAAAATCATAGGAGGTTTTTAGGGCATTTTTAATATATGTTTTTAATTATTTATAGATTTTATCCATGGTTGGAGGGACTTGTGTTTTTTCTTCCTTTTTTATTGTTGTGAGCCGCCCAGAGTCACCCGTTGGGGGAGATGGGCGGCATACAAGTCTGATAATAAATAAATAAATAAATAAAATAAAAATATCATTATATGGAGCAAAATTATTGGTATGGATATATAAGGAATGATGGAATTAAAAATATGTCCCTTTTCTTACATTCCACTAAATAGGTATTACTTTTGCAAGGCCAAGAATTTGGCAAACAAGTGTACAGATGGAGATAAAAATAGAGCTGGAAATTTGGAAAGACATATAAACATATAGAAGAATGCACGAGGAACAGAGAAACAAATGAGAGAATGTCCACAAAATGAAGAAAATGAAATAAACTCACAAATATAGAAAGGAATAGAGAGAATGATGTCAGTTGCAAATCACCTTTAAAATATTTTGAGGATGACCTTATAAAAATGTTGATGTTCTCTCACTTCAGTGATATATACAAATTAAAAACGGATAATTGTATAGATATGTCTGGCTTTTATTTTTTTTACCATTACAGAGATATAGATATAGATATATTTAAATTTATGGGCCACCCAACTCCAGTGGACTCTGGATATCGCCCAGTTAAGGCATTTTAAGTTGTGTTTGTATATATATTTGGACCATAACATCATCCATTGTTTTCTCTTGTAGAAACTGTTATCTTGTGTTTTAGAGATCAAAAATGTGAGCTGTAAAGTATGTGTTTGCTGTGCATAGCATCGTTCATGAGAATGACAAAGTGTGCTTCAGTGAAGCTGAAAAATAGTGATGTCAGAGTGATTACGGTTTTGAAGCTGGTGCACTACAGTTGCTTTACAATCAAAGCCATTTCTCCTCCAGCTTCTGGCCATGAATGCTAACATATCATTGACCTAGAAAGCTGAGCTTTATTCCTTTTTTTGTTTTTGCTGCCATGGTTTCTTTTTGGATAAGAGAACCTTGTTCTTTTGTGAACATTCAGAAGATAATTTCAGATAACATCAGATGGCCATGACAGGGATTAGAAAGGCAAGCAAGAATGGAAAAGACTGTCTTGTTGGAATAGGAGCAATATGAGTGCAAACTAACTCCAAGTGTAATCAGTGGAATTATTTGCAATTGGAGTTGCTAAGAGCTGTCCAATATCACTGGATTTTACTGTTTTGTCCCTGTCATCCCCTGAACATGTCAGATCAGGATGCAGAAGCTGTGGAAAAGCCAAATTATGCTTACTAGGAAAGGGATGTAAAGTAAAACTTCCAATACCATACTGTTTATGAAAATATACATGATTATAGAACAAGAATAGAAATACTTTTCTCTTGTTCTGATAATACTATGCCCCATAAGACTGACTGGTGAGAGTTTCAGGATTGATGAAGGAAATACTTCTTCACTCAGCGTGTGGTTAAGCTAAGGAAAGTGCTCGCTTAAGACAGGGTGAAAACCATTATTAAGATAGCTTTAAAAAGGGATTTTATAATTTTTTTGTGAGGGAAGTAGCGAGGTACAGAAAGTCAGCATACCCTGCCCCCAAAACAAGCAAAAGCAAAAGGGAATTTGCTCTCTAGGCTGTAGAGCAGTGTTGTCCAAACTTGGCCACTTTAAGATGAGTGGACTTCAACTCCTAGAATTCCCCAGCCAGCCATGCTGGCTGGGGAATTCTGGGAGTTGAAGTCCACTCATCTTAAAGTGGCCAAGTTTGGACAACACTGCTGTAGAGAATGGCTGATTGGCAACCCTCTTTCCCACTAGCTGAGCTGGCTCATAAACAGAAATGCTGCATTCCAGATATAAAACATGGTGAGCCATTGGGTAGCTTGCCCTTTCCCTGTGCCCTTCTGTACCCACGAGGAGCAGGAGGAGGATAACAGTAATAATATGCACTGGATTTTAAGTACATTTTTACTATGCTGTCCTAAATATATGGCAGATGATGCAATGCTATTGAAATAACTGACTGTGTTTGTATGTAAGCACATTCTTTTTTATATTGACAAGTGATTTGTCTGAATGGAAATGGATTAAAAAAATACATTTCTATTTAGCATAGTTTAAATCCCTTCTTGGGATTACATTATGTAATGGCATTTTTGTATTTGAATTAAGTCAGAATATAAAGAACAATTTACACTGAATTAGTCTTTTGGCATTTCTAATTCATATTATTTATTCTGAGAAGAAATAATACATGGTGTTTTTTAAAAAATTGATGGTGTCAGGAATTAAATCTGGGAATCATATATGCAAAATGTATGTGCTTGACCATTTTTTCTTATGACTGTCATATGGTTTAGAAGCAGATGTTCATTCCCTTTTAAGCAGCATATTAATTTATACTTAAACTAGGTTAATATGTGTTTTATTAAAGACACCTTCCTATTGCTAATCATTAGTGAGTGATGGTCAGTAATGGAAAGTGCTTTGTAGCATGTTCCTAATTGCCATAGTTCTAAATTAAAAGCATTGCTTTTTTAAAAAAAAATGGTTTGGTTCTAGACCCAGTCATACATAGAGTAAATCTACTGGCATAGATAAGAATTAAGTTAGTTAGAGCTTGCTTAAATCCAGTTGATTTCACTGAGCCTATTCCAGACAGCTTTGAAATTATTTTTGTTCTGCACTTTCTCTCTATGCATATACATGTGTGTTTGATGGCAAATACCAGAAGAAAGGAAGTAGTATAGCAGAGGACTAAACAAAGTCAATGAGATTGTTTGCCAAGTGTAGCTGGAATGTCCAGTCAATTCAAAGGAATGAATCTTTGGAATGTTGTCCATACCTAGCTACACCCATCTGTAAACAGGTATCATCAAAGGTGTTAGCATTGAGAATGAACAATAACTTGAATTGTGTACAGCTTTTGTATTATTTAACATTCTGGATAAGAGGCAGGGTTTATCACATGCTTAGTCAACAGACTAGTTACAAATTAGTCAGATACTGTTAAATAAAAGTCAAATATTTAAAGCATCATTTTAGTCAAGGACAGAAGGATGATTATATTAATTATCAGAGCTAAGTTGTTGAAATTATAACATTGAAATCTTATCTAATCAAGGATATTACTTGTAACTAAAAGCATTGCTGTGAATTAGTTATGTGTAAGTGAGACTCAAGAGGTTGAACAGAGAGTGACTTTTATTCTAGAATTCAGAAACTATCTTGCAGTGTAACCTTGTCAAAATGGATGAATTTGGGGGAAGAAGTGCCTTTTATTCCTGAATGTCCATTATTCAGATAGTACATCATCTGTGGTGACTTCATTTCACAAATTACATTTGCATCCATCTGTGTCATTTCTGTAAGGAGGGCATTATGCAAATGGTGTAAATAGATGCAAATGACACAATTAGAAAAATGGTGTTATATGTAAATAACTAAAATAATGTAAATACAATGGGAGTATTGCTCATTGCATTTGAAGTCCATTGCATCAAGGTCCACTAAATCACTCTATTTAGAAATTTTACTTTAAATTTAAATATAGAACTCTGAAAGAAATCCAATTTTAAAATGTGATTGTGGTTATAATATGGCTGGTAACATATATTGCTAAATCCTTCTGTCTTGTTATTAGATAGACAAAACTTTATTTTCTATCAGAGGATATTGTGATACATTTAAAAGGAGTATTCTGACAGGCAGTCAGTTTATTAGTGATCTAACCCCAAGAAATACTACGATTTTTTAGGAAAGGAATCTTAGCCCAATATTTCCCTTACTTTAAATCCTAAGTCATGAAACCATAAAGATCTGATCTTGTTAAACTGCTGGAATTTCATTTGTTTCAGACACAGAACTGAACTGTAAAGGACCACAGCATACTCAGAACTGTGTTGTGAATATGAATTTGTTTCACAGATATATTGCTATTACCAAAAATGCTATTCTGAATATCCCTTTGCTGGAAGATCAATTTGTACATAAGTTGATAACTATTTTTCCTTTCAAAATGTTGACATAGCCATTAATATCTACAATGGAAAAGTCACCAAGTAGAGTGGTAGCTGCATATCCATAGCAGAGGTTGAGGTGGCACATATGGCAAGTGGCAGCTTTGGTCAACACTGTGCAGGTGCATGCTCCTGAGCATCCATCTAATATTCCATTCAAATAAAATTATCATGTTTGCTTTGTATACAGATATTTCATTCTGTCTCTCTGAAGTCATTCTTGAGGAATTCAGTTTATACTAAATTCACTATTTAGTAGTATGTATTTACTTGACTTGTCTTTTCAACAAGAATTTGATTTCACTTAGTACACTACATCTCCAATACTTGACAGCCATAGAAATGCATATGAGTTTAATAGAAGAAGAGGTGGAGCAGGAGAAAGAAGAGGAGGGAGAGGGAGGAGAAGAAATATTATCCCACAATAAATCTGGGGATAAAATATTAGCAGGAGCTAGACTTTGGCCCACTCATTATATCTGTAAGTGCATGTTATGGAGATACTAATATTAAGCTGTAAGTCTTCAAATTACATCTTCATAAGAAGAAGAACATCTGAGAGTACAGTTTTTGAATCAGATGTGCTGCCTTTGAAATAAGTATCCTAATTATAGCAGTCATAACTGAACATTAATTTAATGAACGTCCTCATTTGTTAAGAAAAGCTTGCCAGAGAGTATGTATTGCCATTAAAACCACAAATCTCCAAATGAGCAGGGACAGCAATGAGTAGGGTAAAGCAGGTAGATTAAAAATAAAATCTGTAATTGAATGCTAACTACCATGGAAAACTATATATTCACTTGTCTTTTCTTTTTACGCTGTTGTATCACACAGACTCTGGATGTATTATGAAATTGCCCATAAAATAACTGCATTTGTGCTGGATTAAATGTCCCAGTGATCATATTTTATTTCATAATCTGCATTAAAGAATAAAGATCCTTTTTGATTCTAGTTGACAAGCTTAATAGCAACCTAAGCATTAGAATCAAGGATCAAGTAGAAGCAACTCAACCCATCAGACCAACAGTTTAATTGGATGTTTGAACACATTTTTAATTTGAACACATTTTAATGCTGGCTGGACAACCTGTCATATTTCCTGAATATTGAAATTATGATATACAGTACACTGAAATGTATGGAATTTATCCATGTTCCTTTGTGGTTTTTTTTAGACAACTAAGATAGATAAACCTGTATTTGTTTGTCTGGCTATTTAGGTTGTACTTGAATGTGATGCAAACCTTTTCTATTGAGAATGAATGTCAGTGAGCCTCTGGCTAAATTTCTTCTCTCCTGTCCCTCTTCTAACATAGTTCAAGGAAGATCTCAAAACTTCCCTTTTATATTAATTCAATTTAGTGTGTTGGCTTAAACTTATACTGTATTGTATACTGATCTTTGGTTAGTTAGAACCATGCAGTTGTCACAACTTGCTGTGATTAACCTAAAATGGAAGCTTCCAGACTTCTTTTTATAGTCATGCTGGAGGGAGAAGGACACACAATTCTCAATTTTACGTCCTTATAACAGTCAGCCAGAGTTGCAGATATCTATACAGCTCAGCCCTTAGGAAAGGTTGTTGCTAGATAAAAATGGCAAACTATGTTATTTCATTAAGGAAAAAAAAAAGCATGAATAGTATAATATATTTTACTTGGACCAGTTAAAACATTTGCTAATTTCTCCCTCTTTTATAATGGTTAAAGTAAGCCAATGTGGAGTGTTAGTTAAAGTTTTGCACTAGGACTGGGAAGACTCAGTTTTTAGTCTAGCCTCAGCCATCTACACTGGTAACTTTGAGCCAATCATTGTTTCTCATCCCAACCTATCCCATAGGGATATTGTAGTTGGGATAAAATGAAGGAAAATCTCCATATAAACTGAGCTTGGTTGTTTTCTTGCAGAGGTTTCATTACCAACTAGGTAACATCTTCACTGCTAGAAGGAAGTGAGGTTTGTTCTCTGTTTATATACAGTAATATAAGATTATATCTGGTAATATCCACATATTGTAAACTGAGTCCTTACAGGAGAATATCATCCTACCCATATAGGCATGTCCCCAGATTACCGGTTGACTGTTTTCCTACTACAATTCTCCCTCATTTGGATCCAGTTTATATATTGTTCTTCTTCCTCACTCAGATGCACACTGATCACAGACAACTGTTCAGGAACCTCCTGATCTCACCTGGAATGGATGAGAGGGGCGTCAAAACTTCATATTAAACATAATATTCTTGGTGACCTCTTTTACCATGGTTTTAATTAGATATTAACATCAGAATTCTGGAGAATCCCATAGGTCTTTTGAGGAACAGCAGCAGCTGTCTGGCAGTATTGTGGAGAAATCCTCTTCCAGAAAGGAATGAAATAAGTGTACAGTGGAAGCCCAGCCTAGCCCCCAAATTGAGGAGCACTGAACAAGAATAGAATGAGTTGTGTTTTCAAAGGTTATTCAGAGAACCAGGAAACTTCACAGGGGATGAGTTCCCTAGCCTTTCTCCTTGCAAAAGTTTCAACCTAGTTTGAAATAAATTTAAATCATCTGCACAATTTGAAAATGTTTGAAGCAATAGATTCTATTAAGTGATTTATCTTTAAAAGACAGGTTGGAATTGGCCAATAATTCTTCATGTCACCCAAATCAAGGTAGCTTTTAAGGATGGGAACTAACAACGGTCTCTTTCATGCAAAGAAAATATTTCCGTTCTCTTCAACAAAGATTGATTCCTACCTTTGTACCCAAGAGTATGGTTCAAGAGAACAAGCATCTCATCTGCATTCTTGAGTGCCATTAAGGTTTAAGACAACCACATTGTTAGGAAAGAGAGAATCATAGCAACTCCTGCCCTTAGTTGCCTCATCATTAGCATTATATTAATTCTCCTACACATGGTTTAAATCACTTTACAATCCAGTTAACAGAATCCTGTTTTCTTGGTTTATAGATAGTTGCATTGTTTAAGTGTCTCCTTTCAGGTGGATTTTAAAAATAACTTCTGAGATTCTGGGATAACTTTTGGCTACATGTCAGAAAACCTATTTCTAACAAAAATAAATATTGACTAAAGTCTGTTCTGAGATTACATATTTGATAATCTGGAGTGGTGGGGGAAGGAGAAGAATCCTTTAACAGAGCATTGTGTTGTTCATGAATTAAGAAACAACATTAAGATATAATGTGTAACTGTTGAAGTCGTAGTTAGGATCTACACCTTACTAAGGTATGTTATAAAGTAGATCTGTGAGTATTACCAAAAATAGCATGCTTAAATAAGTTCCTAAATAAAAGCATAAGAATTAACTTATTTTCAGACTATTCCAACAAGAAGAGTTCTATAATCATTAGAGGTAGAGAATCAAAAATCCCTATATTGCTTAGTATGATGAAATATGAGTATTAAATACAAAGATTTGTTGAGGCACCATATTTTGTCTTTTATTAAGTTTGGTACACATTACTGCAACTTCTGAAAAATCAAAGGGCCAAAACTGCATAATGATGTAAGACTGAGTGGTGAATTTAAACAGATAAAATTTGGGGTTTTTTTATCTATCATGTTTATGACCCCAGGCACTCATTTGGGAATAGATTTTATGAAAAAGACTAAGCTTATTATTAGATGGCAAATGAATTGATCTTTATACTGCTTTATTTAAATACTTATGCAGCAGGCTTATTAACAAAAGTGTTCTATGGCATTCAAGTGCTGCATAATTAGAAAAGCATCCAATTCAGAGTTCCATGCAAGGGAATACTTCTAAAAAAGGAAGTCTTCCTTATCCAGTGTTTTCAAAAGAGAATTCATGCAAAGGCTGAAATGTCAGCCTTTCACTGGCTAGAATCTTATACACTAGTGCTACCTTAGAAAACCATGTTGGTTCAACTTCTACACAATCCTTTGCTTATATTTGTGAGAGTACCCTCTCTTATGAGAAGACACTTGGTTGTCCTTTCTTTCAGTTTCTAGATTCTCAGAATGAAAATTCTATGAAGGTTTCGAACTGTCATTGGCCATCTTTTGGTTTCACTCTTGTTATTTGTTACATTGACTTGTGTGCTGTATTCCTGCATATAATATGTGTATAAAGATTTTATGGTCTATATACAGGCTGCCTCTTTCAGTTAAAATGTTGTCTTGGGTGAGAGGACAGTAGCAGTTTAAAATAATTTAATAATGGCCAGAAAGTGGGTATTATTGGCTCATGTTCATATCACTGCTGGTTTTAGTATGGGACAGTAATTCCAAACTTTCTGCACTTCAGAATTGATAGGGTTTTTCCTTCATGGGCATACCTAAAATGCTGCAAAGTGACAAGGTTTTGCTTGCATTTAAGTGAACAGGTAAAGGCATAGTAGAGTATAGTGGTTTAAATGCTAGATTCACACTTATTCGAATCAGGTACCAGTCTCCCTTCAGCCATGGAAGCTCACAAGATGACTTGGGACCAGTCAGTCTCCCTCAGTCCAACCTACTTCACAGGACAGATGTGAGAGGGGGGAAATGGAAGAAGGAAGCACAATGTATGCTGCTTGGAGCTCCTGAAGAAAGGGTGGGATATAAGTCAAACAAACTAACAGTAAAATCTGATGATTGTATGAATTGTGCATTCATGAGAATAAGGGAGGGGTTAAAATGCAAGGCCCTTTCATCTGCTTTTCATACATTCTAAGAAAAGCATAAAGAAGGCTATTGTAAGAGAGATGTCTAATAAACCCCTGCAATGCCAGATTCTCAACTTATGACCCCCATTCAATCAACTGACCCTGTGTGTTGCCAGATGAGAGAACATAAACTGCAAAACAGGGAGAAATAATATGAAGGCAGACCATTAAACTTAAGATTAGAAATTTCATTGCTTCTAATATTGATATATTGTATAACCACATATGGGGGTTTATTCTAGGATTACTCAACTGTACTTTCAAAAATATGCCTATTGATTATATTTTAAATAGAGCAGGATACTTCCACGTTTTCTGTTAGGTAGCTACAATATCCGTACTGCAATATAGATTTAGCATATGTATTAAAATCTCCTTTTGTGCTTTTTAGGAATTTTTTTGGAGATGCTCTGTCAGGGCAGTAGAAAGAAGCATTGGAATTAAATTACAATGAGTATGAAGAAGAGAATTCCTCTTCTTGTTGACAGAGGGCAATCAACAGTTTAGTAGCTTTTTCTTATGTGCAGTAAAGATTCTTATCTAGTCAAGTTGTGGCTAAGAGGCTTAAGCTGAGTATAAACTTAGAGGCTAGTCAAGCCATGCCAAGTCAAATATCTGAGAAATTTTGCTAAGTCAATGCCCCCAAACCTGACACTGATAGCATCCTTATATTCATTGTATTTCAGGGTGGCAGGGTAGCTGACTGGCTCCATACAAAATAGTATGATATTCTTTTAATACTGTAGCTTGTAATTTCCCTAATAATGTTTTAGGATTCTTATTGTTCGTTCTGAACCATTGGTGGACTATTTAAGTTAAATACTGTTCTTAAATATATGGGTTTCTTTCATCCATATGGAGACCCACCATAGCTGTGTATTAACCAAAGAGGGAATTAGGAGTGCTGTTTTTCAAGACTTACACTATATTGTATATCTCTGGAAATTTGTGTTCTAAAATTTTGGCCTAGCTCATCACCTAATTATGTTAATTAACCATTTGATACTGATTGAAATTAATTGTGTTTATATCAAGAGGGGCCCTAATTTTTGTAGCTTTAAAAAATGTTTCCAGTTTTAGAAAGGAATAAATGGTTAAAATATTTCAAAATTCAACTGTAATTCTTTGAAGTATTTTACTGACTGTATATTAATAATTTTGCTCCAGTTTTTCATCATATGCACATGCAAAACAGCTTCCAAAAGACAAAAAAAAAAATCAAAATTAAACAATAACATTGATAGTACTATAAATATTTATAGGGACGCGGTGGCGCAGTGGCTTAATGGCGCTGAAAGTTGCCGGCCAGAAATGGCTGACGCTTTGGTGGTTCGAGTCCAGCCTTCGCGTTAACAGGGTGAGCTCCTGTTTCCTCCCCAGCTCCTGTCAACCCAACAGGTCGAAAACTCATGTGAGTAGATAAATGGGTACTCTCACTCCAGTGGGAGGAAAAATGCTGGCAGCGCCTTGCACAGAGAGATGGGACCAGTTGCCGGTAAGCGCGAAACCGCGCTTGCCCGAAAAGGGCGCGAAGCAATGGAAATCCCGCCTCCTGCGCTCGCCAGCTGGGCTCTGCTCTAGGAAGGAGGCTCTGGCAAACCACTTCCGAAAAACAATTGCCTTGAAAACGGCAAGGATTCGTCCAGGCAGTCACTGCAGGGTCAGTAATGACTGAGCACAGACAAAAATAAATAAATAAATAAATAAATAAATAAATATTTAAAATAATAAATTACATGATATAGCAAGTACAAAATACATACGGGGAGAAAGAACTTCACCTCCTCAAAAATGTTAAGGAAGCCAGATGGTTGATATTATTTAATAACATAAATGGCAGCAAAGTTAACAGAACATATTTACAACCTAGGTAACTGAAGGTCTTGTGGCTGTAAGGACTACATATGGCTTTAGTAAGAGCTGACAATCTTAATGTGTGGGTCCAGTTTATAATTTTTTTTAATGGCCAAATTTTTAGGCTACAGCTGCAAAATAATAATAATAATAATAATAATAATAATAATAATAATAATAAGAAGAAGAAGAAGAAGAAGAAGAAGAAGAAGAAGAAGAAGAAGAAGAAGAAGAAGAAGCAGCAGCATCCTAGCTGCATCCACTTTTTTGAATATTCAAAAAAGAACATACCTGGCATTCTGTACAAACTACCTTAAACAGACCTTTAGAATGTCTAAATGGACTGTTAAAACTGCGCAGTGTCCTTCACTGTTCATAGAAGTATGAATGAAGCTCTGATCTTCACCTCTTTAAAGGTACTGTATTTTCTTGTCTGGCTGCCTTCTGCAGCCACTGCTTGATTGTTGGAAAAGACCCAACTGCATGAAAAATAGTGGACAGGTGCTCTATTACAGTGTCAGGATCAAAAAAGTCTACTCTTGTATTGGCCAGACTGCACTTAGAATGTTGTATCCAGTTCCTGGTACCGCATTTTAGGAACGATATTGACAAATTTAAGCATGACATATATTTAAGCATGACCACATTTTAGGAAAGAAATTGACAAATTAAGCGCGGCAGATTTCCTTAAACCCCCCTCCCCCCTTTTAAATAGGTAAAATCTAACCTGTTTGAATTTATTATAGCCATCCAATTCCAATGGACTCTGGTTGGCATACAAAACCATAAAATCCATAAAAGCAGATAAACATAAAGGCACACACACAGCCCAGACTAAAACAATCATAAAAATAAC
The DNA here is from genome assembly GCA_030867105.1 of Liasis olivaceus. Lineage (NCBI taxonomy): Eukaryota > Metazoa > Chordata > Lepidosauria > Squamata > Pythonidae > Liasis > Liasis olivaceus. The sequence goes on from CM061348.1 coordinate 49,852,436, forward strand.
ACAAAACAAACAAAACAGCACCCCCCCCCCCCCGCCCCATACAATAATACATCAGTACATTAACTCCAGGCCTGGGACCAAAGCCAGGTTTTCAGAACTTTCCAGAAGACCGGATGCTGTCTGTATTTCTGGGGGGATGCTGTTCCAGAGAGTGGGGGCCATGACAAAGAAGGCACGCTTCCTCGGTTCCCCAAGGGGACAACATTTAATAGAAGGACTTGGAACACACCCAGTCTGCCATGATGTACCTTATTATATGCCATTAACAAATGTATTACACAGAAGATTATAAGATTATCCAATATATTTATTCAATAATGCCAGGTGAGATCAATGTAGTATCAAAGTTTGTGTAACAGACTTTTGAATTTGCTTAGTTTGAGACTGCTTACTGCCATTGATTTGTCTAGTTTCATCCACTTTAAACCTGACATGATGTGGTTTTGATGTACAAATGATTTAAGCTGTGAGTTTTAGCTTGGCTAATTCTGTTCCCTACAACAGGTATGATGGATGATGGATAGAATTCAGCAACAGAAGATTCTGTGTTTGGCACTGTATTCTTTCTTCCCTAACACTTTACATGTAAGAGTTGCTTGCCCTGGCAAGACCTGGGAATAGAATGGAGTATTCTCATCAGTTTTATTAGGGTTTTAATCAGGCTTCAGTGTATGAATGAAAATAAACAGATCAGGAACATATTTCCATAATGAACCAGCTCGTAAAGCATGTAATTAGAGAATTATTATTAATATTAAAGTATTTTATGTAATAGGTTTCAACAGGAGCCTTGGGATGGAAGAAGAAGTACAATCAACTGCTTTAATTTTCTTTTCGATATAACCCTTACAGGAATAGTTGCCATCACAATCTAAACCATACTAGAATACTTCCTTTGATACTTTTGGAACGGCAAAATCAGTGCCTATTATGCAGTATAGTGGAAAGAGTTATAGCTGGTCAGATATAAATGGTCAGATTTAGGATGAGATCCATGCAAAATAAGATGCAGGCCACTGATCTCTAAATAATATCAGTTTAGCTTTGTATCTTATGATGCAATTAACAGATCATCTTGTGCATTATACAGGTCTCTTGGGTTATGTTTCAGCCTAGGTACCACAGTGGGTGGATCTGTGATAGTGAGATCTTGAGAAAAAAAGCCCTTCCACTATTTTCTGCATGTATAAAATAATAATAACAAAAAAGCAAAAAATGTAGATATACAAAAACCTTGACCATGGATACCAAAATCTGGTCTCTTTTTAGCAACCGGCAGGTAATGGAATGATGGACAATGAGGCCATTTGTACCCCTTTTTATGGGAGTCCGGCCCCGTGGGCTGCCCATTGTGGGAGCTAAAGTTCAACACCTTCAGTGGAGACCAGGTTGGGGAAGTTGCTTTAATGGTTTTTTTCCCCTTGGTCAAGGCTTAGCAAACTCATGGAAGAGTGAGGGACCCCTCTATTTCTTTCCCTCATCTTTAACTGAGATCAAAGAGAGACTGAGATTATGAGACAGAACTTTCCTTTAGTAGTGCTATATGTGTGTCAGAACAACCTTTCAAGGGATGCCCACTTGTGAAATTGTTATTTAAGACAGTCTTTGCAAGCACATGGTAACTTGAGTGCAGGCTCAAACTCATATTTGAGTATCCTTTTGTGTAATTTGATTCTCTGCTCTCTTTTTCAATATGCTTTCTGTCTATTTGTTGTTAAATTGATTTAGAATATATAGACTGCAGGTTTTTGTTGTTCAGTTGTTAAGTCATGTCCGACTCTTCGTGACCCCATGAACCATATTGCGCCAGGCCTTCCTATCTTTCACTGCCTCCCTGAGTTTGCTCAATTTCATGCTCATTGCTTCAGTGATGCTATCTAGCCATCTCATCCTCTGCCGTCCTCTTCTCCTTTTGCCTTCCATCTTTCCCAGCATCAGGGTCTTTTCCAAGGAGTCCTCTCTTCGCATTAGGTGACCAAAGTATCTGAGCTTGAGCTTCATTATCAATCCTTCCAATGAGCAATCAGAGTTGATTTCCTTTAAGATTGACTGGTTTGACCTCCTAGCAGTCCAGGGGACTCTTAAGAGTCTTCTCCAGCACCACAGTTCAAAGGCATCAATTCTTCGGCGTTCAGCCTTCTTTATGGTCCAGCTCTCACAGCCATACATTACTACTGGAAAAACCATAGCTTTGACTATGCGGATCTTTGTCGGCAAGGTGACGTCTCTGCTTTTTAATATGCTATCTAGGTTTGCCATAGCTTTCCTCCCAAGGAGCAAGCGTCTTTTAATTTCACGGCTGCAGTCTCCGTCTGCAGTGATCTTGGAGCCCAAATAAATGAAGTCTGTTACTGCTTCCATTTCTACCCCTTCTATTTGCCAGGGAGTGATGGGTCCAGATGCCATGATCTTAGTTTTTTTAATGTTGAGTTTCAAGCCAGCTTTCGCACTCTCCTCTTTCACCCTCATCAAGAGGCTCTTTAGTTCTTCTTCACTTTCTGCCATTAGGGTGGTATCGTCTGCATATCTGAGGTTATTGATGTTTCTCCCTGCAATCTTAATTCCGGCTTGTGATTCTTCCAGCCTGGCATTTCTCATGATGTACTCTGCATATAGGTTAAATAAGCAGGGTGACAGTATACAGCCTTGTCGTACTCCTTTCCCTATTTTGAACCAATCGGTTGTTCCATGACCGGTTCTAACTGTTGCTTCTTGGCCCGCATACAGATTTCTCAGGAGACAGGTAAGGTGGTCTGGTATCCCCATCTCTTTAAGAATTTGCCACAGTTCATTGTGATCCACACAATCAAAGGCTTTTGCATAGTCAATGAAGCAGAAGTAGATGCTCTTCTGGAACTCTCGTGCTTTCTCCATGATCCAGCGAATGTTGGCAATTTGATCTCTAGTTCCTCTGCCTCTTCGAAACCCAGCTTGTACATCCGGTAGTTCTCGGTTCACATACTGCCGAAGCCTAGCTTGTAGGATTTTGAGCATAACCTTGCTAGCATGTGAAATGAGTGCAATTGTGCGATAGTTTGAGCATTCTTTGGCATTGCCCTTCTTTGGAATTGGAACGTAAACTGACCTTTTCCAATCCCGTGGCCACTGTTGCGTTTTCCAAACTTGCTGGCATATTGAGTGCAGCACTTTAACAGCATCGTCTTTTAGTATTTTAAATAACTCAGCTGGAATACTGTCATCTCCACTAGCTTTGTTGTTAGCAATGCTTCCTAAGGCCCACTTGACTTCACTCTCTAGGATGTCTGGCTCAGGGTCAGTGACCACACCAGCATGGACATCAGGGACATTAAGATCTTTCTTGTATAGTTCTTCTGTGTATTCTTGCCACCTCTTCTTAATCTCTTCTGCTTCTGTTAGGTCCCTGCCTTTTTTGTCCTTTATCATGCCCATCTTTGCACTAAACGTTCCTTTGATATCTCCAATTTTCTTGAAGAGATCTCTAATCTTCCCCATTCTATTGTTTTCTTCAATTTCTTTGCATTGTTCATTTAAGAAGGCCTTCTTATCTCTCCTTGCTATTCTCTGGAAATCTGCATTCAGTTGCTTATATCTTTCCCTTTCACCCTTGCTTTTCGCATTCCTTCTTTCCACAGCTATTTGTAAAGCCTCATCAGACAGCCATTTTGCTTTCTTGCATTTCTTTTTCTTTGGGATGGTTTTAGTTGCTGCCTCTTGTACAATGTTACAGACCTCCGTCCATAGTTCTTCAGGCACTCTGTCTACCAAATCTAATCCTCTAAATCTATTCATCACCTTCACTGTGTACTCACATGGAATATGATCTAAGTCATACCTGAGTGGTCTAGTGGTTTTCCCTACATTCTTCAATTTAAGCCTAAATTTTGCAGTAAGAAGCTCATGATCTGAGCCACAGTCAGCTCCTGATCTTGTTTTTGCCGTCTGTATAGAGCTTCTCCATCTTTGGCTGCAAAGTATGTAATCAGTCTGGTTTCGGTATTGACCATCTGGTGATGTCCATGTGTAGAGTCGTCTCTTGTGTTGTTGGAAAAGAGTGTTTGCTATGACTAGCTTGTTCTCTTGACAGAACTCTATTAGCCTTTGCCCTGCTTCATTTTGTACTCCAAGGCCAAACGTGCCTGTTATTCCGATTACTCCTTGACTTCCTACTTTAGCATTCCAATCCCCTATGATGAAAAGGACATCTTTTTTTGGTGCTAGTTCTAGAAGGTGTTGTAGGTCTTCATAGAACCGGTCAACTTCAGCTTCTTCGTCATCGGTGGTTGGGGCATAGACTTGGATTACCGTGATGTTGAATGGTTTTCCTTGGATACGCACTGAGATCATTCTGTCGTTTTTGAGGTTGTACCCCATTACTGCCTTTCCCACTCTCTTATTGACTATGAGTGCAACTCCATTTCTTCTAAGGATTTCTTGCCCACAGTAGTAGAAGAGTGCAGGTAGTCCTTGCTTAACAATGCTAATTGGGACTGGAAACTCTGTCATTAAGTGATGCGGTTGTAAGTTGAAAAACCACATGACTGCACCAGTTAGTGATAGCAGTTCTGGCAGTCCTGGTTGCCATCATTAAGCGAGGACCATGCAGGTTACTAAGTGAGGATCTCACATGACCATAACTTGCAACTTCCTGCCAGCTTCCTCATTGACTTTGCTTGTCAGAAGCCAGCAGGAAAGGTTGCAAATTGTGATCATGTGACTGCACAGATGCTGCAATGGCCATAAGTACAAGGACGGGTTGTAACTACCACTCATTCAGCATCCTTGGTAAGTTCAAATGGTCGTTGAATGAGTGGTTGTTAAATGAGGACCACCTGTACTGCTTTGGAGTAATTTGGGACAGAATGTCAGGGTGAGTAGTCCAGATGCTAAAGGCATTCTTGCTTTTTTTTTTCACTGTTAAAGGTACAAAGAAGAAAAAGACAGCCTTTCTTGTCAAGTATCTATTTGGCTGCTGTATAAAACAGACAGTAATGCTGTACAGGCATTTGGTTTGTGTCACAAAGGACTTTTGGAACTGTGATCATATGTTGATGACTTGGTGACTTTGTTTCATTGTTAAGAACCAAGGAATAGGAGCTAGAATAAATGTCCAGTGTGGCTGGTGGTTGGGGTGAGATTGCTACTGTGTCCTGGGTAATATGTCCTATCAGCTTTAAAGGTCCAGAAGGAGTCAGACATACGTTAGTGAAAGTATTGTATAGACTTTTTTGAAGCTGGAGGAGCTAATTAGGTGAGCAGATGCTTGTGTAATTGCAAGGTATATGGACATAAAGTCATCAACCAATGGAAGAACATTTATTTATTCAGGACATTTTAGGTAAATTCTTAAAGTAAATATGGAAGAAAAATACTCTGCCATCTAGAACAATTTTTTCCTTCAGAATTTCTAACATGGGATCTTCCCCAAGTTTTCAACTTTTTGAAATCCGCTTGACTAAAATCTGTGATAGATATCCATTTAGGCTAAGCATTCATATCCTTGGTATTATTTACTTATTCATTGCAATTATATCCTTCCTTTCCCCAGGAGAACAAGGTGATAAATGTACTGTAGCACTCCTTTATTTATTTTTTCCTCATAATAACCATCTTGTAATGTATTTGGATTGAGAGATGGTGACTGTCTAAAATTCATCCAAAACTTGAATCCAAATTCTTAACTATGACATCATACTGGGTTTTAAGTTTCCAAGATAACATGGTCACTTTTATTCAACGCACCTGTCAGATTCACTTTGTCTACCAGTTCTGTTAATTAGGATTAAAGATGACATAGTAATGTCCTTTTCTCCTCCTCCTTCCAAGAAATGAAGTAATTAGCAAGACAAATCAACACTTCATTGGATATTCCGTTTTTATCAGAGATTTCTAGCAGATGTCAGGGGACTGGTATTTCCCATTGCTCCCTGAAGGCATGCAGAGTGGGCATGTTCTGCCTCGAAGCTTTGCAGACAATGTACTCTGCAGCATGAAGCACTGAGCCAGGCTGATCCACCTTGCTCGGCAGCCTTGCCTCAAAGGGAGCTTTCCCTCTGGTGGGACCCCATCTATAGAATGCTCTCCATAGCAAGGTGCAAATGCATTAGCATCATTTCAGCACTAGGTGAAGACCTTTTAATGATATTCTAATTGTATATTCATTCATATTGTTTTACATTTTGATGATTGCTGGTCTCTAGTTTATACAGTGTCTTTATTTTTATTTGACTTGATTTTACTGGATATGTTTTAACTTGAATTGTACTATTCCTTTTTTGGTGAGAGAGCTTTGGCTATTGGCCAGTTTAAAGATAAAATAAAATAAAATAAAATAAAATAGTGGCTTCTGCACATTATATTACTTCTAAGTCCTTATGAGGTGCACACCATTCTTTGTGAAACAGAAAAGAGAGTGCACTCTTATCTCTTGCTGTCTCTCCTAATGAGATTCTGTTTCTCCTGTGTGTACTTGGCCAAAGTAAGGGGACTGTAGGTCCAGAAGGTGTCCTTGTCAGTAGCTGCTATGGAACTGCTTGCCCACTGTGATGCTTGGGGGGCCCAACTAGTTTGTTTTTCAGAAGGCCATGAAAACCACTCTGTTTCAGAGAACATTTGGTAGGTAAAAGAGCAGTGGGCTCCCCTTTGGGGGTTTCTTCTTTTGTGTAATTTAATTTAGTGAATATTTACTGGTTTGGTTGTTTGGTGCTTGGAGATAATTTTATTCTTTTGATTTGTGCTTGTAAAACCACCTTGAGTCTTTGAAGTCAGCAGTACTGTATATACATTGCTGTATAAATAAATAAATAGGTCCATTTGGGGAAGCTTGGACTCTTGTCTTATAATAATGATATTTGCGTATACTTTGTCGTGTGGTTCTTTTTTGGGGAATGTATTTTTCATTGGGTCATCTGTCATTCATGTTGGAATGTCCTTCATAAGCACTGATCTTCAAGCCCTCTCCAGGCATTCAGCCAGAACTAAAAGTGTGGTGAGGTGATGAAGTATGCACCTTGCCCTCACTTGCCTACCTTGTCTTCAGATTGCATATTAAGCACTAATTTCTGCAGTTGGAATGGAGGCTTGTGAGCATATTCAGCTGAAAGCACAATCTCTCTGCAGACCTTAGAATTCAGTAAACAAAGGTATTTAGGGTAGCTTTCTCCAACCTGTGCTCCCTTGAGATGTGCAGATCATTTCCCAGAATTCTTCATAGTGTTAGTGTTGGCTGAGGATGTTGGGAAATGAAATGCACACAAGTAGAAGCCACCTGGTTGGGAAGGTTGTTTAAAGGAATCTGGATAAACCCTGCAGACCACATACTTAATTGTCATGTGTATAATATACTATGGGGTATATTGTTTTAACATTTCAAGTATTTGTAATGCTTTATTGAAGTTCTTTTAAATACAGTGGAACAACAGTAGCTTTCCATTACTATAAGGATATATATCTTTTCTTTTTTTGAATTGTCTCCTCAGAGAGCCTTTCCTTTCCTTTCCTTTCCTTTCCTTTCCTTTCCTTTCCTTTCCTTTCCTTTCCTTTCCTTTCCTTTCCTTTCCTTTCCTTTCCTTTCCTTTCCTTTCCTTTCCTTTCCTTTCCTTTCCTTTCCTTTTTCCAGCATCAGGAAGAAAACTTTCTATTCTTCCTGCTTTTATAACATCTGATGAGTTCTAATATTTTGAGTATTAATATAGTGAGTGCTGAATTGCTGTATTTTATTAATGCTGTTTTATTATATTCTTGTGATTTTGCTATGATTTTTAATGGTGTCTCTGATGATTATTACTGGGTGTCTTTTTTTCTGTTGTTGGGGGGCCTCATATCAATATTGCATCAAAGCCCAGTATTTACTAGACTGCCATTTTTAACCAGAAGCCCCACATTCAATACTAACATCCTGGGAGAAACTATTGATTTCACTGGGGAAAAAGCCAGGTCTTAAATGCTTTCTGGAAGGTTAAAGGGTGGGGGGCTATTGGATCTCAAGGGGAAGGGTGTTCCACAGGGTGGGGGCTGTGATGGAAAAGGCACACTTGTTGAGTCCTGCAAAATGGCAGCATTTAAGAGAAGGGACCTGGAGCATGCTTAATCTTATCCAATCTGGTGGGATGGGCAGATACCCCCAGGGAGAGGTGGTCCCACAAATAACCTCGCCGCATGCCAATTAGAGTTTTAAAGATGATAACCAGCACCTTGAATGTGCAGCTTGCACAACAGGGTGTAACTTGGGTAAACCTAGGGGTACCCAACACTGCATACTGCCACATTCTGAACCAGTTTTAACTTCCTGGTGGACTTCAGGGCAGCCTCATATAGAATGCATTGCATTAGTCCAACTGGGATTGCTATTACAGAGGTTTTAATGATTGTACCGTGTATTGTATTGTATTGTATTGTATTGTATTGTATTGTATTGTAGAATGCTGTTGAGCATCTGATGTACACTGTGGCAAGATAGAAATTAGATAAAGATTGGGAAAAGAACCAAGAATAGGCAACTACGCCTTTTTACTGCCCCATTTCTTTGCTTATTTACAAACATTCCATCCACATATCCTTCCCTTCTTTTTGTCTCAGATGCCTTTTCCAGTTAGATACGGGAAGCAAAACACCTCCTAACAATTCCAGATGGGAGCTTCTTTCTGAACCAAATTTCTGTCCCAGAACAGGTTGGGTGGGGGATTCTTTTAGAATTGCAGTACAGGTTATTCTGAGGTTAAGAATCTTTGGCTGCATTTCTCTTTCACTCTCTTAACTGAAGGTAGGCATATTCAAAATATTTAAGGTCTGGCTACTAGAGCATAGCATCAAGAAAACTCTTGCATTCACTGCTGCACTGTGTGGTCAAACCAATAATGTGCATGTTCCTGCTTACTTTCAGTATATGCACCTTTCTCTTACCTCTTCATGACTAAGGATTAATATCAAAGGGAAGGACTAGAGACAGAGGAAAGGGAGAGAGGGATTACTGTATAGACAAACGGGTACACACACAAGGTCAGGAGCATACAATTTCACTATATGGTTGCTCCTCTGACCTTGTTCCTGTATTTAATCTCTTTCTGTGTCTCTTTTCTGTCTGGACACTTCAACATGGAGATCCACCTTTGTGTGATCTCATACCATCACCTTTGTTCTGGTTCTGTTGGTATCTAGAATTGCATGAAAGACAGTCTTTCCATTTACAGTGCAAACACTAGGTACACCTTATGGGCTGACCATTTCTCAATTGGCAGAAATTGCCCCATCTCACCTCTGGGCTCCTGGGCTGAAATCAGCCATTTTCCCCTCCCCAAAGATGTTCACCTACTGGATGCAGAGGGAAAACTATATTGTTGGCTTTGCAGCCCCCTTCATAGCAGCCATTGATTTTAGGAGGGAAAATCATTGGATAAATGCAAACAACATAACTAAAAGCATGCACTGGATGGCATAGCACTCCTTGTTGGACAACCGGGGGAAATAAGTTTGGTTCATGCTATTCTCAGTGTTTTGAGATTGGTGGCAATAAAGATGACCATGGATTTCAAACTGCTTGTGAGGGATGGGGAAGTGGAAATATGGAAATGCCCCCATCTCTTTTGTTCTCTTTGTGCAAAGTGAAGAATGAGAGGCAAGCAGATGAATTTGTGGGGTGAGAGTCTTGATTAAGAGCATAGAGCTTAGAAAACCTTGTGACAGTTACTTTTACTGCCATGTTATGTGCTCAAGATTATAAACTTCCCTTTCTAGCTTGTGCATTTCTCTTTCTCTCTTTCTTAGCTGTCATTAGATCATGGCAAAGGGAGTGAGAGTGACAAAAAACTGTTCAGTGGCAAATATTAATAGAGCCTGTCTCCTCGCTGTGTGGGTAATTGATGTCTGGCTTCTATGTGTTTTATTTTTATTTTTTATATTGTGTATTGTGTGTATTTTTATTTATTTTATTGTAAGCCACCTAGAGTTACTTATGTGAGATGGGTGGCTATATAAATTGAATGAATGGATAAATAAATAAATAAATAAATAAATAAATAAAGTTCATTAAGAAAAGTGAAAGTGGAGGAAGCATTCCAACTCTAGCTGACCTTACCGAAGAAAACAGTGTGTCTCCTGGAACCTATACAAACAGGATTTTAAGGAATCCACTGTGCATTCCTTATTATTACTGTATTGGCAGTCAATAAAATGTAATTCTGAATGGCTTGATCAAATGAAATACTGTAAGTAGAAATGAAGGAATGGGGGATGAGATATGTAGATGTCTGTCCTGCAATTCTTGATGGGTTTTTTTTGTACCTATGATTGCCAGGAGAATCTGTGTTTAATTTGAAAGAGGAAGCCTGAGATCATCCTGTATGATGGCCATCATGAAATGATTTCCTAATTATGGTGCTGCTGGCTACTAGGTGCTCACCAAAGGATCCTTGGGGGTGGGGAATTTACCTGACGAGCTAATAAGTATAAATCCAGTCCCCTGTGAATGAGGACCTATAAATCTCAAAGTGTCCTCTGTTGCCTCACATTTCATTTTAGGAAAAGAACTGAGAAGCTTGAATAACAGTTGATTGGAGGAATAGTTAGGATAGGAATTTGGATAAGAAAACAAGAAGATACATGGGTGACATATAACTTCTTTTTCATGCTCATATGAGACAGAATTAAGAGCACACAGCTTATGTTGATTTACACAGGAAAATCATGACATTAAGTGCAGCAACCCAATTACTGATTGCAAAGCCTTGATGAACTTCAAGGATAGACCAATCAGTTACTAAGTCCACACTGGCATTTTTCAAATTTAGAAAAATGAAATGAAGGTATTTTTTCCCCAACACCTTTTCTGCCTTTCTGGAGCCCTCATTCTTAAATCTGCAGGAATGTGCAGATTAATTTCTGCTTTCTTCAGAGGAAATCCTGCTTTGCCTTAGAGAACCACTGAACTTTTTATTCTCCTTGGAATCAAGCTTAAAAAGAGCACATCCCTAGATATTTCCATGGATTTTCACAAGGGGGAGCTTGTCTTCACTGAATCTGATTCTGTTATCCTGTTGATTAATCACATGCTTAATGACAAGCCCCTATGTGTTCTCGTGGCAAAATTATAGTAAAACCCTTCCTTCCTTCCTTCCTTCCTTCCTTCCTTCCTTCCTTCCTTCCTTCCTTCCTTCCTTCCTTCCTTCCTTCCTTCCTTGGTGATAGTGTTGGGGTTCCCTGCATGAGTAGTCATCATTGTCTTATCTGGCGTATTTCTAGATACCATTGTTAAATCAAAGAGGGTCATGGTTATCATATGTATGATGTTAGAAACCCATCTAGTGTAAACATTTTCAGTATGAACTTGCTTTTAGATAGTGTTGCAATAATATTTTCATTATGCTTAGTCTATAAATGGCAGAAACTTTGTAAGATGATTCATATTCTTCCTTCAAGTCTGATTATTATTATTATTCTCTGGGGCAAAACACACCTTGAATCTCAACTCTATCTTACTAGACTGCATCTCGTACAAAACAGATTTTTGAAAAGTTTATCTTACTGGGTGTGGGGGGAAGGTAACAAATGGAAGACATGTAAAATTATGTGAATGAGGCAGAAAAACTCCTTGATAAAAACATTGTCTGAAAGTTCCCAAACTCTTCTTTTTGTGCTTTTACTTCACTGTAAGTATTTCACTTGCTTGCCGATTCTCCTGCATTTAGTTGTTTTATAAGCCTCACCTTCCAGTGGCATGACATTTTTTATTTCTAAGCTGAAGATAGCAGTTTAAATATATACTGTAAATGCTTTTCGAAGTGGTAAGCAATGTGACACCTTGGTACCTGCCAGGTTCCCTATCACATGTTATTTTTGGAAAAAGAAATACTTAAAAAAACAAACAAAAACAAAATTGGAAGTAAGGGTGATTCAGAGTAATGGGCCTCACTCTAAATCATTTTTATTTACAAGAGTGTCACACAGGCCTTCTTAAAAGTAGAAATAGTAAGTGGTTATGGTTAGGTGCTTTGTTTGGAAGTGTTTTCCTGCCCATAAAAAAGACAATGTTCTTGCCTTTGCTGGAGAACATTCTGTGGGGTGAGTGGAATGATGGGGAGCAACCTTACCTACTTCCCTTCCAGAAAATAATACCACCATCACTTGGATTTTATCATATTTAATAATTGTATTTTATGCTGTATTATTTATGTTTTTATTGGTTTTAAATTGTTTGGTTGTGAACCGCCCAGAGTCCCTCCTTGTGGGGGAGTTGGGCAGTGATATAAATTTGATTTATAAATAAAATAAATAAATAAATAATACATGCAATGTAACTGGGCAGGCCTACCTTGGTAGCCATTTCATGATTAGCTGTGACATGCTCCCAAAATTCCTGATACAGGGAGTCCCTGGGTTAAGAGCGCCCAGATTACAAATGACCCATAGTTAGGAACGGAGCCTTTTGCAGCAAAATTTGAGTTAAATGCACAATGGTTTGAGTTCATTACACAATACTACTTATGCAGTATTATACAATAATACTGTTCCGGCTTATGTACAAATTCAGCTTAAAGACAGATCTTGGGAATGGAACTCGTTCTTATGCTGTGGACTACCTGTATGTCTACCAGCTCAAGCAGATTGGCTATCCCTGCTTTTGCCTTAAAACGAAGCATAAACCCTCAAGAAAATCCTTATGAAAACATAGCAGGGGATAGAGGGGTTCATTCCCTCTGAGCTGCTTTTGTTCTGTATGCAGAGATACCTGGACAGGGATTATTTGAGCTGGCAATAGTTAGAAAATAACAAGTGATGGTCAGACCCAATGCTTTGTTTGGAGGTGTGTTCACCTGCTAAGAAAAAGGACCAGAGTAATCAGGGTGATGGGGAATATCCACCAGCAGGGAGCTGTGTCAGGGAGCCAGGCTGAGAGCTTGAAGTTCCCATGGCAGAGAGGTCAGTTTTGTCAATAGTTCACCACGGTTCAGCTTCAAGGCCAAGAAATGCACAGCAAAGAATCCACTGAAATATAGCAGAAAGAAGAGGCCATGGGTTTGAACTGCCAGGGGCATAAGAAGGAATTTGCATCTTCCGTCTCACAGAGAGCGGTCAACATTTTTATATAGTTTCATCCTAGTATGCAGCAAAGATTCTTATCCAGCCAAGCTATGTCGTGTGCCTGAGAATCACTAGCGGAGTTGTAGCCTAGCAGTCAAGTCAAGTCAAGCCATGCCGAGCCGAGCCCTGCATCTGGAAGTTTCTGTGGAGGTTTGCTGAGAAATTGGCAGGAGACAATGGAAGAGTGACAGGTCGCAACCTGGTAAATTGATGCTTTGCAACTGTTATGATTGCCCATTTGTGAATGGGCAAGCCTCTCCCAGAAGTTATTTTGCATAAACATCAACAATAAGGGTCCACCACCCTTAATGGGGTTGTAGGAGTATTTGGTATTTTAAGGATATGTTTTGCAAGGGAATTTCCACAGAACCATTGCCTTCATGGGCATGTGTCAGAAAGCAGCAGATGACTGGACTGAAACCGTCCACCATGATATATCTAAGATCTCTGGGCATATGTGCACTTTCAGGTTGCCCTGCTGTGAATACAAGCCACCAATCATTTCTGGACAGCAGGAATGAATGACATTGTCCTTGCACAAAACCACTTGGTAGTACCACTTGAAGATCATCGGCATTGACAAAATCACCACCAGTCAATTGCAAAAGGCAGCTTTACTTGGAACAGCTTCCATCCTGCAACGATACCTTTAACACCATCAAACAACATCTGCCTATCCCAGGTCCTTGGGAAGGACCCGATAGGTGAATAAAATGCCAAATCCAGTCTAAACATCTGGCTGATTGTGCAATTAACAGCAACAACAGCAACAACAATAATTATTCCCCAGTCCAGTGCAAAAGTGACCTTTGTCAGTGTTTTCCTAATCTGTGTTTAAAGTAATGCTTTCTGGCTTCTGCTGGTTCAAGTGTTGCTCTCTGGTTTGTCTGTGGTGCGTTACTTTTTTCTGGGCAAACCCCTTTCCTTTCTTGCATTTTCCCAAGTCCAGTTCTTTATAGCATCAGCCTGAAATGAAAGAGCAAACGAATAAGGATGGCAATTCATTATTTATTTATGTGAGGCATTTGGGAGCTGGTGTGAAGGAATGTAGACCTGGTCTTGGGCACGGGGAAGGAATGAGTGAACCACTAAGGGAGAAATTTCAGAAAAGATTATTCAGTCCCAAGGAAGAGGAAATCATGAAAAAGAAACTTGAAATAGTCCTGCCTTAATTTTAGAATAAAATGGGGCAGAGAGAAACTCTGATAGGCTTTCAAGATTCTGTAATTCTACCCAACAACAATAAAAAGCGTCCCTGCGATCCATGGTCTGTTTCTTGATCTAGCCTACCTCGAAGGGCTGGAGTTAAAACCCTCTATTTCAAGTGACAGCAAAAAAATAAAAATAAAATGAAACTGATGTACTTGTTTCTTTAAAAAAACAGTAAAATGGGTATGTCAGGGAAATGATGATGATGGTGGTGATGATGATGATGATGATGATGATGATCCCTTTTGGGCCCACAAAATTTCAGATGCGCTCGTCTTAACAAAAAAAAAGTGTTTTTTCTCCATGGGACAGATAGAACTGGGCAAGTAGTGTTAACTCTGATTGATCGATCGATCGATTGATTGAATGATTGGCATTCTGTAGCCAAGCATCAGTGGTTATTAGTAGGAAGAAATTTATAATACCTCTTTCATAATTGGAGATCTGATTACTGATTTACTGTGCAAAGGATAGCTTTGTTCAGTGAATTCTAAACCAAATCACAGCCAGAAAAACTGAAACAATCATTCCAAGTGGAAATAAATTTTCAAGTTTATGTTAATGGGAATTGTTGACATTTTAAATCTTGACAATATTAAACATGGACTCTAACATATAACGACTGAATTTATATGATCAGTGTCAACCTATGACTTTGCGTTTTAATCTGTTTTTCTGAAGAATGAATTAAACTAGCTTACCATATTCACATATACGCTGTCTTACAGAATTAGTTTTATCTCTATAGTGTTGAAATAAATGTTTCTCTTTTGCTGAAATGGCATTATGTTTCTATCTACTTTCTGTGTGGGTGGGTGTGCCCGGCTCATTGCTTCAGAAATTGAGTTAGATGGGGTGTTCCATCAAATTACAAAAGGGAATAAACTTCCTGTTGTATTTTCTGTAGGAAATATTGCTGCACTGTAGTTGCAAAATAGATGTAAAATAATACAACCAGCTTCCTGAGAGAAGCTCCACGGAATGTAGTATTGTGCTGTCAAGAATGACGTTAAGATAACTCTGACTTCATGGCATCCAGCCTTCTCTCAGTAAAGCACAGAATCTTACAATCTTGATCTACTGTCAGTTTAACAGTGCAGATCTTGGATTGGATTGGCTTGCTTGGAGCTACAGAGGAGTTCCTTTTAGAGTGAGTCTAGATCCCTTCACAGATTGTTGAGGCAAATATTTGGTGCTCAATTGCAATAATCCCCAGCAGGATGAGACACACCAGCTGCAGTCTCTTGATCAATGCCACTGCCACCGTCATCTTCTATTTTAAGAAATTGTTATATTTTCATTAAGTGTCGTTGAGAAAGGGGAAAAAAGAGAAGACCAAAAATAAAAAAAAGAGGTAAAAAAGACAAAGAAAGCACAAAGTGAATTAACAGGGTTTTTACAAGCATAATAGAATTAGGTAAGAATGTTCAATATTTCATTAATTAGTTTTAAATAACTGAACATACCTTTTTAAAAACTACACATCATTGTTAAAATCCAAGTAATGTATAAATATCAACAGCAATAATCATCATAATATAAATCTAAAATGAGGGTGGGAATTACACATTTCTCTCCAAGCAATTGAAGATCTATCCTCATTTATCATTGGAGGGTAGAATATTTATGTTAAGAGAAACACAAATTTTTGGATGTGGTAGAAGTACATATATAAATTAAAATCCAAAAAAGTTTGCAAATTGTGCTAAATTCTGTGTCAGATTTGCTTTTCAAATACAAAGTTATTTTGAATATGAAGATATATTCCCACAGCTTAATTAGCCGTTCTTCTAGGGAACTGTAGGTACTTTCCAATGCAAACTGTAAAGTGTCCATGCAGCAGTTGGGTACAGTTTGTGGGCATGTAAGATTTAGTAACAGTTAATAAAAATAGGCTGGAAAGAAAATTCAGCTTTCAGAATTTGTTTCCTTCTATTATAAATCATTTTCCAAAATTGCTGAGTTTTACAACATTGCCACTAAATATGGAAAAATGATCCAAACTGATTGTTCCATTTCCAGCAATTTTTAGAAATGAACTGTCCATTTTAGCAATCAATACTGGAGTGATGCTCCAGCAGTAGAAGTTCTTATATCAGTTTTTTCTAAGTACAGTATTTAATATAAATGTAATGTTTTTTCTTTCTTGAAACTCTAATTGTTGCAATGGGTATCATATTTACTAGATGTAATGATATATGGGAATGACCTTGGGAGACGGGGGAAGAGCCACAGCCTGGGGAACAGTTAGACAAGAAACAGCGTAGCCCGCAAAAGGAATGTAGGCGTGACAAGTGTCTCAGAAGGGACCCTTCCTAGTTTCTCGGCCTGTAAAGGTGACAGGGGAGAAATGTACTTTCAGATTTGCAAGATTCTGTTAATGTAACCTTACAATAAAGTAAAATTAGTCCATCTGATCATGCTTCCTGTCTGGACTACCTCACTAGGCTGATGCTAGCTTTTTGGTTTTGAGGTTGGAATAATATTCATGAATAATATGGACCACAGGTAGCAGTAGTAGTGGGAAGAATTGGGACAGTTTTTGGTCTCATCTCATCAGGTTTTTGGATATCCAAATAATATCACAACTAAGGTATAATGAACCTAAAGTGAAATGTTGATGACTATTGGAACGTTTGGTCTGGTTGTAAGCAATTTGGTATTTGACCCAATGCAGAGGTGCTTGGCTTCCATATGGAGATTCAGTTTACTTTGGCCAGATCTAACAGCCAGCTCTGTCAAGCAGCCACAGATTAACTCAGGCATACTAGATGATAATCGCAAATGGTGCAGTGTTATTTATTTGAATAGTAGCTAGACTGGTTATGTGGATCTTTGGATTCTCAACAATTTATTTCATCAGGAGACCTGAAACAATATTTGTTGTGCATCTGATGGAGATACGTTCTATCTTAAGACATATCTGCTATTGGCATTACATGCATCAAGAAATAGGGACATTGGAGGGATTGCCACAATCTGGGTTTCCCAGCTGCAGGTTTTATGAAGATAAACTTGATTCAGGAATTCTGGTCAAAGAAGGAAGAGCTGCAGATATCATATTATATGCTGGGTGGAAATTAAACTTCACTTTTTCATCCTGGAAACTGAATTGGCTTTTCCACCAGAACTGAGAGAATAACATATGCATTGTCCTTCTGTTGCATGGGGAATGACAAAGCATGTGGAACCTAATAGTCATGGGATAAAGACTGTGCCCTTTGGAAAAAAAACCCTTACGGATAACTATTTGAGTAGATATTTTTCTGTGCAACTTGGGATTTTCTAGGTATACAAACATATTTTGTGGTTGGATCTGTTGATTGTTCATGGATCCATTTTGCTTCCAAAGTAAGTGGGCTAGGGTAATATGAATATTACTATAAGAGAGAATAATTTGCATGCACATGTGCACACATTCACACACAAATACACCCAAAATTCACATTGGACACTGGCAAAAAGTTTTCTTCATTAGAGAGCTAAGAACTCTCTATGAAAGGTTCAACTTTTAATAGAATTGTTTGTCTGTTGGAATTTGTAGCTATGATCAAATAACAATCATTTAATTGTTAAGGGGAGGATTTTGAAGACAGCATCTCTAATACTTAAAAGGAATATTAATTCCTTGGAAGATCTCAGTCTCAGTAAGTTTAATTTACAGACACATCAGTTGAGATTAAGCATTGTGAAAGTGCTTCAGTGCAATGCAGTAGAAGCAGAAAAAAGAAACCACTCCCTAAAATGTATAGACTCTGTAGTTGTTTCAACTAAGTTGCTGTTTTTTGGGATGATGGAAGAAGACTGCAGAATCCCACAGCTTGTGCAATGTCAACAATTTACAAAGCTAAAAGAATGGAAGAAAGATGCTTCTATTCTGAAAGGTGTTACAGGAAGATTTAGATGCTTTGCTTAGTTGCTTTCTCAGGAGCAGCAGTATATCTGTAGTATTAAAACAAATGTTGCTGAACTCTCCAAATATTGCTGAACCACAAATCCCAATATTTCCCACCACTGGGCATGTTGACTGGGGCTACTGGATGTTCAGTAACATCTGGAAGGCTATAAGTTCCTCACCTAGTTGCTCAGCTGCACTTTTTCCTTTCCCCCTCAGGACCATTTTCACCCAACTGCCCTGTGAGAAAGATCCTGGCACTGGATACTTGGTTCCTTTGCAGTTGTGTTTACTGAGCTACATGCAGATGACAGTGCAGGCAATGCTGTGTTGCATTGTAACTTCAGTGGGTATCCTGAATACCTGATGTGTTTCTGGCATTCAGAAAGTATTGTGTCCATCTCTGTGCATCAGGGATTGATTTTGGTAGCAAAATACCTTGTACAAGCCAGAAGTCTCAAATTATATGACTATAATAATCTATATTCTATGTCAGAAAAGGAGGGGATTGATAAATTCAACACACTGCTTCATGCTGATTTACCAGAACTATTAAGGATACGGTGATAGAATTCTGCTCTGTAAAACTTCATTTTCTGTATTCAGGGCAAATTATGAGAATAGGTATATGTGCACGAAGTTTCATACTTAAAATTGGTTGCTCAAATTACTTGGATATTAGTATATTTTCTTCTGTGTGTGTGTGAGAGAGACACAGAGACAGAGAAAAAGAATGAGTAACTATATGAGTGTGTGCTTGTAAACATTTGGAACAATAACTGTATTGCTAATTCTTGGGATACGCTGGAGTTTATTTGCTGTAAATATGGTCCTTTTAGCAATTTTCAAGTATTCAGCAGAAGTATTCATTGATTTCAAGCTTTCCTTTGCAGCTCTAACCTATTAGAAAAAAACAAAAAGGAAGTAATCATCATAATTCTAGAACAGCATCATAATTCTGTATTTATAGCCAAATCATCAGCTTCCCATACCCTATAAGTATGATCCATATGGAGCAAAGAATGGATTTAAGTGGCATTTGTTAAAGCAAGTGAAAAATACAAGAAAGGACCAGTTCCAATTAGTTCTCATCCAGTGGCACTCACTGTATAATTTCTTTGTGGGGGGGAGCTTACTTTTTAAAATAAAATTAGAATAAGGAATTAGAGGTCCTTATTGCCTGGCTTCACTCAAAATATGTATGTCTTTGGGATGACATTTTACACTTAATTTAGATTATAAAGATTAGTAAATAGATTACACTTTGTCAATTCTTTAACAAAGAAATAGAGTTGTGCTAAAAACATCAAGGAACCTATCACACTGTTCTTATGACCCAGGTCCACCTGGCCACTTGTAATCTGACATATTATCTTAGGGGGAAGCCTGGAATACATTAATCTCCCAGTACCACACAAAGCTGAAATAGGCCATCATGGATCAGCCAAGGTCCTGTGACAGGACTTAGGAAGCTTGGACATGAGAGTTGTTATGTCCTGAAACATCCGATTATTTTATTTGTTTTTAACAATTTGTTGTTCTTTTATAAATTTCAGCTGTGTTGGTGTAGAAGAAGATGAGGCACCAGATATTGATATCTACCACTGTCCAAATTGTGAGAAAACCCATGGGAAATCTACTTGTAAGTATACTCCTTTGTCAGGTCATTCTCCTATTCCAAAAATGGACTTTACAGTATCTATTTTTCCAGAACCTATCCTGAATATATAAATTCCACTAGAATCCATGGTATTACCTACAAATGTTTTTTAAAAAGAGAAACTAATTAGGCACTGTAATATTTCAGTGCAAATGTGATATGAGTTGGTTCATATGAATTTGAATGTGAAAGAAACCAAAGGTTGAAATTACACACACATGCACACACACACACATATTCAGATTGAATAATGTATCTGTCTATCTTAACTGGGAACCACCACTATCAGCTCACTAGGAATTACTTACAAATAAATATGCACAGGATTGGGTGGCTCGTAAGAGAACTTAACATGACTCAACATGGTTAAGATTATATTAATAATAAGTTTGTGGTTGACACAATGTAGCAAGCTGTTTTGGGCAAACAGTAAGAATACGCTTTAAGGTGTCAGCATTTACATCTTCCTTAAAATGGGATTGAAATTGTAAATCTTCACTTCAGAAAGTGAACATCCAAAAGGGCTCATGTCAAGGGAATAATTTTAAAACTGAAGCAATGTGGCAGAAAACCTCCCTTATCAATAATGACTTCCTTATAAGAAATAAAATGTTAATTTTCTTTTTGGCTTCTTGGATGGTTTTTTTCCCTAAAAACACAGCAATGCATGTGATTTTTTTTAAAAAAAATGTATGACTGAAAAATAAACTGAAGTGATTGAATGAATGAATGAATGAATGTGAATGACCAGCTGAAAGATAAGTACTTTAGCAGGAATGAAAAATAGGTGAGATACCATTGTATAAAATACTTTTCTTGGATTATTTTAATACACAATTTAAGATTTCATCTCTGAAAACCCTAATGATACCTTGATTAGAGAGGGAATAATTTTGGATGCCCCCTTTTCTATTTCTTCCCTGTCAAAAATGTATGTGGTTTGCTGGTAGAATTCCACTAGCTGCATCTCAGATATGTTTTACTATTATCAATTGCAGTATATTTTTAGAATTATAAAATCCCACCTATCTTGTTCGTTTTGAAAAACATCCTGTGTACTTTTGATGTTCAAAATCAAAAGCCATAAACTTCTTTGAAAGGATGACCAACTATACTATTTCAGTGTTTATGACAAGTATATTGGATTGGGACAGTCTATAAACTTAATGCATACATACATAAGCAAGTGTTCCAGCATTTGAATATATGACTCACTACAGATGGCTTCTTTGTGTAAACTGTTTTATACAAATCCATCATTTAGAAAATCTAAATATGATACACAGCTATTTAAAACTATTCAGCCATTAATTCTTTGGCATCTCAGAGGGGAATCTTTGTGGTACTAAGAAGCACTATATTTTGTAATATGGCTAAAAATATAATTAGAACTGTGCAATTATTATAACTTTGTTATGACTCTGAACCATCTTCCTCATGGTAGCAAAAGCAATTGAATCTCTGTAAATTGAAGCCATATATGCAGTTCAAGCACTAAATGACTCCTGGCTAGATATAGGGTTCTACAACCTTGGCATTTCCTGAATTGAGACATTTGGAATTATTTTGATTACGTAGTTTCAAGAAGACTGGAGGCCATTGGATGGCATGATCTGCACAGTATTGTACCTGAACTTGGCTATAACATGGTTTTGATGAGATTAAAAAAACATTGAACAACATGGCAGGTTTGCAGATGCATCTCATGTCAGTAAAAATTAGTTTTCTAGGTTATAAATCAAAGTTGAAAGCAATGTTACCATGATACGATCTTGCACAACCCCATTTCCATTTTACTTGATCAGGAAACATTTGGGAGAAACGTTCCTACTGTAAAACACAACAACTTTAAGTAATGTTTGTAACAGTCATATTGCTAAATCCAAACCATAGTTTGAACTTGCTCTGAGAATCTACATTTCATGGGACAAATCCACACATCCTCTAACTTTGGCTCAAAAATGTCCTAATCATTCTTTAAAGACATATCTGCATGTCACAGCCTTCCTCTCATCCCCAGCCCATAGCCAGTCCAGCTAAAGTTTTTTCTGATCCAATGCAGAAGCAGTGCTTTCAGTCTTCTAACAAAGTATGCTATACAAATGGTTTGTGTCACTTTGTAAGCAGCTGCAGCAATAACTTACTGATTCTTTTCAGCTGCCGGTCGTGCCCCTTTCTCTCCAGTCATGCTGATTCTCTTCATGGGCTGTTGGGTTAGTGCTGCTGGACTGTCATGACGTTGGAAGAGGAGCATCATTATCATCATGAATATTGCTACAGATAGTAGGAGATCAGGACCTGTCTAAAGTGACTTGCCTATCAGAGAGATCCTGGTCTACTGCTTTTTCTGATGATCTTGGGCTACTTTAGCAATAGTTAATATATCAAGCCCTCTCTGTTGGCTAAAGCTACTCCAAGATCACTAGATAGTGCTGTAGACCAGGATTTCTCTAAAGTGACCTGCCTGGCAGCCAAGACTTTTCCCCCTACCTTTGTTTGATAGGCAGTTTGCACTTAGATTGCTACAGCAGCACTTATTTTTAAAAAGTTCTGACAAATGGCTACACCTCCTGTAATGGCATATTTAGAATCAAAAAGAGATTTACATTCTAACCCACTGGGCTTTTCTTCATTAGCAATTTTAAGAGAACAGCCTCTTCTCCAGCTCACACAGGAGCTGAGTAAAAGATGAGAATACCTACTTTAGGAATCTTGAACATAAACTGAATTCTAAAGAGGGAGGACAGTCCCATTGCTGCAAATTCTGTAATCCAATCCTATCCTATCCTATCCTACCCTACCCTACCCTACCCTACCCTATCCTCTTTCAATAAATCTTGATAAAGAAACTGAAGAATCTGACCTTTTGTGGAGGTGGACAGCCAAGAAGTTGATCTCACCAGTCAAGCCATCTGGCAGAACTTTCGTCCTCCCCAGCCCATGTGAGGGGGAACAATTGGTGGATGTTTTTCCCCACAGCTGGTGACCCCTTGCTATGCCTTAATTTCCCCACAGTAAATTGTTAGAACAGCACTACTCTCCAGCCTCATTCTAGACAAAGTAGAGATCAGATACTTAGACAGAACATATTATGCCAGATTACTTTTGTGCTACCTCCCAGACTGGAGGAAAGCACATTAAATTGGTTGTCCTAATACACTTCTATGTTTTGTACTTAATCGGCTTGAAGAAGGTTGTAAAGAACTTCAAACTTTGCTCCCTCTTTTGTGACATTTTGATGGGGTGAATAAAAGGATTTGCTCAACATCAGAATGTAGAAGTAAATTAATTAGGAATTTTTCTTTTTTTGTGCAAGTCAGAAAAATGTTCTGTCTTCTCATCTGTCAGCTCACTGTTACTTATTTATTGCAGAATTTTAGGTACAAAAGATAAGTTCTTATTATGCAACTTATAGGATTTTTTTTTAAAAATGAAAGAATGTCTGGCACACACTTTCAGTGATGGATGCCTTCCAGATGTCAATATAAAAATAATTTCTTGTGCTTTCTACTTTACCCCTGTAGCCTGCTAGCTTACTATTTTAGAAAATTGCTTCCCTTATACAACATTAACAATAATTTTGATTTAATGGTATTTTGGAAGGCTACTATGTAGAAGAAATATGCATTTGTTAAAAATGTAGTTCTTCAGTAATTTGGAGAAGACAAAATGCCTCAAGGAAGCCAGAATTGCATCTGAATTATATTGTGGTAGAAAACAGGCTCTAAGTTTTCTCCTGAAACGACTTCATTCATGAGACCTCTGGCAAACATTTTGAGAGCTGGAATGTTAACGGTTAACTCCTGAACCAAATAAAGAAGGAATGAGTTGCAATAGGTTTATATATATATATCAGTATGAAATGAATTATGAGACTGTTTACACATGAGCAGAGGGACTACAGCTGTAGGACAAGCATGTTGGGATAGTGCTGTACATGTAGCAACCCATTAGTAGTAGTTATAGCCAGATGGTTATCATGAGTTCCCACATTTTTTTAGTGAGGACAGTAAAGTAATAGTTAAGTCATCATTGTAGTCATTGGGGAGACCCAGGTTCTAGTCCGCTCTCAGCCGTGGAAGCTCATGGGGTGACTTTGGGCCAGTCCCTCCCTCTCAGCCCACCTACCTCCCAGAGTTGGGAATATGAAGCTCTGCCTTGAGTTCTGGAAGAAAAGGTCGGATTAAAATTTAATAAACAGTCTGACAGATAATTACCATGGTTAACAAATATGAACATGTAAAATTTCATGTTTTGCTAGCTAAGGTATTTCCTAGAGAGAGTGCTAAAAATGTGTTTTATTTTACTTAAGCAAGCCACAATTTTTCAACTATTTTAATATCCCTACATGTGCTAGTAGATGAGGAACAACCCTGTATCCCTCTTGGCTCTTTCATATGATTCTGTATGTTTTCTACGCAAAACAATTACTATATGAAGAAAAGCAAATTGGATTTAGTAAATATGCAAGAGATATTTTCTATACAGTAAATTATTTGTCAAGATCTTTTAGCAAATTATTATTTCAAGGGTTGATTTCAGTAAAATTTCTTCCCAAAAGTTGAGTATGAAAATTTATTTATTTATTTTAAGGATGTATATGGCTACTCATCTTATGCAACATAACCCAGGGTGGCTCTCAACAACGTAACAATAAAATAAAAACAAAACAAACCCCCCCAAATGCACAAAAAAATAAAACCATTTCACACAACCAAGACATCATAACATTCTTATCCCAAATATACATGCTCTGGGCTTAACTCCCAGTCGTTGCCTCTCAGTGTAACTTTCCTCCCAATTTTTGTAAAGATAAGACATCTTACAATTAGCCCCCATTTTAGCTATAGTTAAAATGGAATACATGAGCCATTACATCACAATTTATTTTAAAGGAAATACATACATTTAGTGAGTTGATAAGATGCTGGCCTTTAGGAACTGGGCTACTAAAGGAATCTCTTAAATATTCTCTGTATAGAAAATTAAGGGTGCCTTCCTCTTGCTTTGAAACTTCTGTATGTTCCATTAGACAACTCATTTTTTCCTGACCTCAAGCAAAGAGGTTTGAGACCTACTTTGGGAAAGTTAGACAAAATGAGAATGAGAATCCATTGAGGAAGAGAAGATACCTTAGCAGCAATTATATACAGAGAACCCTTTTCAGATAAGGATATAAGCCCCTGTCCAGTTCCCACACTAGAACTGATATATCTAAATTGTAACTTTTCATTGGCCACAAATTTTGATATAATTAAACTTGCAATACAACCTAAGCACCGTAATTCTGAATGATAAATGACTGAAAGGATTGTATCATGAGGACTTGTAAATATAGAATTCAGTCTTCTTGTCTTTACTTAATCTGATCTGACACATCCTTTGTTTCTTATTGAATAACAGCTGAACAGTAAGCCTTCACTGTGACATTATTGTTTAATTCATCAATTTATCAATTGCACATTTTAATCAATAAAATAAACATTATGAAAAGAGAAAGACTATGCCTTTGTTATCTGCCTGGGCTGACTTTTTTCCTTCGTACATGATTCAAAGCCCAGGTAAATAATAAATTGCACCATGATTTAATTTTATCTTGTATCAGTCCTTGACATGTATCATATGTTCTACATTGCAATTTGAAGTGTTGCCCTTAACAGTGGAGATTGAGTGTGTAGTTTAGTAAACCTGAACTCTGTCCAGGATTTACATTTTGCTTTATAAAAGCTGTATAGCTCAGTAGTTAATTATATGGCTGGCTGCTCTCAGTGCTACCAAATGATCACAGTTCAGCACACTACATATAGGCCACAATGTTAACATTTATAAACAGATGAAAAAACAATTGTCAAATGTCTCATTGGAACAAAAATGTACTTTATTCTCCTTTGTTAGAATTAGCATTATTATTATTACATCTCCTAAGAGGTCCTGTCAGGCTTATAGTCAAGCCAAAATGGCAATTTTCTCCATTGTCATCCTCCCACACCCATTATATATAATCTCATTTAATTCTTTCTCTTTCAGTGAAAAAGAAAAGAAATTGGCACAAACATGACACTGGTCAAACAACAGAAGTAAAGCCTGTCCAGAATGGTAGTCAGGTGTTTATCAAAGAACTTCGAAGTCGTACATTCCCCAGGTAAGTTGCTACGGTTATTCTTGTGTCATTAATGTTAAAAGAAAGGTTTGGGTACAGATAGGTTGTCCTTTGTAAATCTATATAGCCAGTAAACCTACAGATCTTGGTCTCATAGCTTTCTCCATAATTTCCTAATCCAAAGAAATCCTCCACTCTGCTTATTGACAAATATTGGGCCATATTTGATCCTTACAAAGCCTGGAACAGCTCCACAATGGTGGGTGGAAACAGCATATGCTATACAGTACAGCTAAAAGAAATATGTAACGTAAGTTGCTTTCACATTTGGGACATTTAACACTGCTGAGGCACTGCTTCTCCATAGTTAGTTGGAAACAAAATTAACATGGTGGTTATTTCACTTAAGATATTTACTCTACCATTCATATGTTCCTCAAAAAGATTTCACTTCATTCAGTTATATGACAATGTCCTGCCAATTGCCAAATTTCTTCTGTGATTAACAAAATATAATGATCTTGCAATATTAAATATCCATGGCCAAGATCCTTCTATAACATTTACTTACAAAAATACTGTTCAATAAGATCTCTTGCATCTTTAATTAGATTATTTTGAGTCTCTAACTGGCTTATATTCATATGGTATACACTGGTGGTAAACAAAATAGCTCAGTTCCATAATATTAAAAAAAAAGGGGGGGGAGGAACTGTAATTAATCCCTCCCCACGTAGTGAACAGGAACTAAGGGGTATTCATGAAGTTCTTCACTAGAAATGTTAAGTTGAGCTGAACAGGAAGCAATTAAAGGCCAAAGTCTTCATTGGACCGACTGGAATTGAAGGGAATTGCCCCATGCTAGATTTTAAAAAAGGGGCACTGGCCATGCTGAAAGAGTACAGCAAGCATCAGTATACAAAAGCAACGGTGTGAAAGACGGCAATTCCAGGCTGTGTTCGATAGAGGCAACCCGGCTATAAATCTTTTGTTCTTTTTGTTTTCACAGTTTTGACCAGGAACTAAAACCAGAAGTATGGATAACAGTATGCTATTTCTATAAGCTGAATTGTGGAGTTTACGTGCATTGGCAGGCATAACAAAACATTCAGCATTTCTAAAAAGAACTACTTTTTTCAACAGCAGTCAGGAGTTATCTGTCCTTATAGGCTCAGGTGCCACTTGCATAATACACTAAAGAAGAGCCTTCTGTCCCCTTCCCTGCCTCTCTGTTCTTAAATTAAGTTGCTGTAGTAGCTATAAGCTATTGTATTTTTATAATCCCTTTATCAGAGAATGGGGGAAAAGAGAGATGGGAGAACAACCCCTCCCCATGTATTTTTTCCTCAGTCTAATAGGAACTTGCATCTGATCCTTGGTTAACTAACCTACAGTATTTATTTATCCACCCAACCACCCACATGTTGGACATTCTAAAATCAATGGATTTAGAAGTCCATTCATATAGGTTTCCTTATTCTGGATGTCCACAGTGAGTAAACATCAAGGGCAGGATGTTTTGTATATTATGCTGGGGACAGGACCATTTACAATAATACTAGAATCTCCTTCACTTGAGTAACATATCTTTGAACTATATGGAACTGAGGAAAAGTGGCTACAAAAGAAGAAGACAAAATGAAACATTTCTATATTGTGTTCTCTTGATTTAAATGGTACTGTTTGGTAATTAAGAATTGCACTAAAGGAATTTCTGGCCCCTGTTTTCAGCTTTACAAACTGGTGTTGACAATCTGGTGGGAAAAAAGCCAGGATTACTCAAAGCAAACCCACTGTCATCATGGGATCAATAATAAGAGATATTAAGAAGCTAGAGTTTGTTTTTAAACAATTTACTCCCCCCACCCTTGGTTATAGATGAGCATAGATGACTCTCTACACCTTTCTTAAAGTTTAATTTATACCTTCATTGGCTGCCCCCTTGAAAGCCATTTGTGTGCATAGAGTAAGGGGTGTAGTTTCAAAGAGGCACAGAAGAGGGCAGTCGTGCCTTACCCTAAAGAGATTTTGGTACTTCATGGATGCACGCATATGGGAAACTGCTACCATCACAATGAAATTCTGTGCTTCAGGCTAAAGTATAAAGTAACATGTCTGCTTAGAAGAAGCTTGACCAAAACATTCAGATATTTAGTTTTCTGAGTATCTGTTTGCACTCAGAGATGACAAAACTGGCCATTCTGGGACTATATTACTATTAAGCTTGTTTTTGCATCATTTCACAAACTGGTAGCTGAGCAGAATATTACATCTAACCTTTCCCTAAACATCCAAAATGGATTTAGGTTAGCATTTGTCAAGATATAATGGTAGTCTGCATTTGGTTACAGGTTGGTTGTCAAAAGTACATAAACAATCATAGGGTGCAGTATTCCATTGAAGGATTTAGCAGCAGCCGCCAAAATGTAATATATCTTGATCATGTTTGCTTATCTATCCAAATCTTTATATAAAGTGTGGTGTTCTGCTGTAGATGATTATTTTCATAACATTATTTAAAATTTATATTTCTATTATGTGAATTCTGAACATTTTCAAAAATACTTAATTACAGTGTTTTGTGATTTGAATCAATTATTAACAGTGGAACCAGGGCAAAATGTTTTCTTCACGAACACATAGGTTGCACGGTATTGTTGTCATTTGCCAGAAATTTGGCCTTTGACTACAAGAATAATACGTGTGTGTGTGTGTGTTTTTCTGAGTTATCATTAATCAGGCAAAGGAGAAAAGGAGGGCATTAGCTTCAAAGACTGATAGGTCCACTTACAAAGAAAAGTGATCACTAGGCTGTGTCTGCTCATTCTTTTTCGAATGGATTGCAAGTTCATGTGAAGCAAAAAGGGTAAGAAGAGAGATGAGTACCGTATTTTTCCGACAATAAGACGCCCCCATGTACAAGACGACCCCCATTTTTCCAACCCCAAATTAAGAAATCAATATTTTAAAGATAGTGCAGAACACATTTTTATTTAGTAATTAGTTAACATTTACCTGATACACTCGGTGGGAGGAGGTCCAAACCGTCTCTCTGCAGCTCTATTTCCAGGCTCTTTTGCATAACTGATTACATTCAAGCACGAGTGAAACTGCCGATAGCTTGTCTCTGCAGACAGCCTTCCTCTAATTGGTTTGTTCAGCATCAGCTGACGTCAGTTACATAAGGCTCGTGATTGGAGGAAGTCTGTTTGGGAGACAAGCTATTTCACTCGTGATTGGAGGCTAGCAATAGGAGGAAGCCTGCCTGCAGAGACAAAGTATGGGCAGTTTTGCAACCGCGCGATTTTCGGCTGACTTCCTTGAATAAGACGCCCTTCAATTTTTAGGGTAAGGATTTTAGAAAAAAGTATCGTCTTATAGTCAGAAAAATACGGTATGTAATTGTTGTTGCTGTGGCCATACTCACACTGTGTAATGACTCTTTCTCTTCCAAGGATCACCTCATTCATTTTTTCAAACCACCTTTTCATTCCCGTTGTCCTTGTTTCTTCTTCAGTTTATCTTGGATAAGTTAGTTAGCTTGACTATCTTCCCATCAGTTTACTTTCTCCCTCCCATAATCTTCATTTAGTTTTTAAAGACAATAATTTGATATTTTAAAAGATTTTTGTAAAGAAAATTATTTGATTTTTCATTTTTAGTTTAATTAAGGCTTCTCCCTCATTCAGTTATGCATTAAATTATTATATTCACTTCTGGTTTTTTTCAATTCTATGAACAATAATTGTAGAAATTAATATGTATGTGTTTGCCTTCTTTCCATCTTTTGTCTTTGTCAGTAGTGTCTCCCATATTCCACAATGATCCTATTGATAATTGTATGTTTTTGTGTTAGTATATCAGTTAGTGCTCTTTTTGACTCTCTTCATTTGTCTTACAGCTTGTATCTATTACTCACAATGCATGGCACGTGGGTCTTTAAGGGGTGGTTAGGTAGAGGTAGAGGCACTTGGAGGAAGAGTGATGTCTGACTATCTCATGAGGAAGAGTCATGGTCCCCTCTCCCTAAAATTTAATGACCAGTATTTGGTGCAGATATTATTCATTTTGAATACGGAAGGTTTTACTATTCTGGGAATGCAGAGAAGAAAGAAGAATTGGTAACAGCAGGGCTAATAGAATCGCTGTCACCGCTAACCTAGGAATAGTTCCAGAAGTAGATAAAGAAAATATCTTGGTTCTTCTGTCTATGGCACTAGAAGAGGAGATGGTGATTAAGGAAAATGGTGGTGATATTTTGCTGAAGAAGAGGATGCAGCAGAGTGACTTTTGACCCAGTGCTCTGCCATAATTCCCAATACTATAACTTTAACATCAAGCTCCATGATTCCAGCAGTAGACAGTGTTCCTGCAAAGAAGCTGGATGAAGTAAAATTTGGGACTATTTTGAACCATTTGAAAATCTTAGCTATGCCATCTCTATGCAGTGGAGAAAAACATGAACCAGGGGAAGTAGTTACAACATTAGAGTATTACAGTTTGCTTTTCTATCTGAAGAGGTACCATCAGGCTAAGTCAGCAGATTGTGATATCTAACATGAGCAGGGGCAAGTATGAGTCTACCTGATGGTGGTTTTCAATAGCAGCATGTGTGACCACCTCATTGCTAAGCAGAAAATTACAGAAATAGAATAACAATAGCACATGGGCTAAAACTCTTCGAGGAAGATATATAGGCACTTGAAAGAATAATATTACACAGATTCTTGAGAGTCACAGCAGGATGCAATCCTGTGATTAATGAATCTTCAAAATCTGCCTCTCCATCATTACTCTAGGGCAGGGTTTCCCAAACTATAAGGTATACTTCCTTTGGAGAGGTGCAGTCAGAGTCCAGAGGTATGAAGAAATTTTTAGTTGTAAATTCCTACAATAAATTCACCTTTCCCAAAGTTTCATTGTATGGTTTTCATTGTTCATATGTGTTCATTTGGTATTTGGATTTTTAAGGGTGGTGTGTACATTAAGATTACACTAAAGGGAGATATGATGGCAAAAAGTTTAGGAACCTCTGCTCTAGGGCTTCTGGATTGGCCAATGATTATGTCAAACAGCAGAATGACTGAAGAGATTAAGAATCACCAGTGTAGAGATGGGTCTCATTCAAACTGTGCTCTGGAAGTGGTCCAAGGAAGTGGTTTTTATGATCAAGAGATTGTTTCCCTAAATGTACAAGATGTCTATGGATCCAGAGTAAAAATTGTGATTCAGTTTGAAAAATGTGTGTCTAAAGATGCAGCCAGGAAATTATCCAAACTGGGCTTTGGGAGACGCACGTTACCATCCTTCCTTTCTTTGGCAAATGATCAGCCTGTTCTTTCTCTTCGTAGCAACTTGCTGCTTGAAGTTTGTGTGGTCTTATGGTGGAATCTGCTTCAGTCTCCTCCTCTAGAGAAATTCTTGAGGATTGCCATGGGTGCCCAAGACATGGGGAATAAAAAGGAAGGTGATGTTTGGCACCCCAGACATTTTCTCAGTCAGAGAATATAGGAAAGAAAGAAAAAATACATACCCCATGGGGGGATTTAAGATCAAATACTAATGGTAAAGGGCTTCAAATAATAGGCCAGAACTGGGAGTAAATCAGGACAATTATCCCTTTGTGCAACCAAGGTAGGCTGGCTGTTTTCTAAGAAGAGGGTTTTGCTATGTAGTGGGTTGGGTGGATACAGGGCTACCCTATGTAATACTTAGTCTTCCTAGAGCAGTGATACAAGTCTAACGGACTTTGGCCATAAGAAAATTATGAATATAGAATATAGTGATGAATTTATTGTACTGTATTTTGAATATATTATTGTAGGACTGATAAGCTTATCTGGATTTTAACACTGTATTCCACTGTTATGTAGCACAATTCATTTTCCAAAATGTTTGCTCTAATATAGAGAAAGCAAGTTTGTGTTCCATTGATATCAACAGACTTAAGTTAGTTCAACAGTTCTTAAGTGTGACTAACACTAAATTCTAGATCTGAATATAGGATCAAATTATATGTGAAGAAACCATCTGACATACATATTACCACTAATATTTTCCCAGGCTTTATCTTCTTTAAACTTTTGTTTACACTAATAAGTAGTCTGTTTAGCTTTTTCAAGATCAGTCAGGACTGACTGTTACATGACCTTACAATTAAAACAAGATTTCAGTAGATCAGTACCATCTTTAAGACAATAGCTACTTTTCTATGAAAATGTGAAAACACTCTCCTCCCTTGTCTTTATGGCCATATTTTGGATGAAAAATGTCTGTTGCATTCTTAAATAAGTCATTGAGAGTACAATGGGGTCTGAATGCCTCCTTGTAAATCTTACAAGCAACACTTCCTATTGTCTCTTGTGTTTGGGATATTGCAGAATTTGCCCATGAGGACATCCTGAGCTTAAGGATTCCTAGAACATGTGATTTCCAGGGCAATTGGAAAATTACATGTCCCAGAGCTCTGCTAATTTGCACTTATTTAAAAAATCTATTAACAATCCTGAACCAGAAAAGAATCTTTCAGAAAATGATGAATTATTCAAAATGCAGTCAAACTTTATGAGCTGGAAGAACCTGCGTTTCAAAACAGGAAGCAATGAACTCAGAGATTAGCCTGCATATAACAGAAACCAGATATATTATTTTGAGGTTCTTCACAACCATCTAGTTGTCTAATTAATTAAAGCCAGTGGGGTCAATGCAAAGAGCAGGATTTTGATCTGTATGCCTCCTTATCAATATCCAAGCAAAAGAAAATACTGACTTTGGTGTGAATTATTGTATAATTGGACTGCAAATTTTGTTTTGAATTTTTAGTGCTGAAGATGTGGTAATAAAAGTGACTGGAAGCCAACTAACAATTGAATACTTGGAAGAAAATGGATTCACAGAGCCTATTCTTATTCCAAAGAAGGATGGCTTGGGCTTATCTGTTCCTGCACCAACGTTTTATGTTAGTGATGTTGAAAACTATGTTGGTATGTATTGTTGTTGTTTTACAGTAGATATGAATAATCTCTGGGATCATTTCCTACCAAATGGTTAGTACCAGTGTGCTGCTCAGGGACAATGGCAGCTATAGTCTGGAAGATATTTGATTGGGAGACTTATTTGCCTTTTACCGTTGTTTCTCATTTTCATTTTAAAAAAATATCATCATGTTCTCCAAGTCGTAGGGTCACGTCAGGCCATACTACAAGAATTGTACCTTGCAGCCTGGGTTCCTTCTTTACCTGCACAGTCTTTTCTTTCAGACTTAGTTTACAATTCAAAATGGCAGTCCTGATTTAATGTATCTGAAACTACACAGCTTTAAATAAAGAGGAACACACAGATTATATTTCTGACTTTTAGGTAAAAGGGATACATGTAGTCCTTGCTTAACAACCATTCATTTAGTGACTGTTGGAAGTTATGACAGTGCTGAAAAAGTGACTCACAACTGGTCCTCACACTTATGACTGTCACAGCATCCCCAGTCATGTGATTGCCATTTGTGACCTTCCCAGTAAGCTCCCGACACACAAAGTCAATGGGGAAGCCAGCAAGAGGTCGCAAGTCATCGTCACATGATGTCTCGCTTAATGACCTGAGTTATTCATTTAATGACCACAACCAGGACTGCTGGAACTGCTGTTGCTAAGCAGGGCGTTCAAATGATGTTTCACTTAATGACTGCTTCGCTTAGCAACAGAGTTGCTGTTCCCAAGTGAGGACTACTGTATACAAATGCAGAATACTTTGTCATTCCGCATACATAGCTACTGTCCTATTATTATCCTTATTTATTTATTTATTTATTTATTTATTTATTTATTAGATTTCTCTCCCGCCCATCTTCCCTGCAATAGGGGACTCTGGATGGGTTACAGAGAGAATAAAACTATAAATATACATAAAATACACCCCATATATACAATTAAAACAATACTAAAAACAAAAAATCCAGGAAGATGGAAAATCAGGGTGGGGACAGCTGGCCACTATGGGGCTAGCCATCTCCCTGCTTGAGCTGTTCCCTCCCCACCCCAGGCCAAGTGGCAGAACCAGGTCTTCAAGGCCCTTAAGTTAAATTAAAATAAAATAATAAAATCATTAAAAATGGATTGAGTCCTGTAAGATCACCAAATTTGAAGATTTTAGTATCTCTTTTATGTCCTACCCCTTTCTCTTGCTTTTATTTGACCACTAAGCTTTGTGTGCACCTGAAGGTCAAAAGGGAGTTTATATGCCTTGTAAAAGCTGTATCAGATAGGGTGATATTCTTTATATCAGGCCCATATCACTACTGGGGAAGTCAAAGCTACAAATTAATTTCTAGAGATGCAGTTGTTAGTATATTAGAAGGCTACTGCCACTCTTGACAATATGATAATTTCTCCTATATTAATCCAATACTCTAGCTTGAAAGAATCATCCTCGTCCTTTTGTATAGTCTGGACTAATCAACACTTTATATTTAATTATGTTTGCATATAATCTGTGTAATCTTCTATACCTATCTACCCCTCGTTTCCCATTATTGTCTTTAGGATTCCCAGGGTCAACCAAAAATTAGTTTGATGACAAGGAACTTAATCATACTTTGAGTGTTCTTCCTATGGCACAAATTTCAGGCATTTAAAAAATGTTAATTCTTCTTTTTTAAAAATTGTAATGTTATAGCATGTTATAGTATATATGGCATTTAAACTAACAACCCTGATCATGTATTTCATGAACATACAATAATGTAAGACAAATATATTTGCATTTTCCTTTGTGACATTATTATGCTGGTGTATTGCATAAAAATTGCAGCTATAATTTTATAGCAGTTCCTATCCAATTTGTACCTAGTGGGAATATCATGTTTGCTGATCCATCTCCTGTCCTTAGCAGATTTTGCTGCATTATCTGGATGCTTTTAGTCTCTGTTGTCTGCTTTTCTGTCTACCGGCTGAAGTAACCCTGTGCTAGCCAAGAAGCGCTGTAGTCATAAGCAAAAGAACAAAGCAAACTGTTTAGCCTACGGATCTACTACTGGCCTGATTGTCAGGTTTCCCGAACCAGGACCCCATACTAAAACACAGCCCTCCTTAGCTAGCCTTAACTAGGCAGATGACTCACCTGGGTAGATTAGTATTGTTATTGCAGACAAGAATGAAACCACATACCACACAACAGTTGATTGCCCACTGCAATGCAAAAATGTCAGGGATGGGTGTGTGTTTGTGTGTGTGTGTGTGTGTGTGTGTATTGGGTTTAAATTCAAGACTTCTTCCTCCCACATTAATGCATACTTGGCCTGGCACTTGATAGCTTTGAAGCTAAGCAGTTCCTGGGAACCTGTGGTTCCCACTTTCCCCAGTTCAACCCTTATATGGAGAGGTTTGGAATTGTCATAAATTTGGGGTCATCTGAAGTTGGGAGACATGCTTAGCAGTGAGGTTACATCATTCTAGCACATAGCTCATTGTGTTAATACTGAAAATTCTAGCTGACATTGTTGCAGGGAGCAAAAATAAATGGTGATTTGTGAAATAACAGGGTGGAGAAAACATCCAGATCATGGCTTCTGGAATTTTTACAGCCTTTTCAAAATAGCTCCGCTTTAGGTCATGTGACTGGGAAGGAAAAGCGAGGGGTACCTAGAATGCAGAGCAGCAACTTTCAAAGCTCCTACCAAACTGCCTCTTCCCTAGGGATGAATTAAGGAATTGGGGGGGGGGTGTGGATTTTTTTCTCTGCAGCCCCTGGACAAATCCAACCAAGTTTTGAACTTGATATTTAGTCCTGGTATGTTTTGTTTTCAGAGTGTTATCCTGCAGAAAAAGCAGATAGAAAACAGACAGCTCCAAACCTCTTTACATATTTTCCCTTTAAATACTTTATTCCCAACATTCAACTGGGTTGGAAAGAATAAATATGACAGACAAGATCGCTTTGCCATTCATCATTGGAATTTGGATTTTACTATCACAAAGGTCTATCTCAAAATTAACTAATTTTATTTCTGCTTTTCTGCATCACAGTTGTCCCACACATTTGTTTTTTGAACCCTAGTGAGCTTTATTTGGCCACATCTATTTCTGAAGAAAAGAGCAGAATTATTTTTGAAAGCCAATAGCAGAATATATTAGATAATGGTGTGTTAGGATTTTATGTGTGTTTTCCTCCTATTTATATATGGCTTTAAGTGCTTCGAAAGCTGAGAATGTGTAAAACTAGGATTCTTAAAATGGAAGAAAATCATTTGTAAATTTAGTTGTAGAACTAATGTAAATGTAAGAAATAGAGAAAACAAGAGGGAAAATAATACTTTTTTTACTGCATGTTTGTAGATGAACTCTCTTTCTCATTTAATTACTATGGTTTCCTCAAGAGCAAAATCAGAGCTTGTTCAAACAGCTTTCCTTTTGCAAAGGTTACTCATGTGTGCCTGCAAGGGGAGGATGGGGCAGGGACAGCAGGAATGAGGACATAAGTGCATGTCATCCTTTTTATACCTTCCCCAGTGGTGGTTATGGACACCTGTGATACCACTTCACAGTTTCTACAGTAAGATCATTTTATTCCAATACTCCTGTCGCTTTCACATGGCAAATAATAAATTCCCCAATTATTCTCTCCTGACATTATTTTTCCTCAGTATTCTGCTTTTTCCCCCAATTATATTTCTGTGCATGCATGATTGCAGTTTATATGCAGTACGAGGTTCTGCATATAAATGTCAATCACCTAGAGGTGTTACACCTAGTGGTGTGATGCCTCTTATCCTTGGACGTAGCTTTGGAATCTGTTTTGGCTGTGGAATATATTTTGACCATTTTCTTCCATTGCTTCCTTTGACCTTACAAGGAAAGAAGAGGTGGGCTGACAGGAAAACTAGCAAAGCAAAGGACAAAAATGTTTCCAACACAAAGCCAGCCTTGATATTTGGTGCAGTAAATTAATATCCTGCTTACTAAAAGGCGATGAGCTGCCATTCTAAAATATGTGGCTTACAGCCTTTTTTAGGGTTCTCTTCACCTGTGTCCTTTTGTTGTGCTTCACTGTGCAAAACTAGCAGCACAGAAAGCTACTGCTTGAACAGGTCACCTTGCAACAGTAACCTCTCCATCGTGGTATATTTATATAATTCTTATGATACTGAGCAATTGTTTCAAATATATATATCATTTAATGTATGTATGTATGTATTTTATATTTTATATTCCACTGTTATACTCTGGCAAGTATTCAAGACAGCAAACAAAATTTTAAAAAGTCAAATCCAAAAAAAAGAATATAAAAACTAAAAAAAAAGTATAATAAAATTGATAGTAAAACCCGTTAACAATGAAAAGATTAGCAAAAGCCTTAAAAATAAATTATTTTGAAAATAGATCCATGATCTTGATCCTTTGTACTTGGATTTATAGGATGTATTAAACATTTAGATCAGGGGTTCCTAAACTTTTTCCCATCACACATCCCTTTAGTGTAATCTTCATGCACTCACCTCCCCTAAAAATCCAAAAACCAAAATGAATACAAATGAACAATGAAAACCATACAATGAAACTTTGGGAAAGATGGATTTATTGTAAAAATGTACAACTAAAAAGTTCTTCATACCTCCCCTGGACTCTGCCTGCAACTCCCCAAGGGAGGTCCACCTTACAGTTTGGAAAACCCTGATTTAGATACGCAGGCGAATGAATTTTACAATGAATATTTGTTTTTACAACATTAATTGGGAAGGTAGGAGGGACACAAATGCCACTAATCTACTCCAAAATATTTTCTTAAAAAATAGAAGTCACGTGCATTTCACTTTTATATGGGCCTTGAGCTTAGAAAAATGAAGGAAAAAAAAACCTCTCTAGAAAATAATTATCAATCAGGAAAATATATTCTGAACCAGCATAATAGAATAGGTTGTGGTGGCATGAATATAGCACCTTAGAACAGTTGTTCCTTTTCCCAGGATCCCCCAGCTGCTCTTTGCAGCTCCCACACAATCCTGGGAAAAGACACAGTTGACTTAAGGACAGGTAGATGTTTGTGCTCCCAGCCATTTCAAACTTTTGGGTGGGTCTTCAAATTGAAAGTGATAGACATAGCAACCATAAACATAACCATGAGCTTGGGTGTGCCAGGCAAGATATTTCACCTTCTAAATTTTCAAAATAGGAAACCGGTGTCCCATTTCTTAATCACCTTTTGCATGTCCAGTTCTTTTTGTACTGAAGAGCAAACTTTGCATGTGTACATTTTCATGGTCACATGAAATGAACCTTTGTGAATTATACCTTGGCTTACAACTTGCACTGTATCCATGTTTACATTCCCTTTTTCTTATGACTTTTTTTTTAGGACCAGAAAGGAGTGTGGATGTTACAGATGTCACTAAACAGAAGGACTGCAAGATGAAGCTAAAAGAATTTGTTGATTACTATTATAGCACAAATCGAAAAAGAGTCCTCAATGTAACTAACTTGGAGTTTTCAGATACAAGGTGAGATAGCCTTGAAGCCACAGATTCTAAAGATCTTCTTTTTCCCACCATATTTAGAATACTTTTGAGAATAATAACATCTATATCCTGTGGAATGATGGAATCAGTAGTTTGGCCTTACTCTATAGACAAAGATACTGTTTCCAGACAAATTATTCAAATCTGCATTTCCACTTAACTTTTTTTTAATGTGCAAATAACAAATTGATGAATTGCTGAACTACATAATCTAACTTTTTTTTGGTAGGCATTCTGAGTAACCTATGGGCTGGAGAATGCTGTTTTATAAACAGAAAATGAAGAGCTGGTTGAAAACAAACAAAAAAGATAGCTGGAGAAAGAATTCCATTTTCTCAGACAAGAGACTGCAGTGATAATTAATGCAGATTACAGAAAGGCTGAAGGGTGATTGCAAAATCATTTATTTTGCAGTGTCCATATCTCTCTATTATTTATTGTTTTAATAATGTAATCCCCTTTCCTGCACACAAATAATCAAAAATAATTTTTCAAAGCAGTATGATTATAGGTATTTTTCAGTAGGTTCTTTAAAGATTTTTTTCAGTCTTCAGAAACAATTGTAAGGGAAGGCATAATTGCTGTGAATTGCTCATGTTACAGTGTCTTCATATACTACTGATTTAATAATTGGTTAGCAAATATTTTTTTCAGCAAAAAGTACAACATTTTTAAAAGCTCTCAAGCTCTATCTTGACATGGAGGATAAATAAAAAATAGGTTTACAGTGAGAGCATCTTATACTTAAGATCTCACACAAAGAGACATTTAAAAAGTAAAATCACAATTCTACCTCAGTTTAATTGTTTTCTAGCCTTTGAATAAATAAGCATTCAGAAAGTGCTGTTTGTTTGCTCTTTCAATTATTTCTGCATTTTGGATAAAACAGTTTTTATTTAGGATATAATTTCTGATTTATTTAGAAAAGATTGTTGTAGTAAAAGATGGCTGTCAGATTTATTTATATTTAATATATTCATGCACTGCCTTCCATTATTGTACATTTCAAGGAGGTTTACAATAAACTAAATACAAAATGCAAACAAATTAAAAAGCATAGAAGACCATGAAACTGTATATTTAATTTAAGTAGAATAAAAATGAGACCTGCAAGGAAAACTTTCACTGTAGAGTGCTCTTCTTTAGGATGCTTGACTGTTTATTACATTTCCTTCTACCCCTACTTTTCTAATAGCTAATAGCTCATAAGCATGCCTCTGAAACTGAGCATACTCACTCCCGCCCCCCTTAAAATTTTTTTTCTAAAAACAAAAATAAGTACTGCCCTTCAACAACCTGGTGGATTCCCCAAGCTCACTGATTAGCTTCTTTTTCTGCATAGGTAATATTAGTTTGTTTACATGAGTACTATACTCGTAGAATTTAGTTTCTTGTTGGTATGTACAAATGAATAAGATTCTACCTGCCCCATTGTATTTGCCCTACTCTCCTGAATTTCCCTTTTGTATCCCACCAAACAGAAAACCAGTCTTTCTTGGAATGTATTTCTGGGTCCTCCCTAAGTCTTCCCTCTCCCTTCTTCCCATCTACCTCCTCGGATAGCCCTGTTTGGGTTTGGATGGCACTGTTTCAGCTACATAAGCAACAGCATTTACAACTTGACTGTTGTAAACCACAAGATCCAATATAAGCTCTCTCAAGAGTTTTGGTACACCATTTTAACTCAGTGGATTTCTTGCTTGCTTTTCTCCTTCAGGTGCTTAGTTGTAATTCAGATGCAAAATGCACAATGTTTTTGAAGCCCATCAATAAATATTAATGTTAAAATTAATAAACTGTTAAACACTTGGTGGAAGAGATGTGCCTTAACAGCTCATCTATAAGCAGAGGGAAAGGGGCCAAATACAACTCCAGAGGGAACGCATTCCTGGCAGGGAGGCCTCTTCCTGATCTTGCCATTTTCTCAGAAACAGGAGTCTGATCAAGACAAACTCTTTCAATGTCCTTTAATTGAGTTCAGATGCTGTAATTTGTCTTTCATGTTTTAAACAGAATGTCCAGTTTTGTAGAGTCTCCTGAAATAGTGAAAAAACTCTCTTGGGTGGAAAACTATTGGCCTGATGATGCTTTGCTGGCAAAACCAAAAGTGACCAAATACTGTCTGATTTGTGTGAAGGACAGCTACACAGATTTCCATATTGACTCTGGTGGAGCCTCCGCCTGGTATCACATCCTAAAAGTAAGGTGCTTTATTCCTGTGAATAATGAGTCATTGCAAAGTGATCAATTTCACACTAAACTTTGGAGTTTGCAATTTTTGATGGTAGAAATAACAGAAATTTGAGAATCAGCAGATGTTGACATGCAGTGCTGATAGTGGTCTGGTTGACAGGATCATCTAGAAATTTACCCAATATAAGGAGGGGGGCAGCATGGAGAAATCACTTACATCGTTCAAATATCTAAAGCATGGCTGATTCTAATGCGCAATTATACATGTTTTGTGATGGGTCAAAAAACTGCAATTGGGGCTGAAAAGAAAGAAATAACAAAATGATAAAAAGGGAAATAAAGTTCCCTTTCGGTCTCAGTCATCTTAAAAATATATTACAAGACTTATTAGTCAAAGCCATATAGATTCACCATGAACTGTACCTAACTATTGCAGAGCAATGCAAATATAATAAAATAAGATGGTTACATGTTATTCCCTCCCTGTATCATAATTTCATTTTAGCATTATATTTTGCTTGGACAAGATAATTAATAATTTAATTTTTAATAAAACTATCTCCACCAATTCATAAATGTATTTTTTGTGTTATACTGATGGTTTTTACTATTGAATCATAAAATGTAAGTGTTGGAAGGGCATGGGATATTATCTTATTGAACCCAACGTCCAGTGCAGGAATTCACCATTACAGCATCCTTGACAAATGGCCACCCAACTTCAGTTTAAACACGTCAACCACAGCAGGGTCGATCACCTCCAGAAGCAGTTAGTTCCATTGTTGAACCACTCTTACCATTAGGAATTTTTTTTGGATGTCCAACTGAAACTATTTCCTTGTGATTTAAACTTTCTATTCCTTAGTCTGTTTTCTGGAACAACTCTGAAAATTCTGTCCTGTTTTCTACACAATGACCCTTCAGGTACTTGAAGACAGCTGTCATGTTTCTGTACAACCTAATTTCTCCAAGCTAAACTCATAGCCGACACCCCAGCTGTTCCTCATAGTGTTTTCCTTCCAACCCCTTAGTTGCTTTGTTCTGGAGATATTGTAATTTATCTTCCAGCTGCTTTTTGCTGGGTAAAAACCATTACCATAGAAGAAGCTTAAGCTACTGTTTATCATGGATAGACAACTAGAACTGATATATATCAGGGAAAACCACTGATAAGAATTTGCTTTCTATTCCTTGCAATCTGTTGCTGAAACAAAAGGGAAAGGGGATATTGGAGAAAGATCAGTCTTTTGGGGCTCCAGGTCATTCCAGTCCTTGGTTCTCTACTACAGTATGCAATTTAACAGATTACACCTGAGGGAATGTGATCCTTGACCAAAAAAAAAAAAGCAAAACTAAAAGGCATTTTAAAAACCCATGAAATCTCATCAGTCACAAACAGAGTTCAGTGGACCAAAGCAGAGAGGTGGCTTAAGAGAAAAAAATTCTAGGGCTTGGGTCCAAGTGATCAAAAAGCCTACCATCCATGATTCCATTCTTCAGATGTTGACAGGACAGAAACTGAATCTGAATTGACCTAAAACAAATTTTTTTTTTTTTGGTTTCAGGGAGAAAAAATATTTTATCTCATCAAACCAACCTCTGCAAACATCTCCCTCTATGAGCGTTGGCAGTCAGCAGCAAATCACAGTGAGATGTTTTTTGCTGATCAAGTGGATAAATGTTACAAATGCACAGTTAAACAAGGACAAACGCTCTTCATTCCATCAGGTAAGGAAGTAGTTGCAATTAAAAATGAGAGGCTTGCTTTGAACATGTTTGTTGGTTTGAATTCTGTAAGTGCAAGTCATAGAAAAGGAGAGAGAATATGAAGTTATAAAATGTACAGTTAATTTCTATAGAATGTGAATCCTTCATTGCAGCATGCCAAACTTGCTTGTATATCTGAGGAGAGACTGCATTCCAAGTAACAAATAAGTAGCATCCCCATGTTAGCTTTTAGTAATCAGATTTGGACTTTTCAGAGGGTGGATCTCTATTAGGAATAGGCATCCTCTGGCCTTCCAGACATTATTGAACTACATTTCCCAGAATCCTTCAAATTGGCCATATTTGCTCAGCTGTTAAGAATTTTAGTTCAGCAACACTGGGAGGGGTGCAGATTCCTGGACTAGATGTTAAAAAGGAAAGATCTTCATGTGTACAACAATAATGTATGGGGGGGTGGAATGGATAATTCAGTACTTAACTCTTATCCCACTTGCTGAGTCACCTTGTAAATACATCACTGGCTATTTCTCATCATTAACTCCTCAGCTGGGTGTTGAAAGCCGGAGGTAAGTCTAGCAAAGGATAAGGTAGCTAACAAAGGACGTCTACAGGAGAGAATAGAGGGGTTTTCCTTTTCTTCCAGCAGCTTTCTCTTGTCAGTTCCTCTCATCTCAGTCCAGTTTCCATAGCACAACGCTGTACTCACAGAAAGTAGTAAGAATGTTGGTGGGAAGAGGTGGAGCAAGTGTACTTAGCTCATATTTACTATGCTATTATTGGACTCTATACACTTTTAACATGCTCAAATAAGGCTGTTTTTCATCATACATAATTTCTTTTAAGTTATTAGGGGTGCTGCCCACAGATAACTAGATCTGAAAACTTATTTGTTACATTAGGCACTAAGGATCAGATGGGATAGCTACTGCATTGCAATCCGTCCTCTTGAGCTGCTTGATGTATGGCTGGGTTGGCAGTGGACCAGCTTGCCTTTCTTGGGCCTGGAATTGGGAGCAGGTTGGGACTTCATGGCTATCTTGGCAATCATGGACTTGATCCACATTATTGAGGTCACAACTCATAGTGAGGGTCATATGCTAGATCTGGTTTTTGTCTCAGGGCAGTGCAATATGATCAGTCCTTTGTTATGGTCAGATCATACCCTTAGATTTCTCTGCAACTGCTCCCTGCCACAGGGAGGGAGGACCTATTTGATTGGTCTGCTCCAGTCTCCTGATGGACCTTATTGGGTTTTAGAAGGGGGTCCTGTTGCACGATTTGACCAAGGCTGATTGTTGCTTAGAATGAGAAGG
Source organism: Liasis olivaceus (assembly GCA_030867105.1). NCBI lineage: Eukaryota > Metazoa > Chordata > Lepidosauria > Squamata > Pythonidae > Liasis > Liasis olivaceus. The sequence goes on from CM061348.1 coordinate 49,896,092, forward strand.
TGATGGCAGCTTTGGATCGGATTACACCTATATGGACTATGTGCAGATCCTGGAGGGTTCCCTGGTTTTTAGAGGAACTCCAGGAGATGATATGTCACATGACATTTAGGATTTTAGACTGGATTATAGTATTGAGATAGCATTAATTGCACTTGTTGATGACCTTTGAAAGGATGGGGATGGTGCATCCATCCTGGCCCTTCTGGATCATGATATCCTTCTAGATTAGCTTATGGGTTTGGTGTGGGTGGGACACAGTTTTATGGAAGTTCTCCTCCTTCCTTTGAGGCTGGTTCTGGTTGGCGTTGGTGGAGGAGAGAAATCAATCTGTACATAGGTCACCTGTTGGCACACTGTGAAGTATCATCAGAATGCTGCTGAAACTCAGTTGTACATCTCTGCCCCAGGCTGCTCAGTCAGTGTTCTCAAGGTTCTTTCCCAGTATCTAAAGGCACAGTCATGCCAATTGACCCTTCTCCCACCCATACCTTCTCTGCTGCAATAATTTCATGTTACATGGAAACTTTGAGGCTGAGGCCTGCTTCCAGCAAAGTTCCACTGTCTTTCTTAGCCAGGAGCTTTGGACTTAGTCTGCTCTGTCTGTCCTAAAGGCAGAAGTATTTCCCATATAGCAAGCATATACCAGTTTCCAAAATCCCCCTTAGGCAAAAGGAGTTCCCAGTGAATTGAAAATATGAACAGTGTGGTTAAATTGGTGATTGTAGTAAATGTTTAACAAAAATCTTATATGTTTCCATTTTTATTTTTTTTTTAAGGATGGATTTATGCAACATTAACACCTGTTGATTGCCTGGCCTTTGCAGGACATTTTCTACATAGCTTAAGTGTTGAAATGCAGATGAGGTGAGACAACTGCAGATAATTTTAATTGTTGTATGCCTCCCAGAGTTGCTTTGTGTGAGACGGGCAGCTATATAAATGTGACAAATAAATAAATGAATAAATAAGATGTTCTTTTTTTTTTTATAAGATGAGAGTTGGTTACAGCTTTAGGTATGTGCACTTGGCATATGGAAGTAGATTCCCAGCCCGTTCTTCCAAGCTGCTGCCCTTTCAGCTTCTTAAAAATGCTCTTGGGAGGGTAGGGGGACAGGGTCCATAATAAATGGGATATACTGTGGGTGGCTAAGTGGAAGAGTTTTTAGTGAGACCTTGCAGATTCCCTATGCATCTCAGCCTATCATGTCACAACTTATAATTTTCTTCAGCACAGTTGGAAGGTGTGTAGCACATTTAACGGGGGGGGGGGGGGGAGGGGGGATGTAAAGTAGCAACAGGTTTATTAGAACATTTTTCTTGATTTTTTTTTAAAGAAAACAAGGTTTCTGCAATATTGTTCAACAATTACTGTAACTGCAGTCTTACGGTATAATGAAAATGTTTATTTCCACTGTCCTAATCTCTGTTTGAAAATTTTCTTGTATTTGTTCACAATTAATATTCTAGTCTTCTGAATAAGTATGAGTAAATTGTTGTGTTAGGCTTCAGGAGAATAAGTGCTTTGGGCTACATTACAGTTACTAAATGAATAAGTTACATTCAGTCGGACTTAATTCTGAGGAATCATGAATAGGATTGTGGCACTCCTATGTTATAAGCCTAACACTGTATGCATTGTATAATTTTGCTATACATTTGTTCAGAGTTTGTTGTTTTTAGCTGTTCGCTTAAAATCAGCAAATGCCATGCAAGATGCTCTTTGTTTCAAATTATGCTGTATATTTCTGTGGAACTGACAATTCCAGATAAGCACATGGATATCAAAGCCATGCCAGGTGTATTCTGAGCAATGATGGTAGAAATCTTTTTTTGGGGGTGGGGAGAACACTTGAAAACTGTTTGTGATCTTTGCAACTGAAACTTTTTTTATTGTGTCTCCTAGAGCATATGAAGTTGAAAGGCGATTAAAAATTGTCAGCTTAACCCAGTTTCCCAACTTTGAAACAGCATGTTGGTACACAGGAAGACACCTGCTAGAATCATTTAAAGGTAAACAAAAGTGTTTTTCCTGTTCCTGTTCTATAAGATGATGTTATTTTCCATTAATATTTAAGCGGGCAACCATACCTACCCATTTTTTGTAATAATCTACATGCATTTTGGGGGGAAATAAACACTTCACCAATAAGGTACTAGAATTCAATCCTAAATATGTATTTATTTATTTACGTATTCATATCTCACTTTCCTCTAAGATCTCAGAGGTGTCCCAAAATTTTATTCCCATACAACAACAGTAGGAAGCAGGTTGAGACTGGTGCAGAGTTCCCCACTGATCTTTGTGGTGGATTAGATATTTCAACCTATATTTCCCTGTTTCAAGTCCAACCTCTTAACTGCAATACTACAATAGTTCTAAACTGATCTTGATCCTGAAGGTGATTTGAGTTAAATATGAACCCTTTTTGAAGAAAGGACTGGAATGGTAGCAACCTAGAAGCAAAGATTAACAGGTGAATCCTCTGTATATTTGCCTAATTGCCTTTTAATATTATCACTATATCTTATGGTAACAAATGTCATAATTTCACCAATTGGGTGAATTTTATCAAGGGTGGGAAATTTGTGTTAGGGTGGGGTTCACAGTTTGTTCTTCTAATCAACTGTGGTTCTGTCACTGGAATGATGACGAGATTATCAGAAGTGGGAATACCATTTTTTTCCACACATTTTTTTCCTTTAGGGCTTTCTTAAGGGTTATAATGACAGCCATCATGGAGGCAAACATCCCCCATTTCTGCCCTCCCACTCCCTTTCCCAAATGGCTAAAAATTGTGTCTCCAACATTTGGGGCACACTGGGTGAATTTCACCAAGTCTGTTTGAGGAAACTTAAGAAAAGCAAGTGGGTGGCCTGTTGGAGGTTTCCAGCTCATATTCACACCTTTACTTTGGAAGAAAATATTGTGTCACCCCAATCTAGTGTTTTGCTGTCCTATTTTGCCAGTGAACTGGGTAGGCTACAAATTGAGTACTGGACTAGCTTGCAGGATACTTGTTGGCCACTCCTGCACTAGAAAGATTGTTACTTGGTCTCCACCCCAAGCTTTTGGCCATAGTTTTCTGAAGATAACTTTTTAACATCAGCTTCCCAAAGGTCTTACCTCTGTAACCTGCCTAATTTCCCCTCCATAAATTCATCCTATTTGTCCCTTTATTCTTGGTTATTGCCTTCTTGGAACTATTCTTTACTTTGGTTACATGCTTTTCATCTTCTTATGATTTTTTTCTTTAAAGTACAATATTGAAAGTCTTCATCCTTTCTTAACGGTTGTATCAACATAAATTCATATATTGGTTGCATTTGCCCAAAATGCTAAACATTGGACTTTGGTAGGCAAAGAGGTTAGGAAAAACTGGATTTAGGTCTATATGGCAATCTTTCCTAACTTGTCTGTTGATACACTTTTGAGATGTTTGCATGTGAACAGATAATAATGAATCAACAGGTGAGAACTCACAGAGTGGAAATGAATGTTTTGGTTAAATGCTTTACTTTTAAAACTATGAAAGTCCAGTACTAAGCATGAGAAGCCCAATTGAGTGATGACTTTCTCAAAATCTACAACTTCCCAGTAGGGAAACACAGTGAGTTGGGGGAGACTGAAGTGGGATCTCAGATTGGTGAAGTAGATAGAGGAAGTTTGCATGAACCAGATGTTGTTCATGCAAATTTCTTTTGCCCTATTTCTAGGCAGGGACCTAGAAAGGGAGCAACAATGAACAGAGGAAGTGGGAATGTTCTCTCTACTAATGCAGTTCTATGTCTTTTAATACCAGCATCCCCATTTTGGTCAGCACAGATTTTATCAGTTAGAATATTGTCATTAAGTCTAACATTTGTAGTCAAGCCGAATGTAGCTAAGCAAAATACAAATGGAAGGAAGTTCAGACTCAGATTCAAAACTAATCTTCAAGCTTTGGAGCTACTGATTTATGGCCTTAGATGTTCAACTCACAAGCTTTTTGACAGCCCACTTACTATCCTACATATATGATTTTTAAAATCTACATCAAGAGAGAATTGGTCACATTCATTGAATGGAATTCTTTTTTTCCTTCTGTTAAGGACTGCACAAAGCTGGAAAGCAGCCTCCTTCTCATTTAGTCCAGGGAGCAAAAATTCTAAACGGTGCTTTCAGGTCTTGGACTAAAAAGCAGGTAGGGATCTTTCTGCTGTATAAGTTTGGATGGCAATTCAGAAAAAAAAGGAAATGAACAACTTTCTAGGTAACAGAAATTACTTTCTATAAGAGCAGAAGAATTTTGCATCCTGATTTACATTGTCACTCAGATGTACTGAAAGAAATACTTGTGTCATAGCACTGAAGATAATGGTTAGGGAACCCATATGAAATTCTGGGAGGGGGACCTGGCAGAAGGAAGGGCAGGAAAGTGTGGGAGATGGCATGGAGGATTTTGGGGGAAAGGAAACATAAAAAATGTGACTTTCTTTCCATAAGAGTCTCTAGACCTTTTCCATATGCAGGATCTTGCTGTGAATGGAGGAATGCCTGTTCATAATTCTAAACTACTAATTTTTGTCTTGTTTGAATTACTCCATAAAGTTAGTCCTGCATGATTTTAAATAAAGTAACCTTATAAGAGCTCTTGACACATTTTTAACCTTTTGTATTTTGCTTTATTCAATTCAAGGCTTTAGTGGACCATGAAGATGAACTCCCAGAAAATTTTAAGCCAGCACAGCTAATTAAGGACCTTGCCAAAGAAATAAGATTAAGTGAAGTAAGTATCCCTTATTGAATAAAGTATCTCATGCATTTTCCCATAAAGTACCAGAAAAGGTTCTGCTTATTTCTAAGAAATGATTTCCTGATCTCTGTATGATCAGTTGAACTCCTTTTCCTGAAATATACAACAGTCACTGTTTGTAGTTTAATGTGAAAGAAAGTCTTATTCATTTTAGGCCACATACCTATGATTTATGTTTTTAAATGTAACAAGTGTATTTCATTACAGTTGGCTTTATCTAATACACCTATATATAGCCTCTGTTGGATACCTGTCTTCTTTTATCTGCAAATAAAGCTTCTCTTAAATTTATTTTCCACGCTGAGTTTGGACTCTGTTTGGCAGCTTATTAGGGCAATAAAGAATAAGTGCTGGTGAAGGAAAGGTTTTCCAAGAGGTAAGGGAGCTCCAGGTCCAAGAGATGCTTTGTCATCTTTGATAGTGCAGCCCTGCAGGTAGCTTTCAGATGAAGCTGTTACTGTAAAGGATGGCAGCCACTGAAATCATCTGAGTGAGTTACTCTTAATCAGACCCATCCAAGCCCAGCCTAGCCAGATTCTTCTCTACAATGACCAGCTACAGTGTACCTGTGCAAAGCCCCCAAGGAACTCAGCTCATAATCTGTATTTTTATTTTTTTTCCCCTTCAGTATTTGTTTTATTGAACACATAAAGAAGATTCATGGACAAACAAGAAAAAGAAATAGGAAAAAGGAGTAAAATAATAAAATGCAAATAAATAAGCAAGGGATTTACAAATGTCATGGAGGTTTTAGTTTTCAGACATATCATTAATTAATTAGGGGTAACTGAACATGTCTGTTAAGCTCTAAACAAAGCATGAATTTCAGTAACCATGATCAAAACAGTATAAATCAAGTGAAATTGTAAACCACAATAAATTCTATCCATATTGCTAAAAGTCTGTGGTATTTGAAAATCTGGTAAAACTGAAGTATAGACTCCAAGCATAGAGAAACCCAAAGTTTGGATGTGGTACAAATCCACATGTTAAATAGTAGTCTAGAAATGGTTTCAACTTTGAATTAAGTTCTATATCAGATTTAAGTTATGAAGTTATTCTGGTCATTGAAACACGCCTCACAACTTGGTTAGCTATTCATCCATGTAGGGATCATATGACTTTTCCAATAAAAAGCCTATAATATCCTTGTAATAGTTAGCATGTGCAAAGCTAATTCAGCATACTTTGAGGGAATATATGATTCAGTACAGTTTAATAAAAAAAAATCTCAGGTCAAAATGGGAATTCAACTTTTAAGATTCGTTGAAAGCCCACAAGCAACTCTTGAAGAACACTGCTTCTGTTACCAGATGTTGATATTAATAGATATTAATACCAGAAAGTTGTCTAATTCTATAGTTCAGCTGTGCACCGTAAGCATTTGTACTTCCTTTTATTGTTCACTAATCTCCTATCATTGAATTTTACCCAAGTTGTACTATGAGCACTTGTTTCTTGCTGAGGGCAGGGAATTAAGGCAAGAAAAAGTAAGCAATTGGCCTTTTATGGGTTTTGCACACAGTATGAATTTTGATGACTATTAAAATGGCAGCATAAGTAGAAAATAATTTCATTTTAATTAATCATACACTGTTAATGTTTATTGTTCTTTTAATGACCATTTTACCTTGGGAGGAAAATGAAATTCTCTTTTGTATCTCTCTTACAAATTAATTTGAATTGTATTCTTTTTAAACTGATTAGCATTTTAAATAAGGGTCTGTCTTCATTCTTTTAATAAAAGAATGGAAGAAATTAGGATTTTTGAAAACAAAAATGAATAATAGAAAAATCAATTTAACAACTCTCTATATTTAAAATGATAATTAGGTGATAATATTTTCCTAATAAAAACATTTCTGAAGTAGTGTATGACTGCCTAAACACTTCTGCACAATATTTAAGTGGGGCTTAAGTCGGACTTTTTCAGTTTTATATTTTGCTATAGAGTCTATAGAAACTATACAACATACAAGAGAAAATAAAGGCAACCTGCCACATTAATGCTCAGAACCAAAATATGCAACATTTTATTTTTATAACTACTGGTGTATAAGGGAGATTTTTTTCTGAAAGACATACCAAAATAGCATTGCTTTAGTGCAATATTACATGTAACAAAATAAAAACAATGTATGATACAAATTTCAAACTGAAATAGTAAGGACAGATTAGTTCTTCCCGAGACCAGATTCTTTATTTTCCAGTTAGTAGCCTGTTATAACTATCTCCATAAAACATGCTTGACGATTGCCTGTTTGGGAAGTAGCTAATTTAGATGGATGGTAGGAATTGTGTTACCATGGACATGGACTGACCATATCATTTGGGTTCAGTATTGATCCTCAGTCCCATCCTGAAATAACAATTTAGGAATAAACTATAGGAAAGTGATCATAGAATGGGTTATATCCTCAGTTTTCTATAGTTGTCGTAAGTGGAGCAAGATAGGATAAAACTATGATGGAGAAGCAACTCTGGCTTGTTCTCTGAATACTGTCAGTCTTCAGTAGAACCCTTTTTGGAAATCTTTGGGAAAATTCTGAAAATAACATTGAAGACTGCCTATTTTGTAGCAGTGAAAATATGAAACTTGGGTCTGACAATATGCTTATGTTCTCTTCTCCTGAAGAATGCTTTGAAAGTCAACAAACCTGAAGTGGGTGCTAATGTGAATGTTGAGGAAATCAGTCCTGTGGAGAAAGAAGAAATACCGTCACCTGCACCACAAACGCCGCCACCACCTCCTCCACCACCGTCGCCGCCTCCACCACCTCCACCACCACCAGCTGAAAAAGTCCCCAAGAAAAAGACTCCCAAAGCAATAAAAGCACCGAAACCCACCAAACTATCTAAACCTCCCAAGCCCCCTAAGCCTCCCAAGCCCCCCAAGCCCCCCAAACCTCCCAAAGCCCCAAAAGTAAAGGGGGAAGGGAAGAAAAAAGGCAAAAAGGTTAAAGAACCACCTCCACCTGCCATTCCAAATTTAGACCTTCTTGAGGCCCACACAAAAGAGGCCCTAACAAAGATTGAAACACCAAAGAAGGGAAAGGTGAGCAGAGTTAATGTTCAGTAATAATTTGGGGCCAGAGATCTCTTCCAAGACTCTCTCCTGCTTTAGCTCATGGGGTTATGTGAGCTTCCAGCCTCTTGGTATCCAAGCATAATTTACAAACATGATCTTCCAAAACTGATACACCCTTCCTAGTCCATAGCCTTCCCCTTCTGTTGCCCTGACTTTGTGTGCGCTCCCTTTATGAAATTAGTTGCGGTGACACTGCCAGTTTTCTGTCTGTGGGTTTTACTGGTTTGTTGGTTTGTTTTGCAGTATAATCAGTGGATGTTCACACTAGAGTGAGAGTCTAATGTGGAAGGTTTAGTGCCTTAACCAATGTCATTGGCAATATGAAGAATTTCTAGGAGCTAATGACATTTTGTTTGATTATTCCACATGCTGGAGATCTCTATGGATTGCACAAGTTGTGAGAATTGATTCATAATATGCCAAATAGTACATCAGACAAGCAGATTGACACATTTTCCTTATTATCTGCACTGTGGAGTGCTTTTAAAATAAAGAAAAATAATTTTCTGTTTGATGACATTTGATGTTTTAACCATCAATGTCAAATGATTTCTAGGCATATCTTAGCTCCTGTTACGCTGAAAATTCACACTGACCAAATTGACATATGGGAATTAGCAGGAGAGAGACATATTTTGTTGTCTTTGCATCTGAAATAATCTGTCAATCTCTTTATTACTTTTAACTAGGTTGCCAAGAATGCTTTGAATACCCCTAATAAAGAACCCGTTGATAAACAAAATGAAGTGGAAAAGTTTGAGGTTCGGGAGCAGAATAAATCCAAAACAGAAGCAAAATGGAAATATAAGGTATACCCTCTCATATCTTGGGCTTCAATAAACATTTCAGGAAGGACCATGGTTATCTTTAGTGTTCATTGCTAAATATTTTAGCACAAAGAAGAAGGACTAGAGCTTGGAGAAATGTTCTCTGAAACTTCTGCTGACTTTTTGCTTTTTTGCTCATTTGTTTTGCTGTTTAGACCAGTTTTGCTGCTCCAGTGAACTGTTTCTTTAACTTTTTTATTTTAATTTAATGTTTTCAGTTACAGGGTTTTGGTTTTTTCTTTGTTGAGTATTCAGAAAGGATTATCACAAAACTAGTTCAGAGTGAGGACAACATTTCATGCATATCATTAGCTCTTTTGACCTCTTCCTTTCTGGAAAATTGCCAGAGGCCCAGCTTGGTTTTTGTTTCTCTGTCTGGGTTTTTTGGGGGGTTGCAATAGGCAAAATGCCTGCCCCCCAAAGGAATTTGCCAGTTTCAACTCAGCAATAGTAAATTATTTTATTTATTGATGATTGTTCTTTGCTTTGGGGGGGATTGTATTAGAAAAATGTTTGCAAAAAGCATTTTTCCAGTTTCAATTCAACCACAGTCAACTATTTATTTATTTATTGTTTGACTTATATGCCACCCATTTGTTAACAAACAATATTTAAAGACAGTTTGCAATTGATGCAGCATGTGAAACACAGTAAGTAAAAAGATAATTGATTAAATCATTAATAATGAAATCAATTAGCCCAAGAAATTATTTGGAGTTAAGAATCACAAAGTATGTATGACTGAGAAACATAATAATGGATACTAATTAATACACTATTTGCAAGAATATCTCCTTAGCATAGTTCTACTTCTGCTAGTGTGACGGAAGAGAGGCATGTTTTGCTAGCACTCTTTTTCCAAATAGTTTTGAAGCACTCAGTGTAGTAGTGACGGGGAGGTTTGAAGGAGGCTTTGCAGTGAGGCAGGAAAATAAGTGAAAAATGCTTCTCTGCCTTCAGCAATATTGTGCACTGGATTTCCTTTTGTGGATGAAAACTATTCTCACAAGAGATCCCAGGATTCAACTTACTGTGCAATTAGTATAATCACTTGACAAATGTACAATCCCATTTGTATCATATGCAGATGTATTTTTAATTGATCCTATAGATGCACATTCATTTCACAATTTATGGAATAGTTTTCATCAACACATCAGTGGCATAAGGCTAGTGTGCAATTCCATCCTGTCTCTTGTGCCGTGTCCCATCATAAATCTCACTGAAGTCTAATTCACATTTTCACATCCGTGCATAGCAAGATGTGAGCTGTTTTGCATGATTCAGTCCCACATGGCTGTGAAATCGGATGGCCCATCGGATTCTGTTGCTGGAAATTTAAGATATAGCACATTTTTTAACCAATGCCTCGTGTCCTTAAATACATTCTAGTGAAATGGTAATTGTTTTCCATCACCCCTAATTTCTTTCTGTTTTCCTCTTAGTTTTATCACATAAAATTGACCTCAGTGTTTTAGTTTGCAGTTAAAACTCCATGCTGGTTTTAAAGCTCCAAGGAACGATGTTGTTTTACAGCAGCCAACTATAAGGACTGTTTCAGTACCCTTGTTGCTGTGCTATTGGACTATTTAGGGTTTTCCTGAGCAGCCATATTACCAAATAAGTCAACATATGTATTTTCACTTTGTAACAGATTATATGACTCAGAACAGTTCTTATGGGAGCAAAGCTGGGATGTACACTGTGCTATTTATATTCCATTTATTTTATGCAGCAACAAATACTCTTACAGCTAAAATAATAATTGTTGCCCTCTAATTTTCAGAACAGTAAACCTGATTCATTACTGAAAATGGAAGAGGAGCACAAACTGGAGAAGACACCGCTATCAGGAAATAAAGACAATAAATTTATGTTTTCCTTCTCCAACAAAAAAATACTGGGGTAGGTGAACACTGACCAATAAAACCAGTACTTGTTCTGTTGATTTTTGGGAGCCTGCCGAATTTCAAAATTTACTTGATATGTCCAATATTATTCCCAGTTGAACCTAGGTGTAAGTAGACATGCCCAACATATTTGTACTTAAGGTAACCTAATGAAAAGGAAGAAAGAGGAAGATGGATATAAAATGTTATCTTTGCTGTACTTAACTTAAAGAAGAACTCTTGTATGAAAACATGACCCAGACTTAAGCATAGATTTGTACCACTGTTAATATTGTAGGTTTGTTTCTCAGAAATTAGATAGAGGAAGCTTGATAGTGCAATTGGCAACTTCAAAACAGGTATTACTAAGCAAAAGTTCTAGAGAATTCAGGGGTGACTGTTTCCAGCATATTCGAGTCTAGATGCAGAACTCCAGAAATGACTCGATTCCACCTACGTGACTTCAGAAGTTGCCCAACTTGATTCAGTGATAGGAAGGAAGGAAGGAAGGAAGGAAGGAAGGAAGGAAGGAAGGAAGGAAGGAAGGAAGGAGGGAAGGAGGGAAGGAAGGAGGGAAGGAAGTTGGTTGGTTGGTTGGTTTTGTTTTCCCATAGTCCCATAGCATGGGGGAAACAGAAACAAATAAAAGATCTGTGGCCTCATTCCTCACATTTAGAAAGGGAGGGAAGAACTGGATCTTTCAAAAAGCATTCAGGGTCTGAGGTATTAGAAATGGGAGGTACCTGCAATATGTGACACTGTTCTGATGATATTTGATGCTATCTTTCAAGATGATCATAGGATGAATTGTTATTTCAATAATACAGGGTATTTTAATGGTATGATTTATTTCTATTAAGAGTAATGGATATGTATTATTTATATTGTACTGTTTTTGTTGGTTATGAGCTGCTTAGAGTCATAATGACTTTAAAAAGCATGTGTAATAAAGGACTACATAAACAAAGGAACAACTATAGGCTTTTTGGTTTCTAACTAGAAAGGAGTGATGTATCCAGAAATGCTGCATCTCTATGAAGAGATAAAAGTGCTAGGAATTTCAGAATTATACTCTTATTAAAATCTGACTCTTTAAAAAACTCAATAAATATTTCATGTTGAGACAAAATGTGATAAAATTGTAAGCATAGTAGGCAAAGTGAAGAGCTGATAGTTGACTGGCCAATCTTCTAAAGATAAACCTTTAAAATAAAGATGGTAGCTTGCAGCATCAGACTTGATGGTGCAGTCTTCATATCCTGGTGGTTTCTTTTCTCACACTGGAGAAGGTGGGGAGGCCCAGACATCATGCCTGTACTAGAAGATTGGCATGATCCAGAGTCAGGCATGATTGATTCAAAGTTTGGATAAAGATCTTCCTTTTGCAGAAGGAGAGGGTTCTCTTTATGGTTCCAATTCTGAAGTGGAGGAACCTTGTCCTTCATTAGGAGTTGGGGGAAGGAACGGTCCTAGCTGTGCCTGATGAGAAGGGGGGGGGGGTTGGATCAAGAACTGCTTCAAGAATATTTCAATTTGGGAATCCACAGATGCTATTGCATGATGTTGTAGGTGCTGACTTACTATTAACAACATCTTTCATCTGTCCTTCTTGCCTAGTCATTTGATTGTATTGGAGTGGGCAGCCATAATAAATTTAATAAGTTTTTCCTTTCCTATTTTTTTCTGACTTCAGTGTCCCTTCACCCTTTTGATTTATACTTTGGGGATAGCATAGAAAGGAATATAGAAGTCATAATGGATGCTACTTATCTGTAACCATAAACATGTAATCTCATGTTGGTACAATCTCATGCCACAATCCCTCCCCCTCAATTTTTAACAATCTTAAACATCTGCAACTGCTTTAATCAATGTTATCACTATCATTAATAACATTTTGTTACATTCAGCCTAACCTGAAAATAATTATTTCATGCTGTGTCTTGACAACTAAGATAAATGAACTCATTTTTTGCTACCTTTGTTCAGAATTTTCTTGAGAAGCAAGAAAATCTGTTTTAGTGATACTAATGATACTGTTCAGTTGACAAAGACTAAATTCAATAGTATTAGTAGATATTAATAACAGAACATTTGGTTGATAGCATCTTTCATTTTTTCATATAATTTTTTTCTGTATAAATGGGTATGTCTGTAGAATGCTTATGAACTACTTATTTCAGAGTTTTTATACATGATTATATTGTAAACCAGATGGTGCTGCATTTGAATTTAATAGAGTTCATTTTTTTCTAACTTTTAAGTTAGAAAATAGAGTTAATAGAGGTTGGTCGGTTCCTAGCAGATGAACACATAGTCTATCAGATGAGTTTTAAAATAAACTACATAATATTAACAACAGTCTGTATTAGAATAGACTAGTACAGTCATATATTGATACTTACATTTAACTCAATTCACTTAGCAGAAAGCTAAATTCCATATGTTCACATAAAAGAATAAAATTTATTCTTAATTATTTTTTGAATCTCTGGTAAAAGATTCTCAATCTTTTTTTGATGCTTGTATTTAAACAGGTCACGTAATAGATTTGATATAGACCTATTATATTGACCAAACTATAGACAAGGAGAAAATATGTGCCACATCTTGATTTTCCTCAGTATGATACATCAGAAAGCCCTACTGTGTGTGCCCACTTGGGCAACTCACATTCGTTCTAAAGGGGGTTGTGCAGGATAACTTTTCAAGTGATTGTTTTCTAAGCATATCTGCTGATGACTCAGATGCATAGGGCTTCAAGCTTCATACAGCAAGAAAAGGAAATTATTATCACAAGTTGATTGTTACCACGACTTAACATACTTTCGTTGAAATCAAATTCACTGTCATTGTTTGTAGGACATACGCTTCTAGAGCATGTTGCTATTATTGTTATCACCATCCCAAATCAGTCCACTGCAGGATTAGGCCTCTTTGTTAAAGGTAATTGTCAGGATTAGCCCAGGAAACTCCAGGAGACAGTACAGATTCAATTCAGCAAGGTTTATTGGCTTCAGTCCCGTTACAGAATCTTCTCAGAGTGAAAGCAATTCCCAGAGTCACCCGACAAACATCCTGCATTCCTCAGGGAGGTGCCAGTCTCATCCTCTTATCTCTACCTCTCTGTTCTGGGGATAAGAGAATGCGCTTAACTCTTTCCGCTCTAGCTCTCACAGTAATGGACCATAATTTGCCGCACTGATCCAGGCACAGCATGTACACAAAGGAATCCATGAAATTTATTTTGGATTGCAGTCATGTGCATGAACAGATAAAACCTGTAGCTTAGCAAATGAATTGAAAAAGGAAAATGAAGTAAGCAGAATAAGTAATGTCTCATTTATGGCATCATTTTTAATAATAAACTTGAAATTGTATATTTTTATAATGAGAATACAGTTTTACAATCTGTATTTCTATTATCTTCTCCTTAATTGTAATTCTCCTGTAAAAAGTAATATCTCACTTCCTTAGTAAAGGTTATATATTAACCACGTAACGTGCATGTGTGTGTGTGAGAGAGAGAGCCAGAGCTAGCGTGGTGTAGTGGTTAAGGTGCTGGACTAGGAGTAGGGAGATCCACATTCTAGTTGTCCCTTGTGAACAGAAGCTGGTTGGGTGACTTTGGGCTGGTCAGTCTCTCTCTGCTTTATACTGGGAAGTCAAAAACATCTATCAGTCTGCACTGGACCAGGGTGGTAGATTACCATCTGTAATCTTTAGTGATGATTCATTCTGCAGTGGATTGATCTGGGATGATGATGATGATGGTGGTGGTGGTGGTGGTGATAGTGATGGAGGAGGAGGAGGAGACTTATTATTATTGTTATTATTATTATCATCATCATCATCATCATCATCATCATCATCATCATCATTATCATTATCATTTAGATACCTAGTTGATTAAAAATCCACAGAAGGATTGTGTTTTTGGTATCTTGTACCATATATCTTGCTGGCTACTTTCCAATAATATTACAAATAAAATGCACTGTTTCTCTACATATATACATTTGTGGATTCTAAATATCTGCTATTTATTCTAGGCCAAAATGGCTGTAATGTGATGAAATTTCTTATTTAAAACTTGTTCCAGTATTGCTCTTCCTGATTTAATTTCCTTTATCTTAATAGATCAAAAGGAATGAAAACTCAGCTGAATCCTGGTATATTTGGGTCACAGCAAAATTTCAAAGAAGATAAAGCAAAACCTGTGAAAGATGAATATGAATATGTCTCAGATGATGGAGAACTGAAGATAGATGAATTTCCAATTAGAAGGAAGAAAAACACTACAAAAAGAGATTTGTCATGTAAGACTGTTTCTACTCTTGTGTAAGCAAAGCAAAAACAACAACAACAACAAAAAGAGTGCTGAGGATATTTTTCTATTCAAAGTAATGACTAAGGAATTCTGTGTGTGGCCTTCAGAGTTGCCAAAAGAGGGTTGTCTTAAGCAGATGTCAAGGCACTGACTACTGCAGGTGTGGGTATAACTGTTTGGAGAGTGTCATTTTTTCCAGCTTTGTTTAATCTGTTTGCAGATTGGTTACATATTGTGGTGATTCAGTATATGTGATGAAGACCTTTTAGCTAATAGTGCATGTGCAGAAATGAATTATTACCAATGTAGCTGGAAATACATTTTAAAAATAAAATGGATTGGCTACATGCTGGTTTTACATTTGAAATATAAAATCTATATTTCAATTTCTTTCTAGTTTTATCAGATAAAAAAGAGACCACACAGCACACTCCAGTTAAGAAGCCAAAAGTGGAATCAGTATTATACAAGGTATTCTGTCAGTTTGTAATTGCTCTCATCCCTAATAGGATTTGTGCCGCTTAAACAAAATTATAGACATACATTGTATATTGATTGCTTTTATACACTGACAAGAAAGGTATTTTCTTCTTATAGCAATGCACATTTCTTTCCTAGAAGACCTTAACATCCATTTATGTGCTTACAGGGGCTTCCATTGAAGTGAAGGGACTTTTCTTTCCTTTACCTTTCATTCCTTGCAATCTTCTTCAGTTGTTCTTCAGTCCTCTGGAATGGATTTGGAGGGTACATGCTGAAGGAAAAATCCATTTCAAGTGTCCTTTCCAGCTGGACACAACACTATATTTATCACTTGGTTACACAGAAAGAAACTTCCCCAGAAGGGTTGAGGAAGTTTTCTCCTGAAACCCTGGATATCTATTGCTAGTCAAATATTAATTATGTTATGCTAGTTGGATGAATGATTTGACTGGCTTATGGAAATGGCTTAAGTCTGGAATCTAGTGCCCCTCTAGTGGCCTTCAGCTCTTATAAGAGTTTTATTTTTCTCCTCTCCCTGGTGCAATCCTTTGCTCATTAATAATAATTAATAATTCTGTGGGTTAGAGAATCCTTAAGAATTGGATTTGAGGATATAGAGACAAACAAGAATTGTCTTTCTCCTGGTACATCAATAGAATCCAATAGAATCATTTGGACTCTATCTAGATTATTAAAAGTAGTGTTTATTTTGCAAAATCATTTTTATAATGATATCTGTCAAATAACTGCTAAGTGGACATGTATTGGGTTTTAGTACCGATTAGCATAATTTTGAGGGGACGCGGTAGCGCAGCGGCTTAATGACCCTGAAAGTTGCCAGCCAGAAATGGCTGACACTTCGGCGGTTCGAGTCCAGCCTTTTGCGTTAACAGGGTGAGCTCCTGTTCCCCCCCCCCCCAGCTCCTGTCAACCCAACAGGTCGAAAACTCACGTGAGTAGATAAATGGGTACTCTCACTCCGGTGGGAGGAAAAATGCTGGCAGCGCCTTGCACAGAGAGACGGGACCAGTTGCTGGTAAGTTCGCCCGAAAAAAGGGTGCGAAGCAACGGAAATCCCGCCTCCTGCGCTTGCCAGCTGGGCTATGCTCTAGGAAGGAGGCTCTGGCAAACCACTTCTGAAAAACAATTGCCTTGAAAACTGCAAGGACTCGTCCAAGCATGAAAAATGCAAGGACTCGTCCAGGCAATCACTGCAGGGTCAGTAATGACTGAGCGCAGACAAAAAAAAAAAAAAAAAGCATAATTTTTACTTTTTTTTAAAATTTATTTATTTAGCAGCTTTACATAGCCACCCATCTCACAGAACATGACTCTAGGTGGTATACAACCACAGTGACAATTAAAACTATATAACACCAAAACACTAAACATTAAAGTACAAATTTAAATTTAAAAAATAGAAAAAACAAGATTGTGGGAGAATACCAATCAATTCATATAATGCAACCACCTTGCAGGCTCTCCATGGGATTCCCAAGGTTGTGGAAAAACCACATTTTAAGGGCTTTCCAGAAGGCTAACAGGGATGGGGCTAATCTCACTTCAGGGGGAATGATGTTCCAGAGGGCAAAGGCCACAGTGGAGAAGGCATGTCTTCTGGATCTCATCAGATGGAACTCGTTAGTAGACAGGACCCTCAGCATACCCTTCCTGCTGGACCTGATGGGACATGTGGTTATAATTGGGAAGAGGTGGTCCCTCAGATAACCTGATCCCATGCCATGTAGAGCTTTAAAGATCAAAACCAGCACTTTGAATTGCACCCGGAAGCAGGCTGGCAGCCAATGCAGCTCGCAGAGCAGAGGTGTGACGTGCACCATCCTGGGGGCACACATAACTGTCCACACAGCCACACTCTACACCAGCTGAAGCTTCTGGATGCTCTTCAAGAGCAGCCCCATGTAGAGCATGTTACAGTAATCCATTCTAGAGGTGACCAAGGCATGAGTGACTATGAGTTATACTCTTTTTCTTTGACTTTTGCAGAGTGATGACTCCTCTGATGAAGATTCTCTTCACATTGATACAGAGGCCAAGCCAGGGCGCAATTCTAAAGCGAAGAAAGAGACTGGAAGTTCAGCAGGCATTCTAGATCTTTTGCAGGCAAGCAAGGAAGTTGGGGGTTTAGAGTACAACAGCAACAGGTAGGCATAAGGGAGGTTTGACCTCTAAATAATACGTGTTTATAATATTTATTTATTTATTTGGTTTATTTAGCCACCCATCTCACACAAGTGACTCTGAATAGCTTACAAAGGTTAAAACACAGAAAACCCACCACATGTAATCCCTCAGTGCCCAAGAATAAACAAAAAACACATCAATAACAACAGACCCAAATGCCTGGAGAAAAAGCCAGGTCTTCAGTGCCTCGTGAAAGTCTAGCAGGGTTGGGGTCAAATCTCTGGGGGGATGCTGTTCCACAAGGGAGGCGCTGCCACTGAGAAGACATGATTCTAAGGTCCAACAAGATGGCATTGTTTGATACAAAGGACCTGGAGCATGTCCTCTCTTCTAAATCTGATGGGACAAGCATATATAGACATTAGCCATGCTATTCCATAATAAATAGATATCCCTTTGAGTCAATTTTTATTTTTGTTGTTGCTAGCATTTTTTGTCTCATGCCTATAGGCAGGCAATTGCAGAATGCGTTTGCAATACAGTTAAGAAACTAGAATGCATCCTATTAAAAGTGCTGAAAATCTACCACAAAAATCCTATTATATTTTAAATAGTCTAATTAAGAGAATATAAGAATCACTTAATTTATATAGCAAAATATATTTTATTCATTTGCTCATTCTCCTAATTATTGCTTCTTTGGAAGGATGCACTAGACAAAGTTAGCTTGAAAAGCCCAAGAAAAAAAAGCAGAGAAATCTGTTTTTTAAAGGAGTTGCTGACAGGCGCAACATGCATCTATATGTACTCTAAACCACCTTTTCCTGTCCAAACTGAGATCACTGCACAACCTATTGTTTCACATTTAAACTGCAGGCTATGGTGGTCCATTTTCCTGGACCATTTGCAGTTCTGGATATGAAGTTTGCAAAGAACTTACAGGACACTTGTCCTTGTACTGAAATCAGAATCATTTTAATAATTTCCCAAAGCAGCATAACTTTTCTGCCTGTATATACCCTTTATATCCAAAAATGATGGAGAATTTTGTGGCATCTTAAAGATTAGCAAATGTATTATGGCAGAAACGTTCCTGAGATACCTCCATTTCACTAGTGCATTGAAGGCTGCTCAAGGCAACCTTTAATGACAATTCTTTAATGAAGAATTAGAATCCATTACTTCTGAATTACATTTCACATAATGTATTTTAGTGATTAAAGAAGAACACTTTGGGTAGATATATAGATTTAACCAATGTTGGTAGATTCTGTTTTACAACACATCATATACAATCCCTAAAAGCCTTAACCCTCCAGAACCTAGTCAAAGACTGCCACCACATTATAATTATTTAATGAGTAGTGGGGGAAATGATTAAATATGTAAGAGTAATTATATGGATTACATTTAATATAATTTAAGTTGTATTAAAATCCAGTATAATCAAATTTGGGAAGATCATCTGATCTTGTCTACTTTTTGGGGATCACCCTCAATATCCCACCAAAGAGCAAGTGCATATCTTAGCTCCCCCACTCCTCAGCCTAGGTTGTGTATCTTTGCTCAAGGCTAGGCACTGCTCTAGTTCCAGTATTTGTAGCTTAACTATCTGGTGCATGCAAACATTGGTAATCCATTGAATTGATGATCTCTGATTTGTTGGGAGAATTAATCTAATAGTTTTTTTTTTACAAAAGGGACACTTTGCTAAGCTGCATATTTATCTCACAATTAATTTCAAAGTAGATCATTATACAATTGCTTCAAACAAAGAATTAGGAATAAATGAAATCCCTGAAGAACTCAAGGTATAAACCATCTCTGTACTTTATTGAGAAGCACTTCTAAATCAATCTGGAGCTGATCAAGCAAAACTGGACAGATATTATTAAATCTAGGTTTGAGACATTTCTGGACAAAATACCCTTCCATTGTGGGAAGAATCCTTTGCATTGCACAAGTGTCTGGTGGCTGAGTTTTGCTGCACTGTAGCATCTCACAATGTATTGGAGTAACCCTATTCTGGAGCAATTTAGAAAGCTAATATAGTGGTTGATCTGGCTGCTCAGTACTGATCATTGACTAGATGCAGTTTGTCTGTCTATATCATTATCAGTATCTATATAAATATTAACCTTCTGGGATAAATGAAATCACAAGCAGTTACACAAAGATGCAGGTATTGATACTGGTTTCATAGCTAGAGAGATGCTAGATCTCTCTGTAGAAAGCAAGATGTTGGAACTGAATTTGGAGAACTTCCAGTCAGGCACAAATTTTGGGACCCGTGTTGTAGAAATAATACATCAAGGTACAGAGTAATGGTTTGTCAATGTTTTTTTCCCCCAATAAGGTTTCTAATACTTACTTTTTAACACAACCATGTTGTCTTTCTGAATTATTAGTAGTGGATTCTTGATACAGCAGAAATGGAAAAACAAATGGACTGTATCTGGATAAAATAACCTGGAATAGCCTTTTATGCGTCACTTTTGGAGAAATAGCTATCATTTGTAATGCACTGGAATTTATATTATAGTTATATACTCTTTATAGAGAAATATTTTTGTAATTTTATATAGAACTTTAAAAAAATCTACATATGAGGCATAAACTGAACAGTTAAGGTTTGCTTATTCAAGGTAAAAGTGGCAGAATGACAGAACTAATCATAGTTTTGATACATAACAGGTAAAATTAGCTATGAGTATTTTTTTTTTTACTGTATAAGCTGCATTTTGTATAATTATCCCCTCTAGATACCATTTTAAATTTAATTAATACTAATGAACAAAAGAAAAATACAACAGGATAATATACAAAAGCATTAAATGATCAACACAAACTCACATTGATAAACATGACAATAAAAAAGAGAAAGAAGTGGGGGGGGGGTAGGCCTGGAAATTATGTTATAAACAGAACAACTCCAAAAACGTTGACCAAATTGCTCAAAATTCTTCTTCCTTGTACATGGCTGAAAAAAAGATTCATTCAAATGTTGACTGTCAACACATATCATACATACGTTTTAAAGGAACCAGGAAGTTTCCTGAGGTTTTGGAGTTCTGTGATTATATTATTTTCAATGTAATGTCCACCCACAGTTCAAAGCTGCCATTCAGCCAGAGAAGTAGTCTTAATGATGTGTAGAATGTGGCACTGGCCATTCACTACATATCAAAAAGCTCTCCTTCAGCATTTGCTTTCATTAAAGAAAAATATATTCTAATAATCACTAAAACTACAAAAAGGGGATATGATTTTCCAGACTTTAATAATTGTTTCTTGTTTTATATTTCACTTTGAGCAGATCCAGCTTAGAATTACTAAGCTGCAAATATCCTTAATGAAAAGCACATTGGGCACAATCCAATGTAAGCATCCCTTGCACAGATCTCATTGATATTAAGGAAATTGTTCAAGAACAGGGCAACAGAATCTTTAAGCCCACGGCAAAGTGACAGGCAGTTAAATTAAAAAAAAACAATCCTTCAAGAGCCTCTTCCATTTCAGTTCTATTTAAATAGATGAAGTTTACTCAGGAGAGGCTTCAGTGCTTGTGCTTGAATGCTCTGTCACTTTAAGAGTTCATGAAGAACTTGGTTTCCCTCTCCCTCCCCAGCCACTGGTTTTGATCAGATCCCACAATTTATTTGCTAAGGCTCACCTTGCTTTAGGCAGTTCCTCTCTAATGTTCCCATTTGGCAGGCAGCTTTTGATGGTCCATTTACATTTGATACAGTGTTCAAGGTTTTAAGAGAGCTCTTGGAGAAAACAAGCAAATGTCTTACATGCTCATGGAGTTGATAATGGTAAAAACAAAACAAAACAGATCTGCTAATTTTTGGTATAGCACTACAAAAGGGACAAATTCCTTAAAACACCAACTCCACCCAAAAGTGATCCAAACATAACATGCTGAACATCATAGAATGTCTTTCCTGAGTTTAACATATTCCAGAACAGGTTGATGTATTGGCTGTCTTCTCACTAACTTCTCTTTTGAATTCATTTTCTTAATGAGGGGAAGCAAGTGTTCACCCATATCCTGTCCAGCTAAAAAAGAGCTGCTGTTGCTCTTTTCATTTCTTCAAGTCCCTCACAAGAAAATTGACTTATAAGTAAACACAGTTGCATGCAAGCTGACACAACTTTAGCATGGTACAAAGTTAAACACTACACCTTTCTGCAAATATGAATGCATGCTTACTATTTATGGACAGCTGTTTATGCATTCAAAATAAATAATGAACATGGCAGGTGCAAAACTCTGGACACCCTTTCAGTCAGTACTTTGCAACACCTTCTTTGGTGGAAATAGCAGTTTCACAATGTTTTCTGTAACTAGTTAAGAGTCTTTGGGATTTTTTTTTTCTCATTCCTCCTGCAGAAGTCTTCTAGCTCAGAAATATTCTTAGGTCTCCTCTATGCATTGCATGTCTGAAATTCTCCTCACACGTTTCAATAATATTCTAGTCTGAGGACTGTGAAGGCCATTCCAAAACTTCTCTTTCTTTCCTGTCCTTCATGGTTGATTTGGAGATATGGTTTGGTTTGCCTTCTTGCTAAAATAGCCAGCCTGTTGTCATCTTCAGTTTCTTCACTGATTGTGGGACATTAGCTTCTAGGATATGTTGATATTTAGTTGAATCTATTCTTTCTTGTACCCCCAACATTTCCTATGCCAATGACTGTCACACAACACCAAAGCATAATACAGCCATTTTCATGCTTCACCCTTTTTTTCTCCAAGTGTATCTTGTGCAGTTGTAGCCAAATAGTTCAGTTTTGGTTTCCTCAGTACAAAGAACTTTAGTTTTGTTTTGTTTTAAAACATTTCAGGCTTATCAAGTGTTCTGTTGCATACTTTAAATGATGACTTCTTGTGAAGTCAGAGAAAATGTTTCCTTCTTCCATGCAGATCACTGTGGTATAAGCAATGTTGCAGCGTGGACCTGTAGACAGCTACCCCAGCGGCATCTAAAATTATACCGGGTCATCTGCAGTGATCTGTGGATTCTGTGTTGCAGTTCTGATCAGGTTCCAGGCAGTTCTAGAAGAAATTTTTCTTGGTCTTTCAGTTCTTGCCTGGTTTTGCCTTCAAGCACTATGTGCAAATTCCATTTCTTTAAGTGTTTCTCATCTGAAATTGCTAGCTGGAAGTACTTAGATAATTTTTATGCCTACTCCTGCTTTGTAAGAGTGAATTGATGGAGCCATTGTTGAAAATAAATAAAACAATTACAGCCAACCAAAACATGAGAAATTAGAGGGGAGAAACTATGTGCTTCCCGCTGGACTTATTTTTGCTTGTCTGTTTGTCGCCTATTTCAGCCCTTTACTTCGTAAGGAAAAAGAGAATAGCATTGAATCAACTGAAAGAGCCGTCCATAATTCCTAATTTTGCAATGAAATGTAATATCAGAACATCCATGCTAGAATTTTCATTAAAATTGTCCCTTGGGACTTCTGTATTTAAATATACTGGATGGATCCAATTAAAATATTCAATTGATAGAACTGTTTCTTTCAGCAGAACTGGGAACAATGATGTCTTCTTCTAGAAGAAGGAAATGTTGGAAGTTATTGTAACTAAAGGTGGGAGGTGAAAGTGCTCTCATGTTTCAGATGAGCCTCTGAAATCCCCTTCTGCTGGTTTCTGTAGGTTTCTCTCCATAATGTCCAATTTGATTCTGTACATTTGCTTATGGGGGATTGACCTGTTTGGCCTAAGAAGGTGGTGGAAAAGAGCAACACACATTACAGTGGATGACATAGATGCAATTTATGGCATTATATCTTTATTCTATAACTCCTGTATGCGTTTTAATTTGAAAGGTTTCGCTTTTCCCTCTTTCTTTTCTTTTAGTCAACCACCTGCATCTCCCAGCACACAGGAAGCTATCCAAGGAATGTTGTCCATGGCAAATCTCCAGTCTTCAGAGTCCTGCCTACAGCCTTCATGGGGCACCAATCAAGCTAAGAATAATTCTATCTCTGCCCCTAATTCCAAAAAATCTGGAAGCAGCAACAGCAAAAATGCAGGCAAACGATTATTGAAAAAGACTGCAAAAAACAACATTGATATCGAAGATTATGATGAGGACCAGGACCACTTAGATGCCTGTTTTAAAGATTCTGATTACGGTATGAAAAGCCTACTTAAGTTCTCGCCTGGATAGTGATTGTTGAAATATACTTATGCAGTGAAATGTCTGAAGATAGCTCATCTGAAGTGGAAAACAATAGCACCCTGGTTCTTTGTCAAAGATCCTGAGGCAGAGTCGCAAATGTTTGCTGGTGGTCTGTCTTGCACAGCTGATTCAAAGTGTACATTACATTTGCTCATCAGCTTTGACTGCATTTGGCAGCTTTCTCCTTGTGACATAGGCGTGGGAGTTCATTGCAAATTTTGCAGCTGATATCATATTTCAAATTTACAAAGTAAGTTTAGGGAAGCGTTATGTCTGAATGTGTGTTGAGGCTTATCACACATGAGTTTTTGAAGGAATCTGAACATCAGTTCCAAGACATAAGAGCTGCATATCATCTCTGAAACACTGATTAGCAGTTCCCACGCTTACCTTCTGCCCTAATTTGGTAGCAAAATTGCAGAGAGTTAGGTAAGCAGCAGGCTAATTCTATATAGCTTCCTCACCTGGATAGTGTAATAAAGGCTGTTTGACCCAGACTTTATTAAGTTAGTTGTAGACTGTTACCAAACTGGGTAAACATTCAAATGATTTTCCCTTGTGTTCCTGTGTGAGGATAATTTCTGATGCCTTGACAGAAAACATTCCTTTATGATAATTAAAGCAGATTCCAAGAACTGAGCATCTGTAAGTTCAGAACCATAACTTTAGCTTCGCTATGCAAAACAAAATTTGTTTTCACCAAGTCTTTGTTCAAGAAAGTTATTGCAACTTCTCATTGTCCCATAAAATCCCAGTCCAGAAATGTGTAGACAGATATCTCTGTGTTATTCTTCTTCATCCTGTCAATTAACACTTTGTCTTCCTGTTTCCAATCCATGCTGTATCATATTCTATAAATTTTAAAAACGGCTTATGTTGCAACATGCAAGTTCAATTCGGGGGGGGGGGGGAGAAAAGGAGAAACTTGTGTGCTGCCTTTTAAAATAAGTGATTGAGTGATTCGAGGCACCGAAGTAGTGCTTCATCAAAGTTAAAGTAACTTCATTTTTTAAATGGAATGATAAGGGTGGAAAGAGAGCCAGTTTGGTGCAGTGGTTAAGGCACTGGACTAGAACCCAGGAGACTGTGAGTTCTAGTCTTCCCTTAGATATGAAAGCCAGCTGTGTAACTTTGGGCCAGTCATTCTCTCTCAGTCTTAGGAAGAAGGTCATGGCAAGCCACTTCTGAAAATATTGTCAGGAAAACTGCAGGGACTAGTTCAGGCAATCACCAGGAGTCAAGACTGACTCAAAGGCAGCAAAAATTAAAATAAAGTGACAGACTTTGAGGTGTCTGTAAAAGTAGATGGATATACTATTATTTAGCTTCTAAGAAATATACATATTTTAGGAACGTACACAAAATTCAATTAAAATAGTTGTCTTTGATGCAACCCCTTAAAAACATATAATTTGTCTCTGCTTTCAGCATCTTATGTGCTGAATATTAAAAATACATATTGAAATCTTATGAAATTAAATGAAAACGTGACTCCTCATTGTACAGATTTGACAAAACATAAACACATGTTAAAATTATAGTATCTGAAGATATATCACTCAAGTTACATTAACTTTAAAACTTTGCAGAAGTATAATGTAGAGACACGCACTTAATGTGACATCCTGAAAGAAGAGAAGATTGTACTGGGGAGATAAACATTCTAGCTAATTACGTATTTATGCTACCACTTAATAGGTCTGCTTTGTTGTAAGATGGTTTAGTCCACCAAGGTTCCATTAGTGCTACATCTGGCCAGCACATTTTCAGTTAGCGGCTAAACTGTGCAGTTATTCCCAGTGTATATATAGTATTGCCCTAGCAGAAGAAATGAAAACAAAACCTCCATTTTGGATAGGTTGTTTGGTTAACTTGAATTTATTTCAAACCATAATGCAATTTAGCCTAGAAACTGGGGATTATTGGAAGGAAAAAAGAAATGTCCCTACAGAAGTGAAAATGGAATGTTAGGGAGCTTTGTTGCAGAGAAAGCAGTATTAAAATAATTTCTGTCTAGTTATAGAGTAAGCTTGTCATATAGCTGGGATAGATTTTAAATATTTTTTAGTGTAGTGGTTAGAGCATCATCCTTTGATGTGGAAGACCAGGGTTCAAATCCCAGCTGGTACCTACCTTACAAGTAGGGGTCCTTGGGCAAAGACCCCCTAACGCTTCACCTACCTACCTCGGGTATGAGAGTGACATGAACTAAGAGAGTCATGCCGGCTTGGACATCGTCCAGATTAATAAGGTCCATGCCAGATGTTGGGGAACCAGGACAATCTGATGATCACATGCTTGTTAAAGAAATCCAGCTTCTCCAATGAATTTTTTTGCTGGAATTCACTTAACAACCATGTGATTTGATTAATGACCATGTGATTTGCATAATGACCATTGTAAAATGGTCGTAAAATTGGGTCCAGTCACATGATGACTCACTTAATGACCACCCCACTTGACCAATTTTCTGGTCCCTATTGTTGTTAAATGAGGACTATCTGTATTATATATGGTAGTCCATACCATATGAACCAGATGAACCAACTGCTAGCAGCAGGCTCCCACCCAGACTGGCTAACACAAGGAAGGACAGTGCTGATCATGAAAGACCCTCACAAAGGAACAGCACCATCCAACTACCGGCCAATAACCTGCCTCCCCACAACATGGAAAGTTCTATCAGGCATCATAGCTGCCAAGCTACATGACCATATGGGCCAGTACATGAGCACAGCTCAGAAGGGCATTGGGGACAACACCAGAGGCTCAAAACACCAGTTACTCATAGATAGAGCAGTCACCCGAGATTCAAGGTCTAGGCAGACCAATCTGAGCACAGCCTGGATTGACTACAGGAAAGCCTATGACTCAATGCCGCACACATGGATCTGTGAATGCCTGGCACTATACAAAGTCAACAGGACACTAAGGACCTTCCTCAAGCACTCAGTGGGACTGTGGAAGACAACACTGGAAGTGAACTCAAGACAGCTCACACAAGTGGCCATCAAGTGTGGCATATACCAAGGTGATGCACTGTGGGGATATGGGAAGATAGAGGCCAGAGTCGGGGAGTGAAAAATACTCTTTCGTCTCCTGAGCCGCGAGGGAGAGATAAGAGGATGAGGCTGGTACCTCCCTGAGGAATGCAAGCGGTATTTACTGATTGACCCTGGGAACTATTTCCAGTCTGGGAAGATTTCTGTATAGAGGTTGCAGCTTATAAACCTTGCTGGATTGAATCTGCATGGTCTCCTGGAGTTCCTTGGGCTAAACCTGACATGCACTGTCCCCACTGCTGTTCTGCATAGGCTTAAACCCCCTCAGCCAGATAATCACAAGGTCTGGATATGGGTACAAGTTCAAGAGTGGAGTCACCATCAGCCACCTCCTCTACATGGATGACATCAAGCTGTATGCTAAGAGTGAACGAGACATCGACTCACTGATCCACCTGACATGGATCTACAGTGAGGACATTGGGATGTCATTCGGACTGGAGAAGTGTGGCAGGATGATAGTAAAGAGAGGGAAGGTAGTTAAGACCGATGGAGTGGAACTAGCAGTGGGCCACATAGCAGACATAGAGACCAGCTATAAATACCTTGGTGTCCCACAGTCACACGGGAACCATGAGGAGGAGGCAAGGAAGACAGCAACATCCAAGTACCACCAAAGGATAAGACAGGTCCTGAAGAGCCAGCTCAATGGGAAGAACAAGATCCATGCCATCGACATGTATGCCCTGCCAGTCATCAGATACCCTGCCGGTATAGTGAGCTGGCCAAAGGAAGACATGGAGGCTGCTGATGTGAAGACCCGGAAGCTCCTCACAATGTATGGAGGTTTCCACCCCAAGTCCAACACCCAGAGACTGTACACCAGGCGCAAAGAGGGCGGGCGGGGCCTGATGAGTGTCAAAGCCACTGTCCTGGACAAAACCCGAAGTATCCAGGAGTACATCAGTAAGATGGCACCCAAAGATGAGCTGCTGAGAGAATGCCTCAGGCAGCAGCAGACAAGGCAGGAGGTTCAAGCAGAGGAAGTGCCATGGCAAGACAAGCCCCTGCATGGGATGTACCATCGACAGATAGCTGAGGTGGCTGACATTGGGAAATCCTATCAGTGGCTGGAAAGGGCCGGACTAAAAGACAGCACTGAGGCACTGATCATAGCAGCACAAGAACAGGCACTAAGCACCAGATCCATAGAAGCAGGGGTCTACCACACTAGACAGGATCCAAGGTGCAGATTGTGCAAAGAGGCCTCAGAGACAGTCCAACACATAGTGGCAGGGTGTAAGATGCAGGCAGGAACAGCATACACTGAACGGCACAACCAAGTAGCTGGCATTGTGTACAGGAACACCTGCACAGCGTATGGGCTAGACCCCCCCCCCCAAGTCCAGATGGGAGATTCCACAGAAGGTCGTGGAGAATAACAGGGCTAAGATCCTGTGGGACTTCCAGATCCAGACGGACAGGCAGGTACTGGCTAATCAACCAGACATCGTGGTAGTAGACAAAGACCAGAAGACAGTGGTAGTGATAGATGTAGCAGTGCCAAGTGACAGCAACATCAGGAAGAAGGAGCATGAGAAGCTGGAGAAGTACCAGGGCCTGAAGGAGGAAATCGAGAGGATGTGGAAAGTCAAGGCCAAAGTGGTCCCAGTGGTGTTAGGAGCACTCGGGGCCATGACTCCTAAGCTGGGAGAATGGGTCAAACAGATCCCAGGAACAACATCAGAGCTCTCTGTGCAGAAGAGTGCAGTGCTAGGAACAGCTAAGATACTGCGCAGAACCCTCAAACTCCCAGGCCTCTGGTAGAGGACCCGAGATTGAGGAAGACACATACCACCCATAGGGGTGAGAGGGGAATTTTATACATCCCCTCTCACTCCTATGGGTGGTATGTCTTCCTCAATCTCAAGTCCTCTACCAGAAGCCTGGGAGTTTGAGGGTTCTGTGTAGGATTTTCGCTGTTCCTAGCACTGCGCTCTTCTGGACAGAGAGCTCTGATGTTGTCCTTGGGATCTGTTGGAGCCACTTGAATAGCCTAATTCTGCTGTTTTCCCTAACGCAGGAGGCCAGCCAGCTACAAAATAGAGAAGAGTCAGGAAGCTATGCCAGTAGTTATATCTGTTGCTGCTTAAGGTTCAGTAGCATGGAAAGGCCAAAGTCAGTTATGCTGCCAAACTGTTGTTTGGGAACTGATGATATTAGTCAGTTTTCTACAAGGATGATAGGGTTGCCCTATTTTCTAATGCCATTCCAGGCTCTCTTATTATTATTATTATTTTTCATGTTTTAGTTTATCCCTCCCTTGAATCAGATGAAGATAATCCAGTGTTCAAATCCCGATCAAAAAAAAGGAAAAGTTCAGATGATGCACCATACAGCCCCACAGGTAATATTTTTAATATTTTTAAATGCAAACTCATATAAGATAAACTCATCATAGATTTCAGTGATTTTAGTGTGCAAAATATCTTGCTCTGAGTAGTTTGTCCTGGCCTGTTGGCACCCAGTCTGTTTTCTTTACTATCTTTTAGTATTACAAAAGACAAAAGTAGAAAGAAGAGCATTACTATTTTCTGGATTGGGTTTTGGAGATCAGAAACATGGTATTCTTGAAGAATTTCTACAGAGTTTTTTGGATCTAACTAAAGTCTTTTCAAACCAATTTTGTATTTTGTGCACTAATCGTACAATGGCTCTGCTTTTAAATTTCTTGGAATATTCTGAGAAGTTTTGGGGCCAAATACTCCAAAGTGCTTTGAAACACTGAGGATCCAAATCGTACTCAGGACTCAACTAGGTTTTTTTTGTCCTTCCTGGGGGGGTGGGGAGGGAAGAACTGTGGGGATCAAGGGAAAGTTTGCTTTGATTACAAGAACTTAATAAACTTTTTGCAAAAACCCATTCTATTATTTCTTCATTTCAGGAATCTAATTTAGGATCTGATGGAAAACCTGGGCATCAGAATCCTTGTTCATTTACTGCAGACCATAGAGCTATTTATCAGAGTTTTGCTTACTGAACAGACTTTTTTAAACCTCTCCCTTTCTCTATTTTTTAAACCTCTCTCATCCTGTAATTAAATGCTCCTAGACTGCACCATACTCTAGAACCTGGCTAAAATGGGATTAGGTTATTTATGGTTCAGCAGAAATACAGTCTTAGCATCTTGTGGGAATCAGGCCATCACATTAAGCCATAATACATGGACATAGCATGTTATGTGATCATAGTAATATGTTTGCTTAACCTAGGTTTAGCAGTTTGTGGGAATCCAACCTATATTTCCTCTTTTATATTAGAGTTTATATTATTTGTTTCTTTGCAGTATTTGAAATAGTTAAGGTCCTGTCATTAGCAATATGTGTGGATTGTATATGTACTCTACTCTGTTACCTTTACTGTTTAATTTTCCTTCTGCATTTAGCAAGAGTTGGTCCATCAGTACCACGGCAGGACAGACCAGTCCGAGAAGGTACAAGAGTTGCTTCTATTGAAACTGGGCTGGCGGCAGCAGCTGCCAAATTATCTCAGCAGGTGAGCTTTCCAAATAGGGTCCTACCATCCCCATCCCAAAATGTTGCTGTTTGGCAACCAGTTTTTGTGGTTTCTGCTTTTGTGATAAAGAATTGTTCTATTCTGCAGTCCTCAGCCAATGTTTAGGATTGCCTCAGTAAAGCATTTTGAGACTTCTTAGAACTTAGAGGAATACATACAGGGCAGCAAAGTAAGGTAAAATAAGCTTCAGAATGCTGCAAAGCTTAGGTACACCTAAGTGATTACTCCCAGTGGCATTTGGGGAGAGCAGCAAGTGAGGTTTAGGTCCACCCACATGAATTTACTGCTTCATTCCACTGAGTGGTAGGGTTGACCATTAAGTACTGCTGAGGAATTGCACAAAGATGCTTTCAGGCTCTGATGAAAAGGAGATTCAAGACTGAAGGGTTCAGCAGTAGATTTAGCCAGTCTCTGTGGCATCACCCAGAATCCAGGCAGAAGCTCCAAAGTTTCAGAGAATTTCAGACGTGTTTGTTTTGTATTTCCCAGAAAGGAAGGATTACAAACATTATCATAGTAAGGAGTAAGGCATAATTTAATAATGCTCTGGTTCAGAACTAGTATGATAACTTTATTGAAATTCAGACTTAACCCCAAATAAAAGGCGTGTAAAGAATTTTCTAGATTAAAATCATTTTAGAGAAAAAATTAACTAATATTAATAGAGACAGCTATTTTAAGATAGGAATTGCTTACTGTCATGCTTTCCAGCTACCAAAGGTAGATTGCAATCCTGTTAATGCTAATCTGGTGATAAGGTCTGCTGTATACAGTGGAATGTATTTCGATAGCACACTCAGGATTTGCATTGTTTGTTTGATAACAATTAGATTCAGGCACACTCAGTGAAAGCACCTGATCTACAGTATGTATGGAACACCCTTAAATATGCCAATCCAAAATGACATTTATATTGCTGAGGATTAAATTAGAACAGCTTATCTGTTCTAGGTTAAATGCACATAATCATATAAAAAAACAAAATAGGAAAATAGGAAAAGAATCAATAAAAACATTATTGGAAAAATCCTCCCTTTCAAATTCCTTGCCATTGTACCCCAACTTATAATTACAATCAATATGTTTATAAGCATCGAACTTATTTCTGATTGTGGTCCTTACATCAATTGTTTTCTCCATAATTTAAGTGTCTAAGTTTGCCTTGTTGTGTAACGTATGATATACAGGGGAGCTGTTCTTATTTAAATCTGGTCAAGCTTCTGTTCTGCTGAATCAGTTTTAGAAGTTGTATCAATTGATCTGCATTAAAGAATATGGACAGTAAAGGTTGTGCACCTTCAAAAAGTAATGCTGCAAATAGCTTTACTGACTTCTAAAAGCTAAATACTGTGTTTTATTTCTTAATGTTTTGTGTGTGTGTGCTTATTTTTCTCTATCACAAAGGAATCACTTATGATTTCTAAAAAACGTAAGAACAATTCTAATCATTAACATGTTTTCAACAAGCTTAAAGTACTCACAGAGATAACAATACAACTCATGGAAAAACTTACACAACAGGCAAATATCTGTGGAACATTTCAGGATCAACACCCTGAATTGTTCTGGGAAACTGACAAGTTATTTGGGCTGGGATTAGAAAATCAGCTCCTTGTTTTTTTAAAAAAAATCTTCAATTCTGCCTCTTTGTCTGCATTTTTCACAGTGCACATTAGTTATCTTGCATACATCCTTTGAGTAGGACACTTTCTTTAATGACCATCTATCGCTCTTTGGAAGCTAACAATTGATCCTTGTCTCTCCTCCGCCTTTCTCTCTCTCTCGCTCTCTCTCACCCCCCCCCCTTTGAAAGGAGGAGCAAAAGGGCAAGAAGAAAAAGAACACCAAAAAGAAGTTATCTCCCAGCAATGCCAATAAAGTCCCTCAGGAAGGCAGCTCTCCTGAACCCAAGCTGGAGTGCCATAGCAGTAGCTTAGCAGACCATGAGTACACAGCTGGTGCCAGCACGCTTGGGGTGGCCCAAGTGAACAGAGGATCTCAGCCCATGGCCCCAGGAGTATTCCTTACACAACGGAGAGCCTCATCGTCCTCGCAGAATAACGCAGCTGCCAAAGGTACTTTCCATAGATTTGTCTCAGAAACGGTATGAGGTCTGATCAGCCAACCGCGGGGTTTCTTTGTGAGGCTGGAATTGTTTTATGTAATTGAACTGGAAGGAGAGTTCTCCCATTGCTTTTAAACACTCTTCAGTGTTCTTCTTATGCCCGTATGCGATAAGCTGTGTGAAGGACAAGGCTGTGTACATTTGTTCCTCATCTGAAATCAGGGATAGGCAAACTTTGGATGGTAGTGGAAGAAATTATGTACATACAGTATTCTCTCCTTTACCATGGAGGGAAACTGAGGAGGACAGTAGGCAAAATAAATGGGATTGTGCCATGTACTTGGCAAGGGCAGGATTTATATTGGATCTTCCCCTGTCCCCCCTCCCGCCCCAGGGATTTGCCTATTCTAGGGTTTACCTCTAATTTCCATGTGTTTCCCATCTCAAAATGGAAGGAAACTGCACACTCCTTTTCAGCAATTGCAGGTGTGGCTCTGGGTGCCACAGGAGGGACTGGAGGTAAGATGTAGCCCAGGAGGGCTCGGGTTCCCCATCCTTGCTTACCTCAACACATCCTTCATTATTTTTCTATTTTATTTTATTATTTTAACAAGTACTTGAAAGCACAATCAAGAAAAAAGAGGAGAAAAGGAATAGAAGAGATTTACAAGCTGCATCAAATGGAATAAGAATTTTCAAAGTAGCATTAGATTAGTGTTGCACATAAAGGTGTTCTTCTATCAGTGTAGTACTTTAAAAACCACTGTTAATGTCAAATCCATATTCAGTAATTAACAGAGGCAAGCAATATAATAAAAATCCTCAGTTGGAATAAACAGTTAACAAGGCATTTGTATCTTATCCAAGATAGTCTGTATTATAAAAACGTAATATTCATAGTAAATTATAGCTATCTTTCATAAGTATTCTCATTGTTGCATATCAATGGTCATGTTTAAATTCTGCATCCATTTAATCATACAGTCTTTGACTTGTTCAGTTTCTGAATATTAAATATTATTTACAATAATCCCTACATAGTGTTCTGAATTTTGTGTTATAAGCTTTTCAAATTCAATTAGGTTTCAGAATTTTTTTTTGTAGTTTGTTTTGAACTATACTACTTATTTGAAGACGTTGAAGCATTTCTGACCATTCCAAAGGAGAATCTCAAAGGATTTCATGTTTCTTTTGTTAGGAGTTAAAATTTATAAAATTAAAATATATAAAATTGATTAAAATTTCATCAATCAATGCTTACTGTATTTTTAAAGTAGATTCCCAGGTATTTGATCAGGTTAACAGTGAGGTTAAAACCCTGGTCTTTGCTGTAAATATTGCTTTTCCAATTCAGATAAGTTAAAAGTAATAATTTGAATCATATTAATCTGATATCCCAATATGCCCTTCACATTTGTCTGAAAATTAGTACCTATCTTCAGCTAATTTGAGGCTCACCTTCATAAGGGGATGTCCACATGCCATGCTGAGTGCTACGTTCATATTCTGATGAACATGAGGGTATCTCCCCTACAGACCCAGTGGCGAAAGGAAATAAAGGAGGTAGTGCCAGAGAAATCTACAAGCAAAGAGAGCCAAGATAATTGCATCTTTTACATAGTTTAGTCCTCAGAAATCCATTAAATATACTTGAAGAGAATTTTAGCTGTCTTTATTTTGTAACTTCTTTCTAATTGCTTTGATGAAGATCTTTCATTCTTACAACTGGCAAATCAAATCTCCTTTAAACTTTTTTTCCAATGGAATTGGGTAAAATAGGGGTATAGAGGAAATGTGAGGATCTCTTAAGGTGAAACCAAAACCAAAACTACATAAATTTTGAATATAACTTTCAGGTCATTCAGCTGCTGACCAGCAATTATCATACATATAGTATTTGGCAAGTCTCAGTTCCTTGTAGTAATCCCAGTAAAGAAATATGTCCAAAAAGACGTACAGATAGTGTAAACTGGGAGCATCTGATCCTTTGGCATCATAAGGATATTTCAGCTGATAAAAAGGTGAACAGATGGCTTCCACAGACTCAGTTTTGTTTTTCTTCTCTGACACTGTAAATATTCCAGACATTTGTTCATATATGTTTGGAAAGGTGAACAGCTGTGGAACACCTCTGAAGAACCAGATAAGTAACAGCTGGAGTTTACATTTTTCAGAAATGGGGGTTCTGTTCATATTTGAGTCTTTATCCTGGCAGCCTTCAGAAGGGTCCTGGGTACAACCTGATACTATCTCAGTCCCTGAGAAGGCCTAGTTTGAAGCCAACTCCCATGTTTAATGACCAAATGCCTCTTTTTCTGTTTGGTTTGTTTGCTTGTTTTTTACTTTGACTAGGAATTCTGAGAACTGTTGGTCCAGTATATCTGAGGGCACCAATTTGGAGAAGCCTTTAATACACAATCAATAATATAATTGCATACCATATGGATTTGGGGGAAAAAATGTCAAGATGACTGATATAAAACATGAGCAATGAGTCTCTGCAATTCTTATTCATCCTGCAAAGTTTATGCAAAATAGTTTTTGGTTTTACAATTTACTGAGAGTTTATTCACAAAACCCACTGAGATCTTCTTTGTTGCTCTTCAGATAATAAACATGCACTCATTTTTATCTAAAAATAAATGTTTTATAACCTGAATTGACCATCCAGTGTACTGGCACACATGGGATATTTATTTTATTATGAGGGAGGCATGAATGGACAAAACAATATATAATGGACTAAATTATCCACAGAAGCACTTGTGAAATGTGTCCCAAGATAGATCAAATTGTGACCTTGCCTAATTCAAGAAGTAGCAAGGAAGGGAAGAGGCAGGAGATATCATAAAGAAAATACCTTTTTAAAAAAATACTCAAATGAATTGAGAATGACACCATTTACTACTTGTCACAAAATCTAAGCAATTATTTGAATCAGTTCTAGTTTCATTCCTCTATAAAACTAATATAGGATAAAACTGAATAACTAAGCAGCTTTTTTTCAACATATGGAGAACACATGTTGTCTACCCTCCACCTTAGTGTAGAAGATGATACAATGACAGTTCCTTCTGTGATGCTTGAGTTCTGATGGATCATTTGTACATGCAAAAAATTACTTAGAGCTGTAGTAACTTAGTGATAAATGTGCTTCTTAATCCAAGGCATAGAGTCATGCAGTAATCAAGAGTACTTGGGAATTATCTGATTAAAATACCACAATTTTGAATTGATTAGATGGTTGTAAGCAAGCTACTATTCTCTTCATCCACAGCCTTATTTAAATTTGGGGTGGGAAAAGGTGCTTGAAGTATTTAACTGGCTGTTTCTTAAATGCATTTGTGTTAAAGAGAAATGTAGTCGAATCTTTTCTAAATGAATTTTCAGTTGCATTTGTTTCATCCCTCTTGGTCTTCAACTTCTAGTTTCTTTTGGTTGTTGCTGCTACTGTTGTTTTCTGGCTTACCCTGTCTCTTTTCTGCTACTTCCAGGGAAACGTACAAAAAAAGGCATGGCCACAGCTAAACAAAGGCTTGGGAAGATTTTGAAAATTCATCGGAATGGGAAACTTCTCCTTTAAAACCCGGTCATAATTGGGACTATCAAAGTTCAGCATATTCTGAGCTGTCACACTAACTCTTCAACTCTTGAAGGACTCCAGTAGTATTGTGCAACATCTTAGGGACAATACCAGTTAACTTTTTGCCACCACTTTAATAAATTCTTTTTAACTTTCAGCAGTTAAAACCTGTACAGATACTGCTATAAATATTTTTTAATATAGATGTCCTTTCTCAAATTGCTGAGAGTGACTAGTTCGCAAAAAGTTAATACTCCAAGACACTGAGGATCATTCCAGTTTTAGGAAAGTATCCCCTTTAACTTGTTTATAAGTGAAGAAAAAGCTGTTGTTTTTAAGAGTATGCACATTCGTTTCAGTTACGCTTCTTTTATCAAAACTGAACCCATTTTAAAGAGGTATCTGGTTAAGAGGCAGAGTTTTTAAAAAGTTCCTCAAATTGACTTTTAGACAAGGGAAAGAAATTTCTGCCATGACTGTTTGTGATATAACACATGCATGGAACGATATGCATAATGAAATATCTAGTTTTCTTTATCTGGCTCATGATAAATATGATTTGTTCAGTAGAGAAGTTAAAATTGCACTTCAGCACTGCTAAAACTTTCCCTATAACCAGACATTGGAGAACTGTGGATAAATTAATTTATTTTATGTGCAATGCAAGATGATTTCTTAGACATTATGGATTACAAATCCAATTTAATTGGGTAATGATTTGGATGTACTGTAGGTAAATAATGAACTGGTGCAGTTCTTTGGAAATCAATAGGGTTTTTTTTTTAATTAGCTTTGGTTGGTGTTGGATTGCAACCTTTTCGCTGATAAATTTTCAACACTCCCCATTTCTTATATATATATATTTTGTGTTTTACTTTAGCCCCTATGGTATATTTCCCGTGTTCAATGTCTCTGTTCTCATAATTGAAAGTCAATAAGTGATAGGAATTAAACATCAGCAA
Organism: Liasis olivaceus; assembly: GCA_030867105.1. Lineage (NCBI taxonomy): Eukaryota > Metazoa > Chordata > Lepidosauria > Squamata > Pythonidae > Liasis > Liasis olivaceus. The sequence goes on from CM061348.1 coordinate 49,933,035, forward strand.
ACAGTAACGACCCTCCTCTCCCTGCTAAAATCTCACAGTTATGTATAATTGAGTAAAACATTACAAATGAATTGGTACCTAAAAATCAAGAGCTGAAAACACTGACTCTTGACTGTACTTGTATAAGATGGTTTACAACCTACAGGGGCTAAAGCAAAATCAAGCCAACTATATTATATCTTAGTATGTTGTGTGAACCAGGCCATCATCTTAAGCCATCATGTTGTTTGCTTTGGCTTCACGTATTATGTGAATAGAGCCACTGTGATTTTGTAGCCCATAGCTCACAGATTAATATGTTTACATCCGGTCTGAATTTGATAGTTTCTTTTCTCTTTCTCTCTCTCACCTGTTCTAGCTAAAGTTTGTTTACATGACCATGGAAACTGGAAGTATTTCTTCCCCTGTGCCAGTAAATTCAGCATAGCTGTTTTGAAATTACCCTCATTAATTTCCAGCATATGGAACTCTGTATGACATGGCAGGGTGGAATCAGCCAGTAACTTGATGATAGCATTATAGCTTCTGCTTGGGTGCTCACAATGCACTGATAACATGCAAGATTAGAGAACATGTAGGAGAAGAGATGCCACAGTTTCATCCTGAGATGATGCTGCCAGCACCCTTGGCCTGCAAAGGGACAGGGTCTCAGTTTTAGTTGTGTGACCTGAGTGGGTGGCAAGCATATCACCAATGTATTATAAGGTGGCATCCTTAGTCAAATGTCCCCTTGCTTATTTTTTGAAAGGGCTTTTGATCTTCACACCTACATTCATGACTACCTTTTGCCTTATAAATCGCTTATGTTGTCCTGAGATGAAACAAATGAAGACAAAGGTATTATTCACCAGTGGCTCTGTTTTTTCACCTTTAGTTCCCTGGATCATGGATTAATCCCTGGATCATGTAAACAAACAAAGCAAAGAAGTTGTTGTCCTGGGACCACAAGCACTTACCTTCTGCCCTATCACCAAACCCTTTCCTTTGAGCTGCATATCAGGAGAAAAAGTGCCCCAACAAAATTGTTTTTTTCGGAAAGGAACCCACATAAAATGTTTTAGTGCTTGTGAACCCCTTTAATAATATAAAATAATGGATCAGCCATTTGTAGAAGCCTCAGTTGCAAGCCATGTAATGAGGTGGAAAGAATGTGCAGCCCTATCAGAGAGGTATTGGAAGCTTGTGACCTTCATATCAAAGCACTTCCTTTCAGATATGTTTGTCTGAAGGAACAAGGGCTGTGCCCACCTAGGGGTCAGGCCAGATGAGAGCCAAGCTTATTGACAGTTGAACTGGATACTTGTTGCTTTTGAACTCTCTTAGTGTTTGGTGTAGAATGCATTATATTTTACATTAAACTTGCTTGTCTGCATATAAACACTTAGAGCACAATCCTATGCATGTTTACTCAGATATCAAACCTGTTGTGTTCCATGGAACTTACTCTCATGTATAGAGTACTATGTACAGGATTGTAGCCTTAAGGCGTTACATTTGTTTCTCAGGCAATTCCAGATTTTCATTTATAGATATGTGTCTGAAAGCGTATTTTTTCATAGAATCTAGCCTGTAAATAGCTTTTTAAAGTACCTTCTTTTTTATAAGATCAAAGTATCTTTAGACATTTCTTTCTATAGAATAGTTCATTAACCTTTATACAAATTTTTTGCTGAGTATTTTGCTGGGTATTTTAGGTTCTTGACTCTGAAAGAGATACTCTGTTTTTGTCCTTGATTTAAAAATTACTTTTTTCTCCCTTTTTTAATTTTGGCATTGCCTGAAAAACAAGTAAAATTTTGTGCAGCCTTATACAGAATCAAATAATAGTACAAAATTATCTATTTAAGATACAATATGAAGAAGAATCTTCGACTTTATAATACCAGCTCCTTGTCTCAATTCTTGTATTATGAGGGGATACAATTATTTTATTAGCACCTTGTGAAGTGTTTCTGTGTTTTGTGATGATGTAATTTATTAATGTTTGTAGCTTTTTATATTTGTACATTTCTTATGAGCTTTGTTTATATACACATTACCTGGATGTGATGTCCATGAGGAAAAAATAAAACAGCTATAGAAAACAACTGAGGCCTTATTAACTAACCTTTCTAGTTATGGTGGGAGACTGGGTCTGAATTCTTGGCGTCAAAAATGTTAGTTGAATAGGGCCCCAGGGTTAAGCAAGTTTTTTAAAGCTTCCCTAGTATACTGTTATTGTCAAGCATTTATATAACGCAGACATCATGCTGGTTTTATTATTATTATTATGTTTATGATTATTATTTTCACAACATGTACATTTCTAACAAAGTTTATTGTGGCTATCTATTACAGTGTTTTATTTACCAGTTCATATCAAATGCTCTTGTATCAAGTCCATGAAATCTAAGTAAACTTAGATCAAAATTTTAAAAGTAAAATATTTCAGGTTTTGTATAGAATTGGTGTTGGTGTGTTTATTTATATTCTACATTTAAACTATTCTCCACCAGTGACTGAAGAGCATTCCCTGCTCTGTTGCTCTCAGAATTGGTTTCCTGCCAAAGCATGCCAGCCCTTCAAGGCACATCTTCGGCTTGAAGTCAACGTGGCTTGATCAGTGGAGGCCAGGATCTGAATCCTGATAAGATTGATGGTAGTTCTTGCTGCCAGGAAATGATAGTTTGCCTGTGCTAGACAACCTCAATAAAGGAACATATATACCAGCTCCCCAAGTCACTTATTTTAAAAGCCATTTCTCTTCCTGGACAAAGATAATCATAGTGACATTTATTTCTTACTTGTTTGTGTATTATTCAGCCAGTGATGCATTCACTTTAATCTCACATTGCAAGGAGCTTGTGCTTATGTTGGGCTGCCTAGCCCAGCACAGCAGTGCCTAGCTGCTGCCATTTTACTCTATTCCAATAGTAAGGAATGTATGTAGCTCAGAGTGGAACTGTTGGGTTCTTGGTGTTCTCTGAGCTTCATTGCTTTCTGGCAGACATTTCATTACCCGACTAGGTAACATCATCAATGCACGGGAGAGTGGGGTTTGCTGGCCATTTATATATAGCTTGCCCTGCCAATTTCAACTGGGAAAATGTTGACATTCTAGACCAGTGTTTTTCAACCTTAACAACTTTAAGATGTATGGACTTCAACTCCCAGAATTCCCCAGCCAGCATGCTGGCTGGGGAATTCTGGGAGTTGAAGTCCATACATCTTAAAAATTGCCAAGATTGAGAAAAAATGCTGGGGAGTTCCTGGAAGCTTGACATTCAGACAGATCAACCATCAACAGACACATAGAGATAAACCTCATCAATGCACCATTTAAGAAAAGATGCAACCCAAAGTCAAGGAAGGAGACAAACAGCCCAGAGCACATCCTCCTTAGCAGCCAACATCCAGATAAGCAGGGAGCAGCACCAGATAAACAGTCAAAGAAGAAGCAATACCCTAATCTAGGCACCATCAAAAAAGAAACTACACCCCAGCCAAGACTGGCAGGGCAACCTAGATATAAACAGCCAGCAAGGTAGCAAAAGGAACGCAATGTTGATGACTGCTGTGTAATAAATGCACCAGTCAGAAAACAGAAATCTCATTCTCACATAAAGTTTATTTAGGAGCACTAGATGCATGTCAGGCTGTGAAGTTTAGGGTGTTTAAACCATAGTAACAATGTAAAAAGTTACCTATTAACTTGGATCTAGAGATCTGTATTTACTGACTGTATGTACAGTGGTACCTCGGGTCACGAACTTAATTTGTTCCGCGACTCTGGTCGCGACCCGGATTGGTCGTGACCCGAATCAAATTTTCCCATAAGGTTCAATGTAAATACGGTTAATCCGTTCTGAACCATATGTATTTTTTTTTAAAACCACAAAAATATGACACAAAGTACAGTACAGAACACTATGAAGAGAGAGAACGCTAACCTTGCTTGAGGTGTGGAGGACAGTAAGGTGGGTGGGGAGGCGGTTATTGCTTGGAGGGAGAATCCCCCTCCCTACAGGAAGCCACGACCACGTGTGTCAGCAGGGAAAATGGCCGTGGATCCTGTTCATCACCCGATGCGGTGTTCGCGAACGGAAGCAAAATTTTGCGGACGGTGCTGTTCGTGACCCGAATTGGTCGTGAACAGAAGCGTTCGTAACCCAAGGTACCACTGTACTGTATGTACTTTTGCTTCAATGACAGGGCTAAATACCAACACACACAAAAAATGCACATTCAAAAATGTATCTAAGTGCTGACGCCTTTGTTTATGCAAGATATGGTCTGGGCACCATAGTTTCTGTGAGCAGAAGAAAACATGAAATCAGTCTGATTACTTTCTTTCCCAATGATGATACCAAGATGTAGTTGCTCTTTCTGTTGTTGAAGACATGTAAGAGGGGGCTGGGGGTTTATTTATTCTGTGGCATTTATATGGCTGCCCAGCTTGAACAATGTGACTATGGACAGTATACAAAAATCAGTAAACAAAGATACCAGAAAATCAATATAAACAATTAATTGGGAATTGGGAATTCAAATTTATTGCGTTCTTCTAAGCAGGAGCTCAAATCATCCTGACTCAAATGTTCCAGGAAAGAGCCAGGTTTTTACTGCCTTTCTAAAGGCCTGCAGGGTTAAGGCCATCCATACATTGGAGGGAATATCATACCAGAGGGCAGGCACTGCTGTAGAAAAGACATGTCTCCTAGGTTCCATAAGATAGCATTATTTCAAAGGGGGGACTGAGAGTACGCCTACCCTATTGGATATCATTGGGAGAAGGTGGTCCTGCAAATAGCCTGACACTATGCCATGTAGGGCTTTATAGGTGATAACCATCACCTTGAATTACACCCAGAAGCCTATAGGAAGCCAGTACAGCTTACAGCTAGTGGTGTTGCATCTGTGTATTGAGCAATGCCCATAACTACCTGTGTGTCACTGCATTCTGGACCAAGTGTAGTTTCAAGGGCAGCCCCAGGCAAAATGCATTGCAAGAGTCCAAACAGGATGATTAGAATGTCCACAAATGGGCCTCCTGATCTAGGAACAGGTGCAATTGGTGTACATGATGGTTGTGCAAATTTGATAAGTCAAATGCTGCAGGTGCTTAATGAGAATGGGAGCTGGTATAAATATCTATTGAAACACAAACGAGAAATCTTCATCTCCTACCCACAGAAGTATGATATGGAGTGAAACTACGCAAGAATGTTACCAAATATTACATGAACTGGCAAGCAATATGTAATTTACAATGTGCCATTATCACAACAAATGTATTGGTTTCCGTGTGATGAAAAAAAAAATGGAATTCTGGTTTGCAATATAGCATCAATGTGAACATCTGAAGATTCCTGTTCCTGGAAATTTCTCTTGGATACACATCCATTTCTTTTGTTGTTGTTGTTCAGTCGTTAAGTCGTGTCCAACTCTTCGTGACCCCATGAGCCATATTGCGCCAGGCCTTCCTGTCCTTCACTGCCTCCCGGAGTTTGCTCAATTTCATGTTCATTGCTTTGGTGATGCTATCTAACCATCTCATCCTCTGCCGTCCCCTTCTCCTTTTGCCCTCAATCTTTCCCAGCATCAGGGTCTATATCTTTGATCTTACTTTATTATCAACATCTACCTACAGTATCACTAGATTAAAAGGTGAATGACAGAATAAAAATAGCAGAGCTGTCAAAGCAAAACATGGTAGTTGCAATCCTATTCCCACTCCTGGTAGCGCCTTTTCCAACTAAGAAATTTTATTAAAAGGCATAAGCTTTCAAGAGCTGCAGGTCATTTTATCAGTTGGATACTTTTTTTGGGAGGGGGCACCAGAGACTAACACAGCTCTCATCCTACAGTGTGCCTAATGGCTGAGCAAAGCTATAGATCTAAGATCCTGGCAGGATGCATACTCAGAAAACCAAGGTTCCAGTCTGAAACCCTGTGCATGGAGCAATATGAGTGAGAAAGGTAAGAAAGAACATGTTGCAAAAGTGGAAGAATATTTTTTTTGTAACTTTTATTCTATATAAAATTGGAAGTCTTCTTGAACTTTCTGTGATATTCAAGTACTGTAGCTCAGCATTAATCATAGGAGAACATGCAAGAGGGTAAGAACCACTGAACCCAATGGGGCTTATTTCTGATTTTACATGCATAGAATGTATGTCTAATAATACATATCCTGATTTTTCTTTCATTTATGAAAACAGTGACTTATAAAATGCAAAATTATATGATAATCTAACTCTCCCCCAGCCCCGACTGAATTTCTTATAACAATGAGTCTGGAAAACAGACACTTTTAAATTCATTGTCTGTTTAGGGACCAAAAGAAGAGACTTTAAAAAAATTAAATAGATGTTTACTGTCCACAAGATGGCGCTCTGCTTCTGCATCAGAGATCTCATACCCTATAGATATTTTTTACAAAGTAAACAAAAAGGATCTTTCAAAAATGAGAGTAAAACTTGTCTAATATTCAGTCTCAAGATTTTTCCACTTGTAAATGTTCTAGAGCAGACGTCCATTTGCAATGGTTGATTAAGTCAGAGAAGTTGTGACTATCTTTGGAATTACCTTGACCTTGTACAGTACAGGACCTCTCAGTCCAGCACACAAAAACGCTTACAGTATCACACCAACTTTAAACCACTTGGAGCTATAAAAATCAATTCCTAAATCCTGAACTGAGCTTGGAAATGGATTGGCTGCCAATTCAGCTGATGGAGACGGTGGTAATATGATCCTATCAATCAGGCCCAGTTACTAATTTTGCAGCTGTTCTGAACTACTTAAAGTTTCTGAATTGTTTTGCAAGGTAGTTCCCTGTGCAGCTCATTGCAACAATCCAACCAAGAAGTTATCGAAGTATGAACTGTGGTCAAGCTTTCCCAGCCCAGAAAGGTCTTAGCTTGTATATCAGTCCAGAATAATAAAAGAGTCCCCTTCAGGGATCGTGGGGGATCTCATGAGCATCCTCAAAAGAATATCTAACACCTTCCAAAAGAAGCTGAAGGCCACTTATCTGAGCACTCCTGAATAATACCTCCCTCACATCTGGAATGCTGTTCAACCCATTGGCCTTCATTACCTTGCTCGGGCACAGATTTAGAACACATACTGTCTTACCTGGATTATGTGAAAAGGAGGTAAAGCTGGGTGGCGTCTGTGCATACAAGCCATTGGGTTGTTCTTAACCAACTCACTATTCTATGATTCTAGAAACAAACACACGCAGAAATGAGTACAACTGTTTGCATTTTACTACTGGATACCATCTTGTAGACTGATCTGGGAATATAACTGAAAGATTGCACATCTAAATAAACAAGTACCTTTCTTCCCTAATGTGCTACCTTTCTAGGTACAAGAGACTATTTTAATTAAATAATGTGATTACTCTACTAGTTAATTATGGAAATATGTACAGGTGGTCCTTGTTTAACAACAACTTATTCAGCAATCATTCAAACTTACGATGGCACTGAATAAGTGATAGTTATGAGCAGTCCTCAGAGTTCTAGCCATTGCAGCATCCCCATGGTCACATGATAGCGATTTCTGATGTTCCCTATTGGCTTTCCACAAGCAAAGTCAATAGGGAAGCTGGCAGGAAGTCAGAAGTGGTGGTCATGTGAGGTCCTCGCTTAACAACAGCAACTGGGATTGCTGGAACTGCCATCGCTAAGCAGTGCAGTTATGTGATGTCATGCTTTATGACCACGTTGCTTAGCAATGGCAATTCTGGTCCCAATTGCCATCGTAAACCGAGGACTACCTGTATTCCCTGGAGTACTATGGCATGTGCTTTGGCTTAACACAAAAATCTCCTCTTTTCCCCATCCTGCCCCCTACCATCTGTTCACTTACATATGCTGATACCCTGTATACATTTTGATTCTCTGCAGTATAGACAATGGATTTTTTCCCCTGTGTTATTTTCATTATTCCTGACTACTGCTCTAGATCAAGCCTGGAATCAAAAATAGCATGAACAAAACAAGTTTTCAACCTGACTGAAACTGTATGGTTGAGAGAAAATGATGAGATTCACAGACAGACACTCTACATGAGGAATTCATTTAGAATACTTTCTGAATTAACTTATGAGTATTTTCCCATCACTAATTACAAGTAAAGATATTTTCAGGTAGATTGAACAATGGATATACATTTTTGGCTGGCTTTCCTTTCTTGCTGATGTGAATTCCAGCTTAAGAAACTAGCTTTAACTTGACATAAAAAGTGTGTGCAGAGGGTGTACAGAGAAGTAATTTAAAGTTAATGCTTATCCTGAAGTAAGTCCCACTGTGATCAGTGAGCTTAATCCTACATAAGTATGTATAATGGGTGTGGGAACCAATGGATGGGCAGACCTCGTTGAATGAGAATCTTCAAATGTTGGAGGTAGTCTTACCAAGCCTTCTGCTTAAGGAGAGAGTAGTGAAGGGAGGCACCTGAAGTATTCCGTTCCCACACCTGGACAGTTAGGATCATTAGGAAATCTATCTATATACTATCAAAACTCTCATGACTGTTTGTTTGTAACCTTTAACTGGGCAAAACAGTGTATCATAGGCCAACAATTTTTGAACCAAGGTACCTCAGATGGGCTAACTTACAGAATGTGTCCAAAATCCAGGACCAATGACTCCTGTGGAATTGAAATTTGGCAAATTTTATAAAACATTTTATGACATAAAAATTGTCATAAAATGTTTTATGATGATTTTTATGTCATACAATGTTATAAAATACAAAATGTTATAAAACATTTCCTGTGGTCAACTCCTAATGTTTGACTGTGCTATACAGTTCAATATGAATGACATGGGCTATTTTCAAGGCAGATACATCTCTGAATATCTCCCTGAATTTTTAAGAACTTTTCCAGTGAAGGCAGTACATAAGAAGCTCTGCCATTGTTGAAGGCATTGAGGAATCTGCTGAGGAAATATCTCTGAAACAATGACCCAATGGGTCACAGGTTGTCTAGTTTCTCTTAATGTTCAGACACATATGTGTTCCTCACAGTTTCAGCCATGCCTTTTAGGTGTACATAAAACAAATCTGTTCCATTTTCTACCTGAGAGACCTTCCAATCTTTAGAGTTTTTTTCCATATTTCCATTGTCTAAACATGTAACTATTTTAACTGTTTCTCATTGGACTTGCTTTCCAGACTCCTCCACATTCTGGTCGCCTTCCTTTAGGAACATGCCAGTTTGTCCGTGTCCTTTTGGTGTAATCTATCTTCTTGGAGGCCTTCACTCAGCAGATCTTGACAGAACAACTTGTGCCTGCAAGCTTGTTTAAAAGCTGTAAAAAAGGGATTAGCTAATTTACAGGATTGGTCTGCTGGAAAGCATCATTTATATGAATGGAACATTCATGAACATTTACAATACTTAGCAGTTCCATTGCATTTTTCCTTTTGATTTCCCTAAAGAACTGGTGACCAATATTGCAATATCAACTTAATGAAAGATCATGTAGAAACGGAATGATCCCCGTTCCACTTTATCAGCTTGGGCTGCCTTTCAACAAATACTACCTCTGTACAATGACCTTGCCCTTTGTCTTTTTTTTAGATATCAGCTCTTCTTGGTGAGATGGTTGTGAAGAAAAACCTCATGTCAATATGCTGGTCTTCCCCATTTCCTGGACTGGCAGTTTCAAACCTCCAGGCTGACGAGACTGCCTGATATTGTGAAAGTAATTATATTCCAGATTGCTAACTGCCAAAGTTGGGAACAAGTTGGCCAAGGAAGCTACATGCAGAAATGGTTTCTTTGGCACGAACTGGAACAAGTGTGAGAATGCAATCAGAAACATTCTTAGCTTGTCAAGAGATATGTAAATTATTCCAAGCAGGCAAACTTTAAAGTAAGAATTTTAATAGCTTCCATTTGCATTTCAAACACTGCATGGACACTGGGCAACTCCTGATCCAAATGTGTTCATGTAGATAAACAGGGCTGCATGTCAGCAATTTGGCAGGAAATAAATGCATTTCCCTCTTCCCACCATTTTTTAAAAATTGTTTTCTGACCGTTATGCCCTTTGCTGTTTCATGGATTAGAAAGGTAACACATGTGTGTACTCCCATCTGCTCATCTTCCAGCTGGATTGGTGTGCTTGCCTTAGAAGGATTTGATGGCAGAAATTAAAGAGAGGCAGAAAAATGAAAGATCTCCCATTAGAATCACATTATTATAGACAATGATCTTTGTTACTTTTCCTGTAGTGTGAGTGTGTTGGGGGGAGGAGAAATTATCAGCATGGGTTGTAAAAAACAGTCAGAATAGATGCTTCACAAGGTGTTAGTTTGAGAGTTGCGCAGCTGCTTAAAAGACTGCATCTGGCTTTCAGTGCATGCGTGCTCATGCATAGCCACATCACTTTGGTGGAACTTCCAGCAAAAGTGTTATTTTCCATGATGCATTCTTTTAATAAAAACAATACAAAATTAAAGTCAATCAGGCAGGAAGACTTCACATTATGGAAGAGATCAGTCATCATATCCCTACCTATGTGCACCCTACTTGTTTAGCAGATGCATGGAAACTGAAATACACCTTGAACAGGATGAAGGGAGTCTTCCTCAGAGTGGTCTGTTTCAAGGCTGCAAAGCTGTAGGAATGAGGACAAGGATGGTAGAATGGACAGGACTCTTCCTAAATGTATTAGCAGTGAGAAGCCTTAGGCTAGCCCAGTGTTTCTCAACCTTGGCAACTGGAAGATGTGTGGGCTTCAACTCTCAGAATTCTGGGAGCTGAAGTCCACACATCTTCAAGTTGTCAAGGTTAAGAAAGACTGGGCTAGCTATTGGCCCTGAGATGGGTAGCTTACCCAGGAAGGTAGGAGAAAGGAGCGGAGGTGTCCATGGGGGTGTAAAAAAAAGAAAAGAAAAATAAAGTCCAGATTGTGGCCATGATTATATTTGCAGCATGTCCGCACCCTTACTTTTTACTTTTCAAAAAGAGCCACGTTTTTTTTGAGGTGATTCAAACCATCTCTTAATTAGGCTCATCTTTTTGCCTTTCTTCTTTCAGAAATATTTCCCTGTTAGATTTCTATTCCACCTTTCCCCCAAAAGCTCAAGGAGTTATTGATAGTTCTTCTTGCTAAATAGATAGCTTGGGTAGGAAACAGCATCTGGCCCCCAGTCACCCAGTGAGCTTCCCCAGCTAAATATGGACTTGAATCTCAGTCCCCCTGGTCCTGATTTAACATCTTAACCGCTAAGCTACTCTATAGTTAAAGTTAAAGATGTGGTGTCAAAAAGTGTGTCCTGAATCTCAAGTCTAGGTAGAAATCTTAAAAACCTGAACGGCATGGGGGACATGGTGGAAATCTTAGACCGCCAAAATGTCCCAGAACGTAGCAATGGTTGGGGATCCGCTTATGACTTGTGTGTGTTGGCCAAACCAGGCAACTTGGCGCAACCTATTTGAAGCCTGCCTGTCAGCGCAGCTGTCAGTGCGCCATTTTGTTCATTAAATGAGGGCTCTCCGTTCTCCTGCAGTGTGATTAAAGCAAATAAACCAAAGCCCTTGATTGCATGTATATATATGGAGCATGGGTAAAAGAAGAAATATGGATGTAAGCAAACATACGTGAAGTCAGGCTGTGTATACAACAAAGATCCTGACCATTTGTCAGACAGTGACTTGCTTGGCGTCTTGCCTTTCTTGGTATGAGGACGACTGACTCCCTGGGTTAATAAAGCTCACAGAGCTGCCGTCGTTGAGCCTAGAAAGAGCCAGCAGAGTATGCAATTTGCCTTCCAAGGTCTTCAGCCAGTTTTATTGCAACTGGCAGGTCAGGCAGCACTTTGAGGTAGAAAACCCACACATGTTTGGCACACGTTTCCCTACAGGAGGTTCTTCCAAGTGATGACAGACAGGACTAAATAGCTTCATGCCCATATACATCCCATTTCCTCGGCTAGACCCTCACCCCAAAAGTGCAGGGATGGGCAATTTACAATTGCCTCGGGGAACTCTCATTGTTTAGCTTGCCCTATCTGGGTGGCAAAAGCTCATCTGGAGGAAAATGAAATGAAATGATAAAATAAGTTAAGCCTTGCTGCGTGTGATTTGAAAGCTCACTATATCCTTCATTCTGTACTGCACAATTACAGAATAAAGGCCCAGGCTCTGTCAAGGGTAGGTGGTAATTCATCTTCCCCTAATGATTAGTTGTAAGGTTGTATAATATTTGGACTGCCAGACAAAGCAGCTCATTATTATTTTGTACAAAATAACATGTATTTACTTGATATCTCCATTGTCTTTCAAGAAACTCAGAGCAGCATTCACGCGCTCACCACATCTTATTTTTACAATGACTTTGTGAAGTAGGCTAGGCTGAGAACAATAATTCAGTCCAGATTGCCTAATGAAGATCATGTCAAATGGGGTGTGTATCTTGGTCTCTCCTGCATAAAACCACCCAAAGAGATACACAATATAAGAACTAACTCTACTGCTAGTAAAAACAACAGACACAAATGTGCATCTGTGTTTAAATCCTTAATGGTTATTATGTCTAGATGGCATTTCGGCATATCTACACAACTACAATCCAATTTCAAACTTACTTTGGCCATGGTAACAGTGGATTTAATCAGTGGTTCTATAATTACTGAACAGATAGTCTTAAATATTTTTCATTAACAGCTCATGATGTTAATCTTAAGCTGAACAACTATATTGCTTTCTTAGTCAGCATCCCTCCCTTCCACTAGCTTTCTTAGTTCCTTCCTGAATTCTTGAAAAATCTAGTATATACTATGATTTAAAAAAAAAAAAAAAAAGCTTTTCCCTTTGAATTCAGTTTGTAGAATATTTTGCATGGGTAAATTTGTGATTAAACACTTAAAACAATAATTTACTGATTTGGATTCTGAGTTTCTACCAGACTGAAGTATGACGCCCACCAGTGTTTAAGGTTAAAGGTAAAGTACCTTTAACAATATCAAAAAACCCACCTGGATAAATTTTGCAACATAATATCTCTTCCATCTCATTTTCCTCGCATAATAATGGATATAGTAGAACCAACAAATTGAAGATAAACATTAATTACTAAATAGATAGTATTTCCTGGAGAGCCTTAATTGGTTACCCGTCAAAGCAGATCAATCTGAAATGTCTCCTTCAAAGGCTGTCCTTATCTTTTGTTGTCTGCAGCTTCAACCATGTTTTCAACACCCGTATTACAAATGTCCATTACAAGCTTTTGGTCAGGTAAATTACACAATGACATGGCTGGTTAAAGTAGGCAAGCTGCTTTGTCTGCTAAAGGAGTGATGGGTGTTTGTATAAATCTTTCATCTAAAGCCTTTCAGTCTTTTTAGGGTACATTTATCTGGCTAAAAGAAAAGGTGACTGTAGAGAATCTCGTTTGTGACAATCATTTGATTAACCTCCTCCCCTTCCTGGTCTATTAATAGGAATCAGCTTCTTAATGGACGTGTTCATTGTTTAGCAGAGTTCGGTTTTCAAGTCCACAAAATATTTGAGGGATACAAGAATTTATGTAAGAAAATGTAGACATTTCAAGAATTTATGCAAATGCATATGCCATGTTCATTTTATTTGCTAGAACTACAAGATAGGGAAAGAATGGAGACCCCAATAATAAATCCAGTCCTTGATTTTTTGGTGGCATTTATTTGTGGCATTTTTTTCTCCCTTGTTTTGATTTTCCTTCACAGTTCTAAGCTTCGACTCAGTATAATGCATTCCCCCTATTCTTATCCATTTAATTTTTGTTAGCCCTGGAGAGGTCTTATATGGATATCCAAAGGAACTTAGGGATAGCTGGATTAAAACCATTCAAGGCCTGTGATTTAGTCAAATACGAAGATTCAGTTAAATTACATAATGACACCTGCATTGTTTTTACTCTGACCTGCTTTTTTGGTGTAGTGATTGGCTTTGACCAGCAGGAGGCAGCATAAAATTTAGCTTAGATATCCCTGATATCCTCTTCCCAGACTCTTCCATACAGTGAAATCTTTAAAAACTGTGCACTTCCATGTTTGACATAGGTTAAATTTTGTTCAGTTCAGACAAGTGAATAAAATTTAAGTCTGCAAATGTGTTTTTTTTAAAAAAAAATGGCGGCAAAACTGTTCTTCATCGAGTTTCCATAGCTGGACAGACGTCTCATGAAAAGGGTCTGACGACTGGCATGAGCACACAGTTCTGGGGCAAAACTTCCCAAGCCTATTCTAAGCTGTTTTCTAGCCTGGACTCTCCAGTTGCATTAGACTATGACTCCCATCATCCCCAGTGGCATCAGGTTACTAAGGGCCACTTATCCCATAATCACTTTTCTGGCAGTAAGAGTAAGCTACACGTTATGATTAATGAACAGAGTGAAGGTTCATTTCCTGGTTAGTCATTAGAAGAGACTGATCTGGGGGAAATCACAGCATCCATAAGAGGAAGTTGATTTCCCCCACCCAAAGAAACTCTGCCCATCTGTGGATAGGAAAATCAGTAGAGAAAACTCCATGGCCACCTTGGGCCACTTCTTAATAATGACAGGCAATAATTACATGATCTCCAAGTAAACAAGCTTTTCTGCTACACTAAACAATTGAACCAACCCTCTACTGTAATATCACTGGGATGCTGGAGAGATTCTGTTGCTGTGTTATGATACGGCAACCTTGTGAGACTTAATGGGCATGATGTAATCCTTATGCCCATGTGTGTGACTGCCCTCTAACTACTGAGCATTTATCTGATCTTGTCCTAAAAGCGATGTGTTTAGGGGAGGAAAGCCAACCAATCCTAAACTAGTTATGCTGGTCTTCAGCTTACCTTCTTTCCAGCCAGCATGGATAAAGTCAATATTAGGACAGGGGAACTTGTTTTAGAATATGGAGAACATAAAAATAAAGATTGTTTAAATCTTTTATTTCTCTTCTGCTGTTTCACCAAGAAGCTCAAGAGGATAGCACACAAAGGATTGTCCCATGGTTCATGCTTGCTAAACTTGGCTAAGAAAAAAACCCAAGAGAAGGTCTCACAGGGAAAAAACTTACAAATGGGGTTTCTTCATTTTCAACCTTCTGCTGGCTACATTACAGGCTCACTGCATGAGGTAGCTGAAGACTGCATTTTAAAATCAGCGAGCTGAAATAGTGTAAGAGCACACATTCCTTGGAGGAATTCACAAGGCTGAAAGGGCAGCATATGTCAGATGCAAGGGCACCATTGGCCAGCCTTCTAACAGAGCAACGGAAGGACACCTTATCTGCTACTAGCAAACATGTCACCAAGCATCTTATCACTGGAGGTACTGATGTGGATGCTTTCTAGATTATAACAGGCACTCTATATTTAACAGAGTACAAATCAATCAATTTCTTGACCATCATTTAATCATGGCAATCAGGAAGTAAGGATTGCTATACATGTTTATTTCTGGGTGGCCGCATGAGAACATTTTAAAAACTTTGGCCCTAAACTGGGTAAAGATGGAGAAGTCCTTCTAAACTTGGTCTTTTTGAAAACAATGCAGATATCAGAACCAGGAAAGTGGTGCTGCACCAAGGATTGTTAAAGGAGATGTATGAATCAGACAAGATCTGATTCAGATTTGGGATTCAATTGACATTTGCAATTCAGTTTGATTTGGGAAGTTGAATCAATCTGAAAGGATGATTCAAAGAGTCACAACGATTAGATTCTCCTGAACTGGAAAAAAAAAAAAAGACAAGTGACTCAATATGATGTATCAAATGAATTTGAAGATTTGATTCAAAGGTGTGATTCAGTCCAGCTGTCCTCAGTTTCAAGCTTTGATGATTTCCACCTACAGACTCCTAAAACTCAGCCTTCTTTTCAAAGGGAATAAAAGCTGGTGGGTAGTCACTGAGCCCTCCCAGCCATACCATAGAATTTCAGGGGGTTGATTGCTGAAAACTGGTGCAATTTCCAGCTTTTTAAAAAAGCAGAGCAGGCTTCACATACTAAAAAGAAAAACCTCCATAAAATAAAATAAAATATCCTGGAAAATATCAAATACTGAAATCCAGTGTTAAATACAGATAGAAAATGTTTAGCGCATATTTTAACATTCAGAAAAGTACTTTAAGATGACTGAACCTCAACAGACAAAAGGAGAGAAAGAGAGAAAAGTGAATATTATTTCTCTTTGCCTTTGATGGGTCAACATTCAGGCTGGCTAATAATAGTAGGGTGCAAGATTACAATAAGAAATGTAGAATCACCAGTAATTCAGTGGCAAACTTTAACAAACAAGTAAACTATCCTTGCCATAGTCTAAAGGGCATCTTAAGGAAACAGCTAATTCGAGTGATCCCAGCTCTTAAAGCAACAGCACCTTTTCTTCAGGTTCTCATGAAAATGAAAGCAAGGAGGCGGTGTGCTCATATAACGCGTCTTCCAAATTATTTTTGAAGCTGTACAGCCCTATAATCTTTATTTAAGATCTTTCCCAGCATCCTCTAACTACTAACTACCTTTAGCCTTTCAACATCTGGAAAGCAGACAAACATATGTCAGATTGAAGCTCATGTCGTCCTTTGAGTAGGATTGCAAGAAATTGATTGTTTCAAGTTTTAGTGGGCTTAACATGAAAACATTCTTATCTTTGTAAAATGTATGAATCGCTAATGCATTAACTTCCGTGTAAGGGCAAGATACATGAATTTGTATCTAGGGGGAGTAATAATGAATCTTACAGAAAAATCAGAAGTATAGGCAATCCTAGGAATTCAATATTCCTACGGTTCTTGAAAAAGCACCGTGCTTCAACAGGGCTTTGAGCAAAGCACCCCTTCAAAGCACCTCTGCTAAGCAAAGTGGTGGCCCACTTTTAATGAGCGAAACAGACTGGCTGCACTGCTTCACTGTGCTCATCAACAGTGGCTTCCTTGAGCAAAAATGACGCATCTCTGCCAAACACTTTGTTACAGCAAGGCAGCACAGCATGCCTCCATGAGGCAAAGCACCTAGTTGAGGCGGATCACCTGCAGTCTGCACCTGCTTAATAGACAGGCCTTTTTCACAAAGTCTCAGCTTTGATCGAATGTAAACAATCTAGTCATAAATCACAAGAGCACTTCCTGGTGCCATTCTTTATCCAGTAATTAATGGCATTCCAGTCTTTTGTCTGGGTCGCTCTGGCCCCAGCAACAGCAATGTTTTGAGTCAAGCCAGGAGTCAGGCACGCCAGTGGACAATCCAAGTAAGAAAGTCAGGGTCAAGAAGCAAGACAGTAACTGAGGTCAGGTCCACGGATCAAGACTGCAAGAGACAGGCCCAGGACAAGGTAAGGAGAACTGCAGAAAGGGTTCCGCTAATGAATCTTCTTCTGAGAAGTCCTTAAATATCCAAGGTTCCTTCACTCCTTCTCTCAGGGTAAATGAACGTGAACGGCAAATTCACTTCAGCAAATTTCAATTTCAGCAAAGCCTTAAGTTCAGTCAGATGCCAACGTTTGCAAATGAAACCGCCCCTTGCACTCCTTTGTCTCGCAGCCTTCTGGCTTTCGACACGTCTCCACCTGCGTTCCTGAGGGTTAGAGGGCGTTTTCAGTTTCAAAGGTTTTGTGTCAGAGTTGGGGATGGTAGGATATACACCTGTTCTCTCTCTGCTGTCGCAGGTTTGGTTCCTCCACCCTGGTTCATCTGTTTGTTAATTTGTGATGATGTTGTGTCCAGCTGGATCCCAGCAGCATGGTCTCTCATGCCAGGGTAACACACAGTGGTGTGGTGGAGTTTTGTGAGCCAGTTGAGAGCAGAGTTGAGTTGGTGCACCTAGCACACTGATCAGCTGCTTGGCGGTTTGCGGGGTGGTCCGGTGGTAGCAATGAAGCTGGAAGAGCTGTTATACATTTATCAGCACCCCGCAGGTAACGTGTTACCTTTGTAGAACTGCAAGAAAGAGCAGTATAAATCGAAAATAGCCTTTTCTTCTAAGCTGCCCTGGGTATTTGCTGAGATCAACAATATGGAGTTACCAAAAAGGTCCATTGTAGGTCTAGCGTAACTGAGATAAAAGAACTGATATGAGTCATGACCTTGAAGACCGAATATACAGGGGTTTCATAGGGAACTGTAACATTAAAACTTGCATAGGCCTTGTAGTGGTTCACGAATATTAACATGGTGAATAGCAGGGTGGGAAACCAAGGCTTAGAAGGCCAAACTCAAGCTGACGTTGGAGCTGCATGATACAAGGCATATGTGTTGGTGTCCTGCCTGCAGATAAAAATTCTTTGCTCTTTAGGTTTTCAGGGGAAGTGGGATATATTAGAGTCAGGCTTCCTTACCCCATTTGATAAGCCATTCCTCTAGACTAGCCTTTTTCAACCTTTTCACCCTGAAATAATTTTCAGGTCTCAGAGAACCCCTGCATAAAAATCACACACACAGACACACACACACAATGAAAACTTCACAATAGAATTCACTTCTAACCTACACAATGCACATTTTACATTTACAGCTGCAAAGGAGCAGGCCAGCAGCTGAGTCAGGGCACACAAAAATTCCCACTACTGCAAGAGCTAGCATTATGCAGCATGCAAAGTTCAAGAAACAATGTTTATTTTTTTTAAATCACAATCTCTCGTGGAACTCCTAGCAACCTCTCGCAGAATCCCAGTTGAGAAAGTTGAACCCAGTTGAAGTCCACATATCTTAAAGTTGCTAAGGTTGAGAAACACTGCTCTAGACTTTCTGAAACTAAAAATCAACCAGAATCCATATCTCAGGCTGATTTCCTATGACTCAGCTTCATGCTGGACAGATACTATGAAAATTGCCTAGAAGATATCTGATTGGCTCTTCCAAAGTACTTGGTCAAGTTGAACTGAAGATACTTCCTTCCAAGTTCTTCTCTGGATGAACTTGCTTTGAACTCCAGTGGCTGCTTCAGCTCTGGAGTCCCAGGGAATCTCCCTGTAAATATTCTTAAAGATTAAAGCTGCCAATACGTTTAGATCAATATGTCTAATTGTAACAGAGTCTATATTTTGTTTTCTTTTAATGTGCAGCTGACTGTTCTGACTGCTTTCAGTTGTATTCTTTAACACATATACTGCCAAGAGGGGAACTGGATTGGCTTTTGCCTTTTTGCCCCATGGGAGAAGTGGTCTTACCTTGTGCCAGACTGCTGGGACCAAACATTCATCTGGCTCCTAAGGGGAGAAATGGAGTGCTCTGGAGAAGAGGCTTAGCCATTTTCAGAAGTGAAGCCCTCAGCCGTGCATCTTGTGCGTTCAGGCTGAGGCTTAGCTATAAATACTGCATGAGTGTGGCAGCATATCTATTTGGAATATATAACAAAAGGCTTCTGGTAGCCTGTTAAAAGGGAATATTGGGGACGGGGGGGGCGGGTTAAGAGTTCTTTGGTTTTTAGGGTTTTGAATGCTATAGGGAAATCTTAATTTTCAGGGCAAGGTTTGAGGGTTGGGGCATTTTTGAGGATTCAGACTTGGAACTTGACTTGAAGACAAATTGTAAGCATCATTCTTCTACCCTAAAACTTACACATTCATGAAATGATGTATTTTTTAAAATTGTTGAACAGTTTTTCTTTAATGTTAATTGTATCACAGTTATTTTATACAAAGGATAACTATATCACAGACCCCCAGTTCTTTACAGAACTATATATACTGTGAGATAGTATTATAGGAAGCTGTACTGATCAGATGAAATTTGTTTTTCTTTCCTTTGAATATCACCTCTACAAAGGAAGGTCTCATATAAAACCTTACATCTGTATTATATTATTTAAGCAAATTGGAAATCTATGATTATCACACATAGCTATAAATACCTGAGAAACGTAGAGAAATTGTTCTGGCACATTTCATCCTGGGCACTTCTTACTTTCTGTCTTACTTTACCCAAAAGTAAGAATAACGTACTTTGGTCCCTTTTCAAAGCTTTTTATTTGATGCTTAAACTTGAGTTGGTTTCTCTTCTGGTTTATGCTTTGATTCTTCCCCTGTGCCTTGCTACTGTTGCTTTCATTACTCCATTTCTTCATTTAGTCATCCCGGCCCTGTGCTGTAGCATAAGAGAAATTTTCATCTACTTTTAAAAGAGCAAAGAGAGTAATCTGACTTCTGACTGAAAGGTTTTTCGACATATGACGTATTTCCTGGTTCTCCTTAAAAAGATAAAACATTTTAAGATGAAAAGTTATCTTAAATTTTACATTACATCTAAGTAAGACTGATAACTTTAGCATTCCATGAGCCCATGGAACTGCTGAAGAGGCGTGCTGTCTTGTTCACTTCAGCTGAGGAGATGGCTCTCTGTGTTCATAAAGTGCACGAGAATGTCCTTTCCTAGAAAAAAAAAGGTCACAGGATCCATAAGCAGAGTGCGTTCTCGACCAAATTTTGGATTAAAGATGCTGGATCCTAACATATTCATGTGTAATGGAAACCAGTCCAGTGCTATAATTGAAAGAGAAAGTAGACTAACTTCCATGATTCTAGCTTCATTTTACATCAGGGCTTTGTCCATTATAGCTTAACGTTTTGATCCGTCTCCATTGTTTGTAGTAGTTAACTCCAGATGAGCTTCATTAGCAAAGCAAATAAGTTTGATTAATCGTTGGACAATGCTGAAGGTTTTTCTCTCTGTTGACCAAATTCTCCCAGTGCTAAGCAGTGAAAAACTAACAAGGCATAATAAAAACAGAAGAATAGTTAAAGTTTTCTCAGAAAAATTCCTTTCTTTCATCTACATAAAGGTTCTAGTGAACTAGCTGGTTACACCCACATCAGGGAAAGAATTTGGTTTGAAACGTCGAGGGAAACAATTATTCATTAAATATTTGCCAGTATATAAAACCTATAAGAATTGTTAGTATACAATTGTTTTGGTGAGGGGAAGGAGTAAGTGTACTTTATGATTGACTTTTATGGTGACCAGCAACTGGAAACACTTCATAAATCTACTTCTTTCTAAACAAAGGATGCCATTAGCAAAGAGGTAATTTCTGCGTGGATTATATGTGGTGGAGCTGTCGGTTGCTGCAGATAAATTATCGCTAATAAAAATTTTGTTTCTACTGTTTCTTTGCTCAGACCAATGAGAGTCTTTCCAAAACTGACACTTGGCACCATCCCACATCAATCTTGCAGACATTGCATTCATCTTGGCAGTCCAGCTAAATTAGAGAAAAGCATGCGTGTTTTTAAACAATGGCAGGTTGCCATCTCCCCATAAAAAGGATGAGATTTCCATTAGCATCTGACATCGGTTTGGATCCAGAGACAGCAGATTTCACAGCAGTTCAGTAAACAGTTTAAATTTGTTCCCCATAGATGATGAGAAATCCTGCTTCTTTTCTGCTCTTAAATGTATAATAGTGATAATGAATTAGAAGGCTCTCTGCTTTTCAGATGCTGCAGATGTACGGTCTTGGGCCCTACTGCGGCTGATGTTATTTCAAACTTGAAATAATTCTGACCTTACTTTCCTGCATTTGCTAAATATTTATCTCCATTGGGTCTTTTCTGATTAGAGACAGAAAAAAATAAAGACAGTTTAAGATTAGCTATAATTTCCTTTATGTCACTGTGTTGTGACATAAACATACACATTAGAAAAGAGGAGGCTGTATATTTTCTTAAGAGGAACTATGGGTACTATGTTCCCCTACTAAATTTCACAGAGACACTATCCAACTCTCTCCATTGGGTGTGAGTGCAGTGCATTATTCATAGATGGTTTCGTTAGTTTTAAAACGAACAGCAACGTTTCCTACCAGCCGCAATCCGAAATCATAAGCCATACAATGTACCATCACAGAAATGATTGTTGACGATAAAGAAGGAGTGACTAGTTTTGCCTCAAGATATTTCTTTTTCAGAGATGTTGTTGACTACTACATAAATTCTAAATACTGAAAAACATTTCTACTTCCCCAAGCCCAGATACACTACCACCATAAAGCACATTTATGAATCTGGTAGCACTGAGACTTAGGATATATTTCTAACATTTGTTTCATTTACAGATATCCAAGCAGACTATATTAGAAGCAACCACACCCACCCACACACTCACACACACCTGTTTAGTGGGCAACACATCTCCCAAACCTGCTTCAGGTTCCTTTGGGAGCAACTGCTGTCCTTCAACATCCAAACAGCAGCTTTCACTCCAACTGAAAATAATATTCTGAGCTTCATTTGGCGTACATTGCTTATTTCAAACTCTAGAAACTGCTCTAGTTCTTACAGATATTACATTCTAAAATTAGGGAAGAAAGAATAATAATGAATCATCAGCAGACATTCATGCTGTTTTTTCAGGTCTCTGACTACCCATAATTCACCAGGTAAAACACAGCAAATGGTTCATGTGCATTCAGTTTATGATCCTATAGGTAATACCCATATTATATACGGATTCTTGTGTTGATTTTCCCAAACATATCTGTGGATAACAAGACATTCAAAAACACTTTGCATCTATAAAAATTAACACTGGGAATAATTTCCAGAGAGATAGTCATGTTCATCTAGATCAGGGTTTCTCAACTTCAGCAACTTTAAAATGGGTGGACTTCACCTCCCCATGCTGGCTGGGGAATTCTGGGAGTTGAAGCCCACCCATCTTAAAGCTGCTGAGGTTGAGAAACCCTGATCTAGAGTAACAGGAATTACAAAGAACCAAGTGGCATCTTAAATATTAAATAGTTTGTTATGGAACAAGCTTCCAGGTAATAAAATGTGCCAGTTTGTGGTGGTATCAGCTCCGATCCACTGGCTGACCAGATTGTGCACTGCTGGCACACGAAGCTGATTGAACTGTCTGGAGAAAGGGCATGACTCTTGGTTGGCTGTATCCTGTTAACAGGATCTTTTTGTTCCTTTTCTTTAAAATAATATAGAACACTTGACATTTGTTCAGTAAAAGTAATTATTGAAGGTAAAAAGCGTGGCTGAAATCTAAAAATCAGGGTTCTTTGTTGACCTTTGGCAGCACAAAGTACAGTTCTCGGAGCCAGATTTTCTTGCTGGGTCAGCAGATTGCTGAGAAAAGATCCCTGTCTTTTCACTGCCAATGACAGCAGGAAATCAACAGCTTACATCAGGATTGCTAAGGGGGTCTGAGATGAAGCCCTCCCAGGCCAGCAAACCTGCTTGGCTGATTTCCCCTAGTGGGAAACCAGCTGTCTGCAAGCAAGGTTGTTGAAAGAAGCCACAATGGGTGATAGGTGGATAAATGTGTATGGTGGGTATATGAACCGTGGCTTGTGTCTGAGCATATAACTTCCACTTCTGCAAGGTAATCTTTTACCCCCCACTTTTGATGCAGCTCTGGGGGGTAAAAGATGGCCTTGCTGGAAGGGTATCAATGCTTTCATGATGAAGGGCAGCTGGGGCAGGCAGGCACTTTCAGTGGTATTTAAGGTTCAGGCAGTAGCTGTTTGTGAAGTCAAAAGAAATAACAGCAAGAAATGCACACTCCCCCCCTCACCCCCCCCACATACATTTTTGAGATCTGTGCTGTCCAATTGGCTTTATTTTTAAAATAATTTGTTGTTTGAAAAACTTTTGTGAAAAACTGAAATCTCCTTTTCAGGTTCACGTTAGCATTTCCTTCTGCGTGTCTTTATGAATACTGTGAAGATTAAACATGCGCTGGAGGTGGCTGTTTTATTTTATTGAAAGCAGCCCCTATCCAAATATTCAAAGTACATAAATGGGTTACCTATTCCCCATTTGTTCGTTGTCTCTCTCTCTCTCTCTCTCTCTCTCCTTCCTTCCTTCCCTCCCTCCCCCCCTGAGGCTCCTTCATTTAATCCGGTGATGATTAAATGAATAAACCAGAGATTTAATACATCAGTGATTTCTCTTGTGGTGGGGGGAGGAATCATCAGGGTTGAAACCCTGAACTGATTTTAAATCCAGAAAATGAAGGCTTAAATGGGATGGGCCTCATATACATTACTCCTATTAGACTTACAGCCGCAACACCTAGATGGCCTATGTATTTCCTCTGTATTATGAATGTGGGCATAAATGAGAAAATAAAATAAAATGAATACATATATAGTCTATTTATGGCTGAGTCAAAAATATGCCTACTTCATTTGGTCACTTGATCTCTCATTTGACAGTGTTGCCACAGGTCTGCAGCCAAATTCAATTGATCTGGGGTGGTTACTCTGCTTTTTCCAAGAACCACCAGGAACATGAGTGAGATACCAAGAAATTTTCCATATGAGAGTAGCCAGAGAATAAGTGTGTGTGTGTGTGTGTGTGTGTGTGATAGGCATGATGCACATGTATTCAGAAAACAATGTATTTCCACTATCATACATATGGCTGAGTATCATGGCTTTAAGGAACTTCTGACAACTAAAATTCAGTTTAAAATTCAATGTAACAATTCCATTCAACAATTAAGCAGTGTAGCTAGTTCAACACAGGGCCACTTAGCACACGCACTGCTGCCATCTGGACCAGTTGCAGTTACTACAACAATATCCTGAAGAGCCCATTGCAATAATCCACCCTTGAGTTGACAAGTGCCAGGTTGTCTCCTGTAGGAAACAGTGGCACTGCCTGATTTATCAGTTGAAGCTGATAAACATCCTCCTGTCTGCTGCTGGAACAGGGCTGTCTATTGCTAATGCTGGGTCCAGGAGGACCTCAAAAACTATGAACATATGTGCTGCCTCTTCATGCTTAATCTGTAAATACTGGATTTAAGAGGTATGAAAGTTTTGTTTGTGGTGTTTGATCTGTTTTACCCCTGTAAGTCATTACTTGATGTTGCCTCATCAACTAATAAGCTTGTATGAATTTAGCCTTCAGTACTGGAAAAAAGTTCTATTTTTAGGCCCAAGCCATTAGGGAACAGAGAGGGAAGGGAAGGGAAAGGGAGGGGAGGGGAGGGGAGGGGGAGATGGAAGAGGAGGAGGAGGGAGGGAGGGAGGGAGGAAGGAAGGAAGGGACTTATTTAACTGAATAGTTTTATCCCAGGTACTAATTCCCAATCTGCTTATTAAAAACAATAATAATTTAAAAAACCAGATACCACGTTTTAAGTAGGTAGTGACTGATTAAAAGAAACAAAATGAGACTCTAAACTGACCAAGTGCATTGATATGTGGATCAAAAACCAAACATCAGATTCAGAGGACTCATTAGGATATGCTAACATTAAGAAGAATGATAGTTTCAGTATAGATAATGACAATATCACAAATGATTTGGTCCTTCAGACTTTTAGTGCCACTTTGGCTGAAATTAGTTGGAAAAAGGAAGATGCAAGAAAAAGAACAACAAAAAGAAAAGAAAAGAAAAGAAAAGGACAAGAACTTCATACATGTAGACAACAACATTAAAATTTGATCTCAAGGAATAACACAATCAATCTTTCCATTACATTGATAAAGGACCAGTTCAAAAGTAAAGAATAAATGCAAGAACCAATTCTTGCATGGATGTTGATGAGAACTGAAGCCTGAATAACTAGTTCAGATTTGTTTATAAGACAAATTTATAACTAGCACAAAATAAAAATATTCCATTTCCCATAGCAGAAGAAAAACCAGATGATTAAGGATCTGATCTGACTGAGAAATCTTTATGATAACTCAGTCTAAAAGAATAAAATAAGTATTATTTCACAGTCAGTGGAGCAATAAGATAGCTAAAATTCTTTTTGCTTTATAACTAAGAAAATGAACTATGATAAATTGACAGATAATTTACTTAGAAAATACAGATAAAAATCATGTCTTGGCTTTTTTCAAATAATTATTTATACTTTTTGTTTGCTTGTTTGGGGTGTGTGTGTGTGTGTCTTCAAGTCAGTGTTGACTCCTGGCAACTGCCTGGACAAGTCTCTGCAGTTTTCTTGGCAAGATTTCAGAAGTGGTTTGCCACTGCCTCCTTCCTAGGGCTGAGAGAGAGCGACTGGCCCAAGGTCAACCAGCTGGCTTCCATATGCCTAAAGTGGGACTAGAACTCACAGCTTCCCAGTTTCTAGCCTGAGGCCTTAACCACTACACCAAACTGGCTGTCTTTATACTTTTAGGTTTTAAGAAATAATTTGTCTAGATTGATCACAGAGATCAATTACTATTACTGAGAATCCACTAAATAAGTATTTATTTATAAAATAAAGTTACGATTACAGTATAAGCAATAGTCTTCAGAACGTATATTGACAACAATGCTATTCCCAATTATTGTGCTTTATACTAGCTTAACAAAATGTTTGCTTATTTGATCATTACTTCAGGTCTTAGCCCAGTATATTTCAACAGGCTTTTCCTGAAGAAGAAGCGTTGTTTTGATACTCATTTTTGTTGTTGTTGTTTTCCTGGCAGCATTTCAATAGGACCAGTGAAGTCTATCAAGAAAGCACTATTTAAAAAAAAAAAAACCTGACAATATCACAAATAATTCTGTTCTCCTGGCCTAAATAATTCAGCTAACCTATAGGTATTAGCAAATGAGTGAAGTAAATTGCATTAACAGCAAGAGAAACACATTTGCAATATAGCTGGTATTATTCTGTATAGTTGTGGAGCTGGAAACATTCAGACCTGAAATGATAGAAGCTACCAGGGTCATTTACAAGGATAGTGTTACTGATCTTGGCACCCTCTTATTGTCAATAGTGCCAAGATACTTAACCATGTGACTTGCAAATAAAAGCAGAAAGATATCCAATTAGATTTTTTTGGAATACAGGGGCTGATTTCACTTTCAGTAGAAAATCTCATGAATAGGGTTCCAACCATGGTGTCCTTGGATGAAAAGCCCTCATTTGTTATTAGGGTTTATTTTTCACTTCTTTAACCCTATGTCTTTTTCCAGCAATATCTTGGACACTTCAATGAAGCATATGGGGATTTTGGAAGCAGGGATCCTTCTCCATTATGGCACCATATCACACAGTGAATAATGCTAGTATGGGAGAAAACACTAAACCATTGTGGGGGTCCATGCATGGTTGGGGAATTCTAGGAGTTGAAATCCACACATTTTAACATTCCCAAGGTTGAGAAACACTGCTATAAAGGATTGTGATGATAATCCCTGTCTTGGGCCTGTGAATATCTATCTCACTCTGATCCTACATAGATACAAATCACACATGTGTCTGGGACCCTGCAGTTTGCGGGTGACTTAAGCTGGGCTCAAATTTTGTGCTAAGTCATAGCTTACTTTAACCAGGGGTTAAGACATAGTAACTAGTAGATGTAGCATAAGACATAGTAGTTAGCTCATACCCAATGTTAATCTATAAACCATAGTTTCTAGACAGTGGCTTAGTTCACACATCAAGGTAAGCCATATGTCATGTTATGTCTTAATATATTTTGCCAGCCAGATTTTTGATTCTATGTGCATATGTACCATATATATTCATACAAGTTCAAATCAGTGGACAGAGAGGGCTTGCTATTCAGTTGTCCCCTTTCCCATCTTGCTGTTGATTTGTGGTGTGCCCGATAACTGTGTGATGGGCACTGGTCTAGACAATGATGATACTGGCCATCTGTTGACATCTCTTGTAAAGGAAGCATAAGATTCCAATCAAGGGCCCTTTTCTTAACTTCCGTTATGTAATTCAGCTCCTTGACCACCTACTTGCTTTGTTTTATGACACTGTAATTGTAAGATATTTTTGAGTGGCTCTGGGTGAAAAATTAATGCCTCAGCAGAATACAAAATATGACTGACTCCGGGAAAGAAGAGATGGAATATGTGGGTGGGATAGCAAAAAGGAGAAAGCTGGACATTTCTCGGCGAAGTTGCAGATAAACATTTCAGCTAACCCATAAAACAAGATACTGGATAATGCGCAAATTGCATACTATAAGCTTAGCTTTTTGCCTCATAAAAGAAAAGCTATAATTTCACTTACTAGCATTTATATGAATACCCTGAGGCTTAACAGGGCAGCTCCTTTTACTTTATGCCTGCAAACTTTTCTCAAGAGTTTTTTTTTTTAACTGACTATGGAATGAAATATTAATTGGGCTCAAAATGTAATGTAATCTTTGTCACTTTGTGTGGCCTCTATGAAGAAACTTGGGCTCTTTTCATCACACCTGGCCCTCTGAAGCCCTGAAACAGCTCCATTGTGTAGTGCCTTTCTTCACTGAATTCCTCAGTCCTTCTTTGTCACATTCTTTGTCACAGGCAGCCCCTCATTTCCCAAAGAAAACAGTCATGGCTAAACTGGATCCCCCCCTCCCCCACCAGCTTAATGGGACCACAAACTCTAAACAGGCCTGTGATTCTCTAGAAGGGGGCGAGTTGAATTAAGGCCTTGGCCAGTGTTTAGTGGAAGCAACAGCGTATACTTTTCAATGGAAGCCTGCTGCAGCCCATCAACAAGCACTAGATGAGCCTGGAAATAAAAATTCACACGCACAAACTCTGAACACCATACTGGCCAAACCAATAATTTGTTCCCCATTGATGTTGTCATTCCTGTATTCCTTTAATTGCTCTAAAATTAATTGCTCAGTAATTAATTAATGAGTAATGTTAAAGAGGGAAGACAATCTGGGTAACACAATTCCAGCAAAATAATAAGCTTTTTCAGGAACTAGAATCATATTTGCATGTTGCCACTGAATAGATTGTAAATCCTAATTTGGACATTTGAAGATCGATAGTTCCCATTTCTTGTAGTAACTGTTTATCCAAGGAAGGGGATCTGGTGAAATACTTCCAGTGCTAGTCAAGTTTCATGGCTATTTGTTTATTTATTATATTTATACTCCACTTTTCTGTTATGTAAGCATACCAGAATTAAAACAAAATACAAATCCAAGGTAAATATACATATTATGAGAATAAAACAAATACAATTGGACTCAATTAACCATTAAAAGTTTGGTGAAAGATTCAGAGCAGGAGAGGTACTGATCCACTCCAAAGCTCCAAATTAGCTCCCCAATAATTTCATGGAGAGGGGCCCTATTTGTGGAAACCCCAGCTGACATTAGTCCAGACATTTCATCTAGACACATATGGACCTGCGAGACTCTGATCTTCCCAGCAATTACAAAGCTCTTCCTTTTCTGAAGAAGGAGGGCTTCTTCAGTAAAGATTTTATAACTGTAATAAAAGTCTTAAAACTTGAGCTATACTGTTCATAGTAACATAACTATAACCTTATAACTTTAAGGGCTCATTCCCAATGCACGAACGACCGAGGCTATTCATAGACTGAGACTATGAATAGCAGAATCTCAATAATAAAGTTTCAATTGTCACACGATTCTAATTGCCATCTAGTCATCAATAACACTTTCAGAATAAAATGCTTTGGTACGTTGCTTATCAGATGGAAGGATAAAAGGCTGCTGTGTCAGAGGGTATGGTATCCTATTGTTCTTCCTCATTTCTGACAATTAGGCAGTGGGAATTAATCACAGCCTTTTAACAATCTTGTGGAGCAACTGAATGTGGCCACTGCAGAAGCATTTTAAGGTTTGATGCTTACAGTATTAATTGAAAGAGCATCTTTTATTATTTTGGAAATATTATTAATTCTAACCACCTTTAATTCCTGGAAAAGGTGGCACATAAATAATATATAACAACAAACAGTACCATTATTTACAGTGATTCAAAGAAAGGAATCCCATCTAACAAGGAAACTTTAATTAAGATTTAGTGGGTTGTATGTAATTTCCCACAGCTTCTGGCATATGCAACCCAACAGATCCTGGGAAGGTGCCTCACAGTCCCTAGGATGGGGGTGGGCTGGAATAGACCTCTGTGGGCCGAGAAACAAGTTGTTCTTCAAGAGGGTGATTTCCCTCATATACCATCTTCTAGCCCTAATAGAAATGTCTAGCTTTGACATTTGAATGGGGGTTAATGAAGGAATTCTGGTAGGAGGGGAAATTAGGGGGAAAAAAACCCTAATGTGAGGGTTTTTCCTGAGGGTAGAATTAATGAATGTACATCTTTCCTGAAGGAGATCACAAATAAAGGCAAACTCTTTTAACAGTATATGATTCTGGTAATAGGAATGGAGAAATCTTAACATTAATATTAGCATAAATAATATTAATTATTAATTATTTAATATTAATTATTGATTGATTGATTGATTAATATTAGCATAAAACAGAACTTGTCCAGAGGGTGTTTGAAGGCTGATGCTAGATAATATCTGGGATAGATGTTCTTGTTTTTTTGACTAGAAATTTTTATGTTTGTAATTTGTATTGTTAATCTCTTTTTTTGATGTGAGCTGCCAAGAGTCTGCACACAACTGTGATAAATAAATAAATATTTGCCACTGAAACTATATACATATCTTATTTGGCCATAATAAATTATCACAGTGTCATCATAATAGAAATGTTTTGATACAACAAACCATGCTCTGTTCTGTTTTTATCAACTAGTTCTCTGTAAACTTTTGACTCCAAAGAAACATTTGGCATTCTGCTGTCTTCTGACTAAAGCATTTTCTACCTTGGTTGATGATTTTTTATGCTATTGTAACAACAAGGTCTTT
The DNA here is from genome assembly GCA_030867105.1 of Liasis olivaceus. NCBI lineage: Eukaryota > Metazoa > Chordata > Lepidosauria > Squamata > Pythonidae > Liasis > Liasis olivaceus. Next base: position 49,963,563 of record CM061348.1, read on the forward strand.
ATTCCTTAAGCAAAGTTAGGCATGAAATGTTTTTCCCCATGATTTTAAGCATCTTGACCTGCTGAATGAGAATGATGAGAGCAGCAATAAATCTGTCATAAAAAAAGCATGCAAAGCAATTTTTTTTTGTTTAAAAGTCATGGTTAACTAGCAATGAAAAAGGGCTTATGGACTGTATTACTGCAGTAATGGCAATGTCTTTTTTTCTGTTTGTTCAAATGGATATCCTCAGGCATGTCAGCTCTGACTAGAAGCCAAAAATTGTTCAGTTCAAACTGTTTATGGGAAGGCTTATTAGCCCTGAAATGAAAAAAAAAAAAAAAGAATGATAATAAAGCTTTACCTTTTCACCTTACCTGAGAGAGTGGAAATACAGTTAGAGGAAACTACAAGCAATTTAGTCCAAGTGCCCTGCCCTTCCTGCAACCTGTTTGAGGATCTTCGCTGTTAAACACACAGCCAGTAATGTGATTTAGAAAACACCTACAGGCACACACCTCTACTCAACAGACCATGCAAAATGTTGGCTTTGTCACATTCCTAGTTCTAGCAAACAAGGCACAAGTAGGCCATTCCTTGTCTTCTTTTTGAAGACATCAATTTACTGGACTCAAATGCTGATACGTAACCAACAGATGCATCCACAAAAAACTTCTATTTTGAGTTGAATTTAAATATTGGGTGAAAGATAAGCCTCTTGTCAGACATAAATTCCTGACTGTTTTTCCCTCCTTTGCTCTACTATAAACAATTATTTTTCATTAAAAAGCAAGACAATTCATAAGCTCTTAAAAGTTTCCTGTTTGGTCTTGTTCACAACATTTTTTATAAAGAAACATTTCCCGAGTTCATAGACATTCATTATCTTTCCTTTTCCCTACTCCCCCAACCCCACTGTTAGAAACCAAGGAAAACATCCAACCAACTGTAGTGAAGCATTCAGACTTGGCAACAGGTTTTTCTTCTTAGAGTGATTTGTGTGGAAAAGAAAGATTGCTAGCAGCATTGTAGAGTGGCAACGCATACTTTCTATCAGGTTGGAGGTTGCAGCAAGTTTAGCGTGGTGTGCAGAAGGCCAAAAATGGATGTGGCTGGAATATTTTGGGGAGGGGGCTCCAGAAGTTTGAAATAGTGAAATGGGTTTGAAATCGGCATCTGTTTATGGGTGCTTAAGACACTAGTTTTCCTCACAATCTCCCAGTGCTAAAAAGGCCCAAATTTAGGTCCCATCCACTTTGGGGAAGAGGCAATGAGACTACAAAAGGGATGTTGATGAGTTACATGGGCCTTACCGATTGCAGTGAGTCCAGTTCTCTACTGAGTGCAGAAATCCAGATTAAAGCATGCCTTCCTATGGCTAGATCTCAAATGATGTACACATAACAGAGGTGGAATAGTGTGAGTGATATGGTGTGATTATGATGCAGATTGCCAGGCAGACCAAGACTGAAGCCTGGAATAGCTGTTTGGAGCAAAATGGTATGCAAAGGGGATACTTTGTCCCGCCTGCCATTAAATTATTCAGCATTATTATTATGTGGAGCTCATATGGAGCAGTTCCAGTTTTGCTCCCTGCGAGACTATACCATCAGCCTTCCTAAGAACACTTTTTCCAACCTGGATATGTGTGCCAAATGGTTCCTTGAGATTGCAGCTAAGACTGCCTAGAACAGAGCCCAGATTGGCAATCAAATCCCCAGTATTTTGGACCTTTACTTGGACCCTTTTTTCTGGTGAGAATAGACAAGGGCTACACCTTTGTCATTGTGGCAAGAACTGCATATGTGTCTTCCTTTGAGTTTTTTTGCTCAGCACAACAGAGGCCTTCGAGAGATTCCATGGATCTGGAACAGGAACACACGTCACTAGGTTTCTTCCAAAGAAAACCTTCCCACCTTCCAAAAAACATGCTCGGAAGTCAATTCAGTAAAGGATGGTTCTTCTGTAGCATCTTCAGATTTGCTCAGAAGAGTCTTGAGGATCTTTACATCAGCTTCTGCAAGTCCATTTCATTGTGGATATTCAGGATTTGAGGCGATGTGTTCAAATACAAATGTTGTGGCAAAATTTCTAAATCTGCAGATTGTGGTCCATTTTCTGTTATCACAACTTGCGGTATGTTATGTTTAGCAAACACAGTTTGGTGCCTTAATTGTAGTTGGTGCTAACAAGTCCTCTAGCCGAGCTACCTTGCATAATTTGTTATCATAATATAGTCTTTATCATGTAGTGTGAAGACTATGTTGTAATAATGTATTATTTTTCAAATTGCCTACTTTTTCCCATGAGGCCAAAGCAAATCCTCATCTCTAAGGTCAGAGAGATAGAGAAGTAGGGAGTCAAGGCGAAGACCTTGAGGGAAATAGGCAAGAACCATTACATAAGCAAAGAGGGCTTGAAATGTTCCTTAAATCCTGAGAAACAAGATTGTATTCAGAAGTGACTCAGGCAGGCACCTCCCTGAGGAAGAGGAGGTAGAGCATGATCAGGCTTGCACGGTTCTGTTATCACAATAAAGTATAGCTCTAACCTTCCCATGGAGTCTGTTTCCTGATCTGGTCTACCTCCCAGGACTGACAGTTTCACAGATAAGATGGGATTTGTCTGACAAATCTTACGTTGAACAATCTGTGCTCTTACTGTGTTGGAGTTTACAGTAAGCCAGTATAGAGTGTCTCTGGCATGTCTCTTGAACTTCTTGGTCCCTGTGTCCCTGTACTTCCAAGCAGGCAGGCTAAAACTGTGGGCTGTAAAGCATAGTATGATGAAGCAGTGACCTTGGAAAAGCACACCTTTATATTCTGAAAGCTCAGAGAAAAGAAACCAAAAAGTTCTAGTCATTGTATGCTGCTGAGTATATGTCAAACACATATTGTTGAAGTGCCAGCAACAGTTGCTATATTCTGAGTAGAGTGTTAATTAATTTTTCAGTATAATTCACTACAATTGTCATCTTCACAGATAGAGATGAGATTGTGCGTCCAAACAGCAATCCAAGTCTCTAGATCTAAGTCAAAAAGTCTCTTTTTGTATCTGAGCATAGATTTGTTCAGTAAAGATCAAGGTACATGAATGTACATGTACATAGATAGCATGACCCATCAAGTTCTTGGAATAAAATAGCACCCACGCTGTCCTTGGAAGTATCTATGGACTAAAAGAAGACTTTTATAAAATGATATACCATTGGTATTTGACACTGGATAAATTAGGTAAGATGTATAAAGGAATTTCAAATGTATGTTGGAAATGTAATCAGTGTGAAGGTACTTTTTATCATCTCTGGTGGATCTGTGAGAAAACTAAGAAATATTGGAATATGATATGTATTCTGATTCAAAAAAATTTAAAAATGGGTATACAATTGAGACTTTCCTTTTAGATATGATGGATAAACAGATGGAAAGAAAACATGGGAATTTATTTCTTTATATGATAACAGCAGTGAGACTTCTACTGTATATGCATAAAATGTAAAGACAAATACCTACAGCAGCATAATGGATATTGAAATTAATGGAATTGGCAGAGATGGCGAAATTGACTATTCTGATCCAAGAAAAGACATTGTTTAGCTTTGTTTCTACTTGGAAACCATTCCTGGACTTTTTACTTGAGACTCAAAACAGAGAAATATTGATTTTGGGGTTTGATGACTGATTTATTTTATAACTAGAGAGATACTTTGCATTAATCCGATTTTTATTATTTGTTGATATAGATGTGTATTGTAATCTTTTAAATATCAGAGTAAGTGGTGGATGTATTTTATATTTACCCCTGTACCAAAGAAAGTTGGAAGTTATCTTCTTTACTCTTTTTTCTTCTGAATTTTTTTTCTTTTGCTATTTTCTTTTTTCTTCTCATCTTTTTATCTTATACTGAAATGTAATAAAGTTCTTTTTTTTAAAAAAAGGAAGTATCTATGGACATTTTACTTCTTTTAGAAGGTTTATATTATAAAACAGGTGTTACATTTAGAACAGCGTTTATATAATTTAGGTCCTTGTCAAATGTCAGGTGGCATTTGTAATGATATGTGCCATCCAATTTGTGGTATTTACCATCTCTTCTGAATCTCTTTCTGGCATGTCAGTTTTGGCATATATATAATTACCTTTATTTTAGCCTAGTCTGGTTTAAGGCTATCTGTTGTTACTATTTCTCCCAGCTGCTATGTTTCTTGATTTTTAAAACATTTGCTTTTGTTCAATTTAATATTATAGGACCTGGTTTCTTTTAGTACCAGTTTTAATCAGCAATCATGTTCTTCTTCTGTCTTGCCTCATACAAGTATGCTATCCATGTATCCCATGTTCCTGAAATGTCTTCCATCAGTTGTTGCAAGGTGTGATGAAACATTTCAGGAACGGAGCACAACCCAAGGGACATGCATTTAAAGCTGTATCAGTCCTATACGTGTGTTTTCTTTATCCAGTGGTATGTGCCAACACTTGGCTGATGCTTCCAGCTTGGAAAATATCTTTGGGTCTGCCAGTCATGCTAAAACTTCCACTTGTACCAGGATGTGATTATGCTGTCTTTCAATGCATGCATTTAGGGTCCAGGAAAATTCTCAGACTTCCATCTATCTTGTGATCTATGACTAAGGAATGAACCCATTCAGTTGGCTCTTCAGTATGGTGAATAATTCATCATTTCCATTCTGCTTTCTCTTTTGTTCTCAGTGTTCTCGATATTACTGGCACATTTCTCAGAGCATGTACTACTGGTTGGGCATCTTTATTAAGAGTAATGTGTTTGGGAGGCCTCCAATACCACAAAAGATACCTTTGTAACTGCTTAACCATGGAAGGATGTTTTCCTCCTGTGGTAGTTTTTCAGAGGTTTCTAGGCCCAGGATGGTCCTTCACAGATTTAGCACTACTAACACTTTTATACCATATGAAATACCTTTCCCTTTTGAAGTGAGATCACAGCTGCCTGGTACATCTTCTATTAGATCTTCAATATATGACTTTCGATGCATGGTTACTAAATACAAAACTAGCTTAATTATAGTAGCAACTTTCAGCTATTAAAGTGACTTGTGCACCAGTATCAATATTATACGCAATGGGCTTACATTAGCTGGTATTCTGTTAACCCAGCTTTCTTTCAGATGTTCCATCCTATCTGCAATGGATGGCATGAGCGGGGAAGATTCTGGAATGGAACTTCAAGGTTGTCAGGAGGGGGGAGAGACATTCCAGGGCAAGCGTCTCCTCAGCCTGCAGCAAGAGTGTGGGAAGATGAGAAGGATGAGGCTGGCCCCTCCCTAAAGTCTCACAGGTTACAGCCACTAGTTGCTTTAGCATAGGTTGAGTCTGGCGAGATTCTGTCTATTAGGTGCAAACTGATAAAGGAGCTGAACTGTACTGGATTGCCTCGTGGGCTAGACCTGACATATCTACATCAAGTGATCCTATGCCATCTACTTGATCACATTCTTGTATAATACATTTTGGGTACTTTTGGACATTTTACCTGGATACTTTCCACATTTGTAACGTTCTGGGTCTCAGTGGGACACTGCCTATAGGGATGTTTCATACTTTATTGGTTATATGGTTTGTGTACTGTTTGTCCTGTTCCCAAACTTATTTGCCTGCTGCTGGTTCCTTTGTTAGGGCCAAAGCCATGTCTCTAACTTCAGTCTACTGGTCTCCTTCTTTTTCATAAGTCTCTGTTAAGGGGGATGGTCAACATCAGAGCATTGTCTTTGTTGTGTCACATAACTTTCACTTATGAATGAACAACTTCTGCCGCTTGGCACACATCAGCAGAGTTTTCTAGAGATAAGTTCACCTCTCCAAGTAAGAGTTCTTGCATTTTCTTATTTCTTATGCCCAAAACAATTTGTTATTTGGTCAAAGATACATCAACATACCAAAGTCACAAGAGTTACTCTTTAGTTTTAGATGTTACAATTTTTTCAATTCTCTCAGCTGACTTTTGTAGGTATGATGAAAAGTACTGTTTTCTCATCCTTGTCTTCTTCTGAGAGGTGCTGCATTTGCGGAGTTAGGTCAGTCTGTTGACAGGAGTTTTTCCTGTCCCATTCTGGAGTTCGGGGCATTTTTATTAACTTTTAGGCACCTAAGCCAAGAGTTAAGCTGCGAAAGCCCTTGACTCCTCCAGGCTGCATTTCATCATCTAGCACCCACACTGACATTTTTTTCTTTAAAGGCCAACTGCTGGACCCCCAAAATAGCCATCCCCCCCCCCCCTTTCTGGCAGGCAAAATTTAAAGAACCTCTGAAAGAACTAATTATTGGATTATTGTTGTTCTGGATCACACAATCACGGTCTACCAGGCTAGTGCAGTGTGGGTTAGTAGAGGGATGTTTCTTACTTCCCAGTCTAGCGCTGACCCCAAATTACCTTCACATCACCTGCGCCAAACCCTGTGACATGCTATCACTGCTGCACAGGAAATCAGCTTCACTTCTGACACAATGAGGTGTTCATTTATTAGGTGTCAGTGGCATAAGAGGTGAGCTGACTGTGCTTATTAAGATCAGCTTGGACGCAACTGGAACAAAAAGCACTAAAAAGATTTAACATATTGCAAGGAACATATCATAACTCTCTGTAACATAGGAAAGTTGAACCGCTTTTAAATACTTGATTTCTCACGTGGCTCACTAAATGTTGGTGAGCAACCACTGGCTATGTTAGATGGATTTTTAAGGCAGCAGCAGCATCTGGAAAACTGTAGGTTCTCCATTTTCCTCCCCCAATTTATTGCCTGTATAAATGAATTCTCTATTAGCCTGGCTTAAAGTTGCTCCAGGAATTATACAAATCTGTCTAAAGCTAGTTAAAACTAACTGCCTATATAGCATATCAGACTGAATTCCATAAATGCTGCGTATGAACTAGGACTGTACTTCCTTTGGTCAGTCCTGAACTTAATCCTAAGAATTTTTCTTAAGTGAACCCAAATCAAGAGACTTAAACCAAGGACTCCTAGGAGACTTAAAAGAGAGCACTGCTATATTTTTTCTGAAAGATTATTTTATACATGTTTATCCTAAATTAAAAAGAATTGGGCTTTCCTGATACTTTAGCCTTGAATTACCCTATTTCTGTTCTCCAGATATCCAGATGTGTGCAATATTTTAACTGTGTGTCAATATGATAAGTTTTAAAATTTAGTTTGTTTTTGTTTTATTGTTGCTGTTGTTTTGTGGCTGCTGCTTACAATGTCCTGAGCTGATATTATAAAGGATATCATACCAACATTTATTTGTGAACTTCCTTAAATTAATTGATGTAAATATTTAACACCAAATTGGGGTAATTCCATTCTTCTCCAGTGGCTGTCAAACAAAGTGCCCACATTATTGATGAAGGGTCTCAACCTCCAGAGAAGCTTGGGAGGGTATAGAACAGTGTTTCTCAACCTTGGGAACTTTAAGATGTGTGGATGTCAACTCTCAGAATTCCCCAGGCAGCCATGCTGGCTGGGGAATTCTGGGAGTTGAAGTCCACATATCTTAAAGTTCCCAAGGTTGAGAAACACTGGTATAGAAGATGATTGTGGAAATGAGTGTTCTAGAACTTTATCATTTATGAAATCTGTTGGGATTCCAGCTGCAATCTATTGTCTCAATTCTTCCAGAACACTGCTCACTTTTCTTGCTTAGAGTATTATGCAAACTCACGAGGTGGGTTAATTAGCAACAATGTGAATCAAGTTATACAAATGCAGTCTCTAGATTCCTCTCTCCAGCAAAAGCTAGCAAAGAATATACTGTATAGTCAGTTAAAGTACTTGGGACTTGTTTTTAGAAAAGATGGAGGTTAAGGAATTGTGAGGAAGGCATCACAACCTGTTCAGTAGGAAACAAATGGAAAATCTATAACCTCGACTACATTGCGTGCAATCCTCTGCCGGATTTTAAAAATGCTTTGCAGTCAATCAGTCAATTCAGCCCACAGCCACTGCTATTCTCCAGAAAAACAGTCCACCCTAGTGGCCTATTGCATAACAAGGAAGAAAAAGAGAAAACACACCAGAGAAAGTGGAAGGAGAAAGAGATGCCAGGGAAAAAAAGAGGAATTATAGAAAGAGATACAGCTGGACCCATCTACTTTTTGCTCTGGCCCTGCTCACATCTTTTTCCTCAGTAGAAGATTGTAGAAAGATGACCCTCATCAGAAAAGCAGTTGTGTGCAATACAACATATGGGTAGAACATATACGATTGTCATAGAACATTGTACATTCTTTTCCTCCAGAGGAATTCAGCTGAATACATTGGTAACCACTTGCTATTTGGGGAGCAGGCTTCAATTTTGGGTAACCACCACCATCCTTTAATTCTTTACCATTGTTGTGTTTAAATGGATAGAAAGATCACCCAGAGCTATTCTACATGTTAGGAACAGAAACCACTTTTCTAATGTTAAAACTAATGATAACCTTAAGAGGAAAGATATTAGCAAGCAAGGAATTTCCACACTGGCTCCATAATTAGCCTGCCCGACCATTTGGGCAGGTCAGTTCATTTAGGAGGAAAAGATAAGAAAAGTCTGGTTCCAGCTTTAAAAATTCCTTTCTTGGACTGAAATTGAGACATTCCAAACTAAATGTAATCAGGATCATTTACAACTTCTTTTGCAAACTGAGGCAACTGTGAGAGAATTCACGTTTCTCTTATTGCAAGACTAGCTTCAACTGGGGATGGATGCAAACAATTTTGGCTATGGACATGGAATGGGATCAAATATATTGTGGTCTAGAAATTATAATTCAGTTTGGTTTACTGTGCAGGTTACTCTGGAATCTTACACTGTTCAAATTTGGAATAAAAATAACTTGGAAATCTTACTTACATGAAGCCACCTTTCCTAGGAACATAGGAACTATTTTACATTAGACCAACTAAGAGGATTAGTCTGCCTAATTAATATTTGCTACCTTGTCTGGAAACAGCTCTCTGGAATGACTCACTTTCCCAAAAAATAGTGACTGAACCTGAAGAGGCTGTAGTGTTAAGAGAAAGTTCTTCGCCCAATGACAGCAAATGGCTGCCACTTGCTGTCCCCCAAAGTATAATTCGCACAAAGGGAAAGGTGCAGTTATTGTGCCATGTGTCCCTAACATGGGTTTTGTTTATTATTTATATTTTTAGATCACCTGCCCCAAAGCAACTTATTTCAAAAACAAGCCATAAATAAATAAATAAATACATTCTACTCTCAAGAGATGCCAAAGATGTCATGGAGAAAAAGTGTGGCTTATCTATGGTGGAAAAAATGCATTTAACATAATGGTCCTGCAATGCACAATGTTTGGAAATGTGAGTCCAACAGATCTGGTAGATTTTTAAAAGTCTCAGTTTAGACTTTTATTATTTAAAAGGTTTTATAAATATGTTCTAAATAGACCATAGAATTGGTCTAGCAATTTTTGGGGTTGGAAATTACTCAGCCATTTGGTTCTTATTTTATGAAATGAACAAGCATTTGAACACTCATTTGATATGCTTGTTGATGCATCACGAAAAGGAGATATGCTTTGAATTCTCCTTAAAAACCCCATGTAAACATACAGCTTATGTATAATTGCAACAAAATACCATCTCCTTAGAAAGTGCTTTCACATGCAATTTCCTCTTTGACTACTGCATGTAAACATAGTTATTGAATTTGGGGAAACTTGTGGGCTTTAAGTGGTGCAACTGGGATCAATATCTTAACAAATGCAAATTATATTTTACAGCGTCCTTGCTCTGGAGCAAAATACCTGCATCATAAAAGGGACAGAAATAGTAACAGGTACATTTCTTTAAACAGAAGAAATTAATCTGGATAATGACTCTATTCCCTGGTTTGGTTATTCCATCCTTCTGAAACTTTGGAGCTGGGCATTACACCATAACTCAGAGGGCTGAGCAATCTGGTGCCCTCCAGTTGTTTTTGAATGTAACTCCTATAAACCCCAGTTTGTTTAGTCAATGCTCTGAGATTATAGGAACTGTATGGTAAAACTACCCCTGCACCCCACTCAGTGAGCATGAATCCTCAATTTGGTTTTAAGACATTAGGAAATTGTCTTATGCCAAACCAGACCGTTGATTTATCAAATTTGGTGTTACTTGTGCTGCTTGGCAACAGCGTGTCAGAATTTCATTTTGAAGTCTTTGTCAGCTTGACATGGAGATGCTTGAGTTTGAATGTGCCTCTTGGGGATACAAAGCATGTGTTTTATTATAGAGCTAGATCCCCTCTCCCCCCAATTCCTTTTCTCACTGACATGGCACTAGATTTTAGTCAATGGGAAATGCAGCTCTGTGCCATTGACTTGGATCAAAATCAGTTTCATACTGATATACATACTTTGCCCCAGGAAGAGGGAGGGAGAGAGAGAATACTGTATAGACATCAAGGCAGTGATCTGGAGCAGCTGACCAACTTATAGCAAGAGGATATTTACCTTTTCCTCGGTTATATCCCTGCTAAAAATAATGATCAGTTGCCAAGTGCCCTATAATGAAAAAATAGGTTGTGTATGGACATGTTAATATATAGTACATACAGATGGACTAAAACAGCTTGGAGATATCACGGAAATGTTATTGGTAGCATCCTTATTATGGAAGGAAGGAAGGAAGGAAGGAAGGAAGGAAGGAAGGAAGGAAGGAAGGAAGGAAGGAAGGAAGGAAGGAAGGAAGGAAGGAAGGAAGGAGATATCAGAATAAAAGTTTGTTCAAAAAGTGTTACTGTTAAAACAGTCACCCAGATTATTGGGGGATTCTACTGGGAATCCATCCTGGAAGATCTTCCACATTATATTGCTATTGCCATAACATAAGAGGATGTTAGAAACATAACAGGATAAAAGAACAACCAATTGATCTATTGGATCCACCATTGTCTACTTCAGCTGGCAACCACTCTCCATAGTCTTGGGTAAAAGGCCTATACAATACCAACACCTAGAGTTAAATTGAAGATTCCTGGGTTTAAAGCTGGATTCTTCTGCCTGAAAAGTAGGTGTTAATTATGAGGTTCTTTTGCTTCTTTGCTTCATATTATTTCTTGCTCTCTTCTTCTATTATACTATTTTACTTCTATTATACTCTCTTTTTCTATTATACTATTCTATTATACTATTCTAGTATAATAGCAGCTTCTACTTTGCTCTGGGACATATTCCTTGTACTATGAGTTTGGGCACAACTTGAGAGAAAAGCAACATAACCGAATCATAGGATGTAAAGGTTGGAAGGTACTTTGGATATCAAGTCCAAACCCCTTCCCAATGTGGGGATCCATTACAATAGCATCACTGATAGATGGCCATCCAGCCGCTCTTTAAATATTTCCAGTCAAGGAGAGTCTGCTAGCCACCAAAGCAGACTGTTCCATTGCTGAACAGTTCTTATTAGGAAATTCTTCCTGATATCCAATCAAAATCTGCAAAATTTAAACACAGCGGTTGCATCTCCCCAAAGTTTTCTCTTCTCCAGACTAAACATACCAATGCTTTCAATCCTCCTTCCAAACTTTCTTCCTCCCAACCCCCTTATCATCTTGGTTGCTCTCCTTTGGGCCTGCCTCAGTTTGTCCTTCCTAAAATGCAGTCTCCCAAATTGGATGCAATATTCTAGCTGTGGTCAAGCCAATGCAGAATACAGAGGAATAATAACTTGCCTTAATCTTAACACTACACTTTTGTTGATGCAGCCTATGATTAGTTTTTTCTGTGCGTGTGGCTTTGCAGGTGCAATGCAGGGTGGGCTCAAGTTCAGATTGTTACCTGCCAAAAATCCAAGGTCGTTTTGGAAGTGCTGCTGTCCACTACGGTCTCCCACATCCCATATTCATGCCTTCAATTTCCCCTACCCAACTGAAGGATTTTATCTTTACCTTTACTTTACCTATTACCTAATAATAATTCATCCTATTCATTTCTGTTTAAGATCCTCCTCAGTCTCGATACTGTCCTCAGAGGTCACTACTATCCCGTCTTTGTATTGTCCACAATTTTGATAATCATGTTTCCTAACCCCCTCATTTAAGGTAGTAATAAATGTCAAATAGTATATGGCCTAGAATAGAGTCATGTGGTACTCCATTTGCCACTTCCTTCCAGGCTAACAGAAGGAAGGGGCAAATGGAGCCACTTATGTGCAGTCATTCAGTAAGATTATTCAACCAACTAGCCAGAGCTTAAACACAGAGAGCAGCAAATGGAATAATATTATTTCTCTCCTTTTTTCCCCCAAGTCACTGTCAGGTAGACAACACATTCTATCCTTTTATTATATTTTTAAGCAGAGCTATACATTACTTTTGCCATTGTGACAATTACTTACTTTGTAAAGGAAATCTAATATTACCAATATGGAGGAGGCTAAAAATGCTACTGAAATCAATTCAGCATTACCAGAACAATGTAATAAGATTCCAATAGTCTTCCAATTTTGTATATATAGAACTGTCCATTTTTGTGTAAATATGACAAATTCCATTTTACTTTACTTTTCTTCTTTCACAGAAACTGTGTGGCATTTTTGCTTTCTTATATTCAATATTTCTTGGAACATCTTCAAGGAATTCCCAAGTTATTACCTCAACCCTTTTCTTAACACTTGTGGGACAGGGTTCTTGTTCAAACACATTACACAATTTGAAATAGCTGGATTTACTTCTTTTTTCCTTTTTTCCCCTGCCTCTCCAAGTGATTTTTTTTGTGGAAAAAAAACTTACCGATATATAGCAATAGGACATACATGTTAGTTAATTTTACTTTTTCAAGATGACTAGCTTCTGTGTGGTCTTCAAAGGCAGTTCCATGGAGAGCATACTGCAATAGTCCAGACACCTAATGACTAGAACATGAGTTACTGTTTTAAGGTCCTTGCACTTCAGGTAGAGCCAGAATTGGTGCACTAGCTGGAGTCAGGCAAAGGCCCTCCTTATCACGTCTCTGCCTGTGCAACAGTAGCTGTAAGTACAAGAGAACCTCTAAATTGTGGACATGCTTCCTCAGGGTTAGTGAGAGATGAGACATGATTCACCTGACCAAGACTCCAAGGGAGCAAATAGTAACTCTGTCCTGCTTGGGTTCAAGTTCAGTCTTTGTCACCCCATCCAGATCCTCATAGCTTTCAGACGCTAGGACAAGACTTCTGTTGCATTAGTGGTATGATCCAAAGTACTGATGTACAACTGGGTATCACCCGCATGCTGATATTATCACACCCTGCACCAACAGATAAATTCTCCCAGTTCTCCAGCAAAAAGGTCAAACACCCATACTTTTAAGCAAAGAGAATTTAGAGGAATCTGTTCCAAAAGTATGTATGTATGTATGTATGTATGTATGTATTTATTTGGGTTTCATCCCCTATTAACACCTAAAAATATACCAGCAGTTCATTATTTTCTATGCCTGTCAATTAGGAAGAAAGAATCAGTTTCAGAGTTAAAGTGGGCTATTTCCTGAAGAACGAGACTGGGACAAACCATATCTTGTTCTCAGCCCATATCACTCATCTTGAACTCCTACTGATTATGACTTGGAGCTAAGAGTGACTTTAAGATGAGTTTACACATAATGCTAAACCATGAATTAGCAATAATGTATTGCAACAATGGGCAACTTTTTGATGCCAGAGGCCATACTTAATATTTTGGATAACCATGTGCTGCAACGAGTGGAGTAATGATATCAAGGGGTGGTGAGGTCCTCTGTTAGTGCTTTTTAGGGGGAATTAGGTTTTGTTTCAAACTATGTTTATTTTATGGCTTACACTCTACATTTTGAGAAGAAGCCCTGATATAGCAGCAGGAAACTAGGCCGTTGGTTTTCAGAGTCTGCCAGAGATGGTTTCAAGGTTTGGGAGCTGCATGTGGCCTTGGGACACCCAACTCTCTTTGACTGGGCTCACACAACATGCTAGGTCAAGCAAGCCATATTTTGGCTTAGTGTGACTTGAAAATCCAGACTGCTTAATTTTTAATGTTTTGTTTTTTCAATTGTTCATACATTTTGAAACAGGAAACTGAAATGGTTGCCTTGAATACCTATGTTTCTCCATCATAAAAACGGAGGAAAGCAGTGTTCACGCCTATCAAGAAATGTGCTGAGTGCCTTTTCTTTTGTACTTAGACCCATCTGGGCTGCTTTTGAAGCAAAGTCGCATTCTCAAGGCAACTGTTTTGCTACAGTCACATGAGCTTTGCCAGCAAGTTGGATATAGGACACTCCATTTTTACCAGAAGAATAATCTTTCATTCTGTTTGCAGCAAAGGTAACTTTATGCATCTCATCATTTCCCGGCTGGTTTTTTTTTTTTTTCCCTGCCTGATTTTAAAGCCTGGCATCTGTTATTACAGCTCGCTTTTTAAATGGGTAAAAAAACAACAACAACAACCTGTATCACATCTACAAACAGAAGGCAATGTTCTCCTGCAAGAGAAGACTTCCCACAGAAATCCAATTCAAAATTGTTGAACTTTTTTTCTGTTTACCTTGGGAGAACCTCTCCCCCTTTCCTTTTTAGGTGACATTTAATTGCAACAATAATATTTGGTGTGTCACAGTCTGATAATGAGTTCTCTCGTTTCTTTCAGGTAATTGCATATTAGTGGATGCAAACAAGCAAACAAAAAGATGTAACGTCCCCCACCGCAAGGTCATTCAGGGCATAAAATGAAAGGAAATAGGTATTTAGGTAACTGTGGACATGGTTTTTATTTTCACTAATTTTCAGATTACTCTCAATGAGGTCTCTTCAGAGTCCAAACGTCTTGATGTGAAAAAGATACACGCTCTAAATCATTAGAGATCATTCCCTGCCATGTGCCACCTTTTAGGGCAATTAAACCTGACCTCGGGGTTACCTAGCTGAACACTCTCTGACCTGGGGCACTTCCTCTGAATATGAATAAGGCTGTAACCCAAATACAGTCAGGAAAAACAACCTCCCAGCTCCTGGCACAGAGAATGCCTGGGTTAAAGGGAACTGAAAGGCTGACGGAAGGCTCATATGGCACCGGGATATGCAGGTTATTGATTAAGAACATTCTCTGTTGGGATTAACCTGGATTGTTGTTGTTTTTTAAAGATGACATCTGGAGTCTATCCTTTCAAACCCGCTCAGTAGGCAACCCTGCTAACCCTAGGCTCAAAATACAAGGGAAAATAGAACCCAGACCAAATTTCACCATCAATTTTGTGCCAGAAAAGTTTAGATTCCTATTTTTGTCAGTTTCTGATCTATATCAAGCCAAGCCAAGCCCCTGTATTTCCACCACTGTTTCTCTCTAGGCACGCTTACATCTTCTTCTTCAGTTACAATGTTATTTCTTTGTACTTGCAAGTTTTAGGTAGTTGTTCTTGAGGTTTAAATGGATATCACCTGTGCACCAGATTTATAGCCTTTTGATCTCCATGTATTTATTGGACAATTTGCTCCCATGGCATATTGTGGATGAAAAGTCTCCTCAGTCCATCATGAAACCTTTCCAGCTTGCTGTTGTGGTTTCAGCTTCTGGATCTGGCAGCATAAATAAAAGATCACTATTTGAAAGGAAGATAATGGAGGTTAGAAAACAGGAAGCCAGGAAACTGCAATTATATAACCGAATATGAAACAATAATTGCCAGGATTGTTAAAATAATGGAAAAACCTTACCTATCTGATTCTCTCCAGATGTGTTCAGATTGCAGCAATCAGAAGTCACACCGAGCATGGGGATTGATTATGATGGCTGGGTATTCTGGGAGTTGTAGTCAAACACATCTGGCAGGCCCCGCATGACAGTAGAAAACCATTATATGCTGGTTGCATCAAACAGCAACATTTACCTGCATGATGAATGGTTCGTTTATCTTCCCCAGCTATGGTTAATACTTAACAGTCCTGAGAAATGCCCCAATAAGCTTATTTCACTCTTCAAGCAAGCCTTAAACGAAGGGGAAGTAATGACACATGGAATTCTTTAGCATGGCAGTGTGTCTTATCTTAATAGACGCTGCCATGAAATCTTATCCCCTCAGGGGCCTTCTTGAGAAATGCCTGGGACCCACCTGTTCTCTAAAAATGGTCTTCTGAGAAAACATTCATGGATTACTAATAGCGGACAATTTGCAACAGCTTTTTTCTTGGGACATATGGGAAACAACCATCTAGCTGTGTTTGTCTGGAAATAAAAGGCTCTCTAGATCCAAAATGCAACAGAGGTCCAGCAAACTGACAGATGGCTTTTGTTTAATATGGCAATCACTGCCATGCATGAAATACTCAGTAGTCTAGTAATAGAGAAAATTGCAGCCTGGTTCAGAACCATTTCTGGCTTAGAGACACAATTCCATGTGGGCCAGTAGAATTCATCCACATGTGGGTTCTGTTGCTCACAACTGGCACATACTTTTTATTAAATATATTTTTAATAGTACATTGTTTAAAATGTATTCCAGTTTGTATTTAATAAATTGCATTCCTATTAATATTTTATTCATAAAATACTGACAATAACTGACAGCAGAAATAATTTCAAAGGATCTAAATTTTATGAACAAGACATTTATAAATAAATAACATGAAGGAACATGCCAGTTATTGAACAATGCTTTTATTAAATAAAGCAAAATTGGCAGTATTATCACACAATACCTTAAGCCATAAATAACTTGGCTCTTTGAACCCAATATGATTTTTATTTGCTATATTAAGATGAGAATGTTTTCTTTGCCTTCCTAATATATTTGGCTTCACTTCTAAAAGTTTTCAGAGCAGAAGGAAGCATAAGAATATGCGTAGGCTATAGGCATGAAGTAGGATGCCTAGGAATCACGGGGTGGGGGGAGGTGCGGCTGACTCTCCAGTTCCAGGCACTGGTCCATGCAGTGCATCCAGAGGCATTACATGGTATTGGAACTGTTGGAGACAGTTGGAGCTGAAAGGTCCAGCTGAGTTCTATGCAAACTGTGACCTCTTACGTCCACTGTTCTGTGGCCTCAGGAATGCAAGGAGACTGTCCTTGCTTACGTTATTTAGTGGCCCAAATATGCTTGGGCAATGTTTACGCAGTGTGTTTAACAAGGTCAAGTGAAGGCCCAGCAGATGTACGTGTGCAACATCCTAAGCTTCATTACAGGTAACCACACTTAGGATTTTTTTTGGCATGAAGCCAGGAACCCAACTGTTTCCTAAGATGAGAACCCAGAAAAATGGGTTAATCTAGTTACCAGGTTATGTGTGTTGTGTGAATGTAGTCAACAGAATGAGGATTATCCTCTCTGTATTCAATGCAATATACTTGGTTATGTTATTTAGGAAGAAGTATAAGAAGCTGCTTTTTCCAAACTAGACCATGGCCCCACTTAATCTGGGCCTGTCCACTTTCCAGAGGTTCAAGTGTGAATCTTTTCCGTGCCCAACCCTGGAAATGCTACAGTTTGAAACTGTGATCTTTGCCAGCCAGAGTATGTGCTTCCTCACTAAACAACAACCCTTCCTACTATGGGCTTTTGGTGTCATTTTTATCTTAATATTAATATTCTTAATGTTATATTGCAAAGGTACATGCAACTGTGACAGCCCTCTAAATTCTTCTCCAGGAGTCTCCAACATTTTTATTGGAGTCTGTTTTCAGATTAATTGTATGACATAATTATTTTGAATACTGTAAAAACTTGGGAAAAGAACCTTAGGACCAGTGTCAAAATAAATAGCTTGCTTGTATAGGGAACAAAAACAATTTCCCTTGAGTTTTAAATGTTGATTTTAAATCTGGCTGAAACCTCTGGCACTGCCAGAATGAAAATGTGAGTATTTAGGATTTACAATTGGTAAATGTTGGGAAGGGGGGAGGAGAAAATAATTTATTTAGATCAGAACCATTAATTTTCAGTGGTAGAGGCCTGATAATATGCAATTTTGAATTAAACTTGGGTATTAATCTAGACCGACAAACTTCTTTCTTAAAATTCTTTCTTTCCAGCCAGAAGGTGTTAGTTTAGACTACAAAATGATATGAATAATGGGCAATGTAGATTTTGCAAAACATTCTGATTTTTGCTTCTTCCCAACTGGCATATCAATCACTCAAAGGACACCAGAGGCAATACATTATAATCTAAAGTATTGTACTTCTCTAAAACAACAGACTAAAAACATAATCTTATGCATGTCTGATCTGAAATCTGAAACCCCATTAAGATTAAGGAGACTTATCCCCAGGTAAAAGTATATAGAATTGCAGTTTGTTTCTTCCAAAAGAGTGCTCAAAACATCAGAAAAAACAGATTCAGTTAAGCAGACTTCCAGTAAATGTTGTGCCAGTCTTTTAAATAAGAGTTCAGTGAGTAATGAAACGTCCTTGCCAGCAAAAACCTCCCACTCTAGCCTCATTCACGCATTTGAGAAAACGCTTATGTGGTCAGATTACTAAAGCAGGAAGAGGTACCATGGTCTGTGCACCACACGCTACCCCCAGACCGTTGTTGTTATCACACCATTGATATTCTGCAGCACAACGTCCAATTACAGCGGCGCCATTTTCTACTTTTTACAAATGAGTTACATACTTGTATTAGATCTCTGACAGTTCTAAAGCACCTGTTTTATAAGCTGGCCCCAACCTCTGTAGCAAGGTAACCATATCATTCTCCTCTCCTCTGCCCCTTTACAGCTCAGATGTCCATTAAAACAAAAAGCCCGTCATTACAGTCTAGCCATACAAAATACAGCAAAGCCTCATTTAACTTACATGATTTCCTGTCAGGGAAGCAATGTGGTCGAATAGATCCCTTTCTCCATCTAGAAAAGTGTCTTCCTATCCAGACATTTTGTAACATAATTTATGTCAGCAGATATTACAGGCAATATCCTTAATCTAAACTTCTACATATTTTTGCTAAAGAATTTCCTGGTTCTTCATCAATCACAGCTGCAACACAGCTGCCAAGGGGAGAGAAGAACAACTATGCTTGTTATTTACTTTATTAAAAGATTTGCAGATCACCTTCCAGGGCACTCTGACATCAGAAGGTGGCTTTTGAAGATTGTGGAACACATAAGAAAAAGGTGTCCCAAAGGTCATCTGGTAGACATCCAGTGAAAACTCATCTTCACCACCCCAGTTCCCCAAAAGCCCAGCAAGAATAATTCATTCCCTGATAGTTGTCTTTTTGAGTACACCCAATGAGCCATCACAGTGATCAGGAAATTCAAGCAGATGGTAGCAAATAAGCTTGGTCCACTGTGATACTTTGGGGAAGTGGAGAAACAAATTATGGCTATCATTATGCTCCTCTAAAGAGAAAGCTAGTAATCTTGTCTGTGGCTGACTGGTGTTCTTTGGACTTTCCTGACAAAAGTAGATATGTACATGGAACTTCCTGTTTGATGACTATGCACAGGATGATTACCATAGTTTTTAAGGTAACAGCTTCCAAATGGTCACTAAATCAAGACTTGCCAACTGACGTTAATAGACTTTATAATTAATAAAGTTCAATAAACTTTGAACATGATAATTAAAATATGGAATATATTTATTTTTATATAAAATAAGAAAGAATTAACTAAAAAACCTTCTAAGAAACAGCCATGCAAAAGCATATTTACAAAACAGGGATAAACCAATAGATTTATCAAAATCCACTAAACTGTGTTATCTTTATTGCAGAGATATAGTTGTAGGCAAGGGGCTTAATCCTGTCCAAGGGCCAAGGAAAGTGAACACTGCAATTATCTTATCAGTCCTAGACCTCAGGGAGGAGCTGTCCAATCACCAAGCTCTGTCTAGCTCTTCCATATTCTCGACTGCATCTTGTACCAACAGTTTGTGTGTGGGAAAAATAAAAAATGTCAACTGCTCCTCTGAGGATCATGCACTCTTTGCAAAGTGCCCCAATCAGAGTAGCCTGTGCTTTTGACCTTTGAACCCACTGAGCATAATTAATTGGAGCCAGTTTAAAGAAAACTGTGGCCTCCAGCAAGTACCTGATATCAGTATTCAGTTCTACACATCAAACCTCAGTGTTAGAATAATCACTGACATTACAAGCAATGAAAGAAACTTCTTGTTAAGAGGCTGAGTTGCATGGCTCCCAACAGAGATATATTCTGATTCCACACATCTTGCTTAATGGGAAAGAAAGAAAGAAAGAAAGAAAGAAAGAAAGAAAGAAAGAAAGAAAGAAAGAAAGAAAGAAAGAGCTTGTCAGCATGTCCACCATCTTAAATTTTTCCACAAAGGGTTGACTGAAAGCCCCAGAGTGGCATTGAAGGACAGTTCTAAGCAGAACGATATTACTAACTAAAAGTAACAGCCTGTCATGCCTGAATGATTCCTAAGAGATGGGAAAGATTGATTCTTGACGGTACATATGCCATCCAGACGCAACATGGCCTGTTTTTCAAGGACCCAGCATTCTTTGTCTTAGAGATAGCATATCCACGACCAGTACACCCAATAGGAGAATTGCTCCCAGGGGCTGCCTATGGGATATGTCAGTGTCAGGCGGCACTTTCCACTCTACTTCTCTTCAACCATTCCATCTATCTTCATCCCCAGATTCTCAGAACTGAGGAGGCCATAAAATCCACTCTGAACCTTTCTCTAAATCTAATGTTTTAATATATGCAGGTATTAACATAAATTTAAAAAGGAGAATCAAATTATTCCCTAGGAGCTCCCCTTTTTATGAATCATATCTCTCTGTGCACAAATGCTACAACATCCTGTTTTTGTGCATTTATTCTAAATACAACTTTCTCTTCTTTAGTTAAAGTAACAACTCCAAGTTTTTTGTGTCCATATATATTTCAAAACAGCCAGTGAGGTATAGTGGTTAAGCTGCTGGATTAGGAGTGCTGGGACCCAGGTTCTAGTCCTTCCTTTGGCACAGAAGCCAGCTGGATAGCTTTGGGCTGGTAATTCACTGTCTGAGCCCTAGGCTGAAAAGTTGAAAACCCACCTGTACTGGATTAGGGCGGTAGATGATGGTCCAAATCATTCAATGAAAAGGACTTCATGCTGCAGTGGATTGATTTAGGATAACAACAACAACAACAACAACAGTGGAGTCCTTGGGGTTCTCTGAGCTTGGTTGTTTTCCTGCAAACGTTTCATTACCTGGCTAGATAACATCAGATGTTACCTAGCCGGATAATGAAATGTTTGCAAGAAAACAACCAAGCTCAGAGAACCCCAAGGACTCCACAGTTCAACCCTGAGCTACACACATTCACTTCTATTGGTAATAATAAGAACAACAACTACTACTACTATGACTATTACTGAGAGAGAGGGAGAGTATATAACATAACAAATGCAGAAATAGTATGCAAATGCAAAATAATCACTTCCTTGTTTTCATTTAAGTGTCTTTTAGCATGCCCTTCAGTGCCATTATGCTCATAGTGACTCTGCCCCACCTTATTTAACCTCCTATAAGGTAGGAGAGATTAAATGATTGGAGCTGAGCTTCATTATTACTGAGATTTCCACAGTCCTAGTTCAGCACTGACATAGTCTCATTACATGTTTGGTGTTGAAAAACCATCAGTCTTTGTGCTTTTACCAAACTCTACCTTAAATTTCCTTTTTATTGTTATGGAAGTGGGAAATTGGAGAAAATGTATTATTGTTAGAAAGGACAAAATGAAATATTTGCATAAAATAGCACTTTTTAAAAAAACAGATTAATATTTAAAATAAGAACTAAAATTTAAGTAGAAATATTGAACATCGCACAGAGTAGGGAAGTCAGTGTCTAGGTAATCTCTGTTAAAGCTGTGCCAATTCGTATCAAAGATATATTTAAATTGGGAAGTCTCTTCTGATAGTGATTAAATAGAACAGGATGGGTAGAATAGAAAATACACTAGGATTTATTGTCAGTCACCAATGATTTCTGAACTCTTTCTTTTTTTAAAGAATAACCCCACAAATTAAACTAGCTAGGAGAAAACTCTGAATGGAGTTTTGCAAAAGCAGAAAAGATTGGGGGCTTGGTTCTGACAGTGAAAAAAAAGTGGGCTGAGATAGATTCAGCCATATTCTGATAATTAATTCTAAGTGTACATCTACTCTTCTTTATAAACCACCAATTTACACTTAAGTTTAGTTCGTGATCTTCTTTCCAAATAGAAGACTCTCTTCTGAAAAGTAAGAAACACACATACTAACAGTATTTGAATACATGGATTGAATCCAGTGAAGTAAAAACTCAAATTGTATTTGTTCAGAGATAAAGCAGGCTGAATAGATGCAGTCGTATTTAAACAGGAGTGCATTTCGCATGGGCTTTTTGAAACACCGCAAACACTTCAGTACCAGTGGATTACAGAGGCCAGCCCCACTGAAGCCATTTTAGCATGCTATTGCTTTCCAGGTGAGTTCAGAAATAGTTCTGTAAGAATAACAGCCAAACATTCTCTATATGTATCATTATATAACATTTGAAATAGAGCATACTGAATGCATGACTTAACCTGTTGTTAATCTAAACTAAATTCCCTTTCAGAATTAGGTGCAGCACAATAAATAATAGATACTTAACAAGTTGCAGAAAGATTTGTAATAACTCAGAAGATACTCAGCTGTAAGCGGTTAAAAGTTCAGAAGAGTCTTTGCCACGATACCCTGCCCTATTGTTATTAATGGTTGTAAAGACTATTTCACCAGCCTGCATATTAAGAAATTCCCTATTGTTGGAAGCCTGTGCAGTACTATGAATTAAACTTTTCCAATCAGGCTATAATTTAGAAATGATTTAAGCCCTTTGTTCCAAGTTTGAAACAAAAGGTAGCTCATCTTCTTTAGTTAGTGAAATACCATTTAGAAAGACTTAAGTTAAAAAAAAAAAAGAATAATTTATTATTCCTTTCATGAACAGCATGCTGTGATTCTATCCATCTTTCACTCAGGGGTTCAATAACTTCCTGTTAGTGACTTATTAGCAGGTATTTTAAAGACTGACTTGCTCCACTGTGGAGCAGAGCTGGGCATGTTGTAACTGATCTGATTTACTGAAGTGCCATATTGTGGCTTCAGCGCTGAGAGAAATAATCTTTGCTTTTCAGGCAACAAACTAAAAAAGTTGTCACTTTAAAATCAGTGGTGAAAACAGATATTGTGCAAGTGAAATGTTAAGTTTTCACCCACTGTTTTGTCTGGCAGTACTGATGTTTTGTCTATAGCATGGAAGGTCTTTTAATTAAAAAGCAATAAAAATAAATATTAAAAAAAAGCATGGAAGGTCTTTTAAAAGCAGAATATTATATATATATATATATATATATACATACATACATACATATATATATATATATAGCAATTTGTAACATACTCATTAGGCAGTTGACAGATTTGTTCTGTTTTACCATTTATAAAGAGCCACTTTTTCATAATGTTACAGCCTAGCTTGCAGAAATGGTAGGTGAGAACCTCGGCAGTCATATTTGACTCTAGAGGTAGCTAAATTTACTCACATAATCATTTATTTAGAATTCACTGCCATGGGTTGTAGTGCAGGTACTCTGCTTACCAACTGCCTCACTTAGTGACTGCCTGAATTTGTGACAGTGTAAAAAACTTTGTGACTAAGCCTCACATTTATGACCATTGCAACATCCCACGGTCACGTGATCGTCATTTGGGTGCTTCACAACTGGAACACATTTATGACCATGGCAGCATCCTGCAGTTACGTGATCGCCACTTTCAAGCTTCACAACCAGCTTCCAATAAGCAGAATGAATGGAGAATGCAGAAGTAAAATCACAAGTCATGGTCATGTGATGTTTTGCTTCACAACTGTGGTGATTCATTTAATGGGCGAATGGGAAGTGACATCGTAAGTCTGTCACGGTCCCCCGATTTTCCACTTAGCGATCAAGAAGACTACCTGTAGTGAGAAACATTGGCTCTGATGGCTTTAAAAGATGAGTATCTTGCCTTTTTTTCAATGAAGTCAAGGCAATATGTATATTCTCCTTTTCTCAACAACAGCACAAATGTCTTGGGGGGGGGCTGTCAGAAAGTCCAAGATGGCACCCATGCCCATGTGACTGAAGCCCCACCCCTTTTTAATGTCTGTTGTGCACATGATTGCGTAGTTGTATGGCTGTGGATACCGTCCTGACTTTTTGACACACACCCCTGCGGACCCACCTGGCAACAGCCCTCTGAAGTAAACAGGTCTGAAAAATATTGACTGGCTCTAAATCATCTACTGGAAGCCATGAGATTGATGCAGGCTCAAGGTCAAAGTCAAGTTTAAACAATTAAAATGTGCATGCAAATAGAAATACTGATCACTTATCTGATTTATGATTTAATGTGCTGATTATCAAGTAATACCAATACAAAAATACACCAAAGAAAGCTAAACCCAAGAGCCTAATCCTTTAGAAACATATTGTTCAAGAATTAAAGCCCAAGGGAGAAAATCTTGCATAAATGTTATTGTTCTTGCAGTCCCACTTTAGCAAAAAAACTGGTGACTAAATCCATATTTGGGAACTTAGGAAAATAAAAAATGTGGGTTTAATTGCTGATTAAGCTCAGTATATGCTGGGGATGGGCAAATCTGTCAGTTTTGAATTCTCCCAGTTTCTTATTTTCACAAATATGTCAAGTTCAGTTTGTTGAACTTGCATTTTATAAAGCTCACACTGAACACATGTATTGTTTGTATTAGCACCTAACATCTATTTTTTCAAATATTTTCTTTAATATAATGCATACTTATTATTTTTCAGTGAATTTAGGCTCTTTATTTTGACTCTTCTCTAATATATGTTTTAATTATTAATGAATGCATTGGATAATTCAATAGAATTTTGCAAAATAAGTTTTTATTCAAGTATTTTCTTGGAAAACACACAATTAGATAAATTTACCTTTAAATGCAAACTACGTAATTCCCTCCCCACACCATACCTAGTGTTTAAGTACTGCACTGTATCATTCCCAGGCTATGAAACCAACTTCCTACATCTTTAGCAAACAAGATGAGACCTTTTTCATCAATCAAATGTTTTGAACTGGTAAATTAGGGGCTGCTGTATCTGAGCTGCAAAAAACGTGGACAGCAAACAGATATAGAAAACTTTCTCCTTTCTCCTAAACGTAGTCTTCCCCAACCTTTCAGATATATTGGACTACAACTGTCATAAATTATAGCCAGGATGGCCAGGGAATTTTGGCAGTCATAGCACAATACATCTGAAGGGCAGGTTGTAAACTATCAATAAACTGTTTAAAAATTTAAATATTAAATTTTTTAATATTAACCATAACAGTAAATTGGCCATTGCTCTGACAAAATTACTGATTTCCAGGGGATCTTAATGATCCTAATGTCTCCTCCCTGGAATCTGGTGGAGTTTGGCAGCTGAACTGTTTTACAGCTCTGATCAACTTTCAGGCAGTTCCATCCGAGACTTTTCTTTGGTCTTCAAGCTAAAGTACCACAGGTAGAGCAGAAATGGAAGCTTGAAAAAGGTTTGATATTTTAGGAAGACAATGATCTGAAACATACTTCCAAATGAATCATGTAATCCTTGCAGAAAGGAAAGTTAACGTTTTTAGAATGACTTCCAAAGTAGAATATTATTGGAAATCTGCGGAGAGATCTGAAACACGAGGGCATGCAGGGAGACCTAAGAATATTTCTGAACTAGAAGATTTCTGCAGAAAAGAGTGGGAAAATATTCCCAAAGCAAGAATAGAAGGACTCTGAACCGGCTACAGGAAATATCTGGAAGCTGTTATTTCTGACAAAAAAGGTGTTATAAAGTTCTGTCTGAAAGGTGTCCAAAGTTTTGCACCTGCCATACTATTTTCTTATTTTGAATTCATAAACAGCTGCCCATAAATAGTAAGTATGCATTCAAATTTTCAGAACGATGTTTTTAGCTTTGTAACATGCTAAAATTGTGTCATTTTCTATTCACTCAGGGATTCATTGAAAAATACAATTTGACCAGAGGTGCTTAAACTTTTCCACGCAACTGGAATTTTCTCTTTTGTCAGAGACTAGAAAAAATATGTAGCCAGACAAATCAAAGTCTGAACTCTCCAAGATCCCTTCCAGGTCTTACTTTCTATGATTCTATGACTCATTAGCACTGATCAAGTCATAGCTCATGATGGAAGTTTACACCTATCTGCCTCAAATATTACTTTGGTTTCATAAGTTTATTCTGGGCAACAAGAACAGTCTTATATGATGGTTGGATGACACAGAGGTGCAACCATGTTACCTTGGGAGCCTTTGAAAGATTCATTTCAGTCTTGCCAGAACATGTCCGATGACCACATTTGGATTTGAGAAAAACTTTATTTCTGGAAAGTCAGTATAGCGTAGTGGTTAAGGCACTGACTACCTCACTCACTGGGTTACTTTGAGTTAACTACTTTCTCTCAGTCTAATCTTCCTCATAGGTTAGTTGTAGTAATAAAAAGAGAGGAGATCCCCTTTTATACCATCTGAGTTCTTGGAGAAAAGATGGGATGAAATAATGGAAGGAAAATTAACTGCCCCTAAGTTGTGGCCAAACTTGTATTCTTCAAAGAACTGTTCTCCAAAGAACAGTATACAACAGAAAAATATAACTCAGCTGGGGGGATGGGAGCAAAAGAGGGATTTTAGTCCTTAAATACTGTTCATATATTTGAATTTTGATGATGTTGCAAGCTGGCAAAAAGGCTTATAACAGTTTCTTCTTCAGCTAAAAAATGTATAGAGGTGCTAATTCTGAACAGGTTGTAATAACTATTTGGTATTTGGTGAATGTGAGGCACTATAAATATCTTATTATATCTGAATTAAAACCATATTTACATAATGGATGTGTTACTGAACTTTATAAAGGACCTTGGCAGAAAAATGGATTTATTTCAGGAACTGTGGAAAAACCTACTGAACACTGATGTCAAAATGTACACAATTATTTTTCAGTGGTGAATTACTGGAAATGTGTGTTGCATGGAAGGCAGTGTATGTTTTTCTTTCAATATTCATACGATACTTGAAATATTTAGATGTTTGAAAATACAGAGAAATGGAGAAGTTGTTGACATTCTTTGTGGTTCTCTTAATATTCTCAAAATTCAGGGTTTTGGACCCCCCTTATTAGAAATATTCAGGCTCTTTAAATAACTGAAAACTAGAAACTCATCATGAATATTTTGAATATATGAATATATGAATACTAGAGCCAAACAGATTCTCTAGTACATTTCTAGTACAAAGGCATTTCACTAACCAGAAAGCCTCCAGAGAGACTTACTGGGTTATAAACATTATTAGTTGTCCAGGGATCAGGGAATTGGGTCCCAGAATGGATAAAATACATTGACCTTCTGTGACACTTGAGTACTCCTTATAATGGAATGGAGAGCTTGTAGCTCTTCTCCAAGATAGGATGCTGCCTATGACTGTGTACGATTACACTCCACCAAAGCTATTCTGAGTGTAGCAGTACACTGTTTTTTAAAAAAAATCTGTTCAATCATGTCTCATTCTCAGAGACTGCTTGGACAAGTCCCTGCAGTTTTCTTGGCAAGGTTTTTCAGAAGTGGTTTGCCATTGCCTCCTTCCTAGGGCTGAGAGAAAGTGGCTGGCCCAAGGTCACCCAGCTGGCTTTGTGCCTAGGCAGGACTAGAACTCAGGATCTCCTGGACTCTAGCCTGATGCCTTAACCACTACACCAAACTGGCTTACTGGCTCACACTGCTTGTACCTCCTAGTTAATGGTATATAGGCAAGCAGTCTGAAGCAGTCTCTAACAACTTGTTTGGGATGAAAGTGGCCTTTGGTCATGCTTGTAGCATACAGACCAAAATGTGCCCCAAATGACCCAGTACTGTCATTATAATTAGTAGGAAGTACTGTGTGTGGCACAGATACAGCTCAGGCTGGTAATTTGCTATAATACATCCTCTTCATCTTCCTAAAAAGTGTTACATGAAAGTCTCTTATTGGCCAAAGCCACGATGGGTGGCTAAGGTCAATATTTATGGGCCCAACAAGTGATAATCATGACATATTGAAGATTGCAATTTGGAATGAGGAGTAAATGATAAACTGCATGAATTAACTAATGAAAGAAAAGAAACACAAATATGTTGTGTATCTGTGAAACTAAGAGAAAGGGGCAAGACATAATAGATCTCACTGAAAGTGGTTTAATTTTGTGGAGTTGGTAAATACATGTGTGGAAGTGGAGATATAGGTTTATTAATGAGAGGACCAATATTTATGAACTGTTATCATCTAGGTGCATATGAAGTTAGGAATCCAGTGCTTGGTTATAAAGTCATATTATGCTATAGTGAATAGTCATAATGAAAGAATCAAGGATGAGTTTTGGAAAAATTGAACGTAATCTGGAAGAAGATTATTGTGTTAGGTTACACAAATAGATGGGTAGGAACAAGATGACAACAGAAAAAATAACTGGGCCATTCAGAGGTTCAAGAATGAATGAGAATTATAATAATTTGGTGAGCATCTGCATAGAAAAAGGTCTGCTAATTTCAAACTGGTTTAAGTATTGGTTTAAGCATGTCTGTTCATCTGAACAGAAGGCAAAGAAATGGATTTAAATCTAAAAGTACGATTATTTGATTATTCATGATGAAACACTGAGAGAATTAGTGAAAGATACAAGGTTGACAAAGGGTTCTCAATATGTAGCAGACTTTTTTTTTTAAAGTAATATTAGGAATGGAATTTAGGGAAAAGTAGACATAGAAAGGAGGCCGTGGCAAACCACTTCTGAAAAACCTTGTCAAGAAAACTGCAGGGACTTGTCCAGGCAGTCTCCAAGAGTTGGACATGATTGAATGGATTAAAAAGAAAAAGACATGGAAGGAAAGGAAAGTAGTGAACGAAACAGAAGTGAAAATATAATGACTGCAGGAAGAGAAAGCATTACTTATCTATGAAAAGTATTCGAAAATAGATTAATCTCTCAACAGGGTGAATGGAAAGTGGATACAGTATAAGGAAAGAGCTGGAAGCTGTTAGAAACAGAGTAAAAAGCAATATGTTACAGAGTGCTAAAGTGTATGGAGTTACTCTAATGGGAAATATGAAAAGGGATACTTGGTGGAATAATGAAGAAAGAGGCCGTGGATGAAAAAATGCATTTAAGATATTGATTTCTGCAAAAAAGGAGGAAGTCAGAAGGATTTTGTACAATGTATATACAGAAAAAAGATAATGACAAAGATTACAAGGTAAAAGAGCAAGGCAGAGAAAAGAGGCAGAGAAAACGCAAAGTGATTTTAACAAAAAATGTAAAAATAATTGTTTGGAAAGTAGATAAGAAGGGCTAAACAAGGCGCCTTCGGCAGAATCAATGCAATTAAAAATAAAACGGATTCAATTATTTGGAGTGAAACTGAAATAAAATGCTGGAAAGAGTATTTTAGAGATTTTTATGGGAATGATACCCCAAAGATTAGAACTGAAATGATGAATGGTGCACATGTTAATACCAAGAACAAAAATACAAAGGAATGTCATAAATGTGGTAAGAATGTTTTAAAAGAGACATTGTAACTGGAGAAATGTTACGATACTGATTTCTTCTGCCCACTACTACTGTTTCTGGACCTTAAACAATGTTGCTTACCCCAAAAGGGAATAGCCTGATGTCGGCGTATATATATATTCATTGGAATGTTCTCCCCTAAAAACCTCATTGATGTTAAGGAGTCAGTAGCAGAATCAGGATCTGGGAAAGAAACACAGCAGCATGTGAGAGATGGATAAAATATCTGTTATTATTGACAAAGAAATAGTAACTTGAGCATGCTAAGAGTGCAGCAGCAATACTAAGTACTAGGTAGCTGCCCAATGCTAGGGAGAGATAAGGAGACATCGCCATGGTTACCAAGGGGCCACAAGAAACACAGGAAATGGGGAGGGGGAGATCTCTCTGGGGTGAGACAAGGTAAGACAGAACCAGTTTGGGGTGGCTTGGCTTGTCCAAAGTGATACTTGGCAGAGATCTTTTAGGAATGCATGAACTCTTGCCCCCCCAACCCTTATTAGCCTAATAAAAACCACACCCTGCATAGCTAATCACCTATTTACCATGAACATGCGATGTATGAAGTGGGAGGGAGCAGGAAGAAATCGTAGGCGGGCAGAAAAGATTGTGACCTCAGAGTACGTCAGCCAATGGGGGAAATGGGGAAGTTTGAGCATCGGCCTAGGGTTGTATAAAAGGTGCTGAAATCTGTAAGAAGTGTGGTTTCTTATTTGCAACAAAGTCCACCAGCCTTTGCAAATGCTTCCAATAAAACCCAGAGAGATTTGTGGTGCTTGTTTCACACAAGCAGAACTCTGTATCCTGGGGCTGCTTTCGCATCTGTTGTTTCTCAGTAGGAGTTACCGTCAAAGGGGAGAGAGATCATCATTGCAACATAGGTCTGGCCCTGAATGAGTGAGTAATGTTTCTAACTCTTGGGGAGCTGCAGACTAGTTTCACACGACACCAAGATGCTTTGCCTTAGCGTGATGTGTGAACGCCAGTATCACTTGGACCTTATTCTGCAGTTTAGGATTTAGCAGTGCATCCTGTGGATCACCATACGCCACTCTTTCTGTTGTAGAATATAGCTCAGTGGTACAGCACCTGCTTTGGTTGTAGAACAGCATTTGTCAACCTTGGCAGCTTGAAGATGTGTGGACTTCAATGCTGGCTGGGGAATTCTGGGAGTTGAAGTCCACACATCTTCAAGCTGCCAAGGTTGACAAACACTGTTGTAGAAGGTTCCTGCTTCAGTCCCTACATCTCCAGATACAGCTTAGAAAGACTTCTGTTTGTAACTAGGTAGGTTGCAAATAGTGTGAGTTTGAATAATGCAATATTCAATTAACTGCAAATTGTCCACTGATACCAGGTTGTGTTTAATGAGACCCAAAATTCAGTTAATGCAAGACTAGCGTGTGTGCAACTGAGGCTAGTCCATGCACAGTTGCGGCTGGGGTTTTAGATGCTGCTAACCTTTGTGCATACGAAACGGAGAAAAGGAATATTCTGTAAGAGGTAAACAGAATAAGCTTAAATAAGAGGCTCATTATTATATTAGAGCAAGAATCTGATGTAATCAAATGACATGAACATAGCCTAGCAATGCTAAAATAAGATGAGACAGTGGAATGCCTGAATCTGGGGTAGATTTTTTAAAAACTATTTTGCTTTCTATAACTACTCTGCGACTTTGTTAACCATCCATTTAAATTATAAGTATATTCTTTTGATGCTTTCCAGTAATATTTCATTAATATATATTGATTTGAATATTGAATATTTGAATATTGAATACCTCAAGCATGGGGATGGCTAGCCCCATAGAGGCCTTCTGCCTTCAGCCTCAGATTTTTTCATCCTCTTGGACTCTCTTCCTCCTTTTTAGTAATGTTTTTAATTAAGGTTTTATGTATTTATATATTTTATGTTTTTAATGTTTGTTGTGAATCGCCCAGAGTTCCCCATTGGGGGGAGATGGGTGGTTGAAAAATTTAATAAATAAATAAATATATGTACACATTTATGTTTAAAATTTTTCATTGCCTATTTCCATTGAGCTGAAACCAGTTACCCTATTCTTCATAGAAATATCAGTTGGAATAGTGCAAAATTAAATAATACGACCCTTTTGTGGGATTCATTAATTGCACCGAGACCTATCTGTATTGATTGCTGCTGCTGGTCAGTGTGCACAATGCTGACCTAGCTGAATCAGTCATCAGGTCAAGACAAGACTTCTTTTGTTTCAAGCTTTCACTTCATAGACCCTTGACTGCTATTTGGTAATGTACAAATGTAATTTGCTAATGTATAGATCTTTTCAGATGGCACCATCAGCAGAAAAGGCTATTTGGTTTGGCATAACAAATCTGGCCCATTCAGATTCAATATTCTGGTGCCAAAAATAAATAAATAAATAAATAAATTATAAGCGGTCTATTTAACACCTTGGAAGGTGTTCTTGTTAACTTCATTGGCACATTCCAATAGAAGTTACAGAAATGTTGAAATTAATAGGCTGATGAAATGCACATCCAAATCTCAGGAATCTTGTGCTGTACAAATGGTCCTGTCAGCTCCAAAAAGCAGAGAGTTAAGAGAAACATATCAGCTGACCTTCCTTTAAAGAAAGGCTTAATTTCCCATTATGTACTCTGTTGTATTTGCGTGCAATGTGCACTTATGTGTACATAGCCATTCTAATGGGAGGGGACACACTGTCTACTCATAGCATCATTCACTGAGCTCAACTCCTGGTGACTTCTTAGACATGCCTATGCAATTTTCTTGGCAACATTACAGAAGTAGTCTTGCCACTTCATTCTTCCAGGATGTTTTCCCAGTCTTGTCTGTAGCCTTAATATTCCCTGGTCTTCTCCCATCCAGATATAAACCACACCTCACCCTACTTAGCTTCCAAAACCAAATGCAGAAAGGTGCTGCCACTCACTGAGGCACATTTATTGGGCAATCACTCCTAAATATAATCCAGATGCAGAATCACTAGATGGTTACAGTGGTGTACAATTTAGGGGTAGGCAATGTGATGGTGGTGGCTTCAGTGTACCCAAGAGACTTCTCTTTGGGTTCATGAGACTCCCTGTTCATTTAGATCCTTCTAATAAAAAATACATGAAATAGGGGGTGCTGGCATGCTTCAGTGCAAAGCAGCAGCTTTCTGTATCATATTTATTTTCTGCAATGCCCCACCTCTTCCTACAAGCCTAGTTTACCTTTCTTTGTAATTGGCCATGCCCATAAAGGCAACCTATTTGGAGAATAGGCAAGGGTCTTCTGCCATTCTGTGGTGTGCCTATTACCTACTCTTAACAATCCAAATGTATCCTTACCCCAAGAAAGTTGCCTCTCCTTGCAACACTATATATCTGCAAGGTTCACTACATCTTTTGTAGGACTTCCCTATTTTTTAATTTTTGGAAGCTGCAAGTAGACCTGTAAGATTCCAGGAATCAGCAGAGCTAATGAAGGATGTTTCTTTTTGCCAAGCTGTTTTCCCAATCAAAATATGTCAGATATTGTTCTCCCACCACCATGACCTAAAAGATTTGGATAGAAGGATTTTAAATAGGGAAAAGGTGGGAAAGCATTAAGCACGATTTTCTCTACCACTGATATTACAATCAAATTGATACTCCTTCTGTAAGTGAATTAAAGATAACATAAAAAAGGTTGGAGATACAGTCACAGATCTGTGTAATGGATAGTGTAGCCCTTAGACCAAAACAACAACAACAACCTCATGAGTCCCATCAAGAATATCAAGAAGCCTCAGAAAGTCATGCTTCTTAAAGAAGCATACAGTTCCCTTTAGTTTATTTCTGAATACCTTCCTTCAAATTCAATAAAATTTCCCTCAGCATTTCCATCTGGCTGCATGCTGCATTTAGATCATCTCACATGATTTTCACCTATGCATAGATATATGCATATGGAGTTGGGCTGTACTTGAATATTTGCTGAGGCAAAATGATGACATGATTTGCCTTTGATAAAGCACTATGTGTCACCTCACCTCCTTTCCTCTTATCACTTCTTGCACAGCTTCCTCCACCACTTGCCACAGGCAGAAGACACTTCTGCATTCACATTGTACATACAGAAAGTCCTCATTTAGTGACCACAATTGGGACTGGCAACTCAGATGTTAAGCAATGTGGTTGCTAAGTGAAACCGTGCCTGTGCTTATGATCTTACTTCAGCTTTCCTTTGCTTTACAGACTTGTGAAGGTCATACTGTAAATGCAAGGATTGGTCATAAAGTCACTTTTTCATCACTGTCATAACTGTAAATGGATGCTAAACGAGACAGTCACTAAATGAGGAGTATGTGTATGCAGAAGCCTCTCCTAGTTATTGCAAGCATCAGAGGAGGCTGTGCAAGAGCAATAAGCATATTGCAGGAACAGGGAAGCAAGTCAGGGGAAGCGAAGCAAACAATTGCTTTCTATTGTGAAGCAGCTTCAAAAAGGTGCCTTACATGAACACTCAGTGACACAAAACATCTTCATAAATATTTGCACCGCCTTAATAATAGGGATCATTCAATCTGCTCATGTAACTAGTACTTTCTGCAGATGGTGTCATTTGCACAGATGTAACTAAAGAACCTACCAATACGGTGCAAAGTGATCACTGATCAGATCTAAAAATGAACAGGGATCTGATACCATATGAGGCCTGGACTAAAGATTCAGGAAAAAAAGCATTGTAAAAAATTGAAAACGAGTGTAACATTTAAAAGATCACAGTAATCTCAGTACTTTCATGGTAGAGGGGAGTGGTCTTCACTCAGCCCTCAGGGAGAAACCAGAAGTGGGCTGTCTGGAAAGCATACTAGCCTGGGCTCCGGAGGTGAGGCACAGCAGTAGCAGTGAATCCATGAAACACCTCTCTGGAGCCTTGTTTGTTCTGAGTTCAGGTGCCAGCCCATCCAGCCTCAGTTTCACATGTAGGGATTCCGCCCCCCCCCCCAACCTATTAACATAGTCTGATTATGTGGCAGAGGGATAGGCGGGGAATGCCTCTACTGCATTGCTGTTATTGTTAGTCTATAGCTTGAGTGCCCATGTGTCTGCAGGAACTTTCTTAGGTTCTAGAAGGTTGCATGTGCACTTTATATCATCATGATTTCTAAGAAAGCCTCTGGCTCTGTGTATACCCTGGAAACGATGCAGGTGGGGAAGGCTCTGTTTAGAAGTGTCCCATCTGCGTACAAAAAAGGAAGGAAGGAAGGAAGGAAGGAAGGAAGGAAGGAAGGAAGGAAGGAAGGAAGGAAGGAAGGAAGGAAGGAAGGAAGGAAGGAAGGAGCCTTACTAGTTTTCCTTGTGGTAATGGAAGTTTGGTGTTACCTTGACAACCATTTTGTGAGAGAGTCCATAGCATGCTTTTAAATTCCAAATGGAATTAAATGCCTATCACCTCAGAAAAAATGAGGACTGGTTTAGAGACGTTGGTTGTCAATGTAGAATACAAGTAGTCCTCGGCTTACTATGGCAATTGGGACCAGAATCACCATCGCTAAGTGACATGATTGTAAAGGGTGATGCCACATGACTGTGTCACTTGGCAATGGCAATATGGCAGTCCCAGTTGCCATTGTTAAACAAGGACTATATGGGTTGTTAAGTGAGGACCTCACGTGACTGCAGCTTCCAACTTATGTGACATTGACTTTGCTTATGGGAAGGTGGCAGGGAACATCAGAAATTGCAATCATGTGACCATGGGTTGTTGCACCATTGTAACTGCAAGCTGGATGCTGAGTGCCTGGATCATGATCATGTGATCATGGGGATGCTGCAACAGCTGGAACTATGAGAACCCATCGTACGTACCATTTGTTCAGTGCTGTCATAACTTTGAACAGTCGCTGAACAAATGGACATAACCCATAACCCATGTAGTCTAGCATGCAAACTTTTCTTTCAATGGAGGAAAAATTAAACTCGTAATTTCCTAATTTCCCTGAGTAGGGCACTTGCCCTGGTGGGAGAGAATTAATTGTTGTAGACAAAAGTTTCTTAGTCCAATGTTGATCAGCTATATTGGACTGCAGCTCCCATCATCCACAACTGGAATGGCTATAGATGTTATCGAGCTGTAATTCCAACTGTAGAGAATAAGGAAGATGACCTTGATGGAGATATGCAGGAACTCTTACTAGGGAAAAAGGGCTGAATCATTAAGTCCAGAATAGTGAGACAACATTTGTAAGCAGCTCAGGCATACTTCCTGATTCACAGGAATATAACAAGGGTATAATCGGACTCGCAAGATTTTGTTATTATAGCCAATCTCAAAAAAAAAGTAGTTTTAGCCTTCCTCTGGAGTTGATTTTCTGGTCTGCCTACTTAGTGCGTGACACCAACCTAGGTTAGGCAAAGATGTGTTAACAACATGACTCATTTTAAACAATCCAGCACGGCATCTCTTCTCCCTTTGCTACAGGGATACTGATGCAAATGGTACAGGATAAAGAAAGAGAGAATAAGCAAGCAGCTAGGAGTCTGGGAGTAATGGCAATGAGCGCAAAAACAGGAGGACCCCCCCCCCCCAAAAGGAACATGAGGATTCCACTGTTTTGGCAATGGCAGATCACCAGAGGCCCTCCAGATGTGATGAACTCCAGTTCCTCTAATCCCTCACCTTCGGTCAGGTGGTCTTGTGTTGCTGGGCACTAGCTAGAGTCCAACAATGCATAGCGAAGTGCAAAAATAAAAATGTGGAACTTAAACTTAAACGCTGCCATAGAAAACAGGGGAAAATAACATCCTCTTTGAAACTGATTACATGTAAAGCTGCACCCATCTCCCACTCCATCCCTGCTTTTTTTTTTTTTAAAGATACCAAACCAATTCTGTACTCTATTAAAAGGCCTTGCTTATCTTCCTCCTCCACTGTGCTGTTCTACAGAATGCCAGTGTTCTCAAATAAAATAAATGAACTGTCAAAATATTGAACTGAGATTTAGGAATTTACTAGCATAGGAAGATTAAGACAATTATAGCTTAAATTGGTACCATTTTGGGCTAATTGGTTGCAGATATAGAGCAATGCCTGAATGTGTTGATTTGAGAAAGAAGCATGATTGTATTTAACTATTGGTAGAGAAGAAGGACATAGGAAGAGAATTAAATTAAAGGTGTAAATCTGCACACCTCTGCTAGAACATCAAGTCCATTTGATGCTGTTCTCTTTTCTGATCTAAACTGGTATTAAAAGGAATGTTATAAAATAGAATTGTACAAACATGATTGGCAACACAACTGTAGTGTAATTATTTAAATTTAAGTTCTGTTGGCATGGAGCTAGGAAGGGAAGAAAAATTCCTTGGTTTTCACTGGAATGAAAACTTCCTTAGTTTTGTTATTACAAAGAAACACTCCTCTCAACCTCATTACCCTTTGAAATTTGCATATCTTTCCATTTTGCAATGCAGTTCCCCAGTGAAAGAAGCATATAGGTTAGGGAAATTGGAGATTAAACTACTTATCTTTCTAACAATAATGCACAAAAACGCATTATATTAGGTAAAGCTGCTTCCAGAAATGAGCATAGCAGTTGAAACTGTGTACAAAATGTGCATCTTAGAAGAAATGCATAGAAAAACATAACACTCTTTAGATCAGCCACCCTCTCCCCCTTTAAATGGTTTTTTCAAACTGATGTGAAAACAGGATAAATTGAATTTAAAATTGGGAAAATAAGAAAATGAAAAAAAAAATGAAGCTGACAGTTTCATCCATCCATCCCTCCTAACTAACTGAGGGGCAAACAACATGTCTGTCTGTCTGTCTGTCTGTCTCTCTCTCTCTCTCTCTAATATATCATCATAATTAGACATAACTTCTCCAAAGGATGTGTCTTTTTTTTTTTTTAATTTAGAGGCAGGAATTAATCTGGGCAGCACAAGTAGGAGATGGGGGGGTGGGGGTGGAAGGATTGTTAATCTTTTCCCCCTGTAACATTTCCCTAGATTTAGACAGTCTGGACATATTTTAGCTCCAGTGGAAGAAATGCTAGAGTCAGTTTCACCCTGTGCTACAATCTCAGGGTTTGATGATTTATCTCAGGATAATGGCAAGGCCGGTGGTTCATTTGTTTAATTTCTGTTTCCAGAGCTGTCTTCAGAGGGGAGCAGATATGTGATTGCCTAGGCCTTGCCTAAAGGGGTGAGGGGTGACTATCCAAAATGTATCTTTGGGACATAAAATTATCAAATAGATCCATACTTTTCATTCAAAACAGTAAAACTACGAAGTTGACATAGAATTCCAAGAATCTGTTTCTCTTCAGCACACGCTATTGCTAACCACAGAAGACATCTTCCTAGGCAGCGCTATGAAGCCTGAACTAGGTCCTGGGGACAAGGCAGATTGTCTCTCAAGCAGAACATTCACAAAGGCTGGAGCATCTGCCCTGAGCTGGAAAAAAACCCCATTTCTCTGGGAGTGGTCATACTTTGAAGGGTTTCTGGTTTTGTTGTTTCAGTTTTAGTTTTCAACATTTGATTTATTTTTTCATTATTGAATTTGTACTCCATCTTTCTGTTTATTTCAAACTCAAGGTGGCTTACAAAAAAAAAATACAGAGTATAAAACAGAACAAAATTAACACAATCACAATTAAATATTGAAATGAATAATTAACATAAGTAAGAGCTTGTCTTAGCCTCTTCTGAAGTATTGGGAGTGGAGGACCCAGAGGTTCCTACCTCCCCAGTGGTGTACTCTGTAGTTTGAGAGTTACATCAGAGAAGGTCCCTTCTCATGTATTGGAGAGTTGAGCTTTTGGCAGCAGGGCATCTTCAGAAATGTCTCTCTTGCCAATTTCAGTATCCAGACAGGTTCATAGTAGAGAGAAACTGCTTTGGCACCATCATCATCATACAATAGCTATAGGCATGTTCAAGCAGAAATGGATATACTCCATATGAGGTGACTCCATTTAAGGTTTTCATTTCTGGCTGAAACCAGAGGATAGTGCTATCTTTGGTGCAAAAAGAGGTACCAGAATGCACAAGAACTTGGCACCTTTGCACTGAAATCTTTTTGTGAGGACACAAGGCTTTTTAATTTAAGGGAAAAAGAGATGGTTGATAGAAGTTTATAAATTTAAATAAATAAATAAATAAAGTTATACATTGATATGGTATTGAGCATGTCATGGAGAAAATGTCAGTGCCTTTGTGTGTTTGTGTCAGTGTCTTTGTGTTTTAAGCAACTTCCATTTCTGGAATCAGTATATTTCTGAACACCAGTTGCTGGACAGGTGGGAAATTTTGAGGGGCAGCTAAATTATAAACAAAGGCTATTGCATTCTTGAGATCACTGTTTCTAATAGCTACTATCCTTGGTCTTATCCAGGAGAACATTTCTGCTGAGTCAGATGAAGGGTTCAACTTTGACCTAAGGCTCTATCAACTCAGGGCAAGGAACATGGTGCTGGCTGTTCTGTGTGAACTGGTGACACTGAAATGGTAGACTGATAATCACTAAAGTCTAGAGATTCCCTTTCTAGTAAACACGATTGGGGAAGGATTTCCATCAAGTCATTTTATATTGAACAATATGCCCCTGTTCTGAACTGCTCAGCATCCTTGCTCAGCACCTAAAGCCAGGAACTAAAATGAGGCTTCTTGAAGTTTTTCAGTATTCCTGAACCTAGAAAACTGGTTGAAGTTCATTTAGATGGACTTCATAGAAACAGTTTTTCTTGGTACACATGCATCCCATTGTATAGGTCTTTTATTAGTAAGTAACAGAAACTAGGCAGAAATTTATGAAAGGCATTTTGCTTTCATTGTTAATGGATAAATTCTTAGCTTTAATTGATATTCGCCACTTTCTATGATGCAGTAAGGGGTTATTCTGTCAATTGCATAATAGCTAAGAGAAGATCATTATCTTTTTGATGATAAATATTCTCCTTTTTTTTTTCTCCCAGATTCTGAAAAATATGTATCCTTAGGAACAAATTATATGTATAAGTGAAATACAAAGCACTTGCTCATTTTCCTTTTGCAATTTTATTCTACAGTACAGGAAACCAATCTAGATTAGAATCCCTGTACATGACATAAAACATTTACATTTCCCCCCACTTGTTTTCCAACACAAAATATAGATATAGATCATAAAAGGGGAAAATAAGAGTGTAATTTAAAAAAGAGGGCAAGACATAACAAAAGTGTTGTCTGTGGGTTGGAAGTTGATACTGACTTCTTCTCAAAAAAATATAATGTGACTGTTGTCATTCTTTATGCAAGTAATTACATTCCGGTATCAAAAAGGGGCTAAAAATGTCCATTAATGATTAGAATGAAAGGGTCTTAGGTTTAAATACCACATATGGATTCACCTGGGTTCTGCTATCTGAACCTGTTTGCCATCAAGTAAAACACAAACTTGGAACATACTGAAACCTAGACGTTATATGTGAATCCAGATTTCCAAGGAAGCCATACAAACCATACAATTTCAAACTGTTAGCTAAAATGTATATTGGGAAACACATGCAAATTTTAGCCCTTATTTTCAGCTGTTTATGCTTCTTAAACAGGCATGCACATGTACGCACGCACGCACACACACTGTATACCAGCTGACAGGAATTATAAATGTATTACCCAAATGCAACAGCATTGTTTTCCATTTAAGGAGCCAATTGGATATAAATAACTTCTTGCTAAAATCCTTTGATTGAAAGGAGAATCCTTCAGTACTGGGAAAATTAATGTTGCTTTCAACGAAAGAGCAAATAGAAAGTCACCATCAAAGGCAGGCAAATCTTGAGATTTAGTCACAAACTCTAATGCATACAGTAATTAGTACCAAAGTCGATAGGCTGTGGTAGCATATGAAACAGATCTGAGCTTGAATCAAACACTACACTCGAATGCCCCGTGTGTCTGTTTTAAATCAGAGCTAGGCTGTTTGGATCCATCTTTATTCTTAAAACTGCAAGAGATTCTTCTAATTGTTGTGGCTCCTGCACATGTGTGATTTAACACATGTATGCAAAAATATAGTTCAGGTGGCTATATTTTGCTTCAAAATACTTTCCAAATAATCTTCTTCAATAAGCTGCTAAAAAAATCAGGTTGGAGTTCACTCTTTTAAATTAGTCTGTATGATATTCCTATTTGGAGAATCTCTTATTCACAATGATGGCGTCAAACTCTGAAGCTAGTCTTACCAATCTTTGTAGAGTATTATGATCAATGAATATGTACAGAGGGGGAAATACATTCATCACTATAGAAGCCTTACTTGGATTTTCAACAGTTGAGATGACTAGGATGTGTCTTGTCTTTCATTCATTCATAAATCCAACTTTTATGGCTGCCCATGATTCTGAGTGACAAAATTTATGTACCAGATTGTTCACAATAGAATCAGATGGGTTCTTCTGGACTTCATCCACTGAGACAGTAGTAGGACTTTTCTATCAGCCCCTTTGAAAGACCAGTTCCATCTGGTTTCTCTTTTCTCTGAAGTGTGTCTAATGAATATTTAAGTCAAAACTACACAGGGTACTTGGGGCATCATCTTGATAAGCACACTGCTTTTACTGCCATCTAGCAAACTTTTTATTTTATTTTTATTTAAGAAATTTATAAGACTGCCCAACTTATAATTTATTACTCTGGGTGACATGCATCAATAAAAATAAGAAACAATCAAAATTAAACCAGAAACATACACCCCACCAATTAACAAACTACAATAATGCTTACACATACCCATAGACATAACTGAAGGTGGAAATAACATTTGGCCATCCATAGCTGGCTACATCCATATACTTTGATCAAAAATTCAAATTGGATCCATGCTTATTATATGTGAAATTATATATGTGAAAGGTATATTAAGCAATGACATGACCTCCCTCTTGCAGTGCCTGGAGGTTGTTAAGGTCTGGATGGGGAGCAATGGGTTGAAACTGAACTCTGGCAAAACAGAATGGCTATGGGTTTGGGGTTCTTTGGTCCATGGAGAATTGCCATCTTTGGTCTTGGATGGGGTTGCACTGCCCCAGACGGACCCGGTGCATAATCTGGGGGTTCTCCTGGACTCGCAACTCCTGCTTGAGGAGCAGGTGGCAGTTGTGGCCAGGAGGGCCTTTGTGTGGGTTGTGCACCAGTTACACCCTTTCCTGGACCAACAGGCCCTGCTCACAGTCACCCATGCCCTAGTCACCTCCCATCTTGACTACTGTAATGTACTCTACATTGGGCTGCCCTTGAAAAATGTCTGGAAGCTTCAGTTGGTTCAGAATGCAGCAGCCCACATAGTTTTGTGCAAGCCTAGATTTGCACATGTGTCACCTCTCTTGTGGGAGCTGCATTGGCTGCTGATTTGCTTCTGGGTCCAATTCAAGGTGCTGGTTATCACCTTTAAAGCCCTACATGCCTTGGGGCCAGGTTATTTGAAGGACTGCCTTTTCCAAGTTCCCTGGGAGACAGTGGGAGAATTGTACTTTCGGACTTGCAAGATTCTGTAGCTTTACAAGAAAGTAGAATTAGCTTATCTGGTTGTGTTTCCTGTCTGGTCTACCTGGTAAGGCTGACATCAATCTTGCAAGTTTGAAAGTACAATTCTGCCACCATCTCCTCTACAGCCTGAGAAACCAGGGAGGGTCTCTTCTGAGCCTCTTGCCCTGCCCACTATCCAGCTGTGGGGTATGCTGTCTCTTATCTGACTGTTCTCTAGCAGCATCTCTTTCCCCTGTCTCCCAAGGTCTTTCTAACATACCATTACATTAATTAAGTAAATACATCTTTATAGTCATTGTTTTGATTTATATATATATATATATATTGTCCTCTGGAGACCATTCAAGACTCTCTGACAAGATCTGAACACAAAATGTACACAAGCACTTAAAAATGCAAGTTAAAAATAATGATAAAATACAATTTAAAAGTATGAAAGTACGAAAGTGTTATAATCCTGCTTGCAGATTTTTCCATGTTATAGTACAGGGAAGGGGGAATCGGTTGAAGCTTTCACACTGAGGGTGCCACTGAGGGTGAAGGAGGCTGATAGAGACCATGGCATAATATAAGGTGCATTGAAATTCTGACCAGATGATCCTCTGTCAGAAAGAACAGCTTAGACATTTCTGCAGGTACAACTTTTAGGCCTTCATAATGGCAGTTATGGATAA
The DNA here is from genome assembly GCA_030867105.1 of Liasis olivaceus. Taxonomy (NCBI): domain Eukaryota; kingdom Metazoa; phylum Chordata; class Lepidosauria; order Squamata; family Pythonidae; genus Liasis; species Liasis olivaceus. The sequence continues at coordinate 50,006,293 of CM061348.1, forward strand.
ATGGTAAGAAAATATATGAGGGCTCTTAATGAGATCTGAGTGTTAACATGCAACAAATTACAGAACCCTCAGAACTGGGGAGATATATAGGATATCCCCTTAGAAACTGAAATAAAATAGTCATCATTTGAAATAGAACTATAACGTGTGCAATGTCTGGATCTCCTTTTTGGAGCGTTTCGTGTTCCAAAGTATCGAGATTAACTATAATGGTTCCTTTAAAAACACACCAGATCTGAAACCTGTTCAGAATAGCTGCGCGAGGCTGAGTCAACGTCTGCTGTTAGCTGATTAGAGACATCTTGAAAGAATTGCTGGAGCAGCCTTTCTCGCAAGTCTGGAGTTAGCCTTCTGTCATTTGGGTGCTCTTTCACAATTGAGTTCATGCATGCAAGAAAGCAGTTGATTGGAAGCTTCAAGGACCTGTATGTAATCAAAAGCTTTGAACTCTTTGTAGTTTGTGGAGTTCCTTTACCCCTAGCTACAGGGACTATCAGAATATATTACAATGACCTAAACCAGCATCTCTGGCAACAGCTGTGAGTTTAATCCATACATTAGTTCATTAATTCGCAGTAAAATATTTTCAGCTTGCTTTTAGCACAGATAGAAGGGTTTGGGGTATTTGGCAAAATATATAGCTCCACTGAAAAGTTACCAACACTTAAACTTTTAACATGTCATGTAGGTACTGTTGTGGCCTATTAGGATTTCTGTTGAGCATTCTGTTTTTTTTGGGGCTTGTAGGGCAGAAGTTATTCTGTGGATATATTGAGCTGAACTATGCCAAATAACTCTTCAGACTACCAGTCTATTAAGTTCTCTTTGCTTCATTAATTAATTTAAAGCTGCATTGCGAACATATGATGAGCACCACCTGGATGAATCTGTCTAATCCTCATTTCAAATTGTATGAGTTTATGACCATTGTCACACTTTCTGTAGAGATACAAAATATGCAGGCAGTCATGTGGAGACAGGGATTTGGAAGTATGTGATTTGTGTGCTGCTGTGTATTCACAAATGTCTGCCAAAATGTGCATACCCTTGGGCTATGACATCTGGATGGCAAAAATCTAGATAGCCACAAGATGGCAGCACAGAGATATAGAACTTCTCTGTAGAGAGCTTTCATCATCTGCTTTAAAATAACAACAACAACAAGGCAATTTCCTCACCTTTGATCATCTTAGTGCCACACTTTCAACCAAGCAGTCGTTATGATTATTGAGGTGCCAGATGGTTGAGCTCTGTTGTCACACATCTTCGTCATATGGTGAGTGCTATTTTGTTAAGGGTGCATGACAGACAGTGAATTTAATTTGAACAAAAACATGATTCGACTGTGTGTGTGTCTGCGCGTGTGCAATTTTTAAAATTTATTAAAATTACACTGTTGAAATGGCACTTTTTAGTATACTGATACTTCCCTAATGATAGTTATTATGTTGCATCCAGGGATAAGAAGAATGTAACAAGATGTCCCACTGCACAGGATAGCTAAGTTATCTTGATGAACAAAGCCTCAGATATTATTATGGGTATGGCAACTAGGTGGAGCTATTCTCCTCAGTGCCCTGCCTGGTAATGCTATTTGCTGCTTGTACCCACAGAAGAAAAAAAGAAAGGTGCACTGTTTGTTTGTATATGTGTTATGTGACTGCATTCTGTGGAAGGTAAGAGAATTAGAAAAAAAGGAAATCACATATCTTCTTGAGTTTGGCATACCTTATAATTAGAGTGGGTGTCCTGGGAAGTGACCATTAGTGAATGACAGCCTCCTGCCCTTTCTTAAAGAATGACCTCTGGTGTGCACATACAAAACACTCTACACCCCCAAAGTGTACGCATTCTATTGCAATGCCACACACAGAGAAAGAATGGTGATAGGCTGCTGCTGATAGCCAGGCCCAGAAATAGTTTAGATACAGAGAACATTCAGCTAAGTCCTCTGTGACTGAGATCAAAGCTACCTTCTTGTTCCATTTACTATAGACATCTGTCAGATAAAGCCATTTGGATCCTCTCTGAGTTGGATTCTGGATGCACAAGTCAACTGAGGCATGTCTAACATGGTTTTCTGGGAATTGTTCAAGCCTGTGGTCCTACGGAAGTAGACAGGGACATCAGGGCTGTGAGTACGGTCACCTGTATATTAGGTCCTTATGTGTCCTGGCTGGTTAAGGCCTCCTGGGAGATAACAAATGGTTGGATCCAGGTGGTAATGAACACCACTTTGAGGGAGGAGATGGTTCTTCTGGAACTCAACGAGGCAATAGACAAATTTCATTTGGTCTCCAACCTTCCCTTTCTAGGGAAAGTTGTTGAAAAAGTGGTTGGTTTGCAGCTCTGGAGAGCCCTGGAAGAAATGGATTATCTGATTTTCAGTCAGGTTTCAGCGCAGGCATAGTACCAGTGTGGCATTGATTGCACTTGCCAATGACCTGTGACAGGACCCAGATGGGATGACCGCTTCATCCATTTTCATCTCTCAATGGCTTTCGTTACCATTGACATGATACTCTCCTGGACCAGCTTTAAGGCTTAGGAGTGAAATCAATTAGAAAAGATTTATGGAAGACTGATTTTATATATGGTAACTACAGATTTTATATATGGAGGAATGGATTGTAAAGATGGCAGAATTAGCAGAAATGGCAAAGCTGAACTGTCTGGTCAGGAATAAAATAATAAGTACTTTTATAAAAGATTGGAAACCTTTTATGGACTTCTTGCTAAAAATGGAAGAAAGCGAAATGGTGATTTCTGAAATTGCTGCTTGAAAAAGGGGTTGAATATGGGACAGAAGGGATCTTTGTAATGTAATTTTGAAGAGGGAGGAAGGATAAGTTTGCTTGTAGCTGCTGCAAAGAAGATCAGAAGTCACTTCTTTACTTTTTCTTTTTCTTCTTTTTCTAACTTTATTGCTTTTTGCACTTTTTCTTTTATCTTCTTTCTTCTAACTTCCTTTATATATTTTCATATTTATCTTCTATCTATGTAAAATCTTCAATAAAAATGATGGCTGGCCGGCTAGCTGGCCGGCTGGCTGGCTGGCTGGCAGGCTAGGAGTAAGAGTCACTGTGTTGGAGGGGTTCTCCTCTTTCCTTCAGGACCAGTTCAAGTCAGTATTGGTGTGGAGGAGAGATCTAGCCCAAAGGCCTGCTCTGCTCTGCAAAGTTCTGTACACTCTGCCCTCTGATCTAACCCTTACATGAAACCACTTGTTTGTGCATTTGTGAGGTCACTCATCAGTATAGAGTTGGGTGACATCAGTATGCTGATGATTCCCAGTTATACATCTCCAACCTGGGCTGACCAAATGATGGTCTTTCCTAGTGTCCGGATCCTGTGTGGGTCTTAATGGGGAAGAACAGACTTCAGCTTATCTCAACAAGACCAAGAGGCTGTGGGTTTGGGGTCTCCTGGTTCTGGGGACTCTCCATCTTTAGTTCTGGCTGAGAGAACAGTTGCTCCATTTGGGGTTCTCTTGGCTCGTACGAAGCACAGATATAGCCATGACCAAGAGGGCCTTTGCCAAAATCCATCTTGTGTGCCACTTTTGTCCCTTCTAGGATTGGGAGGCACTGCCCATGGTCATTCATGTCTTGGTCACCTCCCATTTGGATTATTGCAGCATGTTCTACCTGCTGAAAATGAAGACCATATAAATGAAGTCAATTGGTCCAGAATATAATAGCATGGATAGTTATGGGTACACTATGGAAATCAGGTAACACCAGTATTTTGTGGGCTGCACTGGCTCCCTATGGTCTTCTGGGTGCAATCTGTGGTGCAGGTGAGTATGAAGATCTCATGGCACAGGGCTGAGTTATTTGCAGGACTACTTGTCTCTGACTGTCTCTGCTTGTCCCACAAGATCCTTTAGAATGGCATGTTTGAGATCGCTTCCATGAAAAAATATCATCCAGTGCCATCCAGGAAGCACATTTTCTCTGTTGCAGTGAGTGCCCTCGGGAACAGCCTTCCCGCCAAGATTCAGATTACTCAATCCTATTGGCCTTCTGGAAGGCACTGAAACCCTTGTTTTTCATCCAGGCATTGGAGCAGAGCATTGGATGAGCCTGTCCTGAAATGACTTGGATTTGGAATGTGCTGTGGTTTAGCCTTAGCCTGTTTTGAGTGTTTTGTTTGGTTTCTCTGTTTTATATGTTTAACTACTATATATATAAGTCACTTAGAGTCACTATTTACAAGTTGAATGGCCATATAAATATCAGGCAATATCCTGAAACTCCTCTAGGATGTCTTTCAGTGCCCATTCAATTTATTGGCAGCTGTTTTTGAATGGAAGAGCAATTAATTTATATTTCCTTTCCTATAGCCCAACTGCACATAAGTATGTGCGTTTCAAGGAAGAAATTATGTTTTTCCCCCCCTTGTCATGGCAGAGTAGCTGTGGTGGAAAATCTTGTCTTGTATGAGCTTCCTCAGTACACATTTCTTCTTCCTGTAGAAATAGAATATGAATTTTCTTGAGACCTTTTTCCACACACGCAATTGAGATATGCCACAAAAATGCCTCAGCTTTACCAGTCAAAATCTGTCTGTCTAATGAAGCACCCAACATTTCTTGGTCCAAACTTTATTCAGTTAGGAGATCAAGTCCGTAGTTAAGGTACTCTATATTCCATTTTGTGGCCTAACAGAATATTTGAAGGATGCCAAATGTATTTAGATGGCAAGATATTATTCTGGAAGATGCAGAGGAGGGTCAGATGTGTGCACTGATTATGCTAAGTTATAAACGCCCATGTCTGTGAAGGAAAACCAGAGCTTAACTAAAGTCAGGACTTTGTTCAGACTATTTCAATCTCAGAGCTTGTTTTCAGTTTCAGAGTTTGTCCTTGACATGTGATCTAATAGAAATAGCAACTACAGAACTTTATTTCTTACAAAAATGCAGATCATCTTTCCATTTATATTGAAAAACTGCATCCATAATGCACAACTTTGGAAGATGAGAACAAGTTTATGACTAATTTTCTGGTGTTGATTTAACTTTTTTTTTTTTTTTGACACTAATTGCATACAACGTACCTCGTTTTTTGTTTTTAAGGGACAGAAATCTATAGGCCCAAAATCATGGTCTTCAAATTCAGGATGAAATTACAACGTTCCTGGTAGGTAGCTGTTCAGTTTCTGCTTCAGTGCCTCCAGCACAAAAGAGAGGGTGAACATTACCCAGGGCAATTTGTTTCACTGCTAAATAGTTCTAAATGTTAGGCATTTTCTCCCCACATTGATTCTTGCTGGATCCCATGATAGTGTCATCTGAGAAGATGTGGGGACATACTTGGTTTTAGTCTTGCTGCAACCCTGTCCTTTGATTTGTATCATTGTTAGGTGGCTCAGTGAAATGAAGTCCAGCCTAGGTTCAACAAAGCTAGAAATACAGTGTTTTTGCTAATTATTACTGTTGGGAATGGTCACTGTCACTGTGTGTACATTAGAACAGTGTTTCTCAACCTCAGCAACTTTAAAATGTGTGGACTTCAACTCCAGAATTCCCCAGCCAGAAACACTACATCAGAGCTTTGCAACCTGTTCCTTCTGCATTTCAGAGTCTTTTGTTTTTTCCATACTCATGTGTACATTCATCAACAGTAGATAACTGGTATTGATAAAATAAGATCTTATTTCATTTATGCTATGAAAATCTTTTAACTGTTTTAAAGTTCAGGTAGCTGTTCCTTTGGGAATTAGCTGCTTTCTTTTATTTTTTTTCTAGGTGGAACAGAATGTAGAGAGTGCACTTTGTCTGTGTAGGCTGGTTGAGACATTTCTTCTAGATAACTTAGTTGCTTGCAGGTGGACTCCATTCCCACGTGCAGAGGAAGAAGGAAAATCAGAGAAAGTTGAACCATGTCAACTTTCATGAGCCCAACAGTATATTTGGGAATCTAGAGACTAAGTAATTGCTATGGCTGTGTTAAGGTGATTATGAAAACCTTGTTCTGTAACATGCAATTTTGTTCAATAACAGATGGTCAACTTGCAGTGAGCTTGACCTGAAATTTATAAATGCTGCAATGTCAAGTGATCTTGTTCAGGCTGCAACTAGGTAGCAGTATTCTCTTCCATGTCATGTCATGTCATGTCATGTCATGTCATGTCATGTCATGTCACATCATGTCATTCCATTCTTCTTTTTGTGTGTCCCTGCCTCCCCTCCCCCGCATGCCCAGACATTCAACCCTAACATCTTTGGAATGTTTTTTGTTTTTGTTTTGTAAGTATCACCTGTGCTACATCTTAGTGGGTTTTTCCCCCTAATTTTTCGCATTTCCACAAACCTTGGAATTCTCATGAGGATTCAGATTTCTCCTTGTCTTCAGAGTCCTCCCTTATATAGAGTGGCTGCCACATATACCCTGGAAAAGATGCAGCTGCTTTAAGGGTGCTCTGTGAGTTCCCTTAGCACCGCAGGGCATTTTTTGGCCCTCAGATCAGAAGAGTTGTCCAGCCCTAATACTGTATTATTTATTGAATTTTCTAAGTTTTTCTAAGTTTGAAGCAGCCTGTATCAGGAGTTCCCATGTTCTCAGCACTTATTCTGAGTTACAGTTTGGATACTCTCAAACACTTCCTTGGACAAATTATTTGTATGCAGCTCATCTCATTTGGCCAGATTTGCAAGTTTCCTTCAATTTCTATATCTAGATTAATGCAAGGGAAACTGGACATTCTCAGGCATTTCTTCTGCATTCCAAGAATCAAACCCTGAGAACTTTTATCCTAGTAGTCTTTCTGTCTATAAGTCTAAACTGCTGGTTTCTGCTGTGGTATGACCCAGCCAGAATGAATGGAACATTAATCTAAAGATAAAAGTATGTGCTTATTTTTTTCCACTGAAATGAAATCCTGTCAATGAGCCTTTAACATGTTTATGTCGTCCTGAATCATAGCTTAAATCGTGCTTCTCTTTCCATAAAAAATGCATATATGTCGGGGTGGATTTGATTCTAAATGGCAGTGGATTTTCCAAGGGGATAAACTTTCATTTAGGTTAACTTCAAAAGTGTCTGGAATTTCAAAACAGCAATAATTAATATAATGATTAAAAAGTATAATGCTGTAAGTTTCCACAATTTATATTTTGTTGATTGCAGTTCTTCGAGGTTTCTATTTGTATTTTTGTTTTGTTTTGTTTTGCTTTGGTCCAACAGAATTAAATCCAACTAACATTGGAAAAGGCGGGTGTGTGTGTGTGTGTGTGCTCTCTCTACCATATGTGGCATAAAAAGCCCATGTTGTCACAGTTTGACAGGTGTGTGCTTGGGCGCTGCTGAAACAGCTCTTGCCCAGAGTTACTCATGAAATCCGAGAGTGTTTGTAAACAGTCTGTACTTTCTCAAAGGTGCCCTGGAGATTTGTTACAGGAAGTCAAATTGCTCAAATCTACCTAATTTGGCACGATACGTTGAAAGCACGCTTGAGTGGTCATAATTGCAGGGGGACTGACTTCATTTAGCAATCTTGGGCCATACCTTTCCAATAACAACTGCAGGCGATATAAATTCAATCTCTTGTTTGTTTCTGAAAGTGATTAGCCCGAAAAATTTGGAATTTAAACACTCATAATTGCAAAGTGTTATTTACATTCACTTTTGATTAAATTCAACAACATCAGCAACAACAAAAAAAGAAATTAAAGGAGAGTCACCTTTCTTTGGGAGGGTGGAACTCAAGACAGTGTTTATTTGGAATAATGATGGGATGAGAACATCTATAAATGAGGTACCATTACCCTTACAGACCTTTGTACTTCCTACAGAAAGAACTGTAAGAAATGTTTTAAATATATACAAAATGGATTACACTGTAGAAAGGATCATATTTTAAATATTGAGATACAGCTGAAATTATATGAAGGGCTGCTTGAAATTAGCTAGAAATAATTATTTAGTTTGGGATAATTTCCAGCCTTAATCCATGTTTCAGGAAACAGAATCTAATGGAATGTTGCCCTTAATTCTGAATATGCTTACTTTCAGCAACATCGTAGGGTTATAGCATTTAATTATAAAATGCTATAAAAGTTGCTTTAGTCATAGAATTAGTAGCAGTGTATTCTATTCAACTTAATACCCATCTCACTTTACCAAACCATCTTCATGACAGCAGCATTAAATACTTAGGCATTGCCTTGCTGAAAGTCTGAGAAAAGCTTTTTTTAATGCATTTTAGGAATCCATTGTAAATAAGCATAGCCAATCTTTCTGCATTCAATTAAAAAAAAAATTTGTGCAGGTTAAGCAAGTCTGTATTTTGTGCTTTTGGGGAGGAGAAGTTATTTTTTGGAGAAATTGTATGTGTCAGATTTTTATTTAAAATATTGATATCCTTTCATCATCCACCGATCTGTCTGTTGCCCAATTAATACAATGTTGAATCAACTGGTTTCTTTTCATACTACAGGTATGAAATACACTGGTATACACTGAGGCAAGAACGTCTTTGATGCACACAACAGTTTTGTTGATGGGCACTACGTGGATGTAATTCCCACTGTTTCTGATCTCTCCTTTTATCATCCCCCATTTCTGCAACTATGGCTAGGTATATACATTGCTCATTCCCCTTGAGCAATTGCTCACTGCTCATTCCCTAACACTCCATAGGTCTGTTGAGAGGGACTGTGAAACATGAACGCTTATGCAATCATTGCAGTTTTTTTTAGTTTTTAAGATGCCACAAGATCATTTATTGTTTTGGCCCCAAACAGATACTGTTTTTAGTTAAATTTTATCCCAGCCTTATTCTGAAAGTTCAAAATCCTGTGGTGTAGATTAAGTGTAGAAAACCTCCGTACTGCCACTGTTACTATTCCCTGGTTCCCCTAAAAGCCACTCTGCAATCATCTTCATTTTGCTAGACTCAAAATGCCAAGAACATGCAGGAACTCTTCAATGCTCCATGTAGCTGACCAATAAAAAAACACACTGAACAATATTCAGTCAGTTCCCTCTTCTAAGCTGCTGCCAGTCTTGCAGTAAAAGAACAGTAACAAAAACTCTTCACGGGCATCTGCAAAGGAGACAAAATGATAAAGCATCACAATGCAACTTTCACCCTTATATACTTGAGAGTTAAGTATGAAGGGTGGAGCCTGCATTGTGATGCAACATCAGTTGGGTATCATCATGGTTAGGAATGTACACCTATGATCTCCACTTTATAAAAAAGAAAGAAGCCATTGCTAGTGCCCCCTCATCCATGACTTTATTCAAGTCATGAGCATTAGTTTTGTCATTCCCAAACACACAGAGAGAGAGAGAGAGAGAGAGAGAGAGAGAGAAAGAGAGAGAGAGAGAGCACACTTGAACAATTCCAATGAAGCAAGGCTTCAATTCCTCTGTTGCTTTGAAAAGACCCTGTGGAATAGGATCTGGGAGGAGGCAAGAGTGCTTGCTAATGAGAAAATAGCTCATCTATAAGTCTGCAGAGTTTCAGCCATTAAACAAAAGGTCTATTTTTCCTAAATGTTCATACATGCAGCTCAGCTTATCTCCCAAACACAGGTGTGGTAGTGAAATCAGACAACTTTCAAGCTGATTCTGAACTAGTAGGAAGTCTTCATGTACAACTACAACTGGTACTTAGTCATCCAGTTATTTTACTTTGTCTTGGGATCTGAATCCTGGTGTTTCTGTTCTCAGCCCCGCACTTAAAGCCCACTTTTTAGCCTGCAATCCATAGCTAGCTACAAGTGCCTTTGAATGGAGAAGCAGTAAGAAATGGAAGCTTCTTTTCAAAACTTAGGAATCAAAAGCTTGGCCTTTCTTACGTCATATCCAAAGGTGGCCTAAGAATATCTAGGCATGGTTCTGTAGTATTTCTCAGAAGAGACAATGATTGAATGATCATTTCCCTTTTCCTGTATGCGCTGCTATGGAAGGGAGCAACTAAATGAACATGGAAAAGCTGGAAAAACAGGTAAGTGATGCTTTCTTCAGTAGAAAAGGTGCAGGTGGGGGAGTCCCATTGTTTATTCCATGATCATAAGTACATGACTGTCAACAGTTTCATTTTAAGTTGGCTGGACCAATTAAGGTGACAGCTCCTGTCAACAGATGAGTTAGTAAGAAGCTTATCTGAACATAGCTGGCTTTCACATTCTGTCTGTAGCTCATTGTCAGCCTAGCACATTAATGGAAAGCATGCTGAGGAAACAGTGCACTTGTGACCATTAAGCACTGTCATTGCTGCAAGGGATAGTGCTTGTCATTTTAGTTTTAATTGTAAATCAAGTGTTTCAATGGTGGAAAAGCATTTAAAGTAGAAGAAAACATGATAAAGTATAAATCCTTTCTTGACTAGAACAGCCTTTCCCAGATATGTTTGGCTATGGCTTTCACAATCATCAATTGGTGTGTCTTAAAAAAGAGGGCTGACACAGTGGGCAAGGCCAATCTAAAAACACAAATTTGCCAGAAAACTAATTGATGAATTAGTTGGGATCCTTACATTAAAACAACATATTTCATGTGCAGCCAGAACCCAAATATTATGTATAATATGGCCCTGTATCTGAACAAAACAGTACAACTGAGAACTGCATATGTGGATCTGATTGGGGTAAATTGTAGAGGTGACACAGAAATATGATTTGCATTTCCTTTTAGTTCTGTTTTGCTTTTTACTTTATTTTGTAACACACGGTCTTATTATTGTTCTATATTTTGTATTCCGATATGGCCTAATGGTTATTCAATAAATTATTATTGTATATACAACAATGTGAAGTCACAGCTGCCAGTTCTTTAGCTGATGTTGACCTTCATTTGCATCGAGTTCTTCCCAAGAACCTAGGATGTCGTGATGTATCATTATTATTAATATTATCTGATGTGTTTGTTCCCTGCCATTCTCTCTAGTCACCTGGATACTTCCTATCAAACTCTAGCTTAAACTTGTCCTTGAGCAGAGGGGAAAAGCACTGGGCTGAAGCCACCCACCATTTTGCTAATGAATTTGAATGGGCCGTGTGTGGAATCCAAGGGCATTTTTGGAAATAAAAATGACTCTAAAAGCCAATGTATTGCTTTGCAGGATGCCAGCTTCCTTTTAATGTTGTTTTTAATTGAGAACATAATTTAAAAGCTTAAGAAGAATGGACAGAGATAGGGGGCCTGATAGGTGCTGAGGAAGATTGCAGAGTACACATTTTGGGGAAATTCCTTTATACATCCCTGAAGGTAAGAGCAACAGAATGATGCTGAGTACAAAAAAAAATTAAGTACAAAACTTTCCCGCATTTCATAGTCTGGGTCACAAGTTTAGTTAAGATATGATGGGGGAGAAAGATTGGTTTATTACATTTGAAAATGAGTAAAATTATTCCCATTTATATATAAGATGCCTAGTAAGATCCTTAAATCCCAAGTTTACATTTGTCTGACTGTACCACAGAGATGAGTGGGTCCAAATTTGTGAGGCATACATTTTTTAGGAGTGAAAACGACTTTCTGCTCTGTGACCCAAGTGCTGACTTCTCTGTCTTTTTAGAATTGCAACCATAACCAAGTACCAGAACGAAAATAATTCAATAAACAAATGAGAAGAAAATGGCATGAAATGTCACACAGTGGGACTCACAGTTACTTTAGAAGCAGTCCAGCAGTGAGTCTCATCTTAGAGCTTCTCTGTCTCTGTTCCTTTGCACATTCCCTGATGTGACAGGATATTCTTCTATCCAGAATGTCAGTAAAAAGCAGAGAACAAAAGTTTTAACAAACATGAAAGGCCATAGGTACTTTCAAGAACAAATGCCCTTTCTTCAGTGTATCTCCCCTGAGGATAAGTTTATAGAATCATTTATGACACAAAAAGGTCACCCCCCTGCTAAGATTTTCCTTGTCAGTCTTCCATTTCCTGTCAGTTTTCTTGATTCTGTAATCCCTGTTTTTCTGTCATTTCTGATTTATTAATTCATTCTTTTCAACACATTGCAACCCATTTACAGATACTTGTTAACAAAATCAACCAAATACAAAAGGCACATTAGCCAACTGAAGAGTTCCACAAATCTTTACAATTAGTTACCATTGATCTAATTTCATATCAGATTACTCAGATTATATATGTAATGTATATATACATACACACACACATTTTTGCCAAACTCCTAAAAAGGACAAATTATGACAAACATCTAAGTTTATATCAACTGAATGAATAACTACTATTTTCAATTCATTGCCTGTAAGTTCAGATATTCCATTTATAAACCCCTCTGTTCCACATCTTAAAGAAAAACAAATCTTCGACCTAATCTGCAAAGGCCTCCACACTTTTCTGCCATGAAGTCTACAGCTATTTGCACTATTTTCAACAGTGTCTTTTTGTCAATGAATGGAAGACAACAGTTCCTCCCATTCACATCATTCTTGAGGGGAGGGGGGAAATTCCAGTCATGTAGATATGGTATGTTTCACCTAGACAGGTGTTATGTCAGCCACCTATTCTTACCAGCATGTCCTATGAATGTGACACCTAGTATTGCAGATGTATGACATGGATAAAAATTAGACCTAAGCTAGTATATTAGGTTGACATTGGGATCAATGAGCTTTGACAAAGTGATGCCTTGAAGTGACTTAATGGAAACCACACTCCCAAATACAGCTGAGGCAAGACAAAAATAAACTTGATTTAAGATATCCTTATTGTCTTTTTTTCTCCTTCCTTCCTTCCTTCCTTCCTTCCTTCCTTCCTTCCTTCCTTCCTTCCTTCCTTCCTTCCTTCCTGTGCCTTCAAGTCAGTGCTGACTCCTGGCGACTGCCTGGACTAGTCCTTTCAGTTTTCTTGGCAAGATTTGAGAAGTGGTTTGCCATTGCCTCCTTCCTAGGGCTGAGAGAGAGTGACTGGCCCAAGGTCAACCAGGTAGTTTTGTGCTTAAGGTGGGACTGAAACTCATGGATCTCCTGGTTTCTAGCCTGGTGCCTTAACCACTACATCAAACTCTCTCTCTCTCTCTCAATATACAGAGAGAGAAAGAGATAATATTACTATAGATATAGATATATAGATATATTACTTATTTATTTGATTTCTATAGCCACCCATCTCAACAAGTGACTCCCTAGATATAGGGAGAGCCAGTTTGGTCTAGTAGTTAAAGCTCCAGGCTAGAAGCCAGGAAACTAGTTCTAGTCCTGCCTTAGGCATGAAAGCCAGCTGGGTGATCTTGGTTACTTTCTCTCAGTCCCTGATGTCTGGGTTGGATGACAAGCCAGTTGGTCACTTCCTGTCACAACCAATGGATCAACATTTGGTTCATTGTGTTGGTTGTGCTGTAGTGGGTTGAGTAGTCAGGTACTTTTTGTTATGCGGGTATCTGTTTTGTTGGAAGATGTTGTATAGGCAGTCTGTTTCCTTTTTCTGGTGTTCTGTCTAGATATAGCTATATAGATATTGATATATACAGAGAAAGAGAGAGAGAGATGATAGATATAGGTGAGACAGACATAGACATGCAGACATAGACATAGACATAGTTCGTTGTTGAGAGCCAGTGTAGTATCATGGCTAGGGTGCTACATGGGTAACTTTGAGCGAATTATTCTCTCTCAGTCCTAGACTACGAAGCTGAAAAGCATCTATCTACCTGTTTGCACTGGACTATCACCTTCAATCAAGAGGCTTTCATCCTGCAGTGAATTGATTCAGGATGATGATAACAACAACATAATTTTATCTAATTGAAAGAGTCAAAACATTAACATCACATTTCTTATTCAGTGTACTGTAATTCAACGGATCCTTGCTCAGGGATAATATCTGAATTCAGTTTTGAGCCATTGCAAAGATATGACTCAGCTACAGTGTACTGAATCAATCAAATTTCTTGCAAAACCAAATAATATGTGAAAAGTAAACACTGGATTTGGTAGTTCCTTAAGAAGCTGCAGTATTTTACTGAAATAATGGAGAAAAATGAGTGATTATGGTCTGAACCTTGGTCTTGGAAGTCCCTAGACTTAAAGAAGTCTGCCATCCTAGTGGCACTTAAATGATCAAGTCATTCATGTTATTAAAGCATATAAAGCAATAGAGGAACTCATTTCCCCCCCCCAAAAAAATTTGATTCACAATCCTCACCCCCCAAAAATCATTATTTCCAAGAAATGAAAACAGATTTAACCATAAATGCACAAAGTGGCCAAGGGGATGGTGCTGCTTGTAATTAACAGGGTATTTTATGCCCAAAGGAAAAATATTAAGTAGGTGCCAGGACAAGGGGATATGAAATGGCATGCCTGGGAGCCCCTGTAACACTAATACAGTACAATAAGGATATTTTCCACCTTGAAAAATCTTCTTTGGAAAAAAAAAACCCCTTTGCCTATAATTTTGCAGGCAAAATTCACAGGGTAACAAATACACTCCATATCTTTATTGACAGTTGGGGTCCTATTTTGACTTAATTTATTAGGAAAACCAACCACTGAAATGCTCCACATAAGAATTATGCAACATATACATATTTGGTAGCAATGGAGGCGAATATGTGTAGCTCAGGGTTGAACTGTGGAGTCCTTGGGGTTCTCTGAGCTTGGTTCTTTTCTTGCAAACGTTTTATTACCTGGCTAGGTAACATCTTCAGTGCTAAAATGGGATGGGGTTTGCTCTCTGTTTATCTGCTGTGGCCTGCCTTGCCAGTGCTGGTGGGGGTGGGGGTTCTGTTTTGCTCTTCTGGTAGTTCACTGATTAGCGTATGTTGACTGCTTGATTGTGTGCCTGGTGGTGACCTTTGCTTATCTGGGTGATGATTGCTGGTGAGGCGATCTTCTGAACTTTTGTCTCTTTTGAATAGTATGTAGATGCTGTTTATCTCTATGTGTCTGTTAATTGCTGCCTTGCCTGAATACCAGGCTTCCAAGAATTCTCTTGCATGTTTGGATTTGGCTTGGTCTAAAATGCTGACAGTTTCCCAGTTGAAACTGTGGTTGAGTCTGTCCATGTGTTGTGCAATTAAGGAATTTTCATCATGTCTTCTGACTGCTAGTTGGTGCTCATGGATGTGCTCTGCTAGTCTTCTGCCTGTTTGTCCTACGTAGTGTTTGTTACAGTCCTTACACTGTATGTTGTAGATGACTCCTGTTTTTTCTTCTTGGGCCACTGGGTCTTTTGGTTTACTTAGGATATTTGGGGGTGATTTTGTTGGTTTGTGTGCTACAGAGATGCCATATGGTTGTAATAATCTGTTGGTGGTTTCTGAGATGTTTCTGATGTATGGCAGCGTGATCCTTTTCATGGCTTGTGTGGGTTGTGTTGTAGTAGGTTGAGTGGTCAGGCACTTTTTGATAAAGTTACATGGGTATCCATTTTGTTGGAAGCAGTCAACATATGCCAATCAAAGAACTACCAGAAGAGCAAAACAGAACCCCCACCCCCACCAGCACTGGCAAGGCAGGCCACAGCAGATAAACAGAAGCAAACCTCATCCCATTTTAGTACTGAAGATGTTACCTAGCCAGGTAATGAAACGTTTGCAAGAAAAGAACCAAGCTCAGAGAACCCCAAGGACTCCATATACATATTTATTGTTTGGTGACCTGGAGTTGGGGGCCAAAAAATTTCAATAAATAATAATAAATAAATAATCTATGCACATATTCTCTAGTAAGATTACTCCAGTGTTGTCTGCTCACTAAAGGAAAAGACGTTGCCTACAAACATACCCCTCATGCTCTTTCCTTTTGGGGTGAACAGTGTTATGCAGAGTAAGAGTAAGAAATACTAAAGCAAAGTAATTAAAGGCTTGAGGTAAGAAACAGAGTCAAACTACTCTCACTGACATTAATCCCTAGGAATGTACAAATCTTCTCAGGCGTGAGCTGTTCTACACATGGGATGGCTGGTTTGGGGTTCTTCAGGCCTAAACTGAAAAATGCACAGGCAGAACAAAACAGGGCCGAGGGACTAAAACCCAGCTGTTCTGGGCTGAAGTGGTCTGCTGGAGGTATGAGAGGAAAGCAGCAGCCGGGGCTGAGGACAGGCAGGAGCATGCTGTGAAGGCGAGGGATCCACAGCCCAATGGGAACTCTTATACTGGAAGCCTTTGCTTGTCACTCATGGGTGTTGCAGGGAGGGGTCAAAAAAGTCAAGATGGCTTCCACAGCCATGGAATCCAAGCCTCACCCCTTATTTATGATGCCCTTTAAAAGGATGGGACTTTGATCTCATGATTGTGGCCTAAGTTTCTCTGGTTTAATATAAGGCTGTGAATTCACCTGGCAACTGGGACACATGCAGTCTTATTGATATGTGTCTGGTTAGCAATACTCCACAAAGGCAAGATGGTTTCATAAAACATCATCCGCCATTTTGGTTGAACACTTTGTTTTATTTGATTATTTAAAGTTACTTAGAAGGAACCTGAATCTGAACACCCAGGAACAGACTACATGATGTGACCAGACAGAGAGAAATTAAAAAAAAAAAAAAGCAATATGAATGCAGGAAGTTCAGTTGGAGTCACCCCACATAGCACATTGAAGTGCCATGTTTTCTTTGTTGACATGAAGCCCGTGTTATCTCTCTGCTTGAACAAGCAATGAGAAGATCTTCAAAGGAAAATGTTTTTCATTCTCTGTTCTTAATGACAACACTGCCTGGTTAAAGTGTTGCACAGAGTATGCGTTAGTTCTGACACTGTCATTGTGACCTGTAATAAATCAGAGCCATGCTTGAACCCAAAGACCGTCGGCAAATTAACAGCTTAATTAGGAGTTGATAGATCACAGTCTCATTGGACCTCTGATTCAGCCCATTGTCAACAGGACCCTCGGCCTTGTATCTTGACATGGCAAGTGTTTATGTGCTTGTAACAAGGGCCTGAGAGGCCTGCACTTTGTCAGGGTTTGGGTTCTTTCGCGCGTTGACCTCCCATCCTACTTTTCTTAGTCCGTCTATTAGCCTCTATTTAACTGAGCAATTGCATTGGATGAGCCAAGATGCAGGGCGGTTCAGAAAGGAATGACATAATTCAGCTTTTGGAGAGTGAAGCCTTCTGTTTAGACCAGTGTTTCTCAACCTTGGCAACTTTAAGACGGGTGGACTTCAACTCCCGGAATGCTGGCTGGGGAATTCCGGGAGTTGAAGTCCACACATCTTAAAGTTGCCAAGGTTGAGAAACACGGCTTAGACCGTCTTCCCATTCAGTCTGGTTAATCAAAATGCTTTCCCTGTCCTGAATGAGAAATCTCACTCAAGAAGCAGAGCAGTTAAAGATGTCAGCAGTGCTGCTAGCAGTTGGTAGCTAGCCTACCTCAGAGACAACCATGCACTGAAATACTTCTGTGCAACAGTTGGAAAATGTTTCAGACTGCAAGATAATTACACAAAATGTGGTTTAAGTCATTTTGCTTATTTTAGGATAAGTTTAGATAACATACTTCCTACATCCTCAGCAGGCTGATGAAATTGGCAGGGAGGTCTTCGGGCCAGAGTATCCACAGCCGGCCAGAATTTCATCAAACTGGGGAAAAATTCACCGTGATGTCATACGGCAAGCTTTGCCCTTTCCTTACAGGCAGGCAATCCCATGAAGCAGATACACAAAGGGGTGGAGTTGCATTGCCGCAGCACAGCACATTTTGGCAATTGCTCCCCTTGCCCCCTCAGCCCATGTCATGTATGTCCCCAGGGGGAAACAAGTAGGTAAAGGCAGGATTTGCTGCTGATCACAATGTGTGGGTCCTCATTTGTGTGCCATTCTGACTTGTTGTGGACATTGCTGGCCCTGTTGTCTTAAGCAGCAACACTTTGGCTACAAACAAGTATGAAGATGAGTCTTGACTTTCATGGCCAAAAATATAACTTTGAAAATTCAGCACAGAACTACAAGGAGAGGGGACATGCAAGAGAACCCTTCCTCCACCTTTGTCCAACACATCCTGGAGGGCCAGTGCAAAACATTTTGCTGCCAGATGCACAGAAGATGGCACTCCTCTCCCCCTACATTCATTGGGTTGATTGGATTTCAGCAACCAGGTAGCACATCTAAGAGCAGCCAGCCAGCTTTGATTACACAGCATAGCACATGTAAGTCTCTCCTGACATGTTATTGCCACTTCCCATTCCAATAAAATTGCTGTACTTTCTGTTTAATGTACGGCCAGGCCTCTGAGGCTGAGTTTGTTTATCTCCTTCCTCATGGGAGAAGAGGAGAACATTTATAGAAGAAGTATGTGGAGAAAACCGAGTCCTATAAGTTCCACAGCTAGCCGCAGTGAGGAATGAAGAAACGTGCACCATGACATCATAAGGTAAGCTCCACCCTTCCATATTGCATTACAAAGTGCAGAAGGGATGCGCCTTGTATCATGATGTCATAATGCCATTTTGTCCCTTCCTCCCACCTTTGCCCTCCCCTATGCTGGATCTTTGTTCTAGGCAGCTAGTTTTAAGAGCCAGAGCTCTTGAAAGCTAAAGCTTGATTCCTGGTGACTTCATCAGTAAACTTCTCATTTTCATAGCAACAATACAGAAATAGTTTGCCATTCTTCTTCTTCCAGGAATTTTTTAGCTTGTCAGTCAAACTTATAATTCTAGCATTTTCTCAGGGTTCCCCATCCAAGTACTAACATGACCAGGCTTGCTTAGCTTCCAAGCCCAAAGCCAACCAAGTGCTGCCCAGAGGCATTCTGAGGTGTCAAAAAAGTCAAGATGGCTACTGTGACCATGTGATCACAGTCCCACCCCTCTTTATGTGTGTCATGTGTGTGCTGCCTGTAAAAAAGGGGCACAGCTTCAAATCATGCAGTGCCAGTTGCCATCTTGATTTTTTTGCCCTCTCTGGAGACACCCCTGATGCTGCCGCATAATGAATAAACTACCCAACAATAATTTGTAATACAGTACCTAATATTTATGTTCCTTTCACTAAAATGCTTTCCTTTAAGTTCTTCAAGCCTTTTAAACAAGATTTAAAAAGAAAAGAAAGAAAAAAAAAACACTCCAGGATTTCTGGATTTATGTAGATAACTTCTAAAAAGGGAAAGATTCTAGAAACTACTTCTTTGAATATCAGAGGTCTTTCAGTAGCAGATTTAATGTATAGTCAATTAAGTGTATAGAAAAAGTTCCTACTGCAGAATAAGGCACTTAATGTGTGCGAAGCCGCTTGTGGTTACATTTAAATCCTGCAATTTTGGCTCCCTCTTTAAGCAAAGGAAATAATAATGGGGCCCTTAATTGCAAAAAATTACCGTTGTTACTTTGAGTTTGACATGTGCTTAATGATGAGGCGGATGGAAATGTTAAGGCTAATACCATTTGGCAGACAACTGGGGATGATCATCATTCCCTATAATGCTATTGGGGGTAACTATGAACCTATTCGGCTAATTCCAAGCAGAAGTGGTTTATTGTGCAGAAGTAAGTTTTAGCCTGCAGCAGCAAACATCCAGTATTCACAGACCCCAAAAAGGACGAATATTAAGAGAGACAAAATGTTTGCTCAAGCACTTTTATTCTTTTTACAGGAAGGGAATATTTTTTTAACCACACATTTAGTCTGCTAAGAAGGCTTAGGCACATGAGTTGGGATTGTAATAGGGTGAAAGAACAACAATTTAGCTCCCAGAATGAAATTCCTGACAATTGTGAAATAACAGTAACTATCAATAATAACCCACATGCCATGAACTCATATTCCCACCATTTGTAACACTGGCCAGTGGCCCGCTCGGCTGCTTCCTCCCACAATGGTTATGTAGCTGAGCTTTGTATTAAATCCATCAGTTGGTGCAGATGGCTGAGATGATTGTGGCTTGGAGGGGGACAGGGGTTATTCTACAGAGAAAACCCATCCTGAATTCTCCAGAAACGAGGAATCACAAATCATCCTCCCACCTCTTCTCTGCATCAAATGTTAGCCAACCTTCGTGCAGAAACAGAATCCAATTGCTGTTGAGGATGGAAGTGGGGTATGTATTTCTGCTGCTACAGAATGGGTCGCAGCAATTGTTTTTATTTTCTGGAGAACCTGAAGTTGGCTTGCGTGTGCATGTATAAAAGCAATTTTTTGCTGGGTCTAAATAGTATCTGTTCTCTCCTCATCATCTGCTGAGAACAGAGGGATCAGAAGCTGTGCATGGAGAGCATTCTGAGAGGATTGTGCGGCCTGATACTGGGAATCAACACGCAAAGTCCAGTGCGTTAAATGGGACACCCAGACCTTGGTTAATGTTTGGATCCAGGGAAGAAGAGAGCTGTAGAGCGCTGGAAATAAAGCTATGGATAATTAGCATGGGCAGCCCCAAAGGGAGTGGCCTTTGGTGTTCCAGCTTTAACCCTTTTATATACATAGCAGTAATGGGTTAGAGATGGAAAGCAGGACACAAGGTGATCCTCTATTCTGCACCATTAAACAAGGAATTTGTTGGACAGGGATGATGTATCCAACGAGGAGGAGCAAGGTGTTTCAAATGACCCCAGCTACTGCAGAAACTGAGGACAGAAAGAGAAAAGCATTCTGCTCCGGCAGTCAGCCCCAAAGGGTGCAGGAGAAAGACTGAGTGTCTGGCCAGTGTCCATTCCAACCGCAGCAACTGCCACCAACCTGGCCAGGACTCAGCTAATTCCTAGGCACATCCCTGCTGTCACCCTATTGGCCCAGCCACTGCCCTCCTTCCCACTTCTTAGGGCTGAGGAGGGGTTTTGCCTTGGGCTGCCTTGGCCCACCTGCACTGCCCAGGCATGGGAGCAGAAGGCCAGGCAGGCCCCCCTCCATCCCATTTGTGCCCTGCCCTGCCCAGCCCAGCCCGGCCTGGCCCTGCCCAAAAAGGGAGAGAGAAAGGCAGGGAGGGCAGTTCTTGGAGAAGGTGAAGAGGCGCAGAGGCAGAGGTAAGCCAGTGATCACTGTATTAGACTTTGAAAATCCCCCCTAAAGACTCTGAGATAAGCTTAGTAGTCGTGGGTTAAGAGGACAGACCTCCCGTGTTTAGGTGACTGGCAACTCAGTCGTTAAGCAAAGCTGAATGAAACCTCAACTGTGCTTATGATCTTGCTTCAGCTTTCCTTTGCTTTACAGACCTGTGAAGGTCATAAATGCGAGGACTGGTTGCAAAGTTTTTCATCAATGAGGTAATAGCAAAAAGTCACTAAATGAAGCAGTTGCTAAATGAGGACTACCTGTAGTTTATAAAGTTTTTCATGGCTTGGGACCTGGATTTCTGCAGGGCCACTTAATCCAAATATAATCTGCCCACCCAGCGCGTGCTAGTTGAGAAACCATAAGGAGCAGCAGGAGAGGGGATCGGAAGCAAGCATTCTCTGCTGGAACTCCCCTCCTGTGGAACTGGTTCCCCAGAAATAAAACTGGCTGTACCTAGGATGTATGTAGGCAGTGCTAATTTTGTTGTGATTTTCTTATCAAGGTGATTTATTATCATTATTGTGTAGTTTATTGAATACTACTGCTTTTTAAAGCTGCTTTGATTCATTGAAAGAAGCAGTGTAAAAGCACTTGTAATAAATGAATAAAATAAATCACCCACACCCATATATCTGCCTGCCCTTATTTCTCCCTGCAGTCTTGCCTACACATATAATAAAGGGGCAGGGCTTTGATTGATCTTGACTTTTTTGACCCCCACCTTTTCATTTGACTGTGGGTTAGTGTGAGGTTTGCCCTACTTTCATTAAGATTAGTAGTTTTCAGGTTAACATCTCTTCTGTTGGTAGGTTAACATTTGTTTTATAATAATTATGGGTGTATGTGCACTCTGAATAAAAATATAGGGTGTACCTTTCAATGTGGTTTGTTTTAGTTATAAATATATCTTTTATTGGGTTAATTTATTGGGTTAGTTAGGGTTGTGAACTAATTTAGTTGGACAGAATGTTGTAACTATTGAGTTTTCTTTTAACCTGCACTGTGCCTTGATAAAAACATGTAAATTATAACAATAACTATTACTAGTAATTGACTGATTATTTGCCACCAAGTCACATAGATTTTCTCCATGACGATCTGTCCCTAACCTGGTCTTTAAGGTCTTCCAACAGTATTACTAATAAAGACTCATATATTGTAATTCTTGCTATTTTTGTTGTTGTTCAGTCGTTAAGTCGTGTCCGACTCTTCGTGACCCCATGAACCATATTGCGCCAGGCCTTCCTATCTTTCACTGCCTCCCTGGGTTTGCTCAATTTCATGATCATTGCTTCAGTGATGCTATCTAGCCACCTCATCCTCTGCCGTCCTCTTTTCCTTTTGCCTTCCATCTTTCCCAGCATCAGGGTCTTTTCCAAAGAGTCCTCTCTTTGCATTAGGTGACCAAAGTATCTGAGCTTGAGCTTCATTATCAATCCTTCCAATGAGCAATCAGAGTTGATTTCCTTTAAGATTGACTGGTTTGACCTCCTAGCAGTCCAGGGGACTCTTAAGAGTCTTCTCCAGCACCACAGTTCAAAGGCATCAATTCTTCGGCGTTCAGCCTTCTTTATGGTCCAGCTCTCACAGCCATACATTACTACTGGAAAAACCATAGCTTTGACTATGCGGATCTTTGTCGGCAAGGTGACGTCTCTACTTTTTAATATGCTATCTAGGTTTGCCATCGCTTTCCTCCCAAGGAGCAAGCGTCTTTTAATTTCATGGCTGCAGTCTCCGTCTGCGGTGATCTTGGAGCCCAAATAAATGAAGTCTGTTACTGCTTCCATTTCTACCCCTTCTATTTGCCAGGGATTGATGGGTCCAGATGCCATGATCTTAGTTTTTTTAATGTTGAGTTTCAAGCCAGCTTTCGCACTCTCCTCTTTCACCCTCATCAAGAGGCTCTTTAGTTCTTCTTCACTTTCTGCCATTAGGGTGGTATCGTCTGCATATCTGAGGTTATTGATGTTTCTCCCTGCAATCTTAATTCCGGCTTGTGATTCTTCCAGCCTGGCATTTCTCATGATGTACTCTGCATATAGGTTAAATAAGCAGGGTGACAGTATACAGCCTTGTCGTACTCCTTTCCCTATTTTGAACCAATCGGTTGTTCCATGACCGGTTCTAACTGTTGCTTCTTGGCCCGCATACAGATTTCTCAGGAGACAGGTAAGGTGGTCTGGTATCCCCATCTCTTTCAGAATTTGCCACAGTTTGTTGTGATCCACACAATCAAAGGCTTTTGCATAGTCAATGAAGCAGAAGTAGATGCTTTTCTGGAACTCTCGTGCTTTCTCCATGATCCAGCGAATGTTGGCAATTTGATCTCTAGTTCCTCTGCCTCTTTGAAACCCAGCTTGTACATCCGGTAGTTCTCGGTTCACGTAGTGCTGAAGCCTAGCTTGTAGGATTTTGAGCATAACCTTGCTAGCATGTGAAATGAGTGCAATTGTGCGATAGTTTGAGCATTCTTTGGCATTGCCCTTCTTTGGAATTGGAACGTAAACTGACCTTTTCCAATCCCGTGGCCACTGTTGCGTTTTCCAAACTTGCTGGCATATTGAGTGCAGCACTTTAACAGCATCGTCTTGTAGTATTTTAAATAACTCAGCTGGAATACTGTCATCTCCACTAGCTTTGTTGTTAGCAATGCTTCCTAAGGCCCACTTGACTTCACTCTCTAGGATGTCTGGCTCAGGGTCAGTGACCACACCAGCATGGACATCAGGGACATTAAGATCTTTCTTGTATAGTTCTTCTGTGTATTCTTGCCACCTCTTCTTAATCTCTTCTGCTTCTGTTAGGTCCCTGCCTTTTTTGTCCTTTATCATGCCCATCTTTGGACTAAACGTTCCTTTGATATCTCCAGTTTTCTTGAAGAGATCTCTAGTCTTCCCCATTCTATTGTTTTCTTCAATTGCTTTGCATTGTTCATTTAAGAAGGCCTTGTTATCTCTCCTTGCTATTCTCTGGAAATCTGCATTCAGTAGCTTATATCTTTCCCTTTCACCCTTGCTTTTCGCATTCCTTCTTTCCACAGCTATTTGTAAAGCCTCATCAGACAGCCATTTTGCTTTCTTGCATTTCTTTTTCTTTGGGATGGTTTTAGTTGCTGCCTCTCGTACAATGTTACAGACCTCCGTCCATAATTCTTCAGGCACTCTGTCTACCAAATCTAATCCTCTAAATCTATTCATCACCTTCACTGTGTACTCACATGGAATATGATCTAAGTCATACCTGAGTGGTCTAGTGGTTTTCCCTACATTCTTCAATTTAAGCCTAAATTTTGCAGTAAGAAGCTCATGATCTGAGCCACCCTGGTCTTGTTTTTGCCGTCTGTATAGAGCTTCTCCATCTTTGGCTGCAAAGTATGTAATCAATCTGGTTTCGGTATTGACCATCTGGTGATGTCCATGTGTAGAGTCGTCTCTTGTGTTGTTGGAAAAGAGTGTTTGCTATGACTAGCTTGTTCTCTTGACAGAACTCTATTAGCCTTTGCCCTGCTTCATTTTGTACTCCAAGGCCAAACCTGCCTGTTATTCCGATTACTCCTTGACTTCCTACTTTAGCATTCCAATCCCCTATGATGAAAAGGACATCTTTTTTTGGTGCTAGTTCTAGAAGGTGTTGTAGGTCTTCATAGAACCAGTCAACTTCAGCTTCTTTGGCATCAGTGGTTGGGGCATAGACTTGGATTACCGTGATGTTGAATGGTTTTCCTTGGATACACACTGAGATCATTCTGTCGTTTTTGAGGTTGTACCCCATTACTGCCTTTCCCACTCTCTTATTGACTATGAGTGCAACTCCATTTCTTCTAAGGGTTTCTTGCCCACAGTAGTAGATATAATGGTCACCTGAATTAAATTCACCCATTCCCGTCCATTTCAATTCGCTGATTCCCAAGATGTCGACGTTCAATCTTGTCATCTCATGTTTGACCACATCCAGCTTGCCTTGGTTCATGGATCTTACATTCCACATACCTATACAATATTGCTCTTTACAGCATCAGACCTTCTTTTCGCTTCCAGATACATCCACAGCTGAACGTCCTTTCGGCTTTGGCCCAGCCGCTTCACTCTTTCTGGAGCTACTTGGAATTGCCCTCCGCTCTTCCCCAGTAGCATATTTTTACTATAAATGCACGTTTCTGTCTGTAAGGCTTTTCTTCATTTAGAAATGGATGAACTTAGGACGTACTTAGAATCTTAAAGCTATTTCCTTCTGTCCCAGCGTTGAACTGACAATGACCATTTTATGCATACATACTACACAGTTGAAGAAACTATGTCCAAGAATTTTCGTAAGGAAAGTCCACTGGTATGACAAATTTTCCTTGTTGCTAAGAGTTACATTTCATGACATTTGAAAATCTATACGGAGTGGGAGAAAATTCCATTTGGGAATGAAAAAAATCTACATGGTGAGGAAGAAAAATCAGCTACCGACTTCAGTCCTAAACTGAGGCTGAAGGAAATAGAACACAAATCATATATGGACCTATAGCTTTTATACTGTGTTATTTTATACACATGTTTTGTTAGATGCCCAGAGTTATTTGATTAAGATACACAGCCATATAAATTTAATAAATAGTTAAATAAATAAATTACACCCAGAGAAATTTGCTTTGCCATGGCAAACTTACACTATTCATGCATAACTCATATCTATTTATTTTCGATGCTGAGGAGTTTGTGTTGCTTAGTTGCTGGATCACAAAAATGTAGGTTCAGTGGGTTGATTGCCAGCATGTGTGCAAGGACACAGACACATTTGTATGTACATACCTTGGTACTTAGAATACTAAAGCTGTTTGACTCTTTTTTTCCCTGCAGTGAGTTTTGTGTTGTGCAGTTGCTAGAACAGGAAAAAAAAAACTGGGTTAAAATGTGTTTTAATATGTAAAACTTTACAGATGTATCTGCCGTGTCCTATGAGGATGCAAGAACTGATCAGCATTGGCATCAGCTGTGAAAACAGCAAGACTAAGTTACTATGCAACCGTAGCTTCAAAAACTATCACTTTAGTGGCAAAAGGGAGAGAAGTGTTGAGCGGTGTTTGTACTATCCATGCGCCTATTCTACTTCTAAAATGTTGGCAGGTATAATGTATTTGTTTCCACATACGTTTGTTTCTCTTGTGTCCAACATAACATCTTAAAATGAACTTTTGTTTATTTATGATCAAATACACCTTTCCCTGGGACAACCAAGAAACATCAAGAGGATCAATAAAGAAAATATGTAATTGAAACAGGATGATGACAGCCAAGGGTCCTCCTTGGATCCATGCTTGTTTCAGCTAATAAAAGTTCTCAAGGAAAGTTGTCCAAAACGAGTGACAGAGGACATGTAAACTTCCTTGAGACAGGGATGTTATCTGGTTCCCCTAAAAAAGTTACAGTAAAATCTTCACAAGATCATTATCAGCCAGTACTGTCGTGCCAATTTAGTGCTGTAAATTAATGCTGAAGACTATTCTGCACCATCAGGGTTCTAAGGCTATACAGCATGATGACTTGTTGCTTTCTAATTTTAAAGTGGCACTCAATTTATTTATTATTTATATTTATTGTATTGATTTTGTCCTTCTGTTTTGGTTCTATGGCAAGTTTTAATTAATACTGTTATTGTACATCATCCCATATGCCAGAGAAAATTAATTAAATGTGTAAATACTGCAAATAGCCCCTCCAGCCTTGAATCTGTAGGAGGGTCGGGTGGATTTACGTTTGTGGCACTGATAGCTGCAGGTGACTGTCATTTATTTTCCCGACAATCCTTCCAATACTGGAAATGTAATGATCAGCTCTCAGGAGGGTATGTGCGTCAGTTGTGGACCATGCCAGAGCACTTGGATTGTGGCCGATTCCTGAGGAGCTGGTGTTGATGCCAACCCTGTACGTCCCAGTCCATACTGGCTTGCACTCTGGCATTTCGTTTCATGGTGATGTTTCCTTTACACAGCCTGCTGATTCTTACTCTCTTGAGATGGGAGAGAGGGGGGGGAGAGAGTGTGTGGTCTGAATATTTGACTTGTATTATTAAAGGGAATAAGATCCCATGAAATTGTCCATATCTTGTAACTCTGTGTTCAACAATTTTTCCTGAAAAATCAATAGCTGTCACAAATGTAATGCTTTTATTCATGCCATGGCAAATTTAAACCGAACAGAAAACAGCATTTTCTACTTAATTTGTAACCCACAACCTCCCAAGTAATACATAACACAGCTTGCTTCTTTCCAAAGGAAATAATTTCACAAGTAAAACTTTTTCCTTCTAGTGCAAATGAGACCAGAAGAGTAGCAACAGTGCAATGTCACTCATTCAGAACCTCGTCCATTTTATTACGGCAGGCAAACCAAAGCGCGTGAGCCAATGACATGCATGCACGGAGGTATCTCAGAGGATCAGCCTATGCCTGTCCATGTTGTTTGGCTCTCTTCCAATGAGTCTGACGCCAGAGACAGTGGGTTCATGTAAGAAACAGAAATATAAGGATGATTCCTTATAACATCTGGGTTTCACAAGCAAAAGGCAAAGCTCCCTTTCCTCAAAAATTTACAGCTGAAAAGTTGATTGTGAAGAAGCCAAAGTGAGAAGGAAAAAAAGAAAGAAATCTGGTAATCAGGCTGTAAAAAATCAATATGTATAAGTGCATACTTAAATTGATTTAGGTTTGAAACAACCATGCAGAAGACTGTTGTCAAAATCCAATGTAAGATTGTATTTTAGGCTTTTGAAATCAATGGCATTTACACTTATGTTTGCGTTATATTTTGGTCTACGAGGATAACTGAAATGCTTTCCCAAAATGTGGATCCTTATATAGATGCCCTGTAAGCCAAAAGCACAGATAGACTGCCTGGATGAGTCATTTGAGGAAGCAGTGAACTTCACATGACTGACCATAATCCAGTTGGAGGATGTTTGTTAGATTTATACTCCATCTTTCTTCCAAGAATTCATGGTAGCTAACATGGGCATACCCTTCATTTTATCCCACAGCAGCAATCTGATGAGGTGGATTGGATGGAGAGAGAGTGACTGGCTCAAAGCCACCTGATGAGGTTCCATGATAAGCATAGATTGAACCTGGGTCTTCCAAGTCCTAGTCCAGGATAGATTTTCTCCAGGAGGATTCATCCCTAACCTGGTCTTTCAGATCTTCCAATGGCACACCCATTGCCACTGTAACTGAGTCTATCCACCTGGTTGCTGGTCGTCCCCTTCTTCTCTTTCCTTCCACCTTTCCCAACATTAGAGCCTTCTTCAGATACATTATGCGAAGACCTAGCTCCCTGAAGTATAGGATAATTTGACCTGGTTATTTGTGCCTCAAGTGAGAACTTTGGGTTGATTTGCTCAACAATCCACTGGTTTGTTTTCTTGGCTGTCCATGATATTCTTGGGAATTTTCTCCAAAAGCAAATTTCAAAAGCATCAACATTCTTTCTATCTTACTTCTTCAAAGTCCAACTTTTGCTTCCATAGAAGGTCACAAGGAAAATCATTGCCTGCACCATTCTAATCTTTAGAATAATATATAGATACTGCAAACACACCGTTATGTTAAAGCAGCATCTATAGGTATATTTTTGTAAAAAAGCAAATTTTAGTGATTTTACAGTAAGGCTAGACATTAAAAAATCTCTGTAAAAATATTCCATTGATTACATTCTTTGCTTATTATTTCTTTATTATACACAATGGTTTGTCCTTTTAATGTTTTAAAACACTTGTGCACACCATAGCAGATTGGATTAATTTGGTTATTGCATTAACATTTTAGTGACATTTTATCTAAGAGTTCATGGAATGCTTTAAAAATCCCAGCTTAATGGAGGCCAATCAATCATCACATTTTTCAAAGCACAAATTATTTTAAGTTTTTGTACTACATGGGAATAATCACTGCAGAGAGATAGGCATATCCTATTGTTTTGACTGATGTCATTCATTTCTCTTGAGGCCGGCCCGACTGATGGCTTAAGTGCTGAAGTTAAGCGGGCAAATTGATGTGTTTTTCCAGGGGTGTTTCCACCGCAGCTGCCTTTTTAGCTCTAAAAATGCCAAATCTCTGATAACAACCTTGCAGCTGCTTCAACTCAGAGTGCTGAAATGAACTGGAGCGGGCAGAGGCAGCACATGCTTGTCCCTTTTCATCATCACCCTCAAAAGAGGTGACCTACCACATTTTTCAGAAATGTCAGCTGGGGAGGAGGCCACTCCTGAAGGCTGGGGGTCCCCCAGGAGAAGCTTCAGCAATGGTCCGCTCTTAACTTCATTTGTTCCCCCTCCTCTCTGAGTTGTAAGTGGAAAATCTTTTCATTTCAAGTGAACCTGGTTTGACCAGGCGACTTTCAATAGATTTTCAAACTGAAAGGGGCAAAAAAGTCCCCGCCTTTTCTCTCTCCCTAATTTCCTGTTATAACAACAAAATTCATTAACTGTCCCAATCATTTTGCTCTCTCCAAATCCAGTTAATAGGACTTTACTTTAATCAATATGCTGATGATTATCTGTTCATTGGAAACAGGGATTTGGAATAGATTAATCAGTTACTTTCCAGTCATGTGGTTTTTATATTATTATTATCCTTCCTTTTCCTTCCAATAATGTCTGATGGAACACACAAATTCTGCCTTGCTCCTTTCCCCATCTCAGTACAGTCCAACTATAACAGTATCCCCAAATTCCTCTGTCTCCTGACTTAATTTGATTAATAAATGACGTATCCATTTATTTTCTCTCAAAAATAGTCACCTATAACACATTTTTAAAAATTTGTCCTTCCTTCATTTGAGTTAATACATAAACAGACCACTGGTAACTGTGAGGGATCCTTGAAAAAATTGTTTGTTTTTAAATGTACACATGAAATATAATGTGCAAGCATTGTGTATTACATAAAGTGTAATATGTAAGCATTATGTGGTCCCCAAACATCTATATCACGTAAAGATAATTTTTAGTGAGCTAGAATAAATATAGTTTCCTCTCTTTCTATATATCTGAGACATTTACTATCATAGTCTTCTCCCTAAAACATTTTGTGGAGTGGAAATCTCTCTCTCTCTCTCTCTCTCTCTCTCTCTCTCTCTCTCTCTCAAAACAGCAGTGTAAGCTTTAATGATAATTCAGGGTTCTGTTTTCTTTTCAAAATGCTTATATTTATTCATTTATTTAATATTCCACCTTTCTGGCTAGATATGGCTCACAAGAGAGCTCAGAAAAGCAAACTATAACCACTAAAAATAATAAAAATAAATGAAACAGTTAAACAACAAAAGGAAAATAAAAGATTAAATCAGCAAGAAACCAGCAGTTAAATCAATTTATCACCCAGAGGCTTTTGGAAATTATACTTTTTCAACATTTTAATTTGTCTCATAAAAAAGCACATAGTGAAATGTTCCCTCTTCCAACCTAAAGGAATTATTTGCTCAAGGCTAACCAGATTTATCACAAAATATAATTGTTTCATTTTATTAGTTCCCTAATATTTATCTGAAAGAGAACTTAGCAATGTTCCAAAGCAGCGTGTTATGCAGTTAACTTGGGTTGGACCTCCTCACATTCCTGAATGCAAAGTTTATCCATGTGGCAAATACCTTTAACAGCAGCATGAAGGATTTGTCAATATAGGGAGGGCATTTTGGATGTTTACCTGACAACTCTGAGCTGTTATTCATAAAATGCTCTATACATCTGAGAAATCCTGCTACTGAATATTGAATTGATATAAATTAGCTTAGGATCTTAACTGGATCAAAAATGCTTTGTTTTACCTTGCTCAGGCTGTCTTCAGGTGCAAAAGAAAGCTGGTGGGACACTTCATCTCATCTACCATATCAGATTACAGTGATTCTCCTGTGCAGTACAAGTGTACTAATTCTGAGAACATCACTGGCTTGGTGGAAGAAGTTGAAGTGGGAATTTGGCTTAGTGGTTTTATGGTAGGAGTCCTGTGAGCACAGCAATACGGAACAAAAAGTTAGTTTATCATAATGTCATTATTGAGGAATTGACTGTATATTCTTTAATGGCCCTTTGCATTGCTACAAAGTGTTAAGTAAGGCAGAAGGGATGGATAGTAATATAAAATTCATGACTACAAAAGTGGAAAGTATTTGATCTTAAATTTGATAGGCAGATTGGAGGTTACTATTCCATCTCTTGTTATTTTATGACTCTGGAAGTTTAAGACTCAGATCTCAGTATAGAATTTGCAAGCACCATTGCAGCCACAAAGCTACATGGAGGTTCTTGTCTTTTCTTCATGCAAGTGTATACAGCAACTTACCTCCTCCGTTTGTACTCAGATAGAACCAGCCAGGTTGTTGTAAGGTGCTTCTATATTCTTCTAGTTTTTAAAATTTATTTCGATTTATATGGCCACCCATCTCAACATCATGACTCTGGGCAGCAAACAGCAGTTAAAAACAAAAATAACAGTAACCCCACAATAAATGTGTAATTGGCAGCTAAGGTAAAACATAGCCATTACACAACCATCCCTGGGCTCTGTCATATGTTCCCCTCCACATGCCCGGTGGCATAACCAAGTCTTCAAATCCACGTGAAAAGCCACCAGGTTTGGGGCTAATCTAATCTCCGGGGGAAGGGGGATGATATTCCAAACAGCAGGTGCCGTGACTGAAAGGGCTTTCCTCCCGAGTTCTGCCAGAAGTCACTCTCTAATATACAGGACCTGGAGCATGCATCTCCTGCCAGATCTGATAGGATGGGTAGACACAATTGGAAAGAGTCAGTACCTCAAATAAGCCAGCCCCATGCCATGAAGCGCTTTATAGGTAGCTACCAGTACCTTGAATTGAACCAGTTTGCAGAGCAGAAGTGTAATATGTGCCAATCAAGGAGTGTACATAACTGTCTGTGCCACTGCATTTTGCACCAACTGCAGATTCCATATGTTCCTCAGTCCCATGTAAAGCAGATTGCAGTAGTCCATTCAGGAGATGACCAGTCTGATTTTCTCCCAATGCAATTGAATACAACATTTTCCTTGTCTACCTGCATTGTGACAAAAATGCTCCCCTGCAGAAAAAGCAGAAGAAAGAAGAGAAATGACAAAGCATTCTTCTCATCCAGCTTCAACTTCTGAGTATGTAATACAGAATTAAGCAAGCATTTATTTGAGTCATGAAAGGGTGATACTTAGGACATACTTCGTTTTGCCATGTCCTTGGTGAGCCCCCTGGGTAGAGTTGGATGATCTTTCTCATCTTCAATTCCAGAACCTTAGCAAACAGATATTCCTTAATTTTGAGATGGTCTCATCACCACCTGGTATAAACAAATGCTCCTTAACCTTGATGGAAGAAATTCATAACCTTGAATCTCGACTCATTTCTGACAGGAGTAGACAACACATTCCAAGGTAAGAAAAACTCATCCTGTTTCTCCTTGGTAAAATCCAGTTGTATGACCTCACTGAAAATAAGTATGAGTAATGGTGGCTCAGAGCCTTCATAAGCTGTTCATAAATCCCCATGCAGATGCAGACCTAATGAGGGTGCTGAATATTTTCTGGCTTTGAAGGGTTCTGCCCGCCATCTTCTCTTTGGGGCTCCGTGAGTGGCAGGAAAGGCATGAGGTTTTTCTTTCTGTATCTTACTCTATTTTTGCATTCTTGAATATTCTTTGATTGCTGCCTCATGTTATGTGGTTATGTTATTTTCTTATACTGCCTTGGAATAAAGCCTTAGGTACTCATACTGTGTGGTCATTTTTTCCTAAGCCAAAGGAATCTGTGACCCAGCCCTACTGGGCTGGGAACAAAACAATACAATTGGACAGCTTTCTTGAGAGCTGGTTCAATTTAGGTAGAATTGCAGATGAATTTTGGTACAGTTGGAACAAGCTTTGGGGTGAACATGTGCTCATAGTAGGGCTTAGTAGAAAGAGCTCTGAAAAAGTAGCATAAGGGGAGAGTGCCTGAAAAAGGGGGAATGGTGATTTTGAGGAAGGATAAATGTTTTGGGGAAGTATCTGCAATTTCTGGTTTAGTGTGGTTTCTTGTTGTTTTCCCTTTAGGTATAATGCAGAAACATTGTCAAGAAGTTTCTGTAATTTAGTGCTATCAATTGTGTAGACAGTGAAACAAAATGGTAATCTCATTTTCATTTAGCATAAATCCCTGTCTTGACCCCCATTATCTTCTAAAGTTCTATAGATTAATTATTTTGGAAAATCTTTACCAGGTATGTAAACAAATTAACATAGAAACTCAGTGCTGAGGTCAGGAATTATTCTGGGTGCTCATTCCAAATCAATATTTTGTTATTTCCTGCCTGTATTATATAGTATATACAAAGGAGATGATACTTACTTTCCCTGGGCTATAAGCAGGAAAGGTTTTTTTTAACCAGTGAATAATGGATCTAGAATTTCAAAAGTGATAGGATGTCTGATAGGATTCCTGATCTTCCTATTGCTGATGATCACAGGTATATAGTAATACTGGTGGCATCATTTATGCTGACAGATTTCTCAAAATTAAAAAAGGCTTTTCCTTTAGTGCATTGTCAGGGTCTCATTTTGGCTATCTTGGAGAGCTTATGGCTTATTCACTAGCACAGTAATATGGTAACCCCTTGATTACTAGACTAATGGAGAAAGGAGTGAATGTGCAATTTGAATGAGATTTACTGAATGTGTTTTTAAAATATTTTATGCATATTATGCATATGTAAAATAAGGAATGGATTTTATGTACCCCCAAAAGCATGCAGTGTACAGGCAGATTTTGTCAAACCAAAGTCTATTAATGGCGGGTTTGCTGTATTCAGAAAAGGGTTGCAAAACTTCAGCTATCTCTGAGTGAGGATTGGATTAAGAGTCATGTTGAATAGCCATGGGAGCAAACCAAGTTAAAATGGGCTGTTTTCCAAATTATGGTTAGTACACACTGCTGAGTCCTTATATTAAACCATGAGGCCATTTTGTTTCAAGGCTATTGAACATATTTGAGTAGAGGTAATTCTTTCTCATGAGAAAACCTTCATAAAATACCAAAAAAGATTGATTAAAGTAAATATGTTGTTCCTACATAATGGGGGAAAGTTCTGAATTTTTAAAAACCCACTATCCCAGTTGGCCAGCATAAAATCTACACATCTGGAAGAAATAAAATGCAATCAAAAAGTCATTCCACATCTTTATTCAAACACTATTCAACTTACTTCTTTGGACAATTTGATCAAAGTATTTTACAATCCTTAATATATTTATATTCATAACATCCCTTTGAGGTGAAGTGTTTGGGCTTTTTTTTTCTTTTTTCATTTTTTGTGCCAGAACAGATGGTAGTCAGAGAGACCCATTTCAATACTGAGAGATTTTTTTTCTCTGATGTGATGAACTCTGACTTCAGTCCCATTTTACAAAACCTCTGGTGCATTCTCTCCATGATGTGAATGCCAGCAATAGACCAAATGTCCATCTAATAAGACCAGCCTTTAAGGAATGATATGGTCATTTATACTGCAGTATTCTACATATGTGTCCTGAAGTAGGATCCGTAGTAATTAGAGATTAGTTCCAGGTAGGTTGTGTATAGGATTTCATTTTGAATCAGTTTGCTCAAGGAAAAGAGAAACCACCAGAAAAATCAGGAAGACTTATTTCAAGAATTCTTCCTTGAGATGTAAGTTCTTGAGTCTCTCCTCCTTTTCTCCTTTCCCTGTCCATCCACTGTAGCTGTCACATTACTTTATCCAACATCAGGGTCCCTCTGGTAATCAGTCTTCTTCACTCAAAAGAGCTTCCCAGAATGAAAAAGAAAGGAAACCCAATGATATCAGTTTTGGTTTCTACCTTATCTAACATGATCTTTCCTGCAAAATAAACAAACAAACAAACAAACAAACAAACAAACAAACAAACTTCTATGAGCAACTGGGGTCCTATGAGATCTGCTACCCAAAGCTGGCACTTGAGACACAAACTCCAACCAGTATTTTTCCTTCTCCCTGGCAGCAAAAAAGCAACAATAATGAATATAATAATAAAGATGATATTTTTATGATATGCCAAATCTGCTGTCAGAGGGAGTCATCTGACTCTGCTAATGATGTGGCTGACTTGCTAAAATTAGAATATCAGCAAACAGTGGCCCTGTGTGGTTGCCATGCTAAAGCACACATAGAAATAGAGGTCAGGCTTCTTGCATGATTTCTGATGACTGAATTTGCATCTATCTGGAAGATGCCAGTTGTATAAGAAAATGCACACAATCCTCATCAATCTGACACAAGTGCGGCTTTGATAGTATCTTGGGCACATCTGAATAGAAACGTGTGGCAGTACGCACATATCTCGGTATCAGTGGGAAAATGAAAGCTTCAACTCCATAGCCACCTACTCAATATAAGTGTTATTGAATTTATTGGAACGTATTTCTGAATGCATGTGAAAAAAGTTGTGCATAGGTGTGATACAAGATGGCTTTCCTCAAATAAAACTTCTTGTTTGCTTCTAGTTCAGTTATTGCATTATCACTATTTTAGATTCAGAGAACTAAGCCTTTCTTGAAATAGCTTTTGGAATAGCTGGAATGTGGCCCTGTAGCTTCTCTTAAATCCCATAGGAGCACCAACATAATAATGATAGGCTTAACTAGAATATAACTGTATGAAGAAATGGAACCATTTCATGAAATCTTTAATTATCCATGATTTCTCTCAGATTCAGTAGTATTCTAGAACATGCAATAGATTATTGGAATTGTTTTATTCATGATATTATTATGATTATGATTATTCATGGCAGTAAACATTTTTAACCTTCTGTAATCCTATAAAAATATCAATGTAAACAAGCCTATGCTGAGTCTCTGTTTCTGGTCATTAATTCATTTGTTAGACTCTGAGTAATACTTAATAAATGATTTTGCCAAAGGGTGTATAACTGGAATTTCTTAATATGCTGTAACTTCTGCCACAGGGAGTATGGTTTCAGCTTCATATTCCCCAGCAAAGGAGTGGGTTGTTTTTAAAGCAGGACATAGGTGTTTGTACATGACTTGTACTGGCTCCGGGGGGAGTTCTTATTTGGAGTGTCGTTAAATATCACTTAAAATATATCTGTAGTTGTCTTATAAACAAATGTATGATGGAACTGACTTTCATTTTTGTCCACACACATAAAACCTAATGTAAATCCAAAAAACAATTAATACCTTTTATTCTACAACTGAAGCTTAAAATGAGCTATCAAAATAATTACACCCTACAATTAGTGTTTCATCTGGCAATTATACAATTTCATAAATCACATGGAATATTAAGTCCTACAAGTGTACTTCCATTGACAGAAATAATATTTAATACTTCATAAAAATGTATTTGCTTTTTTAATGACAAAAAAGTTTGGGAATATGCCAGAACTACATTACTGTTTCAATTAAGAAAGAAGAGGAAGGAAAAATTGGGCAAGCTTTGGTCAGAAGTAGGAGTTTCCCACACCCACACCTGCACTCTTCTTGTTAGTTATTTGCTTCCAAAGTGCTATTTTTCCCCTCCCCCCCCCTTTTTTAATCACAGAATCATAGATTGGGTGGGATCACTTGGTCCTCCTGTCCAGCCTCATGCTCAGCACAGGAATCCTAATTAAAGCATCCCTGAGAAATGGATGTCTAATTTTTGTTTCAATACATCCATTGATGGGGAACCTAATACATCTCTGGGTAATTGTTCCATTGTCCAATCCAGCTCTTACCATTAGGATATTACTATTATTATTGTTGGTCACACAGTCAGCCAGATGTTTAAACTGGATTTGGCATTTTTATCCACCTATTGAGTCCTTCCCGAGGACCTGGGATAGGCAGATGTTGTTTGATGGTGCTAAAGGTATCGTTGCAGGATGGAAGCTGTCCCAGTCAAGCCAATTGACTGATGGTGATTTGGTCAATGCCGATGGTCTTCAAGTGGTGCTCCAGATGTTTGGGATTGCACCTAAGGCACCTATAACTATTGGTGCTATCTTTGCTTTCTTTTGCCATAGTCATTCTACTTCTATTTGCAGATATTTGTACTTTGTGGTTTTCTCCTTTCTCTTCTATTCTGCTGTCTCCAGGAATTGCAATGTCCATTATCCAGACTTTTTTGTCTTTCATCAACAATTGTTAACTCTGGGGTGTTGTGTGGCAGGTGCTTGTCTGTCTGAATTCTAAGGTCCCAGAGCACTTTAGTTTCTTCATTTTCCATTACTTTGTCTGTTTTGTGGTCCCACCAGTTCTTGCTTGCAGGCAAATGGCCTTTCTTGCAGATATTCCAGTGCGCCATGTTGCTACTTTGTCATGTTGTTGTTTGCAGTCAGTCTGTGCTATCTTCTTGCAGCAGCTAACGAGGTGGTCCACTGTTTCTTCAGCTTCTTTGCAGAGGTGGCATTTGCTGTCTGCTGCTGTCTTCTCAATTCTGGCTTTATATGCATTTGTTCTTAAGGCTTGGTCTTGTGCAGCCAGAATTAGCCCCTCTGTCTCCTTCTTCAACTTTCCTGCTCTTAGCCATTGCCGGTCCTGTTATCTGCTTTGCTTGCTAGCTTTTTTGTGTACTAGCCATGTAGTACTTTGCTTTGCCATGTCTCTTCTATTCTTCATTTGGTCTTTCTTGTAGGCCATTTTGGTCTCTTCAGTATTCAGTAAGCCTTCATGGTGTACTGGCTTCAATGCATTTTCTTCACTGCCCTTCAGATATTCTTCCAATGCCCTTTTTTCTTCTTCAACTGTTTGGTGTACTTGTAACATTCCACATCTACCTATGCTCCTTGGTAAGTAGAGTCTGTCAACATCACTGCATGGATGAAGGGCATGATTGATTGTCATTATTTTTCTGGTCTTCCTATCCAGGGCTTCTAGTTCTGCTTGAGTCAAGCCAACTATTCCAGCTGTGTATCTAATGACTGGAATTGTCCAGGTGTTAATTGCCTTGATGGTATTTCCTCCATTGAATTTGAACTTTAAGATCTTCTTTACTTTCATGATATATTCACTACTAACCTTCTTCTTGACTTTAATGTGCTTGATGTTATCAGCTTGAAGGATGCCCAGGTATTTGTAGTGATCTTCTTCATCCACACTCTTGATGTTATTTCCATTAGGCATCTTGATTCCTTCAGTTTTCACTATTTTTCCCCTGTTGATAGTAAGAGTGGCACATTTATCCAGTCCAAACTCCACTGCAATATCTTGGCTGTATATTTGGAGTGTTGAGCAGCAATTCTATTTCAGATGGTGTTTTCCATATAGCTTCAGATCGTCCATGTAAAGGAGGTGGGATAACCTGGCAGATGTTTTTGATGTTTGATAGCCATGGCCTGCTTTTTCCGTATTGTTGACAGAGGAATCAGTGCAATGACAAACAGTAGTGGTGACAGTGAGTCTCCCTGAAAGATTCCTCTCTTGATATTAACCTCTCCCAGTCTATCACCATTCACCAGCAACTGTGTCTTCCACTGTGCCACTGAACTTTGCACAAAGCTTCTGATGTTTCTACTGATTCCTGTTATTTTTAGGTACTTGATATCCAATCATGTGGCAGGGAGGTAAATGCCTTCTTGTAATCAATTCAAGCTACATTCAGGTTAGTCTTCCTTCTCTTGTAGTTTTCCAAAATCATCTTGTCAATTAGAAGCTGATCTTTTGTTCCTCTGCTGTTTGGGCAGTTTCCTTTCTGCTCAGGTGAAAAGAGCTTGCTTTCAACTAGGTGCTGTTGGACTGCATCAGCTACCATACCAGTTAGCAATTTGAAAATTGTTGGCAAGCTGGTAATTGGCCTGTAGTTGTCTGGTGCTGTCCCTTTTGCTGGATCTTTCATTATCAGGCAGGTTTTGCCAGATGTTAACCAATCTTCAATTTCACCTCCTTGCAGTATGTTGTTAAACTGCTTGGCAATGAGTGGGTGCAGAGCAGTCAGCAAAAACTATGCATTTCATCTTCATCTGGTGCTGACCAGTTCTTGATCTTCCTTGCCCTTTTCTCCACCATTTCTGCTGTTATTACAATCTTTTTCATTTCACCTTCTTTTTTATTCTTATCCACCTATTATTATCATTATGGTTGGTCACACAGTCAGCCAGATGTTTAGACTGGATTTGGCAGATATTGTTGTTTGCTTGCATTAAAGGTATTGTCACAGGATATAAGCTGTTCCAAGTAACGCTGCCTTTTGCAATTGACTGGTGGTGATTTTGTCAATGCCAATGGTCTTCAAGTGGTGCTCCAGATGTTGTTTTGGGATTGCACCTAAGGCGCCTATAACTATTGGTACTACCTTTGCTTTCTTTTGCCATAGTCATTCTACTTACAGATCTTTATATTTTGTGATCTTCTTCTTCTTCTTCTTCTTCTTCTTCTTCTTCTTCTTCTTCTTCTTCTTCTTCTTCTTCTTCTTCCTCCTCCTCCTCCTCCTCCTCCTCCTCCTCCTCCTCCTCCTCCATATTCAGTTGGAATCTGCCTTCCTGTAGCTTAAGACTATTGTCTGTACCCTGCATGTTGGGATCATAAATCTCAATATTCTTTTATATAACACCCTCTCATATACTTATAAAGTGTTATAATATGCCCACATAGATATCTTTTCTCATCAACCCAGTTCCTAAATCTTAATTCTTTGATTGTCCTTATAGCTGTTTCTTGAACCTATTTCAGTTTTTCTGAATTTTTCTTAAATTCTGGTGAGCTTAGCTAGCGTCTTGGTAAAAGCTTTCTTACCTACACACCCTGTACAGTGAAAGGTTAATGAACATGGTTCTTTTGTTTCCCTTTTGGAAAACATCCCTTCATCTATCTGTCTGTCTGTCTGTCTGTCTGTCTGTCTGTCTCTATCTATCTATCTATCTATCTATCTATCTATCTATCTATCTATCTATCTTCATATACTGAACATGAAAGACATCAAGTAGCAGATCAGGAAAAAAAAAACATTTTATTGCTGGCAGCTGTAACCTTTTTCACTTCACTTCTTTATCTTTCTCCCCTAGTCCTCATACATATAGTGACCATACATCCTTTATTATAAAGGACAGTCCTTTATTTCAGAAAGCTGCCCTTTAGATTTATTTATTTTTCAAAAATTCACTTTTGCCTTTATTTTGGTCATTTAACTTTTACTGTACAAATGGTACCGTACCACTTAATGCACAATCTTTCACATTCATGGTTCAAAATGCAGCCGCATGGACAATTTTGGGTGCCCCAAGGATGGCACATATAACACCTTTACTGTGGGAGCTGCATTGGGTGCCAGTTTGCTTCTGGGTCCAATTCAAGGTGTTGGTTATCACCTTTAAAGCCCTACATGGCATGGGTCCAGGTCACCTGAGGGACCGTCTCGCCCCCATCACATCAACCCATCCCACTCAGTCAGGCAGAGAGGGCATGTTGTGGACCCTGTCAGTGAGAGAATGCTGACTGGTGAGGCTCAGGAGGAGAGCCTTCTCTGCTGTTGCCCCCACCATCTGGAATATTCTCCCCCCAGAAGTGCGGAGGGCCCCCACCCTCCCAGCTTTCCGGAAAGGATTAAAGACCTGGCTCTGCCAGCTTGCGTGGGGTAATAAGAATTTTAACCAACCCTGGGGTGGCTGGCACCCTGATGACACACCCCGAGCCTAATACTCACTAGTTACCATCAATCTTTAGAATATACTTATTTATTTAGGACTACTCTTATATTGTATTTTTAATTAATTTTATCTGTTCTGTAAACCTCCCAGAGTCGCTTTTTAATGAGACGGGCAGTGACAAATGTGATATATATATATATATATATATGTGTGTGTGTGTGTGTGTGTGTGTGTGTGTGTGGAAATTAACTTTTTAAAATAAATTTACATAGACTGTCTGATTTTAATTATTTTTATTAGAATATGTGTGACTGTAAAGTTTTTCTTGGTTTCGCTCTTGAATTTTCCTTCTGTAAAGCAAAGTTATAAACAATGTTTTTATCGTTATGAACCTTTTTCTGATTTGCTTCTTTTTCAAGTTTGTCATTTATTTTTTCCAAGAAAATATGGTCACCGTAATCATACATCTACATGGGCAGCATGAATGTTCTGAGCCAGAGTGAGCTCCAAGTTCTCTCAATACTAGCCAGGATGGCTAATGGTTAACAAGCGGGAGGCTTTCTTGGGCTAAAGAACAGTGTGCCGCTGGATAATTTCAAGCACCATAGGCAGTGGCTGAGAATTTGGAATGCACAGAATCAATAGACTTAGGGGAGAAAAGCTTGCTTATATCACCTGTGGAAATTTTTCCTTGGATACAAAACTTTGTGTATGCTTGGAGGAAAGTAAAGAGTGCCCCTTTCCCTTATTTTCTTCAACTTCTTGGTGACTTTTTGTAGAAGGAAACTGCTGATCCATTAGTAGAGATTACAATAGCAACCATAAAGAAATTGTTAGTGCCTTTGAAACAATTATGTGTAAAAAGAAAATGGGGTGTGAAATGTTTTCCTGGCTGCTCATATAACTGTAACTATAAAAAGAAAATCTAATGAAGCAAATATATTTTCATGCCTATGAACTGATCATAAGGAAATTATGTATGCACTTTAGTTTTTCTAATTCTTGAAGTTATAATAACTTCACTCACATTCCCTGTTATTACATGTTTCACAAAATACAGTATAACTTTTTTTAAAAGATTCAATTTGTACATTGATGTGACAAATTTATTCAAATGTAGATGGAGGATAAATTATCCTAAAATATCTTAGTCCAAGGATGAGCAGTATGTCATCCTCCATACACTTTTAAACTGTTCTTCCCTTCATGCCCTGTGATTGCTCATTTAGCTAGAGCAGATAAGATTTGGAATTCACTAATTTAAGTCCTGCAATGCTGCCTCATTATGGCAGAAGTATTCCTGGAGAGATAGGCAATGAATGCTGGGAGTGTACACCAAAAATATATACTCCCAGCAGGACCACCCAAGGCATGAAGGTCATCCCAGCTGCCCAGCTAAAGCAAGCAGGCACCCATATTGGGCAGCAGCAATATAGAAAGATGCCGGAGGCAATATAAAGTGATCTATTATATAGATGATAGATCCCCTTAGGTCAAATGTCACTCAACATACTACTGAGGAAGAGGTAAAGATCTTTCAGAGTACCAATGGTGCTTATACCCAGCTCGATTAAAACTTTCAGGAAGTCTAGTTGCTGATGTTGTCATACAGGTAAAGAAAATCTGAAGGCGCAGGACAGAATTATAGTGGGAACATGGAATGGAAGAAGCTTGAACATGGGAAAGCTCAACACAGTGAAATGTGAAATGAATTGACTCTACAGTACACTAACTTAGGCAACAGTGAACTGAAATGGACAGGAATGTGGCACTTTCAGTCAGAAGACCATATTTGCTACTGAGGACATGAAAAACAAAGAAAAAATTGTGATGCTTTCACAGTCAGGAAGGATACAGCAAAGAAAGTACAATGCAGTCAGTGACTGAATAATATCAATTAGACATTGGGAATGTCCCTTTACTATGAAGATTTCTATGTTTATATTCCAAATGCTGATGCTGAAGAAGAGGAAATTAATTACCTTTATGGTCATGTTCAATCTGAATTGATAGAAAATGCAATCAAGACCTCCTGCTTGTGGTTGGAGACTAGAAGGCCAAAGTTGGAAATGGTAAGGAGGAAAATGTAGCTGAACTGTACGGCCTAGGAAACAGAAATGAAGCAGGAGAATGACTTATCAGTTTCTGCCTATCCAGTGATTTCTTTACTGCTAACAGAGTTTCTAAACAACCAAAACAATGCCAATATACATTGATAGCAGCAGATGGAGTGAACAGAAATCAAACTGACTATGTTATAACACTAGGAGATGGAACAGCTTAATTGTAACAACGACGACAAGGCCAGGGGCTGACTGTGGAACAGATCACAAGCTAAAGCAGAAGAGGAGAGCCAATCGGTCTCTACACTACAATCTTGAACATATACCCACCATTTTCAAGAACAACATCAGGAATTGCTGAAGTCCTGAACCTCATTGATGAGGTTTCAAGGGAACTTGGGAATGAAATCAAAGAAGTTGCTAAGGATGACTGTGAAAAGAAACTGTCAAAGACCAAGAAACAGAATTATTAGTGATTTCTGTTGGAGGAGGTGGCACAGGAAAGCAGGCTTGGGGGATGTTTGCAGGGTTTGGTGTCATGAACTGCCCACTCCCATCTTTGAATGCAAAATTCCTTCAACAAGAATAAAACAGAAAGAGGGAATCTGTGACTGTCCAGGAGCTCCAGAACTGCAGCTTTAACCACATCTCTTTGATAGTTGCCCTTTGGAACATGTTAACTATGGTGACAAAAGGGTAAAATAATGTGATACATCAGCATTGCAGACAAATACAGATTAGTAGCATCCTTACAGTAAGAATGCCAAAGCTTAGGCTAAGAACAACATCAATGCCGTCTTTGTGGGATTTGAGTATTTTACAGTCCAATCACATATTTTCTAAATAGGATCTCTGGAGAAAGTGAAGATGCATACAGTATCAACTGTCTTCTCTTAGATGGTTTTATAATAACCTGATTTGTTAGTGATGTACAGTCTGCTCTTTCAAAAATTAGTCCAAAACTTAAAACTTCAATGTAAACATCCCATAGAGATAATCCTACCTAACCAGATGACCTGCTATTTACAATCAACTGTTTCTATTTATATCAGTAAATTGTGTTTATTAAAAACACAGAATGGCCACAGATGTTTGGCAATATTTAATACTGAATTCACTACATAGGAAGTCAATGATCAGTTAAAGTAATGTGGTGATCATGCATTTTTATACATTCCGCTGAGTATTCAGTGCTATATTCTGCTAGATTTACCATGATTGGTTATTTAAAGGAAAATCCATTCTGATGCATGTATGGAGTTGCTGTTCTTTGAAAGTTTTCCACAAACTTAGTAGTATCTCAAGGAAGTTAGTGACCTTGCAGGTGAAGGGCTTATGCCAATCTATTTAGTAGTGCAATATGGCAAATGTCCAGAGTGACAGAAATGTATTTTCAGCCAAAGTCATCAATGCTAGATTTAAACCTGGATCTCCAGGAATGAGAGCCTTGAATATATAAAATGACTAGGTTCTGTGATTCCCAATGAGATATTTGAAAGTGTTATGCTAAGGGAATATCATTAAAATTCAAGGCAAAACCTTACGTGGTATTATTAACAATCATTTCATTCTTTTGATTGTGTATGTGTGTGTGCTACAATTGCTATACCACAGAATAAGAAGCCAAACATCTGAGCATAACAGCCAATCACTGCACCTGGAGGTGCAATTGGCCCCCTCACTCCTGGCCTTCTGTAGGGCTTTGAAGACCTGGTTCTGCCACTTGGCCTGGGGTGGGGAGGGAATATCTCAAGCATGGGGATGGCTAGCCCCATAGAGGCCTCCTGTCTTCAGCCTCAGATTTTTCATTTTCTTGGACTCTCCTTTCCCTTTTTTAGAAATGTTTTTAAATTGTTGTTTTATGTATTTATATATATTTATGTTTTTAATGTTCGGTGTGAGTCGGCCAGAGTTCCCCCATT
This sequence comes from Liasis olivaceus, assembly GCA_030867105.1. NCBI lineage: Eukaryota > Metazoa > Chordata > Lepidosauria > Squamata > Pythonidae > Liasis > Liasis olivaceus. The sequence goes on from CM061348.1 coordinate 50,050,794, forward strand.
GGGGGGAGATGGGCAGGTGAGAAATTTAATAAATAAAATAAAAAATAAATAAATGTACAAAGGCAAGAACCTCAGGCTTATTCCTTTCCCCTATATACGTTAACTGTAGGTATATACGGCTGTTCAGGTCTGAAGCCTTTTCCTGGACTCACATATTAAATAGAAAATTAGTTATTTGAGCTAAGGACCATCTTGGTACACCTTGTTTGTGCCTCCTTAACGCAAACACATATTTTCTTGGGACTGTGTGGCTACCATGTGAATCCAAGAACAGACACATCTTTTTTTAAGGAGGCACCAATAGGTGCAGCAAATTTCAAGTGTGCCCACATTTTCTACTACCCAAGTGTGCCCATTGTGAAACACATTTGAATAACTACCCATTCTTAATTAATTGTCTACTGGATGGAGCCCCCTTTTTGTATAGCTGTATGCCCTGAGGGCTCCATCAATAATCTCATTTTCAATCATACGGTGAGCACTCTCTGCATATATTTCTGGATCTCTCAACCCATATGCTTGAAAAAAAAATGCCACTTGAAATAAACTACAAGATGATGCCCTTCTCCAATCCATGTAACTGAATTGATGGTTGAATCTTATTCAGAACCAGTGATGAGGAGTGCAAGGAACACAGATCTCTGTCCTTCAACACCCTGCCATCTCTCATGATTCCTTAACATCTGCTGCCTGCCCTGACTAATGGTAGGCCAGCTCTGTCATTAAGAACATTTATACATGTTTACATGAAGGGAACATCACATAAGAACACATAGGTTTAGGACATTTAATCAACATTTTGTACTGAAATTGCCAATAAACTGTTGTTCCTAAAAATAACTATTTCTTCATGTTTACAGATAAAATAGCATTTTGAGATAGGCCTTTGTAACTTGCTTTTAAAAGGAAACATATTTTTTGCATTTTCTCTTAAGTTCATCTGTTTAGTGAAGCTGGACAGAAAGTTGAACATCTGTCTTTGTTTCTTTGCTAGGGAGCACTCAAAATGATTTAATTTCTCATGCACATCTGCTGTTATCTTCTATAAAATATTGTACTGAAGATGTCTTCCACATTAATGGAAGTGGGAGGAAGTAGGGGAACAGCTAGTATTTTTACTCACAAGTTTTTACATCATTAGGAATTAACAGCAAAACTTTATCTTCAGTTTCAATCAATAGTTTTTTAAAAAGTTCTATGTGTTCTGATTTACCACAATCACACTATTATTCTGTGGTAGTGTTAATTGCATCCATGAACTATTTTAACGGATTTGTAAGAATGTTAATAAGAATCATTAAATGCATTTTATACCACTGTTTTGTTTTATTAGCCTTCCAAAAATAAAGCTAAACTTTATTTAAACTTTATCAACACTACTGGCTTGTGGAACATCTCAGGAAACAAGAAATGTTAGATAATCAAGCAGTTGTAACAGTTTTTAAAAGATGCAAGATTCATAATTTAATGCTATAATTCAGCTAAATACTTTTCTTTTTTCATTTTCTGTAATCCTAAAAGATGCACAGTCTCTCAGATAGCTTTAATGTTATGATTTTTTTCACAGACCACTTTCTATTACAAGTCAACTTTTTCAAGACCTACAATAATATTGTAGTAATATTGTATTGTATAATATTTAAATCCAAATAGACACATTAGATTTAATGTGCATTGGTCCCATTGCTAAGAATTTTTTTTTTTTTTTGTCTGCGCTCAGTCATTACTGACCCTGCAGTGACTGCCTGGACGAATCCTTGCAGTTTTCAAGGCAATTGTTTTTCGGAAGTGGTTTGCCAGAGCCTCCTTCCTAGAGCATAGCCCAGCTGGCGAGCGCAGGAGGCGGGATTTCCGTTGCTTCGCGCCCTTTTCGGGCGAGCGCGGTTTCGCGCTTACCGGCAACTGGTCCTGTCTCTCTGTGCAAGGCGCTGCCAGCATTTTTCCTCCCACCAGAGTGAGAGTACCCATTTATCTACTCACGTGAGTTTTCTACCTGTTGGGTTGACAGGAGCTGGGGAGGAAACAGGAGCTCATCCTGTTAACGCGAAGGCTGGACTCGAACCGCCGAAGCGTCAGCCATTTCTGGCCGGCAACTTTCAGCATCATTAAGCTGCTGCACCATCACATCCCATGCTAAGAATATTAGCTCAGTTTAAATCCCACTGAAATCAATGGTACAAATTGATTTCTAATTTAAGGTATTACCAGTCATCATCTGGTTAGTTGTGCTTTTTGTTCTACTTCATATTGTATTGAAAATATTTTTATTTTATAAATTGCCAAGAACAGTTTGATAGGGGTGGTATATAAATGATTGTATAAATAAATGCATAATAAATAAGGAAAAATTGCAGTGAGTGTAACTGTAAGTGTGGAGAGTGCAAAAAATGTCTTGATTTATGTTTATGTCTTGATTTAATAACAGTAGACTTTGGCATTATTCTATGCAGAAAGATGGTGAGGGATTCAGGAATGCATATGAAATATCTTATTGTGAGATGTAGCAATAGCTTTAAAGAGGGATTTTAAAAAATCATGGAGAGGCTAGTAATCATGATGGATGTATTGTCTCCAGAATCAGAGGCAATATACTTCTTACTACCAATAGCTGAGGGACATGCCCGGAGATATACTATTATGCTTGTGTCCTGCTTAAGAGCTTCCCAAGATATATGGCTGACCAATGTGGGAGAATGCTGGAATAAACATGTGATCCAGCATGTCTCTGCTAATGTTTCTGTTTTCAGGTTGGGTTCAGAATTCACAGCATAAGCACTTTTCCTGGCTCATCCTATGCCCCTGCAAAATTTGCCTCAGAAAGTAGAAGAGTCCTTCAGAACAGTATGAGAAATAACATGGAAGAAGTGAGAGTTGAAGGGGAAAAGGAAAATTGGTAAGAATTGCCTCTGGTTCATTTCTATTCACAGATGACTCTACTGGATCTATGATCCTTCCATCCATAGCATGAGCCAACCTGTTACTGGAAGAATCCCTTTTATTCATGGAAGAACATCTTTGGATCTAACCCATTGTATCTTCTGTGATCTTACTGAGATGTATGGAAAATGCATAAGAGTTTCATCATTGGTTTGATGGGAATGGATCAGGGAACATTATTAATAGGAAGGTGAATTGTACTGTTTCATGCAAGTATGTAATTATAGGGAACAGACATAATTCAAACTTTTTTTTTTTTTTTTGTGGTTCAAAACACTCTGAATTAAAATAGCAATGGTACAGAATTACAGGCACAAACGAATTGTTTAATTGTGCCTAAAGATACAAAGCAAGGGTGCAGACTTAAATTCAGCTCTGCAGGGATTTGCTTAGAAACTGAGCCATGGCATCATGGAAGTTTTCAGGGCTTCAGATGTGCTGCAAATATTGTATTATATACTATTCTTCTCTGGTGTATTGTGAGAAAAAAATGTGATGTACGGTTAGGGAACAGTGGCATGTACATTTCTGTTGCTATTACAAAATAGAAAGATAACATGAAGACAAGAAGAAGAAGAAGTTTAGAAAAACAAGAAGAGGGACTTACAGCAAAATACTAGAGCATTAGGTACTTCTATTCAGAGCCACTCCGTTTCATTTCTGCTCCCCCACAATCTTCTATTTTGCTCTCTTTCATTTACCTTCGGTTTCCCATGTCCTGTTCCTCATGTCAATTCCTTCTTGGCCTAGGCTCTTTGTTGTCTCTTTGTTTGAGGCAGGAGGTACTTTGATTTTTCCCTACTCCAAATTCTTCCACAGATCTCAAGGTTTTTCTGAGCCTCTCTTGTGTAATACATTTTGGCTACGCAAGGATCCAGAGTTGGAGTACTGAGGTTCCTATTCCCATGCACTAGGAATTCTGGAATTTTAGGTAGACAAATCCCAAATGTCCATTTCTGAATGGAGAAAGATGGACTTCAGCTAAGGCTGGGACTGGGGCTAGGATTGGGAGCTAGCTTAAGGGTTTTCCTTCCTTCCTTGCATCCCTACCCACGAGGTCATCCATTTGCTCATATTTGTGAGGATGATGTTCTCCCTCTTGAGCCATACTAGGTTCCTCATCAAATCTTTATCATGATCATAGACCAGCATAAGGTTCCTTATTCATGAGCTAAATATGTCTCAATGTTTTTGTGGCTATGACTTAATAAGTTCCTATCATAATGAATGTGAATGTAATTACAAAGATATTTGAGTGTAAAAGTGTGGTAATGACTCTTAAGGAAAAAGAAAATAATGGATTGACATCATTTTCTGCATCCACCTATAGAAGAGAAAGCACCACACAATGTTATTACCTAGGTTAAATAGGAACATCTTTCTATTCATGCTATGTTCTTTCATGGAGAGAAAAAGACTTCTGTATAGTTCTTTTTTACAATGAATGAATGAATGAATTCAGCCTGCATTACTAAAGTAACTGACAAAACTTTCCAAAACTTTTTCAACTGTTGTTTCACCTGACTGGATTAATACTCTTTCCACTCACTGGTGTGAAAGAGGTCTGTGACACATAGTCAATAAGAAATCCCAAGCAGAGCGTAAAGTTAAAAATAAATTATTTGGACATTTCTTATACCAAAGTATGAAAACACATAATTCTATCAAGTAGAATGGGATGACTGTCAGAAAGCAAAATCCAACATACAAAGTGAGTATGAGATAACCCGTCTGTTTTTTTAAAAGCTTTAAAAGTTACTGTAATCCTTTTAAGGCACTTTTAAAAAATGTGCATATTAGGCTGAATTAACTGGTGGTGTTTATCATGCTTTCCTTTGTGGTTTCAGGAAACTTTCTGGCAACACTGAGATTTTACAAATGGATTTAAAATTAATCAACATCTATTTATGAGAAAGTTTAAACCATTACTAATTCAGTACACATATATCTATCCCTCCATCTAAAGGACTGGCCTTTTGTGCCTGCCATCTGCTGAATTGTTGTAATAACTTTTTTATAAAGCACAGTCATAATTAATTATACTTCTTGGGAAAAGAGGATCTTTAAATACATTAGCAACATTTTAAATTGCACTTGTGGAATGCAACATTTTCCTACTGCTCTCTGTTAAAGGAAAAAAAAACACCCCATATGGTTGTGTGACTGAAAACCACTTGAGCAATGCTTGACTTACTTGTGGTAAGGTCTGTGAACATTTTGTTTTAATCTATGGCCCGGACTGTAAATATTAGAATTTTTGTAAAATAAATAAATAAACACTAACACTCATTTTCCCAAAGTACTTGAAAGTACTTGATCTTCTAGCATGCATAGAGATGACATTCAAGCATAAACACAAATGTTTCATTAAGTTCAAAACTGCTGTATACAGGAACTAAAGTGTTATTTTTGTGTCCCTTTCTCCATTTTAATTGGTGATACATTAACCCCGCCCCCCCCCCCCCCCCCCCACACACACACAAAGGCCAAAAAAAGTATCTTCTGTTTACTAGATACTGCCTGGGCAATCTGTTAGTCCACAGCTATAGGTAACTGAAAGAGTCTATTCTTGTTTAGTCATTTTCCTCTCCCATTAGGAACATGGAAGAGCAGTCCTCTACTCATCTACCTTGGGATGGATTGAATTCATGATTTTTATTTCTGAACAGATTATAGAATTGCAGTAAAATATCTTTTTATATATTTTTATATTGGCCCCCTCACTCCTGGCCTTCCGGAGGGATTTGAAGACCTGGCTCTGCCATCTGGTCTGGGGTGGGGTGGGAAGACATCAGGTGTGGGGATGGCTAGCCCCTTAGAGGTCTGGTGTTTGCTGCTCTGAACCATCGGCCTCCTGGACTCTTTCTTTTTCAGTAATTGTTTTGTACAGGTTTTAGGTTGTATATTTATTTATATGGTTGTATATTTATTTATTGTTTTAATGAGTTGGGGGCCACCCAGAGTCCCCCATTAGGGGGAGATGGGCAGGGATAAATTTAATAAATAAATAAAATAAATAAAAAATATTTAGGAACTTAGTCTTATCTTATGTGGAAAAGTTGTTTTACAATAATTATTTATTGCCTACATTGGCAGAAGCTCTCCAGAGTTTCAGATAACATTGTTTTCCAGCTCTACCTTGTGGCAGCCACTCTGAAAGTGTTTTGTGTTTGAATTTGTTCTCTTTCAAACAGAGGCTTATGACATCTTAGAGCACTGTTTTTCAGCCTGCTGGCTGGGGAATTCTGGGAGTTGAAGTCCACAAATCTTAAAATTGCCAAGGTCAAAAAACACTGCCTTACAGAATGGTTGGAACTCACTTCCAAATTAGTTGGAATAAGCTATTCAAACAAGAAATAACTGTTTCAGACTTAGAACACTTGAAGCTAAAAATATTTCACTTTCAGAATGTTTTGGGGCACCCTTAGCAGTCAACTGGCAATGTATTTCTGCCAAAGTAAAATAGGCAAAAGGCATAGAGGCCATTCCTCCACTTGTGCTAGAAAGTTACCCACAACCTCCAAGCCTGTGAGAATGACATTATTGGCAAGCAAACTCCAGAGGTGGCTAAGGGGTCTGGAAGGAAACAGTTACTTAGAACAGTTGGAGGCATTGGATATACAGGTGAAACTCGAAAAATTAGAATATCGTGCAAATGTTCATTTATGTCAGTATGGCAACTCAAAAGGTGAAACCAATATATGAGATAGACGCATTACATGCAAAGCGAGATATGTCAAGCCTTACTTTGGTATAATTGTGATGATTATGGCGTACAGCTTATGAAAACCCCAAATTCACAATCTCAGAAAATTAGAATAGTGTGAAAAGGTTCAATATTCTAGGCTCAAAGTGTCCCACTCTAATCAGCTAATGAATCCATAACACCTGCAAAGGGTTCCTGAGCCTTTCAATGGTCTCTCAGGCTGGTTCAGTAGGAATCACAAGCATGGGAAAGACTGCTGACCTGACAGTTGTGCAGAAAACCATCATTGACACCCTCCATAAGGAGGGAAAGCCCCAAAAGGTAATTGCAAAAGAAGTTGGATGTTCCCAAAGTGCTGTATCAAAGCACATCAATAGAAGGTTATGTGGAAAGGAAAAGTGTGGTAGAAAAAGGTGGACAAGCAGCAGGGATGACCGCAGCCTGGAGAGGATTGTCAGGAAAAGGCCATTCAAAAGTATTGGGGACTTTCACAAGGAGTGGACTGAGGCTGGAGTTAGTGCATCAAGAGCCACCACACACAGACAGATCCTGGACATGGGCTTCAAATGTTGTATTCCTCTTGTCAAGCCGCTCCTGAACAACAAACAACGTCAGAAGCATCTTACCTGGGCTACAGAAAAAAAGAACCGGTCTGTTGCCCAGTGGTCCAAAGTCCTCTTTTCTGATGAGAGCAACTTTTGCATCTCATTTGGGAACCAAGGACCCAGAGTCTGGAGGAAGAATGGAGAGGCACACAATGCACAATGCTTGAAGTCCAGTGTGAAGTTTCCACAGTCTGTGTTGATTTGGGGAGCCATGTCATCTGCTGGTGTTGGTCCACTGTGCTTCATTAAGTCCAGGGTCAACACAGCCATCTACCAGGAGATTTTGGAGCACTTCATGCTTCCTTCCGCAGATGAGCTTTATGGGGATGCTGACTTCATTTTCCAGCAGGACTTGGCACCTGCCCACACTGCCAAAAGTACCAAAACCTGGTTCAATGACCATGGGATTACTGTGCTTGATTGGCCAGCAAACTCACCTGACCTGAACCCCATAGAGAATCTATGGGGCATTGCCAAGAGAAAGATGAGGGACATGAGACCGAACAATGCAGCGGAGCTGAAGGCCGCTATTGAAGCATCCTGGTCTTCCATAACCCCTCAGCAGTGCCGCAGGCTGATAGCATCCATGCCATGCCGCACTGCAGCAGTCATTGCTGCAAAAGGGGCCCAAACCAAGTACTGAGTACATATGCATGCTTATACTTTGCAGAGGTCCGATATTGTTCTATTTCCAATCCTTGTGTTATTGATGTCATGTAATATTCTAATTTTCTGAGATTGTGAATTTGGGGTTTTCATAAGCTGTACGCCATAATCATCACAATTATACCAAAGTAAGGCTTGACATATCTCGCTTTGCATGTAATGCGTCTATCTCATATATTGGTTTCACCTTTTGAGTTGCCATACTGACATAAATGAACATTTGCACGATATTCTAATTTTTCAAGTTTCACCTGTATTTAACTGGAGAAGAGATCTCTGTAAGGAGACATGACAGCTTGTCTCTGCTGGAAGGGCTATCGTGTATAGAAGATGGTGCAGAGTTGTTCAGAGTTGTTCCAGAAAACTGGACATGAAATCATGGGCTTAAAATATAAGGGAGTAGCTTTCAGGCTGATATCAAGAAATTTTTCCTAAATTGTAAAGTTGTTCAATAATGAAACAGTCTGCCTCGCAAGGGGGTGGAATCTCCTTCACAGGAGGTGTTTAAACAAAGGCTGGATAATCTGTCAGGGATGCTGTAGTAGTGGATCCCTGCGCTGGATAGGAAGAAGGACTAAATTATCTCCAAGGACCTTCTCAACCCTTCTACATATATTCTATAATTCTGGGACAAGCTAGTTCTAGCTAACAGTAGAATGAATTAAACTGAGTGAAATGATACTTCTGGGGTGACATCCAACATTATGCTTATTATGTTCATATTGCAACACATCCCATTGTCTCTTTTCCCCTATAGTTCCTGCATACCCTCAAAATCTGCTCTGGAAAATGCATTAATCTTCTGGAACATATATGGAGGCATAGGAGAAATCTGCTCAGCAGATGGACTCAATTGGATGCTAACTTCTCCATGAGAAAATAAGGAAGTAAATTGTGCATAAGCTCTGGGGACTAGATGATGTTGCATGGCTATTCAGATTTAGCTGTCGTAATCTGTCCTGCAGCTGATGTAGCTGAAAAACAGATATAAAAAGAGAAAGCATTGGCCTTCACATGCTTTCTCGCATGCTTTCTTCCTTGAGGGTTTGATCAGATTTGTGGGTAATGTGGATGCAGGTTCCTTTCTTCTGTGTTATATATTGCAGATTCACAAATGCCTAAGTAACGAGCGAAACAACATTATCTCATTGAAACAACACACTGAAACTGACGGATAAGAAGGACTCAAGGAACACGGAATGACCTCAAATTTCTGAAATTTATGGATTTTCCATGTCCGCAGAAATCATTGGCCTGAAGAATGTGTTTTTATTTTTATTTTTTTAAAAAAACAAATTTATACAGGAAGCTCTTAGAATTTCCACATACTGATGTCAGCATGGTCAGCTGAAAGAAAGATTCCAAAACTCTGCGTGGCTTCAGCTAGTGACTAATCACTAAACAGCATGGTAAGCTCTGGACCCAGCCAATAAATAACTGGACAGTGACAGACCCCCATCCTCTAATAGCTCTAATTGTTTCATTGGGATGACTAGAAAACATAGTTATTTGGGAAGGGATTTTCCTGAAAAGGCATTTAACTCAAACACAATGTGTGCTATTTCTTCTATCAATGTAGCAAAATACTTACATGCTGATTAAATAAAGAGGTAAGGCAGAGAAAATATCAGAAAGTTATATGTACATACAGTACAGTATATACATAATATACAGTTATATGAGAATAACACTATGAAATGCTCTTGGACCCAAACATAGTCCCCCAACCATGTACATAGCAATGTATTTAACAATGTATTTGTTAAACTGTCATATTTCTGTTGTTAAAGTGTCATATAAACAGCACATTTTTAGAGTTTGAGATATACAGTACTAGTTTTATCAGTTCAATCATAAAAATGCTATTTTTGTTTATGATATCTTGTTCATTTTTTAAAAATCACATATCAATTTAAAATCTAAACAATAAGTGTGTGTGTGTGTGTGTGTGTGTGTGTGTGTGTGGATACTGAGTTGAATGCTCTATATTGTTAAACAAAAGTCCTACTGGAATAAAATAATCATAGACTCATAGGGCTGGAGGGGATAATAGAGGTTATTTAGACCAATTATTTAGAGTAATCCACCAGAGCATTTCTGGCGTAACCATCCAGGCTCTGTTCGAAGACCTCGAGCAGAAGAGAGCTCACCACATATGCCACAGCCTGTTCCACTGACTGACAGGTTGTACAGTCAGGAAGTTCGTCCTGATGTCTGGCCTGAACCTGCTTCTTCATCGTTTTAACCATTCGTTCTAGTCCTGCCCTTGAGGATAATAAAAAAATAAGTCCATTCCCTCTTCTGTGTGACAGCCTTTGGATATCTGAAGATTACTTCTGTATCACCCTTTAGTTGTCTTTTCTACTGGCTAAACAAACCATACCCAGATACTTTAACTGTTCCTAATAGGGCTTTCTCATCATCACTCCCTGGCCCCCAAACTAGCCAATGTTGATTCAAGTTTCATCTCCATGGGATTACTGTTTGACAGCCAGGTGCCACTATCAATAAAGTCTTATTGTCAGTGACAACAGACTAGGCTTTTTTTGGTTATAGTATAACAGAGGAAATCCCCAGTAGATTTCAATTGATAGGCAGTGTAATACAAAGAGAGACACTCCCTTCAGATGTTAAGGAACAAAGGTAGGATTAACAGGGCAGCAAGAAAAGTGCTTTCTCAGAATGGGCACCCAGATAGACTGTAATATTAATGGGTTTGCATTAAATGCCTTTTCTACAGAGTGGGTGAAAAATCACATAATGCCCATGGATATTCAGAAGAATATTGCCCTTGTCAGCTGTTAAAAACACATCCAAAATGCCATAGTACAACTTTCCTGAAAGAGCAGATCTGATCAATATTTATTTTAGAGCAATAAAAACAGGAGTGAAAATGACTGCAATGGCTGAAACAAAGATGAAATTTTGGATTATATGATGGATGAGCTTTTTTAAAGGAGTTATAGGGTTGCACTCTTCTTAGACTTTTAAAAAATATTTGGACCTCTCTCTCTCTTTGAGAAATGGTATATTTCATTGTGAATCATGCCCTGAATGCTGTCTTTTCACAAACCCATCCAAGTCTTATAACTAATGAGATTTTAAAAACCTTGACTGACAAGTTTTGGTACAGTTGACTTAAGAGGGTTTCCACATGATCAGCTCTGCCATTATCCATTCTGTTATCCAAATGTGGGGTTAAATGCAATCAAATTGGTTTATGAATATTGGTAGTTTCTTAATGCTAATCTGACATCCATATGTATTCCGTCCACTTCAGCGAGCAGTGAATGCCAGAATATTTGTTGACCAAGCCAAACAATCAACAGTTGTCCTTGCTGTCCTCCAAGCTGACCAATTAATCACTAACCTTACTGCCTAAGTGCAGGTCCTTTCCAATTGCATTTGAACATGAACAGGTTCTGAACTGATATTTCCTACTTCCACTGGAAGATTGTAAAGAAATTACTCGTGGCCTCCTTCCTGCCCTCTGCCCATTTCATCTATTTTGCTATTGTAAACAGAGCACAAGCCTTTTGAAAGCTACTGGCAACATGAAATGAATGAAGACCTGAGGGAACACTTTTCTTGGACATGATGTCCCAGAAGGACCAGCTTCCAGGAGAGGAGAAGCTTTTAGAAATGTCTGGATTTTGGCCCATTTCTGAGGAAAAAGCATATATACTGTATATCTTAGGAGAAAAATGGGAGAAAAAAAATTCCTAATGATAAGAGCCCTTTAGCATTTTCTTTTGTTGAATGATTTAAGTAGAAGCTGGACAAGTATCTGTGGGGGATGGGAATCTTTAAATTACATTTCCTCATTGAGCAGGAAGCTGGACTCTGTGGCTGATTGACCTCTTCCAACTTAATGATCCTACGATAACTGACATCATTAGGACAACCAGGACACTTTGTGTAGGTGGCCATTCTTGTAATAGTCTAAAATGGCCATCCGTTTTGGATGCGAAGCCAGCTGGGGGACCTTGGGCCAGTCACTCTCTCTCAGCCCTAGGAAGGAGGCAAGGGCAAACCACTTCTGAAAAACCTTGCCAAGAAAACTGCAGGGGCTAGTCCAGGCAGTTGTCAGGAGACAACGCTGACTCAAAAGCATACAGAGAGAGAGGGAGAGAGAGAGGGAGAGGGAGAGAACCCTTCACTTGATGGGATTGTTCATGCTTGCTGGAAATTTGGGAAGTTGTAGCACAGCTTGGAAGGCCCAAAGTTGAATGAAACAGCTCAAGAGTAGTCAAAATTCAGCAGAAAAACATAATCTAACTACATCTTAAATCTAAGATGTAGAAGGATGCATCAGATGGGTCTTAGTAGGAAGAGAATTGGTTTTCAGATGATTATCAATTTACACTACAAAAACTGCTCAAATGCTTCCACCTGTGTTTGCTTGCTTCTGTGTACTGTTGACTGAAGTGACTCAGACTAATATAGGTGTTAACATCGGTGGGGGGAAAAACAATTAACGTATAAACTGTCAGCTCTACAAAAGGAGGTAAGCTTCGAATTCATTTTGTTCACGGAGCTTGTCATTACAGCTGCTGCTGGGGCTTTATCCTTTTGTTCAGCTAGAGTTCACCCTACCGGGGAGAAGTTATCATTCAACCTTCCTTTTCAACACCCCTTTGTCACTTTTTCCTCTGCACTAGTTCAGTCACATGCCTTTGCTATTAGAAGCATTTCACTCCACCCTCTCTGACCCCAGACAACAGTGTGGTTAGCTTTTCAGGCTAGCAAAGCAACCTGAAGACAACGTTGCAAGCATTCAAGTGCCATATAGAGGTATAATTGGACCAAAAAAAAAAAAAATCTAACCAGGGCTTCAGCTGAACTCCATTTCCTGAGTGGGGTGGGAAGTGTGATTCAACATTTCCATGGATTTCATTCCCATGGATTTCAGCCATTATTTGTGCTGCTATGCTTCCTGTTTTTTATTATACTAGATAATATTCTAGATAATCAGGAATACTTAGAGAACTTTAAGTGCATTCATACCGCATTTTGGATTAGCTACATAGGCAGCATGTTTGGGATAAATGAGCAGATTATTCTTTAGAGATTCTTTACTTGTCTTGAGATAGGAAGCAGCAAATCCTTTTTGACTAGCAGCTGGAAGATCTCATTTGTGAGGCACGAATGCATTGCAGAGCAATACATTACATACGCACAATAATGTGGGTTTTTATACGTATGTATGTTAAGGTGTAGCGGTAACAGTTACTTGTGGAAAGATAGAAGAATAATATAGAAAATGATAGTAGTAGTACAGTGGTACCTCAAGATACGAATTTAATCCGTTCCGTGACTCTGATCGCAAGTCGAATTGGTCGCATCCTGAAGCACGTTTTCCCATAGGGTTCAATGTAAATACGGTTAATCCGTTCCACCCTCTGAATTTGGTCGCATCCTGAAGCAAATTTCCCCATAAGGTTCAATGTAAATACAGCTAATCCGCCCTCCGAATTTGGTCGCATCCTGAAGCACATGTCCCCATAAGGTTCAATGTAAATACGGCTAATCCGCCCTCCGAATTTGGTTGCATCCTGAACCACATGTCCCCATAAGGTTCAATGTGTCAGCCGGCGTTGCATGGCTACGAAATTCCCCAGGCGCGCTTTAGTCAGCCCTAGCGCAGAAAAAGGAAGTGCTAATGAAATCTGAGAAAGGCTCCCGCGCGCACAGCCGGGAGCGGGAGCTTCCCCCCCACTCCCCATGCTGATTCTTCTTAATTCCGCGCTCTTTCCTCTGTGCATAGCCCTTGGCGTGCGCGACAAAAGCACACTGAAAGCAATGGGGGGGAAGGCTTATGTCGCGCGCACGCACAGCCGGGAGCAGGAGCTTCCCCCCCCCCGACTGATTCCTCCGCGCTCTTTCCTTTCTCCATAGCGACAAAAGCACAGTGAAAGCAATCACCAGGCCAAGGGCTATGGCCAAAGGAAAGAGCAAATTTCCCCATAAGGTTCAATGTAAATACAAACAGTTCTGAAACATATGCATTTTATTTTTAAACCACAAAAACATGAAAAAAAGCACAGTATGAAGAGGGAGAATGGGGTGGGGAGGCAGTTACTGTTTGGAGGGAGAGTCCCCCTCCAAAGGGACTTCGGGGAGATCTCCTTCAGGGGTTTCCTCTCTTCTTTGCCTCTTAGCTGCAAAGCCTTATTCTTGCCACGCCCGCTCTGCATTTTCTTTGGAGCCATGCTGACAAGCACACCAAAAACCTTCCAAACGCCACAAAACACACCACAAGCCTCACCGAACGCCTCCTTGCTACCGCAATCTCGCCCACAGGAAGCCGCGACCACGTGGCAGCAGGGCAAATGGCTTTTCCTTTTCCTTTTTCCTTTCTCCATAGCGACAAAAGCACAGTGAGAGCAATATCAGCGCGCATGCACAGCCGGGAGCGGGAGCTTCCCCCCCCCCCACGCGCTCAGATTTCATTAGCACTTCCTCTTCCACTTCCACGTGGCAGCAGGGCAAATGGCCGCGGATCCGGTTCGTAGCTTGAGGCGGAGTTCGCATGTTGAGGTAAATTTTTGCAGCCGGAGCTGGTCGTATCTTGAAATTTTCGTAAGATGGGGCGTTCGTATCTTGAGGTACCACTGTAATAGTAAAATGTGTTTTATAAGTTTCTTGGGTTTTTAAATTCACGTTGAATCCTATACCATTATTTTTTTTTTACAAAGAGTGTTTTTATTGGATTCATATCATGTCTTTCCTCCAGGAGCTCTAGGTGGTATACATAGTTCTCTTATCCCCACCCCCCATATTAAAGGTACGGAAATTAGAAATATAAATTAAATAATTTAGCCTAATCTCCCTGCTGTGCTGGGAGGGATGAGCAGAGAATGCCGAGACTATATGCCAAGAGTATATATTCCCAGCAGGGTCATCCAAGGCATGAAGGTCACCCCAGCTGTCCAGCTGAAGCAAGCAGGCACCCATATTGGGCAGCAATGATACAAGAAGATGCTATAGGCAGATGATCTCTTTAGTGACAACGGCAAAGGCATCAGTTCATACTGCACAGGAAAAGCCAACAAACTGGAAGAGGTCAATCTACATTCCAATAAAAAAAAGGGAGATTTAACCGATTGCGGAAACTATCATACAATATCCTTAATTTCACAAGCTAGCAAAGTAATACTTAGGATCATCCAACATAGACTAGAGCCCTACATGGAAGAAGATATGCCAGATGTTCATGATGGCTTTAGGAAAGGCTGAGGAAGACAAAATATTATTGCTGATGCCTTGGAAAAACTATTCAGATGCTGTGATGTGTCTATACCTATAAGATCAGAATAGTGCAAGCAATGGCTCTCCCTGTGGCACTCTGTGGAAGTGAAAGCTGGACTTTGAAGAAGCAGGATAGGAAGAGTAGTGGTGCTTTTGAACTTTGGTGTGGGAGAAGAGTCCTGAGAATATCATGGCCAGCCAAGAAAACAAACAAATGGATCATCAAACATATCAACCCAAAGAGAAGGATGACCAGCAGCAAGGTGGATGGATTCAGTTACAGTGGTGATGGATACACCATTGGAAGACCTGAAGGACCAGGTTAGAGACTGTAATGGACAGAAGGAATGAACTTGAGGGACTAGAGGAAGAGCTGCTACCAAGACAACAGTCAGATATGCTGGGGCAGAAGTGTAACTTGAGAAAACTTCTCAAATGGGACCCTCCCTAGTTCTCACAAAGGTAAAGGGAGGGAGGGGGGAATGCATTCAAACTTGCAAAATTCTGTTACTATAACTTTATGATAAAGTAGTATAATTTAATGTCACCACAAGCATTCTTACATTTATTCATAAAGACATCAAATAACCAAGAGGATATCAGAAATCCTCATCTTACTCTCTGCTCCACATTGAGGCATTTACTAAGTATTCCATTTATTCTCATACATGTTTATTTCCATCTGTTGTGTCTGTAGCTTGTGCAAGCTGCAGACTCAGGCCCAGAGTTTGAAGCAGATGTAGGCTTTCTCAATAAATAAATCTATGACGAAGAGATATATGTTCCAAGCTGTGTACAGAATCAGATTATCCAAGTTTCTCCCAGTTTTTTTCCTACTAAACCAGGAAGAAGTTGCTGGACTGATGTTGGAGAATGTGGGATAAACCATCTTCCCTGCTAAATGGCTGGAATCTCCAGTAATTTGTGGGGAAACTCCAGGTAAATTGAAAAGCAATGGAGACATCTTTTTAAAGAGTCTCTTGAGACTGGTAAAGAGCTGGCCAGATCTAGCGAAGAACTTGTGTCAGATGTGTCCCTTATGTTCTCCAAGTCTTTTAAGCAAGATTTGAAAAAAGAAAAGAAAAGAAAAACGCTCCAGGATTTCAGGATCTATGTAGTTTCCTATAAAGTGAAAGATTCTAGAAACTAGTTCTTTGAATATAAAAAAGTATTTCAGTAGCAAATCTGATTTATTGTTCTGTTTTGTGTAGGTTATTTATTTAACAGTTTTTGTAGTCCATGCTAATCTGAAGACTATAAGTAGCTTATAGCAAATAAAAACACCAAATAAATAAATATGATGCTTATTATAAATAAAAAACCCTCACTTCCCAAAGTTGAAGGCTAGAAAACAACCAAGTAAGATTAAAAGCCCAGCAGAATAAGACTGACTTTGACTACTTTATGAAATGCTAGCAGGAGGAGAAGGCTAAAGGAATTTCTTGAGCTAGAAACTCAATAATGCCATATTTCAGCTTTTTATGCATATATCAGATTATGGATAAAATATCTGGTGGCCTACAATGTCACATTGGAACTTGCTGCCTCATCTCTTTTCTGGAGCCATTGGGCGTGACTGGGGCATTGCAGATTATTTTAGATTTTTTTTCCTCCTCATCTACTCATTTGGAAGCAGCTACAGTATTTTGTGAAGGCAGCTCTGCATTTTTCTCCTTCAACAGGAAATGGTTGTGTGGTAATAAAGTTTAAAAAGATGGATTATACAGCGACCATTCATTCAACGACCATTCAAAGTTACAGAGGTGCTGAACAAGGGGACTACAACCATTCCACTTAGTTGTGGCCATCACAGTGTCCCTGTGATCACATGATCGTGATTTGGACACCTGGCAACTGGCTTACAATTACAAGGGTCGCAGTGTCCTGCAGTCACGTGATTTCCATTTGTGACCTTCACTGCCGGCTTCTGACAAGCAAAATCAATGGAGAAGCTAGCAGGAGGCCGCAAATGGCAATCACATGACCACAGGATACTGTAACCACACAGGATTCGCCTAATGACGGCAACTGGAACTGCCGCAAATGCCATTGTAAGTTGGCATGGCCATGTGACGATGCACTTTATGACTGCATTATTTAGCGATGGAGTTGCTGGTCCCAATTATGATTGTTAAGCAGACTACCTGTATTAAAACTTTTAAAAGTTTGATTTTCTTTAACTTTTGTGAGATTGATCTATCTCCCAAGGAATCTTTTAATCACATGTTGAGAGGGGCATGTGTGAATGTAAGTGGGTTTGAATGTGTTGATCTGCTCTCTGGGTGAGAGTCGGAGGAGGAATTTAATGAAGGGTGAATGGGTAGGGTGCCCACTGCCTGCTGGTGGGGGCAGCAAGGGCGGTATCCCTGTGTATGTTTGTGCGTGAGACTGTCAGGCCTAGCCCAAGGAACTCCAAGAGACCATGTAAATTTAGTCCAGCTATGTTTATTAGCTACAACTTCTAGCAAGAATCTTCCCAGACTGAAACCCCAGTTCTCAAGTCAGCCAGCCACAACATTGTGAATTCCTCAGGGAGGTGCCAGTCTCATCCTCTTGTATCTCCCATGCTCCTCAGGAGATGTAAGAAAATGTTTTTCTCCCTGAGCCTGGCCTTCATAATTCCATTCCATCACAGAGACTGTGGTAAGGAAGTGGGGGAGGTGGTTGCTGGGTTCTGATGGCTCTGAGAGCTAGTAAGCTAAAGAGCCTCGAGATACCCAGCTTCCCTCCCAGGACAACAGATGCTCCTTGGTCTTAGGAATTGAGGGGCTTTGATATAGGGATGGAGCTGCTGTTGGGGGGATGGGGGAGCCAAAATATGGTGGTAATGGGCATGGGGAGATATGGTGGGAGACAGGGAGCAGGCCATTTCCGGGAACCACAGGACTGTTGTTTGTTACTGGTCTTGCAATCTAGCTCCTCGGTCTCAGCCCCAGTACCCTGTCATTAGACCTTCAGAGGCTCTGCTATCTGGCTGCTGCTTCTAAATGGCAGGTCAGTCTGTAATAAGACCTCCCTCATCAGTGATTTAATCACTGATGAGAGGGCTGACCTGGCATGCATCATTGAGACCTGGCTGGATTAGGAGGCGGGAGTAGCCCTCACAGAGTTATGCCTAGCCAGGTTTCAAGTGTGGCATCAACTGGGAGTCCGCGGCAGGGGTGGAGGTGTGGCGATTGTCATCTGGGAACCTCTTACAGCCTTCAGGAGTGCTTCACCACAGGTCACCGGATGTGAGACTCTGTTCATTGAGTTGGGCTCTAGGAATCAGTTGGGACTGCTGCTGTTTTACCAGCCTCCCTGCTGCACAGCAACTTCCCTGCCTGGGATGTGATCAGGCCTAGGGCTCCCAGGGGACCAGGGAGATTTTGCAATGGCTCTCTCATTAATTTTATCCCTTCCTGTTTTGTGTGCTTTTATAGTTTTTAATTTGTAATTGTTTTTATGTATTTATTCTTTTTAACTGTTGTATGCCGCCCAGAATCACTTTGTGTGAGATGGGCAGCCATATAAATATGATAGATAGATAGATAGATAGATAGATAGATAGATAGATAGATAGATAGACAGACAGACAGACAGACAGACAGACAGACAGACAGACAAGGAAGTGGAAGTGCTGAAAATATTTCATTTTTTCCAATTTTTACTTTTTTAATCACCAGAATGGTAGCAAAAGTCGTGAAAGTCCTCTCTCACACACTGGCTTGGGGAAGAACATCAGGTGAGTTGCCCCCTGGAACCTAAGTAGTGGTAGCAGGAACTATCAAGCCACACTGGTCCATCAAGCAGGATGGACCAATGTGTGGGGGCCAAGGGGACTCCTGGGGAAGAGTTTTAAGGCCTCTAGTCTTCCACCTTATGGAATCAGGTGTCCTACTAAACAATCATATACTCCTCTTATCACACTCAGCAACCAACATTTAACTCTATATTCATGCAAAACATTCTATAATGTAAGCCGATTCATTTTATCATGCAATAAGCATTAAATTCTCCCATTAAAAAAATTCTCAGTTACCTGCTGAAGAGCAAAAATCTGCCTAGTGTAAAGGCACACTGCATTTCCCAGATTTGTTCATTGCCACCTCTTTATCCTTTCAGTCAGAATTCTGTCAAAAACCTTCCCAGCACACTTAATAAATTAATCCACCTATGCGTTTGATATTGATTCTTGCTACTGTCTCCTTTGCATAAGAAAGGAATCCCTTTGAATAATGGCATTCTTCCAACCGTCAGGGAGGCTGTCTTTATTCACTAGCTAACCAAGGAGGACAGCCACTCCATAACCAAACCACATCCATATTCAACACTTTTCCGATTGCACCATCTACTCCTGCAGCAATTTTCAACGTTTTCTCTTCATTTATGATTTTCTTTTCATTTTGGGGGGCAGTAAACTTTATAGCATTCATTTCAGTTCTGTTCTTCATCATATCATTCATATGAAGAGTTGGAATAAGAATTCAATCATGTAAGCAAACGTTTGCTTATACCACTATAGTACTGCATGCTTTTAGGTGTATTTCTCTGATGTCACCATTAAGAATGGCATGTTTACTGCTGTGCCATGTGGTTCCTTTAGTGACTAATTGATTAAAGAACGTATATCTTGAAAGGAGGATTCAAGGATGGGTATTGCTAGGCTTCTTTATCTCTCTCCCTCTTTCCACAGTGAGGCACAGGGTCAGCGTGTGATAATAACAATTAGAGCTTGACACCTCTCATATGTCACAGCTGCTATGTTGTGTTTCAAAGAATGTGTCTGTAATGTTTTCACACTATGAAGGATATGTCTCTCTTATCTGCTGATCTCATTCCCTACTGGTTGTAAAGTTGTAAAACTACCATATTTTTCTGACAATAAGACGCCCCCATGTACAAGACGACCCCCATTTTTCCAACCCCAAATTAAGAAATCAATATTTTAAAGATAGTGCAGAACACATTTTTATTTAGTAATTAGTTAACATTTACCTGCTACACTCGGTGGGAGGAGGTCCAAACCGTCTCTCTGCAGCTCTGTTTCCAGGCTCTTTTGCATAACTGATTACATTCAAGCACGAGTGAAACTGCCGATAGCTTGTCTCTGCAGACAGACTTCCTCTAATTGGTTTGTTCAGCATCAGCTGACATCAGTTACATAAGGCTCGTGATTGGAGGAAGTCTGTATGGGAGACAAGCTATTTCACTCGTGATTGGAGGCTAGCAACAGGAGGAAGCCTCTCTGCAGAAACAAAGTATGGGCAGTTTTGCAACCGCGCGATTCTCGGCTGACTTCCTTGAATAAGACACCCTTCAATTTTTAGTGTAAGGATTTTAGAAAAAAGTATCATCTTATAGTTGGAAAAATACGGTATTCTTTTGCTACAGGGGCTTCCTAGTAATGTATACACACGCTTGGACTGCCTTTGATTGAAAATTCTGTATAAAATCTATGTAAACTTGTGGTTCTTGCTCTTGGCTCATCTGGGTACAAGACTCAGTTTAACCTGCTAGTTTTGGAAGATAAAACAATGATTGTTTTATCTTCCAAAATGCATTGTTGGCATTTATTGGGTGAGCTTTCCACCATATTATCATTCTCTTTCAAATCTTTAAAATGCTCTTGCGCATTCCCTCATTTCAGCCTCATCCCAAGTAATTTCAGCATTTTTACTTTTAATCTCATTCACTCTGCTGCTGGCTCTTTGTTTAGCCCTACTCATGCATTTCCAAAATAATTTTTTATTCCATTGAAATCACTCCATTTTCTCTGCTCTTTTAATCTTGGCCACGTCTCTTTGACTACATTCTTTGCAACTAACTTTTTCTCTCAATACACATTCTACAATACCTTTCTTTTCTCTCTCTCTCTCTCTCTCTTTGCAGAAACCATTCCCATATATACATGTTCTTTCCTCTTGCATGGTCTCTTTCATTTCATTATTGCACCAAGAACCCCTATTAATACTTTCCAATAACATAATCCCACAAACTTCTTCGCCTCTATTGGAACTTCTGTGATACTCTGTAACATAATTATTTTCACTCCATTCCAAACAGCTTCAACATTCTGTTTCTTTATGTTCCCTTCATTCATTCTGCTAGGAGAGCACTCTATATAGGTTTTTAGGTTTTATGTAGGTTTTATACTTCTTCTTCCTTCAGTTATTTTATATTCACTATAATATTTTTTCACATATTTCCTTTTTTTCCGTGTCCATTTTTCCCAAGATCCCCTGTTGACAGTACCAAATGATCATCTGTCAACTCAGAATTTCTTATCACTTGTATATCCTTCAATAATTCTGTCGCTCTTTATGACATAAACAAATAAACTGTGCTTTTTGATTCATTCATTTTCCATGTATACATATGAATATACTTAAGCCATGTATTCAAATTTTTTTCTAAGCAGATACACACCAAACAATTGCCATCCTCATTTATTCTTTAGTCTCCAAATGTTCCAATCACTTTTATTGTCTTTTCTAATTCCCACTCTTCTATTCATGACACCTTAATATTTTCCTCTGGATAATTTCATTCAGAATGTTATATACTTTTTCCCCATATTCATCCTTGCTTTTTCCATCATCACCATTCATTAGAACATAACATGCAGCTGTCACCAACCTATACATTCATACTCTCATATATATCCACAATTACTTCAATGGCACCAATTCATACATTCCAACATACATTTTGGCCCTTTCATAATTAAACCTACACCTTCATCTCCATGCATCTATTCATCAACTCCACTAAATTAAACCACCTTCATTCAGATTTATTATGTTCCTCTCCTTTCTCTTGGTTTCACTGATGCACAACATACATACTTTTCATTCTTTAATTTCTCTTGTTAATTCATAGTCTTGCCATTAACTCCTCTTATATTCCAAATTACAATCTTCAGTATTCGATATTCATCTCCAGATGGTTCATAGATATTGATTCCTGCTGCCTATCATGGCTTTGGTCAATCAATACTAAACAACCACTTGCTCAGGCCATTTCTGCAATATCTTCAAAGCTTCTAGTAATATTTTGCACTCACAGTTGGGCTGAGATCCCTGTTCAAATTCAACCTCTCTGCCCAGTCAGTGCTAAAATAGCCCATATATAAATAAAATTCTACTATTCCAGACTACAAGATCTGAACATCATTTTTCAGCTATTTAGGGATGCACTATTATTCTACGTCACTTTAGCAAGTCCTGGCAAAAGCCACCAAAATTCTTTTAGTAAGAATTAAAGAGAACAGATTAAACAATGCAGAGTTTCAGTCAAGAAATAAATGCATTTGGTTTTTAAATACAGTTAATGGACTGTAAAACTATTTAAATAATAGTTGACAGATCTGTTTTTCTCATTAATGTACAGTATTGAACTTCCAATTACAGGTGATGTAAGGAGCAATAGTAATGTAATGATAATGTAAACCATCTAATTGTAAGATTGTTGAAATAATTTGTTGCATGTTTAATGGATAGCAGTCTTAAATTTTTAAGCTTCTTTTTCTTTTCAGCCTGCCTAGTTTTATCTAGAACTTTACTTATATGGAACACTTTGGTTGATTTCTGGTTTGGTGGACTTGTTCTTGGAAATAGCCAAGCCACTTTCTGGAATGACATGGTCCAGAGGAAGTTCAGCCTGGTCCAGAAGGCAATGGCATGTTACAAAGGCCATTCCCACATTGACAAATTTCGCTCATTCCTAGCTCATATTGTCCACATTGATCCCAGAGAAGCTAATAATATAGTCCGAACTGTCCAGAGGCCCTGGGCTGCAGAAGACTCCAATGAAGGACTCAGCCTCCCTTCATTGAGGAGTAGCACATTTGTTCCCCAGTCCTTTCCCTGAAGTCACCAGGAGAAATAGGACACACAAAAGGAGACCCTCCGTGGTGCAAAACCCCTTTAAATTTCTTGGAAACACTAACAACCTGCACTATCCTGATTATACTATTCTGATAGCTGAAAATGTAAATGATCTGCAAGCTCAAGAAGTATGTCAGAAGGAGCACAGTGAAAAAATGGGACTAAGATTAAATATACAGAAGACCAAATTTATGACAACATATAAAGCAATGAGCCTTAGAATTCACAGTGAAGATACTGAAGCTTTTGCCGTTTAGAATCAACTATCAACAATAAAGGAACCAGCAGTCAAGAAATATGCTGTAGGCTAGCACTTGGTAGAGTAAGAATGAAGGCCTTGGAAAAGATGTGTCTACATAAAGATCAGAATCATGCAGGGAATGGCTTTGGAAGCAAATGTTGGACTTTGAGGAAGCAAGATAGAGTATTGACACTGTGGAGACCCAAGAAAACTAATAAATGGATCATTGAAATCAACAAATGACCTACTTTGGACACATTATGTGAAGACCTAACTCTCTGGAGAAGTCTATAAAATCTACAAAGAAAAGAGAGGAGGGAGAGGATGACCAGTGGTAAGGTAGATGGATAGCAATAATGAGTGCACCATTGGAAGACTTGAAATCCTGGTTGGGAACAGATCCTCCTGGATCAAATCTATGTGGTTATTAAGAATTGACCCCAACTTGATGGCACATAATCAATCAATCAATCAAATTTTATTCCAAGGCTTGGTCTGAAAGACACTGGACTTCATATGGACCTAAATTACATGCAGCTCTTGGAGTTTGTTCTTGTAAAAGAAAATGCTCTAGTTTTATGCTACTTTTATAATAGCTTAGTATATCACACTGAGAGGCAGTTTTGTGTAGTGGTTAAAAGCATCAGGCTAGAAATCAGAAGATCATGAATTCTAGTCCTGACAGAGGCATGAAGCCAGCAGGGTGACTTCAGCCAGTCACTTTCTCTCAGCCCTAGGAAGAAGATGGGTAGCCACTTTTGAAAATATTGCCAAGAAAACTGCATGGAATTATCCAGGAGGTCACCAGGAGTAAAGACTGACTCAAAAGCTCACAAACACACACCCAAAAATATCTCTAACAGATGCAGAGGTTGCATTCATCAAATCTGGTGAGTAGCAAATCACCACAGCAAATTAAAAATAGGCCTACAATATAAGACAAGAACTCTGTTCTCATTTACCATAAACTCAGATAGGCAGATACGTTATACAATGGGGGCATATGGCAAAAAAGTTTTAATTTAGAGACAGTTATCATCTGCTAGTATAACATACTGTACAACCAGTTCCAGTGCATAAGCATTATGCATATCCAGTGGAAGGGCAGAAGCTACATTCTTGTATAAATATAATGTAGTATGCTCAGAGACAAAACTGTGTTCAGCATGAATGAAACTAAAGCAAAAGGGGCAATTACTAAAGTAATTGGAGCTGAGTTTATATAATGCATGATACATCTGCAGAACCTGAGACAATGCAGAGAAATCCAAGCATCAGAGTCAAAACCAAGTCTCAAGAGAGCAAATGAAGCAGTACAACACCTTAGTCTAGTTCTGCTATTTGTATTCCAGTAGACTGGTTCAGAGACCCATTCATTCAGGTAGTACACTCAAAATGCTCCCTAAAACAGCTCTGTTGGGCAATGGTCACACCAAAATTACCAAAATAACTCAAATAGTCTTTCATCTTGAACAAACCCACAGCTGTACATGAGATCATTAGTTAACTTTCTCTTGAAAGATTAGAAGTTTAACCCTTAACTTGGTGACATCACCACACCTGGATCCATCTATGGTTTCATATATAATTAAAAGGCTATCTATGTGGATAGGCCTGATATATTCATTTGCCTATTACATCAACAGCAGGTGCTAAAATTGGGAGAAGGAGTATCAAAATCTTTGAATATGGGTTGGTTTTGCAATTAAAGTGGATGAAATCATGGTTCTATGCAGAACAAATCATTTGAACTCAATGGGTCTAATGGAATAAAACACAAATTCACTAATATTCAGTGGAGAAATTTTATCTAGCACAAACTCTTTTCCATTTGTTCATCAATTGTAAAATAAAGTGCTGAAATATCAGAGCAATCCAAGACAGCAAAAAGACCGAAATGATATCATGATTGAAGTATCATAGTCTCCAGTGCATGTTAGTCAAATAGTTATAAAACCATGGAATATTCCTTATGAAGTTTTGAATGATTCTGTATCAGGATATGTTCAACCCATGAAGTTGCTGGGACTGAAAATTCACAAGGATTCAAGTATCAGGAAATGGAGAAGTCTGCATTTTTGGAAGAAGTCCTTGGAAGTTGGAAAATCAAGTGACAAGAAGACTAGGAATAATGCATATGGAGGAAAATTGATAGCTGCACATGATTTGACAAGAGTGAACATGAGGAAACAATATAATATTTGGAAAATGGCAAAGAACCACTCTTTTGAAGCAGTATCAAAACTTCTTAAAGTCTGAACAATAGATTCTAGATGTTCTGTCCAAAAGAGTGTAAGACATTGCGGGGAGGCTGGGAAAGGAATGGAAGAGAGAGCAGACGTGAACAATCACATGACAAAAGGTAAGTTAGTTGACAACTTATCAACAGCAGCTTAGCCCAGATGGCAAGAAAGCCAGGATAAACTGTTTTAAATAATTCAGAGACTCCGTCTTAATTAACTCCCTATAAATGAACTGGGAAATTCCCTCTGATAGATTCCAAATTTTTCTATTACCCCAGACTAACATTAAAGATACCTTACTGAAGTCTGGTTTGTTTTTACTTCCTTGATTTTGCCCAGCTGCATGGGGCTTGACAATGAAGATGGCTAACCTCACAAGAGTTAAGACATTACATTGAGAAGAGAATAAAAAAGATCTAGGAAAAATAGAGCACTGTTTTTCAAACTTGGCAACTTTAAGGTGTGTGGACTTCAGCTCCCAGAATTCCCTAGCCAGCAAGGGAGTTTAAGTTGAATTAAGTTAATATATTTTAAAGAGTTGTATAAAACAGGAGATTCTGCCAGTTGTGGCTTCTGCTGTCACTGCAGCATAGTAATTTGACCCTTCTTCAGAGGGCTGGATTTCCTGGATTGAGACTTTTGGCAATGTTTAATATGGTTCAATCACTTCTTCCTAAGGCATCCATACTTAATTTCTTGACTGTTTTCTCAAACGTTTACTCAAGCATTTTCTTGAAATACTTGAGAGAATTAGAATACCTCAGTTACCAATGTTTGCCTATTTTATTAAATATTAACACTAACTGAGATGGTTGTTTTGCCTTATTGCTGAAAGATTTCGTACAAATCAAGGAATTTAATAATGGTGAAATGGATCCAGTGTGTCAGTTTAAATGGTTTGGGGCAATACGTTTTGCTTTTCCCACTCTAATAACAACTACCAAAATTATAATGCTGTAAAATGTGACTAAAAAGAATATACTCAAAATGAGCAAAAATTCCCACCCTCACAAATGAAAATATGAAAAAGCCAAACTCTTTTCTTACACTAAAACATAGCTTGTAATGTGATCTTACACTGAAACATAGCTTGCTTGGTTAAATAAAATAAAAAATTAAAATAAAATCTTGCAACTCCTTTAAATTCTGCCATTTTCAGAAAGTCATATAACCCTTTTTCAAAGAGTCAGGAGCCACATGCAATTATTGTGAGTGTTTGAATAACTCAGAAAAATGTTATGCAGAGAAACATGATTTGAGAAGCATTAGAAATTCTAACTTCAGGAAAGTCTGATCATAATTGAAAAGCAGTCTGTGATTGTGCCCAGCTCATTTATGAATGTGTTGTGATCTTTAAAATGAAACATTTTCCTTAGCCCTAATGGAACCTGATCAGTGGCAGTTGATTGTAATTCAGTGTGCCAAATACACCGTTAAAGTGCTCTATATTTTACTGGGTATTGTAGGATAGAGGAAATCTAGGAAGATTTTAATCTAGGTATTCACACAATGCATTTGAAATTATACTTTAAGCTCTTTTAATCCAGATTTGTACTGATAAGGCATTGGCACCGGATTTCTAACTCAATCATATGGAGAAACCCAGGGAAAAAATGCACCAGTGAAATAATGTAATTAACTTGCATATATAAACAGGTGACTCTCAAGAAACAATGGAAGCAGAACAAACTTAACCTTCAATTCTAGCCTCTCTATTAATTTATATAGGCCTTGCCTTGCCTTGTCTTTTTATACCATTGCATTTCCTGATGACTCCTAGTGGTTAAGTCAAATAGTGCTCATTCCAATTAGAGAGACTATCCAGGTTCTTCCCAGATTGCTCAGTGAAGACAGAAAGAAAAATATAATTTTACAAGCCTTTTTCTCCAGCAAAATACATCTAAGAAGAGATAAAAGCAGGATTCTTCAGGATCCTCACTTCTAGGATGCTGATACTGTAGACCACTTTCTAAACTAGCAAAACATCCAGATTGGCAGAGAGGGTTAAGCTACTACTTTTCCTGGCAAGAACTTTGGGGCAGCTAAGGATGTATGATAGAGCCTACTTCTTCCTTTTTGTCTTCAAGCCAAAACAGGACTACTTTTATGGGTTTTGCAAGTAAAGAAACTATGAGACAAATAGGGGAAGTGTTCAGTACTGATTTCAATACATATCATACACTCAATTGACTTAATCAAAATGCATAACCACAAGAGACTGCCTATAATTAATCTTATATCTTCAAGTACATAGAAGTCCTGATCCTAGGTTTGGGATGTAGAGTTTTGCCTTCACTTACTTGGGAAAATTGGTCTCCTATTAAACAAGCCAAGTGAGATGGGGATATGCCAGTAAAGAGCAGAGCCAAGTGCCTAGCACCCATGATCAGCATGTCTAGAAGGAGGGTAGCTTAGAAAAGGTTGCTATCCAATCTCATCTCTCCCTCTTCCTCTGGTAGCAGAAGGCTAAAGAAAGACTGAAGCTTTGGTAGTAGCACACCTGCTGTGTACTCAGTAGACGCCTGGTGCAGACAAGGAAACTGAGTTAATACCAGAGTACAGTATTTGAACTCTTAGTTCATCCACTTTCCTCACTTGTCCCAACTAAACAAGCCCAGTAGGCAGGCTTTATGCCAATTCAAGTTGTTTGGGGAGCCTGAATCTTCTGCTGGACTGGTTGGTGCATTGTAAAGATTAAGGGCCTTACTGTTTAGACACTTGCAGACTTTTTCTCAAGACTACAGGGCCATCCCTATTTTACAGCAATTTTTTTCATGACTTACATAAAGGAAGGGTCATCCCAGAGCAGATCAGAGGCTGCTCGTATGTAGAGCATTGGGGACTTTTGCCTCTCAGTGAGTTTCTGCATATGAAATGCAATTGTTTCCCTTCTGTGTATTTAAACAACTTTAGGGGCTTTTAGAGTTAGTGAATTAGTTGCAGGGTGCATGTTATGATGTGTCTTTCAGAACATTGGTGACAGCTGACAGTTACGATGGTAGTCATCTTGCCACCCTGCAGCTCAGCTGACCAAAAAAGGATCAAGCAGGCCAATTTATGGTGATTATCTTACATGGAACAGATCGGGACCCTGGTAAAATAATACTGGACCTGAAGTGTTACAACTAGTAGCATAGCATTTATTTACCCATCAGGATGACACACACACCCCTTTCACAAGCTCTCAGTCTGGAGCCCTGTTTTGGCCCATGTTCTGTCAGGCCTGGGGCCACTTCAGCAACAGCTGCCAGGCCAATGGAAGTTGGAAGCATGCAGGAATTACGCATGACAGACATAACTGGGAGCATACTATGCTGAATGTTTAGCTCGTGAATTTCTAGACATCCAGTGGTTCTTGCATTGGGCCACAACATTCTATTTTTAGCCTTTATGTTTACAGCACGATCCAAAATTAGCTAGGCATTTATAGCAGAGATTTCATTGACTGGAGAGAACTAAGAGGACTGTGTTGTAACTTCAGGTGAAAATGGCATCAAGGAGAGAGTTGTTGTTCAAAGACTTGTCTGTAGTTATGCTCATTTTGATTGCCTGGTCAGGAAGAGTGCAAAAGGTGGGGCCCACAAGAAGATGACAAGGCAGTCAGCAAGTACAGTTACAGAAGGAGGCCCCACAGTTAAGCCTGGGGGTGGCAGTGGAAGGTTTTTCAGTTGGACAGAATGTACCTTTCAGAATGGGACGTTCATGTTTCTGGATGGAACTGTGGAAGAGCTTCTGTCTGATACTCAGTGCAGGCCCTAAGGTGGCAAGGTTCCTAAACTTAGGCTGACTTTCCCTGAAATAAAATGGACTAGATTTATCAGTAGTTAGTTGTAGCTCGTATTGGACCATTCAAAGGGACTGGCTGGGCAACTGAAAAGGAATGGGTGGTAACAGTAGGTTCCACAGGTTATCTTCCATGTTACAGCCCTCACCTGAATATTGATCTTAAGCTGGAAAGCTGGGGGTGATTCACTGCTGACCCCACGTAGCATGACTGGCCTGCACAAAGGAGGGAAGAGGGCAGCATTAACCTGGGGCATTCCTTTCCTCTGCATTTCTACCAGTAAAATTGTGGCATTAATTTCTCACTTACTTTGTCCTGAACTTGACCTGTGTCTTCATTCTGAATGTGGAAGTAAAGAGACTGCACCGGAAGTTGAAGGGGATTAAAGATGCTTTTGGAACAACATTTGCTGTTATAACAGATGAATTATAATATGTCCCTAATATATCAAGTACATATTCATGTGATGTTTGTTTATTATTGGATTTATATCTTACCTTTCTATCTGTATGTAAATCAAGGCAGCTTACACCTGTAAATACATTATAAAACAGAAACAAAGCAAAACTGATGCAAGTAAAATACCAATAAAAATCAAAGATTGAGATATATCATACCACAACTTTATGCTCTGGACTCAGATTATTAAATGTAAATAAATGCTTAGCACATACTGAACAGAGCACTTTTAAAACCATTTTGCCCTTGAAATCCACAGCAGAATTGTTCCAGCAGCAGAAACAAAAGTGTTCTCACTAATGTTTAGTTGTAAGTCAATTATCCCTACTTGTTTTTCCTCCTGGAATATGCCATTTAAATATATTAAATCTGCATGCTTTTGAATGGAAATGTTGGGATTTCATAGAAAGCTGGTTCCTGAACTGGAAGACAAGGACTGAAGTGGAAATTTGACACAGGAACAGGTCAATGTACTATAATTTAAGAATTATTATAGTACCCTTTAATCTGAAAAATGACCTGGGGGTAGTGTACTGAAAAATTAACATACAGTAAAACAGAACCAATAATACAATTTAAACAATAGGTTTAGTAACTGTATCTTTAAGACAGGTATTTATGTAAGTGTTTACAAGGGCCATGCACAATTAAATGGACATCCTTAGTGGCATAGGTGACTTATTTGATCGAGAGCCTGACAGAGATTTGTGAGGAGATCAATTTGTGACAAATACATACTTTCTCTGCAAATATCTGGTCCTCAATTTAAACAATTTGGCTACATATTTTTATAGGAAATGCAACTCTTTTCTCCTGGGTGTTACAAGTTGTCTTCTTCTCAGATTTCCCTTTTTTTTTTAACCTGATGCCTTGCTCTGATCCTTTTCATCTGGTATCCAGAACTGAATCTTCTCTGGCTTGGAAATAAAGGGTTGGAACAAGGATCAGGAGCCTGTTATTTAAAGGACCTTCTTCCCTGTCATTTCCTCTGCTTCATAAAACTGAATTAACAGTAGCATTTAGCAAATGACTGCAAGTACTTAAGAACAGAATGTGTATGAACAATTGATTATAACTTACACGCAAGTATTAGACATCTCAGCCCAGGCTAAAATTAATGAATGAAGGTCTGGTAAGTTTGATTCCATTAAAAAAGTGTTCACAAACCTGATCTAATTGATTAATCAACTGCACTCCATTTTTATAATCAGTGATGAGAGTTAATACTTTTTTGAAAAGTTCTTGTGATATGAAATAAAAAGAAAATGCAAAAGATAGTTTCCTTGCTGTTTATTGTAATAATTTTTGCTTACTGAGTTCACACTATTCTCCAGATATTTGAAAAACTACTTGTCACTGTTTCTGACTAGCAAAGTTTATCAGTTCATCAGTTTTTTATTTGTTGATAGTGCTGCTATTAATACAAAGGCTACTCAGTAGGTGGGACCCAGCATAAGCCTTCTGGGGAAGATAAGGGTGATACCAATATTGCACTTTTGATCCAGTGGAAATTTTCTTCTGAATGGTGAGGAAGTGGCTCCCATACCGTCATCTTCAGTTCTTTATGCATCCACTTAAAAACAGGGAAGAGATACTGAGGTTTGCACAGGGATATCCTCAGGCAAAGTCAAAAGAGTCAAGTTGGCAATTGTGACCATGCAATTGAACCCCCACCCTTTTCCCACCATGCAATGCCATGCATGTAAAAATGGGGTGGGGCTTTGATCACACAGTTGCAGCTGCCATCTTGACTTTTTCAGGCTCCCCTTCCCTGCTTCAGGGGAAGACGCCATCCCATGGTAGAAGTGTTGTCCCTGTGACTCAGAAAATAAGCATTCATTGTAAGAAATGTCCTTTTTGTCCCTCTCTCAACTGATTCTTGATGTAAATTGCATGAGCAATGTTGTACAAAAATCTGCCAGTGCCTATCTGAACACTTTGTGAACAGTAAAAACTTCAGAGGTCCCCATGTTTATCACATACAATTTTCCCAGTTTCATTTAAATAGTTCATTTTTAGCCAAAAGTTCTTATGAAGAGGACTATATAAAACCTTTTTCTAAATCATTTATGTCATAGGGTCCCTACTGTTGCTGAGAACCAGAGCAGTAGATAGAACCTTAACCTTCATCCTTACTTCACTATAAATACCGAAATTGCAAATCATCATAATCACTTGAGGAAAAAATATTTCCACTGGTCCTGTGTGTGTGTGTGTGTGTGTGTGTATGTGTGTGTGTGTGTCTGTCTGTCTGTCTGTCTATCTATCTATCTATCTATCTATCTATCTATCTATCTATCTATCTATAAAGGGGACCAGTGGAAATATTGTATGACATACATACACACACACATACATACATATATTTGTTTGCCTTGATTACTTCTACGATTCCTAATTTTCTTTATAATTTTCTTATCCAGAATCAATTGGAAAACAATATTCTCACTGGATTAACACTTTGACTATACTGTTAAGAGATGGTTATGGCTTACTGTAAGGATCTGGATTCTAAGACTGGATGGGACAAGCAAATGGGTTAATTAAATAATTTTAATTTAAGTCTTCTATTGATTTTCCCTTTTAATAACACCTTTCTCCCTTCTCTATAATTTTTATTCCCTCGCATACATGTCTCCCAGAATTAAGTCACTGAAGTATCCATTTACATAGAATACTCAACACTTCCAATCCTCATATGTTCAAGAATATTTCTTGAGAACTGCGTGAATTAGAAAGGAATCTGTCAGCAATCACCACACCCCCATTAAAGTATTATTTTCATTGTGTTAGTTTGTGGAAATAGTATAACTAAGAGCTTCTAAGATGTTTAGTTTGCTATTAGAATTTTTTTTCACTAGCGATTACTACACTGGCAACATGCCATTTGCACTGTACCATCTCTACTGGTTGAAGAGATTTGTGTGTGCATGTATGCACGCACACATATGTAGAATTAACCAGTCTTACATACTGCTTCCAAAGCAGTCATCCTAGCACTGTCTCCTAAAGTTCTAATCAGGCCTGAAATGAAACAGAGGCAAGCTAGCTGGTCAGTAGTTTCTCTTGAGAATTTTCCAAGGGCTTCTGATCAGATACACCCATATCTGCCTCTCCCACTACATGGATGTATGTGTGCTTCTTTGTGGTAAAATATTTTATTGAAATTTTAAAGATTATTTGAATGAAAACACTATTTTGTGTAATATTCCAGAGTGAAAATACTTCAATTTCTGCTCCTTGTGAAATTACCCATTTCTTCTCTATATAATAGCATAGTTTTATTTTCTTTTTTAATGATCTTCTTAATTTCCCTCTTTGGTCCAAACTGCACCTAAAGCAAACACAAGAAAAGTTCCCCAAAGCAGAAACTAGACATTTACTTGTCAGGGATGACTTCTATTAAAATATACGAAGTTCAAATTATACTTACTAAAGAAGAACACCCCTAGCCTTCATTTTGTACAAATAAGTGTCTAATGGAATTTTTTTGAAGGTTTTCAATCTTTTTTTTAATGCAATGAACCTCATGAATGTGGTACATTAAGCAGAGGTGTCCACAGAGGGTAAAAAAAAATCAAGATGGTGACCACATCCATGAGATCAAAGCCCCTTTGTCTTAGAGTAACAAACATTGAATACAATTATACTCAGTGGATTTAGCCGTCTTGTTCGTGGTTAAAACTTTTTTTTCTGTTAAAACTTTTTTTTCTGTTAAACAAAAAGCAAGAGGGAAGCAATTCAGTGTCATTTCCTATTTATCATGGTAATTCTTTTTCCAAAACATCAGAATGTTGCCCACTTCTGTGAATCTCCAAGGCTGCCTTCCCACTTTCACAAGAGGCCAATGGACCACAAAGTGGGGAGAAGCATTTCTGGCTCAGGGTAGTTTATACAAATAGACCGGTTTAGCAGAAGAAATGAAGGAATGAGCAATCTTACATAATTGAATTAATCAACCATTTGGCTCTAATTATTGTGCTTTTTTTAAAAAAAACTTGTTTGGTCATTTTGCAGGTCTGTACATTTTTTTAATATCAAAATCATTCTAGGCATATGTTAGAAGATAGTCAGTTACAATATTTAGAAAGTGACCTTTTAAAATCTATTCTGTGCTTCCAGATTTCTGATGGGTCCAAAAAATTGCTACTTCAATAACATTAAAAATGATTGATGTTTTATCTTCCTTTAGCATCCTGAGCTTACAAAACATGAGAAATTTCTCCTGTTTTGTTTCTAATGTCCTGTTTTTTAACGGGATCTGTATTCTGTGATTACGTAGAATCCGATTAAAATTTTGAGCCATTATGTTCCTGCATTTCACTAAACAATTGCCATCTGTTTGCTTTCAGCCAAAATTATATTGATCTTCACAAATACTGTATATCTTGTACTAGTTTAACCTCTTTCCAACTTAAATTACTTTTACCGTATTGTTTTCATTTGATTATGAGTTAGAGTGAATAAATAAAGAAAACTGTTTACAGAACAATTCTACAGTTCAGCTTTGAGAGACAAACACTGTAAGATTTGCTGGCATCAACCTGAAGGAGAAAAGAAAAGTCATTTTTCCCACTTCTTCACTTTGGGGAAGGAAATCCTTTGTCAGCTGGAGTAGAGTTTTCTAGTGCGAGAGCTTTGGGTACTTTGTGCATGCTTCCCTTAATCCTTTTTTTTTTTTAGTTAACAATATTTTTATAGCTCCTACATCACCAGATGTTGAGTGGTGTTCAAAAAATGTGAAAACAATCCATACAATAAAACATAACGAAACTCACCTCTAAACAAGAACAAAATAATTCTCCCTCCCCCAAAGCATAAAAACATATAAAAGAAGAAGCAGTGGCAGTTCACCAATTACCTTCCAGTTCCAAAGCCCATTGGAATAAAATTGTTTTCACAATCTTTGAAATGCCAGTAACGAGAGGACCAAGCTCATTTTTGGGATAAGCATTGTCGTCTCTGGTAGCACTGGGGCTATCAAAGAAACCTGCTTTCACAACCATGACCTTCTCACCTCTCTTAGATCAGCATTTTTCAACCTTGGCAACTTGAAGATGTGTGGACTTCAACTCTCAGGATTCCCCAGCCAGCACTGAATTCTGGGAGTTGAAGTCCACACATCTTCAAGTCTCCAAGGTTGAAAAACGCTGATCTAGGTGATTTAATAGGATAAGTAAACATTTTAAGAAAAGGTATACTGAGACAGTCTGGAGCTACACCATAAAGGGCTTGTTAATAATAACCAATACTTTGAATTGGGCCTAGAAGCTTACAGGCAACCAGCGAAGAACAGGTGATATACTGCAGCACTAAGTCTCACCTACTGGCAGCTGGCTGCTGCATTCCTGTACAGTTGTAGCTTCCAAGTCATCTTCAAAGGCAGCCCTTTGTATAGCTCCTTGTAGTAATTGAGCCACAGAGAGATGAGGACATCAGTCACCATCACCAGGACTTCCTAGGCCAGATAGGTCCTCAGATGTTGTCCCTGGCTTAAGTTACTTGCCTTTCTAGCAGAACCTGTGAGATCAGGAGAACGTCCATTTCAGGGGGTGTGCAACACCATATAGAGTTATTACTGAAACTGATGTTCCTGTATAGTCCAGATGTTTATTAGTGACAGTACTTCCATCTGTTTAGGATTTAGTCTGAGATTTTTTCAGTGGCTGCTAAAGTGTCAGGGCCAAACAAGGAACACAAGAACTGTTTTAACTGAATACATCACTATTTGGCTAGTTTGGGCAAAATTATACTCCTTTGGTAGCTCTTCAAACAATTTTAAAGTATCATTACATAATAACTAATTAAGAGTAATTATCCCCTTTTCAGCCCATGATTCCCCTGGGGGGGAGAAACCCCTACCTTTTCCTGACATATTAAAATAAGATTTACAATAAGGCATTTTAAAATAAAACGTGTCAGTTTATCTTGAAACCTAAAATGATATTGTAATTTCTTCCCCAAGGAGGCCAAAATATGTCAGGCTTTCCTAAGTGCTAGAAATGGCATAAGGGTCCTACTATAATTAGAACCAAGAACTCAAAAGGTATTAAGTAATGACAATCATATTGAATCCACTATAGAACATATTCAATATCATTTTCACCCTAATTTGAAGTTAACAAATATGCCAATCATCTCCCTTAGAACTGGAAAAATTAAGACCACCATTTTCATATGACACCTATACCTTTGAAAGAGAAAGCCTTCCATTAAAAATTAATCATCAACTTATCAAAAATTTAAAACCTTTAAGTAGAACCAGCATAACATAGATCTCAACGTGTAACAAGCTAGAAGCCGTATATATTTTTTTTTACCATGCTTATTCTTTTCCATTAGCCCAGCAGTATTTTACATCCATCTCTCTCTGTCAACTTTCATCAGGGTAACATAATTTGAAATAGTAATTTCAACTAAGAGAGATAATTTTCCAGGGAATAATTATCCTCAGGTATTTATTATAAATCCTACAGGTGAGGAGATCATGGATGGTAGGAATAATATTGGACTTATTCCAATTTATTGTATACCCTGAATATTTACCATATTGTTATACCATTTCTGTGAATGTCAATAAAACTCTTTAATAATCATTAAAAAGACTCCAAAACGTCATCTGCATACAGTCACAACTTATATTCACCCTCTGCTCCATCGCGTCCTGAATATTGCTGGATTGTTTTTATTGCACCAGAGATTTGTTTTTATTAGCAAAGATAATGGGCATTCTTAAGATTTCTTTTCGAAGTATTTCACTGTTTCCCTGGAAGAACCCTTTGGGAACCTTGAGATTGTGTATTCCTTTTTAAGACTGCCCCTTTGCCTTTCGATTATAGAAGAAATTGTCTCATTCATGATCACCCAAGCAATGCATTTTATTTTTAAAAAATCCAATTTTCTTTATCACTTGTACCAGAAATTCAGTTCTCTCTTCTTGCTTAATTAGTCTTTGAGAAAAAAAATTATAAGTGTATTTACTTCCTTTGACTAGCATCAGAAAATTCTCTAGAGCTCAGAATCCTCTATTTCCTTTCCCGGCTAGTATCTCCAAACAGGATACATCTGAAATAAAAGCAGTGGTCTCACAAAAGATGTTTGGACCAAGCAGCTACGCTGAATCTTTGCTGCCCAAACCCCAGTATGGGTAAATTTCTTCAGTCTTAAAAAGGATACACAGTCTCAAGGCTCCCAAAGGCTTCTACCTTTCAGGGAAACATTGAAATACTTCAAAAAGAAATCTTAAAAGTCTCGGGTCCTGTTGATCCCTTTCAGAAGGAGATTTCAGTCTACTGCACTAAAACAAGGGCTGTTTAGAAATGCTGATCTGGAGAACTCATCTCCATACCCCAAGCAAATAAAGATGTTTAAAACATGCTGAAATAGGCCTTAACTTGAATGTTTTGCTGGGGAATAAGTGTTAAGAAAAACGATTTCCTTTTGGAATGTATAGGAATTGGAAAATTCATTTTCTGCCAATATATATCATGTTACTTTGCTATGGATTTTGACATGTATTTGCAGGACTGTACTGTAGCATTTTGCTTTGTAATGCATTTATTTTCTTTATTTATTACCTTTATATCTTTTCTTTCTTCCCCAAGCTGAAGGCAGCCTATACCCACAATACAAGCGCTTCTGGTAGATTGGGCTGAGAGAGAGTGACTGGCCCACAGTTAGCCTCTGAGTTTCCATGGCTAAAGTTGGACTACGGTTTCCCCAGTCCCACCCTTGCATAAGTAGATCAGAAAATTAGATATTAATCCTGAATAAAGCCATGCCCATAGGCTGATTGAAAGATTTTAAATAGGGGTAGGAATATAAGAGGCTGAACTTGTATGACTTTGGGACAGGAACTTTGAATTGTCTCATGAGAATCAAAAGGGGATCAAAATATTGATCTCTATTAAACTCAAGAAGTAACCTTATTAATTTAATTTGATTCATTATTAATTCTATCTGTAGCATCCATGGGGGGGTCAAAAAAGTCAAGACTGCAGTCATGACTGCACAATGGAAACACCACCCTTGTGTATGGACATGTTATGTTGGCACATGTATAAAAGGAATAGGGCAAAGATTGTGTGGTTGTGGCCACCATTTTAACTTTTTTGACCACCTCTGCAGAGGTCCCTGAATTTTATACACTGTATTGCTGTATTATTATATATTTGCAATACATACAAATATAGGTTTGCTTGCATACTACAAATAGATCAGTCTGAGCCACAGAGGAAATGTTTGGTATATGGCCTATTAATTCTCAGATTACAAATATTTCTCTCAATTCAGACTTTGAAACAGTGGAATATCAGCAGCATTAAAGAAAGAATCTGAATTAATATCCCCAGTATTGGTGTGCCACTCCAAAATAAAGTGTAAAACAATTCCCTGTCTCCCCAGCCCAGGCCTATATGGTCTTGTAATTCCACTGTATATTCTGCATTTGGAACATTTCTATGGATGTTTAAGGTTAAGGTTCAATGAGCAAAATTATTTATTTTTATTCAATAAGCAAATTCATTTATTTTTCTTAGCATTATCATATGTTGGGCCCCCAAAAGAGTGCTGCCAACACTGTGCAAATAGGCAAACTGTGCAGGCTATAAAACAAGGGACCAATGATTCAGAGTTCACAAATATGTAAATACTGAGAGTTCAAGCTGGAGGTAGACTATTGAACTGCCATTTTAAATTTGAAAAACATGCTCTGTGTTAATGCATAGAAGATGTTCCCTGGGTAAAATCAAAAGTTATATTTGATGGAGCTGAATAGGGAAAAATTATGATCTGCAAACATTTATTGCACGGAGTGGCTCTGCAATGTGGAGCAGCCGAATTGAGGGCAGCGCAGTCCCTCCTATAGAAAACTCTTATTCTCCTGGTCTTGCTTTATTTTGGTTTCACGTGACAGACACTCCTAATTTGCAGAAGGCGTGACCTCTAGGCCTCCTTTCTTCTCCCTTGGGGAGGGCCAATCAGTCAGATTTCTGTGTGCCCCCTTTGCTACTAGAGTATTTCAACTGGTTTCCCTAATTTCTGCTAATTCCCATTTCCTTCATAATCACAGGCTTTTATGTGACTTGCTGGCCAAGCGATTTTCAGAGGAACGATAATTGCTGGGGGTCTTAAACATTAACCCTGCCAGGTGTCACTGCAGGAATGACTTCGGCATTTGATTAATGAGACCAGAGGAAAAAAAATGTATTTTAACTGGAACTCCTGTTTTTCTTCTTGTTCTCTGTACCTACTTGCACACATGCACACACATACATGTTAAAACCTCAAGTGCTACTCAAACGGTCTAATAGTTTTATTGACCATAAAAAAGATACCCAAAATAGAGGAAGGACAAGTCTAGAAAGCAAGAAAAGAGGTGTAGCTGGAGGCATGTCTTGACTATAGATCAAACATAGATTTATGTCTCAAACAGGTTGCATTTTGTTAATTATATACAACTGGCAAACAACTGCATGCAACCTTAAATGGAAAAAAATTGGAAAAAATATATTGGTCTTAGCAAGTATGCATATTTTTGCTTATTGAATGCATAATACATCCATACACTGAGCATCAACTATATTTACAGCTTCGGTATTATACAGAGAACTAAACACAGGTCGACTCAATACAGTGAAACCAACTTCAAAGTGAATACGTATTGAATCAGGTTACCAGTCCCATTGATCTGAGAATGAAATGCTCATATCTATTAGCATCAGGGAGATAAAAGGTCATTTACATTTTCCCAAACTGCACCTGCAGGTCATAGTCTAGTAAAATGAAGCCCCACTGAGTTCTGGGCAGCTTAAAGTGCAGTTGTTTGCTTGACACTAATTTTGTTATCATGACAGTCTGATCTCCCCAGTCTGTCATCTAAGCCTGCATCCATCCCACCTATGGCTGATAGCATTACATTCAGCGGGCTCATTTAAGTTGGAGAATCAGGCCTGGCGTTGGGTACTCGTTTGCTCATGAAAGTCTTATTCAGTCAAGCTACAATTTTCTCATGCAGCCATTGGCACGGGTTTTCGATGAGAGTTGGCAATAAAAGTCCTGTGTGTTATGCATAATTGTAGTCAAGTTAAAGGCTGAATACAAAGTGTGCATTTTAACTTCGGCGCTTTTAAAAATATAACATTTTATTTCCCTTAATTCTCCATTAAGAGAGTGCTATCTTTAAAAACAAAATCCCAAGCCAGCCCCCACTTGTATAACAAAATGTTTAGGAACTAAATTCATTAAAAAAAAAAAAAAAAGCAGCCATATAATTTTTAATCTGCTTTTGGGGCCACTTGCTCAATTCTAATTCATATTAAAATATAATAACCAAAGATTTGCTATAGGCTACTTTTTAACCTTAACACTCGTTTTAATCAACATTTTACTAGGAATATCATCTTGAATATTTTAAGCTTTTGTTCTTTTGGATATATTGCCCCAATTTAGTTGTTCATTACTTGAACTGAGAAATCACTATACAAATAAAATACTGATTTTGTTTGGGCCCAAGCTTCACATTTAACTAATGTTAAGCATGGGCCCAGACAAAATCAGTATTTTATTTGTTTATGAGTTGAAATTTTCTTCTACGCCTCAATCCTATTGTGCTTTTTCGGTCTTCTTGTCTGTTCTACTTACTGCTGTGGGAGTTATGATACGCTAAGAGCTTGTCCTCACATCCCACTAACTGCAGCATGAAGATGGTGTGCTAATCATTTTTAAAGGTCACTTTCATCTCATCCCTAGCCTACTGTCCTTGGCTGTTCCAGTTTTAAAGTAATGTTTTCCCTTTTCTCCCGACACCTCTTTCTGCATAAATAATCTACAATGCCTTACTATGACGTTGGTGTGGTCTTAATATGGCTTTCTGGGAGTAGGGAAGCCTTTATCTCATTCCACTAAGCATCCTAATCAATTTTACTATTATGTCATGGCAATAAGAAAAACAATCAATCATCATCTGGCTGCTGATTTCTGAGGAATGGGAAAAACTGAAGTTTCTGAGAGCACTCAAAAGCTTCTGCAGCCTTTAGGCCACAGATCACCCATACACATAACAAACAATCCATTTTTAAAACTTTAATCTGGCTATCCAGAAGAATATATATGCCTGTATTAGAAATATAGACTAGGTTAATCATGTTAAAAAGGGAGCACTGATTCATACACTTTCTGAAACTTTGGGAACCTGGTCTTCAACACACTATAAGTAACACCATTCTTTGCCCTCTTGTTTTTCACTTTGTGTTTGAATAAACTTACACACTGAAAGAAAAATTAAGAGGCTTAATGCATAACAAGAAATTTCAATGTTTGATTAGAGAACAGCATCAACTTAATTAAACTCCTGTGGGGATTCTTTTTCTCATTTTAATTTGGAATAGGACATTTGCCCTTGAGTGTGTGTGTGTGTGTTGGAATTTGGCCTTGAGAGTATTGTATGTAGAGCAGTAACAGGAAATTATAATGGGAATTGGAAATAATTTTAAACTACAGCATTTCACAGCAAACAATTATTCAAACTATTTGTTTCAGACACTCTTGATATATGTTTCCTGTAGAGTTGGCTCAGTGTGGAATAAAGAAAGCCAAAGCTGCACATACAGAAGATTTACTTGTAACAAGATTTACTACTAACAAGAATGCAAAGTTGACACCAGAAGGGACAGAGGTAGAGTGGGGCACAGAAAAACCACAGTAAATGATCTCGTCTCTAAACTGTCTAGATACACGTAATAATAAAGCGCTAGATGAGTGCTGAAGGGACATATGTCATTTCAATTAAGTATATAATAATTTTAGTTGACATTTTAAAACATTCCATGGAAAAGCATTTGAAATGTAATATGGGGATGCCAGTAAGAATACACTCTTAATACATTGCAGATTATATGTGATCTTAAGTTTAAGACTATCATTCCGCAAGCAAACGAATTGAAGCAGACGTTTCTCCTGTCTATACTGTTTGCATTGCCATCTTTTCAAATGCAAACTTCGAAATCTTCTTCATCTGATATGCATAGAGGAGGAATGTTTTTAATTTTCCCAATCCCATTGCAAATACATTTAAACGTTTTATTATTAAAGGGGCAGGATTTACATTGCTTTGATCGGTTTTAACAATGTATCTGTTATGAATCATGTTCACTTTTAATGTTCATTTAAACGTGGGTCATCGATTACTTTTTTAAAAATGTGATGCATTTCTTGGAGCTACAATCCAGATTATTTATTATTATTATCAATGCAGATTTCAACATATGGTCCTTCTGTAAATGCAATGTTTTTCACAGGCAAAACACAAACAGGAACTTCATAGCTGGTATTGAATTTCAATGCTATTAAGAATATCAAGGGTTTCATGTATAGCTATGAAAACCTCCTGAATCCTAGTCATGATTAGGATGAATATTATAATGGCTATCTAGATTTATTTTAGAAGTGCTCTCTGTAAACTCTGGATCATTGGAAGGTTCAAATGTGCAGATGGAGGAAACGGAAATGTATATGCTTGACTTCACCATAGTTTAACAATTTGCTTTCAAGAAATGACATCAGAAGTAGTAGAAACAATTGGGGATACTGTCAATATTTCCAGGAGTTCCACATACACAAGTTCTAACTCATTATTCTAGACAAAGTACTTTGCAACTACAGTTGGTGTATTCATGACAGATATTGGGGGGAGGGGGGATAAGGGGGTGAGTGTGGCATGATTGAGACCTGTCCTTCACATGTGTTAACATTTTACTCCACTACTGCATTGCTTCCTTACATTACTTACCCATTTATTTCCATGCATAATTCAAAGTAATTATCTTTATCTCTGTTTCAGAGATAGGCACTGTGGTGCCTACAGGCATCAGTGTACCACCAAACATTATTCTTGGTGGCCACCAGGTGCCCTACCATCTGACTTTTTTAAATGTCCCGTTCATTAAAAAAAATAGTGCAGAGCAAAGTACAGCTTCTAGTATCATATATTTTGCAGGAATACATTTAAACCACAAAAGTTCCAGGATGGTCAGTAGCATCCTGAAAGGTGGCCATGCCCACTATGGCATCAGTTTTGTGAAAAAGTGAGACCCATGGCAGCCATTTTTTAATATATTTACCGTAAATTCTCAACATTCCAAATGTGTCCCAGCCCAAAAGAGTTGCTAATACCTGCCCCAAAAGCTAATTTAGAGATCACTTCCCCTCATTTTAGGAACCACATCTTCTCACACCATCCTGCCTACATGCTAAGATCCTATATGGAAGACCTTCTTTATGCCCCAGCTGTGCTATAGGTGCAATTGAGAGGAAGAAAGAAAAGGTCATCTTAGCTGCACCTCTACTATAGTGTTCCTACAGTGGAAGGCTAAGTTAGTATCTTCTCTGATCCCCTTTTCCATCCAAGACTTTCTTATTTAGGAAGGTGTTTTTACTCATCTGAATTTTTGCAACAGACTGTTTTTGTTATTT
Organism: Liasis olivaceus; assembly: GCA_030867105.1. Taxonomy (NCBI): domain Eukaryota; kingdom Metazoa; phylum Chordata; class Lepidosauria; order Squamata; family Pythonidae; genus Liasis; species Liasis olivaceus. Next base: position 50,094,024 of record CM061348.1, read on the forward strand.
CTAATTATTTGTTTAATGCTTTCTTGAAATGGCTCTAATTATTGTTAGATACTATGCATTGTCCATAAGCATTAAAAGGGCTGAAAATAAGAGGTCATAATGATATAAATGAAAATATAAAACTCCTTCAATAACTGCATGCCTATGTCAATAGGCACACATTAATACCATTGCCATAATTGAAGCTTGAAGACTATCACTTTCTGAAAAGTGGATTGGAAGCACTGCTTTTAACATGCATATGTTTGTATTCATCATGCATTACCTTTACAAGCTTTTTATAGATGAAATTATTCTATTCATATATAACATAATTTGAGGTCTACTTTTAAATTGCAAGATACAGGACAAAATTTGGAAAAATATAACATAAGATCTTCCTGGGTGGGGTGGAACATATAGGAATTAAAACTGAACTTCAACAAACATTAAAACAAGCATAAGCATATTACACTTCATTTTTGGAGAGTGATAGTGCCCACTGTTATGTACGGTACTCTCATTAAAAGGGTGTTACATTTTTTTTTTCTCTAGTAAAATTCCTGGGTCAGTTCTGAATGCAAATGTATCTATGACAAGGAATCATTAGATGTATATACTTTTCCTTCTCCACTTTCAACTAAACAACATCGATAGGGCATCTATGAATCATCAGTTGTATGAGTACAATTGTCATTCCTAAGATACACAGATAATACTAAGATTAATTTAAATATATCTCTCTGAAGGTAGAAATGACCAGGATCAAATTATTATACTTTGGATACATTATGTGAAGAACTAGCTCTCTTAAGAAGGCTCTAATGCTCGGAAAAGTAAAAGGACAGAGAAGAAGAAGATGGCCAGCAGCAAGATGGATAAACTCAGTTATAATAGGGGTGGGTCCACCACTGGAAGACCTGAAGGACTGGGTTGGGGACAGATCTTCATGGAGAAAATTATCTATGTGGTTGCTAAGAGTTGATACTGGCTTGACAGCACATAACAAGTTGATCAATCAATCAATCAATCCAAATACAAGAGATGGAGAGAATTTTAGCTTTCAGTACCCCATTTGAGAAACTCTTGAATGTGACATTTCTCTGGTGGGTTCCATCCTGTTATATGTTATATATCCTGTTCAATGGTAAGTCTAGTGGGATTAGATCTGGATTCTGCTCCATAGTTTCATAAAGTTAAATAACATAGACGACAAGGTGATATATACTCCAGGTCAGTGGCAAATGTACTGAACAAGAGTTCCACAATAACACCTTCTGAAACTGCCCTCTAAATAGAAGAGAACCACCCACAAAAAGGTACTGTATGTTTAATTCATTTCATGCAGAAAGCTTTAAAAAAAATGGTTCACAAGAACAACTAATATCTCCACAGTCTTATTAAAAAATCCACTATAAAAGATCCATGCCTTATAGAAAGATAATGTCAGTGTCAATCCCTATACCTGCATTTAAATGAATGTAAGATAGTTGTACTGGAAAAACTAGTTGCTGGGGCCCTGAAAAGCTACTTTTACTTAGAATGCCTAATACTAGCCTTGGTAAATCGTTAGTCTAGCAAAAAAAACCACCCTCCTCCTTATATAAACCAGTGCTCCTTCTATGACATATGTTTTGAATTGTTGAGCTACCATCATTTCTAATTTTGCATGCACATCAATAAATAACCACAAGTAATAATAAGATTTCCAGCCAAATCATTTACATACTTGGCTTTTATGAGATATGGCAATTTTGACCATATAACATATTAAATATAATTCACAAGCCCTTGTAGTGATTTATTTTCAAACTGGAGACAAAATATTGATATGCACTATCCACCATAGACAAGCTTCTGTTCACTGTGATGACAGAAGGCTGTACTGGAAGCAAAGCAATCAGGCTACCTTGTGATTAGTGGCAATGGCAGGGTTTAGGTGATTATCATAAGAGGTAATAGCAAGTATTATAATTTTACCTTTGCTCACTGCATTATCTCAGTAGGATTGTAAAAGGTCTATGTTGGGCATTGGGACTATATACAACATACGGATATAAACCATAGTCTTAACATGGCTTACAATAGACAGAAACATTAAAGATGGATACTACTTGTTGAACTTCCACCCTTTTCAGGAAGTATTGGTTGAATAAGTGCCATCAAGTCAGTGTGAAATCTTAGTGTGACCACACAGATATATTTTTTCCATGATGATCTGTCCCTAACCTGGTCTTTTGGGTCTTCCAATGGTGCACCCATTGTCACTGCAACTGAGTTCATCCACCTTGCTCCTGTGAGTCCTCATCTCTTTCCTTCCACCTTTCCTTGCATTAAAGCCTTCTCCAGAGAACATGGTCTTTGCATAATGTATGCAAAGTAGAGATTCTGTTATTACAGCCAATCTCAACAAAAGTAGCTTTAGCCTTCCTGTGGAGTTGATTTCCTGGTCTGGTCTGCCTAGTGAGGCTGACATCAATCTTGCAAGTCTGATTGTGCTATACCTCTTTCTCCCTCTTAATGAATTAAGGAGTGAATTAGTGAATTAAGGAGGCATCTACCTGAGCCACTTTTCAATGTTATCTTGTTCTGGTCTTAAAAAAATGTATCAGCCCTTTTTGCCTTGGCATTGGAGCCTGCATATCTCCATCATGATCATCTTCCTTACTTTCTGCAGGTGCATCCATCCTGATGCTCTGTGATTTCTCAATGGCTTTTGATACCATTGACCACAGCATCTTTTTGGACTGTCTTCAAGAGTTGGAGGCACCTTTTTGTGGTGGTTCCCGTTCTTTCTCTGTGGCCAGTTTAAATTGGTGTTGACAGGTAGGGAGAGATTTTGGCCATGGCCCCTTACTTGTGGGTACTGCAGGTTTGATGCTCTTTCTCCTTCTTTCTAACATCTACATGAAACTGCTGAGTGAGATCATCTGTTGATGTGGGGTCAGTTATCATCAATATATTGATGATACCCAGTTGTACATCTCAACCCTGGGCTGGCCAAGTGATGCTGTCTAAGTCCTAGCCCAGAGTCTAGAGGCCATGCAGGTTTGGTTGGGGAAAAAACAGACACAGGCTCAATCCTGACAAGACTGAGTGGTTATGCTTATTTGCCTCCCCACTCCACCTCCAGGGACATTCCATCATCATGGGGTTGCACTTCCCCATTCAAGATTGGTGCACAATCTGGGGTTCCTCTGGGACTCTCAGCTCCTACTTGAAGATCAGATGGCAGATGTGCCCAAGGGAGTCTTTGCACAGGTACATCTAGTGTACCAATTGTAGTCTTCCTGGACTAGGATGCACTTCAAACAGTGATTCATGCCCAGGTCACCTACTGTAATGTGTTCTACATGGAGCTGTCCTTGAACACCATCTGGTCCAGAAAGTGGTGGTGTGTGCGGTGTTGGGAGTGTTGCATTAAGATCACGTGACCCCACTGTTTTGCAAGCTGGTTACCAGTCGGGTTCTCAGTGCAATTAAAGGTGCTGGTTATCACCTTTAAAGCCCTTCAGGATGTAAGTCCTAGCTATATGAGGACCACCTATCTTTGTTGCAGTGCCTGCCCTCTGGAATGATGTCCTCCCAGAAGCTTTGGGATAGGATAGTTGGCGGGGGGGGGGGGGACTTTTGTTACATTTGCTATTTCTGCTGAATGGTATATTGTAATTCTGGGCTGCAAGGATCTTTTTTTACTTGTATCTCTATATGTTGTTCTTTTTATCTGTAAACTACCCAGAGTTGCTAAGGAGTCAGGCAGCCTCTATATATGGATAAATAAATACATAAATAAAAAATAATAAAATAGCTAAATTTAGCTGGGACAGAATTAGAGGCTGCATGAATCATCTATAAGAACAGAAGAAGATCATATCAGTAGCCAGTCTGGTCCAGATTTTGTGTCATACAACAGCCAAATATACTTGCAGCCTTAATCCAAAAAGGGATTTTAAAAGTGGTCATAACTGCTTTCCTTTTTAACAGAAAGATGAGATGAAGCCTGCCCAATTTCAAGGAAATAGGCAGAGATGTTGCAGAACTACACTCCTTTGAATTCTACATTTTTTCAAGTAGAAAAATGTTTGTTGCTATGTTAGTTTAGAGTAGAGTTAGAAAATTATTTGTAAGCGACGCTTATTTTTAAGCCTCATTGCTCTTGGAAATAAACCTGCCAAATTTCTGACCAATAGGTGCTTAGGGAGGCATGTATAATTTGGGGACAGTAAAGAAAAGGTTCTACATTAGAAGAAAAGGCCTACATTATTTGTGGGCAATGACAATGCAATATTGTTGTAGAGGTGTGCTTTGAAAATGACATACAGGTTCAGAGCTACAGTTGCAGAGGATTTAGAGCTGAACTCATTTTAATTTTTGATTCCCTAAACAAAACAGAAAGCAAAACAATGCCTGTATTTCTCATTTGTTAGCCTTAAGTGGCCTTTGTTGAGGGAAAACACTGTAAACAAATATTCTTATTTAGGGATAGTTTCTAAGTGCAGTACTCATCTACAGCAAGCAGTAGGGGTATACAAAGCATTGGCTTGCAGACCACATCTTGACTGGGGTGCTTGTGAATAGCTGTGCATGAGCATGAATGCGGACTTGGGAAATCTTTTGAAGCAGCCACCTGATTCTTCCAGAGGTCTCAGCTACCTCAGGACATCAAGAAAGGATGTTGCTTCCCCCACTTTACTTTAGGAAGTGCCCCTCAAGGGCTCTGCACAGCTCTAGCAAATATTTTGCTTCGAAGATGATTCCTATTAAATAACTGCTTCTGCTGAAGGAAATGCACCTTTGTATTCCACCCAAACTCTAAAAGGCCTACAAATGACTAATTATAATAACAGTACATTAGGAGACACTCTTGCCTTGCCTTTCTTTTGCAAAGTAACCTTGAATATATCCAAGAGTAGGCCTTGAAACTTGACTGAATCTTCTCCCTTTGAAATACTGTTTTTCCTCACCACCTTACTCTTCCTTATCATAATCTGAAATGGTACCCATCATTAGGCTGGGACCCTTTATTTCTGATCTCAATCCCATCTCATCTATGGGCTTGATTTACTAATTGAGAAAAATCAAATTCTGTCAGCTTACGATGACAAGAGAAAAGGTTACAGAGGTAGATTCCAGTTAAGTGCTTCCAACACAGCTCACATGAATAGCTTCTCATAGCATAGCAGGAAGCTCTCTCCTACAAGAACTGTTTAATGCTAGAAAGGGAAGCACTCAAGAAAGGAAAAAAATAGGACAAGCTGGGATATGCCCCCGATGCTTTAAAAAGAACTAAGTGGAATGCAGAAAAGAAAGCCAAAAAGGAAGAGATGAAAGTTAAAGAGTTTAAGGCAACAGTATAGTTCAAGTCAGCCTGTGTTATTTTCTTTTTAGCTATGGCTGACAGACACAGCATGACTAAATAGCTAAATATGAGGCTAATTAAAAACAAACACTTCGCTTAAAAATGTATTATTGACCAAAAAATATTATTTTCTCAGGAGCTTGTTACATGAACATTACTGGCTTGATTGGGGATTATTAGCATGTCAATCACGTTTCGGCTATTTATATAACCTTGTGCCTGGTTTTTCATTGCAATATATACAGATTAAAAAGTAGATATACACAGTACATAGTTCAGGAATTTGTAATCTCTATTGTCAGTATATTTTTGTTACAATTGTAGCAGTGAAGATTTGAGAAGGGACGGGGTCCTTCGTGGGACTGTTTCTTCTCCACGCTCAACTTCATGCCTGTCCTTGACTCCCTTATGTTCCATAAAGAGGACACAGATGTCATAACCTGATTTAATCTTTGATCTTTCTAGTACTTAACAGTTCTCTCTTCAGCTCTGAAATGTACTCACATGAAATCCACAAGAAGCTGCACTTGGATCCTCTTGATTTGTTATTGGTCAAACTGTCTTATTTTTATTCATTCATTCATTCATTCATTCATTCATTCATTCATTCATTCAGATTTGCCATAGCCACCCAACTCCAGTGGACTTTGGGTGGTGTACAAAACCAAAAAAATCCATTAAAATAGATAAAACATAAAACCTCACAGACAGCCTGGACTAAAACAATCTTAAAAGCAACATAAATCAAACAAAACTTCCCTGTTTTGAGTGTTCAGACCAGTTTAGATCAGCTTTTCTCACCTGGTGCCCTCTGAATATGTTGAGATGTGCTGGCTGAGAATTTTGGGGACTTGCAGTCTGAGTCTTGGATGGCATCAGTTTGCAGAAGATTGTGCTACCTCTAGGTTTAAATATACCAACATCAATTTTCAGCAATTTCTTATAAAAACCTGTTTCTCATTCCTCTTGAATGTACTTCTTGGTTTGAATTATGGTACTTTCTTCTTTCAGTCCTTTTGTGGTCCCACTACTGCAAAGACAGGGAGAGATAAAAAGAGAAGAGATTGTGTATATTTATCCTGGTACGGAGAAGATCAAGAGAAGGAAAAAACAGTAATCTCAAGAAAGCTTGTTCTCCTTAACTTCAGGAGACAAAACATGTATCAATATGTATAACATGTGGAAAAGGTCTTATAAGATCACTTCAAGGGAAGAACAGATTACCTTAGAAGACAGTAGACTATTTTCTTGGGAGTGTACAAATGGTTATTTCTGAGAGATCCTGTAATTGCATCACGGCTGATCTGTTTTGAATATGTGTTAGTTGATTTCCCAGGACACTTTCAGTTCTCTGATCCTTGTATTGTTTTTCTCTCTTTAGATTTTTTTTTAATCCTGCCTTTATTATTTTTTTATAAATAACTCAAGGCAACGAACATACCTAATACTCCTTCCTCCTCCTATTTTCCCCACAACAACAACCCTGTGAGGTGAGTTGAGCTGAGAGAGAGTGACTGGCCCAAAGTCCCCCAGCCGGCTTTCATGCCTAAGGTGGGAATAGAACTCACCGTCTCCCTGTTTCTCGCCTGGAGCCTGAACCACTAGACCAAACTGGCTCTCTATTGTTGGACTCCAACTCCCACTGTCTGTAGCCAGCATAGGCAATTGCAATAAATAATGAGAGTTGCAACTTAATGACCTGTGGAGAGCTATGTACCCACTCCTGTTGTAAACCATGAAATGGAACTGAAAAGAAAAGCCACAAAATGTAAGAAGTAGAAATGTTCATATATGAAATTTCATCTCTAAGCATGAAATATAGAAAAGTGACCTCAGAATCTGAATTTGCCCATTCTGACTGTTACATGGGGATAACACGACATCTGCAACTAAATTTTGATACTAAGCAGCAAAATGGGGGGAGGGGGGGTGGGAATGGATATACCTGATTTATGTGGTCCTTTTTAGGCCTGAGTAAATCAACCACAATTTTATTTGAAGTAGTGATCAAGATTCAGATAGGGCATGATTCAGTCTGAGTTTGTGATTTGATATTTAGAGCAAACCAGTTCAACTCAAACTGGTTCAAGATTTTAGATCCAGCTTTCTAAAAAGGATGAATTCATGGGTTATACTCAAACACCTGCAATGGCTCTGCTTTTTGGTAGAACTGTATGGAACAGCATGTACTGCAGGAAAACAGCAGGGATGGTAGACTGTGGATGACATTATCCCTGTCACAGTTTGTCAATGACTTCAGCAGAATAAATTTTGTAGTGTTCCTCTTATACATCTTTTTAGACAGAGAGAGTTGGGATAAGGAAATAAAAACACAATATCCTTCAGACTGACAAGCAAAGAGCCTACGTTTCATTGAATAAAGGCAGAAAGTGTCCGGTTCCAATTTCTTTAAAAAAGCTGTCAAAACCAGAACTTTTTTTCTACTTGCTTTCTTGGGGTGCTAAGCTTGGCATGAGAATGAAGAATGATCAGTGACATTCCTTGTGAGATAGTCTGCTTTATTGGCTGTGATCACTAGGTTTTGAAGTGCCATGAGGCCTGGCAAGCTGATTAGTATGCTCAGCCCTTCCTTTGAAGGATCGCTCATTGCTGGCCTCAGTGGAATGCCAGGCAGGGCACCTTAGCAAAATTGGCCTCTTCTCATAGTACTTGGAAGAATAACCAATGGTATGCCTTTCTGAAGTAGCCTGCTTTGCTGCCTCTTAGCCCTGGTGTTTTCTGTAGTGCCAGGAAGATTAGCAGGAAGGTTAGCATTGTCAAGTATGGTCCCTTCTAGGAATTGTTTTCAATCACCTGAAGGACTTGGTTGTGCCACAATTATGGTTTACTTACAGTACTCGATGTTATCTGATTAGCAGAGACAATAGTAGCAGGTTGGTATAATAAGATACCATGCCAGAGAGAGAGGCCAGTCACAGAGAAAGAGGGTGACCCAGCAAAAATGGCATTTGTATCCTTGCCATCCTGATTCTTAAAAACTATAAATGTTTGGGCCATCCTGGCACTCCTTCACACACTACTGAGAGATGTAAACCTGTCTAGACCATGTAAAATTTAAATGTCAGTTTTGTTCTAGGAGTATTTATTAGCTTAACGCAACAACAGGTACTAGACCAATCAACCCTAGGGCCATTTTAAGAGTGCTGGGAGCTGAGTTGAACTTCCAGATGTGTTGGCAGGATTAGCAAGGAAGTATAACATTCTGTTAGCATAATATAGAGTAAAACTGAGCCTTGTGGACACTATATTAAAGAGAAAGTGAATGAATCTGAAAGCTGAGAAAGTGGATGAATCTGAAATTTTGCCACCCCAAAAGAACTTTGATAAGGAGAGTTTCATAGGATCATTAAAAAAAAAACCTATAAAGCAGAAATGTACAGATAAAAAGATAAAACTCATTATTCATATCAGTATCAAATAATTCCATTACACCACTCAATAATGTTCTCTGTATATGGAAAGTGAACTTGTAACAACCTTGCATATTATCTGTAACAACCCCAGAAGCAATGGAAAGGCCACAGAAGCTGCACAGGGCTTCAAAAGGCTACAAAAGCACTTTGAAGCCACATGATTTGATTCAATGCTTCAAAGCAGTTCCCCACATCAATTTGCAGAACTGCTTCAATGGGGTGATGCAATAAGTGTTCATGCACCCTTTTCATGTTTTGCACAACAGTGGACATTTATGGAGACTACGTTGCTGAGCAATTTGGTTATATAATATTCAGTAGAGAGATTTTTTAAAACATCTAGAATTGTTGGAATTCTTCAAACTGGTTGCTGCTGCTGCTGCTGCTTCTCAACTAAAGATTTCCCTGTAAATTAAGGATATTGCAAGTAAAGACCTATGGGATAGAATAATGGAAGGAGGGAAGCTGGATATTCAATAGACCAGGAATGGAGAGCCATTGACCATATGCAATCCCCCTCCCAGGACCCCTTTGCAGCCCCTAAAATACACCCAAAACCTGCCACTGAAATTCAGTAACATAATGACTGATTTTCTATGGCATGATTACTTGATTTGGGGATTTGTGGTCAGTTTTAGAGCAGGGAATGTAGCTGAAGACTTCTCTAGTAGATACATTCAGGTGGCTTTGCTTGTGGTAGTGTCTTGTTATGGAAGCAATGTATAGAACTAGAAATGGAATAAAATAAACACCACTTGCATATTAAGTACCAACATGTTGTGATCCAACCTATAGTCCTTTCTTGTACAGTTGTAACACAAGAAGAGAGGAACATGGTGTCACAATTTTTTGTATGACAGGGAAGAACTCAGTATTATATCCTCCAGGTGTGTTGGTTTTGCATTTCTGAGAACCCTCACTCAGGAAATTGACTGGAAAGTCTGGAAGTTGTGAGCCCTGCACCTCTGGATAGAGCCAGGTAGGGGAAGACTAGGCTAGAGAGGAATTATGATGCAATATAAGAGACCCACCATAATATTCAAGTAGCAACTAAGGGAGCAACGGCTTTTAAGTCATTTAATTTTTATTAAATATCATTTTAAGTGGTTTCATGAGATTACTACAGGCAGATTTTCATCCCCATTGATGTTAAAAATCATGTTAGAAATCTCTGATGTGCATAAGAAAGGAAAGAATAAATGTGATTTAACATTCATAATGTGGAGACATCAAAACCAGAGCTGCTATGAAGAACACTGCCATTCATATAAAAGGCCCAGTTTAAGATTTGTTTAGATCTAGTATATTAAATTTACATACAGATGTGTTTCATAAGAATATGTGCACCAGCCAAGGAATAGTTATGGCATCCCAGTGAAATGGCTAAACATCTCACATAACACAAGGGTATGCCAGTTAAGAAATATAAATACTGTAACTTCAGGAATTAAAGCAAAACTGATTGTAACATGCCAGCCTTCAGTAATATAACAGAAGCATAACATCTAAAATGCATTTTAATTTCAAATGTCATGTGCAGAAGGCGTGTGTTCTTTAAACTGTACATGCATTTCTTTTGTAACCAAATAAAAACTTCTTTATTTTTCTAGGAAATAAGGGCTGTGTCTTCTTGGAAGGAAAGGCATAATGAAATAAACAGTCTCCTTCCTTTTGTGCCCCATTGCTAGAGTTTACCATATCTGGACTGCACAAATCTGGGAAGCTAGAGGTTCTGTATCTCTTTGCTGCTGTCTAGCGATATCCCAGATTTTTAACAGCCTAGATATGTTAAACATTATACACTGGGCTATAGTTGGCTATATCCAGTGAGTTCTGACTAGAAAGCTACTTATGAAGAGTCCTGTTATACAAGGATTTTGCTCCCCATCTGCTACTGGAGACATCCCCAACCCTGCATGATGTAGGCTGCTAAGGAAGGCTGGTGCCCTACAGTCTTTAAAGGATCTGCTCCTTGCTACAGCCAGAGAAACAGCTGCTTTAAAATATAACTTTACTGTGCTGAACTAATTAATAAAAGAAAAAAAATTAAAAATAGACAAGAGTATCAATGAAGTAATATAATTTAAAATTAATAAAAATAACAGGGGAAAGTGGATTGGAAAATTATATGTATGCCTATATGTATAATTTGTCATTGTTTTAATGGTTTTAATTATTGAAATTGTTCACTGCCCAGAGTCACTTGGATTGAGATGGGTGGCTATAGAAATCAAATGAATAAATTAATAGAACAACTTCTTAAGTACTCTTAATTTCAGTAGTTCTTCTCTGAAAGAATGGAATAAGGCTGGTGCTAAGTCCATAAAAATAAAAACCCAATTGAATAGATAGTTATTTGTTCCTCTTTTGACTGATAAAAGGATTTTTTAAAATATTTTTTGTTCTTAATGCTTTGTTAGGTCACCACTTTCAGACCTACTGTGGCCCAAAGATTTCCTCAAGCACAAACATTCAGGTTCACCTTGCTTAGCAAGGCTGAACTTATGCAGTCTCACCCAGTGATGGAGAAGGCAGAGAAATACTTCACGAGCAATCCTGACTGATGACAACAACAAAAACAATTTCTTATTATAGATGGAAAACAAGTCCCAAATGTATTCATGTGAACTGGCATAAAGCTAGCTACAAGGCTGCCAAATCCAGATTTACAAAAGGGACAGAGGAAAACAACGAACACATTTTTAGCCGAGATCTTAAGCTTTTCTTATAATAAATCAGCACAATGTTTATTTCCCAAACTAGGTAATTATTAAATTAAATTTTTTGTTAAGTCACAACTGAAAAGTCGTAAATGAAGTAATGCTGCTGTGTTCTGATCTGCATACAGATTTCTGTTCTGTAATTGAAGTAACATTCTGCATCCTTTCTGATGCATTTTACAATGTCTTCCAATAAAAGGTAGTTTTATAGAAGAATCATGATAGTTAATATTTAATCACAAACAAAGTTTTGCTGATCTTTTATGAATGCTTCTTAAAACAAACTCTGGTATGAATCCTGAAATTATCCCTTTGTACAACTTTTTTAGATTTGTTCCTTTGTGAATCTTTTGTCTTCTATCACAAAGACATTCCACTGACTCTGTAACAAAACAAAACCTTAAGCCCCAAAAAAGACCTGAATATTCTAGAAATACACATTACAGTAATGGGAAAATCATATTACTAATAGTGCTTTTCCTAAAGATGAAATCATAACAAATAAACTTGTAATTGTTTCTATGGCCCTAAACTGGCTTTTACAGCGCAATCCTCTGTTTAAATTATATTGACCCAAGAGTGACAGATTACTGTAGAAGTCACGCTACATTGGCAAAATACAAGTGGAGAAAAGATCCAGGACATCTTGGTAGCATATCCAGAACAGGTGTGGATAGAATAGGGATGGTAATCTTAATGTTGATGGAAGGAGGAATATTTAACAAAAATGTCCATCCCTTCCATGTTGCCACAGCAAAGCACAGAATAAAGTGGTGCTAGATATCCCCCTTGGTTTCTGCAAGGCTCCCTACCCATCTGCTGAAGTTTTAAAATTATCTTAGATTCTTTCAATAATTAATGGGTGAACGGATGGGTGGAAAGCTGCCATGGTGCAAGGCATCATTTTTATTTTCAGGAATGCCTCAGGGCTGCCAATAGGCCCTTGGCATTCTTAGAAAATCAAGATTGTGGATGGTTGACTGCATCCATCAAGAGCTGCTCAGAAAAAGAAAGTCAAAAGTAAGGCTATTTTGGAGAACTAGACGTAAGACAATGGTTTTACCAATTTGTTCTTAACAATGTAATTTACCATGTCCATTACAACAGCCATTCTGTAGTAAAGGATACACTGTGCTTTCAAAATTTCAAGGGTGTCAACCAACCCCATCAAAATTGCTTCCCCTTGAAAGATAATGAGACTTATTTTCTAGTCTATTTTCACAATATTGGACACATTATTAAAAAAAAAAAAACTTAGAACATTTGCACTTCAGGAGTTTAGAGACAAACTTCCATTTCAATCCCAGCTACTCCTGCAATTGGGAATACCAGGTCAGAGTAACTCCAGTAATAATAAACCTAACACAATGCAGTATAAGTGCTTCAACTTCCTCCTATGTCTCTCCTCACCACCACTCTTGTCACACCCATAAATCCTTCCTTTGCATACGGGATGAATGTCTTCTCTGATCTATCCAGCTAGTAACACTCACATCATCCAGCAGCAGAGAGCAGTGTTTTCCACTTGTGGGGTAGAGATTCACAAGCTCAGGTTGATAACAGGAAGCCATTCATCTATTTAGCTATTCACTGCTCTTGGTGGGGGAGGAGGCTCCTTACATTTCTAGGTGCTCACCCAGCTCAATTTCCCTCCCTCTTAAATTGTCTGCCTTGATGCTCTTTTTCTATTTCTCATCTGTTGGGATCCTGGGAATCTTCTTTATTTTTTCCTTATCCTTAGAAATTAGCTGCATTGGTACCTACTCTTCTGTGGAGTCCTTGGTGCTCTCTGAGCTTGGTTGTTTGCTTGTAGACATTTCATTACCCAACTAGGTAACATCATCAGTGCTAGTGAGTATGGTGTTTGCTCCCTGTTTATATACAGTGGCTTGCCCTCCCAGTGTTGGTGGGGATGTGATTTTCTCCTTGGTAGTTCTTTGATTAGGGTATTGTTTTCTGCTTGATTGTTTGTCTGGTGTTAATCCCTGCTTATCTGGGTGTTGATTGCTGGAGAGGATGTGTTCTGATCTTTTTGTTTCCTTCTTAGCTTTTTTCTGTCAAACATCTTTTTGTTTTAGCTTCTTAGCTTTGTTATCTAGTTGGGTAATGCAACCTCTTCTCTTCTCTTCTCTTCTCTTCTCTTCTCTTCTCTTCTCTTCTCTTCTCTTCTCTTCTCTTCTCTTCTCTTCTCTTCTCTTCTTTTCTCTTCCCTTCCCTTCCCTTCCCTTCTCTTCTCTTCCCTTCCCTTCCCTTCCCTTCCCCCAGTAGTGTGGGCCCTCAAGCTATTTCAATTTAATTCAAGTGGAGTTAAACCTATGCAGCTAAAATCCAGTCAAAGTAGGTAAAGGCAAGGAACAGGAGGTGAAATCAAGGTAGAAATCTTTTTATGATAAAAAATATTTCCTTGGAGAGCTCCAGCTGCTGGCTGAAACCTTTTCCCAGCAGGGCTTCTTTGAGAGTATGCTAGACTCATTGTAATGTCACCCTAACTATGGTATAGAGATGACCCTTTAAACATTTTTAAAGTAAACGTTTTCATGACAATGCATCTCATCTGAAGCCTCCTGCAGAGACAGCTTAAAGCCATCCTTAGCTCCACCTGTCTAAAAATACCATTTTCCTGCTTCTGTAACAAGTCTTGCTGTAGACCCAGGCTATGCTGCATCATGGATAGTACTGGTAATGACATGTCAGGGGCTAAAATCTGCGCAACTTAAGGTATTTGAGGCTGCTGAAGGTACTTCCTCTGCCCACTGGTGGAATCTTCCCTCAATGAGGACTTCAGCTGCAGGAGAAATCAGATACTCAATTTCTACAGAGGCATCTGCCTGCGTAATGCCCGAGCAGATCTTTCTGAAGTGCTTGTCATGTATTCCTCAGCCCCTTATAGACAGAAATAATGCTGTCTTGATAGAGTACTAGTCTTTGGATATCCATGTCCATGAATGTTTGGGTGGGTGCTGTTAGTAATATTCATTGTGGCCTTTAGCCTGAGAAACTTCCCAGCTGGCTGGGAAGGCCATGTGAATGGGTTTCTTCAAGACTGCAATTAAATTCACATCTTGTGGTCCATGTGGGAATGGAAAGAGCTAGCTCCTATTCTTATCCCCAAATTCAAGAGAAGGGATGCATCAATATACTGCCAAACAAGACAAGATTTGCCTGGGAAACCACTGTCTCTGGCCTGCTGGTCACCTTCACACAAAGCCTTTTACATGGGTTAGAGAAGGAGATGGTCAGGGAAATAGCTTGCCTCTATAGCCTTGCTTGGCCGACCCAGGGTAGAAAGATATAATTGGGCATCATCAGCATATTGATGATACCGGACCCCACACTGGTGAATGACCTCTCCCAGCAGTTTCACGTAGATGTTGAATAGAAGGGGAGAAAGTGTCAAACCCTGTGGCAACCCACAAAGGAGGGGCTAAGGAAACAGTTCTTCCCCTGTAACCAACACTGACTGGAACCAGTCCTGGAGGAAGGAAGAGAACCTCTGCAATATGGCACCTCCAATTCCTTACCCCCAAAGCTGGTCCAGAAGGATGCCATGGTGGATGATATGGAAAGCCACTGAGAGATCAAGATGCACCACCCCCATCCTGGCTCCACCACAGGTCATCAGCAAGCATGACCAAGGCTATTTCCATACTGAATCCTGGCCTTAAATGCAAGATGCTATTGCATTGTTCTATTCACTTTTTAAAAAGTCAGCATTAGCATAATAAAAGTGACTTCAGCTATGGTGGATGCTTGCTGGAAGTTTTATACAATAGTTTGGACAATTTACAATAAGAGCCTGAGCATTTCAAGGCTGACTTGCTGTTCTGACCTTGTCTTGTTCCATCTCGTCTCATGTCAGAAATGCAGGAACTGGAAGGGAGATCATTATTAATCTAAATTTTAAAAAATTAAAAACTTTGATAAAAATATAGATTTATATAATTCTTGCCCAGTGCTGGGCCACGTTGATGGCAAAGGTATTTCTGACCAGCAAGTCATTCTGTGTGCATGTCGGTCCCAAGGGGCACTGCAAAAGATGGATAATTGTTTGATTATAGTGCCACATTCACAATAAATATCCTTGTCCTCAGGAAGAAACCCCCATTTTTCCATTTGATCTTTAGTTCTACCCAAACCAGCGTGCAATCTGTTTAAACATCTCCAAACCGTCCATTCCTCCTCCGAATCTCCAGGCAACACCTCAAGCGGTTCTGACTTTGTAAGAATATAGATTTGAAATCTGGAATCTCACTATTCAGGCAGCCTTAACTGACATCATTCCAGTCTGTTTGTTTTGTAGCAACATCAGGCTGAAGGTATTCCACCTACAGCAGAAATGTAAATGAAGTTCCTTCAATCTGACGTTAGGTGTAGGTTTCAAGGAGAGAATGATGAGATGATAAAGTGATGCGTAGACTGCAAGAAATGTAATGAACGAAGCGGTAAGAAGAGCTTGTAGCTTAGCTTGCAGAGATAGATGTTGATTCCTGCAATCACATTTCGATAATGGAAGATCCCAGACCTCTCTAGATCAGGTTGCATCCTAGCTTGACTAAACACCAGAGGATTTTAGGATTTAAGTAGCTGTGATGTAAACCCATCAATGAATGGGAAAACTACGTGAGGCAGGATAGATTAGAGGGTCTGATTGACACGCAGACTAATAGGCAATTGAGGCAGGCAGTTGAAGGCAGAACACCTGCCTGCCTATTTAAAAAGCTGAAGAGGAAGTAGGCACCCCCTCCCCACGTTTCTGGAGGTGACAGATGATGGGGAAAGACCTGCAGCACAGTGCACTGTTTACACTGAAGCATGGCAGGTCAGCCTTGCTGGCTGTTTGGGGCTTCTTAGTAGAGGCAGCATATAATAACAACCCTGTGACCCAGCTGCCATTGGCTTCCTGTGATAACCCACAGAAGAGCCTGGAATAAGAGGAGATCTACTTAGGAACTGATTTATTAAGCTTGGTTTACTGCCAACCTCAAAACCTCTTGGTTGTTTAGACTAAAAAATAGCATTTGAAACTCAATCTTTGTTGACCAGGATATTAGAAAAGCCATGTCTTGTTCCCATTCTTTTTCTTTTATCTCTCTTTTTAAAATAGAGCATTTGGAAGTGGAAATCTTCATAATCCAGTCCCAGCAGAAAATGCTATGCTTGTAGAAAGCATTTCGGCATAAAACTGGATTTGGCAATTTGATGAACATGCAAACAGAAAGCTAATAACTTTTTCTAATAGTTGTTCCCACAGTTATTTAAAGGAACACACACACACACACACACACATATTCACACACACATGGATACATATACATATACATACACATAACTTCATTTAGTCTAACCAGTTCAATGACAAAGATTTTGTCTCAAGTCCTCAGCATAATGTAAAGTACAGTTTTTAGCTCTGAGATAGATAGATAGATAGATAGATAGATAGATAGATAGATAGATAGATAGATATGATAGATATTTCTTAGCAGGTGTTACTGCTGTGATGCTGAATGATTCATAGTTTGTCCAGCCAAAGAAAGAAAGAATGGACATTCAGAGCAATGCACAAGATAATTTTTAGTTCTTATAATCCAAGACAAACTTCTTCAGGTGCTAAAAAAAAATATTAAATTAAACCAATGATGAAAATTGTAAATTATTGTGATTTTATATTTACATGATTTTGTCAGGTAAAAAAATCTGCTGCATGATGGAAAGAACATGAAGAGGTGACACCAAGTATTTCCTTTATTGACACTACAAAGAAAGGTTTTGGTAGTACAGGAAAATGGAGAGCTTAAGATGAAATCAGGAGAACAATTGATTTCTGAGGGGTTTAGTTTTCAATGGCTTTCATATGCACAATTAAGAGAAAGATTTAATATAGATAAAAAAGTACCAGGAATAGCTATAACATTCAAATGGACCAGTGGAAGAGAATGTGGTTAAAACGTTTGAAATTCACATTGTCTTACAATTTAAAAGAGAACTTTTATAAAATTATGTACTGTTGGTATATGACACCAAAAAAATTGTCTGTGTAAAGGTACATCTAACTGCTGTTGGAAATGTGAAAAACATGAAGGGGCATTTTATTATGCATAGTGGACTTGTGATAAAGCAAAAGGATATAGAATACAGATATATAGGCTGATGCAGAGAGTTTTAAAAATTAATATTCAGATGAAACCAGAACTTTTTTTTACTAGGACTTAAGGACAGTCAACTAGAAAAGGCTCATAGATTATTGCTTTTATGTATGGTAACTGCAGTGAGGCTATTATATGCACAAAGATGGAAGAATACAGAAATACCCATAATGGAGGAATGGATTGTGAAGATGGCTGAGTTTGCAGAAATGACTAAATTGACTTGTTTGATTAAGGAGGGAACTACAATTACTTTTATAAAAGACTGGAAACCCTTTATGGACCTTTTTGTTGAAAATGGATAAAAATTAACTGGTAATTTTGGGATTTATTGATTAAAAAGGTTTGTTTATGGGAAGAAGGGAACCATGATATGTAATTTGGGAGAGTAGAGATGGTAATTACTGTGTTTGTAATTGCTGCAAAGAAGAATGAAAGTTGCTTCTTTAAATACTTTTCTTTTTCTTTTGCTATCTTTTACTTTTTCTTTTATTCCTTTGTATATTCTTTGTTTTCCTACTTTTTTTTTCATGTTTCTGTAGTTTTTTAAGTGTATGTAAAATCCTCTCATAATAAAAATTACTTTAAAAAAGAGACTGCAAAGAAAGTTTGTGCATGGTTCAGAATAATGTTATATTATGATCAACCCTCCTTCACAGCATAGGCTCACTATAATGTAAATGTGAAGATGTTCACAACATACATTTACATAATTTTGCTTAAATATAAGCTACTCTGGGTGAAACATTCACTTTCAGCTTGATTCATTCAGAATAATGCCCTTATGCTGTATATTAAAGTTTCATTTTATAGGTAAAAGGGGTAATAATTGTTTTAACTATTCAATAAATTAAGCTTTAATTAAGACACCTCTTCTCAATCCACCAACACCTTTTACTTGGATAAATGAAGTTTCTGCTTGGTTCTCTGTGTGTTTGTCTATATATACAGGAACATCTTTGTAGGCTACAAACTCTGTCAAACTGGTTTTGCACATTTTCTAATATCACAACTTTTACCCTAGAAAAGTCAAAACTAGACATTGGAAGTGCCTCTGGAGTCATTTTATTCTTCGTGTCTTCCGATGGAATGGAGTCATAGCTCCATTGAAGTTGTGACCTGAATACTGCCATACAATACCATTCTAAAGATAGTCAAAATTAGGTCTGCCTGCAAAAGGCATTTTTAGTCTAAAGTCCATCTATGAATTAGAAGTATCTTCTATCTCCTCTTAGAATTTTTAAAAATCAGCAGCCCAAATTCATAATTATATATACTGATGGACACGTAATTATTAATGTTTTTATAAGTGTAATTGTAAGTGTAATTATCAGTCATTGTCTCCTAACAAAAAAAAAAAAAAAAGGAAGATGCAATGTGTCCAAACTAAATAAAGTAAGCTAAATAGCAAGTCTTCATTTCTAAGGAAAGAGTCCGTAATGATTCCACTAGAGTATTTATGCCCCTTTTCATTAGTACCATCAATAGGAGGATGTACATATTCTGTTTAGAACTCAAACCTAAAATGAGAACCAAACAGGTTGTACAAATAAGTAACAGGGATGTTTTGGAAAAAAAAGCCATTGTTATACAGGATAATACCAGGAAAATGTCTGCAAAATGGCATTTTAGCATCTAAAGCTGTTTCGCAGTGTCAGATAATCAGAATTAGCCTGGATACCATACTCTGATCGGTGCCATCTCTGCCACAGCTACCCTGTGACACATAACTGGGATAGGAAAATGTCGCTTGATCATGGTGCCTGACATAGCACATGAATGTATCACAACCTTCTAAATATTGGCCACTTCAAGGTCTTTTGAATATTAACAGTACTATAAACTCATTCAGTTATTACTTTTTTGCTTATGCTTATTGCCATTTTGTTGTTTGTTGCTAATATTATCTTTAATTTCTGCTGGCACTTCTTTTATCCTTCTGTGCTGGATGTGGACCACAAGCCCACTGTTATTTTATTTTGTACACTTCTTGGAGAATGTGTTTGATAAAATCACTAGCAAATCTAAGAAAAAGATAAATCATTGCAAGGAATGTAAAGGATAGCTTTGGGTGGCACATCAGGGAAACTCCTAGGAACCAAGGGAACTTTCTGTAGGTCCCCCATAACAACTAAAGATTTCAGATGTAGGGCAAACTATACAGATAGTCCTCAGGTTATGACGGCAATTGGGACTGGAATTTCTGTTGCTAAGCAATGTGGTCATAAAGTGAAATGTCACATGACTGCATCACTTAGCAACAGAAATCCTGGTAGTCTCCATTGTGGTTGTTAAGCGAGAATTATGGGTTGTTAAGTGAGGACCTCATGTGACCATGACTTGTGACTTCCTTCCGGCTTCCAACAAGCAAAGTCAAGGGGGAAGCTGGCAGTCATGACAAGCCTTTCCTTAGCTGGCTCACAAGCAGGCCGGCAGGCAGGTGAGTGCTGGGGGGGGGAGGTTGCTAGGGCACGGCATGAGTACAGGCAGGTGGGGGGTGGTTGTTGTGGCCCAGTGCAAGCACGGCTGGACAGGGGAGTGAAGGATGCTGTGGAGTGCAGGTGGGTGCACAGGTGGGTGCTGCAACCCAGTGTAAGTGCAGTCATGCAGAGGGGTGCTACAGAGGGCAGGCAGGCAGGCATGTAGGTGAGTGCTGTGGCCCAGCACGAGTATGGCCAAGTGAGGGGGTACTGTGGAGTGCAGGCAGCCAGGCAGGAGGTGGTGCTATGGAGTGAGGGAGGGTGCAGATGGGCATGTGCTATGAAGTATGAGATCCCTGGGAGCTCTTGGGAGAAAAAACAGCGGGTGTGGGAGCAGCTTACAGGAGTGACTTGTGACCTTCCCTGCCAGCTTCCCCATTGACTTTGCTTGGAGTTGAATATGGGACAGAAGTGATCTCTGTAACGTAATTTGAATGGGGGAGAACGGATAATAACTTTATTTGTAACTGCTGCAAAGAAGATTGGAAGTTGCTTCTTTAATTTTATTTTTTTTTTCTTTAACGATATTGCTTTCTTTAATTTTTCTTTTTTCTAACTTTTCTTTCTATATTTCCATATTTATCTTTTATCTATCTAAAATTTTTCAATAAAAATTATTTTTAAAAAAAGGCTGTTTGTGAGAAGCTGCCAGGGAAAGTCGCAAATGGAGATTACATGACCATGGGCACTGAAACTGTTATAAGTGCGAGCCGGTTGCCAAGCATCTGAATCATGATCATGTGACTGTGGGGACGTTGCGATGGCTGCAACTTTGGGGACCAGTAGTAAGTCCCCCTCATTTAGTGCTGTTGTAACTTTGAATGGTTGCTGAACAAGTGATCATAACTTGAGGACCACCTGTATATGGTAAATATATACATTCCTTGCAATTATTTATCTTTTTCTTAGATTTGCTAGTGATTTTATCAAACACATTCTCCAAGAAGTGTACAAAATAAAATAACAATGGGTTTGTGGTCCACATCCAGCACAGAAGGATACACGAAGTGCCAGCAGAAATACAGGACCACCTGTACAGGCTTCACAAAGCATAGATATCTTCCCCTCTTTATTAGCAAGAATTGCTAACTGGTGCCCTTTCTTGAATCATTCTTTAAGAGATGCTTGTGAAAGAAGCTTCCTAAGCTAAAACAAGGGGCACTGAGAGAAGCCTACATTCTGGGTTGGAAGAAAAACAGAGCAGAATTAATTTATTGTGACTGAATTAACACAAAAAGACTGAACTTTTGTAGATGTTATGCATGAAATGTCTTTTCATAACTGTGGATGAAAGTGGCTTGCCTTCTTAATGGAAAATTAATGCTGTACCTTACCAAATCATCTGTAGATAAACAGAGTTCACAGCATATCAACAAATTTCCACATCAGTGATCCTTTTTGTTTAGGCCATAGAGGCTATGCAAACATTTCAGAGAACCAATCTGACACTTCAAAGGATATTATACATTAGCATTACTAAATGATTACAAACATAATGGGAGATAATTGCTTATGCAATAAGTATGACAAATTGCTCTTAATAAAGATGGTTTATGACCTCTGAATGCAAGAACCATAGTCAGTGTTAGCACTAAGGATAAGGAATAGGTAGGAGACATTGGGGCTGGACTGGGGTACTGGCATGATAAGGATATGGATCATAAACAGACATATAGGTAATGGGTATTGATACTTTTGAACTTTAATGTTAGAGAAGGCTCCTGAGAATATGATGGACGGTTAAGAATACCATCAAATGGATCATTGAACAAATCAACCCAGAGTTCTCACTCGAGGCACAAATGTCCATGCTCAAATGATCATACTTGGGACACATTATGTGAAGACCTAGCTTTCTAGAGAAGGCTCTAATGCTGGGAAAGGTGGAAGCAAAGAGAAGAAGAGAATGACCAATAGCAAGATACATGGACTTAGTTGTAGTGGTGAACTGTGTACCGTTGGAAGACCTGAAAGACCAAGTCAGGGAGAGATCATCATGGAGAAAATCTATCTGTGTGATCCCAAAGAGTCGACACTGACTTGATGGCACATAATCAATCAAAATCATATAACCACTATTTTTCTACCATAAGTTCTACTCAATATCCAGTGGTTGCGAGAAGGTATCATTCTACCTTTCTGGATCCAAACGTTTGAGGACCTGAACTTACCAGAATTCCAAGGCTAAGCACACCATGCTGGGAAAAGATTAAAGTCACTCTATTCACAAAGACCACAAAGAGCTGGAGCAACCAGCATCCAGTCACAAGAGAACCAACAATCACACCCCCAGCTTTTCTCACCCCAGCGTAATACTTCCAAGAGCTACATTGCCTCTTGGGACTTGTACTAAAGATTCCAAGAGGCAATATAGAACATCCTTATGCAACAAACTCCAATTTATGCAGAACTTTCCCAAATAATATTTAATATTTTCAGATGATCCTTGTAATTTGAAGCACAACCAGAAAAGTAATAACATTCAAGTTTGCTTCAACCATCACTACATATAATTTGCATTGATATATGAAGCATGATTATTTGTTAATTCTTTGACTTGTGGCCTCTAGAACTGTGGAAACATTCAGTTCAGAGATTCAGCACAAAAGCAGCTTGAATGGCTTTCTGAATAAAATCTGTTTTCCAAAACAAATTAGAAAGTTAAATCAATCAGTGAATCAGATCAGAGATCTCTATTGAATCAAATCTTTTAGATGCTTCTGCACATATTCAGAATATGTTTTTTCCTAATTTAAATATTCAAAATATGAATTGCATTTTTCTATTCTTGTGATCCTATTTGAAAGTCCAGACTGAATTGGATCAGTTTTCCAGACCAATTTGAATAACCAAATCAGGTTGATCTTCTAAATCACATCAGCTATTCAAATCAGATTTTGCCTCACATTGGCCACATTAGTCAAATATAAGCACTACTTACAATTCTTTAGTAAAGTTAATACTGTTACAAGAGCTGTAATTGAACTGAGACATACTTAGAACTGACCCCTTTAAATTAATGAGACTAAAATTAAAACAATCCTAATTTAAATCTCATGGATTTTAATGAATCTAATGTAAGCATAATTAAGTCTGTCCAGCCTTATATTACAACATAACTATGGGCATTTAGCAATGTAAGATGACAGCATTTTATTTTTAAATGCCTTTAGCTTTTAAATAACTTTTGGGAAACAGCAATAAAAATTATTTTACTTAGTACTGTCATCTTGAAAAATGATCTAGCTTTGGAGTAAACATGAACGTGCCATAAAAGTGGTTTTCTCACATTAATTTTAAAAGCTGGATAAAGAGCCCGGAAACTGCTGGGTATGAAAATATGGTTATTAATTATTTACTAGGTGGGGGGGAGGGGTGTTTTAAAAATCAAGATCTATTTTTTAAAAGTCTAAAATGAAATAATTAAGTATCTAGTTTTTAATAAGATAGCTATTTAATTAATTAATTAATTACTTTTAATGTGTATCGCTGCCCATCTCACCTCAGTGACTCTGGGCAGCTCACAACAATCAAAACAATATACCCCAAACACAAAACAATTAAAATTAAAACTTACAAACATATAAACCACCAATAAAAACAGTATTAAAAACAGAGAAATAGCCATAATCAGCAGCAACGTCCAGTCAGTACCTCACAGTCAACACAGCCACTGAAGAGACTCTCCACTGCCACCAGACCCCCAAGTGTGAGGGCACAGCCATGTTTTCAGGACCTTCCTAAAGGCCAATAGGGGCGGGGCTAATCTAAACTCTGAGGGAAAGAAGGGGTGGGCACCACGGCAGAAAAGGTTCTGTTCCTGGGTCCCGTCAGATGACACTCCGGTCCATAGACAGGACCCAGAGCATGCCCCTCCCGCTGGACCTGATGGGGTAGGTAGATGTAATTGGGAAGAGGTGGTCCCTCAAGTATCCCAGTCCCATGCCTTATAAAGCGAAAATGGATGTTTTGCACTGGCGATAATTCTGCATATATATATTTGCATTCTTAATATATACATGTGCAATTAGATGAAATAATTGAAATTGCTGTTTTATTTCTCATAATATTCAGAATTCTTTAATTCTGCCCTTGCTCCATAATTTGGGGACCCAGCTCAGCTAATGTAGGCCTATAAAAGTAATTTGATTTTGAACTATATACCAGTTTTTTGTTTCATTTTTATTTTATTTATCATTCAATTATACCAACATTTCCAGAATTATGAAGTAGTGGGCTTCTTTTAAGACTCTTATATTGTCTTAATCTTTTCAAGACTGCTTGCAAGAAAAATCACTTCATTCTTTGTCAATGTTCCATTAAGAAATATATGAATTTCCATTAAAATTGATTTTATCAAAAAAAAACAACAACCCATAACTGACTTTGTTTTTTAAAAAGTCACTTAAGATGCTAAGCTTGTCATCCTATTGTCACCTTGACATGGAATATTATCTTCATATTTATCAGGTGAAAATACATCTAAAAATTCTATTATAACCTACAGGTGAAACTCGAAAAATTAGAATATCGTGCAAATGTTCATTTATGTCAGTATGGCAACTCAAAAGGTAAAACCAATATATGAGATAGACGCATTACATGCAAAGCGAGATATGTCAAGCCTTACTTTGGTATAATTGTGATGATTATGGCGTACAGCTTATGAAAACCCCAAATTCACAATCTCAGAAAATTAGAATATTACATGACATCCATAACACGAGGATTGGAAATAGAACAATATCGGACCTCTGCAAAGTATAAGCATGCATATGTACTCAGTACTTGGTTTGGGCCTTTTGCAGCAATGACTGCCGCAATGCGGCGTGGCATGGATGCTATCAGCCTGTGGCACTGCTGAGGTGTTATGGAAGACCAGGATGCTTCAATAGCGGCCTTCAGCTCTGCTGCATTGTTTGGTCTCATGTCCCTCATCTTTCTCTTGGCAACGCCCCATAGATTCTCTATGGGGTTCAGGTCAGGCGAGTTTGCTGGCCAATCAAGCACAGTAATCCCATGGTCATTGAACCAGGTTTTGGTACTTTTGGCAGTGTGGGCAGGTGCCAAGTCCTGCTGGAAAATGAAGTCAGCATCCCCATAAAGCTCGTCTGCGGAAGGAAGCATGAAGTGCTCCAAAATCTCCTGGTAGACGGCTGCGTTGACCCTGGACTTAATGAAGCACAGTGGACCAACACCCGCAGATGACATGGATCCCCAAATCAACACAGACTGTGGAAACTTCACACTGGACTTCAAGCATCGTGCATTGTGTGCCTCTCCATTCTTCCTCCAGACTCTGGGTCCTTGGTTCCCAAATGAGATGCAAAAGTTGCTCTCATCAGAAAAGAGGACTTTGGACCACTGGGCAACAGACCAGTTCTTTTTTTCTGTAGCCAGGTAAGACACTTCTGACGTTGTTTGTTGTTCAGGAGCAGCTTGACAAGAGGAATATGACATTTGAAGCCCATGTCCAGGATCCGTCTGTGTGTGGTGGCTCTTGATGCACTAACTCCAGCCTCAGTCCACTCCTTGAGAAGGTCCCCAACACTTTTGAATGGCCTTTTCCTGACAATCCTCTCCAGGCTGCGGTCATCCCTGCTGCTTGTGCACCTTTTTCTACCACACTTTTCCCTTCCACATAACCTTCTATTGATGTGCTTTGATACAGCACTTTGGGAACATCCAACTTCTTTTGCAATTACCTTTTGGGGCTTTCCCTCCTTATGGAGGGTGTCAGTGATGGTTTTCTGCACAACTGTCAGGTCAGCAGTCTTTCCCATGCTTGTGATTCCTACTGAACCAGCCTGAGAGACCATTGAAAGGCTCAGGAACCCTTTGCAGGTGTTATGGATTCATTAGCTGATTAGAGTGGGACACTTTGAGCCTAGAATATTGAACCTTTTCACACTATTCTAATTTTCTGAGATTGTGAATTTGGGGTTTTCATAAGCTGTACGCCATAATCATCACAATTATACCAAAGTAAGGCTTGACATATCTCGCTTTGCATGTAATGCGTCTATCTCATATATTGGTTTCACCTTTTGAGTTGCCATACTGACATAAATGAACATTTGCACGATATTCTAATTTTTTGAGTTTCACCTGTAAGTATGCCAGGTTTTATTTACAAAAATACATCTTTGCCCATTTTTCCTTAGTCAGCCCATCAGTAAGGTTTAAATAAAATATGGGTCACTATGACAGTTGATATCTACCATACATTTAAGCAAATAACTCACTGAAAACATGTGTATAGTGTTTTCCATTTTGTCAAATTGTACTAACACAATTTTACAATCTTGTCATTTTAAGCTGCAGTTCAGAGGGGAAAAGTCAGAGAAACATTTGCTTTGGCACCAAGAACTGTCATATTTTTCCATTTTGAGCAATGATAAATGACTTCAGCTTGATCATTTTTCTGAACCTAAATTTTTTTTTGTTTTCCATTTATTTACAGCTTCTGTAAGCATTGACACCTATACATTTAATTACCTAATGAACAAGCAGGCCTTAAATAGATAAATTATGAAAACCTAGTTAATGAGTGACGTGACAGACATGAAGTTTTATTTACCATCGGCATGAGCCTTCATATAAAATTAGTGGCATAAGAAAGCCAGGTTTTGTGAATGCACATAGTCATTCCTATTCATGGTCCTCTTTTTTCTTCTTCTTCTTCTTCTTCTTTAAAGGCTTGACATGAGACTGTGGCCTATGTGTAATTTCATTGCCTGGAGCAAGGTTAGGGGAAAGCTGCTCCATCTGGCAATTTCCCTTTGACTGGCACATAGTTAAACAATGATGCAGTTTGACAAATTTCAACCCGGGCTTATGAAAAAATAACATAAACACAATAGTCACTCTGAGTAGATTGTCCACCTGTGCAAGCGGGCATGAAGTGTTAAGTAAAGGCTGCTGGTAATGAATAAAGATGCTCAGCCAGGCCGGATTAGGTCGTTCCAGTGTAAATCACTGTCAGACAAAGCACTCGTGTTTACGCGTCACATTAATATTTTGATCAGTGTGTTTAAGAGAATTAGCTTCTTAATGCAGATGTTCTCATTTGGACCTTCACACTTGGAGCATCAGCCAACTCCTTTGCCATCAGTTATGTCAACATGTCATAAATCTTCTGCAGCTTGAATTCCTATTCTAAACAAAGCTTTGTTGTAAAACTTGGAGGCGTGTTTCCTCTGAGTTTTATTTTTGGCAAATTTTTTGTTATTTTGTTGAGAATCTGACATATTAATATCCAATTAACCATCTTTGAGGATCTTACTGACAAGGATTCCAGCAGTGCTCCAATGAAGTTTTTTATTGTGAGAAACCCCTGCCCCCACTGTGCCATCTGTAGGCTTGATTTGAACAAGTAGTCTTTATAATCTTTATTCCATCAGAAGACACGAACAATAAAAGCTTTACATTCAATGGAAATTGAGCTTGTGTTTCAACAGCTATGTATTTTGGCTCCTGTCCTAAAAATGCTTACTCATGAGTAAGCCATTCTGCATAAAGTAAATAAGGACTTTTATTTAATTCCCCCCAGCCCCTGAACAACCACAAATATTAAAGTATTCTGTTGAATTCTTGATTATATTGTACATTCTGAACAAAAAGCAGACACCTGATTTCTACATATAATATGCTATTTTGAGTCAATCTGGTATTGACAGAACAACTTCCAAATATTATAAAACACTGTTAAAATAGTCCATTTTAAGATACCCTAACTTTCACACAATTGACCTGCCCATTATGTGACTAAAGTTGTGTCATCTCATTTCTATAATCTTTACTAATTTTTTTGTTGTTCTAATATGTGCAAAAAATCATAAAAATCATACACTTATCTGTTTATAAATATGTCTTTCAAATACATCCCCCATGTTTCCAAGTTTATTCCTTCACAAAGAGGGCTAGGAACATTCTAAGTAAGGAATACCAAGACTCTTGGAATTCTGAGGTCAAGGCCACATGGCACGCACATGCTTCCAATTTGATGCAACAGAGCATACAGGAAGTCTTTTTGGAAACCTGCAGAGGTTTCCATTTCATCAAATCATCCAGACAGCAACCAGGGGGAAGAAAAAAACCTAAACAAATGCATGGATCACAAAGCTTGCATTAGTTGATGTGCTGAATATCAACCACATAATAAGCCAAAATGAGCATGAAAGCATAAAGATGGGATTAGATGTGAATGGGTAGTCATATCCCAGTTCCTCAAATCATTTGCTAATTATGAAAATCATATTATTAGTCTGAAAATGGGCTAAAGTTCTCTTTTTTCCAAATAACCCCTTGCCACAGTAGAAGGAATCAGAGAGTTGGTCTTTCCTTATATATTTTCACATCTAATTTGCATGAAATATTGAAAGACATTTAAAGCTGCAATCTGTCGTATGCACCTTCTTTAGCACAGATCCCATTGAACCATCTTGTGCCTTAAATATGGGTAATCAAGTGCAAAATTGCATTTTTACTCCCAAAATATCTTCAGCTGACTTGCACAGCTTCACAATCCTTCATAATTTGGACTTCTTTTTCTTGTACACAGACATTCCTCACTGTATTCCTATGTGTGTGTAAATTGGTGGTGCTTCTACTTCGTTATCATATTCTTCATTCCTCAAATTTTGATCTCTCACTTTCACTCTTATAAGTTTAATGTACGTTCCTTTTGGTATGTTTGATATAGAACCTATTTCACCAGCCTGCCCACCCCCTCCTGTTTTGTCCTGATTGCTCTTTGAATAATAGAGGCAATAGCCTGGAGCAAGACATCTTTTCTTCCCATGGAGGCTCACCATATGATTTAGGAGCAATATCTCATGCCTCAGAGTTCCCAATCATTGTTCTCCTGCCCAGATGTAGATCCTATCTTCAGTGCTTGAAGAGGGTTTAGGTGAAGCTAGCAATAATAATGGGGACAGATGGGATGTCGAAAAATTAATCCGGAAGGAGGGAGAGGAGAAATGGATCTAACTAAGCCCTTAACAGCTTATAGCATCCTGAAAATAAATACTAGATCTGGGCAGAAGTTTGACAAGTGGTTTTAAGGAAGTTCTTCTCCAAAGCACTAATTCTGGGCCTCTTAGCATTCTGCGGCACAATGTGACGGTAACAGAAGACTGGGATTTTTTTTTTTTTAAAAAAAGGTCAAGACACAGGAAAATCACTGCTCCGAACCTCTTGTTCTAGGTTGTTTGGAACCTCTGAGCTAAACTGCTCAATTAGGGACCAGGAATTTCTTGCAATATTTTGCTGCAAGTATACTAGATTATGTAGTTTTTAAGGGATTGAGGCTTTTTTTCTTCTCTCATTCACTAAGTGGTTTTTACCTAAGCTGAAACTAGATGTGATATTAAGTGACCAATATTGAATTTAACAAGTGCTTTTTTAATAAAACAAAAATGTAAATAGGTATTGGAAGAATAGGAAGCTGACTGTAATAGGTAGAAAGAAAGAAATTCTCTACCACCATGATTCTGATGAGAACACACATACACATTTGTACTGCGAGGAGTATGTGTATTATAGCCAGTTGGTGTTTTCCTCCCCCTGCAGATAAAAAAACTTGGGCAGAGAAGGATTTTCTGTAGGACCAGCTCAGCCAATAACAGTAAAAACATTTGGTGGTTTCAGATATTAAAAGGTGGCCCGATGCTGCCATGTTTAGAGGAAAATTTAACTTACTGATCCAGGTTCAAATCTTGTACCTGTGCTTTTCCCCATGACCCAATGGCCATCCATACAAAAGGCAGCCTGCACATTAAATGCAATCATACTTTCATGCCAAATTGATTTTAGCTTGTACTGAAATCCTCCACATCTTCCTGAGAATAATGTGATCTGATACTTAGAACAAACTCTTGGTAAAAGCCAAAGGCTTTAAAACTAGAACAACAACTATGTCTATTGAATTGTTAATTGACAATGGTTTATTTTATTAACTGTCTCATTGGGTTTCAACATACTCAGTGTATATGTAAAGGAGCAGTATAGTGAAAAACATCTGTCAATAAGGCATATTTCAAGGACTATAAAAATGCCAGGGGCTAGCATTAACATGGCTAGGACTCCCATTGCTCTGTCATCACAACCAGGAACCTACAGTCTTGTCCAAGCACAGCGTAATAGGTGGAAGGGAAGCGTCTGAAGCTGTGTGGCAGAAAAGAAAATGAAGAGAGCAAGATGAAAATCTGGACAACATCAGATACAAAATCTGCACTGACCTTTATTACATGTAAAAGTCTGTGCAACACACTCTTTGTTCTGCCATGTCCATCTGGTAGCTAGTTTGCCATCTGTTCAAAGTCAAGCCTCCCAATTTTCAGAGGGAGACCTGTAATACAACACAAGTTCCAGGTTTAAGAAGGAGGTGCTTAGTAGCCAGCTGCAGAGATAGGCAAATGTTTCAGAGAAGAGCATCTCACAAAATGGCTGCTCTCACAAAATGGCTGCCGCAAGACGCTTGCCTGTTAAAAGAATTGGCTGCCCCACTGGGCATGGGCAGTTACCAAACACTGCAGGCACCTCATTGGCTACATCTGCTTTACTTAACATCAGTAGATTTTCAGCCTGCCTTTTGACAAATTTCACAAAAAAGTGACTCAGATGTGACCCATATGTGATTTCAGAGTAAGGGGGCAAAACAAACTCAAGCCTTTTTACATGGGGGGGGGGGAGGGATTTGGTGGTTAGTGGGGGAAATGTGTGCTTTAAAACTTTTAGATGCTTAAAACCCCAGAATTCCACTTCCCAATATCAACTCTGGTCCTGCTTATTTTTAGAATACAGAATTTGACAATCAGTGCAAAGCCAGGATGGCCTTTCAGATGAAGGAAGTTGTGTATCCCTGTCTTTGACCTACCAGTTTTGAATGACAAACTCTAAGTTCAAGAGCAAGAGATTAAACAAGAAACTGAAATATTTAAGGAAAATTGGGCAATCAGTTCTGTTGCCAGACTGATCCTATTGTTAGGATGTTCCAATATTCTAATAGTAGAATATTAGATAATCGAAATAGGAATAGGAATCTTTTATTTCCTGGGCCCTGCCTTTCTTCTTGTAGATATTTGTAGGTATTCTTCTTTCAGGTATTTGAAAAGTGCTTTCTTATCTTCACATCCTGTCCCAGTCTGGTCTTCTCAATTCCCAGTTTGTTCATTCCCAGTTATTCATTCTCCTTTCATAAGATTTCATTTCTAGCCCCTGATCAACTTTGTTGCTGTTCTCTAAACCTATTCTTTTTTTTTCTGAATTATTCTTGAAGAGTGGTGCCCAGAACTGGGTATAGATGTGATCTGATCAGCACAGAATCTAATAAGATAATTACTTCTTGTGATTGGGAAAGTATACTACTTTTGATACAGCCCACAATTGCATAGTATTAGTATTAGTATTAGTATTCACATTACCATGCTGATTCATATTCAGTTTGTTATCAACTAGCATTCCAGATCTTTTCCCATAAATACTGTTGTTCAGTCTGGCGTCCCCTGTTTAATATCTTTTCATTTAATTTATATTTCTTAAGTGCATAATTCTCCATTTGTCTCTACTGATTTTCATTCAATTAGAATTATAATCACCCCATTTGTCAAACTTACCAAAATTGTTTTGAATTTTATTGCTGGTAGCTATCCCCATCAACTTTACATCATCTACATATTTGATAAGTGTTCTCTCTACCTCCTTATCCAAGCCTTTAGTAAAAATCTTGAGTACAAATCACAGGACGGGATGTTGTGACACTGCACTCAGCACTTCGGTTTGTTAAGAAGCCACTGATAAGCACTCTTTAAATATGATTGCCAAGCCAGCTATGTGTCAAGTTGATTGGCCCATACTTCACTAGGTCGCCAAAGAGAATACTATGAGGTACTTTGTCAAATGTGTTGCTGAAATCTAGATATATTACATCTATACCATTCCACAGTCTACTAGGAGGCTACCTGATTAAAATATAAGATAGTTAATCCCCACAAGGCTATGTGGACTTCTGTTAATAACTGCATTGTTTTCAAGGGGTTTACAGTCAATCACTTTATGATCTGCTCTAGCATCTTCCCTACTTTTTGAAGATTTACCTCACAAGGAATGGTAAAAAGGTATTTGGCTGAAGCAAGATCAAACTAGGCTTGAAAGGTTTATGGCCACTATACTGGTGTAGGTTTTCACAACCAGTATCTTTTGGGCAGTGCTGGGCTTCAGGGTTTAGTGACCATGGTCTAGACATTAGATTTCCTGACCTTTCGCCTGCAACTGTGGCTAGCATCTTCAAAGGCAAAGGTGGTCTACTATGCAGAGCACAGGCAACTGAGCAGGGACTGACTGGGCTCCTGTCTTTATAGCCAGATGTCCTGACTTCTGAGTGGCCAATAGCTGAGCTGCTTTCTGATTGGTGCAGATTGGTGAGGCTGGTCTTTATGGCCACTGTCTATACTCTAATACTCAGAGTATGGGAAATAAACAAAATGAGCTTGTGCTCTTATACAGGAAGGCAAATATGACTTAGAAAGTATTCAAGATTTTTGATGGGATAATTCTTTTGACTGGAATATAGCAATCAAAGGATACATTTTTGTCCAATTACATGTTGATTTCTGAACAAGTGTCATTACTTTTAATGTAAAATACAACTCTCTTTTTATTGCTTCATACCTTTCGAACAAATTGTATCCTTCAGTTGAAGTATTTTTATTTCCCTTTCCATCCTTTCACTTGGACAAGAAGAATGGATGACAATGCAAACTGTTTACTTCCTAGATTTCAAGATTCACATTGATTGGTTGTAGTTGCTTTGGCAGTATAATGTGTCATGCCTTAACAAGACAGGATAATTTCTAATGGATGTGGTTCTATCATATCCCTGATTCTTGCTCCTGGAAGACAACACATTTAATGAACTGATTAGTCTGGTTGGCACACATTTATTTCAGTTTTTTGTGATAATGAGTAACCAATTACTTTAACTTTTCTCTTTGTCTCCTTGCATGGCCTGGCTACATCCTTTTTTAATTTCCTTGAAGTATCAATACTTGTTTCTGTGGAGAGTTGGTTCCCCTGTCAATACTCTCTTTCCTTAACAATTTTTCATCCTTTTTAATAAATTTGTATCCTTTCTTATTTTTATTATTTATTACTGCTTAATTCCAAAAGGCTCTAAGTGGTTTATAACTTATACAAAAATAAAATAGAAAGTATAATAAAAAACATAATAAACTCCCTAAATCAATAGCAACAATGACCATTAATACATTGAGGAAAAATAATCATGACAACAACAACCTCTTATTGCAGGGAGGGAATCTCTGAAGGCTGATTTTTATGTATTTTTTTTCTTCTCTTTGTAATAAAAAATTTAAAATAAATAAATAAATAATCTCTGAAGGCTTTCCTGAGCAACCAGATCTTGGTAGCTTTTCTGAATGCCAGTAGGATTGGTGCTGATCTGAAGATCAAGAAGAGCACTGTTTCAAAGGAGATGGGCAACAACAGAAAATGAATGCTTTCATGGTCTCAGGTGATGACAACATTTCAAGGATTGGATACAAAGGGTATTCTCCCTACTAGATCTTATTGGATGAACAGAAACTGCTGGGAAAATATGATCCTCCAGGCATCAGGTCCTGTCCATGTAGTGCTTTAAAGGTGACAACTAGAATCTTGCACTGCACCCAGAAGCCAACCAGCAACTCTCAGAGTAGTGTGTTGCTGAGGCAAAGAGAGAAACATCCTTAATTACTTGAGCCTGTGGGTGGTTTTCAGGGACAGACCACATAGAGCAATTTGTAATAGTCAGATCAAGAGATGACCAAGCATGAATGGCTGTGAGCAGGGCTTCCTGATCCAGAAATGGTCATAACTGATGCACAAGTATCGCCACTCACTGCCCCAATTATCTGACTGCTTCTTCAAGCATAACTAGAAACCTGCACTTGTTGCAAACACATTCCAGGTTGTTTCCAGGAAGGAATGCAAATATGTCACAAGCGTTGTAAGTCATGACTGCAGAGTCATGTTCATCTTCACTTCTGTTTCTTAAGGTACCACCAAAAGAAATTATTTTCTTTCTTCATGTGTCCTTTTATTCAAGTATCAAGTGCCTATTGCTAACCTAGGTTGGAAATTTATTAGGGGGCTTTGCATGAAATTCCCCCATTGAACTGTGTTACCAAGCTCCTGTTAGTCCACCTTGCTGGATATTGACTGTCTTATATTCCTTATAGAATCTTTACAGAAGCCTCTTGTTACTCAGCAGGAATCAATCATTCAATCACACAAAATAGGCAGTCAACTTGTCTCAGAACATACCTCTTGCATTCATCAGCTAAAGGGTTTTTCAGCACTATACTTTCTCCTATATTTCTAATTTCAAGGCAAAATTATTGGGGATTTTGAGGTATCATTCTGATCATGACAGTCTCTTTCTATTTCAGCCGACACCATGGAGGTTAGGTAAGCTGCCTTGGAAAAACTCTCTTTTAAAAGATGGTTTGCCCTTTAAAAAAATAAATTCATGGAGAAATATGGATGTCCTAAACCATTGCCTTAAGGATTATACCGAGCTTATACTGGCAATCTTGCAGAATGTCATATGGGAGCTACAGAGACATTAACATGTATTACTTCAGTGTCATCCTCCGTGCTGTAAGCTTAGTGGATGTCACCGAAATTAATTCAGTTCTGAAAGGCTGGCTCCTGGGAACAGACTGAATAAAATAAAATATATCCCCAGGAGATTATTTCCAAATATTAGTCTTTGAATTAAATGTGTAGCAGGTATAATGTTTACTGCATCTGTTAACCTCTGCTACTCTTGCAGGCATGTACCTACATCACTTTCATTCCCCAGGCCCCTGCAATGTATCTGTAAGAGACAGTGTTGTACTGATTTTCAAAGAGTTATTTTAAAGCGCCTTTTAAAGTTATTTTTATTCTCTTTCCTCCACTTGCATATTCATAATTATTAATAGGAGCTTTTTAAGTAACTATTTATTCACAGATATGTCTACTGCTTTTAAATTTCAGTGCACAGATATTTAATCAATTTACCTGCCATCTGTAAAATGCTTTCACAAACTTCTAAAATTCAAGAAAACATTTATTTTAAAGGTCCCATTCTAGCATGCATGCATATACATCTTTTACATTTCCATCCTGCAATGAAGACTTTCAAAAATCTCTTTACTTATTAACACTTTATCCCCTATTTAAAGAACACAACAAAATGAAGAGATTGTATGGCATAACTTTTCAAGATTTATTGTTGATTTCATTATCAATTCTACTTTTTTCCCAAGCAGTCACTTAGGTGAGATGGGCAGCCATATAAATAAATATAAATAAATTAAGTAAGTTCAAGATTTAATGCTTTCATCAAAATGATGAAAACAGCATTGCACCATTATGATAGAAGCTCCACTCTTTTTGTACATGTGTACAATATCACAATGCATGTGAAAAGGGTGGAGTTTTCATCCTGTGCCCCTCCTTAACCCTTCTGTGGATAAATCTAATAATATTCCTTACTATTTATGCTATTTTTTGTTAGCATTAGTTGCTATTCTTGCAGACTGAACAAGTTGGAGCAGCTGTTCCTAAAGTTAGCCTTTTAATATTGGAAACATTTGCACAATCTTTTATCCTTTATTCTTTATGTACTGTGTCTGGGTTCATAATACTGAATTATATGCCAGAATTATTTATGGAGACAATTATTAGCTTGCACTGATTTAAGATTGCAATAAAAACAGCGTGCAAGTCTGAGCAGACATCAAGTTTTTTATATTACTCTATAGCTTTCCTTAAAACGTACTTAAAATGTACTCAGACAGGATATAATTCATCCTTTGAAACAACGTTTAGCAGTTGAACAGTTTTCCTGAAACTAATGGGTCTAGAGCTTCAGTTTTGTAATGCAGTTGTGTGATACCACCATGTTGGTAGTTATTATTGTTAGTTTTTTCTCAATCACAGACATAAACAAAATTCCAGTAGAATTCTTTCCACAACTGATTAAAATTGAAGAACCTGTAGCAGGTGTTTCTCACAACAGGTCCTAAACATTCCAGAAGCAGCTGCTTATCTGATTCCAGGTGTGAGGTGGTTGATCATCTTCCTTGAATACATTTTTACTTGGAAAGAATAAATAGGTCCTGGGCTCCTCATGTTATGTCCTGGGCTGGGACCTCTTAAATAAGAAATGGTCTTGAATTGGGAAGATCCAGTACATACGTACCATAAAACTTATGTGTGTATATAATAGAGTATACAAAAGTAGAGATAAAATGGTATAATAAAATAAAGCAAAAAGTAGAAAGTAAAAATGATTACAATTCTTCAGTCATGACAAATTACAGATGGTACATGTAGAAGGACAAAACTGAGCTACCCTGGAGTATATGTCTGAATCCTGGCCAGATAGAAGGAAAGGCAGATAGGTCATGCTCTCTATCTAGGAGTTTCATCAGGATTATACAGTGAGATGGGCATCATATAAATTTGATAAATATATAAAGATAAATGTGTCAGCACAGTAAGATAAATCAGACTAAGAAATAGACACTGTGAACATCTAAAGCTACTTTTATTAGAAGACTTACAGTAACAGAATCTTGCAAGACTGAATGTACTTCCTTTCCTCCCTTTTTATCTTTATGAGAATTTAGGTGGAGACATTTTTGTAAACCGCTTTCTTGGCCTGGGCTCAAATCTCATTTATTTGATCATTGCCTTGGTAGTGGATCTTCCTCTGCCTTTCAAGGCCATCCACTTTACTCATTACAGGATGGGATGGATAAAAATCATCCAGATTCCCTGTGAAGAGGGCAGAAAAGAAGCATCTGGCTCAACAATGCTACTGAGCCATCCCTGCAAGGGCACATACGCTGATATAAGGGGACGTTTTTGTAATATCTCTGGGGGAAATGGGTGGCATACAAATTAAATAAACAAACAAACAAATAAATAAATAAAATGTCCCAGCAAAACAGTCAAGGGTAAGGCATCCAGACTGGTCAAAGTAAAGTAAAGGTCTGCCAAAGCTTCAAAACAAAAATGGAAGGAAGCTCGCACATGCAAATTTGAAAAAAAAACCCCACAAGCTGTAAGGTAAGGAACCAGACTTTGATTGTAAAATCTATAGCTTTATAACATTTCTGGCACTTTCAAAATCAAATAGGTAAAGGCTGTCTAACTAAAATCCTATTGCATTTTTAGCCGGGTTGACTTACAATGGTCTTGAAGAACCACTGGGGCCAAACCCAGTGGAAAGAAAATTAGCTTTCAACAAAAATTAAGAAGATAATACTAAGCTCTAACATCTACAAAGACCAAGCCTGTCTCTAAATATAAAGCAGCATTCTTAATACATCTTGAAACTGCTGAAATAGTTCTAAGAAACTTAGACTATTCAAGGATATCAAGTTTTGTAAAAGTACAGATTTGGGATACCATAGAGAAGGTGAAAGATGACATGGGCTACATTTTTATTTGTATTTGTATCTTTGTATTTATTTATACTCATAGGTTTTATTTTATTTGACTTCTAGCCTATGGCCATAATAATAAAGATTTGATTTGATTTGATTTGATTGATTTGATTTGATTTGATTTGGCATGATGCTGCTTTTGTCAGGTAAGGGGACATCCTCATGAGAAATAAAGGTATTTCAATGAAAACAAGGATTAGAATAATGAAAGCAATACTCTTACCAGTGCTAATGTGCATTTAAGCGAGAGGGAGAGGGAGAGGGAGAGGGAGAGAGAGAGAGAGAAGATACCTTCAAATTACAGATTTGGAGATAGTTGCTCAGAATACTGAAAGAATAACCAGATAATCAGTCCCGGATCAAATGGACTCACTGCTCCTTTGAGGCAGTGATTGGCAAGCATAAACTCACATGGGCATGTGATACAAGCCTGTGATGAATTAGAAAAGACTTGGCAAAGTTCAGGGTAATAATAAGGGGAGGATAATGGATAAGATGAATAGATAAAATCAAAGAGATTATTAGGATGGCCTTGGTAAAGCTACAGATTTTCTTCCAGGAAAAAACCTGACATGGAAAGCATTCATTGGTACAATTGAGCAGTATCTGCCCAGCTGGTTCAATCTGGCAGTCTTGGCATGCTCCAGGTTCCCTCAGTTGAACAATGCCATCTGTCTGGACCCCAGGAGTGTGCCTTCTCCATAGCAGTGCCTGCTCCCTGGAATGAGGTTCCCCCAAGATCCAGTGGCCCCCAACCTGCTGTTGTTTAGAAGGCCCCTAAAGATCTGGCTCTTCACCCAGGCCTTTGGAGAGGACAACTGACGCCCCTTTCTTCCTTTTTCTTGTGCCCCTCTGGGATTTTCGTTGTCATTCTTGTTCTTTTGTTTTGTGCTGTTTTGGTTTTGTTGTTTGTTTTTAAATGTTTTAACAATTGTCAACTGCCCAGAGTCACTGGGAGTTGGGCGGCATATACATTTAATAAATTAGTAGTAGTAGTAGTAGTAGTAGTAGTAGTAGTAGTAGTAGTAATCTACAATTATATTCACAGTCAAAGAGAGGTAAAAACTTAATAATTCAAGAAAACGTAATAACCAAGGACCTAAGAATTATTCAGGTAGCATCTATCATCATCATCATCATCATCATCTAACCAAATAATATCACACAGTTCTGTGTAGAGGGTGCATCTACAACTAATATTTGTGCATCCCTTCTCTTACAGCTAAGCTATGAGACATACTAGGAGTTATGTTTCACTTCCCTTTTTCTTTTTAATGAAATACAAAGTGAAGGGATTACTAAACTCTTTTGTAAAAATGGTGTGAGACTACATAACCCTTTTCCCTGCATCCCTTTTGCTTGAGAGAAATACAAGATGTGTTGTTGTTTTTCACAGATGTTTGCATTTACATTGAGAAAGTAGCATGTGTGTAGGGGTAGAATATTAAATGACACTAACTTGTGTTGCCATCACAATCAAATCAGGTACTTCACCATTCCATTAAAAAGAAAGAAAGAACATTGGGAGAGCCATGACTGATAGCAAGCTGTTTAGCCAGTAGACTATTTTCATATTATAAAATGACAGAATCATACTTGAAAATTTGGTTCACTACAATAGAGATCAATATTTAGATCCCCAAATCCTTAAACAGGTTTTTGTTTAATGAAACGATTTTAAAATCTTTATAGCTGAAGGCCTTCAGTATTCTAGCAGTAAAGCAATTATATGAAAATAATACAAACTGGCTTCCTTCCAGTTCCATACAATCATGATAATTGGAAGGGTCGAGAATGTATATTTTCATAAGCGATTAGATTGTTACTGGGATCCAGACTGAGCTAAGCAGTACAGATGATTAGTAATTCTGGAAATGTTTACTAGATGTAACTGTAGTGACTCAAATATCATCTTACCTCAAAGCATTTGAAAATCCACCCACAGAAGAATTATTGCCATGCTTTGGTTGCTCCTAAGCAACTCATATTTAACTTTGGGTTCTAAATCTCAAAGTTATTTTGAGATCCTTTTAGGATATTGAATGTTTTTATAATCATAATTCATTTTAAATACTTTTCCCTTCCCCAATTGTTTTGCTATGAACCTAAGGAATAGAGAGTCCTATCTTGCATCAACGAATGTGCTCTATATGCTTTTAGACAAGTTGTGTTCTGTGATGCTCAGTATGATTGAAAGTCACACAGCAGGATAAAACTACATTGCATCTGCAGTTTTGTCAGACTTCCTTCAGACTACAGGGTAGACAGCAAGAGAAAAATTAAATCCATGTTTTGAGTTCATAGCCCTATCATTTTCCAGAACAATGACTAGTGAGGTAGCTCATCTACTTTTTCATCTGATTCTTTGGTCAATATGGTACAACAGCTATAATGTACAAACTTTAGAAGGGAACAAGAAGTAGGAAATTTCAGCTATACTCTGTTCTAGATGTCCAAAACAAACACGCAAACAAAAACTCAGAAATGTTCTGAGTTTATGGCACCAGAAGCAGTAGCCTTGAATTACAAAGAGCACATCTTTCAAAATTACACTAGTTTTTAAAATTATTTTACTGCTCAAACTATTCATAATCAGGATGGTAAAAAGGTTATCATGACTAGAGAAAGAAAGAAAGAAAGAAAGAAAGAAAGAAAGAAAGAAAGAAAGAAAGAAAGAAAGAAAGAAAGAAAGAAAGAAAGAAAGAAAGAAAGTCTAAAAAAAATATTGCTAACCTTCAACCTCTCAGTTGTCTCAGCAAAATTGCTCCATGATTTCACATCTGTTGTACTGTAATGATGCCATAATATCAAGTATCCACCAATTCTCCTTGCTCAAATTTTATCAATACAACAAAAATGAGGTGGGGTGGGGCAGGGACCTTGAACCTTGTATCTGAGGGAGGCTCGCATTGCTGGAACTGGCTGGTGGGATGATTGATACTGTTCCCCCATCATCTTGAATTGTATACTGGCTTTTATAAAATTGTTACCTGTGATTTTAATTGGGGGATATTTATATTTTTATTGTTTCTATTGTCTTGGTTTTTAATTGTAAGCCACACAGAGTCACCCTCTGGGGGAGATGGGCAGCATATAAATTTAATAATAAACAAACAAACAAACAAATAAATATAAAAAAACCTTGATATAGCTACTTTCATTGACCTTAGGCAATGATGTACAGACCCTGTTGACACCTTGCATTCCCTGGGGCATTTCTGTAGCAATGCGCCTCTTCAAGGTACCTATAAATACTAAAGCCAGAATGGCAGATGGTGATCCAGTCAAGTATCTTGAGAAATGCAACTTCCCCCAGTTCCAGGAGTAGCTGAAGACAGCATGTCCATGTACTCCTAGAGTTTCATCTGTAATAACCCATAATTGACAAGATGCTAACTTATGCTCAGTACTAAAGCTGTAATTACCCTTTATTATTTGTATGACATCCCTCCTTTCAGGAATTGGTTTTAAAGAGAACTTGAAGGGCTTTCTTGTACATCTTCAGTGATTCTTTTATTTACTCGCCTGCCTAGGAAAACCCGATTCTTCATCCAGCCAAATCGTCAAAGAGATGGAAAATTTGAACCTTTCCAGCTCCTGCAGGAAAAGTTTCTTCCAACAGCTGTCTTGCTTTATGAAAGCATGAAGTCAGGACATCCAATCTTATGCTATCAATCACACAGGCTGACATTTCCTGCAAACTGTGTCCACAAGACAAACGGGGAAAACGAACCTAAAAGGAACAACAAATTGCCAAAAAGCAGATGGAATTATGTGCTCGTGTTTATATTTGGCTGTTCACATGAGCCCAGACTAAATGCCTTCTTCTTCAGAACTACAGCACTAAGCACCCATTTGTGCCGTTGCTGAAAAACACCTGACACTAGTATTAAGAAATACTGGGTTTAATTGCAGTCCATTAAAATGTGGAAATGTCTTCAATCGAGGATTAATGATTTAAATGAACTGTCGGCTTGCAGAGCATTTTAGGCCCTCCTGTGCAGATGCAAACATCCTCTCTCTCCCGCCCTCCTCCCATCTCTGAACTCTTGCTAGAAAGGTCCGCCACATGGTTTTCATCTCCCAGCTTTAGGTTAGTAGCATTTTAAAAGGCTTCAACATCAGGTTTCTATGATTTGTGACTTTCAGAAGAGTGTTTGTGTGCACAAAAGATGTTAAATTATTACTTGAACTTTGCTTGAAACAATTCTCACTTCACCTTAAGAACTGCTTTTTACAAAGAAGGCTCGAACGAAGAATTCATTTTACTTTCATTGTCATGTTTTAGATAAGAGTGAGATCTCAGTAAAAACACTGGATAAAATTGATTGAGTGTTGGTACTTAGGTATAAACCTCTGCAGCTCACACTTAAATGGGAATTCACTGCTGAATGAGCGCCATCTTGGCTTCTAAGCAAAATTCAAGGTGATGGCTGTAGATTCATTAAGCTCTAAGTGGCAGGAGTCCAACATGCTCCTGTGTTAACTCAACTGTTCAGAATAGTCCTTCCTAGCACAAATTACCATTGCGTTTGGTTAAAACAGACAAGTGCACCCTTCATTTATGGAATTAACTGCCACGTCGAAGGCCCCTGGAGAAGCAGTCCTCAAGTGGAGCACCACCACTGAAAAGTTTTTCTCTTCAGCATCTTCTGCTGCATCAGGACCACCCAAAGAACAGCCTCTGATGCTGAGCTCTACTGCATGCCTGGGCAGCCCAGACTTTTAACATCTTGCACAGTTCAGGAGCTGTTATTCTCCTGAAGAATTTAAACAAATTGTCTAACGTTCTACTCATTCAGAACTAAATATGTGTGCTTTGGACTTTTCGGGTTAATTGTTAGGTTACTTTACTTGTTAGATGTAAAACTAAGCATATGTTTTATGATGGTATTTTTTCTAACTCATCTGCTTTCTACAAACAAATAATTGGAAATGTATCCATCTGCACTGTGGTCCACATGGACCTCTTGGCCACAGAAGGAATAAGTGGATTGCTTTCAGTATCTCCATTTTCCAAACACCATCAGATCTGATCATGTGAACTATATGTTAGGAAATATCTTTATATCTAACAAGGATGAATTATTGTGTATGCTAATGGTAAATGTGTACACGTTTATTTTGTCCAACACCTTTCTTGATTCAAGAAATTGACCAGTAAGTGATTCTCATACATAACCCTTGCTCCTAATGCGGTTGGCCCTTTTTGTATCAAAGCTTCTGACCAGAAATATGAAGGTTGTCTTTAGCATAATGCAGAAAAATCTAAATGTATATAATATGGAAATAACTTAAACAACATTACTAGATTCCCACCATTCAGTTCTAACCATGATTAGTATTTTCTATGAGCTAAGTTAAAATATACTGCATATATTTTATAAAATAGAAGTCAACAAGAATTCATTTTTAAAAGTAATAATTTTGATAAATGAAGTGAGACTATTGAAGCAATTAAACATCTTCTGAAATCTATGTATCTTCTGCAAAAGTCCAGAGTTCCAATCAAAGGTTATTTGTGTAAAGTTATGTTAAGTTAACCTTATAAAATACTGAATATAAATTGTATATCTTTATGAACTTTATGAACCATGTTTTCATTGTATTTACTTTACATAAAAGCAGTCCTGCTTAATCTAACATTTTGTTTCTCACAATGGACAACCAGATACTTCTTGGGTGCTCAGAAAAGGAGATGGGGCCGTACCACTCTCCCACTCTTCAACTCCTACAGCCATTATTTGGAGGCGTGCTGACCCCAATCCAGAGGTAACACTGAATATTCAAGACTGATAGTTCTTGATAAATCTGTGCCATATGATACCTTGCGATGCAGGTTAGCAACATTTTTGAAAACCATTTCATTATAATAAATCCTGTTCTCATGCTTTTTCAGAGACTCGTCTGTGAGATCAATAATGTCTGATGTATTTTTACTATAAGCTAGTAAAGGCTTCAGTAGGCCACTTTACTGTTTTATTATATTCCCAAATTTAAATTTACTTCCTACCTCTGTTGAGACTCAGCTGCTCTCAACAGCATCTTCAGAGCTGTTTCTTTTTCCTTCTCTTTTTTCTTTTCTTTTTAATCTTAGTGCGGAGGAAGGAATTAACTCATTTTGTATAAATTTCCTGGAGAGAAGCAGATAGAAGCTCACAGAAGACAAAGAAATCTTGAATTCTATTATGATTGGATAATGGAGGATCCTACTTCCTTTCCCCAAAAAACAAGGAAAGAAAGAAAGAAAGAAAGAAAGAAAGAAAGAAAGAAAGAAAGAAAGAAAGAAAGAAAGAAAGAAAGAAAGAAAGAAAGAAAGAAAGAAAGAGAAAGAAAAACCCTGTTTATAATGAGTTCAAAGTGTAAGTTGTTTCCGGACATTTTTTCAAATCC
The DNA here is from genome assembly GCA_030867105.1 of Liasis olivaceus. Lineage (NCBI taxonomy): Eukaryota > Metazoa > Chordata > Lepidosauria > Squamata > Pythonidae > Liasis > Liasis olivaceus. Next base: position 50,138,036 of record CM061348.1, read on the forward strand.
TTTGTCTTATTAATCTGGAAACTTGCAGAACTTTTGGGAGGGGAGGGATAGTTTTAGCATTATAGATTTCTATATTTCTAAGTTCCTAGAAAAGTCCACTCAACTATCAAAGTTATTCTTTGAGGTCATTAATAAATGCTGGGGCTATGGAACTGTAGTCTTAGTAAAAGCTTGTATAAGAGGCTATAGAAATGCACTACTGAATGCTGCTATTTAAAATATATATTTAAAAGAATATATATATATGTGTGTGTGTGTGTGTGTGTGTGTGTATATATATATATATACACACACACACACACACACACATACACACATTTTAAAAATATTAAACAATATAGTAATACTTGTCATTTGGGACTCATACAATTTACCTTGTTGGCGCTCTTGAATGAGTAAGATAGGACAATGTTCCTTTATTTAGAGGTGAAGGAGGAAAACTTGCCTCATTCTATCTACTGTCCTGAGTTCAAGGAGTTAATCCAGGATCTTTCTAATACATTGCTTAATCTGATAGGCATTAAGGACAGCATTAACCTCAACAGCACATTCTGAGCAGGATTCTGTTCTGCTCTCTACCAAAATGCCAGGTGCCACAATACATTCTGGGCATGCAGACAAAATTCCACTGTGGCTTGACCTCTTGGTTCATGTCTCCTCCAACCAAAATGGTTTGTTTTGTAGACTTCGGGTTATGCAAGATGACAGCTTACTATTAGAGTTGTGAATTCCTGCTGGCTGTCCTAATTGTCTTTTTACGTGCTGCAACCTAAGAACCGGGTATAAAAATATTGCTGTTCTCAAACTGCTGGTTCAGTAATGCTTCCATGCCAGATAGCGCCATGATACAATTAGCAATGCACACTAGACTGGCCAAAAGCATTTGCAACTTGAGAATTTTCAAGGAATAGCCTGAATAAGGAAGTCATGTGATAGATCAAACACAAATCACCAAAGTTGGGCAAGAACCTATACATGATTAACTTCAAAGGAGAGGAGGTGGTCCAACCTCTGGAGGGAATTCTGAGGTCAAAGAAGCACCCTCTGCTTTCAGTCAAGGCACAGATTATTACAGATGTGCCTCCCCTATTATCAGCATCCACTGTATTTCATACAAGTTCCACTCATGCTTCTTGATCAAGGGGAAGGTATAAGGTATACCATGAAAGCTCACTCTTTAACACAAGCTAAGAAAAGAATTACAAAACCTGGTCTGTCTATGCTTGATGTATCTCATTATACCCATGGATGCCCAGCACATCATGTCCTTAAAGCATTTATATCGTCCCTTTACAAAACATTTGACAAGGAAAAAAAAAAAGACAACATGATTTAGGGGAAAAAATGCAATAAAATATAATAAAGAGAAAAAATAAACATCCAAAAGAGAAGACCATTAATTTAAAAAAAGAAGGGTGAAGCCAAACTGCACTAAGATTACTAACCATCACCAGCTTTCCTAAAAAGAAAAGATTTTTAATGAATGTCAAACCAACACACATTAAAAAGGAGTGGGACTTCAACTGCACAGTCACAGCCACCATCTTGACTCCAGAGCAAACTGTGACTTAAAACTCCCTTTTGCTTAGTAGTTTTAGACTCTCACACTTCTCCATTTTGTTCTTTTCCCACTCTTTTAATGGAATTTAGAGCTGACCTTGGGAAAGGATTGAAAGCCATGAAGAAATAAGCCATGAATGGGAGATTTGGAGTCTAGATATAGAAGGGAGTGTGAGAAAGAAACTCAAAACAACCTGGCCTTGATTTTGCTTAGTATAACATGGGGCAGAGAGAAATTTGGACAGGCTTTCAAGATTCTGTTAATATACCCTACAACACTAAAGTAGCATTCCTGGAATCCCTGCAGTATCTCTTTCTTGGCCTAGCCTACCTCAAAGGGCTGACAGCTTTTTTTCTTGTTCCTGTTCTTCCTGTCTACCTCAGTGTCTTCTGGGACTTGTAGTAGTATCCTACAATGAAATCCCACCTCAAGTCTTTTGCACATACTGTGCAGTTATTCAAGGCCTCTGTTGCAGGGTTCCTCAACCTCAGCAACTTTAAGATGGGTGGACTTCAACTCCCAGCCTGGCTGGGGAATTCTGGGAGTTGAAGTCCACCCATCTTAAAGTTGCTGAGGTTGAGGAACCCTACTATATTGTACCTCCTTTCTGGATCTTCTGGGGGTTATTGAAACTCAGTGCTGAAAAATATTCAGCACTTTTTATGAGCTAATCCTTTAGTGTGAAGATATTCTGAATTCTTCCCACATTCCTAAGCACACTTTGAATCCCAGAATTTTCCATGCATGGATTATTTGATGAGAAAATGTAATAGAAGTTCTTTTGACATGCAGAGTATATCTATGATTTCTCTCCACTATATGATCACCAAGATGGTTGCGCTGGTAGAACCTCTCTCCATGTGTAGAGTATTTATATGGTTTCCCTCCTGTATAAATTAAGACAATGCAGTAGCTGAAATTTATAATATGGATCATGGGCAGTAAGCGTTGCTAGAACACTTAAGTCAGCCAATAATTCAATATAAATCCAGACCTTATCATGGGTGCCTGCTGGATCTTGCTGCTTTTCTTAAAATTACGAAATCAATGTCACACCACACAAAAAACTCTGGCACTTTTGTACATGCATATGATGTCATCAGACATGACATCGCAACACTATTTTCACTATTTTGTCCTGCCTTGACTTCCTTTGAAGATGCCATTGAAACTGACTTTAATCAGTGACAGATTTAAAATTCCATTTTGAAACTACATATGCAAGATAATACATAAATAATAAACACCAAAATCCTATAATTTTATAGAACATCTTTGTTTAGAAAAAAGTACAAATTCTGTAACTTAGTCATTTATGAGGCTGTTAATTCCACAGACAACCAGTGTTAAAATGTGAGAACCATGTTTGAAGCAGGAGAGGGACACAGCTAGACAAATAAAAAACGTGAAAGGATATAGAATGAAAAAAGAAAAAACTACCAATTTATAATTCATACACTTTTCAACAGGAACAATCATCATGCTTTTCAGTGCCAAGAACTGATACTTTCTAAGAAATAAAAAAATAAAATATGTATGAGAATATTTTGTATGCCAACGATAACAACTCATACCACAAATATACACTGGAATTAAATATCATATTTATTTCTTTATTGATTGATTGATGCAATTTATTTACTGCTTCAGTACTTATGGATTCTAGGCAGTTTTCATTTTAAAACTTAATTGATAACAACTAATATCAAATAACAATAATAATAATAATAAAAACAAGTACACACACACAGCCCTGTAGACCTACAGTCAGTCCCCAAAGGCCTTTCAGAAAGGCCAAGTTTTACTAGCTTCCTAGAGGCTGGGAGCCATCCTTGCCACAGGGAGCAGCTGTTCCATAGGAGAATGCCTGATGTTGGATGTTGGACGTCATCCTGCCACACCTCCAGGTAGGTAAGCAGGTACTCTCTGAGTGTCCTGGTCAGACAAGCAGAGACTACTTGGGAGAGGCAATCTTTTAGATACCCAGATTCAGAGAGAGACAGAGAGAGAGAGAGAGAGAGAGAGAGAGAGAGAGAGAGAGATTTGTTTGCTGCCTTTAACTCTATTCATTAATAGAAAGAAAGGATATCATCAGTCAGTCAATCAATAACTGTAAGATAGGGCAACGAGTCAACCACTCAAAATCTAGCTATTTCAAAATTCAGTATTCCAAAATTACAGAATTCTTATTTTTGCCAAAAGAAAAATAAATGGCTCAAAAGACTTGCTAAATAATATATATATAAGCAATAGGAAAACACTAAACAATTTTAACATCTCCAGTTTAAGTCTCAATCATTTCCTTAATATTATAGTTTACCTTCAACTTTGGTGTAGGACATGTAGGGATGACTAATGGTTAATATTTGTAGATTACTATTCAAGTTTCAACACTGTTGTGCTCCTGCAACTCAATTTGGCTGATTAATGATCTTAACTTTCAGTTTTCAACAGATTGGTTTCTATTTAGGGTACGACAATTAAAAATATTTTCTTGGACCCAATATAGTGATTTATGTCAAATGCAAACTTCAATTCTAGTTAGTTTACCTAAGATTCTGCTCTGGCTGGAGCTGAGACCACACACTTTGGGAGGTATGCTGACAATTCCAAGTTCCGTTCCAAATTTCTCTCTTTAAAAGATTTCTATATGCAGCAGCTGTGAATGAGCTCTCCCTAAACCTTGGTGACTCATTGCTGGGCGCTTAGGCAATGCTCGGTTAAATGGATTGTCAGCTTCAGTCGAAAGCAGATTCACATGACCTTTACCCTGTTTGATACAGGAGGGGTTTCAGTTGCTCACAGCTCAGGAAAGCAGCACAGTTGAACATAATCTAAATAGCTCAGTACAAAACCTACCCAGAATTAGAAAGATAATGTTTCCAGTTTGCAGGGAGACTGGCAGTTTAAAGACTGGAGTATTAATTTCAAAACATACATAACTTACATAATAAGGATACCTATTTCCAAACGATTACAAGAGAAAAACAATTTTACAAATACCCAATCTCCTTTGGGATGTAAACATTTTATCAAAAACCATAATACACCACAAATAACACACACATTCCAGGCTGGCCTACGCACACAATTTTTCTTCAGAGTGGATGTAGGTCATTACGTGCCATTTGTCCTTAAGTGTTTCACTTTAGTTTTGCAAATAATTTAATTTAATAAGTTCTTGTCTGTAGAAGTGCAGTTCTGAGAATGAACTGCCAGTCTAATTGCTGAGAAATCTCAGCAATTAAAAAGAAACTACTGAATGAACTCCGATTCTACTATTTCACTTTGTTTTAAAAATAAAAGGAAACCCGATCCCTGGAAGCTTTAGGTGGCATGATAATTACATTACAATTAGTGTAAGTCTAATTACCTTGTTGATTATGGCAAAACACTGTAATGGCATGATGGCTAAATGCTATAATGACTTGTAAGTTAAACTCCATAATAATTGCTGTACTGAGTTAAACATGAGGATTGGTAATAGGAGGCCAAGAAAGTTTAGACAAATACTATACCTGAGGAGAGACAAGAGGTTTTAGCTGATAAAGAATGAGCCAACCCCCCTTTTTAGACCACATGTTTGCCTCCATCACAACTAGGATGAATTCTGAATGTTATATCACACATACAGAGTTTATCATTATATGAAGAATTATGTATCTATCATGAATGGGATTGGCAAAGAAGATAATTATTTAACAATAGGAAGCAGGAGTATTAGGTATGTTTTCTGCTTATATATACAAAGGTGGGAATAATAATAATAATAATAATAATAATAATAATAATAATAATAATAATAATACTCCAGATTTACAATCTTGGAATACAGTTGTGTGCTTACTTTCTGTTTATGAACTAGTGCTCTATAGATACAATGGAAAATTTGATGACTATTACTTCATATGATCAAGCTTTAGTTATTTAAAAACAAATAGCAATACCTGGAGACAGCAGAATTGAAGAGAAAGAATTGGAGAAAATCACAAAATATAAAGACCTACAAATAGAAGTAGAATGACTATGGCAAAAGAAAGCAAAGATAGCACCAATAGTTATAGGTGCCTTAGGTGCAATCCCAAAACATCTGGAGCACCACTGGAAGACCATCAGCATTGACAAAATCACCACCAGTCAATTGCAAAAGGCAGCTTTACTTGGAACAGCTTCCATCCTGCAACAATACCTTTAACACCATCAAACAACATCTGCCTATCTCAGGTCCTTGGGAAGGACCTGATAGGTGGATAAAATGCCAAATCCAGTCTAAACATCTGGCTGACTGTGTGACCGACGATGATGATGATGATGATGATGATGATGATAGTCCAGATTTACAATCTTGGAATATGGTTGTGTGCTTACTTTCTGTTTATGAACTAGTGCTCTATAGATGCAGTGGAAAAATTGATGACTATTACTTCATATGATCAAGCTTTAATTGTTCTTTTTTAAAAAAATAGGCTGAATGATATCTGCTATATGTAATATCCTTTTGTCTATTTCTTTTTTATATATAATCAGTAAACGTAATATAATAAAATTTCAAAAATTGCTTGTGGCCTTTGAAAAATAAGGAGAGGATATGAGTCACTACAGAAAGGCCATTTTCAATTGCTTAACATGGTAACTTTCAGAACCTTGGACATCATTAATATGCTCCAGGTCAGCACATATGTGACATTTTCTCCATGTCATCACTGGGGGTCTTTTCAGAACTTTTCTGACAGTAGAAGGACTTCTAACTAAGCCAATGCATTCCAGTGATTTATTTCTTGGAGACAGCCACCCTGGCAATCGACGTAACCAGCCTCCAAGTGATCGGTATGCCATGTGAAATAATACAGAAGTAACATCAACCCCTTCCGTCTTAATCTAGTTCCGGAGGAGGGAAAAGCTTTAGGGAAAGCTCATATTTTATTATTTGCCACAGATATTATCTGTCCTTTTCTACAAATAGGTTACCAACTTTGAATCAAATCCTTCTAATAGTAATAATGCAACAACTGGCAGTTGATTTCTATACCTACTTTAAAAGAAAAATAAACGTGATTTATTTCCATTTAACTGCTGTATTATAAAATAATCCTCTGAAAGGACTCCCAAGTATTATTGTAAATACCTCATTACATAGTCTCAAAAACAGAAAAAGGTACATTTCAGAATTTAGTAATTTTGTCATAGCAGCTGTAGAGGGAAGAACATTTTATGACATAATACTATGCAGATACTAGCCACCAAACTGGCTATGTAATCTGGCCCCTAATTTTCATTATGAGTTACTTCTAATTTAATAAACAGTACAACAAGCTGCTTAGGTAGGCTGTAGAATATCACTGCTTCTAGATTTCCAAATAAAGATTAACCAGAAAAATAAAAAATCTTTTTGTTAAGAGAATTCAGAGCTGTTATAATGGATGACTTTAAGTGCTAGCCATGTCACAATCCAGACTCTTACTGAAATGTAGCATCGGTTTACACAGAGAAATATTTTCCAGGAAAAGTGGAGACTTCACAAGGCAAAATCAGGAGGTAGCCATAGCAGATGAAATACTAGTTTTCAAATACGGCATGTCTCATATTTGTGTCTTGATTTCATGATGTAGGCTTTGTTCAGTATAATAACCAAACTACAGAAGAAAATGTGGGACATTACTGTGTGTACCGATATAGAAAAGAAAGATACTGTCTGGTCCAAGTGTAATTAACATCTGTCAGAGCAGGGTGGGCTCTGTCTAATGAAAATAATAGCTTGAGTTAAGCAGGAGGCTGTAATCCTAAACATATTTACTTGGAAGTATATCTCATGGTGTCTATTCCTGCAAACAGTTACCCTGTGTTGTATAAATATAAAGACTACTCAGGAATTAATATATTTTTTTAACACTGCATACTAGAAACCAAACCTTATTTTTTCCTAAGATAAATAATAAATAAAATCATATCCAAGACTTGAGGATAGCCACTGATTTATGACAAGAATATGTTTAAAGAATAGTATGACCACAGTAAATGATTTACAGGGAAAATGAAGTCTTCTTTAACCGAGTTCGTTAAACACAAAATTCCAGCAGAGCTTAAGTGTTATTTAGAATGTCCTTCTCAGTTTGACTATGGCACTAATAATGGTGTTATAGTTGAACTTAAAGTGTTTTATTTGGACTTTCTTCCATTTAAGGTTGTTAATGCTGACATGGGAATACGGACTTAGTAGAGCAAGTCACAAAGGATTCAATTTCTTTAGCCAGACGAACTAGCATATGGATTTAATTTTAAAGGAAGCATCTACAAAACATGAGCAAGATACTGGGGTTATCTTGCTGCAATTTGGAAAGTTATCTCTATCCTACTTTGATTTAATCCAACATACACCTAGGTATACAGTTAATTTTAGGATTAGAACTGAGTGAAGTGCAGTATTTTTTTAAAAACAGAGAATAGTAGACTATATTGCCATTTATATCAGACCTACAGCTGGAGTACAGAGCTTACGTTAATGGAGGAATCACATTTTTTTTCCCTCCAGGTACCCAGGGACCCCATTCATAATTGTATCAACTCATGAGTATCAATTTCACAATCTCTTCCTAATGCCAATCATCCATTATGATTTATTAATTATTTCACGTCTATCATTTATTCCAGGTAGGGGGGAAAGATGGCTTGAAAATGCAATCAACTGTAAGGTCTATTTTCAGATTATCTTCAGATTTTACCTCCCTAATAAAGGCTTGCTTTTTGCTTGTCTCTAGCATGAGGAAGTGAGTTTCAGCAGTAGAACTCAGCCATGAAACTCTATGGGTTCCTTTGTTGATTAGTTTTAATAAAATTGTGACTCTTGCTCACTCAGTTCTTTTTGTGTTGCCTCATTATTTCAGAATTAAAAACATAACCATCAATGGGAAAGAACCATGTAAGTGTATTATTTCTTCCCACTTATGAGGTTGGAGTTCTACTTAGTCACAGATTTCCAGGTGGCACTGAGACATTAATTATTTATTTCCCCAAAACTATGCCATTTATTAAACAAAGCTGTGCTATGCTCAAAATAATTTTTTAAACTGTCTTTTGAGTGAAGAAGTTCTAGACCTATCTATATGACTTCATCCTTTTTAAAGATACATTTACACCTTTAAAAATATATTTCACTACATAGTCTCAGAGTCTAGGTATGTGGTAGTTATAGACTTATTTATTAGATTTGAATGGTTTCTAATTTTGATGTCAGAGGCTGCATAGGAAGCCAGATGTGCCCAAAGCCCTCCAAGGCTCTCTTGAAGCTGATAAAACTGTTAACCATTTAAATCTGAGTCAATTCTCAAGCTGCACAGATCTTCAAGGTTGGACTGAAACGCCCCTGCAAAGCTGTTTTGCAAAGCCACAGGGTCTGAACTAAAGCAAAGCAGCTTTTTTCACTTACCTCCTCTCGCCCTGGAGGAGGCTTCTGTACAGAGCCAGCACTTGTGCAAATGCATCTTCTGCCTTCTGCGAGTGGCTGGCAACCGCTATGATGAAATTACGAGGCATCAAGGTTCCCAGAGGGAAATCACGTCCTCTTCTCAATCCTCAGCAAAATAAAGTGAATCAGGTTGTCTCTGCAGTGTCAAGCAGCTCATCAAGGCAAATCAAAGCCACATTATGTAGGCTAAGTATATACAACAATAAATAGCAAGAAGTGGGGAGTAAAATAAGTACTGCTTGAGGAGTTTAAGCCCTTCGCAGTCTGTCAGCCTGAGCTCACTGTTCATTAACAAAGCTCTATTATGCGAAAACTGTATTGTCTTTCTAGAAGGCAGTTGTCAAATCATCGGAGCCAGCATATCCAGAAACTGTATGTGTGCATTTACTGTGAGCTACCTATTACAGTCTGGAATTCATTCTGAAAAGTGAAAAGACTGTCAATGAGAATAGTACATACCAGGCTACTCACCAGAATCAACCAAAGGTACACTATGGAAGTGACCCTGCTCCAGAATCCATAATGCAGGATTTGGTTCAGAGGAATAGCTTTTTGATTGTAGTGGAATCTGACCCAAAATGACCCAAAATGCTCTTAGACCAATCACAAGCATCTAATGTGACAGCCACAACCCTCAAGTAATTAGTCTCTGACAGTTGATCAACATGTAGAATAAGTGCGTTTAAGAATGTGTACCCAGGTTGTTGCATCACATCATCCTCAAGCGAATTGCCCAGAAGAATTGAGTGTAGACAACAAATATAGTAAAACAGATTTCTAGTAGAGGTTGCCAGATTTCTAATTGCTCAATGTCACTCCATGCTCAGTATCTGTAGCCTCCCCTGCTGAGATATTAATGGGGTGGTATCTCAGGTTCTATGTCAATGTCTTCCCAATAGACTTAGCTGGGAACTAAGCTGAGAATATACAGTATTCAAGATACTGTTCTGTCACACTATTTCTTCACTCACATTAGAAGGACCAGGTTTTGCTAGGAATTGTGGAGCTAGACTAACATGCAAGCACTATTGACTTCATACGGTCACAATAAAATAGCTGGTATGACATCTCTGCTTTGATCAATTCTGCCTTGAGGAACTGGTAAGCAGCACAACTATAAGTAGAACCTCTTTTGGTATGCATAGGTAAGGTTGCTACTATATATCTTTCTATATCTCCTACCAGTGATTCTAACCAATGTATGTATGCATGTATGTATGGGTGTGTATGGGTGTGCATGTACACACACACACACACATATTCCACAAAAGAAGAAATGTTAAGTTGTGAACAACAATTCATTCTTACACACATGATACCAGGATTGACACACACTATTATGAAGATCTGGTCTTTAAAAGTTTGTGTTTTTAAGAGGGCTCTGAAGCAGTGAAGTGCTTCACTGTTCACTGCGTTCACTGAAGTGCAACAAATTATATCCATCTCTTCATCTGTTTTTCTCCTTGAATCCTAAGTACAATAGACTTACATAATACAGTAGAAGTTACTGCCTTTAATGTCAGCACTATAGACATTCTTAGACTACTGATGTCCTTAGACCAGACTATTAATCCTGTGGCATTTTATTATTCTTGCCACACAAACAAAACATTATTTATTGCAGTCTCATATTGTTGCCATACTGAGGATTTCCTGTAGAAATGTTGGAAGGACTGCTAGAAAAACAAATTCTAGAAACTGGTGACAAAGTAGTTTGTGAACACAAAATAGTCTCAAGAGAAGTGGATGTTTCAAATCTTTTTCACCTTTTCACCTATGCCCCTCTCTCATCTTAGGTTCTACGTACAGTAAACATCTATTTCATCATGTTTAGAATCATCTTAGATGCAGGAACTCCATAGAACTAGATTTGATTTTTGTTACATATCCTTAAGTGTGCTAAAACAACGCCCTAAACAATGTGCTGAAAGAAAGAAAGAACAAAAGCTATGTATTTTAGTCTATCCACACTGAAATATAACTGAGAAAGAATAATGTTAATTCAAAATGCATAAACTGTAATTATACATGGGAGTAGGTTGTGTTGGTCTGTTTAAAACAGTAAAATTTGTACTGCTGTTTCACAAATTAAAAAACTGAAAAACGTTTATCTTGCCTTCATAGCTATACTCCCTAATTAACGCTGCAAGAGCCTCTTGCTTTCGTTTGCCTGCCAACAAGTTAACTTTTTAGCTCCCTCTACTGGTCTCTGGATAATGACTTTGCATTTGTATTACACATTTCATTACGCTAAATCCACACCCTCCCCTCAAATGACTAAGATATATCTAATGATTTCAGAATCTGAACAGCATAGCAAATCACAACTTTATGCAGGGTTAAAGAAAGTGATACTTAATTGAGTCGCCAGATATAGAGAGTGAACAAGATGATGACCTGTGGTGGAGCCAGGATGGGGTGGTGCTGCAGAGAATAAGGAAGAGAACCTTACGGAGATATGCAGGAACGTAGGCAAGAGGGGCTAAAGCACTTTTTATGTACAGAACGTCCGGCATCTGGATAACATTCGGAAGCAGGTCAGACAGATACCTCCCTAATTCACTGAACTATAAGGAGGAGGAGGAGGTACAGCACCATCAGACTTGCAAGATTTTGTTATTATAGCCAATCTCAATAAAAAGAGTGTTAGCCTTCCTCTTGAGTTGACTCCTGGTCTTGTCTACGTAGTGGGGCTGACATCAGCAGAAATTATGATGCTTTGTTTAGAATAAAGTAAAATGATTATTTACAGTGCAACTGTAGGCACAAAGATTATATTATATTTCCCTAAAGTATTGAGGTTCCAGTTTTGTCCAGCTTCCATAAAAGGCAGATACTAAAATATGAATTTATCAAGTCAGTTTTTTAACAAATATTATACTTATGATATGATACTACCAGTTCAGAAGAGGTTATATTCTAAGGATTCATAGAAAAAGTTCTTTGAAAGAAGCCCAGAACTGTTGAATATAAACACAGAATGGAAAAGCTGATTTCTGTGTTGCCAGGTATCTTAATACACTCGCCAAAATGATTAATGTTGATAATTCCTCTCCTGTGGACTCATTAAATCTGGACTTATTTTTATTAGAGGCTTTGACATTTCCTACTTTCTTAATATCAGAGGTAATGACAGTGGTATGATTATATACTTATTCCTTTCCACCTTCAAGCAGTTTTCTTTGGCAAGACTGGCTCCCTCTCTCTCTCTCTTACCGAAACCTTGCACATGGGGACTCACTCTTTCCTGAAAACTGTTAAAGCTCCATTAGCAAAACTAAATGGTAGTGTATGTTAAATGAATGCACAACACCCCCTCCCAACTCCATACAATCTTTAGGAAAGATTAAAATAGGAAAGGCACCATAAGAAAGACATTGACAGAGAAATTTAATTTATCATGAGGGGTGTTTGGGGGCCATGCTTTTTAATTTTCTAATTTTTTTAAAACCCTGTCAAGAAATGTCCAAGTTAAACAAAGGAGAAATTACAGAATGAATCTGGATCTCAGCCTTGAAGAATAAGGTTTCAGTCTAATTGAGATCATACGCCGCATGTGCAGTTTTGGCACATAAGTCATATTAATCAGAAACTCTTTAATCGTGGATAATTTCTCCTGTGTGTGCCAGATTGGGCATTCTCCGGCTGGCCAGCTTTTGAGTCTGTTTAAGAATGCACCTTTGACTTCACAAACACCCGCTTACAAAATTGGGGTCAACTTCCTTCTAGGAAGGCATGCTGGGCTGGCTTTGCAGAAACTTTCTCTAATGATTAAATTGCATCTCAGATGGAAATCTGCAAACTACAGATTCCATTGGAGTGACTCTTTCCCATGATTGCAACTGCTTTGAGTTGGGAGCACACCAGAGATGGAGCGAGGTGGAAGACAATCCCGCTGCTGCTGCTGCTGCTGCTGCTGCTGGATCAATTTTACAATGACTGAACTGAACGTTGCTCAAACTACTGTTGTTGCATTTCTGCAAAAAGGAATCTGTATATATTGGGGATAACTCACCTACAGGAACAAGTTTGCATCGGCCCACATCTCTTTCAGATTTTAGGAAATACTACATACTCAGACGGCATCGGTTAGGCACTGGGATTTTTGTTCTTGCTTTTTTATTTGTTTTATTTTGGGGCAAGATGAAATCTGGATTTATCATAGTCAGTCACAAATATTTGATATCTTTTTTGCCGAGGTGAATATACATTTTTTAAATGGATAAATAATAGGAAAGTATATGACAACAAATTCTAAAGTCTGACGAAGCTTTTTTAAATATCCCTATTGCAGCAGATTGTTTTATGAGCATACCCTGTTGAGGGAAGCCTCATTTCATGTACCTTCAATAAAGTCATTTCCAACATGTAGAGCCTTTTTAGTAATAGCCCCAGGGTTGAATAAAGAACTCTCAAGAAGATAGGATTCTATACCCTCCTGTACTGTGTATAACTCACTTATTTTGGGAAACTTGAATTTTTGAGGTTGAGGTAGAATGGTTGGGAATGGCATTATTTTATTGCATTGTCATGCCAGTAAACGGAATGTTATTGTGTTTAATCTGTTAACCAACATTAGCTTGATCAGAAATGCACCATTTTTATTATTATCATTTAATAACATTTGGGAGACTATTTATACATATGAAATAAGTATTAGTCTGGTCAGAAAGGCATCAATTTGATGATTATTTAGGCCGATAGATGTGATCTCAGGCTGTCATCCAATCAAAAAATTCTTAGGCTTCAATTCAAGCCACAACTGCATTGAAATAAGCCCCACTGAATTTTGTGGGGTTAATTTTGTATTGATATATGTAGAATTGCGCAGTTTGTCAATTAATCAAGTAAATGGATTAAATCGGCTTTATTCTGCATATTCATGCAACAATTTGGGAGGAAAATCCCACACAGTTGGGGCATATATATGTCACAGAAGGAGCCAGCTTAAAAAAGATTTTCCAGTTTGAGGAAGAAATGCCTCTTCAGTGTTGTTAAAAATACATCCAATTTTAGTTTTCATAAATGATACTTCTATCTTAGTTGTTAATGGGCTTTTAATTAATCAATCAGTCATTCAGAATTAGTGAATGAGTGAAAGCTTGCAGCAGGAATCCATCCATTATTCCATTATCCAAACCAGCATTTTAGACTAATTGCAAGTCAGTCCATTTCAGTTTCATGCTGAGAGAAAGGAGTGATGTAGTCTGCGCACATATGCTTGCCATGTAATGGAATCCAAGACACAGCATATTTTAATATTGCAACTTGCCGCTTTTGAATGCAAAGCATTATAATGTTGAGAGTTTGTTCTTTGCTTAAAAACAACAGATGAGGGGGAAAAAACCATTCTTAAAGTTACCTATAACTTTTGTTTGGTTTATGAGTGAGTTTCAAGGGACAGGACAGAATTTAAAACAGACTCATAAAACAAAACTAATTATTTCACCCGCTTTATGAAAGCCTCAATAAAAATATAACGGAGACCTGATTGCTGATGGTATTTACACTCATTCTAAGAATTCTTGCGTACAATGTCTCAAATATCTACCCCATCTTCCAAGAGTTTTTGGTGCTGAAGATGAAATCAATGGATAAGCACTCCAGTCATTTGTTTAATGAAATAGGTGCAAAATAAAACTTCCAAGACTGTTCTTTTTTATGATATTAAGCTAATAAATCAAAAATAAGCATGCTGTAGAACAATATGCTACTTTTGAAAAAGAAACTAAGAAGCCTCTTTATGCAAGTAGACCATGTCCGTAAAACATTACGCATCCTGCAGTAAGTGCAATAATTCATTAAAGTGGCTTAGGTGGAAATTTTAATTACTGTATATTCTTTACCATTGCAAATAGCATCTTTGGTGTCCAAGTCTCTCTAGAGCCTTGCTCCAAACTTCAGCTCTTTCTTTCCCTTGTTGTTCTTACTTACCAGTCCAAAACCGAATTCCCATTTTAATCGTCAGTGCCCTTTGCCTCTGTTTGTTTCCACTTGGAGGAGTCAACTTCCCTCAATTTAGATCGCTTAACGTAAGATAGCATTTCAGCTCTGCTGAGATAAACCAAATCTGATAAACCAAATTCTTAAAAAAGGGGGGTTCTCATATACACTAGGTTAATAGGCTCGTAAAAAGCAGATTAGCCAATTGTGAATTTATTTATTTATTTATTTATTTATTTATTTATATTTCAAATTTGGACACAACCCATCTTGTGAGGAAGTGAGAATATATATATTAATGCCTGTCATATCTATTTAATTATACATTTAAAATATATCCGATATTTTTTTTTAATCTTTACCTTTCCTAATTCCCAACTCCATTTTAATTAGAATTTAACTCTATACCGAAATATTTTCCATTAGTAAAAAGAAGCTAGAAATGCCCTACCTATTAGCAGAATTCAAGAGTTAAGGCATTGTGGTTGGTCGCACAGTCAGCCAGATGTTTAGACTGGATTTGGCATTTTTATCCACCTATCGAGTCCTTCACAAGAACCAAGGCAGATGTTGTTGTTTGATGGTGTTAAAGGTATCATTGCAGGATATAAGCTGTCCCAAGTAAAGCTGCCTTTTGCAGTTGACTGATGGTGATTTGGTCAATGCCGTTGGTCTTCAAGTGGTGCTCCAGACATTTTGAGATTGCACCTAAGGCCTATAACTATTGGTACTACCTTTGCTTTCTTTTGCTGCTGCTGCTGCTGCTGCTGCTGCTGCTGCTGCTGCTGCTATTATTATTATTATTATTATTATTATTATTATTATTATTATTTCCCCCTCCTAACCATCCTTTTCAAACTAGTAAAATGAGTAAAGGACAAGAATATCAGGCTCCAGAAAGAGACTGCAATGTTTCACCAGCCCCACATTACTTGCAACTTTACAGAAGAGCAAAAACAATTACTTTATAGCTGCAATTCTATCTCCATAACTAGCAATAGACAAATTAGTTCTAAGTCACTTTCACATGAATTCATTCCTAAGTCTGTTTCCTATTCATTATTTATTCTATTTACTATTATTGCAATGTGTGTTGGCCTTTCTACTCTAAGAAGGTGCTAACAGTCAAAAAGTCAGAAAACCAGAAGACAATGATTAATCTAACTCCCAGGGTCTGACTTGTGAAGAAGGCTTGATTCCGCTCCTGAAGGCAGAAAGAGTGGGTGCTAAGCCTAATTCTGAACGGCATATGCGCTCTCTTAGGAGGGAGGCAAAAGAGATGCTCAACCAATGAGGCCTTTCTTTCATGGGCTTTTTTTTAATTTAAAAAATGCACTAACTTCATGTCATTTTCACATACAACCTTCCTTTACACTATGTGTGAACCCTTTGAAGAACAATCCAATCCAAGGGTAAATGTTCTGAGTTTTACATTAAATGGAAAGTGCAAGTTAGATTGATTCATTTAAAATAGTGAATAACATTTTCTCTTATAGTTTCTACTACAACAATGGAATGGCATTTTCTATATTCTCTTCTTCTTCCTTTCTCCTATTTAACTTCTCTCAATTTCTCCTACTGACCCTTTGCCCTCTGGATTCTGCCTTAGCATGCCACTGCCAAACAAACATGCTAAAAGAGTTAGAATATTACATCTAAGAACTTTGGGTATAACAAATTCATTAATCTAGAATGACATGCTAACAGTTAGTTGCCATAATTACTAATGAAGATTAAGAATTGTGAATTGTCATAAACATACACTGAAATATGTTCTTTATAGGGATTTCTGGGGAAGAAATGGAGAACTGAAGAGCGAAGCTGACAACTGCAGTGGAACGAAGAGCCAGCAAGTAGACCAGATCTTCGTAATTCTTCTCCAGACAAGGAAAGGACTTGAGATCACCCACAAGTGCTCCAGACAGTTGCTCCTCATGAGAAGACTGCAAGACAGTGGTCTCTAGCAGGTTTAGAGCTCTGGGAGATGAGGGAATAGCCATCTTTTTGCTCAAACCATGGTTGACACCTTCAAAAGGACACTGGGTTTGCATACTTCGTTTTCTAATAACTTTCAGAAATTGCTTGTTAACTGTTTTTCAGCTATTAGGAACCTTTGGATTGACAAGCTATAAAGCACCAGGTGAGTTTCCTTCAGTCTTTAGCGAAACAAGTTTTAAATACAAGTTTAAGGACTTAAAAAATTATTTTGGAATAAACAGCAAAAGGGTAATTAGAACTTTGATTCTGGAAAGTTAGAAATGGACTAAGGGTCCAGATGGATTTGAAATAAGATTTTGGAATTAATTATAAGAATCCTTCCCATGGGAATTTTTTTTTGTTTTGAATTCTCTTTAAAAAAATGATAGGATAAGACTTTGAAGGTTAGACACTAAGGGAACCAGAAGGAACTAAAGATTATAATTAAAGAAGAAGAACATTTAAATTTGACTTACTAATACAGAATGGAGCAAAATATTTTAACATTGGACATATTGAAGAATATTTTTGAACAATGGAGCCAGAAGTTAATTTTAAGCGTGTCTGTCTCTATAGATAGACTGTGTTTCAAATATGTTATGAAAGAGGAAGAAGTTTTACCAAACAAGATTGACACTGATCTGAAAGTGGATTTAAAAATGACAAGAATGATATAGAAACAGATGCTACACTGGACATGCAAAAGAAACCAGCTGATGTCTTAATAGTTAAAAGGGATATACAAATTACAAACCAAGAGAATTACCTGGATAGTTTTCCTATATTAGATTTACAAAAGAGACTTGTTAAAGCTTTGAAGCTTTGAATTTTGTGAAAAGGGACAAAGAAAAAATAAAAAGAAATCAAGTTCTAGGACTTTATTTGAAGGGACTAAAGGTCAAGGTTGTTAAAAGTAAAAGGAAGGAATATACAGTTATTTTATCTGAT
Organism: Liasis olivaceus; assembly: GCA_030867105.1. Lineage (NCBI taxonomy): Eukaryota > Metazoa > Chordata > Lepidosauria > Squamata > Pythonidae > Liasis > Liasis olivaceus. Next base: position 50,155,927 of record CM061348.1, read on the forward strand.
CAAGGTTAAAATAGATACGTTGTTATCTTTGGTAACCCTTAATGGACTTTTGCTGATCAGTACTGAACGATGAGGCTTTAAGGATTTGTTTATAGATGAGAGATGGGATATGAGAAGAAGAGATCATTTGATATATTTTAAGAAGGTGATGAGTTACTAAAATTGTTTATACTTGTTGTGATGAAGGGGGAAGTCATTTCTTTATATATTTCTTTTCATTTTCTTTACTATATTCTTATTTTTTTTCTTTCTTTTATATTTTTCTTTCTATTTTTTTCATTTCTGCATTTTCAATTTTTCTTTTTATTCTTTTTTTTTTTAGTTTGTAGTAGATTTTATATTTTTAATTGTAACTTTTAATAAAATTACTATAAAAAAAGATATATGTTCTTTATAAATATCCACCCTTTTGCTGGTTTAAACTGGTGGATAGCTACTAATTTATCTAACTTGCATATTCCACCTAGAGAGCAAGGAATAATTTCAAATAGTTTTGCAACCATTTGGAAGATAGTTACATGAGATACATAAGGGTGCTAAGGTTCATATTGCTATATATGAAGCATACGTATGTGTGGGTGTGTATGTATGTGTGGGTGTTTATGTGTGAGTGTGTGTGTATAAAATACATGTGTGTTTACTTGAGCAAGTACTTTAAATCATACCTTTTTCTGCAAAGAAATAGTAATAGAATTTAAAATGCATAGTGATTTTTGAAAGGAAAAAAACCCCAAGAGCTAAAATGGCAAACATTTTGCATTTTATCAATACTAATGAATCCCTTAAACCCCAGGGATGCAAATGTCATCAGTTCAAGGGCCACACTAAGCTTTTCAAGGTGTATAAATGTCTCACTCCAAAAATATGAAAAAGCAGAGACCTGATTTTGGCAGTGTCATTTTTAAGACGTAAAATCCAGAGGTGTAAGGCTCCTATTTTTCCCCTAAACTCCTGCCAAACCCTCAAATAATAGATTAAAACTCCCATTTCAAGGGAGGGTTCAAGGGCTCACTTTGTCCCTTAACCATTCCTACCAGCCCCCAAAATGCCAGAAAGACCTAGCTGCCCTTGAGGAGCTCTGGGGGCTACAAAAGTTTAACAGCCTGATAAAGGACAAAACAGGTGTTTACATGTGTAAAAATGTACATACCTGATAACAGTTTATTCCCAAAGCGATGTTTTTAATATTGGAAATCTCTTGCCAGATGTTTTCTTCCACTTGTTAAGAAGAATGAAGATTCAGAAGAGGATGTCTCTCGTGCCAGACACTAAGACTCACAATTTTCTAAACTGTGATGGAAGCAGAATGATATTTTGGAAGGATGTTTCATGGATTACAAGGAATATGATACTTACAAAAACATTGGCTTGCCAGAAGATGAGGAAGGGTGTTCATACATGCCTTTATTTTGGGTAGTTCGTATCATAAGATCTCATCCAATTTTAACTCCAATAAACAATGCATCTAGCAGCTGATTAATATGCATACATATGTAATTCTATTATAATTATTTAGTGTAGTCTGTGGATATTTTAAGCATGATTTTTTTTAAAAAAAGAGTGAGTTCCTTTCTGTTCTGTTGAGCAAACATAAATTATTTCCCTGCCCTCCATTCAACTATCACAGACTTTAATAGAAACTTTTTCACTATGCCATTGATTCTCTCTTTGCCTCTTTCTGGAGAGCAGTAGGCCTACTTAAGGTATTGGAAACAATACATATTTGTTTCCAAGGCAGTTGCTATTTGTTTCACTTAATGCTCTCTTAAACATTTTATTTCCTTGAGAAAAAGGCTACTTTTTTTTTTTAATCACTTTATTTTCAGGATGCTCAACCTATTTCTTGTGGTGGTGCTTTTGTGTTTTTTATTAATGGAGCTGGCAGAGGATGCTACGGTTGGTACCGCCTAGTTCTCTTCCCCACTGGGACTGGGGTGGCTTTAAAAGTAAGATGATAGCATCTGCACAAAAGTAACTACCATCTTTTGAAAATGGCAGGATTGTATGGGATATTCTGTTGCTGATTTGTTGCTTGCTTTTGCCATTGTGACCACTGACAATCATTTTCACTGAAGCATTAAGTAATATTGATTAACATGGAACAGTCTCTGATGAAAGGTCAGTTGTTTATTGAATGGGAGGGACAGGCTGATGAGTTTGTGGTGGTGTTTCTCTCCTGGTGCAGAACAGAAGATCAGAAGATGGGGTGAGTCAGAGTTTGGAGTGGATAGCAGATGTTGGATGGAGATGTAGAAGTTGCTGAAAGGTTCAAAAAATGGGAGAGAAGGAGAAATCAGAAGTGGATAACAAGAAGGAAAAAACATGAGAAGTGTGGATGAAGGATCATTTGGAATGCTCATAGTATATGAATGAAGGAGGAAGAAGAAGTTGGACTCAAATGTGGACAGAAAGAGACTGCAATAACTCCACCCTCTCTCCACCCCATGGCAGTAGAGATGACAAATGAAATGGGTGTGATTTGTAATGGGATGGAATATGGTAGGATAAACATGTTCATAGCTAGGTGCACTCTCCTTCCCTTACAGAAGAGCAATGAGCACATCACACTAGAAATGATATCAGGATGGGGGGAGAAGCCTGAGTTGTATCACTAGGGAGCAATAGGCTAGGATAATGAGAATTCCCACAATTCCTCTGCTGCTTCAATGACTATTGTCTGGAAGGCCACAGGGCCTTTCCCCCTGGAGGTAAGCCTTGCTGTCTCACAGTCTATGGTTAAGGAGTGGCATTTCCATTCCCTGGAAGCGGGAGTGGGGAGAGAGGTTTCTCTCCTGCAATGGCAGTGAAGGAGAGACACCCTCAACTCATGGAAAGCCAGGGAATGGGTGTGGAGAAGACCATCCCCTGAACCAGCTGAGCCCTAGTGGAAGAAGTGCTTAGCAGGTAGGGAAGGCATAGCTTCCTGGGCATTACTAGGAATCAGGTCTTGGATGGGGAGTTTGTAAATCTGGTAGGAGTGCCAAAAGGTCATCTAATTAGGGGAGGAGGGAGGAGAGGATAGAAATGTTGATGGAAGGCTGTTCTAGGGAGCCTGGAGAAGGAGCTATGAGGTTCCACAGCCACTGGAATATGGAGACATGATGGGAGGCTCTGGGCTGACCATTCCAAGGCGGATCAGCGGTTCAGAGCCAGTCCCCACTTCTAGCCTTAATGCCTCATCCTAAGGTCCTGGATGCTGGGTCGCTGGGAGCCTTGGCCTCATATTGTTGGTGTTAAATGCCAGGCTTGTATGCCATAAAACCCTGACACGTATTACTGAAACTTGTCTGGGTAGGACAGGGAGGTTAGGATGGCCTCCTCCTTGTTGCCCTTTATGAAAGAGATAAAGACTAAAGAAATGTATCCGATTATTGTGAGCCACCCAGTGTCTATGATTTGGGAGGCATATAAATCATATGAAACAACAAACACATTCCTTTGTCACAGAAAACTAACTGGTAAAGTAAAACTGCTTAAAATGATGGGTTGAACTTCTTTCTTAATGCTTTAGACCCGTGTTTTTCAAACTTGGCAACTTTAAGATGTGTGAACTTCAACACCCAGGATTCCCCATAAGTTACCCATCCAAATTGGCAGCTTACCTGGGAATGTTTAGAGGCCATGACGCAGCTCTCACCCACCCACTCATTCTGCAGCTTTTTTAAAGGTGAGTAATATGGAAAGGACTCCCCCTTCGAAGTGTAATTTAATATTTGAAATGATACTGTAAGATGGTTCAGTACTTTTCACACAAGGAGAAAAGCAAATGAGTTAAAATATTATTTCAAGTTTCACTACACGCTCCTGATTAATAGGTAAAAAACTTCAACGGTAAAAAAAACAATAGACCAAAACTTTGCACTGGCCTAGGATGCAGTGAAACAAAAGGGGGGGGGGGGGCAGTGTACAAATGACCATTCAGCCCCCAAGCCTCCCCCAGTCGTAAAAAGGCCCTTGCCCTAGAACAGGAATGCTGAAAGGGCAAGGCCAAGAGCAAGGAAGAAAGAACCCTGGGGGGGAGGAGACCAACGTGATACAAGCAAGAGCACTCTGAGGGGACAATTAAGTCAAAGCCTCGCTCCAGGTCCCTTGTGATCCTGGGCAAGAGAGCTGATCCTTGGCCTCCAGCAGCAGCTGAGTTGCAGTAATCCAAGTATGCAGAAATCAGGGTTTTTTGCTCCGTTAACCTTACTTGTAAGTACAAACTTCGGAGGGGAAGAAAGACTTTTACTTTGTCCCAATAGCTCACCAAACAATTGCATTTAGGGCTCTCAGGAGCACAGTTGCACTGAGAAAGAGGGCAGATACACTTTTTCTCCATGCATCTCCCAAATGCATGTTTTCAGAGGGCTCTTTGAATGCAAGCCTAAAGCCAGCTTTGTTTTATTTTTTCAATGTACATCAGCCAAACTGCATTTGTCAACTGTAGTCACAGTTGGGGGCAGCCCTGCATAATTCAAAAAGGTTATGTAGACTAGTGTTTGGATGGGAGACCATCAAGAGATCCCAGGGATGTAGGCAAGACTGGGAAGTTAACAAAAAAAGTCATAGAAGAAAGCAATAGCAAGCCACTTTTGTAATGCCTGGGAGTCATTCTTATTTTACTCCAGCCTATCTATGTGGCTTCATTATCAGTTACAGTCAATGCTTCTTACTGTAGAAAACTGAGTTTCCATTATGTGTGGGTTTTTTACATCAAGATCGGGTTGAGAGTATGGACAAAAATTCTAAGGCATCGATTTGCCTGCCATTTGTTCAGAATACTCTAGTTGCTCTTAATTGGCTTGTGTTTTCTCCAGTTCAGGAGGGCACCATACAGAGCCCTCAAAATAGATGTGGTCAGGCTTGTCTTCAAAAATAACAATTTAGCTTAACTACGATTCTCTACATTGTAAGCCAACTGTGCTGGAAAGCCAAAAACGTTTATTTCAAAAGCTGGTTGTTTTTGAAAAACTTCAACCAGATATCACATCACTTATAGAATTCAACCACTTAAAAAGAAGAAAGTGGTTAAAAGCACCACAAGTATTGAGCCTCCCACACAGACCATGCATGTTATAATCAGATATAAAGGAAATAACTACTTCATCACACACAGCAATTTTCACTCTAATATATGCGTTGCTTTCCTTCGGAGATTTGATTTACAGTACTTGATTTTGTGTTGATTCTACCACCTGTTTAAAGGCTGCATTTAGGGGAACACTATTACCTTTAAATCTTCAGAGCGATTAGACTAAGACTGGCTAAAGTCAGGTTGAAATATGCAGTTTAACCACGAAGCTCATTTGATCCCCCTGAAGTAGCCACCATCTGTGAGCCTAACCTCTTTCCCAGGGTTATTAGACAAAGAGTGGACGATAAATTACCAAGAACTTCTTGGATGAAAGGTGGAGTATGAATTAAGCACGCATCACCCCACTGAAATCAATGGTTTCAGCATGCCAAATTATAGGATGGATGGGGGCAGTAATATTATAGCTCATTGTTTTTCCTTCATAGTCCTGCTGCAGCTTACATTCCTATCTAAAGCCTATTTGGAAACTATATCCTGCTAAAATTTATGGCTGCGAAATGTTGATACAGTCGAGTTGAGTGTACCATCATTTTTAACCCAAGCAAAGTCAGAAGGAAGGTTTTAGCCAACCCTCTTCTTCTCTGAAAGTTACCTATTTGTAAGAAAGATTTATTTCATTTACTTACATAGCACAGCATTACAGCATGGTCTAGTTCTCCTGCCGCATTTTGGTCACTGGGAGTTGCGTAAAGATAACACATAGTCAACATTGGCATCCATAAGGGAGGACAAAAGGCGCAAATGATGATCCATGCATCACCATGTCACAATCAGGTGAAAGGCTGGGGTTTGTGTCATGATGAAATTTCCCATAATTGTGGTTTATACCAAATGTCTAAGATCAGTGTCATCCAAGAGAGCCTGTATCTGATTCTTCCAGCACACATTAATGAACCTTCCATCAATATTATTAAAATTATCAAGATCCAGGAGATTTGTTAGGGAAGGGAAGGGAAGGGAAGGGAAGGGAAGGGAAGGGAAGGGAAGGGAAGGGAAGGGAAGGGAAGGGAAGGAAAGGAAAGGAAAGGAAAGGAAAGGAAAGGAAAGGAAAGGAAAGGAAAGGAAAGGAAAGGAAAGGAAAGGAAAGGAAAGGAAAGGAAAGGAAAGGAAAGGAAAGGAAAGGAAAGGAAAGGAAAGGAAAGGAAAGGAAATCAAACATGGCATGGAAAAGGTTTTCCCTCCTTTCTCAGAATGCCAGTACGAAGAGTCACGCATGAAGCTGACCAGGAGGAGACCAGACAAAAAAAGCATTTCTTCATCCAGCACATTGTTAACCTATGCAGTTCATAAGCACAAGACATGGTGATGGTTATTTACTTGGATGGGAGAATGGATAAATTCACATAGGACAGGTCTAACAGTGACTATTAGTTTTGAAGTTTCAATCTTACCTTCAGACTGGAGACAGCATGGTTCTGTTTACTAGTTGGCAGGATATGTGTCCATCTGCTGCTTCTGAGCATCACAGAAGCGCCTGATTGGCCACTGTGTGAAACAAAATGTTGGACTAAGGCGTGCCTTGGCCTGATCCAGTGAGACTATTTTTATTGCCTTATGTTCTAAAATCAGAACACTTCTTGTCCGCCTCCACTGACTAGAAAGTAATCAGCCTTGAGGAGCAAAGTTTAAACAAGGTCATCTGAATCCATCCAGTCTCAGCACTTTCAATAGCAAACCACAGCCATCAGCTTGGATAGGGATACTTCTTGTTGGAAGGATAATGTAGCGCTCACCCAACGCACAATATAAATATTCCAGGTTGACACACACCCAAATACAGTGACTGAAGAGTGTGATACCCTCTCCTCAATCTTGAATCTTGTTCTCATAGTGAAAAGAAGCTAGAAAAGGCTCATTTTGTTTCCAACTCCCAACTATCCTAGTCAAGCCCCTGTTATACACTTCAGGTGGAATCTCCTTCATAGTCCAAAAGTGTAAATTTATTCAAATAGTTTTTATTTATAAAGAGGAATATTGGTAAATTATATTAATTTTCCTTGGTTGACAGCCTCAGTCTAAAGACAATACACAGTTGTATATGCATAACAACTTTGGATGGCCTTAATTATGGTTGCTATTGCTCATGACTTTCTCGGATTGTGTCCAATATTCAACTGACAAAATTAATGAGACTGCACAACCTCTGGCCTAGTTGTACATGAAAAAAAATAGTTAAGGTTTTAACATCCTTTTGAATGTAGCAGAAATAACGTCTCAATAGATCAGAGTGTGGCAGACTTCAGGGAACTGGACTTTATTTAACTTGGAGCCATTTGCAACTTTGTGGAGTGGATGCTTATTATGAAAAAATAATTATGTAGTGCTCCCTTTTCCAATGACATCAAGCAACCACTGCTATGTAGTATCCCAACATTTAATACACACTGGAGTCCATATTGCCAGGGGAAATATTGTTCATAGTAACAGAACCCAACAGAATTCCTTCATCTCATCACCGTGGCTTTCTGGCAGGGAGACAAGCAGCAGAAACACAAGGACTGATGCAAACAATTTGCTCATTAAGCAATGGCAGTCTCAGTGTAAAGTTCATAATTATTTTATACAAACTAAGGAAGTTAACAAAAAGTCAAATTCCTTACCTTAAGGCATTTCCTATAAAAGAGGGGACATAGGTTCCTCAATAGGTCTCTGTTGTTGAAAGGGCAAATTAGCTGCAAGAACGGGATGGGCGGGGGGGGGGGGGATTAATTTTTTTTTTCTTTTCAGTTTACTTTTTCAATCATTGGGAAAACACAGGGGCATTTTAATATCGTATTGCTTTTGGAAGCCATTCAGTTATTAGGTCTTGGTGGGTGGGTGAGTCTATGTAGTATAAATTGTAGCAAAAGAGTTCCTCTTCAATTTTCCTAGCAATTATATTTTTTGAGGTAAAATTAGAGATCTCTTATAGATGGCATTTCAGGGAAGAACCACTTAATGTATATTTTCATGATTGTAATGCTAAATACTGAACAAAATTGCTGCTGGAGGGGTGGTAGGTACTTTAGAACAGCAACCAGGAACTCCTGGGACCACAGCTTGTTTTTCTACTCCTTATGCTGTCAGGGCAGCTGGCCAATGCAGACAATTCAGTCAGACAAGTAAGAACATTCAGTTTGCCTCAAATCATCTGTCTTCAAATTTCAGAAGATATGGGATTACTAGTCCAGGGCCACTAGCAAACGTAAGGAAGCTGAATTGTGCTGATTGCTTCAGACGTTCAGTTCGCACATGTGTGCCCCAGATAACTGGTCTCCAATGTTCGGCCGCTTGTTGATGTTTCAGTGGTGCTTGCCCAAAGGCTTGTGGGATTTTTTTGTGATAAAAAAGAGCATCAGGATCCCCAGCTAAGACTTAATGTGCATGATACTTTATAGAGTAACATAAGCAAAATATTCTGGCTCCTGTTCTGAACACTTCATATTCTAAGTATTAAGAAAATTTAAAACCAGATCCACTCCACCATCAGCAGTGCTTTGTCTTGGCCAGGCCAGATTGGACTCTTCCACATTTTGGCTCTGAAGATATTGTCTGCTGTGCTGTAATGCAATATAAATTATTAAGTTGCAGTCTTAGGCATGTTTAGGTTGATATAATAAGTGGACTGATTTCTGAAAATACACTTATAGAATGGCATGGTTAGTGGCCAAAAGATGTCATGAAATTATTTGGATTAATATTTTCACATTCAATTTTTTATTTACGTATTTTATCTTTTACTTGCTGATTAAAAATTCAGTGTTGGACAAAGAGGGCATGCTATTCAAGATTTCATTACTGGTGGTTGGGTACATGCATTTTTAAATTGTTAATACAGAGATTTTTTATTTCTTAAGTTGATTTATAGGGCTGCCCACCTCACAGATGTGTCTCTGGGCAGCTCATAACACATTAAAAATAATAAAGAAAAACATTGAAAAAACTACAATGGTCATCAAGAATAAACCAATCTAATCTTGGGGAGATAGAGTGTTCCAGAGGGCAGGCACTATGACAGAAAAGGCTCAGATGAATTCTTTAACTGAGAGGATCCAGAGTATGCTCCTTCTTTCACACCTAGCAGGATAGGTAGAAACAATCAGGGAGAGGTGATCCTGCAATAATCTGTCCCCCTGAGATGAACAGCTTTAAGGTGACAACCAGCACCTTGAATTCACCCAGAAGCACACTGGGAGCCATGCAGAAGTGTAGCATGGGTGTACCTATATGTACCCATAACTGCCTGCATTGCCACATTCTGGACTAGTTACAGCTTCCAGATGGTTTTCAAGGACAGCTGCTTGTAGAGCGCATTGCAGTAATCCACTTGGGAAGTGCCTAAGGTAGGAGTGACTGTAACCAGTGCCTCCTGGTCCAGGAACAGGTGCACTAGTGCAAAATCCCTCCTGGCCATGACCGCCACCTGCCCTTCAAAAGGGTCCATGAGACCAGGAGGACCCTCAGATTATCCATCACTACTCTTTGGGGCAGTGCAACTCTATGCAGAACCGAAGAAGGAAAAGCACTGGATCAAGGGAGCCCTAAAATCCATAGCCACTCAGGCTTGCCAGAGTTGAGCTGAAGCCTGCTCGTCCCAATCCAAGCCCACAGGGCCTCCAGACCTTGAGACAGAAACTTCACAGCATCACTTGACTGACTTGTGCCTTTGTGTAGAGGTTAAATAGGAGTGGGAGAACATAGAGCCTTGTGGGGCCCTACAGAGAAGGGGCTGTGGGCTAGATTTCTCCCCCTATGAACACCAACTGGAACCAGCCCTGGAGAAAGGAGGAAAGCCAGTGCATAACTGTGCCTCCCATTCCCAATCCCTGGAGCCAGCCCAGAAAGATATCATGATCAATGGCATTAAAAGTCAAGAAATCAAGGAGAGTCTGGATTGATGCGCCATCTCCATCCCACTCCCATCAAAGATCATCCACAAGTGTGATTGATGTTTGGTCCTGTGCACAGATCTAAAACATGACTAAGAAGGGTCCAGATAATCCATTTGCTCCAGGATTCTCTGAAGCTGTCATGTAGCAACCCCACGAGGTAGACCAGATCGACTCCAGAGGAAGGCTAAACTATTCTTATTGAGATTGACTATAATAATAACAACAAAATCTTGTAAGTCTGATTGTGCTGTATCTCCTCCTCCTTCTTTTACTACAGGGAATTAGGGAGACATCAGCCTGAGTCACTTCTGGGTGTTATCTTGCAGTTCTGGGCTTAAAAAATGCTTTACCACTTTTGCCTAGGGAATGGAACCTGCATATCTCTGTCAAAGTTATCTCCCTTACTCTCTACATGCATGACCATCTTCTGCACAATCTGCTCTTTAAAAAGAAGATTGTAATTAGCATGAAAGTTATCCAAAATGGTTGGATCCAGTGATGGGTACTTGAGGATGGTGTAAACCACCACATCTTTAAGCAGCAGTAGGACTATCCCTTCTCTCAAAGATGAAATCACCACTGCCAGGATCCAACTGTATATGGTCTCCCAGGAAGCCTTAGCTAACCACGATGGACTTGTGTCTGAAGCACAGGTGGCTGAGCTAATACTTCCTAGAGCCCTGTCCATCAGAACCAACAGGATCAAACTCATCCCACATAACCAGCTCAGATTGAGCCTCCATCATTTCCATAAGGTTCTGCCTCAATGCCAGAGTCCAGCATGGAGTGACTCCAAGTGACTTTATCCAATGGATGCCTTGAATATTCCTCAAAGCAGCTTTGAAGAAAAATCTCCGTCTTGACCCTCCCCAGGAGGAGTCAGGCCACTCTGAATAGGGTTGTCAGGTGGCTATCACTTCCATTTCCATCATTAAGCGAGTCACCGCGGTCCTTAAGCAAGACATCACGTGACCGTGACTTGCAATTTTACTGCCAGCTTCTCCATTGACTTTGCTTGTTGGAAGCCAGCTGTGAAGTGCGCAAATGGTGATCATGTGACTGTGGGATGCTGCAATGGTCGTAAACGCCAGCTGGTTGCCAAGTGCCCAAATATCAATCATATGATTGTGGGGACACTGCAATAGCCATAAATGTGAGGGTTGGTCACAAAGCTGTCTTTTTTCAACTGTCGTAACTTCAAATTGCCGGTAAACAGGGCAGTTGGTGAGTGAGGACTACCTGTACTTCTAATAGTCATGATTAGTTATACTAATTTAATATGGCCCCCATGAATTCATTTCAGTTGCCAGTATCTGTGTATGCTAAAAAAAGAAGCAGGAATTGACTACAGGTAGTCCTTGAGTTACAACCATTCATTGAGCGACCATTCAAAGTTACAGCAGTGCTGAAAAAATGGACTTACGACTGGTCTTTGTGATGACATATATGGCTGTTGCACTGTTCCCGCAATCACATGATTGGCATTTGGGCACTTCACAACCAGTGGGCATTTACAACCACTGCAGCATCCCATGAAGGAGGGAAGGAGGGTGCAGTATGTGCGTGCAAGTGAGTGAAGGAGGAAGGAGGGCACTGGTGCATGCAAGTGAGGGAAAGAGGGAAAGAGGGCATGGTGCATGCAAGCAAGCGAAGAGGGAAGGAGGGCCAAGATGCCCCTGAGCTGCAGCATGTCAAGCAGCCCCAGAGCCATGCAGTTCTGGGGCTGCTTGCTGCCCTGCAAGGCAGGGTGCAATGTGCAGGGCAGTCAAAAGGGTAGAGATGGGGGCGGAGATACATGGGGGGGGGAGTTGGAGGCAGTCGCTTACCTTACTGAGGCTGAAAGCTGGGAGGAATGAATCCTGGAATGGCTTGGATTGGGGTGGGTCTTCAGCTAACGACCAGTGGAATTCACTTAACAACAGCAATGGGGAGTGCCAGAATTGCTGTTGCTAAGCGATGCAGTCACATGATATCTCACTTTACGACCACATTGCTTAGTGACAGAAATTTCGGTCCCAATTGTGATTGTAAGTTGAGGACTACCTGTAATGTGCAATAAGATATCTCTTTATGAAAAGATCAACACTTTGGCTTTTATTGTAGAGGAACCAGCAGGCATTTACGACCATTGCAGTGTCCCGCGAAGAGGATGTTAGCAAACATTAATAGAATAATAATATTGTTATCTCTAGTGAGCCAAAACATCTACAAGTCCTTTTAATTCACAAAAACAGCTGCTGCATAAGACATCTCTAAAACTTAATTTGAATTCTCAATGTATCCAAGTCCCATTTCTCTACATTCTTAAGGAGTAATAACCTTGGGGTTTTTTAGATATCATTTAAAAAATATATACATATGCCTCTAGATGTTATTAGTCTCTTACAAAAAAAGATTTTGAAGTACAGTTTTTTTACATATGCGTAGCACATTTCTGGAACATAAATTGTGGATTTAAAGAAGACTTAACTGTAAGTAGAAGTCTGATGAAAATTGCCAAGATGTTTCTTCTCTAGTAAGAGAGCTGAAAAAACAATATTAATTTCCATTTTTGACGAAGTATAAAAAATATGCATTTCTTATAATACAGAATATGTGCCAAAAGTGGCTAAGATATCAGAGCATATGTAGCCACAAAGAGTCTTCTATTTTTCACCAAAATCATAAATCAAAATGAGTTTGTATATGGACAAGATACATCTTGCCAAATGGTTCTGGTCTAACATAAACCTGATACAAAAAACTTAAACTTTTGCTATAATCAATGCATTTATCAAGATAAACTAGTAAAGAAAAGAGAATTGCAGTCCAAGAAATGGTATTCCTACAGAAACATGATATTGAATGTTTCAAAGATGGATATTCTCCAAAAATTTGTTCTAGTTTGGTTAAACTAGATTTGGAAGATTGACGTGTTCAATGTTCATCTGCAATTCATCTAAGCAACCCTATGTGACAAATGCAGCCTTCCCCCTCCCCTTACTTAAATAGCATCTTTGAAAAATAAGTACATTGCAAAACTGATGTAAATTACTCACCTTATAATTATGATGTTAAAGATGCAGAAATCATCTCCGGGGATACCCATTGAGGTTATCCCAGCTATTGATTAGTCACTTGACCTTCCATTTCTGGAAATTTCCCAAAGCATCTGTTATCTTGAGCTGATGAAAAATGAAGCCCAGCTTTTGTTCTGCCCTGAAGCTACTGATTCTTATTCCTGGTAGCTGTTAGCTATTTCTGTTTCATTTTATTTTAAAAGCATTTGACCTTTTCTGAGCTTCTCTCTGGCTGGTTCTTCCATAAATATACTCTGTTGGAGACTGGAGTTAATTTTATTCTTTGCCTCTTTGGGGAAAAGCAATAGTTCTAAGTGTCAAACTTCTCTTAAGGAACATAAAGGAAATTCTGGAGAAGGGATCTACAGGTAGTCCCTGGGTTAAGAATGCCCAGTTTAGAGATGACCCACAGTTAAGGATGGAGCAGCAAAATTCGAATTAAATATACAATGATTCCAGTTAAATACACAATGGTTTGAGTTAATTACACAATGCTACTTATACAGTATTATACAATAATACTGTTCTGGCTTACATACAAATTCAACTTAAGGACAGACCTTGGGACCAGAACTTGTTCTTAAACTGGGGACCACCTGTATTCTCCAGAGGAACAGTGTGAACTTTCCCCCATGAGCATTCATGGCAGAGTTAATTATTCTGGGTGAAGACAACTCTGCCTCTGAAACCTGCCATGGAGCATCTGCCATTCTGTCCTTCTGCACAGAATGGGGGCTCCAGACACTCAGTTGCCAGGCCTCTCAAACAAAAAAACAAGAAAAGGGGGGGGGAAGCTCCCCTCTTATTGCATCACCTCTGATGGAAATCCATGCATAGCTTGCTTTATGCAGAGCAGTGGTTCTAGTCAAGACTTCAGAGGTATTTAGGTTTCTTGTTTCTCAGAGTAGCCCATCCTCCAGAATCAGATATTTAATTCTTAAGATTTTCTCAGCCCACCAACAATATGCTGTCGAGTGGTCTTTTTCCACATTAAACAAGGTAGAGAAAGCAAACCTATATCAGCAGCTTCCATAGGAATATCTGAATTTTCTTCTATGAAATAACATGTGTGCACAAGCACTTACTCCTCAGGGATTAATCAGGGTGGGTGCATATGTGTTGCCTCTGTGTGTGTGTTTTGGCTCTCCCCTCATGTTACATCTCTATGGTTTTGTGCATATGTGTGCATTGGGAAGTGGGGTGGGTGGGTAGGTAGGGGGCTGTGTATGTTCCATTCTGGGTTGTGTAACCAGAAGGGAGGGGCCTTTTTTCAGGAATGTTTTTTCTCTGCAGCCCCTGGCTGGATCTGGCCCATTTTCAATCTCTATCTTTCTTTTGCTGAGTTCTCCCCCTTGCCAAATTTGGTCCCATTCTGTTCAGTTCTTGGAGAGTTATCCAGCTGAACGAGAGGCAGGCAGACAGAGCCCCGGCCCCATTTACATTATTTCTTTCCAACATTCCATTGGGTTGGAGAGAATAAAAATTAAGGACAAAAATACTTGAAAGTGTGCGTCAAGAAGGAGTGTCACAGACTTATTTTGAAAGGAACCTTCCTCGTCTCCTTCTTCCCCAAATACAACTTAAGAATGAAATATGGTCCTCAAAGGAGAGCCCTCAAGAGATTACCATATTTAGTCTACAAAATAAAAATTATTTAGGGAACATGACAAATAAAATGTTTTTTACCATTCAGAAGTTATTAATATTCCCATTTTACAGCGTAAGAGCTGAGGCTGAAGTATAATGACTTGCTCAGAAACTGACACTGAATTTATATATGCCCAAAGATGCTGCACTGGGTCCAAGCTCTGGGAATTACTTGATAATAAACTGGTTCTTCTTCACAGTTCTTTGGCCTGAAGCACATGCTGAGATGCATCATAAGATGTCAGGATGAGACGGTTAACCCCAAACCTTGATCATGGTTTGGCTCTGGAAGGTTTGTGCTACAAACAAACTCTGCACAAAAGTTAAATCAAAGCAGTCTGGGACAGTTGGGTCTCTGATTTCATTTTTCAAGTACTTGGATCTGGAAAACTTAAAATGTGGTTTGGGCCTTTCCCCCACAAATTACCTCTTCTTGGCCCTGGTATTTTGTGCTTACCAAGTTCACAGTATATATTAAAATATCACTTTGGCATTGTCTCTTTAAAAGAGGAAGCTGCAGATTGTGATTGCCAGAAATAAAAAGTGATTGTCAGATATAAAATGGAAACTGCCGTGCTGATCAGGATATTGTCATGAGACAATATTCAGAGAATTGGGTTACAGAATGGGCAAAAATAACACTTGTGCATTTACAGCTCTGCCATGCTGCCATAAGAAGAGTCCCAGGTCACATGCCAACAACACTACACTATCCTGGCACCCTCTTTGTTGGCTCTTTAGGAACTTTTAAAGACAGAGCTGCTCTGCAGAGCCGTGGGGGAGTGAATGGTCACCCTTGGTGTGCAATTTATTGGTTTTTAGATTTTTTATAATGTAAACGTCCAGGATTCATCTTCCTTCCTTCCTTCCTTCCTTCCCTCCCCAGTTTCTTTTTTTGGTTTGCTTTCTTTTTAATCATTATTGATCATCCTGAGCAGTGCACTGAATGGTCAGGATACCCTTTAAAAAAAAAAAAGCAGAAAGGAATTGCTACAGCTTGGAGTCTAATTAATTTCTGGCTCAGTACATTTTGCGGGGAGGAGATAAGAAAGGAGAATTGTTGAAATAGACTCTTCCCTTAGAGCAGTGTTGTCCAAGCTTGGCCACTTTAAGATGAGTGGACTTCAGCTCCCAGAATTCCCCAGCCAGCATGGCTGGCTGGGGAATTCTGGGAGCTGAAGTCCACTCATCTTAAAGTGGCCAAGTTTGGACAACACTGCCTTAGAGGAAACTATATTCAAGCATGCTTTGCTTTATATGCAGGAGGCTCCACCTCTTTTTTTGAATTAACGTTTTGATTAAATATTCCAAGCAGTTTACATTTAAACAGTTCAAATGGAAGGTTAAAATAGTTGATAAAAGCATATATTAGTACACCATACAAAATATGCAAAATAAAATAAATGACAAAAACACAGCAAAACAACAGAGAATAAAAATAGCAGTAAATTTAAAAAATATATATGACAGCAAGATTCACAAATCATTAAAAGGTTTGGGAGAAATAAAAGGGTCTTTATCTGTCACAGAAAAGACAAAAAAGGGGCACCTCAGTTGAGATGTCATCCCCAAGGCAGAGGGCTACTCCTGTAGAGGCTCCTTCTGGCTTGTGACTTGTCGACTTTAGCCTAGGCAGATGCCCAGAGCTGGCCCTCTGAAGAGCATCCGGGTGGACAGGGAGGAGCACACAGGGACAGGCATTCCTTCAGACATTTTAGATACTTCGCCCCTTATCTGGACCAGGCCCCACTTACACCTTGACTTGTCTCAGATACAGAAATGCTTTTCTTGGCTTTTTTAAAATGCATTTTTATTGTTAAAAAATTCACACATGGGGATTAAAAAGAAAGACAAAAAGAACAAATCACAGAAATAAACATTAATATTTCCTTAGTACTTCTTCCACATATTAATATATAGGGTTTTTTTTAATTACTTACACACAAAGGAACTAAACCTCTGATTTGAAACATCATAAAAGTTACAACATCTGTTCTGTAACTACACTCCTATGGAGCTGAGGAGCATGCTCTGCTAAACTCAATGATGCAGTAGTCAAGCTAAGTTATATATTTTTAGTGGTTTCATTATATTTTTAGCTTAGCAGTTTCCTTATATTTTTAGCAGGTAGAAATATTGGCGTAACCTAAAGGAATTTACACCTTTAAACGTTCTATGTGATACTTAGTTGAATGGTAAATGTGATACTCATCTTGGGAATCAATAACACCTTGGAAGCCAGTGACAAACACACAGAATATTACCGTGTTTTTCCAACTATAAGACGATACTTTTTTCTAAAATCCTTACGCTAAAAATTGAAGGGCGTCTTATTCAAGGAAGTCAGCTGAGGAGAGAACCGTGCGGTGGCAAAACTGCCCATACTTTGTCTCTGCAAACAGGCTTCCTCCTATTTCTAGCCTCCAATCACGAGTGAAATAGCTTGACTCTGCAAACAGGCTTCCTCCAATCACGAGCCTCCAATCACGAGTGAAACTGCCCATACTGTCTCTGCAAACAGACTTCCTCCAATCACGAGCCTTATGTAACTGACGTCAGCTGATGCTGAACAAACCAATTAGAGGAAGTCTGTTTGCAGAGACAAGCTATCGGCAGTTTCACTTGTGATTGAATGTAATCAGTTATGCAAAAGAGCATGGAAATAGAGCTGCAGAGAGACAGTTTGGACCTCCTCCCACCGAGTGTATCAGGTAAATGTTAACTAATTACTAAATAAAAATGTGTTCTGCGCTATCTTTAAAATATTGATTTCTTAATTTTGGGTTGGAAAAGTGGGGGTCATTTTGTACATGGGGGCGTCTTATTGACGGAAAAATACGGTAATATTCCAAATCAGGCGCGGGCAACATACTGGGACTATGCCTTTTGGAAGGACAGTCTGGGGAAGACATCTCATTTCTTCTTTGTTTTTTTAGATGTGCCCTGTACAACAGCTGAAATGCCTTTGTGCTTGAATTGTGGCCAAACAATTGCAGAAAATTGTTAATGGCAGTTTGCCTGAATTGTTAATTGATGACAGATTGCTGCTTGCAGCCAAATGTTGGGAGTCCAATGGTGTGGGGAATGCAAGTTTCTATGGGCTATAAGTTGCCAACTCTGTTCTCCCTCTCATAAGAGGATTGTACCTGAAGAGCAGAACCAATACAGTTTTCCTTAGTAAAGAGACAAAGGAAGGTAGATTTCTGGACTCATCATGGAAATGCAGAAGTGGGCACATTTTGTCAGACAGAAATGAGCAAAGCTGTACTGAGTAAAACTCCTTTTCGTACCCTGGGATTTCTGAACTCCATTCCATGGAACACCAGTGTTCTCTATGTGACTTAAAGGTCTTCCTTAAGCAGGTCTCAGAAATTAGAAGTATCCCATCTGTGAATTCAGAGGACCTGCTAGCAGAGCTCTTCATAGACGTCACACCAAAAAAATTAGCAACCACTTAAAGCCCATATTCACAAAGAATATGGGCTTTTGAATAAAAGGCATTGAAGGTCCTACTACCTTGTCCTTCAACCATATCTTTCATCACTTCAACAAGTTTTCAACCAACTTGTTACAACCTTCCTACAGCCAAGACCAAATATCAAAATAGGCTGAATCTTACCCCAACTCTAAGACTTCAAAAATTTCCATATAGACGTTGATGAAATAGGCTGCCACATGCAAGCTCATACACTAAGATTTTTAATTTAGGTATTAAATGTGAGGAAAACTAAAAGGTATTATGAAAACATAGTTTATTTCAGTATTCCTTCCCCTGCCACTTTTTTTTTTAAAAAAAGAAACAGTCATAAATGGTCCAGATATGGATATAGATATTCCAAGGTTTGAAACCGTAAGAAATATTGTTCACCTCAACTCTGAACACCAGCAGAGCCCTTCCCTCTTTTGTCGCTCCAGCACTGGAGCTTTGTGAACTCCACATGTTTACAGCATCAGCATGCCAGATATTTTGTAAAGAACAACATTTCTGTAGGGATAATTTAATAACATTGAAATCACTTAGAAATCAATTGCCCTTAGCAATGAAAATTCTGTATCAGCTATATTGTTCAAGTGTGTTATACGGAATTATAAAGTTTTAAAGCAGTAAAAGTATTTCTCTACCTATTGCAAATTAGTACTTCAGTTGGCTCTTACGGGATCATCCGAGATGTTTTATTACCCAAATTGTTAATTGCTCGAGAGCAACGTTCTGCTTCCAAAGCATCCTACTTTCCAATTGCCCTGAGAACCTCGAGTAAGTGCCATATTTCTTCTTGTTTCCACAAAGTCTAATCATTACGGTGCATACAAAGCTGGGATTGTTTGGTAGGCCAGCTTATTTCACTTCACTTTACCAGAGCCAAACCAAACACTGGCTTTACTCTCCCAAAGTTGAAATAGTGGCAACCAATGAAAGAGGAAGAAAAATAGTTTCACTCAGTTCTGTACTCTGTGTGAGTTGTGCATATTCACAGTTTTCTGTATGTTTTGCAGCAACTTTGCTTTAAATTTTAAAAAACCAGCTCATTAAAGAAAATGTCTGAAAAATACCAACTCCCCAGAGAAAATGCTTTCTAATGGGGAGAAATTATGCTGGGAGTCAGGTGGCCGCTGCTGCTGCTGATATTAGGTTCATCAGGCTAATGGGTTGGAGAAATATAAAACTTGGGTCAGTTCCTAGAGACCCAAAGATTCATATCAGCCTTGATGACAGACCGGCATTTGTATCTTTAATTGATCGAAGAAACCTGCATCACAGGATTTCATTCTGATGCAAACTGTCATAACTATTGACAACTTTATGTAATGTGTACAATAGGTTTTATTGGAGTGCCAAGGGTGTATACTGTCCTAACAACCTGGACATTTTTACATGTGTTTGCATATTGAGATCTTTCTGAGACCATCACTGGCTTTGGTGAGGTCCAAATGACTGGTTTACTAACCTTCTGTACTTGGTGATTCAGTTATAGAAAGCCTGCTCCGGCATAAGCAAGATGAAACACAGCATATAGAAGTCATGCTGTACATTCTATATTCACACTATGAAAGTGTTTGCCTGATAGCACTAAGCAAAACTCAGCTTGTCAGATCCTTCAGTTTCTTTCTGGCTGACCATTGTCACATTGGCACAGGGGCTTAATGACGCTGAAAGTTGCCGGCCAGAAATGGTTGACACTTCAGCGGTTGGAGCCCAGCCTTCCCACAGCAGAGCGAGCTCCTGCTTCTTCCCCCAGTTCCTGTCAACCCAACAGTTCAAAAACTTATGTGAGTAGATAAATGGGGACTCTCACTCCGGTGGGAGGAAAAATGCTGGCAGCGCCTTGCACAGAGAGACGGGACCAGTTGCCGGTAAGCGCGAAACCGCGCTTGCCCGAAAAGGGCGCGAAGCAACGGAAACCCCGCCTCCTGCGCTCACCAGCTGGGCTCTGCTCTAGGAAGGAGGCTCTGGCAAACCACTTCCGAAAACAATTGCCTTGAAAACTGCAAAGGACCCGTCCAAAAGCAGTCACTGCAGAGTCGGTAACGACTGAGCGCAGATTAAAAAAAAATTGTTTATGAGAATGTTAAATAAGCTGGCTTTCTTTGCACCCTCTTCTGCTTCCTTCAGACTGAAAGGTTTCAAACACAATTCATAACACCACTTCCGGGGTCAATGTGTTTGGGATTGTGTCTTGAATTTAGCACTGGAGTTTTCTAACTTCATACACCTCAGCTGTATAGTATAGGATCTCAAAACTGATAGACCAATTACTGTTGTGACATCTCCTTCCTGGCTTGACTGGAGGCCAGTACTGAGCACCTTGGAACATCTTTCATGCCCAGACCAAAACATTTTTTAAGCAATCTATCCGTTTTTTCCCAAACGCTTTATTTTTGTCTTGTTATAGCTTTGTCCACCTCCAAGGCCATCTGTCATGATCGCATGAGGTTCCTGTGGGTCACTTGATCACTTGCTGCGTCATATCGGTTCAGTGTTCCTAAGACCCCAAGACTGCATCTCACAGAGAAGGGGGCAAATTCCGTTTCCGATTAAAGTCAGCCCCGAAGTGACAATGATTGCCATATTTACAAATATTACCAAAATGCAGCAAAACATATTTCCTTTGGACTCCTTGAAATAAAATACAGTTCATGTCTACTGACGTTTAGACATTTATGTTGCCATTGAACCATTTCTGTAGCTGGAGGGATGTTTATTTATCAAGCATGTCACAAATGAAATTTAAAGGAAAGATCTGTTTGCATAAATACTGATCATCTTGATGTTTTAATAGCCCCATGCAAATGTTCCTGGCTTTGGAATATGAGGAAACTGTGAAAAGATGGTTGTGATTTCTATCGTTTCAAAAAGTACATCATTCCTGGACAAACAACTGTTGCTTACAAATGCCAACCCATAGTCTGAAGCTGATGAAAGAGATTTATTTGCATTAATAGGCTTTCATTAAGCCTTGAAAGAGCAAAACTGTTATGCAGCAATGTTTAAAAGCTTGATCACTCACTATAAACATATGCTTCCCTTTAAATACATAACCAAAATTATGCAAAAAATGTTGTTCACCTGGAAAAACAAACATTTATTTGATTTCAACAGTGAAATACTATGGAGCATATCCCAACTAGTGAGTCACAGACCAGATACTGACTTGATTTGTGCTTTAGCGCTTTGGACTAACCCATGGCTTGTTTAATCATTTTTTACTGAATAAACCTCAACTAACCATAATTTCTTTCTCTATTTTATTTTATTAAATTTATTATGGCTGCCCACTCCAATAGACTCTGGGTGGCTTACAGTGTCCAAATATACAATCAAAATAGTTAGAAACAGTTAAAGCTTGATTTGTAACCACAGTAGTTCAGTTCACACAACATGCTAAACCAAACCTGGACTTGAACATATATATGAACGCAATCATAATATTCTGTGGCATGCCAACTCTTTTTCAGCTTGCAGGCATGCAAAAAGGGCAGGTAAATGATAAAACATTTGCCAGCTGACCAACTCATTAGAGAAAATTAGGTAGCTGGACACCTACTGGAAGATCCTGCCTGTTTCCTGTTGGAAGTATAGTTATCTTGGCATCTGATGAATCCCAAAGAGATTACTTCTTTACAACTACAGGACATTTGTATGCCCTGTAACAATTAAATAGTACTGTATCATCTTTGGATTGCCTTAGTACTGGATTAGATTGGATTGCCTATTGACCCACAGAGGAAATATGATCATCTGTTTTGGCGGTATCAGTTTTAAACAGTTGCGTACCTCTTTCCCAGATCCATAAGATCTTTTTGAACTACAGGGGATTCCGTGTTTTGGCATATGGCTAGCAGTATTTTCTGAGTCAGTTTCCATGGAATTTTAAGGAATTTTACCTCAAAGCACAAGAGTGAAGCATAGATTCTACTTTAAAAAAATGCCTCTTCTCCAGCTTTCATGTAAGGAGAAATATCAATGTGGATTTACAATCTATTAATAGCTCCTCTAATTCTAATCCAAAATCGAAATGAATAAAATTATATTCTATTTGAATTTATTTAGAGAATTAAAGTATTTGCCATTCCTTTTCACATGGAATAACCTTTAAATGATTTACACAGATTAATACAGCAGTACAAAACAAGCTGAAAATGTATAAAAGCAGTGGTCTAAAAACTAGTGAAACTGGCACTCCAGTATCAATAATAATAATAATAATAATAATAATAATAATAATAAAAAAAATTAAATTTATATGCTGCCTGACTCCCAGCAACTCTGGGTGGTTTCAACATTAAAGTAAAACTTGAAATGTGGGTGGGTAAAGATGCTTCAAAACTGAAGTCTATAGCTCACTTTTTTCTATCACTGCCTTTTTAATCACTAGATTGTTATTTCGATTAATGATACAGAGCTCTTATCCTCATCAGCACCACCAGCTCCCAAAAAAGTTCCTGCAGACACTGCTTCATGAAAGCAGATAGTTTGGCAGCAGCCAGATGCTTTGATTACCACCACCTTCAGCCAACAAGGCTAATGATAAGATATTGGGAGAGTTGTAGTCCAAGCCACGTTTCCTACTCCTGTTACCTGGTTCTGAGGGAAATTTGGGGATCGCAATGGAAGAGAGAGAGCAAACAAGCACTAGCTGTGATGTTATTACCAAGAATGTTGGTGAAATTTTATCCACATCTCCTGCCTGAAAATCACTGAAATAATTGCCAAAATGGTTCACCTCTGTGTGGGGAACTAAAATTGATGAGCCCAACTCAGATCAGCCATAGTTGAAATGCCTGGCAGCAAAATAAGGGTGACTACCTGAGCCGCCCAGAGTCCCCTATTGTGGGGGAGATGGGCGGGGGAGAAATCAAACAAACAAACAAACAAACATGCCTAGGAAAGGAATTCATGGCAGTAACTCCAGACTAAAAAGGCGCTCCCTTATAAATTGCACTCTCTCCATTGTGATGGCTGGGGCATGCGGCTCAATGCCTCATCTGATTATCTTTTTTCAGCAGCAGATTCATAAGGCCAAGTCCATCATTGCCTTGAATCAACACTATTTGGTGTTTTCTAGATCAGAATTTAGATTCTGAATTGGAAACAATTTGGTAACTTCAAATACCAAGAAATTGTTATTATTAGTGTCAGGCAGAACCTCCTTCCAGTAAGCCCAAATGTCTGCCTTTGTTCAATAGGCTTTGCAACCCACTACTGAGGAGGGAAGTCAGAAGATTAACAGTGACTGGGAACAGAGGCAAAAGAGACAATCTGTTTCAGGCTGGCATCGTTTCCTGCTAGCTCAAGGGCTGGAGGAAGCATTTTGGCTCAGCCGGGAGAAAGGATCAAGATTGGCAGAGCTGTGGCTGGTGGATCCTCCGCCTCTTCTGGCACACCCTGATGCTCTTCCAGAATACCCTCCTCCTCTTTGTTTCCCTGTCCCCCCACCCTGACCCAGGATCAGAGTTTCAGCCCGAGGAAATCATTGGTCACTGGAGTTTATGCGGTAACAGGAGAATGCAGAGATGTAAGCCTGGGTCATTGGCCTGTACAGTAGCAATTCTTCCCACACTAAATCCTTTCCAAACCAGTAAACCAGAATGAAAACTGAGGTGGGGGGGGGCAGGGTCTGAAGTAGCATCCTCAACCAGTATTAGATAACTTTCTCTGCCCCAGGGAGCCCAGGAAGCAGCCCATAACAGCCAGCCCAAATTCCCCATTGCACTTCTGCCCTGAGAAAAGGTTAGCTTTATAGCCTTTGGGCTGTATAGAAATAACTTTGTTTCAGCAGAGGGAGTGAATAAAAGGGACTGTGTGCACATGGGGAAAATAAGTGTAATGTTAAGTATTAATTTTGACACATCTGAATTCCTTGCTTATGTGTGTGTGAGTGAATGTGTGTACACCCACACACACATAGTGTTGGGACTTCATGGGGAATGGGAAGGAAGAAAAAACCCCATGAAGCTGAGTAGACCTTGTGGCTTGGACTCTCACTCTGCAGCACAGAATAAAATGGGCTGTGTTAATAAAATGGGTTGTGACAGGCCATGGTGAGTGTGGTCTGACTGTATGTATTTAATAAAAGGGCTTACAAATGTGGTAAAAATAGGGATTTACAAGTGCAAAGTAAGTTTGGGAGGATATTCTCTAAAGATTTCTGTATGTTGACTAGCCTGCCAGACACACAAGACCTTTTCAGCTGGTAGCATTTGCAAGAAACATGATGTGATGGGAGGTTTACACTTCAAGATGAAACCAGAGTTTACTTTAACCAGCTACAAATTTTTCTGTTAGTTCCAGAATGAAGGCCAAAACTCCTCTTCTCTCCACCAGGAAGGGCATCAACTAAATGAGGTGATAAAACTCTTCTACTTCTTTCCATACTGACAAACAAGATTAAGGATAGCCCAGTCTGTATTTGGACTGCAGCACTGGGGTGGGACACATTTTCCAGATTACCACCTTCAGGGATTATTTTTTATCTGCCTTGTGGATGAACATTTGGATTACATAGAATGTACATCTTGCAAGAGAGCCAGTTTGGTGTAGTGGTTAAGGCACCAGGCTACAAACCGGAAGACCGTGATTTCTAATCCTGCCTAGGCACAAAGCCAGCTGGGTGACCCTGGGCCAGTCACTCTCCCTCAGCCCTAGGAAGCCGGCAAAGGCAAACCACTTGCAAAATCTGGCCAAGAAAACTGCAGGGACTTCTCCAGGCAATCACCAGAAGACAACACTGACTTGAAGGCACACACATCTAAACTGCAAAATTCAGATGATCACTGTACTTATCCAGAGTTTTGCAGCCCATACTGGTATTCATAATAGATTAGCCCCACTACTTGTAGTGATTTTTTTTCATATAAAAATTCTATTCAGTTTTCCAGAGAAATCAGAAAACACTAAACTGAATCTGACCTTAGTTACAAGTGTTCCTGAGTACAGCTGGCACCTCAAAGTTTTCCCAGCCTGTTAAATGGTGTAACACACCATTTTTGTTATCCCAAATATGGAGGTTTTAAAGAAGACAAGACTCATAGATTATTAGGTAGGTACAGAGGTAGTCTTCTACTTCACAAAGTTGTTGGCGTTAACTACTGAACTTGTTGTTTTTATTACAAAGAAATGAGTCCAAGAGTTCTGTGAAGTCATAGTCTGCCTGGCTGCTACAGCATGGGAGGGATGGTAATTTACACCTTCTTCCAAGGCTTCCCAGTAAAAGAACTGTGAGAAGCTGCCAACAGTCAGGCTGAATTTCCCAGCACTCTGTCCTGTTCTACCCAGGACTTTCCTCTTTAGCCCAACAATGGCAAAAAATGAAAAGGAAGATGCTTTGCATTTTCTTGCCCAAAACCAACAGTACAAAATGTATCAAAACTTATGCCAATCCTGAAGTATATAGCCTAGCTGTGTAACTGTAACCTGGCACGTGAGGAAAGCTTTAATGAGAAATTCCTCTGTTAAATCAATAAAGCCAAACATCTAGATATAAAAATAATTACATTCGGAAAGGGAAGAACAGGACAACAAAGGAAGTCAATAATCACGTATAGAATTCCAAATAAAATCAATACAATTAGCCTAACTTAATTTATAATTACTTGAAAAAGATTCAAGTTTTAGAAGCTGTTCAGATTTCATTGCAGAGAAAGTAGTTGGAGAGAGGTTTTCTAGGCCTCTTGTTTGGATATTGTTTTACTGCTGTATTTCCTCCTTTTCTTTCTGAACACTGCGTAACCTTTTATAGAATGTGGAGAACAGCTAAAAATCAGCTTTTGGGAGGATATTAGCAATTGCTATGCCCATCAAGTTAATTCTTTCATCTCTGATGTCATAGATTCAGCTAGTTGAAAGCTTTTTTGGGAAAACAGGCTACTTGTATAAAGTAAAAATAATTAGATATTCTGAGTTGCTACCATGCCATACCAAAAAAATAGGGGTTTGTCACACCTGGTAGATATGTTATTTTCATATTTAGATTTATGTGGGATTTTCAAATAGGTTTCTTAAATACTTACTAAAAGTCATTTCTTTCTTCTTTTCTTTTCTTTTCTTTTCTTTTCTTTTCTTTTCTTTTCTTTCCTTTCCTTTCCTTTCCTTTCCTTTCCTTTCCTTTCCTTTCCTTTCCTTTTCCTTTCTTTCTTTCTTTCTTTCTTTCTTTCTTTCTTTCTTTCTTTCTTTCTTTCTTTCTTTCTTCTTTCTTCTTTCTTCTTTCTTCTTTCTTCTTTTTTTCTCAGTTTCTCATAAATCCCAGTGTGTGCATTCAATTAATAGCTGTCGTCAATTAAAAATTAAATTGTACTTTTGCAGATTCAGGCAATTCAAAAGTGATTTTTTGGTTTCATTTCAGCCATAGTAAGAACATACTCTCAGTCACATCTGTAGAAAATATATTATAAACAAACTAAATGCCTGTTCATTTTTCCTGAACAATGCAACATTCTTCTGATGTTTTCAATCATTCTTCAAACATGGTGTGTGGGGTGGGTGGTAAGAGGGGGGCAGATTTTTTTCACCCCATAAAATAGAAGTGTTTTTTTTTTAACTATATTACATACAGAGAAAGAAAAATGAAATCATAGGAGCTGTGGTATACATTAAATGACTCATATGCAATTGAATTATATCCCACACATGAGGAAAAATGGTCTCCACTTGCATATATGAACCACAGCTCACAAAATAGCAAATGCAGCCTCAGATGGCAATCAATGTGTTCTCCATTACTATTACATATAGTGCTTTTACTGTAGCATAGTATGAACTTTGATACTTTTCCTGGTCTTGGGAAGACAAGAAATATCACTTGTATTGTATCCTGGAAGGAAGCGGGAGAGGTGAAATGGTTGTTCAGCCCTATGTAGAAGAAATTTGGGTCAGCCCTGCTGGGGTTCCTGTTGTCCTTAAAAAAGAGTGGCAAAGGTTTTGGACAGACTTTCAAGATTGCTACTATACCATGCAACAATAAAGTTGCATTCCTGGAATCCCTGCAGTGTCTCTTTCTTGACCTGGCCTACCATAAAGATCTGACAGTTCATCAGTTAGCTGGTTAGAAATTTCATTACTCTATTTTCTTTGATAGTGAAGAGAAAGGCTGCTCCTTGTTTCCCTCTTTTTGTTCCTTCATCTGGTTTCACTTTCTGTTCTTTTTGCCAAGTTTGGTCTTCATTAAAATGGGCAGGACGGGCAGCAAGGTTTAGAGTATAATCTGATGCCTGCCAAGGCAGTCCACAGTGGTCTACAGTCTACAGCCTCATGAAGGTGCTACTGGGCTACACCTATTCCTGACCTCCTGCCAGAGGTCTGTTTGCTTCTCCTTCTTTTCTTTCTCCTTTCCCTAGCTCTCAATTTGTGCTACCTGGTCCTTCTCCAAAACAAGACACTGGAGCAACTGAATCAAAGTAGTCTCAGAGCCCCCCAGAAACCAGGACAACCACCAGCTATTTTACCGCAATGCCAAACAGAGGATCCACTTGTCCAAGTGTCAGTAGCACAAGCTGTCTCTGGGGCTACCTTGCTCCCAGAGTGCCTCTCTCTATGGAAGGACCCTCATCATAATGCCAGAGGTTTCTTCTGCAAAGGAAGGGATTTGACAGTCTCCCAAGTATGGTGATCTTGGACAGCCCTGTGAAGTGCAACCAGGTTTTGCTGCTGTGGCAAAGTCACTCCAAAGTCACTCCACTCCTCTTCCATGTGGGAAGCATATGTACTCAAGAAGTGGATGATTGAAAGCAAGGGGGTACCTGCCGACTGGTCTGAGGGAGGTAGCTTTGGATATAAGACAGAGAGCATAATCTTCCTCTCTTCCCAAAGATGACAAGACTCATGAAACACACTGTTGTTCAGAGAAGGGCCAATCCTCACATAGATGGAGTCTCTAGGGAGCACCACAAACAGATTATTTCAAATGTAAGCACATGCATGACAGAAGCAAACAGTAATGATCATTGACTGGGCCCATCCTGCCCTCCTTCCCCCTAAAGGGAGCATTCTGATGTTTAGGGTGATTCTTTTCCTGTCTTGCAATGGCTCCACATAATAAGAGAAAGAAAATTGTATAGAGCTCATCCTGCCCTGAGGATAAAACCCCTAAAGGTTAGATCTCTCTCTCAGGCCCTTCAAAAGTGGCAAAAAGGAGACAAAAGGAACCAACCAAGAAGAATGCAGAGGGAGGGAGGGAGGGAGGGAATCATTCAAGCAGATCCTTTGTGATTAATCTCATGTTTGCCAGGGATAATCGGACATCTTGAGTATGAAAAGATAAGCAGAACCTTTTTTGCTATCACTGATAATGAGGATGCTTGAGTTGATATGATTGACAATCCGTTCACTGAGATGCAAATACACAAACTAAGATATAACTACAAGAAGAATTTTGCACAAAATACTATCAAGTTAGAAGAAAAATTGATCCAAATGTCCAAATAAACAGAAGAAAACACTCTCATGGAGTGGATTTGATCATCTGACTTAAGTTTTACAGACTAGAATTTACATATGACAAATTCTTTACATACTGTATTTAACATTCAGAATTTACCCAAGTACACAGTGCAGACTAGACAGAGCCTTTCACTAGTATGAACTTCATGCTAAGCAGTTCAGTTAAAGGAGGGCCAAGATCATGCATCTGTGGTTCCTGTACTAACATGTGCCCTCTTGTGGTGAAAGGAAAACCTAGTAAAGTGCAAAGTTCCCTGGGGAGGTGGGGGGAGCACAGATGATGTTCACGTGATTGGAGTTTACCACATGTGGGTGTATTTAGAAGAATGAGTCACCATGGAAGAATTGCAGGAGAAAATGGAATATGCTTATGCTACCACAGCACATGGCATTTTTGTTCCATTGCCAAGAAGACAATCCTGCCCCCCCCCCCCCAGGCCTCTATATCCATCACCTTTTATAAGCAATGATCGCAATTTAAAATTAATGACAATAGAGTGGACTTAATAACTGGCACTTAGTTAAGTACTTTCCAGCTGCATCACATGGCTTGCAGGCTTAATGTGTTTTTTGTTGGCAGAATTTGCAAACAAGCTAAGAATATTTGCTTATTAGAGTGGGAAGAAATCAAAATTTCCAAATGCTAATATGTTGCCTGATGCAAACCAGAGTCCTGTTTCACAATGAATTAGCCAGCAGTCACTTAAACTTGTTTCCACATTGTTTTGTTTATATTGACTGCATTTATGATGCTTCAGAAGTTGCCAGTAAAATATTTATTTAGCAGTTAGAGTCTTCTGCAAATGATTTTGCTGTCTCTAAAATAAATATTCTCAGCATCCTCAAATGGGAGAACTAGCATGGCCGCTAAGGAAATCCCATTTTGATCAATCCTCTCAAGTTGCAAATAGCCATTGTTCTATATCTGAAATAGCAACACTGATGGGAAGAGGCTATTTATTATAATTAGAACTAAAATTAGAGATGTCAAATAAGCAACAAGCATAATAAAGGATCCTGTAACAGTTTGACAAAGGAAATGTTCCTCCCATGGAAGTATTGGTTAAGAAGGGTGTCGTAAAATCCCTCTCTGAAGTCTCATTTGCAATTACAGTAGCACCAGGCTAGTGATGCAGGAACGCAGCCAGTGTGAGACAAGAGATCCAGAACTGGGTTCCTTATATAATGGCAATAACAGCCATCCAGAGACAGGAAAATTAGATCCAGAGCAGGGTGCTAAGAACACACACACATGTATATCTTTTTTTCTATGGGCACCTTGTCACTGAAGCAAACACTATGAGATCCCATATTTCCAAGTCAGAATGTGAAATCGAATGGCAGCCATCCTGTTAAATCTTACATCGTGAATGCAGCTATTTACACGACTCCATAAAACCAACTGTCTCACTTGAATATTGTATAGTTGATGGCTGGCAGTTAAATGTGTGACCGGGCTCCACCAAAAAGCATTTCTGTGTGAAGTGATGGGGAGATGAAAGTGCTATTTCTAGCCATCTCTGATGGCAGATTGCCATCGCCAGATAAATGCTGCAGTCTGTGACTATTAAAGAAGACATAGAAGCCAGCCCTAATACAAGGAGGATCTTGTTTTGGCTGCATCCCATTTCAACATTAGAGGGCAAACAACTTCTGATTATTCCTTCTCCGCCCCACCCTCCACCTCCCCATCATTTGCCCAGATGTTTTGAAAAGAGTTTGATCTGTTTCTCTGCAGAGGTTACTTAGGCACAAACGTTCCTTGGCAAAATTTGTACTTGAATAAAGATCTCACAGTGGGATCCCACAGTTTCTACTCAAGAAATGCAGTGTAATATTTCTATATTGCATCTGACATGTGTCCCTTTGAATGGACTTCTGAGAATACTTTATACGGTGTGCTTCTGGCCATATAGCTTTCCTGCAAAGTCAATATAATCTAACAGAACCCCTCCTGGACAGACTCTGTGGGACAGTCAAGGTCATGTTGACCAAATGCCCACTAATAAAAATATCACTGGGAAAAATGAGCTAGGTAAATAACAGGTCAGAGAAAGAAACCCTTATGGTTCTTATACCCCCAAGCCCAGGAAAAACAGCTTTGTGCACTTTAAAAGGAAGGAAATATAGCCATGTGCCAAAGTCTCTGGTGTGAAATTGTTAGTCTCCAATTTGAGGCTCTCTGGTTTAAATGGAATTTTTATTTTAAACTGTCTCACATGGATCTAATGAATACTCATATACTGACTATCACTAACTGAAGTCTTATGTCTACCTGGCACATGATAGTGCCAGGAATGGGAAGAGAGTGAGTGTTCTATTTGTAGAAATTACCTGGATTTGACAGTTTTAAGAAAAGTAGATTTTGTATCTTTCTAATTAATGAAGTCGGTAGAACTCCACTGAAGGTTAGAAAAGGAAGATTTCCAAATTATCTAGCAAGTTATGTCACTTTATTTGGATTCTGGCATTTGATGGTTATAGGAAAGACTTTGATTGTCTTCAGCAGAGATAGGCAATGTAGTGCCTTCCAGATGTTTTAGACTATAGCTTTCATAAACCCTGGCCGTAGGCTATGTTGGGTTTCAGCTTTTGGAAGCCGTAAGCCAAAATATCTAGAAAGCACAAGACTGACTGCCTATTCTTGGTCTACAGCAATGAAATGTATGTACTTGGGTGAAACTGATTCAGAAGTAGACATGTTGTAGCCCAGACTGGTGCTCCCTAAACTGGTGCTCTCCAGTTGAACCCAGTATGCAGCCAGGATCAGCTTGGAGAAAACCAGTCTGGTTTGTTTTTTAATCTGTTTCACATATGCACGTAAATTTGATTGCTCACAAATGACAGTGAAAGGACATTCAGCCTGTGTTGCTTCCTTGGTGGTGCTGGGAGTAGATCTTGAGGCATATTCTCTTAACAACAGTAGGTCTTTCTTTGTTTATTCCTGCTGTGCTTAAGCAGATTATCTCCCTAGTCCAAAGAATACATGGAATCAGGACAGATAACAGGTTCTTCCAGGCCTAACTTTTTAGAACTGTAAAATGTTACAGTGAGACAATTTGCAAGCACAGCTCACCACCAGATGGAGAAAAAAAGGGAAAAGGAAAAGCCCTATAACCCAACCATACATTTTTGAGAGAAGGTCCTGGAGGTTGCAGAAGATACAGGACAACAGAAATGTTTCATAGTTGCTGATTCAATAAAAGGCTTGGCTGCTACTCAAAGAATTATGCCAAGAGTGATCAGCAACCCTTGTGGCCTCTTGGGCTCCATCAGTTGCCAGTCAGAGTATGCATAGGTATGTTTGTCCAGTTATGAACCTGGGCCTACCCACTCTCATGCGCAGGCTAGCAAAAACCCAGGATCCATTTCCCTAAAGTCAGCTGATCAGCTGGCTTGCAGGAAATGTGAGCAGAACTACCTGTAGCACTGAAGATCACACCTTTGGCCTTGATTTGCCACTTGCAGGCTCTGAGTTCCTTGTTCAAGCTAGTCATGTGCTTTTACTGTGCTACCAACTCTGACCTTTGCTAGCTCTAATGTTCCCAGATAAAGATGGGATTTTGCCTTTTTCTTCCCACTTGAACACTTTACTTCTGTCGTACTAATTGTTTTCCTGTGAACAGTTTCTGCCAACTCAGACCTTCCTCTTGGGAGTTTGAATGCTGGCAATGGAACCACTCTGGACTGGTGAACAATGACTTTGTTCATTGCTCACCTGTTCAATCTTCTTCCCCTCAGCTTGTGGTCCAGTAGACTGAGCCAGCTAATGCTCTGTCAGCATCTAAATGCTTTCTTGGAAAAAAATATTAGTTATGGGCAGATAAATTCTCTTGTATTTTTCCCCACCAGAGAGCATTCAGTTTGATGAAGAGAATTTGCTTAGAAATTATTTTTTAAAAAACAGGAGAATTTGTAAGAAATCTTCGTAACTAGATTGTGGTGTCCCTGCAGCTAGTTAAGAGGTGGCTAGGGAATATGTATACATTTTTTGTCTTCTACAATAATTTCTCCAGCATCTGCCACTTTCCTGGTTTCCCATACTTCTGTTAAATCCAGGGGTATCCACAGGGTATGGTCAACAGGTCAAGATGGCAGCCACCATGGTGTGATTGAAGCTCTGTCCATTTCTTATGTACATTGCACATGCAACACATATAAGAAATAGGTGGAGCTTTTTATTAAAGAAATTTTAAAAAAAAATTTTTAAAATTAAAACAATACAATTTTTAAAAGAAAAAAGTAAGGAAAGTAAAAAAAAGTAATAAGTGAAAAAAAGTGCAAAGAAAGAAAGAGAGAAAAGAAAGAAAAGAAAAGTTATACAGAAGCGGCTTCCGATCTTCTTAACAGCAGTTAGAAGAACATTTATAGCTTACCCCCTCTCTCGGAGGTTACAACATAATTTCCTTCTTTCCATAGTCTACCCTTTCTAATCATCAAACCCATAAAGCACAAATTCATCTTTTTCTTTTTTCAGCAAAAAGTCCAAAGTGGTTTCCAGGCATTAATAATGTAGTTGTTGTCCTTTCTGTAATCAAACAAGTCAATTTTGCCATCTCTGCTAATTCTGTCATCTTCACCATCCATTCTTCCCTTGTGGGTATTTCAGAGTCTCTGTGCATATAATAATTTCACAGCAGTTGTCATATATAAAAACAATCTTCCATAACTCTTTTCTAATTGTTTATCCATTAGTTCCAACAAGAAAAGTTCTGGCTACAACTGAATATTAATCTTTAAAATTCTTTGTATTACTGTGTGTATCTGAACCCAAATTTTTCTGGATTTTTTGCAAATCCACCAAGCATGGTAAAATGACATGTCATGTTTTCCACATTTCCAACATAAATTTGAAGTACCTTTATACATTCTAGATAATTTTTCTGGAGTAATGTTCCAATGGTACATCATTTTATAAAAGTTCTCTTTTAATTTATAGCATAAGGTAAATTTCAGTCCTTTCAGCCACATATTTTCCCATTCTTCCATCCGCATGTTATGTCTGAAGTTCTTAGCTCATTCTATCATACAATATATACACAATTTTAGTCAAATTTTTGATTATAATAGTAAAATCTAATGCAAACTAAATTTAAAGAAAGGAAAGAGAATAGAAAGGAGTAAAAAGTGCAAGAACAAAGAGAGAACAAAGAGAAAAGTAAGAATATAATAAAGAAAGAGAAAAGAAATATATAGAAGTGGCTTCCAACCTTAATCACAACAAGGATAAACAAATGTAGTGATTCTTCACCTCCTCTAAGGTTACAAACATTTATCTCTTCATCCTATAGCCCATCTCTTCTCTATAAACAGATCCATGAAACATCATCTTTTCAGTCCTGGTATCAGCAGAATGTTCATAAAGGGTTGCCAGAAGTAACAACCTATCTTGTTTTAACCTTGATCAAATAAATCAACATTATATTCCTTACTTTTCCTTCTAACAGTCTTAATCTTTGGTTCATTCAAATATTGTTGTAGGATTTGATTTCTCTTCATTTTTTTGTCCCATCACACAGAGTTCTTCAAGATTTTAACAAGCCTCTTTTGTAAATCCAGTAGGAAAAAAATGTCCAGGTCACTCTCTTGGTTTGTCATTTGTATTTCTGTTTTGAATTTTAAATTATCATACACTCTTTTACTTGTTCTTCTTCCATTTCAAATTTCAACAAGAGTTTATACATTTTAGCAATTACATGTTCATCATTTGTACATAGTTCAATTTCAAATTCTGTCTTGTACTGTTCAGGTCCAAATGTCCTGTTATCTACCTTAAATCTTTCTCTGAACTGTGTATATGAAAACCATTAAAAACTGAATCCCTCTGTATCAATTGATCTCTTGATTTCAGTTTAATCTTATATTCTCCATGCTCATGTTGTAACAGCTGTCTATATGTTAGCCATTTCTCTTTGCCTGCTGTTTCTTTCCTATAAAATGCTTCTTGTGCTGAGACCCATAAAGGCATTTTCAGGCACAATCTGGGTCAATATCCATTCCATATTCTCAATATGGCACTTCTAATATAGTGATTTTTAAAAGCTACATTAACTTTAACTTTATCATACCATAAAAAGCTATGCCATCCAAACCTCAGGTCATGCCTATCTAGTTCTAAGGTTCTATTATTTCTCACCAGAACCCACTCCTTCATCCAAGCCAAACAGCAGGCTGCAAAGGACAATTTCAAATCTGGCAGTCCCTATCCTCCTCGTTTGTTTGCATCTTGGAGAATTTTATATTTAACCCTTGGCTTTTTCCTTTGCCATACAAACCTAGGTATATCTTTCTGCCATTGCTTAAATGGTGTATCAGTAGGTATTGTTTGAAACAAAAACTTAATTCTAGGCAATACATCAATTTTTATCACAGAATTTCTCCCCAAGAATAACAATTGTAATTTCTTCCATCCTAGCATATCCTTCTTAATTTCATTCCATATCTTAGCATAATTATTCTGAAGTAGCATATAATTTATATTAATCATAATAATTATTTCATTTTTTTCTCAATCTTAAAACCAGTTTTTTTCCATCAATTCTTTTTGCTCTTCCATTGTCATGTTTTTGTCAACATCTTCATTTTCTCATTATTAATTTTAAATCCAACTAATGCACCAAAATCTTTTAATTTTTCCATTATATTTCTATTTCTTCCAAAGGATTTTCCACAATTATCACCAAATCATTGGCAAACACCCATAATTTATATGTGTCTCTTTTAATCTCTATTCAATACTTCCAAAGCTAAGATGAATAACAATGGTGATAATCCTTGTCTTGTCCCTTTATGTATCTCACAAGGTTTTGTTAAGTCTCTAATTAACTGTGCCTTTTGCAAAGTATAAATCAATTTTACCCATTTAATAAAATTCTCACCAAAATCCATATCTTCCAAAATTTTAAACAAGAAAGTCCAGTTCAAATCGTCAAAGGCCTTTTCTGCATCTAGAAAGATCAGTGCAGCTTGTTTTTCATTATGTTGTTCTAAATATTCTACAATGTCCAATACATTTCCACTATTATCTCTCAACTGTCTTTTGGGTAAAAAGCCACATTGATCTTCATGAATAAAGTCCTGTAAAAGAATTTTCATCCTCTTGGGAAAACAGGCAGAGCTTTGATAATGGCATTGCAGCCACTATCTTGACCTTTTTGACTGCGCCCCTGGTTAAATCCCAAATGAAGATATCTGGTGAAAATCTTCTCCTTGGGCTTTTCAAATAAATGCACTGCTATTACTGCTCTACAGAAATCGATGGAGGCTATCTTCTTCTCCTGGAGAAATGTAGAGAAATCATCCACCCAATTTCTCTGTCCACAAACTTGGTAGAGAATTTCAAAAGACCATTTGTGTCCAACTCCAAGAAATGCAGAATAAATGTAATAATAAAACAGTGCTGCTGCAATCAATTCATACTGCAGATTTGTTATCATAACCTTACAAGAAAGGTAGTGTTAGTAGTCATGATTTGTGTTTCTTCTCTGGACTACCTCGAAGGGCTGACATCAGTCTCGCAAGTCTCAAAGCACTTCTTCCCTCCTTTACGTTTACTTTCCAGAAAACTAGGAAGGGTCTCTTCTGAGATGCTTCCCACATCCCTTTTTCTTCTGTGGGCTGAGATACCTTCTGCATGATGGTTGTCTAGGCTGCAGCTCTTTTTCCTGTCTCCCAAGGTCATTCCCACATACCATTACAACTAAAATACAGAAACTATTTCATATAACCTGGTGTTCTTCTCATTCAGTAAATGCCATTTGAAAATCAATAATTCTCAAAGTTGAGAGCTGAACTTATTTATGAGGCTATCTGAATAGAAGTTCAAAAACTAGCAACTTAAAATTATCCAAATGAAGAAAGTATGAGACTAGAAAAGACAAACAGTTTCTTAGCACTCCAAGCTAGGCCTATTTTTCATCTTGATCCCACCCTGCTAAAGATTTATACATAGCCTACATAACATTCACATACCTAAACATGTATTATTGGAGACACTGAAGACTCGAGGAGTTATAATTCAGAAAAGGAGGTAGTGGCCATTAAAGCATTCAATTAAATTGTGGGACCCTTGGGAATATACATTATGTGTCTGAAAGAAAGGAGGGGAAAAAAGAGTTTCAGTAAAATGAGCATTCTAAATGAAGTGACTCCCTGACTACTTACAACTGTATAAATCTATGGAAATCTAAGGGACCACGTCTGTGGATGTGTCTGATGAATCAACCTCAAGCCCCCACCCCCGCCCCCGAAGAATAAAGAATCCTCATCGGCACTTTCCTTGATCAGCTTTGTTTTCTTTTGTTTCTTTTTATCTTGGAGGAATGTGTATGAAGTTGGGGACACGCTGAGTATTTCTAGACTTGGTGTGTAGTCAGAATAGAAACCATTTGGAAAGAAATTAATTTTTGACACTAAATGCCTAACTCTTCACATAAGTGGTGCTTAGAGATCCACTGCAGAACACAGATGGAGACAAAGAAAAAGTTACAAGTGTTTCTTTTACTCATCTCTAACATTTTCTGTTATGATTTTTTTCATTAGTCATACAAATATGTCTTCAATATACCTCAACGCTTGGGATACCTTAAAATGGCCTAGACTGTAAAAATCTGCAGCAAATATAATTATTTTTATGGAACTTACTTTCCGTTAAAGCAGTATTAGATAATAATATTATTGGGTAGAAGGACTTTGTCTCTGCATCTAATTTTCAATCATTTTCAAACTGCTGACTGGATACACGATACTGTATATTATTCCCACATATTCTTGGAAAAGGTATCATTCTGATTTAATAGGACAAAACTTCTGTGATCCAGAATGTTAGGTAATCATACTAACCTTTCTTTTCTACTTTTCCTTCTGATTGGACTAGCACTAGAAATAAAGTTCAATAGAACATAGTCTCAGGTAAGAACTGTGATCTTAACCCTGAAAATAAAATCAGAATGGTGGGACAGAAGGTTGGGATGCTTTCTTCATAAATATATTCCTTCTGGTATGCTTTTTCAGGTCTCCTCTCTAAGTGCTAAACAGACCAGACACTGCTGAGCTTCTGAGCCCACTAATTTTTTTTCTATTAGAAGTCCTCCTGATCTTTCTACTGGGTGGATTCCTAGATCATCGCCCTAAAGGCCTATCTTGAGAGCAGGA
The DNA here is from genome assembly GCA_030867105.1 of Liasis olivaceus. NCBI lineage: Eukaryota > Metazoa > Chordata > Lepidosauria > Squamata > Pythonidae > Liasis > Liasis olivaceus. The sequence continues at coordinate 50,193,667 of CM061348.1, forward strand.
AGTCTAGCAAGAATATTGGATGTTTTTAAAATATTGAAACGCTTTTGAAATTTCTATACAAGTAGTCCTCGCTTAACTCGTAATTGGGACTGGAAACGCCATTGTTAAGTGACATGGTAGTAAGTCAAAAAACCATATGACCATGCCACTTAGAGATGGCAGTTCCGGCAGTCCCAGCTGCCATCATTAAGGGAGGACATCACATGATTGCGACTTGCAACTTCCTGCCGGCTTCCCCATTGACTTTGCTTGTCAGAAGTTGGCAGGGAAGGTCGCAAATTGCGATCACATGACCGCAGGACGCTGCGATGTTGTAATCTCAAGATGGTCACTGAGCGTTGTTGTAAGTTGGTCACTGAATGAGTGGTCATTAAATGAGGACCACCTGTGTTAACCCTCCACCAGCTGATACCCTCCAGCTGTGTTGGGATTTCAGCTTCCAGTAATTCCAGCCAATGGAGCAGTTGTCTAGAATTGTATGAACTGTAATCCTAGTACATCTGGAGAGTACCAGTTTGTTAAAGACTGTTCTACATCTTATGTGATGTAGACAAGTATCCACACAAAGCTACGGGGTCACCAACCAACTGCAGAGGAATCAGGAGAGTGGGAAGGTAGAGCCCAGCCTATCCACATCCATTGAAGTAAGTCTCATTTTGTTCAGGGGGATTGACTCCAGTGTAATCTTATATTCTGTTGGCTTGCCTTGATATATGCCCTCAATATAACAGGCATTTTCATATTTGGAGTAAATCCAGTGGTATTTGAGTCCAGATACTTCCAAGTAAATATGCATGGCTCTTCTAACTTTCTGAAGATAAAATAAAATTTGCAGGGGAAGAAGAAAGCAGCACATACTTCACCTAGTTTTTTTCTCTCTCTCTCTCTCACACACACACATGCATGCGCACACGCACACCTCTATCTCACCCACTCTTTCTTATTTTCCACTAAGTGGGTTTCTGCTTTATTTTTGTTGGTATTTTTCCTTAGACAAGGAAGATAATTGTCTGCTTCCTCAGCCACACTATAATTTCATATCAAACAGGAAAAGGGGGGAAAAATCCATGCCCACAAAAAGACTGGAGCTGAAATACCTTCCTTGAGAGCTGGGGATTTTATTTGTAACCTGAGGCTAGAGGCAGAAGATAATTTTAATGAAAATGAAAGATGTGGCATTCTCCTTGAGTTTCATTTTCTTTCTCTCTTTAGTGTTTCTGCCTCATATTTTGTGGGGTTTGGAGGAAATGCTCCAGTGAAAACCTGCCTTACCTTGGGACAATAAACATGATTCCTGCCACCTTCGGGAGAGAGAGACCTCCAGGCCTTCTGCCAGAGAAGGTGATCTGTTTGACTGATAAGGTCTCCATCTAGGTGAGCAAGTGGCTACTGGTGTGGACCACTTGCCTGGCAGACTGGAAATTCTGTTGCCCTGGAGGAATGATCTGCAAGTCAGTTCTACAGCTGTTCCTGGAAGAAAACCCATTGGTTGTGCATTTTGGGGAGGTGCAAATTGGAGTGGATAGCCAATGAACCAGTGTAGGCCTCTCTTGATAGCTGCTGGATACTTCCATTTCTAACCTTTTGACATGAGGAGGCCTTTCCAGTTCAAAGGATGGAAGACACAGCTCTGTGAGCCCAGCTGAAGCAGGTGTCCTTGAGTGCAAAGGCTCTTCCCCTTTCAGGCAGGCTGGAGGTGGGGAAGGAAAGGAGCCAGGGAATCCTTCAGCAGCCAAGGAGAAGAAGGTTTAGGACTTTGCTTAATGAAACACAGGCTCAAGTTATCCTACTTCAGACACATTATGCCAAGGCCCAGCTCTCTGGAGAAGACTGTAATACTGGGAAAGATGGAAGGAAAGAAAAGAAGAGGACAACCAGCAGCAAAATGGATGGATGGAAGTTACAGGGGTAAAGGGGGCATTGTTGGGAGACCTGAAGGACCAGGATAGGGACAGATGGCCATAGAAAAAATTTATGTAGTTGATGCCACCTTGATGGCATATAATCAATTAAAATTAATTAAACAAGTGCACACTGTGGGCAAGCTGCAAAGTAAGGAATGGATCACCCTCATGAGTCAGGTTAAAGATGCTGAAAGAAAGAGAGAAATTTCCACAGCAGCCAAAGAGATGTGCAGTAAAAGTTTTTCGGGTGCCGAAATCTAAGTAATAGACCTACTCCATGAATCTGTCAGCAGCTAGAGTGAATATTCAGCTGCGTTCATGGGAGAATTCCTTAAGAACACTTTGAAAATGTTGGCTTAGACATTGCTCCTAAAAAAAGAAAATGTTACCATGTAATGAGAGCAGGCCTCGAAATCATACTTGAAAAGAAGGGAGGATATCTGTGAAGCACTGGCGTGCCTGGCCCAAAGACACGTACTCTATTGGCTTCATTTGTGGGAGACGTGGAACTGGGGCTAATGTAATTCTGATTTACTCAGTCCAGTTTTTCTTAGTTTGCATAACACCTTCAGCCATAAATTAGCCAGGCTGGCCTTGTGCAACACACTCACTGAAACCAGAGTTGGCTAGTTTGTGGTTTAGTGTATGGCACGAAGCCAGCCAAATCATTCCCAAAACATCTCTGAATTCCAGATGAGGAAAGAAGGGTATCTTTTCAATATTTGAGACGATCCAGACTCAAACAAAAAAGAGAAATATGCTCCTTCAAAAAGAGGTTGATTATATAGGAGGCTAGAATGTGTAGGAAAAAAATTGGTTTCCCACAATCAACTTCTATAAGAATTCAGCTGCACAGAGCAAACCATGCTGTAGCTTAATGTGTGGTGCCAGTGCACCAGCCTGGTCAGTTTACTCTTGTGTTGTGAGAATCCAAAAAATTAGATCCATTCAATAAGATGTGATTCAGTTAACCATGTCCAGTGAACAGAACCATAGACTGAATTCATTCTAAAACACACCCTATAAAATAAATATTTTTGCCCAGAGCACGGCAAGCAGATTACAAAGTAATGGTGCTAAGTATGCATCTTCAAATCACGTGGGAAGACTTTTCTCAGAATTAATGGGAAACTTCTTCTTCTGCCCTCTACAACAACCCCAGCAACTTTCATGATGCCTTTATAAAGATCAAAATATTTGATACACTACTGTGCAAAAGTTTTAGGCAGGTGTGAAAAAATTCTGTAAAGTAAGAATGCTTTCCAAAATATATATTGTGATTGTTTATGTTTATCAATTTACAAAATGCAAAGTGAGCAAACAGAAGAAAAACCCAAATCAAATCAATATTTGGTGTGACCACCCTTTGCCTTCAAAACAGCATAAATTCTTCTAGGTACACTTGCACACAGTTTTTGAAGGAACTCGGCAGGTAGGTTGTTCCAAACATCTTGGAGAACTAACCACAGATCTCCTGTGGATGTAAGCTGCCTCAAATCCTTCTGCCTCCTCATGTAATCTGAGACAGACTTGATGATGTTGAGATCAGGGCTCTGTCGGGGCAAAACCATCACTTTGAGGACTCCTTGTTCTTCTTTACGCTGAAGATAGTTCTTAATGACATTGGCTGTATGTTTGGGGTCGTTGTCCTGCTGCAGAATAAACTTGGGGCCAATCACACGCCTCCCTGGTGGTATGGTATTTGATCCTGACCAAATCTCCAACTCCATTTGCAGAAATGCAGCCCCAAACTTGCAAGGAACCTCCACCATGCTTCACTGTTGCCTGCAGACACTCATTCTTGTACCGTTCTCCAGTCCTTTGGCGAACAAACTGCCTCCTGCTACAGCCAAATATTTCCAATTTTGACTCATCAGCCCAGAGCACCTGCTGCCATTTTTCTGCACTCCAGTTCCTATGTTTTCATGCATAGTTGAGTCGCTTAGCCTTGTTTCCACGTCGGAAGTATGGCTTTTTGGGCGCAATTCTTCCATGAAGACCATTTCTGGCCAGACTTCTCTGGACAGTAGATGGGTGTACCTGGGTCCCACTGGTTTCCACCAGTTCTGTGCTGATGGCACTGCTAGACATCTTCTGATGTCTAAGGGAAGTAAGCATGATGTGTCTTTCATCTGCTGCATTAAGTTTCCTTGGCTGACCACTGCATCTACGGTTCTCAGCGTTGCCCGTTTCTTTGTGCTTCTTCAAAAGAGCTTGAACAGCACATCTTGAAACCCCAACCTGCTTTGAAATTTCTGCCAGGGAGAGACCTTGCTGATGCAGTAGAACTACCTTGTGTCTTGTTGCTGTGCTCAGTCTTGCCATGGTGTATGACCTGTGACATGAAACTGTCTTCCACAACCTCACCTTAGTGGCAGAGTTTGGCTGTTCCTCACCCAGTTTTAAGCCTCCTACACAGCTGTTTCTGTTTTGGTTAGTGACTGTGTTTCAACCCACATATGAAATTGACGATCATTAGCACCTGCTTGGTATCATTGGTTAATCATACATCTGACTCTAATCCTACAAGATCCCTGACTTTGTGCAAGTGTACAAAGTGTGCAAGTGTAAGAACTGTTGCTGGCTTGAAGGCAAAGGGTGGTCACACCAAATATTGATTTGATTTGGATTTCTCTTCTGTTCGCTCACTTTGCATTTTGTAAACTGATAAACATAAACAATTACAATATATATTTTTGAAAGCATTCTTACTTTACAGCATTTTTTCACACCTGCCTAAAACTTTTGCACAGTACTGTACATGTAGGAGGAAGGGTGGACCTTGTTCATCTTTAATACATTTATTATGGTACAGAAAGTTCTATTGTAGGTCTTGTTTTGTACATAAGATTTACCCAACTAACCAACTTTTCAGAAACAAAAAATAATAATAAATAGTAGCATGGTAGCTTACTAGATAGAATTTGGAAAGTCACCAAGTCACACAGAATTCTTTCTCAGCTGGATATAGTTTTGTGAAACAAAAAGCCCACTCTTTTTACATGCTGCTTTGCGTAAGGCTATTTTGTACCTGGGACTTTCACTCCATTCTAATCAAGCTATTCTGCTGCCCTGAAGATTATTCACCCATCCAAGACCCTACCAAATTGGGGGATACTAAATAGTTAAAAAGGAATACTGTTTCTACCCATTAGGTGCCAGTTTGGTGTAGTGGTAAGAGGTACAGGACTGGGAGTGGGAAGTGGGGAGACCTGAGTTCTAATCCTTCCTTAGGCACAAAAACCAGCTGGGTGACCCTGAGCCAGTCCTTCTCTCTCATCCCTAAGAAGGAGGCAAGGCATTTTGAAAATGTTGCCAAGAAAACTGCAGGGACCTGTCAGAGGCACCAGGAGTCAAGATTAACTTGAAGGACAGTAACAACGACGACGACAATCTCAGGCCTCTTCGTTATTGCTGCCTGTTTGATTTCCACTAAAAGGCTGTGTTACACAAGATTACCTTGTTTAACTGAACCAGAATTAATTCAATTAGCCCAATGGAATAATATGATCAATACATGTAAGCCAACCACACAGGCTGAATTTGCACTAGTTATTAGGCCAAACTGGGGTTGCAGCTTGGTGTACATTCTATTGTACACCGATTCTGTTTTGCTCATACAATGCCAACCACATTTTATTTTCTCCTTTCTGCCTTACAAAGGCCAGGAGGTTCCAGTTCAAGTTACAACAGATCAAATAATTGCCTTGGTATGCTTTAGTGCAAGGCTGACTATTTTTATTTGGGGCACAAATTAATTTCAGAACCTCTTTTTCTATCACTAACTGAATATTGTGACGTTAACCTATTCTTCTTGCCAGCAACTACTTTTTCTCCTCTCCCCCCCTTCTTCTCCTCCCCCCTCCACTCCCCTGTTTAATTCTGAAGAATAAGTTTATAAAACTTATTGTCGGAAGGTGCTTTAGTTGCTTTCAATAAAGATATATGATAATGTGCTATACTATAATCATTACACACTATTACACATTCCATGAATGTGTCATACTAACATTTCTGTTTGAGCTGTTTGGCCCACCCACCCCTCCATCAAGCCTGTTGCAAAACTTCTTCCACTGAGGACACATTTTGTTCAAAAGCCCCCACTGGGACAGCTGGCCACCATCCTTGTACCAGTTTGCCCCTTGCCCATAAATTAAGTGTCACCCTGCCTGCCGCTTCCGTGAAAAGCAGGATTCAACTCCACTCCCCGCGCGGCTTTAACGGTGCGCCTTCTCACTTGCGGGCAGGAGACGCTGGTCTGTACACGGCTAGGCGCTCTGTTAATCAATAAAGCGCCTTTAAGTGCTTTTGATGTAGAAAAAGGGAATAAAAATAAAGATTTCAGTAAATAAGATGGGACAAGCCAGCTGTCCTTCGGCAAAAATCCGTTTCATGAACTAACCTACCACAAGATGCCCGGGCACAAGCGAATCCTACGCTGTTCAGCAGGGCTTCTGGCGGGGGAAACAAACGTACTAGACCCGCACGTTTCCTCAGCCGAGCCAATCTCGCATTAGCAGCTGGGCGGCCTCCCGGGTCTCAGGCGCTGGCCCTTGGGGGTGATTGGGAGAAGGCAGGCCTTGCCCAGGGTTCAGGCAGACAAGGCAGCGACCGCTGGTGCGGACCCATGGGGGGCTTTCTGCCCACCGCTCAGGCTGGCCGTGCGCTGCTCCTCTAAGCTAAGTGGCTTTCTCTGCCTGGACTGGAGAAAACCCGAGGTTGGGACAGCAGCCTAACAAGGAAAACCACCTGGAGTGTGCTGAGGGTCCTCGCCACGAGGACTGAACAGTCCAGCGTCCTCCTAAACCTGGAAGGGAGGGAAGACCCCCAGCACTCCATGCCCGCTGCTTCCTTGCGGCTCCCCAGGTCACTTGTGCACCTCCCCGGGGGCGACCCTCCTCTGCTAAGCTCCGGCGTTCAGGCCCTCTCCGGCCAGGGACATAAACATGTCTAGATTGATCACAAAGCAAGTAACCTCCACTTACTCTTTCTTAGGAAGGCAGCGGCGGCTTGCTCCAGGTTAGATGGTCGCCTAAGGCACAGGCTTAAAGGGAGACGTCTCTGCCATTGCGCAGGCTGTGGCCATTTCCATCTAGCCATCGCTGTGGCGACAGATCAAGAATCCAACTAGGCTTTCAGCACTTCTGGGTTTCTCCCCAGCCCCATCATCTGTTACTTTCCTAAGGACTTATTTACTTGGAAGAACAGCCCCACTGAAGACCGGCTGCCTGCTGAAGAAGCCTGTTCGAACACGCCTGGCCTGTTCTCGTTCCTTTCTCTTCCGTTCAGACTGAGCTCTGAAGTCCTAAGTTCTCCACCAATATGAAAGGTTGCATTAAGTAGGGCTGCAGAAATCTGGAAGACCACTAGATGGCAACCAAGGGGATGTTTTCTCTCTCCCTTTTGCTGCCCTCTAGTCGTTGCCCCCCTTGTCGCAGCCCCATTCACAAGGTCCTTAGGCTCGTTAGTGGGAGAAAAGGTAGCTGAGGTGGCCGCTGGTGGAGCCGCCAGGAAAAGAGAACATCCTAATGTCCCACCACCACCACCACCACCACCACCAAGCCATGGAAGCCCCTGGGTGTCCTCTTTCTCAGCCAGCCTGCTCTGAAGGTTCTTGTCCGAATAAAATTATGGAAAGGGCAAGGCGGTCAATAATGCATAGAATACATAAATGAGCACCGTGAAATTAAGGTGGGGTATGCCCTGAATAAATAATAAGCATCCATGTTTAGGATTACGGTGCAAGTCCCAACGATGGACCTGGGCAGCCCCAGGCCAAGGGCTGATTTCCAGGGCCTTCAAGTCCACTCCAAGGACACCGCTAAGAATTGCAGCCCATTTCACATGCTCACTCCCCCACTGCATTCCAAAAAGTCCTCGTTTCCTTCAAGATGGACTGCTCTACCTTCTTTCAATATGCAAACTGGGCTCAGGTGCTGGAGACAGCAACCCTGCCTATAGTCTCTGGAGAGCCTTGCCAGCTTCCGAAGAAGTTCCAGGGTTGCTGTTGGGAAGAGTGCCTGGGGTGGGACCCGCCCTCTGGGAACCACACTCAGATGGCACTCGTACCTTAGGTGACATACAGCCAAGGACATTTCGAGCCCACAGATTTCCATGGGGAAGATTAACCGGGATTGCATCAGTCTCAAACTTCAGGCCCTGGGGCTGTGGTCCTGGGGGGAAAGGTCCAAGGGACTCCAGCTGCCACTGGCCTGATTGGAGTCAGAACTAAAATGGCAAACAACTCGTGACACCTTCTCCGATTCCAGTCCTCCAAATATGCTAGATTTCCACTCCCAAAGTTCCCAACTGCCGTACTGAAGTCCAGCACACCAGACTGGAGAATTTTGGGATAATAAAGGGTAGCCCAAAGAATATGAGGGCCTTGGTGTGCTACCAAACCTGGCGAGAGGAAACTGTGAGTTGTTTGTCTCTCTCCATTGTCCCAGCATGCTGTCGGGTTCGGGTTAGCAAGCTGGGGAGCTACAGCTGAGAAAAACAGCCAGGGACGAACCGTGCCCCATTAAGGAAGTTAGAAGCAGAAAAAGATGCAGCCCCTTCCACGAAGGATGTTATGGCAGACCTTCTTCCATTCTACGCTCAAAGGCAAACCACTGCAATCCACTGACTAGGAGTCTCAAGAACCATGAAGGGGCACCATTCTCTCTTGTCTCTTGGAGAGCAAGTCCCGTTGGCTCAGGGGGCTTTACCGCCAAGATATAGCACCTCCGAGTCTATCTGAGGGCTTAGCATACTAAGAACTTTCACCCAGCCTAGCAGAAATGTCTCCGTTTTATATCACGATAAATCCGCTGTCTCTGGCTTGAAGTAGCGCAGACCTTACCTTGGATACCATACTTGGAAAGAAGGGCCCCTGTTAATGATAGGAAGGATGGATTCACACGCATAAACAGAGAATCCCTATTCACAAGAGAAGTAACCCCCAGGCCCCCTTCAGTGATACTTACTCCAGGAAAATGGAAGGTTTCAGCTGAGTTGCTTTTGTGCTTGTTTTATCAGTTACGGTTGTCCTGCCCTCCTCCCAAAAAGACTCTGTGCCTTTCTCGGTTTGACCCTTGGGAGTTAAAAAAAAGAAAAGGGTAGGGTAGGGTTGTTGGAGGGAAGGCCCAGGGTGATTCCTTTCCTGGGCGAGAAGGGAGAAGGGAGAAGGGAGAAGGGAGAAGGGAGAAGGGAGAAGGGAGAAGGGAGAAGGGAGAAGGGAGAAGGGAGAGGAGAGGAGAGGAGAGGAGAGGAGAGGAGAGGAGAGGAGAGGAGAGGAGAGGAGAAGAGAAGAGAAGAGAAGAGAAGAGAAGAGAAGAGAAGAGAAGAGAAGAGAAGAGAAGAGAAGAGAAGAGAAGAGAAGAGAAGAGAAGAGAAGAGAAGAGAGAATACTTTATTGTCAGGATCACAAAACAGCGCACGGGCTCCAGCCTCTTCCAGAACTTTGCATTAGACGAAACCGCAAAGGACGCGAAGAAGAGGGAGAGGTGGGAGCCACCCAGGCTGCCTTAAAATGGGAAATGGGATTCCTGCAGGCTTCAGATTAGGCTGTGCTAGGTCGTGAGGTGGCTTGAGGGCAGGAGCGCCTTAGCCGTGTTCCTAGGGCTGCTGGAAACCGAAACCAGGCAAGCCCCCCACCCCACCCGCTGCGCACCCTGTGTTAAAAAGATAATCCAGTTGCTGCTACTTAGAATCATCCATCTGGATGTACAGACACACATGGTCGAGCGGGCATGCTGAAGCTTGAGGTGGGTTGCTAGTGATCGGATTTGCACATTGTGCTAAATCATTAGTTTAGCCTGTTATATTAATTCAACCTGCAGTTTATTTGATGAACCATGTCTGAATGGCTTTCTGGCATCTATGGACCCTCCCACTTGGCCGTGGTGTGCTCTACAGAGCTTGAGAGCAAAACGTGAAGAGACGGGTTTTAACCAAGTCCCCTTTTTTTCAAGTAGGCAAAGGTGACAAAAACAAACTGAAAACATGTCCACGTAAGTGGAAAGATAATCGTTGATATTTGAAATGTAGGGCACCAATTGAGGCAGATTCTGCTTTGTCTTTATGTGGAAGATGAGCGACATTGCAAAATGCGCAAGGAAAACCTTAATCAGAAAACCTATCCTGATTTACTCACCAGCTACTCGCCCTACTGATTTCAGACTATGGGCTGGCATCTTTTACTCGTAAGTCACTTTCCTGTATTTCAGGAAAACAGTTCTCATGATGAATGCTACCCTAAACACATTCTGTTTAGGTGCCATTTGGGATACTGAGCTCTCACGAGGCTTGGCTGCTCCTCTCAAGGGGCAGAAGGCAAAGGCAGGTTTCCAAATCCCAGATTTCACTGATTTTCAGGGCAGCACTTTAAGGCGGGGACAGAGAGCCACCGGGTGAAGGCTGCTTGGATCTTGCTCCGAGTTTGTTTCAGTGGTATGCTTTGCTGAATCACAGCCCCGTGGGTTTCATGAGAAAAGCCAAGTCTCCTTCAAGTGGAGCGCGCCTCCAGAGTCCTCCTGGGCACGTCCCTGTGCTTTTCCTGGCAAGGATGCAAAAGCGGGTTGCCACTGTCGTAAAAAAAAGTAATTTTTTTTTTACTTCCGATCTAGCTTATAGCCTTAGGATTTCCTGACCGTCTCCCATTCAAATGCTAACCAGGCCCAGCTCTGAATCGATTTGGAGCAGCACAGACGAAGTTGACCCAGTGCTGAGGCGCTTAAGGAGAGGATAAAGATGCCAGATCAGAGCCCTCGGCTGCGTGCCTCCCTTGAGCCAAATTTCCTTTCCCAACTGCTCGGCAAGCCTCTTGATCCTTAACAGCTTTGCGATTGAACTGGCTTCAGATCAGACCAAACCTTTTGCAGGCTTACCTTGGAGGAAACCCTCTTGAACGCAGCAGGGCCTCCTCGTGAGGAGGCCTGCGGAAAATACGATGGCATTATACATGTCCCAGGAAACGAATGCACAACACGCCTCAGCCCCATCATTCATAAAATACTTTATTGAAATAAAATCAATATCTTCACGTTAATAAAAACCGGTCGTAAAATGAGTTTGCCAAATAAGTTCGGAGACGGTCCCGCTCTTAAACAGCGCAAGAACAGCGACGGGCGAAACCCCAACCCTTCCTCAAGCCCACCCAGAGGGAGCAGCTCTTCCTTAGGTCCACACCCAGGGAGAGGGCGGCAGGGCTCAGACACCTAGGAAATCCTACAACGGAATCAACTGGGAATCGGAGTCCACCCCCACCCCCACCCCGATCGTCGTCATCTCCTTGCATGTGGCAACTTATTTAAACGGCGGCGAAAGCGGCTGCAAGGCCCTCGGCTTTGGTGGCTCCCTCCTGTCTACACCCAAGGCAGGAGATCCACGGGATGGCACCGCAAGCCAGACGGGCCTCGTCGCTTAGTAAGGCGCGCGAGGCTGAAGTTCAGTCCTCTCGGCCGCAGGTCCCAGGCATCCTTCCGGGCTAAGCCAGGAGGTTCGGGGACCTGCAGTCCAGCATCAGCAATCTGGGTGCTAGACCCTTAGTCCATGGGCTTGCGGCGCTCCGTTATTGCTCCTGGATGACTTGGCAGGGAGAGTCGAGGTTTTCAGCGTGCTGCTTCTCTGCTTCCCGGGCTCGCTCTTGCTCGGTTAGTTGCTCGCTGGTGGGGATGGAGTTTTTCTTCGGGCGACCTTTGGGCTTGGTGGGAGACTCAAGGCCTCCGCCTTGCAACACCTGTAAAAAAAATCCAAACTCTGAAGGGAACAAAGGGAAGCAAAGCAAAGGTCTGACTTAACCAAGAGTAGTGCTGAGGAGGAGGGGGAGGCGAGAGAGCAGCCTTGCTGAGACAGTCGCCCTCCTCTGTCCCCCAGCAATCGTGGCCAATGAAAAGACATCAGAGCTGCTTGGCCTGTGCAGTGGTCAACCAGCCGCCTGGCCCCTACGGTATTTCTGTCTGCTGGCCTTTGCGGGGAAGGTTCCTACGGGTTGATCTCCAGCTTGAAAAGCAAATACTCAGCTGGTCAGCCTCCCCCACCCCCCCGCAATACGCCTTGAGAAAAGCTCTCCTGTTGGATTCCTTCCTCCCTCTTGCATTTGAGGCTGGTGAACATGAGAGGCGCCATCTCTCCTTGCAGAGCAAGCCCCTCAAGGGCCTCAGCTCTCCCACGGAGCAAGACTGACCTGGGAGTGCCTTGCTGGTCTCAGTGGCTGAGCCTGGAAAAGAGCTGAGTTGTCGGCCTGTTTGGTCTAGGCATCTGCAGGTCGGGTCGCTATTCTCACGACTTCCGCCTCAGTTCTTGTCCAAAGGGAGACGACGCAATGGTCGCTTCCAAAATGATGGCCAGTCCGTGAGGCTGGCGAAACAGGCTCACTTCCAGCCCAACAGGGACAGGGTGGCTGCTGGAGAGGGCGCTGTCCTCCCTCCCACTAGGTCGGGACTACAAGTCCCAGAATGCTGATATCTCAAGAGGAAAACTGAGGTAGCCTGCCGTCTGAAACAGAAGCTGGAGGCATGCAGATCCGGGAAAGATCTGGACTACGGGAGGGTGTCTTCTTCCACCCTCGCTTTCTAGGTCGCTGCCATTAGACCGCCTGGGAAAGGCCCCCTCGGCAGGCACTCTGCTTTCATTTGTTCTAGTAACTGGGTTTGCACATTGTGCTAAGCCAGGTTCCTTTAGCCACTGTTTAGTGCATAGACCACAATTGATGGAGTATTAAGCCATGAACCATCACTTACAAGCCACAGTTAGCTGGGTTCTGACAACACCCTAAGTCAAAGCTAAACAAATCCCATCACTGCATGTTTTTCCCCCCTGAGTCTTATGGCCAGGGGCTTTCTTGAAATGGAGCCTCGGTCTTCATGGCCACTAGCACCTTATTTTCCTCCTCCTCTCTGCCTCTCCTATTTTCTGCTGTAAAAGGTTGAGGAATAATAAGATTAAGCAAAGTCATCGTGAATGAGACAGGTTCAACTGCTTCAGTCAAGTTCACTTCCACATGGATGTGGTTAGAAATTGGGGTAAATAAACAATAGCTTCACCTGAAGCAAATGGGCTACGGGTGACTAATTTTAAACAATGGGAGCATAGGTTACGTTTCATTCAGGTTTAAGAAGTGCTGGTTAAGGAAGATGGCAGCCTTTCCTCTTCCCGGGTATTGCTTGGAAAATCAGCTTCTACTCTCTAAATGCTGTGCAGCACTTTGAGGGAAACAGATTAAACACCCCAAGTACAGACATTGCATTTCAACCCAGGAATTTTCCCTGAATGCAAAGAACACTGCAACAAGCTCGTTGCAAAGAAGCTTTCCCCAGTCGGCTGCCCTTCAAGACCACAACTTCCAACATCCAGAAGACCGGATGGCTGGAGATGGGATAAGACATGGCCTCAACACTTCTGGTCAGACAATGTTGAATTAATCATGATAATCTTCATGCACAATCCTATACTTTTTGCATAATCAAAAGGCCCACTGACTTCAATGGAGTCTTCTTTTTGCCTTCAAGTCAGGCTTGACTCCGAGCTGGTCTAAGAATCTCTCCTCTCTAGCTGAAGGCTCCAGGGAAGGCTAGCCCGCCCCTTCCCTAAGTCCCCTCCTGGCCCCACACCTGTAGTTTGAGCATATCCCACTGGCTATTCCAGTCTGGCTGTGCCTTAAGGCAGGGGTAGGGGTGGGGGAATTGCTCATAAAACCAGCTGGCTCCCCACTTCATGAAAAGGCTTTCCCCCACCCAGCACCTGCTTCTCCCTAGCAGCCCTATTTTTGTGAGGAGCTACAAGCAGCCTTTCAGTCTTTGATCCAGCTATAACAAGCCCTTGAGATGGGAAAAATTGCTCTGCCCCGCCTGATCAGTCCACTGCAGAATGAGGAGAGCCAGCCAAAATTCCTGTCTCTCTATTGTATCCTGCCTCATATTGTATTGTATGTATCGTATTGCATGAGGAAGGCCTCCTCATGCACTCAATTTCTTTTTCCAATGTGGAATGTCCATGCTGGTTGGGGATGATGGGAGTTGTGCCTCAAAGGAAGGGATCTCTGGGAAGGGCTGAAGCCCTGGGAATATTTTTCGAGAACATCTGTTCGATAGGACGGTAGTCTTCCTCAGGTTGCCTGTGTAAATATGGGCTGGGTGAAAATTTCATAATCTGAACATCAAGACAGCACACTTACTATTTTCTTCCATTTCATTCTTCTATTTTGGTACCAGGTTTTCACCTGCAATTGACTCAGGCCCAGGGATTCCGCCAGGTCTATCCTGCAGGAAGAGACAGCTGCACTGATTGCTGTTCTGGCAGATCCGCTCTGCTTGCCTCCCCCGCCCCCCCCCCCCGCGCCCCCTTAAGCGACTCTTAAGCGTCTGGCGCACTGAAGGCAGGGCCGCACTCAGCTCCCCTTCGCACCAAAGCGCCGGGAGCAGCCCAGCGAGGCCGGCTAGTTTCCAGGAAAGGCGCGACCGAGAGCAGCTGAGCACCGGTTGTCGTCTGAGAGGCAGCTCCGGGCCACGCTACCTGCTCAGGGAATGGTTGTCCGATCTAGCTTAAGATCCCAAGAAGAGGTGTGTGTGTGAATACCTTTCCTTCTGGTCACACTTTTGAGGAACGCGAGTCCTCCTGCCCCGCTCCCCCATGCGGGACAAGGCCCCATAAGGGTGGTTTTTCGCTTGGGATTCCCTTGTTGGAAGGAAGGGCGGACACACACACAGACAGAGATGCACTTTCCCTTCCCCGATAGCTGTGGACCTCTGGCAGGTCGACGGGTCGCGTCCACCGCCCCCCCCCCCGATCCTCCTCTTGCAGATCTAGAGGAAATGTCTCTCCGACGTCAGCCCCTCACCTCTCTCCTGCGAGCCCAGAGTAACCCCCCACGGAACGCTGACCTCCGGGCGATGCCCACCTGTCGGGCGTGGAGAGGTACTTCTGCTTTTCGAAGCGCTTCTCCAGGCCCATCAGCTGCAGTTCAGTGAAGACCGTGCGGCTCCGACGGCCTTTCTTGGCTTTACTGCCCGCCTCGGGGGCTCCCGGCTCCAGCTTCCCGCGGAGGTGCAGCTCCAGCGGCAGGTGCGGGGGCCCGGAACCGCCTTGGAGGCTGGAGCCGGCCGCCAGCAGCGCCGAACTCAGACCCGAGCAGCCCAGCGGCGCCAGCGGGAACTTGAAGACTGCCGCCTGCTCCGCCTTCAGCACCGCTGGGGAGAGAGAAAAGCAGAGAAAGAGGGGGTGACACACGGGATATACGCTGCGTAAAAATAGAGAAACCCCCACCCCCAGAGCGGGTGAGTGTGAAAAGCACGCAAAACCCTGTGCAGGGGGCCAGGACAAAACGTAGCATTTTCTCTCTCTGCTTGGAGAACTTAGGGACAGTGGACTCTACGTGCTGCCTTCAGCCGCCTCCTGCTTCTCGAGTGGGGCTCCCAGAAAGGCAGCTGCGGCCTGGGAGAAGGACCATCAGGCGCGCTGAAGCACCGCCTTTGCTCTCTGGGACAGACCCTCATTCTCAGCCTCTGCATTCCCCTGGGGGTTTGGCAGCACCTTAAGAGCAAACGGGGGGGGGGGGGGGGGGGGAGATAAGGGCACCGGTCTTCTTTCTGCAGGAAGGGGCCTTCTGGATGAGATGGACTATGGCAGCAAGTGTCCCCAACCAGAGGGGCCAGTGACAGGAGCCCAATACATCTAGAGGGTGCTGGTTGGGGCAGACAGACAGATGGGGGCTTTTCAGGGTGTTCGGTTTGGCTTGGGTTTGCCACGACTGGCTAATGGGAGTTTCTAGCCAGGTAAAAAAAGGGGCCATCTCAACTCTGAGCCACTGCCTTTCAGCAGGATGCCCCCCCCCCCATGGGTAGCGTCCCCTTTGATCCCACAGGTACCTGACTGGCCCAGACAGAAGTCCAGGGATAGGCATTACACACACACATACACACACATACACAGTCTCTACTTTGAGGTTTAAGAGCTATCCTGTAGGAAAGAAACTCGGGAACAGTGACAAAAATCCAACCCTGCAGTGCCTTTCTTGGCTAACCTTCCCCAATCTGGTGCCTTCGGATGCCCTGGGCGTCCCTACCCGTTACTCCCAATCTCCACAAGCATGAGGGTGATGGAACATTTAGTCCATCCCACTGAGGAAGGCTGATATCGGGTGGAAGAGGGTTCCCAAAGTTGCAAGTGCCACCCAGCTAAAGGTCTGGACTTGGGAACTAGTCCTACGGATAAGAACAGGGCTTCTTTCCGAGGAAACATGGTTGGCTGCAGAAATGTGCTCAGGGCAGGCAAAACCCTGCCCGTTCCGTAGGTAATCCAAGCTGCGGGGACCCAGAGGTGCGAGCAAAAGCAGCTCCTGGAAAACAGCACCCTTGAGCTCTGGGGTTAAACTGGAGAGGCTCTGGGACAGAGGCGAACGGAGCCCCCTTGCGAGCTCTTCGGGGATGGGAAGGGACGGAGTCTTCTACAGCGCAATTCTACCGATGCCGCTTGACCGCAAGTTTCAAGGATTAAGCTGCGATCCAGGCCTCTTAGTTGGAAGCAGTTCCAAGGAAACCAGCAGCCGGTTACTTCAAGGGGGCCCTTCCGTCGTAAATCAATACAGTGAATTTTCCATTGATTATGGGAATTAACGGTACCCTTCCAGGGTTGTAAGTAAGCCCCTATGACGTCAGGGGAACCTAGTTATTTCCAGTATGAAATTTACTCTGTTTTTGTTGAGGTTTTAGGGTTTTGAAGTACGTCTGCGAGGCATTAAGACAGCGGTCAATATTGGCTTATTTAAAGGTATTATTTTATTAAGCTGCTCCCAGAAATCTTGGAGTTCTTTTGTCTTCTTTCTTTTGGTCCGGGAAGCAACAGATCAGTCTTTATATTCGGGAAGCAAGCAAGCAAGCAGCTGTGCTGCTAAAAAAAGTACCAAGGTAATTTTTTAAAAAATGCGACTAATGCACTTAAAGTTTTTTAATTAGTCAAAAATAAAAGCAGGCAAAAATAAATTTGAATTTGCTAGAATTTACTTTTTCATAATACATGTGGAAAATGGATAATCACTTATTTTCTTCTATAACTATATATGCAACCTATAAGCATTATTTGTTAAAGTGAAGCATAAATCCTTCTACTCTCGAGCACATAACAATAAATATATGAAAATGATATAAGCTGCATTTTTGAAACTTTTAGCTGCTTTTTAAAGTTAGCATTTAATTCAATTATATAGACAAATTTAGAAATCAACAGAGCTATACTGTGATCTTTGGGTGAAATGAGAAATAAATTGCTTTTGGATGTAGCAGGATATAAAAAATAAACTTGTAAGAGCATGCAGTTATACCCTTTTTCATTCAGCTGAAGTACAAATGAAAACAGATATAGATGTACTTCTGAATAGATTCTAAAGAGTCTCAAAACTATATTATTGCATTAAACCATGTTTCCTATGTTTGGGTCAACCATCATCATCATCATCATCATCATCATCATCATCATACAGGATTTACTCAACTTGTCTAATTCAGTTCAGTTTTATGTGCATTTAAATCATACCTATTTTAAATCGCTGGGACTTGGAACACATCCAGTCTGAATTCTTTGGCCCCATTACTTAGTACTGAGTCTTCTCAGGCAAGTTTATATAGAAGGCAAATCCCACAGAACTGAATGGAACTTGAGGAATTCCCCCCAGACTTCATAGCAGGAAGAAGCCATGTTAAGCTTCGGTATCTTACCGAGCCAACAGTAATAAAAGGCGAGGACACAATAACCCAGAATCGTTTACCTCTTTCGGAAGCTGGGAAGAGAGGAACAGATCGTGGAAACATCTGATCAATGTCTATTTTCTTTCTTTTTTTTTTTAAGGCAAACTCCGAAGTGCTTATTGTTTCAAGGTCTGTTTATCTGGTCAAGAAGCTCCTAGGAAAGCTTTGAACAAGTATTCTGTCTCCATCTTAGAAACATTAATTCTTGAATGTTAGTTCCAAAAGTTATTCCCTTCCTTATCCAGGCAAATTCCAGTCCTAACCTCAGCCTTCTTGGTGGTACATCTTAAAGAACAAACATAGTTTAAAATAATTTCATGGAAATATGTCCATTTTACTTCCTCTGAAGACTTCTGAAAGGCAATAGTCAAGCTGACAACAGTAAATTAGTGGGGGATGTAAAACGGAGCAGAGATCCCGCCGGAGTTTTTCCAGTGGCGAAATCTGCTAAAGTCTTGCTCTGGAATTTCCGCTCTGGATTCTCGCCATTGATTAATCGATAGAGAGCCAGAGAGTCTCCCTGTAGACCCGCAATCCTTCTGCCTTCATTGCTGAAATGAGTTTACAGCAATTCTTCCTCCTAGGGCTGCATTCCTTGCCTTTGGAGTCCAGTCCCTCCTTAGCAACAAACCTTGCAGGGTTTAAGCAGAGCTCCCTGCAGGCCAAGGGGCATTGCCGCTAATATCCAATATATTTTTAGGCGCAGTGTCCTGGCCGGTAGCGCCCAGCCCAGGCACTTTGCCTAATATATATATATATATATATATATATATATATATATATATTCGGGGAGGGTCTGCTCCCACCTTCTAAAGGGGATGGTGGAGAGTGGTATTTCTACACTTCTGGAGGGCAACAGGTTGGGGAGGGCTATGGAGAAATAACAGAAACATAGGTCCTGCGTAAAGCATACCCAAAAGCAGGAATGCAGTGGCCCTCCAGAAGAGCTCTCCGAGGCAGAATGTTTATCTTAGAGCCACCCCCTATTCTCATCACATTAGGCCTAAATATTTCATGAGGTGATCTTTTCAGAATGAAAAAGCAGGGCAGAGGAATAGAACAATGTCACTTCTTTCCAGTGACGAGTCACTTTCTTGCTTGATGTCACTGAGCCACCCTTATGGAGATCTAGCACTGTCCTCATTACTGATATAGCAACAGTACTACATACGTCAGTAGTGAAGGAAGGGCCTTTCACCTGAGGAGGCACTGAGGGCTTCGCCTGTTTTACACATTGGTTCCTCTCACCGTCCTCGATCCAAGCAAAATCTGGTGAAAGGAAAATCCCTGCATTTCCTCCACCGCGTGCTCCTCTCTCTTCCCCCATCAGTCTCAAGCGATTTCTTGGTGAGCAGCACCTTCAAGGGAAGGGGCAGGGGACGATTCACCACTGCTTCAGGGTCGTTCTCCAATCGAGAACAGAACAAAACAAAATAGGGGGAACAAGCGACTCTCCAGAATTGAGTCTTGGAAATCAACTGGATTGGATCTCGCTTTTGAAACACTGTGAAAAGAGCCTGGTTCCAACCAAGGCTGGTCGATCTCAGCCAGCTCTGAGGCAGCCCTTGTCTCTCGTCTCTCCCTCGCATCCTTGCAGGGTCCCAATTTAGAGAGACACCATTGAAATCAAGCCAGTCGTAGTTCTCAGCTCCCAGCCAAATGGAGGGCAAGAAGGAACCCCATTAGTGCCGCTTCTCAGGCTCGCCCCAGACAAGCGCAACTTCCTGCCCAAGGTACCGACAAGGCCCCCTTGTGCTCCTGGTTTCTCGTAGAAGTGCCGTTTCATGGCTCGGACACTGGGGAGGACCAGGTGGCAAGGAGCTGGCACCCAAGGGGACTCAGCTGGGAGCCCTCGGCCAGGGCACCTTGCACTTTTCCAAGACCCCAGGGAGGCCCGGAGCACGGGAGGGATTGCAGCGGCCAGAAACAGACCCAGACTCCTTTCTCCCTCTTTCGGCCCCTTGGCTCTGAACTTCCAGCCCACCGATCGCTCCTGAGGGAACGGCCTAAGGTCAGTCTAAAGCAGGGCTGGAGGGCTCTTCAAGTCCCTCAGCAGGCCCCTGGGGGGCTTCTTCTGCACGCACAGCAGCAAGCTCGGAAGACCCGAAGCAGAAGCTCGGAAGACCCGAAGCAGAAGCCCGGAAGACCCGAAGCAGAGAGGCGGCCAAAGAGGTGTTCCCGCCAGCCTCCTTGAGAAGGCCGGTCCAGGACATGGGCCTTTCCAAAGGTGCAGATGCAAGCTGGCTACCTTGGCTGCCCCTGCCCAAACCTCCTCAGCCCTTCCTATCCCAGCTGCTGCTCCAGAGTGCAGAGGGGATGGGGACCCTTTTCCCTCTGCTGGTCTGGATCAACTTGAGGAGCATCGCTCAGTTTCACGTCCCAGAAAGGGCCTGGACAGTCCAGCCCCCTGGAAGTTGTGCCTGAAGAAAGTCTGGCGGAGCTTCTGCCCAGGTCCACCTCACCACGTCCCACTCCCCAGCTGGGTTGGGGTCTTGGACTTCTATGAGCTTTCGCCCTGTTTTGTATTTTAACCTCTTCCCTGCCACTGAAGAAATGCAAGCTTGGACCAAGCTGTCAGCTTGGACCCTTCGCTCTATCCCGAATGTATTAAGATAGTGACTAGAATGATATTATGTAGGCCCTTTGTTACTGCATCACTCCGAGCAGAACCAGCCTGAAGCATAATTTTTAAGGTGGGGAGTGAGAAGCCTGGAACGAGTTGAGATTTTCCAAGGGCCTTGAATCATGGGGAAGGAAAATATTACTCTCTCAGGAAAAGAGAATGCTCTAAGGAAATGAGACTGTCTTCGTTTAAACCCACTAAACGTATTTGCCACTCGATTTTTGAGGGAATTACTCTGTGCTTGTGTGCCTGTCCCATCGCGGCAGCCTTAACTAAGCAATCGCAGGGGGTGTCACAGGGCCCTCCGTCCCAGCAGCTCTGGGCACGAAAGACCCTCATCCTTCCCCAGGATCAACTCGCGGGTGATTGCCGGATCGCAGCTTCTTGTGGAGTCGGAGGGGCGCCTGAAAAGGGGGGGGGGGGGGCTTCCTTCTCCAGTGGCAGAGCGGATAAGCTCCAAAGTCACTGATTTCAGAGCGGAGGGAAAGGTATGGCTGGTTGGGGACAAATATTATTTCCCGCAAGTCCTTTTGAGCAGCCCCATCCTCTACCACGGATTGATTTTCGCCTTAGCCTCCTCCCTACAAGAATACCGGGTTCTTGCCCCCTCGTCCACGTCCCCCGCCCCGGCTCCGCCAAGAGAGACTCCGCCAAGAGAAGAAAGACCTACCTAGGGGGTTGTGGTAGGGTCGGGCCGAGAGTAAAGCCTTCACGCCAAATTTGAGCAGCTCCCCGGCTGGTGCCGCGCTCTTTGCATCCGGGTGATCCGTCAGGATTTCCTCGATCATAAAGCTCCGATAGCGATGCGACCGGTGGTCGACGAAGGGGTCTGCGGGGAAATAGTGGGCGGCGGCGGCGCCCAGGTCCAGGGGGTGCTGCATTGTTCCTGGTGGGAAAGTTGCCTTCCCTCCGCCAACTCAGCTCCTCTCCTCCTGACTCAGAGCAGCCTCCCGTCTGGCGCTTCGGCCGGGATACTCGGAGGCCTCGGGCAGGCCGGGGCCATCCTCGCTGATGTGGGGCGCTGGTCCTGCTAATGATCCGGGGATCTCCACCGATTGCCTGCCCTCCAACAGCTGGGCTCCGCTGCTGTTGCCGCCCCCGCCGCCGCTCTTCCAGCGTCAGAAGGCCAAACGGGGAAGGCTGCAGCCTCGGCTTGCTCGAAGGCGCGGCCTCGGAGGCGCAGCTTCTTTCTCCACCCCAGCGCCGCTCCAGACGACAGCCTATTATAAGAGTGACGCTGCTCGGAGCGCGGGGGGCTTGGGATGCCGACGCGGAGTGTGGGGGGGGGGGGCACTGCGAGGGGCGGGGAGTACCTGGCAAAGCGCGCTTGATCCGGCGCGGAACCAAGCAGATTGGTGGCTGGGCTGGCCGGCTGAAGCGCGCCCGCCCCCTCTCCCAACTCCATCTGCGAAGAAAGCCCGGGTCTGCCCTGCCTGCGGGCCAAGCGCCCCGGACAGCCTCGGAGGAGGGGAGGGGAGGGAGGGGAGGGGAGGGGAGGGGAGGTGCAGCGGGCCCCCGAGCTGCTGAAGGGGGATGACCAAGTCCCCACTGCCAAGGCCAGGGATGAAAGGGAAGGAGCGGGAGCGGGAGCGATCCTGCCTTCCTCTCCTTTAAGGCATCTTCAGTCCCTAAAGTTGCCTGCTTAGTTTAATGCTTTACAGACTGTTTTTCAGGTTCCAAACGTTCCAAACGCTAAAACCAATCCCAGCGCTTTGTACGCGTTTGCAGATTTACAGGGGCATTTACTCAGGTGCCTCTGAAGTGCGAGGATGCGGTGCAGATATATCTGAGACTTGCATTTAGAAAGAGCGCTTTAGAACAAGATTATCTTTGTATTCCACTATCTTTCGCCCTGAAGAAGATCGTTGTAATTTAAATAATTTTTCATAGTATTTTCTACTCCTTTCCTACCTTGGCTGACAATCAAGGAAAGCATCACTTGTGAGTGATGAGAAGTGAGGATAATGAGAAGAATGTTTCAGAATGTATCATGCTCCTTTGGCAGTAAAAAGATTGGCTCCATGAATTATTCCATCCGTCCCCAACCCTGCTGAAATAGGATTCGAGAGTCATAATATGCAATGCTTGAAGACCGATCATCCCTAATCAGACTTGTGCAGCAGCACAGAAGATTTTGCTTATAATGCAAATGTTATAGACTTTATAGTATCTACACAATCTCTTAGGGTATCTGAGAATCGTTACCTGATAAAATATTCAGGATGGTTAACAATATTATGTACGTTTGTTTGAAAGTTGTTTTGTAATGTTCAAGAAGTTATATGAGACACGTAAGATAGCAACCTAATACTCATCTGGGAATTAGTGCTGTTCAACTAATTGGAGCTGAGTAGATTTGGACTGTCCATCTTACTAAAACCAAAATGAGTGGTCCAACAAAATGAGACACTTCTATGCCTGTTTATCCAGAAGCATCTCCTGCTGAGTTGAAAGGGTCTTATTTACAGGAAAGTATACAAAATATCAAAAGCACTGAAGCAATTAAGCATATACTAAAAACGTCTCCAGCTGCAATTGAAAAAAAAAAATTAAGATTGCCTTCCTCTCCTCCTTAGGAGTAAGTTGTTCCTCCCGCCGGAGTTCTCTGGGAAACCATTGAGGAAACGTACATAAAATTGATGCAGGAGAACCATGTGTGAATTTAGATGAGATTCTGTATTTCTTTTGGTCAGTTGTTAGATCTCTCTCTCTCTCTCTCTCTCTCTCTCACTGTTTTAGAAAATGTTTACCCAAAAGCCGCCCAGAGAGCTTTTATGCATAGACACATATTTCTCTAATACTAAAAGAATCAACCCATCGTTGCCGGTGCCCAAATGTGTCTTGCAAGTTTAGGGGGAACGACAGCGAGCAGAAGGCGAGGAGCTGCATTTCAGGTCCAAAAGTGGGCTAGTGTCTCCTAGGAAGCCTGGCATTCTGAAGTAGTGGAAGAAAGCTTAAACCAGGAGACAATACTTGACTTATCACATTTTTAAAGCTGCCCAATTTATGACTCTGGTTGGCGTCTAAATTAAACATATTAATTTATGGCAAGATCCAGCAACAATTCACCCCTCTGGGATGCGAGCAGCTCTAGCCAGGCATATCCGAAACTTTATGCCCCGGAACTCAGTGAGACCGAAATCTGGGCGTGCAAAGGATTGCCCGTTCAAGACAGCCTTATTGCTGGGGGTAAAGACAGGGGCGTTACTTAAGAAGCAGGAGTGCCTGGGACTGGGAACTTTCCTGCTTAGGAGCATGCAATGCATCTCACTGCCTCTCTTCCCAAACGGTTTAAACGCCTTTACCTTCGGCTGGATGCTCCTGTCCTTTGACAGCTGGAGCTGTTTTTGAGCGTGTTTATTTTCTGCTGCTATTTTAGGAAAGAGGTGGGGGCTATGCTTGGTTTCATCTGTGCTAGAAATTGGACTTGTTTCCGAACGCTGGCCAATTCACTATTTTGTAATTTAATAGAATGCCTAGCCCCCTCTATGATTAAAAACAATCCCAAACAATACCAAAAGAAGCTTCTGAAATCAGCGTGGAACAATACCCAAGGAAGGACCTATCATCCTGCCCCCACACATTGAAAACGGCACTCCTGATTTAAAACAAAACAAAACCAAGCCCAAACCTAAAGTAAACTGAAAGAAGAAATGTGCTTGTATGGAAGGGGACCTATAAAAGAAAAGAAAAAGAGTGAGCAGGGATCAGGATAACAAACTTGCTCTAAACGTGGGAAGGGACACCTCCTGTTCACACCCTATCCAAAAGAGTACGGGAATCCTAGGAAAGGCAGCAGCCTCTTTGCGACCACTTAGCAGGCGGTTGATACGCTCCTTACTGGAAGAGTCGGGCAGTCTCCTTGCCGGCAATCGTTCTGTACCGCACCCAGCGCGCGTTCTTCCGTGGGTTCTGTCCGCAATTTGGAGCGCCTGCCTTTCGGTAGGGAGAAATTTAAAAGCCAGTCCAAGGTTCTGTGGAGAGGTCAGCAAAAGGCACTATTGAGAAAACCACGTTTTCTGCTTTTGGCCTTTCCAAATGGTATCCCCCTGGAATTTCTCCAGGCTTCCATTTTCTTATGTCCCCTTTCTTTGCTCACTGTTTAAACTGGGCTGGAATTGGTAAGTTTCTCTCAATCTTCTTTTCCCCCAACCCGGACCTCCCATCGGGGGACTCTTGCTTAGGAAGTATTTGAAGAAAGGAGACACCTTGTTAAGATTGGACGGACTACCTGGAGTTTTAACTTAGTGCATCATCTTTTGAGTATCAAGACCTATTCTGCTGACGATTGGAAGAGGCAAATTAGACTTTATGATTTTAAGTCCAAATATCTGGACTGGAGTTTGGATCACCAGTTTTCAGGCGGCAACAGGAAGACGAAATAAAAGGCTATGTAGAGCATTGGAGTCCTGCTATAAAAAGGGGCGGAATGACCAATGTACTCTGAGCGGAGGGCCTTCGCTTTCACTCTCATTGTCCGGCGGCTTCGCTGAGATTCGCGCAGTCCTGCAGTGCGATCCGCTGCTTGCCTAGCCAGAGTTCGTTTCGCAAACATTATACCAGGCTGCGGACAGGACAGACATGGTTTTCCGAAGTCCCCGCCGCCGCCACTTCCTTATGGTCCCCAGAGGTCTCGTTCGGACTCCTGTCGGAGGAAATTGATTGCAGCCTTTGCTTCCCCTTCCTTGTCTGCCAGATTCGGATCGCAGCGACCTGGAAGATTTGCGGAGGTCTTGCGACCATTTTCACAAGCGGGGGTGCGCAGACGCTGGCGCGTTTGGGGAGCATTTGGCAGCTAGTCGTCTAACCTTACAAGCAAGTAAAGTGCTTTGAGGAACCCAAATGGGCTCGGGGGGACGTGGAGTTGAGCTGCATGGAACTTTTTAAAAAGGGTGAAACACGAACCAAGACAGTCCCGTAGTAGGGAGCTTCTTGGCTCCGAACTGTTCTCTCCCCCAGCCCCCCTCCCTCCATGAAAAGACAAGTTGGATTCGATTAAAACCGAAGTGAATAATCGACCTCAATTCCTTTCTACCTTATGCAACACAGCAAAGGGGAAATACAAGGCGGCACTCCGCAGTTTAGTGGCCTATAACTTTGTCGGATTACAGACCCATCTGGGATGATGAAAACTGTAGTCCATCACATTCGGAGAGCACTGGGTACAGGGAGATCGATGTGATAAGGATAGGAGGAAGTAGTCGGAAGGGTGGAGGAGCCAAACCTGATGGTGGATTCAGAACTGGGAGTGGAGCAGGAAACTCAATTGCAATGCTTAAACTGGGAAATGGCCAGCTCTCCTTGGGTTCTCTAGGGCTCCTAGGGAGTTCCTAGAGCGGGCTTTGGCGGGTGTGTGTGTGTGTGTGTGTGTGTCTGTGTCTGTGTGTGTCACTTTTTGCTGTTCATGATAAACCCTGGTCTAACTTGAGCTGCCTTTCCTACTGCATTTGGTCGCATTTCTGAGAGCCCCTCTGCACATCTGAGTGCACATCCGAGTTCTTTGGTGACAAGCACGCAGGAGATAACCCTCTACCAACGTCTGGCTTGTCAGGAAGGACAACCTAACATCTTCAGCCCTGCCCCGTCCTGAGGATAACTGGTAAAAAATGAAGGGAGTGCCAGGGCTCCTTTTGCTATCGGGGTAGGAAGACAGGACAATGCCCCCAAGTTCCACTGGGCAGCATAATCTTAAGGGGAGATGTCTATGCTTATGGGGTTCCTCCTCTTGGACACAGAGACAGAGGACTTATTAGATTCGTTCTGCAGAGCAAGAGAGAAGGGAGTGCTGATCCTTGGGATGATATTCTGGTAACTCTCCATGAGGAAAACACAACCTTTCTCCAGCCAAGGGCCACTCTTGGCTGGGGTGTACTAAGAGACCAGTTTGGAAAATGGCTTCAATTTATTTCACATAATTTACATTACCGTGTCATCCATATTATTATTCTCCAAATATTTAATACTAAATTCCCCCTTCACTTTATTTCAGAAGCAGCCTTTGGAGGCATTCTGGAGAGTCTCCGGATGCAACTCTTTGCTTTACACCATAGGTGTAAGGATCTGATTCTGGGGACATCTCTTCTGACCACACAAGTCATGTTTTCCACAGCTTCTGTCTCTCCTGAGGTGGTAAGAGGACAATAATCCTTTGATAAAGCCCAACCAAAGAAAAAAGAAATAGTTGGCATGTATGCAGTTTTGCAACTGAACAGGACTTAAATCAAACCAAAGGCATCAAATGGCAGACTTTCCTCATGCTGAAGGTATCAGCCTTGTTTTGTTAGGGAAGGATCATGTATCCTGAAAGCAAGGATTATAAAAGCTAGATCTGTGCGCATTCCATGCCCCACTGGCTGCTTTTGGCAGGAAAGAAGAGAAAAGAAAAGTTATGTTTGCCTGCCTCTCTTTAAACTGGTGTTGAGGTTCAGCCCAGCCATGCCACGCTGCTGTCAAATTTACCAAAGCATTTTGGAGTTACAGCTCCCTCAATTGTACTGAAATCTAGTTATTAATCTGCCCGGATGGTGAAGGTTAAAAGATTTGTTGTGATCATCTTGGTCTTACTGGATCAAGAGTCTGTCCCAACAAATGATAACATGGTTCTTGTCCTGTCTGTCCCCCCTGCCCCCTCAGCTTGGCCAGCCAACCCTACACCCAGGGGAAAATGATGACTCAGCAAAGATGCCTGGGCTGCACCAGCACCAGGGGAGAAAATAGTTAACCTTGCCACCAGCAAGGAGGAGAACTCCAGCTTGTCAGTTTTCTAGTCATATTGTGGTTAAGGAAAAGGACATCCATTGCACACATTTATTGCATCATGCAAATATCTCTGGAAATGCGTACGTCTGCACCATGCATTAAAAAAAAAAAATTTGTTGCTTACATAGCAGCACAAGGATAATTGGATGACACTTTAAGATGCTATAAATCACTAGTGTGGACAGAGATGCGGTCAACCTGGTTTGTGTCTTTGAAAGCAGGATGAACAGAAATCAAAGCCACTTTCTCTAAACTACAGGAATTGTGACCTTCTTGTGTTATGATGAGAGGTAAGGAGCGTTGTAAAAGTGCAATCACACATATTTCTGCTCAAACTTAACACCCACTGATAGCCTAATTTTTTTATCCCTGCAAATTGTTCAGTCTTCTTCAGCCTCAACCCAGGTCAAATCTATCCCAAGCACCCTAAGCCAGGATGGATTTACTCTGAAGTGAAATGGCAAGATTTTTTTTTCCTTCTCCCCAACGGTGGTTGTTTGTTATTTAATTGGGAGGTGGTAGCTGGATAAGATGCTGGATAAGAAAGTAGATGCTGGATAAGAAAGGTGTGGAGGAGGCTTTAATTTGGTCCAAATTAATTTAATTTGTCCCCCCCCCCGACCCACAACTCTGGGAATCCGACCTACAAGAACTCCAGGAACAGGAACAAAGTTCATTTTGTTTTGTTGCTCCAGGTCACTTCGGTGACAGCTAGGGATGCTATAAATGACTGGTAAGAAAATAGCAAACTCAACCTTTCAATGTGAGCAAATGTCATTGACAGTTTGGAAAGGAAGAACTGAGAATTCAAAATGAACAGTCAGAACTCTTACATAAAAGTTTGTTTTGATTTTTGATGTATGGTCACACTGATGGTTGGATGGTGCTATATATCACTAGTGTGGACATGGCTTAAAAGTCCCTCTGACTCCCCTCAGCTATGCAGCCTATACTGAGAAGTAGAGAGGTCTGGAAGGGAAGGAGGCAGAAACCAGCCACGTCAGACAGAGCTTTTGAACAAACGGAACACCCTGAACACGGACTGGCCTTGAAAAGGAGAGTATGCTTTTCCACACGAGCTTGAAAAGTCTTTCCATAGCTGGAAGAAACCCCACTCTGCTAAAGGAAACTTAATGTTAGGCACTTTGTGCTGGGGAGAAGTTAGAGCATCTACCAAAGAAAGATGGTGCAGAAAAGGGGAAGGGGATGTTGCTTGTCACAGACCAGTTCAACAGGGACTGGGTTCACCTATCTTCCCTGAGTTATAGAAAATGAAGTTTGAATCGTGAGCTGGTCCACAGGCCCAACCTTCTCAGCTAGCCTTGATGAACGCACTGGGGCATCCATCAGGGGTCACATCCTTAAAAGGCAAGGATGTTTCAAGCTGAGCTCACATCCTGGAGACTTTGTGGACATTTTTTCCCTTTTTCCCCCTGCCTTCTTCACTGATGTTTTGTCTGACTTCTCAGTCTAGTGTAAAGTCCTGGGCTTTCCTGGTAGTCTCCTCTTCAAGTGTGACGCCACTTAAAGCAAGATACTTGCTTTAAAAGAAAGAAAAAAAAATTAGCACTAGCATAGGTGGCAGGGAAGTTATATGATGGCAGATAGTTATTTTATAATTTGTATTTTGTCATATGTTTTTCTACAATAGGGTGCTTGCTTCAAATTGTGAGGAGAAATTTTAGTTGCACTCCATTATTGAAGAAATATTCAAGAGCATTTGGGAGGGGTAAAATTACCCAACTACACCCTGGCCAAAGAGTCAAGCCTCAAATAATTTTAAGAAGAGAAAGTCTGTAAAATAGTGATTCACTGGGGCACGTTTACTTGCAAGGAAAGGTCATTAAATTCCAATTAAATCACCTGAGGATGATACTGAAGAGATGGAGTAGGCATAGGATCTAGTATTAATCTGTGTAGGAATAACTTGTATTTCTTAATATATTGCGGTTAACTTTAAGAATAAGAGATTCAACAGAATATACATTAACAGTATATATTTGCTTCCTTGGAAGAAATCTTGTGTTCAGTGGTGTTTTAAAGTCCCCATAAATATGCCCACAGGATTACAGCCCAATAACTTATCAAGACTGCATTCTGTATATACTTACCCGGGAGTAAGTACTAGAGAATTTGAGAGAACTAATGCAGGACTGCACTGTAAATGAGTTAATTATTTGTTCAATTTATATGGCCTGTATATAGTCTGTATATTGAGGTGTTTATGGTACATTGGCTTATTGTGTTGTGTTGTTCCTTTTAAATAAATTCTAGGTACTCAGAAGGATATATACCAAACTAACCAGATGGGAAAAATACAACGTACACTATATTTCTTTTTAAAATTATTATTACATTATGTAATTCTTAAGCAATTTATTTTATGAAGCATTTAATGGATGCAATGAATAAATTATTGGCCCCAAAGGGTCAAATCTTATCACACCAACAAGGTAATAAGCCCACAGTCTTATTCTCATATACACATCCATAGGGTCAGGTAGTGTGTGCATTCAGCATTATCCTTTTTTGCCTACTTTCAGGTAAGCACCTTGGATATTGGATATCAACTTTAACTTTGCTCTGCTTAGCCCTTCTTAAGTAACAAAAGGAATTTTCTATATTGTTGTATAATTATTTCACTACATTACAAATATCTAATTATAGATACTATTCTTTTTGCCTTGTACAAAATTATTTTAATTTGCATTAAAATAGAAAACGTTCCAGTAATAAAAATAAGACAAATACTTGAGGGTTTTTTTTTTAAACAAACAAAAAATACCGCCCCCCTCCCCAAAACCTGGGAGACTTGCTCTACATCCTGCAACGGCCTGCAATGACTGACCCAGGAGTAACCCTTCAATTGGTAAGAAAATGGGAACTTTCTTCCAGGTCAATGTATACAGGAACACACTACACCACTCTCCCATAGGCACAGCCCAACAAAGCCTTTTCCTCCAGTGCCTGAACAAAAGATTTGGGGTAAAGTTGCTTTCACCTGGGGTTTGGCCTGCACACAGGGGCTGCCAAGGCCATGCCTGGCACTGTCGGTTTTGGCCAAAGGGCACCATGGAAATGTGTCCTCCCATGATGACCAAGGGAAGCCAAGTTAGTCCCTGTGGAGGTAGCCCAGAGGAAGAGAAAGAAGCTCTCTTCCCAGGTCATTCGAGGAACTGAGAAGGAAGCCACTGGGAAGAAGAGGGTTCAGCTCAAGGCTGCCCAGACAGCCAGGATTCCCACCCACCCCTTTTCTTAAAGGGGCTGCCTGGGATGAAAACTAATGCTCGGGTTGCAAAAGGGCCTCCAGAAGGCCCTTCCAGACTCCGACTGAGTTTTGACTCCAAACTCCATCTGGAGGCAATTTTAGAGCCACCCTCCGCGCCCGTTTCGTTGCATTCTGGACCTGACCGGGCTGTCCTACCCCACCCAAGGAAACGGGTTTCGTTGCACATTCAGAAGACAAAGCCAGGGCTGGAACAGAATCCGAAGCGACATCGAAACGGTCTGGGCGACTCTCCCCTCCTCTCGAGGAGAAAGAGAAAGGCGGCGAGCTCTCTCACGGGGAGAACCGGCGCTTCTCCTCCAGCCCTTGCCCGGTTCCCTCCAGCTGCTCCTGGAAGGGAGGGAGCCGCCAACCCGGGCTCACTCCCGCCGTTCAGGAGGAACACAGGAGACCGCGGCGAGCAAGTTCGAGGGGTTTCCCCCGCCCTTCAGCTCGCCCCCAACTGCTTCCCAGAGACAGTCGGAGGGCGGCGAGAAGGGCTGAGATCGCAGCTTCCCTGAGCGCCCTTTGCAGATGTCCTCTCTCTGCGCGCCGCCGTCCCCTCGGCCCTCTTCGCCAGCTTATCTGGAGCAATGGCTTGAGGGCCGCCCCTTGCCCGGGCAGCGCTGGGGAATGAGTGAGGCTCCCGGGCGATACCGCTTCCGCGCAGAGGCACTGGGATCGCGGTTCCGTCCCGGGACACCCGCTCCTCTCCGCCTGAGTTTCCCACTCGGCGCCTTTTTCTCGGCCCTCGGAAAATGCGGGGACGAGCAGAAATAAAGAGCCCTCGAGCCGAGAGGCGCTTCTTCCGCGTCAGGAGGGCGGAGGGCTGCCCTGCGAGCAACTGCGGCCGCCAGAGCGCTGCCGCCGCCGGCGACCTGCTCGGGCGGATTTGATTGGGGGTTTGCGTGTGGGACACGTTGCTTTCTTCTGGCCCATTTCGGAAGCCATGTCAAGCGTCGAGTCCTGCTGCTCCGTCTGCTCAGCTGACCTAATGGAAAGAAATCACATACTTTTTAAAGTCTGCGATTTTTGGAAAAACCTCACTGAATTCTAAATGTCATATTTCTACCTCGCCGGGAGAGCGGCCCCATTTCTTCCGCGAGCGTGAAAGGGAGTCGCTTATAATGACGGGGTTAATTATACCTGACCTATTGATATGGACGAAGCAGCCAGATGACCTTCGCAGTTTCAGTGAACCTCCAGGCACGCCGTCCGCAGCCTCAGCCCAAGCAACGGAAGTGGCCGGACTCCTTCACACGCTTCCCGCGCCCTTTAGATGCGTAAGTCAGCCTGGGCTGGGAGGACGTCCTCTCGTCTTCTCTCCACACACTCTCCCGGTTACCGTTGCGAGAAACTTTCTAAGGCGGCTCCAAACTGGGGGAGAAGAGATCGTCCACAGCGATTTCGGGTGCCTCAGTCAGTCTGCGTTCATTTGCTCCGCACCGAAAGGCTTTTTCACCCGTCTATTCAGAGGACCTAGAAGTCTAGAACATCAGCCGATCTCCAGTTGCATTTCTCTTTCCACCACCTCGCCTCTTCAAAAATAGAGCCCCCCCCCCCCACGCCTTTACCTCTGGACCAGAGGGAGTCCTCTCCCTCCCACAGGATCCTTGGCTGACAGAAGATCCACAAAAGAAACTATTCTTCCCTCAGGAAAACCAAGCCCGGTCCCTGAAGTTGGACCGGCCTTTCCTTTGGCCTGTAGGTTGCAGAAAGGACCCCAACGTGGGCAAGAGCTGAAAATCAAAGCCTGCAACATTGTCACTCACTTCCCCAGTTGTAACCCAGAAGGATTATTTGCAGTTGTTTGGCTACCTTACAGGGTAAGGTGTTGAGCCTCAAAAACAGCAGGACTGGAGGAGCATGTGATTGCCTTGGTTAATAATATAATAATGTGTGTGTGTGTGTGTGTGTGTGTGTGTGTGTACAATCTGTTTACCTTCCTGTTCTTAATACAGTAATCAGAGATTGCAAATAAGATCAACTGCTAAATTCACTTATTTGCAGAGCAGAACAAAAATCCATAGTGCCCTTAAATGATTTTAAGCTTTTAGCTATGTTATATAGTTTCATTTGTCCTAATAAAAACGTTACATCTCTATAGATTCCAGTAAAATGGCAGTCCAAGACATTTATTAGGAGTAAATCTAATTGATAGACCTATAGTCTGCAGGGCACAAAATGACTTCAGGGCACGGAAGTCATTTTTGACTACCTTGGACTAAGACAGCTCTCCTATAATGAAGTTGTTCCAAATAACCCTGAATTCAGGAAAGGGGATTAAAACTGCAATCCTGTACACAAACACCTTAATTTTATGAAAATGGGCTAATTTGGAAATCAGATTAAGTGTTTTGTGCAGCCAACTTCAGATTTGTGAAACTGTGAATCCAGTTTAGATCAACAAAAGAAAATCAGGCAGTTGGAAAATAATTCCAGTAGGAAAAATTCAAATAGTGATCTGGGATTGGAAAGCTTGGATTCGGATTGTCCTCCACCCCCTATAAAACACTTAGCCCTTGGCCAAGGGCTTTCCTCTTAGGCCATTTCCTCATTACCGATTTATAGAGTTTTCTAGCGTTACTAGTGATTTAAAGCCTTGCAGTATTATTATATTGGCACAGTGATGGAGGGGGGATGACGAAGCTAGAGGATTCTATGAGCTCTCTACTGCTGAGTTAAGCGCTGTCTCCCCAACCTTTAAAGGGGCAGAAAAATATGCAAGTGTGAAATCTGCTGTACCCATTGCTGATTCCTATCCTGCCTGTGTCATTTCTGTTTGCAGTCACTCCAATGTCCTGACATTCTGCTAAATAATTAGGAAACAAAGCCTAAAAAACCTTATACATCATGAGGCTGCCCTTGGATCATGCTGGAATAAAGGGGTGAAATACTGATTTTAATACTAATACTAAAATGTCTGAAGCCTGTCTCACTCATGGAGTGGGATGAGAAGTAGGCAGTCTCACGGAAACACGGCAAGAAAAGGATGTTGCTGGGGCGTGTCCATGCTTTGGTTAGATGTAAGTGTGAAAAGGCTTTATGAGTTAAATATACAGAGAAATATTAGAAGATACATGTATGTTGTCCTGTTCTGACCTCCTTGAAAGAATAGTTGTATGCTATAAAAGTGAGAGGGGACCTGATAGAATTACAAAGCCATGGTTTGTAAATTAATCCATAACCAGTTGAGTTCCTCAATCACACTAATCATAAATCATGGCTTATAACCAGGACTTAATGCAATGTATAAATTCAACCATTACAGATATAGTGACGCTAGAAGCTTCAACTAGAAGTAGCACTGGATTACAGTTATCCATACATTACATGCTTACTTAACCTGTAAATCACCAGCCTACTAACTCCATGCTCACAGTCCATGGCAAGTCATCTAGTTTAGTCTTCCCCAACCTGGTGCCCTACAGATTTGCCAAGAACAGAACTCCAAAATTTCCCAGCCTGACAGAATCCTGAAAATTGTCCTCCAAGTTCTCTGGAGATCTGATGTATTTGTGTTGTGCTAATTAATCCTTGAATACTACACCTTACTTCCAGATTACCCCACGAATACCCACTTTAGCCATTCGAACTGAAACAATGGGGAATTCTTCGCATTAAGCTACATTTAGCCACTCAGTTCAGCAAGTACAAGTGCACGCATTTCACATTATATACATTATGAACCTGTCCTGCTCGCAGGTTTGGCAGAAAAGGCCTTACTTTCTGGCATACAAGAGGGGACCTTCTCCTGCATTGCTCTCGGACTACAAAACACACTTCTTTGGGAATGGCATCTGGCCCCATTTTCTCAGTAAACTTCTTCCTCCAGGATTTTAACCACTAAAGACTTTTAACGCCTGTTTTATTGTTAATTTGCATCTGTTTTAAACTTTTTATATTTTGCTTTAAAAAAATGAGTTAGCCATCTCAAGTACTCACCAGCTTTATATATGATTTCATAAGAACATAAATTAGCAGAAGGTGCTTGAAACCAGTGGGTCTATACTAGTATGAGGCATGAAAGAATATAATCAGGGCACTCTTCCCCAGTCAGGGACCCTGCAAACATGTAGGATATCTAGGAAGTAGGACTGCTGAAACTTAAGGCCCCAAATTGGGAAAAGCTGAATTTAGGTAATACAGGACAATGCAGACAGAGAAAGGGAAGGAAAACAGAGGTTACTCTTTCCTCAACCCACTCTTTTTTCTAGCATCGCCTATTTCGGCATTCTCCAATCTAGCACTTTGGAAATGTATTTGGACTGCCACTCCCCAAATTCCTAGCCAGCATACCACTGAGGAATTCTGAGAGCCCGAAACCCCACAAATCTAGAGGGCACCAGGATGAGGGAGTTACGGCAAAGATATGAGATGTGATGAGTTCTTTACTCCTTTCTGAGGCAACCTGATCTACATATTTGTTGCAACTTGGTGAAAATTATTCTGACCAGAATCTGTTTTCACTCAGAAACTTGATTGACATTTAAATTATATTGCATGACACTCCTCCCCACCCCGTCAGATTCAATGACATTTCTGACAATCAGGGTCTAATTTAAGCTAGGTCTTAAGTCTATCACCTGTCTGTATTGCTTGCCTGTAGCTATTTGCAAGCAGAACTGGAAACGGAATCAAGTGAAAAGGCCTTTCCTTCACCCATTAGCAACTGTAGCAATGGGAGAGTGACAAGGAACCTCTGCTCATGGGTCAGATCTGGACCACCAGTCCTCCTCATCCAAGCTGTCAACACCTTGTTTAAAGCCCAATCCTCCTTCTAGCCAACTGGCAAGGGAAGTCAACTTACTTTTGTTTCTATTTCTCCAAAAAGCCTGGAGCACCTTGAAGCAGTGGTTCCAGCACACTGTATGTGCGAGAGAGGCAGATAGAAAAAGAGATGCCCTCACCTTCTATGGGCTCTTCTCTCCTCAGTTCTGATGCACTTTCTTGCAGCATAGAGCTTCGGACTGGTTGAGCCACAAAAAATCTCTATCCCTGTAGGAGAGTCAGAAAGCATATAGCCCAGTGAATCAAAATTTAAAAACAATATAGTTCAGCTAATTTCTCCCAACTACTGCTTTAATTGATTATACCACTGGAACTTAATATTAGGCCCAACTGCACTACTAGACCATTGCTAGGAAGCCGCTGAAGTAAATACCTTTATAAGAATGGAAGAAAAGCTGTCCTGGATCAGCCAAGGCCCAATCTAATCTAACATTCTGTTCATGCAGTGAGTAAGCAGATACCTATGAGATGTCCACAAACAAGATGTGACTAGGAGATCAGCTTTCCATTTATGATCCTAGCAACACGTATAGAACAGCATTAATGTATAGTGAGAAAAATGACTAGCCACTGATAGCCTTGTCCTCTCTGATCATGTATAATCTTTTTTTAAAGTCACTGAAATTGGTGACCATCATTACATCTTGCAGAAATCAGTCTCATAGTTTAACTACGAACTGTACAAAAAAGCATTTCCTTTTTAGAGAAGACAGTGCTTTTGCTGTAGCAGAACATGTTTTTACTTTGTCAGTACTCAGGGTTACATATGCCTTATAATCAGCCCTGGATTAACCATTACGCAAAAGAAGCCGATGCTTAGGGCATCAAGAGAAGCGGGCATCACTGAATTTTTTCCCCTAGTTATCACGCCCTTAACTTTTTCACTGCCACTCGACTTTAGTTGATTTTTTTTTTGTAATTGTCCTTATCTGCCGTGTTCAACTTTAATTTGCATTGTTAAAAAAAAGTTTTCTTTGGAATGGAGAAGTGACTAAAGTTTAAAAATTTGGTTTGAAGGATTTTCAAAATTGAAAAGTATGCTCTCAAGATCACGTAATTTTAGTAGAGATACTATCAGATTTTATTTTACCTTATAATCTCTAGAAGGGTGATTAAAAATAGTTTTCAGGTTTTTTTTCTATTTGCACTTTCCCTTATACTGTAATATTTTTATTAAAACTGCATTAGAAAGTGTTCAAGGTTTGCATTTTTTTCTGTTGTCCTAGGTGTAAGTAAATAATTAGCTTATATTGCTTTTTATTGTTAAATAAACACACTTTTTAAAAAAGTTTATATTTAATATAGTTGTGGGGTCTGGCCTGGAAGAAAACTGAATTTTTAATTTCTTATTTCACTTGCACCTTAAGAAACTACAATATAGGTATAAACTAAGATGAAAAAAGAAAATATGCCTCTGGACTGGGAACAACGAGATTTGCTTATATGAATATATATCCATATAGCATAGATAAATTATTTAATCAACTGAGAAGGAAGCTACCGATTAATAACTGGATGTGATAGATTGGAGATCTGAAATCTTATACTGGCAAAACTCCCTTTCCATAAAGATTTTTCTCCCAAAAGAGTTATGATAGGTTACTACCATAGGATAATAGGTTATGGATTTGAAGTCCTGTTAACAAGGATTAGAAATAAGAAATAAATATTCCCTCAGGTTGAGCTTGACAACCAGGGACTTTATCTAGGCAGTTTTCATGGCAGCTTTATGAAGGGGTTTGCTGTTGCCTTTTTTCTGGGACTTTTCCCCCAATTTCCCAGTCAACATCCAAAGGCCCTTGTATTTCATGGTGGCCAAATGCTATCCAGGGCTCACTCTGCTTATGTTCTAGGATCAAATAATGCTGGCTAGATGCTACCACTTGCTGAGGTGCAGATTAACAAGGAATTTATCTTTAAACTCAGTTATAGGGCTTACTATTTTAACTGAAAATTCAAAGTTGAATAAACCGTATTAAATATCATTAGAACACAATTAAGTTTTATTGAATTTCAGGATACTACAGAGTTCCTTGCAGAAAAGGTGGTCAGAAGGTACATTAGTCCCTTGAAGGGCATCTTTAGGCAGATTCAGAGGCTTTAAAGAAGAGAAAATAATTGTTTCCATTATAGAGTCCATTTAAAACAGCCAACCAAATCTGGATGCATTGACATCATTCATATAATATTCTGAATGACAAAAAGTCCTAACTAACTCTGAGTCTTCCCTCTGCAACTCCTCTACTTGTCACAAACATTGGACAGCATCGTTTCAGTGGTACACACATTAGTCAGCTTGGCTCATGGGTCTCATAGTGAGGCTGCAGTGGCTGCATGGAAAAGCCCAGGAGACAGCTCATGATGTTCTTCACTGCCAGCTTGGGTGCCAGAAGAATACAGGTTCAGCTTCTTCCACTTAAGCTTTCAACATGATGCCTCCAAACCCTAAACTATAACTTCCTGAATTCCCCAAAGGACATAGCCTTTTATTTCTTATTCCTCCTCTGTTGCAGTGCATCTGGAAAGGGAAAATCAATCACTAATCTCCAGTTGACTTCCTGTTTATGACTCTCGTTTAGGGAAATCACCAAATGTCATGGAATATGTGATATCACAGTCTAGATTGAACAAAGCATCAGCATTCCTGAAGGCTTAATTCAGGGTTGAGAAATATGTTTTATTTCACGGTTGAGCAAAATTTAATCAGCACTTATACATGTATCACTTTCTCCCCCCAAAATGATTTTTCTGCAAGCATCTGGCCCTAGCAGACATTTGGAATATGCAGTGATTTTTAAAAATGTATCATGAGATCACTAAACTACATCACACTGATCTGAAGATTTTCTCACCTTTGCACCACCATCTTCTTTCCAGAACCTTTAATAAGAGGTTCTTCTAGATATTTCCTAATGGATGGAATACCCAAACAAAAGAGGTATAAACTACCCATGTCTGCAAGATTTAATGCTGGATAATGAAAAATATATAATGAACGCAGTATCTGTGACAGCTTTATACCATCTTTTATGTCATCTGTCTTCTGCTTTCAAACCAAGTTCCATCCTTAACAAAGCACAATGATCTCCAAGAGTTAAGATGAAGAGGTTACGTGAGGAAACACGCCCTTGTTCTTGATTGCTGGAGTGGCCATTGCTGTAGCTAAGGCTATGTTGCTTGAGGGTCCAAATTCAGTTCTAATAATTCTGGTTACAGGCAGAATTCCACGTGAAATATCCAGCCGAGGACAAATTAATGTTATAAAGTGTATGCATTATTCACAGTAAGATTTTTTACATTGATATAAACTTCATCATTTCTGATTTTAATTGGAACAAGAAATTAACAATGGTATGGAGAATGGAACACTCAGCTTTCTCTAACCTGGATGCCTTCCAAATGAATGGACTTTGATTCCAAAATTCCTGAACCACCCTGGTCAGTACTGAGAACTCTGAGAGCTGAAGTTCATGGATCTGGAAGGAAAGTTGTCTTAGTCCCCAGCCCAAATCACAGTTACAGTGGTTACTGTTGAAGAAGTAATTGCCAAATGTCTATTTCATCCATTTAACATGGCACAATGTACTGTATCCCAAAGATGTTATCCTTCAAAAGCCAGTGTGTACTGTCAACACCAAGTCCTTAACATTGTTTCCATATACAGAATATATTCCACTCACAACATGCTAGTTTACTATTGTTATTTTCTTGTGCCAATCAAAGTCAGAAATGATACATGATGTTTATATCAGTGTAAAAAATCCTACTGTGAACTATGCGTACTCTTTAGGGCACTAATATGTTCTCAGCGAATGAATGAGAATCAAACTGCAAAACAAGTATATGAAGGAAGATCGAATGGATCAAAAGGAAAAAGAAGTTTTGGTTGAGAGGAACTGATGAGTTCCTCAGAAAGAGAGGGGCATGAAATTTAAAGATCAAAAGGCAATGTATGAACAGATCTGGTAGAAGAAAGGAAGGTTTGCAAGGATAGAAAGATATGGAGATATTTAGGGAGGTGGGTAGGTTTGCATTAGATTTAGCTATACTTTTTTTTCCTTATCATATTTGTGTCTTTAATTTCTTTGGTTTACTATTTATTACTCCCTTTCTGCACTTTGCACATTATTTACAACAAAAATGAGTAGCCTGATGGGCAAGTATATATGCCAAGAGATCAGTAGCCAGGTTTCCTCAAGAGACAGTATTTATTTATTTTATTTATCAAATTTATATGGCCGCCCATCTCACACAAGGTAACTCTGGGTGGTGCACAATAAAACATACCATACAAAACCAGACCACCAACAAGATCTATTAGGGACAGAAAACAGCATGGTGATAAAGCATATAACATGTTCCACTCAACAGCTTCTCTAATTACAAATGACGGGAAAGACCTTTCCCCTGAACATGGAGACCCATTTGCAGTCAAGAAGCGGTAACCATATTGGCTTAGACTGGCTGACTGATCCGGAAATCAGTTACTTCCTGTGTTTTGTCACTATTATTTTACTTATTATTGTTGGTTTCCTCAATGGTTTACTTATTATTGCTGGTTTCCTTAATGGCTTTCTTCTATTACTCTTTGAGATTATTTCTGTACTTGTCTTAAGACAATTCATTTATTTAGTTACAGTATAAGCCATCTTGAAAATTGTTTTACTGAAGACAGACTAGAAAAAAATAATAACAATAGCAATAATAATATGGAAGTATGTGCTGGATCAGCCTAAAGGTCTTTGTAGCCCAGTATTCAGCTAAATATATTGTCATTTCCCCCTACAGCCTAGCATTTTAAATCTAGATTTGAATCTCTCTATCTAACAGCTATGTTTGCTGATGAGTGTCAACAGATATGTAGCATAATCTGGAAACAAAAAGATCAGGGTGCTAAGTGAGCAATGTCTACTTAGCTTACATCTTAGAACCAAACACAGCTGGTTAACTGGCATCAGGAAAGTATTCCATGAAATACATTTCTGCTAAGTTCAGGGATTTTCCTAAGTTCTATGTAAATTAATCTTTGTAGCTTTTATAATGTACAATTCTAGATGAACAAGATTAGAAGGTTTCCATGTATCTAAAACTGAATTGCCAGAACAGATTACATAACTATCTATTTGTATATATTGTGAAATACATACACAACCATGAAGGTGCTAATGGGATGGTGAAGCACAGAAGAGTGTTGCAGAAAAAATAAAGTAAAATAAAATGGCTTTTGTGTTCTTTCCATTTGCAGGCAGACTCCTAAGGCCAACTCTGACAGGACCCAGACTATGAGCGCTCCTACAGGACTGTCAGATAGCAGGCCTAATTTCTCTTCATAGACAGGGGCTCCCTCTGCTGGCTTCGGAATGCTACTACGCCAGAGTCATTGAATGCTACCTGCACCACAGATGTTGTTCCCTGCAAATAGTATTTTGCATTTCTCCAGACCATTTATTTTCTAAATAGCATTAAAGGTGCCCAGGTATACTTATTTGTATTTTAAAAACACCATTAAATTTTGCTTCTGAAATGGCTTAAAATGAACACAGTCCAGCAAATGGCTTAAACTGAACACAGTCCAGCAAAAATTAAACACATTGCCTGTGAATGAATGTGCTTACCCCTGGCTGCAATTTGCCAACTATTGTTATTTATAGTGGCTGTGAGAAGTCCAGTATGTATGCTACCCCACCTCCCCGCCCAGAGCAATTTATTTACAATGTCATTATTTAGAAAACATGATTACCTTAACTCATGAAATAAAAGCACCAGAGAAAAAATACGTTGGGGGAAACGAAGGAGACGTATCTTTGAAAGGTGGAACACAGAATTCTCTGAAAGTTGGTGAGAGGACAGAACACTGTAAGAAGAACTGTCTTAAGACTCTGGTCCCTAGGAAATTTTGTCTCCGTTAAAACTTAAACTACTGCAGAGAGATGGCACTCGGAGGGAATGGAGCAGAGACACCTATTGGAAGCAGCAGGAACTTTCTCTCAGAAACATTAAAATTAAGTTTTAAAACTTTAAAACAGGTGCCAAAATTATGCCAAAGATTCTCAACATTAGAAATAATCTGAGCATTCTTGCAGATAATTCATATTCACCTTAGCAGTACTTTTAAATTATCTGCATAAAATACTGTTAATTTGGAATTGTTCAAAACATATTTCCAGGCTGATTGTAGTTTGGGAATGTTAAATGCTGCTAATATACCTGGACCAAAGTGTGAAATCAAGAAGTGGTTTAACTGAATATAGTGCTAATCTGCAGTTTCAGGCAATTCATATTCCTCTTGCAATAATTTATGATCTAAAAACCCAATTTTCAATAAGCTGATTTAATGTATTAATAATGTACTAAACTATGATTTCCAACCCCTCCCCAGCAATTTTAAATTGGGATTATCCCAAAGTGTAAGAATATCGCATAAACAAAAGTCAAAGTTATACTTCAACTCCAGCATTTCAAAGTATGCCTTGCAGCCATTAATAATGACAGTATTTGAATAAAACTGGAACCAAGATCCTGTCATCACATCAGTGGGTGTCATGGGCTGTGAGAATAGCCTTGGGAGACAGGAGGAGGAGGAGCCGCAGCCTAGACCACGGCCTGACAAGAGACGTCTTGGCCCACAGAAGGGACCCTCCCTAGTTCTCTGGAAAGGAAAGGCAGGGGAGGGGAGAAGTGCTTTCAGACCCACAAGATTCTGTTACTGTAACCTTACAATAAAGGTAGTGTTAGCACTCATGGTTTTGGTTTCCTGACTGGACTACCTTGAGGAGATGACAACGGGGTCACATAAACATTTTCTAATTCACATACGGGTTTTTAGATTTGATCACTTAAATTCCATAGAGAAACTGAAGTCAAAAGATATGTCCAGCGATAAAGCTCAAAGTCAGGAGAATTAAGCCCCCCCAACTCACATGTTGGTCATAAACTGGATAAAGAGAATCCCATAGAATTTTTTTTTAATGTTGTTTGAAATACCTGCAAGGTATTAGCATGGAAATACTTCTAAATATATGTGTCAGTCCTGAATAATAATTAATATCTTTCCCATAAATTAATTAGGATTTCTAACCATCTTCTTATGTGGCTATTAATCTGAGATAGAGAGCCAGGCTGGTGTAATGGTTAAAGGTACCAGGCTAGAAACCAGGAGAAGGTGAGTTCTAGTCCCACTTTAGGCATATGGAAGGCAGCTGGGTGACTTTGGGCCAGTCACTCTCCCTCAGCCCTGGGAAGGAGGCAATGGCGAACCACTTCAGAAATTATTGCCAAGAAAACTGCAGGGAGTATTCCAGGCAGTGGCCAGAAGTCAACACTGACTCAAAGGCTCAGAAACAAACAAACAACAACCCCCCAAAACAAACAAACAAATCCTGGGATAAAGTTTGATTTGTTTGCATCCATAAAGAATGTTTCCTTGGAATAATTCTGAGATGCTTAAAGGAATCTGAACAAGTAAAGCCCCAAGTTCCAGGTTTTACAAATTTCCATAGATACACTAGAGCCTATAGGAAGCATATGAGAGTTATCCAACTAATTGAGTAATCTGTTCTACTATAATAATAATTTTTGATATAGAGCACTCATAATCATCACCAAGACATTAAATATCATCATCATAGAATAACTATTGGTGTTTGACTCCAGCTGCTTTTACACCAGAATATTCTCTGGATGCCTAATGACCTAGGCCAACAGTTCCTATATCAAACTAAACATAAGAAGAGATATTCATTTATATATAAATAAATATTTATTATATATATGTCATAAGTTTTCTTCAGGAATTCAGGACAGACTACTTCCATTTTTATCCACAACTCTGTCGCAAGTTCCATGGGACATCTTAGTAGATGAAATAATTCCATTTCTAATAAACTTGGCAGGTGGATTAGAATACTACATGTTAATTCAGTTAATTAAAAAAAGAATGATATCTATATTTGGCTAAAAGTTACTCCCAAAATTTCCACCATATCATATCAAAGGCTTTTTTTCACCCAATAAAACCATCACTGCCAATTTCAGTTTATCTGACTGGGTATCTATAATATCAGTTAATAATCTAATTTAATTATGTGGATAGTGATCTATGAAACTAATTACTGTAATATTTACTACATACATGCATCTTTTAGGGATAAAACATGGATATCTGCAAGCATGGCATTTTATAATCTTCCTGCCTTTTAATTTTATATGAATTAAATGAAAGGAGCATAGTTGATTTACAGTAATTATTAAATATAAAGTGCAGGGGATATGCTACTTAGGAATTTTGCCCAAAACTGAGATTACCAAGGGATAAAATGATATTTGGCCCAGAACTCTATGTGTACATTGCACTTAATGGGATACTTTCATGTATAATACGTGTTTTTTTTCTTCCCCCAAAGCAAATGCCCTATATATGTTCTTGTTTCTGTATACATTGCTTTTCACAAACACAGTGAAGCTTTTTATGATGTCTGATGTTATGACTTCTCTTCATTACTTCAAAACAGGGGCAGCTACATAGAAATATGGAAGTGTATTTCATATATTTTCTTTTCAAGTTACATCAGAAACATAAAAACTGTGACCAGAAGAGGGCTGCAGAATCTAA
Source organism: Liasis olivaceus (assembly GCA_030867105.1). Classification (NCBI taxonomy): domain Eukaryota; kingdom Metazoa; phylum Chordata; class Lepidosauria; order Squamata; family Pythonidae; genus Liasis; species Liasis olivaceus. Next base: position 50,237,342 of record CM061348.1, read on the forward strand.
GAGAATAGTAAGGCCCTGCAGATCAGGTGGTGTTTCTCCTCCCATATTGTTGAAATGATGTAGTAATACTGTACATTCAAACTCTTTCAACAATAGACAAAAATGTTACTTTATTCTATGTCTATACCACCATCTCTCCAAGAAGCTCAGGAAATATTACAGACACTGCTAAACAACAACAACAACAACAACTCCTGTTTTGAAAAAATTCATCAAGGTCATTCAGTGAGCATTGTGTTGATCAGGATTAGAATCTGGGTCTCCCTACTGTGCATCCAGGTCTATAGCTACAACATCAATCACCATATGTTTGCGATACCACCTATTAATAACCAAAAACTAGAAAGTCCAACTATCTCTGTCAAGAAGTTCCTAGGCATTTCCTGAATAAGAGCTAGTCATTAATACCAGCTGGTCAGGCATTCAATTATTCTACTTGTGGGCTTCCCAAAGACAACTAGTTAGCTATTATGGAAGAGAAGGCTGGATAAGACAGCTCCTAGTCTGATCCAGAGCAACTCTTCTGGAGTTATTGACTAGCTGGACTGGGTAGGAGGAACAGGGATTGTAATTCAACAATATCTGGGCAGCCATAATCTCCCTATCCCTGAATGTCAAGTCCTATTAATCAGGATCCAGTATCTTTCTTCCTTTTTACACAGGGGAGTCCACAGAGTATGGTAAAAAAAGAATCAGGATGACCGTCATGGCAGTGCAACATTCTGCCTGTTTCTATGTGTGTTGCACACAAGCACACATTAAAAACAGGCGGATCACGTTGTGGCCACCAACTTTACTTTTTTGACCATCCACCAGGAATCATGTCTCTGCATCTTCATAAAGGCCCACCAACCTCCTTAACCTCCTGGGGATCTGGCATCAAATGGCCAAGTTCTTTTTTACCCAGTAATTAGCCATATCATATTCCTTTCTGTTTATATAGAATTAAGAGATTGCCTATCAGTGGGTGCTGAATTATTTCTCACTGGAAATTGGTGTTCTGTCCATTTTTGCAGCTGGTGACTCTCACATGAATGGAAACAGCAAACAAGATCCCAATTTTGCCTCAAGATGGAAAGATGAAGGTGCAAACAGACTAAGTATGTCTGGAAGCCAGTCATATTAATTTCCAATTTTGTGAAGACCTTACAAAACAGCTGCAAGAACTTCACAAAGATCCGTCTTTAAAAGCAAACACTCAAATGGTAAAAAGTTGAGCGCAACTCTTTAGCAATCACATGGATGGGATCATACAATTTTTGTCACTGCCTTGTGCTGGGACATTTTCTGACTTCCCAGTCTAGTCTGCCACCCTAACATTCGCAGGTGATCTTCCATCCAAGTATTACCCACACCTGTCCTTACTTAGTTTCGGAGTCCAGATAGGTTAGCCAAGTGCTACTGCCTGTTGAGACAGGTCCAGTTAAACAGCATGCTGAATAAATCTTTGCATCTTGCATTTAACAAAAATACAGATTGTATATATTGGGAGAGGGGAAATCAAAGCAGGCATGGAGATGGAATGTTACCTTTGCCTTCCTGTTGCAATCCTGAGAAAAACTGTTCCTCTGAAGCTGGTATTTTTGCATTAAAAAGAAATACACTAAAGTAGGGTTGTTGTTTTTTTAACACCCAAAACAAGTAACAATTTCAGAACAGGGATCCTCCACTGAAGAACAAGAGGAGAAGAATGTTTGCTTGCATCCATCAGACACAATTTGTCTTTTAAATACATACATACATACAGCACATACATATCCTATTCCCTATTGGACTAAGCAACAGTTTGCAAAGCATAGAAAGGGAAAATGAAACAGTAAGCCAAAGAAATTAAGGACATGAGAGTTGAAAAGAAAAGGATCTATAAATTTAGTTTACACCAACACCATTTTCTATGTTCCTTTATAAGTTTCCACCCTTCAGAATAATTCTGGTTTCTACCACATCCATACATTGCCTTTTGTCACTAAACTTTTTTTTTTTAATGATTTTATCAATTCTACCAAGTCACATTTTTTTTTTGCTTCTCCTTTTGCCCTACCCTTTTATCCTGCTGGAAGGCCATGAAGACCTGGCTCTTCCTTCGAGCACTGCACTAGGATGAGGCTGAGTCAGGGAATTAACAGTATGCTGGTTCTGGCACCTTGATGTCAGCCCTACAAGGTAGACCAGACTAAGAAACCAGTGCCATGTAGGTATGGCTACTTTTATTGTAACAGCTCTTGTAACAGGATCTTGCAAGCATGAATGTGCTTCCCCCTCCCCCCCTTTATCTTCAGTGAACTAGGGAGGGGCTTGTCTGGGACCTTTTCTCAAGTTACTTTCTTGACCTGGGCTCAAGCCTCACTTATCTGAATGCTGCCTTGGTGGCGGCTCTTCCTCCTGTCCTTCGAGGCCGCTCCGTCTTCCCTCTTGTCAGCCTTCAAGGTAGACCAGACAAGGAAACCAAAGTCATGCATGTTAATATTACTTTTATTATAAGGTTATAGCAAGAGAATCGTACATCTGAATGTGCTCCCCCCCCCCCCCCCCCGTTTATCTTCAGGACAACTAGGGAGGATCTTGTCTGAGACACTCAGATTATAGTTCTGATCCAGACTAAGATTTATTTTATCTGCCCATTGTCTTTGTTGCATCTCTTCCTCCTGTTTCTTAAGGTTATTCCTTCTTCTCATTACATCTCTGTACTTGGTGGGAAAGGTACAATGGGTTTTTATGTTGTTTTTATTGGTTGCTGTGAGCTGCCTAGGATCACTGTGTGACATAGGTGGCCATATAAATTCTTTAAATAAATAAATATTAAAATTTATCCATCTAGTTCCCCATATTTAGTAAATATTTCATGAAGGTACACAAATTCATCTACTGGCTCTATTTTTTTTTTTTTTTTTTTTTGCCATTTATGTATGACTGCAAGTCATAATTATCTTAGTGCTTGATATACTTGTCTTCAGATCCATAAATATTATACAATATATTTAACATTAACTAACATTTGGTTCTCGATTAAAATATGGCATCATCTGCATGCATACGTTTATGCATATGTTTATGCACATTCATGTCCCCAACTAGCATACCTCTAACATCACCACAAATATTCCTTATATAATTATCTATAAATGCATTAAACAATCAAACAGACATCACGCATCCTTGCCTTACTCCCTGATTAATTCTGAACCCTTCATGAAGCATCTTATTTATTCCTACACATGCTTTCCATTAAATAGTGCTGCCAGTGGTTTCATCAACCGGCCAGCTGTTTTTTCCCCCCCAAACTTATCCTTAGTTCTTTCATTACCACCAACTTATAAACTCCTAAGTAAGCACAGCCATGATAGTCAAGGTGACACCAATTTATGTGCTTTGACACACACACGCACACATACACACACGCACACCATTTTCCCCTCTTACACTCCACATAGGCCGTGGTCATCACCCGATGGGCCCACAGATATTGACTTCTGCCATAAATCTTGGCTTGGTATGATTGGCATCATACTTTTCAGTAAACTAGAGAAGACATAGATTATGTTTCCAGCTTCAGTTTCACTCATGCCACATGTAGCATTAACTACTATTGATAAGGACAGCACTAGACAATTCTGGTATGTATATGTAATGATTTTAAGCCTTATATATGTAAAAAAATCTATATAATCATATAACCATAGAACAGCCATGTTTATCCTATTCATGAACTTTACTAGGAAACTCACGTTGCTGGTATGTAAGAATGATGGAATGTATGCCAGACCTGGTACAAAAGAGTTCTCGACACAGATAGGGCTGGAATGCTGGTGGGTGTAAGGAATAAAGTGACACATCATAAATTTATAAGATAACGGGACGAGAGGTACCATTGTAACAAGTTACCCAACTGTACCGAATATGAAATGTTCCTGGCATGTACCGTACCTGGACGACCTGGATGGAGATGACCTGGATGAATTCTAAGTAAACAAGTTGGGTATAAAAGAAAGGATGGAAACCATACCCACCTGGAAGTGCGAGACGACTCTTGTTGGAGCAGGGGACGCCCTGAGTCTGATTCCCAGCCCACTCTAGCACAGCCTGATCAACTGTGTTGAGAGTGTATGTAAGTATTTTGTGTGAATGTGTAGCCTAGTTGGGCAGAAATACTTACAGCAACTTGGGTAGCCTAGTAGGGCAGAATTGTTTATTGATATATTGTTGTTAGCCTAGGCGGGCACTTACATTTATTGATAGCCTTGATGGGTATATATGTTATTGTAATAAATACTATAGGAAACTAGAGAAATTGTATGTATTAACTAACTTTGGTTAAACACTGATTAAACACTTGCTTTGCTTTTTGTCCAAATAACACAAGAATAAAAGAACTAATCTTAAACTCTATTTGGAGTGGATTTAATCAATCATTTCATAACAATTACAAGTGAAACTGAAGCTTACTTTTATCTGAAGCATCATCATGCTATTATGCGCAACCTAGGTAATCTAGAGATTACCTTTTGTTGCTTACATCCCATTAGCTAGGAGATATATGTGGTAAAGTGACACCGATACAGGAGAATGATCCAATTATATTTATAATCATCCAACTAATTGTATATTAAATTATATATTAATTTAATTAGCTGTTACATTGCATAGAAAAAATTAGCCCACAGAAGGAAGTCCAAACAATAAGTAAAATTCATAGAAATATGAAAAGTAGTAAAATTGGGCAAGCCAAAATTATTTGCCTGTAAAAATGCAGCTGAAAGGTAAGTATGCTAGCTAGCTGAATCTCAGAGAGCCTTAGCTGAGCTGATTGTGTGTGGCTGAAACACATCAGGGAGCCATTAGGGCCATATTTGCATCACTTTAGCACAGGGCTTCTCAATGTCAGCAACTTTAAGATGTGTGGACTTCAGCTCCCAGAATTCCCCAGCCAGCCAGCATGATGGCTGGGGAATTCTGGGAGCTGAAGTCCCCACATCTTGAAGTTGCTGACGTTGAGAAGCCCTGCTTTAGCAGGAGTATTCAGCAGATGTTTTGAAAGCTAATCTCATCCTTGGAGAAACATGGATGCGGGTACAGTTTCTAATGTTCTGGAAGAAATGGTGAAGTCTACAGTATTATACATTAGAAGACATTTAACAATGTTATAAGCCATTTAGAGAAATGTCATATACATATTCATAAATTAAAGGGTGACTAAAATTGCTTTGTTTCAAAACACTTGTGGATGTTCAGAACATTAATATAAACAGCAGTTCTGGGAAATGCAGATTCTGCTTTAGAATGAGTACGCTGGTGTGGTAAGAGCTGCAAGAAGAAGCTACTTAGAAGGTTCAGATAATTAAAATTTAGATCATGAGAGTTTCACTGTATTTAAAATATACTTCTGAATTTGCCTTGTTTAAGAATAATCTGGAATGACATTTAAGTGAATGCACAAGTAAGTTACATAGAGACAATGGCTTCATGCAGCTACCCACGTCTGTAAAGCATGCTGAGTGAAAACATAATTAGCTATTGACAGTGTTGCCTTGCAACATGAAATAGAAATTAAATGTAGCAACTTAAGTCTCACGCTGGTAGATTGGTTTGGCATTCACCTTTGATAGAGCAAAATAGGACAAATGAATTGTTTTTAGATAAAAGCAGTGGTTTTTCATTCCCTGTGTTTGCAGTTGAGTATCTAACTCAATGTTTTTACACAGTCTGTTGAAAAACAGCCCTCTCCCAACCGTCACTTTCTGGCCATAGTGGGAGTACACTTCCCAGAATTACCAGCCAACATAACCTTTGCCCTTGTTGGCTGAAAATTCCAGGAGTTGCAATGGCAACGCATCTGGAAGGCTATTCTAGAGCTTCCTTAAATGTCTGGCAATTTATTCTAGAAATTGTTCCTATTTAACATGGCAGATAGTACCCACGTATTGATTATATTACGAGAGCCAGTTTGGCTTAGTGGTTAAGGTGCTGGCCTAGCAACCAGGAGACAGTGAGTTCTAGGCCGCCCTTAGGCATGAAAGCCGGCTGGGTGGCTTTGGGCCAGTCACTCTCTCTCAGCCCAACCCACCTCACAGGGTTGTTGTTGTGGGGAAAAGAAGAAGCAGGAGTATTAGGTATTTTTGCCACCTTGAATTATACATAAAATGATAAAAAAATCTAAGCAACAACAACAACAACAATAACAATATATGCATAGCACACTAAGCTATATAGAAATTCCATGTATAGGTAGCTTTTAGAGCAGTGCTGCTCATGGGAATGCCAGCTAGGGAATTCTGGGAGTTGAAGTCCACACATCTTAAAGTCTATCAGGCTGAGAAACACGGCCCCAATCCTATATTTGCTTACTTTTTAAAAGAATATACATACTTTGTTCAACCACTCTTCTGAAAGCAGAAATAATAATAGCACACACACACCCATTGCCTTCTTGACATAGCAGAGGAGAACAAGTGCTGGATCTGCTGATGACCCTCCTCTTTTGTTCCATTGTCACAATCAAGGCAGCAATTGTATAATGTGTTCTGTGTAAATAGGGCGAGAAACACAGCTGCCTCTGGGAAGACTGTGTTCAGTTAGCTAGAGAGGCAAGGTAAAGCAACTTCCCATAACAGGCACAACTGAAATTGGGAAAGATGAAACATGTGACTTTCTTTTCATACCTAGAACTGGAATGAAGTACACGTTGAAAGCAGAGTATGGTTCTGCGAAGAGATATTTTTTCCCTCCAGGCAGTGATTATATCAGAACTATATTGTATTGACTTCTTCTAATTATTAATTTTAATACTGAAATCAGCTGGGGAGTGACAAAAGCTTTATAGCCTAATAATTTTTAGGCTATAACAGAGCAACAACAGGGAAGGGATGAAATGCACATTAAAGATGCTGCCTGCTGAAATATCCAAATCTTTAAGGAAATAAAAAGACAAAAATCCAAAGAACATCTTAACCAAGAGTGGGAATATTCACCTGGGTACAGATTACCTGAAGTTGCTAGGAAGAAAAATGATAATACTGACCCAAGTCCCCTTCCTAATAAATAATTAATACTGGAATTTGGCCAAATAGCAGCAAAACCCCTTTATCGCTTGGAAGAAACCAGGTTCTCCAATATAATGAACAGTTACAATGTTGAGATTATGATACGGGTCACATTCATAAAATGGCTGCCATAGTTTAACCTTTGGCATGTTTGCAACCAAAAGTTTTCTATTACCCTACACCCAGGATTACAGTATTCACATGAGTAGAGCTTATGTATATTACTCTTTCCAGAAAGGTTTACACTATCTTCTCATTCTTTATTGTGGGTCCTAAATAAATGATAAACACTAATATATATAAAACATGATATAGTGGTCTTTTTTGAAAAGGGAAATTTTGTCCCAGGGCAATGTCAGTTTTGGAGCTGAGAAATAATGGTTTGGAACCACCAGTCCAAAGCCTTTTTCTGCCTATCACATTCACATTCCAAATCATTTCCTGAGTTTCTCAAAGTGGGATTTCCAAACATACATTAACTTTTCAGATACATACTTGGAACTCTGAAGAGCAAATAGTACCTTAAAGGTGAATTTATACTCAGGTGTCAACCAAGAATTAAGCAGCCCGCTGCTTCTATCGCAGCAGGTGCCTAGCCAAGCTCCCCTGGTCTCAAAAAGGCTAAACAGGATCAACTTTGGTTAGGACTTAGTGTCAGGCATCACACCAGGACTCTGTAGTAAATCAGAGTTCTCCAGGCTCTTAAGCTTTTATTTAGATTTGGTACAAGTTTTCTCAGAAATAGCTCAGCTAGATTATGATCTTTATTGTAGAATGAAGCCTTAAGCACAACAGTTCATTGCCAGTTTGCAGCACAAAGGAGCTGGAGACTCCCAGAATTGAACACACATCTTCAGGTTGTCAAGGTTGAGAAACACTGATCTAGGCTATGGAGATTAAACCACAGCCTTTTTCTTCCTGCTGTTGTGAGTTAGCAGGTAGGGTCTCTTGATGACCTAGGGAGGCCAGTTTGTTTAGGTAATGGTTCTCTCTAGTCTTGCCTCACCAGCCCTTACCACCTTTAGGAGACTATGGGGAAATCTCAAAATTGTAGATTAGACAGGGAAATTGAAAAGGCATCCACAAAGAAGGCAGTGGCAAACTTCCATATTATTGCTAAGAAAACTACATGGATATGTCCATATAATCACCACAACAATTTTAAAAAATGACCATTTCAATGGCTCTCCATTTCAGCAATAGCCAGAAAAGGATTCCCACCCTACTAATTCATTGTATTTAATTAGTGGTTTATTCATTCCTGGTTTATTTGAACCATAATCTTATTTGAGTAAGTCATTATAGTCTATTCACTAGTCTAATCTCTTACCAACCATGATGGATGGATGGATGGATGGATGGAGATAGATAGATAGATAGATAGATAGATAGATAGATAGATAGATACATAGATAGATATAGGGTCCCAAGACAAAAAAAAATATAGCTTAGCTTGATTTGTAAATGCTGGTACTAGGATGAAGGGCTAGACTATAATTTGGGGATCCACTGCAAATTTATAGAATGGGGTCCTTTCTATATATGAACCTCAGTTCTATTCCTTATATAAAGTACAAGCTCAACAGTAATGCAAGAACAATGTTTATTTTAATTCTCAGCTTACATTATTTTATGTTTTACATTTTAAGTAGTGTACACTGAACTTTTCTACCAAAACCCTTTGATAGAACATTGACTATTTTTGTGGTTGTTCATTGTTGTTCAGTCTTATGGACATGTTTATAAAACATACCAATTATTTTGTAACTTTTTGATTGGCTCTAATAAATGCATTTAACTTGCCAATCTTTTGATACTTTTTAAAAATACTAATAGGCAAATGTAGCTGCAAGTATTTGATAAAACGCTAAGCCAAGTTTATAAGGTAACAGTAGCTGAAATCACACACTGCATGAATTGTGAAGCTAGCTAAAATACTTAGGTAGCTTAAACTGTCCTGGTCGCACAACACAGTGTTTCTCAACCTTGGCAACTTTAAGATGTGTGGACTTCAACTCCCAGAATTCCCCAGCCAGTTGGGGAACATTGCAGAACAGAATGCCTGCAGTTTTTGATGAATGCTAGGGCTGAAACTTCTTTTAGCTTGTTCAGTTACTAACAATGTCTAAAAAAAATCCACAGAGCTTCACTGTAATTTAGTTGCAGTGAAAGGCAAGTATGAATAGCCTTGCAGCTTTTTAACTTTTTAATTTCTTTTTACAGAAATTCATTTCACAATTTTTTTTTTCCAGAAATCTCTGCTTCATTTCTACTTATAGTCTGACCTGACTGCATGGTGTGTATGAAGTAGATTCTTATCACCTGTATTTTGTACCTGTAAATCCTACCTACATCATTTAATTCTCATTGTCCCTTGGATCAATGATTCTGCTTATAATGTTAATTTGACATCCATAATAGAAAAACTCTGGGATTTGAAGTTCTTAAATTGTCTAACAAAAAAAGATAACCAAGTATAGGTTAATTATACATTTTTCTCTGTTCTAGATAACAGCTTGGGTTCTGAATGTTACCTGTCCTATTCTGAATGTTATATAAAAATGATTTATGTAAGTATCCTCAAGCACACTCTAGCCAAAGTTTTTCCTCTTTACAAATGGGCTGCAATTTGGGCCACCCTTCCCAACATGGATTTTCAGGCCGTGGTAAAATGCACCCTTCCTCATCACCCATGCTTGGGTCCTATTAGAATACTATATAATATTTATTTAGGATATATCCTGGGCCAAGAATTGCTAGAATTCAGAAACATTTGCAAGTGATACAATCAAGAAAGCAATGTTCTATTCTTATCTCTTCTGCAGATTGGCATTGCACTGGAACAATGGAACAATTCAGAATTCCTACATTTTCTGTCGAACTCAGAATCCAGAAAGGCTAATATAATTCAGCATGACTATGCAGCCACTCTTTTGTCCTGATTGTTTTTGTACTGTGAACAAGAATAAGGCCTGCTGGAATGGAAAAGGGGGGAAAATGCTTCTCCTGCTTTGGTCTACTGAAAGTACTGAATGCTTTTCTGTGTGGTCTAAAATAGTGATTTTATCAGTACAGAGGGCTTGCAGAAAATACAAGGCATTCCTTGTTAAATATTTTAACCTGAATTTTTAATCAACTATTTTCCAAGGCAACTTAAAACTCAATTGTTGTATGCCGCCCAGAGTCGCTTTGTGTGAGATGGGTGGCCCTATAAATGCAATAAATAAGTCCAAAAATTTCATCTAGGGCTTACAAACTCAGAAGACAAGGGACAAGAGAAAAGAGCACATTAAAAGTGCCATAAAGAAGTGGTGAGTTTTAAGGGGCCTTTCCTTTGCTGTCATTTTTATTTGGATGGAAACCTCTGCAAGATTCTTGCTTCTCTGGCCATGGTGGGAAAAGAGTGTTTTTGCCTCATTACTGTGGTCTGTGGACAACTGAACAGTGAGCTGTTCCTTTTCCAGCCTCAGCTGGACCCAGCTTATTTTTCTGTGCAAGACGAGTGTGGCTTGCTAACGTTCTCAGACAGACTTGCTAGAGCTTCCAGGGAACTCAAATGAGGCTGAAGAATAGCAGCTCTTACCTGTTCCCCATACTCAAAAATAAATATGCATCACCGATTGAGGTTACCATGTTTTAATCAGTGTGAATAGATTACCATCTCTTCCATGTGAATCTCTCTAACCCAGGGTTTCTCAACCTTGGCAGTTTGAAGATGTGCAGATTTCAATTCCCACGCTGCATGGGGAATTCTGGAAGCTGAAGTCCACACATCTTCAAGCGGCCAAGGTTGAGAAACACTGCTCTAACCCCCTACTTTGAAAAACATCTAAGTCTTTCCCCTCTGCTGAGTTGAATCGACCTTAAGTTGACCTGAGTTGACCCCTCCTTAAGTTGACAGAAAACTCTCTAGCATGGAATTGGGACTCCCCATGTCTGATCCCCATCTTGCTTCTATTACCTGTTTGAAGTCACTAGACCCCTGACTTACCTCCATAGCAATGGGTGTCAAAGCTTAACTGGTTTTACACCTTTGGGTGGGATAAGGATGACTTAAATTTATATCCTCCATGGGCTGGGAATGAGATGGTCAACATTGTGGAGACGTGGCCAAACAAAGAAATGTTGCTGTGGTATGTTTATGCCATGCTGGGGAGGGGCAACTAGCGAATTAGCAGTGCATGGAATTGTATCTTCTGGTGGCAATGTCATCCGGCAATTCTCCTACGACAGCCAGTTTGGAGTACTGTAGTGGTTAAGGCACCAAGCTAGAAACCGGGAGGCCCTGAGTTCCAGTCCCGCCTTAGGCATGAAGCCAGCTGGGGGACCTTGGGCCAATCACTCTCAGCCCGAGCCAAAAAAATCGCAGAGACTTGTCTAGGCAGTTGCCAGGAGTCAACACTGACTCGAAGGCAATCCCCCCCAGCCAAATCCTACCACAGCTCTCCCCAAGCCGGTGCTCCCAGATTGGTTGGCTGCTGGGGATCAGGCAAAGGGGGCGGTGCGGCCGGGTGTGTATGTGAATATTTAGATTTTAGGTCCTGGTCTTCACAAGGGACTTTTCACGGCAAAGCTTGTGAAAGAGGGGAGCGTTCGGTCCACTCCCAAAGCGGAAAGGCCAACGGCCCTGTCTGTGCAGCAGGGCACAGCGCAGGCCGCTCGTGCAGCATCTCAGCGAGGGCTTTCGCGTTTCCCGCCCAATCAGCCCCGCGAGCAAAACCGGCCTCCCGCGCCACGCAGGCGCGCCGGCAGCCCCTTCCCTTCCACGGCCGGCGGCGCCCTTCCCTCGCCGCTCCCTGCCCCTCCCCTCCCGCGGGCCTTCTCCAATGCCGGCCGGGCCCGGCGCCGGGAGGAGGCGCGGGAGCGTCGGATGGGGCTCTCCGGGTACCGGCCCTGATCAGGTGGGTTCGCTGTCGTCGCCGGCGCGGTGCGCTCGGGGGTCGCGTGTGGGTCTTCCTCGGCCGCGCCGCTTCGTCGCGGCTGCGTCCTCTTCTTCTGCGGCTGGTAGCTACTTGCGGTTCCAGGCTCGGTTTCCACCCGCGGCTCAGCCGCTCCGTGTTGGGGCTTGCCAGGGCCCTGTGGCCTTTCTCTTTCCGCCGCCCCCGAAATGCCTGTAGCAAGCCCTACCTCCATGACTCTCGAACCGGTCCTCCTCCCCCTCATTATTATTATTATTATTGTTATTGCAAGCAAAGGTAGTCTCTGCTGCGATCTGGGCGCACGTCTTCTCAGCACCTTGCGGGCTTCAGCATCCTATATCGCCTTCTGGGGAGAGTCCAGGAGCAAGCAGGTGTGAGGGAGGGGAAGACTCCGTGGAGCTTCCTAGACTCTTTTACGTTTGTATTTTTGGCTAACAATTCACTGTTAGCCTTTCCTGTTTTCAGTTTATAAATAAATATTTTTATTAAAGGTGCTTCTGAATGCTTGATAGCTCAACAGCTTTGTTTGTACTAGGGTCAGAAGTCTCTGTGTTCAGAGGGCTGCAAGAGCCTGTTCCCTGTTCAGAACGTTCTGTAATAAAGCATCTAGCGGTTTAGCATGTTTTTACAAACAATTTGCATTTGGTTTCTTCATTGGGCTTAGCGGCTCAGTAAATTTGAATATGTGAGAAAACTCTTAGTAATGACACTTCCTGGGATTTTTACTGCCTCAAATGAAAAAGATTAGTCCATCATTTTTTTTTTCAATATTAAATTTGTGGGGTGATTGACCTTGGGGAGGGGGTGTCATCTTGAATGTTTTTCGTATTTACCTACAGGTTTTGTTTTTTATACTTGATTTTTAATGGATTAATTTATTTTATTATTTATAGGGTATTTTTAATTGTTGATGGGGTTTTTGATTTTAACTGTGAGCCGCCCAGAGTCACCCGTTGGGGGGAGATGGGCGGCATACAAATTTAATTATATATATAAATAAAATTTTACTTTGCATAACCTACCTCCCTATGGGGGACCCAGACAAATGCCCCTGTTGCACCTCCTTAAGAAAGCCCTGAATGCAAACGTCATCATTAGTCCAGTTCATTTTCCAGTAGCATAATCCCATTGGTGGAATTAAGCAGTATTAAAATATTGTACATGTTTATGTAAATTACTTGAGATAGGAGTATATTTCTTCAGTGATCTGGTTTGTCATTACGGCATAATAAATGTCCCATCCTTACTTTGAACTTAAGTAAATTATCTATTTCATACATAAATATTTTCATTTGTGGGGTTTGATGAATTTTGGATATGGCGTTACTCATATTAACAACTATTTTAAGTTTATTAAAATTACAGTTTGTGGTTCAAATTACATTTTTTGAAAAAAATGTGCATATTTATATTCTAAATTTGTAAAACCTGCTCTTGAATTCTTCATTTCTGAAGTTATGTATATATTACCATTTTTATATATATTCTATGCATTTTATATATATATATATATATATATATATATATATATATATTCTCTCTCTCTCTCTCTCTATATATATATATATATATTCTATATTTATATAGAATTATAATATCTGTATTTCTATATAGAAATATATATACTGTATTATATATAAACAACCAAAAGTGATAGACTAGATAACATGCTGAAAGGTAATTATTTTTTTCTTTTGTGCTGTTGCCTTGATGCTTAGTTTATTAGAATGAACAACTTGTTTCTAGCAGCCTTGCATTGCTGCTTGTAAAAACTGGGTGCCAGACCTATGGGATAATTAATCTCAGGGTAGTATGTACAATTAAACCAAGCACTTACAAAGCAATATATTCTCTTATTTTTCTCATCAACAGTAACTCTCCTGAGGTAATTGTATGTGTTAGATAACAAGGGAATAAATAAATGAGGCAATATTTAAATGTTCTGGCTTTACTATTATCTTTAAAGAATGCACAACTTAATTCAGAAGTGCTTTATAAGCAAAATGTTCAGAATTGCAGCTTATTTCAGTGTGTAATCGACTGTCCCATTTTAACATCTAGCCTGTGTAATTGAAAGTTACACTTTGAAAGTTATTATTGTTTTGTTCTCTTACAGTTGATATAAAATGCTTTGATTATTCAAGCAATGTTATACATGAGCATTTTTCTTTTCAGTTTATGAGTTGCCATGAGCTTTCAGAGTTATGCACGTTAAAAAACAATGTCCAACATGATTAAAACAGTGAATTTTAGCATGATTAAATGTAGCAGAAAAATACAATGTGCAAAAGTGAAGAATAACAGTGTGAAGCTTAATTTCCAAAGATATAAAACAGATCTACCTATAAAGAACATAGTAAGGGTGTGTGTGTGGGGCTAAATAGAATAAAAAAGTCCTTGTCTGGTATCAGTATTAAACAAATTAGGAACCAGTCAAAACTTTCTGTGAATGGCATTATACTTTTTGAGGAGAATTCCATGCCCACTTTGAGCAGTCATTTGCCAAATCTCAGTATTTAGTAGCACTGCAGAAATTATGGTCTTATGAAGGCTTTATAGTTTAAAAGTAGCACTTTCAGTTGAGGGCAGAAACAAACCAGGAATCAGTGAAGATAGCACACTAAGAGCACCATACGCTTGTGCATCTTCAGTTAATACCAGGTCTGTTCAGTTCTTCTGATTCAAAAGCAGAAAGGTGTTTCGGAATACACAAAAGCATTTGTGTAGCTCCAGCTGCCCTTGTTTAAACCAAGTGCACTGTTTTCTGATATTGCCCTGCTGTGGATGACCATGTGATCCTGCGAAATGATGCAGCTGCTTTAAGGAATTACAGACAGGTAGTATGTTCGCACACCTGTCTGCTCTGAAGCACTTTATTGCATTTGTGTTTGAAGTTATACCCAGCCCTAATTAGTACTACGGGTAGTCTTTGGTTAATGGCCAAATTAAATTCAGCGACTGTTTGAAGTTATGACTGCACTGAACAAGTGGTACTTATGATCAGTCCTTGAAGTTCCGGCTGACCCAGCACCCCTACGGTCATGTGATTGCAATCTGAGCACTTGGCAACTGGCTTGCACTTATGACGGTTGCAGCATTCACGGTCACGTGATCACCATTTGTGAACTTCCCTGCCGGCTTCCCGCAAGCAAAGTCAATGGGGAAGCTGGTAGGGAAGGTTGAAAGTCGCTCTGGTAAGTCTCCTGCACCTGGCAGCAGCCACCCCAAGCCCACCGTGCTTACACTGCACTGGCCCCTCCTGCGTCCTCCTGCACCTGGCAGCAGCCACCCCAAGGCCTGCCACTCTCATGCCTCACTGGCCACCACACACTCCCACGCGCCTTTCCCCACATAGCAGTTGCTTACCTGCCTGCTGGCCTACTTGCAAGCTGCCTGGGACTTGCAACTTCCTGCTGGCTTCCCTACTGTTTTTGGTTGTTGGAAGCCGGCAGGATGTTGCAAGGAGGTCCTCGCTTAATGACCTGTGAACCTCGCTTAACAATTTCAACCGGGACTGCAGGGAATGTCATCACTAAGCAATGCAGTCACCTGATGTCGCACTTTACAACCACATCACTTAGTGATGGAGATTCTGGTCCCAGTAACCATAGTTAACTGAGGACTATCTGTACTGTCACAGTGTTTTGTACTACAGAAGTATCTGGACTGTCTTCAGGAGCAGCATTGCGTATGACTAATGCAGGAAGTTATTTATTTGCATGATATTGCTGCTCCAAATCAGTAAAATGGGATGTTTTCTGACACTGCATGGTTTATGGCTGATGTTTTCTATGTGAAATAAATTAGTGGATACTTTTCCCCACAAAAGGTACCTGTGCTAGAGTACGCAAGAATAGTATTGTTTATGATATTTTTAAAATATTGTTATTCATAACTCAGAAAAAGATATAGTGTTTAGATATTGAAATATAATTAAAGCCCATTCATTACTGTACATCATAATTGTCTGATTTTGCTTTGTGTGAATGGTATGCCCTCTCTAGTGGTCCCTTGAATCCCTGAGATATGAGCTGTCCTTTGCTGCAAATCAAGCAAGGATGATCTGAGATATTGATACAAGCTCAGCCTACTTGAAAATGAATAGAAAACTGAAATGAAATTGAATGAATTGAAAATGAATGAATAGAAAATGAACATTCATTTTAGTGAGGAGAAGACTGTGCCCTCTCCTTTCCCAATTCATACTTAGATAGAGTGTCTGTGAATAGAACTCTACTGGCTATTACATTAGTATTGTCTTTATGCAAAAATATCTGTTGAAGAAGTAAAAAAAAAAAAAAGAATTCCTCAATTGAAACCCAGTTCCTTAAAATGATAAAGATACATCCATGCAGTTTCCTTGGCAACAGTTTGGAAGTGGTTTGCCATTACTGTACTACTACTACTACAGTAGTCCCCGGGTTAAGAATGCCTTAATTAAGAATGGAGCCTATTGTAGCAAAATTTGAGTTAAATACTACCTTTTAACTTCTTGTTAAGTATTCTGCTCTGATATTTCTGTATGGTCTCTCACTGAGTACTACCTAGGTCTGACTTCGCCTAATCTTCTACTTGTGGGCTTCCTAGATGCATTTACGCCCATGTGAAATGGAATGCTGGCTAGATGGGACTAAAATCAGGGCTATTCTCATTTTCTCAAAGTCAGCTAGATGCTGTCACCAGAACTGGCTGTGGAGTGAAGAACAAAGTTTAAAACTGCAAGTAATTGTAACAAAGAAAATGACATTAAAATCCAATAAAGACATAAACAGCTAACATAATATAGAGCAAAGATAGGAAATTTTTTGGTGGCCAAAGGCCACATTTAACATTTTTTGGCAGGTTGAGAGCCACAATGAGCAAGGTAATGAAGAATGGATGGAGATGTGTCATGTATGTGATTGGAGCCAAGATGTTATATTTTTTTTTCTGTCTTACTTTTGTTTTTTATGTATTTCTAGGGAAAGTGTGGATGTTTTAAAATTTGTCTTTTTAAATGAGCTCACTGCAATGAGCCAAAATTTTACCTTGGTTAGAAACTCAAGTGTCTATGTCTAGTAGTCAGAGACAAATCCTTAGCTGGTACAATATATTTTAGGATTACATTGCAGGTTGAGGCTTCAGGCATAGCTGCCTTTAGAAACTTAATGTTTGCATAAATAGAATAGATTCCTCTTTCTAAAATTTAGATTACTATATTCTAATGGTATTAGATTATAATAAATACAGTGACTTATGAATTGTCATAACATAAAAGGAGCAATCATTAGATCAAGTAAACTTGTGGCTAAATTTTAATTTCATTTTAGCATTGTAGACTGTTCCACGTGCTGTTTACTGTTTGTTGAGTTCTGATACACTGTCCAAAATTATTTATCTTATTTTATCAGGTTTTGGCAGCTGCATTTATTTTAGCCGTTTATTGTCTTAAATTGCTACATTTACTTTAATTTAGCTATATCTTGCCAGTCTCTAATGATAAGAGAAGAGCATTAAGAGAAGCACATGAGGAAACAAATGAATTATTAGAGGAGTAAGAGTATGCATAACTATTTCAAAATTCACAGGTATCTGTAAATATCAGGAGTGGTTATCTCATGCCCTCCAGACATATGGGGCTACTGCTTCCATGCTCCCTTATCACTGGCCCTGCAACTGATAGTTGTTGTTAAAGATTTAGAGGACATTCGTTCTTTATTCCTAAATAATAAAATTTCAGAAAGAATGTTAATAATGCAAAAGTAAATTGAATTAACTTTATATATAAAGGGGAGAAATTAAACTAAATTTGATGCACTTAATTCCCACTGAAATTAATAGTCATAACACATAACCCATTGATTTCAGTAGTACCTGAATTCAACCTACCTAGCCTGCAATATTATACACATTTACTTTGGAATAAAGCCCATTGAACTGAATAGAAACTGGATTGTACTGTAAATATGGATCTAGTTAAGCATTCATAAAGGTATGCTTATTATATATTAATTTATTATTAATATCAACTTATTAAAATTGACAATTTTAAATCCGTTGGATTTCAAAATAGTAAGGACTATTGCATTATGATTTCTTTCTTTAAAACTGATATTAATATAAACGCTTTGGTTGGTCTCTTTTATTAACTTATTTCATTAACTATATATTAACTTGACATTTTCTAGGTAATTTGCAATAAACAAAATAAATGCAAAATAGACAGTAATACAATGAAAATGAGAAGAAACAGAACAACAGGAAATAAAACTGAAAGCAACTGAAATCTAAATAAATTAGTAGTACAGTATTACATTTAGTACTTATTACGTAGTACAAGAGAAACTAAGCTGTTAATGACTCTTCCAAGATTACCTTTTACAAATCCAATTAAGCACAGCAAAAACTGCAGCACTCCTTTTGTAACCTTATGGTGCAAGCAGGTATTTCGCCATGGTTTAGTTCTTGCGATTAAACAGAACAGAGAGTAATGGAAGAGTCTACTATTACCAGTTCTTTTTACTGGGTTACAGGTAAGTGAGGCTATGTGAAATTAGTATGCGCTGCTTGTTAAATTCATTTGAACTAAGGTTAATTCTGCTGTAATACTGGATTTATGAAAAGTGTGGGTATAAAAGAATTACAGCCAATTTGTTGAAAAATAGGCAAGTTATAAAACAAAAATGCAGGTATAGTTATTTAATCCATATAATTTTAAAACTTGATAATCCATATAATTTTAGGAGCCAGTAATTCTAATAAAAGTGAAAGAAGTGAAAAATGCCATTTTTATTTTGGAAGCAATTGCTGTGTTCAATTCTCTATTCTTCCATTATAGTTTTCAGTGTTCATTTTTACCTAAAAACTTGTTCAGGTTACTGTAAAATGCCTGAACATTGTTATGCTGGGCCCTGTCATGATGGCATTTTGGCAATTGATTATTTATTGCTAATACTTTTGCTTTTAAATGTAAGGTGGTTCCAAATGCTGAATAATAAATACTTTTTATAAGTTTTTGATATATTGTAAGCAGTGATGACTGTGTAAACGTTAAGTTTAATGATTAAGTAAAAGTTGTGATTAAAACAGATGGTGAACGCCTTTGAGTAAGAAAAGGGAATTTTCTTGGAGGTTGGAATTCTTTTTCACTTATCTGTTATCTTAAAAGGTTGGCCTGGGTTCATCTTGCATCTTATGAGAAAGATTGTGCCAAGTCTGGAATTTTTGTTTTTACAAAGATATGTAATTTATATATGTAGCATTCACAGTGTAAATCTGAGGGCTTTAATGTATATAATACTGGATGCAGTGGTCTCCTCTGCTACATCTCTGTATCAGAATTTCTGCCTGGAATACAGCTGTCTCAGGTTTGAAGCAGTGGCTGTTACCAAGTGAAAGAAAGCACTTGACAAGTTCAAATCCCACTTATACTTTAATTTACTGACCTTTAGTCCAGTGTTGAGTAGTGATGATTCTAAATTAATTTCAAGAGCTAACTGGAGTACTACACATTAAGCCTTCACACTTGCTATATATGAGATGCTACTACTACTCTAGATATATCATCACCTGTTCTTTCTGTTGGTCACAACTTAGGGATTTATGAGATTAATGCACTTGGAAGTACTGAGTATTATGTTCAACTATGATGCTTGTCAGCTGATTATGTCTGACAGTTGAATGCTATGTATCCTGAAAGACCCATCATCAGAGACTCCTTCCAGAGCAGCGTAAAGTCTTCTGCCCAAAAGAAAAAAAAAGTTTTTATTTATTTGAGTTATTTTATTAGATTTAGGTGCTACCCAACTCCAAAGCAACTGAGTGGCTCACAATATAAGACAAGCAACAATATAAAAATGCACAATAATACACAAATAAAAAATACACAATACAATGTAAATTCTTGCATTGTCTTCCTTATTTCAGTAAGTGTATGCCTATGAACTCCAGTAGTTCTGTTGGCCAAGCTATGGGTTGGCCAAGTCAGATGCTGGGATCGTTCACCCGTTGCAAAGAGCCATAAACACATACAGGTTGGGAAATTGCACCCTGTTTATTCTGTACAGCAATAAAGAGGAACTCTCGGGACCCAAGTCACAAATTGAGAGTCCCAATACACAAATTAGCATAGTCTTTATACACTTGTGAAAACAGAAGCACATGATCATTAGCAAGCAACAGGCAATAAGCAGTAAATTATTCACACCCCTGGTTGGGCAGAACCTTGCCAGTGGTGGGCTTCTTGCTAAGACATTATAGCCCCTTCCTTTCTGTCCTTGGTTGATGAGGTTGACTCGAAAATGCAAAACTCAACTTACCTATGACAAAAGAGGGAAGTTGGCCTCGAGTGTAAGACTGATTTGGGTCAGAATGGTACAGGTTTCTTGATAATGGCAACCACATGATCATTCCAGGAATTTTTGCAATGCAGGGTAAAGGGGCCCAAAGGAGACCAGTCAAAAAAGAAAAGATGGACAAAA